>OY776113.1:128772290-133572290 GCA_963675035.1 Allygus modestus | reverse complement strand
GATGTAACCCCGTTCCGCTTCGGCATCCAGCGCGCCAATGTCCAAGGAGTCGATCTCCTCACGGCTGAGCCACTGGAAGTCTCTGGTGGGCAGGTACTGGGACATGGCCCAGCCGTAGAGGTTGTTGGCGTCCAGGTACAGGAGGTGGCGTGTCGGCTCGTCGGGGCGGTAGTCCGGACACCGATCGTGGTTGGCCTTGGCGTAGCGGGTGACGGCCTGAGAGATGCCTCCTCGGATGCCTTGCTCCACGAAGAGGTACATGTCGAAATCCTGCAGCGTGTCCAGCTCCACGTCGCAGGTCTTCAACATGACGTCCCAAGCGTAGGATGGCAGGGTGTAGTAGTGGGCGGGGTCCAGTCCGTACTCGGCCAAAGAGGTGTCACGGAACTGCTCGAAGACGTCGGTGAGGAGGGCGATGTCACAGCGCAGGTACGTGTCGGCGTAGTCCTTGAGGTGGCGACACTCGAAGGCTCGCCACACGTTGAGGGCGTGTTGGTAGTCCTCATCCTTGACGTCCTCCAGGGTCATGGTGTTCCTAAACGCCTCCTTGGGCGGCAGCTCCCTGGTCCTGTACAGCGTGTCGTAGGACGTCACGAAGTCGTAGGGGAACACGCCCTTCCTGCGCACCAGGTCGAACAGCCGGTCGTCGGGGAACCGCTTCCTGGTCTCGCGCATCTTGTCAGTGGGCAGTCCCGCTACCAGGCTGGCCAGGCTCATGGACAAGAACCTGTAGGTGTCGAGGAACCGCACCGCGAAACTGCTCCGTCGTTGGTTGTCTCCGGGCTGGCCAAAGTGAAACCGCTTGGTAAAGGCGATGTAGCGTTCTTCGGTGTGCGCCAGCACGTCCACATCGCCGGGGTCGATGGCCAGCTCCCGCACTACGAAGTGGGCGTCGTAGTTGGACAGGTTATGGAAGTAGCAGTTGATGACCCGCTGCTCCCTGTACCGCAGATTGCACGATCGGTGCGCCGCTCCGCGGTACTCGTAAGGTGGGGCGTGGTTGTGGTCCCGCACCTTGATGTCCAGCTCGGTGAACTCCTTGGCGCAGAGGTAGCAGCGGGTCGCTGCGAGGTACTCGTCCATTTCCTGCCGGGTCAGAGAAGGGTGCAGAGCTCTCGTGCTGAACAGGAACTCCCACAGGCTCAACACGTCCATCTTGAGCCGTTCCATGAAGACCTTGGACGCGTCAGCTCCGAAGTATACCCGCGGCTCAAACTCCTCCAGGCCGAGCGAATCCACGATCTGGTAGGCGAAGGCGTACGGGACGTGCATACGCAGGGGCGTCGTGCCGGGCGGCGCTTCCACTGGGTCAACAGCGACAGGCTGCAGAGCACACTCGAAGTCCGCGTAGATGCAGAACCTCTCCCGCCTAGTATACTCTGGATGGGTGAAGCGGATCTGCTGCTTCTTCGGCAAGTCCAGGCGAAGGGGAGCCTTGGAGTAGCAGTAACGCCTGTGCTCCTCGAGGCGCTGGGCGCCCGTCAACCCTAGCTTGTTGGGTTGATTGTCGAAGAAAGCGAAGCACCGCTTACAGATGTAGATCCTATTTTCACGTTTGGTGAGCTGGCGACGGACCAGTCGACTCAGGTCCGCGATGTATGCGTAGTGGCTGCTCCCGTTGGTGGTCACGTACAGCAGGTCCCTATGGTCTTCAAGCTCTCGCTTGCAGATCTTCAAGGGGTAGACCCTATCCATGAACTTGGGAGTTCCGTCAGGGCGTCTTCCCACCATCGCGCGCTCGATCCCGTAAACGTTTACGCTGATGTTGTTCTTGCCCTCAAAGGTCTTGATGTCCTTGAGCGTCACGTGGAAACGCAAACCGGTCCAGCCGTAGCGGGCGATGATGTCCGGCGTATACGCTGCAGGTCTCTCCGCGTGTTGCGCAACGAACTTGGTCAGGATAGCGTACATGAAGCACATGTCGTCGGCGTTTAGCACATTGACAACAGCGCGCGTGTCTGCAATAGCCCTTGGCAGCTGGAGATACGCTCTGCCCCCGAGCGGCGTGTACTCGTTCACGCGGATCTCCAGGTCCCGTATACGCAGGTATGTCCAGCCGCTGCCTACAAGTTCGCACTGCTCCTTCTTCTTCACGATCGTCTCGAACGTAGCGGAGAGGAAAGCCTCCAAGTCGGAGGCTTCGGTTAGCGGGACGTTCTTCGTGTTGAAGGAGCGCAGGCAGGTGGCCCCGTGATTGTTGGAGAACTCACATTCCAGGACCATGTTCGCCTTGATGCTCGGATGTTGGGTCATGACGTTCTCCATCAGGTCCAGAACCTCGTCAAACAACAGGGTCAGCGCATCCTCGACGGTCAGCAAGGCGTCTAACGGCCGGGCCAGGCGGTAGGTGAGGAGGCGACTTCGGAAGGCCCTATGTACGAGCTGGAACACGGGGCGGCCGCCACCCTCCATCTCGTCATCGATGATCTGAGGCTCGGCGCTAGGTCCTGGGCGGGGCTGGGGCTCGGTGCTGGGCCCTGGCTGTGGATCGGTGCTCGGTCCTGGTCGTGGCTCGGCTCTAGGCACTTGGCGCGGTCGGGGCTCGGCGCTGGCTCCTTGACGCGACGACTGGTTGTTGTGAGGAAGAGGAGGAGAGGACAACCTAGGCAGTCGGTCTTGGGTCAGGTCCCTCACAACAGGGCAGTTGTGAGACTGGTGATGGTCACGGTTGAAGCGGCGGGTAAACCCCTTGTCACAGTACGCGCAGCGGAATTCGGATGGTTCTTGAGCCAGGTTCCTCACAACAGGGCAGTTGTGAGACTCGTGTTGGTCACGGTTGAAGCGACGGGGAAACTCGCGGTCGCAGTAGGCGCAACGGAACGTGGGAGGATGGACGGTCCGGACGTGTCGTCTCAGTTCCAGGCCTCGGTCAAAGCGTCTACCGCATCGCTCGCACTCCACGTGACGATCGGGGCTCGAGGAGGAGGAAGGAACTGCTGCTGGCATCGCGGAGTGAGCCGCTTGCATGTGGCGGCGCACGTCCTCCAGGCTGGCGAAGGTGGTCGGACACAGTCGACAGGGATGGTCCGCTCGTTGCGGTCGGGGCTCCGCCGCGGCGTGTGGTCCGTGAACCGTGGCGACGTGGCGGCGGAGGCTGTCGCCTCTTGTGAAGCGCCTACCGCAGACGTGGCAGTCGTGACGTCTGGCGTGTTGGGCGGACTCCGCGTGTCACCTCAGGTTTCTGAGCAGGCTGAAGGCTCGGCCACAGACCTCGCACAGGTGTTGGCTGTTCATCTGCAACAACGAATGTGATAAGTCTCTTGCATTTACAAATTAATCGCAACGAGAACACTTCGTTAGTAACATAACACATACTTTATGCGTGGTAGACAAGAGTCAAGGCCATGGCAAATTTAATGTTAGTGCACGGGTTTCCTCGTTTTATGTTAGTATACAGGTTTCCTCCTTTATTAAATTAGTTTATATAAAAATAAAGAAAAGATAGTAAGTTAGAGAATGGAAGCTTTACATTGATGCGTGATAGACAAGATTTAGAAACCATGGCACGTCTAACATTAGTACACAGGTTTCCTCGTTTTATGTTAGTACACCGGTTTCCTCCAAGAAATTGAGAATGGCGTGTAAGTTGTTCTATAGCAATAACGAATCGTTTTCCCTAAAACATAATGAAAATTATTCAACTTCTATTAACAAGCCAGACCTCTCTTTGCACATTATGAATTGACAGTTGCTGAACGATCGTACCTTAAATGAGAATCTTACTATAAAGGGGAATGTAATAGTCTTCCACACTACAACTTATAAGAGCTACATATACTTACGTTTAACAATCTCGGAATATGGTGCAGTAAAGGCTAGCACAGCACTGAAGTAGAACGTCTACACACACTGAGCTCCAAACACAAACTGAATGAAGGAAGCGATGACAATCACTTAAGTAACATAGCTACGTACCGTACAGTAGAAGGCGGTGAACAATTCTCGAAATCGCGGCAATTATCGCTAATGAGTAAACAGCCTGAGGCGGTCCACACTACAACTTATAAGACTACATATACTTACGTTTAACAGATCTCGGAATATGGTACGGTAAGGACTAGCACAGCACTGAAGTAGGACGTCTACACACACTGGGCTCCAAACACAAACTGAATGAAGGAAGCTATGACAATCACTTAAGTAACATAGCTACGTACCATACAGTAGGCGGTGAAAGCGGTAAACAGTTCTCGGAACCGCTAATGAGTAAACAGGCCCGGACGGTCACGTAGGCATGGAGGTGATGTCACCGCCGCGGTCCACGACGTTCTAGAAGCTCCTAGATGCTTCACAGTGTAATGTAAGCGGTAACCAATTCCCGGAACCGCTGATGAGTAAACAGGCTGGGACAGTCACGTAGGCCCTAGCACGCGCCTTGACACGTGATGCCACGGAGCCGCTCGCAGTTTGGTTTAATCAAGCCGGCATACAACGTGTAACGAAGTCATATCAAATTCGGTTGGCAAACAGCCGAGATCCCATGAGGAAAACTCGTTTAAAAATTAATAGCGAGCCCGTTTAACGGTGGATTTTCAATTTTCTTTAAGGGATGGTTTACTTAGGCCGCCGCCCGACATGTGGTGAAGTTTCATCAAAATCGGTCGGTAAGCAGCTGAGATCCCATAAGGAAAACGCGTTAAAAAATTAATAGCGAACTCATTTAACGGTGGATTTTCAATTTTCTTTAAGGGATGGTTCACTTAGGCCGCCGCCCGACATGTGGTGAAGTTTCATCAAAATCGGTCGGTAAACAGCTGAGATCCCATAAGGAAAACGCGGTTATAAATTAATAGCGGCCTTGTTTGATGGTGGATCAATGGGGTTCTTTCGTCATTCGCTTTCTCTGGGATAGGCCTACACTCTGGAAAAAGTCCCGTGGGAATCGGTGGGTAAATAAGCTAGTTATTAATTTTCAAAAGTGTTTTCCTCATGTTCAAGGTCATCACGAAAAGTGCCGCAGACGACCGGGGGGGGGCAACGCAGGTTTAAGTTAGGTTTAACGGGGGGGGTCTCGGGGGGGGGGTCTCGGGGGGGGTCTCGGGGGAGGGCAACGCAGGTTTAAGTTAGGTTTAACGGGGGGGGTCTCGGGGGGGGTCGGGGGGGCAACGCAGGTTTAAGTTAGGTTTATCGGGGGGGGCTTGCTCCACAGTGGAGCGCTCCACATTGCTGCTGGTTTTGAACCATCTAATGCCCCCTACTCATGGTCCTCTTCTCCACACAGTCTTCAAGACCGGGGCGTCGACATATTGTCAATTGTCGTCACTGCCCTTCGTAAGGCCTCGGCTACGATGCAAGCGACGAGTGACGAGCGATAATCGACGAGCTACATGAGCGACATCGGCCGAAATCGCTGATCGGCTACGATACCAGCGAAATACTGATCGACACGCTGTACTGAACGCGTGGTAAGTAGGGATAAATGGAGTGTTCTGGGGCAGGAGGGACAGGAGGGACGACCCCCCCCCCGAGTCCCCTCCCTCGCGAATTTTTTTTGCGAACTTTTTTTTGCGATTTTTTTTGCGAACTTTTTTTTGCAAATTTTTTTTGCAAATATTTTTTTTTGCAAATATTTTTTTTGCACAAACATGTTGTTTGCAATTCTGATTGCAGATTCTTGTTCGTCTAGTCTAGCCGAGTGATTTGAGTACCCACAACGTACCTTTGGACGATGTAGGGGGGGGGCTATCTCGGTTACCATAGGTCGGATCTGATTTCTGATTGCAGATTCTTGTTCGTATAGTCTAGCCGAGTAATTTGAGTACCCACAACGTACCTTTGGACGATGTAGGGGGGGCTATCTCGGTTACCATAGGTCGGATCAGATTTCTGATTGCAGATTCCTGTTCGTCTAGTCGAGCCGAGTAATTTGAGTACTCGCAGCGTACCTTTGGACGATGTAGGGGGGGGGCTATCTCGGTTACCTTAGGTCGGATATGATTTCTGATTGCAGATTCTTGTTCGTCTAGTCAAGCCGAGTAATTTCAGTACCCACAGCGTACCTTTGGACGATGTAGGGGGGGGGCTATATCGGTTACCATAGGTCGGATTTGAATTCTGATTGCAGATTCTTGTTCGTCTAGTCGAGCCGAGTCATTTGAGTACCAACATCGTACACTTTGGATGATGTTTACAAAAAAGGGGCCCGCACCACACTTTTGACCTTTTTTTTGCATTTTTGGAATCTTCTTGTCAAGCCGAGTATTCTCAGTACCCACATGACATACTTTGGATAATTAATACAAGAGTTGAACAGGGTAACGCTACAACCAACAGAGCTAGCCCATCAGCGCTTGCGGACAATTGAACTACCAGTGAATGCAAATTTTAAGGAGAATATAATTGTACTCTGCACCGAGGTAGACGTTCACACAAATAACCGTCGCGTCCAGTCTCCTGTCTGAGAATGCGGATGTTGTAATTTGATACCTCGACTGGAGGGTGCAGGTGTTCACACAAAAAACCGACAAGTCGAGACCTGTCTGGGGTGCAGCTTCGCCCGACCCCAGGAGGGACAGGAGGGACAGGAGGCCCCCCCGGTCAAATAACCGTCGCGTCACCCTCATGTCTGGGAATGCGGATGCTGTAATTTGATACCCCGACGGGAGGGCGACGCGACCCTTCCAGGAACCCATTATAGTCCGCCCGTATCGAGTTCCATTAGAGCAGGGTGGTCTTTACCCCAGACAGCGGTTGAGAGTTTTTGCCCCGACCTTCTCCGAAATCCATTAGTGGGGAGCGTCACCCCACATCACCAGCCCTCCTTCAGTTCAGTTGGAGAGTTCAGTGCGTGAAGACGTGTTAGTCCGATCCTGTTCCGTTCTACGCGATTTGTGTTAGTTGCTGATTATCATCATTTGCGATTTGCGTAAAGCACCTTTGAACTATTTAAAACGTTCGTGTTGTGCTGTATTGTTTGTGATTATCCAAACTTATAATCCATATTAAAGATGAACGCCACACACGTTTGTACCATTTGTGGTTGTATTTACGTGCGTAGAAACAATTTGGTGCAACACCACATCAGATTCCACGGCTTGAGACCACAACTACCACCACCAACACCAACGCAGCAAGGTACGTTTTTTGCGTTGCATTATTGTTTTAATCAGACCTACATGTTACTAATATAGGAATACGTTATGCAATATAACCGGAGAGTGATAAAATTATTATTTATTTAACAGCTTTAACTATTTAGCGCGAATAGAGAACTCTTTGTTTTTTAAATTTAAAATTACATGACTATATCAATATAATTTAATTTTAATAACTTATGTTATTGCTCGCCCCATCAAGTCAAGTCATCAGAGTATCCACGTTACATACTTAAAAAAAAATTTTAACCCCCCCCCCGACCTTTCGGGGGGGGGGGGGGCACTAAGAATTTGAAACTACTCTAAACAAAGGTAGGTGTTAAACATTTCACAATCTAATCGTTTTGTGCGTTTGCAGATGGAGAAGCTGCATGTCGGCTTTGTCGAGCCACATTCGTAGACCGGGGAGCTTTAGAGCGTCACATGGAAGCAAATCACCGAGTCATTCCACCCCGGGAGGTGATTGATGCTCCGCAGACGACTGCCTATGACAACCGACACTCCGATGAAGGTGAGAATCTACATTAAAATAACTTTTTCCCATTGAAACTAATTACCTTTTTTATAATTATTTAACTAGGTACCTGAAGAAGAATGAGACCGTGACAACTGGTGTACTATTGATTTAATTGCTAGGGGGGAGATTTTCGCTCCCCCTAAAACATAATGCTTCTTTAGGGATGGCGCAGCTCAATATTGCAGCTACATCCTTAGCTTTGAACCCCGAATCATCAATGTAGACAAACAGTACAGAAGATTACATTCCCTGTTTGAAAATTGATATTTTTAATTAACAACTACTTTTTGAAATGTTATTCTCTCGAGTGAGGAGAATTTGTATCTTTAGTTATCCTAATCTGTTTTTTTGTTTTTATTTTCAGATGAAGGACCGGGTCCTGGCCACCACACCTGCCATGAAAGCGGTCGCCGTTTCCGTCGTGAAATACACCTGCGTCGACATGTGGATTCGGTACACAGCAGAGTCCGCAGGTTCATATGCGACACATGCGGCGCCGAATTCAAGAGGGAAGACAACCTGCGTCGACACACCAAGCAATTGCATGGCGATGGTCAAGAACGAAGATTCCCTTGTGCATACTGCGGTCAGGAGTTCAACCAGCTGTTCAACAAGGACCATCATGAGCGGTTCTCTTGCCCGATCATGAAGGACCTGATCCTGAACCGAGTGGCTATGATACAGGACGAACCCCAGCCAGGACCCAGCACGGAGCCACAACCCGGAACGAGCACGGAGCCACAACCCGGAACGAGCACACACCCGCAACCCGATGATGTTGAGATGACTGGAGCAGGACAGTCTAGCCCCGTATTCTCAATCATTCAACGGGGTTTTCGCAACCGCCTCCTAACCTACCGTCTGCAGCGACCGATGGAGAATCTCGTCACAATCGGAGAAGTGATGGCGTTGTTGATTGTGAGCCTTACGGAGTTGCTTGAGAACACCTTGGTAAAACACCGCAGCATAAAGGTCAACTTGAAGCTGGAGTGTGAATTCCAAAATATTCACAACAACACCTGCCTGCGCAACTTCAAGACGAAGATGACTCCACTGACGACGACCTCGGACCTGCACCAGTACATCACAACAGCTTTTGCGAAGCTTATCAGAGAGAAGGCTGAGTGTGATCATATCGGCTCCGGGTGGACATACCTTCGCGTTCGTGATTTGGAGGTCGGTATTAACGAATACACTCCTCTAGGTGAAGATGGTCGAGCTTGGCTCCCACTGCCTACGTCTCTGGAGAACACCAAAGCAGTCGTCAACGTATCG
Organism: Allygus modestus; assembly: GCA_963675035.1. Classification (NCBI taxonomy): domain Eukaryota; kingdom Metazoa; phylum Arthropoda; class Insecta; order Hemiptera; family Cicadellidae; genus Allygus; species Allygus modestus. The sequence continues at coordinate 133,563,404 of OY776113.1, read as the reverse complement.
AACGCCGATGAGCGGTGTTTTATGTATGCAGTCCTGGGAAAGTTTGTTCAAGAGAACCCTAAAAGACCGACATCGTACACCATCGCCCGATACGATTGGACCGGCCTTCAATTCCCCGTTGCTCTGAAGAGTATCAAGACGTTTGAGCGGACAAACAACATCAGCATCAACGTCTATGGTATTGATCACACGTGCGTGGGTCAGAAACCTAACGGACGACCAAAGTATCAGGACACCGTCTTCCCCTTGAAGATTTGTAGGCAGGAGCGCGACGACCATTGCGACCTTTTGTACGTGACAACGGACGGTGATAGTCACTACGCCTACATCAAAGACCTTGGCCGACTGATCCGTCCCCAACTCACAGCACGTATAGACAGGATATTCATCTGTAAGCGGTGCTTCGCACACTTTGACAACCGTCCGAACAAGCTCGGTCTGACGGGTGCTCAGCGTCTGGAGGAGCACAGGCGATACTGCTCCGCTTCAGCCCCTATTCGCATGGATACGCCGAAGAAGACTGAAATCAAATTCAGCCATCCAGAGTTCACCCGACGCGAGCGTTTCACCATCTACGCGGACTTTGAGTGTGCTCTACTGCCGACCGCGGAGATGGATGAACAAGTCGATGAACCGCACGGAGGTGTAGCCACCCACATCCACATCCCATACGCCTTTGCGTACCAGATCATCGACTCGTACGGACTCGAGGAGTTCGAGCCTCGAGTCTACTTCGGAGATGATGCGTCAAAGACATTTATGGAGATGTTGAAAACTGATGTTGAGCGATTTTGGAACTTCCTGTACGAAGCAAGAAATCTGCGCCCTGTCCTGACCCCAGCGGAAACGATGCAGTACAACTCGACAACGAATTGCTACCTCTGCGGATCGACATTTTCAAGCGAAGACCCAAAGGTTCGTGATCACAACCACGCGCCACCCTACGAGTTCCGTGGCGCTGCGCACAGATCATGTAACCTACGCTACAGGGAGCAGCGAGTAGTCAACTGCTACTTCCACAACTTCTCCAACTACGACGCTCACTTCATAGTGCGGGAGTTGGCGGTCGACCCCGGTGATGTTGAGGTGTTAGCTCACACGGAAGAGCGTTACATCGCTTTCACGAAGCGGTTCCTGTTCGACCGAGCAGCGGCACCGGTTGGGATGCCAGGGCGTGGAAAAAGACAGCCAGGATTCAGAGTCAGGTTCCTCGACACCTACAGGTTCCTGGCTTTGAGCCTCGCCAGCCTCGCCGCCGCACTTCCACCAGCTCAACTCTTGTAGACGAGGAAGAGATTCCCCGAAGACCACCTCTTCGATCTAGTCCGTAGGAAAGGCGTTTTCCCGTACAACTTTGTAACGTCGAACGCCGTGTTGGAAGATACTACGGAACTGCCTCTGCAGCGAGATTTTCAGAACGACCTGACCCTGGAGGACATCACGGATGCGGACTACGAGCATGCTCGCAACGTGTGGGAAACCTTCGGTTGTAGGAACCTCAAGGACTACGCCGAGAAGTACCTGCGCTGTGACATTGCGCTGTTGACTGACGTCTTTGAACGCTTCAGGGACACATCGATGGCTGAATACGAACTTGACCCTGCGCACTACTACACCCTACCGTCATACGCCTGGGATGTCATGTTAAGGACCTGTCGAGTGGAGCTTGATACGATACAGGACTTTGACATGTACCTCTTCTTCGAGCAAGGCATCAGAGGAGGTATTTCCCAGGCAATCACCAGACACGCCAAGGCCAACCATGATGGATGTCGCCCTGAAGATCGACGACCTGAAGAGCCAACGCATCACCTGCTATACTTGGACGCCAACAACCTTTATGGTTGGGCCATGTCCCAGTGTCTTCCACAGGGACACTTCCAATGGCTCAGCCGCGAGGAGATCGCGTCCCTGGACATTGCAGCGTTGGACCCCGAAGGACCCACGGGCTATGTCTTGGAAGTTGACCTTCACTACCCCGCCCACCTGCACGACCTTCACAAGGATCTCCCTTACTGCTGCGAGACCAAACGTCCGCCAGGAGGGAAATTCAAGAAGCTCGTTACGACTCTGCATGACAAGAAGAACTACATCTGTCATTACAGAATCCTGCAACAGGCGCTGGAAAACGGAGTGGAGCTTGTGAACGTGCATCGCGTCATCTCGTTCCGTCAGTCTCGGTGGTTGGAGAGCTACATCCTAATGAACACCGAACTGAGGAAGAAGGCCAAGACCAAGTTTGAGCAAGACTTTTTTAAGCTTATGAACAATGCGGTCTTTGGCAAGACGATCGAGAATGTTCGCAAGCGAATGAACTCTAAACTGGTGTGTACGCCGGAGATGTTCAGGAAGTACGTGACCAAGTCAAACTTCCTGGACCGAACCTACTTCAACGATGACGTCGCCATTGTCCACATGTCGAAAGTCAATATCGTCCTGGACAAACCGCTCTACGTCGGAATGTGTGTCCTCGATCTGAGCAAGTGGCTCATGTACGACTTCCTTCGGAAGATGAAGAACCGCTACGGCGATCGTCTGAAGGTTGACTACATGGACACTGACAGCTTCGTGTTCGACATCCAGACTGAAGATGTTTATAAGGACATGTTGGAGCATCTGGATGATTTCGACACCAGTGCGTACCCCCGAAACCATCCCTGCTACAGCCCTATAAACGCCAAAGTCATCGGAAAGTTTAAGGATGAAGCGAACGGACTTCCGCTGCTCGAGTACCTCGGTCTTCGCTCGAAATTATACTTCATGGATATTGTCGAGTTCGAGGAGAGGACTGAAGATGACGAGCTGCAGGTCATGACAGTGAAGCGCGCCAAGGGAGTCGCTAGAGGTGTTGTAAAACACAATTTAACCTCTGACGACTATCAGGAATGCCTCTTCAACGGCGTGTTGAAGAGAACCATCAACACCAGGTTCCAGTCCCGAAACCACCGCGTCTTCACAGTTCAAGTCGACAAGCTATCCTTGAGCTGTAACGATGACAAACGTTACATCCTTCCGGACGGTGTAAATACACTGCCTTGGGGGCATATTGACGTTCCACCTCAGCCCGAAGACATCCCTCAAGACGATGAAGAGGCGGAGGATGAGGAGCGTTGAGTGGTTGTGTCATATTACCAAAGACCCTGACTTGACTTGTAAATTATTTTGAAAAATCTAGTCATTAGTTTGTATCGAGTCTCGTAAAACTTAGAAATGTGCTCCTTTTTTCTTTTTGTTCTAGTCGTTAGTTTGTGTCGAGTCTCATTTTTGCTAGCCAAACACAAATGTTCAGGAGTACATACTCGATGTAAAATATCTATAAGGTGTGTAAATAAATAGCCAAATTGTTCGTATATACATTCGTCTTTTTTTTCTACCCTCACATAGTCTTAAGATACTAAAGTAAAAAAAAAAATTATTCAGGAATATGTTAATTCATATAAACCAGGTTCAGATATGAATGTTACTTTACAATCATTGTATGATAGGTCTACCCCAAAAGTGGGATAGACCTATGAGACCTCAGGTGGTTGACAACTGTTGTTCAATTGGTTTAATTACCAGGGGGGAGATTTTCGCTCCCCCTAACACATAATGGCTTAGGGGGGAGATTTTCGCTCCCCCATACTACAGGAATTGTTGAAGACTAGAATGCACCTGCTAATGTCATTGTATGATAGATCTACCCCACTTTGGGGTAAAGGAGGCGAGGATGGTAAATAATAAGAATGTTTTTTTTTTATTCTGAGTACTCAACTAGTTTATTGAGAAAAAATGCAAAATTTCAAAATTCAATTGGTATACATTTGTGCAAAGAGTCTTCTGATCAGTGCGTCGTTGTGGCCGGCAGAAGAGTGTTCAAAGAGCTGTACAAAGTCCTTCATCTTCATGCCGTAGTGGGTGCGGCAGTACAGGAATACAAGGCAGTATTGACCGCAGACCAGAGTGTTGTCACTTTGAAGGCGATGCTCGTTGTACAGGTAGCGACGAGCGTTGCGTCTCAGGAATCCTTGGTAGAATTGAAGATGTGGCGGTTGACCGTAGCTGTCAAAGAATTCAATTATTCCTCCTCCTTTGTTAAGGTAGAAAGCGACCCAGTAAGTGCCGTCTTCATTGTGTGGATCAGTGTTCACAATCATAGCAGTAGATGGTGAAATATAATGGGGCAATTGATCCGCAGCGTAGACACCAACATTCTGTACGGGCAGTTTAGCCATACACTTTTGTATCTCTAAGGTATTCATTCTACTGTGTCGACGCCACAGTCAGTAGTAGGAGTAGTAGTACTAGTAGCAAAACAAAAGCAGGAACTGGTATCACTCTCACCATCGGCAGCGTAATCATCAGCGTCAGCGATATTTGTTCTTAGATGTAACCAACTGCGTAATGTGATGCAATTGGCTAGAGCGCATCGTGTGTGAGCTGTTCTGTGGTGGCAACATCGCACTGCGTTTGTTGATAGTAGATTGTTGATTGACGATAGTGATCCGCAGCCAATATCGTTGATATCCATGACATTAGTAGTACAGTGATCCGTGATGAAATTGTATCGTACAAACTCTTTTTTCTCAGCACCTTTGACGTAGACAATCGGTCGTTTGGCGATACATGCACGTAACTTTTCCTCTAGCACATGATACCAGATATCACCTTGGTCCCATTCCAATCCGTGACAGTGTTTTGTGAGCCAATAGCTTTCACGCAGTTTCTCTTGTGATAGGAAATCTCGACTGAATGGTGATTTGGCGATATGATGCATTAGCAGTGTTCCACTGACCAATTCCAAGACGCACACTTCCTTCAGAATGTAGTCATTTGCGTTGTCCTTGAAACATTGAAAATCCACAATAATTGGAGATGCGGAATTTTTACGCGGTACTCTGCATAAACGATCCATCTTGTGCGAATGTTGGTTGTAGACTGAGGAGGACGATGACGCCGCCGCCGACGATCTAACCGCCAAAGTCCACAGACACGTTGCGATAACGATCGATTTCTATGACTTGTCAAACTCTGCGTATACCAGACAGTTGACAGTCTCTGTGAGCCCCGTGTCGAAAGCAATCTCCATACGCACACTGCCGTTGCGCACTAGGTTCCAATGAGTTGTGTCGCTTGCTGACATATCAGGTGTTAGATCGAATGCCATCAGACAGTATCCATCGTCGTAATCGTCTCTATTTATGAGATTACCAGCATCGCTAAAGTGTATGCCGGAGCCTGAAAACAGACTGTGATACGCAATCACGTATTTTCCCTTGTCGGTTTCGTAGTGTGGTTGTAGCGGTTTGGACGGCACTTGTTCACCGTCCACGTACAGCGAGAAGTAGTTGGTTTTGAAATTTTGAAAGTTAAATGGGTTCTTTTTTAAATCGCCATTATAAGCGGCGTTGGTGACCAGTCCGACAATAATTCTTTTCGGCACTTGACCTAGAAAGACATTGTCCAAAGTTTTTCTCCTTACTCCAAACGGTAGTGTGAATGTTTTCAATTCCACTCTGGTGATTGGGTATTTAGCTGTGCCGGTCTGAAGCGTCTTGCTGTGCGCCAACAGTACCGTGGGACTAACTTTACACCTTCGTATCCAGAGATTCGCATCAACAATGTGCACCTTGTAGTCACCATCATCCGCCATAATGGAGAAGGAATCTTTTGATCGGATCAGTTTAAAACGCAGTTCCACACCGTTCAACAGGAACTTGTTCTGATTACACATGTCCACATGTAGGCGACCGAGCGTATCGATTTCACGACTTTTATTTGTCATTTTTCGTCTCGCCTTTAGTTCATCGTTATCGTCCAGAGTATTGTTTATATAGCCGGCGTCGTCCGCGTTCCACAGTCCACATGTTAAATGTGATTTCCTAGCATCATAGCCGTAATTCATCAACGTTTCGATATACGCTCGATATGCATAAGTGTTGTTTTGTGGTGTGACCAGTTTCTGATTCATACTCATATCAACTTGACTGAATAACGTGTGCATCCAATTGTTGACTGGACCAATTTTATTCGATTCTTCGACATCTGCGATTGCCGCTCCTGTCGACTTGACAATAGACGCTGTATCTTCCAACATTGTTTGCGAAATATCGGTGTATTCTTCGCCGTTGCCGGGCACAACAAACTCGATGGGCGAATCATCAGTCAGTGTGGAGATTGGTTTGTACTGAATCCATTTGCCGCTCTCGATACTGGTCTGCGTCGGTGGTAGGGAAAATAAGTCCAATTCCGTCTTGACGCATTCACACGACTTTTGATGTAGAAACGACATTGCTAGCGTGTGTGTTAATTGAATATATCACGTACGGACGTTCTCCTCACTGCTTTCCTCGTCTTCCTCGTCTTCTTCCTAACTGTCCTTCTCTTCTTGCCCTTCTTGGATGACGACCTTCCTCGAAGGAGTTTTGTCAAAGACTGCGGTGTGACACGACGGCCGCCGAACATGGCGCGCTTCGCGTTCCTCTTACGCGAGAGTCTCGCGTTAGTCTTTCGCGCAGGAGTAGCGCGTCGGTGTTTCGCGGTATTCTTTCGCGTTACGCGACGGTGTTTCGCGCGAGAGCCGCCACCACCACCACCACTTAGCACACGTTGAAGTTTGCCGTCCGCCCTGCGTTTTAGCGAGTCGGTAAACTGGCTGAAATGATCTCTAGCGGCTTCTTTGGGATCCCGCTGGTGCATGGCCATGTCGCCCAAGAATCCAACACCGGATTTCAACGCCTCTTTGGCCACAGCAGAGGCTCCCGACTCGAGTAGCGGTGTGATGGTGCGGAACATACCGCCTAGGAAACTGCCAATTCCATGACCGCGCTGGTAGGGTGCACCGCAAAATACCCTATCGATACTGCCACCGGTCTGCTGCAATTGTTGGCGACGGTAGTACGCCAAGTAGGGATCATTTGTATTCATCATTGCTGAGCTCCTCTTTTGAAATGAAGCTTCACGTACGACGTCCCAAAGAGGAATGCCGCTTTTTTACTAGCGTGATCCCTTAGGTCAATATCGATCGTTTCAAATGTTCCTTTCATAACTGGCGCATAATGAGGACTGATGAAATGCACAGTCTTATGCGCGCCGTGTGTGTAGTTATCTCTGTCAATGTTGATAATCTTCAAAAGCGGCGCTGTAGTGTCGCCAATCAGCTGCGGTTCAATCAGATCACAATACACGTACAAGTGTGTCGGCAGTCCCATAGTCAGATTTGGCGGCCATATCGCTGTGAGGTCATTTGTCAAAACGTTCTCGTACGGATCGAAACCCAACTGGAGAGACAGCGCTTTGGTGAAATGCACTTTGCTTATACCGCCCACCATTGTCGTGATCTTGACTCTGTCCTGCTCTTTGTCATACTCAAAGTACAAGTACTGTGTTACATCCTTCGCTTTATTGATCATTTTCAATAAATCTGTTATATTCTTGTAATAACCGGGTTTCATCTTTAGCATAATGTGCTCGACACTGAGTGTGATGGGAATATTCGGCAGAACGAGTTTATACTCGAGCCAAATACACGATTCATCGTCCACAGTCATAAAGGAACATGGATAATGCGCTTCGACCAAAGCCATCTCCCACTCGCCATCGCCTTCTAATCGAATTTGTCTCGGCAGATGTGTAGTGTACTTGGACACTGTGTTTTTTTGGAAAATAATCCTTTGAGCTGTTGCTGGGCAATGTCAAATAGAACTGGTTGCTATTAGGCATTTTGCAAATCTTGCGCTCCTACCCAAGAATTGAACTCGTCTCCGTAACCTGCCCACTTGACGAAATAACGCTTATTGCGACCACGACCCTTAGCGTCTAGTATTTCAGCAATCTTGAACAGATGGTCGTTGTATATTGTCACTTTTTGTAATTCGTATTCGTAAAACTGTCCAGTCACTTGTTCACCGTTGAGATCCGCCAAAGTGTACATTGGTAGAGGCATCAATGTGTTTACACGACGCACCACAAACACTTCTTTACTCCAATTAGTCTCGTAACCTTTTGCGAATGTGCCCTTCTCCTTAGATATGCGCACTGTGGTGCCAACTTTCAGTTTTGCCTTAACACGACGCGGTATCTTACCGAACATGCGACGCCATACCTGATGCAATATTCGCTTATTGTCAGCAGTCACATCGACTGGTCGTATTCTATTGCCTAGACTCTTGTGAGCGCTGTTGTTGTATGCGCTAACTAGTTTGTCCAACGCATCTACGTAACGATATGTGTTTTTGTAAGTCAAATATCGCCACATTCGCGTTTTCAAAGTGCGATTCACGCGTTCCACTACTGCCGCTTTAACATCTGGGTTTTGTGTAGTGACATAGATGATTCCGTATTGTTTGAATAACCTTTTCGTCTTGGCACCGGTGAATTCAGTACCTTTGTCGGTTTGTAAACAGCGAGGTGTGTCGGTCGCTTCGGCAAATATCTCCTCGAAAGCGTTGGCCACTTCAGCTCCTTCTTTCCGCCTCAACGTTCGCACATACAAGTGTTTGCTAAACACGTCTATTACAGTCAGTAGGTAGTTGACGCCGTCGTTGTGTTTACTAAGACCACGCATATCGTTCAAGTCCACTTGCCACAATTCAAATGGACCATACACTATGTAAGGATTGCGCGGGAAACGCTTGCGTGCCGGTTTGTGCAATGTGTAAGTGTCCTGTGTTTGTAACTATTCAATCACTTTGCGTTTTGAAACTGGTTTTGCAGCTCGCGCTAAAGGAGCTACACCGCCATACGACGAAGGTTCGATGGGATTGTAATACAAACGCTCCATAATGAAAACCTATCCTGTGTACGGTTCCCACTTGTCTAGATTTGACGACGGCTTGTTTCTAGTTGAAAAATCAAACTGCTCTGTCGCTCGCACCGGTGTAGATGTTACACGTTTTCCTCTAGCCGACCGTAGTCGATTTACTAGCGGTGTTCTCAGTATTGATTCAGTTGATGTGTCCACTTCATCGTCTGATCCTTCTCCTCCTGTGAATGATGATCGATATTCGGCATTTATTTCCTTAAGCGCTTTTAGATTATTCATTCTTTGGCACGTTCATCGCTTTCAATGCCTTGAGCACTTCCCGCCATCCTGGTGGTGTGTAATCACGCATACGCACCTTTACTATGCAATTTAAGATATCCACTAGATTTGACTCTGGGATTTTTACACCGTTGATGTACACTGAATAGCCACTGTCCCAACTGATTAAGCTGCCGTCACGTTTCATGAAACGTAAAAGATTGCGGGCATCAGACCTGTAAGTTTTGGAAAACGTTTCCACAGTCTCTTCCACTGGACCACCTTCCGCAGCGGGGTGCGATCGTCGACTATGTTCAATCCCACCCGTCTCCACAATTGGTATGCTAATAGGTTGGCGTCTATTCTCTACAATATGCAAGAAGCGATGTAACGCTTGTTTGTACAATTTCCACTTTTCACTATCGTCCATACGTTTGTTATTCAATATTTGTTGTATCTCCGCGTCGAGACTGTTTTCACTGGATAGATTAGTCGGTCTGTTATCCGTAGCATTTGATTGTAGTCGATCAATCAACTCTTGCGGCACAACTACCATCTTCTTTGCATGTTCCATATTTGCACTAATGACTAGCTACTTTTCTAAAGTGTAACTTCACGCACGACGTTCCAAAGTGGAATGGCAAATGATTATCAATGTTATCTCTTAAGTCAATTTCCACACTGTCAAAAGATCTATTCATAACAGGCACATAGTGCGGATCGATGAATGATGTTGATTTATGCAATCCGTATACATAAGTAGACGTGGATATATTGACAATTTTCAATAACGGTGCGACTGTATCGCCGACCATCTGCGGCTCGACTAAATCACAATACACGTACATGTGTGACGGTAAGCCAAGACGAATGTTGGGCGAACGGATGCTTTTGTTAACTGCATCACCTTCCAGCGTCAATTCATTCGGATCGAACCCCAATTGAAGCGCTAACGTTGGACTTAATGTAATTTTTCCAACATCAGTTCCCATCGATACTTCAATGAATTTGTTGTATGAGTTTTCAACGGTGAACTTTACACCATAAGTAATCGCTAGTTCTTGTGAATTGATATGATCACACAATTCTTGAATATTTGCGTAATCACCAGTCTTCAATTTAATTCTGTGGTTTTGTTTTGGAGTAGCTGACACTACCGGCGTTACATCGGCAGTGCTGTCCATAACCCGCGCCAACGCTTCTATGTTCACTTTTGCTTCCTCTTGCGGTTGTATGCAAATGTAAATTGTTTCGTCATTACCGACTGATAGAAATGTCATTGGATAGTGCGCTTCCACAAGTGCAATTTCCCAGTCACCAGCGTCCAGTTGAATTGCTCTCGGCAAATGTGTTATATAATTTTCAACTGTATTTTTCGGATAATACTGCATCGAACTGTTGCTGGGCAGCGTCAAATAGAACTAATTGTTTATGCTAGTCATTTTTATCTACTCAATGCTGCTTGTAGTACTGCGCTCAAAAGTAATGGTATAAAGATTCCACCGCCTTTTTGTATGAGATACTTTCGTTTCTTTGACCAGCCTTCGACGCGTTTCACAATCGACGTAGCGTCGCCTTGTGTTTGCTTAACTGACTTTTACTCTTCTTCGCCAGAGGAACGTTACCTCGCAACACGTTGTATGCGCACTCACACACTGAGCGAATGCGGCTCTTGTCACACACCTTTAACAGTGCCTTCCGCTCCTTGGGTGTTGCGTGTATGAAAGCCGTAAGCAGAGCTGCGTCCTTCCGCAAGCACGACATGATTACTACTGATGGTGAAATTACCTTTTCTTTGGCAAGTACATATAGTTGGTAGAATCGTCTGGAAATATGCAACTTCGTATTCGCATATTCTCGTCCGTTGATTGTTTCAAGTCTATCAGTAGGTAGCCGTGTGGATTCCTAGTAGCGTCAGCGTACGCCTCCTCGATGAATTTCGGGCTGTCTGGATACATTTGTCTGGCCAAGTACCTAATCTGAACTCTATCTCTAGGATTCTTAAAACACACAATGTAATGCGCATTCAGTGAGATGTCCCTCTGCCCGCGTCCTTGATGAAACAAATTTTGTGTAATGAAAAACACACTAATGTTGCGATGATGGCAACCTTTTGTGAAAAGATCCACCACACGGTTGTTGGCCTCACGCATCATATCGTCTATAATCACAAGTATCGGCTCGTTACCAGAAAAATCCTCCAAGTTTGGTAGACCTTCTATGTGGTTAATGGTGACATTTTTCGAGTCACCACCACCACCACCACCACCACTACCATAATGCCAGTTTATACTGGTAAATGGTGTGTCACACATTTCTGTAATGTGTTTTATAAACTTTGACACAAACTGAGACTTGCCACAACCCGAAGGTCCCGCCACAATGGCTGAGAACGGATGTTTCCACATCAAGCCCATGATTACTACTGAGCTAAACACCTCACAGTTACCATACTCACACTCTTAAACTTACTACCAAAGGACATTTTTGGGGTTAAGTGAAATAAATAACACAGTGGCTATGTTCTGAACGTGACTATAAGTATTGACTACGAAAACTAATTTACAAAGGTATTTACATAATCTTCAAGTCTTGCTTTACATAAACTCCAAAGGTGTGAATCTGCTATTGGAACCCCTCGGGCTGCGCTTCACCAAGCGAAGGCGTTCTCCAAACCCGCTGTTGTAGCGCTCGATGTCGGTGTTGCTCAGGACCTCGTTGAAGCGCCTAGGCAGGTAGACTCGCAGAAAGAAGTCGTCCCCGACCTGCCCCTCCAGGATCACGATGATCGTCTCGCCAAAGGGTGTGGTGGCTCGCTCCATCGCAGTGATGAGATAGCCGCATTCCTCTCGGAGATCGGCTATCCTGGTGTAGAGCGGAGAGTCAGACTTGCAGTTGTTGAGGGTAGCTCTCAGGTCCGCGGTTGTTGAAGTGACGTTCAAAATCGAAAACTCTGGCTTGAAAGTGCTGCTGCTGCTCGACAGCTCTAGTAGTAGTTGGAGTAGGTCTATGTGAGGTGGTGGTCTTGTGGCGAATGATGCTCAATCGGGTGGGGCCCCGCCTTATAAACCCTCGCCGCCATTTTCTTCTACGTGGGTGGTCCGAAGGGTCGGGCGCAGGTGTTCACACAAAAAACCGACGCGTCGAGACCTGTCTGGGAATGCGGATGCTCTAGTTGAATGCCGGCACCACTCGTTGTTTTTTCCTCACAGCTCGCTTCTTCGGCGTTGGCTGCGAAACTGCACTGCGTTGTGTAACAGTTTGAGTTAAGCCTGTAATTTTCGGTACTCCTGTTGATTTATAGATCCACATGTTTTCCACTTTATCAACTACTTGTTTAACACTTTGGTGCATTTCACCATCTTTGTCCAAAAATAAACTGCACATGAACACCATATCTGTACCATCGTACATTTCCATTTTCAATAAAATTTGTCCTTTGTTTCCCGGGTTTTGAACAGCAAAAGTATTCCCATCGTCCATCCATGACACTATGGGACAATCATCTGTTGGTTTTGGTACCCATCCTGGTTTCTTGGTTTCCACTTCGATGGGAGTTGGTCTCCTTCGTCTCTTGCAGGCAGTTGTCGGTTTTTACAAATGACGACTGAGGTGATGCCATTGCCTGATCACTAGCATTATTGTTCATAACCTCAATCTCCTGAATAAACGATTTGATATAGTCGTCCGCAGAAGCGTAAGCGTCCATGTTCACGTCCTTACCGTGCGACTTCAACCGTACTACTGACTGGTGGTGCGTCTGCTCACCTTTGAAGTAAGCTGTACGCACTCGCTGTCAGACAATATTTCTGTTTGGCGTTCGCTTTTATTCACCCGCTGAAGTCAACTGTTACGTTACGGTGACGATCGATCTCGATGACGTTGTCCAGTTCGGCGTACACTATACAGTTGACGGTCTCGGGCAACGCTTTGGAGAATCCAATTTCGATACGTAGATTACCGTTGCGCAGGAGATTCCAGTGACTCGACTCAGCCGCGGACATGTCCGGTGTCAAGTCGAACGCCATAAGACAATTACCGTACGGATAGTCACCTCTCTTGATCTCATTACCTGCGTCGGAGAACTGGATTCCGATGCCGGTGACCAATGTGTAATAAGAGAGTATATATGTCTCACTGTTCAATGTGTAAACGGGCTGTAACGGTTTGGCCGGTACTTGTTCACCGTCCACGTACAATGCGAGATAATTCATATCGTAGTGTTGAAAGTTGTAAGGATTCTTCTTGAAATCTCCGTTGAACGCAAGATTACTGACCAGTCCAATTATCACACGTTTCGGTAGCTGACCGAGAAATGCGCTGTCTAAAGCCTTACTCATTATGCCGGAGGGTAGTGTGAACGATTTCACTTCTACACGCGTGATCGGATACTTGGCCGTGCCGGTCTCGAGAGTTTTACTGTGCGCCAACAATACGCTCGGATTGATCTTACATCGACGTACGAAAAGACTAATCTATTTAATTGTCACCTTGTAGGTAGTTAGCGTTTTGGACATTATACAAAACGAGTTTCTGGATCTGTTAAGTTGCAATCGCATCTCGACACCGTTCAACATGAATTTGTTCTGATTGCACAGATCGATTCTGACCGACCATATCGCAAACATCGCTTTCTTTCGTGTGATCGCGACGCTTTTTCAATCCCTCGTTCAATTCGTCACAATCGTCCATTAGTCCGGCCGAATCTTCAAAAAACAGCTCACTAGTCAGGTGCGAATTCTTCGCACTACATCCGTAGTTCAATAGGTTTTCCAAGTAGGCACGGTAAGCTTACGTGTTAGTTTGTGGTGACACCAGTTTATGATTGAGATAGAGATCCACTTGACTGAATATCGAGTGGAGCCAATTGTTCACCGGGCCCACCTCTTTAGCAGGTTGCCCACCGTCCGCTTTAGTGTCGTCCTGTTTCACAATAGCGGCTTTCACGTGTAATAACGTTTGTGTCAGGTCCGTGTACTCGTCACCGTGACCGGGTATTACAAACTCTATTGGCGAATCGTCCGTCAGCGATGAAACCGGTTTGTATTGAACCCATTTACCGCTCTCGATGCTGGTCTGCGTGGGCGGTAACGAAAACAAGTCCAGTTCAGTCTTCACACATTCACACGATTTCTGATGAATAAACGACATTGTTATCGAATTAATGTAGACGTCCGTCTTCGAAGAAGTCTATCAAGAGACTGTGGCGTGTCGCGACCCGCGCGCCGCTTAGGGGGAGATTTTCGCTCCCCCATACGTCAGGAATTGTTGAAGACTAGAACAAGAATGAGACCGTGACAACTGGTGTTCTGTTGATTTAATTACTAGGGGGAGATTTTCGCTCCCCCTAACACATAATGGGTTAGGGGGAGATTTTCGCTCCCCCATACGTCAGGAATTGTTGAAGCCTAGAACAAGAATGATACCGTGGGTGTTTGACAACTGGTGATTTATTGCTCGGAATTCGACGCGGGTGGTCTATAATTATGGGTTCCTAGAAGGGTCAGCCGTCTTCCCGTCGAGGTATCAAATTACAGCATCCGCATTCCCAGACAGGTCTCGACTTGTCGGTTTTTTGTGTGAACACCTGCACCCTCCAGTCGAGGTATCAAATTACAGCATCCGCATTCCCAGACATGAGGGTGACGCGACGGTTATTTGACCGGGGGGGGCTCCTCCTGTCCCTCCTGAGGTCGGGCGCAGCTGCACCCCAGACAGGTTTCGACTTGTCGGTTTTTTGTGTGAACACCTGCACCCTCCAGTCGAGGTATCAAATTACAACATCCGCATTCCCAGACAGGAGACTGGACGCGACGGTTATTTGTGTGAACGTCTGCCTCGGTGCAGAGTACTTGAAGGGGGGTGTATCGATACACCCCCCTTTGCAGTATACGTTTAAGGCATTGCAATTATATTCTCCTCAAAATTTGCATTCACTGGTAGTTTAATTGTCCGCAAGCGCTGATGGGCTAGCTCTGTTCGTTGTAGCGTTACCCTGATCAACTCTTGTATTAATTATCCAAAGTATGTCATGTGGGTACTGAGAATACTCGGCTTGACGAGGAGATTCCAAAAATGCAAAAAAAGGTCTAAAGTGTGGTGCGGGCCCCTTTTTTGTAAACATCATCCAAAGTGTACGATGTGGGTACTCAAATGACTCGGCTCGACTAGACGAACAAGAATCTGCAACCAGAATTCAAATCCGACCTATGGTAACCGAGATAGCCAGCCCCCCCAACATCATCCAAAGGTACGTTGTGGGTACTCAAATTACTCGGCTCGACTAGACGAACAAGAATCTGCAATCAGAAATCAGATCCGACCCATGGTAACCGAGATAGCCCCCCCCAACATCATCCAAAGGTACGTTGTGGGTACTCAAATTACTCGGCTCGACTAGACGAACAAGAATCTGCAATCAGAAATCAGATCCGACCTATGGTAACCGAGATAGCCCCCCCCATCATCATCCAAAGGTACGTTGTGGGTACTCAAATTACTCGGCTAGACTAGACGAACAAGAATCTGCAATCAGAATTGCAAAAAACGTTTGTGCAAAAAAAATTCACAAAGAAAATTCGCGAGGGGGGGGCTCGGGGGGGGTCGTCCCTCCTGTCCCTCCTGCCCCAGAACACTCCATTTATCCCTACTGTGGTAGGAACGCAGTTTCAAAGATGATGTCTGACGAAGAGGTTGTTTTCTATACATACTGCCTGACTTTATATTCTATATTTATTAAATATTAAGTAATTTATTGATTAAAATAATTGGGCTAAAAGGGAGAAAGTATACGTCAGTTTCCTATGATACTTAAGCTTCTTTTATCTCAAATTTATCTTGTTACTTCCGTTTTTAAATAACACATTCTTTATAGCATTATCTGTAGTAGGATTCTAGATAATTTAGAAACGAATAATCTAGACCGAACTATATTGTCACACAAAATAATTAAAACAGTATGGCTGGTTACCTGACAGGTCAACAGTGGCTCCAACTTCATCCCAATGCTTCTTTGTTATTGTAGAATTTTTGTATTTATTGTGGAGTTCATTCCACAAATATGGTCTCACCTGTATCTCGCTAATTAAAATTGCAGTTACAGGATCCGTTAATTTGTACTCTCCTCGTGGTTTCTTCACTTTTGGAACAGTAGAACCATCCGCCTCACCAGACATATTGCACTAAACTGAAAGGGGAGTCGTGAGCGATTTCAGCGACAGTGAAAAAAATACTGGCGGGGTTCTGAGTTTGGTGCGACCCAGAACGATAATCATAAAAGTCGCTTATCGCATATCGCTTGTCGCTTACATTGTGGCCACCTGCTCTCAATTTATATGGTATCTTATGCAGCTAGAAAAGTGACCAATGTCGCTCACGGCGCTAGTCGCTTATCGCTCGCATCGGAGCCGAGGCCTTGGTGGCAAGTTGTGTTAGAATCAGTGTTGCCACTTTTAGGGTAATTTTAGGGTAGTGGAGTTTTTAGGGTAATTTTAGGGTAAAATCTAGAGCGCCTTTATATTTTAAATTTAGATGATTTGGCAATGTAAAATAGGTTTTCCAGGAGTTAAAACATTTACATTAAGTGCTGGGTAAATTAAAAGTATTGAAAAAGAGATATAACTAGCATGTACATCCTATATCCTATTCAGTATTTGACTAAGATGTGTGTAATCACAAAAAACACAAAGTTTAATTTTAAAACAGATAAAATTGAGACAGGGCTCAATAAAATTATGTTACGTATGTGTCAAAAATTGGGCACAACATAATAATATAGAAAACCCTAAACAGTAAAAATATATCGGGTTAATTTGGTTGAATATATGTTGTTAGATTTACAGCGCTATTGTAGAAAATATGTTTACTGAAGATTATCTCTATTTTGACACATATTTGTATGAAGGAACTAAATTGTATTGTATGCCTGTGAAATCCCCATGGTGAGCAAAGTGAGCGCACATAAAAACATCACAAGGCATAACATGTGTAAATTTGTGTGACGTGGTGTATTGCAATGAAACCTATTGATCTAATCAAATAGTAATAAGATGACAAACATATTCTCTGGGCATTATTATTTAGAAAAAATAACATTAACAAATTTGTATAACTGAAACAAGTTTATAAAACAATAAAGTACTCCCAACAACTGTTAATAACATGTATCTGCAAGTTTCTATTATCAGCGATACCAGAACATTAAAAATAGCGCTGGATAAAAATATGACAACAGAATATTTATTTGAATTTTTAATACATATTTCGTTTAATGTATGATATAGGGCCAAAGACGAGTATTAAATACTATGTTACCTTACTTTTTATGCCTTAATCATGTTTTAAACCAATCTCGAGAGTGTTTTGAGCTTTTCGAGAGAAAATCAACTCTTAGGGTAATTTTGGGGTAATTTACAAAAAGGTTTAGGGGAATTTAGGGTAATTTCATCACACGTTCAGGGTAAAATTTCATCTACCTGGTGGCAACACTGGTTAGAATAGGTTATTTTCAATGTTGCCACTTTTAGGTTAATTATCCTTTTTTAGGGTAATTTTACTGGTCTAAGGGCAGTTTTAGGGTAATGGAGTTTTTAGGGTAAAATATAGAGCCTCTTTATAATTTAAATTTTTATGTTTTAGCAATGTAAAATGGGTTTTCCAGGAATCAAAACATTTACATTAAATGCTGGGTAAATTAAAAGTATTATAAAAGATACATAACTAGCATGTACATCCTATATCCAATTCAGTACTAGACTAAAGATGCATGTAATCAAAAAGAACTCAAAGTTTAATTTTCGAACAGATAAAATTGAGGCACATTATGTTATACTTCCAAAATTGGGCACAACATAATAGACCCTATAGAAAACCCTAAACATTAAAAATATATCTGGTTAATTTGGTTAAATATATAGGTTATAGGTTAGATTTACAGCGCTGTTGTTGAAAATATGTTTACTGAAGGTTGTCTCTATTTTGAAACATATTTGTATGAAGGAACTAAATTGTATTTTATGTCTGTGTAATCACCATGGTGAGCCAAGTGAGCGCACATAAAAACATCGCAACAAGGCATAACATGTGTAAATTTGTGTGATGTGGTGTATTGCAATGACAAATATTGATCTAATCAAGTAGTAATAAGATGACAAACATATTCTCTGCTGGGCATCATTATTTAGAAAAATAACATTAACAAATTTGTACAACTGAAATAAGTTTATAAAACAATAGTACTCCCAACAACTGTTAGTACAGTAACATGTATCAGCAAGTTTCTATTAGCAGGGATAGCAGCACATTAAGTATAGCGCTGAATAAAAATATTACAACAGAATATTTATTTGAATTTTTTAATACATATTTCGTTCTATGTGTGATATAGGACCAAAGACGAGTATGAAATGCTATGTTACCTTACTTTTTATGCCTTAATCATGAGTAGGGATAAATGGAGTGTTCTGGCTCAGGAGGAGTCCCCCCCCCATTGGTATGCAAATTTTTTTAATTACCCTAATTAATATGCAAATTTTGTTAATTGCCCTAATTACCCTAATTAATATGGAAATTACCCCCCCCCCCAACCATCCAGTACATCATTCAGGAGGAGCAACCCACCCCCCCAACATCATCCAAAGTGTACGATGTGGGTACTCAAATGACTCGGCTCGACTAGACGAGCAAGAATCTGCAATCAGAATTCAGATCCGACCTATGGTAACCGATATCCCCCTCCCCCCCCGAGTTTTCGGCTGTGACGCTTTTGCCTAGGTGCCTGCACCAACACTTAGAAGAAAATCTCCTCTTATTAGAGGAGTTTCCTTCTGTTTCCTAACGTGAAAAGCTTTTGTGGCCTTGAAAAAGGCCGATTATGATGGTGGGATCAGGTGGAGGCTAAGGTGTTGGGAAATATTTATTTTTTAATGGCGAAAAACTTTGTTATTTCATTCGGGTGGAGTTCATCCGTTCGTCGATTCCACCACATTTCGACAAGCATCATGTACTTCTGCTCATGTTCAATGGCGTAGATGTTCTCCTCTTCAATGGGGTAGAAATTCATCTTGTAGTCCATGTCCCGCTGCCAATATTCCCACTCCAAGTCGTCCAGCGGGCAATGGTTCCACATGCCGTTGATTCCCCGTTGTTTGGAGTACAGAGCGTCGTCAAGATCTTGGGTAGTTGAATACATTTTTGGTTCATGAACGTACTTGAACTTTTTGTCAATGCGCCATAGCCTCTTCTTATGGAAATGCTTCAAGGTGCAATCATCATCGTCTTTTCGGTTGTAGAATTCATCACCTCCAAAGTAATCATCTTCATCGTCAAACAGTCTCTTCTTATTATTGCTATTCATTGTCGTTTCCGCTGCAACACAGACATCCTCCAACTCGACGTCTGTGATGTCACGATCCCACTCGATGTTGGCCATGATCTCTTCGTAGCTGTTGACGCTTCGAAACTCAAGACTAAACTAAACTTTGTTGCTAGGAGCGGGCCGCGCACCGTGGGATGATGGGCGAAGGTGCACACACAAAAAACCGTCTGAGAATGCGGATGCTCTAATTGACCGATGGCGCCAGACCCTTCCAGGAACCTATAATTATAGTCCGCCCGCAGCGTAGAGACCTGTCTGGGAATGCGGATGCGCTAATTGACTGTTGGCGACCGACCCTTCCAGGAACCTATAATTATAGACCACCCGCGTCAAATTCCGAGCAATAAATCACCAGTTGTCAAACACCCACGGTCTCATTCTTGTTCTAGTCTTCAACAATTCCTGACGTATGGGGGAGCGAAAATCTCCCCCTAAGCCATTATGTGTTAGGGGGAGCGAAAATCTCCCCCTAAGCGGCGCGCGGGTCGCGACACGTCACAGTCTCTTGATAGACTTCTTCGAAGACGGACGTCTACATTAATTCGATAAAAATGTCGTTTATTCATCAGAAATCGTGTGAATGTGTGAAGACTGAACTGGACTTGTTTTCGTTACCGCCCACGCAGACCAGCATCGAGAGTGGTAAATATCCGGCCAAGTATCCGATCACGCGTGTAGAAGTGAAATCGTTCACACTACCCTCCGGCATAATGAGTAAGGCTTTAGACAGCGCATTTCTCGGTCAGCTACCGAAACGTGTGATAATTGGACTGGTCAGTAATCTTGCGTTCAACGGAGATATCAAGAAGAGTCCTTAAAACTTTCAACACTACGATATGAATTATCTCGCATTGTACGTGGACGGTGAACAAGTACCGTCCAAACCGTTACAGCCCGTTTACACATTGAACAGTGAGACATATATACTCTCTTATTACACATTGGTCACCGGCACCGGAATCCAGTTCTCCGACGCAGGTAATGAGATCAAGAGAGGTGACTATCCGTACGGTAATTGTCTTATGGCGTTCGACTTGACACCGGACATGTCCGCGGCTGAGTCGAGTCACTGGAATCTCCTGCGCAACGGTAATCTACGTATCGAAATTGGACTCTCCAAAGCGTTGCCCGAGACCGTCAACTGTATAGTGTACGCCGAACTGGACAACGTCATCGAGATCGATCGTCACCGTAACGTAACAGTTGACTTCAGCGGGTGAATAAAAGCGAACGCCAAACAGAAATATTGTCTGACAGCGAGTGCGTACAGCTTACTTCAAGGGTGAGCAGACGCACCACCAGTCAGTAGTACGGTTGAAGTCACACGGTAAGGACGTGAACATGGACGCTTACGCTTCTGCGGACGACTATATCAAATCGTTTATTCAAGAGATTGAGGTTATGAACAATAATGCTAGTGATCAGGCATTGACATCACCTCAGACGTCATTTGTAAAACCGGTCACTGCCTGCAAGAGACGAAGGAGGGCAACTCCCATCGAAGTGGAAACCAAGAAACCAGGATGGGTGCCAAAACCAACGGATGATTGTCCCATAGTGTCATGGATGGACGATGGGAATACTTTTGCTGTTCAAAACCCGGGAAACAAAGGACAAATTTTATTGAAAATGGAAATGTACGATGGTACAGATATGGTGTTCATGTGCGGTTTATTTTTGGACAAAGATGGTGAAATGCACCAAAGTGTTAAACAAGTAGTTGATAAAGTGGAAAACATGTGGATCTATAAATCAACAGGAGTACCGAAAATTACAGGCTTAACTCAAACTGTTACACAACGCAGTGCAGTTTCGCAGCCAACGTCGAAGAAGCGAGCTGTGAGGAAGAAACAACGAGTGGCGCCAGCATTCAATTAGAGCATCCGCATTCCCAGACAGGTCTCGACGAGTCGGTTTTTTTGTGTGAACACCTGCGCCCGACCCTTCGGACCACCCACTTAGAAGAAAATGGCGGCGAGGGTTTATAAGGCGGAGCCCCTCCCGATTAAGCATCATTCGCCACCAGACCGCCACCTCACATAGACCTACTCTAACTACTACTAGAGATGTCGAACAGCAGCAGCACTTTCAAGCCAGAGTTTTCGATTTTGAACGGCACTGCAACAACCGCGGACCTGAGAGCTACCCTCAACAACTGCAAGTCCGACTCTCCGCTCTACACCAGGATAGCCGATCTCCGAGAGGAATGCGGCTATCTCATCACTGCGATGGAGCGAGCCACCACACCCTTTGGCGAGACGATCATCGTGATCCTGGAGGGGCAGGTCGGGGACGACTTCTTTCTGCGAGTCTACCTGCCTAGGCGCTTCAACGAGGCCCTCAGCAACACCGACATCGAGCGCTACAACAGCGGGTTTGGAGAACGCCTTCGCTTGGTGAAGCGCAGCCCGAGGGGTTCCAATAGCAGATTCACACCTTTGGAGTTTATGTAAAGCAAGACTTGAAGATTATGGAAATACCTTTGTAAATTAGTTTTCGTAGTCAATACTTATAGTCACGTTCAGAACATAACCACTGTGTTATTTATTTCACTTAACCCCAAAAATGTCCTTTAGTAGTAAGTTTAAGAGTGTGAGTATGGTAACTGTGAGGTGTTTAGCTCAGTAGTAATCATGGGCTTGATGTGGAAACATCCGTTCTCAGCCATTGTGGCGGGACCTTCGGGTTGTGGCAAGTCTCAGTTTGTGTCAAAGTTTATAAAACACATTACAGAAATGTGTGACACGCCATTTACCAGTATAAACGGGCATTATGGTAGTGGTGGTGGTGGTGGTGGTGGTGACTCGAAAAATGTCAACATTAACCACATAGAAGGTCTACCAAACTTGGAGGATTTTTCTGGTAACGAGCCGATACTTGTGATTATAGACGATATGATGCGTGAGGCCGACAATCGTGTGGTGGATCTTTTCACAAAAGGTTGCCATCATCGCAACATTAGTGTGTTTTTCATTACACAAAATTTGTTTCATCAAGGACGCGGGCAGAGGGACATCTCATTGAATGCGCATTACATTGTGTGTTTTAAGAATCCTAGAGATAGAGTTCAGATTAGGTACTTGGCCAGACAAATATATCCAGACAGCCCGAAATTCATCGAGGAGGCGTACGCTGACGCTACTAGGAATCCACACGGCTACCTACTGATAGACTTGAAACAATCGACAGACGAGAATATGCGAATACGAAGTTGCATATTTCCTGACGATTCTACCAACTATGTGTACTTGCCAAAGAAAAGGTAATTTCGCCATCAGTAGTAATCATGTCGTGCTTGCGGAATTACGCAGCTCTGCTTACGGCTTTCATACACGCAACACCCAAGGAGCGGAAGGCACTGTTAAAGGTGTGTGACAATAGCCGCATTCGCTCAGTGTGTGAGTGCGCATACAACGTGTTGCGAGGTAACGTTCCTCTGGCGAAGAAGAGTAAAAGTCAGCTAAGCAAACACAAGGCGACGCTACGTCGATTGGTGAAACGCGGCGAAGGCTGGTCAAAGAAACGAAAGTATCTCATACAAAAAGGCGGTGGAATCTTTATACCATTACTTTTGAGCGCAGTACTACAAGCAGCATTGAGTAGATAAAAATGGCTGGCATCAACAATCAGTTCTATTTGACACTGCCCAGCAACAGTTCGATGCAGTATTATCCGAAAAATACAGTTGCAAATTATATAACACATTTGCCGAGAGCTATTCAACTGGACGCTGGTGACTGGGAAATTGCACTTGTGGAAGCGCACTATCCAATGACATTTCTATCAGTCGGTAATGACGAAACAATTGACATTTGCATACAACCGCAAGAGGAGGCAAAAGTGAACATAGAAGCGTTGGCGCGGGTTATGGACAGCACTGCCGATGTAACGCCAGTAGTGTCAGCTACTCCAAAACAAAACCACAGAATTAAATTGAAGACTGGTGATTACGCAAATATTCAAGAATTGTGTGATCATATCAATTCACAAGAACTAGCGATTACTTATGGTGTAAAGTTCACCGTTGAAAACTCATACAACAAATTCATTGAAGTATCGATGGGAACTGATGTTGGAAAAATTACATTAAGTCCAACGTTAGCGCTTCAATTGGGGTTCGATCCGAATGAATTGACACTGGAAGGTGATGCAGTTAACAAAAGCATCCGTTCGCCCAACATTCGTCTTGGCTTACCGTCACACATGTACGTGTATTGTGATTTAGTCGAGCCGCAGATGGTCGGCGATACAGTCGCACCGTTATTGAAAATTGTCAATATATCCACATCTACTTATGTATACGGTTTGCATAAATCAACATCATTCATCGATCCACACTATGTGCCAGTTATGAATAGATCTTTTGACAGTGTGGAAATTGACTTAAGAGATAACATTGGTAATCATTTGCCATTCCACTTTGGAACGTCGTGCGTGAAGTTACACTTTAGAAAAGTAGCTAGTCATTAGCACAAATATGGAACATGCAAAGAAGATGGTAGTTGTGCCGCAAGAGTTGATTGATCGACTGCAATCAAATGCTACGGATAACAGACCGACTAATCTATCCAGTGAAAACAGCCTCGACGCGGAGATGCAACAAATATTGAATAACAAACGTATGGACGATAGTGAAAAGTGGAAATTGTACAAACAAGCGTTACATCGCTTCTTGCATATTGCAGAGAATAGACGCCAACCGATTAGCATGCCAATCGTGGAGACGGGTGGGATTGAACATAGTCAACGATCGCACCCCGCTGCGGAAGGTGGTCCAGTGGAAGAGATTGTGGAAACGTTTTCCAAAACTTACAGGTCTGATGCCCGCAATCTTTTACGTTTCATGAAGCGTGACGGCAGCTTAATCAGTTGGGACAGTGGCTATTCAGTGTACATCAACGGTGTAAAAATCCCAGACTCAAATCTAGTGGATATCTTAAATTGCATAGTAAAGGTGCGTATGCGTGATTACACACCGCCAGGATGGCGGGAAGTGCTCATAGCATTGAAAGCGATGAACGCGCCAAAGGACTATATGAATAATCTAAGAGCGCTTAAGGAAATAAATGCCTAATATCGATCATCATTCACAGGGGGAGAAGGATCAGACGATGAAGTGGACACTTCAACTGAATCAATACTGAGAACACCACTAACAAATCGACTACGGTCGGCTAGAGGAAAACGTGTAACATCTACACCGGTGCGAGCGACAGAGCAGTTTGATTTTTCAAATAGAACAAATTTGGACATGTGGGAACCGTACACAGGTTAGGTTTTCAGTATTATGGAGCGTTTGTATTACAATCCCATCGAACCTTCGTCGTATGGCGGTGTAGACCCTTTAGCGCGAGCTGCAAAACCAGTTTCAAAACGTAAAGTGATTGAATGGTTACAAACACAGGACACTTACACATTGCACAAACCGGCACGCAAGCGTTTCCCGCGCAATCCTTACATAGTGTATGGTCCATTTGAATTGTGTCAAGCGGACTTGAACGATATACGAGGTCTTAGTAAACACAACGACGACGTCAACTACCTACTGACTGTTTAGCAAACACCTGTATGTGCGAACGTTGAGGCGGAAAGAAGGAGCTGAAGTGGCCAACGCTTTCCAAGAGATATTTGCCGAAGCGACCGACACACCTCGCTGTTTACAAACCGACAAAGGTACTGAATTCACCGGTGCCAAGACTAAAAGGTTATTCAAACAATACGGAATCATCTATGTCACTACACAAAACCCAGATGTTAAAGCGGCCGTAGTGGAACGCGTGAATCGCACTTTGAAAACACGCATGTGGCGATATTTGACTTACAAAAACACATATCGTTATGTAGAATTGTTGGACAAACTGGTTAGTGCATCCAACAACAGCGCTCACAGGAGTCTAGGCAACAGAATACGACCAGTCGATGTGACTGTCGACAATAAGCGAATAATGCATCAGGTATGGCGTCGCATGTTTGGTAAGATACCGCGTCGTGTTAAGGCAAAACTGAAAGTTGGCACCACAGTGCGCATATCTAAGGAGAAGGGTACATTTGCAAAAGGTTACCAGACTAATTGGAGAAAAGAAGTGTTTGTGGTGCGTCGTGTAAACACATTGATGCCTCTACCAATGTACACTTTGTCGGATCTCAACGGTGAACAAGTGACTGGACAGTTTTACGAATACGAATTACAAAAAGTGACAATATACAACGACCATCTGTTCAAGGTTGCTGAAATACTAGACGCTAAGGGTCGCGGTCGCAGTAAGCGTTATTTCGTCAAGTGGGCAGGTTACGGAGACGAGTTCAATTCTTGGGTAAGAGCGCAAGATTTGCAAAATGCCTAATAGCAACCAGTTCTATTTGACATTGCCCAGCAACAGCTCAAAGGATTATTTTCCAAAAAACACAGTGTCCAAGTACACTACACATCTGCCGAGACAAATTCGATTAGAAGGCGATGGTGAGTGGGAGATGGCTTTGGTCGAAGCGCATTATCCATGTTCCTTTATGACTGTGGACGAGGAATCGTGTATTTGGCTCGAGTATAAACTCGTTCTGCCGAGTATTCCCATCACACTCAGTGTCAAGCACATTATGCTAAAGATGAAACCCGGTTATTACAAGAACATAACCGATTTATTGAAAATGATCAATAAAGCGAAGGATGTCACCCAGTACTTGTACTTTGAGTATGACAAAGAGCAGGACAGAGTCAAGATCACGACAATGGTGGGCGGTATAAGCAAAGTGCATTTCACCGAAGCGCTGTCTCTCCAGTTGGGTTTCGATCCGTACGAGAACGTTTTGTCAAATGACCTCACAGCGATATGGCCGCCTAATCTGACTATGGGACTGCCGACCCACTTGTACGTGTATTGTGATCTGATTGAACCGCAGCTGATTGGTGACACTACAGCGCCGCTTTTGAAGATTATCAACATTGACAGAGAGAACTACACACACGGCGCGCATAAGACTGTGCATTTCATCAGTCCTCATTATGCGCCAGTTATGAAAGGAACATTTGAAACGATCGATATTGACCTAAGGGATCACGCTAGTAAAAAAGCGTCATTCCTCTTTGGGACGTCGTACGTGAAGCTTCATTTCAAAAGAGGAGCTCAGCAATGAAGAAATGAATACAAACGATCCCTACTTGGCGTACTATCGCCGCCAACAATTGCAGCAGACCGGCGGCAGTATCGATAGGGTATTTCGCGGTGCACCCTACCAGCGCGGACATGGAATTGGCAGTTTCCTAGGCGGTATGTTCCGCACCATCACACCGCTACTCAAGTCGGGAGCCTCTGCTGTGGCCAAAGAGGCGTTGAAATCCGGTGTTGGATTCTTGGGCGACATGGCCATGCACCAGCGGGACCCCAAAGAAGCCGCTAGAGATCATTTCAGCCAGTTTACCGACTCGCTAAAACGCAGGGCGGACGGCAAACTTCAACGTGTGCCAAGTGGTGGCGGCGGCGGCGGCTCTCGCGCGAAATAGCGTCGCGTAACGCGAAAGAATACCGCGAAACACCGGCGCGCCACTCCTGCGCGAAAGACTAACGCGATACTCTCGCGTAAGAGGAACGCGAAGCGCGCCATGTTCGGCGGCCGTCGTGTCACACCGCAGTCTTTGACGAAACTCCTTCGAGGAAGGTCGTCATCCAAGAAGGGCAAGAAGAGAAGGACAGTTAGGAAGAAGACGAGGAAGACGAGGAAAGCAGTGAGGAGAACGTCCGTACGTGATATATTCAATTAACACACACGCTAGCAATGTCGTTTCTACATCAAAAGTCGTGTGAATGCGTCAAGAGGGAATTGGACTTATTCTCCCTACCACCGATGCAGACCAGTATCGAGAGCGGCAAATGGATTCAGTACAAACCAATCTCCACACTGACTGATGATTCGCCCATCGAGTTTGTTGTGCCTGGCAACGGCGAAGAATACACCGATCTTTCGCAAACAATGTTGGAAGTTACAGCGTCTATTGTCAAGTCGACAGGAGTGGCAATCGCAGATGTCGAAGAATCGAATAAAATTGGTCCAGTCAACAATTGGCTCCACACGTTATTCAGTCAAGTCGATATGTGTATGAATCAGAAACTGGTCACACCACAAAACAACACTTATGCATATCGAGCGTATATTGAAACATTGATGAATTACGGCTATGATGCTAGGAAATCACATTTAACATGTGGTCTATGGCAATCGGACGACGCCGGCTATATGGACAATACTCTGGACGATAACGATGGACTAAAGGCGAGACGAAAAATGACAAATAAAAGTCGTGAAATCGATATGCTCGGTCGCCTACATGTGGACATGTGTAATCAGAACAAGTTCCTGTTGAACGGTGTGGAACTGCGTTTTAAACTGATCCGATCAAAAGATTCCTTCTCCATTATGTCGGATGATGGTGACTACAAGGTGCACATTGTTGATGCGAATCTCTGGATACGAAGGTGTAAAGTTAGCCCCACTGTACTGTTGGTGCACAGCAAGATGCTTCAGACCGGCACAGCTAAATACCCAATCACCAGAGTGGAATTGAAAACATTCACACTGCCGTTTGGAGTGAGGAGCAAAACTTTGGACAATGTGTTTCTAGGTCAAGTGCCGAAACGAATCATTGTCGGACTGGTCACCAACGCCGCTTATAATGGCGATTTAAAAAAGAATCCATTTAACTTTCAAAATTTCAAAACCAACTACTTCTCGCTGTACGTGGACGGTGAACAAGTGCCGTCCAAACCGCTACAACCACACTACGAAACCGGCAAGGGAAAATACGTGATGGCGTATCACAGTCTGTTTTCAGGCTCCGGAATACACTTTAGCGATGCTGGTAATCTCATAAATAGAGACGATTACGACGATGGATACTGTCTGATGGCATTCGATCTAACACCTGATATGTCAGCAAGCGACACAACTCATTGGAACCTAGTGCGCAACGGCAGTGTGAGTAGTGTGGGAAGGGGACTTCTGGGCCAAGTGATTGACAGCTTCCGGTCACGTGACCGGAAGCGCTGAGTCATTAAATACGTCATCTGAGGCTGAGCCAGTGACGTAGGCGGTTTTGTGACGTAATGAGTGAAAGGTTAAAGTTCAAGGTCACGGGGAGGTAATTTTAAAAAAGTACTACCTCGCACGCGTAAAATCCGATTGTGATTCGATAGTTTTAATTCGATAAAAATATCGAATGAAAAAAATCGAATGAAGCAATCGAATGATACGAGTGCGAGGTAGTACTATTACAAATATTACTTTATTTTATTTACAATAATTCATGTTTACAATAGTTCCCCGTTGTTGGTCGTCATCGATGTTGTTGATCCGGACGAGTTGCGGCCATCACTTCGCTTTCTGATGAAAGACGGTAGATACTTCGATTCCTGCGCAGAGTCCATGTTGTTTTTTGATGCGTAAAGTTCCAAAGATAAATCGTAACCGGACGCAATGAGAAGTCTTAACTCTTCATTAAAAACCTCGAGGTCTTGGAAAGTCGCCAGATGAATAGAGTCATAATGAATACACCTAATTTTGATGGACATTTCAACAGAGAGCTCGATGTACACTGGTCAAGAGCCGGAGGTGTACTGACTATTCGCTAGCTAGCGTTTTGGTATCAAACAAAATGGTGGGGGTAAAAGTGTGGTGGGGCGGAGCAGATGGCGGACGGCAGATGGCAGGCGGCAGATGGTAGGCGGCAGGTGCGCGGCAGATGGTTGCTACTCCATTCGCCGCCAAAGTAATGCAAGCCGTCGGCGTAATTCTTGTATTTTATCTTGTCGGTTCATTTGATACGTTTTACATCTACATATGCAATAGCTGAAACACTTGCACTTACGACAAGCTTTCCCGTCAACTTGATCGCCTGGTATTTTAAAACATTGTAACTCGCAACAATATGTCTTCAAATTGTTATCAAAAAATAAATTGTTCATAGGTGGCACCGACATGTTAGCTGCAGCGTGTGTTAGACAAGACTGAGACTAACTTCACTGCTCCCTCTCTTTTATACCTCTGCATAAGTTAACCCTGAATGAAAGTTCAAGGTCACCCATTTGAATTTAAAAAAAAAGCAACACAGCAGTATATAAAATAATATACTGCTGTGTTGCTGTTTTTCTTTTGTCTTTTTTTCTTTTTTTTTCTTTTCTTTATTAAACAAACATCTTACAATACAATAAGCTTAAGTCTAACATTAATGACTAGAAATACAAACAGAGAAATACAAACAGAGACATTATGTACAAATATGCGTGATGTGCAGAGTGAGTTCCGTAGAGTTGTTGCCGCTTACACCGTGTGATACCAAATACAACGTCCCCGGTTGAATATCTCGCAAATCTTCATTTTGTAGCAGTTGAACAAATCGTTTTGGAAGAAATACTTGAAACTTCGGCTCATCTCCTGGAGTGAAAGGTCCTTCGCTCAATGAAACTAGAATTGCTTCTCCATGTGTGGTTTCCACTTTCTTGATGTTATGAATAATGTAGTGTTTTTGTTCTTTTAGTTCTGAACACTTTTTAGTTAGCAGAAGGTCGGATTTTGAATGAGTGTTGAATTGATCAACCAGTGTTTGTAGAAACTGTTGTGATGCCATCTTCGTCAGTGGTGGTTGTGGTGTCTTCTGTGATGTGTCCTCTTCGGAGTCTCGAATAATACTCGTGCTGGAGCGGTGCTGTCTCCTCGTATTTATAGGCCCCGCTACCCCCACCACATTTCTGTTCTCCGCTACCCCCACCACATTCCTGCGTTTGTTTCAAGTAAGCAGCCAAACGATATGCGTTGTACAATGCACAGTTTGTTTGGCCGTGTTTAAGATCTTTTGCAGCGACGCAAATATTACCGAGATTAATGTTAAAGTCTTTACTGATAGTTATATCGAAAACATCACCGTGCGTGTACTTTTGTATCCAGTTCTTTTTTTCTAATCCTCTTGTGTATATATGTGAATATTGTTTGCAAAAGTTAAACATAATACTGTGCAGATTACTGTAGCTTATAAATCCTTCATACCAATGTATGTGATGAAAGTAGTTTGTTATCCATTTGTTTGTACTTTTTGCTTTGGTGTTAAGTTTGTTAAAAGAAAAAGGAGCTTCAAACGTGAATGGATAGGCTACAAATGTAAGTAAGTCTAAAATTACTAACTCCTTGATAATAAACCTATCATCATTATTTCGAAATGCTTGAAATTCTATTACACAAGGCTTTACACTCACTTCTTCATCCCCTCCGCTCATCATGGCACCTAGCGATCAACTAAACTGTTTTCCACACCACGGTAGGTTAAATACCAGGCCGTACAGTTGCAGGCGCGTTGGTGTATATTTAACGTGGGCACCGTCCCCAATAGGCCTACCCCACGTGTGTTCTTCTTTACTAAGTCAAACTTTAGTCTTTTTTAACTTCTTCTTCTTGTGTTTCGTTTTCTTCTTCTTCTTGTTTCTCCGTTTCTTCTTCTTCCTGTATTGTTTCTTCTGTAGCTTCTGTAGCGGTTTCTACAAGTGGTTCAAAATCCTTTAACTTTCTCCACATGCAAACTTCATGAGGTATTCTATTAAAAATAGATGTATCCACAGGTCCGTACACGATGGTGCTATCAGGTTGTTTTTCCAAAGTATCGACCAAATATTCTTTAATAATATCGCTTGCAAATACCAACTGTCTCATGTACCTTGTAATAGGTTCTGTTGCATAGTTTAAAACGTAGAATTCTTCACGTGACAGTAGAATCTTATTTTCATGTTGAGTCAAGTCTCTAATTCGCACTTGTAGTTGTCCGCGATGTTTAACAATATCGATTTCATTGTCACAATCCAAAAGTCGAATATGTGTTTTCCTTCCACACAAACTGTTAGTTAAATAACATTCTATTAAATGTACATGTTTCAAAAATGACTCCCAAGCATTTTGCGAAAATAAAACCTTTTTTGTTCCATGGTGTAGTATTACTGTAGGGGAATAATCCAATGACTTCATCAATCCAACTGATACACTTTTACTGATGCATGCTGAGATGGGGTAAAAGATTCGCAAAAAAACTTCAGTTAAAATGTGAGGAGGAATATTTTCTTCAACTTTCTTCTTCCTCTTTGGCACTACCTTTGATGGGTCTGCATTACTTTCCTCCTCTCTATCTCTTTTACCAAACTTTAAAAATGCAGTTATTTCCTTGATGATTTCTGCTTCACTAGTATTATCACGTTCCAATAACGGTGCTACCTCTGCATCACCTTGTACAACAGATGGAGAACTCATTTTGTAGAAGATGTTACCCATGCGACGATAGACGATCAACTGAAGACCTGCATTGTTGCTCCGCTATTTATAGGTTAGCGACAGTGGCGGTGCCGGTGGTGGTACAACGATTTACAATACTGTCTTTACAATACCGGTCAACGGTGTGTATGTAACAATTTTACCGTGCAAAATTAAACAATACGCAGATGTATTCGCAGGTACGTTTTCTTGAAATTCCATTTCTATTTTTATATCAACACTAGACGATTTTACAGATTCATTTTGTTTGGAACAATCAATTACAACAATCGGAGCTTTCGATTCAAACTGAACGGGAGATAGTAGAGGTGTATTTGTTTTGCCGTAATATGAATTTTGGAACCTAGCGTACATGTCGTATAAAACACTGTATCTTTTCTTATCAAAAGAAATATTAAAGTTGTCGTAGGGAAAGAATTGTGAATTCAGGAACACTTTACAGTTTGTTAATTTACAATGGTCAAATTCACCAGCATTTTCAGTTATTATACTTTTCTTCTTCGTTTGTAATCCAAATATTACATATCTCGCTTTTTCCAAATGAGTAGAAGTTTTTACAGTCCATGTATGCCGTTGTGTTGTAGGTAAAACGGGGTATTCATGAAACTCCCAGCTTCTGAATGGCATTACAATGTCTCGATCTGATTTTAACTTTCTTAATAATGTAATCCTGTGTTCAACATTTAGTCGCACATGTGGTACTCTCCAAACAATCTTGTCTAATGTTAATTTCCAGTCTAAATTGGCATCAGTTGTTCCAGTAGCTGCTTTAATAATATCTTTATCGTTTGATGATCTTAATAAAACTAGTTCTTGTTTTACATTTATTATTATTCTTCTGTAGTCTTCAGCAAATCCTAGGAGTAATCTTAAAGGTACGTAGAAATCAAAGTTTCCCGAAGAGTCAGGAGCGATTGTACTTTTGTCTGGTGCAACCCATCCTGCAACAGCTAACAGATTCTTCTCATTTGGTGTTAAAGACGCTAATCCTTTCAATGTACTGGAAATTCCAACCTTTTTTGTTGAATCGACTGTAACTCCTGAAATTTCATATCTAATCTCGTCAAACAAAAATGCCATAGGATTATTTATGAACGGAACAGTGGTTCCAGCAGTACCATCATTTTTTGTTACTTTTCCTTCAATATATAAATAACTTTCGCATGGAAGAGTATAAATGTCTTGTTGTTGTATAGGAATCCTAATTTCATCGTTATTGTTTAATTTGGACGAAGCGTAAGGGTTGTGCGTGTGATATTCCTTTTCCCATAAGGTCTCGT
This sequence comes from Allygus modestus, assembly GCA_963675035.1. Lineage (NCBI taxonomy): Eukaryota > Metazoa > Arthropoda > Insecta > Hemiptera > Cicadellidae > Allygus > Allygus modestus. Next base: position 133,530,451 of record OY776113.1, on the reverse strand, counting down.
CGAATGTTGGACCCTGCGCTATATCCAGTATATCCATTGTTAATGACCTTTAATCCAATTTCTTCTAGAAAACGAATGTTGTCACTTGTTAATCCTTCTACAGCTGATGAGCTACTGACCTCTTTGCTGGTTGGCTCTCTCTTTTTAAATGATAACCCCATTGTCTAAGCGGATGATTTTATATGTATTCTTACAGTAATAGCTTCTCCTCTAAAGTCAATAAGGTTTCCGTCTTGATCCACTATGTTCAGCACGATGTCTGAAATGAAACTGGTGTTTAACGGTAGGTACACAAGGTTTTGAGGCTTTTCTACTATCTTGAAACCCGGTGCAACTGATGGGTAGAATGTGTGTAATATATGACGATTTTCTCCATCTCTGTAGGATCCTTGTATAATGTTACATGTAATATCTATGCTGTTAACTTTGATGATCGTCACAGTTTTATTCCCAGAATGAGTTTTATTAGGTTCTAATACTTTTGTTTCCTTAGAAAACCCCAATAAACTACCAATTGAATGTTCTTGACTAAAATCAATATAATACTTAGAAGTAATTTTGGCTTTCATTGTATTGTTATTGCCTTTTATCGTTATATTTTCTTTTCCCATATGTTTTTGTATAACTTCATTTATATTATCAATTTCATAAGCTCCTGTTGGTAAACTGAATTCTTCCAAAGCTGAATACTTTCCTTTATCATCTTTTGCCTTGTAATAATGTATTTTGTTATTAACTCCTTCACTAACGTTTGGAATAGAGTTATATGTTGTTAAATCCAATAATGCGGCTTCCCATAGTCTTCCTTTTTGCAAACGTAGCGCTGGAAACAGAATACTGCGCAAAGTACATGAGTTACCGGTTAATGACACTGTATACGAGGACATCTTAAAGTTGACTAACACTTTTAGCTAAAAAGTCTAAACATAAATGACCGCAAATGGATGTATCATCAGGTTGTTTTCTTGTATGATTGTAAAAAACATTTTCTGCCGCACGAAAGTATCGTTGAAGTTCTTTCGGTGGTGGAAGGTCTCCAAAACTGTCGAAATAATAAATGGTTTTACCAAGTTTCTTGTAACACACCCAATGAGTGCCTAATCCTTCACTATTATCCAAATTTACAATACCAGTCTCATTTTTCCACATTTTAACCGGTAATTCATCTTTCATAAATACTCCTCTAAAAAATGGGATTTTCAAACAAGAAGCATATGTAATCAGTTCTTCATTGGTTAATTCTTTGTTTTTAATTATTAATTGCTCTTTCTTATTTAATACACACGATACGGTCTTAGGTATAATCCTCCTCCCTTTTTTATCATTGACCATATTGTTGGTTTCTTTTTAGCTTTACCATTGGTAGATCGACGTTTTCTTCTGATATTACCTCCTTGTTTCTTAGCGGGTTTTTTCCCACGCCTTCTTCTCTTTCCTCCTCCAAACGTAGTTTTTGATTTCATTGCTGCTGTTACTGCTAAAGACGCTGCTTTTTCACCAATACTCGCGTCACTAGATTTTACTCTTTGCCAAGCTTTCTCAGCAAGTGCTCTATCTGCTATTGATCTATCTTTAGTATCACCAAATTTGGAATACGCTATATCGTGCTGTTTACAAGCCTGATCGAGCTTATTTATTCCAGGATCTCCTCTAGCAAGACGTTTCTCTAATTTGGTTCCAGGACCACAATATTGATATCCCCCAGGTAAATGTAATTCCACAGGTAATAAATCAATCGCCTTGTTAACTATAGCTCCAACCGGTTTACTTAATAGAGAAAATGCTGTTGATGCTATTCCCCTTCCTCTCTGTAATCTCTCTCGATTATGACTGATGCGTTTAACCCTCGACATGACTATTTATAGCAAAACCTACAATCAGTAGGTGCACTCTATAAATGTTTTACAATGAATGTAATATCAGTTTTGGTTTCTTGTATTATATACTGTTTAAAATCCATTTATTATATAGAAATGGATTTATTAATTAAATGTAGACATATTAAATAAAAGTAGTAAAAATAGAAATAAGGTGTAATTGAAGATGTTCCAGATGTTTCTCCGCTGGTGATGGTATCGTTGTCTTCGGTAAAATGAATAAGCTTTAAATAGTTGTCATGTTCCCTTAGAAACTTGCCACTTAATCGTTGGTAATTGAATAACACATCCCAGTCTAGTTTATCTTTAAAATTGTCAATGTAATTCTCAGAGAGATTTTGATATTTACTTATTACTTCCCAACAGTTATTAAAATTTGATGTCATCTCTACGAGGAAGTCTTCTGAAAACTGTTGTCTTTGTAAAATATGGATCCAGTTAACTCTGTGAAAATAAATTCTTAACATAGTCATTGTAAAGAGGTAGTGTATGGAAAGTTGTTCCCAATCCATATATCTATCAAACCGTTGAACAAATCCATCTGTCAACACTCCTTGGGGAAATCTCGGCTCTTGAGATATTAAACTCCACGCAGTAATATTGGATTCCATCATCCTCTCTGTATCGTCTCTCGAATATGACTGATGCTTTATCCCTTATCATGGGTATTTTAAATTCTTTTTTCTCTTATTTAATCTTCATTGTTTTCTGTTGGTTCATTAATCACATTCACTTTATCCTCCTTTCCTAATGTCTTGACTTTAGAAGGCTCAGACGGTTTATCTCGTTGATTAGGTTTCTCTGGATTGTGTATATTTTTCCAGTCTAAATAATTGTGACTGTCAACATCTGAAGCTGCATCTCTTCCTGAAGCCCGATGGATATAATGGAATAGAGCTGCACCAAACCTTTCCAAATGTTTTTCATATTCCGTAGTCCATTTCTTGTGTACAATATCAAACATTTTCTTATTTACAGCGTCTCCATCCTGCTCACAATCACCTACATTTGATAATTTTAATTTTTTTACATCATAGCTTGTATCAGTCTTATTCCTTTTGTAAATCGTTAACAATTTTAGAGTAGCTAAACTTACTGCTTCACCATCATAAATGGGATATTGTATATCGCTTAACCTTTTACCGGAAAACCCCCAATGATCTTCGTGTACAGTTGGGGTTCTTTTTTTCATGTACTGTACTGTAACCGCATCAGACGACATAAGCGGATCACCAACATTTTGAATTACTTTTCCTTCAAAATTATAGTTGCCGTCAGGTGTTAACGGAAACCCAGCTCTTTTTTCACTATATCCAGATTTTACTCCAAACTCGGAATACCGTCCAAACTTGTCCACACTCATGATGTAACTGAATCGCTATCGTTTAGGTTCTTATATATATACGTCTACTGATCAATTATTCCTTGTTTTCGCAGTTCATCAACCAAAGCTACCCATTCGTTTTCTAAACCAGTGTGCCCGGCTTCCATAGCTTCATGTAATAACCTCATTCGATCAACTAACTTATTTATATCGTTGTAATATATTATATTAGTTTTATACAAGTTTTTCAATAATCCCTTTCCAGATGTGGTAGGATCAGTTGTTTTTCTCTTTTTATGCAAAACATTTAATTCAGCAGAAGATAAAGCTCTTCTTTTAATTGGAGCTTTTTTTGATTTCGAGGGGAAAAGACTGGATATAATACTTGTATATTTTATTGACCGATTTCTATGAATAGGTAGACCTTTGGAATACTTTTTTCTATGTGCATTTGTATACTCTAATATATTTTTAAACAATTGTAAATCCCTTTTAGTGTATTTACCAGGATTATTTTTAAAGATTAGTTCAAACAAACCTTTTGTACCTTTATATTTCTTATCTCCAATAACTATATCATCATTTTCGTTTATATCTAACTTGCTATCTCCAATCATTAATCCTTTATCCTCTATTCTAGCTCCATAGGTATGATAATTTCGATTAGCATGTGCGGCGTGTAACATTTTTAACGTATATGTTCTTCCAAGTGTTCCTTTAAACATAATATCCGTGCCTAATTTGCTTAAGTTGGATGGGTTAATATCCTCTTCTTCTGCTCTTGTATCTTCTACACTTGTATCTTCTGTACTTGTATCTTCTGCAATGTCCTTTTCCTTTAAATCCTCTATATCCCCGCTTTCTTCATACTCGTCGCTTTCTTCAGATGTTTGTAACTGACCAAAACTTTCATCATTTTGAAATTCTTCTTCATATTTGGAAATTGGTAGCATTTTGTCTCCTTCGAAGCGAATTGAAGGTTTTTCCATATTTTGTGCTAATCGCTTTAAAGGTTCAGTAACAGGTTTGAATGTTGTTTCTAAAAATTGCTCTCTTTCATTTATACCTGATTTTAAAGCTCGGTTTTTTGTCTAATAGAATCACTAAGTGATTTTATTTCCTTTAATAGCTTTTCCTGGTTAACCATCTTCACACCTTGACGACTTGTACAGTAATACCGCTAATCAGTGTATTAAAACGAATTTATCAAAACCTATTCTATAACGACCATCTTTTATAGCTTGATCTTTCATAATAACCAAAAATCCATACTTTTCCGCCCATGCTTTTCCGCAAAGCTCTTTAAACTTTTCAAATGACATATCCGCATTCACATGATCACTATATATATGTTTTAGGTTAGTATCATCTTGTTTGAATACAATTAGAATATTTGCATTATCCCTGATAAGTTGTTTTGGGATTTTGCTATAAGTTTGTCCTATATATATGCTGTCGATGTTATTATGTCTTCCCATGGCAAAGTAGTTTCTAATAGTATCCTGATTTTCACAAGATACATCGTCAAATATAAATACAGAATACGGTTTCGCTTCGTTTGGTTGCATAATGCTATCACTAGCGTTAAATTTGTAAAAATTAACATCAGTCACATCAGATAGGATTTTATCCAGCAATTTATACTTTGGTTGATGTAGAGACTTTGAAAAAATATATAGGTTATTAAACCTTAATCCCTGCGGATTAGTGATCAAATTAAAGACAACATTGGTCTTTCCACAGTTTGAGGGACCACTTACTATACATCGAACAGTGTTTGGAAGTAAACTACCGTGTTTACCATTGTTGATTTTAACGCTATCCACAGTTAAATCATCTTTGTTTTCAATATTGAATCGATCTTTATGGTGAATAATCTCCATCCTGCTCAAAGGTTAACGATGAAATGAGTTGCTTGCATTAAACCAAGTCCTTTATAGGTATCCATGAATCCTCAGTTTTGTTAAACCCTAACCACCGCACTTTAACTGCGTCCTTTTTTCTTTGTAACACTTTTTCAACAAGATATACATCACCTACTGTTGACTTTAACATTTCATGTCCATAAAAAGCACCTTCCAACAAATCTCCTTTGTTATCTTTTAAGATATACGTTTCAGGTACAGTCGGTTGCACTTTATACACTGTAAAAACTTCATTCGTCCAATTGGGAAGGTATTTCTTGGTAAACACTCCCTTATATTTACTAATCCGTACTTTATCACTTACATTAAATTTTCTTGGCTGCATTTTTTCTACTTTAGGCTTTGTATTTTTCTTTATGCGTTTTAATACATCTTTTGCATTTCTTCTATTTACTTTGTTAGGTTTCATACCGATAGTTCTATGAAACCTGTTGTTATAATCATTTATTAATTGTGGTAAAACATCATACCATACATAAGAACCTCTTTTTGAAAATTGTTTATACAGTGCTCCTTTTAAGGTTCTATTGAATCTTTCTACAATAGCTGCTTTTTTCTCTAAATTTGTAGAATAATGATTTATTTTATATTTATTCATTAACTGTGCAAAGTTTGTATTAAAGTATTCTGTTCCATCATCAGTTTGTAAATGTTTAATTTTGTTTTTATCTCTTTTTATGGCTATTTCCATGGCTTCTGTTACGCTTTTACCAGTCTTGTCCTTTAGAGGCAAAGCGTCTGCAACTTTTGTAAAACAATTAATAATTGTGAGTATATATTTAAATCCTTTGTTTATCCTGCTATGCGGTCGCATTTCAATTAAATCCGCTTGATATAGATCATTTATCCCTTTTATAACAGTATTTCTTCTTGGAAACTTTATTCTTGCAGGTTTGTGCAGTTCATTAATAATCTTCTCCTTCAGGTCTGACATGATGGTTTCACGAAGGCAGCTGATATGGTATTAAATATTCTTTTGTATAAATCTGCTTATATATACATATAGTTCAAGGTCATTCAAAACTTGTGTAAAAAAAGGGGAAACACAGCTTAACATTGCTGTGTTTCCCCTTTTTTTACGGAAAGGAAAAGGATAGAGGATCTAGGACGATGAAAGGGTTATTAGTCAATAGGGTTGAGGGAATAGTGACCGAATGGTAAAGTGTGGATGTTGTCTGGAAGGGTTTGTCTTTTGTCGTCATTACAGGATAGCGCCTTTTTAACTTCAGTCACGCTGTACAGCTGATGGTTAAAACTTCTGATGGTGTTGAATTTAGCTGTAATGATGTTATCCTCAAATAAGCATTGCTTGTAGTGTTCAAAATGCACTTTCTTCTTTAAATATAAACTCTTTACACCTTTAGCTTTCTTAATATAGCTATTCTTCTTTTCTTCTTCTTCTTCTTTTTCATTATAGAGTTTCAAAGAATATAGTTTAGACATCAGTGCAACAATCTCTTCAAGTAGAACACCATTAGCCTCATCCTTGAATTTGCCTAGTACTTTTTTGTGTCTGCCATTATCGTAGTTTGGATGATCTTTTGGATAATCGGAGAAATCAAAGTCGTTCTTGTAAATAAATGTACGTAAATCTTTATACATGTCCAATGTTACTATGCGATATATGAAAGCGTCAGTGTCCATATATGTAATAGATATATTTTCTCTTCCGTAGAACGCCACCATTTTGTTGTAGTGAAAATCGTACATGTGTGTTTTTGAGATGTCCAAGATTGACATGCCTATATACAAAGGACGATCCATCTTCACACTCGTCTTCTTCATGGACACTGCTACAAGTTTTTCATTAATAATTATAGATGTTCCAAAATTTGGCTGCTGTACTAGTTTTTGTAATTTTTTTGCGTCGGTAACAAGTTTAACATTTTTGTGTCTTCTTTTGTTTTCCAATGTTTTTCCAAATATCGCATTATTCATTAATTTAAAGAAATCTTTTTGAAAGTCTGATGTAGCTGCTGCTCTTCTGATGGTATTTGAATCAATGTAGGGTTTCAACCAGCATGATTGAGAAAATTCCAAAACTCTATTAATTTTTGTTAGACGTAGTCCTAATTCGATAGCTTGTTGAACTACCCAAAAGTGAGCCACGTAGCGTTGTTTATTATTTAATGTCATCATTAATTTGGGGTGTTTTCCAATTGGTGAAATCTCTGTTTTAGCAAGAAGTGGAAGGTCATAATGAAGATCATGTAAATTTTCAGGGTATTCAAAATCGCAATCCAAAATATATCCAGTGTCACCATGTTTCGGAATTTGTAAAATATCGTCAATAGAGTCGGGATTAATCCATTTAAAGTTATCAAAAGGAAGTGGGTTTGACATAGCCCATCCGTACAGGTTATTTGCATCGAAATATCCTAAATAGGTCGACGGTTTGGTTTCATCGTAATCGGGAAGGTATTTGTTGTTGGCTTTGACATGTCTGGTAACACTTTGGGTCAATCCGCCTCTTACTCCAGCTTCAACCATTAAAACCATGTCAATGTCTGTTAAAAGTTGGAGTTTGCATTTTGTTTCTTTTAACATGGCTTGCCAAGCTAATCCTGGTGAAGTATACGAATGTAGAGGGTCCAAACCGTATGCAGCAAAACAGGTGTTTCGGAATTCTTCCATTACATCACAAAGAAGAGTTACATCTAGTTTGACATAAAAGTCCGAGTAATCTCCTAAGGTCTTCATATCTAACTCGTTCCATACTCGACGTGCGTGTTGATAGTCCTCAAGTGATATTTCCGAATCATTAAGTTTGTTTCTGAAGTGTTCTGGTGGAGGTAGTGATGTTTCATCAAATCTATGCAGTCCATCGATGTAATCATAGGGGAAGACTCCTTTTCGAAGAACCAAATCCATTTTACTATTAGGTACAATTTTGCTTGTTTCTATCAAATCTGTTCTTCTTAGATTTTCAGATAATATCATGAGGCTTGAAGGCATAAATCTAAATGAATCAACAAACCTTAATTTAATTCTACCCACCTTTTTTGAAAAGCTTATAAATTTTTCCATTGTAGTAGCCAAAACGTCTATTGCTCCATTATCTCTTCCTAGTTCGGGGATTATGAAGTGCGAATCATAACCACTCAGATTGTGCAGAACTACGGGGATGAAATATGGTAGTTTGTAGTTCAAGTTGCAAGCGTTACAGGCTGCACCTCTGTACGCTCCCGTAAGATGATCGTGGTCACGAACTTTAACGTTATCCGGTGTAAAGGTGTTATTACACAGATAACACGTTGTTGTTGAATCATAATGTTGAAGCTCTTCTTCTTCCATAGGTGACATGGGCACCTTTGTTCCATACAGTTCTTCTACCTTTGCAGCTATGTCATACAGATCATCGACAAAGTATTTGGCTGCTTCTTCACCGCGATAAATCTTTGGAGAAGATGATAGTCCATATTTTTGAAGATGGTCTTCAGTCAGCGTGGATTTAATTAGTATGCAATAACTGTTTGGTGAATGAAGTTGGTATTTGCTTCTTCTTGTAACGTCCTCTTCTTGTTGTTCAAGCGGATGTAAAGAAGACTCGAAATCTGCGTAAACAGCAACAGGTACACGGTATTGTTGTATTACTTTGTCAAATTTTATCTGCGCCTTGCTGGAATGTGGCAATTTAATTCTAACCTCATAGTTTCCATTACATAACCTTTGATGTTCTACTAACCATTCTGAACCTCCCCTTCTTAATGGTTTGCCTACATGACAAAAACATCTTTTACAAATGGTTTTCTCTCCGTGTTTTTTTGATATTTGTTTAGATACAAGAGCTCCAAAGTTTTTTATATAGACATAGTGGGATATGTCCCCTTTAGTGATCAATAGCAAATCCGTATGATCTCTGCGCTCAATAGGTGTTATGCGCAAGGGGTACGCATTGTTTGACGAATCTAAGCCGAAAATGTTGACAGAAGCTGAAGGATTTCGCTTTTCAAATTTTGATATATCAGTAATTGCAACAGGGTAAGTCATTCCCTGAAAATTATACTTATGTTGAACTTCTTCATATGCTTGACTTGGTCTTTCTGGATGGTTTTTTACATATTTAGCCAACATAACGTATTTAAAACATTCATTATCTTCATTTTGCACATTAATACAGGATTTGGTATCACTAATCTTTTTTGGTAAAGGGATATAGCTACTGCCACGAATTCCATAACCGTGTTTGTGCACTCTTAAGTCTAGCCCTGTGATGCTTAACAAACTCCATCCAGATCCTCTTCCTTCGTGTTCTTGTATTTTTGTCATTAGCTCTTCAAAACATTCAGATACGATTGAATCAATATCTGACGAAAACATAATAGTTCGGTTTTTTGTTAAGAAACCTCTCGGTGAGGTTTCATTTTGAATGTTTGAAAATAAAGCATCCAGTAATAGTCCAAATTTAATAAAATTTAATCTTTTTAATTCATTTTTCAGAGTTTTGCTAACCAATCCTTTTGCGTTATTTAAAAATTCTTCAAGTTTCAATTTTGTATTGTCAATTTTAAAGTGGGTTACAACATTACCCGGAAGTGCTCGGGCGTGTAGTTCCACATTTACTGATGGTCCAGGCGCATAATGAATGACACTTGGTCTTGAAACTTCATTTTCTTCTTTTTCTTCATTTTCTTCTTTTTCTTCGTTGTGCTCTTCTTCATTTTGTTCTTCTTGATGTTTTGCTAATTGTTGGTCGATTGAATCTAATTCTTCTTCATTTGGTTCTTCTGTATTTGTATTGATGTTATGTTTCAATTCTTTATGAATGGTTAAAAGCCATTCATCTCTGAAAGAAGCTTTACAAATATCGCAGCGAATCATAATGTAGGCGTGCTCTTCACAAGGGTCAACGTAATAATGAAAAACACTGCAAATGCACCCCTATTTATACCCTAGAAAAAGTGGTGGGGGTACGTTTTAGGTTAAGTTTAAGTTTGTAGCTGGAGGCTACAAAATTCTGTATTTGGGTCAAGGACATTGAGCATATTTGCCAAAACGGGGAATAGAGCAGTAAATGATTTCATTTTAAACCATAAACTGATCTATTCCCCGCTTTGTATTTAACAAGGACAATTTTCTCCAACAGGAAAATTTAATATATTTTTAAACTGGTAAATATTTTCTGTCTTGTAACTGGGTCAAGGTTATACAACGATATTACCAAAACGGGGAATAGAGCAGTAAGTAGTTCTCACTTTGACTACAAACTGATCTATTCCCCGCTCTGTATTTAAAGTTTGACAGTTGACAAGAAAAAAACAACACTTAATCAGACTCATTTGATGAATCGGAATCAGTTGTATCAGAATCATCGGAAAGAAATAGTCGTCGACGAATATGATATACCCCTCGTGCGCTATCTAAAAATAACCCATCCAAACTACTACTACTAGTGGTTGGAGTTTCATCATGTATTTCTTCAGAACAGAGAAGATGCTGATAGATTCTATAGGTTTCAGATTCCACGTCACTTAACGGTTCAATTTGTTCCATATATCCTGCTTCAAGATCATCACTGTCCATATCACTTAATAATTCAAGATCTTCCATTGCATCCATATTACTTAATAATTCAACATCTCCCAATTCGTCTTCATTTTCATCCTCACTTTCAATCACAATATGTTTTATATTTCCCACGATTGATTTTGCAGAAGGAAATATATTATCCTTTGGTGACATAGCTGCTATATATCCTAGTGCTAACACAAGTAGCAGAATGAGATAAGCACTGATGAAAAACCTCTTTTTATACGCCCCGATTTAAGTGGTGGGGGTAATTAGTGATAGGGAAGGGGTATTGTTGGCCTTGTATGTAGTTTATGAGGTTGTGTAATAAAGACACAGGATGTAGCCCTCTTGTAATAATTGGTAAATTTTGTTCTTCAAAGGAATTGGTTTCACATCTATTTTTACTTCTTCTGTTCCACGAATACCCAATCCTTTGATCTGAACATGTTGATACTCCATTAGCAGTTGGTACACACGCTGGGTAAAAGTATCCGCTTTAGCAGTAGAGTCAATATAGTGGAGGTATACCATGGCAGATGCTCTCTTGATGCAATTCACAACCAAAGTGATAACCGACTCTGCAACATCGCGCTTATATATCCGCGCCTATCTAGGTCAAGGTCGTCTTAAGATTATAAAAAAGTGTGGACAACCTATTTACCTTCTGCAGCATGCTACAGAATTTAAATAGGTTGTCCACACTTTTTTTTAATTTGGAAAAGAAACAAATATTTACTTAAATTTGGAAGATAGGTTTTTGAACTTTGATTTTACGGTAATGATTTCCACACAGTGACTCCCTTTTCATTTCGAATTAAATAGTCTCGTCTGGTAGGGTTTTCAGGGTGGAACATACCCTTAGGTAATGCTAAATAGAACAGTTGGTCTGCGCATTTTAGAATCACCTTTAGAAAACCTTTCTTTTTAACAAAAAAGTAACGTTCGTTTTTACGAAGCCTATTAATTCGAAGTTTTTTGGGGTTCACTGTTGATATTGGTGAAGATCGAGAAACGCTAGTCTTATGTTTCAGTTTTAAATGATACCCGCATATTTCTTCATTTGAAACACAAGACCTGTGACAGCGTTCACCTTTCTTCGGACCTTTTTTGAAGATATATATACATTGACATTTTAATTGTTTTAAATTCTCAGAAGGAGATTGCGGGTTATTAAAAATTACAGACGGACGTGTAGAAGAGCCTGATGTAGAAGGTGGGTTCTCATCTCTGATTGGCTTCGGCTCCAGTGGAAGAATATCTGTCAGCGCCTGCTGAAGAATGGAAGGAGCTGGTGAAGCCAGAGATGAAGTAGGTGGTGTTTGTCCAACCTTCCTCGGCGATGTAGATAATTTGGAAGAACTTGAACTAGCCGGAGAAGGTGGGCGAGAAGTAGCCGGAGAGGACGAAGAAGATGACGATGAAGAGGATGAAGAAGTTGACGATGAAGACGATGAAGAAGATGAAGACGATGAAGAAGATGAAGAAGCAGACGGGGGAGCAACAGGGTTTGCTTGAAGTGGTGGCGATACGTCAAGAGCTGGCATCGAACGTGGTGCTGGCTCCGCAGGAACAACGCATGCCAGCATCAACGCCTGCCGAAGGATGGAAGGAGCTGGCGGAGCAGGTGGAGAATGTTCAACCTTCCTCGGTGAAGATTGTTTCCTACGGCTGGACATGACGGAAACTGAACTGCGCTCGGAAAGTGTAAGCAGCAGAATGATTTTACCACTGGTGGAAGCCCTCCTATATACCCGTTTTAGAGGGGGGGGGGTTAGTGATAGGGAAGGGGTATTATTGTAAGAGTAAATGTTTTTACCAAACAAGTCCCGAAGTGGGTCAAGGTCATCTGAACATGTTGCCAAAACGGGGAATAGAGCAGTAAGTGATTCTCACTTGGACCACAAACTGCTCTATTCCCCGCTCTGTATTAGGAGAAGAGGACTAGTTTAAAGCTCGCAATTATAGGCAATAAACCTGATAACGGAACACTAACCTCTCCCCCGAAAAATTATTCACCCAACAAACAAACGATATGGTCAGTTTACAACAGTCGCGTACTCTGAAACCGCAAGGACGTTCATCACTGTGTAGGCGCCAGAGTACTACGAACCGAAGTACAATAATACCTGACCAAGGTCCCCTTAAGTTTATTTCCCCGAAGATGTATCCCCCCAAGATAAGCAAAATGGTCAGTTAACAACAGTCGCGCACTCTGAAACCGCAAGGACGTTCATCACTGTGTAGGCGTCAGAGTTTTGCGAACCGAAGTACAATAATACCTGACCAAGGTCCCCTTAAGTTTATTTCCCCGAAGATGTATCCCCCAAGATAAGCAATATGGTCAGTTTACAACAGTCGCGTACTCTGAAACCGCAAGGACGTTCATCACTGTGTAGGCGCCAGAGTACTACGAACCGAAGTACAATAATACCTGACCAAGGTCCCCTTAAGTTTATTTCCCCGAAGATGTATCCCCCCAAGATAAGCAAAATGGTCAGTTAACAACAGTCGCGCACTCTGAAACCGCAAGGACGTTCATCACTGTGTAGGCGTCAGAGTTTTGCGAACCGAAGTACAATAATACCTGACCAAGGTCCCCTTCAGTTTATTTCCCCGAAGATGTATCCCCCAAGATAAGCAATATGGCCAGTTTACAACAGTCGCGTACTCTGAAACCGCAAGGACGTTCATCACTGTGTAGGCGCCAGAGTACTACGAACCGAAGTACAATAATCACCTGACCAAGATCCCCTTAAATTTTACAGATATTTAAACAAGATTCCCTTAAATTTTACAAATATTTAACCAAGATAAGCAAACTAACTGAATCTGTTTCTCGTGAGTGAGGGCTAAGATAGGTAAAAAAAAGTCATCCGGTATTCATGCCGTAATGACTCAAGGTCGGTTTTCGTGCCGTACCTTTTTGTAAGGGGTTAGGAAAGGTGTTTATTTGAGAAACATAATCCCCCCTGAGATATTTAAAGACATAAGGTCGGTTTTCGTGCCATACCTTTTTGAATGGGAGCGTGAAAGAAAAGTACATATTTCATTAGTAAATAAAAACACTTCAAAGACACTTTAAAACCAACACCAAACTAACTGCAGTTAAACTAACTACATTTACTAGCAGCAAACTACAAGCGTTATTCTAACATGCTTAATAATAAACAGACATGCCTTAAGCTAAGGTAGCATCTCTAATATACAGTGGTACCAACTCTATACTAGAGATACTATTGCGGACAGCGCGGGCAAACAGCTAGCTAGGCTGTCGGCCTGCGACTGCGAACCCTCTGCGGGCTGCTCCCGCTTTTATAGGAATATATCATGGGGGGGGGGCAAGGACTTCGACAGTAGTTTGTTCCAACACTGTATCACATACTCTGAATTGCTCCAAGTCCGGTAACTGGGTCAAGGACACGTTAAAATATTTTGTAAAATAGCAAAGGTGTTACCTTTGCTATTTTACTTTGGAAGCAAGCTGTACTACGTTTAAACAAGGGAGACTATTATCCGTTTTACATAAAACTCCTTGCACGATCTTTTGATAAAATGGAAAAGATTAATGCCGGAGGGCGATTCCCATTCCACCAAAATACAATGCATATAATTTCTATGCAACGGTCTCAGCTCTATTTTTACTTTTAATTTAATGCCTCGGAACTCATAAGTAAGGATGGACAGAAAGGCTTCTGAAATAGCAAGCTCGGAAGGAACAAGCCAAGTGTTTACACCTACAGCTTCCATAGCGATATGATGATTTTTACCACGCTGTTGCAGTATATAAAACATTTCCCCCTCCAGTTTTTATTTTTAATACAACATTTTTGTGTCAACCTTGTCCGCATGAAATATCTCTAAGTCCACATTTCTTCCAATATTTGATCAAACGACGGTTTTTCTAAGTCCCGTCAGTAGGTCAAGGTCATCTGACATAATGCCAAAGCGGGGAATAGAGCACAACATACTGCTCTATTCCCCGCTCTGTATTGGGGAAGGGGACAAAAGACAACAAACAAGAGACTGATTTTAAACAAGAGACTGATTTTAACGTTTCTCATGGGTGAGATAGGTGGTGTCAACCGGTTTGCATGGCCGTATTGATCTTATTGACAAGGCCGGTTTTCAGGGCCGAACCTTATTGTCAGGGGGTTAGGAAAAGGATGAGAAACAAGATACATTACTTTGAAAATAAAGACTTTACCAGCAACTATGTAAAAGAAACAAATTAATCAGTTAACGTTATTTTTACAAAAACAGCCGAGGTCGGTTTTGCAAAGGTCAACAGTATCACTGAAACCCGGTGGGACGTAGACCCAAACACCCGGCGTCAGGCTGCTGCGAACCCAAGTTTTGACCAAGGTTGTTGAGGGACCTGTAGGGCCGGGAGTACATATGTTATTAGTAAATAAAACACTTCAAACCAATACCAAACACTAACATATATATTAGACTAACTACATTACCTAGCAGCAAACTACAAGCGTTATCTAACATGCTTAAACAAACTAACTAAACATGCAAGGGCGCGGATCTCTTAATTGCGCGTCGGGCCCAACGCACACTTAACAGACCTACGCTGCAGCAGGCACTGCAACCCAGTGGGACGTTCATCGCAACGGGCGGCAGGCTACTGCGAAGAGACGCTCGAAATCTCGGGTTATATAGACGGAGAATGGGAAATCGGGATATTAAGGGGAAAGCGGGATAAGGGATAACCCTGCTTCGTTGCGGGATTTTATCCCGCACTTCCAAGAACATTTTTCCCTCGACCTTGACCTTGACCTTGAACATGACCCAAATGGGGGGGGGTGCTGCTCGAGGGGGGGGGTGCTCGAGGGGGGGGGGTGCTGCTCGAGGGGGGGGGTGCTCGGGGGGGGGGGTGCTCATGCTCGGTGAAGGGGGGGGATTGACGTAACCGGTTCTAAACCAGTCCTCAGCTTTCTACCCATGTATGGATAGGGCAAGGTTTCACTTTACGACCTGCTTCACTCTGTCTGCCACCTCATTCCAGCTTTGGTTTGCAACCAGTACACACGTGCTCTATCCAACTCTATCTTATCCATTTTCTCTTCCATCCTATTTACACCATGTCTTCTCCTCTGACTCCCGAAAAACTCCAGCGCTTAAAGGAATCTTTGAAGAGGTCGACGGAAAGAAGGAGCGGGTTTAAGAGACCTTCAACTTTGAAGTCTCTCAAACGGAATCTCCGTGGCCATCCGCTGTATTTTGAACAACGACCCTCGACTCAGCCTCGGCCTTCTACATCGGCGGCTCAACCTTCGTCTCCAACACTGACTGTCGATGAGGTGATGCAAAGGACAAGGGTGATGGGGCTGAACGACTTGGTGACGCCGTTTGAAGTCTCCAAGGTCGAGTTTCGAAATCTGAAGCGGATGACGGAGTATAAATATGTGGCAACCAACGGGGACCACGTGTTACTGTTTCAACACACCATCCACTACATCGAGGTGCGTCTGCTGCAGTCTCTCCCACCGCCACCTCCTCTGATACCTGATACACAGGAGTTATTCTTAACCAGAAAAGATGGGAGGGTAAAGTGGGTTTTGAAGAATAAAGTTTGAACTGATCCTTATCCCGACCATCCCTATCCCGACCAACCTTCAGCACGCAAACGGTCCTTTTCAGGACCACCCTAAGCATTTCAAGTTAGGGACTTGGCCTGTACATAGGCAGGAGATTTTGTTTGTGCAGCCCACTTTGTGAAAATTTCTAAGTCCCAAAGTCCTTGGACTTGACCTTGACCTTGAACATGACCCATGTTGGGGGGGTACAAAGGTTTTCCAAAGTATGTCATGTGGGTACTCAAATTACGCGAATTGATCAGACGAACAAGGAGGTGCAAACAGAATTTTGATCCGGCCAAGGGTATAGTAGCAGAAGCGAAAAAACTACAAAGTTTGTCCAAAGTATGTCATGTGGGTACTCAAATTACGCGAATTAATCAGACGAACAAGATGGTGCAAACAGAATTCAGATCCGACCAACGGTATAGCGGAAATAGCGAAAAAACCAATGTTTTCAAGGTTACATACTAATAGCTTCTTTATTATTGGGTTAAAGTATAGCGAGTGGGTACTCAAATTACGCGGGTTAATCAGACGAACAAGATGGTGCAAACAGAGTTCAGATCCGACCAACGGTATAGCAGAAATAGCGAAAAAACCAATGTTTTCAAGGTTACATACTAATAGCTTCTTTATTATTGGGTTAAAGTATAGCGAGTGGGTACTCAAATTACGCGGGTTAATCAGACGAATAAGATGGTGCAAACAGAGTTCAGATCCGACCAACGGTATAGCAGAAATAGCGAAAAAACCAATGTTTTCAAGGTTACATACTAATAACTTCTTTATTATTGGGTTAAAGTATAGCGAGTGGGTACTCAAATTACGCGGATTAATCAGACGAACAAGATGGTGCGAATAGAATTCAGATCCGACTGAGAGTAGGGAAGAAATAGCGCGAAAACAACACTTTCAAGGCCTGACATAAATAAATACTTTGTTTATGGATCAAACTACGACAAGTTATTTATAGTTTAAAGTATACCGAGGTAACGTTGTGGTGCGGGTAGGTCGGGTGGGTATCATACACGCTAGTGCTATATCATTATACTTTCAGCTCTTGCAGGATTAACATCTACCTATAGAGTTTGTGTTATTCTAAAGATGTCACAGTTTTACAGAAATATGACGAAGGTGTCCTTCAACAGTCCGCCTGCCACCACCTTCTACTTCTCCGACTGTGAAGATAGAAGGTCTACGCTGTTAGTGGATTGTGAGCGATTTCGCCGTAGAATACTCCATGCTGAAACATTCTTAGCAAGTTGTCTGCTACGCAAGATGCATCATATGAGTACATGCAATAAATTAGATCACAGTGACTGTTATGATTGCGTAAAAACAGTGTCGAGCAAGAATTGTTAATGTTTTCAGTTACGGAGCTCCGATCCTCACAGAGCCAGAGCTAGACCCTAACTAATGCATGTCCCGTAGTTATTGTGCGATGTGAAAACTTGGTGGGGGAAACTGGTGTGGTGGGGGTAAAGGCGAGTGTCTATCCTACATGCTTGTATCACTTCAGTATACCTGCGGCTCTTGCATAGTTCACATGGATTCGCAAATACAAGGCACTACTGTTTCTTCCACATGTTCTTCTTTTAATATTGAGCAAGCTGACAATACAAATGATGAAATACAAGTACATGAAGTTTCTAGCACAATATCTTCTGATGCAGAAGCAATAATGTCATCCCTAATAGGGTTTGACTAATGATGGTGGATGTAGTAGCAACCATCTGCCTCGCACCTGCCGCCTACCATCTGCCGCCTGCCATCTGCCGTCCGCCATCTGCTCCGCCCCACCACACTTTTACCCCCACCATTTTGTTTGATACCAAAACGCTAGTTAGCGAATAGTCAGTACACCTCCGGCTCTTGACCAGTGTACATCGAGCTCTCTGTTGAAATGTCCATCAAAATTAGGTGTATTCATTATGACTCTATTCATCTGGCGACTTTCCAAGACCTCGAGGTTTTTAATGAAGAGTTAAGACTTCTCATTGCGTCCGGTTACGATTTATCTTTGGAACTTTACGCATCAAAAAACAACATGGACTCTGCGCAGGAATCGAAGTATCTACCGTCTTTCATCAGAAAGCGAAGTGATGGCCGCAACTCGTCCGGATCAACAACATCGATGACGACCAACAACGGGGAACTATTGTAAACATGAATTATTGTAAATAAAATAAAGTAATATTTGTAATAGTACTACCTCGCACTCGTATCATTCGATTGCTTCATTCGATTTTTTTCATTCGATATTTTTATCGAATTAAAACTATCGAATCACAATCGGATTTTACGCGTGCGAGGTAGTACTTTTTTAAAATTACCTCCCCGTGACCTTGAACTTTAACCTTTCACTCATTACGTCACAAAACCGCCTACGTCACTGGCTCAGCCTCAGATGACGTATTTAATGACTCAGCGCTTCCGGTCACGTGACCGGAAGCTGTCAATCACTTGGCCCAGAAGTCCCCTTCCCACACTACTAGTGTGCGTATGGAGATTGCTTTCGACACGGGGCTCACAGAGACTGTCAACTGTCTGGTATACGCAGAGTTTGACAACTTCATCGAAATCGATCGTCATCGCAACGTGTCTGCGGACCTTGGCGGTT
Organism: Allygus modestus; assembly: GCA_963675035.1. Taxonomy (NCBI): domain Eukaryota; kingdom Metazoa; phylum Arthropoda; class Insecta; order Hemiptera; family Cicadellidae; genus Allygus; species Allygus modestus. Next base: position 133,511,606 of record OY776113.1, on the reverse strand, counting down.
AGATCGTCGGCGGCAGAGTCACAGCCCCTCAGTCAACAACCAACACTCGCACAAGATGGATCGTTTATGCAGAGTACCGCGTAAAAATTTAGCATCTCCAATTATTGTGGATTTTCAATGTTTCAAGGACAACGCAAATGACTACATTCTGAAGGAAGTGTGCGTCTTGGAATTGGTCAGTGGAACACTGCTAATGCATCATATCGCTAAATCACCATTCAGCCGAGATTTCCTATCACAAGAGAAACTGCGTGAAAGCTATTGGCTCACAAAACACTGTCACGGATTGGAATGGTACCAAGGTGATATCTGGTATCATGTGCTAGAGGAAAAGTTACGTGCATGTATCGCCAAACGACCGATTGTCTATGTCAAAGGTGCTGAGAAAAAGGAGTTTGTACGATGCAATTTCTTCACGGATCACTGTACTACTAATGTCATCGATATCAACGATTTTGGCTGCGGATCACTATCGTCAATCAACAGTCTACTATCAACAAACGCAGTGCGATGTCGCCATCACAGAACAACTCTCACACGATGCGCTCCAACCAATTGCATCACATTGCGCGGTTGGTTACAACTAAGTACAATATCGATGACGCTGTTGATTACGCTGACGTTGGTGAGAGTGATACCAGTTCCTGCTTTTGTTTTGCTACTAGTACTACTCCTACTACTGACTGTGGCATCGACACAGTAGAATGAATACCTTAGAGATACAAAAGTGTATGGCTAAACTGTCCGTACAGAATGTTGGTGTCTACGCTGCGGATCAATTACCCCATTACATCTCACCATCTACTGCTATGATTGTGAACACTGATCCACACAATGAAGACGGCACTCACTGGGTCGCTTTCTACCTTAACAAAGGAGGAGGAATAATTGAATTCTTTGACAGCTACGGTCAACCGCCACATTTTCAATTCTACCAAGGATTCCTGAGACGCAACGCTCGTCGCTACCTGTACAACAAGCATCCCATTCAAAGTGACAACACTCTGGTCTGCGGTCAATACTGCCTTGTATTCCTGTACTGCCGCACCCACTACGGCATGAAGATGACGGACTTTGTACAGCTCTTTGAACACTCTTCTACTGTCCACAACGATGCACTGATCAGAAGACTCTTTGCACAAATGTATACCAATTGAATTTTGTATTTTTTCTCAATAAACTAGTTGTGTACTCAGAATAAAAAAAAATACTCTTATTATTTCCCATCCTCGACTCCTTTAGTAATTACTTTTAGCAATTAGTCAGACACATATTGAATACAAATTTTGAGAAAAATGAGGAATGTAATGCTTTGAACATATACTGCAAAGGGGGGTGTATCGATACACCCCCCTTCAATTACTCTAACCCAGGTAGGAAAGTCCTACTTATGCGTGTTTGTGAAAACACTAGGGCTGTCCCAATTTTGGACATACCTATCATACAAGGATTCTAAAGTAACATTCATATCCTCGCCTCCTTTAGCAATTACACTTTTAGCAAGTAGTCAGACATTTGAATTAGTAGTTTACTTTTGTATCTTAAGACTATGTGAGGGGAGGAAAAAAAAGACGAATGTATATACAAACAATTTGGCTATTTATTTACACACCTTATATATATATTTTACATCGAGTATGTGCTCCTGAACATTTGAGATTGACTAGCAAAAATGAGACTCGACACAAACTAATGACTAGAACAAAAAGGAAAAAGGAGCACATTTCTAAGTTTTACGAGACTTGATACAAACTAATGACTAGATTTTTCAAAATAATTTACAAGTCAAGTCAGGGTCTTTGGTAATATGACACAACCACTCAACGCTCCTCATCCTCCGCCTCTTCATCGTCTTGAGGGATGTCTTCGGGCTGAGGTGGAACGTCAATATGTCCCCACGGAAGTGTGTTGACTCCGTCCGGAAGGATGTAACGTTTGTCATCGTTACAGCTCAAGGATAGCTTGTCGACTTGAACTGTGAAGACGCGGTGGTTTCGGGACTGGAACCTGGTGTTGATGGTTCTCTTCAACACGCCGTTGAAGAGGCATTCCCGATAGTCGTCAGAGGTTAAATTGTGTTTTACAACACCTCTAGCGACTCCCTTGGCGCGCTTCACTGTCATGACCTGCAACTCGTCATTTTCGGTCCTCTCCTCGAACTCGACAATGTCCATGAAATAAAGTTTCGAGCGAAGACCGAGGTACTCGAGCAGAGGAAGTCCGTTTGCTTCATCCTTGAACTTTCCGATGACTTTTGCGTTGAAGGGGCTGTAGCAGAGATGGTTTCTGGGGTACGCACTGGTGTCAAAATCATCCAGATGCTCCAACATGTCCTTATAAACATCTTCAGTCTGGACGTCGAACACGAAGCTGTCAGTGTCCATGTAGTCAACCTTCAGACGATCACCGTAGAAGTTCTTCATCTTCCGAAGGAAGTCGTACATGAGCCACTTGCTCAGATCGATGACACACATTCTGACGTACAGCGGGTTGTCCAGGACGATATTGACTTTAGACATGTGGACAATGGCGACATCATCGTTGAAGTAGGTTCGGTCCAGGAAGTTTGACTTGGCCACGTACTTCCTGAACATCTCCGGCGTACACACCAGCTTAGAGTTCATTCGCTTGCGAACATTCTCGATCGTCTTGCCGAAGACCGCATTGTTCATAAGCTTGAAAAAGTCTTGCTCAAACTTGGTCTTGGCCTTCTTCCTCAGTTCGGTGTTCATTAGGATGTAGCTCTCTAACCACCGAGACTGACGGAACGAGATGACGCGATGCACGTTCGCAAGCTCCAGTCCGTTTTCCAGCGCCTGTTGCAAGATTCTATAATGACAGATGTAGTTCTTCTTGTCATCCAGAGTCGTAACGAGCTTCTTGAATTTCCCTCCTGGCGGACGTTTGGTCTCGCAGCAGTACGGGAGATCCTTGTGAAGGTCGTGCAGGTGGGCGGGGTAGCGAAGGTCAACTTCCAAGACATAGCCCGTGGGTCCTTCGGGGTCCAACGATGCAATATCCAGGGACGCGATCTCCTCGCGGCTGAGCCATTGGAAGTGTCCCTGGGGAAGACACTGGGACATGGCCCAACCGTAAAGGTTGTTGGCGTCCAAGTATAGCAGGTGATTCGTTGGCTCTTCAGGTCGTCGATCTTCAGGGCGACATCCATCATGGTTGGCCTTGGCGTGTCTGGTGATCGCCTGGGAAATACCTCCTCTGATGCCTTGCTCGAAGAAGAGGTACATGTCAAAGTCCTGTATCGTATCAAGCTCCACTCGACAGGTCCTTAACATAACATCCCAGGCGTATAACGGGAGGGTGTAGTAGTGCGCAGGGTCTAGTTCGTATTCAGCCATCGACGTGTCCCTGAAGCGTTCAAAGACGTCAGTCAACAGCGCAATGTCACAGCGCAGGTACTTCTCGGCGTAGTCCTTGAGGTTCCTACAACCGAAGGTTTCCCACACGTTGCGAGCATGCTCGTAGTCTGCATCCGTGATGTCCTCCAGGGTCAGGTCGTTGTGGAAATCTCGCTGCAGAGGCAGTTCCGTAGTATCTTCCAACACGGCGTTCGACGTTACAAAGTTGTACGGGAACACGCCTTTCTTACGGACTAGATCGAAGAGGTGGTCTTCGAGGAATCTCTTCCTCGTCTCCGAGAGTTGAGCTGGTGGAAGTGCGGCTGCGAGGCTGGCGAGGCTCAAAGCCAGGAACCTGTAGGTGTCGAGGAACCTGACTCTGAATCCTGGCTGTCTTTTTCCACGCCCTGACATCCCAACCGGTGCCGCTGCTCGGTCGAACAGGAACCGCTTCGTGAAAGCGATGTACCGCTCTTCCGTGTGAGCCAACACCTCAACATCACCAGGGTCGACCGCCAACTCCCGCACTATGAAGTGAGCGTCGTAGCTGGAGAGGTTGTGGTAGTAGCAGTTGACTACTCGCTGCTCCCTGTAGCGTAGGTTACATGATCTGTGCGCAGCGCCACGGAACTCGTAGGGCGGCGCGTGGTTGTGATCACGAACCTTTGGGTCTTCGCTTGAAAATGTAGATCCGCAGAGGTAGCAATTCGCTGTCGAGTTGTACTGCATCGTTTCCGCTGGGGTCAGGACAGGGCGCAGATTTCTTGCTTCGTACAGGAAGCAATACCCTCATCTTCGGCCCACAATCGCTCAACATCAGTTTTCAACATCTCCATAAATGTCTTTGACGCATCATCCCCGAAGTAGACTCGAGGCTCAAACTCTTCAAGTCCGTACGAGTCGATGATCTGGTACGCAAAGGCGTATGGGATGTGAATGTGGGTGGCTACTCCTCCGTGCGGTTCTTCGACTTGTTCATCCATCTCCGCGGTCGGCAGTAGAGCACACTCAAAGTCCGCGTAGATGGTGAAACGCTCGCGTCGGGTGAACTCTGGATGGCTGAATTTGATTTCAGTCTTTCTCGGCGTATCCATGTGAATAGGGGCTGAAGCGGAGCAGTATCGCCTGTGCTCCTCCAGACGCTGAGCACCTGTCAGACCGAGCTTGTTCGAACGGTTGTCAAAGTGCGCGTAGTACCACTTACAGATGAATATCCTGTCTACACGTGCTGTGAGTTGGGGACGGATCAGTCGGCCAAGGTCTTTGATGTAGGCGTAGTGACTATCACCGTCCGTTGTCACGTACAAAAGGTCGCAATGGTCTTCGCGCTCCTGCCTACAAATCTTCAAGGGAAAGACGGTGTTCTGATACTTTGGTTGTCCGTTAGGTTTCTGACCCACGCACGTGCGATCAATACCATAGACGTTGATGCTGATGTTGTTTGTCCGCTCAAACGTCTTGATACTCTTCAGAGCAATGGGGAATTGAAGGCCGGTCCAATCGTATCGGGCGATGATGTCGTCGGTGTACGATGCCGGTCTATCGGGGTTCTCTTGAACAAACTTGCCCAGGACTGCATACATAAAACACCGCTCATCGGTGTTCGATACGTTGACGACTGCTTTGGTGTTCTCCAGAGACGTAGGCAGTGGGAGCCAAGCTCGACCATCTTCACCTAGAGGAGTGTACTCGTTGATACCGACCTCCAAATCACGAACGCGAAGGTATGTCCACCCGGAGCCAATATGATCACACTCAGCCTTCTCTCTGATAAGCTTCGCAAAAGCTGTTGTGATGTACTGGTTCAGGTCCGAGGTCACCGTCAGCGGAGTCATCTTCGTCTTGAAGTTGCGCAGGCAGGTGTTGTTGTGAATATTTTGGAATTCACACTCCAGCCTCAAGTTGACCTTTATGCTGCGGTGTTTCGCCAAGGTGTTCTCAAGCAACTCCGTAAGGCTCACAATCAACAACGCCATCACTTCTCCGATTGTGACGATATTCTCCATCGGCCGCTGCAGACGGTAGGTTAGGAGGCGGTTGCGGAAATCCCGTTGAATGAGTGAGAATACGGGGCTTGACTGTCCTGCTCCAGTCATCTCAACATCATCGGGTTGTTGGTGTGTGCTTGATCCGGGTTGTGGCTCCGTGCTCGGACCTGGCTGGGGCTCATACTGTTCCATGACTGCTCGGTTCCGGATCAGGTCCTTCATGATTGTGCAAGAGAACCGCTCATGATGGTCCTTGTTGAACAGCCGGTTGAACTCCTGACCGCAGTATGCGCAAGGGAACCTCCGTTCTTGGCCATCACCGTGAAATTGATTGGTGTGGCGACGAAGGTTGTCTTCCCTCTTAAACTCGGCGCCGCATGTGTCGCAAAAGAACCTGCGGACTCTGTTGTGGGTCGATTCCACATATCTACGCAGGTTTAGTTCGCGACGAAAACGGCGACCGCATTCATGGCAGGTGTGGTGGCCAGGACCCGGACCTTCATCTGAAAATAAAAATAAAAACAAATTAGGATAAATGAAGATACAAATTCCCTCTCTCGAGAATCACATTTCAAAGTTAAGTTTGTTAAATCAAAATAGCAATCATTAAACCGGGAAGAAGTAATCTTCTGTACTGTTTGTCTACATTGATGATCCTGCGTTCAAAGCAAAGGATGTAGCTGCAATAATGAGCTACGCCAACCCTAAAGAAGCCTTATGTGTTAGGGGGGAGCGAAAATCTCCCCCCTAGTAATTAAATCAATAGTACATCAGTTGGCAAACACCCGAGGTCTCATTTTTGTTCTAGTCTTCAACAATTCCTGACGTATGGGGGAGCGAAAATCTCCCCCTAGTAATTAAATCAATAGTACATCAGTTGGCAAACACCCGAGGTCTCATTTTTGATCTAGTCTTCAACAATTCCTGAAGTATGGGGGAGCGAAAATCTCCCCCTAAGCCATTATGTGTTAGGGGGAGCGAAAATCTCCCCCCTAGTAATTAAATCAGTTGAACACCAGTTGTCACGGTCTCATTCTTCTTCAGGAACCTAGTTAAATAGTAAAAAAAGAAGGTAAATAGTCACTAGGGAAAAAAGTCATTTTAATGTAGATTCTCACCTTGAACGGAGTGTTGATTGACAACGGCAGTCGTCTGCGGTGCAACAATTGCCTCCCGGGGCGGAACGACGAGGTGATCGCTCCCATGTGCCGCTCTAAGGCCCCCTGGTCTGCGAATGTGGCTCGACAAAGCCGACATGCTGATTCTCCATCTGTAAACGCATAAAACGATTAGATTTATTTTAAAGCAGGGATAATTTTAGTATTCTGATTACATCCTCATGCTCGTCTAGTCGTACCAAGTAAATTGAGTACCTGCAAGTCATGTTTTTGATTTGTTCAATCCACATCCCCCATCATCCCCCATCATCCCCCGGGGGGGGGGGGATAACGGTTACCATAGGTCGGGTCTGTATTCTGATTGCAGATTCTTGTTTGTCTAGTCAAGGCGAGTCATTTGAGTACCCACATCGTACACTTTGGATGATGTTGGGGGGGGATATCGGTTACCATAGGTCGGGTCTGTATTCTGATTGCAGATTCTTGTTTGTCTAGTCAAGGCGAGTCATTTGAGTACCCACATGCCCCCTCCCCGAGGATGGGGGATATTGGTTAACATAGGTCGGAGCTGAATTATGATTGCAGATTCTTGTTCGTCTAGTCAAGGCGAGTCATTTGAGTACCCACATCGACCACTTTGGGCTAACCTGATGATGACCTTGAACTTGATCCACTTTTTTAAATGCATTTTCCGAATCTCCTTGACAAGCCGAGTACTTTGAGTACTCACATGACATACTTTGGTCCCTAAATTTAGAAAATAGCGACAGCTCTCTATTGACACAAAATAATTAAAGATTGATGCAGTTAAATAAAACTTTTGCCACTCTTTGGATATGCCTATATGATGGAATATTTCATCAATTATCCCTATATTACTAAAAGAAATAAAATTTAACTCTTATTCAAACAATATTGCAACACACAATCACGTACCTTGCTGTGGAGGTGGTTGGTATCTCACACCGTGGAATCTGATGATGTGCTGTATGAAGTCATGTCTGCGCGCGTACTCGCAGCCGCAAATGGTACACTTGTGTAGACCATTCATCGTAAAAATATATTATAAATTTTCGATAAACACAACAAAACAGCACAATCAAACGTTTTAAATAGTTCAAGATGCTAGACGCAAATTGCAAATGATAATAATCGGCAACTAGCACAAATCGCGGAGAACGGAGCAGTATCGAACAAACACGTCTTCACGCACTGAACTCTCGAGCTGAACTGAAGGAGCTCTGGCGATGCGGGGTGACGCCCACCGCTAGACATCCTTTGTGTTCTTCTGAGAATTGCTGATCGTTAAAAGCTTTAGAGTGTCGGGTCCTTTGATGACGTTTTCCGCCCCACAATAAATCTCATCCCCTGTCAGGGGTAATAGCCACTCTGCTGTAATGGATTTCGTCGAGGGCGGTCTATAATTATAGGTTCCAGGAAAGGTCGGGCGCCGACAGTCAATTAGCGCATCCGCATTCCCAGACAGGTCTCTTCGCTGCGGGTGGACTATAATTATGGGTTCCTGGAAGGGTCTGGCGCCATCAGTCAATTAGAGCATCCGCATGCCCAGACGGGGGGGGATATCGGTTACCATAGGTCGGATTTGAATTCTGATTGCAGATTCTTGTTCGTCTAGTCGAGTCGAGTCATTTGAGTACCCACATCGTACACTTTGGATGATGTTGGGGGGGATATCGGTTACCATAGGTCGGATTTGAATTCTGATTGCAGATTCTTGTTCGTCTAGTCGAGTCGAGTCATTTGAGTACCCACATCGTACACTTTGGATGATGTTGGGGGGGATATCGGTTACCATAGGTCGGATTTGAATTCTGATTGCAGATTCTTGTTCGTCTAGTCGAGTCGAGTCATTTGAGTACCCACATCGTACACTTTGGATGATGTTGGGGGGGGTTGCTCCTCCTGAATGATATACTAGGGGGGGGGGGGGTAATTTCCATATTAATTAGGGTAATTAGGGCAATTAAAAAAATTTGCATATTAATTAGGGTAATTAGGGTAATTAAAAAATTTGCATATTAATTAGGGCAATTAAAAAATTTGCATATTAATTAGGGTAATTAAAAAAATTTGCATACCAATTGGGGGGGGACTCCTCCTGACTCCTCCTGAGCCAGAACACTCCATTCTTCTCTACTATCATGTTTTAAAACCAATCTTGAGTGTATTTTGAGCTTTTCGAGAAAAATCAACTCTTAGGGTAATTTTAAGGTAATTTACAACAAGTTTAGGGTAATTTAGGGTAATTTCATCACACGTTTAGGGTAAAATTTCATCTACCTGGTGGCAACACTGGTTATTAGTGAATTTCCTATGGAAAGTGAACTATTAGCATGACCCGCACGGTAAAACTTAAGGGTGTTTGGTCACAAAATTAATTTGTAATATATTATTTTTTTCACATCAGGATGAAAATTAGGAAACAAAATAGATATCTATTAAATAATTCGCATTACTATTAAAGGAGTTATGGGTCTTAAAAGTAGATATTTTGTCAAATGTTGGGAGAAGGTTTTGTTAAATGTTGGGGTAAGAAACCCGTTGGTCCGATTTCAATGAAAATTTGCAGTTGTGTGGGATAAATTCAGGTTATTACTAATACAATTTAATTTCAAAATAAAAAAATCAGAAATATAATTTTTACTTTAAAAAACTGTTAAAAATACATTTATACAATTTTGTGGTATAAATAAAAAATGTAGTTGTACGGGTCAGTATGATATACATGTTAAAATTTGTTTGAAGTTTATATCTTTTTTCGTTTGGTCTGTGACCTGCTCCTTTGGTTCTTGTAAATTGCCTTCCAGGGCAGAGTAGGCCAGCCGCACTACGCCTCACTAACACAAACTCACACGCACAGCACGACCACGCGCGCCCCCCACGCACGAGCGCTTAGTCCAAGGTCGCGCTGCCCCCTACACTCCCTCCAGCCACACCCTCCACGAATCCCGCCACTCGCTCAACACGAGTACCGCGCGTCCGCGTTTTTCAGTTTTCAGAGTATTATGGTATTACTGCAACCATAGAAATTAATGCGTCGTAAGAAATATAGGCATACAATAAATAGAAAAGCAATTGCGAATAAAACATTGTTGTGTGAAACAAGTTATAGGCTAGAAGATTCAGCAATTGTAACTGAAGATCCAGTTTCTTCTGAAGATGTATTTAACTAAGTGATAGGAAAGTAAAATTTTACGATTTAATTCAATTTTAAATTCAATTTAATTAATTTCCTGAAGCCTTACTGATAACTTTTTAACATTTTTTATAAATGAATAAAGAGAACCATAAAATCCATTTATTTTCCGAGCATTGTATATTTTTGATTTGAGTATATATCTTTTTAAATCTGTAAATAGTAAAAATAGGCGCTCATTGGTGATAGAACGGGATCGAATCGCCGATTGTATTCGTAAAATATACGTTCCGGTAGTCGTTCGGGCCTATAAAACGGGATCCGGCTTCATTTTTCGCTCGGAAAATGTGGTCCGATTGGGTCCAATTGCCAATTGTTATGATTAATCACGGTTAGATTGTGAATTTTGGCATATATTGAGCCTCTGCCATCATTGTCGGTTAATAAACACCACGTTGTGGCCGTCGATTTCGGACTTTAGAATGCGAGGAACGGCTGTTTTCGGCAAATATAAAGCTGTGAAATTGCCTATTTTGTTTTGCTATTTTCGTGGATAATATGCGGTTCGCTTGCCGCTTAAGGCCAATAAAACGCGGTCTACTATACCAACAAAATTCATTCGTTTTGGTGTTTTTGAACACCATGTTGTGGCAAAATTTATGTTTGTACCGATAAAACACGGCCTAAAATGCGTTTCGGACGTCATTTTTGGTATATAAAACACGACCCAGCTTTATATATTACCACGAAAATGCGGTCCGATTGCCGTTTTTGAGCCATTAAGTACATTTCCGGCATAAAATACGGTTTGTACTCAATTTTTGGCCGAAAACAAAAATTTTGGTGGTATTTATGACTCATGTATATAGTCAATGGTAATATGCTGTCAAATGTCAAAAAATTACCGATTTTCTCTGATAACTACACACGCACGGTCGGTAAATATCTCTAAAAACCCAGTTTGACCGTTTTCAGGCTAAAATGCGGCTCGATTGACGTTTTAGACGGAAAAATCAGAATATATTGCTATTTTAGGCCGATAAAATGTGTTTCGATCTTAGTTTTGGTCAAATCTTCAATTTCGAAGATAACATACTTTGATACTTCCGCTGGCGTGTTAGCCTTTAAGACGGCCACACACTACCGGACTTTTTCCCGAACAAAACATCGGACCGAGCAGGATTTGGGGTCGAAGGGAGAAAATACGGTAGTTAGTGGGGCCTCCGAACCAGACATCGAACAAGACTTCGGACCAGACATCAGACCGAGCGCTCTCGAGGCGGTTTTTGAGGAAAGATCAAAGAAAAATCAGTCTTGATCGGGTTCTGGTTCGGGGTTCGGTAGTGTGTGGTACCTCCATACGCTGCTCCGAGCGCCGTCACGAGCCCCGCCACAAGTGCCGCCACGGTGAGGGTTGCGGTCTTGACCAGCGAGCACATAATACAGCTGGTCTTGTCTGTTGTCATTTTAGTTTCCAGTTCACTAGATTATGTAAAGTAGTCTGCACGATGGAGTGGTCTGAGGAAAACACTTTGGTGTTTATTTCCGAGTATAAAAATCCGCCAGTTTTGTGGGACTTGTCCCATCCTTCACTACCACAAAGTGAAGAGGAATGACGCTTGGAGAGAAGTTGGTGAAATCGTGGGGAGGTAAGTGACATGGGTGAAGTGGGTGAAATCTACAGACAAGTACACTGCCGACTTACACAACGGCAACTAAAAGTCGTCCCCATCACCGTTTTTACCCCGCTCGGTGGGTTTCGCGCTCAATCTGTAAGATCCGATGTCTTGTTCGGGCTCTTGATTGGGAAGAAGTTTGGAGTGAATTTAGCTACCTTCGTGCTCTGCTCCCTGCTCGATCCGATATCTTGTTCGAGCAAAGGTCCGGTAGTGTGTGGCCGCCTTTAAATTACGGTTTGGGTATAAACTATTGCGGATTTCCTTGGCCGATAAACTACGTTTAGGCCTACTTTCGTTTTCGGTTTAAAAGTTACGGCAACCATGAATTGCGGTCAAATTGCAATTGTTTATAAAAAAAACGGTCAAATTGCTGATTTTTGTCCATGAATTCAAGACAGTCGTCTTTTTAGGCCGATAACACACATGTTGGTCAATAAAACGCGTTCGGCTATTCTTTACGGCCGATCAAATTATTATTGATATGGAATGTTTATCAAATTTCCGGGGGAGGACTTCCGGACCCACCACCCCTGAGGGGTATTCTATCTACACCCCCCCCCCCAAAAAAAAAACCCGAGCATTTCCCCCCCACTCAATGTGACTCCCTGGATCCGCCCCTGATCGTGCCTGAATTTTACTTTGTAACAGTAAGTAACAAATTCTTCTTTAGATTTAACAACAAACGGATACTAAATTCCTACAATAGCGAAAACTTACATCTAACAAAGGTTAGTATGTTGGTGATTGTGGTAAAATATCCCACAATTGTATATTTATGGAAAAATTGTTATGGAATAGTTCGGAGACACGCTGCACATTTATTTAATACAGTATTTTAAGAAATTGATAAGATCAATGTATTATGATTAAATATATTTGTTAAATTGTAATTCTTAAAATTAAAAACCCTTGTTGACCAAAACCAATTGTTACACCTTTTCATGGTATTTTACAGCTTGAAACAGTGAATCGAACAGCGTGAATTACAGTTTTAATAAGTAATGTAAATAATTTAAACAATGGATGATTATTGGTGGATTTTCAGGATGGATGGGGTTCAATGGGGATTTTTTTACAAATCAGCCTTGGCGGATTATTGGGGGAATTTCGCGACCTGATGGGTGTAAAATTGGGGATTTTTAGTCCGGCGTTGGAGTAATTTGCTACGATTATAGTGGCAACACTGGCGGCCAAACACCCTTAAACCCGGGACCACCATAGATGTTCCTAACGTGACCCCCTGAACACGTTTTGGGGGTCGTTCAAAATTTGATATATATATATATATAATCACATATATAATCACATATGTAATCACACATATATATATATATATATATATATATATATATATATATATATATATATATATATATATATATATGTGTGTTTGCACTCTAGCGGTCGCATTTTTTGCCCGATTTACTTCAAATTTGGTAGGGACATTCCTTTCTGTAATCAGTTGAATAGGTTCGTTGGGAAAAACAATCGGAAAACTGTAAACCCCTTTTTTGGGGATTAATCTTTCAAATTTTGAGTTTTTGGGCCCAAAAAGGGCCATAAAAGCCCCGGATGTAAGATTAATCCATGGTTAAAGATGGGAATCAGTGAGGCGAAACTTTTAAGCCCTCTCCCGTCATTCCAGCATAACTATTTACCAAGTTGTAGAAGAAAATGTGTATTGACCAAACACAGTACGTTGTCTTATGGGGGTTTTACATTAGAAAAGTCAGTTATTCATTTGTTGGTGTACTTTCATTATCCCCAGTAATCTCACGCTACTTTATAAAGACTGACTGACCTTCTCCTAGCCTTATAATGCGCAAAATTGTATTCCCAGCATTGCAAGTAAATGAAACCAGGAACATCAGAACAGCCAAAAATCAATGTTTTCATATTTCAATAAAAATTGGAATACATGTATGTTTTTACACTGATTTTGAGTTTCACAAGTTTTTATGTGGAAATTCACTTCCCTCACGTCAGCGTGCTGCGTGCGAACTCGTTTTGTTAATGGAGCTAATTTAGTTTTAGTGAGCATGTTATGGCCTAAAGTTGTTATGTTCTTCATAGAATTGAGTAATATTCTAATAAGACCTGTTTATCAAGTAGGTTTTTAGTTTTTTCCTAAATTTTGTTTATTATTAATCGATTTTAAGTTTTCGTGGAGCAAGTTAAAAAGTTTACCACCCATGTATAATGGGGTTTTACTTTATTTTTGGAGCCTATGTTGTGGTAGATTTAGATAAGTTTTATTTCTAAGATTATATTTGTGGCATTCAGATCTATTGATTGGTGGTTTTTTCATTAAATTTATTGTTTCAAAAATGTAGATTGAGGTTAGGGTTAGGATATGGTTAGATATGAAATAGGCTTTGCAATGTTCCTGAGGTGGCAGCTGTTCAATTCTTCGAAAAGCCTTCTTATGGAGTATTAGAATTTTCATTAGGTGTGATTCGCTGGCCGATCCCCAGGCAATAATTCCAAATCGGAGGTGTGATGCGAACAGAGCATGGTAAGCTATTTTGGTAGTATCTTTGTTTGTGGTGGTTCTGAGTCGTCTCAGGGCGAAAAGAGTTGATGATATTTTTTTATGAAGTTGTTCAATATGGTTTATCCTTGTGAGATTGCTGTCAACACTAAGCCCAAGGAATTTGGTAGTAGTTTCACCGGAGTTAGGTTCAGTTTTTCTGCTGTTACAGGTACGGTAAAGTTTATGTGTATAGTTTTTTCACTGTTAATTTGGAGGTTGATAGAATTACAAAATCTTGATGCTTGATGTATAGTTTCTTCTATTTTAGGTTTTGAAGTGCAAAACTGACTTATTGGAGATTAAATAGTTGTGTCGTCTGCAAACATGTTACACATTTTGTCTTCTGTGAGATGATTTGGAAATGAGTTTATATATAAGAGGAAGTAGAGGGGGCCCAACACCGAACCCTGAGGGATTCCGTGGGTAGTTTGTAAAGAGAGCGATCTATATTTACTTTTGATATTGTTTTGGAAGTGTTCAATCTCAGTGATTTGTTGACGGTTTGAAAAATAGCTAATTATCCAGTCCAGTGCTCTGTTATGAATATTAAGTTGCTGTATTTTCAAGAGTAGGCCTAAGATGTTTCTATCCAAACTGTCAAAAGCTCTTCGGATGTCGAGGAATGTTCCAGCTACTTGTTTGTTGTCTTACCATTGTTCAGTTATGGTTAGGCATAGCTGATTTAGAGCAGAGTTTATAGATTTTCCTGACTGAAATCCGTGTAGGTTAGGAGAAATGATTTGGTTATAGTTCAGAAGTGATATTAGTTGTTGATATTAATATTAATATTTTGGAGGAATATTGTTAATATTAATATTTTGGAGGAATCACGGGAAAAGACTTTCTTGATGTAATTAATTCAGGTAATGGACAAATCAATATCACATCTCCTACTAGAATAACTAGTAATGGTTCTAAAACTTGTATTGATAATATCATTACCACCATGAAAGAACATCAGATGCAATCCTACGTCATTGAAACCGGTCTCTCTGATCACTTTGCTCAGCTGACAGTGGTGTTTCCTCTTTCACCACAACAATCATCAACGGTGATAAACCAAGTTCAGCAATCACCAATCACCAAGTTCAGAGTGATAAACGATGAAAATGTTCGTACCCTTAATTCTCTCCTTCAACGTGAGAATTGGATCGATGTCTTTGAATCTCCTGATTGTGATTCGGCATTTAGGCTCTTTTTAAGTTCTTTCCTTCGGTTGTTCAATGATGCTTGTCCTGAACGTTCAAAAAAGCAAAAAATCCAGAAAAAAAGTTTTGGATAACGACAGGAATTAGAACTTCATGTGCATGAAAACGGGAACTGTATATTTTAACTAAGACAAATTCTTCCCCAGATTTTATCTCATATTTTAAAAGGTACAAAGCTATTCTTCGCAAAGTAATTTTTCAGGCAAAAAAGAATTACAACATCAAATTTATAAATCAAAGCAGAAATCTGGGTAGGGCAACTTGGAAAGTTGTAAATAATGAACTTGGAAATTCTTTATCTTCAAACCAACCAACAATTCTTTCCGATGGTGACGTAACTATTGAAACGCCAAGAGAAGTAGAAAGAAGGTTCAACGAATACTTTGTTTCAGTGGGAAATCAATTGTCACGACATGCTTCTTTGGGGAAAGCACTCGAGTATGTTGATACTATTCCAGCTCTGCATCAACAAAATAAACCTTCACTCCATGTATTTGAACCAGCCACAAAGGCTGAGGTTCTAGACTCTATATCAAAGCTGAGAAACTCTAAGTCTACTGGTTGGGATGGAGTAACATCTGAAGTTTTGAAAAGTTGTGCAGATTTTATAGTACTTCCTTTACTACACATTATAAATCGGTGCTTTATGGATGGAATTTTTCCAGAAAATCTAAAACTATCTGTTGCCCGCCCAATTCATAAAAAAGGCCAGAAAACTGAAATTTCCAACTACAGGCCAATCTCTCTGCTCTCCTCTTTTGCAAAGGTGTTTGAAATCATCATTCTAGAAAGACTCCAGCGTTATTTATATTCTAACACTCTTCTGATGAGATCTCAGTTTGGTTTTAAAACAGGATGTTCAACTTCTAGCGCTATCAATAATGTCGTGGAAGCAGTTTTGGGTGCCTTGGACGGGTCACAGTGTGTTGGCGCAATTTACTGTGATTTGTCCAAGGCGTTCGATTGCGTGAATCACTCTGTCCTTTTCGGTAAACTGGAGGGATACGGCGTGAGTGATGCAGCGCTGTCACTTCTGTCCTCATACTTCTCTGAAAGGAAGCAGGCTGTTTCATTGACAAATAGAGGTCAATTTCAGGAGAATTGGATGATGGTCAATTCAGGAGTACTCAAGGTTCTATTCTGGGTCCTTTTCTATTTTCCGTATATCTAAATGACCTTCCTGCTAATATAAATTCTGACATTGTTTGTTATGCTGATGACACAACTGCTCTGACTTCTTGTAATAACATGCATAACCTAGAGATCGTAATGAATCAGAAATACACTAGCCTAAATAGATGGTTTGAATCAAATGGTCTTTACTTGAATGACGAGAAGACTAAAATTATGGTATTATCAACAGTTAAACGTGATCTAGCAAATTTCAGTGTAAACGGAATAAGTCCATCAGGGTCCGCCTGTCTTCTTGGCGTTACCATTGATGATAGGCTGAACTGGTCCAAACATATTGACTCCCTATGTAAAAAACTGTCTTCACTTACTTTCGCTTTTCGAATATTAATGCCTGTAGTTGGTAAATAAACTACCCTTCAGATCTACTATGCATATGCATATAGTAGAATGAAATATGCAATTGGTTTTTGGGGATCGTCTAGTGAGTTCTTGAGGGTATTTAGACTCCAAAAAAGGATTGTTCGTATTATGTGTGGAGCTGGCTACCGAGCGCATTGTAAGCCTTTTTTTCAACAACTGCATCTTCTCACTCTCCCAAGTATTTATATTCTGGAGGTTTTATCCTTTTTTAAATGCAACTTCCATCTCTTTGAAGAGAATATTGCTAGACATCCCTATAATACACGTCATAAGTGTAACATGGTCTACCCTATCCATAGATTGGCACTACTTGAAAAGGGCATCCACTACTCTGCTCTACGCCTATACAATGCTCTGCCCCGGCACCTGAACAACATAGCCAGTGCAAGAATTTTTCTTAAAAAGGTAAAAATATTCTGATTGAAAGGTGTCCGTACTCGGTGGATGAATTCCGGTCAGACTGCACAAATATGTGAAGGAAATGTGCACTTTTTGCTGGAGAACAAATTTTAAAATTGTTAATTTAGTATTAAGTATTAGTTTTAATTCTGGCTTGTTTCACATAACAATTTGTTATTCACGAAATAAATGATTTCTGATTCTGATTCTGATTCTGTTGGAGATAACCTTCTCGAGTTATTTAGAGACTGTGGGCAGGACAGAGATAGGGCGATAATTTTCAGTTAGTTTTGTGCTGCCCTTTTTAAGTTTAGGGTATACTAAGGCTATTTTCATATTTTCCAGAACACTTGCTTGAGTTATAGAAGCATTAATAATATCAAGAATCGGTGTAGTTAGCTCTTCTTCACAGTATTTGATAATTGTAGGTATAGTTTTGAAAATGTCGTGAAGATCCCTTTCACTAATTATGTTAAAGTGATGCAGCGCAGTATGGACAGATGTATCTTGACAAGAAATCAGCTGTAGTGGGGATCTAGACTAGAGTTGGAAGTCAATGATTGGCGGCCAATAGAAGTAAAATACCTAACTTATTAAATTCGTTGGTGACTAAGTTAGGATCTGAAATTATATGGTTATCAACTTCTAATATGATATTTTCCGCTGTCCTGTTTTTGAGTTTCCTTTCTTTATTTATGACGTGCCAGATTTCCTTGTTACGATTAGATGATTTTTCAATTTGACGAGAGAGATGGGCGGATTTCTGAGTTTTAATTTCTTGGTCGTAGATTTTTTTTAATTGTGTGTAGGTATTTTTGTCGTATTCACTATTGGTCAACAAGTATTTACCATGCGAAGCCTGTAGAGTTTTTCGAAGTTTTATTAGCTTTTCGTTCCAGAATATGGTATTTGTCTTATTTCTAAATGTTTTCCTAGTTATAGGCATGATATTGTCAAGTTCAAAAGAAATGTTATATTTTTCTTCTATTGTAGCTGAGTTTAACACTTCGTCCCAGGACTGATTTTTTAGTATTTTCTTTAGAAGTGCTAGGGTCTGTTGGTTCACTGATCATGAGGTTCTTTTGATTTCATATTGAGTTTTCAGGTCCCAGTTTACAATCGCACAACTGGTTGCTAGGTGGTCTGAGAGTGAGTTGTTGTGTGTTTTGTTTTAGCTAGGACTGAGGATGAGTTTAAGTTAGTGATGCAGAGATCAATATTTGATATTGAGGTTGTAGTAATCCTAGTGAACGGAAGGTCGAGGATAGTCAGGCCATGCTCCAGATGAAAGTTGTTAAGTTTCTTAATTTTGTAATCAGTAGGTTGTAGAAGATTAATATTGAGATCTCCGAGCAATAGGACTTTTCTTTTAGAAGCAGTGAAGCAGTAAGAGGTGATATTAGACTATCTAAGATCTCAAACATTTCCTCCGTTTCTTCGTTAAGTGAATGATTGGCTCCAATTACCGTTAATTTTTTCCTTTTTTTATTTCAATCGCTGTAAGTTTTAGTGTGTGTTCCTTAGATAGGTCTTCTTTTTGTATATTGTTAATGTCAATTTGGGTATTTTCTTTTGAGTAGATAGCTATTCCTCCCCATCTATGAATAGTCCTGGAGAAGTTTGATTTTAGACTATAACCTGGAAGAATAAGGGAGTGAAGCTGTTGATCCCTTAGGCCATGCTCTGAGACTATGATAATATTTGGGTCTATGGAATGAGTTTCAAGAATAAGTTTGTCTATTTTGTTGGTTAGGCCACGTTGTATATTTAAATGGTATATAGTGAGGTTTTTGTTAGTTGCGAATGCCTTACGAGGTGTCCTGGTAGTTTTGGGTTGTAGGCCTAGGTCTTGGTTTCTAGGTTTTTTTTACTTGGCATAGGATCACTAGGAGCAGTGGTTGGGTTACTGTAACTTGAATTCTGTGTGAGATTATGAGAAGCACTATTTAGGCCAGTACAGTCTTTTGTAGGTGGGGCAGGGATTGAGAGAGATTTTGCGCAGCTCGTCTTTACTTGTGGTTGTTTGGAGGTTTGAGTCAAATGGTCCAAAGGCCAAGTAGTCAATCTGTTGTCCTCTGTATCTAAATTTGATGTCCCTGACTTCCCTTTATGATGTGCGAAAGGCTCTGAAGGTTCCATCTGAATATTTACATCGATGGGCGGAGCATAAGCAGAGGTTAGGTTCAGTTCATCAACCAAGTGGAGAGCCAGATTTAGGGCTCCCTTCCGATTTAGATGAATTCCATCTTTAGTATAGCTGTCTTCATCTATGACTATTTAAATCTATGTAAGTTTCTCCCAATTGTAGGCACATAAATTCTAGGGCTTGGTTAGTTTCATCGATGATTCGATCCCTAACATCCTTACGGTATGGAATAGAATTTACATACCACTTAGAGCCTGTAAAAGCCTTTTGACCGGCTTCTATTGTCAACCAGAGAGGTCGCATGGTGTGGTTGGGTGTAAGAGATGAGCCGACATTATTTGATCCAATGTTTAAAACTATTTTATTGGGTATGGCTTCCTGTTTGGAGATGTATCTACTAAAATCCTGTATTTTTCCATCTGGCATAACCTTAGTGAGAATCTTTGTCCCGTAGCTATCTATTAGTATATTAGCAGCGGCACAAATCAAAGAGTCACCTATAGAGAGAGCTTCTGGGTCCTGGTGTGGAGTTTTAGCACTTGAGACTCTAGATTTTGTTTGTAAAGTAGATCTGTTCAAGCTGTAGGATTTTGCTACTTCAGTTCAGGGGTCATGGGATGTACGATGGTTGTCAGTTTTAGACTTTAAGAATTCTTTGGGTATCATTGGTACCCAGCAGTGGAGCTTTCAGGGCAGCCGGTGGTACTCAAACAAGAGGCCCAGTATAAGTCAGTTTTGGGAATGGAATATTTGCTTGAAAGTTCAAAGATGGTTTTTCCAATTTAAAAATAACTTCCATTTTTACTGTAATTCAGTTAGATAACTTTAGGTTTTCTTTCTTTTGCTCGGTAAGTTGTCCTTGGAGGTCCTTAAGATCATCAGTAAGAAGTTCGACTTATCGATTTATATTGCTTTAGTTGTTCAGAGATGGTTTTCAATTCACCTGCGACATTTAAACTATTATTAGGTTCTTTCATTGCAGAGGTTAGGTTTGAATTTTTTTCCAGTTTAGGCCTAATGTTAAAAACAATCCTTGCACATGAAGGTTAAATAGAAGTCATTTGCTACAAGAGATTTGTATTGATGGTTTGTTATTTTCACACATTTGGTACGGTATGAAACCATTTGTCGCAATCGCAGGCGACAGCTTTGTCTTCTTCACGGACCTCTATTCCGCAGACAGTACATTCCGAAGAGATGGTATCTTCAGAGTTTTGCCCCAATTGAAGCTGGGATAAATGCCCGGGCAAATGCCTAAAATGTATAAATGACAGGGCATTTATACGTTTTAAAGATATATTGATGAAGGAAATATACTTTACCAATACTTAACCAGTTTAATACTGAATATATACAGTACCAATAAGTTATACGTAGTATACAGTGTTGAATTAGTAAAGTAGGTCTGCTAATATTATAATTATTCCCATAATTGAAAAAATATATGCATTAATTTTGGGGACGGCGTCAAAGTCGGACGGCGACAAAGTCGGACAGCGACAAATCACGACTAAAAATGTGTCCGGGTTTGACACTGTCCGGCTTTGTCGCTGTCCGACTTTGTTGCAGTCCCATTAATTGATGATCCTGGCTAAAGAATCAGTCGGTCTTAGTCAGTAACAAGGCTAAAAAAGGCATCTCACCAATTCTACAATAATTTACATTCGTCATAAAATAGTCTTAGTTCCATTGGTGTCTTATACAGTGATTCAGTATATTTACAAAGTTGTTTAACTTTGCCTGTTAAATAGATTTTTTTAAGTACTATGTACGTAACCACGTTCCTTTAATGTTTGTGTGGTGGATATGTAATAAGGGGGAAATTGAACTAAACATAGCTTTTTACCTCTTTAGGAATTTTAACATTAAAAATTGGCTAATAAAAAATAATAAAAACATTAATGGCTGAAACTGAACTGGTAAAAGAAAACAAATTACATTGAAAGAGTGATTTTAAATAAGCTTAATATGCTGGTAGTGTAGATAGGTAGACTACATTTAGACAATGTCACACCATTCAACAAATTCACAATGAAAAAATTGACAGCTGTCTTGAAATTATTTAAATATATATTTTTTAATTAGTCATTGTTGCCAGTCTCAATACACTGCTGTACATTATAAATCTTATTTATCCTATCCTACAATAGAGTATATGTAAAATACATAGGCCAGAAAACTTTAATTACGGTAGTACATATGTTCGTACCGGCTCTTGGCTCAGTCAGGACATGTATTTTGATCCACGGGCAAACCAGATAGAAAACGGAGCTGAAAAACGTTATATTTCCCCTCCCCCAAATTCTTTCCTTCGCTATTGTCGTACATGTGGATAACAACACTATCTTCCCCAGCCCACTTATATATGAATTTAGTAAAATGTATAGTATTTACAGCTTTTGCGTTAATTTCCCCTGCAAATACTGCTTTGCGGATTTTGCACACTGTGATCGCTGTTGACTTTCATAAAGTTCTGGACGGTTACGTCTATGAGGGTCAAATAATAACGTTACAACCCGTGGTAACGTTATAACACGTGGAAACACTGTGTCATATATGTGAGCGTTTCGCTCAATACCACCAAACATGTTTCTTGCTCTCTGTACTTATCCGTTTATATTTAAAAATTATGTTTTTAATTACGTTCAATTAAGTAAGAAGTTACAAACTAAACAACTAAACTAAATATTAATGGAAACTAGTGAGAGATAGAAGACTTTTCCGATTTATGTTTTCATTTCTTTATAAATTACAGTAAATTGCAACTTGATGTTGACAGTTTACAATTCGATTATATCAGTATCTAAATACAATTTTATATTTTAATTATTTATTTTAAATATCAATTTATAACTTGACTATGTATTTTACCATACAAGTTTGTTTAGGTTACCGGTAAAAATAAAATAAACCACAAATAACTGTATCACAAGTTTAAACCAGAATAAACCCAGTTTATTTTATAAGTACCTCCTACTCGAACTATTTATAAGTAGTCATGCCGCGCGCTTGGGGTCCAACATAGGGTCTTATGGAGAATAGAATAACATGGACTCTTATGGATAATAGATTAACATGGACTCTTACGGAGAATAAAATAACATAGGCTCTTATGAGGAATGGAATTAGGGTGTAATTGCCTCCCTCTGTGGTTCTTTTGCTCTATGGTTGATTATTTATCTTTTGCATCTCTCTATGGTTAATTATCTAAAATTTTGGTAATTATTTAACCCACGCGTCCTTCTGTCTCCTTCTGTGTATCTAACTACAGTTCCTGTTCTCTCAGCGTACTATAGCTGACGAGTCGTAATACTTTAAGTAACCTGATTGGCTGACGTGTTAATTCGTGTCCTTCTGTTGTTAATCATCTAGCCTTCTGTGGTAATTATCTGACCCTCGTGTCCTTCTGTTGGTAATCATCTAACCCTCTGTACATCTAACCACAACATCCTCAACATAGTCTCTGTCAGCAAACTCGTTGTAACTAGTTGTTACCTGTGGACTCTGTGATTGAAAGAGACATAGCCCCCACCACTTTCTATTATCCCGTGCGCTTTCTCTCTCTCTCTTTGCTCCCTGCTCCCGTTGCGATCGGACGTGTCTCTCCGTTCGTTGCGTTTTGCAAAGATTAAACTTGAGCGTTTGCTCCCCATAGCGGCTTCACTTTTCCTAACCTCACTTTTTGCTTTGTATTTTACATAACCTCACTTTTAATTTGTTTTATTCTGCGTAACATAACCTCACTTTTTATTATAGTAATCTTGCGTGTCGTGTGATTTTAGCGTTATCTGACTTGCTAGTGTACAATAACATCAGTTTCTTTTTTGTTCTGGCTAAAGTAGTGTTGTGTTGACTAACATAACCTCACACCCAGTAACCTCAGTTTCTTATGTCAAGAGTTGTGTCGTACTTGTATTTATTGACTGACATAACCTTACATCTGTAACCTTTGAGAGTTACCATAATCTCACTTCCTTGTTCTTTTATGGAGTAACTTCACCATTTTTGTTTTACTTGGTAGTGTTGTGTTTGTATGTGTTGACTAACATAACAGTAACCTTTGAGAGTCACAAAAGCCTTATTTTCTTGTAAGAGTAGTTTTGTGCGTTGTATTTAATTGTTTGATTTGGCTAGATTAGTGTTGTGTTGACTAACATAACCTCACACCCAGTAACCTCAGTTTCTTGTTTGATTTGGCTATAGTAGTGTTGTGCTGACTAACCTAACCCCACCCAGTAACCTTTGAGAGTTACCATAAGCTCAGTTTCTTGTTTGACCTAGCTAGAGTAGTGTTTTGCATTGTATTTAATTGTCTGGTCTGGTTAGAGTAGTGTTTGTATGTGCTGACTAACAACCTCAATATCGACCACCTGCTTACCATAACCTAATATGACGTAACCTCACTTTTCTAATCTCACCCATTACACTCCAAAATGTATAACCTTACTGTATTATATTAATTTTCCGTGCAAGGTGTACTTCATTTTATTTTTGTGTTGTATGCGTGTTTATTGTCTTGGCTAGAGTAATGTTGTGTTTATATTTAATTGTTTCATTTGGTAGTTTACAGTAAAGAAAGTAACATAACCTCACTTCCTCGTGGCTAAAGTAGTGTTGTGTTGACTAACATAACCTCCAGTAACCTGATTTTTTGTCCTGGTTCTTTTGTACAGTAAATTCGCCTCAGCAACCTCACTTTCTATTATTGTTATTTTATGCAGTTTTGGTTGGAGCAGTTTTTGTATGTATTGACTAACATAACCTCACTTTTCCTAACCTCACATCCTTGTGTCAAGAGTAGTGTTGTGTTTGTATGTGTTGAGTAACGGTAATCTCACTTTTCTTTAATGCAGTTTTGGTTAGAGTGGTGTTTGCTACCTTCATTAGAGTTAACCTGTAGTTCTGGCTTGACTTGCGTAGTTTGTGTGTTAGTGTTTTTCTGACTTGCGTAGTAATACAGAGGTACTGTGCTCTTTTGTAGATCCTCTGTACCTGTTCTTTTAGAGAACCTGATCGGTGACTTTAATGTATCAGTTCCAAGTGTTACAGTTACATCATATATCTTGTTCATTTAATATCGATGAAGACTGCCACAAAGTAACAGTTCCAAAAGTAACCGTTCCAATAAAGTAACAGGTCCACCACTACCCATTCCCATTCCCACAGTTTTCAAGGTAACAGGTCCAAAAGTATCAGTTTCAGTAGATCAAACAGTGAAAAAGTAA
The DNA here is from genome assembly GCA_963675035.1 of Allygus modestus. Taxonomy (NCBI): domain Eukaryota; kingdom Metazoa; phylum Arthropoda; class Insecta; order Hemiptera; family Cicadellidae; genus Allygus; species Allygus modestus. Next base: position 133,487,243 of record OY776113.1, on the reverse strand, counting down.
CAGGTCCACTCTCTATATATATCTCTTGCAACAAGCTCTAGTTCTTCAGTCTGATTTCAGTCGTGACGCTGATCAGACGTGTTTTGTGCTGCTCTTGTGTAAGTGTTCTCTTGCACAGATTATTATTGATTCTGCGTAATTCAGTTATATCCGTGTGAGTTTGACTCTGTTCGGGGTACTTGCTGTTTTAAGCGTTAACACAGTTTAGCTTGTTTTCAGTATTCAATTCTCTGTTGAAGGATGGATGTTTCTAAAAAGGACCCTCAAAACCCGGTAAATTTAATTAGTAAAGATGAAACCTACGTTAATCACTTTAGACTTTACGGGACTAACACTGTTTTCAAGTTCACTAAACCTCCCAAAGGTATCTCTGAGCTTGATTGGATTCGTAAAGGTTTTAATCAAATTGTAGAGACATCCAAAGCCACCGTTGCACCTACTGATTATCTAGGGTTTAAATTACAGTCTATAAATTTAAAAAGTGCTGAACCGGGATACGTATCGTTGAGACCGGTCTCTGAAGTTAGCGGTGATGTTCTCTGGGATATTTTCGGGGGCATAATTCAAAGCAATGCGCAATCTATAACCTCTAGTGACACGTTTAGAGTTGATGTTACAAGGATTAACGTCCCAATAGGTAAAGGAAGGGCAAGACCCGACTTTTACAATACCTTTGATGAAGAATCTAAAGCGAGACGGGGAATTGTAGTAATTAATAATAAATACAATTTATGTTTGGCTAGAGCGTTGGTAGTAGGCAAAGCGTATGCGAAAAATGATCCTCAGATCTACGCTATTCGAAAAGACAAGGGTAAAAGACAAACTTTCAGAGCTAATAAGCTCATAGCAAACGCCCGTGTAGAAATGCCCGAGGAGGGTGCAGGAATCCCTGAGCTTGAAAAATTCCAGTCCCATCTTAAAAAATACAAAATTACCGTCTACAACTACGACAAAAAAGGCCGGGATGTTTACTTTGAAGGAGGTAATGAAGACGCTAAATTAAAAATTAACCTTCTTTTTCACAACGGTCATTATAATGTAATTACAAACTTAACTGCTGCGTTTGTTTGCAATTTCTTTTGTGAAGCCTGTCATATCCCCTACAGCAACAGACATGAGCATCGGTGCTCTAACAGATGCTCGTCCTGTCATACCATCTCCCCGCCCTGTAAACTAGAACACGGTGGCATCACATGCCGTTTTTGCAACCGCTCCTTCAAAAATGAGCGGTGTTTAGTAGCTCATCAAGGGCAAATTTGTAAAACTGTAAAACTCTGCCGTGACTGTAAGAAAATGATTTATCCAAAAAGACGTAAGACAGCTCATGTATGCGGAGAAGTTTTCTGTAAGCCCTGTGAGGCGTTCAAAGACCCAGCGCATCAGTGTTTCATGAGGGTAGATAGGAGAACACCGAAAGACCGTGATTTTTTGTTTATTTTCTTTGACTTGGAAACAAGGCAGGATGAGTCACTTCCCTCAGACCCACAACAGAAAGTTCATAAAGTAAACTTGTGTGTATCACAACAGTACTGCTTTAAATGTATTAATGGGGGTGAGTGTGAAACTTGCTCGGAACGGCAAAGGGTATTTGAAAAAGAACCGGTAAAACACTTCATGGACTATATCATGGGAATTCGAAAGAAATTTAAAGATGTCTGTGTAATTGCCCACAACGGGCAGGGTTTTGACTTCCAATTCATACTACAGTATATTATGGAAGAAACTAAATTTACACCAAAAATAACTCCTCGGGGAACTAAAGCTATATTGATTGAAGTAGCCAACGTAAGGTTTGTGGACTCACTTAGCTATTTTCCCATGGCCCTCGCTGCACTCCCTAAGGCTTTTGATCTACCTCCCGAGAAAAAGAAGGGCTACTTTCCCCACCTCTTCAACACCTTGGCGAACCAAAATTATGTAGGCCCTATGCCCGACAAAAAATACTACTGCCCGGAATCAATGTTTGAGAAACCACACAAGGCCTTTGAAGAATGGTATGATGAACAGGTGGCGAGTAACTATGTCTTTGACCTTAAAAAGGAAATCTTAGAGTATTGCATCTCTGACGTAGAGATTTTAGCTCAGGCATGTATTAAATTTAGAGCCTTACTTCTTCAAGAGTGTAACGTAGATCCTTTTCTCGAGGCTATAACAATCGCCAGTGCATGTAACTTGGCCTTCCGCCGTAACTTCTTAAAAGAAAATACTATTGGACTAATACCAAAATCAGGGTACCGACTTGCAGACAATCAGTCAGCCGTTGCTTTACAGTGGTTAACATGGGAGGAGGAGAAACGTGGAGTAAAGATTCAACATGCGGGCCGGGGCAGAGAAGCTAAAATTAATGGACTAAAAGTAGATGGGTTTGACGGGGAACGAATTTATGAGTTCCACGGGTGCTACTGGCATGGCTGCCCAAAATGTTATCAATACAGCAGAGAAGAACCTCTGCCGGACGATCCCTCAGACAGCTTGCATCTCCGTTACGAGAGAACCAAGTCCAAAATGGCAAAATTTAATAGCTATGAAGTTGTAGAGATGTGGGAGTGTGAGTTTAGAGCTTTGAAGAAAGACAAAAAACTAAATCACTTGAACAAACTATCCATTCTAAACACACTTCCGCTTAATCCTAGGGATTCCTTCTTTGGAGGTAGAACGGGTAATACTAAAACGTATTGTAAATGTGAAGAGGGAGAAACGATACAGTATGTCGATGTCTGTTCCCTTTATCCGTTTGTGAATAAATATTGTAAGTATCCCGTTGGTCATCCTACTGTTTACGTTGGAAATGAGTGCCGAGAGAGAGGCCTTGAAGTAGAGGGCTTGTTGAAATGCAAAATTCTACCTCCTTACAACCTGTACCATCCCGTACTCCCCGCTAAAATGAATAATAAATTGATGTTTGTTTTGTGTAGAACTTGCGGTGAGGCTTTAAACCAAGGGGAATGTTTTCATGATAGTGAGGAAAGGGCAATGGTAGGAACATGGACTATGGATGAAATTAGAAAAGCTGTAGAAAAAGGCTATGTGATCTTGGACATGTATGAGTTGTGGGAGTATGAAGTCGCCACATACGAGAAAGATGGGCTTTTTACCGATTTTATTAATAAATTCTTGAAAGTAAAGCAGGAAGCCTCAGGCTATCCTAGCTGGTGTAAAACAGAGGAAGATAAAGACAAGTATGTTTCTGATTTCTTTGAGCGTGAGGGTATTCAGATGGAGAAAGACAAAATTGCTAAAAATGGAGGACTCAGGTCAGTAGCTAAATTAATGTTAAATTCATTCTGGGGCAAGTTTGGTCAGCGAGAAAACATGACAAAAACTGCAATCGTGAGAGACTCTAAAGAATTATTCAACTCGTTAACTCAACCAGGAAAGGAAGTAAAGTTTGTTGAAGTAATTAACCAAGAGGTTTTATTAGTTAATTGGCAGAATGTTGATGATGCCGGTGAGGCTCTAAAAACTGTAAATGTTGTAATTGCGGCCTACACCACTGCTCATGCCAGGCTTAAACTGTATGAACATCTAGATGCTCTTGGAGGTCAAGTCCTTTACTATGACACGGACTCGTGTATTTATCTATACAGGGAAGGATTGTACAGAGTCCCTACGGGAGATTACCTCGGGGAAATGACGGACGAATTGGCAAGTGAGTACGGGCCCGGCTCTTATATCTTAGAGTTTGTTTCTGGGGGACCAAAGACCTACGCATACCTTGTCTGGTCAGCCAAAAAGCAAAAGCTAGAAACTGTATGTAAAATCAAGGGCCTCACCCTCAATATGAAGACTTCCGAAACATTAAATTTTGAACAGTTAAAAAAGATGGTCCTTAGTGAAGCTGCTGAAATTTTAGAAATTGAAGAAAACAGAATCAGGAGAACAAAGAGACGAGAAGTCGTTACAGTAAGTGAAATTAAAAAGTTTAAAATCACAGGGCCCAAGAGAAGATTTAATGATGATCACGACACCCTGACTTTCGGCTTTAAAAAACAAAGAGTTGCTTAATAGAGCTGTCACTCACACGGGTACTGAGCGTATATACCTCTAAACATCAGCTCTATTAACTCATTCTGTTCTGAGACGCGGTAGTGAACGGACGTGTCTGTGTCTGTTACTGTTTTATCTTGTTTGTCTCTTCTTGTAGAATGTCTGCTGAAAATAATACACTCCCTATTCAAGGGGTGTTTTTGAAGTTTATATCTAAAAGGAAGTTAAATGAAAATTCAAAGTTTCGCATTAAATCCTCAGAGTATGAGTTCTTTCTTACTGGGCAAATAAACGTATCGGAATGGCCTTTAGTGTTTTCGGAGTACATAGTAGATAAAATAACGGAGAACTCCTCATCAAACACCTACATTGGAGTATCAATAAAGTACGGTGATATCTCAGGAAATATACCATTCTTTCCTTTAGGGAATCTAACACCAACAGTCTTTGATGATCACTTTGAAAACATATTTTGTAACGTTAAGAAACTATCTGGTGTTTTACGTCTTGAAGTAACACTTGTCTCAATTCCGTGTTGCTACCTTCGATGAAGGTAGCACCTTTCCTTACGGAGCAATGTTACTCCTGTATATACCAAATGTCACTAGTACAGTTCATCATTCTGCTTCAAGACGCAGTACTGATCAGACGTTCTTCTGCGCTCCTTTTGCCTGTACTATTGAGTAAATTGTGACATGGCTGCCAAGTTCTATACATTCAATAACAAACCGGTATTGGTTCTGTTTGATAGTGAAGGAAAGCCGTGGTTTAAAGCTAGAGACGTAGCTACTGCTCTAAAGCATGTTAATGGCTGGAGTGCAGTTCGGAAACATGTAGATAGCAGTGATAAATTAACTGTTGGAAGTTTTTCCGACGCTCAAAAACAGGGCGTTGGGCCGATTGAGAAAACAACGGTTTTCATAAATGAAGCCGGATTATGTTCTTTGATGTTAAAATCAACTACTCCTGAAGCAAGACTGTTAGTAAGAAGTCTGTTGCCGGAGAAGTTTTACCTTACTTACACAAATATGAAAGATGAAAGTTCTCTTTAAATGTAGTTTTTCTTTAAAATCACAAGTTCCCACTGTATGTGTGTGTGTGTGTGTGTGTGTGTGTGTGTGTGTGTGTGTGTGGGTGTGTGTGTGAATGAAGGTCACTGGCGTGGGTGACGAAAAGCCCCGTAAACCTGAATGAAGGTCACTGGCGTGGGTGACGAAAAGCCCCGTAAACCTGAATGTGTGATGAAGGGTTTAGTAGATTGAGGCGCCGGGCTAACACCCCGGCTACTCCTTCGAAAAACCCGGTGTGAATGAAGGACTTTGTACATTGAGGAGCCTGGCCAACACCCCGGCTACTCCTTGGAATGGTCCGGTGGGTAAAAAAGTATAAAAGTAAAATACAAAAAAAAGAATAAAAGTAAAAATAAAATAAAAAAATATAAAACGGAGGAGACAACTATTTTGTTTTTTGGAAGGTCTCCAAGAGTCATGGCGGTGGAGGGGCCATGACTTTACTAAAAATTCTCTGTTTATCTTAGTAAATGAAGAGTTTAAAGGTGTTAAAATGAAAGGACACAGTCTTAGTAAATAGCCTATTGGGGTAAACAGAGAACAAAAATATAAAAAAGGAGGTAGCATTTTGTTATGGAGTGGCTACCACAGTGAGAGGCGATGGTTGGGGCCTCTCACCCCAGAGGTTAGGCCTCCAGGGGAAGCTCTGGGTAACCAAAAAGAACGCGCCGACGCTCTTACGGCCTAGCCTAAAGGCTTACCGTGGTGTGGAAACGCGAGCGTTTAAAATTATTTCATTGGGGTTAGAAATGATTTGCCGAGAAATTTAAAACGTTCCAGACCAAATATATCATGGCCCCCGGGGCACTTTTCAGCGGTCTTGGGTACAATTGGTCAAGTTAATACACCGTCAAAGTACCCCACGGTCCCCGGCAAACAGCACGGACCCATGTAGTGGGGGTTAGCTTTCTTGCCTGTCCATTTCTGCTAGTGTTCTGCTAGTATTCTCTCCTTTAAGTTACTGTTAGTAGAGGTTTTCCAAAATAATCCTACTATCATAAGTGTAAAGTTCCAAATATTCCTCAACGTAGAGTTTTTAAAGCAACTAATTACACCAAAAAGTCACATCTGAACTCTAAAATGTGTAATCTCTGTACCTTTTTAACTTTACAAAATACCCTACTGTCTCTTTTTACACATTAGTTTTAATTCATAATCAGCGGACCCTACGTCCATCCCATAGACCATCTACAAGTGTAATTTTATCAAGGGTGCAGGGTAAAGTAAGACCAAATTAATAGGAAAAATCTAACTCCACCATTACGGTGGGGTTTGAAAGTAATACCATTACCACACCATATCCTACCCTGCCATTCCTCCCAATACCATATTCTACCCTACTATACCTCCCAATACCATGTCATACCATACCATACAATACCATACCATACCATACCCTACCCTACCATACCTCACCAAAGCCAAAACATCCTATACCAAAGTCACCATATCCTAACACCCCACCCAAATACCATACAATAACATGACATACCATACCCTACCATGCCTCACCAAAGCCAAAACATCCTATACCAAAGTCACCATATCCTAACACCCCACCCAAATACCATACAATAACATGACATACCATACCCTACCATGCCTCCCAATACCCTACCATGTCATACCATACCATACAATATCAATACCCTACCATAGCTCCCAACACCCACATCATATCAAACCATCAAATCCCATACCATACCATACCCTACCATGTCATCCCAATACCATATTCTACCCCACCATACCTCCCAATGCCCTATCATACCATACCATACAATACAATACCCTTACCACACCATACCATACCCTACCATACCTCACCAAAACCATAACATCCTATACCAAAGCCACAATACCAATACCCCCACCAAAGTCACCATATCCTTACACCCCACCCAAATACTATACAATAACATGACATACCAAACCAATGCCCCATCATACCATACAATACCCTACCCTACCATACCTCCCAATACCATATTCTACCCTACCATACCTCCCAATACCCTATCATACCATGCCATACAATATCAACACCATACCATACAATACAATACCACACCATACCATAGTAATGTTATAAAAAGGGTGCGGGAATTGCTCACCCTTGCTGGTTTTCATACTTTCGTTGGGGTACAAAATGTAACCAAAATACCTTCAGTTTATTTTATTAAAAGAGAGTCCCAATTCCAAACCCATGGAGTGAGGGTATAGTTTTCTTGCCTGTCCATTGTAGTGTTTGTAGTGCATTGTCCTGTTGTAGTGTTTACAAGCCTCTTCTCTAATTTAATAGAGGTTTCTAAACAATTAAATACATAGAAAGTTTCCCAAAGTAATTCTTTAGTAACACTTAATTTACAGGCATACACAACAGCTACAATTATTCACTCATGAAGCTAAAATCCAGTTAATTCCCCAATGCCTCAAAACAATGTTCCTAAATAACAGCTAAAACCCAGATAAAGCTTGATGCTCCTAAATAACAGGTAAAAGTCAACGTACTTTACTATCAATTACTTTTCTGCATAACAGCTAAAAATATCCAGAGGGTCATTTTAGCGAAGAGGTGTGTATTGACCCTTTCAGTACATTCACGTTAAACAGTCAGTCAAAGTATAATTTATTTTGTGTTGGTTTGTCACTAATTTTCTTGTATGTAAGTTTGTTTCAATTACATATATTTTACAGTAGTATGATTTAAGAGTAGCTGAGATCTTGGATGATATAGAGAAAACAGTGCTAGAAGGTCGGGGTAAGGCACTGACCCCCTTTAAACTATCAATCAAACACAGTTTACACCAATAAACCAGGCCTTTACTATATTTAACATAAAAAACATAAGCTAAAACTTTCTAACACCCTGAAAAACTAGTACGACAGAGCTTGTAGTCTGTCCAGTTTTTGTAATGTTTCTTCTTTACAGAGTTTAAATTGTAGTGTGGGTTAATAAGTACCAACAAATCTCAAGATATTACATTTTAAAGTATAGCAACTGTCTTAATACTTACCCACAGTACAGAGTCTTGGTTTTGGTAAGATGTAGTGGAGGTTAACAGGTATGTACATTCCAGGTTTCATGTAAATCGGCCCTGCCGTTCTCAATAAATTACATTTTATAGTATAGCTCCTGCAATTGTTTTGATGCTTACCTGCAGTACAGAGTTTAGGTTTTAGGAAGATGTAGTGGGGGTTAACAAGTACATACATACCAGGTTTAATGTGTGGCGAACTCACTTTTAGGAACTTCCAACCTAGAGCTGTTCGTCCAACCGAAACAAGTTTATCCGTGGATCTGTCGGAATTAATCACCCGTGAAAATTACATCCCTGGAGAGCCAGCTTTGATAACCATAATATAATCCAAAAGGCTTCATTTAGTCGACCAAAATATTGACTCCTACCCAGCTCCCACGATTTAATATTAATTTCATATCTACTAAAAAGACCTTACATTTCAAAGTTGATCGGATCGAATAAATTAATCTGGATTAACTGATATTTCAGAATTTGGAATTGAAGGGCCTAATCGGTCAATATAAACATAATCACATACCTTTCCGACACCCCATCCCTGGCCCGCGGGTTACCTCCTAGCCGCTCATGGTTAAAACGCCTCCGTCCTTGCTGAGTCACCACAGTAGAAAGGGCCGGGGCTTACCTCCCCTCTTCCCTTCTCCACTCCCCTCTCTCCCGCGCTTGCGTCGGTGTCTCTGGGTGTTGTGGTATTAGTGCGCTGGGGTTGCTTACCTTGCATTTGCAGGCGTATTTGCGGGCATCGCAATCTCCCCCCCTCCCCCCGGCAGCTGGAGGAGAAGGAGAAGATGGCTGTGCTTGGATGGTGGTGCTTTATCTGTAAATGACTACTGTTAAATAATGTGAGCTATATATACTTTTTTGTTTAAATAAATTTACATATATATATATATATATATATTTATGTATAGGAGTCAATATATGGAACCTGTATACAAACTACTTATTAAATAACCATAATAAACAATAAATAAATTTATAACAACAATATATGAATTATTTGTAAATAAATAAACAAAATAACAATATCTGAAGATCAAGCATATGAGCAAGGTGGTATGTATGTAGTGTTTTCTTTGTGTGTAAGTGTTGCGGCTTATTTCCTTCCCGGGTGAAGGAAATACTCATCCCTACTCCAATTCATTAGGGTTGAATTTGCAACCAGAAAATACAAAAAACATACAAAAAGTGTCTGGGGGCAAACTCATTAGATTATACATTCGCGCGTCGATAAAAAAAAATATATATATTAACCCAATGATCGGAGGAGGCTGGTTGGCCGTGTGGGTGTGTGCTTTCCCTCGTCCCTGACTCTTCAATGAAGGCGATGCCTACGCGAAACATAACCTGAGTCACAAGGGGTGTCAGGGGCAAGGGGAGCATGTGTGAGTGTAAATTGTGTTGTGTTGTCCTAACCTAACTACTTAACCTAATATCACTTGCTCCATTTGGGATACACGGGGTTTTCTCTTTTTTTTTTAATATCTTGGCAAAAAATATTTCTTTAGTTGCGTTACGTGTGCTCTTGCTACATATTTACCACTAGAGGGGTCTACTAGTCGCACAGTTACTGGCGATGTGAAAGCCTCAATTACTAATGGTTTGGACCAAAGCGGAAGAAGCTTTGCATTGACATGGTCTACCGCCTTGGACTGGTGATGCAATTTGTACATCACCCAATCCCCTATTTTATATGGTTGGTTCGATCGATTTGCATTGTATTTTTTTTGTCTACTTTGACGTGACTTTTGAAGGTTGGTGATTGCTTCTGCCCACTTGTTCCTATTACTATCGGAATTTTGAGTGGGCAAAAGTTGATCGAGATTCCAGGATAGCTCTAAAGGATGTTTAATGGTAAAATTCAAAAATAGCTCTGCTGGTGAAAAACCTGTGCTTTCATGTTTTGCTGAGTTAAAGGCTATTTGAAAAAAATGTATGTTCTGATCCCATTCTGTTTGGTCTTGGGAGTGGAAAATTCGCAGGGCAGTTTTGATATTCTTATTTGCTCTTTCTGCGTGACTCGGATTAGGGTAATACGGTGTAGTGGTAATTTGCTGAATCCCAAATTCCAAACACATGTCTGAAAACTCTTTTGAGCGAAAGTAAGTAGCATTATCGGGGAAAAAATGTATGTTCTGATCCCATTCTGTTTGGTCTTGGGAGTGGAAAATTCGCAGGGCAGTTTTGATATTCTTATTTGCTCTTTCTGCGTGACTCGGATTAGGGTAATACGGTGTAGTGGTAATTTGCTGAATCCCAAATTCCAAACACATGTCTGAAAACTCTTTTGAGCGAAAGTAAGTAGCATTATCGGTAACAAGAAACTTGGGAAATCCAAAGTAAGAAAATAACCCTCTTTTCAATAAATTTATTGTTGTTTTGGCTGTTGTGTTTCTTGCTGTTAAAAAAACTGTAAATTTAGAAAATGCATCAATGATTGTTAAAATATACTTGTTTCCTAGTTTTGATCTTGAAAGTGGGCCAATGTAGTCTATGAACACTTTCTCAAACGGGGAGGTTACTATTTCTGAAGCTAACTGACCTACATTAGTGTTGGGTGCTTGTTTCGATCTCTGGCAAATGTTACAGGATCTAACCATGTCTGATATTATTTCTCTTAACCGGTCACTCCAAAAATGTGGCTCAATTCTCGCCCAAGTTTTACTAATGCCTAAATGGGCAGTTGTAGGTGCCTGGTGGTAGTATTGGAAAAGCATAGGAATTAACTTGTCTGGGATTACTATTCTTGGCTTGGACTGTTTTGGTGTTTGATGAACTAATATGCCCTGATGCAAAGAGTAGTTTGGTGGAGGGTTTGGTTTAGCGATTTTTTTTACTAGGTTGGATATATGGGGATCTTCCTTTTGATGCGTTTTAATGTCTTTGAAAACTTCCGGAACCTTGAATAAAACTTGTATTCTCTCTAAATTGTCAGGGATTTTAAGGGGTTTTTTTATTTCCGCAGTTTCCAGCGTTTGATCTTCGAACAGTCGTGAAAGACAATCCGCTACAACATTGTCTTTCCCTTTCACATGGTAAATAGTGAATTGAAATGCATTAATAAGCGTTATCCAACGTGCAATTTTTCCGACTTGACGAGGATGATTGAGCAGCCATGTGAGCGCGTGATTGTCACAGTGCAATTCAAAATGACGGTGTTCGAGATAAACTCGGAATTTATTTAGGAAGTGAGTTACGGCAAGTGCTTCCAACTCAAATGCGCTGTAATTTTTTTCATGGTTGTTGGTAGGACGTGAAGCGTAAGCAATTGGGAGGAGAATGTCATTATGCCGCTGAGCCAAAACGGCTCCAATACTAGACCGTGCCGCATCGGTTTGGATTACAAACGGTAAATCGAAATTGGGCATGCGGAGAATGGGTGACGACGTTAAAGCTTTCTTTAGTTTTTCAAAGGCAGACTGTTGTTCCGGGCCCCAAGAAAAAACTACTCCCTTCTTTTTCAATTGATTTAAAGGAGCTGACAATTCTGAATAGTTTTTAATGAAACGGGAATAGTATGCTGTCATTCCAAGAAACCTAGCAACTTGCTTTAGATTCTTTGGGGTAGGGAAATCGTCTATTGGTTGTGTTTTCTCTTTACTCAAACTCAAGGTGTTGTTTTGAATTATGTGGCCTAAAAATTCTATTTTATTGGAAGCTACTGTGATCTTAGCGGGATTTACTGTTAGGTTTGCTTGATGTAACCGTTGCAAAACTTCATTTAGGTGTTGCATATGTTCCTCAAAGGAGCTGGAATATACCACTATGTCATCAAAAAATGAAAAAAGATACTTAAATTTGATATCACCAAAAATACGGTTTATTAGGTCTGTAAGCACCATAGAACCATTGGCTAACCCAAAAGGAACATAGTTGAACTCATATTGCGCCCAGGGAACAACAAAAGCTGTATATTTCTTTGATTCTTCGTCCAAAGGTATTTGATTATACGCTGAGTTTAGATCTAGGAGCGTAAACCACTTGGCTTTACCTAAATGTTGAAAGGCACTCTCTGTCGACGGCATTGGGGTAGATTCAAGCGTAAGCGCGTTGTTCAGGGACTTGTAATTTATAACTAACCTGGTCTTTCCACCCTTTTTTGGAATAATAAATGCTGGACAAGAGAAAGAACTATTAGATTCCCTAATCACACCATTTTCTAGTAACTCTTGAATGTGATCGCGTAATATTTCTGTTTTTGGGGGCGAAAATTGGTATGGGCGTGAACGGACTTGGTGACCTTCTTTAATGTTAATGTGGTATTGCAATACATTAGTTCTGCCTAACCTTTTTGTTATGGTGTCTGGATACTGATCTAATAACTTTTTAACTATTTCCAGCTGCTGAAAATTCAGATTTTCACCGAAGTTTGGGGTGTTAGGCTTGGTTTGTTCTGGTTCCAGTTCTGAATGTGGATCGAGAGACAGTACCAACATCTGCTTGTATGGAAAGGTTACTGTACCTTTAGCTATATTAATTACAGCTTTAGTGAAGTCTAAAAAATCTACACCTAGAATAGCATTTACTGGCAGGGATTTAACAACAAAAAATGTAAAAGACCAAGAGAGGTATTGAATTTTGAAATGCAATTTTATTTTAAAATTAAGTTCCAAGGTTTCTGAATTGGCTGTGATTGCTGACATATTGGTTGGTTCTGGCTGAGTAATAAGTACTCCTTTTTGGTCCTTAATCTTATTTAGGAAAGTTTCAGAAATTAAAGAGCAGGTTGCGCCTGTATCAACAGTTGCTGGGGTTTGGATACTTCCAAAGTGCAATATTAGACTGGATGTTTCTGACAGAGGTGAATTCATACTGGTTATAACTGGTTCTGAATTATTTGTGGGGAATGTTGAAGTAGTTGGTGTCTGTGCAGCAGCCTTGGAATGCGCGGGGCAGTTGCTGCTTATTTTGCTCCGCGCCCGTAGTTTAAATTTTGATTTTGAGGGGTATATTGAAATCTGGGGTTCTGACGCGGCTGGTTGTTGGGTTGCCACTGAGGGTTGAAATTGGGGGTTGATTGAAATCTGGGAGGTCTGTTCGGTGAAACAAACATTCTAGGATGTCGATTGAAATTATGAGCAGAATGAGGTACGTTATTAGGCCTGTAATTATTATTTTGATGGCTTCTATAAAAACTATGTGAATTATTATATGGTCTGTTTTGACGGATTGGGTAGTTATTTTGAGAGAAATATCTGTTGGCAAAGGGTGATGAAACTTGACTCTGATTATTATTCTGATGTGATGGTCTAGGTCTGCTTAATAAGCTTGCTGATAAGGGCGCTATGTCGATAAGATCTTGGATTTTGGTAAGAGGGGGCAGTCCCGCAAATGTGGTTCTGGTTTCAGAATTAATTCCTCTAAAAATGGTATTGAAAATTTCTTGTTCGGGAGTTTCTGGGGAAAGAATCTTAAAGTTTTGCTGAATATCCCTAACATATTCAGACAACTCTTCCTGAATGGCCTGGGGGCGATATAAAAATCTGTTTTGAATTTCCCTTAATGTGTCTGGGGTGAAAAATGTCTGACGTAAATTGGCTAAGAGGCGATCCCAATGCACATGATTTGCCACATTTGTTAACCAAAATTCCCTCATTCTGTTTTGCACATAGGGGCCTACATTTAACAAGATTGTTCTTTCTGGTACCAACTTTAATTCAACAAGTTTATTTACCTTTTTGAAAAAAATGACTGTTTGATCTAGATCGTTCCCTGTTAATTTTGGTAAATCTCTCATCATTTCTGCTGCGAATGGGGGTAATTTGGTTGCATCCTCTGGTTTGTGAGTAGAGGAGTTTTGAATCTCCTTCGCCACCATTTTAGCTGTTTCCGACACTGCAGTCATAGTAATACTATGTATTGATTGGATTAACTGGATCATACTAGGATCAGTGAGGGATGTTACTGTGACAGGGGGGGAAGAAATCTTTGTTTCAGTAGAAGCCCCTGTTAGAAATGGCGTTGTATGAGCACTCTGTGTAGTAGCTGTGATTTGTTCCACTGGGTTTATTTGTTCAGTAGTAGTCTCGGTTTCAGGTGGAGTTGTGTGAGCAGTTTGTGTAGTAACTGTGGCTTTGTCTAGTGTGCTTTGGCTTACCGAACCGGGGAAGCTTTCTTGAAGATTTTCCTCATCCTCTAATAGCCCTAACTTCGCTGCCCTTACAAAATTTCTCAAAATCACACGATTTCCTTCTAAAGTTTCGGCAGGTGAAAGTGACCAAGCTATACATTGGTCAATAGCCTGCAAGGCAGTTAGGTTTTTTATCCACCCAACTGTTGATGGAATATTGTCAATATCGTAAACTGGCATTTTTGTTTAAACAATTCTTTTATTTCTGTCAAATAAACTTACTCAAATTGTATTTGGTGGTGTGGGCCATTCCGGGGTGTCGATTCTGTGCTTTGTGATCTACAAAATATCTGATAATGTAACCACTACTTAGGCCTATTTGTTTTTGGTATTTACTTACTTAACAGTTAAATTATTTTAAAGCTCTCGGATATAAATAATTGGCTATTAATTATTTCAGAAAAGTTTAGTATTAAGTCATAACATATCTGGAAAGTAATTCATTGATTTGGTTAATGGTAAATGTGGTAAGGATAAGTGAGAGGATGTAGCGATGTCAAGCCAACCCCCTAACTAATTCCCACAATAACTTGGAGATTGGAATAACCATAGCAGATTGGCGTTTTTCCCTCAACACATTCATGCCTAATCCAGCGACAAGACTGCAGACTTAACCGTACACCCTTTTTTTTTTTGGTGTGGTTGGACAACAACTGCTAAACTAAGACTTCACCGCTTTTGTAAACATTCACAAAATTCCTTTTCTCTTCATTTTTTTTTTTGTTGCGGAGGGATACTGAGGCCTCTCCAGCTGAAGAATGTTGGATAAACAACTTCACAACCCCAAATTCGCTGATGTCGCAATGCAATATGGCATGTAAGGTTACTACAGGAAAAGGTTGGTTTATATATTATATATATATATTTTTTTTTGCGTTTTATTTATTTATCTTTTTTTTATTTTTTTATTAATTTTTTATTAATTTTTTTTTTTTTTTGGCGCCAGCAGAGAACTACAGATGAAAATCTACAACCTCAATCAGCTTGTCCGATGACACTGCCACTTTCCGCCCGTTTTCTTTAAGACAGGGGCATATTTCAGGACCCCTGGAAGACAATGCACAAAGGCCTTTGTTACAATGCCCCCGGGGTAGCTTTAATAATTGAGGATGTGATTTATTTTAGGCTTAAGTTAAGTCTCTGCTTATTAACACACATTTACTGCAAGCTTTTTTTTTTTTTTTTTTTTTTTTTGGGGGGGGGGGTTAGGTGAGGTAGGAGTTTCTGCCAAATTGCTTTGTAACACAACAAGAACCAAATTACGTACACTGTAAAAATATCGCAACACTCAACTGCTGGACTATGTTTGAGGAAAGCGCCCAAGCGGAAGCCAAACGTTTCCCTAACTGAATGTGGTTTTTAGAGGGAAAATACGCCTTTATTAGCAGCCTACTCTAGGTTTGAAGTCGACCGACTTCGCTAATTGAGACAATTTTCTAATGCAGGTGGCTTGATGGTTACCAAGGTATAGGGAAGACTGGGGTTTGGTTAGGGGTTTGGTTATTTAATGACCTATGTAACAGTAAAAATCTCCTGACCCAAAAATGCAAAACATGTTATACTTGTTTTCAGCGTGACATTTAATGTGACCATAATAACCTTTAATTCTGTAATTTTTTGCATTTATTTTGTAACCTAATGTGTGTTTATATTATTATTATTTATTTCCCTATTTTTTGTATTATGGTCACAAAATATCGCAAAATTAAAACAAGTGAATTTTATCCAAGAGCTGCAAACAAAAAATGTTAAAATGTTTAATCACATTATTGTTTTTTTGTTTGTTTATAACACATTAGGCCCCGTTCTCTGACAAAATTTTTGCTATTGACAAGGATAATCGATGGAATGCAAGATCATTTAGGTGAATTTCGTCTTTTCTTTGAGATTTCCTATAAGTTAGATGAAAGAACTGATGCGCGTTCTCTTGAACTATTGGTAAACGAATCACATGAGTTGTTGATGTCTGTAAAGTGGACAAAAATTGATTCGTTTGGTCAAGAAGTGCAAGTGCATTTGGATTGTTTGCTAGTCTTGGAAATGGAGGTAAGGATACTATGAGCAGATGTCGGGGATCGTAGAGTTTTTTAATCAACTTTAAAAGGGATTTCATTTTGTTTTTGAAGGTTGTGAAATCCGTACCTTTTAAAATATCATTTGTACCTAAAAATACTACAATGGGGTAGTTACCTTCAAAGCTGGGGGGTGCTGCCTTTAATATTCGCTTAACTTCCCCTGCAGTTATCCCCGATATTGCTAGGGTTCCCTTAATTGCAAGACTGTAATTATTTGTGGATCTATTTTGCAAAAATTCTCTGTACCTACAAAACTGTGAGTCACCTATTAAATTTATAAAACGCATCTTCATTAATTATAATAGGGAGGGATGAGGGTCGCAAAAAATACTTTTGTGTTTTGAAACAAATTATACTGGGTAGGACTATTTTGTTGCGCTCTTTGAAAATGAAACGCTATCAAGCCCGAGAGGGAGAGAGAGCGACTGAGGTAGACAGGCAGACAGACAGACAGGCAGACAGGAAGTTGTTGTTTGTTTACTTCTAAACTTAAGACCGGTCTATTGTCGTCGTATCGATCGCCTGACAGCTGACCTTGGAAAGGAATATTTCCAAACAAATATCGCTGCGATGGGAGAATTTTAGTAAACTGTGATTTGTCCCTACCAACATTAATAAATTGAAATGATGTATTAAACCTTGTCTTAAAATTAATGTATTGGATTTCAAACTGTCTGACGAATTACTAATGTTAATCTTTTAACCTAAACTATCAATTGCATTACATTTACATTGTCACATTTTTACCTAGAAGCATGCTGCAGAATACATTTGGTTTATTTTATTCTTCTTTGCATTTTCCTTTTTTCGTAATAATAGCTAATAATACCTAATAAATATTAATACATATTTCCTTTATAACTTCGGCTGTAAAACTTAATAATTCTGAAAGGATTTCTGCTGGTTTCTATGTCTAAATTCCCACTTATGTAAAAACAACTAACCCAAGACTAATTTAAATGAATAATCGAGTAAATATATAAAACCAAATTTAAAATCGGCTACTAATTTATTACAAATTGCGTCGCGTGGTGTAAGACTCACGCAACGACATGCTGCTCGCTGACCTGTTGCATCGCGACAAGAACTCATGTTTAAAAATCAATTTGGTAATAATTTTGCAATTAAATTTTGAAATGGCTCTCAAAGGTAGGTGAAAATCCCGTTTAAACGCTCTGCTACCATTTTGTGGCGAACTCACTTTTAGGAACTTCCAACCTAGAGCTGTTCGTCCAACCGAAACAAGTTTATCCGTGGATCTGTCGGAATTAATCACCCGTGAAAATTACATCCCTGGAGAGCCAGCTTTGATAACCATAATATAATCCAAAAGGCTTCATTTAGTCGACCAAAATATTGACTCCTACCCAGCTCCCACGATTTAATATTAATTTCATATCTACTAAAAAGACCTTACATTTCAAAGTTGATCGGATCGAATAAATTAATCTGGATTAACTGATATTTCAGAATTTGGAATTGAAGGGCCTAATCGGTCAATATAAACATAATCACATACCTTTCCGACACCCCATCCCTGGCCCGCGGGTTACCTCCTAGCCGCTCATGGTTAAAACGCCTCCGTCCTTGCTGAGTCACCACAGTAGAAAGGGCCGGGGCTTACCTCCCCTCTTCCCTTCTCCACTCCCCTCTCTCCCGCGCTTGCGTCGGTGTCTCTGGGTGTTGTGGTATTAGTGCGCTGGGGTTGCTTATCTTGCATTTGCAGGCGTATTTGCGGGCATCGCAAATGAGAATCAGCCAAGCCATTCTCAAAATATTACGTTTTAAAGTTTTACACCCTCCATCATCCCTTAAACAACCCTTTCCTACCCTCCAACAAAATTGAAAGTTAGAGGAGGTTAACAAGTACCCGCATACCAAGTTTCATTAAAATAGGCCCAACGGTTCTTAAGATATTGATTTTTAAAGTATGGCTCCTTCAATTATTTTGATACTTTCCCGCAGTACAGGGTTTAGGTTTTTGTAAGATGTAGCGGAGGTTAACAGGTACCTACATACCAAATTTCATTCATATCGGCTCAGCCGTTCTCGAGATATTTAATTTTGAAATTTTGCCCCTTCATTTTTTGAGATGCAACCCGCAACATTTTGGTTAATATTTTTCATTTGGGTAGATATCCCCCGCGGGCGCCCACACTACGTAGTAGGCGAAATCTGTTGTCAGAATCGCTCTAGGACTTACCGTTTTCGAGATATTAGCGATTTTAGGATAATCAGACTCAAAAAAGAGAAGAAGAAGAAGGAAAAAGAGAGAAGCAGTGGCACGGAGTGGTGAGGGGGAGAGGGGAAGGTGAGGGGAGTAACATAGCATGCAGAAGAAGAAGAAATAAACCAGAGGAAGGCTGAGGGGGGAGTGGGGAGGGGAAGGTGAGGGGAGAGAGGAAGAAGAACACGCAGGTGCTAACAGAAGTGATCAGTAGTCCACGCAGGAGATGAAGGCTAACATGTTTTGTTCTTTTATATATGTTCATTTGTTGGGAAGTGTTGGGTTGGCAACACTACCCATGCTTTAGCGTGACGTAATTTTCGGTTGGTCACGTTATCGTGACGTAAGTAGCCAACAGGTATTTTGTTTTCTTAAGTTGGTACCACTGGTATGTAGGTCATGTTTTTTGTTTTGCAATTCATTTAGGTTGGCTACACGTTTTCTCATAAGAAACCCATGTTAGCGCTCGATCATAGCCTGGACTACTGATCACTTCTGTTAGCACCTGCGTGTTCTTCTTCCTCTCTCCCCTCACCTTCCCCTCCCCACTCCCCCCTCAGCCTTCCTCTGGTTTATTTCTTCTTCTTCTGCATGCTATGTTACTCCCCTCACCTTCCCCTCTCCCCCTCACCACTCCGTGCCACTGCTTCTCTCTTTTTCCTTCTTCTTCTTCTCTTTTTTGAGTCTGATTATCCTAAAATCGCTAATATCTCGAAAACGGTAAGTCCTAGAGCGATTCTGACAACAGATTTCGCCTACTACGTAGTGTGGGCGCCCGCGGGGGATATCTACCCAAATGAAAAATATTAACCAAAATGTTGCGGGTTGCATCTCAAAAAATGAAGGGGCAAAATTTCAAAATTAAATATCTCGAGAACGGCTGAGCCGATATGAATTAAATTTGGTATGTAGGTACCTGTTAACCTCCGCTACATCTTACAAAA
The DNA here is from genome assembly GCA_963675035.1 of Allygus modestus. Classification (NCBI taxonomy): domain Eukaryota; kingdom Metazoa; phylum Arthropoda; class Insecta; order Hemiptera; family Cicadellidae; genus Allygus; species Allygus modestus. The sequence goes on along the minus strand of OY776113.1, from coordinate 133,467,769 downwards.
ACCTAAACCCTGTACTGCGGGAAAGTATCAAAATAATTGAAGGAGCCATACTTTAAAAATCAATATCTTAAGAACCGTTGGGCCTATTTTAATGAAACTTGGTATGCGGGTACTTGTTAACCTCCTCTAACTTTCAATTTTGTTGGAGGGTAGTAAAGGGTTGTTTAAGGGATGATGGAGGGTGTAAAACTTTAAAACGTAATATTTTGAGAATGGCTTGGCTGATTCTCATTAAACCTGGTATGTATGTACTTGTTAACCCCCACTACATCTTCCTAAAACCTAAACTCTGTACTGCAGGTAAGCATCAAAACAATTGCAGGAGCTATACTATAAAATGTAATTTATTGAGAACGGCAGGGCCGATTTACATGAAACCTGGAATGTACATACCTGTTAACCTCCACTACATCTTACCAAAACCAAGACTCTGTACTGTGGGTAAGTATCAAGACAGTTGCTATACTTTAAAATGTAATATCTTGAGATTTGTTGGTACTTATTAACCCACACTACAATTTAAACTCTGTAAAGAAGAAACATTACAAAAACTGGACAGACTACAAGCTCTGTCGTACTAGTTTTTCAGGGTGTTAGAAAGTTTTAGCTTATGTTTTTTATGTTAAATATAGTAAAGGCCTGGTTTATTGGTGTAAACTGTGTTTGATTGATAGTTTAAAGGGGGTCAGTGCCTTACCCCGACCTTCTAGCACTGTTTTCTCTATATCATCCAAGATCTCAGCTACTCTTAAATCATACTACTGTAAAATATATGTAATTGAAACAAACTTACATACAAGAAAATTAGTGACAAACCAACACAAAATAAATTATACTTTGACTGACTGTTTAACGTGAATGTACTGAAAGGGTCAATACACACCTCTTCGCTAAAATGACCCTCTGGATATTTTTAGCTGTTATGAAGAAAAGTAATTGATAGTAAAGTACGTTGACTTTTACCTGTTATTTAGGAGCATCAAGCTTTATCTGGGTTTTAGCTGTTATTTAGGAACATTGTTTTGAGGCATTGGGGAATTAACTGGATTTTAGCTTCATGAGTGAATAATTGTAGCTGTTGTGTATGCCTGTAAATTAAGTGTTACTAAAGAATTACTTTGGGAAACTTTCTATGTATTTAATTGTTTAGAAACCTCTATTAAATTAGAGAAGAGGCTTGTAAACACTACAACAGGACAATGCACTACAAACACTACAATGGACAGGCAAGAAAACTATACCCTCACTCCATGGGTTTGGAATTGGGACTCTCTTTTAATAAAATAAACTGAAGATATTTTGGTTACATTTTGTACCCCAACGAAAGTATGAAAACCAGCAAGGGTGAGCAATTCCCGCACCCTTTTTATAACATTACTATGGTATGGTGTGGTATTGTATTGTATGGTATGGTGTTGATATTGTATGGCATGGTATGATAGGGTATTGGGAGGTATGGTAGGGTAGAATATGGTATTGGGAGGTATGGTAGGGTAGGGTATTGTATGGTATGATGGGGCATTGGTTTGGTATGTCATGTTATTGTATAGTATTTGGGTGGGGTGTAAGGATATGGTGACTTTGGTGGGGGTATTGGTATTGTGGCTTTGGTATAGGATGTTATGGTTTTGGTGAGGTATGGTAGGGTATGGTATGGTGTGGTAAGGGTATTGTATTGTATGGTATGGTATGATAGGGCATTGGGAGGTATGGTGGGGTAGAATATGGTATTGGGATGACATGGTAGGGTATGGTATGGTATGGGATTTGATGGTTTGATATGATGTGGGTGTTGGGAGCTATGGTAGGGTATTGATATTGTATGGTATGGTATGACATGGTAGGGTATTGGGAGGCATGGTAGGGTATGGTATGTCATGTTATTGTATGGTATTTGGGTGGGGTGTTAGGATATGGTGACTTTGGTATAGGATGTTTTGGCTTTGGTGAGGCATGGTAGGGTATGGTATGTCATGTTATTGTATGGTATTTGGGTGGGGTGTTAGGATATGGTGACTTTGGTATAGGATGTTTTGGCTTTGGTGAGGTATGGTAGGGTAGGGTATGGTATGGTATGGTATTGTATGGTATGGTATGACATGGTATTGGGAGGTATAGTAGGGTAGAATATGGTATTGGGAGGAATGGCAGGGTAGGATATGGTGTGGTAATGGTATTACTTTCAAACCCCACCGTAATGGTGGAGTTAGATTTTTCCTATTAATTTGGTCTTACTTTACCCTGCACCCTTGATAAAATTACACTTGTAGATGGTCTATGGGATGGACGTAGGGTCCGCTGATTATGAATTAAAACTAATGTGTAAAAAGAGACAGTAGGGTATTTTGTAAAGTTAAAAAGGTACAGAGATTACACATTTTAGAGTTCAGATGTGACTTTTTGGTGTAATTAGTTGCTTTAAAAACTCTACGTTGAGGAATATTTGGAACTTTACACTTATGATAGTAGGATTATTTTGGAAAACCTCTACTAACAGTAACTTAAAGAAGAGAATACTAGCAGAACACTAGCAGAAATGGACAGGCAAGAAAGCTAACCCCCACTACATGGGTCCGTGCTGTTTGCCGGGGACCGTGGGGTACTTTGACGGTGTATTAACTTGACCAATTGTACCCAAGACCGCTGAAAAGTGCCCCGGGGGCCATGATATATTTGGTCTGGAACGTTTTAAATTTCTCGGCAAATCATTTCTAACCCCAATGAAATAATTTTGAACGCTCGCGTTTCCACACCACGGTAAGCCTTTAGGCTAGGCCGTAGGAGCGTCGGCGCGTTCTTTTTGGTTACCCAGAGCTTCCCCTGGAGGCCTAACCTCTGGGGTGAGAGGCCCCGTCCATCGCCTCTCACTGTGGTAGCCACCCCATAACAAAATGCTACCTCCTTTTTTTGTATTCTCTGTCAATCCGTTCATTGTGTATGAGGAAGGCGGTCATTTACTAAGACAAAGTCCGTTCATTTTAACACCTTTAAACTCTACATTTACTAAGATAAACAGAGAATTTTTAGTAAAGTCATGGCCCCTCCACCGCCATGACTCGTGGAGACCTTCCAAAAAACAAAATAGTTGTCTCCTCCGTTTTATATTTTTTTATTTTATTTTTACTTTTATTCTTTTTTTTTGTATTTTACTTTTATACTTTTTTACCCACCGGACCGTTCCAAGGAGTAGCCGGGGTGTTGGCCAGGCTCCTCAATGTACAAAGTCCTTCATTCACACCGGGTTTTTCGAAGGAGTAGCCGTGGTGCTAGCCCGGCGCCTCAATCTACTAAACCCTTCATCACACATTCAGGTTTACGGGGCTTTTCGTCACCCACGCCAGTGACCTTCATTCACACACACACACACACACACACACATACAGTGGGAACTTGTGATTTTAAAGAAAAACTACATTTAAAGTGAACTTTCATCTTTCATATTTGTGTAAGTAAGGTAAAACTTCTCCGGCAACAGACTTCTTACTAACAGTCTTGCTTCAGGAGTAGTTGATTTTAACATCAAAGAACATAATCCGGCTTCATTTATGAAAACCGTTGTTTTCTCAATCGGCCCAACGCCCTGTTTTTGAGCGTCGGAAAAACTTCCAACAGTTAATTTATCGCTGCTATCTACATGTTTCCGAACTGCACTCCAGCCATTAACATGCTTTAGAGCAGTAGCTACGTCTCTAGCTTTAAACCACGGCTTTCCTTCACTATCAAACAGAACCAATACCGGTTTGTTATTGAATGTATAGAACTTGGCAGCCATGTCACAATTTACTCAATAGTACAGGCAAAAGGAGCGCAGAAGAACGTCTGATCAGTACTGCGTCTTGAAGCAGAATGATGAACTGTACTAGTGACATTTGGTATATACAGGAGTAACATTGCTCCGTAAGGAAAGGTGCTACCTTCATCGAAGGTAGCAACACGGAATTGAGACAAGTGTTACTTCAAGACGTAAAACACCAGATAGTTTCTTAACGTTACAAAATATGTTTTCAAAGTGATCATCAAAGACTGTTGGTGTTAGATTCCCTAAAGGAAAGAATGGTATATTTCCTGAGATATCACCGTACTTTATTGATACTCCAATGTAGGTGTTTGATGAGGAGTTCTCCGTTATTTTATCTACTATGTACTCCGAAAACACTAAAGGCCATTCCGATACGTTTATTGGCCCAGTAAGAAAGAACTCATACTCTGAGGATTTAATGCGAAACTTTGAATTTTCATTTAACTTCCTTTTAGATATAAACTTCAAAAACACCCCTTGAATAGGGAGTGTATTATTTTCAGCAGACATTCTACAAGAAGAGACAAACAAGATAAAACAGTAACAGACACAGACACGTCCGTTCACTACCGCGTCTCAGAACAGAATGAGTTAATAGAGCTGATGTTTAGAGGTATATACGCTCAGTACCCGTGTGAGTGACAGCTCTATTAAGCAACTCTTTGTTTTTTAAAGCCGAAAGTCAGGGTGTCGTGATCATCATTAAATCTTCTCTTGGGCCCTGTGATTTTAAACTTTTTAATTTCACTTACTGTAACGACTTCTCGTCTCTTTGTTCTCCTGATTCTGTTTTCTTCAATTTCTAAAATTTCAGCAGCTTCACTAAGGACCATCTTTTTTAACTGTTCAAAATTTAATGTTTCGGAAGTCTTCATATTGAGGGTGAGGCCCTTGATTTTACATACAGTTTCTAGCTTTTGCTTTTTGGCTGACCAGACAAGGTATGCGTAGGTCTTTGGTCCCCCAGAAACAAACTCTAAGATATAAGAGCCGGGCCCGTACTCACTTGCCAATTCGTCCGTCATTTCCCCGAGGTAATCTCCCGTAGGGACTCTGTACAATCCTTCCCTGTATAGATAAATACACGAGTCCGTGTCATAGTAAAGGACTTGACCTCCAAGAGCATCTAGATGTTCATACAGTTTAAGCCTGGCATGAGCAGTGGTGTAGGCCGCAATTACAACATTTACAGTTTTTAGAGCCTCACCAGCATCATCAACATTCTGCCAATTAACTAATAAAACCTCTTGGTTAATTACTTCAACAAACTTTACTTCCTTTCCTGGTTGAGTTAACGAGTTGAATAATTCTTTAGAGTCTCTCACGATTGCAGTTTTTGTCATGTTTTCTCGCTGACCAAACTTGCCCCAGAATGAATTTAACATTAATTTAGCTACTGACCTGAGTCCTCCATTTTTAGCAATTTTGTCTTTCTCCATCTGAATACCCTCACGCTCAAAGAAATCAGAAACATACTTGTCTTTATCTTCCTCTGTTTTACACCAGCTAGGATAGCCTGAGGCTTCCTGCTTTACTTTCAAGAATTTATTAATAAAATCTGTAAAAAGCCCATCTTTCTCGTATGTGGCGACTTCATACTCCCACAACTCATACATGTCCAAGATCACATAGCCTTTTTCTACAGCTTTTCTAATTTCATCCATAGTCCATGTTCCTACCATTGCCCTTTCCTCACTATCATGAAAACATTCCCCTTGGTTTAAAGTCTCACCGCAAGTTCTACACAAAACAAACATCAATTTATTATTCATTTTAGCGGGGAGTACGGGATGGTACAGGTTGTAAGGAGGTAGAATTTTGCATTTCAACAAGCCCTCTACTTCAAGGCCTCTCTCTCGGCACTCATTTCCAACGTAAACAGTAGGATGACCAACGGGATACTTACAATATTTATTCACAAACGGATAAAGGGAAAAGACATCGACATACTGTATCGTTTCTCCCTCTTCACATTTACAATACGTTTTAGTATTACCCGTTCTACCTCCAAAGAAGGAATCCCTAGGATTAAGCGGAAGTGTGTTTAGAATGGATAGTTTGTTCAAGTGATTTAGTTTTTTGTCTTTCTTCAAAGCTCTAAACTCACACTCCCACATCTCTACAACTTCATAGCTATTAAATTTTGCCATTTTTGACTTGGTTCTCTCGTAACGGAGATGCAAGCTGTCTGAGGGATCATCCGGCAGAGGTTCTTCTCTGCTTTATTGATAACATTTTGGGCAGCCATGCCAGTAGCACCCGTGGAACTCATAAATTCGTTCCCCGTCAAACCCATCTACTTTTAGTCCATTAATTTTAGCTTCTCTGCCCCGGCCCGCATGTTGAATCTTTACTCCACGTTTCTCCTCCTCCCATGTTAACCACTGTAAAGCAACGGCTGACTGATTGTCTGCAAGTCGGTACCCTGATTTTGGTATTAGTCCAATAGTATTTTCTTTTAAGAAGTTACGGCGGAAGGCCAAGTTACATGCACTGGCGATTGTTATAGCCTCGAGAAAAGGATCTACGTTACACTCTTGAAGAAGTAAGGCTCTAAATTTAATACATGCCTGAGCTAAAATCTCTACGTCAGAGATGCAATACTCTAAGATTTCCTTTTGAAAGTCAAAGACATAGTTACTCGCCACCTGTTCATCATACCATTCTTCAAAGGCCTTGTGTGGTTTCTCAAACATTGATTCCGGACAGTAGTATTTTTTGTCGGGCATAGGGCCTACATAATTTTGGTTCGCCAAGGTGTTGAAGAGGTGGGGAAAGTAGCCCTTCTTTTTCTCGGGAGGTAGATCAAAAGCCTTAGGGAGTGCAGCGAGGGCCATGGGAAAATAGCTAAGTGAGTCCACAAACCTTACGTTGGCTACTTCAATCAATATAGCTTTAGTTCCCCGAGGAGTTATTTTTGGTGTAAATTTAGTTTCTTCCATAATATACTGTAGTATGAATTGGAAGTCAAAACCCTGCCCGTTGTGGGCAATTACACAGACATCTTTAAATTTCTTTCGAATTCCCATGATATAGTCCATGAAGTGTTTTACCGGTGCTTTTTCAAATACCCTTTGCCGTTCCGAGCAAGTTTCACACTCACCCCCATTAATACATTTAAAGCAGTACTGTTGTGATACACACAAGTTTACTTTATGAACTTTCTGTTGTGGGTCTGAGGGAAGTGACTCATCCTGCCTTGTTTCCAAGTCAAAGAAAATAAACAAAAAATCACGGTCTTTCGGTGTTCTCCTATCTACCCTCATGAAACACTGATGCGCTGGGTCTTTGAACGCCTCACAGGGCTTACAGAAAACTTCTCCGCATACATGAGCTGTCTTACGTCTTTTTGGATAAATCATTTTCTTACAGTCACGGCAGAGTTTTACAGTTTTACAAATTTGCCCTTGATGAGCTACTAAACACCGCTCATTTTTGAAGGAGCGGTTGCAAAAACGGCATGTGATGCCACCGTGTTCTAGTTTACAGGGCGGGGAGATGGTATGACAGGACGAGCATCTGTTAGAGCACCGATGCTCATGTCTGTTGCTGTAGGGGATATGACAGGCTTCACAAAAGAAATTGCAAACAAACGCAGCAGTTAAGTTTGTAATTACATTATAATGACCGTTGTGAAAAAGAAGGTTAATTTTTAATTTAGCGTCTTCATTACCTCCTTCAAAGTAAACATCCCGGCCTTTTTTGTCGTAGTTGTAGACGGTAATTTTGTATTTTTTAAGATGGGACTGGAATTTTTCAAGCTCAGGGATTCCTGCACCCTCCTCGGGCATTTCTACACGGGCTTTTGCTATGAGCTTATTAGCTCTGAAAGTTTGTCTTTTACCCTTGTCTTTTCGAATAGCGTAGATCTGAGGATCATTTTTCGCATACGCTTTGCCTACTACCAACGCTCTAGCCAAACATAAATTGTCTTTATTATTAATTACTACAATTCCCCGTCTCGCTTTAGATTCTTCATCAAAGGTATTGTAAAAGTCGGGTCTTGCCCTTCCTTTACCTATTGGGACGTTAATCCTTGTAACATCAACTCTAAACGTGTCACTAGAGGTTATAGATTGCGCATTGCTTTGAATTATGCCCCCGAAAATATCCCAGAGAACATCACCGCTAACTTCAGAGACCGGTCTCAACGATACGTATCCCGGTTCAGCACTTTTTAAATTTATAGACTGTAATTTAAACCCTAGATAATCAGTAGGTGCAACGTTGGCTTTGGATGTCTCTACAATTTGATTAAAACCTTTACGAATCCAATCAAGCTCAGAGATACCTTTGGGAGGTTTAGTGAATTTGAAAACAGTGTTAGTCCCGTAAAGTCTAAAGTGATTAACGTAGGTTTCATCTTTACTAATTAAATTTACCGGGTTTTGAGGGTCCTTTTTAGAAACATCCATCCTTCAACAGAGAATTGAATACTGAAAACAAGCTAAACTGTGTTAACGCTTAAAACAGCAAGTACCCCGAACAGAGTCAAACTCACACGGATATAACTGAATTACGCAGAATCAATAATAATCTGTGCAAGAGAACACTTACACAAGATCAGCACAAAACACGTCTGATCAGCGTCACGACTGAAATCAGACTGAAGAACTAGAGCTTGTTGCAAGAGATATATATAGAGAGTGGACCTGTTACTTTTTCACTGTTTGATCTACTGAAACTGATACTTTTGGACCTGTTACCTTGAAAACTGTGGGAATGGGAATGGGTAGTGGTGGACCTGTTACTTTATTGGAACGGTTACTTTTGGAACTGTTACTTTGTGGCAGTCTTCATCGATATTAAATGAACAAGATATATGATGTAACTGTAACACTTGGAACTGATACTTTAAAGTCACCGATCAGGTTCTCTAAAAGAACAGGTACAGAGGATCTACAAAAGAGCACAGTACCTCTGTATTACTACGCAAGTCAGAAAAACACTAACACACAAACTACGCAAGTCAAGCCAGAACTACAGGTTAACTCTAATGAAGGTAGCAAACACCACTCTAACCAAAACTGCATTAAAGAAAAGTGAGATTACCGTTACTCAACACATACAAACACAACACTACTCTTGACACAAGGATGTGAGGTTAGGAAAAGTGAGGTTATGTTAGTCATTACATACAAAAACTGCTCCAACCAAAACTGCATAAAATAACAATAATAGAAAGTGAGGTTGCTGAGGCGAATTTACTGTACAAAAGAACCAGGACAAAAAATCAGGTTACTGGAGGTTATGTTAGTCAACACAACACTACTTTAGCCACGAGGAAGTGAGGTTATGTTACTTTCTTTACTGTAAACTACCAAATGAAACAATTAAATATAAACACAACATTACTCTAGCCAAGACAATAAACACGCATACAACACAAAAATAAAATGAAGTACACCTTGCACGGAAAATTAATATAATACAGTAAGGTTATACATTTTGGAGTGTAATGGGTGAGATTAGAAAAGTGAGGTTACGTCATATTAGGTTATGGTAAGCAGGTGGTCGATATTGAGGTTGTTAGTCAGCACATACAAACACTACTCTAACCAGACCAGACAATTAAATACAATGCAAAACACTACTCTAGCTAGGTCAAACAAGAAACTGAGCTTATGGTAACTCTCAAAGGTTACTGGGTGGGGTTAGGTTAGTCAGCACAACACTACTATAGCCAAATCAAACAAGAAACTGAGGTTACTGGGTGTGAGGTTATGTTAGTCAACACAACACTAATCTAGCCAAATCAAACAATTAAATACAACGCACAAAACTACTCTTACAAGAAAATAAGGCTTTTGTGACTCTCAAAGGTTACTGTTATGTTAGTCAACACATACAAACACAACACTACCAAGTAAAACAAAAATGGTGAAGTTACTCCATAAAAGAACAAGGAAGTGAGATTATGGTAACTCTCAAAGGTTACAGATGTAAGGTTATGTCAGTCAATAAATACAAGTACGACACAACTCTTGACATAAGAAACTGAGGTTACTGGGTGTGAGGTTATGTTAGTCAACACAACACTACTTTAGCCAGAAAAAAAAAGAAACTGATGTTATTGTACACTAGCAAGTCAGATAACGCTAAAATCACACGACACGCAAGATTACTATAATAAAAAGTGAGGTTATGTTACGCAGAATAAAACAAATTAAAAGTGAGGTTATGTAAAGTACAAAGCAAAAAGTGAGGTTAGGAAAAGTGAAGCCGCTATGGGGAGCAAACGCTCAAGTTTAATCTTTGCAAAACGCAACGAACGGAGAGACACGTCCGATCGCAACGGGAGCAGGGAGCAAAGAGAGAGAGAGAAAGCGCACGGGATAATAGAAAGTGGTGGGGGCTATGTCTCTTTCAATCACAGAGTCCACAGGTAACAACTAGTTACAACGAGTTTGCTGACAGAGACTATGTTGAGGATGTTGTGGTTAGATGTACAGAGGGTTAGATGATTACCAACAGAAGGACACGAGGGTCAGATAATTACCACAGAAGGCTAGATGATTAACAACAGAAGGACACGAATTAACACGTCAGCCAATCAGGTTACTTAAAGTATTACGACTCGTCAGCTATAGTACGCTGAGAGAACAGGAACTGTAGTTAGATACACAGAAGGAGACAGAAGGACGCGTGGGTTAAATAATTACCAAAATTTTAGATAATTAACCATAGAGAGATGCAAAAGATAAATAATCAACCATAGAGCAAAAGAACCACAGAGGGAGGCAATTACACCCTAATTCCATTCCTCATAAGAGCCTATGTTATTTTATTCTCCGTAAGAGTCCATGTTAATCTATTATCCATAAGAGTCCATGTTATTCTATTCTCCATAAGACACTATGTTGGACCCCAAGCGCGCGGCATGACTACTTTTATAAATACTTTTCTTTTGCAACCAACCAAGTATTCTTCCTTGGCTTTAAAAATAATAGCTTGTCATTTCTTAAAACATGTAAGTTGTCTGTTTCCCGTGGCTTTTCTGACAACGAGTGTAGTAAACAAAAAATGAATGCTCTGGTTTTATGAGCAATACTCATAGGAATGAATATTATAAAATTGTAATTTAAGTTTCGAATATACACTTTCACAAGGATCGTTAAACACTGGTCCATTACTGAATAAAGCCCACGTTTTGGAAGGAAAAAGGCTTTTTCTGATACGAAGTTTTCCTAGACGTAATCTACAAGTTTCCCGAGCTGCAGGAATTTCGGTCATCACGTTAGTAGATATAAATAAGACGACAATACTCACACCAGAGGATATGAATAAGTAGGTTAGTTACGCTGTCGTGACGTTCCAGCAGGTGGGCATACCCTGGCCCACTGTAGCTGTTGTAGAGCGCTTGGGCCCTTTTCAAGGGTTACTCATAATTCCAAATCGCATTCTTTAGTGACAGTGCAGCTTAAAGGCGGCCGTGTTTCACGGAAGGGTTAACTTCCCCCATACTCGGGTAATATGATTACAGAAGTAGTGGGCATTTGGGGCTGCTGGGGCGGAAGTGACGTCATCCGGTCACGTGACCGGATGCGCTGAGTCATTAAACACGTCATCTGAGGCTGAGCCAGTGACGTAGGCGGTTTTGTGACGTAATGAGGGAAAGTTTAAAGGTCAAGGTCACGGGGAGGTAATTTTAAAAAAGTACTACCTCGCACGCGTAAAATCCGATTGTGATTCGATAGTTCATCGATAAGAAATATCGAATGAAAACAATCGAATGAAGCAATCGAATGATACGAGTGCGAGGTAGTACTATTACAAATATTACTTTATTTTATTTACAATAATTCATGTTTACAATAGTTCCCCGTTGTTCGTTGTCATCGATGTTGTTGTATTTTTCGACACCAATCTGTTCTGGTAGGTGTTTCCATTTCATTACCGTCATGTGGAAATAATACCTGACGGCAATTAAATGGAAACATCTATCAGATCTTGAGTGAAATGACATTGTTATTTTGTGAAGAGCGTCTCGCAGAGCTCGATGTTCATCGGTCGAGAGCCGGAGGTGAACTGACTATTCGCTAGCTAGCGTTCTGGTATCAAACAAAATGGTGGGGGTAAAAGTGTGGTGGGGCGGAGCAGATGGCGGACGGCAGATGGCAGGCGGCAGGTGGCGCGGGGCAGATGGCGCGAGGCAGATGGTAATTCTTGAATTCATTTACCACCTTATTCCATTATTGTTTAATAAAACATCCATCAAGGATGACATCGTCGCTTCTGTATCAGATGGTGTTGTTGGAGAAACTTCATGTACTTGTATTTCACCAGATATATTTTGATCAGTGTCCTTGTGTTCAACATTATAAGAGACAGATGTGGAAGAAACATTATTGTCTTGTATTTGTGAATCCATGTGTACCGCGCAAGAGCTGGACATATAGTGATGTAGCGTTTGCGCGTAGGTTAGGTACTCGACTCTTCCCCCACCACACCAGTCCCCCCACCATACCAGTCCCCCCACCAAGTTTTACATCGCACAATAACTAGTTTACATGTGTTTGTTAGGGTGTAGCTCTTAGACTGACAAGACCTTAGCTCCGTAACTTAAAACTTCAATAATGTTTGCTCAACGCTGTATAATTATAACAGTTACTATGATCTAACCATAAATAAAGAAGTTATTTAGGTTTGACCTTCAAAATAGTTGTTATTCCACTAACGCTGCGATGCCCTTGGTCGGATCTAAATTCTGATTGCACCTTCTTGTCCGTCTCGTCGAGCCGCGTAATTTGAGTACCCACATGATATACCTTAAACCAAAAATAAAGAAGTTATTTAGGTTTGTCCATGAAAATAGATGTTCTTTGCAAATTGCCCAAGTCCCCAAGGCCACCCGAACAATTTCCAAAACGGGGAACAGCGCAGTTAGTACTTCTCACTTGGATTATAAAGTGTTCTATTCCCCGCTCTGTATTAACGAAGTCACCCGACCTTGAATTAATAACCTACGGTGGACCGCGCAAAAATTTAAAGTTGTAAACTGAAATTACCCTTTGTGTTACTGAATGGTAGATTGTTTTTCTGCATCGACATGTTGATTGAAGCGTGAGTTAAACAAGACTGAGGTAGCACTAGTGTGTAGTAAAGGTACCTACATTTCCCCCACCAGACCACTCGGTCATAATTTAAAACCATAAATAAAAAAGTTATTTAGGTTTGACCTTCAAAATAGTTGTTATTCCGCTAACGCTGCGATGACCTTGGTCGGATCTAAATTCTGATTGCACCTTCTTGTCCGTCTCGTCGAGCCGCGTAATTTGAGTACCCACATGATATACCTTAAACCAAAAATAAAGAAGTTATTTAGGTTTGTCCATGAAAATAGATGTTCTTTGCAAATTGCCCAAGTCCCCAAGGCCACCCGAACAATTTCCAAAACGGGGAACAGCGCAGTTAGTACTTCTCACTTGGATTATAAAGTGTTCTATTCCCCGCTCTGTATTAACGAAGTCACCCGACCTTGAATTAATAACCTACGGTGGACCGCGCAAAAATTTAGTTGTAAACTGAAATTACCCTTTGTATTACTGAATGGTAGATTGTTTTTCTGCATCGACATGTTGATTGAAGCGTGAGTTAAACAAGACTGAGGTAGCACTAGTGTGTAGTAAAGGTACCTACCTTTCCCCCACCAGACCACTCGGTCATAATTTAAAACCATAAATAAAGAAGTTATTTAGGTTTGACCTTCAAAATAGTTGTTATTCCGCTAACGCTGCGATGCCCTTGGTCGGATCTAAATTCTGATTGCACCTTCTTGTCCGTCTCGTCGAGCCGCGTAATTTGAGTACCCACATGTTATACTTTAAGCCAAAAATAAAGAAGTTATATAGGCTTGCCCTTGAAAATAGTTATTTTGGCTACTGCTACACCCTTGGTCGGATCTGAATTCTGTTTGCACCAACTTGTTCCTCTGATCAATCCGCGTAATTTGAGTACCCACTTGCCATATGTTAAACTAGAAATAAAGAAATTATTTAGATTTGACCTTCAAAATAGTTGTTTTTGGCTATTACTGCTATACCCTTGGTCGGATCTGAATTGTGTTTGCACCAATTTGTTTGTCTGATCAATCCGCGTAATTTAAGTACCCACTAAACATTGAGAATAAGCTATCCTTGTACAGCTGACAGAGTGAGTCTGCATTCTTGGGTAGTATTCTAAGAAACGAGAATCTTCTAAGTCCTCAAGGTCATCTGAACATGTTGCCAAAACGGGGAATAGAGCAGTAAGTGATTCTCACTTGGACCACAAACTGCTCTATTCCCCGCTCTGTATTAGGAGAAGAGGACTAGTTTAATGCTCGCAATTATAGGCATAAACCTGATAACGGAACGCTATCCTCTCCCCCGAAAAGTTATAAAAAAAAAAATAAAAAAAATAAAAGCAAAATGGTCAGTTAACAACAGTCGCGCACTCTGAAACCGCAAGGACGTTCATCACTGTGTAGGCGCCAGAGTACTACGAACTGAAGTACAATAATACCTGACCAAGGTCCCCTTAAGTTTATTTCCCCGAAGATGTATCCCCCAAGATAAGCAATATGGTCAGTTTACAACAGTCGCGCACTCTGAAACCGCAAGGACGTTCATCACTGTATAGGCGTCAGAGTTTTACGAACCGAAGTACAATAATTACCTGACCAAGATCCCCTTAAATTTAACCAAAAATAAGCAAACTGACTGAATCTGTTTCTCGTGAGTAAGGGGTAAGATAGGTAAAGTCATCCGGTTTGCGCGCCGTAATGACGCCGTAAAGGTCGGTTTTCGTGCCATACCTTTTTGTAAGGGGTTAGGAAAGGTGTTTATTTGAGAAACGTATTATAAACCCCCCTGACATATTTAAAGACTTTACCCACTTGTAGAGCGTGAAAGACAAGTACATATTTCATCAGTAAATAAAACACTTCAAAAAACCAACACCAAACACCACAATCAGATACACTAACTACATTTACTAGCAGCAAACTACAAGCGTTATTCTAACATGCTTAGTAATACACAGACATGCCTTAAGCTAAGGTAGCATCTCTAATATATAGTGGTACCAACTCTATACTAGAGATGCTATTACGGACAGCTCCAACAAACAGCTAGCTAGACTGTTGGCTTGAGACTGTGAGCCCTCTGCGGTCAGCTCCAGGTTTTATAGCCGGAACGGCAGGTGCAAAGGCAGATGGCGCGGGGGCAGATGCACTCTACTACATTCGCCGCGCCGCAAAAGTAATTTAATACGGCGTCACCGTAATACTCTTGTATTTTATTTGTCGGTTCATTTGATATGTTTTACACTTAGATATGCAATAGCTGAAACACTCGCACTTACGACAAGCTTTCTCGTCAACTTGATTTCCTGGTATTTTTATAATAACTAGAATGGGTTTCGTTAGGTGTCGCAAAAAAGATCTAGAATAAAGAAACACAATAACTTATACTTTATGTCTGGTATATATGTTACAATTGTTCATAAAAAATAAAAAAACTAAAACAAACTTTAAAATGTTTTGAATTTCGGCCAGGTAAATTAATAAATTAATGAAAAAGTACATCACAAATACTGCTGTATAAGTTTGTGTCTTCAAATTAAATGTACATGGCATAAACAATTATAAAGTATAAATCATGCGTTATTTTACAAAATCTATGATCTTAATAAGTATTAACGGTTGGCACGTTAAATGATAGAAACACTATATATAAATTTTCCAACATCTTAACAATACTTTGATTTCAATATGTTCCTTACCCCACAGTAATTTCCCAAGTTATATCGAACTTATATAATCGCTTTTAATATAACTTTCTATCACCAATGAATATAAGCTTGAAAATGACGTCAAGAAGAGTCTTTAGGAGAGAATAGTGACAAATAATCAGTCTTAATATATTTCTGGAGTTAAAAATAATCATACATTAATAATTAAGTTTAGATATATAGTGGTTATTGAACTGCCGGCTAAGAATGCACTGGCCACTGGCCAGGCATCAGCAGCTCTGCGTGTGAATAAATATTGGGGTACAATTTATCACTGCATTCTTGTATGTCAACTTACGCTAAGCTTAAAAAGTATTTGCAATGCAAATGCAACTGAATGAGTTTAACAAAAAAAATTGTAGATCCTACTAGCATAAATCATTTATGGGGACAAGCGCGCATGAGAAGGTTCCCCACAAAGATAACGGAAATTGCATTAATCAAGGATGGGACTGTTAAACCCACTCTTGTTACAGGATAAACGCGAGAGCATAAATCTTGACAAAGGTCAGTCAGAAGAGAGGTGACTTGGGCAGGAGGGGCCAACTTTCGCTATCGTCTCGTTGAGCCGCGTTTTAAACCGAAATATAAAGAAGTTATTTAGGTTTTGTCCTTGAAAATAGTTGTTCTTTGCAAATTGCCCAAGTCCCCAAGGCCATCCGAACAATTTCCAAAACGGGGAACAGCGGATATAAAGACTTTACCCAGGGATAAGGATGTGTAAGGAAGGTACATATTTCATCATTAAATAAAACACTTGAAACCAACACCAACATTCATTAAACTAGCCGCGATTTAAGTGATGTTCTCAAAACAAACAATAGCCGTCGCTTGTGCCATTTTCCAGACGATAAAATGAGGCGTAAAACTGTGGTTGTTTATTCATATTTTATTGAGAGTATTTTTAGTATAAATGTTCTAACCATTTTCATTTGATTAACACTAATTAAGTTTGCGTTTAACATAAGCTGGTTTTTTTTTCGTTTCAAGGAAGTGTCACCAACCGTAAAAGAACAGTTATAATATTTTTGAAACCGACCTGCTGACGGGAGTTATTAAATTAATTGATTATAATTGGAAGAAGAGAGTGCTATCATGTGCGACCTTGTTAAAACAAATGAAATAGCAGAGTGGCGCAAGTTGTAGTACCCCTTCTCAACTCAAATTAAAGCGGGATTACGGTTGTTTATTGCAAATTCAGCATTTATTTCTATAATTTAGGATATGCGATTAAACGCATTAATTAAACTATTGAATATTCAATATAAATTAGCATTCAGATCGTGATCAATCTTAAAACCGATAAAGCAAATACTACCCGCAATTTAAGTGATGTTCCTAAACCAGATAATTAAAACTTGACAAAGTCAACTGTGTTAACGCCCCAGTAGCTAGCGATCGCTAGAGTCGTCCAGGGTTCTAGCCTAGTCTAATGACCGCTATCCCGGAGAGATGTCCTTGCGGGACAAGTTGCCATTAAAGGAAGTCTCGGACCCGCCTGGGCTCCTAGCATGTCAAGGAGCCTGCACTCCTCAAAATATAGGTGACTGGTGCAAGCATTTATTCTTGGGAGTCTGTAGTGCAGCTAGGTTATATTTTCTTTTGTTGGGAGGGTTTATTGATATTTTAGGTTACTTTGAGTTTAAATTTAAATAAAATATTTAAAAAAGAATTTTAGTACAATATAGTAATTTAATATTGCATTGTC
Source organism: Allygus modestus (assembly GCA_963675035.1). Taxonomy (NCBI): domain Eukaryota; kingdom Metazoa; phylum Arthropoda; class Insecta; order Hemiptera; family Cicadellidae; genus Allygus; species Allygus modestus. Next base: position 133,450,490 of record OY776113.1, on the reverse strand, counting down.
ATCCACGTCTGATCTATGTTTCAAGTTTCAAGCCTCTAGCTCATCGGGAAGTTAGTTAAAAATCTATTGGAAAATTTGTACCGAACAGACAAGAAATCAAGCTAATAAAAATGTGTTAGAATAGCCTGTAACAAACACTGGATGATTTTGAAAATGTATCTAAAACATCATTTGTAGGTTTATCAAACCTTCTTTTGAGGGTACTAAAATCATCTGTTTTCTCTGTCGTTAAAATAAGAGTTACATTAAGATATGATTTGTTTAAATCACTCCAAAAAACATCCCTCACAAGAGAAGTTATCATGAAGTGTAATTTTCTCAGATATTGACGTTGTCATTGATTTCAGAAAACTCAAAACTAAAACATATGCAAAGGATTCTAATAAAAAATAAAATACTTGCAACACACAATAGCTATTCGGTAAATAGAAACCTATTCATACAATCTCCCATGTTAATCTTATGGGAAAAAGGTTTTTGGCTTTTCCTCAGTTTATTTTAATGTAAACTTTAGATTTGACTTTACCAATATGTTCATTTCCACAAAACAATCATTTTGGTGTTTAAATTGTGATTCTACGCCCAACCGTTGCAGAGATATTCAAAGTGCTAAACACAGTACGTTGTCCAATGTTATCCTTATGGAGAATAAATAAAATTTGATATCTACGATTATTTATGAATGTATGTTGATGAAATTTGGTATGTAGCCTCACGTAGTACTGGTATATTGATATTTGCACAAAAGATTGATTTTTTGTTGATTATTCCTGTAGCAGCAAACCTGCGTACTCAGCCCCCATGTTATTCTTATGGAGAAAAGTAAATTGTAATGACTCCCTTAATTATGAACATAAATTAATACAACTTGGTATGTAGCTTCACTTGGTTGAGTTATATTGATAATTATATAAAAACCCATTTTTCTGTTCCTTGTTGCAGCAAACCTGCTTTCTCAGCCCCCATGTTATTCTTATGGAGAATAACTAGAATGTTATAATTACATATTGATGGAACTTAGTATGTGGCTTCTCCTAATTAAATCTATATTTTTAGTTTTATAAACATAGCACTTGACAGATAAAATATGAACAGAACCATATGTCAAGAAAGTTTGTTTACATTCGATCCATTGACATACCAAGTTCCATCAATATGTAATCATAACATTCTAGTTATTCTCCATAAGAATAACATGGGGGCTGAGAAAGCAGGTCAACATACGCTAGGCATATTTTTGTCATAATTGTTTTGGAGCGGTGGTGCTACCGATCACCATGTCCAAGGTGTCGTTAGAAAGGGCTTAGCATGTAGTTTTGCCATCAATTAAAAAAATTTATAAGTCACCGTGGTCATGGGGAAATATGAGGTCAAAGTCGCGATTTTCCCCATAGACATAACACGGTAACTAGAAAAAATACGGTAGGGGCCATAAATATAAACAAATGACGTGGCTTCTCCTAATTAAATCTATATTTTTAGTTTTATAAACCGACACTTGACAGATAAAATATGAACAGAACCATATGTCATGAAAGTTTGTTTACATTCGATCCATTGACGTCATTTGTTTATATTTATGGCCCCTACTGTATTTTTTCTAGTTACCGTGTTATGTCTATGGGGAAAATCGCAACTTTGACCTCATATTTCCCCATGACCACGGTGACTTATAAATTGTTTTTTAATTGATGGCAAAACTACATGCTAAGCCCTTTCTAACGACACCTTGGACATGGTGATCGGTAGCACCACCGCTCCAAAACAATTATGACAAAAATATGCCTAGCGTATGTTGTTTTCATTTATGAATCGTCCTTCATGTTACCTTGATTTTTAGGCTTGATCCTCCTTGCATCCTTATTCAGATAGTTTTTATTTATTTGAGTGTTCTAACCAACAATAGTATGTTTTTCTTTTCGTTTATTTACACTTAGTTTACACATTTGGCACACCGTTAATTGTTTCTTTCATTGTGGTTTTATATTAGGTATATTTCGTGATGGTTCGTTGTGTTGCATAAAACACTTTTTATTCAAACCAAGAAGGGCATTAAAACAAACACTATAAACTTTCTTTTTTTTTGTAAAACGGATTTTTTTTATTTTTTGGCTATTCTGATGCACCTGGGCTTAAGTTTCACTATGAGGGTAATTCCTCACTTTACCATAGGAAATTCTCTATTAAAGCAGTACAATTAAATAACGCAATCTCTTAAAGCTGCGAAAACAAATTATAATATTCCAGTGATTTTCTCGCCACAAAGTCAAATAGGTACTCCTCAAAATCTTTCTGCTAAAAGTCTTAAAACTGTAATATTTACTTATTTAGTTCCAGGCGTCTGCAGGGAGAACAGAAAAATACGGGTTTTTTGACATATCGGTGTGTAAATAAAAAACAGACATGTTTGCATTCGATCCATTGACGTCATTTGTTTATGTTTATGGCCCCCTACCGTATTTTTTCTAGTTACCGTGAGGAGGCCGACGAACTTTAATTGGTAGACGCGAACGAAATACCTGCACCAGGCGGTGTGAACGAAACAGTGGCGCTATCTGACGACAAAAGTCTAAATTACGTGTTGATTGAAAGTACGTTGTTATCATCCGTTTTAATTTCAGATATTTTGATATGATTGTTTACAACTGAAGAAACCTTTCGTTGGGTACAAACTTGCTCGGATTCGAGCAACAGGACAGCTAGTTATATTTATATATGCATAAAAACCAATTGTTTGTGTTCCTTGTTTCAGCAAACCTACGTACTCATTACCAATGTTATTCTTATGGAGAATAATTATACCGTTTATTTAACCATGACCACTGTTAGAACAGTTCATATATATTGATTTACATTTATAAATAAAATCAAGTAGTCATATGTTTTTAAAACATATGATTTTTCCAAGTTTAAATTGTTTGTTTACAATTATATTGAAAACAGGACCTGGTAGGAATGGTGATTTTAAAAGGGGTTTGTCAATGTTTTTAAAGTTTAATGTTTCGTTACATTACTATTAATTTATTTGAATGTAAAGATTAATGTATCAAAGTATTTAAAATGTTAAATTAAACAGGGTTAATATTTTGTTGTACTTGAGTTCTTTTATTTCTAAAATCGAATCCAAAGTGTTACCATTGACTATAAATACTGAAGGAGACATCCCATCCATATGGTCCAGATGTCCCACTTTTAGTGTATGCTAGAATTTCAAATTGAAGTAGTTTGATTAGGTCACCGACAGATTGTGCTGCTGTCAAATATTTATTTTAATTATTTAGTTAACTTTTAAAATATTTCCACCCCAGAAAGCAAGTTATAATCAACTTATGTTTGCTTCCTGACACACCAACTGTTGAATTATCCCCTCCTTGAGAGGATAAGTAATAGTTGACAGCAGTATACTCTGTTGGTGATTGGTGTAAACTACGACCTCTTGCAATCCTGTCATACACAAAACTAGGGAAATATTTTACAATGGCAATGAGAAGTCTACTTCAGTATTTATAGTCAATGGTGTTACGTGTACCGATTTGGAGTAGCAAAAACCACACCGTTCACTACCCGACAGAGTTCCTCGACTTGGTAACAGTACCCGAACTATCTGCTATAGTATATTTCGTTAACTTTAATTTAATTCTACTTTAAAAGTGTAAAATGTAATTTTAATATTGTAAAATTATGTGGTTTGTTAATATTTTTAGTTAATCTGTCATTTATGTACAACCCGTACGAAGGACGGGTACATCAGCTAGTTAGTCATAAAATGCCCTAAAAGGGCTCAATTATTTATTACTTGATTTTAATTATTTAAATATTGTTAGATTAGCCATAAACTTCCCTGAAAGGAGTTGTTCTTATATTTCGAAAAATGGTTTTTTCAATACATTCAAGGTATAAAATTAAAAATGGCTGCCATTTTGAAATTGTTATAGGTAATAGCGATCCCTCAAAACGTGTTCAAGGGGTCGTTAGCAACTTCTATAGTGGTCCCGGGCTTATAAGCCTTACCGTGCGGGTAATGCTAATAGCTCACTTTTCCATAGGAAATTCAGTAATAACGTGGCTTCCAAATTTTAAAAATAAAAACATGGCACTAGTCATTTTCCATCAGCATTGCAGTGGTCCGAAGCCTGTGCAAACCGAACGCGCCGCCGCGTCAGACTGCGGCACGAACGACCTTGTGGAATCAACATTGTAACCGGTCTGGTCTACCCATGAAACGGGCTGTGAAATCTTCGCTGTTTTCTATAGCAATCGGTGAGTTTTACGTTTGATTCTTATGGTAAATAAAAAAATAAATTGTAATTTTCCCTTTAGTTTACCCCTTTAAAAATAATGTTTTGGTCTTTGTTTGTCTACAGGATATAATTGTAATAAAAACGTCTCACAAAACTAAATAAGAAAAAAAACCCGTGTATCTCTGAATCCTGCTGCAGGATTCTTTTAAACTTTTGAAAAGGAGCGTTTACGGTCCGTAGAAACCGACTACGGTAATATCTACAAAAAAAGAAGAATTTTGAAGATATTCGCCTAAATGACAAAAATTTTATCATTAATTATGATTTGTCTCATTGTATGAGGTACTGGTAGAAGGTGATAGAGTTATTTTATTGTTTTAAGCAAAGAGCAGAGCAATGATGCCTTTAATTTTTGAAAACTACCTATAGAAAAAACTACCTAATCATTTGAATAAAATATAAGAACAAAACTTATAAAAGCTACCCCGAATTTTTTACCTAACCAATTAAACCAATTACGTCATTTCGGGTTATTTTGGCTTTGACGCTCGTTTTGTGATGTCCTGCCAAAGCTGCGCATGCGCATTGAACCACTTGCCCTCTCGCCCCATGTGCTCCAGGGTTGTCAGGTTGCTTCTGAAGGGTTTCGATATATACTATTTCTATTAATGTTTGTTTTCTTTTTTGTTGTGGGATAGTAATTTGGAGAGTTGTAGTGACACCAATTTCGAGTATTTGCCTGGGAATAAATTTATGGTATACTCGGAAAAGACAGACAGTTTATATTTCATTATTGTTTTACTAACTACTTTGTTGTTTAGAGAAAAATTAACTCTCCAGTACCTCGCGGACGTCCCTTTCATCAATAAACATTCATAAATAAACGATTTATTACATTCTAATTATTCTCCATAAGAATAACATGGTGACAGGTATTAGTCACATGGGCCGCTCATTAGCCAGAGGTGACCGCTCATGATTTTACGGAAGTTGGCCGGGACCGGGACATTCAATAGCAAAGGTAATATTCAAAATGATGGATCAAACATTGGTTTTGATAAAGTATTTAGGAAGATATAACCTACCGAAAAAACATCCTTGAGAATATATAAAGATAATGTAACCATTGACTATATATATATATATATATATATATATATATTAATTAAGATTGAGTTGATCCCCGAAAATTACAATCTACTTGTTGGTCTCTGTTGTATATAAACGTATTACTTGTGGTACATTATAAGTTTGGAACAATTACACATGCATGTGGCTCTCTAATCTAAAAAAACTTACCTTTTATTGGTTTATATATTCACTGAAAACTTACACATGTATGTGGCTCTCAGACTGATATAAACTTATTACTTGTGGTACACTATAGTTTTGGAACAATCGGATATGCCTGTGGCTCTCTAATCTATATCAACTTATCTTTTGTTGGTTTATATATTCACTGAAAACTTACACTTGTATGTGGCTCTCTGACTGATAAACCGATCATCAGTTGGTATATACATTCTTTAAAAAATTTCATGGACTTGTTGCTCTGTAGCTAAATAAAAGCCATCGCTTGTTCCTTTGATGTTTGATATATTATTATCGCCAAATTTCCTACACATGATGTTTGGAAAGCTGAGAAATAGATTGAAATGGGAATTAGCCGCGGCCTACGATAAATAACTGAGCCATGCTCGAAGGTCTTTGAATGGAATTTTCCTGAACTCTCTATCTATATTGGCTTCCTCACCATGTACATAGAATATGCAAAAAAGTATTGCTCTCATTAATATTTTCAAATTTCAGTTAGTTGTAGAATTATTTGTTTTGGTGTTCTCTAAACCCGAAAAATTGGTTTTTGAAGTTATGTCAGTCTGACCAAACAAACCCAGGGACCACACCAAAGCCCTGAATTAAATACGATTTGCAATGTAGAAACTAATCCACAACATCTCCAGGCGTTGTCATTGTTTTATACTAAAAGGGGTTTTAAAATGTTTTGAAACCACTAAAAAATTATACAAAAACAATTTCTCAAAAACGGCTATACTGATTTTGATTAAAATTTTGTGATTTATAAGTTTTTATAAGCTCTATAATCTCTAACTAAATGGCTTCACCTGGTTTTCTGGATAAATTTCTTAGATTCATAGTAGTAAGGGCGGCCACCTTGGCCCCAACACGGGCTCTTATGGAGGATAAAATAGCATGGACTCTTATGGAGAATAGAATAACATAGGCTCTTATTGGGGGAATAGAATAACATAGACTCTTATGGAGAATAGAATTGGGGTGTAATTACTACCCTCTGCGGTTGTTCTGCTACCCTCTGTGGAAAATATCTATCTCTTACATCCTTTTATGTTCAATCATCTACCCTCTGTGGTTAACTATTTAACCCTCGTGTCCTGTTGTTGTTAACCATCTAGCCTTCTGTGGTAATTATTTGACCTACGTTTCCTTCTACATATCTAACCCTCACGTCCTTCTGTTGTTAATCAGCTAAACCTCGCATCCTTCTAAATCCTTCAATCCCTTCTGCAAATCTAACTCCAGCTTCTTGTCTCGCAGTCTAGTGTATTTGACGAGTCGTGACCATTTAAAATACAAATCTGTAATTGGTCGCGATAAAAATGCATTCTATTGGTTGTAATTCGCGTTCTGTGTTCTGATTGGTAGTTACTTTTAGCGCTCTTTATTCGCAAGCGTTAACTTCACTCTACCCCTTGCGTTCGCACTAGTCAGAAGTCCCTGCGCTACTCCGGTTGTTGATTTTTCACTTGTGCAAATATAAACTTACATTTGATTATAATTATTTTTAGAGTTCTTGTATTGTAGTAATTTTAATTCTCCTGTATTGTAGTAATTTTGCGTGCTTAGTGACCTGGCTATACCTGACTAACATATCCTTACACCGAAAATCTCACTTTCTATTCTTGTTCTTTAATACAGTAGACTCACATGGTTAGAGCAGTTCTCAGCTAGAGTATTGTTTGCTACCTCTATTACCTTAACTTTCATCATAACTGAACCTGTAGCTCTGCTTTGACTTGTGTAGTTTTTGTGTTAGTATTTTTTGACTTGTATAGCTATACATACGTACAGTGCTCTCCTACATACTATTTACCTCTAAACATAGGCTCTATTACCTCAATCTGCTCCAGTCGTAACACTGATCAGGCGTGTTTTATGCTGCTTCTGCGTAATCGTTAAGTGTTATCTTGTACAAATTATCATTGTCTTGTTGATTCTGCGCTCTCAATTTTAATTTAATTATATCTGTGAGCTTGGCTCTGGTTGATGTATTTGATCTTTTTAAGCTTAAGAAATTTGTATATTACAGTTTAGATTATTTTCTCAGTTTTCAGTATTTAATTCTCTGTTAAAGGATGGAAGTTTCTAACATTAAAAAGAGTTCTCAAAACCCAGTAAATGTAATTGGTACCTCTGAAACCTATGTTAAACACTTCAGGTTGTACAGGTTGGAAACTGTTTTCAAATTCACTAAACCGCCAAGAGGTATCTCTGAGTTTGATTGGATTCGTAAAGATTTTAATCAAATTGTTGAAAAAGCTAAAGCCGACGCTGTACCTACCAACTATTTTGGATTTAAATTACAGTCTATAAGTTTAAAAAGTGCTGAACCGGGGAACGTAGCTTTGAGAACTGTCTCTGAAGTTAGTGGTGATGTTCTTTGGGATATTTTTGGGGGCATCATTCAAAGTAACTCTGATTATATTACATCTAGCGACACGTTTGGAATTGACGTTACGAGGGTAAAAGGCATCACATGCCGTCTTTGCAACCGCTTCTTCAAAAATGAGCGGTGTTTAATAGCCCATCATGGGCAAGTATGTAAATCTATAAAACTCTGCCGCGATTGTAAGAAAATAATTTTGTCATTAAAACGTAAGACAGCTCATGTATGTGCAGACGTTTATTGTAAACTCTCTGATGCGTTCAAAGACCCCGCACATCAGTGTTTCATGAGGGTAGATAGGAGAACTCCGAAATACCAAGATTTTCTTTTCATATTTTTGACTTTGAAACAAGATAGGATGAGTCTCTTCCCTCAGATCCTGATAAAAAAGTTCATAAAGTTAACTTGTGCGTCTCACAACAGTACTGTTTTAAATGTATCAACGGGTGAGTGTCCAAATTGTTCTGAGAGGCAAAGAGTCTTTGAAAAAGAACCAGTAAAGCAATTCATGGACTATGTACGGTAATGGAAGTTCGAAAGAAATTTAAAGATGTATGTGTGATTGCCCACTACGGGCAAGGTTTTGATTTCCAATTTATTCTACAGTACACCATTGAAGAAACTAAATTCACACCAAAAATAACTCCTCGGGGAACTAAAGCTATTTTGATTGAAGTAGCCAACGTAAGATTTGTTGACACACTTAGCTACTTCTCAATGGCCCTCGCTGCTCTCCCTAAAGCCTTTGACCTGCCTCCCGAGAAAAAGAAAGGTTATTTCCTGCATCTTTTTAACACTCTGGCAAATCAAAATTATGTAGGCCTGATGCCTGACAAAAGGTATTATTCCCCAGAGTCAATGTTTGAAAAATGCTTCAAAGACTTTGAGACATTGAACCAAAGCTACGATGAACGAGACGTTGAAGAATATGTGTTTGATTTTAAAAAATAAATCTTGGAGTATTGTATTTCAGACGTGGAGATTTTAGCTCAAGCGTGTATAAAATTTAGAGCCTTGCTTCTTGAACAATATAACGTAGACCCGTTCCTCGAAGCTATGACAATCGCCAGTGCATGTAACTTAGCTTTTCGCCGTAAATTTCTAAAACCAAACACAATAGGTTTGATTCCTAAAACGGGTACAGACTGACAAACAATCAATGATCAGTTGCTTTACAATGGTTGACATGGGGAGAGGAGATACGTGGATTGAGGATTGAGCACGCGGGCCGAGGTAAAGAAGTAAAATTTATTGAAATGAAAGTTGATAGGTTTGACAGTGAGAGAATTTGAGTTTCACGGGTGTTATTGACACGGGTGTCCAAAATGTTATCCATACAGCAGAGAAGAACCTCTGCAGCACGATCCTTCAGACAGTTTCCATCCCCGGAACGAAAGAACCAAGTCCAAAATTTACAAACTGAATAGTTATGAGGTTGTAGAGATGTGGAAATGTGAATTTAATAAATTGAAGAAAAATAATAAACTAAATCACTTGAACCAACTATCCATTCTAAACACACTTCCACTCAATCCTAGAGATTCCTTTTTTGGAGGTAGGACAGGTAATACTAAAACATATCATAAATGTGAAGAGAGAGAAACGATACAGTATGTTGATGTTTGCTCCCTTTATCCGTTTGTAAATAAATATTGTAAGTAACCCGTTGGACACCCTATCATTTACGTTGGAAACGAGTGTCGAGAGAGAGGTATTGAAGTAGAGGGATTGTTGAAATATAAGATTCTACCTCCTTACAACTTTTATCATCCCGTACTTCCCGCTACAATGAATAAGAAATAGATGTTTGTATTGTGTAGAACTTGTGGGGAGACTTTAAACCAATGGGAATGTTTTCATGAGAGTGAGGAAAGAGCGTTAGTTGGGACCTGGAAAATGGATGAGATTAGAAAAGCTGTAGAAAAGGGCTATGTGATTTTGGACATGTACGAGTTGTGGGAGTACGAAGTCGCCACATATGAAAACGGAGATTTGTTTACAGATTTTATAAATACATTTTTGAAAGTAAAGCAGGAAGCTTCAGGCTATCTATCCTAGCTGGTGTAAGACAGATGAGGATAAAGATAAAATTGCTAAAAACGGGGGACTTAGATCAGTAACCAAATAAATGTTAAATTCATTCTGGGGCAAGTTTGGTCAAAGAGAAAACATGAAAAAAACTTCAATCGTCAGAGACTCTAAAGAATTATTCAAGTTGGTAACTCAACCAGAAGTAAATGTAAAGAATGCTGAAGTAATAAACCAAGAAGTTTTGCTAGTTAATTGAATCAAATACATAAGAACGTTTCGAACCTAGAATCCTCTCAATAGGATCTCTTAGATGACTGTGCATCTCTTGTAGGACCGTATGAAAAAATGATGGTGGTTTTAAGTGAGGAGCTCTATCCAAAATTTTCAGCCTGATTCCTTTGGTTAGAGGGCTTTAAAATGTTTTACGAATTAAAATTCTGAAAACAGAAGCGGGGCTACACTTGAAAGAGTTGCTCACCTCCGTCGTTTTCAGGCACGTCAATGTGTAGCCTATAAGACAAAAATAGAACCGCTGCAAAGGAAACATTTCTTGATCCCCGGTTCAAAAAGGATGGGTTTGGTTTAGATTCAAACGCAGAAATTGCCCAACAGTGGGTAAGTAGTACGCTTTTACAACTATAGAGATATTTTACAACTATTAAAGTCAGGGCCGGACTTAGGCCTAGGTTCAACCTGTGGTGCCCCTAACAGTTTTCCACTCAGGCTGCTGACCATTTTGACTAGGCCTATGTCATTAAATCATTAAATTATAGTCCAAGACGCAAACGCAACTAGGGCGTATTTTAAGGCGAATATAAGTGAAGTGAGTTTGTTTTACTCTGTTTGATATGTGGTTTTTGTGTGCCACGGGCGCCTAAGCGTGCGGGCATGCCTAGCCTATGCTTAAATCCGGTCCTGGTAACATTAATTTTAGATTTTTTTAAACTAAAGTTTAATATGATTATAAGATATGTTTAAAATGTGCCAATATAAGAACATCAACTGATTTGTCCAATCTCCTTCTAAAATACAAATTTTATATCAAAATCTAAATTTTCTTCTAACGGTTTATAAACGCTCTTCTGATCGCATACATTTAAAAGAGGATCACACTTACAATTATGTAAAATCAAATAAGTAAGTATGATTATTTTTATTGTGGTTGACGAGTTTTCAGCCATTATGAAACGGCAGTCCAAAGACCAATAATAAATAGGGCTGAATAAATACCAAATGATGGATATGACCTGTGAGTGTGCTTGGATACAAAAGGAGCAGAGATAAGCTAGTTAATATTTCATATTCCTTCTTTTATTGATATACTAGCTGTTACTCGCAGGCTTCGCCCCGAATTATTTATAAAAACTATGATAGTTTTGTTGCTTCATTCTGTGGTTAGCCTGTGGAACTACTACGAATCAAGATCAGTTGTTTGTATTTTCATCAGCTCAAACAAAAATGAATATCCATAAGGAATACATGGGAAATTTGAACCCCCGTGGGGCATAGCCCTATAGGATCTTCACAACTTTAATATGCCTATATGTTACTCAGGACTATCAAGTACCTCTATGCAAAATTTAAGCTCAATCGGTCTAGTAGTCTTCATGTGATGGAACTTCAGAGCTACGCACAAACATCCAAACTTTCAAATTTATAATGTTAGTATGATTTCCTATATTAATTACAAGCTTTATTGAAGTAATCATGCCGTATTTAGGGTCTTTAGACCTCTAGGCTAAATCAGTGGTGCAGGCCCTTATTACAGTCTTACTATAGATTGCAGACTTTTTGCTTGAATGAGGATTGTATTTGGTTCCGTGTGGTGCGGGCCCCTAGGAACGCACCTATGTATCCTATGCTTAAAACCGGCCCTAGAAGTAATAAATCTTAATTTTAACTTGGTTGTAATTTTAATGTGTATTTTTATAGGTAGCCAATGCTCAAGCGTCAACTTTCTCAGCACTGGTAGCTGACAACCAGTATCTAAACATGCCATACTTGGAGAGGAAAAAGAACCCTCTAGCTATTTGGGACGAAAGGAAGATTATATATCCAAGTTTGACCAAAATGGCTCACAAATACCTTTGTATTCCCGCAACATCCGAGCCTTCCGAACGCATAATCTACAAAAATCAGGACTTATGACGAATGATCGGAGAAATAGATTGAATCCGAATAAACTAGATGACATTTTATTCCTAAATGGATGGTTCGGTACCCAGCGCAAGAAGTAAACGGCTTACTTTGTAAAAGTTATTTGTACTTGTAATTTAATGTAAACTAAAAGACTTTTATTTACTAAAGCTAATATTTGTTGTAATTTTGTTCTACTCCATTTATATATTTCCCACCTAATCAAGCAAAGTAGTTTACTCGTTAGTTTACGATTTTTTTACATATAACAATATGAGTAAAGACATATATACATCCTTGAAACGCCAAGTAACGTCGAACAAGTAATTTATTACTGTATGCAGGGAGTCGGCGGATCACCACTCACTCAACTCTCCGACTCTCCCACCTACTCCACGTGGTAGTTGCAGGACGAGTCGACGAGTTGGCGGTAGTAAACGAGTCGAGTCACTCTAGTCATAAAAGTACTCGACTCGACACATCACTACTCGACAAGCCCTCTTGGCTTCACACTTCATACTGTACTGTATTTGGTCAAAACATCGACTGTCACCGGCATAGCGCAGTGCCAAATTAATTTACTTACATAATTATTCGATTAAGAAGTTATTTAACTAAAGACATTAATCCCGAATTATATGTGTACAAATACTGGTAATAAATTATATCAGTACTACCTTTAATTTTCAGGACGAAAAAATACGGTTTCTCACAAGTGGAATGATATTATCGATAGAATATTTGTTTCGGTAGCGTAAGAGCAGGACTTGCGATATTATCATTAATAAAAAGTATTCTGTTAATATATAAACCAACATAAGATACGTTTATATAGAATAGGAGCCACATGCATGCGTAGTTGTTCCAAACTTATAGTGTACTACAAGTAATACGTTTATATCAGTCAGAGAGCCACATACATGTGTAAGTTTTCAGTGAATATATACATTTATATAGACAGACATAACCACAAAATCCACTTCTTCGGGAGCATTATCTGTTTTCTATCATTGAAATAAATAAATTGAAATTGAAATTATAACAAATATTTCTACCAATAACTGAAATTTTAAAATGCTTAGGTAAACAATACTTCCTCCATATACTTTAACTTACTCTGTTTACTTAAGGGGGAGAAAATAACACATTGCAATTTCATTTGTAATAAATTAATTGCTATAGATTGGGAGATTTTCTCTTTCTCAAACGTATAATTAATATATAGCTTCTCTGAGAAATTACAAAGACATGTGTAACTTATTGTCCAAAAGTGGCCTGTACAACTTAATACTATTTTCTAAAGATATAGAGTGAAGGTTTATATATGGACATTTAAATTTATAGTTCACGTCGCAGATATTATCAATCAGAAAGTTGATCTTGATCAACTTGGGGTGTGTCAGAGCCACATGAGTTAACGGATCAACTCACCATGTTAATATCTACACTCTTGATCAACTTGATCTTATGAAACAGATCTATATATATATATATATATATATATATATATATATATATATATATATATATATATATATATATATATATATATAGATCTGTATATACTGAATTATTTATAGTCAACTAGATGGCCCGACAGACGCTATTAGGGGAACCGAAACTGCAAGAACAAATGGTATCTTCCGCCTAAAAAAAAACAATTAAGTTAATCTTTGGCATGAAAAGTAAAGACTCTTGTAGAGCTATATTTTCAAAAAACAAAATACTCAAGATTTTCTCCTTCTATATATTTTTTAATGTCTTTCCATATATAAGCGAAAACTATCTTTTCAACCCCGAGACACGGATCACTACAATTTCAGGAACACTGGGACCTTATCCATCCCCCATCATAAGACTGCCAACTTTAAGAAACACGCCTATTTTTCAATCATAAAGCTTTTCAATTCACTTCCTCAAGACCTTAAAACGGAATCGGATGAGTGTAGATTTAAAAACAAGCTTAAACTGTTTTTGATTGACAAAGAATATTACAGCGTCTAGGAGTTCTATGCTGACAGTGGTGGCCAATAAAGGTATTGTTTTTGTTTTGTTTTAGTATAAAGCAGTATAACACGTAAGTGCATAAAGACTTGTTTGTTTTAAGACCATTGTTGTAATAACTCTTTGTTTTTGACTGTGTGACTTGACTAGATGTCCATGCTTGATTAGGTTTATGACAATAAAGACTTCTTGATTCTTGATTCTTGTTGTAATTATCGTATTGACTTATGAAACTTTGTAACAACACGTAAGTGCTAATCAACAGATTGAATAAATTAATAATTTAGTTCCTATTATTTATCTATTTTTAATACATGTAAGAAGAATGTTTTTTGTATGTGTAAATATTCTTGATCCGTTGGCCTCGAAGTTGATTATACAAAAAGAACAGCAGCGGAACGGTAGAGAGAGAGAGGGGGAGGGAGAGAGAGAGACCTGCACAGCAAGTGCATTATCTCGGAGTGACAGTAAAATGCCGCGACACTAGCATTGAAAACAACTGTAAGAAGGGTTTTGTATATGTAATTTTTACCTGATATGATAGAAGCTTGTTTTTGAATCTAAACATTGAATAAGTGTATACTCAATGTTCTAAAGTATAATAAATGATACATATTCAGGCAAACTAAAGGGAAGGACGTCTAGAAGATATTTTGCCGAGTTTCAAGACTTTAATTCTTTAAGCACTAAATGATTCGAGCAACTTTTATTTATTCATCAAAACGAAAAAATAAAAATGTGTCCTGTTTATATGTGGTGCCACTGAGTAGATAACATTGAAATTGTATCTTCAATTGTATTACTGTCGTAGTCGAAACTAGTATTATAACAGAAATATAAAGTTAAAGGAGCCATAAACAAAACTCGCTTGTACCATAGAAAGAAGGTTCACAGTAATATTTGTTTCTGCTAATATCAAAGTGTTACACATGATTGTCCGAATCTATACTCCTGGCGTACTCCTCGTGGCAGACTCGTAGCGGGGCGTTATCTTTATACTAAACATCCACTTCATGTTTGGCCCCTGGAATAATCAGTGCTCAAGTTGTTCCAAAATGCTTTGTTATCGAAAATCTGTTTATATTGTTCCCAAAACAATGTTTTGAAACAGATCGGTGAACGTAATTTAATGCTATTGGTAAGGATATACAAGTTTACAAGTATTAGGTTTTCAGGCAATAAGATGTTTTTTCCAAGATTTAATATTTTAATATTTTTAGTTAATTTAGAATGCTCTTATTCTTAATTACAAGAGGTTTAACCCACTCTAGATGAAAGTTTAATTTATGCTTGATTATTGGGACTTTATTTCACTGTAAGGGAATGCATAAATGTGGGAAAATGTTTTGAAGATTTCGCACATTGAATAACGTTATATTAATTACAATCTATTATCTAATTAGTTTATGCAATAAGCGCATTCAAACCAATACCCGACTGAGTGTATGTAAATATAATTTAAAAAATAAAATAAAAATGAATAAATGTATTGATAGTATAAGGTCCAATATACGCGTTGAAACATTTGTATATACTTTTTTTGTACTGTCCTACTAATTAAATATTACAACCATTTCAGAACAAATCTCTTCAAACGAGTTCGCACGCAGCACGCTAACATGAGGGAAGTGAATTTCCATATATCAAACTTTTAAAACTGAAAATCAGTGTAAAACATACATTTATTCCAATTTTTGATTTCAATCTGAAAACATTGATTTTTTGGTTGTTCTGATGCTCCTGGTTTCATTTACCTGCAATGCTGGGAATACAATTTTGCACATTATAAGGTTAGGAGAAGGTCCAGTCAGGCTTGAAAGTAGGCGTGAGGATGCTGGGGATGATAACAGTACACCAACAAATGAATAACATACTTTTCTAATGTAAAACCCGCATAAGAAAACGTACTGTGTTTGATCGATACACATTTTCTTTAATAACCTGGTAAATAGTTATCCTCGAATGATGAGAGAGGGCTTAAAACCTTCGCCTTACTAATTCCTATCTTTCTACAGTTCACTTTCCATAGGAAACTCACTAATAATGCAAAGTGAATTTCAAGGAAAAACAAATCAACACCATACCAACAAATCAAGGAGCAATAAAAAGCTATGGGGTAGTGCCCTTTAAACAACACATAAATTAGGATTTGCAGAATAATAAATAAAAGTCCTCGAAAGGTTGAAATGACAAATAACTCAGAGAGGTAAAGGGGGAATGTAAAAAAAAAAATAAAAGTATCTGGCAAAAGTCTATATACCTCAACCGAGTCTTTATTTGACATCGCCATATTCCAAGAAGTGAGTTTTAAGATTATATGGCGAAATTGTGCATTAAAAGCTTCTTGGTTCGACAGTAGACGTTAAAGAGGTTCTTTAACATATTACTAGCAAGATTGATAAATAGAAGTCCAAAATGAATTAATCAATTTCTTCACGAGAGAGCCCGGAAATGTCTTCAAAAATTCTGTGGTTATATCCCATAAAACCGATGGAATACAATTGAATATCGAGTTAAATTTTGTTATGAACCGAAACGGCTCCACCCCTCATCAAAACGACCAGATTTAATCTGGCGGCACGCTAACTTTGCAAGCCACTCCACACAATTACACTGCCAGACAAGGACATGACAGTGCACCTTCGCCGGTCACCAGATACTATCTCCGAGGCGGGGAAGGAAGCTGGAGCAGGTGGTTGGCCCGATGCCCACTGTGTCGCAGCCTCAGTTTTGAAATCCCTGGCCCAGTCTCGCGGATTCGTGAACGTAACATGTTCGATTCAGTCACCCGCCATTACGCGGCGGCGGCTGGTCGCTGATAGCGTTTAATTTCTGCAACGATCATAATGCGAACGTTTCATTTTTATGGGCAGTTTATTTCGAGGCATCGAGATTAAATACAAAGAAACATTTGTTACATTATTGAAATTTCTATTTTATCCGATGTAACTTTCCTGGAAATGGTTTCCATCATTTCTGCAAAACTGATTATCGTATAAACGGCCAATAAAGTGTAAGAACATAATCGGTCCCATGAGCTGTAAAACCGCAAGCATGCTGAACGCGCAACACACTCACACTACAGACTATAGACCGAGACCCCAGTTCAGTCAAATCGGTCCGTAAAAGTTGATTATACAAGGTCGTTTGTACCGCACAATGTCAAACCACTCACCGGGAGCCGAGGGACCGTAGACCACACATTAAGGAGAGACAAACGGTCGGGCAGCTGTTAACCTGCCCTGCTGTTCTAACAAGCAGCTGTACACCTGCTCGCACAGGTTTATTAACAACTAAGTATCCTTCGTATTCAAGTTCCTTGAATGTTCCTCAACTTTTAACGCCAAACATAATGTTATGGGATAGGTTATATTGTTGATATGTATAGAGGATTAGTTTTGAGTTTTTATATACAAACATATATTTATTCATTATTTTAATTACATTTTTAGCTACATCTATTAATTTAAAACTAAGAAGCCTTCGTATTTGGAGGGGGAAATGTTTAAGTAACAGATAGTTAATAAAAGGAGGTTTTGTTTATATAAAAAGGCAAAATTATGTTTTCTTACTAAAGTATTTTATTTCATTATTGATTAAAACAAGTGTGTGCTTCACGAGTAAAATATAATCGCTAATCAGATATGTTTATCCATGTTGCTAATCATGTGGCATTCTTTCCAACAAATATGTCTCATATTATTTACTGCCAAATTTGCGTTACATATCAAATTATATGATTCCTCATAAGTCTAATTACATCTCGTTTTATTTCCAATCTGTCAACACCAAAAACATGAGAATCGAACAAAACATAACCGAGATACATTGAAATGTGTGTTAAAAGGCTGCAAAAAAAAATCCATTTGTTGTAAATAGTTCCCAATCAGCTGATCAGCTGATTAAAATCAACTGACTAAAAAACATGTGGTCGTTGAGTTGTATTGTTGCATTGTTATTATTGTTTTGTTTACTACAAACATCATTAATCTTTTAATTTAATCTACTCTAAAAATATCCGCATTTCCATATCAATCATTTTCTATTTCCACCCAGACACCATGCTATACAGACCACTCGTCGTGTAGTAGGTGAAGTTATTATCTACAAGGGTAGGCCTATTACCCATTATTAGATAACAAGGCTGATTCATTTCTTCTGCGGCTGTGTAATTGCCTACTGAATCATAGTGCGAAGAAAATCAGATACCAACAGCACCTATTAGCACGACCATTGATGATTATATCGCACAAATTATAAGGTTATATTGCACGCTACGCATTGAGTTAGCACTTTCATCGTTAACGTTATTAGATTCCACTGCACTTTTAATAGGTTTGTATTGGACTAGGCCAGTTATATCAATTTAGTTACTGGCTTATGATCAGTCTTTGTGAGAAGGTTGATATAGTTAAAAAGACAATTGACATGGTATATATATATATATATATATTGATTTTTTTTTTTTTTTCAAGTAAACCTAATATTAAAATAAAGTTTTTATCAGGGTTTTGTGCCGTACTAGTCTAAAATAAAAAACCTCAGAGTATCTTTAAATTAAGTTTAATTCATGACTATAAGAAACTTTAATTCAGATTTGTTAATACTTTTAATTTTCATTTACTAATATAACTTTTAAGAAACTCGACTATTTAACTCCATATCATCAGTGATCCGCGAGTCAAGTCACCACGTTACAATACTCGCGTAATATAAGTGCATAACTAATCCCACTTTATTTGCCCACGTATAGGTTTCACAAAGATCAATGTAAATTTCTAATTTAATTTTAAAGGTTTTACTAACTGAATAATAAAGTACAGAAATCTGGATTTAAAAATTTATTTCCATTAAAATTAAAAAGTACCTTTGTAAACATGTTTTATATCGATTAAACATTTGCAACAGTATATGATGTTACTAGATACTGTTTTACTTTAAGTTTGTAACAAACTTGTGTTTTTCATCTGATACGATTTCATTTGATTACGAATCTCAAGTTTCAATTATCTCTACTCTATTTAAACTTAGCTATGGATTTTGTGTGACCGCTTTCAAACGTATGCATTAAAAACCAATAATTTTGTATACTTAGTTATTGTGAGTACATTTTGGGATGGTAATATTATTTAACAGTTTGCACGACGACGACCGACGCGGCGCTCGGCTAGTGTGTGAAAGTAGCTCAACCACTGAACTGCCTTGATGCAACAATTAAACCAATTAGGGACGCAAAGCTATGTGCGAGAGAGAGAGTGATTTTGAGGAGAAGGGGGAGGGAGAGAGAACATACTATTATTCGTCCTAGCCCATCAAATTTGAGTTGCGTACGTGTTGATAATTTCATAGACCGTTGTTTGTGTGTGCTTTTCCAAAGTAGCAGCCGCTCTCTTTCTACAGGCCCTCATCGTGGCATAGGGTATAATCAACTTTCTCCAGGTCATAATTAATTTTCTGTCTCTTTGTACGTGTACTGTCATTACTGTGTATTTTTCAGTGGGTTAATACTTCTACTTGTAATTATATGACTACTTAACGAGCAGTGGATATACGATGACATTCAGGTTAGCAAGGCGCCCAGTCTCTTTTACGTGCCAGTTAATGAGAACTAACTCATTGGTTTACCTAAAAACAGTATTTTCAACCACTAGTTGATCAAATAAAAATATATACTTGTGGTTTAAAATGGTTAGGCTTAGTTGAGTTTTACATAAAAAAAAGCTCTCTCAAGAGATTTGGTTGAAATGTATGTCTTTCAGGATGTGATTCATTGGGGCCTGAGCTGCAGTGTTTTATAATTTAAAATTTTGATTTGCATATTTGTGCATGTTATTTGTTCTTGTACTGTAATTACCATTAAGTAAAATTATCACAATATCCCTTATAAGTATATAATTATAACTTAGTATGTTATATACTCTTTAAGCTAACAGCCTTTAGTAGTCATGTAAATATATCACAACAAAATCAAATTTCTATATAATTTAAAATTAATTGATGTAGCTAAAAATGTAATTAAAATAATGAATAAATATACGTTTTTATATCAAAACTAATCCTCTATACATATCAACAGTATAACCTATCCCATAAAATTATGTTTGACGTTAAAAGTTGAGGAACATTCAAGGATACTTAGTCATTAATAAACCTTTCTACCGTGGACCACAAATCAAGGAGAGACAGAAATATATCAATGTCTTATTATTATTCTTACATGTATATAAGAATATAAATATTGTATGAAAAAATTATATAACAATCTTAAGAGTCTTACAAACACCGACCTTTTCTCCAAGTTAATCAATGAGCTTAACTAATTTATGAGTGTTTAAAAACTAATGATAATTGAAAGCATCCTTCTTAAGTACCTATTTAATTACACGCAGAGCTGCTGTCATATGTTTCTTCCACATGATGATATATTGTTTAGCACTGCATTATATCAAATGAATATGGGGAAGTGACATTAATTTGGAAAGTTAGTATAATTAATTAAAGCAGGAGAGGATTACAATAATGAGTGAAAACAAGTCTATAACAACGAATATATAGTAGATTTTATTTATAATGGTCTATTTTAAAATTGTTATTGACATTTAAAAACAAATCTATAACATGTTACACAATGTATAATGAAATTTCACCTTAAAAATTCTGAAAAGAATAATAAACACCTTTTATACGCATATTTAAAACCGGATAGCCGTGATTTAAGAACCGGTTAGATCCCTGCCAGAGGTGCTACGTTTAGACTTTATTGAAACCCGTTTTAAGCATAGTTGCATACACAGACGGAGCGCCGCCACGCATGCGGGCCGTGACATCTGCCGCGGGCCGGCGCCGGCGCGTCGCGGCACCTGCCTCCTCTGGTATGACAGCGTAAACAGCTGGCGGCACTGACTGCAGCCTTTATAAGCGGGAGCAGTCCGCAGTCTCGTCGCAGTAGCTTGCCGCCCGTTGTTTGGATATACGTCCCAGTGGGTTGCACTCTGCTGCAGCGTAGGTCTGTTAAGTGTGCGTTGGGCCCGACGCGCAATTAAGAGATCCGCGCCCTTGCATGTTTTGTTAGTTTGTTAAGCATGTTAGATAACGCTTGTAGTTTGCTGCTAGGTAATGTAGTTAGTCTAATAGATGTTAGTGTTTGGTATCGGTTTGAAGTGCCTTATTTACTAATGAAATATGTACTTTTCTTTCACGCTTTAAACTGACCTTGGTCAAAACTTTGGTTCGCAGTTGCCTGGCGCCCGTTACTGACCAACGTCCGACTGGGTTTCAGGATGCTGTTGACCTTTGTAAAAAACCGTCCTTGGTTGGTCTTTGTAAAATTAACTTTAACTAATCAGTATGTTTCTCATCCTTTTCCTAGCCCCTTACAAAAAAGGTATGGCGCGAAAACCGACCTTTACGGCGTCATTACGGCGCGCAAACCAGATGACTTTACCTATCTTACCCCTTACTCACGAGAAACAGATTCAGTCAGTTTGCTTATTTTTGGTTAAATTTAAGGGGATCTTGGTCAGGTAATTATTGTACTTCGGTTCGTAAAACTCTGACGCCTATACAGTGATGAACGTCCTTGCGGTTTCAGAGTGTGCAACTGTTGTAAACTGACCATATTGCTTATCTTGGGGGATACATCTTCGGGGAAATAAACTTAAGGGGACCTTGGTCAGGTATTATTGTACTTCAGTTCGTAGTACTCTGGCGCCTACACAGTGATGAACGTCCTTGCGGTTTCAGAGTGCGCGACTGTTGTTAACTGACCATTTTGCTTTTATTTTTTTTATTTTTTATTTTTTGATAACTTTTCGGGGGAGAGGATAGCGTTCCGTTATCAGGTTTATGCCTATAATTGCGAGCATTAAACTAGTCCTCTTCTCCTAATACAGAGCGGGGAATAGAGCAGTTTGTGGTCCAAGTGAGAATCACTTACTGCTCTATTCCCCGTTTTGGCAACATGTTCAGATGACCTTGAGGACTTAGAAGATTCTCGTTTCTTAGAATACTACCCAAGAATGCAGACTCACTCTGTCAGCTGTACAAGGATAGCTTATTCTCAATGTTTAGTGGGTACTTAAATTACGCGGATTGATCAGACAAACAAATTGGTGCAAACACAATTCAGATCCGACCAAGGGTATAGCAGTAATAACCAAAAACAACTATTTTGAAGGTCAAATCTAAATAATTTCTTTATTTCTAGTTTAACATATGGCAAGTGGGTACTCAAATTACGCGGATTGATCAGAGGAACAAGTTGGTGCAAACAGAATTCAGATCCGACCAAGGGTGTAGCAGTAGCCAAAATAACTATTTTCAAGGGCAAGCCTATATAACTTCTTTATTTTTGGCTTAAAGTATAACATGTGGGTACTCAAATTACGCGGCTCGACGAGACGGACAAGAAGGTGCAATCAGAATTTAGATCCGACCAAGGGCATCGCAGCGTTAGCGGAATAACAACTATTTTGAAGGTCAAACCTAAATAACTTCTTTATTTATGGTTTTAAATTATGACCGAGTGGTCTGGTGGGGGAAAGGTAGGTACCTTTACTACACACTAGTGCTACCTCAGTCTTGTTTAACTCACGCTTCAATCAACATGTCGATGCAGAAAAACAATCTACCATTCAGTAATACAAAGGGTAATTTCAGTTTACAACTAAATTTTTGCGCGGTCCACCGTAGGTTATTAATTCAAGGTCGGGTGACTTCGTTAATACAGAGCGGGGAATAGAACACTTTATAATCCAAGTGAGAAGTACTAACTGCGCTGTTCCCCGTTTTGGAAATTGTTCGGGTGGCCTTGGGGACTTGGGCAATTTGCAAAGAACATCTATTTTCATGGACAAACCTAAATAACTTCTTTATTTTTGGTTTAAGGTATATCATGTGGGTACTCAAATTACGCGGCTCGACGAGACGGACAAGAAGGTGCAATCAGAATTTAGATCCGACCAAGGGCATCGCAGCGTTAGTGGAATAACAACTATTTTGAAGGTCAAACCTAAATAACTTCTTTATTTATGGTTAGATCATAGTAACTGTTATAATTATACAGCGTTGAGCAAACATTATTGAAGTTTTCAGTTACGGAGCTAAGGTCTTGTCAGTCTAAGAGCTACACCCTAACAAACACATGTAAACTAGTTATTGTGCGATGTAAAACTTGGTGGGGGGACTGGTATGGTGGGGGGACTGGTGTGGTGGGGGAAGAGTCGAGTACCTAACCTACGCGCAAACGCTACATCACTATATGTCCAGCTCTTGCGCGGTACACATGGATTCACAAATACAAGACAATAATGTTTCTTCCACATCTGTCTCTTATAATGTTGAACACAAGGACACTGATCAAAATATATCTGGTGAAATACAAGTACATGAAGTTTCTCCAACAACACCATCTGATACAGAAGAACGATGTCATCCTTGATGGATGTTTTATTAAACAATAATGGAATAAGGTGGTAAATGAATTCAAGAATTACCATCTGCCTCGCACCATCTGCCCCGCGCCACCTGCCGCCTGCCATCTGCCGTCCGCCATCTGCTCCGCCCCACCACACTTTTACCCCCACCATTTTGTTTGATACCAGAACGCTAGCTAGCGAATAGTCAGTTCACCTCCGGCTCTCGACCGGTGAACATCGAGCTCTCCGAGACGCTCTTCACAAAATAACAATGTCATTTCACTCAAGATCTGATAGATGTTTCCATTTAATTGCCGTCAGGTATTATTTCCACATGACGGTAATGAAATGGAAACACCTACCAGAACAGATTGGTGTCGAAAAAGACAACAACATCGATGACAACGAACAACGGGGAACTATTGTAAACATGAATTATTGTAAATAAAATAAAGTAATATTTGTAATAGTACTACCTCGCACTCGTATCATTCGATTGCTTCATTCGATTGTTTTCATTCGATATTTCTTATCGATTAACTATCGAATCACAATCGGATTTTACGCGTGCGAGGTAGTACTTTTTTAAAATTACCTCCCCGTGACCTTGACCTTTAAACTTTCCCTCATTACGTCACAAAACCGCCTACGTCACTGGCTCAGCCTCAGATGACGTGTTTAATGACTCAGCGCATCCGGTCACGTGACCGGATGACGTCACTTCCGCCCCAGCAGCCCCAAATGCCCACTACTTACAGACATTATTCTGTTACATAGCAAAAACGTTGCAATACGTTCATGTTACCTTAGAATGTGGGGAAAAGGGAATTTGTATAAGATTTTAAAGTATAATATGTTAACACACGTGTATTCATTGTAATAGTGCGACCTGAGAGTTGTCCCATCTAACAAGATTTAGACTAATTTTTCTGCATAAAGTTTGTGTAATACATCATATACCTCTTATCTGCTAAAATTACAACACCATAAATGAACAACTTAACATTCGCCATACTATTAATAAAGGTCACATAAAGATTAATTCACTATAAAACAAAATATTTTGTTCTAAAATCAAGCCGTTCGAGCCCTCACGTTAAGTCGCGCGATTTATTCACAACTCAAATGGCATCTAATAACTGTTTAGGCATTTTTGAAGCTTGTTTGAAACTATCAAGAATAACTAAAACTGTTTTTTTTAAGCAGCCCCACATATTAACAATTTTAAATTAAATAGCTGTTTTCATTGTCCTTATTTTCAAAACGGGATATCAATTTTTACAGTTATTACAACTCCTGCCACTCATTTATAGTACCTACAAGAGTCCAATACTATTTTTAATGTAATACGAAACCTGTAATCTTAATTTCCTTTTAAACTTAAATTTATATTATATATATCCAAAAGTTATCTCATTGTCATATGTAATAGAATTTTATGAAAATCTTCATAACGTTGAATCTCAGGGGCGTTTAAGATTATTGATATAGGCTACCCACTGATTATCAATTGTTTGGCAATAAAAGAAGTTGGAGTCTCTACGCGTGCATGGAAGATATTTTGTTCAAAATCGTCATGGAATAAACGATTTTTATTTTATTTTATTGTTAATATTATGGGCTATTGGTAAACTATATACATCATAAACAACAAAATCATTAAAGTAGGCTAAATATACATACTTATAGCCATGCATACTGTATTCTTTATATGTTTAGAAACAATGCAGTAGTTATATATAAATACTTGTGTTGTTAAAGACAACTTATTATACAATAACTTCATTCCAATAAAAAAGTTTTGTTGTAATGGATGGATTGTAGGATGGTATTATCAATAGTTTTAACACGTCTCGTATAATTAAGAAACTAGTGTCGATCATTTTATAAGAGTGAATAAAACACTCGTCATAGTTCATAGTTCTATTCTTCGTATTTGGAGAGAATAAATCTGACCGAGAATAAATAATTTATTCTAATTTCCTGTACAATATTTGTCACTTTCACAAAAAAATAAAATAAAAATTAATTACCGTGTTTTAACACTACTAACACTAGTCCTCGTCCTCAGTATACCGGTTACATCAACAAAGGTTCAGTTAAATTATTACAATTATTTAAAAATTAAGGTTCGTTTACGCCACAGCATTGACTATAATAATTGATGGACATGAAGAGCGTCAGTCAGTCAACTGTTGTTGCCAGCTTGTAGGTGACTTTGTTGTAAATGAGATTTTTATAGTAGTGTTTGGTTTAAACACTGCTTTTGTTACAAATCATTTAGATGTCAAGACCATCGAGGTAAAACTACTGGAGAGATCGCTAAGTGAGCTAAAAACGGTCCGCGTCGGACTGTGCGGAACAGAAATGGTGGGCCACTGTGTGCTCAGAGCTGATTCTGGCAATGAACGCGCTGTCGTTTACACGCTCCTGGACTTCACTGCCATGTTTGAATTGTAATAAAATTTATATATCCTTTGTATACGTGAACTACGGAATCCGAAAGTATAAATATTGTTTTATTTTACCGTTTTTTAATATTTTTAATAATTAAAAACTCTTACGTGTTATTAAAGAGGGACATGAAAAAGTTACTCAGCAAGGAAGTTTTTTATTTTTAGGTTAGAAACAAACTTCCAGCGAGAAAGTTGTAGATAATTAGTTTCTCTAGAACTTTTATTTCAAACATTTTTCGGTAAAGTTGTTGGTTTGCCTACAATTCGTTTGTAAAGATGCTGAAACTTTTCGCCGCGCTCTATCCAAGACGCGCCGTGCCGCGCTGTTAAATTCAACTCAGTGATGCTGTGTTACAACATGGCCTAGTTTTTTGATAAAATACATAGTTATACGACTTTTGTTTTAGTCGTATTTTGCTAAGTAATCTTACAACATTCTACAATTCAACTGTAATGTGTAATGTAACAGTTAATCAGTAAATAAAAATTAATTTTGAGAAAAATCATTTCATTTAATCCTATGCCTTCCAAAATACTCTTAAAACTGACTAATGATACGGATACATTTATACTATACCCCATTATTATTATACTGTCCTTGTATCGCCTCTTAAATAAATCATAATCAATTGTTATCATACACTGAAGATAATTTTTTGTTATTCAATAGCGAAATGTTGTATTAATGCAATATTATGTAATCGTTCTTAATACTATACGTGGACGGGTGAACGAACCATGTTGGTAATTAATGTTTATTAAGAATACATTTGCTATTAAAAAGTATTTGTCTTGGTATTCATTCATCAACAAAATGTTATGATATAGGCCAATTAACTTTCATACAATCTACAGCTTTTGGCGAACGTCGAAGTTTATATGCTAAAATTCAAAGTTTCACTAGTCCAAAGAACGATATTACTGCTCATAAAAAATTCATTCCAGTACCAACAACTTCAAAACATCATTATTGAACAACACCTAAAGCCTAGTGGATCGTACATAAATTTATATGACTGGAAATATGAAAGAATCAGCCATCAAGGAGATTATTTTACAAAACTCCCAACTTTCTGTTATTTTTACGCAACTAACCCTAGGCGAATATATTTACTTTCGGTATTAAAAATTCGATAAACTATTCAGGAATACGGATCAGAAGGCCATTCAACCATAAAAATTGTTCCCTGGCTGCAAATTAAATTCAAGTGAGCGCGCGTCGTGTTTTTCCCTATATCCCCCATGCTAAGCGCTGCCGCGGTAGCCCACCATTTGCGGCGCGACCTCGAACGCGGCCGGACCGAAATTTGGTTCGCTTCACCACGGGCGCGAGCGGTCCAGTAGTTTTAAGTCTTTGGTCAAGACTTGCCTGCTGTGGGCTAAAAACCAGACCAGCTATTTATCGCCCCAAAGGATTAGCGACACTACCACCCCACGCGCACTCACCCTCACACATTTCCGGCCTACCTGCTGCTAACGGTTCCTCGAAGAGTCACATACTAGGCCTTGTCAGCAAAACTGCAACTTTAAAACAATTGACTTTATTTTATTCGTATTCTATTACAGTACTCACATTTTGCACATTATTCCATAAATATAGAGTCCAAACGTGGTGTAATTTTGATATTCTTAAGAGTTTGCAATTCAAGTTTTATATTTAACTACCTGACCCATATAAATATAAATGCTTAGGCATATTTTATTTTTAACGCTATCAAAATGTGTACAGTATATAGTTGGGCAAAACAAATTTTAGTCGAACATAATTAATTCTAGTCTTGCACGCTTACAAGATTCATATTCCATGCTAGGAGCCCGGAAAAATGTAGTTGGTTATCTACAAAATTAAAGGAAGTGCGGTTCTTAATTTTCTTAATTACCTAGTTAATTTTTTTATATTTCCAGCTTACAAGCCATGCGATTTGAATAAATTTAATGTAACTATAACATGGAAATATTTAACCAATACCTCTTTGTTTGATACAATCTTGGAGTATGCAACATTTTTTAAATTCTAAATAGCAGATTGACTGAAACATTATGATATTATTTTTAACAAATACCCTTTATATGGATGAAGAATGCAAATTACTAACCCACATTTGATTATTTTGTTTGTAATACCTGTGTCGTATTTATAAATACAGTAACACTTTTATAAAATACTGCTTTAATGATTTTCTTCATGAGTTGGAAGCATTTCTTCACTTTTTTCAATTTTATAAATGTTAAGTGCAGTTTAATTGTACTTTTACTTTTTTTAAATTAGTAATATAGTATTGATCGAGTGAGAAGTATTCTAACATTACATTTGTATGTACAATATTCAGACATACTTATTAAACAATAAGAAATATAGTTTTTAAATGTTGTACCAGTCAATGGTTGTACTTTTTTGTTGGGCTTTAATTGAACAATGTTCCTTTCCCAAACAACATCAACTGTGTATTACTTAATCCATATTCTAAGATAAAACAATAATTTTTGAGAGTTCACTAAAATTCAACCTAAAGCTAGAATTTGAACCATAATTGAAAAATCCTTTCACACCTGTAAACCTTTCGTACACTTGATATTTAGGAGGAAGTGAATGAGGGAAATACTGAACGGCTCATGCCCAACCTGTGCACGTAGCGCAAAATATTATTCAATGTAAATATTTAAAATCACAGACTACACAACGCAGACACAATTATTTGTTTAATACTACTTTATTTGTATATCAAACTGTACTATATATCTGCGCACGTTATGTCATAATATTTGTTTGGTATTAATACGTTTAAAGCGTGCAAAACTGCCACAAAACTCGTTGGTACTGTAGTTTATTTTGTTGTTATTATACTACGATTAGTTTATTTTTTTATAATAGTATGCTTGAGGATAATTTTGTCTTTCGTCTTTACAGACTCATTAGAGTTCAGTTGTTATAAGGCAGGGAAGTAGGTAAGAAACCTTTGTTGACAAGGTAATTACAAGGTCTCAAGATGCTAAGTTTAAAAATTCAGTTGTTGAGTTGTTATGTGTGAGCGAATTTATGTTTGTTCGAGGTTTTTATCAAGTAGCCCCCAAAAAGAAATTATGTAATAATACTTGTTTGGTAGCTAGTGGATTCAAGTAAATGCTTATATATCATAACATTGTCAACAGATAACAGTGGTGGGGAGTCGTGTATTGTCCCCGTCTACTCGCTATTTCTATGAAGGAGGTGGCGATCTGTCGGGGTGGCGACTTGACGTGGCCGTGCGAGGTGGCGATCTGTCGGATACGTTACCGACAGATCGCCACCTCCGAGAAGGGAAGGTGGCGACTTGTCTTCAGAGAAAACTTGGACTTCAGAGAAACACTTTACTTTTTGAAGATACATTATTGCTTACTGCATATGTTTTTGGCTTT
Source organism: Allygus modestus (assembly GCA_963675035.1). Lineage (NCBI taxonomy): Eukaryota > Metazoa > Arthropoda > Insecta > Hemiptera > Cicadellidae > Allygus > Allygus modestus. The sequence continues at coordinate 133,421,107 of OY776113.1, read as the reverse complement.
AAGAGGCGGGTCGCCTTCTAGTCGCCACTCCGACAGATCGCCACCTCCGAGGAAAAAGGTGGCGATCTGTCGGGGTGGCGACTAGACGGCAATGATATTTCTATATGTAAGACATTTTCAGTTTTACGAGGTGGCGATCTGTCGCCTATGATCAAAATGCCGAGGTGGCGATCTGTCGGGTTGGCGACTAGACGGCGACCCGCCTTTTAAAGCCAAAAACATACGCAGTAAGCAATAATGTATCTTCAAAAAGTAAAGTGTTTCTCTGAAGTCCAAGTTTTAGGGGCTGGGACCAGGGATTCATTTTAACAGGGCCGTGCACAGCTTTCATGAGCCCCTAGTCAGGCCTATCGATGGCTACCTTCCTCTCATTTTCCCACACCAGCACCCGTCCCCGTCATGGCCGGATTTAGGATATGTAAGCCCCTAGGCTCAACCTGTGGTGCTGGCCTTCTTAACGCCCACCGCCCAGATCATCTACCATATTTTGGTTTGGGGATTTTGGTTTCAGTTGGTTTTTGTGTGGTGTGGGCCCCTAGGCACGGGCCTATGTAGCCTTTGCTTATATCCGGCCTTGATACCCGTTCCCATTACGAAAACAAGAAAAAAATCTCCTCTCACCGGTGACAAGATTTTTTGACGTACTCAAAATCATAACTCTATTTTAGGAACAGAATGATCGTGAGAAGATCAGTTATAATAAAACCCAACACATGTAAATTCATATAGAGCCAGAGTTCATAATTGACAGCAAGTTTCAACAGTTTCCAACTTACAGCTCAAGACCGTGAAGTACCACATGGCGATAGGAAGATTACCTGACGCGCAGCTTATTTACTTAACCACTGAATCTTCTCCTAACCCGCTTCCCCGAACATAGCTTTTTATACCAGGCGTAACGCCACCGCTTCTTGTCCAAATCCAGTCAGTCAGAGAGCAACCAATTCACCAGTGATTCAGAGAGCTCTTTACAGATAACACAGCACTTGATGCAGTCGTCAACGCTACCAGAGCTTATGGGTTCCATGAGGTGATTTGCAGGTGGACCAAAGCTCTTTTGAGAAACAGGAAGGTCAAACTATCTGTTCACGATGAAGTGATTGAGGTTAAAACCAGGGGTGCCCATCCCCCCCAAAGGCAATAGCTTGATTCCCCCCCAAAATTATACTTGCCCCCCCACAGGTGGATTAGCCCTCGATTGGAGTCGTTACCTATAAAATGATGTAAAATGTAATGTGTAAAATAAAGTTAACTAGGGTTAGTTATAACTGCACGCTTTGTGTATCCTGCTTACTGAATAAAACAAATCTCAATAACAAAACTCAAACTTTCTGTCAACTATGTTTGTTATTATTTAGATAATTTTTTATTCGTTACATAAATTTGTAACTATGATTGTATATAACGTCAATAGCGTTTATTTTTTTACCTATTTTAAAAAAATTTCTACAGTGCTGTTGCAATTAAATAGGATAAATAAACTACGTCTCACAACACTACTGTACTATAATTAAGTACAGTATAATTTACACTTATATTGTATTTAAATACAAGACGGAAATATATACACAATATAATCTCTGATTGGGCTTGATGATGACCGGTTTAACTGGTTGAAATCAATCGCCTTGTACCATCTTTTGTGAATATTTTACCGTCTTGTATATGAAAGTACATTATAAGTGTAAATATTCTTTGTAGTGTTGTGAGACTTAGTTTAGGCTATTTATCCTATTTACCTATTTTTACAAAACAACATTTATTTCTGTTCTACAAAAATTCTTTAAATAGGCTACGATGATTGGTCTCATATATATTTATCTGTTTATGGTATATGTGTAAATAAATATGTTAACTAAATATAACTCTTGTCACCGGCTGTAATTATTTCAACAGAACTTATTTTAAATAAATTTCTTAATGATTATAATTTTTTTCAATTGCCTTGATATTTAGCCAACGGGGTTTTGTTAAAGTGTAACATGTGGGGGTTAATAATTGGGGGCCCACCGGTTGATCGACATGTTAGTTGGTCTCAGGGACAGTTGGTAGGGTTTTAAAAAATAAATATTAATAATTAAATAAAGGACTGAAACGCACTGAACGACATGTTAGTTGCTCACAGGGACAGTTCGTAGGGTTTTAGAAAATAAGTATAAATAATTAAATAAAGTCCTGAAACCCACTGATCGACATCTTAGTTGCTCGCATGGACAGTTGGTAGGGTTTCAAATAAATAAATGTAATAACAGATGGGCTACTTGCTCGATGTACCAGTTGCTCGCGCCCCCTACTCCTTGTCTCGAAGAGAGGGGAGAGGCGGATTTACGCGCGGATTTACAGGAACAGTCCACTTCCATTCATAGATGTAGGCGCGCCCAAGTAGCAGAGTAACGTAGCGTGGAGCTGATCGTCACTGAGCAGAGATACCAACACTTACAACCAAAATTTCCCGTATGATATCAATTTACCCGTTAATATGACTGTATTTATATGACACAAAATAGAAATAGGAACGAAATGATGTAAATTATTTTATACCCATAATATGTTATGATTGTATCAGATATATGATCTATATATATGTATATATCTTATACATACGTTAAGGAGTAATTTGATAGACAATGCCTCCGTTATTTATGAATATATAATAACGATTGATGTTTTCCCTGATTCGTAGCCACGGCCGGAGTTAGTCATAGTCTACATAGGTAATTGCTTAGGGGCCCGATCCACAAATTGGCCCGTACTACACATAAATCATAAAAACCTAAAACCATACTCCAAAAATTTAGTTAACCTTCGCGGTGGACAACAATGGGCCGCACCACATGGTGTCTACATACCCTAAATCTGGTTCTGAACGTAGCTGGGCATAAAGGGTTTCGTCAGTTACGTTCTGAAGGGTACTGCCTCCTCCCTAGGCTACATAGATAATTGCTTAGGGGCCCAATCCACAAAGTGGCCCGTATTACACATAAATCATAAAAACCTAAAACTATACTCCAAAAATTTAGTTAACCTTGGCGGTGGACAGCAAGGGGCCGCACCACATGGTGTCTACATACCCTAAATCTGGTTTTGAGAACGTAGCTGGGCATAAAGGGTTTCGTCAGTTACGTTCTGAAGGGTACTGCCTCCCCCCCCAGTTCAATATCAATCTATACTCTAATATGAATAAGGTTATAGCTTGCTAGTAAATTTGAGTTTTTTAAACTGCTCCAGTGATGTCCTAAAGTGTAGGAAATATCAAACTTCTAGGATAAAAATAAATTCCAGGCAGGTGTCATTCTCTTGATAAACTCGAGTAATGTAATAAAACTAATAATAAAACTAAAATATGTAAATGCACCTTATGGATTTTAAAATCAAAACTAAAGAATCATAACAGTCAGTCGTAACTCTGAGGTTTAATCGATCAGTGTATTGTAAAAACTATTGAAAGAAGAATAAATATAAAGCGGTACGAAATGAATAAAAGGGATATTGAGCTATAATAACAACTGGAGTTACCTCAAACATGTATAAAAAAGACAAATATAAGCTAAGCAAATGTGCTTGCTATTAGGAGGACGTGGTGTAACATTAGGGGCCCACTCCATTCATAAAAACAAACTGCTGTCTGACAAGGAACGAGCAAAGCTCGGTCTTCCAGTGACCTAGACAAATATGGTAGTATTTTTATTATAATTGTATCTGTTAATACTATATTATTTTGATAGGTTACATGCAAGGAATATACTTAATATATGTTAATCTGTCAGAAAGCCGCTTTTTATAGTTTCATGCAATTTGGAGTTATTTGTTTGTGTTATTCATGTGAAAACTGGAAATGATTTTAAACATTATGAGCCTGTACGACTTTTATAGTGATGGGCTAGCTTTTGTCCTCACCAAAAAATTAACATAAAACAGCTGTAAGTTCCTGGAATTGTAAAATACAACTTTCCTTTGCCATTTGGAGGTACGAGAATCTTCTGGGTGATTTCACTTCATCGCGAGGGCTTCCACAAGACAATTAGGGGACTGGTTGAAATATTTTGTGGGGTCCCAGAGAGTGCTATTTAAATATATTGGTCAATTCTCGGAATTTATTTAAAATTGGGGGCCCCTGTTGTTCCCCCTCAAGGCGGCCGTGTTCATCACTTGACTGATTGTGCTGAAAATCTATAGTACGTTTTGTAATGTACCTCATTCAAATATGACCTAATATGCTTTTTGGAAATCCTCTTAGATTTCACCCCGACCCCACTAGTCTTAAAAACTATCATGTTTGCTATCACGCAGAAAAAAATACCAACCCGTTACCCGTTTTGACTCAATAGCTTTAAAATTCTTTTTTAAGTAATTCTAAAATAAACCCAAAATATCGTGAGAATATCATGGATACAGAAACACTATATTTTAATAACATAATAATTTAATATAGTATATGCCCTCTCATTTTGCCAGAATCTGTTCATGCTATGACCCTCTTGGGTATAATAATTCCCACACCAAAATCGTCTTATTGATAGACTATCAATTTTATAAATAAATTGTATCTGTTAATAAGACATGATCATCATCATCATCTTAATAAGTGCACACAATGAGTTAAAATTTTGTATAATGATAGATTATACCATTAAAAATGTGTAATTCGACCAAGTATCCAATAGACAATATATTATTACGCCTGGGGCGTTTTCTTCACAGTCATAACTCGATCACGGCTGGACGGATTTTAACAGTTGATTTGTCAAATTAAAGTTATATTTGCATAGATTTGCCAATACCTCTCAGAATCTAAAGAAAGGGCATCACTTAAATACAGTAATTAAAGGGTGAATTTTCAGAACAGTGGCGCTATCCGACGGCGGAAGTGTAAACTACGTGTTGATTTTCCAATCAACTTTAGTACATAATCGGCATTATTCTCAGATTTATAATCCTGTTTAGCGTCAGATATTTTGTTAGTTTGTTTACAACTGAAGTAACCTTTCGTTGGGTACAAAATTGCTCGGAATCGAGCAACGGAAAACTAGTTTATTTTAATGTAGAGTTAAAATGGATAAGAGAAGGGCCTACGACCAATCCAGTAGGCATAATGTTTTTGATTTACATTAGTCCTGAATTATCTGTTCTTTTTGTCGTGGAATAAAACGGATAAGAAAAGGGTGTTACCATTCCAGTAATCAGTAGTCTTTTAGGGAATTTCCTCTTTAGGGAAGAAGCTATTACCGTAGCTGGGCATGGTAAGACTTAAGCCCGAGACCATGATAACTTTTTGTTTTGAGGTCCCCAGATGCCAAAAACACTATTCGTTCAAATTTATATATATGTATATATATATATATACATATGAATATATGTGTCCGTTACCGCGATAACTTTTGATTGAAGAGCCAGGTTTTTATGAAATTTGGCACAAATGTGGAGAGTAACATTTATGACTTTAAGTTCGAAAACCAGATCGATCGGTTTATGGGAACGGGGTTTTATGGGGGTTTAAAATTTTCCAAAAATCAGTTTTTTGAACTTTTTACCCTGAAATTAAAAAAAAACTAGATTTTGGTTATAGCCATTTTGTAAAGCTTAAAAACAAACAATTTAGTATTTTGAATCATTAAGCTAGGTTTAGTGGTCGTGGAGAAAAGTCAAAAGATGTGTCCATAAAATTTCCCATGTTAATCTTATGGGAATACGGTTTTCAGATTTTCCTCAGATAATTTCACTAAAAACTCCACATTTCTTTCTACCAATCATTTTAGCTCTACAAAATAAGCGCCGTTAAATATGAGCGCCGTTATATGGTTGTGATTTTGGCGTTTTAATTGTTGTTTTACGTCCAACCGTTGTAGTGATATTCAAAGTGCTAAACACAGTACGTTGTCCAATGTTATCCTTATGGAGAATAAATAAAATGTTATATTTTGATTATTTATGTACGTATATCGATGAAACTTGGTATGTGGCTTCAACTGGTTGTGGTATATTGATAATAGCACAAAACAAGTTTTTTGTTGATTTTTCCCGGTAGCAGCAAACCTGCATACTCGGCCCCATGTTATTCATATGGAGAATAAGTAAAGTTTTATATCTCCCTTAGTTATGAACCTAAATTAATAAAACTTGGTATGTAGCTTCACCTGGTTGAGTTATATTGATAATTGCAAAAACACACAAACCTTGTTGCAGCAAACCTGCGTACTCATTTATAATGTTATTCTTATGGAGAATAAATAAAATGCTATATATCACTTATTAGTGAATGTATTTTTGTGAAACTTGGTAAGTGGTTCTAGGTAGTAGTGATACCCACATATTTGTATTGGAAATTTGCTGAGTACGCAGATTTGCTGCGACGGGGGTATTTATTTATGCCTGAAACCTCTCCACCTCATCCTCTCCCTATCTCTCATCCTCCCCCCCTCACAAACAGGTTTAATATATTTTAATGTGAAGAAAACGGATGAGAGAAGGGTGTTGTTACCATTCCAGAAGTTGGTAATATTTTATTTAAGAAAAGTCGAGTTTTCTTTTTTCCAAGAAGAGGAGATACTGGTTACAAAAGTTACCTACACATGATCAGCATTATGTCAAAAATACATCTGATATAATGAAATGATGATAGAATAATTATTTTAATTAGTTAATCATAGATTCATAGTATGTACATTTCAAGACTAGTTTCTTAAAAAATTCATAATACAAACTAAATAGGCCTACCTATAAGAACAACTTACTTGAACTTACGTTTGTTATATCTTTTTGATTTGAAGTTTATTTTTTGTACCATGTATATTTTACCAAAATAAAACAAGTGTCACACAGGTAAACTTTATTGCTCCTTTTTATTGTACTTGATTTAATGGCTAGCCAGTAGATCCGAATGCGTGTACTGTTACATTGGTAATTCAAATTTAATAACACTGCTTTTTCTTAGACAAATCCAACGTGATATTAAGTGATGTTAGATTTCTTTTGTAAAACATACAGAGAACAATCTAATTCGTTTTCACCTAGTCTCGGACGCATTTATTGCTTTTGTAACTGTGATTTGAGACGGTTTGAGTGTTTAATCTGTAGCCTATAAAAAACTAGGCTCGAACTCACGAGTGTTTTGCAATGCCTCGAGTCGAGTCGAGTGCACAAACTCGGCTTGAAAAAACTCAATATATGAGCACTCGTACACTCCTACTAAAGACAGATAAGAAAGAAATTCCTATGATTAAGTCATAAATTTTCTATTTTATGAGTCATGTTTATGCAAATTTGTTTAACAATATAAACTAAATGATTAAAATAATTTCAAAATTCCAATAGAAAAAACGTTGCGATAAAAGTATCAAAATAAAAATAAAATATTTATAGGAAAACATCAGTCAAAACGACAATGGGACTTCAAAACGTTTATGGGGACTTCAAAACGACAATTTATCATGGTCCCGGGTCTAGGTATTAACAGGCTGTCTACGGTAAAGCTTCTTCCCTACAGGGGAAATGGAAATGGAAGTAAGGATGAGTTCCATTGAACTACACGTTTTACGGCCGCTTTCCCCATCTACAGTTGTTTAAACCTATGTAAAAGATAATAAGACTTCCCTAAATTGTAGCATATTACTGCTATGTACATCCAGCATTCCATTTCCCACTAGGCCAAGTAAATATGCAGTTACCGAGAACGCCAAATTATAAGAGGCGCAAATACAATAACAAAACGCTGACCAAACTGCCCCTGTGTGCAGCAACTAAAGGCACCACATACACAAAGTCTCCACTTCAGGAGGTGCACGCCTTTTTTAGCTGCTAGTGCAGCGAACTGTTCAATGGGCGCGGTCATATTTTGAAATCACAACTAACCAATACAAATTATGCCGTATGGTGTTGTACTGCGTAACAAGTTAGTTGGACGTAGTTCTCCAAAGCGCCAAAAGGTAGCAGTACAATTCAGAGAGTAAGGTGAGTTAGCAATCGTTGCCGTCGGAACCGTCGGAACTGCCTTATGCCTTGCCTTTAACATCGGGGAAATTTTGTAACAAGGTTAAGCAAATTTCTTACCGCACCTGCGTCCTGCATGGTCCCGTGGTCCCGCCGGTCAAACATTGAGTTGGTGGTGGGGCTACACACTTCCGCTACAAGCCTCCGCCTCGCCCCTCTTCTTTGGAAGGCAGAGTGGGGGGCGCGAGCAACAGGTACATCTAGCAAGTAGCCAATCTGTTTTTACACTTATTTATTTGAAACCCTACCAACTGTCCATGCGAGCAACTAAGATGTCGATCAGTGGGTTTCAGGACTTGATTTAATTATTTATACTTATTTTCTAAAACCCTACCAACTGTCCCTGTGAGCAACTAACATGTCGTTCAGTGCGTTTCAGTACTGTATTTAATTATTAATATTTATCTTTTTAAACCCTACCAACTGTCCCTGCGACCAAATAACTTGTCGATCAACAGGTAGGCACCCTTAATAATTCCCTAATTTGAAAGTAAAATTCTCTTTTTATTCCCCCCATTTCACAACTTTCACAGAGACCATAGTGGAGGCGAACTCTCCTCAAATCAAATTCAAATTGCCACTTTAAATCCCTAATTTTAGATAGTGAAGACCTTAAGGAGAAGCTAGCTTAGCTGCTGGCCAAACAGTATAAACCAACTTGCCACCACGAGGACGTAACTCAATAAACTAAAAATACATGTACAGTAATAATATAACTTTTATTAATCAAGGACTAAAACTCTACATTTTACAAATGGTGATTAAAACGCTGGACATGATAACAATGAAAAGACTTTAATCTATTAACAACCAATTATCTAGGTTCAAGGGTGAGTAGCCCGATGGAAAGTATAAATATTAGTTTAAAAAAAACTGGTAATTATAAAACTTACTTGGGCCCCAGGGCTAACAGGCCCTGGACCCTGAGGCTCCCCCAGCCCAGACGGATAATCCACTCTAACTCCTCTCACAGACTGACTGATTGACCCCCAAAAATACCCAGCTGACCTACTTAAGCCAGAGCCTTCAGCAGATCAGCAAAACAAGTTATTGTTTAATAACAATTCCAGCCTACTCATACAACATAGCCAAACACTTCCTCCTTACAAAATCTTGCCTTCCCTTTTGCATATCTAACTACAGAAATATTATAATAAACTAACCAACTCTTCCCCCTTCATTACATTAAAAAATAGGAACTTTTTCCAGTTTGTTTAAACTAATAGTTCCCTCGATTTCAATTGCAGTGAGTGTATGACATTCGTCAGAGGCAAAAATAACCTCACATGTAACCTTTATTTAAAATTGAGTGAATAGAAACATGAACAATTTGAGAACATATAATACTCTAAAATAAAAATCCAACATACTCAAACTGAGAAACCATAATACCACCTAAACTTGATAAAATAAAAGCCTGCATCAGAAGGGGTTTAAGACAAAATGTTGACATACCTACAGGTTTCCAGCACACAAATAGTTAGCATTTGTACAAAATATGGAAGACTCAATAAGACTTTATTAATGCCATTAAACATATAGTACAATGCAATAGGCACAGGTACATGTTTAAATTTCAAGGTCAGCATGGGATGACAGTTACATTATTGGTCTATCTACAAAATCAAAATTAAAATATTCATCTACAGAGTAAAAAGACATTTGTTTAAGCCACATAGAAATAAGATTCTTAAATCTACTTGTACTTAACATTTTAAAAGGTGTTGGTAACTTATTAAAAAGTTTTAACTGCAATAAAAATGACTTTTCAAAGTTTTTGTCAATCTATCATGAGGAGTGATGAAATTTTCCCTTTGTCTAGTATTATAACTATGGTTAAAAGATTGTTGTTCAAATTCAGTGATATTATCTCTACCATGTAGTAAATTACTTAAACATGGACGGCAAGGTTAAAATTTTATGATTCTTAAACTAGTTCGACAAGATTCAAGGGGAGCCAAGTTATCCCAATATTCTCAAGGCCTTTTTCATGTCATACAAACACTCTGACTATGAGAGGCATTACCCCATAATCTGATACCATACCTAATTACTGAGGGGAATAATCCATAATATACCGTGACAAGAACTTCAGTGCTGACACGTTTTGAGGGGACTATCTATTTTACTGACCAGGAGAAATCTTGACTGACTGGGTACTTCCGGTCGGCGGATTCGCTTCAAAATTGGTACTTTTGTTCTACAAACTAACCCGGACAATAATATAAAACAACCATTACCCTAACTTTTTGCTAAGGGGTACTTCGCTAGAAACACCCTGCTGACTGGGTAGAAAACCCGACTGACTGGGTACTTCCGGTCAACCGATTCGATTCAAAATTGGTACTTTTGTTCTACCAACTAACCCGGACAATAATATAAAACAACCATCCCCATAAGTTTTTGCTAAAGAGCACTTCGCTAGAAAAACACTGCTGATTGGTTAGAAAACCCGACTGACTGGGTACTTCCGGTCAACCGATTCGCTTCAATATTAGTACTTTTGTTCTACCAACTAACCCGGAAAATAATATAAAACAACCATCCCCCTACGTTTTTGCTAAAGAGCACTTCGCTAGAAAAACACTGCTGATTGGTTAGAAAACCCGACTGACTGGGTACTTCCGGTCAACCGATTTGGTTCAAAATTGGTACCTCTGTTCTACCAACAAACCCGGACAATAATATAAAACAACCATCCCCCTAAGTTTTTGCTAAAGAGCACTTCGCTAGAAAAACACTGCTGATTGGTTAGAAAACCCGACTGACTGGGTACTTCCAGTCAACCGATTCGATTCAAAATTGGTACTTTTATTCTACCAACTAACCCGAACAATAATATAAAACAACCATCCCCATAAATGTTTGCTAAAGAACACTTCGCTAGAAAAACACTGCTGATTGGTTAGAAAACCCGACTGACTGGGTACTTCCGGTCAACCGATTCGCTTCAAAATTAGTACTTTTGTTCTACCAACTAACGCGGAAAATAATATAAAACAACCATCCCCCTAAGTTTTTGCTAAAGAGTACTTCGCTAGAAAAACACTGCTGACTGGTCAGAAAACCCGACTGACTGGGTACTTCCGGTCAACCAATTCGGTTCAAAATTGGTACCTCTGTTCTACCAACTAACCCGGACAATAATATAAAACAACCATCCCCCTACGTTTTTGCTAAAGAGCACTTCGCTAGAAAAACACTGCTGATTGGTTAGAAAACCCGACTGACTGGGTACTTCCGGTCAACCGATTTGGTTCAAAATTGGTACCTCTGTTCTACCAACTAACCCAGACAATAATATAAAACAACCATTACCCTAAGTTTTTGCTAAGGGGTACTTCGCTAGAAACTCCCTGCTGACTAGTTAGAAAACCCGACTGACTGGGTACTTCCGGTCGACCGATTCGCTTCAAAAATGGTACTTTTGTACTACCAACAAACCCAGACAATAATATAAAACAACCATCCCCCTAAGTTTTTGCTAAAGAGCACTTCGCTAGAAAAACACTGCTGATTGGTTAGAAAACCCGACTGACTGGGTACTTCCGGTCAACCGATTCGATTCAAAATTGGTACTTTTATTCTACCAACTAACCCGAACAATAATATAAAACAACCATCCCCATAAATCTTTGCTAAAGAACACTTCGCTAGAAAAACACTGCTGCTGATTGGTTAGAAAACCCGACCGACTGGGTACTTCCGGTCAACCAATTCGGTTCAAAATTGGTACCTCCGTTCTACCAACTAACCCGGACAATAAAATAAAACAACCATCCCCCTACGTTTTTGCTAAAGAGCACTTCGCTAGAAACTCCCTGCTGACTAGTTAGAAAACCCAACTGACAGGGTACTTCCGGTCAACCGATTCGCATCAAAATTAGTACTTTTGTTCTACCAACTAACCCGGAAAATAATATAAAACAACCATCCCCCTACGTTTTTGCTAAAGAGCACTTCGCTAGAAAAACACTGCTGATTGGTTAGAAAACCCGACTGACTGGGTACTTCCGGTCAACCGATTCGATTCAAAATTGGTACTTTTATTCTACCAACTAACCCGAACAATAATATAAAACAACCATCCCCATAAATCTTTGCTAAAGAACACTTCGCTAGAAAAACACTGCTGATTGGTTAGAAAACCCGACTGACTGGGTACTTCCGGTCAACCGATTCGCTTCAAAATTAGTACTTTTATTCTACCAACTAACCCGGAAAATAATATAAAACAACCATCCCCCTAAGTTTTTGCTAAAGAGTACTTCGCTAGAAAAACACTGCTGACTGGTCAGAAAACCCGACTGACTGGGTACTTCCGGTCAACCAATTCGGTTCAAAATTGGTACCTCCGTTCTACCAACTAACCCGGACAATAATATAAAACAACCATCCCCCTACGTTTTTGCTAAAGAGCACTTCGCTAGAAACTCCCTGCTGACTAGTTAGAAAACCCAACTGACAGGGTACTTCCGGTCAACCGATTCGCTTAAAAATTAGTACTTTTGTTCTACCAACTAACCCGGGAAATAATATAAAACAACCATCCCCCTACGTTTTTGCTAAAGAGCACTTCGCTAGAAAAACACTGCTGATTGGTTAGAAAACCCGACTGACTGGGTACTTCCGGTCAACCGATTTGGTTCAAAATTGGTACCTCTGTTCTACCAACAAACCCGGACAATAATATAAATCAACCATCCCCCTAAGTTTTTGCCAAAGAGCACTTCGCTAGAAAAACACTGCTGATTGGTTAGAAAACCCGACTGACTGGGTACTTCCTGTCAACCGATTCGATTCAAAATTGGTACTTTTATTCTACCAACTAACCCGAACAATAATATAAAACAACCATCCCCATAAACTTTTGCTAAAGAACACTTCGCTAGAAAAACACTGCTGATTGGTTAGAAAACCCGACTGACTGGGTACTTCCGGTCAACCGATTCGCTTCAAAATTAGTACTTTTGTTCTACCAACTAACGCGGAAAATAATATAAAACAACCATCCCCCTAAGTTTTTGCTAAAGAGTACTTCGCTAGAAAAACACTGCTGACTGGTCAGAAAACCCGACTGACTGGGTACTTCCGGTCAGCCGATTCGGTTCAAAATTGGTACCTCTGTTCTACCAACTAACCCGGACAATAATATAAAACAACCATTACCCTAACTTTTTGCTAAGGGGTACTTCGCTAGAAACACCCTGCTGACTGGGTAGAAAACCCGACTGACTGGGTACTTCCGGTCAACCGATTCGATTCAAAATTGGTACTTTTGTTCTACCAACTAACCCGGACAATAATATAAAACAACCATCCCCATAATTTTTTGCTAAAGAGCACTTTGCTAGAAAAACACTGCTGATTGGTTAGAAAACCCGACTGACTGGGTACTTCCGGTCAACCGATTCGCTTCAAAATTAGTACTTTTGTTCTACCAACTAACCCGGAAAATAATATAAAACAACCATCCCCCTACGTTTTTGCTAAAGAGCACTTCGCTAGAAAAACACTGCTGATTGGTTAGAAAACCCGACTGACTGGGTACTTCCGGTCAACCGATTTGGTTCAAAATTGGTACCTCTGTTCTACCAACAAACCCGGACAATAATATAAAACAACCATCCCCCTAAGTTTTTGCTAAAGAGCACTTCGCTAGAAAAACACTGCTGATTGGTTAGAAAACCCGACTGACTGGGTACTTCCAGTCAACCGATTCGATTCAAAATTGGTACTTTTATTCTACCAACTAACCCGAACAATGATATAAAACAACCATCCCCATAAATTTTTGCTAAAGAACACTAAAGAAGTACCCCTTAGCAAAAACTTAGGGTAATGGTTGTTTTATTTTATTGTCCGGGTTAGTTGGTAGAACAAAAGTACCAATTTTGAAGCGAATTGGTTGACCGGAAGTACCCAGTCAGTCGGGTTTTCTAACCAATCAGCAGTGTTCTTCTAGCGAAGTACTCTTTAGCAAATATTTAGGGGGATGGTTGTTTTATATTGTTGTCCGGGTTAGTTGGTAGAACAAAAGTCTCAATTTTGAATCGAAACGGTTGACCGGAAGTACCCAGTCAGTCGGGTTTTCTAACCAATCAGCAGTTTTTTTCTAGCGAAGTGCTTTTTCGCAAAAACGTAGGGGGATGGTTGTTTTATATTATTGTCCGGGTTAGTTGTTAGAACAAAAGTACCAATTTTGAAGCGAATCGGTTCACCGGAAGTACCCAGTCAGTCGGGTTTTCTAACCGGTCAGCCGGGAGTAAATAGCGAAGTACCCCTTAGCAAAAACTTAGGGTAATGGTTGTTTTATGTTATTGTCCGGGTTAGTTGGTTGAACAAAAGTACAAATTTTGAAGCGAATCGGTTGACCGGAAGTACCCAGTCAGTCGGGTTTTCTAACCAATCAGCAGTGTTTTTTCTAGCGACGTGCTCTTTAGCAAAAACTTAGGGGGATGGTTGTTTTATATTATTGTCCGGGTTAGTTGGTAGAACTAAAGTACCAATTTTGAAGCGAATCGGTTTACCGGAAGTACCCAGTCAGTCGGGTTTTCTAACCGGTCAGCAGGGAGTTGATAGCGAAGTACCCCTTAGCAAAATCTTAGGGAGATGGTTGTTTTATATTATTGTCCGGGTTAGTTGGTTGAACAAAATTACCAATTTTGAAGTGAATAGGCCGACCGGAAGTACCCAGTCAGTCGGGTTTTCTGACCAGTCAGCAGGGTTTTTCTAGCGAAGTACCCCTTAGCAAAAACTTAGAGTAATGGTTGTTTTATATTATTGTCCGGGTTAGTTGGTAGAACAAAAGTACCAATTTTGGATCGAATCGGTTGACCGGAAGTACCCAGTCAGTCGGGTTTTCTAACCGGTCAGCAGGGAGTAAATAGCGAAGTACCCCTTAGCAAAAACTTAGGGTAATGGTTGTTTTATGTTATTGTCCGGGTTAGTTGGTAGAACAAAAGTACACATTTTGAAGCGAATCGGTTGACCGGAAGTACCCAGTCAGTCGGGTTTTCTAACCAATCAGCAGTGTTTTTCTAGCGAAGTGCTCTTTAGCAAAAACTTAGGGGGATGGTTGTTTTATATTATTGTCCAGGTTAGTTGGTAGAACTAAAGTACCAATTTTGAAGCGATTCGGTTGACCGGAAGTACCCAGTCAGTCGGGTTTTCTAACCGGTCAGCAGGGAGTTGATAGCGAAGTACCCCTTAGCAAAAATTTAGGGGGATGGTTTTTTTATATTATTGTCCGGGTTAGTTGGTAGAACAAAAGTACCAATTTTGAAGCGAATCCGCCGACCGGAAGTACCCAGTCAGTCAAGATTTCTCCTGGTCAGTAAAATAGATAGTCCCCGTTTTGAGTTTTCTCATTAAGTAAATAACACGAGACAGTCTCCTAATTACAAATTATATGTGAGGTTCCCAACTTAGTTTACTATCAATACACATACCTATGTTTTACATTAGTAAGGCTATCTTCATTGAAATGACTATTGTTCAGAGAAAAGCAGACTAGCTCTGTTTTTGATTCATTAATTATTAAATTGTTACTAGTAAAAAATTGTTTAGATTCATTCATAGTAATAGTAAGCATGTTTTTTGTGTAGGCTAAGTCTCGGTTAGAACACAATAAAGTTGTATCATCTGCATAAAGTATAGGAAAAGCAGAAACATTACAATATAGATCGTTAATAAATACCAAAAACAGGAAAGGGCCTAAAGTCTATTTCAACCCAGGAGTAGGCGGAACCAGTCGACCGTACTAATACCCTCACCCCTTGGGTCTATTGTGTGAGATCGGGGATGGGCACGCGTCGTCGGCCTTTGTCGGTGAGTCATTGCTGCTGGTCCCAGTGTCAATATGCAAACTTTTTTAATTGAAAGAAAAACTTCAAACAAAATATATCACGCGCTGTGTTTTGATCGCCTGATTATTTTGATACCAAGTATGAAGGAAATCGGTTAATTTTGGGGAAGGCAAAGTAAATAATTAAATCGTATAGGCCCCTACGTGTTTTTCAAACAGTGTTTAATGGACATAAATACTCAGTAAATTTACTTTGATTAAATTATGGATGAGTTTGCAGTGGACAGACAGTTTTTTGTTAGTTAAATGCATTATCAAAATATAGACATAAAATATATACTGTTATCAGTGTGCATTTATTTACACTTATTCATTAACATTATATTGAAAAAACCCTATTAAAATTAAATAAATCTTAGTAATATATACACAAAATAAAAATAAATAGACAAATACATCAAAGTAATTTTTTCAAAAATTGTTAACACTGATTATTTGGGCCTAAAATATATTTTTATTTATTATATTTTTAGATACATGGCGATATATATTGTGTACAGTAGTAATTAAATGGTTGTTATCAAACTCATCCATAATTTAATCAAAGTAAATTTACTGACTTATTTACGTCCATTAAACGCTATTTGAAAAACACGTATACGATTCAATTATTTACTTTGCCTTCCCCAAAATTAACCGATTTCCTTCATATTTGGTATCAAAATAATCAGGCGATCAAAACACAGCGCGTGATATATTTTGTTTGAAGTTTTTCTTTCAATTAAAAAATTTTGCATTTTGACACTGGGACCAGCAGCAATGACTCACTGACAAAGGCCGACGACGCTTGCCCATACCCTATCTCGCACAATAGACTCAAGGGGTGAGGGTATTAGTACGGTCGACTGGTTCCGCCTACTCCTGGGTTGAAATAGACTTTAACACCGAACCTTGCGGTACACCAGCTATCGTGGTCAGGTACTCTGATGACAAGTTATTTAAAACTATCTTTTGTTTTCTATTACAAAGATAAGATTTTATTAAACTAAGTTCTAAATGTGTAACACCATAAAATTCAAGTTTTTCACATAAGATATCATGAGAGATACAGTCAAAAGCTTTACATAAGTCAATTAAGCAGGCTCCAACCGTCAGATTACCCTCAAAACAATTAATCACATATTCAACTAATGATTCGACCGCCATTTTAGTTGAGTGGAAAGGCCTAAAACCATACTGATGAGAATACAGACGATTGTTGACATTAAAATAATTAAGTTGACTAAAAATGCAAGATCAAATTACTTTACTTAAAATTGGTACAACTGCAATAGACCTATAACATTCTGGTTGGTTTACATTTCCTTTTAAAAAATGGGTGTAACCTTTGTGAGTTTAAGATTATCAGAGGAAACTCCTTGCGCTAAACTCATGTTTATTAAAAAAGTCAATGGAGTCAGTATTACATTGATGACATATTTTACAATATAATTGGAAAGACCATAAACATCAGGAGTACGTGATCGATACACTCATTTTGGACACTGATTTAAACATATCATCCTCACTAACCCAATTCCAATTAAAGACATTTTCACATGTTACAGAACAATTTGATTTTTTTTATTTATTGACACGTTGGATGCGGAGGACGATAATTCCCGCCCTCTAATTAACATTGAAACTTGTGATTTTCATGTTTAAACATGTTTGTCAGCACTGAACGTGTTAAGCAACTCAAAAGATGAGACATCATCTGAGTTACGAGTAGATACCTTATAGCTAAGTGGGACGTTGACAAAGAAATCATTGAAATTTTCAGGTGATACAGTAATACATAGATGACATTTTTGTGAGAGAGGTTGGCCTCCTTAACAATACTCCAAGCCGTTTTACATTTGTTCTTTGTTATGTGAAAATCATTAGCAGCAATCTTTGCATCTTTAACAGCTTTTACATATAAGCTTTTAAAATTCTTAAACCTAACCTTATCTTCCACATTTAAAGAACATTTCCATTTTTAATATAGTGCAAGCATCAACGAACGCATATTTTTCAATTCATGGGAATACCAGGTATTCTGGTTGTGTTTAGGCTTAGACCTATTTCACAAAAGGCTTCATAGTAATAAGAGGACAAGCACAGTTAAAATGATACAGCAAAACATCTAAGAACATTGAGAAACTAACATTAACATCACTTATGCCTAAAACATATAAAAAAGACCAATCAACTGCAGATAGACAACATTTAAATTCATCAAGCCTATTAATCGAGGTCAAATGTTCGAGGTAATCGAGGTAATTGCAGTCTCACACTTTGTCCTTCAAGAAGTTAAACAGATCTGATCAAGTTATGGAAACTAACCCATACACCTTTATGGTCAGACAAAATGTGCTGCCCTAGTAATGTGCAATTGCAATTAACCTTAATAATATTGGTAACTATATTGTCAATACAGGATAGGTCATGAGTGGGTGCAAAGTTTGTACAATACAAATCAAACAATCACAGAGTATTCAAAAAATCTTGGGTAACAGCTCTATTTTCTTTTAATATATCAATATTAAAATGACCCGCTACTGCAATTTAGTTAAAAGGTTTCTTATATAAAAACATAAGTACATTTTAAAGGATAGAAAGTAAAGTTAAGTAATCAGAATCTGGTGTTCTATAAACTGAAACTCCAAAAAAATTTAATTCCACTAACCTAACCGCTGTAATTTCACAAATAAAATTAGTTACAAAATTTGAGAGATCTATTACATCATATTTTAAGTCTTGCTTCACTAATATTTCTGCACCACCTCGGATAAGAGGGAGTTTTCTGCAAAACGAGCTTGCGTACACGAAACCATCAGGACATAGAGCAGGGTTTCATCATAGTGCAGCCAGTGTTCGGATATGCAAATCACATCTGCAGGTTTGTGTAGTGGGTTACTTTCCAGGCGTTGCATCGTACTAAGCAGTGATTGAATGTTTATATGTGCAATAGTTAACTCATATTGACTAGTTGAGACCAAAGAAGTATTAGGCCTATCAATCACAGTCAAACGAATGTCTGGATTCAAATTGGTGTTAAGGTTAAAGTCAATTGAGCTAGAATTACACACAAAGGATTTATCTTGTGTACTACCTAACCTATCACTAGCACCAACCTGTATTGATAAGGGAAAAGAGTCCTTAATTTCTTCTTTTCCGGGATTTGGCCAAGTATTTCATAAGCAACACTTGGCCAACGTTACATGTTTCCCTGGTCAGATTTATAGCCTAGGGGAATGGCCTCTAATTTACTTTTACACCTTGAGTTTTCAAAATTACTAGGTGTACGCTCATTCCTCGCGTATAAGGATAATTGAAACACATGATCAAACTTAAATCGAGTCTCATAAAAAATTCAATATCTGATTTGAGTAACATCATCAGAATAAATTCTGGTATCATTTAACTGCCGCCAGAATCCGGGTTTTATGTCTATATAGCTATAGTTTAGTCACTTCTCCCCTAAGAATCAATTATCGCGGTAGGTGAGAGCGTATCGCACTGGCTCTTGGAGCGTAAGGTCGCAGGTTCGGATCCCGCCGCCGACTTAACATTTTATCCGTAGAAAAACATACATACATTTATCACTTGTTTTGATCAAAGTAAATGTTGTATAAATACGTAAATTTATTTATTTTTAAAATAAATTGAAGATTTCAGGCATGGTTTGTTGTTAGGATTGGCATGGGTGCGTTATCTTAGAACAAACAGAGTATTTTGGGCTAAGCAGTGACTAGCAGTGTGGTTAATTTAACTTTTAAGAGAACAGCGAGTTTCCTATATGAACTAATGTTAACAATTTCTATAGGCCAAGTCAAAATATCCTTAAGGATTAACAATAAGTCGTCAGGTCCAGTTATTTAGATGAAAAAATGAGACTTCAATATATTGTTTCAATAACCTAGGCTATCATGAAATTAAATTCTATAAACATGGGTTGGCCCAAGACCGTACATGAAACTTCTAAAATGACAAGTAGCCTAAGTGTATATGACTACATTTTATAGTCATAGGTCCAAGTTTATGATGAAAACAGCTCACTATAATCCAAACCTAGGAGATGTCAAATCATTTCACATAACCTGTACAAAAGGCTTAGTTTGGTTAGAATAGTTTAAAGCTTTTGTTTTGGTTCACTACAACATTCCTGGCAATGTGTTTAAAGTATTTTACAACAGTTGTATTTAAAAAAATGATAGTTCAATATATTGTTTCAATAGCCTAGGCTATCATGAAATTAAATTCTATAAACATGGGTTGGTCCAAGACCGTACATGGAACTTCTAAAATGGTAAGTAGCCTAAGTGTATAGGCCTACATTTTATAGCCATAGGTCCAAGTTTATGATGAAAACAGCTCACTATAATCCAAACCTAGGTTATGTCAAATCATTTCAGATAACCTGTATAAAAGGCTTAGTTTGGTTAGAATAGTTTAAGGCTTTTGTTTTGGTTCCTTACAACATTCCTGGTAATGTTTTAAGTATTTTAAAACAGTTGTATTTTACAGAATGATATTTCAATATATTGTTTCAATAGCCTAGGCTATTAATGAAATCCATACAGTTTTTACAGTTTTTTTTAATGAAATTAAATTCTATAAACATGGGTTGGTCCAAGACCGTACATGAAACTTCTAAAATGGCAAGTAGCCTAAGTGTATAGGCCTACAATTTATAGCCATAGGTCCAAGTTTATGATGAAAACAACTCACTATAATCCAAACCTAGGATTTGTCAAATCATTTCAGATAACCTGTATAAAAGGCTTAGTTTGGTTAGAATAGTTTAAAGCTTTTATTTTGGTTCGCTACAACATTCCTGGTAATGTGTTTAAAGTATTTTACAACATTGTATTGCCAGTTTAATGTCGGCTTACCCTTACTGTAATCCAACCCTAGGCTATGTCAAATCATTCAAAATAACCTTCCGAAAAAGGCTGTTTGGTTAGAATAATCTATAGCTTTTATTGTGGTTACCTACTACATTGCTGGTAATGTATGTTAGGTAATGTAGACAATTTTTATTATTAATTTAGTGAAAATATAACCTAGCAAATAATTGTCCTACAAAATAAATTTTAAGGTTGTTCGCTTACTGTGACTAACTTCATCAACGCTTTCTAGACAAATTGAGGCTTTGTATACTTTTTACACATGACAATCACAATATTACCAATTGTCTAAGAAAATATAATAAAACAAACTATTTTATAAGTTAAGTTAATATCTTAGAATCTACAGTCATCAAAAAGTTATTTTTAGTTTTTCGATCTGCCACACGCGTCGTCTGTCGTCTGCCACTGTTACAATCGTCGCCTCCGACGACTGACAATATTTACACAGAGTAGGCGTACTAAGGGAATATTAACTGTATGGATTTTTTTTTTAAACGTACACTTAATAATTTATAAAATAATAAATATGCTCACAACTTAAATAAACGGTATCAGGAAACTGACACATACTTTCTCCCTTTTAGCCCAACTTTAATGAATAAATTACTTTATATTTACTAGATATAGTATACAAAGCACGGTTGAATGTACAGAAAATCTTGAAACAAGTTGTTTTAAAAAACATTCGCCCAAATCCCTGCTTTGGAGGCACTACAGAATCCATTGCTGCACTCGTGCTTTTAAGAGGGGAAATGCCCCCTATTCCCCCCCAAGGTTATTAAGGGGCAACAAATTTCGAATTTCCTCTGTTGGTCAATAATAACTTGACAAGCATATCAAGTTTGAATGAAATTAATCAGTAAATAAGAGAGAAATAGTAATTTTTTTATTCCCCATAAGAATAACATGGGTACAACGTACTGCGTTTACCGCAAAATGAAAATTTCAATTTTCTCCGAAACCAGCAATCGTAAAATAGTAATTCAAAATACTAAATTATTTAGTTTTTTGCGCTTTTTTTAATGGTGAATAGTAATATTTTTTTATATTTGTCTTTTTATGAAAAATCCAAAAAACAGAATTTTTTATGTTTTAAGTCCTGTAATTTCTGAACCCAAATTTTTACAGGAATGCGGGTGGTGCCATTTTGTTGGAAAACTAAAGTTCTACAAACGACTAAAGTTTAATCAAAATCGTTAGAGCCGTTTTTGAGAAATTTGGATTTTTCATGTTTTTTGGAGGTTTTGGGGGGAAAATTACCCTTAAAAATCAAAAATTCAAAAAAATGCAAAAAAACGCCTGGAGATATCATGGATTAGTACCTACATGCCAAATTTCATAAAAATCGGTCCATTGGTTAGGGCTCTAGCTCTGTACACATCCACACAGACACGCACGCACGCACGCACGCACGCACGCACGCACGCACGCACGCACGCGCGCACACACACACACACACACACACACACACACACACACACACACACACACACACACATCACGTAAAAACCACTTTTTTGGGTTCAGGGAGCACCAAAACGACTATTTCCACTAACAACTCAAAATCGAAAATTTTTACGAAAACAATACTTTCTCCATATACTATGTATAAGGGGAGAAAGTAAAATATACTTTGATTTATCTCGCTTGTGTGTTTTTTGTTGGTAAAAAAACTTTTGTTATCCAGTATAACAAAGTATACTCTAGTAAACTAACTACTGTTACTCTGTGGTTGAAACATAGACGTCGGCTAAATTTTAACGATTCAAGTACCACTAAAATGGCTTCCAATGTTATTCTTATGGAGAAAAAAATAAATTTGGTTTTTAAATAATTTGATTAATACAGAACGAAATTATCTGAATAACGAACTTGACCGAGATTTTGACCTGTTAGGTTTTTCTGGAAAATTTTAAGTTTAACTGTGGAGGCGTTCTCGATTTATTATGGTCACAGACACGCCAGTTGAGTTTATTCTCTTACCAGTCTAAGCAGTAAGTTGTGTATAAGGATGACTTCACTTCGTTCAATTATCCAAATAACCAATTCTATAATTCTATCAGCAACATATTTCCTACCTACATTATTCAGATGGATTCCACTTACAGTATGAAATCTTATACCAATATTACTTATATCCACAAACGGAACATTTTCAAATCTACTGCATATCTTCCTAATCCCACAGTTTGCTGATCGCACCTCTTCGTTCACACAGAACCAGTATTTCAAATCATATCGATCAGGAACTGAGAATACGACAACATTGTTACTTCGGATTACACTAAGTCTTTTCTTAAGTGAAGATAGCATGTTCTTTGTTTTATTCCCAGCCACGTCATTTGTTCCTGCCATTATAACAAAGTTGGCAGCTCAAACTACAGATTCAAAGTTGGTGCTCAAATAAAATAAACTCAAAATACGGGTTTGTTATCCAAATAAAAGTCGTTGGTCACCTTTTGTACGAATCCCATACTTTCTAATTGAAAATAAGGTATTTCAAAAATTCCCCCGCTAAAATCGAAAAATCCCTCCAAAATAAAATTTTATAGTGTGATACACGCTATCATCCCCCCCTGTGGGCACCCCTGGTAAAAACCACACGTAGATGTCCTCAGGGGGTGGGGGTCCTGTCTCCCCTGTTGGTGGATGATCTCATCAAAATCTCAATAAGAGTGACATTTTTGCTCAGGGCTATGCAGATGGCGTGGTGCTTCTGGTGGTTGGTAAGCATAATTGCATTCTCTGACCTCATGAACGGAGCCCTGAGGTCGGTGGATCGGTGGTGCAGAGAGGTTGGACTCTCAATCAACCCCTCAAAGGCTGTCTCAGTTCCTTTAATAAAGAGAAGGAATCTTACTGGGATTGGACCTTTACGACTGCAGGGCTCATGTGTAGAACTGCAGATTCAGGTGAAGTATCTAGGTGTCATTCTGGACCGAACACTTCAGTGGGGACCACATCTACAGAAGGTCATAAGGTCAGAAGGTCAGATCGGGGTAAGTGGTCTCTCTTTGCATGTAGGCGATGGTCGGGTCAAACTGGGGGCTGCAGCCTAGGCTCACAGCCATGTCTGCTCCACTCATTGGCCCTGATCCCTTTTGGGAAATGAATCTCTCGTGAGTATGCAGGTCAGTCCATCACATCATGGGCTTGGGAGAGGCACCACAGGAGATGGGTGGAGCTCCCTGTATTGAGGGTAAGCAAGCTCACCTAGGTAGATGGGACATCAAACAAATCACAGGGTTAGTCACAAGGACATGGACACCTGAAGAAACACTTGCTACGTATAGGCATCTTCAATTGAGACCCTGCGTGTAGTCAATTTGATGTTTCTGCCGTTCTACGACCAGTTGACTAATGCTTGCATCATTTTAGAAGAAAGATGGATGCATGAAAACTATTTTAAAAGTTTGGTGTTTTTACCTTAAAATAAAAAAATAAAATAAGACCCCGGCCACGGTCTTGGGTTCCGGGGCAGTTGTCCCCCCTTCCCACCCCTGCGTGGCCCTGGTGAGAGGCGCAGCTATAAATAAACTAACACCTCACTTTGTGTACTTGCAATTAGCCGCCCACCAGTGTATCAATTAACCTAAGATAATCATCTTTTTCTCTGATACTCAAATACTAAAAGACTAAAGTCTTGCCGATTTCATAAGTTTTTTATATCATGGTGTTGTATACAGTATATTCCTGCAAGTATAAAAATAAAGATTAGTCCTGGAAAATGATTTCAGAAAGCTCTAAAGACATATCTCATAAATAATCCTGTATATTCCATGAATGAGTTTGTTTTTTAGACATATCTGTACGCTTATTCTAGCTATATTGTGCACGATATTGTTATAATTTATTTTTAATGACCTTGCTAGAATTTTTATCACATAACATTTGTGAACTATAGGTTTTATTGTTACTATCTAGTTTAGTTTATGGAACAAAAAAGTACTTTTATTACATTATTCTGCCTGAATAATTTGTGCAGCATATTTAAAATAAAAGATATTTGAATTCAATCAAATATTTGAACACTTGCCTTCGGCTCGCTTGGGGCTCTTCCCCCAGACACCACCAGGGGGTTCCTTGAAATATTGTACAGAACAAAATGTTGGTATCAAAGTTGTAGATCACCTAAGACCCATGGAGCGTAGTAAAAACATATAAACATCCAAATATCACGGAAATTCAAAAATAAAAATAATTCTGTTTTAGGCCTCAGTTGTTAAAAATTCTATCATAACTAATGTTGCATACAGGCTTTGGGAAGTAGTTCTTGTATGATAAAATATTAAGCCTGTAAATGCACGGCTTAAGCCGATCAAACCAACTCCTTTTTCTACTCTATAATTTGTTGTATGACAATCTGTGTCGAAGTCCCTATTGACGTTGCTGATTTTTATGGCTGAAATTTGAACGTAAGTATATATTATTAAAAATTTGCGGCTATTAGTTACTGTTAAGTACTTGCATTTATTTTAAGCACCCCTTGATATTTGAATTATTGGCAAATTTCAACAAATATTTTGTGGTTTTAGCGAATTTCCCCTATAGGGAAGAAGCTATTACCGTAGTCGGCATGGTAAGACCTAGGCCCGGGACCATAATAACTTTTCGTTTTGAGGTCCCCAGACCCCAAAAACACCATTCGTTCGAAACTGTATATATATATATATATGTATATATATGTGTCCGTGAGCACGATAACTCTCGTAAAAATTATCCGATTTTGATGAAATTTGGTATAAACGTGTAAAGCAACTTTTATGACTTTAAGTTCGAAAACCAGCCAGATCGCTTTATCCGAAGGGGTATTTTGGGGGGGTTTTGTACCCCAAAAATGGGTTTTTTGAATTTTTTATATATAATTGTGGAAATAGTCAAACTTTAGTTTTTCCCCATTGGATTCAGCTTAAAAAAACACACAATTTGGTATTTTGATCATTTCTCTACGTTAATTGGTTACCGAGATATTGAAAGTGCTAAACACAGTACGTTGTCTAATGTTATTCTTATGGAGGAAAATAAAAATTTTATATCTCGCTTATTTATGAACATATACTGACAAAACTTGGTATACGGCTTCATCTGGTTGTGGACCATTGATATTTGCTCAAAAAAACAATTTGTTGCCAAAGGCTCCCGTAGCAGCAAACCTGCGTACTCAGCCCCATGTTATTCTTATGGAGAATAAGTAACGTGTTATCTCCCTTAATTATGAAAATAAATTAATGAAATTTGGTGTGTGACTTCACCTAGTTGAGTTATATTGATATTAGCATAAAACCCCATTTTTTGTGTTCCTTGCTTCAGCAAACCTGCATACTCAGCCGCCATGTTATTCTTATGGAGAATAATTAAAATGTCATAAATCGTTTATTTATGAATGTATATTGATGAAACTTGGTATGTAGCTTTATGTGGTATTAAGATAAACATATATGAATTTGAAATTCGCTGAGTACGCAGGTTTGCTGCTACGGGGGTATTTAATTTGTTGCTACTTTAATGTTGTACTTAAATGGTTACTTATTTTCATACAATATGTCTACATTGGGCCTTCACTTAGTATATCGCAGCAGTCACATGACAAAAAACTAGTTTTAGTTTTTTTGTTTTTGATTACACTAACCCCTCCAAAAATCAAAAGGCTTTCAATTTATTTTTCATGTTTATCATTTGTTTTGAGAACAACATTCCCTTTTTAGCACTTTTTATACTCACTTAAACTCATGTTTATAATTTACTAGTATTCCTAGCAGTAGAATGTGTGTAAATATGAATTTAAATCTTAATTTTACTCCCAGGCGATTAAAATAAATCTTTTAAGCATAAAACAAGGATGAAATCAGACAGAATTTATGGAATGACTTAAAACTTAATGGTGATTATCACAAACATATTCTTAACCCATTGGATACTTAGTTTTTTAATGGCTGCATGGCCCCAGAAACCCAATTAATTTCAATATTTTGCAGTGTTTTAGTAAATAAACTGTAAAAAATTTACTTTTGCTACTAATTGGGCAAACATAGTGTTTTTCTTGAAGCTGGATACATTTTATTTTTAATATTTGAATAGAAAACAAAAAATAAAATAATCATATTTAAAATATTTTTTTATAAAAATAAAAATACATTTTTTAAATTTTGTTGAAAAAAAAATAATAAAGTAAAAACGAGTTCGCACGCAGCACGCTGACGTGAGGGAAGTGAATTTCCACATAAAAACTTGTGAAACTCAAAATCAGTGTAAAAACATACATTTATTCCAATTTTTATTGAAATATGAAAACATTGATTTTTGGCTGTTCTGATGCTCCTGGTTTCATTTACCTGCAAAGCTGGGAATACAATTTTGCGCATTATAATGTTAGGAGAAGGTCCAGGCAGGCTTGAAAGTAGGCGTGAGTTGCTGGGGATGAAAAAAGTACTCTAACAAAGGAATTGCAGGCTTTTATAGTGTAAAACCCCCATAAGACAACGTACTATGTTTAGTCGAAACACATTTTCTTTAATAACTCAGTGAATATTTATGCTAGAATGACGAGAGAGGGCTTAAAACTTTCGCCTCACTATATCCCATCTTTTTACATGCATTAATTTTGCCTCCGGGGCTTTTCTGACCATTTTTGGGCCCAAAAACTCAAAATTTGAAAGATTAATCAATCCCCAAAAAAGTGGTTTAGAGTTTTCCGATTGTTTTGCCCAACAAACTTGTCCAACTGATTACAGAAAGGATTGTCCCTACCAAATTTGAAATAAATCGGACAAAATGTGACCGCTAGAGTGCAAACACACACACACATATATATATATATATATATATATATACATATATATACATATGTATATATACATATGTATATATACATATATATATATATATATATATATATATATATATAACATTTTGAACGACCCCTCAAAACGTGTTCAGGGGGTCACGTTAGGAACTTCTATGGTGGTCCCGGGCTTAAGTTTCACCGTGCGGGTCATGCTAATAGTTCACTTTCCAAAGGAAATTCACTAATAAAACATAAAATAAATGTCTAATCAATTTTCTAGTAAAGTGCAAAACCTATTTCCTTTCATACAATTTTTTAGTTTTTTATTTTATCCAAAAAACAAATTTTTTATGATTTTGTTTGCAAAACAACTTTTTTTAAATAATTTATATTTTTACCCGTTTGCCAAAAATGGACCACAATGCAATATTTTACCTATGAAAATCATTCATGGATATAAGCTTTAAGTAAAAACAATTTAAAAAAATTTTTTCGAAAAAAACATGGTATTACATCATCACGGAACCACTCCGTGAAAAAGGTTTTGGGCCAAAACGGCTATGACAGAACCGTTCCGTGAAAAGTATTCAATGGGTTAATTCGTTCAACGTTGTTTATTATTTATTTATTGCTTCTTGAGAATATAGGCAAGGAAGGTAGTGGGGGAGGTGTGATGGGGTAGACAGCAAAACCTGACCTTTGACAGGACCTTTTGTCCTCGAGTCGAAAATGTAATATTTGTGTTCAGTCCCTTTCACCATTTTGATAAATTCATTTTGGTTTGATAAACTAAGTAAATTCAAAATAATGAATTTATTACAATTATTATTATGAAACGTACTGTAGTGTATCTAACATTTTTAGTACCGCAGACGCCTAGTAAAACATATCAGGAACTCACATGAAAATGTCTCTTAATTTGAATGTTTATGAAATATCATGGAACTCACATTAAAAAAATCCATATATTCATTCCTGTTTTTTACTAATAATTTGTATGTTTAAGATATTTTATGCAATTTCGGCCAATATTTTGTTTTCATTTAACCCTTTGAGGTTGATTAAATTAAATCACCCAGACACCCTGAGACTGAATTAATTTTGGCTATTTTGTATAGATTTTACTATTGTTACATTTAATTACCTAAATTAATTTTAAAATGCATTTATGAGTGTTTATTTTTAAGGCACTTTGATTACATACTGTATATTGGTGAAATGAAAATAAAAATGTATACCTGTTTTATTTTTGCTTCCATATATTTTTAGTACATATGTACTATATGTGACAGATTACGAGAGTAAAAACCCATTTATATTTATTTGTCAGTCAAATGAACACACAAAAAACATTCAAAAATATCGTCATCACTAATTTTATTAGTCATAATTATAACTAAACAAAAGAGTAAACATAACCAAAACACCACAGACAACAATCGGAGCTAGAACTATCAGACGCTTGCAGATGACACAAGACACCGCGAATTGTGAAGTATAGTTCATGGAGTAATAATATTTATTTCAGAACAAAATAATCCATGGAGTAGATAAAATAAACGTTAAAAGTAATAAGGAATGTATAAGAAGCAAATAGACATAAAATCATTACATTATATTTAGTTTTAGCGCACTTCATACCAGCTAAACGTCACGGCGAGTATAGGTCGCCATTCGAGCGTTCGGGAAAATGGCGCGCGGCGACCTATACTCGCCATTCGACCGCAAAGGGTTAGTGAGGGTTTAAAATTAGGATTTAAAATTCCTAACTTTGCATAACAAAATAAAGCGTTTTCATTGTTATTTTTTACCAACTGATGTTCTGATTTTTTTGAGGGATGTGATGTCACTAATTGTCACACCCACAGACCAAGTAACAGAAATGCGTGTCAGGCGTTCCTGTAGACTAGTGTGAAGAGATCAGAGGACTTTGTAATATCCCGTTTATGAGAAATAATCCATTGAATAACAAGAAGACACTGACGCATTTATGCGCAGACGGTCTATTTTAACAATGTGATCGGCCGATTAAAATATGCGCCAACAGTCTATGGGAAGAAACAGGGTGACGCATAGATGCATCACGATTCTATAATAATGAAAAATCCGCATAATTGCATTAGTCAGTTAAATAAACAAACTAGCTGGTGTCCCGTTCTTAGCACATTACACATGTTTGTCTTTGTTAAATATTGTTTTTACTGTTCTCACAATCACAAAAACCCAGTTGTTTAAAAAATGTTATACACTCATAATGTTGATCTGTAATAATTAAACAAATTAATATCCATAAAAAGATTGGAACTTTTGAAGACCCGTGGGGCAGAGTCCTAAAGGATTTTCAAAATGTCAATCAGCCTATACATAGCCCATATACAATAGATACCCTCATGCAAAATTTCAACCCATCAGTTCCAGGGTAAATACATTAAAAATGCTACAGAGATGACAAAAGAGAAAGAACTTCCTTTTATTTGATTGAAATTCATTGTGGTGATGGTGAGTTTGTTATTTAAGTAATTACTGAGTATATTTTCTACCACTATTAGATAAAAACAAGGTTTCACAGTGTTTTGGAATCTTTAATTTCATCCATTCTTCAGGTTAGAAGAATACATAGAGCACAGAGCACACCAAAACTAATGGCACAATCCAGCCAAAGCTGGAAAAGATTGCAAAAAATATCTAAGAACTGGAAAAGCAATCAAAAGTTTCATTTTTTATATATTTTGCAAGAGTATTATTGATGATTCTATGATACATTGTTTGGCCTGGAATCAAAATCAAACCCAGAGAAGAATAAGAATAAAAATTGGAATTGAGAAATTTGGTTAACAGACCCTTAATGATATACAAGGGCAAAACAAATGAAAAAAAACACAAATTTATTTAAGAACTTTAATTGTTCTAGATTTATAAAATGTAATACCCAGTAAATAATTTGTCATACGTACTTCATTATTATTATAAAACAACCTAACCTAGAAAACACAAGTATTAAAATACATAATAATAAGAAAAACACAAATCGTTAAAAATGAATAAACCTTAAAAAAACTTACATTTACTAAATTGCTTGGTTCGAACTATACTAAGAAGCACATAAATTAAACGTATGAAAATAAATAAACCATCTTAAATTTACCTTTAGCAAATGTCTGAGATACAATGTTATTTTTTAACTCAGTTCGTAACAAAATATTATATGGATAAATGAGCACTGTAGAGAGTACCAAATACTTTCAATTATTTAAAATTATTGGATCTAATTTTAAGAATCTTATAATTAATTTTAACCATTAGTTTGATGCTAAAGCTTTTCAAAATTTAAGAATATAAAAATATTTTAAAGCCAGCTTTAAAAATCACTGTTTTTTTTTTGGCAAGAGTCATGTGGTTTTTAGGAGGCGTATATATTCAATCACATTAAACAATTATTCAGTACTCCAACAGATTAAGCAAGATGAAAATTAAGCTGAACTTGACAATGAATGTATGATACATTCTAAAAACTAAAATGAATATTTATATAAATTAACTTAGATTTTAAATTGTGTCAGATACTCATATCTTATTAAAGGTGGATTTACAATGTAAGATATACTCATATCTTATTAAACGTGTGGTGCAAAACGTAATGCCAGTTAAGAAAAAAGGTTATACAATTTAGTAATACAACATTAGTAAGTATTGTATTTAATGATAAAATGTTAAACAAAAACATTGAGATATTGCTTTTACTTACATAAAACAAAAAACTACAAAATTATTGCCATTGAAGGAGAGGCACCAATGTAAAATTGCTAGATATTTTCAAAACACACACACACACAAGGTGAAAGTTTCCAAGTTGGAATATGGCCACCTATTTGTTTTTTACAAGGCAAATAAACATGTTATTTGAAACATTACTGACCTAAACAGACAATATCTAATTATTGCACATGTCAAGGAGGTAAAGATTAGGATGTAGATGTTCAAGCCTATATCTCAATGTTTGGGAAGTATATTAGAAATGATTAAATAAGTGGCCTACCTTTACTGATATGCTTTTAAAATTTAACCAGTTCTTTCTACAGACTCAGAATAAAACTTTATCAAATATTTACTCCAAAATAAAACAGTCTTATATAAATCACATAGTTTCCCAATCTACAGCAAACTCTCAGTTGTAGAGTCAATGGTAACTCAGTTCACTATATACAATCCGGCTTCGATCCGACTAGGACTGCTGCTTCAACATCCCCTACAACACTCTTTATAATATTAAAGGATAATCAGTTTAATTTATTTATAAGAGAGGGGAAAACAATTGTTACAACACATTTTTTACCAATATATACCAAATAAGCAATTATTTACTGTGTTCGAAAGCAAATTGTTTTTTTAAATCCTAACGATCGACCAAAAAACTAAATGTTACTGTAAAGGATCTATTTTCATCAAACGTTATTAACAACACTATATAAACAATAAAAAAATGTTGAACATTCTCAGTTTTGTTTAAAACACATTTGTAACTTGTAAAAACACCCTTGTCCACTAAGGTGGTCGACAGTTAAAAGAAACACTTTCAAAGTGTACTACAAAACAATATATAGTAAATCGCACAATACAATATGTTTGTAATGGGATTAACACTAAATGTCAGCTAATGTGAACTAATAAATAAACAACTAACCAAACTATAGAGCTAAACATTGTAATGATGGGCTAACGAATATGTAACAAGAGAATGGTTTGCTCTGAGAGGTTGTTGTTGAGAGGAGACAACGTAACAACCTTGTAGTGGGCTGAGCTCAGTCTTATCACATAATCAGGGAGTCTGATCTGCAAAAAATATCTTTTAAACAAATATCGAGAGAAGAAAAAATAAGGCAATAGGCCCGTTATAGCTGAGAGTGTATAGTCATTATCACACAGGAAGTTTTGTTTCATCTGTCATTAAGACACACATAAGTGATCGTATTGCTCAGACTATTTTCATGTATGACTTACCATCAATAAATAACAATGTAAATAGTAGGCCTAAGTATGTTAAATCTAAAATATTTAATAATCAAACCATTTCTTTGTTTAATACAATGTTAAAGAATAAGAGTTGGCAATCGGTTTACTTACTATTACGATGTAAATGATGGATCTACTGTAAATTATTGTTTTTATGAATTTGTAAGTACAATATGTTACAATTTTTATCTTATGTTTTCCTCTTGCAACTAAAAAAAATAAATTACCAACCAAGCAATGTAAAGACCCCTGCCCGTTAAAATGATGGTACTATAAGAATTACCACCTTGAAAATTTTGCATATGACATAACATTTAGTTAATCTGACTCCAGATTAAAATCATGTAACGTACAGGCTAAGAAAGCATATACATTGAAAGTAATAAAAGCAAAGATTAAGGCTAACGAGAAGTTTATTAATGATTATTGGAAGACTATGTTACTTACATATATTCACATCAAAACAGCTCCAAATTTGGTAATTGATGTGTCAGTGCATGTTTCAATATTAAGATATCATCTTCAGTTACTTCTGATGGTCATCAAGCAGCTGAAGATGATATATTAATATCAAAACATGTACTGACACATTAATTACCACATTTTGAGCATTTTTTTACGTTAATATATGTAAGTAATATAGTTTTTTTTACAATAATTATTCCTATAGCTCAGGGGCTATAAACATGGATTATGAATATTTATTAATGATTCTAACAATAAGACAAAAACTCTGTGGGATTTAAAAAACAGTGGTCTAAATTGTAGGAAAAGCTCTGTGGCAAAAGAGTTGTTTTTGAGTCCATTTGAGTTTAAACACGTTTTTGTTAGCATAAGTAATTCTACTTTACAATGTGTACATGCTACATTGAAAGTTCACTGGTTAACTTATTCACAGCTGTTATGATTCTTTTGTTTTGATTTGAAACCCCAAAAACCTAATAATAACATTTAACGAGATTTTTAACAAAATAGTTTTCCTGAGGTTGAGATTTTACCAATCGATTTTGTAAGTCCAAAAGCCTCTAATTATAACATTTTTTAACAAAATCGTTCTGTTGGATCCCGCGATAAATTTTGCAAACAAACAGACATTGCTCATAATATTAAAATAGGATTATCATACAAAATACTAAAAACAGGTGTTTATCTGTCTCCACTTCAATTGGAATGGTACGACATACAGAATGACGCCACCAACACAGACTAAGATAACATTCCATTGAGCCTGGCTCAGCAGTAGTTCGTTTGAATGTCTTGCATTTTAGAAGGTTTCAGTTTGACACACATTGTCATAAATATGGCTATTGAAGTGAATATTACAACTTTTTCTTTAATAATTAGATAGCCAAAAACATTATCATATCTTATTAGCACAAGTTTTAAAGTGCAGTCAAGCAAAACTTGCAGAAGGAAAACAAACTAATCTTGAACCACTGAGTGTGAACTGTGAACCTATATCTACAGTAATCTTAACAAGAGAACAGAATATAATTTGTATTATAGTTATCTGTTAAACAGATTGTAATATTTAATTTTTGTTTCATGTGAACTGTGTTTGGAAAAATAAATATTATTCCTATTCTTAAGTTTTGGTATTGCATTTCTACCCGGCTGAATTATTGGCTTTAATACTGCTTCAATACTTTTTTCAACAAGTAGACAAAATTGAATGATCTTAGGTGGGATCAAACTTACCTTGACTACAAGGACCGGGATAGCTCCGTCTTAACACTGGTTTTGCCGTTAGTGCCATTAGTGCCAGTGAAGAAGTGTCGCACATTCATGTTGGACGACTGGTTGCTCCAGTCCCCAGTTGGTGTTGTCGTGCGATAAAATCTGGTTGACGTCTTGTTGAAGATGGGCAATAGCTCGTTAGCTTCATTTGACAAAGCCTGTGGGAAATTTTAACGTTTCAGAAGTGCCTTTAAGACAGTCATCTTATAATTTACAAACAAATTTAAAGGCTAAAATCCTGTTTTACCATTAACATTCCTCCAGACAACATCTCTTATTCTACATATTAAGAAAATCAATCTAAACTTAATAAAAAACAAAATATTTTCTCAAATTGTTGGGCAAAACTGTATCTTTGAGAGGGATATTTTTCCTAAAATAGAAAAAAAATATGTTCGGTGGATTTTTTGGATTACATTTCAGGAACTTCGCCAACATATTCCCAAAATTGGGATGAGAATGTTGTGTGTTTTGTAATGGGCTGCCACTAAATACATTCTCTACCAAGTTTGAACTAAATCAGCCCCTTAATGACCGAGTGATTTTGTAATCCCAAAAGGATTATTTATAATTTCAACATGTATTTTATCCAGAACTTCAATGGAATAAGCTTGTTGACTTTTATCTATTCTCTTCCAATTTCTCAATCTCAAGTTATATATTTCTCAAGTTATATTTTTAATAAAGGATGTAATTATTTAATATTTAAAAGTGATGTGCCAGGACTACATATTTGTTTCCATATAAGTTTCCAAGAAATCTGGCCATCTGGATTGGTTTCAAGAGGCTCTGGTCTACTGATGCCAAGGGTTTATAGGATTACCCTTTATGGTGACCACATAAATCATAAAATCAAAGTTGAGATCTCATAAAAGAAAAATACAGTTGAGTCTCTACAATCCGCTAGTTCAATACTCCAGCACATCAGTAATCCGGCGCTGTGTTGAAGCCGACGAGTCGGTAATTATCAAAACTAGTATTGACTGGATACAGGTATTGGACAGTTGGCATGAAGCCGAAGTCTCAGATTTTACCCTGTTTAGAGGTGTAGCGCGGCAGCTGGAACTGTAACTATTAAGTTCCAGTGCTCCGGGAGTGAAAGCATTTCCAACTGTTCCAAGTGAACAAGAATTCAGATAGCTACAGCTGTTGTTAGCACTACAACTATTCAAACAAATTATTTGTTCCAAAAATAGCTGCAGCGGATCGTTCCAAAAACAGCTGTAGCGCCCGACGAGGTAAATATCTATAGAAGTCTCATCTGGGGTAAAAACTGCAGCCTTACATGTTGACCGCCATTTTGACCCTGTCAACTCTGCCCCCATGGAGGAATCAATCAAACAACCAATCAAATCCTCTCTTCACAAGTTATGTTAGTCTTTATAACTCTTTGACCAGATAGTACCTTCCTGAAGACAGTTATTGTTTGTTTACAAAAATATCCTATAGTGAGACTTCACTTTTTTAACACGAGACGAGACCTCTATAGATATTTACCTCGTTGGTAGCGCCCCGCAGATTAAATTAGATGCAGTTGGAACTGGTTTTGGAAGCAGTTCCATGGTATCTGTGGAACTAGCTGTGCAGCTGTTTTATGTAAGCAGCTGGTTGGCTCATCTCAAACCCTGATAGGTTATGTTCAAGGTTGTTTTACCCACTCAATTCACTTGCGATCCATCCTTGTTATTTAGCAGCAGTGTGTGACTTTTCACACCTGTCTAAAAGTGCAATTTGTTCAACAAATTATTTATTTAATGATACTTTTTCTCTGTAATTGGGAATTATGAAGGTTTTAAGCCTTATTGGAATTAAGTGAAGGCAAGGTGAGGAGAGTACAAGTGCAATGCGATATCGCATGCAAAAAAGTAAATAATCATTGTCAATAAGCTTTTGTAAGCAACTATATGTAGTTTTATTGTTAAATTGCTTCATTTTAGGGAATTTCCTGTCTAGTGAAGAAGCTATTACCGTAAGTGGCATGGTAAGACCTAGGCCTGGGACCATGATAACTTTTCGTTTTGAGGCCCCCATATGCCAAAACCACCATTCATTCAAATTCATATATACATGGATTAGCGAATTTCCCCTATAGAGAAGAAGCCATTACCGTAGTCGGCATAGTAATACCTAGACCCGGAACCATGATAACTTTTCGTTTTGAGGCCTCCAGATGCCAAAAACACCATTAGTTCAAATTCATATGTATGTATATATATATATATATGTGTGTGTGTGTGTGTGTGTGTGTGTGTGTGTGTGTGTGTGTGTGTGTGTGTCCGTAGGCACGATAACTTTCATAAAAATGGTCCAATCTTGAAGAAATTTGGTATAAATGTGTAAGGCAGCATCTATTTTCATGAGTTCGAGAACCAGACAGATCGCATCATTGTAAGGGGGGTTTG
Source organism: Allygus modestus (assembly GCA_963675035.1). Classification (NCBI taxonomy): domain Eukaryota; kingdom Metazoa; phylum Arthropoda; class Insecta; order Hemiptera; family Cicadellidae; genus Allygus; species Allygus modestus. The sequence continues at coordinate 133,384,444 of OY776113.1, read as the reverse complement.
GGGGGATTTTGAACCCCAAAAATGAATTTTTCTACTTTTTACATATGATTATTTCTAAATACAAACTTTTGTTTACACTATTGAATTCAGCTTTAAAAAAAAATAATTTGGCATTTTGATCATCGCTCTACGTTATTCTTATGGAGAATAAGAAACATGTGCTACCTTGCTTGTTTATGAGCATAAAATGGCAAAACTTAGTATGTTGCTTCATTTATCGTGATCCATTGGTATTTGCATGAAAACCAGATTTTTGTGGCCCTTGATTTAGCAAACCTGCATACTCAGTCCTAATGTTTTTTTTATAGAGGATAAATAAAATGTCATATCTGGCTTATTTACGAATATGCTTTGATGAAAGTTGGTAAGTGGCTTCATGACTTAGTGAAGTACCATTTTAAGTTCGCTTAGTATGCAGGTTTGCTGCAACAGAGGTATTTTAATGTACCCCCACTAATCTAGCATTTTCAGTAATCCGGTCCTACTAATCCCGATATAGGGCCGGATTAACAAGATCCTACTGTATAACGTTTACCCTTCCTTTTTTTAATTTTAAATATTTTAAAATTAGTTTTATTTGCCTTTGTAAATGAAGAAAACAACTTTTTCTTATTAGAAACAATAGAGAATCATTATTTTGAAACTGTGAAAAACAGTATTGCCATACAGTGGCGGATTTACACAATTGCCGCTTAAGGGCTATTAGCAATATGCCGCCCCTCCCCCCAGCCCGCGATAACGTAAATTTTTGTTCTTCTCAGCCACCCAAGTTTACCCAAATCTTGTATATCTCGTTTAGTTGGTTATTTTATAACTGTATGTAAGGAAGCTTTAAATTTACTGAATGAACAAATTTAAGAAATTGCCGTTTTTCCTAATTTAAAAAATGAATAAACAGTAGTATAATGTTGAATTATGGTTTCATCCACATGAACACAGTTCAATATATGCAATGACGATCAACGTTACAAGCAATTCAAGCATTAGGGACAAGTGTTTGTGTTGAAATGAAAGCAGTGCTACTTTTACCGACACAAAAATTCTTCAAAGACGGCTTAAAAATCCCTACTTATACTTTAATAAACAATAATTGTTACACCAACGACCAACGCATAAACTACTGAAAATTAGAATATATAACCTACAAATATGAAAACATTGTAGTCTCAAAATTCGTACTTTAAGACTATTTTAATCCTGGCTTATCGTTTTTTAACACAGTTTGCCATTCAATTTGTAAATTATATTGTTATTCAAAGAATTATTTTGATGTTATAGATCATAAACATATACAAATTAATTGCTGTAGTCTTCATAAAACACTCTTCATTTTCAATCATATTCTTAACGTATGTTTTAGACAAAAACAAATTCATAAATTAAATTTTCGTTTCACCTCTACATGCCGTAGATGTCCATAATACCTGTCCGTACTAGCGTCGGGCACAATAATTTAAAAAACCACTGGTTATACATTTTGACCAGTATTGCCGCTCTAATCGTAGAAAACTACTCCATCACCGTTTATGCGCCTAAGTAAACTTATATTTTATTTTTTAATTTGTTCAACTGACCTGAATACTGTTTAGGTTTACCAATCAAAATGTGTGTTTTTTATGTCGCCTTGATTTACGTAGGCTAATATACTTGCTTTCAGTGCCTGTTTCTAGGTAGTTTCTGTCACAGTTTATTGTAGGCGTCCAATTCTAATTTAAACGTTATTTGGGGTTTTAGGTTATGATACTGTAAAATATGCCTGGAACTTTGCTTAGAGAAACAACAAAAATTTAAATGACACACACCCTGGCTACGAAGGGTATTATTAACTAGCTGTTATAAGCCCGTCAAAAATGACGGGCTTAAACAAACTAAAGAAGTATTGTTCACTGGTTATAAAATAAATTTCATGGCTTAACAATATATATTTAAAAATCTAATTTTGAATTGAATGTAACAAAATGGTAATAAGCCGTGCAACATTTAAAGGTGTTATTGTAATAAAGCTCCAACATAATGCATATTAAAATATTCGTTAGAATGTGTCTAAATTGAAAATGTGTCTTTTTACGAAAGCCATTTTTCGCCTGCATGCAATAGCCCAAAAGGGTTTAGTTTAAGCTTGGTTGTTAGTTTAGTTTTGGATGCTGAATCAAAATACAAGTGGGTAGTAAAATGTGTTGTAAAACGCATTTAAAGATAATTTTAAGGATAATGAGTAATTTTGTTGTAACAACTGACTGGTAACACTGCAGGAGAGTAACAGAACCAATAGCCATTCTGTGTTGAGAAGTAAGGTTAGTTCTCTTGCCGCCCTGTGAACACTTTCTCTGCGGCCTAAACTTGAACGGACGACTGTATTAAAACTGTTTTAGGGAACAGTGTGAGATATTGTAAGAGTAATACATTAGCCTCTGATGACCTTACCTTTATCACCATTAAGAGGGCGGAACGCTGGCATTATCAAACGCTTTTGTCAAAATATTCCCGATTTAAACATTTGTTTAGAAAAAATAATAATGGTTATAAAAATTTGCCGCCCCTAAAAATTTGCCGCCCTGGGCTGCGCCCCTATAGTCCCCCCCCCTAAATCCGCCACTGTTGCCATACAAAAAATCTGTTTAGAGTGTGTTGCTGACCTAATTGTTGTGCCTGTTAACAGTAATCCTACGGACTTTACAACACTCCTTCGTACCTTATACATTATTTTTCGGGACAATGAAGATTTTTTAGTAGGGCAGACGTGGGCCTTAAGGGCATTTAGTTGAAAGGCAGGCTTAATTTTCCAATGTCCAAAAACATGTTAATATTTTAAGGCCATTTGATGAATCCATATATCAAACCATATATAAATAAAATGTTTATTTGATAATATTTTATGGCAGATACCTTCAATGAAATACGTGATAAATACCTTCATGTAGACAATTGCATCAGTCCCATACCCATCACATGAGAGAAGACTCAATTCACCATGAAAATATCGTGCGTATAGTCGTGAGATGGGGAGACCATACCCGTAACCTGAAAAGAAAAATGTTAGTCAGCAGAAGAGCATAAATTAAAACACGAGTATTAACAACAGTAGTCAGGAGTAACAATGAGTTTAACTCTAAAATTCAACATAAGAAATGGCTGTCTTCATATTAAATCTTGAGTTTTTGGTAAAAAATTGTATCCTTTAAAAAGTTTGCTGCGAAAAAATCTGCAATATCCAAAATACTAATGCACTGTGCAGAGGCCAAGCACCCTACCTTCCCTTCCCTTTGGGAAGAGGTGCAGTGACGTTAACTAGCGAAAAAAACTGGAAACAACTAACTGTAGCTCTAACATAGGGACTCACCAGTCACCACTAAACTGGAAAAACAACACGTCTCTACAGCTCACACAGGCATGTTTAGTAAGAAGAGACCAAGAAGTCTGTTAGCAATAGTACACAACCAAAACGTTAGTACCAACACCTTTGGTGCATTCTTCAGCCAATGCATTTAAGCTGTACACAATTTTCCTGCTTTTGTTTATTTAACAACAATACACAAACCACAGACACAAAGCAGTGCCAGTTTCAGACCAAATAATAATTTAACTTAAAATATAAGCTGTAGCGCAGGGGTTCCCAGTCAGTGGTATGCTAGTGGTGCACTAGTGACACAAGGACGTTTCAGGTGGTGCGTTTAAAGGTAAACAAATTCAGCTACCGATAAAATAAAATTACTCTCTTTAGTAAAAGCGTTTCTAAAACTAATGTGGTTATGAGAAAACACATCAATACACAATTTATTTTTGTATGAAATTAAAGATGTTAAATTAATTCTGTTTGGTTGAGTATAAACATAAAAAATACACTAAATTAAAAGCTGATTACTTTATAAACCTCAAGTATTTATTTTAGCAGAGAAGATGTAATGTAAACGCTTAGGGACTCTGAACAAATAGTCTAGCAGATCGTGAACTTTAATGGTCAAACCCCACTATTAAAGAATTAGAAGTTGATTTTATCACACTGTATTAGACCCTAATATCGTTATTACACAGCACTTTAAAATGTGAGATAACAAAGGAAAAGAACTGATCAAATTTGTAGTTTAATAATGTTAAAAAAGTATTGTTGCATTTCAACAACAAATTCCATCAGAAGTTTTAAATTGCAGTTTGTTACTTGATACAAACAAAATTGTATAAATCATTAGTTTAGTTACGTTTACATAGAACCGTAAACTCTTTAAGTCACAAACTAACCGCGCCCCCCTCTTGAGGGTCGTACCCCACAGCTTGAGAACAGCTGAACAAGTTTACAACACTACACTGCAATCTGTTACTGTCTAAGTGCAAAGTGCATGAGGTACACCAGTTCAGTTGACTCACTCGCCTTCACCTGGAAGTAGTGTTTCCATCTGTTGTAATAAAAGATACTTCAAATATCCCTAAACTTTCCCCAAACATTACTCTTTAACAACCAACTGCCATATCAGAAAGGACTGAAATGTAACTCCTCAAGCTAGTTTTTAAAACTATCGCTTTCAAAACTGTATTCTTAGGTTATGTACGACCAGGAATAGTAATTTTTTAAACAACTGTTTGTATTTTAGTTTTAAAATAATTTTCTATTCTATATTTTTATCTTAATTTAACCCTTTGCACTCCATGTCTGAAGTCCAACTCCATGTCGGACGTCACGTTTTTGCCAAGAACTCCGCAGTCCAATATATTGGACGTTCGCAAAATGTGAGACAAACTCCGTGAAATCAATCTTACTGGCTTTATAAATTATCCAAATTCGCTCCCTTTACAATACATGAAAGCCACATAGTTGTGGAGTATCTCTATGCAGTCAGTATTGATTTACTCTATGCCGTCTTTTTGTGTGATGAGTTGTTTTGTGTGGTTATGCGCATCATATGATTTGGTGTCTGTGAAAATCAGATGATCAGCTAATTTTTTTTGTTTACATTGAAACGTTGTGTTATTATTTCAAGTTTAAGGTTATGTTTATATGCGTATATTCAATTTATATTTAGTCTAAAATTAGTATTAGTAATATTTCTTCTAAAGAAGGACGTTAATCGCCGACGCGACGATCACCTTGCCTAGCCGACGTAGGCCTAGGCCATGGCTAAGCCTTAAGGCATAGTTATTTTTATATTTGTTACTTTTGGGAGTTTTATGACATTTTGTTATGCTATAGTTTGAGTTGTAGAACAAAGTTTCAGTAGATTTTATGGACAACAAATTTGTATATTTATTTGTTGTCTTATGATATAGCTTAAATTTGGAGGACAGCTTGTACATGAGCCTAATACAATGTTCTTTATTTTTCCTTTTACTTTGTTTTTCGAGATCTGCATGTAATTTTGAGTGAATGTTTATAACTAAATGGAAATCTGAATTAGTATATAAGGGATCAATGTATCTTTTTAGTTATAAGAGTTCAAAGTCAACTTTTACAAATGTTTTTATAATTTATTTAGGTATTAACAATAACAACTTTTTTTATATTTATTTTAGGCAAAAATATTGTTTTATTATGTACAGACTTATATTTTTTTATGTACAGACTTATAAGATTTTATTCCGTACTGCACAATATACCAAAACACAAAATAAAATTACTTAAATTTATTTTACCTTCCATATGGTTCAAAAACGAACAAGGTCCATCCCAATTTGTTAGGATACCTCATTGAGACTAAAGTGTATCTTTAGGTAAGGGTAAGATAGTTCTACGCAATCATTTCTAAAAACGTTAAGTGGTATGCAGTCACCAAAGGTCTGGGAACCCTTGCTGTAGCAGAGCCTTCCCCGTCTCTATTGGATTTGATGGGCTCAGTAAGTACCAAATGGGTAAATGATAAAAAATATAGGTTTACCATTTTATGAAGCAGAATCAGAAATCAGAAATTTGAATTCCATGTTCTAAAGAAAAATAATACAGCATTACAGTCATGTTATTTAAGAAATTACTGAGGACATTCTCTATCACTGATTAAATAAAAACCATTTCCAGGATATTTCGATAGCTGGAACTTGACCTATCTTTAGGCGCAGAGAATACCTAGAACATAAAAGGATAATAGCAACACAGGCAAAGTACAAGCAATAAATTGGCAAATAATGTTTCTGTTCATCCCATTCATCAATATGATACAAGGAAAAAGAATGAGGCCGTTTGTAGTCACCATAGATTACAATTTTATGAGAAAAGGCCATCGTATGCGGGAGGCAAATTTTTGAAAAAGATACCGCAACATATTTTGAATGAAAAAAATCACACAAAATTTAAAAAACAACTGAAGGAGTATTTGATAGATGCAGCCATTTACACACTGGATGAATTTTTCCACCTCACTCTTCCATGCTAAGAGTAAAAGATATATATCTATGTTTAGAAAGGCTTGAATGTATTGTATCACTTGTAATATATTGACACTGTTCAAATGTTGTACACTGTACTTCTGAATGAATAAAGATATTTGACTATTGACTATTAAAAAAAGCTGGATAAAAAAATCACAGAAAATCTGAAACAATGAACTGTAAACGCAGTCAACAAAAACAGGGGAAAATGAGAAAAAAATCAATAGAGTAGCTGGGAAATTAAAAAATAACACGTTTAAGACACAGAATATGCTTAGGCAATGTCTCACAAAAAAATCTCACACAGCTTTTAAGAAAACAAAGAACATAGGGAAAACACAAGAAAGGATTTAGTAAATTAAAACTTGCTAAAATAATACCTGTTTATAAAAAGGGGGATGTATATGATCCCTCTAGTTATAGACCAATATCATTACTGCCTGTATTTTCAAAAATTTTAGAAAAAGTGGTTTATAACCAGCTTATGAATTTCCTGGAGTCAAATCAATTGTTGGATCAAGAAAATGGGTTTCGACCAGGAAAATCTATAATAACTGCTGGTATAGATTTTATTGAATCAATTATTAACTCAATTGACAGAAATGAAAAAGTAATTGAAATTTTCCTTGACTTTTCAAAAGCATTTGATACTGTGTCACATGAGAAATTGCTTGATATTCTTCATGGTTTAAACATAAATAATAAATAAAAAGCTTAAATGGTTCAGTTCTTATTTAAAAGACTGACAACAATATGTCCAAATTCAACATAATCTTAGCTATCCAAATTGTAAATACACATACACTCAAAATGTTTGCTCCAATTACAAAACAGTTAGAAATTGGTGTCCCCCAGGGATCTATTTTGGAAAATACTCATGATGAGGAGGACTTTTTGACATGATGAGAAGAATTTTTTAATAAGAAAAATCTGTTACTGAATGCAAGTAAATCAAATGTTATATCATTTTCTACTAAACAAAATTACAGCCAAATATATACATAAACGAATTAAGTCTTAATCAAGTTGATTTTAGTAAATTTCTTGGCCTAATATTAGACCAGAATTTGAGCTGTGATAAGTATGTTAACCATGTTGTAAATAAAATGTCTTCGGGACTCTATGCATTGCGCCAAATGTGTGGAGTATGCAATGTAGAAACACTAAAAGCCATTTATTTCTCATGAATAAATTTTCATATTTCTTATGGTATTGCCATATATGGTGCTACATAAAAAAAATTTAGCAGAATTCTTTTACAACAAAAAAAATACTTAGAATCATTTTTAATCTAAAACCAAGGCAGTCTCTGAGGAAATATTTTTCTAAATTTGGGATCTTAACAGTATAAGCTTTACACATTTTTGAAACCGTAATTTTGCACCCCCCTCCCTATTTTTTAAGGCAGATTTTTTTTCGTGAAATGTTTTTCGCGGATTTTGTTTCACCAATTTTTTTTGCAATTTTGTTGGGAATTTTTTTAAACCCCCGCCCTATGGTAGGTTTCGTCTTTAGTATAAAACAGGTTGTAACCTGTTAAAATATCACTCTGGGATTGGTCAAAATAAACCGCTCTCCGATTGGTCAAAATTACACACTCTGCTCTCTAATTGGTCGTCTGAGGGATGAAGTGCATCTAGGAAGTACTGAACCTTCAAGCTGAGGATTGCAGCGTCATTCTGTCCCCTGCCGCCGTGTTGGATAAACCACCCTGCGCTTCTCTTGTTTGTGAATCATGTCTTGCATTACAGCGTACGGTAAAAAATAAAAACTTTACTGTACTATCTGATAGTGAACTAATCCGTGGTTTTGTGCTAAGGAGGTAGCTGATATTTTGGAATATGTAGAACTGATAAAGGCAGTAAGAGATCATGTAAGAAAAAAACATAAAATATATTACAAAGATTACAAGAAAGGCGAATCGACCATAATGTAATTTATACATCCACAAACTAATCTTATAAATGAACCCGGATTATATTCATTAGTTATGAAGTCTAAAATGAAATTAACAGAACAATTCCAGGAATGGATTACAGAAGACGTCCTACCGTCCATACGAAAGCATGCAGAGTAAAAACTTATAAATGAAAATCAACTTCTTAAGAACGAAAACGCTCAGCTCACACAGTTGTTCGCAAACTCAATCGAAAACAATCGACTATTAACCAAGATAAAAAATCATTTTGAGGCTGAAAACCAATCCATGAATCAGTTGTTGCATAACCAACCGCCCAAAGTGGCTCTTCCCTAACGACGATGAACTTAAAAATGTTTTCTGTGTGTTAATAAAAGAATCACTACTGAAGGATTACGGAGTGTGTGAATACAAGTGTATCCGTATAGAGAAAAGAAACTTTAACAAGGCTTTAATTAAAGCGAAGAATGAAGGTTTCGATGTTTGTTTCATGATAGACAATGTTCCCAACGGAGTTAACATCTTGAACAAAGCCAAAGAATATATGAACATTTGTGGTATGTACTATAACTCTACATATAACAACATGCTTACCTCTCACAATTTTGTAAATATTGTCAAGCACGTTATGAATGAAACTTCAACGAACATAACCTAATTACAGTAGTGATGAATTATCTGCCGAGAAGATCGTCTCAGAAAATTCACTGAGCAGATACAAACTCGCATCGTACCATTAGTTCGACAAGTGCTGTCGCAGAGTACACTTAAATATGACAAGTGCAGCTGAAGTGGATAAATCAATCCTTATGTTGTTGGAGGAGTTGGAAGCTATGGAAAACAGTGCCAAGTACCTTCCTCCACAAACTCCAGAACCAGAACCACCAACACCATCAGTACCATCATCACTACCACAATCAGTCTCCACCACTGTACCATCATCGGAACCGTCGACCTGCGAGTGTACGCACTGCGGGAGGTCATTCACGACGCAGAGTGGACTTCGTCGCCATCAACGATACCACTGTCCCGATGTTATAAAGGAGCGAAGAACCCATCATTCCTCGCAACCGAGACCACCGCCAACACAAATCTCTGCAGGGAGAGGTCCGCATAACGCCAGCACCACCTGTGTCGATAGCAGTTGCATAAACGACAACATCAGTGGAAGTGTCTATGGTGATCCTCCGGAGTTACCTGGACACTTTGGGCTTGTGATAAAGAATTCAAACGTTTCACCATCAGTCAGTTGGACCGATGCCGGTTATCAATATACAGTACAGAATGCCGCCAATCGACGTAATGTGTTCTTGAACATCCAATTATACCACAGGAGTCGTCACACACATAGTTGCGATTTGTATTTGGACGAAAAAAAAGACTATGAAACAAGTACTCACATGGTAAATAAGAAAGACTATTTTTCAGAAATGGAAGAATGTAGTGATGTAATAAATACTGCGAAAAATGGTGAAAGTATGTCTGTAACAGGTGTTGGATCCATAGAGTTTGACAAGTGTGGACTAAAACAAGTGTATTGTGTTCCGGAATTGACAAAGAATCTCATATCTGTAAATAAAATAACAGAAAATAAAGGTTCTGTATACTTTGACGAAATAAAGTGGTATGTACATAGTAAAACTAAATGCTCAGGATGAGGCTACTCTAATGTCAGAACAGGAAGGTTTTACTTTAGAAATGTGGCACAAAAAGCTCGGTCATCTTAACCTAAAACAACTTCAGGAAGTTCCTGTAATGTGCGAAGGTGTCTATATTAATTTTCAAAAAGGTAAGACTAATATAGACTGTTCAGTATGTGCTAAAGCCAAACAAGTAAGGACTACCTTTCAAAACTATGATATAAAAAGCAGAAAGACCGCTTCAAATCATTCATAGTGATCTAAGTGGTCCGATTGATCCCTCTTTGTATGATAGTAAGAATTATTTCTTAAGTCTGCTTGATGATTGCACACATTTTTGTAAAGTGTACCTGCTAAAAACCAAATCTGCTAAAGAAGTTTCTGATAATTTAAAAGAGTGTATTAGTGAAAATGAGGCTCATTTCAACCTCAAAGTAAGTAAATTAAGATGTGACAATGGTGGAGAGTATAAAAACAACCCATTTATGGACTGGTGTAAGAAGAGAGGAATTGAAATAGACTTCAATATCCCTCATACTCCACAATTAAATGGAAAATCAGAAAGACTCCATTTGACTTTACTGAATAAAGCAAGAGCAATGTTGTTTGAAGCACAGTGTGAGAAAGATGTAGGGAGAAGCAGTATTGACAGTGGCTTACCTCGCTAACAGAAGTCCTACAACAGGATCTACTATCACTCCAACAGAGAAGTGGTATAAAAAGAAACCCAATCTGAGTAGACTTTAAATTTTTGGTAAGAAAGTTTATTCAAAAGTTGTAAAGCCTCTAATAAAACTTGAAAGCAGAAGTAAAGAAGCAATGATTGTTGGATTTGCAACAAATGGGTACAGATTTAGGGATCCAGAAAAGAGAGAAACCTTTGTAAGCAGAGATGTGATTTTTACTTTTTCATTCTTTTCTCAAAATAAAGAGAGAGAAAAGGATTATGGACATATACAGATCGTTGAAGAATATGAAGAATCTTCTGATGAAGAAAATGAAAATGAAAAAGATCAACATGACCAGGAGATAAACCAAGAAATATATCAAGAAGTAGATGAAAATCCAGAAGACCAAACAAATGAAGAAAGAAACTTGGAACAAGATAGGGGAAGAGAAGGTTACAATTTTAGAGCAAAAGATGGTCTCAGAAAACCATAGAGATTTGAAGACTACAGTCGTGATGAAGACGAAGTACTTCTGACATACAGCGAAACATTGAAGAGTCCATACAAAGAGAGATGGCAAAAATTTATAGAGGAAGAAAAACATTCACTTCAAATAAATAATACCTGGGAACTAGTAGATGAAAAGGAAGCTGCAGGTAAAACATTACTTACAGCTAAGTGGATTTTTAAAATTAAAGAGAATGAAAGGTATAAAGCATGACTCGTGGTCAGAGGCTGCCAGCAGAAGGAAGATAGTCTTGATTACGAAGACATATTCAGTCCAGTTGTTGATACAAGTGCGTAGAGATTACTTTTCGCAATTGCTGCTAAAGAAGACATGATAATCCAAACTTTTGATGTTAAAACAGCTTTTCTACACGGAGAGTTAAATGAAACAATATACATGAAGTTGCCAGAAGGGTACAATGAAACAGGAAAATTCTGTAAACTTAAAAAGGCTCTCTACGTTCTGAAACAAGTACCATGCAGATGGAACAAAAAGCTGACAAATTTCTTAAAACAGCAAGGTCTTGAACAACTAAAAACTTATCAGTGTATTTTTAAAGACGAGAAATGTAAAATAATTATAGCCATTCATGTGGAAGACGGTATCCTTCTTGGAAAAGACAAGGAACAAATTGAGAATTTACTAAGGAAGCTTAGAAATCAGTTTGAAATAACACAAAATGAAAATCCCAAAACATTTAGGAATGGAACTCGAAAAAGAAATTGATGGCTTATACTTTTGTCAAGAGAAGTACACTAAACAACTGCTGCAAAAATACAACATGTTGGATTGCAAATCAGTAAATAAGACCAAAGAAACCCAAACAAAATCAGAAACCGATGTGATTAAGTACACTAAACAACTGCTGCAAAAATACAACATGTTGGATTGCAAATCAGTAAATAAGACCAAAGAAACCCAAACAAAATCAGAAACCGATGTGATTGTGTGTGTGATGTGATTGTTTTGGTATCAAGTTTTTATTCTTGTTTTAGCAGGTGGGTTGAGGTTTGTTGCCAATAGCACCGCAACAGGGAGTGTACAAAACCAAGAAGAATGTTCAAAATCTAGTGATGATTTTCCTCACTACCGAGAAATAATTGGAAGTTTGTTATACTTGTCTAGTAAAACCAGACCTGATTTGGCATGTTATGCAATAAGCTATGAGAGCAGATTTATGGAAAATCCTCAAAAAGAAGACATTCAAAATGTTAAGAGGACGCTCCGATATCTGAAAGGTACTCAACAGAAAGGAATCAAGTTCTACAAAACAGAACAAGAGACAAAAGTAGAGATGTGCGAGAACTCGAAATCTCGAGTTCGAGCCGAGTTTGGCCCTGAAACTCGAGGTTTTACTGAAACTCTAAAGTTTTGAGAGAGTTCCGTTAACGGCCGTTTACCTTCATATAGTCCCGCCATTTACCCGCGCTTCAAAACGTCGTACGCGGTCCGCGGCCGCGCGTCGTCCGTATTTAAATTCAAATTGAGTGTGAACGCATTTGAGGTGTTGAGGTTTGATGTGGATTTTAGTGTTTTATTAATAAATAAGTTGTGGCTTATACATTTGTGTTACTCTTTATACCAAAATGGAGGATTTACCAGGACCTTCAGATTGGGTTGTATAAACACTGTCTGTATAGTCCACTTTTAGGTTAACCTAACCTTGTAATTTTTAAAGCAAAATATCAAAAACATATCTGTAATGAAATCTAATAGGTAAGCATAAGAAGTTTGTGCTTGTTTTTTGTTCCACAATAATTGAAATTGGGTCAATCCATTAATTTTAGGCTCAATTGTCCTTTGGCATTGAGCTGTTTTTAAAGACAAATGATTTGTTTTGGCCTTGTTTAAGTGTCATTAGGTAATGATATTTTAAATAATTTGTAATATTTGAAAACTCTATTTAATAATGGCTTCAATTTCATCAATTAATTTGCCAGGCACACTCAAACATATCTTCATGTTGTTACTAACTGATTGTTCTTCTTATTAGGACTATTAGTGTTGAAAGTAGGGATGAATCGATACCAAAATTTATTGATTCTCAATACCGATACCAGAAAAATCGATTCTCGATTCCGATACCATTGATACCTACGATTTTTCAGACTTATAGTTGTTAAAACTATTGTTAAAAACCGTTACAAATGTATGTTAATTATCAAACAAATTGTTTAATGCAATTTTTTACATAATTTAATCTTAATTTCACTAGTATGCTATAGTAATATAGAAAAATAAAATTATTTATTATAAATTCATAATGGGGAAAAACTTGGTTATCTTGCCACCGACCCAAACACTCCCCGTGCCTTTTGGAGCGCGGGTAAGCGGCAGGAGCATCGCTTACCGTGTACTTCGCAGCGCGGGAAAACGGCGGGGGTATTAATGGTATCGGTATCGACATTGAACGAATGAATCTCGATACCGATACCAATGTCGAAGAATCGGTGGTATCGAGAATCGGTATCGAGAACCGACTCATCCCTAGTTAATGCTAAATTAAGTTAATGTTGATAGTAATGCTAAGATTATGTTAGTAAATACATGTTGTGTGGTAAGTAAGTAGCGAATGTTTTTACCATGTAATAGGCCTTTTAAATATTAAAATAAAGTTTTTTTAACTTATAGGCCTAAATGTAATTTTATTTTCTCCATTCGGAGAAAGATTTAGCCTAGGCCTAAACATAATATACAAAACATAGGATAAATTAAAAGGAGGAAACAGAATCAAATACCCCCGTCGCAGCAAACCTGCGTACTCAGCAAATTTCCAATGCATATATATGTGACTCACTACTACATAGAGCTATTTACCAAGTTTCACAAAAATACATCCTTAATAAGTGATATATAGCATTTTATTTATTCTCCATAAGAATAACATTAGGGTTGAGGACGCAGGTTTGCTGCAGCGAGGAAGATAAGTAATGTTTTTTTTTGCAATTATCAATACAACTGAACCAGGTGAAGCTACACACCAAGTTCTCTTAATGTAGGTTCATAATTAAGGGAGATATGCAACTTTACTTATTCTCCGTATGAATAACATGGGGACCGAGTATGCAGGTTTGCTGCTACGGGGACTACCAACAAAAAACTTGTTTTTTGTGCTAGTATCAATATACCACAACTAGTTGAATCCACATACCCAGTTTCATCAATATACATTCATAAATAATCAAGATATAGAATTTGATTTATTCTCCATTAGGATAACATTGGACAACGTACTGTGTTTAGCACTTTGAATATCTCTGCAACGGTTGGACATAGAACAACGATTAAAACACCAAAATGTTTGTTTTGATGAGCTAAACACATTAATAAACATAAATGTGAAGTTTTTAGTAAAACTATCTGAGAAAAATCTAAAAACCTTTTTCCCATAAGATTAACATGGGACACGTTTTTTTGGATTTTCTCCGCAACCACTTAATCTAGGTTAATGATTCAAAATACTAAATTATTTGTTTTTTTAAGCTCTATAAAATGGCTATATCTAAAATTGAGTGTTTTTAACATTTTGGGGTCAAATTTGCAAAAAACCGATTTTTGGAAAATTGTAAACCCCCATAAAACCCCCTTCCCATAGTGTGATCGATCTGGTTTTCAAACTTAAAGTCATAAAAACTACTCTCCACATTTGTGCCAAATTTCATCAAAATCGGATGTTTCTTTCAAAAGTTATCGCGGTAACGGACACACACACACATATATATATACAGTTAAATGTATTTACCTTTTTCCAATGAAGCATAAATCCATTTATTTTACTTGCTATTGTTATTTTCAGGTCATAGTGACTAGAAAAGTATATTTTAATAACAACATTTATAAATGGAATCCTATACACTGTTTTAATTAGGGGTGTGCGAGTACTCGAAACTTCGAGTTTTTGGCCGAGTATTTTAATACTCGAACTCTACTTGAAGTTTTGAAAAATACTTGAAAGTTTGAGCGAGTATTTCCCGCCGATTTCTGAACGATCGCTAATGGTTGCGACCGGCCAAAACGCGTAGTAACGGCCGCAAAAGGCGATCGAATCACGTAAAATCGGCCGAAAATGACGATCAGAACACGTAATTTTGACCGTAAATGACGATGGAAAACATAATATCGGCAAAAGTGGCGACCGGACCACTTAATATCGGCCGTAACTAACGATTTCGTCATCTAATATTGATTAGAGATGATGAATGGACCAGGTGATATTGGCCAAATGACAACCGGACCGTGTTTTATCGGCCGGAAATGAATGTCAAACCGCATTTTGTTTGTCAATACGTAATCCTTTTGATTGTACTGGCTAAAACTTTGTATTGCTTCTCATGTATTAGTTAAAAACCATGTTTAGATTATCAAATCTAAGGTGGTATTCAAATCCCATTACTCTATTTTAAACTTCCAACTTATGGCAAATACTCGCTCGAAAATACTCGAAACTCGAAAATAATTGGCACTACTCGACTCGATTAAAAAAAATACTACTCGCACAGCCCTAGTTTTAATACAATCCAACTCAACCTGTGTTTTTTTTTGTATTTGTATACTCGACTCGAACTCGAGATTCAAATCTTTTGCCATATACTCGACTCGACTTAAAAAACCTGTACTCGCACATCTCTAGACAAAAGACATTGAACTGATAGCATACTGTGATGCAGATTATGCTGGTGATAAGATCAGAGAAAAAGCACTACAGGCTATGTTATAATGTGTGCTGCAGGACCTGTATCTTGGCGCTCACGAAAGCAGAACATATTAGCAGAATCTACTACAGAGGCTGAGTACATTTCCGCAGTAGAATGCTATACAGAACTGACATATTCAAGCTCTTTTATTGAAGAGATAACAGGAAAACGTGTAAAAGTGACTTTGAATGGGGACAACCAGAGTTAAATAAAGTTAATAAAGTCAGGACAGTTAAGCAGGACAGGTAGGCGGGACATAGAAGTGAAATTTCATTATTTGAGTGAGAAATACCAGAATGGAGAATTTGAAATTAAATATTGTCTCGCAAACAGTCAACTAGCTGATTTATTCACCAAACCACTGTTGCGCCTGAATTTCAAAAAAATTCAAAATGTGTTTATTGTGTAAGAACGATGCAAGTAATTACAGTAACAAATGTAATGTATCAATGTATAGTCATCTAAAATATCTGAAGAAAACATTTTACCATTAAGGGAGTGTGTTGGGAAATATTATGTTAAAGAGAATTTAAGTTGGTAATTGACAAATGTTTTAACTGCTGTCATAATTACCATATGATTATGTTTATGTTTTATGTAAACAAAAATTAATAAGTAAGAGTAATAAAAGTAAAAGTAATAAGTAATAAAGTGTTGCAGAAATGTGGCGATTATTGCATCATTTAATATGTTAAAGACTTTTAAAACAAAATAAAAATCAACATATTTAACATGAATTTTTAGATCATTATGAAAGTATTTAGTAATAAGGCCCTTATGTATATATTCTTGACACTAAGCAATGTATTGTAAATACTGTTTGATGAATAAAGAAGATTTCATTTGATTTGATTAGTAGAAAAAAAGTAATTACTTATTCCTGATGTTCTGAAAATCTCCACATGATTTTAAAGAAGGAAAAACAGTACACAGGCAACCTAATTTCTTCAAAAGAATATTAATTGAAGATTTGTATATCAAATTAGCAGACCAACTCATCAGCAATCAATCCTTAGTTGAAATAAGGCTGTTAACGGCTGCATATACTAAACAAAGAATTGAAACAAAGGAAACATAAAACCCAGTAAATAGGGAAAACCTTTAACTCTAAAAATGCATACAACATATTAACCCATAGCAGTTTGTCCTGAAAACATTCAAACATTTTGGGTCCTGCACATCCCTAATTTTGATTTAATAAATACCACACATAAAATTCTTAGTTTCATCAAAAGAAATACCTCTCTTTTCAAAACATCAGTACAATTTACATGCTGTATACATCTTTGGTCAGAAGTAGACTGGAATGTGGGTGTGATGTGTGTTAGACAGGGTGATTAATATAAGTGTGCCAGCTGTTTTTCTTGAAAAGTTTAAGAGCTATTAAAAAAAAAGTTAAAAAGCGATTTTCCTGGAGTTTTGGTATTTTATAATTTTGTGAAATTAATGGTGTAGAAAATGTAATTTCAAAAAGTTTTTATTCTTGGTGTTTCTTTCCTAAACCTAACGGTTTAGCTTCCAGAGCTACACATAAGGTGGGATACTCATTGCTAAAAACAAAAAAATTACATTTTTCCTGATTAAGCAATAAAACTTAAGGGTTTACATAAGAAAAACTAAAGTTAGCCGTCATATTTGAAAAATGGCGGAGAAAATCAAAATTGCAAAATCACAGAATTATACAGAACCAAAAATCCAGGGAAGTTGATTTTTAACTTTTTTAATAGCTCTTATACTTTTCAAGAACAAAATCTGGCACACTTATATCAATCACCCTGTATATAGGATCCTGCACTATAAATCTATTATAAAAAACGTCAAATTTGTTGGAAAATTTTGTATGCTTTTAATTTTCAAAACATTCAACTATGGGACTCCAACATATTTTCCCAATAGTTTCTTTAGAAATATGTTTAATGTGCACAAATTCTTAAAAGAAAAAAAAAGAAAATACGTTTTCTTAATGCTATTAAAAAAATAATAAATCTATAGTAGAATTGATAGCCTATATATTTTAAGTAAATTAAGTTTTCATGTACCTAGAAGTAATTTAAGAGTTTCCAACTTTTTTGTAATTCCTCACTGTAATACTATAAATTACTTTAAATTTGTCTTCATAAAAAACTTGTAATTCTTCTCAAAATTTACACAGCATGTTAACCCGTATCAAATCAAATCAAATCAAATAACTCTTTATTTGCTCAATACATATCATGTACATAAATAGTGTCAGATATCTTATATACTAAATACAAAATACACAAAGTATACCAGTACCCAAAATACCTACTTCTTTGATTGACATCATTACATGCTAAAAAGAGATTTTTAAAAACTCATTAAATGAGTAATGGGGGTCATTGATTAACATTGTTTTTAGCCTCCTTTCAAACTTTACATGATCCAGTTCCTCTTTTATGTCAGTAGGCAGAAAATTCCAAAATTTTGCCCCCATATAAGTTGTTTTTTTAGTAAAAAATGAAAGTCTGTGTTTTTTAATGTTGATATCATTTTTATTTCTTGTGTTATGCGAATGAATTTCAGAGCGAAAACTCTGATTTTGGGAATTATTTCTTAAATACAAAACGCAATCAAAAATATATTGATCGTAGATTGTCAGTATTTCTAAGTTTTTAAAATGGTTTCTTACATGATCATCATACTTTAGTTTTAACATTACTCTTATTGCCCGTTTTTGAAGTAAAAGAATTTTATGTAAGTTAGAGATATTGGTTCCCCCATACACACAAAGACCATAAGCAATATGACTGTGAATGTGAGCATGGTAGATCATTTTTAATACAGATAAGCTGCATAGCTGTGACATTCTTTTTAATATATAGATTCCAGAATGAATTTTTTTTGACACACTTTGAATATGTAAATCCCAACTAAAGTTACTATCTAATTCTAGACCCAAAAATTTTGTATTGTTGATTTTTTCCAGGCAGCGATCTTCAATAGCAATACTAGGCGCAATTATACTTCTATTTTGTTTTGTTTCAAAACCAACAAAATTGGTTTTATTTAAATTCAAAAACAAATGATTATTTTTTTTAAATTCTTGAATGTTTGATAATTGAGTTTGGCTTATTTTTTCTAAGTCATTTGGATTTGTTGTTGAAATAATTAAGTTAGCGTCGTCTGCATAAAGAATGAGCTCACTTTTAATTCCTTTGATTTTATCCAAGATTTTAGGAAACCCCTGAATATAGCAAAGAAACAATACAGGCCCAAGGACTGAACCTTGGGGGACTCCCTGCAACACCTTTAATTTCTCAGATTTGACCTTAGTAACTTGATTATTTAATAAAAATGGAATTTCCACATACTGAAACCTGTTCGAAAGATAAGAATCAAACCAATTTAAATGTCTTCCTGAAATACCAATTGATTCTAGTTTTTGGAGTAAAATACTATGAGAGAAAATACTATGGTCCGTAGTAAGGCCCAAGACGGACATCAGGTGAAAAATGCAATCAGAAGATACGTAATGACACAACATGAGGGGATTTTCCATCGCCCTGTTGTTTCAGGTTGCTACCTCTGAGTGCTGGTGTCATATCTATTACCCATGGCAAGCTCGCTGTGTGCGGTTGTGATTTCGTGTCGCTAGTGTGATTGTTGTGTTCTGTTCTTTCTGGTTCTCTGTTTTTGTTCCTCTTACAGCTCACTGTTTCAGCCTAATTTGTAATTTAGTATTCAGCATTCGAGCGTTGCCTGAATTCTTGCCATTAATCTTCTTATGTTCTAGGTATTCTTCGCACTCAAAGATCGGGACAGGTTCCAGGATGAAAACCCATTTATTTGCTTGTACTTTTCATTAGTCTAAACAACTTCAGGTAACTACTTATTCCACAAACTCGACAACTTTTATTCCACATTTTGTCGAGTTTGTGAGGCCACCACGGTTTTCCATCAGAAAATATAAGAATAAATGTTTTGATGTGGATCGAAACAATTTAAAAAACCAGGACACTACCAATTTTAATTTTTTTATAAAAAAAGCTAGCAGCCTCTTTTGGCCTTACTTTGCCCGTCCACTACAGATCTGTGTGTGGTGCATTTCCAGCAAAGCAAGCTGACTAGTTAAAGAGAGGAGAGGTCTCACTGATTGTTAAACAGCTTGACAGCAATACATTTAATAACCAGAATCCCTAGCCTGACGTGTACGTACCAGCGAGAGGAACTGTATGAGCGTCAGACTTGGATGGCTGAGGCGCAGTGCTATACATGTAGTGGAACAGCTGGTCTGTGAGGCTGCGGGGAATGCCACCTCCACGGTCTGACATCTGGCAAAGCGATTCAAAATACAATGTAGAATTAAATTGTTACATTAATAAAGTAAACCTCAGTTATCCAGACTATCTAGATTCTGGACCACTGATGTTAAAACCTTTCTAAAGAGTTCCTGAACTAGGGCAGTGCATACAAAGTATCTAAGATAACCTGCCTTTTTCCTGTATAGAATCAGAGATATGGCAGGTGATCTTACGTTGCAGGAGTAATAATTCGTTCTTGGGAGATTTCAGACAATTTTTCCCCACATTTCTATAGTTTCGATATCGTAAACCAAATGTAATACTTTTTTCAATTAATACAAACCTTAAGTTATTTTCACACTAAAAGAAGAGTGTGTTGTCATTCTGAAATGTTGATCAGCCTGTAGTGCCAAAAACCGATGGTTTTAAAGGGTATACCACTTTTTTCAACATCCATTCATATTAACCATCCATTCATTATCAAAATTTAATGATAATCGTTCTTAAAGCCACAGAAAACCCATTTCTCAGTTGCGAGAATCAAATCTTGCAACTCCCGTATTTGTTACAATAACATTATAACTATTATACTTCAACGTTTGATAAATGGAATAAAATATACATCATTAGAAAGGTAAGACTCTAAGCTTTCATTTTAATATAAAATACATTACTTAAATCCATGTCTTTGACCTAAAAGCGTCTTACAAAAACAAGAATATTCCCGAGTGTCGCGAAGTTATCCCAGTTTTGCCAGTTGGCAGGCAGAAAATTCAGAGTTTTCAACATGGTTTTCGAGGTATATTTTAGCAGCTGACAGATAAGGTTGGTGCCGTTCTATAGGTTCATTATTTTTCATTGGATTTTGCCTGTTGACCGTTATTGGTTATCAGCTGTGGTTTGTTTACAGGTTTGATTTTTATGAAAACCTAATCCGTTGCTAGGCTACAAATATCCAGTGGCTAGGCTAAAAGCAAAAATTCCCTCCAATTATGTGTAATGGAATAAGAGGAAGCAAAGATTAAATTACGTGCAATCGGAAGTCCATACGCCAAGTATTTCATTTTGTAAATATGGTATGAAATTTTAATTTTTTAAGTCGTTGACCTTGGCTGTCACCCTCATTACTCATTGTCTCTTCGCGTTGCAAAGTTCAGTATTGCATACTTCAAATGAGTTTTGTAAATAGTTTTTCGTGAATGCAACTACTAAAATTAATAGTTTATTTAGGCCTCTTACTTGTTCTTTAACACCTACAGATGAGTACTAGATATACTTGAAAAAACTAAATGGCTATCCAACTCCTTGTAAAGCGACCACATATTGTTGGAAGTCTATAGACTGACTTTTACCAATAAGGTGTCATATTACCTTGTACTGCTTTAGCCAGATGTTTAGCTATCCGAGTCAGGACATTAGTCTGGATAAATCATACATGTAACACCGTACATGTAACTGTACATGTAACAACACATTCAAGACTACATTACTCATTAATACATCAAATAGTATATACTTAATATTTAGCTAAGCATTAAGCACTTCTAAGCCACTTATACAGCATGGGGAAAACATGGTTGGAGCGAATATTGCAGTAAGTACGATTTTAAAATGTAAACAAAAATATTATTATTACTTTCTTTAGACCGTTTTTTTTCCCTTGGTTTCTGAGTTAAAGCGTTCATCAATGCTCCAAGTGCTGCGTAACATTGCGAGACACCCTACTGCAGGTGTCTCATTTCAATACATAAGGGAAACAGTTTCCAACAAAGACAAAGGAGCAAAAACGACAACAAACTAGCATTTTGCTCCCTAAATGTGCACTGTGCAGCCATAGGTGTATCTATTTCATATTTAATTAGAAACATTCCAACAGTTAAACTAATAATGTTTGAAGTGAAAAATTGATATACATTATTCAGTCCACTGGTGTTGGGAAATGATTAGTTCCAAATCTTAGATTCCTCAACCTAACATGGCGTGTGGAACTGGGGTCCTAGACTTAAGAATCACTTTTTCTAGATACATCTTAATAACAACATGAGGTTCAGAATAAATTCATCACCGCTGATAAGCTTCAAGGCCTCGAACATCTTAAGAACTGTAATTAGTAGGTGATGTACCTTGACACAGATGTCTTCCTTGCCACGAACCACAGCAACCTCGATCGGTGGGTAGTTATCAATGTTCTTGTTATTGTGATGTTCCACAACCGCCCGCATCGAGTTCTTGAACAACTCAAACAGCATATGGTAGAGGTGAGATGGAACGTACACAATACGGATCGGCTCTCCAGGTTCTACATCTGAAAAAGACGAAATGATGCTGCGTTACCTCTCAAGTATTCTCACGAGGTAAAGCTGCTTTATTTTAAGAATGTTATGTCCTTTAAAAGTAATAGCTGGAAAAGAGTCAAAATTTTTTCTTTCAGAAATTCAAGAAAGCTTAACCCTTTGAGCCCCGAGCCTGTGAAAGGAGTAGTTGAATCTCTGTTGTTTCGTTATTTTTTTTAATACTTTGGAAGTCTGAACATTTTAAAATATAAAAATATGTGCTTCAAGTGGACACACACAGTAAGGATATGTAAAAATTAGTAAAACACCTGATCAATTGTGCAACTAAAAAAAAATCCACCCATCCCGTCACCTTGGACCCGAACCATCCACTATTTGCTTATGGTCCGCCCCCCATTCAACTCTGCCACCGACAGGTGAACTCTCAATGAGTTCCACCAAGAAACCACCGACTAAGATTGAGTTGACTTGATCCAAGTGTCCAGGAGGATAGCGCCACAGGGTAGAGGATAGACCACCCAGGCTAGCTGCTGTGTGTTGTTACAAGCTAGGTGCAAGACATGTTAGTTCCATTTCTACCTATTAAGTTACACTACATATCAGACTCAAACTGTATACAGTGTTTCTAACGGTAATATTGCTCTATTGTTCCATCACGTTATATTGGCAGTAAATGAAAATTGCACTACTTAATTTTTTATCCCCAAAAATACAGCTCACAAACAATAATTAGTAAGGTAAGTGAAGCATATACAATACACCAAGAGTCTAACATATAAAAAGGTGAGTGATGCATATACAATACACCAAGAGTTTAACTAAATTGGTAATATATAAATTGGTCTAAACGGCATATTGTACTATAATATAACAAATAAAGCCAAGGAAAAGGCCTGCATGGGCGGAAGCCTGTGCGCAGACCTGAGTTGCTAATACTACTACCAAATGGAAAATCATGTAAAGTTTTTTTTAATACAAATTTTTTGCTATGAATTGAAAAGGAAAGAAAAGGTTGCTGGAAAAGAGGTGCAACAGAATTTTTAACTTTATTTCATGACTGTTAAAAATAAGAATAGATTAAGTTAAATATCGCAACATCGTACTCAATGATCAACGAATGACATGATAATAAGTAAGATGGTGTAATGAATAGCGTAGAATGGAAAGGGTGAGCGAACTGTCTGCAGTTGGGAGGGGGGGGGGGTCAGAGTAAAGGTCAGGTCTACCTGTAACTAGTTCTGATTAACAACTTGGCCTCATCAATGCCTGTCATTACTAATACCCCCATCGCAGCAAACCTGCATACTCAACGAATTTCCATTGGAGATATAAATGTCTTAACTAAATAAAGCCACTTTCCAAGTTTCATAAAAATATATTCACAAATAAGTGATATATACAATTTGAATTATTCTCCATAAGAATAACATTGGAGCTGAGTACGCAGGTTTGCTACATCAAGGAACACAAAAAATAGGTTTTTATGCTAATATCAATACAACTCAACTAGGTGAAGTCATATACCAGTTTTCATTCATTTATGTTCATTATTAAGGGAGACAGAGCATTTAATTATTCTCCATAAGAATAACTTGGGGCTGAGAACGCAGGTTTGCTGCTACGGGAGCCTTTGGCAACATACTGTTTTTTTGAACAAATATCAGTGGACATAATGCACACAACCAGATGAAGCCGTATACCAAGTTTCGTCAGTATACGTTCATAAATAAGCGAGATATAACATTTTTCTTTTCCTCCATAAGAATAACATTAGGCAACGTACAGTGTTTAGCACTTTCAATATCTCGGTAACCAATTGACGTAGAGGAATGATCAAAATACCAAATTGTGTGTTTTTTTAAGCTGGATCCAATGGTAAAAACTAAAATTTGACTATTTCAAAAATTATCTGTAAAAAAATTTAAAAAACCATTTTTGGGGTTCAAAACCCCGCCAAAATACCCTTTCGAATGGAGCGATCTGGCTGGTTTTCAAAATTAAAGAGAAATGTTGCTTTACACGTTTATACCAAATTTCATCAAAATCAGATAATTTTTATGAGAGTTATCGTGTTCACAGACACACACACACACACACACACATATATATATATATATATATATATATATATATATATATATATATATATATTAGAGAATCAAATTTACAGTAAAGGGCTACTATAATATAAATGTAAAAACATGAAAATAACCATGAGTACCCTGTTAAATACATTGTTTAATTATACTTGCACTAACACGTTTTGAATTTCATAATGTACTAACACTTGCATGTATTCTGTGACCACATTCGTTTTATGTGTTATGTACAATTAACATGCATTTCATATGGGAAAATAATGGTTTTTGATAATTGCAGAAAAACAAAAATAGATACAAGGTTGGTGTAAATTAGAAAGTTGCTAGGATTTACAAGACCTTTTCAATGGCACACTTTTTGACATATGCTACCATTTGACTTTTTTAAATTTTGGGCATATAGGCATTTTCAAAATAAATTAAATTTGTTTGAAATACAGATTTAAAAAAAAAAAAAACTTTCATGTAGCATATCAAAGTAAAGCTGAATTCATCACAAGTAAGAAATTTGATATTTTTATGAAAATATTTTTAATAGATAGCCCATATGTGTTTTAGTGGGGAAGAATTTTGTTTGATGACTTAGGACCGAACCGTTCTCCCGTTATACATGCTAGACGGGTAGTATGACTCACCCTGTATATATAGTATCTAAATTTGAACGAATGGTGTTTTTGGCATCTGGGGGCCTCAAAACAAAACGTTATCATTGTCTCGGGCTTAAGTCTTACCATGACACCTACGGTAGTAGTAGCTTCTTCCCTATAGGGGAAATTCGCTAAAACAACACCTTAGTATTTATGGGATGAAACTTTATCCATAGACTCACAGGAACAATTATTATTATGGTAAAAACCACAAGTAGAATTTTTAAATTTTGTCAAAGATAATCTGAATGATTTAAAAAAGAAATAGGCATAAATTTAGTTTCTGATACATTTAATGACAGTGTGTTCTGATCCAACCACTTTTTCAACTTCATGAGGTCCAACAATGCGTCTGACTGTACATCTTTCCACTATTTTCCTTTTGATAAAATACAAGTGTCAACTGCAAATAAAAACAATTTACTATTGAAATTTAATTTTGAAACATTATTTATATAAATTAAAAACATAATGGGCTCAAGGGTACTTCCCTGGACAACCCCAAACTTAATTGGCGAGGTGGCACTATTGATATTACAAATACAAATAACTAGATCAAGTATCATCACCGTTTTTGAAAATGATCCCGTCTGAAAAACATAATTATTTTTGTCCTGAGAACTTAATGAAATTTTCGATCCCATTCATCCCTAGTTTTTACTTGATAAATATACACATAAAATTCTTAGTTTCATCATAAGAAATACCTATTTTTTTTTCAAAACATTAGTACAGTTTACATGTTGTATACAACCTCAGAAGTAGACTGGAATATGGGTGTGATGTGTGTTATATATAGGATCCTGCACTGAACATCTATGACAAAAAACTTTACATTTGTTGGGACGACTTTTTAGGTACTCTTTTAATTTTCAAAACATTCAACTATGGGGCTCCAAAATATTTTCCCAATAGTTTCCTTTTGAAATATGTTTAATGTAGACAAACTCTAAAAAAATATGTTTTTGATGCTATTTTAAAATTAATTGATCAATGGTAGCTTTGACAGCTTGTATATTTTGAGTAAATTAAGTTTTCATATCTCTAGAAGTAATTTAAGTGTTTCCAACTTGTTTGTAATTCCTCACTGTAATTCTTCTGTAAGCTACTATAACTTTTACAGGGAGCCCAGCTGTTTTTGAGCCCTGAAAAGTATGAAAAGTAGGACGTTTTGGCTAAAAAGTAGAACAAAATTAGGATGAATTCGCAAAGTTGAGACACACCAGGGAAGAAATGTATACTAAAGTCAAACCTAATTCTCAACTCTAATATAATAATATATTTGTAATACACTTTAAATAATTATTAAATACATCAAATACATAGCTCTTGTAATCTTTAAAAATTTCCCCAAACCAATGTGGCCGGATAAGGCCGCAGCTGATAATAATAGAGCAACCATTATTAAAGAATTGTTTTCGTCAACATTTTTTGAATGTCAGTTATTGGTGGAAATATTCGTTTTGGTGCTCCCTGAACCTAAAAAAGTGATGTTTTAGTGTGTGTGTCCGTGTACCACGATACCTCCAAGAGTTTTTCATTTTTTGTTATTTTTTATTTTTAAGGATTATTATCCCCCAAAACCACTAAAAAACATTAAAAAATCCAAATTTCTTAAAAACGGCTCACACGATTTTACCTCAAATTTAGTGGTTTGTAGAGCTTCAAGTTTCCAACAAAATTGACATGACACTACCCGACTTTTTGGAAAAATTTGGGTTCAGAAATTTCAGGACTAAAATGTTCCAATATTTAATTTTTTATTTTGTTATAAAAACTATAAAATTTACTTATCAGTATTAAAACAGCTCAAGAAACTAAATAATTTAGTATTTTGAATTATTATTCTACGATTACTGGTTGCAGAAAAAATTTAAATTTTCATTTAGTGGTAAACACTGTATGTTGTCCAAAGTTATACTTATGGGTAATATACAAATTACCATTTCTCTCACATTTATTTATCAGTTTCTTTAAAACTTGATATGCACGTCAAGATAGGATTAAACAACTTTTTTATTAGCATATTACATGTTGTTATTACTTACGGGATGTAATAAAATAGTCTTACAACACTTAAGATATATTTACACTTATACTGATTCACAATGTGAATCACACAGTGTGAATCAGTATAAGTGTAAATATATCTTAAGTGTTGTAAGATGTATTTTATTACATCCCGTAAGATAGGATTGACCAACAGAAAATATTCAGAAATATGTTGCCCCTTAATCCTGGGGGGGGGATGAGGGGGCATTTCCCCTCGTAAAACCAAACTGTGATTAGCAAAGGATTCTTATTGCCTCCAAAAAAAGGATTTGGGTGCACATTTCTGAAAACTAGTTATTTAGAAGATTTTCTGTACTTTCTACCGTGCTTTATATTCCATGGAAGTAAATTAAAAATAATTTACCCATTACAGTTGGGCTGAAATGGAGGAACTATGTGTCAATTTTGTGATACCATATATTAGGAATGTAATGTAAAACAATTTCACAAAATACAAGCAAGCTGGGTTATAAAAACTAAAACACTTGGGTTAAATAATTCTGAACATAAAATTATTTATGTCTGACAATCAAAATATATTAATAAATTCTACAAAATTAGATTTTAGACTCTCACAACAGTTCTCAACTTCATTAACCTTTTTAGGTATTATGCTAAGTGTCTGATTGTTGGTTGAATGCTAACCTTACCGAAGAACTTCTTTACTACCATGGAGAAATTCATCTTAAGTGGATGGAGTGTTAAGTTTAACTTTCAATATCGCCAAAATATTTTCTGATGTGAAATTAAATACAATTGCTGTTAACTAAAAGAAAAATATCTTTTTGACTTCCAGCTTTATTTGCTAAAATGTTTGCCCGTAAAATCAAACATTTTACCCGCTCTATAAAAAAATAAAAAATATACATTTAAACTGCTTGAATAGTAGGAAAGTAGGACAATGTTGCCAAAAGTAGGGCAATTCCTACTTTCCTACTAAAAAGTAGGAAAATTAGGAGTAGTAGGCCAACTGGGCTCCCTGTTTTTTCTTCACAAAAAAAATCTGAAATGATACGAGCAACGGTAAACATTAATTTATTTGCAAACCCATATCGTTCAGTCACCAATAGATGGTTTAGCCTGTTTGATAAGTTGAGAATTTATATTCTATTGCCTTATGGATTAAAAATGTGCATTTATGTACTAGCAATTGTGTAACGACCAGGTATTTTTTTAACTGTATATGCAAGCACACAAATGTGTTTAGTATATTTGTTTGCACTACTTGCATTTCTGTTGTCACTACACTGATTGCTTGTATGCTCTTTTTGTCATAATAGCTGTTTTAGGATTAATCCTCTAGCTGCAAAATAAGCTTCTCTTTGTTTCTGTAATTATTGTAATGCCTGTATTTATTAGATAAATTAATAAACACAGTTTTTTTTGTTTTAATGCCACTGCTGTTCTTAGGTGGGAGTTGCTATTTAATTATTTTGTAACTTGGTGTACGCTCTTTTATCACATAAGGGGATAAGCTCGCAATTATCATAACAAAAACAAGTTTGCATGCTGACGTGAGGGAAGAAAATTTCTGCATAAAAAAACTTGAAAAAATCAAAAACTGTTTTTGGTTGTCCTGATGCTCAAGTTAGGAGAAGGTCCAGTCAAGATTGAAAGTAGGCATGGGGATACTGGGGATGATAAAAATACACCAACATATGAATAACAGCCTTTTCAAGTGTAAACTTCCCAAAATACATCATACTGTGATTAGTCAAAATAAATTATTTTTAATAACTTGGTAAATATTTGTGCTAGAATCATGAGAGAGGGCTTAACATTTTTGGCTTTGTGCATTATATTGTTTTCAGATCCAGGGCTTTTTTGACCCTTCTTGGATCCAAAATCTCAAAATTGGAAAATTTCAAACTCCAAAAAAAGGGGGTTAGGGGTTTTCCGATTGATTTGCCCAATGAACTTGTCCAACAGATTATAGAAAGGAACGCCCCACCAAATTTGAAGTGAATCGGACAACAAATGCGACCGCTAGAGTAGAAACACACATATATAAATATATATAATTTTCAAGGACCCCCAAAACTTGATCTAGGGGTCACGTTAAGAGCTACTACGCCACGGTTGTCCCAAGCACCACGGTGTCTCACCGAGCAGGTCATTCTAATAGCTAATTTTTCCATAGTAAATTCGCTAATAAATAAATTATGATCAAAATAAATGAACTCACCACAGACCTATTTGAAGCTAGCCTAAGCTCAATTTAAAACATCAGGTCTCATTATTTTGATACAAGAACATTTTACAGTATATATATATATAAAAAAATGTTGATTTGTATCTATATATTGTACATATTCAGTAGAGGTGTATGAGTACACGAAACTTTGAGTTTTTGGCCGAGTATTTCAGTACTCGGACTCGATTTAAAGTTTTGAAAAATACTCGAAAGTCGAGCGTATATTTCCCGCCGATTTCCGGATGATCGCTAACGATTATGACTGCCCAAATCGCGTAGTAATGGCTGCATCACGTAAAATCGGCCAAAAATGACGACTAGAAAAATGAATTGGTCATAAAAAACAACCGAACGTGTGTAAATGATGACCGGACCACGTAATTTCGACTGTAAATGACAACAGAAAACATAATATCGCCCAAAAATTACGACTGGATCATGTAATAAAGGCCGAAAATAATGACGGTATGCAACCAGACCATGTTTTATTGGCCGAAAACTAATGTCAAACCGTGTTTTCTTTGTCAATACTTAATTCAGTTTGATTGTATTGGCCAACAATTTGTTTTGCTAGTCATTAATAGTTAGAGACCATATTTAGATTATCAAGTCTTGAGTGGTATTTCAAATCCAATTCCACTATTTGAAACTACCAACTGATGGTAAATACTCGCTCGAAAATACTCGAAACTCGAGAATAATTTTCAAAACTCGACTCGAATAAAACAATCGCTACTCGCACACCCCTAATATTAAGTTTTTAATTACAATTAGGCTAAGCCTATACAATGAAAAAAGCTGACTGTAAACATAAGCATATGCCAAATTAACTCAGATAATCTCCAGAAAAAGGACTGGTCTTCAAGACAATTCTGATAATAGGTCTACATTTTCGTTTTTGTTGAAAAACAAATTTATAAGAATTTTCAGCAATCTAATGCACAAATTTGGCAAAGAAAATTTGTCTAAAAAAATTGTGATTAATTACACGTCTTATTTGGTTGCTAATTGTTTTAATAACATGATCATGAATTTTAAGAACAAACTTTTGAAGGTTTTATATCTACCTAGTACGGAGTAAAATTTTAAAAAACTAAGCTCCAACTATGCCAACATTGTTTATGGAAATACAGTAGACTCACGATTATCCGAGGTAATTGGGACCAAGACCACCTGGAATACGAGAAAACTCGGATAATACAGGTTAGTATTATTGTGGTAAAAAAAAACAAATTAACTCATGAAAAATGTATAAAATTGGTTTATTTTAAGAAAAACAAAAATTAAACATGGTTAAAAAAATGAAATTATTTCTTTAAAAAGTCTTTGATTATGTGGCAGAAGTTCTTTGTTCGGTATCTAAAACAGAACAGATCCGCAGTAGCAAAGAAGACTGGTGCTCACATGCCGCCAGACGGCAGTAAAGCAACCAGGCACAAGAGATGTTCAGTTTTTTGCACAACAGATGTTCAGTTTTTTGCACAAGAGATGTTCAGTTTTTTAGTCTTTGTCACCAATATTTCAGTAACAGACTGATATCGGTGATTTCGTCACTGGTACTAAAATAATGAACATCCTTACCAGGCTTACACTGCTCACAGTTCAACAAATAAAGATCGCTTCTTGCTGTAACTGTCCCGCTATTAGGAACTTTATTTGAATTTGTTATTTTCCGAAGACTACCTCAGTTAACCCGGAGGCTCAGTTAACCGGGACACAGATAATCGTGAGTCAATTGTATAGGGATAGGTTAACAACGTAACATTTTGTGAATTATATATTCAATAAGTTCATGTAATAGAACAAAACTTTACTCAGAAACTCAAATAATGTTTTAAATATTCTCATTTATACTCTGTTTTTTAACAGCTAAAAAATCTTGAGAAGACCAGGGTTTGGACCATTTCCTTTAAAACAAAAATAAAAAATGCCATTGCCGTACATAAAAACTAAATCAAAAATCAAAACTTTATGACATGTTTACTCATTAAATCAACTTTAATTTAGTCAACCTCATTAAGATAAATTATACTTACATTTTTATTAAGTTATCTTTCATTTAATTTCATAATTTCCTGTGCCCTGTTATAAACCAAAAACTAATTGCTTGAAAGAACGTCAAAAAACTCGGACAATTATTTATGGACTACGTTTTCCTTTAAGGATTACCATTGTACTCGGCGACGACTAGGTCTGGGGACGACAGGTAGTACTGGTCACAGAGGAATCTGGCGTTTTCGTAAGCATCACGCACCACACCCACGAGATCACACTGAGGGTCGATACACCCGATGTGGCGGTGGTGGGGGTCATGAGTCAACTCACCTCCGAACAGTAGAGCTGAAATGAAACCCGCATTAGTGGATTAGTGGCCTGACACACAATATCAAATGACAAGTTATCTTTAACCGTTGCTCTAACCAAGAACTAATAGATGAGCAGATTAGAAGAAAAAAGTGGGGATGGGTAGGCAGGGGAAAGACATGTTGAAAGGCCAAAACAACCTGGAAGAGGACACTGTTAGGAGATGTTAAGGAGAACGGGGAGACCTGGGAAGAAGTAAAAAGAGAAGTGGCCAGTAGCGTTAGGTGGAGAGGAACAGTGGAGACCCTATAATCCAGGACAAGTCGACGGAATTAGTCAAGTAAGTCTCTCTCGACCACATCCTTCCTTACTTGAAAGTGACAGGTTACTTAATTAAAATTTTAGGTTCTTTAGTTTCAGAATCATTTTATTTATTGTCATTTTCTTATAAAGAATGGACAACGTCAAATACAATATCATAAGAAGAAAATATTCAGTAATAATGTCAGTAAGATCAACATAATACATATATCATAAATATAATACATTGCAACACATAATACACAGTATAAAATTAACAATAAATATCTTGCTCTGAGTTTAGAAATTCATTTATAGCATTAGCAATAAGGCATTTAGAAATTTTTTCCTACATGTTTCTAAATCTAATAATCTCCATGTTTCGGGAAGTCTGTTGAACAATTTAATTTGTAAATATTTATGGCTCTTAGCATACTTCTCCAATCTTATAGTGGGTAAAACTAAATCTTTGGTATGTCTTGTGTGATAGTTATGTATATTACTAAAACTAACAAATGTTGTAATATTTTCTTTTACGTACATTAAATTCTGAAAAATGAAAATACTACGAACAGTCATTATGTTGTAATTAGTAAGATAGGTCTTGCAACTGTCCCTGTACCCCAAACCAAATAAAATTCTTACTGCCTTATTCTGCCACAAGAAAACTCTCTCTGCACCCACACTATTACCCCATAATATATTTGCATATAATAAATGGGAATGAAAAAAAAGTTTTATCCCAAGCAAAATTTTAAAATTGTATGAAGGACTGAAACCGAGACTAAAGATTAAAATGAGTAAATGAATGCAGTTAAAGTTTATTTTTTCAGCTCATTTTGTGCATCGCTAGCATAATGGTTAGTGACTTGGACATAAGTTTCAGGGATTAAGTGTTTATGAGATTGGACTGCTTTCCCTTAAAAGCGATTGGTGCACTCTCAACAGAATGCAAAGGCTTATAAAAAACAACAAAAACTGCCTAGTTTAAACAAAACTTAAAGCTGTGGGTATTTTGAGTAGTAAGTGGTTGTGAAAAACCAGAATATCGACAAGTTAAGAAAAATCATTATATACACAAACCTATTTCCTCATTTCTACTTTTGTTTGGTGCTTTATTATGGGAAAACCCTTACAACAGTAAATCAGTATGGACCTAAAAAACAATAATACCGATTCAAAAATGCAGTGATTAAACAAAGGCCTTCTGACTTTATGGTTTACTTTTCTTTCGGAACTACACAGGAGCGACTCTGAGTAGTTTTGGTCAGATTACGTTAAATATACTATTCTTCATCATTATGTGGGCTGTCAAACATCTCAGAGGTGGATACAGGGTGTCTAGTAATATTTGATCTCAAAATTCAAGACTTTTTCCAGACTTTTTAAGACTTTTTCCAAAATTTTCCAGACTTTCGCAAGATAGTACAAATATACTAAAAACGTCATAAGAGTAAAAATATCATGTTTTTACCACTTTTTGGATTTTTACTTTCTCCCCCTTACACATAAGGAGCTCAAATAGCTCAAAAAACTAAATAATTTGGTATCTTGAATTACTATTCTACGATTACTGGTTGCGGAGAAAATTTAAATTTCTATTTTTCATAAACACAGTACGATGTCCAATGTTATTCTTATGGGGAATACAAAAATTACTGTTTATCTCTTATTTGTCGATCAATTTCGTTCAAACTTGATATGCTTGTCAAGTTAGCATTGACCAATAGAAGAAATTCGAAATATGTTGCCCCTTAATAACTCTGAGGGGGGATAATAGGGGGCATTCCCCCTCTAAAAACAACGTGTGTAGCGATGGATTCTGTAGTGCCTCCTCAACAGGGATTTCGGTGGATATTTTTGAAAACAACTTGTTTACATTATTTTCTGTACATTCAACCGTGCTTTGTATTTTATATTTAGTAAAGAAAAAGTAATTTATTCATTAAAGATGGGCTAAAAGGGAGAAAGTATGTGTCAGTTTTCTGATACCGTTTATTTAAACTATGGTAAACAAATTTAAATAGTGAAAAAGAATGACACTTGGAAGAAAAATCACTAACAAAACCAAAACTCAATATAATATTTTTTATTAAAAACTCAAATACTGCATAATATATGAACATAAATATGTATATATAAATATATATTTTTTCAATTTAACTTAAAATACAAATGAAATAAACGTTACCGGTTAGCTATATACAAAATAATTTAATTAAAGAAACAAAACTAAAAACGTCAACAAATTTAAAAGGGCATAAAATATCAGCATGTTAAAAGAACATAAAAGGATATTTTCCAGAGTTGTTCACCCTAATTCTAAATAAGCATTCACATAGAGATGGTTGGTGATGTGCTCGGAACGTATTCCTAACAAAGTTTGCTATCTGGACAAATTTCAAGACGATAAGTATCTTCCAACTCTTTAGACCGAACGTAACTGTAACCTAAATAATCCGTATGAACAATTACTTTTGGTTTTTTACATCGTTCCGCTTATGAAAGTGTACCCTCTTTATACATTGGAAAGCAATGAGGATTAAAATAAAATACAGTACCGGTAAGTTAGTAGCCTGTTCATGTACAGCAACAAATACAAAATTTCGAATAGGTTGGCATATGAAAATAAAAGGCTAAAGTATAACTAATTTTTACTCATAACTTTGAAAACATATTTAGGCATAAATCTAGGCCTGTCGATCTCATCACTGGCCAAAAAATATTTAAGAAGTCATCTAACTTATATATTTTTTTATATCAGTACCTAAATTAATTTTAATCGAGTTCAGTTTTAAAAAACTAGGCCTAACTTAAATTTTTCCAATTTCTCCCATGTTGACATAATTTGGAGATTAAATCAAAGTTTAAAATTACGCAGACGATAGTAAGCTTTGGCCTAGTTAAAATGTGTTCAAAGGTAAGTTAAAACATTACAGTGACTAGGCTTATTTGATATTTAGGCCTATATAGCCTATGTGTATAGAGAACCACTTTATTAAATGTTATAAACAGTTAATTAGTAAACATGTTCAGACCACAGTTTAATATTTCCAAGGGTAAAAGTAAAGTAACTTCATTAGTTTAGTGAGAGCCTACTCACACATTATTTACGACATTGTTCAAATGTCACTAAGCCACTGTTTAATGGTCTTCTGGTGATCTGAGAAATAGTTGACAACTGTAATTAAAACTATAAAATTGTATAACTTAATACTACTGAACAACTGTCGGGCGAGTTACTTCGCCCCGTTCCGTGGAAACCAGGCCACAGTGCAAGCGGTGCAGACGACGAAATTCGGCCGTGTTCGAAGTAAATTGCAACGTAAACTTAAAAGTTTTAACACGTAAAATATTAACTTAAGTGTGTATTGCTCACGCTCACCGTTGAACAAAAGTTGAAGCATTGTTGGAATGCAAAGGGAAATAAGAATAGATCATAGTTAAGTTGTTAACCTGTACCGCCAATAATTTGCAGGCATTATTCAATATTTACGGACAAATCCCGGTTTTAACTCACTTCACTCGTCAATGTAATCTTTAACCTACAGGTTTAAATGCTTCACTATGCGTCCGTCAATGCGCGCAACTGCGCAGGTACTACGACGACGCGACGTGTGCGTGTGTGAATCAGAGTCGGAGTCTAGGGACGTTCCGATACGATACGATACTACTCACTACTGGCTACTGGCTTGGACCCGATATTTGGTATCGCTACGAATCGAAACTAAAGTATTGATACCCATTACTCTAAGAGGAACGCGGGAGATAACTTGGAGTCGATTCTCTCTATCATAAGTTACAAGAACTATATTTGAAGTTATTATTTGTGTTTATTTTGCTAAAAAGTATATTAAACAAAAAATAATCTATGTTTTAACAACGTAAAAATGTACTATTTTTCCGATACCGATACTCAACTTTTCTTTCGATACCACGATAATATCGGTTAACCGATGCCCAGAGTTCCGAAAACAAAGTTTCGATACCTACTCGGGTCGGAAGTACCTCTATCAGAGTCCACTAGCCAAGGGATGGCGAACGACGCGGGCGAGAGTGTAGAGGTACCTTCAAGGTCATCGCTCTCCACCCCTCCCCCTCGTGACTCATCTTCCTGTTCGCGTTGCCATAGTAACGGCATGTACTTGACTGGCTTTCTTAATTTCTCCGAAAAACTATGGGCCAAGCATTTGCTTCGGTTGTTCCACAACGTACATCTTGTTTCAATTGCCATTGATTATAAATACTAGTACCTTGATATCACTGTTTATAAGTTTTATCCATTTTCCCGACTTAATAACAATTTTATATATTAATTCCCGCCTTTCCCGACCTTTTATTAATTTCTATACAAATTCCCGACTTCCCCGACTTTTCCGACTGCTAGACACCCTGTGGATATTAACTGTAGAGAAGTCAAAGAATTACCGGAACAAAATAAATTTAACTCAGGGTTTTTCACACATTATATGGAATTTTTCAGAAATTAGGGGCAAAGACAATTAGTATAAATTTTTGCATTGTAAACTCCAAACAATATAACCAAGACAACCTGTTGTGTATCTGAACAAGTAAAACAAGAAGCAGGTGGTTTTTTGTCAAATTAAGCGATGAAGTTACTTTTGACTAGCCTAGTGTAATGTATCACCAACCGAGGTCATTGGGATCTAGGCTCCATCAGATACCGAAAATCTCAGATAATATGGTGGCAACGTGCATTTTGAGGTTAAGTAGAGCTTTTGAAATTTATAATAAGTTGTTTTTTTTAATTATCGTCAATACAAATACAACCTACAGCCATGTCTATAAAAAGACGAATAAAGAAAAACCATTCAATAATACTACATAACTCATCAAAGCTAAATCAAACTTACATCGTCTTGTTATTGTATCGGCCACATCGTCAAACTAACAGTTTTTAAAGTCTTAATGATTAATTAAACGATTTATTAACAATACTAAATAAACACAAACATAAATATACTTATTAAAAGTAATTATATAATTTTTTCTTGTTTCTTTATAAAGGAATTCACTGGCTGGATATCAGAACAGCATTTGTGAGAATTTCTCGCAGCCGGGCGGTCGGTAAATGACTCAATGTTGAGAATTGGAATTAAATATTTTTTCCTGAGTACAGCTTTTTAATAAATCATAACCATCATATTTTTATGTTCAGTTAATATAATATGGTTCTCTACTAAATTAAATGAATTTAAAACATTAAAAGATTAATCATTAATTTAAATTCTAAAGAGAGAGTTTAATCCTATACTTTTACATTCAGGCTGTAAATAAAAATAAATATTTTAACTGAAAACCATCTCGAATAACCCAGAGTCTTGGATGACCAGGGCTCGGATAATCAATAGTGAACTGTACAATATTATTTCAATGAATGAAGCTACAATTTTTGTTTCGTATAAAACCATAGGATTATAGGCCTATTCATTAAAACACTGCAAATATACTAAAGGATATTTTAAAACACGGATATTAAAGATATCATAGGATTTGATTTTTTTATCGAGACGATGATATGTGCTCAGTAATAAATGTTTCGAGCCCGAATTTTCTCAGCACCCCACCCTGCAGCCCCGTGTACAGTACCAACAAGCCACGCCCTCGTTCTCACTATGTTCGTCACAGCGGCAGTTCTGCCAACTTCCAGCATTCCAAGTAAAATTATGGAATTCTTAGAAACTAATATATTGTGTACAGAAACAAGAGTAACGTAACCTAACCTAACTGCCGCAGCATGTTGTGTAAGATTTTAATCAGGAATAAAGCTGTAAATTGTTTTCTTTTATACACATTTCAACATTTTATTCAATCCACACTTTGCACCTCCGGTCAATAGGGGAGAATAATAAAAAGGGGTAACTTTTATTCAGTCCACGCTCTACCAATTTACAAGTTCATGAAAACAAATGTTCTCTTTCTAGCAAAAACATAATCACTAGTGTTAAATTGTGTTCAATAAGTACTAACAAAGGCAATAGTCGTGGTTTGAAATTGTCTGTTGCCATCACTGACGATGGGTGAGCAACTATTGGTCAGAGGGTGTGGTTTATTGGTACTGTTGGTACTGTTAGTGATGGGACTATCGACTAGTGACTAATCAACTACTTTCAAACATCGACTAGTCTAATCGTACAAACTAGTCGACTAGTTTCCTTGTTTGATTTTGGTTTAGTTGAGCAGCCGTTTAACTGACAAGTCGACTAGTTGAATTCTCCTGCAACTCTGAAATAATTCGTAATTGCTTTCATGTCTTGACAGGATTTCTTAATTTCCCCAGTTTTGTTTGAGAAGCGACCGACAAGGATCACTGCTGTGAAATTATTTTCTTAGGAATTTGTTTGTTTTTACCTACGAGTTGTTTTTGTTTAAATATGTTTTTAACTGATAACTATATTTTTACTCAACTATGAAATATTGTTTGTTACTTAGACCTAATATTCTTTGTGACAATAAAACTTACATTTTCCTACAATTATGGTACCTAAATTAGATCTCTAATAAAATATTATAATAGCCTATTTTTGTTCACTTTATATAGCCAACTTGTTTTACAATGTCGTGTGCCTTAAAAATTAAATTCATGACAAAATGTTACTGTTTATAATTTGGCCAATTTAATTATTTAATCAATTCAGAGTATTAATTAACAATGAAAAGATAATGTATGGCAGTACACTAAAAAGAAGTATTGTTTATTATTAATTATAATTTAAAATAATTTTTCTTAATTTTAACTATTTTTGTTGTTGTGCAAATTTTGATTAGTTAGTTGAATTACTAGATCCAAGAGGCAACAAATAAGAACCACAAAATAAAACTTTCTATCGACTTGTCTCAGTATTTCCATCTCACTAAATCATTGCTCGTTCTAGTTGTAAACACTATGTCGACTAGTAAAAACATGCAACTAGTACAGTAGATTCAGTGCTAGTCAGTTTAACAACTAGTCTAGTCTACTAGTCGGTCATCCCATATGACTAGTGTAAATAAGCGACTAGTACACTAGATTGGTAATACTAGTCGGCTAAACGACTAGTCTACTAGTCAATTACCCCGTCTCCATCAACTAGTAAAATCAACCGACTAGTCGACTAGATTGGCTACTAGTCGGTTTTAAAGTCTTAAAGTTACTGTTTGATCTGAAGACTTACTGTGCTGGTTGATCAACATTCGGATACTAATCCGGGACATGTAGAAGCGATCCAGGAAATACTGGATGCTGTTCTCAGTTTGGTTGTCCACATCATGGGACTCCTTTAACTCCAGGACACCTTGTGCCATTGTCTGGACTACATCTGTATGTCTATTGCGAATTTTGATCAACGCTTTGCAAAATCTGAAACGATAGGTTAGTTTAAATTTAGACAGTGTGTCAATATAAAGGGCATTGTTATTTTTTACCATTATGTTCATTACCGTACATAATTTACAATAAAAATTGTCTTATGATCATAGGTTCAAACACACTCCATTTCACATCTAGTGCCATATTTTTTAAACTAAATAATTTACATCCTTAGAATGGTTCAATCGATTAGGCCCCTAACTTAAAATTTGGCATCGGTCTTTTTAATCAATGCTTAGCTATAGTAAAATAGTAAGTAAAATGTAGTAAAGTATAGTAAAATGTAAAAATATGTTTTTAAATGACGTCCAATTAATATATTTAAACAAAAATAAACTCAAAAGCTAAGTTTCCTATTAAGTTTGATTACAACTGTAGTTTTCAATGCTCATGCGAATAAAAAATATTGACAGTTGTCCATCAAACAAAGGATAAAAGTAAGATAGTATCTAATGTTGTAAAAGGCAACCAAGGTACACAGTGTTTTATAAAGACATGATGATAATAGAAGCTATTTTACTTGTATCCTTTGTCCAATAGTTTTTACAGTAAAACCATTCAAAAAGAAACTGAACAGGCTACAAAAAATTGAGGTTTGGTTTAGAGATATGAGATATAAGGTTTTTAAATAATTGTTATTGAATAATTCTAAATGACTACTTTGAAATCTGTTAAGCTGATAAATGTAACGTAATTTCTTGATTTATTTAAAAACCACATGAAATATAGTGAGAAACTGGTAAATTACAACATTAAATGATAGCTGGGTAAAAAAAGTAATTATACGTTTGTTTACTACTTTTTGTTATACATACTGTGATAATGTTGTTATTTAGCAAATTATTTTTTTATATACTTTAAATGTAAATATCTCATTGGAAAGTAAAGAACTTATTTCATTAATTAATTTTATTATTAGCAAGATAAAGGGACATCAGCTGTATTATGTAAGTTATGTTATTGATTTTCATTCGTTAAGAGAAGAAATGTATGTCAGGCTGCCTTTAGGAACAGACATCGTGCAGTGACAGTAATACATTCGATAAACCTTCTGATCTAAACTCAAATGACTGCTTGATATGATTCAAGAGTGGGTTAATATTGTTTAATTGGTTACTGATCTCATAAAATCAAGGTCTGAATATAGGGACCAAATGACTACTGTCTATAGTACAGTACTCTAGTCAAAGCATTTTATTGATAAATAATGATAATAAATGTATTACAAAAACAGGAAGTCTAACTGTATAAATAAGATTTACTATAGGTCTACATAACAACTAAAATCTATCCTTGTATCGTATTTAAACCCACAATTGTTGAAAATTATATTTTATACTTCAAAATCCTTTATAAAGTTAAAATTTACTATTTAAATGCACTACAAAATGTCAAAATGTTAGCCCTCAATCACAGACGAAAATCAAGACTAGACAATATAAGACATGTATCATAAACAATCAATGAGTTTGATTTCCACCACAGTCAGACTTCAGACTTTTATATTCAAAGTCTTTATTGACACATTAAATATTACGTAAATTGCTACATGCAGTATCAGAGGTGCACATGAAGATTCTGTAACAACAACATCATGCTGATTCAGCAGGTCACTAAAACTAACTATAATAAAAATAAACGGTTTAAGGAAACTGACACATACTTTCTCCCTTACAATCAATAGTT
The DNA here is from genome assembly GCA_963675035.1 of Allygus modestus. Lineage (NCBI taxonomy): Eukaryota > Metazoa > Arthropoda > Insecta > Hemiptera > Cicadellidae > Allygus > Allygus modestus. The sequence continues at coordinate 133,343,458 of OY776113.1, read as the reverse complement.
AAACTTTATTTTTACTATAAATATGGAATATTAAGTAAGGTAACATATGTAGGTACTTATGGCCATAGAAATCATTTAGGCTTTAAAATCCACCCAAATCCATTTTTTGCAGGCACTAGAAAATCATTTTCAACTCACAGTAGTTAAGAGGGGAAATGCCCCCGCCTCCCCTCTCAGGATTAGGTGGCGACATTAGGTGGTAGTGCTACCACTTTCAGTTTTCTGTTTTCAACTTTATAACTTACTTGTCAAGGCTAGTGCTATGTTAGAGACCTAAAGCACTTAAACTCCAGCGGCCCCTGGATACTCAAGACTAAACAGGTACTTTACCTCCGTCAATAATCCAATGAAGAAATTAATCCTTAAGCTGACATGTTTCATTGTAACTACATTGTAACATTGTCGAAGCAGTTAAAACATCAAATAAATAAACAAACACACGTACACTACACTGAGACGAAACACGAATAACATTTAAAACAGATTAAATATTTATTTAAATGTTTTTCATGTTTCGTCTCTGTGTAGTGTACGTGTGCTTGTTTATTTATTTGACGTTTTAACTGCTTTGACAATGTTGTAGTTACAACGAAACGCTTAACGAAACATGTAAGCGCAAGGATTCATTTTCTTCATTGGATGGAGGTAAAGTACCTGTTTAGACCTAAAGCACTATAAACCACCAAATTTTAAATAAAATCTTTAGTGCCGTTTTTGAGAATTTTTAATTTGCCATGGGTTTTAGCCATTACTGGGGGAAAATTTAAATTAAGAATAAAGAGTTAAGGCGGTCCCACACTACTCGCGAACACGCCCGAACATTCGGCCGAACTCCGAATGTTCGGAGTATTCGCGAGAAGTGTGGGAGCTGCGCGAACTTTGAATACGGGACCGAATGTTCAGTGAACGTTCAGTGAACATTCAGGCGAATGTTCAACCGAACATTTCGACGAATATTCGAGAGGCTCCCACACTGTTCGCGAACATGCATTATTGCATCACTGCATCATTGATAGTCATCGAACTTGTTCTACTGAGACAATACTATAAAACTGCGTATTTATTTGTATGCGTACCGTATTTATTTGTTGTTCTTTCAAGTAAGTATTGAATACCACTTAAGTGGTCATTGGTATTGAATAATCAATAATTAAAAGTCTATCTCTATTTGTACTGACATACTATGCGTATGTCAGCTATAATTATAGCTATAAATAAGTTATTTTACTGTTATTTGTGTAAATTGAAGTTTTTTTTAAGGCACAGGGGGTTGACATTTATTAGTATTCTTTCGACGGATTTTGCAGGATTCAGGGCTTGAGTCACTTCTTCAACTCAGCTGCAATATTTTTCAGTGTGTTGAGGCAATGTGTTGTTTCAAATCATTCAGTTCATATATAATCACTTGCGTTTTCGCGGCAGCAGGTTGACGCCAATCTCAATAATGGACATTTTAATTAATTATTTATAGAAGATACAAATAAATCCTTTATTACGGAACCCTTAATTATTGTCCCTACATATCCTTTATTTAAATAGTAGTTGATTTTCTTCCACACTCCATAATCAGTACCGACCACAGTGGTGAAAGGGGGACAACTACTCAAGGAGAAAAAACATTTGTTTGTGGTCACAGCACCCAAACGTATCTGTTTTTGCAAATTAATATAAGTGTGTCATCTAAGTTGAGTAAACGGCAGTGGAATTGATTTAATTTTCCTCAATTATTATTTAACAAGAGATAAGAAGCTTCCAAGAATTACATCAATCGCATCGGCGGCGTGGTACAGGTGCACAACCAGTCTGTCATTCCCACGTTGAAATTTTCCCCGAAAAGAATAGTTTTTTGAGTTATCTCTTTACTAATATTATTGTTCAGTATATTCCTTATTGTAAGAACTTGTAAAAGCTTTACTGTTAATAAACTTAATATATAAATATTTATGTCGAATAATAAAATAATGTCCAATATTTGATAACCTTTTTTATAATGAATTAAGGTTTAATGAATCAGGTGAGTACTTAAACACATGTTTACAGTAGGATTTTAATCAGCTGTACGAAATACTGGTATCAGCTAGTACTTTATGTATTTATATTTGATTTTTCCTTTGTAAAAAATAGGCTTCTTATATTTTCGTTGGTTTCTTCTACACGACTAAATTCTACACCTTTTATAATTTATTACATCAGGAGAATACATAATTACTTGATGTTAATTAATTGCCGAAAAATGAAAACATTGTTATTAATATGATTATCATGAATTAATTATAAACAAGTCAAATACAAAACGTTTCCTTGTGCACACAGAAGGCAGAGTGGTCAACAATGGACGATCGCCGCGTCAACGCCCAAACTAGCAGTTATTACAGCTGATTTCCAACAATTGTTTATAATCAGCTGATTAACAAAATCAAACAGGCGTGTATCTCTGCTATTGCAGAAAAAATACGACTGTAGATGCAACAACAGTGACATTATCCGTGGAGTCGTCCATTTTTTCACGACAATGCTCGTTGGACACGACGGACAATGCGAAAACAGCTGATTGGAATTTATTTATGTTCGAGGGAATGTTCGCCCGAACATTCCCCCGAATGTTCGCCCGAACATTCCCCCGAATGTTCGATGGGTGTTCGCGAGAAGTGTGGGAGCTTTATCAGGGCGAACGTTCAGTGAACGTTCGGTAGAATGTTCGGCCGAATGTTCTGGAGAATGTTCGGCCGAATGTTCAGGCGTGTTCGCGAGTAGTGTGGGACCGCCTTTATACAGAATAGAAAAACCTCCTGAAGATGGAATAGTACCTAAATAGGGTGCCTACCTGATGATCGACATGTTAGTTAGTCGCAGGGACAGATGGTCGAATTTTTAAAAATAAATATTAATAATTAAATAAATTACTGAAACCGACTGATTGATATATTAGTTGCTCGCAGGGAAAGTTGGTAGGGTTTTACAGAATAAGTATAAATGATTAAATAAAGTCCTGAAACCCACTGATCGACATGTTAGTTGCTCGCATGGACAGTTGGTCGACTTTTAAATAAATAAATGTAATAACAGATGGGCTACTTGCTCAAACTACCAGTTGCTCACGCCCCCCACTCCTTGTTTCGATGAGAGAGGAGAGGCGGATATACGCGCGGAATTACAGGAACAGTCCACTTTCGTTCATAGCTGTAGGCTGTCCTAGTAGCGGAGCGTGGAGCTGATCGTCACTGAGCAGAGATACCAACACTTACAACCAAAATTTCCCGTATGATAACAATTCACCCGTTAATGTGACTGTAGTTATATGACACTAAATAAAAATAGGAACAAAATGCTACTATTTCGTTCCCATAATAAGTTATAATTGTATCAAATAATAGATATATCTTATATATACGTTGAGGAGTATTTTGACAAACAATTCCTCCGTTATGTATGAATATATTATAACGATTGAGATATAGAAATGTTTGCCCTGATTCGTAGCCACGGCCGGATTTAGGCATAGGCTACATAGACAATTGCTTATTGGCCCGATCCACAAGGAAGCCCGCACTACACATAAACCATAAAAACCTAAAACCATACTCTGAAAAATGTAGTTTACCTTGGCGGTGGACGGCAAGGGGGGCCACACCACATGTTGAGCCTAGGGGCTCTACAGACCCCAAAACTGTCTCTAAACGTAGCTGGGCATAAAGGGTTTCGTCGGTTACGTTGTGAAGGGTACTGGCCGCCCCTAAAGTTCAATATCTGTCTATCCTATACTCTAACATGAGTAAGGTTAGCCTGCTTACAAATCCGATAAAAAAACGGCTCCAGTGATGGCCTAAAATTTTGGAAATATATATTTTCTGGGATAGAAATAAGTTCCAGGCAGTGTCATTCTCTTCGTACACTCGAATAATATAATAAAAGAAATATGAAAACTAAAATATTTAAAATCTACCTTTAATCAAAACCAAAGAATTATAACGTCTGTTTGTAATCAATCAGTGTATATTGTAAAAACCACTGAATGAAGAATACAACATATAAAGGGGTCATGTACAAAATCAATCAAAGGGATATTGAGCTATAAAAACAACTGGAGTTACCTGAAACATGCTGACAAGAGACAAATATAAGCTAAGCAAATTTGCTCGCCATTAGGGGGACGTGGTGTAAAATTACTCCATTCATATAAACAAACTGTCTTGACATGGACCGAGCAAAGCTCGGTCTCCCAGTGACTTAGACAAATATGGCAATATTTGTATTATACTTGCAGCTGTTAATACAGTATTGTCAGGTTTTAGGTTACATGCAAAGAATATACCTAAAATCTGTCAATCTTTCTGAACGCCGCTTATAGAGCCATGAAATTTGGAGTTATTATTTTGTGTTATTATTGTGAAAACTGGAAATGGTGTTAAACAATATGAGCCTGTATGACTTTTACTCAACGAATTTCCATTGGAGATATAAATGTCTTAAAATATCAATATGGAGAAAATTATGGAGAAAATATCAATGGACCACAACCAGTTGAAGCCGTATACCAAGTTTCGTCAGTATACGTTCATAAATAAGCGAGATATAAAATTTGTCTTTTCCTCCATAAGAATAACATTAGACCGAGATATAAAATTTGTCTTTTCCTCCATAAGAATAACATTAGACAACGTACTGTGTTCAGCACTTTCAATATCTCGGTAACCAATTGACTTAGAGGAATGATAAAAATAGCAAATTGTGTGTTTTTTAAGCTGAGTCCAATGGTAAAAACTAAAATTTGACTATTTCCAAAATTATAAATAAAAAATTTAAAAAAACAATTTTTGGGGTAAAAAACCCCCCCCCAAAATACCCCTTCGGATAGAGCGAACTGGCTGGTTTTCGAACTTATATAAATGTTGCTTTACACGTTTATACCAAATTTCATCAAAATTGCATAATTTTTACGAGATTTATCGTGCTCACGGACACATATAAATATATACATATATACAGTTTCGAACGAATGGTGTTTTTGAGGTCTGGGAACCTCAAAACGAAAAGTTATCATGGTCCCGAGCCTAGGTCTTACCATGCCGACTACGGTAATAGCTTCTTCCCTACGGGGGAAATTCGCTAAAACGGCTGTACTGCAATTATAAAATACTTTTTCCCTTTGCCGTGTGGGGGTACGAGAATCTTTTGGGTGATTTCACTTCATCGTGAGGGCTTCCACAAGACAATTAGGGGACTGGGTTAAAAATTCTGTGGGGTCCCAGAGACTCCTATTTAAATATATTGGTAAATTTAATGAATTTACTGAAAATCGAGGGCCCCCGTTGTCCCCCCTCGAGGCGGCCCTATTCGTCGCTTAACTGATTGTGCTGAAATTCTGTAGGACGTTTGGTAATGTCCAAATATGGCCTACTGCTTTTTGGCAATCCTCTTGGATTCGACCCACTAGTCATCAAAACTATCATGTTTACAATCACGCAGAAAAAAAGACAAACCCGTTCGGGCACAGACTCAATAGCCTTAAAATTCTTTGAACCTGAAATATTGTGAGAAGATCTTAGATACTGGAACACAATAATTTAACATATGCCTCCTCCTATTGCGAGAATATTTTTAGGCTCTGGCCCTATTGGGCATAATAATTCCCACACCACGTAGCGGTATAAACCAAATATAAGTTTGAATATTTTAGTAATTGCCACCAGTCAAAACAGATAAGAAAAACTTATGTATAAGATAATAAGACTTCCCCAACTTGAAGCATATTACTACTTTTTCATCCAGTACTCCATTTTCCACTAGGCCAAATAAATAGGCAGGTACCGAGAGCGCAAATTACCTTATACCTTATAGGCAGATACCTTATAAATTACAAGGGGCGCAAATACAAAAATAACACATTGACTAAAATGCCCCCTATCTGCAGCAACTAGCAACTAAAAAGAGACATGCACCTCGTGAAGTGGGGACTTTGTAGATGTGGTGGGGGAGAAAAAGCGATATTCGACAATCATCGACCTGTCTATGTAGTAACGCGATTCAATATTGAAAGCGGATGTGATACATCAAAACTATTTATATTTATTGCAAGCAAGTCTTATTTAAACATTTTGGTGTTTAGCCCCTGAACTGGAATTGAACTTAAAATATGGCTTAATATATGGTTATGGTATGGTTTAAGGTTTATTATGGTTATGGTTTGAAAATTAATGTCAAAACTGCAGTAGGCTAATCTTATGATTATTCATATGAACTGGACAGAACAAGTATTGTAAAACCATATTTCAAGTCTTATTGTTCTTGGAGCTCTTTCACAAACATAATTCATTAATTTTTATAACCGAGCAGACGGCGCTACAAAATACAGCAGATTTGGTAACATATTTAAATTTAGTTTATGTGTTTATTTTTTTCAAACAGTAATCCATTTAAACCAATAGTTGTCTCCAGTATCACCTTGGCCAAAACCAAATTAAGGGACTTGCCATATAGTATTGAAATATACTAATTGTCCTGTTCCGAGCAATTTTGTACCCAACGAAAATTTACTTCAGTTGTAAACAAACATAGGGGCCATACACATATTACGTAATGCACTTATGGGGGGGAGGGGGTATGGCGTAGCGTTATGTGGAGGAGGGGGTTAGGATCAACGTTACGTAACTCACTCAAATTAAACCTAAGAGCTGGTACAATCCCGTAACTATTGATACTGATATAAATCGTTCAACATTAACAGTTTATTTTGTTGTTTATATTATTCGCAACAGTCTGATTTGTTTGTATAAATTGTTCTATAAAATAATGTATTTAAAAAATGTTGTTAAAAGAAAACATTTAAAGTTTAATGATTCATTGAAATATATATACCAAATTGCTAATAAAACGATGTTTAAAAGGTTTAAGCTGTTTTAAAGCCTACTACTATGATTGAGTTACGTAACAGATGGGAGGGGGGTGGGTGGGTATGGCCAAGCGTTATGGTGCGTTACATGGGGGAGGGGGGTCTGAAATGACGAAAAAATGTGTTACGTAATATGTGTATGGCCCTTAACGAAACATCTGATAACGGATGATAACATCTGAGAATAATTTCAATAATATACTATCAATCAACACATTATTTATACTTCCGCCGTCGCATAGCGCCACAGTTAAAAAAATTCAGCCCATTACTGTATTTAAGTGATGTCCTTTCTTAAAATTCTGAGACGTATTGGCAAATCTACATAAAAACACCTTTAATTTGACACCTCAAACGTTAAAATCCATCCAGCCGTAATCAAGTTAAGACTGTGAAGAAAAAAACCTTAGCGTATTAATATATAGAAAATAAGCGAGACAAAAAACTAATATTTACTCTAATAAGAACAACATTGGGTACCAATTAGCCGATGTGAATATCAATATACAGTGTTCGTATAATATCTAAATGATATTAGTATTTCAGTTCGGTATCAAAACATCGATATTTTCCTCCCACCACATTTACAAAGTCTCCTCTTCAGAAGGTGCGTGTCGCTTTTTAGCTGCTAGTGCATGCAGCAAACGGTTCAATGGGCGCGGTCAGATTTTGAAATCACAACTAACCAATACAAATTATGCTATATGGTGTTGTACTGCATAGCAAGTTAGTTGGACTTAGTTATCCAAAGCGCCAAAAGGTAGGAGCACAATCCATAACATCAGGGAAATTTGGTTACAAGGTTCAGCAAATTTCTTGCCGCACCTGCGTCCTGTGTGGTCCTGCATGTGGCCGGTCAAACATTGGGTTGGTGGTGGGGCTATGCACTTCCGCTAGAATTCGGCCTCGCCCCTCTTCTTTGGAAGGCAGAGTGGGGGGTGCGAGCAACTGGTACATCCAGCAAGTAGCAAATCTGTTATTACATTTGTTTATTTAAAAGTCGACCAACTGTCCATGCGAGCAACTAAGATGTCGATCAGTGGGTTTCAGGACTTATTTAATTATTTATACTTATTTTCTAAAACACTACCAACTGTCCCTGCGAGCAACTAACATGTCGATCACCCACCTAAATACCTATTTTTATGAAAATTGACCCATTGGTATGGTCTCTAGGTTTGTACAGACAGATATCACCTCAAAAACCACTTTCTGGGTTCAAGGAGCACCAGAACAATTATTTCCACTGAAAACTCAAATAAAAAAAATGTTGACAAAAACAATACTTTCTCCATATACTATGGGGAGAAAGTAAAATTAACAAAATTTAAACAAAATATGCATTTAATTAGTATTTATTCTACTTGACTTTGTATTGTTTAATAATTCTGGAACTGAGTAATAAAGAATATTTGTATTTAGAGTACTTATTATATATGTACTTTAGACAGGATGTTTCTCAATCCATTTAATAGAAGAAAGCAAAAGTAAAAATAAATCTCTGTATAAGAACTGTTAACTAAAAGACTTAATTAATCGAGGTCATTAGCTATTCATTAGCAAGAGGATTAAATAAAAAGCAGATTGGGCCCTATAATTTCTTTACACGAAATAACCCAGATTATAAAATTAAAATGTTTATAAAGAGCAACAGAAGTAATGAAGGTCAACAGGAAAGATAGTAGGGGTACGAAGAAGAGAATATTAAAAACTATTGCATGAGACTCGAGTGTGTTTCACACTCATGCCAAGTGGATTGACAAATAAACAACTTAAACACACCCTTGAAGCCCTTCACAGACAAATAATATTGAATTAAAACTATTTTGGGCATAAAAAATAAAAAATTAGTAATTAATTGAATAAGTGATAGTTAAAACACTTAAGAATACAAGATTTTTACCACAAGAAAAGATGTATATAATTTTCATAGTTGTATTGTTTGCAAATTACTTCACTAATACAAGATTTTTACCACAAGAAAAGATGTATATAATTTTCACAGTTGTATTGTTTGCAAATTACTTCACTATCACTTTCAGTTTTCTGTTTTCAACTTTACAACTTACTTGTCGAGGCTCTTGCTACTGCAGTCTGCTTTCTCAAACTCTACGATTTCTTCAAATGAGCGGATGTACCATTCGTTGACCAACACCACAGAAGGCATACGCAACAGATTTTCAGGCAGAAGACGGATCTCTTTCATGATATTGGCAAGCCGGACAGGCAACTCCTGCCTCAGGAAAGAGAACGATTTTTTCTCACATGCACTCAACCCTAAAACAAGACACATATACAACTAAATTAAAATTATTACAAAATTTACTCAAACTGAAATGCATTAGAAACGATGGCTCTGTAATGAGTATCAACCACATAATGTTTGCGGAACCTACCTCAGTTGGACAACCATATTTGATTTGAAGTGAATTAGGGAAAATTCAAAAATCAATCTCAGATCTCAATAAGCTGTCTCTTTTAAAGACAAATTCCCCAAAGACGAAGGTTTTTTTTAACAAAACAGTTCATTCAATGATTGGTCTACATAAAAAACGTTAAATTAGCTTGCTCACTTGTAGAGGGCTAATTCAATTAAGCTCAAGTAAATGGTTAGACCTTACAGCTTTGCATATTTTTTATTGAGTGCTTTAAGGTATGATTGTCAAGGCATTCTTAACAGGCTTTGTTTTATAAAGGCTTCATTTCATGTTTTTAGCCCCTGGATTACTGATTTCAACTATATGATTACTGATTAATGGACACTTTAGGTTTAAATTACCATCGATTAATCAAAATGCATACAAATTTGTTGCAGCTGTTTAAAATTTATAACTTCATCTTAAGGAAATCATAGCTTCAAACAAGAACGTAGGCAATTACATTTATACAATTAATAAATTTACTAACCATGAAGGTCAGAATAAAAAACTATTTAATAATCTGGCAATATTCGTGGGCAATTTATGTAAATTTTCGTGTCCAGGCTCTTGTGCCTGAGACGAAGCTATGAGTTTGAAACAGCAGTGGGGAGTTGTTACACATTTAGATTCCTTGACAGTAACAACAGGTAATTTAAACAAGAAGTGTTGTTATAAAGGATAACGACAACAAAATCAATGAACTTTGAAAGCATAGAACTCATATGTTTTGCAGTACTGGAATACAGGATATTCTGTTGTAATAATTCTAATAACTATACAGGGTGTTCATTTTAACACCGTGTGACAAACATGTTTAAACATGTTAATTACAATTTGATTCCATGTAAATTAAAAAGGTCACCGGTGACCGGCCCGCACCCAATATCAGGATCACCTTATTATTATTATTACCTTATTACCATGCAGCTGTCGTTGGCCAGAACTTCTGGATAGACTTTGTCACATTAAAACATATATTTACAGAATTAAAACTAATAGGTATGTACAGATGCTCATTAAATGGCGGCCAGTTTAATTCACCACATCTACCACGCTTCAAGAACCAACTGACATCATGGCTACAGGACAGACCATACTACTCAGAAGCCGAATTCCTGAACAACAGCACCAGTGGAGCTCCTCCTCAATTCTTATAAAAAAATTTTAAAAATCAATAATTTCTCAGTTTGTAATTATAACAGCTTGTAATTATTTGTAATTGTTGACCCTTGTACTATTCTCAATTAATATGTAAATAAAGAAATATTGTCTATTGTCTAACAGGCCATTCTCAAAAAATTCATCAAGTGAGTAAAAACGCTTTTTTATTAGCTACCTACTCAGCATACTCTTGAATTTCTTCAAGTCCCAGTTTCTTACTTCTGCTGGTAATCTGTTAAACATCGTATAGGCCAGTACAGGGTTACTCTCCATGGTCTTACTGAGCCTACACAGAGGGATATTTAAGTCTCTTCTATTTCTCAGATTATAGTTGTGCTGACCCTCTCTTGTATTATGGACAGACTCAGCATTGTAGCCTGCTCTTGAATTTCTTCAAGTCCCAGTTTCTTACTTCTGTTGGTAATCTGTTAAACACCGTATAGGCCAGTACAGGGTTACTCTCCATGGTCTTACTGAGCCTACACAGAGGGATATTTAAGTCTCTTCTATTTCTCAGATTATAGTTGTGCTGACCCTCTCTTGTATTATGGACAGACTCAGCATTGTAGCCTGCTCTTGAATTTCTTCAAGTCCCAGTTTCTTACTTCTGTTGGTAATCTGTTAAACATCGTATAGGCCAGTACAGGGTTACTCTCCATGGTCTTACTGAGCCTACACAGAGGGATATTTAAGTCTCTTCTATTTCTTAGATTATAGTTGTGCTGACCCTCTCTTGTATTATGGACAGACTCAGCATTGTAGCCTGCTCTTGAATTTCTTCAAGTCCCAGTTTCTTACTTCTGTTGGTAATCTGTTAAACATCGTATAGGCCAGTACAGGGTTACTCTCCATGGTCTTACTGAGCCTACACAGAGGGATATTTAAGTCTCTTCTATTTCTTAGATTATAGTTGTGCTGACCCTCTCTTGTATTATGGACAGACTCAGCATTGTTCTTTACTAACAGTAAAGAGTTCAAGATGAACTGAGAATGTACTGTGAGAATTCCTAAATGATCAAATATAGGCTTATAATGCTCTAAACTGTCCTCTACCATGTCAGAAACAACAAAACTACAGAAAACTTTAAATGGGGTTCTTTACCACTTTTTAACACCCATCCAAAATATAAATTCTAAGGGCCAACACATGAAAATTGCAATTTTATGCAAATATCAATAGAACCAAGTTTGAATACCAATATGAAGTCACATACCAAGTTTCATACATACACATTCATAAATAAGCGATATATAACATTTTAATTATCCTCCATAAGAATAACATGGGGACTGATTACCTAGGTTTACTGCTACAGGAACCATATGCGAAAAATTGGGTTTTTGTGCAAACATAATAAACCACAACCAGTTGAAGCCATATATACCAAGTTTCGTCAGTTTATGTTTATAAATAAGCGAAATATAATTTTGTTCTTTTTCTCCATAAGAATAACATTAGACAACGTACTGTGTTTAGCACTTGCAATATCTCAGTAACCAATTGACGTAGAGCAATGGTCAAAAAACCAAATTGTTTATTTTTTTAAGCTGAATTCAATGGTGAAAATTCAAATTTGATTGAAATAAAGATTACATGTGAAAACCCCAAAAAACACATTTTTGGGGTACAAAACCCCCCTTCGGATGGTGTGATTCGTCTGGTTTTCGAACTCATTCAAATAAATGGTACTTTACACATTTGTGCCAAATGCCATTATGATCGGACCTTTTTTACGAGAGTTATCGTGCTTACGGACATATATATATATATACTTATATAAAAGTTTGAACGAATGGTGTTTTTGGCATCTGGGGACCTCAAAATGAAAAGTTATCATGGTCTTGGGCTTAAGTCTTACCATGCCACCTACGGTAATAGCTTCCCTATAGGGAAAATTCGCTAAAAACTGAAAGATAAACTTAAAATTGCCAAGAAAAAATATCTTAAAATCACATTTAATTTTCAATTGTTTAAAGAAAATTGATATTTCCCTTAACATTTCTTAATTTTCCACTTTATCCATTATGGCGGCAATTATTCAAATTTTTTATTTGTGTGTGCATTGTTGCGCAAGCCGCACAGTGTGGTGTGTTTAGTCAATTTCAATGCAGCCAGTAAGAGGCAGCACTGCGGAGAGGGTATTTTTATGTCCGCGTGTACCTAAGAATACAAGTTTAGTGGTGTAGTTAGTAGGAAATTTCCTGCAAAATCCCAACCGTCGCTGGACTTCCCCATACTCATTTTCACCAACTTAGTCTCTCTAAGTGTCAACCCTGGTAGGCTACTGCTATTTGGACTGTGCTGCTACCTATTGGCTATTTTCAGAATTACGTCAGTTGTGCTGTAATGTGGTATAGCACTAGTGTAACTGTCGTTATTCGTTAGCCAGGAATTAAAAATGTAACGGTGCCAATTTAATCGGTTTTGACTGGCTCTTGTGCCGCCACAGTAAACAAGCTGAAAAAAGGCTTTATCTCAATAGCTGTACGTAGTACTGTAATAGTTCTTCTTTTACAGTAATTCATTTGAACATCATACAGATTGTCTGGGAGTGGGACTATCATGGTAACTTCCAAGACTTCATGGTTCACTTTGTGATCTCCAAGATTGTTACACTCATATCTCAATAGTTCAAATGCACCATAGTTGAAATTACAGTGTCATTGCAATTTTGTATGTTAAAAATTTGCATCCAATATATGTTTATGGTGTGTTTCTTCCTTGTATACTGTGTATATTTTGCAGTATCGAGAGTTACAAGATACAAGTAATGTCACTACAGTAGCACGCTTCTTTTAAGCAGCATCAGCTTGTGAAAGTAGCTAAAATCCTAGCTTGCTTCTTTTTACCAAATGTAGTAATAGTTGTATGTAGCGAAGCTACTTTGAAAAAGTAGCTTCCCCAACACTGGTATTTTTGTGATTATTATTGTTACCATTAGGTATTTTTTCTGATAGTCACTAAACTATTTTAAAAAGTAGAAGGGAAAATGCTAAATAACTGAGTAGTAACTAATCCATATTAGGCCTGCTACAATTTGAATGCTGTCTCAGCATTAGTTTTAACTGATATGGTCATTACCAGTTGACAACTCAAAAAACAAAATCTTTAACAAGTCATCTTTCATCAGACATTTTTATGAACATATTACAGTGCCTAACAAGAGGCATCATTTATTAAAACACTGTATAGAACACAGGGGCGGATACAGACTCATTCATTTTAGGGGGGGTCATGAGGTAGTGAGTGAAAATCATAGTATCAAGCAACGAGCTTAATACATCTAGTGCTATTATACAAATATTAATCTCCAAAAAAAGTTAAGCCTACATGGTGGCACTATTTTCCCCTCTGCAATCTCTGATCCTACAGCAAAACAATTAACCACAGACCATAAAATAATGTAATCTACAATTTATGACAACCGTTTTCCATCAAGCAATAAAAAGCTTTTCCTGAACACCATATTTTAAAATTAGTATGTTTAAATCATTTGAACCGTTAATGGATATGGAACAAAAGGAGAAAAACATTTACTTTTCAAGTACAACTTTTATAAAATAGTTTTTGTTTATTAAAAAAGGGAGTAAAGTGGAACTTTGTCTCCCTGAGGGAAATTGTTAGCGCCCGTCGCCGTAGACGAGGGCGACAATTTTCCTGAGGGAGACAATGTACTTTATTCCCGTAATACACATAACATTTTTCCCACACCCCAAAATCCACAAGTATCGATAAGTATTCACATTCACAATCGCTGTCCATTTTTATTGCGTAATGCATAATAACTAACCTCGGAACTCGGAACGTTAATTATTGCAGTGAAATATCAGGTGATTCTGTTCCGTATGTTATAGCTACAAAATCCTTCACCAAAGGGCCTAAAATCCCTTCTTAAGCCATGCCTCATAGAAAAATACATTTTAAATTGTACACCAACGCATTGACTATTGAAAAGAGATTACATAGGCCTATCCTAAAAGTATGATGACGTATGTTATTATCAAAGAGTTCCATTAGTTATACTAGATCCAACCAAGGCCCCACTAAAAAAAACGTTTTTTAAAATTTTTTTAGTGGGGCCTTGATCCATCACTGCTTAACGATTTGCGTCAAAAAAGTCAGTCGATGATTTGGATAGGTTAGTACATCTGTGAAAAATAAATTAAATAATCTCGTTCTCTGAACTGGAGTAATGGATTCTTCTAAATGAGTCTGGTCATTCAAATCAGTGTAATAAAAGCAGTCAAAATTGAAGCAAATTAATTTTTGTTTGCTTGCTCCACGCATCTACTCTTGCAATGAAATGGAAAAAACTATGAACAAATCAACACGTTCCATATACAAGTGGAAAGTGGAGGAGTGGCCGCTCTGTATCTGCCTTGTAGCTGCTAACTCATCTAGTCGCTGTATGCATAAATATGCCAATATGCTGTGGCTACGAGTATTCTGGTGAATCGCAATGTATGTGTATTTTATACTTTTCATTGTTTTTTCTTTTTTTTCATTAGCTTGTATGTCAAATTAATTTTATTTTTGTAAAATTATGTTATTATCAGTTTTTATTTCTATGTACTTTGAAATTAATTTTCGAGTGATTGATTTAGAGGCCTCTTCCTCACTCTCAGACCAATAGTCTTGTGAGGAATATTTATATTTATTTATGTTTTAAATGTATCAAAAACGTATATTGTATTTTGGAAACAGATATCTTATTGAATTATGATTACAATTACAAAGTCTTCTAAATCTAAAAATAAATATTAATGTCAGGCTGTTATACAATAATATGGCTTTTCGGTGAGCTACTCATACATTTTTGCTTGAAATCTATTAAACACCAGTCACGGAAATTTTCAAGTTTCTACCTGCTTTGCTAAGGCCAAGGTTAACTTTCAAACCTCGTTACTACACAATGAATCCAATATCGCTGATTCATGGCTCATTAAATAGCAAAAAAACAAGCGATTTCAGTGAGCAAAACTTTGATATCACAAGTAATAATCGATCAAAGAAAATTCCAAAACATCCAATACTTACAATTTTTGTATGGGTAAACTATATTGTTGTATCAAAACTTTTATCACTGAAATCGCTACCGTAGCTATATTTTGGAACTTTAAAATGAATTATAAATCATCAATTTCAGATAATCAGTTGAGGGGGGGCAGACTTTGAATGTTAAAATTGGTCTTTGGAAATGGAAAAGCAGGCAGACGCAGAGGACTGGTGTTCCCTCTTAGATGTCACAAATTTGGCAGACAAGTGCAGTTTATTGAAAAATATCATACAATTTAATTCTATAAAATCTCATATAGTTTTTCATCTTTTTCTGTTCATTGCTAAAAAATTATTTTTATTTTCATGTTAAATAATTCACTCTGGCTATTGTTTACACAATTCCTTTATGAAAATTGCCAATTTATGTACACTTAAGTCTCACTAATCCGAGCTAATTATAACCCGACCCTGTTTGGAATACAAAATTTTTGGATTATCCAGAAGTCATATTTATGCTGTCAAAATCTATTCAAAATCATTAGTGAATTTCCTTTGGAAAGTGAACTATTAGCATGACCCGCACGGTGAAACTTAAGCCCGGGACCACCATAGAAGTTCCTAACGTGACCCCTGAACACGTTTTGGGGGGTCGTTCAAAATTTACAGAAAGGAACGTCCCTACCAAATTTGCAGTAAATCGGACAAAAATTGTGACCGCTAGAGTGCAAACACACATATATATATATATACATATATATATATATATATATATATATATATATATATATATATATATATATATATATATATATATATATGTGTGTGTTTGCACTCTAGCGGTCGCAATTTTTGTCCGATTTACTGCAAATTTGGTAGGGACGTTCCTTTCTGTAATCAGTTGGACAAGTTCGTTGGGCAAAACAATCGGAAAACTCTAAACCTCTTTTTTTGGGGATTAATCTTTCAAATTTTGAGTTTTTGGACCCAAAAAGGGCCATAAAAGCCCCAGATGTAATATAAGTGCATCTAAAAAGATGGGAATTAGAGAGGCGGAAGTTTTAAGCCCACTCTCGTCATTCTAGCATAAATATTTACCGAGTTATTAAAGAAAATGTGTTTCGACTAAACACAGTATGTTGTCTTGAGGGGGTTTTACACTAGAAAAGGCTGTTATTCCTTTGTTAGAGTACTTTTATCATCCCCAGCAACCTCACGCCTACTTTCAAGCCTGTCTGGACCTTCTCCTAACCTTATAATGGGCAAAATTGTATTCCCAGCTTTGGAAGTAAATGAAACCAGGAGTATCAGAACAGCCAAAAAATCAATGTTTTCAGATTTTAATAAAAATTAGACAAATGTATGTTTTTACACTGATTTTGAGTTTTAAAAATTGTATGTGGAAATTCACTTCCCTCACGTCAGCGTGTTGCGTGCGAACTCGTTTTATTTTGTATTACTGCTATATTGCACTGTTACATTCATAATTTACCTAACTTACTGAATATTACAGTACATCATTAAATATATATGGTTGAACCAGTACTTTAACGCAGTTAACTTGCTATGTGAATGAACAGTTGATGCTTATGTGTAACAATTTCAATGTAGAGTTTCTCGACACTAGCGATGTGGTTCAATATTATCATCTCGCACGTGATGGGACACACTTAAATCGTAAAGGGAATGATTGTTTTGGAAATCTCATTCTTCATTCTTTGCAAATAATCCATGAAGCTGTTTCTGCTGTGCCTAAGGTTGTGTGTCCCAGCCCTCCGGTATCCCATGCTCATGATTCAGTTTCGTCTTCTATGAGCTGTAACCCGTCGGGAAACGATACCGAGAATCTACCAATAGTTGCAGGGTAGCGCATGTAAATATTAGATCATTGAATACAGGATTTGAGGAGCTTTGCTCGGTGATAAGACGATTTCCAGTTTGACCTCTTGGGAATCACGGAGTCATGGTTAACCCCTGAAATCCCCTCCCACGTGTTTGCTATACCTGGCTATTGTCTTCATCGCTGTGATAGGCCAATTGAACTGGGCCATGGTGGTGGAGGTGTTGCTCTTTGTGTAAGTGACGGAATTAAGTTTGTTCGTGTTTATCTTCATAACGTTGATTATCGTATTGAATGCATTAGTGGCGTAGTACATCTAAAAGGTCTCAATTTTCTTATATGCATTGCATATAGGCCATCGGATGTCCCATACTCAACCTTGAGCTCCTTAATCCACGCTCTGTTCATCGACGAGTCACCTGATGTAGATTTTGATTTTGTTGGGTGGCTTTAATGTGAATTTGTTGGACACAAAGAGGGCAGATGTGAAATATCTTGAAAGAATTTTTCAGTCATTGGGCCCTGCTGAGCTGATTAAAGAGCCAACTCGTATCGCAGAAAACACATATTCTCTTATTGATTTGATTATTGTTGACAAAATGCACAGCTTTGAAGTGGGAATGGTTGATACTTGGAAGATTCTTCAACAAAATGGTTGATGTATTACTGACCATAAGTTAACTTATTGTGATGTACCTTACGAAAAACCCAAGGCAAAGGGAAAGTTCATTTCATATAGAAGTTTTAAAGATTTTGACTGTGATAAATTTGTTGATATTGCGGCAAAGATACCATGGGATGATATGGTGGCTAAGAAGAACGTTGATGACATAACTGATGCATTAACTTAGAATATAATCCATGTATTTGATGAGTGTGCCCCGACAGTGAGAAAAAGAATAACAAGAAAGAAATCTCCATGGAGAGATTTAAATGTGGAACACCTCACTAAAGTGAAGAACAAATTTAAAAAAAAACAATCTGACTTTTAAAACACAAGCTTCTAGAAATGCATACTGTAAGGCTCGTAATGCACTAAATGTAGCAATACGTTTGGCGAAAAGGCAATATTTCACTGAGAATTTAAAAACTGAAAACCCTAAGACATTCTGGGCTACACTACAAGCAGGTGGTGTCATGAAATCAGCTGAGGTAACAGACCATTCTGTTGGACTAGAAGAGTTAAATAATTACTTTTCAACAATGGGTTGTGGCAAGAACATATGCACAGACAAATTAAGATTCTTTAGCAGCAATAAATGTGCAGGAGTAACTTCTCCCTTCATGTTTGCTCCTGTCTCAGAAAGCAAGGTAAAGGAGTTGATGAACAGCATAACAAGTACCGCGTTTGGGGTGGATGGAATATCCATAAAAATGTTAAGAGGATTAAGCCCTTTCTGCATTGGTGCATTTGCCCACTTGATCAATGTATCATTGAAAAATGGTCACTTCCCTTCAAGCTGGAAGCAGAGCGTGGTGATTCCTCTTCCAAAAACTCATGATGCTTCTTTAGCCTCCGAGTTCCAACCAATTTCAATCCTCCCTGTCATATCCAAAATACTGGAAAAGGTTGTTTCTGAACAATTGGTTTCTTTCTTGGAGTCTGAAGGGTTATTGCCTGAAACCCAGTCAGGATTTAGGAAAGGTTTTAGTACTTGTACTGGGCTTCTGAATGTGCTTGATGAAATTATCTCTGCTAGGGATGGTGGCCTGGAGAGCTTAATGACTGCATTAGATTCCTCCCAAGCTTTTGACTCTGTTAGCTTCGACTTGCTCATAGCTAAGCTACGTTTTTATCATTTTGACGAAACTTTGATTAGATGGTTTTCATCTTATCTGAAAGGGCGAACTCAGTGTACTAAGGTTAACGGACAGTTATCGGCAGCTCTTCCAAGATCTGTAGGTGTTCCTCAAGGTTCTTGCCTAGGACCTATTCTCTTTCTTCTATACACAGCAGATTTGAAGGATCAGTTGAATTTCTGTTCACTGCACTCTTATGTTGATGATTCACAACTGCTGATATCCTTTAAGCCTTCAGAAGCAGAAGAGGCTGTGCGCTGTGTCAACTCTGATTTGGAGAAGGTCAAGAGATGGTCGGATGATCATGGTCTTCTACTAAATTCTAGTAAATGTTCGGTCTTGTTTGTTGACTCATCCTCGAGGAGTCAACTGGGAGCTAGGAGTGTTGACAGGAGCATCCTTTTGGATGGCAAACCACTGAGGTCAAGTAACTCTCTTAAGGTTCTTGGTGTCACTCTTGACTCCCATCTTGATTTTTCTGGCCACGTGAATTCCATATATAAAACCGTTATAGTCAGATTGAAAACTCTTCTCAGATTTAGCACAATTTTAGCAGAGGACTCTAAACTGGAAATCATACGATCGACAATCTTTCCTGTCATTCAATATTCTCTCCCAGTTTTTTCCTCTTGTCTAACACGGAAAAATGAGATGGTTCTCACCCGATTGCAGAACAGAGCTCTGAGGTTCGTTTACAACCTGAAAAAATTCGACCATATCAGTGAGTTCAGGTTAAGTGCTAGGGTTTTATCTATAATGAACCTCTCTGATTTGCAAACTGTCAAGTTAGTCCACAAAGTTCTGCAGACTGGGAAACCTGAATATCTAAGAAAAAAACTAGTATTTAGACATCAAATCAATGTGCGCAGTACTTGACAGGATTGCCTTTTGCACCTGCCAAAAACAAAATTAGAAACTGGGAAAAGGGCATTTAGATACTTTGGACCACAAACATGCAATGCTTTGCCACTTAGTTTAAGGAATGTTAGTTACTCTAGGTTTAAAAAAGATGTAAAAGAATTGTATATTTGATATTTTTTTGTATATATTACGCACAAGACCACTTAGATATCTAATTGTTATTTTCATTTTTGTTGTTGTATTTCTTTGTATAATGTTGACAAGAGTTGTCATGTTAACCAGATCTATACTTTGATGAACGCTTGCTCAATAAAGTCATTATTTATTTATTTATGTCATCACGTCCCGGCAGCAGCTCCCATGCTATGCTGAAATCCAACAGAATCAATCCCACCCACCACGTTTTGTGCCACCTTCTGTAATTTTAGTAAAGCCTTTAATCGAGTATCTCATAAAACACTGTTAAAAAATTAGATCATTACAATATTAAAGGTGTAGTAGCTTTAGCTTTATTTGACTCATCTGCAAAATAGGTCCCAGTATTTATTTTATTCTATTAAAAAAAAAGAAATATCTCAGTGTAAACCTGTAACCTGTGGAGTCCTGCAAGGCTCCGTTATTTGTTGTTTTTGGTGGTTGTCGATTCAAGTGTGAATATCCCTGCAAATATTGTTTTACACGCAGATGATATTGCCATAATTACTGGGAAAAAAAGACTAAAATAATCAACTCTTTGAATACTATAAAAATATAATAATTTTGTAGGGAACTGGCTTACTGCAAACAACTTACTTTTAAATAATAATAAGACAACTACTGTTTATTATTTGTTGATATATGTTTCTTTATTAGGATAGTTTGCACTTTTAGCGAATTTCCCCTGTAGGGAAGAAGCTATTACCGTAGGTGGCATGGTAACACTTAAGCCCGAGACCATAAATTTTCATTTTGAGGCCCCCAGATGCCTAAAACACCATTCGTTCAAATTTTGTATATATATATATATATAATATATATATAATATATATATATATGTATATTTATATATATATATATTTATTTATGTGTCCGTAAGCACGATATCTCTCGTAAAAAAGGTCCCATCTTGATGAAATTTGGTACAAACCAGTAAAGTACCATGTATTTGAACGAGTTCGAAAACCAGACGAATCGCACCATCCAAAGGCGGGTTTTTGTACCACAAAAATGTTTTTTTTGGGGTTTTCACATGTAATTTTGATTTAAATAAAATATTGTTATACCACTGAATTCAGCTTAAAAAAACAAACAATTTGGTATATTGATCATTGCTCTACGTCAATTGGTTACTGAGATATTGCAAGTGCTAAACACAGTACGTTGTCTAATGTTATTCTTATGGAGAAAAATAAATTTTATATCTCGCTTATTTATGAATATAAACTGACAAAACTTGGTATACGGCTTCATCTGGTTGTGGTTTGTTGTTGTTTGCGAAAAAAACAAAATTTTCACTTATGGTTCCTGTAGCAGCAAATCTAGGTACTCGGTCCCCATCTTATTCTTATGGAGAAAAATTAAAATGTTATATACCGCTTATTTATAAATGTATATGAATGAAACTTCGTATGTGACTTGACTTAGATGAGTTCTATTGATATTTGCATAAAAACCTATTATTTTGTGTTCCTTGTTGCAGCAAACCTGCGTACTCATCCCTAATGTTATTCTTAAAGAGAATAATTAAAATTGTATTTATCGCTTATTTGTGAATATATTTTTATGAACCTTGGTATACGGTTTATGTGGTACTAAGACATTGGGAATTCGCTGAGTATGCAGATTTTCTGCGACGGGGGTATTCATTTATTGTCATTACTGTTACTTATGTTAATTTAATTTTTGTATTTAATTTTTTGCCTGCATCCCTTTCTTATTAAAATGATGGTCACCCCGACACAAGTTCGCCTTTGGGGGATCTAATTTCTGTTCAGGTACTTTGTTTATTTATTAACTTGCACTTAATTATCTTTGTTTTGTTAGGTTAAGATGCTATGTTGAATCACTGTTGTTTATTGATTTGTTATTTATTTATTTATTCTTTTTTAAGTGAATTCCATGTTATGTTGAATAGAAATAAATATTTCCTTTATTTCTTTCTTTACTGTTGTATTTAGCCTTAGAGAAGATACTAATATGCTAAAGGAAGACTTGTGTCTAACATTTTTAGGTCTAACTTTTGATACTACTCTAAACTAGCTCCAACATATTACTCGGGTAAAAAGCAAGCTGAGATCTTGTATATTTGCAATAAAAAGTTTATGTGGTGAATTAGAACAGGATGCTCTCGTACAGGTACACTGGACTTTTCCATTGTCATTTAAGTTATGGTTTAATTGATTGGAGGTCATCTCCTCATCGAAAAAAAGCTGTTAAGAGTTATAGCAGGAGTAAACAAGTATTATAGTTGTAGAGAACTTTTCAAACATTTTAAAATATTAATAATGTTTTCTTTATATATACAACTATGTCTGCTTAGAGCCAATTTTGATCAAGTACATTGCAGAAGAGATCTGCACAGTTATAACACGCGATTTTTGGAATAATATTGATCTGCCTCATGTTAGTCTAGATAAGACTGATAAAAGCCCTTTGATAATGGATATTAAGTTTAATAACAAGTTACCGTTAGATATAAGCCTACTTAGTGATAAGGATTTTAAA
Source organism: Allygus modestus (assembly GCA_963675035.1). Classification (NCBI taxonomy): domain Eukaryota; kingdom Metazoa; phylum Arthropoda; class Insecta; order Hemiptera; family Cicadellidae; genus Allygus; species Allygus modestus. Next base: position 133,320,788 of record OY776113.1, on the reverse strand, counting down.
GTTAAACTTAATTATATTCTCTGTAAATAATCTTTCTATTCTGTGGAAAAAGATATGACAAAAGATTGGACTATGAAGGCCTTTAGTTTATGATTATGTATTAAAATGGTTTTGAATGTATTTGTATGCAATATTTTCTGGCTGAATAAAGTTCTTATTCTTATAAGTTGTTATTTTTTCCTAGGGAATAGGCCTAAATATAACCTTGTTAACTCGATTTATTGATTTAGGGGCAAAATAAAATTATAAATGTCATTACAATAATTTTAATTTAAAAACAACTTTGTGAAAACTATTTATTTTATGTCTTACATAACCTAAAATTACTATTTTGGAAGCCAGTTTGAAATGTTATTAATGAGTTAGTCTTTTGTATGATCTGGTGTAAAAGTTGTGAGATGAGGGATTTTTAGCCCCAGTTGAAGAATTTATCATTTCAATGGATGGAAACGCTGGAGGTGAGTAATTTAAGGGTGTAATAACGGCATGGCTCTCAGGCGCTTGGAGTGTTTTAGTACCAGCGTTGGCCACTACTACGCGCTACGTGAACTAGTGGTGCCCAAAATCACGAACTATGTATGATTTTATAACGGTGATTTTAAAATCACGGGTGGACCTGTGATCACGACTTCTAAAGGAACAGTGATTTACAGTGATTCGTGATTCGCCGTGCTCCTCGTTATTGGTAGTACCTGACATCGCCGCGTAGCGCGCTGCAATCGTGCAATATGTTCCCGCGCTTTTATCTATCAAACCTAAAAGCTAACCTGCTAACTATAATTTTGTTTTGTAGATTGCAACGTGGGAATGCTTATCGCACACCCCCGCGCCCCGCTCCCGAAGGGGTAGTGTTCTTTATCTGTTCCGACCTTCAGCTGATTTCTTTCCTAAGCATTATGTCGTGATTGACCTTTTTATATTTTAAAATGCCAAGGCCTCAAAGAAGTACTTTTTAGAGATGTTTCACTGCGACCATTCAAGAACCAAGCATTTATTACCAGTAGGCACATCACATTGCATTTGGTATAGTCAGGGAGAAATACATGTTGAGGATAACAATAGTCAAGCAGGCCAATTAAGTTTTACAGGCAAAATACAAGCAAATAATACAGACATAGAAATACAAACATCATCAAGGGGCAACAGAAAGAGGGATGAGAAATAAATTATTTTAAGGTTACTAACATCAAAACATATCAAAAATTAAATAAATTTCTAGTTAAGGATCACAGGGGTAGGGAGGTCAAAGAATTCATTGATGTGGTAAAAAGGACATTGATAGTTTTGCTGTAATAATATATACTGTTGGTTTCAGAATTGAGTTGAGTCGAGTTTGAACATACATATATATTCAGCCAGTCGCAAACAAAATAACTAGCGGTAGGAAATGTGAGCTACATTTTTATGGAACAAAATAAATATTTTGTATGTAAGAAACATATATGTTTCTAATCATTTTTTGTTTGTTTTGTAATTAAAAGTAATCCATAAAGAGTAAGAACGGATGGTCTAAAAATTATCCACTTGTGTTGAAACAAATTAGACTAAAACAAAGACACGAATTTATAACAAATATGGTAACTATTTTTAGATGCTTTTATTTTTAAAGATCTTAATTACGCTTGGTAAATCCGACTCTATACAAATCACGGTAAGAAACCTGTAAGAGCTGGAAAAGTGAAATCACGGTAAGAACGACAAGAGTGAAATCACGGTGAATCACTGTTTAGGAATCACTGTTTAGGTAGCGGTGAATCACGGGCGATACAGTTTCAGCGCTCCTAGAGCTAAGTAACGAATCACTGTAAATCACAGTTAAAAATCACAGGTAACGCTAGTGACCAATCACTGTTTTCACCGTTGTCCGTTACTGGAAAGTAACAGGTATTTCCATCAATAGCGTGTACTAAAGCGAATAGAGCAAACCCCCACCACCGGTGAGCCTCTCCTGGAGGAGGGGTGAGAGAGAGCGCCAGTTAGTTGTATTTTGTATTTCCGTCTCACTCTGATCCAGCGAGGTGGAGGGTTTGCGCCGATAGTCGGGATAGACCAAAATTCGGTCAGGCCGGGCTCAAGGTCACGCCTCAAATTAGCGCTCAGTACAGCGTCTGTGTTATTGACGACGCGTGGTCACAACAATATTTTTTACGGTGCGGAGAATTTTTTGATCGGAAAACTGCTTTCAAAATAGTGTTACTGTCAAATTCGTTATCTTTTGGTACAAATGTGTTTAACCTCTAATCATGTCGTAAAAGCACGTGTAACTGTCAATTTTAATATACAAATTTCGACGTAAATATTTTAATATAAAATGTATAAACAATGTTAAAGTATAATATTATTTCTATGGATTATGATATTGCTGCCTTGTATGGCACAATAATAGCAGTTAAATAAACGGTATCAGGAAATTGACACATACTTTCTCCCTTTTAGCCCAACTTGAATGAATAAATTACTTTTTATTTACTAAATATAAAATACAAAGCACGGTCGAATGTACAGAAAATCTTGTAATCAAGTTGTTTTCAAAAACATCCACCCAAATCCCTGTTTTGGAGGCACTACAGAATCCATCGCTACACACGTGGTTTTAAGAGGGGAAATGGCCCCTATCCCCCCCCCCGGGTTATTAAGGGGCAAAATATTTCGAATTTCCTCCGTTGGTCAATGCTAACATGACAAGCATATCAAGTTTGAACGAAATTGGTCAGTAAATAAGAGATATAGTAATTTTTTTATTCCCCATAAGGATAACATTGGACAACGTAATGCGTTTACCGCAAAAAGAAAATTTAAATTTTCTCCACAACCAGCAACTGTAGAACAGTAATTCAAAATACTAAATTATTTAGTTTTTTGAGCTCTTTTTAATGGTGAATAGTAATATTTTTATGTTTATGTTTTTTTTATGAAAAATCAAAAACTGAATTTTGGTGTTTTAAGTCCTGTGGTTTCTGAACCTGAATTTTTACAGAAATTCGGGTGGTGACATTTTGTTTGAAAACTAAAGATCTACAAACGACTAAAGTTTAATTAAAATCGTTAGAGTCGTTTTTGAGAAATTTTTATTTGTCATGTTTTTTGACGGTTTTTGGGGGATAATTACCCTTAAAAATCAAAAATTCAAAAAAATACCTGGAGATATCGTGGATTAGTACCTACATACCGAATTTCATAAAAATCAGACCATGGTTAGGGCTCTAGCTCTGTACACATCCATACAGACATACAGACAGACACACAGACATCGCGTAAAAATATTCTTTTTGGATTCAGGGAGCACCAAAACGAATATTTCCACAACTCAAATTCGAAAATTTTGACGAAAACAATACTTTCTCCATATACTATGTATAAGGGGGAGAAAGTAAAAGTTTACTAGTAATTGCTCTAGCGTTTAAATAGAGGGGTTTAAAACAAGTATGCCTACGAAAAAAATAATTTAATAAACTGTATATTACATTACAAATTATAATATTTTTAATATCAATTAAATTTATGAGTTGGTTAGTGGCAATCAAAAGGAAGTTCGGAGATTTTACTGTGAAAATAAAAAACAGAAAGTATCAAAATTTCAACACTTACCGCTGTTCTCAACAGTCTAAGGAGAACTGGGCATATTGCGCGCTGTCGTTTACACGCTTATAGCTAGCACATAACAACTGTAATGGGAATGAAACCTATAGTTGTAATCTGCATCAACTACGGAATCTTACAGTATATTTGAGTTTTTACTTTCTCCCCCTATACATAGTATATGGAGAAAGTATTGTTTTCGTAAAAATTTTCGAATTTGAGTTGTTAGTGGAAATATTCGTTTTGGTGCTCCCTGAACCCAAAAAAGTGGTTTTTACGTGATGTCTGTGTGTGTGTGTGTGTGTGTGTGTGTGTGTGTGTGTGTGTGTGTGTGTGTGTGTCTGTGTGTATGTTTACAGAGCTAGAGCCCTAACCTATGGGCCGATTTTTATGAAATTTGGTATGCAGATACTAATCCACGATATCTCCAGGCGTTTTTTCATTTTTTTGAATTTTTGATTTTTAAGGGTAATTATCCCCCAAAAACCGCCAAAAAACATGAAAAATCCAAATTTCTTAAAAACGGCTCTAACGATTTTGATGAAACTTTCGTGGTTTGTAGAACTTTAGGTTTCCAACAAAATGACACCACCCGAATTTCTGGAAAAATTCGGGTTCAGAAATTACAGGACTTAAAACATCAAAAATTCAGTTTTTTGGATTTTTCATAAAAAATCATAAATGTTAAAAAAGATTACTATTCACCATTAAAAAGAGCTCAAAAAACTAAATAAATTATTATTTTAAATTACTATTCTACGATTGCTAGTTGCGGAGAAAATTGAAATTTTCATTTAGCAGTAAACACAGTACGTTGTCTAATGTTATTCTTATGGGGAATACAAAAATAACTATTTCTCTCTTATTTACTGATCAATTTCATTAAAATTTTATATGCAGGTCAAGTTAGCATTGACCAACAGATGATGTTCGAAATGTGTTGCTATTTAACCCTGGGGGGGCAAGGGGGCATTTCCCCTCTCAAAACTACTGTGAGTAGCAACGGACTCTATAGTGCCTCCAAAAAAGCAATTTGGGTGGATATTTCTGAAAACAACTATTTTAGACAATTTTCTGTACATTTATCTATACTTTATATTCTATATTTAGTAAATAACAAATATTTTTGTCATTAAAGTTTGGCTAAAAGGGAGAAAGTATGTGTCAGTTTCCTGATACCGTTTATTTAAATGTTTAAATTCGTTATCAATACTATAACTCGCATTTGTCTGTGGCTCCGTGAGTCCGTCCGTCCGCGGCTGTTTCTCAAGCTATAATGGCTCCCAAGCTACGAAGATATTTTTTAGGGGTAATCGAGGTCGGGGAAGCTGCACGTGTCGTTTGTTTTACTTTAAAAGCAACCTTATTTGAGTTACGGTAGCTTACAATTTTATTTTTTTAGGCCATTTTACCATATATTAGCGGAGCCGGGAGTATTCAGCTATAGATTTTTATTTCTACAAGATTTGTTCCTGAAACAGCTGATTATTTCCTGCGGTCGCGATAGCGGCCGCCAATAATAGTATAATTAATAAATCTTGGATTTTTGAAAAGGTGACGCGAAAAAGTTCCTAAGCCTAAGCTCTTTTTATTGTTGGGTTAGAAAGAAACCTCAAAAAAAGTTGTTGATTATTAGTTGACCTGTAAGTTTTATTTCTAACATTTTTCGATAATATTTTCAGTTTCTTCATTAAACGTGTACAAAGAAGCAAGATTGTGCGCGCGCATAATTAACTTGATTTCGTTACGCGACTAAAATCAAGTTTATTATTGCTAGATTCAATTATGTTTTTGCGCTAGTTTAAAAATAGAATAAGCTTAGAACATTATTTTGTTTGGTACAAAGTAATTTATATTACAAAAAGTTCGATAATTATTTTACAAGTAACACGATACATTTGAATTTTAAAAGTTTAAAGTCACTCCAATCACCGAGATACTAACCTTTGTTAGATGTATTTTTTACTGCTATTGTTGGAATTTGGTATCCGTTTGTTGATAACTCTAAGAAAGAGGAATTTGTTACTTACTGTTAGTAAAATTCAGGCACGATCAGGGGCGGATCCAGGGAGTCACATTGGGGGGGAAATCCCCGGGGTTTTGGGGGGGGTATAGAATACCCCTCAAGGGTGGGGGGTCCGGAGCCCTCCCCCGGAAATTTGTTAAAAATTTTTAAAAACTATTATTTAGCCTTCTACCAGAGTAGTTAATCAATTCTGGGATATATGTAGGATTTTGTTTTTCTAACTGATGTTTGATATACGCTTGATAACTCCTCTTCTAAATGGTGGGTTGGACCGAAAAAATCCAATGATTTAAGTATTTGTTTTGCTAGACTTGTTATATACTGAACAATTAACAATGTTTCTGACCCAATTAAATTTAAGTTGATCGACAAACTGATAAGGATGTGGTAACTGGGTCAACAGCTGACACCATCGGGTTGTTGACCTCTCCGCTCATGTCACAATTATCTGACAACGCCTTGCATGTGGCTTAACCGCAACTCTCCTTTACATTGATCGTTCTCAAGTGGAATCCACTTTGATATTAGCTTCACGGATTACATAAGTGATATTAAAATGTATTCAAAATGTAAAAACAATGAAATGAAAGAGAGATTTGAAAATATTGTTAGTAATTATGGATATTTTCTTAATGTGAGACAACCAACTAGAATTACGATTACAACTAAAACTTGTATAGATAACATTGTAACTAGTTTTAATTATGGCAAAGCCTTCAGTAATAACCTAGAAATGGGTCTGTCTGACCACAACGCTCTCACTATCCAACTTCCAGACTGCATTCCAAAAAATGAGCCTTCAAATTCATTTAACAAATCAAGAGCTTTTCCAACAAAAATAATTCAATTTTTCTAAATTTATTGAATACTGAAATGAAAAGCTTGGTTTTGGACAGTAAAGTAAATAACAACTATAGCAAATTTTTACTAAGTTTTAAAATTATCATGGATGAGGTTTTTCCAGTCAAGTATGTAAGAAAACAAAACATTCTCAGAGCAAAAATTGGGTCACAAAAGGAATAATGGTGTCCTCAAGAAATAAAATAAAACTTCATTTTTTGGCCAAAAAAGTGCTGACCTAGTTTTCTTAGAATATGTAAAAAAATATAAGAAGGTTTTTAAGGAAGTACTTGCTAAACGAAGCAAATGGTCAATAATTAGTACATAATAAACTTCAAAAATAAATCTCGGGCAGTCTGAATGTAGTCAAAAGTGAGTTAGGTTTGTCAAGAAGAAAGGTACCTGATGTTAAACTTAAAATTAATAATGTAGCTGTGGAAAACCCACGTAGTATAGCCAATAGCTTCAACTATCAATTTTCTAATGTTGTAAATATCTTGAACATACCTAAATGTCATGTGCCTAAAATGTGTTATAGTTTGTCAAATCAATCACATAGCAGTATAAAATCAATGTATCACTCTATTCCTACTACTGAAGAAGTGAAAAAGATTCTCCTCGGTCTAAAAAATAGTAATGCCTGTGGCTGGGACAAAGTTCCAACAAAAATGCTGAAGTGGTCTGCAGGTGTTATTTCGAAAGCTCTGGCTGTTCTGATTAACCAGTCATTAAAAGAGGGTATTTTTCCAGATCTGCTGAAATATTCCGAGATATTACCTGTATTGAAAAAAGGAGATGGTAAAGATATACAAAATTACCGTCCAATTTCTCTTTTAAGCAATATTTCTAAGGTGTACGAAAAAATAATCCACCTGAGAATAATAAATGATCTAGATTCAAACAATTTAATTTGTCCCAAACAAGTTGGTTTTTGCAGGGGTTGTAATACCCAGCAAGCACTTTTCTCTTTTGTAAACACTGCTTTGGAGGCCTTGGACAAGTCGCAGCATACTGCTGGAGTGTTCTGTGACTTGTCCAAGGCATTTGATTATGTGGATCATAGTCTGCTAGTAAATAATATGTTTGATTTGGGGTTACAGGGATCAGTCATTGAGCTTCTGGAATCTTATCTTGCGGATCGTAAACAAAGAACAATAGTAAGAAAATACAATAAAAAACATTTTTTTAAATGGAACAGCATTAAATACGGAGTCTTGCAAGGCTCAATAATTGGGCCTCTCCTTTTTAGCGAATTTCCCCTATAGCTAATACCGTAGGTCTCATGGTAAGACTTTGCCCGAGACCATGATAACTTTTTGTTTTGAGGTCTCCAGATGCCAAAAACACTATTCGTTCAAATTTTTATATATGTATATATATAAATTTTATATATTTATATATATTATATTTATATATATATATGTATATATATATATATATATATATATATATATATATATATAAGTGTCCGTGAATGCGATAACTTGAGTAAAAAACGTCTGATTTCGATGAAATTTGGCTCAAATGTGTAAAGTGACATTCATGACTTTTTTAATTCGAAAACCAGAAAAACCGGACCATGGAAAGGGGGGTTTATGTGGGTTTTAAATTTTCCAAAAATCAGTTTTTTTGCATTTTTTACCCTAAAATTTTTAAAACACTTAATTTTGGTTTTGACCATGTTATAGAGCTTAAAAAACAAATAACATAGTATTTTGAATTATTAACCTAGGTTAAGTGGTTGCGGAGGAAATCCAAAAAACCTACTCATAAAATCTCCCATGTTAATCTTATAGGAAAAAGGTTTTTGGGTTTTCCTCAGTTCGTTTTGCACATTTGCTTTTACCAATCAGTTCAGCTCCACAAAACAATCATTTTGGTGTTTAAATTGTGATTCTACACCAAACCGTTGCAGAGATATTCAAAGTGCTAATCACAGTACGTTGTCCAATGTTATCCTTATGGAGAATAAATAAAATTTGATATCTCGATTATTTATGAATGGATATTGATTAAACTTGGTATGTGGCTTCAGGTAGTACTGGTATATTGATATTTGCACAAAAATCCCTGTAGCAGTAAACCTGCGTACTCAGCCCCCATGTTATTCTTATAGAGAATAATTAAAATGTTATATAGCGCTTATTTATGATTGAATATTGATGAAACTTGGTATGTGGCTTCGCCTAGTTAGATTATATTTATATTTGCATAAAAACCAACTGTTTGTGTTCCTTGTTTCAGCAAACCTACCAATGTTATTCTTATGGAGAATAATTAAAATTGTATATATCGCTTATATGTGAATATATTTTATGAAACTTTGTATGCAGCTCTATGTGGTATTAAGACATATGTTATACATTGGAAATTCGCTGAGTACCTAGGTTTGCTGCGACGGGGGTATTGTAATTTATATCAATGATTTGCCACAGCAGCTTTCTGAACATATTACTCTCTTTGCAGACGATACATCAGTTTTAATCAAAAGAACTTCTTCAGATGTACCAAAAAATGATGTAAGTGGTATAGTACAAGATTTAAGTGAATGGTTTTTGCTCAATGGCCTTCAGCTGAATGAAACAAAACAAACATAATTCAGTTTTCTACTAAAAGTACTTCTGATATGCTCACAACGAGAAGTTCAACCAAAATGGGTAAGGTGCTGGGTATTCACATAGACTGCAATCTCAAATGGAATCATCACACTATTTTTTTTTGTTAGGTAAAAAGCTAAGCTCTTTTAGATATGCATTAAGTATACTGGTCAATGCTATGTCATTAGATGTTTGTTTAACTGCATATTATGCTTATGCTCAGTCAGTTCTGAAATATGGAATTATTATTTGGGGTATGGCAACTGGCACAGAAAATGTCTTTAAAGCTCAAAAATCAATCATTAGAACTCTTTGCCGCATTAAAAAAACAACCATCTGTAAACCTTTTTTTAAATTTTTAAATGTCCTTCCACTGCCATGCTTGGTACATTTTAGAAATTGCAACTTTTGTCCATCAGTATCCCCATATTTTTACTAATTACACTTTTAAACATAATTACAACACAAGAAATAATCATCTGTATCAATATCCAGCACACCGGTTGACTACATTTGAAAAAAGCCCTTTGTACATGGGCCTCAAAATTTATAATAAAATCCCACAGTCTCTTAAAGGACTATCTGTTGAAAAATTATCTAAACAAATTAAGTATATTTTACTGGAAAAGTTGTACTATAGCACAGATGAGTTTTAAAATGATAATCTTCTTTAATCTTTTTTTGTTATTGTTTTACATATGTTTATATTACTTTTTAGTTGTTAGTATAGTTTATATTTCTCTTGACAATGCACCTGTTTGCTTTACAAATTGTAATATGAAACGTTATGTGCAATAAAGGATTTGATTTGATTTGATTTATTCCAAATTTTAAATATTTTACTGATTAATTCTCTTTGATTTGTTGTTGAGAAGTCAATCTCCTTTTGTTTGTAACCTGTCAGTACACATACTGAATGATTAAAAGATAAATCATGTTTTCCCTTGCCCCTCAGTGCATTGCCCCATTGCCCTTCAAAGTTCTCATGTTTTTCTTATGAGAGACATCATTATGATTATGTTTATGTTTACTACACCTTAATTAATTTTATCCAAATAAATTTAAGTTAGCCATTACAAAAAGTATATTTCCTAGCTAAAATGCTGTACCTTTTTCCTTTTTTTACATTTTAAGTTGTATTGAACTGAATTCCACTTTATATATGTGTGAGATCCCCGGAGTAGGGGGGAAGAACGGGAGTCCATATTATTATTTATTAGATTATTTTAAAATTACAGCAAACCCCGGTTTTCGGGACTTGAATAACCCGGATATGGATACGGATATGTACCTAATACGGTTTGCAATGCACCACTGACAAAAATTAAAGGCGTGGCTGAAGAATCCTGGGGTTTATTTTTGGTTAAAAATAAATTGTTGCATTGAAGCCATTTTACTAAATTTATGATATAGGTTTTAAGATTAATTCTGATAGAGTGTAAGTTCATACACCTTGCGATTGTTGTAAAATAAAATATAAACAATATTTCATAAATTTACAATTACTAAGGTACCTACTTTAAGGATTGTTATATCACTTCCATGAATAGCCAAATAAATTGTAAAAACTCTTAATTTTTTAAAGCAATAAATCATTTCATAATGTTAATTTTTATAATTTAAGAACAATTAGGCCCTAAATATATAAATATCCCCTTATCAGATTAGGTCTAACTGATTAATAAAATAATAAACGACAGTGAATGCAAGATATGGGTTATCGGTGGAACAAATTAATGGTAATCCTTCAAATAACTAAGATTTTCCTGAACATTGTTCATAAAAACAACTTTAACTTGTTAAGGCCTGGATGCAAGCCTAGCGACCCTCGACAATTTTAACTAGGCCTAAAAGATTACCTGCAAATCCCTTGATTTATAGAGGTAAAATTAACATATAAAGTAGGTAGGCGAGCTCAAGAGGAATGGGAAAAAGTAAGTTGATTAAGAAATTTGATTTATTGTATTTAAGTTTGAATTGCGTAGGCTATGTTGAATTACTAAGCCTTTAACATATATGTGAGCATTCTATACATATTTAGACAAATATATTTTAGGTAAAAACATGGGCTTCAAATCCACCACTTATTATGTTTTAATGGGTTTCTACAAATACCTGTTATGATGTTTTTGTTTTTGATGATTAGCTTATCAAACGTGGTACTTTCCATTGAGTCATTTCATGGTCGATTTATCTTAAATGATTTACTACTGTCTCTCAAGATTCAGGAAAATCTTATCTTTAATGATATTTATCTAATCTTTATTTACAGTTTACATAAAATCACAAGTTACTATTCTTCCATGTGAGAGTTGCTTTGGCAGTTCACTGGCTGTTTTTGAATAGCTGTTTCTGATTCTTTCGTTTTGATTTTAACAACTGTAATCTCAAGGTTAACTTTTAAAAATTCTCTATTGATTTTTTTGTAGGGGCAAAACTTGACCAAATTACACTTTAAATCAAACAATTTATAACAGTTGAAGGAGATTGCTCAAGCCCATTTTTTAAATAATTGTGTAAACAAACAAACAAGCACACCAAATAATTATGATATTAGAAAATAGGATGTAAGTGTCTTAAATTCACGTTATATACAAGGAGAGAGATTTGAGTTGAGAGATTATTTTGCAAACGATCTTGAACGACCTTCGGACGGTTAGGTTAACTGGATGTTGAAAAAATCAAAACCTAGCTAAAAGACCAAACAAAATAAAAAAGCTAGGTAAATACTAAGAAAGGTTTGTGAATGTAACATTTTTATTTTAAACAAATGTATCATGGCTTTAACTGTTAGTTTAAGAAGTATTTATAAAAAATCGACAATTGTATAATAATGTGTATTTTACTTGTTGGTTTTAACCATGTCAATAGGTTTCTATATTGGATATATTGGAAGAATGGCACGAAAATGTTTTAAATTACTTTTTCCCCAATTTTATTATCTGATGGGGTGCAAAATGTAATTTTAAAACGGTTTTATTCTTGGTGTTTCTTACCTAAGCCTTACTGTTTATTCTCCAGAGCTACACATAAAGCGAGCTACAAATTGCTAAAAACAATACAAATCACTTGAATGATTAGCTCTAGAAGGTGAATTTTTAAGTTTAGTGAAAAAATACCAAGAATAAAAACGTTTTAAAATTACATTTTCAACCCGATACTAAAATTGAATTACGGGCATTCATTCTATAAGAAAAAATAAAGTTGGCCGCCATTGTCACATTGGAAAAATGGCGGGAAATTTTTGGAAAAGTAATGCATTTTAAAACGGAGCTTAAATAAGTAAAGGGGGTCCCCCATAAGAATTTAGCTGTCAGACATACAAAAAGTTAGCTATTGGACAATTTAAGGCTGGACACCCTGTACATATATATGTATATAACATAATCTTACTAACTTAATCATGTTCTATATACTAGATTAACTTATAGGTTAATCTATAGGGATTCCATTATAATATTTACCTGTATATACTGATAACAAACCTGAAATAGTAGGCGTCTGTAATTTTATATGCGTTTATTAATTTTTTTTGTTAAGAAATATAAAAGTATGAAAATGATTTACAATCTTGACCATTAAGGTATGAGAACGGGCAGTCATTAATCAGTAAACACTACTAATTAATGCCAAATGTAAGTTTTGCATTTGAGGGCTAGTTAAATTCTCTTGCCAAACAGTAATAAAATACCCATTTAACCAAAAAAAGTACTGACAAAAATTGCAAAAAAATAAAGGCTCCCATGGAGGCAGGTTGAGGCAGATTAAATGGCCAAGAACGTTGAGAGTATAGTATATTCTGTCAGAATATGCAACTATTAAGGCGAATGCGAGCGGACGAGACATATTAATGACTATTTATTTATAAATTTAATTTTTCACAAACTTTATTTAATAACATTTTATTTATAAACTATAACCCATTATAATCAATTAGATTGCTAATGTTTTTACCTGTTGGTGAGTCAGCCATGTCATATATATATTCACTAGATTTCCATATTAATACTACTTAATCCATCACACCAAACGTAAAAGTAACTTCTTCAACGTGATCACAGAGGAACTGTTGCTTCTGTGATCAATAAAAGAGAAATCTGGCCCTACAATAGCTTCTAAAAGATTGAAAAGGCCGGTTTCTTATCGCAAAACTATCTGAAATTCCATTGATAGCATTTGTTGCCCAAACATAACTTTGGATTTTTCACTTTTGCTCTTCTAGAAAACATTATTTGCCCCACTGTGCGCCGGTACCGGCTGGCGGTCAGCCTACCCTCGCTACAGCTGATAGTGTTGATAGCCATGCTAGTAGGGTTGGCGAGAGATGAGAACCGGAAATGGCATAGTGGTTAGAGCGCGTTAATCCGGAAAGAGTAAGAAGAACATTTTCCCGCCAAATTTGCGCGCCAAAAAAAAAAATTGGCGCCAAACCTAACCTCACTTTTCTTCCCTCCAAAGTGTTACCAACTTAGCAGAGCTAATGTACCATACATAATTATATGTATCATATATAATTATATGTACCATATATAATACTACAGTGTATAATCATATATGTACCATAATAGTGTATAATATACCATCACCAGAAAGGTAAGTGGCTATCTAACCTCACTTAGCCAGTGTTGCCACTCTAAACGCTACCTATAAACCTAAATTATTATATGTATATATATATATATATGTATTATGTCATACTATCTAAAATTATTATATGTATATATTACGTCACGCTACGATGTGTTACCAACCTATGGCAATGTATATTTCGCAAGCAAGTACCGCCAAACCATTATATAAAACCATTACATGTATATATACCAGAAAGTGCCGCTAACCCAAAATATATAACTATTACATGTATATATCGCAAGAAAGCGTTGCAAAAAACTCAAAAATCGCTTATATCTCGAAAACGGTAAGTCCTAGGGTCATTTTGACCCCAGAAAACTGCCTACTACGTAGTGTAGGCACTCCAGGGGGGTATCTACCCATATGAAAAATCTTAACCAAAATGTTGCGGGTTGCATCTCAAAAAATGAAGGGGCAAATTTTCAAAATTAAATATCTCGAGAACGGCTTGGCCGATTTTCACGAAACTTGGTATGTATGTACCTGTTAACCTCCGCTACATATTACAAAAACCTAAACTCTGTACTGCAGGCAGTATCAAAATAACTGAAGGAGTCATACTTTAAAAATCAATATCTTAAGAACGGGTGAGACGATATAATTGAAACTTGACATGTGGATACTTGTTAACATCCTCTAACCTTCAATTTTGTTTGAGGGTAGAAGAGGGTTGTTTAGGGGATGATGGAGGGTGTAAAACTTTAAAATTTAATATATTGAGAACGGCTTGGTCGATTCTAATGAAACTTGGTATATAGGTACCTGTTAACCTCCGCTACTATTTAAAAAAAACTTAAACTCTGTACTGCAGGAAAGTATCAAAAGATTGAAGGAGCTATATTTTAAAAATCAATATCCCAAGAACGGCTTGGCCGATTTTAATGAAATTTGGTATGTATGTACCTGTTAACATCCTTTACATCTTACAAAAAACTTAACCTCTGTACTGCGGGCAAGTATCAAAATAATTGAAGGGGTACTAATAAATACCTTAAATCTCGCAGCATAATCGGGGGGAACGCGGTGGTCTAGTGGTTAGCGTCATGGACTACGGTTCAGGAGGCCCCGGGTTCGATTCCCTCTTTACACTCTTCATCAAAGGTATTGTAAAAGTCGGGTCTTGCCCTTCCTTTACCTACTGGAATGTTTAACCGTACTACATCTACTTTAAACGTGTCTGTAGATTTAATGGACTCTGAATTTGACTGAATGATACCCCCAAAAATCTCCCAAAAGACATTGCAGGGAACATAGCATGATCTAGGCTAAGTAAGGCATACTCCCACAGGGGAACTTTTTTAAAACTACAAACTAACCTGTAATAGAACAAAGAAAAATACAACCCAGAATAAATCCGAGAGGAGTGGTGGCGATTATATAGCCAGGCAGTGTATATGGTACCATCACTCTGTGTCTTGAACATATATGTAGTGCATTTCTAAACAAACATCAGCTTTTAAGTATTGAGCCCAAACCTACAGTGAAAGACAGTGGTGACCTACAGTGGACCACAGCGCCTATATTACTTCACTTTAGGGTGTTTACTGTTTCGTTGTATAAAATATACCATGCCAGATACTCTCTCAGATCCTAAAGCGTTTAATCTGGTTTTACACTGCGATGCTTGCGGGGTCATCACAACACCATCTTGGAGAGATTGTCGCTGTTAAGGTAAGATATTTATCTATATTATTAGTTAGAGGTTTCTACCTCCCCTGGGGAATCATTTACCTTTGTCGGAGACTTCTAAAAGTGTTAAGCTTCCGCTGGACAGTATCGCTTGGGAGGTAAGACAACATACCTCACCAAATAAACTGAAAGTAAACATAATAAGGAATCACCACAAACCTGAAAACTAATTACTGGGGAGTGACGATTGGTCAATCACCAACTCCCTCCAACACACAAACTCTGCTCATCCTGAACCAGTCAAGCTCACTTCATGATGAATACTCCGCTTAGCCTAACTAAACTTTCTCTTAAACAAATCTGTTCTGACAATAAATTACTTGACAACATTGTAAAAACAAATGCCACCTACCTTATCCAACACAATATTATATTTTAGCACAGAAAAAAATACAATTCAGCACTACAGTCCATATTACCGTTGGGAAGGAAGGAGGTATTGCGAAGAATGCATTACGGTAAGTAAATGAGATTATAAAAGACAGATACATTATTCATTAATAAATATTTTTCTTTTTTTCATTGTAACTAAAACTGCTATTATTAGCGTTTCCATATTTTTATATTCTAAAATCCCAGCAATATATTTTGCTTTAAGCCACGGATTGTTTACAATTCTGTTCTTGTTTGACAGAGATGGCACCCTCAAGCTCTCGAGGCAAACGTGCGGTAACAGTTTAAAGTCCCGCTCGGGTATTCTACCAACTGGCCGATTCAACCACTCATATATTGCAACCGCCAGAGGCCTGCGGCAGGAGGATTGTTGAACAGCTTCACTTGTGCGAGTACACTTTATTTTCCCACCATTTAAATTTCCCGGTCAAAATATTTCAAAGGCCGTGGTGTATTTTGACGGTGTAATAGCTTGACCAATCGTACCCAAGACCGCTGAAAACTGCCCCGGGGGCCTTGATGTACTTGGCCTGTAACGTTTTAAACTCTTCGGTCAGATACTTTCAAGTCAAACGTTTCCCTGCGGCCAGTGTTCCAGCCTAGATCCATCGAATCTCCACCGTCTAGGACCCCGGGCACTCCGTGATACAGTACCTCTGTATCACTACGCAAATCAGAAAAACACTAGCACACAAACTACGCAAGTCAAATCAGAACTACAAGTTACCAAAAGTTAACTCTAAGGAAGGTAGAAAACACTACTCTAACCAAAACTGCATTAAAGAATAGAGAGATTACTGTTACTCAGCACATACACACAACACTACGCCTGACACATGGAAGTGAGGGTTTGTTTAATTCCTTTACTGTAAACTACCAAATCAAACAATTGAATACAAACACAACACTACTCTAGTCAAGCCAGACAGAGAAACCTCAAGATACTATTAACAGTAGCTTAAAGGAGAGAAAAGGCTTGTAAAAACCAGCAGAAAACTACAGGCAAGAAACCGATAACCCCACTCCACGGGTTTATTAACCTGCTTGCCGGGGACCGTGTGGTACTTTGTCCATGTGACTTCTCGGCCAACTATGTCCAAGTCCGCTGAAGTTACCTTTATCGGGGGTTACATTAAATTAACCGAAACTTCTTAAATCTCTCGGCCGAAAGTTCCCAAGTCCGCTGAACGTACTTGGTTGGATTCAGCTACATGCCAAGCCCTCTGTTTTTTAATTTAAATTAATGCAGAAAGGAAAGGTGACAGTAGGGTATTTCGTAAAGTTAAACAAATATAGGGTTTGACAAACTCTGTTACGATATATGATCAAATAGAATCAATGAATAATTTTACTGCATTCACTAGTCAAATATTGTTACCAACACCAACCTTGGGGAGTTGACCACAAATTACACACCATGGGTACACATTAAAAGACAACAAACATAAAATGCATTCTTTAGAAGGACAGAAATTATACAGTATTTCGCTCTGAGTCTTTAAACTTGATTGGTTATTTGCATTTAAGTCCTGTAAAACGGCGGGTCTGTTGTATTTTTACGCTGTAACTTCTCCGTCAAATACGTCAAATTCCGCTTGAAGGTGTTTTTAAGGGGCAGTGCCATAAATTGACCAAAACTCTTAAATCCCTCGGCCAAAGGTTTCCAGCCCCGTTAAACTGTTTGCCGGGGACCGTGATGTATTTTGACCATATGACTTCTTGGTCGAACGTTTCCAAGTCCGCTGAACGTACTTGGTTGGGAACTAAATTGAACTTAACCGTAAGATTCTACATTTATCAACCAAAACTTCCCAAGACCAATACAAATACTTGGAGTGGAAGCAAACTATACCTTGCCTGAAACTCTTAAATTTCTCGGCCAATAACTCCGGTAAAGCTTTTCCCAACGCAGCGCCAGTGCGTTTTAAATTTCCCTGGTCAAGTCCCCCTCCCTAGTTATCTCGCGCTGTTGGTGCTGCTCGCTGCTCGCGCCAGTCAGTCGTCATACCGCTTAACAAGTGCGAAGGCTGTGATAAGGAAGCACATTGCGTTATCATGGTGTTTTTTGGGGCAAAGGGCTTTGCCCTTTGCTGTTCCTGCCAGCATCTATCACTGCAGGAGCTGGATGAGAGGCCCCCACGCCTCCTCTTCTGTGATCATGTCGAGCTGTAAGTACGCAGAGTAACATCTTAACTTTATCGGCCTAGTATTTCCAAGTCCCTCTAGTTAGTTTTCGTAAAAGTATAATTAATCAGGGGGCTAGGCGGGAACCTGTCAAAGTTTTAAGCCATTTATGTCTAATTCCCCCGGTATTACAATTTCTCGGTCAAGTTTATTTTATCATGCGGAAGCGGTTGCGATTAGCTCGCGCTGCCGGCATTGCTTGGCGTCAGTCGTAGCTATGGAGCCCTGGTGTATCGAGTTCCCGGTGCTTTCGTCTCGTCTCATGCCTTTGTGGGTGCATGGTATTTGTGATCGGGGGCACTTGGTACAAGCGACCCCGATTATAGATATCATGTACCACTACTGCATATACCCGAGGCTTCACACGTGGCTGAAATATGAGTGGTATGTATACTCGATATGCCACTCGTGTATGTCTAGTGAAATCACAAATTCAAATAAGTACACCTTTTACGTTACTTAACCGCAACATCCGCAACAAGTCTTTGTCAGCAAACTTGCCGTTACCTGTTAAAATACTGCTCTGTGATTGGCCGGAATAAGCTATCACTCCATTGGCTGTAATTAGGCGTACTGCGCTCTGATTGGTCCAGACGTTTCCCCACCACAATACCTGCTCTCTTGTTGCGCCTTTCCTCTCTCTTTGCTCTCAGCTTTCGTTGCGAACTGACGACTCCCAGCTCTGTTCTCTGCGTAACTATGAATCAACCGAAATCACTTTTTCAACTTTGCGAAAAACAAATCTGGGATCGCACCCAGTGTATCAATGAACTACTTTGCCTAAACATGCCCCCAGTAATTTTGGAAAAATTTGTAGAAACCCATTGGCGTAACCACTACGCCATAAGTCAAGAGTATAGTAAAAAATTCTATGTAGGTCGCTCGGCATACTGTAATTGTCTATATTGGGGTACATTCTTACGTAGATCACTTAATTACTTTATAGAGATGATTAATAGTCAATGTCCTTATGTTACTTTATGCTCTAGAATCAACATTAACTTTGAAGAGCTGGTACCTCTTAAAGTACCAGACTATGTAAATACACCCTTGTATATAAAATATAAATGTAAATGTAATAATCCCCACTGTATGAATGAGCACGAACGAATGACGGTCACTGGCGCGGGTAACGAAAAGCCCCGTAAACCTGAAAGGGGGCCAAGTAGATTGAGACGCTGGGCTAACACCTCGGCTACTCCTTCGAACGGCCCATGTGTGAATGAGGGGTCCAGTAGATTGAGACGCCGGGCTGACACCCCGGCTACTCCTTCGAAAAGACCTCGGGTGAAAGAAGGACCTTGTACATTGAGGCGCCTGGCTAACACCCAGGCTACTCCTTGGAACGGTCCGGTGGGTGAAACAAAAAAAAATATGAAAGTAAAATACAAAAAAAGTATAAAAGTAAAAATATAAAAAAATAAACGGGGGAGGCAGCTAGTTTGTTTTTGGAAGGTCTCCACGAGTCATGGCGGTGGAGGAGCCATGGTTTATCTTTAAAAAATCTCTATCCTTTGTTTGCTCAAAGGGAGAGGACATTAGTCTGTACTGGGCATCAACCAGGTAATCTGGATTGGCTCACGCACGGAATAATGTTTAACCTGGGTGCACATGCACGGATGGTCTCAAACCCCATCCAAGCAAACAGACACTTACAGGGGGTTTATCACGGTGTGCCAGGGTTCCTAGACTTCTGAATCAAATAATAATAAAAAGTGACAGTCATTTTAGGCCATATAAACATTTAATAAGTTACTATAATTCATTGGTAATAAGCGGTAAAGATTTATCTAAGTACTTTAATTAAGAACAATATAGAATAGTTTACACGGGGTTTGGGAAACGGTTTGGTGAATACTTATGTTGGTTCTCATTTCCTTTTTCTACACCATTCGTAACGCTAATTATCTTGTATCTTGATGGTACTATTGCAGGGTATACAATCAAACTAAAGCAAACATCAACTTCCCAAAATAAAATTACGCTCTTCTGTGTAAAATGAGTAAACGTAACTCCTCTTTGACAAAACGGATCAATAAATCAGAAACATCCCTGCCAAGTATAAAAACTAGTCGAAGCCTTCAAGGGAACTCATGACACAACTGATGTAAATTATTATAATAATCCTACCAAAGCAAGAAAATACGCATAGCAGGAGTAGTAGTAGTAACATATAATGTTATTGTTTCTCCTGGACCTGGAAAATGTTTGAAAAATAATTTTAAAAGGTTTGGGTAAAAGTAATTTTAACCTGGACTACTGGCAAATACATGTGATTTAAACATATTAAGCAACTCACATACAAGTAAACTTGTGATAAATCAACACAAAATAATTATACTTTGACTGGATTTCATGTTCAACATGAACACTATAGTTTATGATTGTACTGAAGATAAATAGGTCAACGCACCCCCTTCGTTAAAATGGCTCTCTGGCTATTTTTAGCTGTTATGATGTATAATTAAAGTAATTCTGGTTAAATTACGTTGACTTTACCTGTTATTTAGGAGCAGTCGGGTTCATCAAGCTTTAAATAATTTTTAGCTATTATTTAGGCACATGTCTCTGCCTTTTTATTATATAATTAGTGCATTAACTGGGTATAAGTCCTGAGCTTGTAGAGGCTGGTATGTGGGAGTTGGAAAGCCTAAGTTGTAACTTCTATTTTGCATGTTAAATTAAGTGAATAGATTCCTGGCTCTTTGATTTAAACTGTTTGGAATTGGTAATACAAAGGGTGCGGGATTCGCTCACCCCTTAGGGCGGGTTGGGGAAGGGGGTCAGTCGCCTGACCCCTCTTCGCTAAAATGGCTCTCAGGCTAATTTTCCAGAGCCTTAGCCGTCACGATGTATAATTTAAATCAGTTATTGTTCAGATATGTTTACATTTTACCTGTTATCTATGAGTATTTTACCAGTTGGGTTCATATCTACAACCACGTCTACAAGTCGTAGTATATTATTTAACTGGGTTTCGGCTTCATGTGTGGAGATTCTTTCTGCTTTTTGGTATGGTTAGTGTATGTAATTTAAGACGTTGAAGAATACTTGTAATACCATGCTTATAAAAGCAGGATTCTTTCAATTTAGATTACTTTGGGAAACTTTCTAGGCATTTAATTGTTTAGAAACCTCAATATACTAATAACAGTAACTTAAAGGAGAGAAGAGGCTTATAAACACAGACAAAAAAAGCGATATCCCTATTCCAAGGGAAGCAAAACGCTCCCCTTTGATAACATTACACCGGAAGTTGTAGGTCCGATCTGGACCCACTTTGAACTGATTCTAAGTGTTAGACACAGCTACATTCCGGGTCCAACGTGTTTGAATTAAATTAACGTTCTGAGAAAGAGACAGGTGACAGTAGGGTATTTTTGTAAAGTTAAAAAGGTACAGAGATTACACACTTTAGAGGTCAGATGTGACTTTTTGTTGTAGTTAGTTGCTTGTTAAACTCTGTTACGATATACCAACAACCAGAATATATACCCTATCTTTAATACCTGCAGTCTGCATTCACAAGTAAAAAGATTTTTATCAACACCAAAACTAAATTTAACGAGGAGTTGACCACATCAAAAAACCATGAACAAGAGTAAATCTAAGAAGGCAACAAGCGGAGAAATGCATTCTTTATAAGGACAGCAATTATGGAGTGTTTTCTCCTCGGTAGTTTTATTTTTGTTTCTCCTGAAACCAGAGCAGCATTTCCCTTTGACGGTGTTATTCCTTGGTCATTTGTATCCAAGTCCGGTGAAACGACGGGGTCGTCCTGCGGTTTTACGGTGTAATCTCTCGGGCGATTGTGTCCAAGTCCGATGAAAAGTGTCTACCAGGGTTACATTTAACATGACCGTAACTTCTCAAATTTCCTTGCCAAACTTTTGTCGCCAAATCTGCTAAAACTGTCCACCAGGGAACCATTTAACTGTGCCTAAATATTTTAAATTTCCTGGTCAAATATTCCCGAGTCCGCTAAAATCTGTTTACTGGGAACCGTGATGTATTTTGACGGTGTAATTTCTTGGTCGAACGTTTCCGAGTTCGCTGAAGTTACTTTATCGGGGGGTTACATTTAAAATGACCGTAACTTCTTAAATTTTCCTGCCAAACGTCTGTCACCAAATCCGCTAAAACTGTCCACCGGGGAAACATTTAACCTTACCTAAATATTTTAAATTCCCCGGTCAAACGTTTCCAAGTCCCTCCCCTTGATGTCATCATGAGGATGGGGTCACACGCTCTGTACTTCTCACATCAATATCAGTTATGGAGCCGGCTTGCACAGATTTTGTGGTATTCTCAAATTTTCATGCACCCTTACGGATGCTTAATGTTTGTCATCCGATACATGGTGTGCAGGTGACGCATCACATGCACATCATGTATCATTATTGTCTCCTCCATTGCCTCTAGGTTGAGTAACGTGCAGATAGTATGTGTGTGTGGTTTGATTGCCACGTTTGCCATTTGAACTCCTGCACTGGTTGGCTGGACAACTTTTTTTTTTAAAGGTATGTGTAAAATATCTTTAACTCCAGTGTAATCAGGGAGAATACAACTTGGAAGTTTCACACTCATCCTCATTAATACATTTAAAGCAGTACTGTTGAGAAACGCACAAGTTACCTTTATGAACTTTTTATCAGGGTCTGAGGGAAGCGACTCGTCCTGGCGAGTCTCCAAGGAAAAAAATATGAAAAGAAAGTATCGGTCTTTTGGTGTCCTCCTATCTACCCTCATGAAACACTGATGCGCGGGGTCTTTGAACGCTTCGCAGGGTTTACAATAAACTTCTCCGCATACGTGAGCTGTCTTACGTTTTCGGATGAATCATTTTCTTACAGTCACGGCAAAGTTTTAAAGTTTTACAAACTTGCCCCTGATGGGCTATTAAACACCGCTCGTTTTTGAAGAAACGGTTGCAAAAACGACATGTGATGCCTCCGTGTTCTAGTTTACAGGGTGGGGAGATGGTATGGCAGGAGGTGCATCTGTTTGAGCATCGATGCTCTGCTTTGTGGTCAAAAGGGATGTGGCAGGCTTCACAGAAATAACGGCATACGAACGCAGCAGTTAAGTTTGTAATTACATTATAATGACCGTTATGAAAGAGCAAGTTAATTTTGAATCTAGCGTCTTCATTACCTCCTTCAAAGTAAACATCTCGGCCTTTTTATCGTAGTTGTAGACGGTAATTTTGTATTTTTTAAGATGGGACTGGAATTTTTCAAGCTCAGGGATACCGGCACCTTCCTCCGGCATTTCTACACGGGCTTTTGCTATGAGCTTATTAGCTCTGATAGTTTGTCTTTTACCTTTATCCTGACGTATTGCTTTATACTGAGGATCATTTTTTGCAAGTGCTTTACCTACTACCAACGCTCTAGCCAGGCATAAATTGTCTTTATTATTAATTACTACAATACCCTTCCTAGCATAACATTCCTCGTCAAACGTGTTGTACATCTCTGGATGTACTCTCCCCTTACCTACTGGTACGTTAATCCTAGCTACATCTACTTTAAACGTGTCGGTAGATTTAATGGATTCAGCGTTGGATTGAAGAATACCCCCGAAAACTTTCCAAAGGACATCACCGCTAACTTCAGAGACCGGTCTAAAATCTACGTACCCTGGTTCTGCACTTTTTAAATTTATCGATTGCATTTTAAACCAGAGATAATCAGTGGGTACAGCGTCGGCTTTAGCTTTTTCAACAATTTGATTAAGACCCTTACGAATCCAATCAAACTCAGAGACACCCTTGGGAGGGTTAGTGAATTTAAAAACAGTGTTAGTCCCGTTTGCAAAAGTTAAAGCTGTAGAAATTAAAGACTTCAGTTAGTTGCTTGAAAAATTCCGTTACGATATATACCAGCTATCCACCACGATACATACTTTGCCTTAAATACCTGCAGTTTACATCCAAAAGTCAAAATATTGTAACCAATACCAGAACAACTAAAATTATCGAGGAGACACAACATGGACAAGAGTACATATCAACAGACAATTAAAGCATAAAATGCATTATTTATATAGGCAATAATTATGCAGATAATCTAAGAAACTTGATCAGCCGTGTCTCATCGTTAGGTTATGTTATGCTCTGTTAAGTTAGGTTTGTGCATGGAAATATGAAACATCGTCAGTCTTAGTTAGGTTTATTGATGCAGGTTTAAGTTAGGTTTGTCGATGCCAATTTTTGGACATCAACAACGCGCGATGTTGATGTCCAAAAATTGGCATCGACAAACCTAACTTAAACCTGCATCAATAAACCTAACTAAGACTGACGATGTTTCATATTTCCATGCACAAACCTAACTTAACAGAGCATAACATAACCTAACGATGAGACACGGCTGATCAAGTTTCTTAGATTATCTGCATAATTATTGCCTATATAAATAATGCATTTTATGCTTTAATTGTCTGTTGATATGTACTCTTGTCCATGTTGTGTCTCCTCGATAATTTTAGTTGTTCTGGTATTGGTTACAATATTTTGACTTTTGGATGTAAACTGCAGGTATTTAAGGCAAAGTATGTATCGTGGTGGATAGCTGGTATATATCGTAACGGAATTTTTCAAGCAACTAACTGAAGTCTTTAATTTCTACAGCTTTAACTTTTGCAAACGGGACTAACACTGTTTTTAAATTCACTAACCCTCCCAAGGGTGTCTCTGAGTTTGATTGGATTCGTAAGGGTCTTAATCAAATTGTTGAAAAATCTAAAGCCGACGCTGTACCCACTGATTATCTCTGGTTTAAAATGCAATCGATAAATTTAAAAAGTGCAGAACCAGGGTACGTAGATTTTAGACCGGTCTCTGAAGTTAGCGGTGATGTCCTTTGGAAAGTTTTCGGGGGTATTCTTCAATCCAACGCTGAATCCATTAAATCTACCGACACGTTTAAAGTAGATGTAGCTAGGATTAACGTACCAGTAGGTAAGGGGAGAGTACATCCAGAGATGTACAACACGTTTGACGAGGAATGTTATGCTAGGAAGGGTATTGTAGTAATTAATAATAAAGACAATTTATGCCTGGCTAGAGCGTTGGTAGTAGGTAAAGCACTTGCAAAAAATGATCCTCAGTATAAAGCAATACGTCAGGATAAAGGTAAAAGACAAACTATCAGAGCTAATAAGCTCATAGCAAAAGCCCGTGTAGAAATGCCGGAGGAAGGTGCCGGTATCCCTGAGCTTGAAAAATTCCAGTCCCATCTTAAAAAATACAAAATTACCGTCTACAACTACGATAAAAAGGCCGAGATGTTTACTTTGAAGGAGGTAATGAAGACGCTAGATTCAAAATTAACTTGCTCTTTCATAACGGTCATTATAATGTAATTACAAACTTAACTGCTGCGTTCGTATGCCGTTATTTCTGTGAAGCCTGCCACATCCCTTTTGACCACAAAGCAGAGCATCGATGCTCAAACAGATGCACCTCCTGCCATACCATCTCCCCACCCTGTAAACTAGAACACGGAGGCATCACATGTCGTTTTTGCAACCGTTTCTTCAAAAACGAGCGGTGTTTAATAGCCCATCAGGGGCAAGTTTGTAAAACTTTAAAACTTTGCCGTGACTGTAAGAAAATGATTCATCCGAAAACGTAAGACAGCTCACGTATGCGGAGAAGTTTATTGTAAACCCTGCGAAGCGTTCAAAGACCCCGCGCATCAGTGTTTCATGAGGGTAGATAGGAGGACACCAAAAGACCGATACTTTCTTTTCATATTTTTTTCCTTGGAGACTCGCCAGGACGAGTCGCTTCCCTCAGACCCTGATAAAAAGTTCATAAAGGTAACTTGTGCGTTTCTCAACAGTACTGCTTTAAATGTATTAATGAGGATGAGTGTGAAACTTCCAAGTTGTATTCTCCCTGATTACACTGGAGTTAAAGATATTTTACACATACCTTTAAAAAAAAAAGTTGTCCAGCCAACCAGTGCAGGAGTTCAAATGGCAAACGTGGCAATCAAACCACACACACATACTATCTGCACGTTACTCAACCTAGAGGCAATGGAGGAGACAATAATGATACATGATGTGCATGTGATGCGTCACCTGCACACCATGTATCGGATGACAAACATTAAGCATCCGTAAGGGTGCATGAAAATTTGAGAATACCACAAAATCTGTGCAAGCCGGCTCCATAACTGATATTGATGTGAGAAGTACAGAGCGTGTGACCCCATCCTCATGATGACATCAAGGGGAGGGACTTGGAAACGTTTGACCGGGGAATTTAAAATATTTAGGTAAGGTTAAATGTTTCCCCGGTGGACAGTTTTAGCGGATTTGGTGACAGACGTTTGGCAGGAAAATTTAAGAAGTTACGGTCATTTTAAATGTAACCCCCCGATAAAGTAACTTCAGCGAACTCGGAAACGTTCGACCAAGAAATTACACCGTCAAAATACATCACGGTTCCCAGTAAACAGATTTTAGCGGACTCGGGAATATTTGACCAGGAAATTTAAAATATTTAGGCACAGTTAAATGGTTCCCTGGTGGACAGTTTTAGCAGATTTGGCGACAAAAGTTTGGCAAGGAAATTTGAGAAGTTACGGTCATGTTAAATGTAACCCTGGTAGACACTTTTCATCGGACTTGGACACAATCGCCCGAGAGATTACACCGTAAAACCGCAGGACGACCCCGTCGTTTCACCGGACTTGGATACAAATGACCAAGGAATAACACCGTCAAAGGGAAATGCTGCTCTGGTTTCAGGAGAAACAAAAATAAAACTACCGAGGAGAAAACACTCCATAATTGCTGTCCTTATAAAGAATGCATTTCTCCGCTTGTTGCCTTCTTAGATTTACTCTTGTTCATGGTTTTTTGATGTGGTCAACTCCTCGTTAAATTTAGTTTTGGTGTTGATAAAAATCTTTTTACTTGTGAATGCAGACTGCAGGTATTAAAGATAGGGTATATATTCTGGTTGTTGGTATATCGTAACAGAGTTTAACAAGCAACTAACTACAACAAAAAGTCACATCTGACCTCTAAAGTGTGTAATCTCTGTACCTTTTTAACTTTACAAAAATACCCTACTGTCACCTGTCTCTTTCTCAGAACGTTAATTTAATTCAAACACGTTGGACCCGGAATGTAGCTGTGTCTAACACTTAGAATCAGTTCAAAGTGGGTCCAGATCGGACCTACAACTTCCGGTGTAATGTTATCAAAGGGGAGCGTTTTGCTTCCCTTGGAATAGGGATATCGCTTTTTTTGTCTGTGTTTATAAGCCTCTTCTCTCCTTTAAGTTACTGTTATTAGTATATTGAGGTTTCTAAACAATTAAATGCCTAGAAAGTTTCCCAAAGTAATCTAAATTGAAAGAATCCTGCTTTTATAAGCATGGTATTACAAGTATTCTTCAACGTCTTAAATTACATACACTAACCATACCAAAAAGCAGAAAGAATCTCCACACATGAAGCCGAAACCCAGTTAAATAATATACTACGACTTGTAGACGTGGTTGTAGATATGAACCCAACTGGTAAAATACTCATAGATAACAGGTAAAATGTAAACATATCTGAACAATAACTGATTTAAATTATACATCGTGACGGCTAAGGCTCTGGAAAATTAGCCTGAGAGCCATTTTAGCGAAGAGGGGTCAGGCGACTGACCCCCTTCCCCAACCCGCCCTAAGGGGTGAGCGAATCCCGCACCCTTTGTATTACCAATTCCAAACAGTTTAAATCAAAGAGCCAGGAATCTATTCACTTAATTTAACATGCAAAATAGAAGTTACAACTTAGGCTTTCCAACTCCCACATACCAGCCTCTACAAGCTCAGGACTTATACCCAGTTAATGCACTAATTATATAATAAAAAGGCAGAGACATGTGCCTAAATAATAGCTAAAAATTATTTAAAGCTTGATGAACCCGACTGCTCCTAAATAACAGGTAAAGTCAACGTAATTTAACCAGAATTACTTTAATTATACATCATAACAGCTAAAAATAGCCAGAGAGCCATTTTAACGAAGGGGGTGCGTTGACCTATTTATCTTCAGTACAATCATAAACTATAGTGTTCATGTTGAACATGAAATCCAGTCAAAGTATAATTATTTTGTGTTGATTTATCACAAGTTTACTTGTATGTGAGTTGCTTAATATGTTTAAATCACATGTATTTGCCAGTAGTCCAGGTTAAAATTACTTTTACCCAAACCTTTTAAAATTATTTTTCAAACATTTTCCAGGTCCAGGAGAAACAATAACATTATATGTTACTACTACTACTCCTGCTATGCGTATTTTCTTGCTTTGGTAGGATTATTATAATAATTTACATCAGTTGTGTCATGAGTTCCCTTGAAGGCTTCGACTAGTTTTTATACTTGGCAGGGATGTTTCTGATTTATTGATCCGTTTTGTCAAAGAGGAGTTACGTTTACTCATTTTACACAGAAGAGCGTAATTTTATTTTGGGAAGTTGATGTTTGCTTTAGTTTGATTGTATACCCTGCAATAGTACCATCAAGATACAAGATAATTAGCGTTACGAATGGTGTAGAAAAAGGAAATGAGAACCAACATAAGTATTCACCAAACCGTTTCCCAAACCCCGTGTAAACTATTCTATATTGTTCTTAATTAAAGTACTTAGATAAATCTTTACCGCTTATTACCAATGAATTATAGTAACTTATTAAATGTTTATATGGCCTAAAATGACTGTCACTTTTTATTATTATTTGATTCAGAAGTCTAGGAACCGTGATAAACCCCCTGTAAGTGTCTGTTTGCTTGGATGGGGTTTGAGACCATCCGTGCATGTGCACCCAGGTTAAACATTATTCCGTGCGTGAGCCAATCCAGATTACCTGGTTGATGCCCAGTACAGACTAATGTCCTCTCCCTTTGAGCAAACAAAGGATAGAGATTTTTTAAAGATAAACCATGGCTCCTCCACCGCCATGACTCGTGGAGACCTTCCAAAAACAAACTAGCTGCCTCCCCCGTTTATTTTTTTATATTTTTACTTTTATACTTTTTTTGTATTTTACTTTCATATTTTTTTTTGTTTCACCCACCGGACCGTTCCAAGGAGTAGCCTGGGTGTTAGCCAGGCGCCTCAATGTACAAGGTCCTTCTTTCACCCGAGGTCTTTTCGAAGGAGTAGCCGGGGTGTCAGCCCGGCGTCTCAATCTACTGGACCCCTCATTCACACATGGGCCGTTCGAAGGAGTAGCCGAGGTGTTAGCCCAGCGTCTCAATCTACTTGGCCCCCTTTCAGGTTTACGGGGCTTTTCGTTACCCGCGCCAGTGACCGTCATTCGTTCGTGCTCATTCATACAGTGGGGATTATTACATTTACATTTATATTTTATATACAAGGGTGTATTTACATAGTCTGGTACTTTAAGAGGTACCAGCTCTTCAAAGTTAATGTTGATTCTAGAGCATAAAGTAACATAAGGACATTGACTATTAATCATCTCTATAAAGTAATTAAGTGATCTACGTAAGAATGTACCCCAATATAGACAATTACAGTATGCCGAGCGACCTACATAGAATTTTTTACTATACTCTTGACTTATGGCGTAGTGGTTACGCCAATGGGTTTCTACAAATTTTTCCAAAATTACTGGGGGCATGTTTAGGCAAAGTAGTTCATTGATACACTGGGTGCGATCCCAGATTTGTTTTTCGCAAAGTTGAAAAAGTGATTTCGGTTGATTCATAGTTACGCAGAGAACAGAGCTGGGAGTCGTCAGTTCGCAACAAAAGCTGAGAGCAAAGAGAGAGGAAAGGCGCAACAAGAGAGCAGGTATTGTGGTGGGGAAACGTCTGGACCAATCAGAGCGCAGTACGCCTAATTACAGCCAATGGAGTGATAGCTTATTCCGGCCAATCACAGAGCAGTATTTTAACAGGTAACGGCAAGTTTGCTGACAAAGACTTGTTGCGGATGTTGCGGTTAAGTAACGTAAAAGGTGTACTTATTTGAATTTGTGATTTCACTAGACATACACGAGTGGCATATCGAGTATACATACCACTCATATTTCAGCCACGTGTGAAGCCTCGGGTATATGCAGTAGTGGTACATGATATCTATAATCGGGGTCGCTTGTACCAAGTGCCCCCGATCACAAATACCATGCACCCACAAAGGCATGAGACGAGACGAAAGCACCGGGAACTCGATACACCAGGGCTCCATAGCTACGACTGACGCCAAGCAATGCCGGCAGCGCGAGCTAATCGCAACCGCTTCCGCATGATAAAATAAACTTGACCGAGAAATTGTAATACCGGGGGAATTAGACATAAATGGCTTAAAACTTTGACAGGTTCCCGCCTAGCCCCCTGATTAATTATACTTTTACGAAAACTAACTAGAGGGACTTGGAAATACTAGGCCGATAAAGTTAAGATGTTACTCTGCGTACTTACAGCTCGACATGATCACAGAAGAGGAGGCGTGGGGGCCTCTCATCCAGCTCCTGCAGTGATAGATGCTGGCAGGAACAGCAAAGGGCAAAGCCCTTTGCCCCAAAAAACACCATGATAACGCAATGTGCTTCCTTATCACAGCCTTCGCACTTGTTAAGCGGTATGACGACTGACTGGCGCGAGCAGCGAGCAGCACCAACAGCGCGAGATAACTAGGGAGGGGGACTTGACCAGGGAAATTTAAAACGCACTGGCGCTGCGTTGGGAAAAGCTTTACCGGAGTTATTGGCCGAGAAATTTAAGAGTTTCAGGCAAGGTATAGTTTGCTTCCACTCCAAGTATTTGTATTGGTCTTGGGAAGTTTTGGTTGATAAATGTAGAATCTTACGGTTAAGTTCAATTTAGTTCCCAACCAAGTACGTTCAGCGGACTTGGAAACGTTCGACCAAGAAGTCATATGGTCAAAATACATCACGGTCCCCGGCAAACAGTTTAACGGGGCTGGAAACCTTTGGCCGAGGGATTTAAGAGTTTTAGTCAATTTATGGCACTGCCCCTTAAAAACACCTTCAAGCGGAATTTGACGTATTTGACGGAGAAGTTACAGCGTAAAAATACAACAGACCCGCCGTTTTACAGGACTTAAATGCAAATAACCAATCAAGTTTAAAGACTCAGAGCGAAATACTGTATAATTTCTGTCCTTCTAAAGAATGCATTTTATGTTTGTTGTCTTTTAATGTGTACCCATGGTGTGTAATTTGTGGTCAACTCCCCAAGGTTGGTGTTGGTAACAATATTTGACTAGTGAATGCAGTAAAATTATTCATTGATTCTATTTGATCATATATCGTAACAGAGTTTGTCAAACCCTATATTTGTTTAACTTTACGAAATACCCTACTGTCACCTTTCCTTTCTGCATTAATTTAAATTAAAAAACAGAGGGCTTGGCATGTAGCTGAATCCAACCAAGTACGTTCAGCGGACTTGGGAACTTTCGGCCGAGAGATTTAAGAAGTTTCGGTTAATTTAATGTAACCCCCGATAAAGGTAACTTCAGCGGACTTGGACATAGTTGGCCGAGAAGTCACATGGACAAAGTACCACACGGTCCCCGGCAAGCAGGTTAATAAACCCGTGGAGTGGGGTTATCGGTTTCTTGCCTGTAGTTTTCTGCTGGTTTTTACAAGCCTTTTCTCTCCTTTAAGCTACTGTTAATAGTATCTTGAGGTTTCTCTGTCTGGCTTGACTAGAGTAGTGTTGTGTTTGTATTCAATTGTTTGATTTGGTAGTTTACAGTAAAGGAATTAAACAAACCCTCACTTCCATGTGTCAGGCGTAGTGTTGTGTGTATGTGCTGAGTAACAGTAATCTCTCTTTTCTTTAATGCAGTTTTGGTTAGAGTAGTGTTTTCTACCTTCCTTAGAGTTAACTTTTGGTAACTTGTAGTTCTGATTTGACTTGCGTAGTTTGTGTGCTAGTGTTTTTCTGATTTGCGTAGTGATACAGAGGTACTGTATCACGGAGTGCCCGGGGTCCTAGACGGTGGAGATTCGATGGATCTAGGCTGGAACACTGGCCGCAGGGAAACGTTTGACTTGAAAGTATCTGACCGAAGAGTTTAAAACGTTACAGGCCAAGTACATCAAGGCCCCCGGGGCAGTTTTCAGCGGTCTTGGGTACGATTGGTCAAGCTATTACACCGTCAAAATACACCACGGCCTTTGAAATATTTTGACCGGGAAATTTAAATGGTGGGAAAATAAAGTGTACTCGCACAAGTGAAGCTGTTCAACAATCCTCCTGCCGCAGGCCTCTGGCGGTTGCAATATATGAGTGGTTGAATCGGCCAGTTGGTAGAATACCCGAGCGGGACTTTAAACTGTTACCGCACGTTTGCCTCGAGAGCTTGAGGGTGCCATCTCTGTCAAACAAGAACAGAATTGTAAACAATCCGTGGCTTAAAGCAAAATATATTGCTGGGATTTTAGAATATAAAAATATGGAAACGCTAATAATAGCAGTTTTAGTTACAATGAAAAAAAGAAAAATATTTATTAATGAATAATGTATCTGTCTTTTATAATCTCATTTACTTACCGTAATGCATTCTTCGCAATACCTCCTTCCTTCCCAACGGTAATATGGACTGTAGTGCTGAATTGTATTTTTTTCTGTGCTAAAATATAATATTGTGTTGGATAAGGTAGGTGGCATTTGTTTTTACAATGTTGTCAAGTAATTTATTGTCAGAACAGATTTGTTTAAGAGAAAGTTTAGTTAGGCTAAGCGGAGTATTCATCATGAAGTGAGCTTGACTGGTTCAGGATGAGCAGAGTTTGTGTGTTGGAGGGAGTTGGTGATTGACCAATCGTCACTCCCCAGTAATTAGTTTTCAGGTTTGTGGTGATTCCTTATTATGTTTACTTTCAGTTTATTTGGTGAGGTATGTTGTCTTACCTCCCAAGCGATACTGTCCAGCGGAAGCTTAACACTTTTAGAAGTCTCCGACAAAGGTAAATGATTCCCCAGGGGAGGTAGAAACCTCTAACTAATAATATAGATAAATATCTTACCTTAACAGCGACAATCTCTCCAAGATGGTGTTGTGATGACC
This sequence comes from Allygus modestus, assembly GCA_963675035.1. Lineage (NCBI taxonomy): Eukaryota > Metazoa > Arthropoda > Insecta > Hemiptera > Cicadellidae > Allygus > Allygus modestus. Next base: position 133,287,760 of record OY776113.1, on the reverse strand, counting down.
CCGCAAGCATCGCAGTGTAAAACCAGATTAAACGCTTTAGGATCTGAGAGAGTATCTGGCATGGTATATTTTATACAACGAAACAGTAAACACCCTAAAGTGAAGTAATATAGGCGCTGTGGTCCACTGTAGGTCACCACTGTCTTTCACTGTAGGTTTGGGCTCAATACTTAAAAGCTGATGTTTGTTTAGAAATGCACTACATATATGTTCAAGACACAGAGTGATGGTACCATATACACTGCCTGGCTATATAATCGCCACCACTCCTCTCGGATTTATTCTGGGTTGTATTTTTCTTTGTTCTATTACAGGTTAGTTTGTAGTTTTAAAAAAGTTCCCCTGTGGGAGTATGCCTTACTTAGCCTAGATCATGCTATGTTCCCTGCAATGTCTTTTGGGAGATTTTTGGGGGTATCATTCAGTCAAATTCAGAGTCCATTAAATCTACAGACACGTTTAAAGTAGATGTAGTACGGTTAAACATTCCAGTAGGTAAAGGAAGGGCAAGACCCGACTTTTACAATACCTTTGATGAAGAGTGTAAAGAGGGAATCGAACCCGGGGCCTCCTGAACCGTAGTCCATGACGCTAACCACTAGACCACCGCGTTCCCCCCGATTATGCTGCGAGATTTAAGGTATTTATTAGTACCCCTTCAATTATTTTGATACTTGCCCGCAGTACAGAGGTTAAGTTTTTTGTAAGATGTAAAGGATGTTAACAGGTACATACATACCAAATTTCATTAAAATCGGCCAAGCCGTTCTTGGGATATTGATTTTTAAAATATAGCTCCTTCAATCTTTTGATACTTTCCTGCAGTACAGAGTTTAAGTTTTTTTTAAATAGTAGCGGAGGTTAACAGGTACCTATATACCAAGTTTCATTAGAATCGACCAAGCCGTTCTCAATATATTAAATTTTAAAGTTTTACACCCTCCATCATCCCCTAAACAACCCTCTTCTACCCTCAAACAAAATTGAAGGTTAGAGGATGTTAACAAGTATCCACATGTCAAGTTTCAATTATATCGTCTCACCCGTTCTTAAGATATTGATTTTTAAAGTATGACTCCTTCAGTTATTTTGATACTGCCTGCAGTACAGAGTTTAGGTTTTTGTAATATGTAGCGGAGGTTAACAGGTACATACATACCAAGTTTCGTGAAAATCGGCCAAGCCGTTCTCGAGATATTTAATTTTGAAAATTTGCCCCTTCATTTTTTGAGATGCAACCCGCAACATTTTGGTTAAGATTTTTCATATGGGTAGATACCCCCCTGGAGTGCCTACACTACGTAGTAGGCAGTTTTCTGGGGTCAAAATGACCCTAGGACTTACCGTTTTCGAGATATAAGCGATTTTTGAGTTTTTTGCAACGCTTTCTTGCGATATATACATGTAATAGTTATATATTTTGGGTTAGCGGCACTTTCTGGTATATATACATGTAATGGTTTTATATAATGGTTTGGCGGTACTTGCTTGCGAAATATACATTGCCATAGGTTGGTAACACATCGTAGCGTGACGTAATATATACATATAATAATTTTAGATAGTATGACATAATACATATATATATATATATACATATAATAATTTAGGTTTATAGGTAGCGTTTAGAGTGGCAACACTGGCTAAGTGAGGTTAGATAGCCACTTACCTTTCTGGTGATGGTATATTATACACTATTATGGTACATATATGATTATACACTGTAGTATTATATATGGTACATATAATTATATATGATACATATAATTATGTATGGTACATTAGCTCTGCTAAGTTGGTAACACTTTGGAGGGAAGAAAAGTGAGGTTAGGTTTGGCGCCAATTTTTTTTTTGGCGCGCAAATTTGGCGGGAAAATGTTCTTCTTACTCTTTCCGGATTAACGCGCTCTAACCACTATGCCATTTCCGGTTCTCATCTCTCGCCAACCCTACTCATGCTTCTACGTACTCCGCCCCTCTCAACTCTACACACCAACACCAATAACACCAATAAATCACCGCAGCCTATTATTTCAAACCATGAATGTCACAACAGATGTTGAAATAAACAACATCCACAGTCTAATAGAAGATTTGCAATCGCTGCATAACAAATAGGAAAACATATTTTCAGAAGCAAAACTTGTTGCCAGTGCTTTTAGAATGGATACCGATTTTCCCGAGAAAAGGTTAAGAAAAGTGAAAACTTCTCACGGTGAAACACCATCTGAAAATCCCTGGAAGTCGCAAGAGGCGAAATTCAAAGTAGAAGTTTTTTATAAAATAATTTATAACCTAATTGTCAGTTTGAAAACAAGATTCTCTGCGCTACAAGAGATCCAGAAGAACTTTTCATTTAGGCCTACGTAGAAATATGAAGAAATAGATGAAAAAACCCTAGAAGAGGATTCTATGAGATTCTCAATTAAGTACAGTGGCGATGTAGCCAAAGAACTAGCCGAGGAAATGAAATATCTGAAAACCATATCTCAGGACAATATTTCCAAAGAAACTCTAAAACCTATTGAACTTTTAAACGAGTTCGCACGCAGCACGCTGACGTGAGGGAAGTGAATTTCCACATAAAAACTTTTAAAACTCAAAATAAGTGTACGAGGGTCATCCAGAAAGTAAAGAACGGTTGCTTGCTGCGTCTAGCACAGCTCCCCCATCACCGCCATTGCGTGTGCGGCAGTCCACTCACCTCTCCACCAAAGTCTGAGCCGAGTCTCGTTGCTGTGCGGTCACACGTCTTATTTCTACAGCGATTCAAAATGGCGGCGGCAATCGAAAATCCCGCCAAATATGGGATAAGCAGTTTTATTCGGTTTTTGAGTTAAAAAATGTCTAGACCATCAAATTTTTTAGAAAAACACCAAATAGAATTGGTGGTGAATGTGCAAACAAGTCTTCAAGTTGAGTTTTCAGGGGAAAAAATGGTGCAACAGGTTTAATGAAATAAAATCCATTATGCACAACGAGGATCGGAGTGGCAGGTCATTGCTCGCAAAAGACGATTTGAAAGAAAGACTTGAGGGAAGATTGGAGGAAAACAGCTGCTAAAATCTTAGCACATTACATCAATTTTAAGATTTGTTTTTTTGCACTTTCATCATTAACTTTCTTTGGTGTTTTTCTAAAAATTTCTTCGGTATGGACATTTTTTTACTCAGAGACCGATTGACACTGCTTCTTAGATTTGGCGAGATTTTCTATTGCCGCCGCCATTTTGAATCGCTGTAGAAATAAGACGTGTGACCGCACAGCAACGAGACTCGGCTCAGACTTTGGTGGAGAGGTGAGTGGACTGCCGCACACGCAATGGCGGTGATGGGGGAGCTGTGCTAGACGCAGCAAGCAAACGTTCTTTACTTTCTGGATGACCCTCGTAAAAACATACATTTGTCCAATTTTTATTGAAATGTGAAAACATTGATTTTTTGGCTGTTCCGATACTCCTGGTTTCATTTACTTGCAAAGCTGGGAATACAATTTTGCACATTATAAGGTTAGGAGAAGGTCCAGATAGGCTTGGAAGTAGGCGTGAGGTTGCTGGGGATGATAAAAGTACTCTAACAAAGGAATAACAGGCTTTTCTAGTGTAAAACCCCCTCAAGACAACGTACTGTGTTTAGTCGATACACATTTTCTTTAATAACTCGGTAAATATTTATGATAGAATGACGAGAGAGGGCTTAAAACTTTTGCCTCACTAATTCCCATCTTTTTACATGCATTGATTTTACATCTGGGGCTTTTATGACCCTTCTTGGGCCCAAAAACTCGAAATTTGAAAGACTAATCCCCAAAAAAAGGGGTTTAGAGTTTTCCGATTGTTTTGCCCAACGAACTTGTCCAACTGATTACAGAAAGAAATGTCCCTACCAAATTTGAAGTAAATCGGACAAAAAATGTGACCGCTATAGTGCAAACACATATATATATATAAAATTTCGAACGACCCCCCAAAACGTGTTCAGGGGGTCACGTTAGGAACTTCTATGGTGGTCCCGGGCTTAAGTTTCACCGTGCGGGTCATGCTAATAGTTCACTTTCCAAAGGAAATTCACTAATAAGTTAGTGAAATTAAAAATTGAGAATCTTTTCCAAATATGTAGCTTTAAGAATATTTTTCTGTCTGCCAGTTTCTGTTGCCCAATCAGAAAGATCTTTTAGTGTCCTCAGTAGAATAAAAAATTGCTTAAGGTCCACAATGGGTCAGCAAAGGTTGACCGACCTTGGAATTTTATCAATTGAATCCACACTGGCTAGAAGCATTAGTTTTGAGTCTATAATTCAAACATTTGCCGAAAAAAAAGTCGTTGATTTAACTGTAGTCTGAAGGTGTTTTTATGACTTTGTCTTTAGTTAACTTAGGAGCTACAAAATCAGTTTTGGGTTTTTCTCTCAATGTATTGTTAGCCATGATAAATTTAATAAAAAATTAGTATTCGTTCAACATGTTTTCATTAATCCACCAACCACCACTATATCCAATTAGTTTAGAAAAAACTCAATGCGTAGTCCTAGTTATTATTTAATAAGTTTAGTAAAATAAAATTATGACGCTGCAAAATTAAGAATTGAGCAAACAAAATAATATATTAGGTTGTAAACAACAATGTAACAATGTGTTTTTGACTTTTTCTTTTCGTTCTCAAAGTTTAACCCTACTTTCTTCCACAACGTAATGGTAAAAGTAGTTACACTTTCTTCCACAACGTAACGGTAAAAGTAGTTACACTTTTGATATATTTTACATACTGTACTTTATGACAGCTTAGTTGTATTTTTCTCATAGTTTTGTAAGGTGAATGTTTTTGTGTTTCACACTTTCACAAATCCTTAAACGGTGTTAAAGGTTGTAGATGTGTCCTAGCAAGGGCTTGTGTTATGTCACAACTGAAGGTGATCCCGCTGCCGCTCGCTGTACACCCGGTTGCTTACATGTTTATACAACCATAGACTGTAACTACTGTAGTCTATGCTATGACACAACTGCAACTCGTTCTGCCATGATTTGAACGATTCACTAAATCTACAAAATGCAATTAAATTTTGTAGTAGAGCCTAATGTTCTGCATTAGCGTAGTTTAGTGACTGATTAGTTTTTCTTTGTTTAAGATTGATCGTATATCTAGTGTGGCCTTGGTTCTAGTATTAAGAATGATGAATTTTCCCAGCTGCTACACCAATAATTGCTCAAGATCAAAACTGAAGCAATTCACAAAGAAATTACGATTCTTTACAAACATTTTTAGTACCTCATAAGTACTCATTTTAATAGAACATATGAAGAGTTTGTAGGTTAAAAATAGATTAGGCTACATTATGTGGGGGTGAGAGGGGACCCTTGCCAGTGTTTTGCCCCGGGGCCCACCAAGGCTCTCCACCATGGCTCTCAGCGGCCCTGGATGAAGGTCATCCAGTTTCGTGTACAAGCTGCATATAAATTCATCTGATAAAACCACTTCCTCGTAAATCTCTATTTTTATGAAATGCTGCTCGAGTAGTCTTCAGAAAAAAACTATAGAAGAAAAAATATATAATTGTTAAATGAGTAGTCTTCAGAAAAAAAACTATAGAAGAAAAAATATATAATTGTTAAATAAATTTCATAAGTAAAAAATATCCTAGACTGATCATATTGAGGAAACGCTAAAATGAGGCATTTAAAAAAAATGTCAACAAACTTTTCAAACTAATTTAAAAAAGGCAGGAGAAAAAATTCAATTCAATAGATCATTTATTTTTCAGTATTGATAAATCAAGTATTATATGTTAAGCTTTGTTTTCTTTTATAAAGTAAACCTATTATATAATTGATCTTAATGCTGTCGGACCTGGTATAGCAAAATTCTCAAAACATATTAAAAGTTATTTCATTTTATTAAGCTGGTTTGATTAAAAACCTATGAATGAAATTTAGAGGTTAAAACAAAAATATATGTTAAATATGATAAAGGTCACCAAATTGCAGTCACAAACTTAGTGATTTTACAGACTGGAATGTGGAAGTAAAACCTAATTACTCATTTGAAGGATTAACAACAAATTCAAATTAAAGAAGAGTACACAACTAATTAAGTGAGTGAAAATGTCGTACACCTGGTTTTAATCACTCCTATTCCTAGAATAGTTGGGCCTGGTCCAAGTAGAACATTGCCTTCTTAATCTTGTCCAAAATTCAAAGAGTACTCGTAATGAAATTCAGTTGCCAATTACATTTGGCGTGTCATTCGTTTCATATGTGCTCTATTTGATTTCCATTCCGTCTACCATTTTTTATTTTTAAAGTAACATATACTGCAACTTTAACTTTGGAAATCGGTTGTAGAAATGAGATTGCTCTCATCATTTAAATGTTCTACCAAGTAATATAAAAGTTTAAAGCACTTATCATAAGCAAACTACCTTTTATAATAAGTTTTGGCACCAAGATATCACTAAATTGTCATATACTGTTTTCAGTTTTTAAATATTAATTTGAAAGTTAATACGATCACTTAAAAGGCACCAACTCCATGACTTATTTAAAAAACACTGTTAAAATTAATTTGTAATCAGTTTTTTATGGTTGTTATAATTCTTCAAATAATGTTACATGGTTTGAAACAAAAATCCTATAATAATGGGACAGTAATAAACTAGTCAGCATAATATTGTCTAGATTAGTTATATCATTTATAAGGTTTTCAGTTATTAGAGAGGTTAAAAGTCAGCTTGTCAATAAAAAAAACAGACACTTTTGAAGGCTCCTACTGAATTTTTAAAAGACTTAATATTGTATTATCACTGCACTATGTACTCTAATGACTAACTTATTAATAATTCAGTAACTTTCTCACCCTTGAAATACTATTGTAAGACACTATTACACACTAGAACCTTTCTAATTATAACTGAACTCATATTTGCTGCTAATCAAATAAAGAAAGCACAAACACTATAGTGTATGACCTAACTATAATATGTGAAAGGACAATAGACCAGCTGCTATAATTAACTCTTTCCAAATATAAAGAAACAAAACTCCAAACTGATTACAGTATATACAACATATGATCACAGTTGCACCGTTCATTTTTCTCTCGCTGTTCTAGAACTGCACAATTAATGAGGTTAGAGATGGGTTAAGCATTTAAACCAGTCTTTTTGAATAAAATAGATTGTTGGATTAAATATTGTTCATAAGTTATCTGTACAATATCATCATCATTCGTATTATAATCATCTGTATAGTTATCTGTCATATTGTCAAGTTATCTGTATTCAGTGGTAAAATCATCTGAACAAATTGAAAATGGAAAAATAATAGAAGCGAGATTTAATTTTGTGGATACCTTCATCCTCAGGTTTTTCTTTTTGAAGATCTCTACAGCTTTTGGTTTCGGAACCTATAATTAACATTTTTATAGATTAGCTACCATATAACTAAAATATTTAAAAACAAAATAAAATAATTTAAATACATAAAGGTCAACATAATGTAACATAAAGGTGATTTATTTTGTAAATAAATACCCTAAGCATAGGATTTAAGGTAATAAATTTCAGATAAATATATTTTTCAACAAGTCATCATTTGTCAAAACAACATAAGAGATAGGCTACAGCAAAATAAAGGAAAAATATGAAAAGTACAACATATAGAATTAACCTAGTAAACAAATTTCACTATCTTTTTAGAAGATAAAAGAAAGTCATTTTGTTTTTCAAAAATGATTTTGAAGAACACATTCCTACTTTAGCAGATAAAACTGCAAAATAACTTAAATGTTGTCTTTCACATTGAAGGTATACATGTGGAAGATTAAACTTGCTAATTTATGTTTACTTCGACGACATAATACCAGATTTTAGCTTTAATTTCACCTTTTAACATAACGAGCGTTCCTTTTTGAGTATTTTATATATGAAGAAAGCAATCCTAATGTTAAACATTTTCCTAGAAATTAGCCTTGCATACTGCGTAACATAAGAGCCTTCACATGAGATGTAATCACACGAGACTCACTGTTTTTTCTAACTTTCTACCTTTTACATTACATCATGTAGATAAAAAATATTATTTCATAGTACATCCTAAGAGTTGCTTAATTTTGTATCATGTAGGGTAAATGAATAGAGAACAAGCATAACAATTTAATTTTAAGCTGGACACACAAAAACCGACATTTAATTTGAACATTAAGGAAAGATATATAACATGTTATTAGATAAATTTTTCAAGTCACATTGATCTACTGAGTTGCTCGCTTTATAAATATCTCTGGTCAACCCATAGGAGCTCACTGTTGACATATCGGCAAGCTCAGTGTTACTCATTCACATCTCCTAGCAATGCTTTCTCAGGGCCATGAAACTGGCAAGCACACACAAGTAGTCTATGCATGACATGTTGTGCACCTTGTTCACACTGAAAAATTCAATTTTTACTTTCTCCCCTTATACATAGTATATGGAGAAAGTATTGTTTTCGTCAAAATTTTCGAATTCGAGTTGTTAGTGGAAATATTCATTTTGGTGCTCCCTGAACCCAAAAAAGTGGTTTTTACGTGCGTGCGTGTGTGCGTGTGTGGGTGTGTGTGTGTGTGTGTGTGTGTGTGTGTGTGTGTGTGTGTGTGTGTGTGTGTGTGTGTGTGTGTGTGTGTCTGTGTGTCTGTGTACAGAGCTAGAGCCTTAACCAATGGGCAGATTTTTATGAAATTTGGCATGTAGGTGCTAATCCACGATATCTCCAGGCGTTTTTTTCATATTTTTGATTTTTAAGGGTAATTATCCCCCCAAAACCGCCAAAAAACATGAAAAATACAAATTTCTCAAAAACGGCTCTAACGATTTTGATTAAACTCTAGTCGTTTGTAGATCTTTAGTTTTCCAACAAAATGGCACCTCCCGCATTCCTGTAAAAATTCCGGTTCAGAAATTACAGGACTTAAAACATCAAAAATTCAGTTTTTTGGATTTTTCATAAAAATACATAAACATAAAAAATATTACTACTCACCATTAAAATGATCTCAAAAAACTAAATAATTTAGTATTTTGAATTACTATTCTACGATTGCTGGTTTCAGAGAAAATTGAAATTTTCATTTTGCGGTAAACGCAGTACGTTGTACCCATGTTATTTTTATGGGGAATAAAAAAATTACTATTTCTCTCTTATTTAGTGATCAATTTCATTCAAACTTGATATGCTTGTCAAGTTAGTATTGACCAACAGAGGAAATTCGAAATATGTTGCCCCTTAATAACCCTGGGGGGGGAATAGGGGGCATTTCCCCTCTTAAAACCACGAGTGCAGCAATGGATTCTGTAGTTCCTCCAAAGCAGGGATTTGGGTGGATGTTTTTTAAAACAACTTGTTTACAAGATTTTCTGTACATTCGACCGTGCTTTGTATTCTATATTTAGTAAATAAAAAGTAATTTATTCATTAAAGTTGGACTAGAAGGGAGAAAGTATGTGTCAGTTTCCTGATACCGTTTATTAAGAGATCTGTTGGTCTGACAAGTTTGGAAAATAGTATAACAGAACTCCCTATCTCTTAACTGCTAAGTATGATGATAGATAGAAAATATAGGATTGACAAGTATGAAAATGTGTTGTGCCCAATCATATTATGGTTTGTACTTCACAACATTAGCACACAAATATTAAATTAAACTGGACTGCGTAGGCGTGGATCATAATAAATGGACAAATACCCCCGTCGCAGCAAACCTGCATACTCAGCGAATTTCCAATGAATATATAACATAACACATTATAACACTTAACAGGATTCATAAGAAATGTATTCACAAACAAGCGATATTTAAAATATTAATTATCCTCCATAAGAATAACATTGGGGATGAGTACGCAGGTTTGCTGCAACAAGGCACACAAAATAATGGTTTTTATGCAAATATCAATAGAACTCATCTTAGTGAAGTCACATTCCAAGTTTCATCCATATACATTCATAAATAAGCGATATATAACATTTAAAGTATTTTCCATAAGAATAACATGGGGACCAAGTACCTAGGTTTGCTGCTACAGGAGCCATAGGCAAAAAATTGTTTTTTTGTGCAAACAACAATAAACCATAACCAGATCAAGCCATATACCAAATTTCGCCAGTTTATGTTCATAAATAAGCGAGATATACAATTTTTCTTTTTCTCCATAAGAATAACATTAGACAACGTACTGTGTTTAGCACTTTCAATATCTCGGTAACCAATTGACGTAGAGCAATGATCAAAATACCAAATTGTTTGTTTTTTTAAGTTGAATTCAATGGTATAAATTAAAATTTGATGTAAATGTGAAAACCCCAAAAAACACATTTTTGGGGTACAAAACCCCCCAAAAACCCCCCTTCGGATGGTGCGATTCATCTGGTTTTCGAACTCGTTCATATAAATGGTATTTTACACATTTGTAAGATCGGACCTTTTTTACGAGAGTTATCGTGCTTACGGACACACACATATATATATATATATATATATATATATAAATACATATATAAAAATTTGAATGAATGGTGTTTTTGGCATCTGGGGACCTCAAAATGAAAAGTTATCATGGTCTCGGGCTTAAGTCTTACTATGAGACCTACGGTAATAGCTTCTTCCCTATAGGGGAAATTCACTAAAATTTCAACTTGAAGCCGTCTTCCGGCCTAGGTGCTCTTACTCTCATTGACGATTAAAAAGTTGGCAATGAGCTAAGTTTATTTTTGTCTGAAGTTTCTAGAGGGCATTGACACAGTTCACATTTACCTTTCTAGGTATCACCACACTTTATAAAAGTAAAAAGTGTTATTAAACTCTCTTACTTCCATTTTTATACTGCACAATCATGCTGTACCTAGTGTTTGTTAGAACTATCGTAAACAATTATTAAGTTCTTTAAAAAAATTAAACACTTTGTACCAAAACCAAGAACTTGATAACTTGCATAAGCCACAAACAACGATAAAGGGTGGCGAATGTCATTAAAGTTTTAATACCTTACAGGCCTACAGGCCTAAGTTTTAAAGTTAGGCCTAAAGAAAGCTAAAAAAAGGAAGGAGAATCTTTTTTATTATTATTTGTATTACTGTTCTCAACTTAAATTGTCTTAAAATTGTCTTTAATTGTTGAAATTTTTATGGATAACTAATGGTCAAGAATAAATATTGAATAACCCTTCATGGGCTTTTGGCAAGTATATCCGTCTTGTTTTCCTTCCGTTCTGGGCCAAAGACAGATATATCCGTTTATTAATTATAATTTTCAGGAATATAGACGGATATATCCGTCAAGATTACCCAACACAAAAACAATATGTATTTGTTATTTGTATGAGCATGTAAATTAGTTAACCTATAATGATTTATTTGAAACATTACAGATTGCTTTAAATGTGGGTATTATAGTGCTAGGAGTTGGCAACAGTATGCCCTACTTGAGTAGGTATCTTTGCTGACAAAAGACAGATATATTCGTCCTTCTTGTTTTCTATAAAATATACAACAAAATTATTACAGAAAAAAAGCTGTCTTTACATAACCTATGACCTTTTTAAAAACAGAGAAATATTTAAAACAAAAAGTTAATATTGCAAAGTTTACCGGTACCTTAAAACTATTATGCCCTATGTCACAGTTAAATTTAGCCCTGGACGGGTTGAATATAATTTTACTTTAAAAATAAATACCCCCGTCGCAACAAACCTGCATACTCAGCGAATTTCCAATGGAGATATAAATGTCTTAATAGTACAAAAAGCCACTTACCAATTTTCATACAAATATATTCACAAATAAGCGATATATATAATTTTAATTATTAATACTACAAAAAGCCACTTACCAATTTTAATACAACTATATTTACAAATAAGCGATATATACAATTTTAATTATTCTCCATAAGAATAACATTGGAGCTGAGTAAGCAGGTTTGCTGCATCAAGGAACACAAAAAATGGGTTTCTATGCTTAATATCAATAAAACTCAACTAGGTGAAGTCAAATACCAGTTTTTATTCATTTATGTTCATAATTAAGGGAGACATAGCATTTAATTATTATTGAGGCTGATTACGCAGGTTTGCTGCTAGGGATTTTAATGATATGCCATAGTTGCATCTAATGTCGTCGACAAGAGATGAGTTGTTGTTATTATTATTATTGAATCAGGCTAGAGTGACATTTCCCAAGTTAATAATGTTATTGAATCAAGCAAGAGATAAATTTCCCATGTTAATAATAAAACACAGCATCACATGCCCATTTAAAAACCTACCTGGGGTAAACCTTCTCAATTGGCCTTGTCACTAAAACCTATGTAGGTAAAGAAATATAAGAAAAATCTAAGAAAAGAATGTTTACTGATTGTTTTAATAAACAAGTTCGGCATTATTGACGATAATTTTGGGAAAGCTGTACTTAAAATCATTATATCTAAGAGCCTTCAAAATATCGGTATCCATGTATTTTTAATGACAAATAATAGACGACCAAGTGTGATACTGATAATTTGTCAGTATCACAAAGAGTATAAAGAGTCTAACTCGCATCTTGCCCATGCCGTTTCGCTTGTATTTTTAAAATTAGTGTTTCTGGCCAAATAAAATAAAATTTGTTCGCACATGTTTTGATGTATTGTGTTTATTGTAAAAAGTTTTAAATCATGACAACCTCAGATGAATGATTACGTTCTTGTGGCCTGAAGATGCTTTTAATAACTTTGAAATCATGTGATAGCCAGCAAGGACTACCATATCTGGATCACTTTGATGGTACAAAAGTTAATTTAACCTTTCTTTGTAGTTTTGATAATTTATGAGAATTTACTCAGAATCAAATAAAGCAGTGGGCACTACTGAAACAGCATAACATTCCCGCTAAAAACTATTCCCACTTGGAAACATTTTACTAAAATCTCCCAAACTCAGCAGTTAATTACTTTTCAGTTGTTTCTATGAATTTCACATCTAACTAAAACTACGTTTCAGCTTGCAGCATTTAATCCCATTTAAATGGAAATTTGTCTTATGTAAAACTCTTAATAAAACATAATTTGAACCGTGTACGATAAATGAAAATGGTTTAGAAAACGGTCAGTTACAACTCTTTGATATACTGTTTCAGAGCATTGCCGAAGTGAAGTAACAAGAAGATTTGTCGACTAGGTCAGACAAGTAAAGTAGAGCTACTTTCCCTTGTCCCATAAGTTGTAAAAAAAAGTCTTACATAACCCCAAGAATAAACCGTAAAAGTTTAAAACAAAAGTTTCACTTAAATTATATTTTGATGGTGGTTACGTTATTCATAAACTACTGTTTTAAAATATTAAACTTTGAAATTATATTCAAAAATGATTGAAAACTACACAATACTGTTTTATGGTCAACTTGTATAACTCTGAAACGACTCTATATATAGTTGTCAAACTATGGATAGGAGATCTAAACATTACACTTGAATTGATTGATTTGAATTACATTAATTTTCATATACTAACTTTTAGTTAAACAAATTTCTTATTTTTGGGGGATGTCCCACACAGAGGAAGTTGTGGAAATTTTAAATGTAAATGGAGGTTAAATTATGGATCACAGATTATTACACAGGTAATTAAACAGACACATTGCTGCAAACACATCCTAAAACGCCAAGTTAGTCAGAAATGATAGACAGTGAAAGTTAAACGAATTTAAATGCTATTGGCCAAAATTTTGGTATAATTTATGATTTCTTACCGAGTTTGGGGTTAGAAACATATTAACTCTAGTCACTGATACTTTTTTCATCATGCACAATATGACTTATATACCAATATGCTTACTTTCAACTTGAGGAAGTAAAGTGGAAACCTCAATAAATAAAATTCCTTGATAAGTTGAAGTTCTGTCATTCCCCTTGAACTTTTCTAAATAACGCTATGCTATTTTTCCTCTATAATTCAAAGGGTTGGCAGGGAACATCTCGATAACTCAAAGATTTGCGGTCTTCTTAGCCTACCACCATACCTCTGTAAGTTTTAAATGGAAAACCTCTATAACTCAAAGCTGTAGAGTCACCATTCCTCTGTAAGTCAAAGTTTTTACTGGAGAATCTCTATAGGCTAGGTCAAAATTTTACATTATTGGTTCGGACTCCAAAACCCTAGTTACTGTATTTGAACATCCATCGTTCAAATTACAACTCGATTTTCCCACCCTCTCCCCCCTAAATCTACTTCTGTCTGGAGTATTAAGTTAGCCCGAACTTTAAGGTTCTAGTGCATGGAATAAATGTGTGAAACATAGTTTTTTCGAAATTACTTAGCTTGAAAAGTGAGGAGGGATGTGATAATTGTGGGGCAAGCAATAATAAGGGAGCAAAACCCTGTCTAATAGTAGACAGGAAGTGGTCAAACGGGCAAAATATCACCAAACTGCCGAACTGTGAGTCATTGTTTGCTATCAATTACGTTACCGTGACTCAAAAAGTCAAAGTCTGTGGAAGATCACCGTGATAAGTCGAACCTCGATATTTCTAAATATTTGATAACTTGAATTTTGTCCATTCCCCCTGAGGTTCGAGGTGCAAAGCTTCAACTGTATTGAAAAAGTCAATTGAGCATATAGGTCATCATCGTTTTAAAGATTTATGGAGTTTTTGACATTTGTGCAAAACCGACATCGAAAAGGCCTCTCTGTAAAAATCCATTTTGGATTTCAACTAATAGCACCGGCATCTATTTTTTTAGTTTTTTCAACTTAGACCGCCTGCCATTTCCGGAAATTTTTCATTAGATGTTTGATTTGTGACAGTGTGTTAGCTTTTGTGGACTATTGGAGCATATATGTTACGGTTTACAATTTATTGCTTTAGGTTTAGTCAACAGCACACAACCAACACAAATACAAACAAAAACACACACTACAGACAATTACAAAAAGCCAGACTAATCATCACTAAGATCCCACTAAGATGAAATATACAAGTGAGACAAGAAAAGAGGTAGAAAATAGTTGCAGGCTAACTTCCAATACTGAAATTCTAATTTATGTTGAGAGGGACAAATGGTAGGGAATTTTGTGAGAGGACGGATGACTCATACAAGCAAACAACCATTGCAAAACCACAGTCTACAGTGAATTACTTTTACATTTTATACAAATGCATTTTCAAGCAATATAAGTTGAACAAAAACATATTTTAACACAGCCTACCTTGTCCAGCAAAACCAACAAGTTGTTGGTATTACTCATGGTACCAACTGTAATTTAATTTAACGTGTTCACTTTTGAAATGTTAATAAATAAGTAGGCCTACCGTCCCCACAGACCAGTATAAAAGATAGGTGAAGTATCAATCTTCTCTGAGAGATTAGCATCAACTATAGCTGGGACTGGATCCTGCAATCTTCATGTCAACTATGGTAGATGCAAAAATGTGTCTATTTAAATGGTTAGAAACTTCAGTCAGTTTGCTGAGTCAAAGTCATGCTATAGTTTCCTACAATCACAACAATGTTATTGAAGCATATACATCATGTTCAAATCCTAACCAGTTAGTTAACTTACTGCTCATGCAAGAAAGACGTATTTTTAACAAATTTGCTTAACACACTTATTTAGGAGGGACTGAGAGGTACGGTAGACCCAGGGGTGCAGAACATGTTTAGACCCCTGAAATTTCCTCCATGAATCCTACTATTACAAACCAAAAATTCCCCTTAAAATTCACGATATCTTATCTTTACATTAAAATTTACCAGCTTTTCTCATAAGGCAAATCAATCAAGTAAATGATTTTTCTTTAATTTATTAAGATTAAATCCCGCAAAGACATGTTGTTACTTATAGACTTATCTCTAACATTGTGATAAAATTAAGCTACTAATGAAATACTAAAATAATCTTGGAACAAAATAACAACAAAATCTAAATTAGGCTAATTAAACTTGTTTACTTTGGTTTGTTAAGGTTAAACTCCACAAAAACATTTTATAACTTATAACATTACCTCTAACATTGGAATAAAATAAAGTTATATTTTTATAGGTATATGTAATGACAAATGTTAAAACTGTATTGAATTTATGGAACTGAAATTGACTATGGGAATGTATATTTCCTGTATTATGACTTTGTGCATGTAATTGCCAAACGACAATAAAATATTTTAATTTCATTTCATTTCTTTAGTACTATTAGAATAAAATAAACTTACAAAAATAAATAATTTAAAAACATCTAAGTTGAATCACATGTTTATTAAACAAACATAAATACAAATGAAACGCTTATTTAAAAAGTCTGTTAAAAATATATTAACCGCACAACCAAATTATAGCAATAAACAACCAAGAAATTGAATGAAAATATATTTCAGGGTGTCTAGTAGTCGGAAAAATTAGGAAATTCAAGATTTGAATAGAAATTATAATAAAATGTCGGGAAAGGAGAAAATCAACATAACAGATTTTGAATATTTCAATTGTAAACTTAAGTAAGCCATTGTTATAATTACTAATAATAATGCTTTTAGCAGTTTCATTCTTACTTCTGTTTTTTATTTTCACCTAAACGTTTTGATGCCACTTTGGACATCTTCATCGGTAGGAAGGTTATATAGGCCAACAAAACAAAAAAATTAAAAACAAACAATGAATCATATGATAACTTACTAGTTTATATAATATATATAACCTTCCTACCGATGAAGATGTCCAAAGTGGCATCAAAACGTTTAGGTGAAAATAAAAAACAGAAGTAAGAATGAAACTGCCAAAATTTTTAATAGTCAGGAAAATTGATGAAACTGCTGATAAACAGTGATCGTATATTTGTATCTTTTAACGGAACGTCACACAACTTGGATTAACATTTTATTTAATTTTTGATAGTTAGACAGCAAAAATTAGCCATCATTTGTCTTTGTACGACAATTAGTTTCGGGTTTAGCATTTGTAAAGTAGGACACCTTATCTCTTGAATAAATTACCGCGACCCTCGACCAGATGCTGAACAATAGACCAGCCATTAAGAATGAGACAACAAATATAAGGTCGCTCGTCGACTAACTTTCGAGGTAAACAAACACAGTTGTCTAATTTAACCCTAGCAGTGGCCTAGTGTTGAAGTGGGAAATGGCCAAGCAGATTTGGCGATTTTGCTGACCTTTTTTGAAAATTCGTATAAATTCAACCGTAGAAATAAACCTAGCCAACCTCATATTCATTTTGATCGGAAAGAACAGGAGAATCTATAAATACTAAAATAAAAAAGATCTAGAAGAATATTTTTTTGCTAAAGTGAAAAAAATAATAAAATTGATATTTTCTGTTGAAATTTCAAAAACAGCCTTTGTAAAATTGTTTCTACAGATTTTTTATGGAAAATTCATAATATAGATTTTGTAAACAATCTCATTCCCTACATAGAAATATATAAGTTCTTGTGGAAAGAATTTTTTTAAGTTTTAGGGGCATAATATAATAATAAACGGAAACCCGAAATATATGTAAACTGTACGGTGTTAGTTTGTGTTGTAAATAAGTCTTGTAATATATGTATATACTAATAATGATATATAAATATTTGTAAAGTTAATGAAGTAAGGAATCCAAAAAAGTCATAAAGTTGACGGTAAAAAATTGTTATCACTTATAAATAAATGTAAATAAAAGAATGTTTTGCTATTTTTGCGTATTTGGAAAAAAAAGATTTCACAGTATTTAGTATATAACTTTTTTGTCAAATGCTTTACCCCCTAATCAATATAAACATGTTGTAGTACATTCAATTCCCAACATAGAAATATATAACATGTTATACATAGAATACACAGAAATATACATATAAATATATAACTCACCACTAGGCCTACCAGATAAATAATACAATTAGCCTACGACGCCTATCACGCATCATCAGGAGAACCGTTCACCTCAATATCACTGCCTATATCACCCTCTAAATCGTCATCCATGTCACTAATACTTTCTTCAAGAGCACCCCGAATGTCACTACAATCCATTTTTGCGTAAATTTGGCTAAATAAATAACTAAAACAATCTTACACAACTAACAGCGGTCAAAGAATAGCATAGCGCACCATTTTGGACTGGGACTGGAGACTGCATATTTCAGATGTCATGTCATATTGTCAACAAAAACACAACACATCGAGACAGATATAGGAAGAAAGCCTGAAATCTGCTGTTTACAGTGATACCAAATACAATACAGTTTGGAGCGAGCCAAACAAACTGACTGAGACTTCGTAAACAGCTGCGCAGTTGCCGATTAGGCAAAAATGTGACGTGGTGAAACAATTCCTTGGTGATGAAGTCAAGGTAAAACAGTGCTGCCAATGGCAAAACTAAATGGTACTCTATAATTCTTCCTCTTCAAAATAACATATTATTTGACTAGTAACTATAACATACACTGCATATAAACGCGATTTTCTGATCCAACCAAGTTGGTCGGATAGGCTATTATACAAAATACCCCCGTCGCAGCAAACCTGCGTACTCAGCGAATTTCTAATGCATATATATGGGTATCACTACTACCTAGAACCACTTACCAAGTTTTATAAAAATGCATTAATTAATAAGTGATATATAGCATTTTATTTATTATCTATAAGAATAACATTATAATTGAGTACGCAGGTTTGCTGCAACAAGGAAGATAAGAAATGTGTTTTTTTTGCAATTATCAATAGGGGCCTATAACTCAACCAGGTGAAGCTACATACCAAGTTTTATTAATTTAGGTTCACAACTAAGGGAGATATAAAACTTTACTTATTCTCCATATCAATAACATGGGGGCCGAGTATGCAGGTTTGCTGCTACCGGGATAAATAAAAAAAACTTTTTTGTGCTAATATCAATATAGGCCCTACCACAACTAGATGAAGCCACATACCAAGTTTTCATCTATATACATAGCCTACATGAATAATCTAAAGATAACATTTTATTTATCCTCCATAAGGACATTGGACATTGGACAACGTACTGTGTTTAGCACTTTGAATATCACTGCAACGGTTGGACAACGTACTGTGTTTAGTACTTTGAATATCACTGCAACGGTTGGACGTAAAACAGCAATTAAAACGCCAAAATGATTGTTTTGTAGAGCTAAACTGATTGGTAGAAAGTAATGTGGAGTTTAAGTGAAATTATCTGAGGAAAATCTAAAAACCGTATTCCCATAACATTAACATAGGAAATTTTATGGACACATTTTTTGACTTTTCTCCACAACCACTAATCCTAGCTTAATGATTCAAAATAACAAATTGTTTGTTTTTTAAGCTCTATAAAATGGCTATAACCAAAATCTAGTGTTTTTAAAATTTTAGGGTAAAAAGTTCAAAAACAGATTTTTGGACAATTTTAAACCCCCATAAAATCCCCTTCCCATAGACCGATCGACCTGGTTTTCGAACTTAAAGTCATAAATGCTACTCTCCACATTTGTGCCAAATTTCATCAAAATCGGGCGCTTCTTTCAAAAGTTATCCCGGTAACGGACACACACATATATATACGAGTATTGTTTTTGGCATCCAGGGACCTCAAAACAAAAAGTTATCATGGTCTCGGGCTTAAGTCTTACCATGCCACCTACAGTAATAGCTTCTTCCCCATACGGGAAATTCGCTAAAAACCAAAAACACCTGTTTTCAGAAAATCACATAACGTGTCCAATCAATATTTCATTCTAAAAATCAATACCAACATAAAGCGCTACTCTTTAGCTGTGCATTGGTACCAACCGCATCTTCCTGCGAGAAAAATTACCCGATCTGGGTAATTTCAAAAATATCGTGTTTTACCATTGTCAGAGCGTCGGCTGCAGCAATTGCGTTGCGCCAAAACTTCATTCGATTTCTAATCGTCGTAACATTGTTATACAGCTGCTACACGGTTCATTTATGTAATAAAATGAAAGTTCAGAATGTGATCTTTCAAATGACATATATATTGATCACTTTTGAGTTTATTATTATTGGTTTATTAATGCTACAAATTTTTCAGTAAAATCTAACCAATTTGGTCGGTTAAAAAAGTAAAAGCTCTAGGCGACATAAAAAGTATTTGGATATTTAACACTGGATAATACGCTATAGTCTATAAGCTTAATTAGACTTGACCAATGACAATGGAATTAAATACACTTTATTCTAAATCGTTTATGCAATGCCGTTGTTGTGTTAGGTCTATCTAAGATTTTTAATTTTCCGGGAAATTAATTAGCGACTTACATTTATTTTGTTTGTTGGCCCAAAATTTCCCCCGGCAGCCCAAATTTCCCCGAGCCTGCCTCAACGGATCGGACATATTCTCCACCCCTGCGGTAGACTTGATATAGGCCTACCTTATGCTTGCCATAAACTAAATCTTACAGTTTGGGTTTTAGGAAAGTCTTTTGGTTGGTTCGATATTCTTAAAATATAGGCCTAGGCCCATAAGAAAAAATATTACGATCTAAGCCTATAATAACTTTGCTGGAGTTGACAGCGATGAATGAAGCACCAAGTAGACTTGAATTATCTACCACACATGATATGTATTCCGCCTTTTTACACAAGTCATTCAATTTACTATAATTAATTGTTGTGATCACTGACCTATGACAATATAAACTGGCCTAGCCTATGGAATGATCATGTAACTTACCTTCTATAATTTGGCTTTAAACAACTAATAAACCTTAACTGTACCCATTATCCGGAAAAAGGAAATAAGTGAACTGGAATAAAATTATTAATTGACTCTCTATTAACATAGCCTACACCTGGTTAGAACTTAAAATTCTGGCAGAATAAACTTACCAAAATCTATGAACTGCTTTATGGAAAGTGGAGAAGGGTTGAACTGAGCATAAAAATCCAACATCTTGTTGATCTTGTTCTCACCAACATTATTAAACAAACGAGTAAAAATTCTCATTATGATAAATTATACCATTCAAACTGAGAACAAACTAACACTCATCAAAACACAACAACCAAATAAACGGTCTTGCACGGACACAGACGACCTCGAACGGCCCAATCAAATATTACATAGAGAGCCAAATGTAAGTGTAGAAAAAAAGTTAAAACATAGAAGAATACAAATTAAGCCCAATATAAATTATACGCCTGTAATCATTAAATTAGGGATGTAAACAATTTCATAATTCCAAATTTAATTTGTAAAATACAGGTTATTTCTGGAAGTTCAACATTCAAAAACAATTTTGATTAACATTAAGGCCGATCTAGAACCCATTCTTCAGCAGTGAATTTATATATGTAATTTGTATTGTAGAAATGATTCAGAGATCTGAAGATTCTAAGATCATATGTCAACCGAAGCTTATTGTTTGCTCCTTATAAATTAATTGGGTAAACAAGTACCCGTACCCTTTACAAGATCCAGGAGTTTTCCCAATACTATTACGTCCCATATTCATTACCTGGTTTCTTGTAACCAAAACAGAGCCCTTCTTATTGCCCCGATGAGTCTCTCTGAGTGCGGTATGATGTGTTTAGCTGTAACAAACTGATTGCAATGCCTTCTTCACTCATGACTCAAGATTACAATTCCAAGAGTGTAAAGATGTTTCCTGAAATGGCCTGTTTAATCCGACTTCTGCACAACTTCACAATTTAGAGTTAATATAATGTAAGCACTGCAGTATCACTAGCAACTTTTTTCCAAGTACCTTACAGATGGAGTAACCAATAATGCTATTTCTGACGATGTTGGTCCCTAGACCATTTATTGATGGTGTGATAAACAGTTGATTTACTTATGCCACAACTTGGCTCGGGACCAAAGAAAAAGCATACCTGCCTCTTTTTGCCAGCTCGTCTGCACTCTCGATGCCACCTGCTACGCCTACATGGCCGAAATGGCTATACTCAGCCGAGATGCTCGCGACAGAGCTGAGTGATGTTCCAGTTCGCTAAAAGCGTTGAAACACTCCCACATCATTTTTACTTGATTTCGATAGAGCCAAGGGCCTTCTGAGCGGCCTATACTTGTTGCAATAACGTCTGGCAAGGCCTAAATTGGCATAAGCCAAGATGCCATTTACCATTTACTATTAGGTGCGCGCCCAGGGGCCCGCACCACACGAATCCCTCATACCAAAGCCTCAAACAAGCAAAAACTGGTCACCATTTTTCTGACCTGGACGGTAAGGGTCCGTACCACCGGCTGCCTCTAGGGGCCCACATCTCCTAAATACAGCGCTACAGTTACCATGGTCCTCCATCTCCACAGTCTTCAAGGCCGGGGTGTCGTTATATTGATTTCGTCACTGCCCTCCGAAAGGGGGGGGGGAGTTGTGCCACTGATTCAGCTTGAATATATTATTCACACAGTGCTGTCCTCAGACCAACACATGTACTAAATATAGAATATAAAATATTGTTAGCGTATAGAAAAGATGCCAATCAACTTTTAGCGAATTTTCCCTTTGGGGAAGAAGCTAATAGAGATGGAAATTATCGTTATATTTCGGTATTAGGTTATCCCTAATACGTTATCGAGTGATATTAGGTTATCGTATCCTGTTATTTCAATAACCTAATACCGTAACTCTAGGGTGTTATCACTGGACGGTCCGAAACGAAACTACTTGCCGTTGCCGAACTGACCGTTATTTCTCTGCATGTTATCGCGTTGACTGTTATTCTGTTGAAGTCGTTATGGAATGTACAGTTTTCATTTCACCCTAATATTTATGAAGATAATTATTGCCTAGTTTTAGGTTGACAGTATAGCTATCAAGCTATATTACCGTAGTCGGCATGGTAAGATCTAGGCACGCGGGACCATGATCAATTTTAGTTTTGAGGTCCCCAGATTCCAAAAACCCCATCATTTCTGAACTGTAAATATATATACTTATACATGTGCTCCTAGTTGCGATAACTTTTGTAAAAATGGTCCAATTTTGATGACATGTAGTACAATTGTGTAAAGCAACACTTATGACTTTAATTTATAAAACCAGTCAGATCGCTCAATCCAAAGAGGCATTTTTGGTTTTGTACCCCAAAAATTTATTTTTGAGTTGTTTACTTATAGTAGTAAGAAATAACATTTTTGTTTTCACCAGTGAATTTAGCTTAAGAAACTAACAATTTGGTGTTTTGATCATTGCTCTACGACAATTGGTTACAGAGATATTGAAGGTGATAAATACTACGTTGTCCAATGTTCTTCCTATGGAAGATAAGAAAAAAGTATACAGAGTGCTCAGAAAGAGTCATTAAAAACTTCGGGGGTTGGTAGAACTGATCAATTTGAACAAAAAATTTGATATACACATAGGTCGAAATATATTTTGTTTATATTTCGTTTAGCCGCTAGCCGCCATTTTGTATTTTTAACAACAAAATTAATATATAGAGAACTATCTAAGCAACAGAAACTAAATTTTGCACGTACGTTAAAGAAGCAAATAATAAAAATGTAATTATTAAGTTGTCTTAATTTTTTTCAAAATGGCGCCTATTTTAATATTTTAAAGCCAAATAACAAAAACAAACTATTAATTTTATAAAACAATTACAAGATACAAGAAAGATCAACATTCTTATAAAAAATCTAATGGCACTTTATTCAACGCAATCCGCCAACGCATCGGCGAGAAAATGCACTTTTAAGGTTTGCTTGCACAAGTCGGGGACAACAATGCACTGTTTCTTGTCCCCGATTTGTGCAATTTTCTCACTGATACGTTAACGAATTGCGTTGAATAAAGTGTCATTAGATTTGTTATAAGAATGTTTATCTTTTTTTGTATCTTGTAAATTTTCAATAAAATTAATGGTTTGTTTGTTATTCGGCTTTAAAATATAAAAACAGGTGCCACTTTGAAAATATTTAAGACAACTTAATAATAATTTTACATTATTTGCTTCTTTGATTATTTAACGTACATGCAAAGTTTAGTTTCTGTTGCTTGAATAATTCTTGAAGTATTATTTTTTTTGTTAAAAATACAAAATGGCGGCTAGCGGCTAAACGGACAATTTTTCGTCCTATGTTTATATCAAACTTTTTGTTAAAATTGATCAGTACTACCAGCCCCCGAAGTTTGTAATGACGCTTTCTGAACACCCTGTATACCTACTTATATGAACGTATCCTGACGAAACTTGCTATTTTGCTTCATCTCGTTGTGGTCTATCGATATTTGCACGAAATATGATTTTTTCTGATAGTTCCCGCAGTAGCAAACCTCTTTACTCAGCCCCCATGTTATTCTTATGGAGGATAAGCAAAATGTTATCTCCCTTAATTATGAATATAAATTAATAAAACTTGGTACGTATAGCTTTACCTAGTTGAGGTATATTGATATTTTAATAAAAACCCATTTCAATGAGCTCAACGGGTGCTCAGGCAGGTGCGAAGTTTTAGGTATAGTTAAGCCGAATGGTAAACTAAGCCAGATAATTGACAGTGTGGATAGTTTAACAAAGGATATGGACGTAAATGATGTACTAAAAGTATTCGGTGGTACGAACGATGTAAACTCAATGCACTGTGGTAAAAACATTACGGCCGAAATAAAAACTTTGCTTAAGAAAGTGTCAAACACTCAATTGGTCATTGTAGGATTACCGTTCAGAAGGGATCAGCCCCATCTGAATAAGCGTATTAATGAGCTAAACAAAAGCATCTTACAGGCTGTTTCTCAAGTTAAACATGCATCATTTCTTTCTCTGACGTCAATCAACAAGCCTTGTTTTTACACTAAATTTTGCCTCCATTTCAAAATGTTTGGAAACCTGATTGCTATAAATTGCTCGCCGAGCGCACTGTGCCCATATCAGAACCTGATTGTCCCCAGCACATCCCAGTTCATGTATCCACTGCATGCAATAATAATCCTAAACCTTATATTATAGTGACTTCCTTTCCTGTTATTCCTACACAAAAGCATTTTTTAGAGCCTGTCCAACAAATATTCCACCTCCCGTAAATAATAATTCTGATGTTAATCTTAAGACAAGAGGTAATAAATTTAGAATCGTTCATCAGAATGTGCAGGGTATTGTTCCCAAATTTAGCATGCTGGATATCTTTATTGACATGGTGTCCCCCAATATTATATGTTTGTCTGAACACTTCTTGAATAATTCTGAATTAATTGCTTTTAATTTTCCAGGATATACAACTGCTACTGGGTTTTGCCGTTCTAGTATGAAAAATGGTGGTGTTTGTATTTTATGTATAAATGGCTTAACCTTCCAAACAGTGGATGTCAGTAGGTTTTGCACTGAAGGTTTTTGTGAACTTGCGGCTATTAAATTTGATCTTGAGGACGTTTCATGCTTCTTACTTGCTGTCTATAGACCACCACACAACTTGGTGGATAGTGTTGATCTTTTTATTGATTCCTTAGAAAAATGCCTTGAATCATTTTCCAAGCTGAACCAATAACGGATTATCGTAGCCGGTGATTTCAATATTGACTTGTCTGTGTTTGACAGCTCATCGGAAAAACTATCAGAGCTTATGTTGTCTTTTGGCTTACATGACACAATGTTTCCATATTCTAGAGAGTTTAATGGGTCAAAATCCCTCACTGACAACGTCTTTTGTAATATCAGCCCTCCAATTCTAAATACAGAGGTAGTTGTTACAGGTATATCCGATCATCATTCACAAGTTGCTGACATGATATTTTCTGTTCCTGATCACCAACCACAATTTAAGTTTAACAGGTCGTTTAGAACAGATAATATTCTAATATTTAGGTATCTTCTGGAAAAATACAGTTGGAGCGATGTTTATTTGTCATCTGATGTTAATGATGCCTTCTTGTCAACTGTTAACTTATAAAAAGGCAAGTGTGTGTTCAAAAAAGTGTCTCTCCAAAGCGAAACTAGATCCTTCAGTAATCAAGCTGCGTGAAAACCTAATTGAAATGTATTTTCTCACTAAGGATTTGACTTCCTCACATTCCATGAGACAGTCATACCTCGAGCTAAAAAAGAAATTTAGGGAACAAATTTGGTCCTCAAAGGCTAGACAAGTTTTTGAACACATTAATGCCGCCGAATGTAAGTCTAAAAGGCTATGTGGGGTGTCATTAGCGAGACTATCCCTTACAAAAAATCAATATCCTTTAAAAAAACTCAAAATTGAGAATGAAAATGGAAATCTTTTACACTCTCCCGAAGAAGTAGCAAATTAATTTAATACGTTCTTCTCCAGTATTGGAGGTAGGCATGATGATGGCTCTCCTATGGCCCTGGTTCCCGTCAACCTTCCCGTCAAGGTTCCACGAGTTTCCTCTTCTCTTTTTCTAAATCCTACAAGTCAGAGCGAAGTAATGGACACCATGAGCTCTTTAAAAATTAGTGACTCTGCTGGCAAAGACGGCATATCTTCAAGACTTCTCAGACAGGTTGCAGATATTTTTGTATGTCCTCTTGCTCACATTACTAATTCTTCTTTTGAACAGGGGGTATTCCCTGAATCTCCCAAATCCGCTGTAGTCAAACCTCTTCACAAGAAGGGCAGTGTCGTTGATAAAAACCACTATCGCCCTATCTCTATAACATCAACCTTCTCTAAAATTTTAGAACAACTTTTTCTCAACAAGCTTTACCCATTCTTGGTTTTTAATCATGTTCTTTTTTGATAAAAAGTTTGGCTTCCGCAAAAACACCTCCACAGTTGATGCAATGTTCAATTTTATTTCTACTGTTTCTAAAGCACTTGACGACCACAAACATGTTTTTGGATTGTTCTTAGATCTGAGCAAGGCTTTTGACATGGTGAACCACAGCCTTTTGCTAAAGAAATTGGAACATTTTGGTATTGGGGTGTTACTTTTATCCTAAGGAGAACACAGACAGTGCAAATCAATTATATCGACCAACAAAGCTGTATTGCTTCACAGAAATCTGAAGAAGTAGTAGTTGACTCTGGAGTTCCTCCCTCAAGGTTGGTCCTTGGACCGATCCTCTTCTTGATGTTTATCAATGACATTGCTGGTAGTGTGCCTAGATGTGACCTGTGTCTGTTTGCCGACAATACATCGCTCAGTATCAACGTCATATCTCGAGAAAATCTTGAAATCAATACATTCTTGCAGAGTAGTCTTCTTCTTCAGTGGTTAGCTGTAAACAAACTTTCCGTAAATTCCGATAAAACCAAGTTTATTCATTTTAAATTAAGAAATTCTTATGGCATTTCAGATGGTTCAAATATTATTGTAGAAGATTTTGAAATAGAAGCATGCAAAACAAATGTTTTTTTAGGACTTACCATAGATTCTCGACTTGATTATTTTAAACACATTAACAAGGTCTCCGGTAGGATGAATAGTGGTATTTTTACTCTTTGAAGACTTGCTCAGTTCACTGATACTAGGGTTCTTCTAACTGCTTATTTTTCTTGTTTGTATCCACACATCAGGTATGACATTCCAATTTGGGGTGCCGAATCAACTCGTACAAAGAAACTGTTTCGGGTACAAAAGAAAGCAATACGACTGATTTTCGGAATGGCAAGGCTTGAGTCGTGCAGAGGTGTTTTTTTCTGAAAATAACTTACTGACTTTCCCCTGTATTTATATTTTTGAAACTCTTTCATTTTTGGTTAAAAAACACTTTTTTCAGATGGGCCACATTTCTAGGTTTAATTTTCGTAATGCTGGATCCCTGGCAATTCCCCGTCACAACACTACCTTTTTCAAAAACCAGACTTTGTATGCAGGCATTAAATGCCTCATGACAGTAACTGATGTGGGTAAGTTTAGGAGGAGGCTGAGATCCTTTTTGGTTGCTAAAGAATACTACAGTGTGTTTGAGTATTTTATTGACAAGAAGTAATTATTGATTTTTTACCGTTGACATATATAATTTTGTAACGTTTTGAACAATGTGCTATGAATTAGTTATATTTTCTATTTCACATTATTTTTGTAAATGACATATGTCAATGCTTGTAAAAGTCGAATGACAATAAAGATCTGATTTCTGATTTCTGATTTTTTTAGTTCCTTGTTTCAGCAAACCTGCGTACTCAGCCGCAGTGTTATTCTTATGGAGAACAATTAACATTTTATAAATCGCTTATTTTTTAATGTATATTTTTAATGAAATTTGGTATATGGTATTAAGAGACATGTATATGGATTGGAAACTTACTTTGTACGCAGGTTTGCTGCGACTGGGATATTTTCTTAAATATCTGCCGAGACATATTCTTTGGATGCATTACAGAATCATTTGCTGCACACAGTTGTTTTAAGAGGAGAAGTGTCCCCTCCTCCAACCCAAGGTCCATACATACTTTGTAAAGGTTTGCGCAGTAGATTTATTTAAGGTATTCTAGTTAACCGGAAGAGATCTCGTGAAAACAGCTATAAGGTCACGTGATAACCAATCCAATCTGCAGTGTTGCTGGAAAAACTATATTTATCGTGCGAGTACCATACTTTCCTCATCATTGTAATTAAAATAAACATTGTTTAACTAATTACATAATTTGATCAGCTGTTATTTTATGAAACTAATTATTGTTTTGATTTATTTGTATTATTAGATTAATGGATTATGGGTTTAAACTTTCTTTCTGCATGTCCAGTGAAAATTTAAAAATAGCTGTACCATTATTATCCCCTGTAACGTTGGCAACACTTATACTATGTTGTTGATTTATGCACCAGCTGGACGCCCTCATAAGACATCTTTCCTGCAAACATTACTCTTGTCTTATGCAAATGATCACACCTAGGGGGAGACCTGGGCTGAAAGCTCTACGAACCTTGCCTCCAACCAAGGTTGGTAGAGCTTTCAGACAAGGTGTGCTGAGTCGATCTATTTAAGGATTTCTGCTTTACCGGAAGAGACCTCGTAAAAACAGGTGGAAGGTCACGTGATCACCAATCCAATCTGCAGTGTTGCTGGAAACACGATATTTATCGTACGAGTACCATATTTTTCTCACCGTTGTTAAAATGACATTGTTTAACTGCTAGAATATTTTTATCAGCTGTTATTTAATGAAACTAATAATATATCGCTTTGATTTATTCTGATTATTAACTTACACTGCATATAAAAAACAAAACCTAACAGTGAAAAGAAACGTGTTTTAATCTAGTTTGAAAAATGAATAAGCTCAATTTATTAAAACAATAAGGAAGGCCTAATAATAACAATAATATTATTTTTTATTACTACCCGATGTCCATGAACAATAAATTGTATTGTTTAATATTAGGTATCAAGTTTAAGATGAATTCCATTTACAATAAAGGCTTCAAATTATTAAACTTAGACAAGATTGACTAGTTAACTTAGTTATTTTTTAATTCTTGGACACTTATTCATGTAAACAGTTCTAAATACCAACGGCTTTTAATTCAATTTGTTCTACGACTGTAATAACAATTACCTAATTAACATTATTCAAGTAAATACGTAAAAGTCATGTACCGAAAGTCCACTGTCCAGTGGCTATTTAAAACTAACTGTAACTGTACCAATATTATACTCTGTAAGGTTGGCTACACTTTATGGTATGTTGTGGATTTATGAATCAGCTGGACGACCTCGTAAGACCTCTTTGCTGCGAACATTGCTCTTATGTAAATCAGCACACCTTGTCTGAAAGCTCTACCAACCTTGGCCTCCAACCAGGGTTAGGTCCAAAGGATTGGACTTGTATTTTAAGGAGATTCTACTTTGTATTACAATCACAGGAGAAAATATTGGCAATTGTAAGGTGGTAGTAATGTAAATATATGCATTTGATGTCATCAAAAATATATTTAGTGCTATAAAGATACAATAAAGCTTAACAAATCAGAATCTTGATGTTAAATAGTTACATTCAATCTCTTAAACATTTAACCTGTTATGAAATATTGTATTAAGAAAGATAACCTCAAATTAAATTTCCCTAGTAACAACATCAGTCAGTTTTAACTTTTACATTTTCCCTCAATAATTACTACTGAGGTTACTTACTCATATTTTCTAGAGCTTTGTTTTTTCCATCTCTTATTTGAAGCTGTCTTCAAAAACATAACGACAAAGGCTATGAGCAAACTTAGTAGTTGGAGTTGTATCTGATTTCTTTGAACAGCCATTCACTGGAATTCAAAATATATATTAATAAAATGATTATAAAACCAAATAAAATTTATATTTTATAAAGAACAATTTATATAATATTTGTATGTCCACCTGTAACTAAATTGTTATATTAATTGTAGATGTTCAGTTAGGTTTAAGTTGTTTCATCATATTATTTTTCTTCACTATGTTTTCTTAAGTTCCTTGCTAGCAAAAAAATTATAACGCTTCCTAAAATTGTATTTAGGATTGATTTTACATAAAATGTCATATACTTTTTAATTTATATATAATATAAAGTTGAGAACTGTCTTGTCTTTTTGATTAGTGCTCTTTTGTTCTTCACAATTCTTGAATTCTTGAAAAATCAAATACTCATGTGATGGGCAATTGATTATTTGTTCAAATTCAAATTTACTTTACTTATTGAATTTGAACAATGTACAACACCCCCTACACAGTATGGCCAATTTCAGAAGTGCTGCACTTATATATTTAATTTAGATAACTGCACTATTTAATAGCCTATCAAGTGGTCCATCAGATATTATGCAAACCTCTACAGACAATGGCAATTGTGCAACTGAGTAGAGTAGACATTCATTGTAGTATGTAGTTCCTATTTATTAATTCAAACATTGCCTTTTTGAAATTATACACTTTAGTATATTAATACTATATCAGTATTATTCGAATCTTACGGCTTTGGTGATTATTGGTCTGATTCCCATCCGGTGATATTTCAATTTGGGTACTACTTGAACTCGTTATGTCAACGAGAATTAATTCATGTTAGGAATCAGCCATCTAATCATCTAATTTAGTCTAATTGAGTTTAATGACATTAACGACAGCTGTTTCTTCAGTTCTGCCAACAGGTAAAATGAAATACTTATAACTAATTAACTAAGAATGAAGCAGTTATATGAACTTAATTATACATTTGAATTTGATTTGAATTGATTTTACCTAAAATAAATGTTACTTCTAAAATAATGAAATTTATCATCAAAAATCAATACAACAATCATGCATACATACATAAAATTATACAAATGTACAATGGCAACAAAATTTATCACAATATACATATATATTATTTGCATCTGTAAATACTACCTAACTTTGTTACTATGATACTCCCAGTATTACTTACTATTAAAGCAAAAAGTTGCATATTATTTTGTACTTATTTATTACATTAAACTTAATTT
This sequence comes from Allygus modestus, assembly GCA_963675035.1. NCBI lineage: Eukaryota > Metazoa > Arthropoda > Insecta > Hemiptera > Cicadellidae > Allygus > Allygus modestus. The sequence continues at coordinate 133,256,434 of OY776113.1, read as the reverse complement.
TTTCAAGATGCTAACATTTATTTAATCATCTATTTTGGCACCCCCTCAAGCCCTCTTTGTAGCTACTGTGGGTGCCGAGATACCCACGGCACCCCCCGTGCGCACGCCTATGCCTGTCACTATTAGAAAAAGCGGAAGAAATGTAAATTTGAATGAATACATCCTTACTCTTGGGATCAACCGTCCAGCCCACTGATTGTCCAGTTTTTTTATTTTCTTGCTCCAGCCACTCCTGGAGAGGGCGGAAGTACTCCAAGAGAGGTCCAGCATCCATTGCCCGCTGACCAGTCAGCACTTCCATGGCATCCTGCCAAGGCTTGGACGACCCTAGTTGGAGCGTACTCCTAGAATGAGAAATATCACAGTTTTATTTTTACTATTTTCTCTATATCTCTTCAAGCTTTCAAAATAACAGACTACTTCATCTAAGGGAAATAAAATGAGGACACCTGTAGAATCTAATTATTTGTAATAAAAAACAATAAGGTTTTAGAAATCAAAAGCCAACCCATTAATTTTATTGATAGTTTAATTGAACAGGTTCATCAGACCTTTGAAAATAAGACCTTGGAGCCTATTTTTAACATGGGTGATTGGAGTCGCCAGAATACTATCCCCAGAAAAGTATCCCCAAGAAAAAACGCCTACGTCATTTTGACGTCACGAAGGGCGGGGCCTAAAGCAGCATGAGTATTGGCCCGCGACTGTAATCTGCCCCCAATGCATTATCATTTTATCCGATTTCTATCACTTAAGTAATTAATTACCTGTACAGTTTAGCTGCCGGAAATCTATCCCCAGAAAACTGAACCCAGAAATCTACCCCCGCAAATCTAACCTCAGAAAACTGCCCCCAGAGTGCTCGTCACAACGCTGGGCGTAGGGCTGTCATGTCGGCCCTTAAGTCTATTCACCTGCTTCCTCGAAACCGGCCCTAAATTATCGCCGCTTGGCTGGACACATGCCACTACTTTCAAAGTACCAGTTGGATTATATTATATGAGTTATTTTTAAAACATAAGGAAAACTGATATTATATTTTGCATCGTTTTAAAAACCTGATAATTTTGATACCAAACTTCGCCTAAATCGGGCAACATTTACTTTGTTTATGGCAAGATATTATTAGCAATTTAACTACTACACCAACGGCATGGGCGGATTTACGGGGGTGCCAGGGGGTGCCTGGCACACCCTGATTTTTGATGATTTAACAAAATTTGAATCATATTTTTGTAATGTTTTTGTTTTGGATCAAACATTTTTTAGGACAATAAACTTTTTTAACAAGTAAGACGTAAGTCACGTAATCGAAACATCTATTTAAAAAAAAAAAACTATATTTAATTTTGAACACAATGCGCGCGCGTGTGTGCGACGCGACGACGTTTCCGGTTTCCGGCGAGGGCGAGTACCGACCCTGCTCTCACGCGCTCTCTCTCTCTCCCTCCCCCTCCCCCTCTCATCCATTACCTGTGGTGAATTGATTTCTCGGAATATGATGTACACCCGCGAAATAGTAATTTTTATTTTTTTGTAATTCATTGGATTCTACAGGTGTAGCATCGTTCGTTACTCAGTGCTCAGTGGCCAGTACGGTTTGGTTATTAGTTCGTGCAGTGTGTAGTACTTTTTATTTTAATAGTTGTTATTACAAGTACCTAGTTAACTAGTGCATAATTTATAAGCGAAATATCATGAGTTTTAGTAAACCAGTGCGAGGCGGGGGAGTGGCCGTGATATACGATCGTTTTTTTCAAAACCAAATGAGATAAAGAAAGTACAAAATCTTTCAAGTGCCTGTGCATCAGTTCCGTCTACAAGTCAAGGTTCAACCTCAACACTAAGCCGAATGAAAACCTATCAAGTGAGCTTCAGCTTGGTACGGATAGGCCTACTACACCTGTTGAAGAAAATGATTTGGGAAGTCTTGCTTCCGGCCCATGCAGGCCTATTTTGCCGCAGTTTCCCGTAACAGAATTTTCTGATAAACCCCGTTTTTTCAATAGCAAATATTATGACAGCTACGAATGGTTAGAATATAGTATAAGTGAAGACGCCGTTTTTTGCTTTCCATAGAGAATTTTCTCTTCTAAAACAAGCAGGAAAGAGGATACATATTCTAAAAAGGGAATGGACAATTGGAGGAAAATAGCAACAAAATTAGATAAGCTTTCCGAGTGTGATACACATAAATTTAGCATGTCTAAATGGTTAAATTATAAAGCGCCCTCTGAAAATGTTCTTGCGCAAGTATTTGAAGGCCATAAAAGGCAAATAATTGAAAAGAAGGAGTATTTTTATTCAGTAAATACGATCCCTCTTTTAAGTTGAAATATGAGCAATACTTCAATTTAACTGGTTCCAACACTCAAAATGAAATAATCCATATTATTTCTGAGGAAGTTCTGGGACAAATTGTGATAAGTTAATACTGCTGAATTCTATGCTATTTTAGTTGACGAAGCAAGATCCCATAAAACTCAGAAACTGTGTATCTGTATTCGGTATTTTTTTCCATAGTGAAATTAAAGAAAGGCTAATTTCTATGAAAGATGTTTCACTCGCACGAGATTCTGACAGTCTGTCTCAAATTATTTTAGATTCTTTAAGTAATATGGGAATCTCAGCTATTTTGGTTGGACAGTCCTATGATGGAGCATCAGTAATGTCAGGAGTCAACAATGGTATCCAAGCAATCGTTAAAAGGTCCCATCCATACGCCAATTATGTACACTGTATGGCGCATAAACTAAACTTAGTTTTAGTAGCTGCATGCAACAGTAACAATCTGTCTTGTAACTTTTTTTCTATAATGTAAATTCTATTCAAATTTTTTTCTAGTCCTGATTCAAATGCTATGTTTATAGATTTGCAAAATAAATTAAAAGTTGAAACCAATGACAAAAAAAAAAAACACATTCGAACTGTTGTCAAACAGTCTGATACGAGGTGGCCATGTAGGGCAACTGCTGTTTCTGTTGTTGAAGACCTTTTAAAGCCTATAGTATAGGTTTTGAAAAATTTTGTCTCTGATTTGCGGCATGCGAGGGCGCCTGAAGCAAAAGGCATACTTGCTTCAACCTTGAGTTTAGAGTTTATTGTCTGCCTTTTGGTTTTCTCCGAAATTTTGACCCATGTGAATGTGCTGAGCAAGGCCTTACAGAAAGAGAACAGCAGCATCGCTTCTTGCTCGTCATCCATTAAAGGAGCAATAAAGATTATGGAAAGCTGGAGAACCGAGGAGAAATATGGAACCAGATTTGGAAGAAGGTAATTCAGTTTGCAAAAACAAACGACGTACCAACTCCATCTGAGGACAGTGATGATAGTACATCCACAGCCACTGATGCAAGCCTGCCCGAAAGCTGTAAACGGCGTAGGGTACTGTCTAGCAGGCTTGACTATTATACCTGTTGGGCACAGACTCGCTGACAACATTCAAAGCACAAACTCCAATGGAAAAGGGTCGGCGGCATCAGATTAAGCATCAAGCTTCAGGACAAACTTTTGCTATCCGGTTATGGACTTGCTGTTGAATGAGATGAAGATAATATTTTCAGAAGACAGATTGAAACTGGCGACATCATCCGAACAGTTTTTGCGATTGAATATAGACAAAATTATGTTCTTCATAGACACTTACGATATGGCAAATGTCAATATAAGAAGTTTGAAAGCAGAAATGAACCTAGCTAAGCTTGTTGTGCAAGAAAAGAAGGACGCTGACAATATGGTGATAAATTTGGAAACTTCATCATTGAAAAAACTCGTTCCTGTTTTAATCGAAACAATCAGTGCTTCAACGTACTCTAACTTGCACAAAATGATGTGCGTTGCTTTTACCTTGCCTTCTAACAGTGCGACATGCGAAAGGACATTCTCAGCAATGCGGAGAATTAAAAACTGGCTGCGTTCGACAATGAACGAAGAACGTCTGGCGGACCTAATGCTGCTGTGCTCAGAAAGTGATATAGTAAAGGACATGGACTATGATAAACTTGCAGACTTGTATGTTTCAAAAGGTCGACGAATATAAGGTAAGCCTAATTGGTAAAGATACATTAATAAGTATGAAGAATAAAAAGACTTTTGTTTTACAGTAACCACTATCTAACTCGCAAACAAAACAATCTTTTGTTGTACTTTTTTCTTGTTAAAGTTTTCACAGTACTGTATAATTAAAATAATGTTACATTTAATTTAATTTGTTATGACCATTTTTATATTCCTTAGTTCTTTCCTATGGTAATTAATTATCAAATCAACTTGTCTTGAAGGTTAAAAATAGATTAACAAACGATATTCTTTAAAAACAAATAAATGCTCTTTAAAGATTTTCAAAATGCTTTTCTAGCAGCGATTAAAATCAATCTTCTAGGGCGGTTTTCGTAATAAAATTCCGAAGTAGAAAGACAGTTTTCTCAACTGAAATGAGCTATATTAATAAAATGTTGAGTTTCTTTGGTTATAATAAATGAAACAGCTAGGGCCTACGTGGGCCTTAAAACGGACCATTTAAATAGGATTTTGGTGTTTGAATTTGAGCATACAATGACTCATACTTTAGGATAGCTGGCACCCTCAAATATTTTGACCTAAATCCGCTCATGACCAACAGAGAGTTTATGGTCCGCTCTTATAAACATCAGTATTATTTTATATTTATTAATCGGACATATATCGGACACCTCCATTGTGCAAAAACGTAAAGTTTTGTGGAAAAAAACAACAGCCAAACAATTTACAAGACGCAAATGTTATCAATTTACATAGATAATTTAAATACAGGGTGTATACAAACTCTGATTTTTTTAAAGCTGATCATAAGCTTGCCATGGGTGTCAAAAAGGTGTCAAAGGTTCATAGGTTAAATTGCTACTAGCATCAAGTCAAGAGCAAAGTAAATGTTGTCCGATTTAGGAGAAGTTTGTTATCAAAGTTATCAGGGGTTTAAGACGATACAAAATAGAATATCAGTTTTCCTTTATGTTTAAGTCATATAATATAATCCAACTGGTATTGTGAAAGTAGGGGAATGCGTCCAGCCAAGCGGCGATAATTTAGGGCCGGTTTCGAGGAAGCGGGTGAACATGATAGACCTACGGACTGACAGCTCTGCGCCCAGCGTTGTGACTCGGACGAGCACTCTGGGGGCAGTTTTCTGGGGTTAGATTTCCGGGGGTAGATTTCTGGGGACAGTTTTCCGGTCTTAGCTTTACTGACATTTTTATTAAATTACCACCACTTAATTCAACTACTTCAACAGTGACATTTTGGTCTAGGAAAATACATCATAATTTAACTGTTCTTAAATTTCGCGGCCAGAAATTAAACTATCCCCAAACCTCTGACGTCAAAATGACGTAGGAGTTTTTCATGGGGGTAGTTTTCTGGGGGCAGTTTTCCGCCAACCCGGTGATTGGTGAGTGACAGTGGCGTAACTCATTTGTTTGAGCCCCCGCAAAATTATTTTTAGGCCCCCCCATTTATCATAATCGGCCAGTTTCACCCTATCCCTATCAGTGTTGCCACTTCTAGGGTAATTACCCTTTTCTAGGGTGATTTGCACTCGTCTAGGGTAATGCCGTTTCTAGGGTAATGGCATTTCTAGGGTAATAACATGTTCAGGGAAGAAAAATAAAAACTTCTTATGTAAATTTAAATATTTAATAGAAGTAAGAACAGGGTAAAACTAAAAATTCATTATGTTTTCAGCCGAGACAAATTACCACTTATTAAAGAGATATTTGTACTTGTAAGTAACTTTGTTCAAACACTGGCCTGGGGCCCGTTTCACGAAGTCACGAATTACATATTCACTGATAAATGTAGATAAATTTGTAAGCTATTTAGTCACAGATGTTTCTCGACAAATTTTAACAATTGTAAAAAAGTTACACCTGTAGTCTATAACGGCTATAATGGAAACAAAAAAGGGCAAACTGTTACTGACAGATTCAGCAGCTGCTGTTTTGTTTTCAATACAGAGAGACAGGCATTGCAAGAAAACTTGGAATCCACTGTTTGCAACAATACAAATTTTAGTCCGATTCCACTACAGGTGGAGCAAAACTTATCAACAACTTTCTTTATGACAATGTCACAACGAGACAGACCCCTTATTGGTCAAAAAATGACCGAACGTCATTTCCAGGCTTAACTTCAATGAGTCCTCTGGATTAAAATTTACCTCCAAGAATATCTCATTATGAGGTTGCTCCATACAAATGAGGTTTTACTCCAGAACTGGGAAAGGCCTATCCTAAAACTACCTTCAAATAAAAAGAATCTGACTTAAATAGTTGATTATATTTGTTATTTCAATTTATTGTTGTTTAAGTTTGCTTTATTTTTCCTCTTACACCTTATAATGAGTGATTAAATATAAATATTAGAGTTATTATGTATTATGCATTTAAGAAATTCTAGGGTAATTCTAGGGTAATGACGCTTGATTTTAGGGTAATCAAGATCTATGGTAGCGCTGACCAAATTCTAGGGTAAAACCAAACTGACGTGGTGGCAACACTGATCCCTATCCATTATCTTTTAGATTCCGGGATAAAGTTGCATGACCACCAGTGTTGCCACTTTTAGGGTAATTACCCTTTTTTATGGTAATTTTAGGGTAATGGAGTTTTTAGGGTAAAATCTAGAGCCCCTTATAATTTAAATTTAGATGTTTTGGCAATGTAAAATGGGTTTTCCAGGAATTAAAACATTTGCATTAAGTGCTGTGTAAATTAAAAGTATTATACAAGATATATTACTCGCATGTTCATCCTATATCCTATTCAGTATAAGACTAACGATGCATGTAATCACAAATAACACAAAGTTTAATTTTCGAACAGATAAAATTGAGGCACATTATGTTATGTGTCCAAAATTGGGCACAATGTAATAATATAGAAAACCCTAAACAGTAAAAATATATCGGGTTAATATGGTTAAATATTGGTTGTTAGATTTACAGAGCTGTTGTAGAAAATATGTTTACTGAAGATTGTCTCTATTTTGACACATATTTGTATGAAGGAACTAAATTATATTTTATGCCTGTGAAATCCCCATGGTGAGCCAGGTGAGCGCACATAAAAACATCTCAACAAGGCATAACATGTGTAAATTTGTGTGATGTAGTGTGTTGCAATGAAACCTATTGATCTAATCAAATAGTAATAAGATGACAAACATATTCTCTGGGCATTATTATTTAGAAAAAATAACATTAACAAATTTGTACAACTGAAATAAGTTTATAAAACAATAAAGTACTCCCAACAACTGTTAATAACATGATCAGCAAGTTTCTATTAGCGATACCAGCACATTAAGTTTAGCGCTGAATAAAAATATTTCAATAGATTATTTATTTGAATTTTTTAATACATATTTCGTTTTATGTGTGATATAGTTTCAAAGAGGAGTAATAAATGCTATTTTACCTTACTTTGTATGCCTTATTCATTTTTAAAACCAATCTCGAGTGTATTTTGAGCTTTTATAGAAGAAAATAAATTCTTAGGGTAATTTACAAAATATTTAGGGTAATTTTGGGTAATTTCATCACACGTTTAGGGAAAAATTTCATCTACCTGGTGGCAACACGGCAACACCAGCCGTGACCTGTGACCAGTGACCAGTGACCAGACCAGAAACTCATGAGTTTCCAGTGACCAGTGTGATGATTTGTAGCCAGTGTTGCCAGAAACCGGGTAATTACCCGGTTTTCGGGTATTTTGATGGCCGTGCGGGGATTTTTCGGGGATTAAGAAAAAACCGGGGATTTTGGCATCGAATTGCGGGGATTTACCCGAAATACCGGATATTTAAGATTTTGGTGTGACAGTTGATATAAACGGCAGCGGTAAACTATCAATCAATTTAACATAAACTACAACATAATAAATATAGTCAACAGTATCTTTGATTAAATGTTGTGTTGCATTTGTTTTTATTATTGATTTATTTGGACTTTACCTATCGCTTCGGGAGGTAGTGATGGTTAATTGCGGGGTGTGGTAGTTTCAGGACGCGAGAGGGTACAGTTTTTCTATTTTACGGTCAGCTTGGAGGCAACGATGCAGAACACGTAATGTATTGGCAGTTTTACATTTGTTCGTGTATATACATGTTGTGTTAGTGTATTGTTTTATTTTTGTATCTATATATTTGTTAGTTTTGCTTTTGTGTAAATAAAAAAAATGTAGGTTAGTTAGATCTAAGAACTTGATATTTAGATGTAAGTAGGGTTCACTTGATAACGGGAGGAGTTTTACCTCCCGAAACGTAGTGTAGTTTTAAACACTAGAAGTGATAGGTAAAGTCCAAATAAATCAATTATAAATTCAAATCCATCGCTATTATGAGTTTCAAAAATACAGTTGCATTTGTTGTTGTCAAAGGATATATGTATTACTTTAGTGCATTATTTGTACAAATCTTGACCTTAGGCGTCCGCCTATGTAGCCTATTCTTAATTCCGGCCCTGCATTGAGGTGTAGGGTATTTTTTGTGAATAGTCGGGAATATGGCGGCCCTCTTATAGGCTTCACTTTGTATTGCGAAATTAACATGTGTTGCAATGGGAACATTGCTGGACGAGGGAGATTAGGGAATTTAGTCTTTGGTTAGGAGGACATTTCTAATTACCCCAACGAGGTTAATATATATAGAAGTCTCGTTTCGTATAAAAAAGTGTAGCCTATACGTGGTTATACGCTATTTTGCCTCTCTGTAAACATTGGTCCTATGTAAACCAATAAAATCCACTAATCACAAGTTACATATTTATTATCTGACTAACATTTAACTTTTAAATAGATGATTTGATTGCCACCGAGGTGGCTGGCTGCGACCCACAAGTGTAAATGGTTGCGTAAGGCTAAATTAAATTTCAACAGGTCAAGTGGCCAACTATAACGCTTTGGCTGCGAGCTAGTGGGAAGGCGGCCTTAGAGTACCTGAAGGCTGAAGAAAATTACTGTCAACATGAAGGCTTCATTTTTCCCCCATACAAGATCTCTAGATACATTAAACTCGTTGAATCTATCCAACTATTTTGATCCGGTTAACGTTTGTTCAGTACAGCCGGTTTTTATTTTCAAACATACGTACATGGTGAAAAACACCCGATAAAAATAATCAATCTATGATTATTAACGAATAATTAAATGTCAGTTAACTGCAACAAAATAGTTTATTCAAACCGTAGACTAACTACAGTATGAGCATACGATTATTTGTATGACTCATCGTTCGGTTTGTCATCCTCTGTCCAGTGTACCAACTTTTGAACTTTCAGGAAATCTAGAGCATTATTGGTGAAGAGTGTCGTCTCCAGTAACACCAGAAAAACTAAGCGCATGGCCGGAATTAAGCATAGGCTGCTTAGGCGTGCGCTTAGTGGCCCGCACCACACATAACCCTTTCCAAAAGCCTGATACAAGCAAAAAAGGTCACTAATTTGGACCTGGACACAAGGGCCTGCCCACGACTCCTAAATCCGGCCTTGACTAAGCGCTAAGATTACTAAAACTGACATTATTTCGGGTACACTGGTGAATTTCCGGGTAATCATCTGGCAATTTCCAAGAAATTGCCCGGTTTTCGGGTATTTGAAGCTCGCGCGGGGATTTTGCGGGGATTACTACTGGATGACCGGGTAAAAGCGGGAATTTTGTAGGTAGTTTGCGGGTAAAAATCTGGCAACACTGACTGTGACCCCGGACCTAGACGAGACGCCTAAACTCAGACGTTTCCTAACCTCCAAATACGTAACTTCAGTTACCTACTCTGTATATTCAGTGGTTCTAGCCTTCAGAATTATATAATTTTAGTGATTTAATAACGCCCAAAGGTTCTTAATTAGGCTAGGTATAATGTTTTGAATAGTTTCATCACGTCAATGTAGCATAAAATACCTAAGAATTAAGCAGTTGACAAGTGTCGAGTCAAAACGTGAAGCCTCATATCATAACGTCCAGATCTCAGATTAGCAATTCGTTCTGTTCCAGGTTCCTGTCCAAATGTGGAAAAGGTATTTGGAGTGGATTCAGATTGGAGTGAAATGGCCGCTATAGCGTTTACTGTCGTAACTTTCAAGGTTCGTAGAGCATTCAGACCAGGTGTGCTTATTTACATAAGAGCAATGTTCGCAGCAAAGATGTCTTACGAGGTCGTCCAGCTGATTCATAAATCCACAACATACCATAAAGTGTAGCCAACCTTAAGGGTATAATAATGCTACAGCTATTTTTAAATTGTCACTGGACATGCAGAAAGAACATTTAAACCCTTAATTGATTAATATAATAATACAAATAAATCAAAACAATATATTAGTTTCATAAAATAACAGCTGATCATAGAATGTAAGCAGTTAAACAATGTTAATTCTAATTACACTGATGAGGGAAATATGGTACTCCTACGATAAATATCGTGTTTCCAGCAACACTGCAGATTGGATTGGTGATCATGTGACCTTCCAGCTGTTTTTACGAGGTCTCTTCCAGAAAACCTTAAATAGATCGACTCAATACACCTTGTCTGAAAGCTCTGCGAACCTTGCGTAACTTTAGGTTTTGAAAAGGATCATATCATGAGCCCCTGATTTATCATTTTATCACTATCTTATTGCTGATTCACCCTAAAAAAACAGAGTTCAAAAGCTTTACTAAAATTACTAACAACTGTTTTTAAATTTATATTTAAAATGGTGAATATTTGTTAAAGTTTAATTTTAAAGTAATTAGGATTCAGGAAAATTAAAATTATAAAACTAATTGCTGTTTAATTTATTTATTAAACACCAAGAACACAAGGAATGAAAGATCTATCACGAAGCTCAAAGTAAATGAATCCTTAAAGTTTTAACAATATTATTGCTATTATTTTGAAAATTTAATTTAATAATTTCATCCCACTATGCGAGCCCTCCAGAGCTATTATCTCGGCGGGGACGATGAAACTGCCCCTATATTTTAGGTACGTTTGAAATGATGAAACTGCCCCGCTCATTAAAGAGGATCAAGAAGGGTCATCTCGCCAGACCAAAAATGCTGAAATTGCCCCGAGCGCTCAGGTAGCCGCTACGGGTCTGGGGATAAAGGGAATTATTTTTGTCCCTGCGTCTTGTCAGTGACTGAAGTCTTCTAATAACTGCCACCAATATCAGGAATTACTAGCTGATAAACTACTTCGTTAGGCTTTAAAAACAACATAAGTTAGTGATACAATCTGTGTTTAAACTTAGAAACTCGGGAGCAATTGTCAAATAAAAAAGAAAGTCGCAAACCGAACCATATTTCCACTTACAGAAATTAACTTAGATCAAATTTAAATGTTTTTGTTCCGAAACCTAATATAACTCGTATAAAAAACACCACCAACTGTATAATTATTTGACTAAGCAAATAAGAGAAGAAAAATGATGTCTATGACTGGCTATTTACTTTAGAAAATAATTTTGAAAACATGTTAAGGATGTTACCGCATGAATGGGTGTGACAGGAAAAGCAGTCGTCGGCAGTTTTAGAAGACTGCAGTCACTGACAGGACGCAGGGACAAAAATAATTCCCTTTTTCCCCAGTCCCGTAGCAACTACCTGGCCGGGCGCTCGGGGCAATTTCAGCATTTATAGTCTTGCGAGGCGACCCTTCCTAATCCTCTTTAATAAGCGGGGCAGTTTCATCGTTTCAAAAGTACCCAAAATGTCGGGACAGTTTCACCCCGCCCTATCTCGGCCCGTGGGCCCCTCCCCGCACCGCAGGCCCTGCGGATCCATCAGTTACGCCACTGGTGAGTGAGTGAGTCACTCAAGTCACTGGTTTAATTTGTCTTCGTGATCAATAGATAAAAATACAGATATTATTTAAGTAACTGTTTAGTTTATTACATGTCTAACCATTCAAGAACTCTGTAAGACTTAGTATTTTTAATTGATATTTAAACAGGATAGATAATTAAAATAGTCTTATAACAGTACAAAGTATATTAACGCTTATACTCTACATAGGCACTACAAGACGGTAAAATATACACGAAAGATGGTACATAGCGATCGATTTCAACCAGTTACACCGGTCATCATGAGACCCAATCACAAGAGCCGTTTCAGCATTGTCCATTACAGAAAAATAGGGGAATGGACGGGGTGGTTACTGATGTTAAGGTCTGTCCACTCCAAGGATCAGATTCTAGTGAGGCTAAGATCGGAATTTCTAAAACGTTCACGCGTGGATTGGGCGTGGCAATTCCAAGGAATCGGGTTCGGGTAGGGTTATAACCATCAGAGTGGCCCTACAAATGTACAAGTCGTATAACTGAAGGAATCACCAGTCGTTCACGCTTGGATTGGGCTTGGAAGTACAAAAGGTAAGTTGAAATCGGGACATGCCAACACTGGGGTACTACTTAATTTTTCCTTCAACTTTTTAAATGAGTTTTCCTGTTCCTCTTTCCATTCCCAACGTTGATTTTTCTTCAATAGCTTTTGGTCAATGGGGCCGTCAAGTTGCCAAAGTCAGCAATAAAACGTCTGTACCATGAGGCTAGGCCCAGAAAACTCCTTACTTGTTTAACTGTCATTGGGGTTGGGAATTCTTGGACGGCTTTAACTTTATCTGGATCGGTTTGTAGACCGTTTTCATTTATGACATGGCCTAAATACTTTAGCTCCTTCTTGAAAAATTGACACTTATCCAAATTTAGAGCTAACCCTGCATTTCGTAGGCGGGCAAAAACGTCTTTCAAAAGTGTCAAATGCTCTTTAAATGTTTGCGAAACCAGGACTAAATCATCAAGATAAGCAAAAGCTCAGGGTTCAAATTCTGGGCCTATTATAGTGTCCAATAAGCGCTGAAATGTTGCTGGAGCAGAATGGAGCCCAAAAGGCATCACTTTAAAATGGAAGAGACCACGCCCAGGTACCGTAAAAGCGGTGACGAGCCTACTATGGTTTTCCTAAGGCACTTGTCAATATCCGTTTTTGAGATCAATGGTACTAATAAATTTAGCATTCCTCAGCTTATCTAAAATGGCGTTTATCTGTGGCAACGGATAGGCATCCTTTTCAGATATGGCATTGATGCGTCTAAAATCAATGCAGAATCGGTATTTACCGGAAGGTTTCTTAATTAAGACCACTGGGGAACTAAATGGACTAGACGACTTCTCAATGACATCATCAGCCAACAGTCTATCAACTTCTTCGTTCAGTACTGACTGCATCGCTGGGTTTCTTGGGTAATATCTCTGATTTAAAGGAGTGTTATTTTTAAGTCAAATTTTTTGCTTGACAAGTGTAGTCCTTTCGGTGACTCCATTGAACTTAGCAAGCTTCTCTTTTAAAAATCGATCAAGTTCTTCTTTTTCCTGTTCAGTTAGGTCACTTAAGGCATTAACGTCCAAGTCATCGCCTTAGTTTCCAGGACGGTAATCCTTAGGTTCCTGATTTCCAACATGTAGAAGATCAAATTTCCGTATCGTATCCATTCAAAAAATTATAGGAGTTGTCAATTTCGGCAAATGCAGTGTTTTCAGAGTCCGTGGCTTGGAGTTAACTAGAGCTTTGAATTCAAATCCTCTTGTTACCTCTATCTTGGTTCCATCTGCCATATTTATGGTTTTTTGAACATCGCAAGGTAAAATCTGATCCTTAACCTGATTCTTTTTAAGTGATCGGCTACGCCATAATTAATTGATCAATGTAGCCATAGATCCCGTATCCAGTAGAGCACAAAAGGTTTTATAATGACATGCAAAAATGGTCGAATGTCGTGTTCACTAACCTCTGTACAAAAATTTGAATTGAAATCCTTTATTTGTTGGAGCCATTGACGCCATTCTTCTGAGGAGGTGTTGATAAATCGAGACTCAGATTCCCTCCTATCTTCCGGCCTCGTTTCTCGTTTCCCGATCTGCAAGGGAATTGGACCGTACAAACACCTTCGGTTTTGCAGTTAAAGCATCGTAACTTCTTGGGTAGCCAACACTCATTATATCGGTGTCCTCTTTTATCGCAATTCCAGAAAGTCGGAATATTTGATTCTCTTCTAGTTGCAGTTTTGTCGTTATTATATTTTCTGTTATAAAAAGTCTATTTGTCAGAAGGGGTTTTCGGGTTTGGAGTTTCATGACGGCAATGATTTTCATTGTTACCCTGGTTGCCACTAAAGAATGATTTGCCTTGGCAAGATGCAGATCCATTCACTGCTGAGGTCACAGCACCAACCTGGTAGCTTTTGAAAAATTTACTCTTTGAAGCGTATGTGGTTTCTGGCACAAGAGATTGTGCGGGATTGGGTGGTGGTCTATAATTTGTCTTATCTCTTAGGTAACTCTCATAGCTTTCACCCTTTTTCGTTAGGTCACTTATGTCTTTTATGTCCTCTCGTCTTATGGTGAGTTTGTACTCAGGCCTCATATTTGTGTAGAGCCTATCAATGATTTCATGTTCCTTAAACCTGCCTCGTCTCTTAAGAAGAGTAGTTAAAGCAACGACATACTTGCGTAGGGGTTCATGCTCACCCTGGGTTCTACGTTGAATTTCTTCATCTAACTTTCGCACTTAGTCTGGTGGGAGATAATGTTCCTCAAAACATGATAAAAAGTCATCGTATGTGTGCCGATTCTCCTTTTTATTGCGGTACCATAACAAGGCATCACCTTTAAACAGTTCTGGTAAAGCTTTTAGTAAGATTTATGGTCTGATTTCATAGGTCTCGGCTAGTTCGTTAAGACTTTCAATAAAGGAAACTGGATGTTTATCTCCATCGAACTTTAAATTCCATTTTCGGATTTGGTTGTATGTTTGTGCAATATCTGGAATTTAACATGGGCCTCTTTCGTTTGAGACATTAACGGATTAATGGTCTGGTTTGCTGTCGGTTTTGAGTACCCAGGCCAATGAAAGGTCTCATATTGGGTAGTTTTACTGCCAATTGGATCGAAATGTGATAGACCTGATACTTCGTTAGTCCATGTAGAAACCTGTTAAATCCCAACACCTGTGTGTGATGAATGAAATGCAACACTTTTTGGCCAGGTCGAGCCGGGTGGTCCGGAATATGAACTATAAGGACCAAGGTGAGATCTCAATGAAGTGTTTTGTCGAGGTGCGCCGAATGTAGTTGATATCTGTAATTTTTTCATGGCGCTTAGCTTATTCATTTCTTCCTGGATATCCCTGAAAGTAGCTGAGGGCGGTAGTCCAAACATTTCACGAATTCGGATTTATTCAGGAGTTTGATTTATGGAACTGTCGTTTGCTGGCAGTGGGTAGTCCTTACTGTAAACTACTTGCGTTTTATCGTTTGGAAACACTGGAACTTTACTAGAACGTTACTGGAACGTACTAGAAGAGTATTCCGTCTCGATCCCTTCAAAAGAACTAGCTGATTGCTGCGCGTTTTCACTCCCTGGTTGCATACGGGTTGTGGTCCATATAAAGTCAATCAATCTTCCTCGAAGTATTTCTACGCTTTCTTCAGGATCTAAGCCAAACTTGTTCAACTCTGCTTGAAGTTCGGGCTTCCGCAGTCTATATACCCAACCTACTCGGGTATCACTCTCAAGAGGTGTTGGAAGACTAGGAAGAGAGACCGTCGATGTAACGGATACTTTAGTTGAGGGAGGGTGTTCCAAAAAAAACGAACCAACTTATATTGGAGGTGTAGCAACGGATGCGGTGGAGGTTGTGGTCATAGGATACGTTTGCTCCAGGGGTTCCTTGGTGACTGTAGGTGTAGAAACCTGGTGACTCTGAGATGTCTCCGCAGTTTTCACTTCTTTCGATGGTATTACTGTCGATTGAACAGTTGTTGATGCCCTCTGAGGGGTAGTCGTAACACTAGTAGTCGTGGAAGGCTTATCACTAGTCCTCGGTGAGTTTGGTTTGGGGCCGCTTTCTCACCACCACTGACGTTGAGCATAAACATGATTTCAAATGGTCGCAGGAAGAATTTCAGGGGATATAACATTTTGCTTTTCAAACTTGCAATGACGTTGCAGCAAATTCAAAATACTTCTAGTTGAAAATCATATTGTTAATCGTAGAAAGTCCCTGTTCGGGCGCCAAAATGTAACAGGTTATTTTTGTTCATGAAAATTGTATCTTTTGAATAAACCAAGTTACAAATAAAGTCGAGAAATCTCGGATAGTAATTCAGTCGGGTCGCGGGGATCGTATCCAGGGGTCAAATGATCGGCAATTTACTGTTTGCGTTTAACTTGTGGACTCAGAACGGCTGACCGAACACAGGGTTCACTTCGTACACAAGAGCCGTTTCATCATTGTCCATTACAGAAAATAGGGGAATGGACAGGGTGGTCACTGATGTTAGGGTCTGTCCACTCCCAAGGATCAGATTCTAGTAGGGGAATGGACAGGGTGGTCACTGATGTTAGGGTCTGTCCACTCCCAAGGATCAGATTCTAGTGAGGCTAAGATCGGAATTTCTAAATCGTCCATGCTTGGATTGGGCGTGGCAATTCCAAGGAATCTGTTTCGGGTAGGGTTATAACCGTCAGAGTGGCCCTACAAATGCACAAGTCGAATAAGTAAAGGAATCGCCAGTCGTTCACGCTTGGATTGGGCGTGGCGATTCCAAGGAATCGGGTTCGGGTAGGGTTAATACTTTCAAAGTGGCCCTACAAATGCACAAGTCGAATAACTGAAGGAATGGCAGATTGTTTGGTGAGTGTGGATGGGGTTAACCTTTACTAAAGATAAGGGTTGCCCATCAAACAAGGAAATTTGGTAAATTGGTCAAGGTCTGAGGTGTCAAGCAATTGGTGGTAGAGGTTACACAAAAAGGGCAAGAGTGTATGGTCAAGCAATGCAAGCATTAATAATTAGGCTAAAAGTAAGCAACACTTTCAATACGACCAGATAACAGGTGTATGCAGGTTTAAGCAAGCAAACATCAACAGGTACATACAGGTTTGTGCAATTGGTAGGCGTTAGTAAAAATTACGTTAGTGCCCTGTTGAATACAGCAAGACTGTTAACTATGCAGAGAAATCGCTTAATGTGAATTCATATTATTAAGTGCCATATAAGGTGAACTTCAGTGCATAAATCGACCACAGTATTTAATAAAACTTGACTAAAATCTCGTTTAAGAAGTGAAAAATGTTATAACTTTGATTTGCTAGAAATAAAGCAATAATTATCAGTGCCGTCGAAATGATATAATGAAATAGAAATGGTATTGATAAATAAAGTAGGAACAGTCAATTCCTACCTTTTTCTATAGAACGAAATCGCCGAGGTGTTTACCTTGTAACCACCGTGACTAGAGTGCCAAGCGTGTGTCCGTCGCGGGCCCAGTGGACACTCGCGCATGCGCGGGCCCCCACCATCGGCAAGCCCGCCGCGCACGCAAAAACATAGCCTCAATCAACTCAGGAGGCGAGGCCACGCCCCTTTGAATAATGAATTGAAATCTGTTTCTGATGCAAACAAAATAACGGACAAATCAAATTAACATGACCTAAAATGAAACATGTTTCAATACTTTGTAGCGTTGTAAGACATATTTTATTTATCTTGTTTAGTTGTAACAACACGTAGAATGCTACATAAGAAATTATTAATTTATATTTATATTTACATTGATTGATTTACTGTACATATATTTTTGTACGGAATCTCTCACTCACTCACCAATTTCTACTCGCTTCTACTCTACTCGCGAAATCTCTCACTTAAAATTTAAAGTTAGAATATTTGACCTAAAATGAATTAATTTTGCTAATGGCTTGAACTTAAGAATTCCTTATAGATTACAATAATACTTCAATGAACGATGATACATCTGACCTCAACAATTGTCCAGCTTCAACACTTTGGTAAATGTCACACTTGTGAAGGGGCTTGGACGTTGGATCATCAGGGTCATACTTTCCAGCTTTGATGCATAGAGCTTTATGGAACTGGAACTGGATGATGAAACTAACAAAGTACCTGGAAAACAACAAAATAATTGAAATGATACACACTATATATTGCAGCAAACTGCTACTTGCTATTCAGAGGGACTCATTACTTCAACTGGATGATCCAGACTGAATAAATTCAGCAGTGTACAATTGATTTAATTAAAAGGTATTTCATTGATTCAGTGTGTACTGAATATCCATTTCAGTCCACAACTTGTTTTGAGGAGTGAGTGAATAAGCAGCATCTTGTTTACAAGTGTGGTTAGAATAATTTTAAAATAAAATTATTTAATAATAAAAAAAAAACAAACCATCGGTGCTTCAAAATTATTTTCCATTAATTCCCAGGCTATGTTTAGGAAGAAAGGAAAATGCAGGGCGCCGAATGATTGGGGGAAATGGTTAGGGTAAAGTCAGGGCGCCATAAAACCCCTCCTCCACGGAAATTTGGGAACTCTGTATGACTGTTGTGATAAATTACCTCTCTTCTGTTCTGTCTTCCGTCTACTCCCTCTTTGTCATCCTAACCCGATCAAAATATGTTTTTGGATATATAATACTGCTTGGTTTACACTTTTCATTATTTAATAGTTTTTCATCTATTTGGTTTTTCCAGACATAAAATATTTCTTTAGTTGATTTTGTTGCCATTAAAATGTTTTCCTTGATAGATTAGAATATTACTTTTACCAAAACTGGGATAACTTACCTGATATATGGTGTACTTGTGATTACATGGTACTTTGCTCCTGGGTCAAAATCTTCAGAGCTGCGTTCAACCGGGGGGACAATTCCACCCAGTTCTTGTCTAAAACAGTTGAAATTCTTTTGATCAACTTATAATAATATACCAAAACTGTATGCAAAAGAAAGTGGCTTAGAGTAATTAGAAATTAACAAAGATGTTACAAAGTGCAGAAAAGCCGTGATTTTACAAGTAATGGTAGTTGAAATATCTGAAAGACTGAGTGGCACTCATCAGCAACAAGAAAGATCATCTTCAACTCTTAACAGTTTAACTGGATCATAAGTCACACTCATAGTTTCTATACCTACTCAATTCCAAGTTCACTGTGCAGTACGGAGCGCCCATAAGCCATGTTATTTATAAATGGCAGTCTCAGCGATACTAACCGTCCAAAAAACATCAACTCCCTCGCAACACTCCTTTATACACTGAAATAATGATTTTATTTCGGTCAGGCCTATATTTAATTTACTTTTACTTTTAAATAATAAGAGTTCAGAGAGCAATTATTCAAGAAATAGGCCAAGAAAGCATCCTTGGGTGTTTTATAGTTGTATCTTTCCATATTTTCGAGGTCGCTTGCCCAACGCATTTACCCATGTTTTTACCATGAAAACAATATTTCTCTTTTGTTTCCTGAACTGCCTCATTGATCTTAAGTACGAATGACGCCCAACAATTAAATCGTATCTTTCTAACAGTAAAGACTGTCTTCTGCGCTTTTTAAAGCAAAACCCGTTTTTTCTGAGCAACCTCCACAGCGTTTTTCTTTTAAACTCGGGAAGATCTTGATCTTCGTTAACTTTTTCTAAAACTGCAGAAAGTGTTGGAGGTGTGTTAGCAGCGCAAAAGTAATGTATTATCTTCCGAATACTTTCAACAATAAACCCATCATATTTAAGTTTTCTACTTGTTTTATATTCTATTTTACGCGGTGATTTTCTTGGCGTCATATTTCCAATGGTCTCCTCTTTGCGAAATTTATAAACTGAGCACACACTGGTTAAGGTTGCTTCACAAGGGGTTTTCACCCAAAAGGACACATTTTCTTCAGGAAAAGATTTATGGAAGTATTTAAAAACATTCAATACTGTTTTACAGTCGCCACTTTTAATAGGTTTTCCTGCAGCTCTCGACGCCATAACACAAAAACAATGGTAATAAACATATGTGAATAACAACAATGTACTAAGAATAACAACTATAAAATTATGTTACACACTACGCAATTATAGGTGAAAAACACACTAAACTTAAAAATCACTATATGTCACTTATTAAAGGCACATTCACAAAGACACGTTACTTCCACCAAACTGATCAATAGTTTGACTCAAGTTTACAAGCCCGTCTTATCAGTTATTTGTTATGGTTATTTTCTTGCCGAGGCATTCTATTTAGAGGATTGTGATTGTGGACGACTCTGATAACAGACAACACAGGACAGATTGTTTCCTTTCGTTCCCACGTTCAGAACTGCGAGAGAAGCAGTGGATAAAAAGTATTTTTGCACCGATGTTTCCACATAATAAATCTATAATCTGCTAAAAATATAATCTGTCTTGTGATAAAAAGCATCACAGATAACTCAAAACACATATGATCTGTTAAGTGCAGAAAGTAGTAAAATATACTTAGCGCCTTCACGAGGGTTGCGAGGACAGTTGACCCAACCCGCATTGCAATAACCAATGTTCCTAAAATGGTAGTAGCATGATTATCTCCCGTAAGACCTGTATTGCACGGTGAACGTGGAAGTGTAGAGTTCATAATTTTAAAAGTAACACACTTGGTAACACACTTTGGCTATTGGTAAATTTGTTTGATTTCAGTCATGAAAGTATTATGATTAGGTTTTCATTCTAGTTCATTTACCGTGATGAAGAAGCTAGCACCATAGCAGAAGTAGGAACTAAGCCGAAGGCAGTGACAAATTTTCATTTTAATGCCCCAGGAAACCAAAAACACCATTTGTTTAATAATTTTAGTAATCTGAATTTTCTTCTATAATAAGTGGGCGCAGATATATTGAAAATGGTAAATACAGTATGTTTTCCATTGTTATTCTTATGGAAGATACAATTTTACACTCATTCTTTTATTAATATATTTTAATGAAATATTGGTAAGTGGTTTCACCCTGTTGTAATCTGTTGCTGTTTATATGAAATACCTTATCACAGCAAAACTGTATACTCAGCTCAATTACAGGCTTGAGGAGAAGCATATAAAGAACATTTAGTTTATCTATTAAAATGTTTTTATGAAACTCGGTTAGTAGTATATGTATTTGTGATGTAAAATAATCATTAAGCAGTATACTAAAGAAACTTTTGCCAGCACTTCACTTTTGAATGTTTTAGTCAAAGATATTGTCCCTTTCTTGATCAAATTCTGTTGTCATTTCCCTAAGTGCACAGGTTTCTTGGGATGGGTATTTATTTAATTATTTGTCTTTAGTAACACATTTATTTGCAAAGGCAGAATACTCGTCAAGAAAACACATACATATGCTTTGTGAAATACAAATAAATATTGTACATTCATTCATGTCATTAAAATAATAATAACAAATATAAATAAAAAGTTAACAAACTAAAATAAAATAAAAATAAATACCCCCGTAGCAGCAAACCTGCATACTCAGCGAATTTCCAATGCATATTAATTTATCTTAATACCACATAAAGCCACATACCAAGTTTCATCAATATACATTCATAAATAAACGATTTATGACATTTTAATTATTCTCCATAAGAATAACATGGCGGCTGAGTATGCAGGTTTGCTGAAATAAGGAACACTAAAAGTGGGCTTTTTTACAAATATCATTATAACTCAACTAGGTAAAGCCACATACCAAGTTCTATTAATTTATGTTCATAATTAAAGGAGATAACACGTTAATTATTCTCCATAAGAATAACATGGGGCTGAGTATGCAGGTTTGTTGCTACAGGAACTATCGGGCAAAAAATGGATTTTTGTGCAAATATCAATAGACCACAATGAAATGAAGCAATATACCAAGTTTCGTCAGGATAAGTTGATAAATAAGCGAGATATACAATTTTTCTTATCCTCCATAAGAATAACATTGGACAACGTACTGTGTTTAGCACTTTCAATATCTCAGTAACCAATTGACGTAGAGCAATGATTAAAACATCAAATTGTGCGTCTTTTTAAGCTGATTCCAATGGGAAAAAATAAAATTTTACTTTTTCAAAAATTGTATGTAAAAAACTCAAAAAACCCATTTTTGGGGTACAAAACCCCCCCCAAAATACCCCTTCGGATAGGTCGATCCATCTGGTTTTCGAAGTTAAAGTCATAAATGCTGCTTTACACGTTTGTACCAAATTTCATCAAAATCGGACCTTTTTTACAAGAGTTATCGCACCCACGGACACACACACATATATATATATATATATATATATATATATATATAGATATATATATACAGTTTCGAACGAATGGTGTTTTTGGGGTCTGGGGACCTCAAAACGAAAAGTTATCATGGTCCCGGGCCTAGGTCTTACCATGCCGACTACGGTAATAGCTTCTTCCCTATAGGGGAAATTCGTTAAAATAAATCTCTTAAGATTAAATCTAAAAATGATTGAGATACCAAATCTCCAATTGTGACTTACTGATCTTTCTTGAGTGAGATTTTAAAGGAATAGTTTCAATATGGTTATTCTAACAATTTACCTGAGTTCCCAGAATCGGCAGTTGTACTGCGAAGGAGTTACATTTTTTCGGAACACTTCCCATCGCCATCGCTCCAGTGTGTAAGCGTACGGGAGAAACGCAACCTTGACATATTACCATAGAACTCTATTAATACAGTTCTATGCATATTACTAAACCTTTGACATGTACTATAGAGTATTATATTTCATCTTATTGAAAACAATTTGAATTAAAACTTGACTTTAACAGAAGAAATTTCCAATGTCGACATATTTTAGAGAACTTTAACATTTAGAATACAAAAAAGTTATTTTGATTGTGATTAATTTGTATAGAATACTAAGTTATATATCATCCATGAGACTTACAATTACCAATTTAATTGCTTCTTTTAAAATAAGAGCTATATATCTGAGCTATAATATGAGTTTTCTATGGCCACTTAAAAGCTATAAAGCAGTATGTTACCCACACATCAAAAAGCAAGAAATATAAGTCACAACATCTTAGTTATACAAACTCACATTACTAGACATCTCCTCAAAAGTCAAATGATATTTCACGTGTCTTGCACTAAAAAGGAATATTTTTGAGCTTCATCTTCTGTTTATAAAAATTCTATTGGGTTTATGATTCATAAAATCATTTTTTCAATAACTAGTATCGACATAGGTAATAAAGTATACGAACTGTACTATTGTAACAGTCAAAACAATGTACTATAAAAATATCTTAAGATATATAATTTTACTGAGGAAAATTCAACTTAATTCCTAATTCAGATTACTAAGCATTTATTTATCATAAAAGCCTCTTGAAAAATACCTTGTCTAGTGCCATTAGGTATAGAGTGTTAATATGTGCTTCTTTATCTTCCACATAGGTTTTTGGATCTAGTAAACCAACTTTTTGAAGATGCTCTGCAGTTGCTACAGACAAAGCTAACGTGTCCCCTACTGCTTCATGAAAGCCTGTAACAGTTTGGATTAGTCTGTTAATGTTACAGTCTATAATTATTAATATACTGCAGTTGACAGTGTATGACCAGAGTGGGATGTAAGGGTAGTTAGAAATTATAAAGAGATTTACGTAATTTAAATAGATCATAAGACATGTAAACTAATTTTAATAAACCTGAAATCGTTTAGCCACAGCTTGTCAATACATTTGTCATGTTGAAGTAATACAATTCTCCTAAGTTAGCTCTATTAGCAAAATCAATACATCATAATAGCCATTGTGGAACATAGGGTGGTAGATAGGTCCCTAATTTGCTGCCTCCTTAATCCATCGTAGCACTAAAGACCCATGTCACCCTCACTAATCCAAATCTATCCATCAATCTTCCAAATATATGTTCACAACACGCCACGATACACTGACAATTATATAAGACATCAATGGAGTTTGACAGTGCCTTAAGTATACCAAAATAGATAGGCGAGACGGAAATCCCCCAAAAGTGATCACCTACCGACCACTCGAGTACTACAAGCTAATTTATGTTTTAGTCGATGTATTTTGTCAAGAGGAACAACATTTTCCTCTATAATTTTTTTTGGAGTGGGGGAACATTATGTATTTTAACAAAAACTAATATTTTAAAAAGTTATAAAAAAACTTTACTTTTTCCCTTTAATCCGTTACAACTTTTTCTCCACCCACTATTTTCGGCTTAAATTTTTACAGAATGTTCTCTACGAGTGTTTGAGTGGAAATAATATAGTGTTAACGACTTTTTACCTAACATGTATGTTAGACATAAGTTTATGTAAACAAATGTGAAATCTACATTTAGAAACAATAATATACCTTTAAGATATATACAGTTATTATTAAAGTTAAACTTTTGTTTCCTTAAAAAGGAGAGTGGCTGAGACAGTTTTGTACAAATTTTCAATAATTTATCTCTTAGACTGACAGAATGCTGATCGTCTGAATGTATACAGGGCATGTGCGGGACATGGTCCACGGCTGGCACTACACAGCGTCCATGTAAAGCAAGACACGTCCTGTTATACTTTATATTACAAATCGTTTATTATTTTTAATAGATTATTTTAAAAGCAGATGTATATAATTTAAGGTATATATTTTACATTTTTAACTCAAATCAACGAAACTTGCCTTATACATTATTCAGATTTGGGCTTACATTTATTTTGGGTTTCCATAGTAACTTATTTTGATTACTTCAATAATACATTGAAACACCGTTGTAAACTTTTAATAAAAACAAAAATGAAACTGAGTAAACCGAGTTGAACGGATACAACAGATTACCTTTCATAAAGCAATAAATTATTTTGTTAAAACAAAAGTGGTGGCTACGTGGCAAACTAAGTATTTTTGAATCTGTAATTATAGAAACTTATTTACTGTAAATTTTGGAACTAACACACTCATAAAATCGTAAAATATCAGTTACCTTTTTTCCAAGTAAAATGAATCAAACAAATTATAAACTTCTTGACCTAGGAGGTTGACATATAATTATTCTCCAATAAATTTTCCCCAGTAATAACGTAAAACAGTTTTAAATTTGCTTAAAATTCAATGTGTTACAAAAATTGCCTATCAATATAGAGTGAATTGTATAATTTTAAAATGTAAACATATGGCATGTTGTTCATAATTTTAAAGCTATAATAGTGTTTGGAGAAAACAGAACTCACTTATCTTTATCCATTTTAATGTACAGTACGTTGTTTTTAATATTTAATTAAAAAAATATATTTTTTGAAAACGTTTATTATCCCAAAATAAAAATTAATATCATACTATGTCAAAAAGAATATAATATTAAAGGTTTGTTTGACTCTTAACTACTTCCTTTCCTCATACCTCTTTCAGTTTTTAGCAATCAGTCAAAAGCATAATTTTCCCATCTAAAATGTGTGCAAATTTTATATCATTTTTAATGAAATACATCTGGTATAATAATTAAAGCCAAATTTCTAAGAGGAA
The DNA here is from genome assembly GCA_963675035.1 of Allygus modestus. Lineage (NCBI taxonomy): Eukaryota > Metazoa > Arthropoda > Insecta > Hemiptera > Cicadellidae > Allygus > Allygus modestus. The sequence goes on along the minus strand of OY776113.1, from coordinate 133,231,064 downwards.
GAAATTTGAATAAGAAAAAAATAGTGATAAAGTAAATACAGTGTTTTGCTTTATTACCAAAACTTTTCGCAAAAGTTACCACCATGTTAAAGTTAGGTGATTACTATCTGCACCAAAACCGTTGCCTATTATAGGACTTTCGAAAACGCCCTATGGTTACATTTGAAAATTCTAAGATTCGCACTAATGACCCTCAGTTTTCGGAGTGTCCTATTTTTACAACAAGTAACAAATATAAATTATTGTTTAGGGTCGGATTAAAAGGGGTATATTTTGATTCATCCTTCTAGAAAAAGTAGTTTGTCTATAATCTGTTTGAAACACCTTAATTGAGACACCCTATAATATGTAATTATACTAAGTAAAGTTTAATACAGAAATTATTACTACTAAAATAATGCCTTTACTTAAAATTAAAACCATGCAAACTTAGTTTTTAAAGTATATAAACGTATTTCCGAACACTTGAGACCCATTTTCTATATTCATTTATTCCTTGGGTCAAAACAAACAAAAACAGCATATAAATTTAAAATGGTATGTCTAAATGGCCGGATCTGTGTCTGTCAGTCTGTTTTTGATTTTTACAAACGTTTTCATAACGTAATGGTTGTTCAACATAAAAACTAAATGTTTACCATTAATGTGCATCTTAGGCAGTAAAGTTAGTTAACTGAATTTAGCTTATCTAACTTCAGCTGTTCCAAGATTGTGTCTTTTTTAAATTTCCAATAGAACATTTCTTTAAAATCGTTAAAATAACAAGAAGGGTTTGCATGCATACAAAGTGAGGAATAGAAGGATAAATCGAACCATACTATTTATTCTGCAATCGGGCAACAAATAACTGAGTTATTCACTCTTTATTTTAAAAATTACATAATTTAGTAATATTGTGCAGCCTTTACGAATTAGGCAGAGCAATAATAGTGTAATTTTTCAGTAAAAATGTAATAACTCAGTTATTTGTTCTAATTTCAGCAAATACAGTATCGTTTGATCTGTCCGAGATTCCTCACTTTTTATAAAATAATATTTTTTTATTATTTTAAGATTTTTAAGAAATAATGTTGTATTGAAGCTTTTATAGTCTGATTATTGAAAGAAAGTGACTGGCGGAGCGGTCGCTCTGCGACCAAACATTCTATTTCATAATCTCGTTGAAACGTAAAACGCAGGGTTAGAATTTTCCAATAAACGTTATTTAAATAGGACGTTTCCTCTACAGACGTTTATAGGACATTTTTAAAATATTTTCTATCTTATTCTGATGAGTTTATATTGAGAGTTAGATTTAAAAAAAACATGGATTACAATTGATAAAATGTCTTAATTTGTGTTTTTTTTTAAACAACTCTCAATCTGAAACTCATCGGAATAAGATAACAAATATTTGAAAAATGTGCTATAAACATATTTTACTGACTATTTAAACAAACTTTATTGGAAATTTCTAACCCTGTGTTTTACGTTTCTACAGGGTTATGAAATAGAATGTCTGTCGCCACGCGGCCGCTCCGCCAGTGACTTTCTTTCGATAATCGGACTATAAATGGGCACCATCTTGAAACAGCTAAAGTTAAAGAAACCAAATGTCATACACTTATTTTACTCTTTTAGATACACTTTTATAAAAAATTTCTATGTTGAAGGATCATTGAGTAAAAAAAATTTTTTTAAATTACTAACAGACCTACAGATGTAAATTGTGTAATTTTAGACATACACAGGTTTATGTGCTGTTTTAGATCTGTCTTGGCCAATAAAAGAAATATACAAGTGGGTGTCCAAGAGTACTGCCGTATTTGAATGGTTCAAATACGGGCAAACATATACTAATTATTGTGCTGACAAGCGACTCCCTTCCACAGGATCCCGCGCACCGTCTACGTAATTATGAATGACGACTGTTTCGGTAATAATGAAGTTAGAATATTGAAACTTTGCACAAAACTGGCAGAAACAATCACATTCATGAATTTGTTTTTATTTTATTGAATTTCCTATTTTATTTTCAATTTATTATGGTTTTAATTTGTCAGTGCGTAAATAACATATTTTTAAATATTATGTATAAATATTTATTTATTAATTTGTTAAGTTAGGTTGGATATTTAAAATATAATTGAGATAATTGTGTTAACAAACTGTAAAAATTCCATCAAAATAATGGGTAGGAAAAAAGTTATTTCAACAAAATAATTTTACAATTTATTTTTTAAACTTAATAAAACATTAAATTTTGATAAAAAATACAATGTTCTCCCACTTAGATAACAAAATAAATATGAAAAAGCCATTCAATTTGATATTATAAACAAATTAAGCCATAAATTAGCTTGTAGTTCTCGAGTGGTCGGTATCTTGAAAACTAAGCGTTTTTTTGGGGATTTTTCCCTCTCGCCTAAGAGTGTGTACAAAATTACCCTTATATTCCTGTGTTTTTATAATTTCCTAAACAGAATAACATTCCAAACTATTCTAAAATTTATTCACTTACATTAAATTACAGAACTTATCCAATATTTTTGCAAACAAACCTTAAAAATTAAGTAAGCAGTACCTACCTGGGTTTGCACCACTCTGAAATATGACTGGCTGATCTTTGTACAGTTGGAAGTACTGAACGTGCCCCATTTCATGATGTACTGTTTTTAACATGACATAACTGACAGTAGTGCACATCTTAATACTGAAACATGAATGGGAGGTTTAGCAAGAGTTTTGGGGCAAACAGAGAACAACAGAAAATTGGTAGAGTACTTGGCTGAAAGAGTAATTGTAAGAATTTGAATAAGGTCACAAAAACCTCGTTTGTCTCTTTCCTAACCTCACATGAACTGAATTTTGCCAAACACTAGGTGACAAGTCACAGAAATAAAAAATACACTGCTTTTGCTAGGTTTTTGCAATTTTTGAAGATGTTCAGTTTTAGTAGCATATCTGCTGGCAGTTCATGTTTACATTTTGAACCTTAAAGTATAGTATTTAAAAGGGTGAATGTCTAGTAGTTTTTTTTTTTTTTTTTTAAGGACTTACACCTTTTTCATAAAAACTGATTAACAGAAAGACCCTTAAAATATTCTAAAAAATCATAATTTAAATTTGTTAGTTTACTTCTCTGCTAGAGTATATAATTGTTCAGAATCAGCAATCAACAATGCTTTCACCGATATTAAAAATGATCAGATGAAAGTAGAAGTGGTCGAAAATATTCAAAGCTTAGAGACCTTTGAAAAATAAATATATGGAAAATACAGGGTATTTCCTATTGTGATGCATAGCAAATTTCAGCTTCCTGTCTATTACACAGATTATTTTGTATGGGTTTGAGTACATGTAAATTAACATGTAAAATCCAATGTCTCATCATAAAATTGTTACTTTGAATCTTGAAGGATCTTAAACAAGAGAGTAATTTGAAGAGAATAGCAGAGGCCATTAATAAGAGGGCCTTGAATCAGACACTAGACGAGTAGAGTCCAATTCTATACAAAACCCTTTAATCATGAAACACACATTTCATGAATAAGTATATCTCACGTGCACTCACACTTGCCAGGCATTTCAGACACGCATTCTTATTATATCTCACGTGCACTCACACTTGCCAGGCATTTCAGACACGCATTCTTATTATATCTCACGTGCACTCACACTTGCCAGGCATTTCAGACACGCATTCTTATTATATCTCACGTGCACTCACACTTGCCAGGCATTTCAGACACGCATTCTTATTATATCTCACGTGCACTCACACTTGCCAGGCATTTCAGACACGCATTCTTATTATATCTCACGTGCACTCACACTTGCCAGGCATTTCAGACACGCATTCTTATTATATCTCACGTGCACTCACACTTGCCAGGCATTTCAGACACGCATTCTTATTATATCTCACGTGCACTCACACTTGCCAGGCATTTCAGACACGCATTCTTATTATATCTCACGTACACTCACACTTGCCAGGCATTTCAGACACGCATTCTTATTATATCTCACGTGCACTCACACTTGCCAGGCATTTCAGACACGCATTCTTATTATATCTCACGTGCACTCACACTTACCAGGCATTTCAGACACGCAATCTTATTATATCAAACGTTTTATTACTGGCTAAGAGTAATCATCCAACCCCGTAATTTTAACATGGTAATTTTTCCTTCTTAATAAATTAGAAACTTAAAAGGTTCAGTAAAGCATTTATCCCAAAATAATGCTTACATAACTTAAATACCTCTATTAATGTAAGTTAACCAGTCAAACCACCTTACCGATAGTCCTCTCCATTGTGGAAATTCCAAGCAGATCCGTGGCAAACAATTTCTCTGTCTCTTGGCTTCTCAAAAATGGATTTTTGCCAGAACGTTTCTGTCATGGCGCTTAAGTTAAGTGACAAAAAAAATTCTTCCGACAATTTAAACATTTTCATTACAGTATAGTTCTATAAAAGCCAAGTCATATTACAGTTAAAACAAAAATAAAGTAAAGAGGAAATCATTTGTTTTTTAATGCACGTTGGAGTGCAGCCCTATTAAATGAAATCATGTCAAGAGGGACTCTACCTTAAAGAATTTTTCTAGGTGCCGCAGCATTCACTACTGGGTTTTACAAGAGAATTGAGGCATGCAGACACTCACACCATCAGTTTTACCCCTCACTCATTTCATGCATAATAACACAATAAAGTTCTTGTTTAAAAGCTAAGTGAGTAACCAAACTGGATTATAAATTATTTGTTTCCAAAATATGTTCTGTTATAAACATACAGAAGATGCCCTAGTAACCGCCGTCCACGAAACCAAACCATGGGTCGGATAACTAAAAGGGCGATTAAAACGAATAAAATCTGGGTATTGTCATATTAAGCAGTATAAAAGATAAAGCTTATATGACAGTTAGAAAATAGGTACCAGAAATTGATACCAAGATGCAATACTTGACTACCTATGAAATATATGATTGTAGTTGTGACTGGTTGGGACTTGAATGTTTTTTATGGGTGTAGTGGCGGATGTGAACATTCCCTGGAAAGAGGGCGGTTAATCCGATGGGTGGTTGAAGTGAGGACGGTTAAGTCTACTGTAATGACAATATAAAAACAACTTTTACAAATTTGTTTTGTTGATTCTCTAACTATATTATATTATATGCTTTGATCTAAAATAAGGCCTTGATTTTTACCATGCGTCAAGTGACTGGCCATTACATTCTCAAAAATCTCTGATTTTTTCATAATATTTTTTCTAACATTTTTACCCTAAGATAGAGTGCCTCCCTCTCAACTAATGTAAATGTACCATATATTGTTCAAAATATTAACAATAAATTACATAAACAAAATGAAATAAAACTAAGAACTAACACTGAACTAACTTCCTAAAACAAAGAGTCAAAATAAATAAAATGAGTTAATAATGTTTTTGTGCTAAATGAGCAATTTTTAAATGATGGTTATATCCAAAAGAAATACTTATATCAATAAATATTAAAATATACTATATTTGAATCTTAAGTGTTATTTTATAATTAATTAAGTAATTGTTTTATTAATAAATAAAAACAAACAAATACTTGAAATTTCAGATTACAGTAGAGTGAAGTAACTCATTCTTTGTCACAAATATAAAAAAAAAAAAAACGAGTTGCATGCAGCACGCTGACGTGAGGGAAGTGAATTTCCACATAAAAAACTTTTAAAACTCAAAATCAGTGTAAAAACAAACATTTATTCCAATTTTTATTGAAATCTGAAAACATTGATTTTTTGGCTGTTCTGATGCTCCTAGTTTTATTTACCTGCAATTCTGGGAATACAATGTTGCACCTTATAAGGTTAGGAGAGGCTCCAGTCAGGTTTGAAAGTAGGTGTGAGGTTGCTGGGGATGAGAAAAGTACACCAACAAATGAATAATAGGCTTTTCTAATGTAAAACCCCCATAAGACAACGTACTGTGTTTAGTCGATACACATTTTCTTTAATTACTCTGTAAATATTTATGCTAGAATGACGAGAGAGGGCTTAAAACTTTCGCCTCACTAATTCCCATCTTTTTACAAGCATTAATTTTACATCCGGGGCTTTTCCGACCCTTTTTGGGCCCAAAAACTCGAAATGTGAAAGATTAATCCCCAAAAAAGCGGTTTAGAGTTTTCCGATTGTTTTACCCAACGAACTTTTCCAACTGATTAATATATATATATATATATATATATATATATATATATATACAAATTTTGAACAACCCCCCAAAAAATGTTCAGGGGGTCACGTTAGGAACTTCTATTGTGGTCCTGGGCTTAAGTTTCACTGTGCGGGTCATGCTAATAGTTCACTTTCCATAGGAAATTCACTAAAAAATGAACGGAGAATAATCAAAATGTGTGTTATTTGTATTATTATGAGAAAAAATTAATGCTTTTAAAAATTTAATATACTTTTGGATAGCATACTTATTATGTTTGTTAATAGGTCAGTTAAATGCTTTGGAGGATTATATAATCCTCCTAACATACTATACCTAATTGATGTGTCAAACTAAGATCGTACCTGGGCAATCATTTCGGAGGTGACATCAACAGAACCCTTGTTTGGGTAAGGCATTGTATAGTTGTAGATATTTGGCCATTGCTGGGACCAAATATTACCTGCAAGTTTTATGGAAATAATTTAGTTGGCATGAGATAACTTGTATATATTATATAGTTAAAAACCTAATCATTTGTAAAAACTGGCGCCCTAGAAATATTTATTAAAGAAAATTAAAGGTCTTATGATGTAAAAAGTATTAACTTTCTACATCATAAGACCTTTAATTTTCTCAAATTTTCTTTAAGTACGGTACAACAGAATCGTACACTTTTGGCACACACATTACAGCATCCCCACCACTTTCACTACTTATTGCTCAGTGTTATACCAGTTCAAATAAGAAAGATTACCTACATGAAAAAAGAAGTCTTCACAGGGTTGGTAAGTTTGTTTGCTATCCATAAAGTTCAATACAGTAGGACCCCACTAGTCCGACCTCTGATGGACCGACCTTATCCTTATCGGCGTTTTGTTTACGTATCCGGTCGTCGCTCCGTTCATGCCGACGCTTGTTGATGACTCATCACTGGCGGTGTAAGTCAGTAGGCGGTGGATTGTTGATGCAGTACATTCTCTTATGCAGTAAATAAGAAAATAAATTGTGCAAAACTCGATCCGCACGTGTGATGGTGTACGTTTATATGTGTTTTTGTAGTTTATGTTATTGTTTAGTTTAAACTAGAGTTTTATTACCGTACGTTTTTATGAGAATAAATTTGATCCTCTGATAAGTCAACCTTTTTTACGTTCCGACCATGCTCTCGGTCCCGTTGTGACGGATTAGCGAGGTTCTACTGCAGTGCCAGTTTCCACTTAATCTCAGTCCTGATATGGGCTTGGGTACCCAACTGAGTTCAATGCATGCAGGAGAAGTGACACATCTTAGGTTACAAAGAAAACTACGACTATTTGTTGTAATAATAACCACACGTGTTGGTTGCACGAGAGCTGTTTTGGAACTGGAAAATTATCTGGAGATGTAGTGATCCACGGATAAACTGGACGGGCGGTAAATTTGTTTTATAAAATAATATTAATACACCATAAAATGGTTTACCTATTGGGCTCTGGATGCCATTAGAAAGAAGGCCCTAGCTGCTGTGTCTGGCAATCCCTTCAAGGCCCGGTGCACATTCGCGGTTTGCGGCGGCGGCGCGGCAGCGGCGCGTTCTTAGATACATTGGAGCAAATGGAGAATTGTCAAGCAGTGCACATCAACGGTTTGCGGCGGCGGCGCAGCGACGGCGAAATCTTCGCCGCAATTTTGTCCAGCCGCAGCCCCACCGCTGTCTGTCGGGGCATAGAATCAAATGGAGCAGTGCACACTCGCGGCGGTGACGAGTTCGCCGTAGGCTTCGGGACCACTCCAGTAGTGATGGAAAACGTCTTCAACTCAGATGTTTTTATTAGTAAAATTCGGGAGCCCCGTTATTTTTACATACCAACCGGTTTATTAAACTATAATAATATTCTTAAACTAACTTAAACTATGTAATATCGTACAAAAATAAATTGTGTTATGGAATTTATAAAATAATACATTCATTAATAATAATTCAAATTCTTTATTTTCTCGCATGCTCATTCAGTTCTTACACTGCAACTGCATAATCATCTCTGTAGCTAAAGCTTTTTGAGAGAAAACACAAGAGTAGTTTGCATTCATATTACATACCGTTTGTTTTACATTATTAATATTTTTTTAGAATTAAAGCACTTTTCTTGATCTTAATTTAAATTATTTTATTCTGACGGGCATAAACTAAAATTTTACATCCGGAGTAGTCCATCTATTGTACTGAGAGGAAGTGTGACGCTACCCGGAAATAACCGTGGGCCGACTGGTCTAGCCATGTATTATTGCAGATACAAAATTTATCATTATTATAGATAGAACATAAAACACATGCTATAGTATATTTTAAGTTAATCTATATAATAATAGGTTAAAGAAATTTTTGTGGTACCGATTTCTCGGATGTGCGGCATCGTAGGATTATGAAACTTGGCACACTTATTTAGTACTACAGGGGATATGTCAAAATGAAAATAATTTTGTGTATGGGTGTGTTTTTGGCTTTCAAAGTTTACATGTTATCCTTATGGGAACTTGCGTTCTGCTTTTTGTTGTTTTTCATTTAATAAAAAGCTGCGTTATTCAAATAAATATGTAGCACATCAGCAAGAACAGATGATTCATAAATAATAATTGTACTGACTACTGGAATGGTGTCGTAAATGGCGGCGGCAACTCCTGACTAAAGGACTTAAGCGGCTCTTAACTCCTTCTCCGTTTTAAATCTATATAAAAACCTGTTTGTGAGGGGGGGAAGAGGGGCGGGGAGATGATAAGGTGGGGAGTTTTCAGTCATAAATAAAAAGGCCACTGATCTTATGCCTTCTGCTATCCATTTTAACTCCACGTTAAAAAAAATTATTCGGAGGTGTGGATGGGGGAAGGGGAGGGAGAGATGAGCCCACTAGATATTAAACTTATTTTCATATATATTCGTCGACTTTATATTCAAAATATATTTGGTCGAATTTTGACCATTGGGCGGTCTCTAGTTTGTATTAAACATGCCAGCAACAAATAAATACCTTACCATAACAACAAAAACAAAGTTTACAATCATTCATTAATATTGTAAACTAATAATAGCACTGATTGAATATTCAATTAACTACAGTATTTACTTTAGATTCATACGATTATATTTTAAGAAACAAATTAAATATTGAGTTGGAAAACATATCAATTTCTTAAAATTGTTGTTTATTAGCGAATTTCCTCTATAGGGAAGAAGCTATTACCGTAGTCAGCATAGTAAGACCTAGGCCCGGGACCATGATAACTTTTCGTTTCGAGGTCCCCAGACCCCAAAAACACCTACATACATACACACCTATATACCTACACCTATACACCTATACACACCTATATATACATTCGTTCGAAACTGTATGTATATATATATATATATACAGTTCATATATATATATATATATATACAGTATATATATATTTATATATATGTGTTCGTCCGTGGGTGTGATAACTCTCGTAAAAAAGGTCAGATTTTGATTAAATTTGGTATAAACGTGTAAAGCAACATTTATGACTTTCAGTTTGAAAACCAGACATATCGCTCTACCTTAAGGGGTATACCCCCTCACATTCGGGGGGGGGGAGGTTTGTACCCCAAAAATGGGTTTTTTGAACTTTTTACAAATAATTTTTGAAATAGTCAAATTTTAGTTTTTACCATTGTATTCAGCTTTAATAAATACACAATTTGGTATTTTGATCATTCCTCTACGTCAATCGGTTACCGAGATATTGAAAGTGCTAAACACAGTACGTTGTCTAATGTTATTCTTATGGAGAATAAGAAAAAAATTATATCTTGCTTCTTTATGAACGTATACTGACGAAACAAATTATAATTTATCTGGTTGTGGTCTATTGATATTTGCTCAAAAAAAATTTTTTGCTAAAGGTTCCCGTAGCAGCAAACCTGCTTAATCAGCCCCCATGTTATTCTAATGCAGAAAAATTAAAATGCTATGTCTCACTTAATTATGAACATAAATTAATAAAACCTCCTATATAACTTCACCTAGTTGAGTTATGTATGGATATTTGCCTAAATATCCATTTTTTTCATTCCTTGTTGTAGCAAACCTGCGTACTCATCCCCCATGTTATTCTTATGGAGATTAATCAAAATGGAATATATCGCTTATTTATGAATGTATATTTATGAAACTAGGTATGTGGCTTCACCTAGAGTAATATTGATATTTGCATAGAAACCAATTGTTTATGTTTCTTGTTTCAGCAAACCTATGTACTCATCCCCAATGTTATTCTCATGGGGAATAATTAAAATTGTATTTATCGCTTATTTGTGAATATATTTTTATGAAACTTGGTATGCGGCTTTATGTGGTATTAAGTCATATATTTGCATTGCATTGGAAATTCGCTGAGTACGCAGGTTTGCTGCAACGGGGGTATTATTTATTTTGTTACCAAAGTTGTTGTTATAGAGTAACAGATTGATTACCATTGATTATTGATCTTATGTATAATCAATGCTAATACTATATAGTCGCCGCTGCTGCGCCGCCGCCGCCGCCGCTGATGTGCACTACCTTTCTCGTTGCCGCACGCTGCACGCCGCAGAGGCGCCGCTGCCGCAAACCGCTGATGTTCACCGCGCCTTAGCTGACAGCCAAAATAAACATAAAAAAGTGCATGTTAGCGAGTTAATATTTTCTTCACAGTGGTGAAGAAGTCATTAAGTTACATAAAATTGAGACTTGCAGTATAGGGTACATTGTGTACACTAACCAATAACCTTTCGTATTAAGAAAATATTATTACTTCTATTATGTTTATAGGTCAAAAGAGTACCTAGAATATGTGCAGGAATAGGTCCATTTTTCCTTAATGTAGTATGTTCATGTACATTGTATTTTCTTGACAATTTATTTCGAACATATGCATGCAACTGTTTGTAAAGAGGAAGTATCTGAAGATACAACTTGTCAATGTGAAGTTCTAAATCATCCATTTCATAGGTGGACATCCACATCTCTGCCATATCAGTAAAGTCTGAAAATGTTACACTCAAATTGTTAATAATAATTAATTATTAAAGTAGATAGAGGTTTTTTTATAAACTAAAACCAGGTAAATATACTTTTTCTGTTCAAACAGTTCTAATTGTTTTAAAATTCAAACCTTCATTCATGATGACAACATAAGTTTGAATTAAAATTTTCAGGTTACTAAAAATTGTAAACACATATATGCAGATTTCATACAAATTTTCGTCTGCTTAAATTTTTAGCTTAAAATCAAGTTAAACATCTTGTTAATAAAACTTAAATGATTTCTTAACATTTCTGAGTAATCTAAAGATGGAACTTAATTCATTTGAAACATTTTGTTATTTTGAATAGAAAATGACAGGATGAGAATTGCTTGGATAAAAAATTATGTTAACCTAATTTTAATTTCTAAACAACAGTTCAGAAAGAATTTCCAAAACAAATACTAATATGTGGCATTTTCATGAGATGTTACATATAGTTCAGATATATTTGGCCTTGTGTATTATTCCGATATAATATAAATTACTATGTTCTGTATTTAGTTTAATAACAAAGACCCTATATTATGGCAAACCCAAGCCACATGGTTATAACATAGCTTTTCAACAACTGACTGATTATTTCTTGAAAAAAGTGATTGAAACACCTGATCTGCTCCCCGATTGGTTGCATCTGGAATAAAATATATTGTCTCATTTTATATCCAATGTACTGAAATTCCAACGCACAACAGGAGCCTCAGTTACAATTATAGATTGTCCTCAAGAATCCTTCAAGATAATGGCATAGATAGACCTTTGTCAAGGGGGGGATATCTCACTTATGGAATACAACAAAAATTGTGTTCGTGACTCACGTCCCACTTGGCGCGCATATACTGTGCCGGTGCGTTCATCTGCTACTATTTTATTGAACGCAAACAACATTCTTAATATAAATAAGATATTTTAGAAATATTGCACACAAATTTTGTTTTCAGCAACAGCATTTATTTTTATTCAAAAGGCGTAGGCTTGATTTCAGGAGGATACAAATTCTAATGTTTCAAAGGTTCAAAGGGGGGGGGGATATATCCCCCTGATCCCCCCCGTATCTATGCCACTGCTTCAAGATGTTGAGAAATGACTCATGAGAAATTTTTAAAACAGATGAGAGAACTTATCGCAACCAAGACAAACTCTTACTATCAGGAAATCTACAGCACCAAAGATAGCTTAATGGCAGCAACCATTTTCAGTTTTCTAGTGAAGTGAAAAATCTAAATACCAATGATGGTGCAAGTAGTGAGCTGGATAGCTTAGTAACAGAGGCTTTGCCTTTAAACTTTCCTTGCAAACCACCCCAACCGCCAAATGAGATAAAACTGTAAATCGTGAGCTTTAATCAAAATCAGTTAATAATTTTTTAAATCAAATTATAATCTAATCATTTGTCACTAGAATATACAAAATTTAAATTATAGTAAAGAACCTTTAGAAATTATTATCGAGGAAGTAAAACCAAACATTTGACAGGACACAACGTCTCTGAAATTGAACTAAACAAATTTAAATTACAAAATTATTCAATTAAAAATCAGTATTCAAGGACCACAACTTCAGGGGGTAGATTTGTTATTCTGTTGGAGGTTGGTTTGAAGGCAAAGCTCTTAAAATGTATTGAGATTGAATCCTTATGCCAAGATAAACTTTTTGAATGCTGTGCAGTTAAAAATTAATTATTGGAAAATTATACTTGCAGGAATTTACTGAAACCCCCTATTAGAAACGTCTGAATTTCTAGACAGGCTATCCTTAGCATTAGATATTTTAACAGAAAAAGAAAATCTTTAACTATGGCAGGGGATTTTAATATAAATATTCTGGAACAATTATCTTCTGACTATAGAAACTTTAAAAGTGTCCTAAATAGGAATGGAATGTATTATTTGGTAATTTCCCAATGCGGGTTACCAACACATCATCAACAGGAATTGATAATTTTATCCCTAACATTCAATCAAATCTTTTAATTTGAAATGAATGTGTATGATCTTATAACTGCCTTGTAGGTCCATGGCGGCCAGGTCCTGGAACTTAAGTTGAAGCCCCCCCCATGTCATCCAAACTTAAAGACAGTGGTGAATTATTTTTTAGAAGGAGAAATTTTTCAAAACGTTACATGGAAGCATTTGTCAAATTAATACAAAAATAAAACTGTGAAAGTGTATTTGATGCAGATGTAGATATGAAGTATTCCATCTGTAGTAATATTTTTAAATACTACTTTGATTTAGTCTTTCCTATCCAAAGTAGGAAAAATATCATAGGTAAAGCCCAATGTATTACCCAGGATCTAAGGAAAGAAATACAATATATAATTGATTTGACTAAGCTTGCCAGATCAAATTGTGACAAAGGTCTTTTCGAAGAAGTTAAAATTAGAAATAAAGAGTACTAAATTAAATTGGTTGATTGTAAGAAAATTTACTTTGCCAATGAAATTAAAAAAATCTTGTAATGTGGCAAAGAGTATTTGGGATGTCATAAACAGTGAAACAAATAGTCTTAAGGATAAGGTAACTGAGAATATTGCTTTGACATTAAATGAAGAGACAATCTCAGACCCTTATGAAGTTGGAAACTTCCTCAATCTACAGTTTGTAAATACAGTGCAACATATTTTTAGTAATACACAAACAAATCCAATGAATGTCAATATCAGTAATGAACACAAAAATAATACCTTCGCAAATGTTTTTCAAAATCTTTTTAAATGCACCCTTGTAGAGGAAAAAGAAATTATTGTGAAAAACTTTAAAAATAAACCATCAAGTGGTTATGACGAAACTCCTTTGAAACTAATCAAGTTTGCAATTGTACCACTTCTTAAATCTATAGTACACTTGGTAAACTCTTCTTTTGTATCATGAATTTTCCCTTCTCAGCTTAAAATCTCTAAAACTGTGCCAATTTTTAAAAAAGGAAGCAAACAGAATCCTAGTAATTACCGCCCAGTTTCAGTTCTACCATCCTTATTGAAGATTTTTTAAAAAGCTATGTATAATAGATTGGTTGCATATCTAGAAAAAACTAATTGTTTGATGCCCTAAGCAACATGGTTTCAGGAAAGAAAAATCTGTTGTCTCTGTTTTAGCTGGATTTACTGAATCAATAATTGACTCAATAGATCAAGGACAAAGGCCTGTTGGAGTTTTCATGGACCTCTCTAAAGCCTTTGACTCAATTTCTCATGCTATTTTGCTTAATAAGTTTGAGTCATTTGTAATCAAGGGCATAGCTCTAGAATGGTTTCACTCATACCAATATATTGGCTCCAATATAGGCTTTCATATAGGTTCCAGTTTGTAGAAATATCAAATATTTTAAACAATAACATCACCAAAAATGCATTATTGATAAGAAATGGAGTTCCCTAAGGTTCAAGGTTCTTGTGTTATGTCTAAGCGTTTCCAAAAATTCTCGCAAATATAGAAAGTGTAAAAAGTCAGCTTAACCTTCATGCTGACGATTAACGTTTAATTGTATCAACTAAGGAGTTTAATTACGTGGAAGAAGCAAGTCATACTGAGCTTTCCATGTGCAAAACTTGTTCTAAAATAATTCTTTGTGCCTTAATACCGAAAAAACCAACTTCATAAGTTTTCAAACCAAACAAAACAGGACATCTGTAGAACCCAATATTCTTATTGAAAATGATAAATTATACCAACTTTATAGAACAAGATTTCTGGGCTTGGGGGCGGATAATAATCTGAAAACAGCTTTTTGGTCATGTAAAAAATGTGGTGAACAAAATCAATTCCAGAATATATGTTTTGAAAAGAATGGTAAATCTGTGTAGCCTGGCAGTCTTGAAAATTATCTACCATGCTCACATACATTCTCACATTGTGTATGGCATTGCCATTTATGGGAGCACATGTGATAACAATTTGAACAAAATTTTAATTTTGCAAAAAAAAAACAATAAGGGTCATGCTTAAGCTTAGACATCATACACATGTTAGAGAATATTTTAAAAGCTTAGAAATATTAACTGTTTATAACCAATATCTATACTTATTTAATACGCTAGGGGTTTTTTTGTGACTGGAACTCCTCCTAGAGTTTCCAACCGATTTTGATATTTTTGGTGTCATTACATCTTGGGCTGAAGTTGTTTGTGCCCAAATTTCATAAAGAACTGACCTAAGGGAAGGGCCCTAGCCACCCATGAAGTTTGTAATTTGTCCATAAGATTAACATTGAGAAAGAATTGTTTTGAATTGTATGATCAAACAGCTGAATAGAGTAAACACAGTTTGTTTGTTTGTTTTTTGGGGGGATTAGGAGCCCCGGCATAGCCGGCTAGGCACGTTCCCCCCAATATCCCTTGGGATATTGTGCAGCCACCGGAAAGAGGGAAAGAGGGATGGGAAAGGTGGTAGGACGGGGTCAGTCTGCCTCGCTCCAGAAAGGGAGAGAGAACCTTACCTAGCTCCCGGGCTCTGTGACATAACCCCAGGACGATTCGCCCTCTAACCCGACGTCCCCCTAAGTCCACCAGACAGTGACCGCCATCGCACAGAACCTCCAACGTCTCAGGGATCGGGTGGCCCCAGGACGGTTCGTCCCCCAGCCCGGCAGATCGGAGACCGTCAGGTAAGACCCCTTCCTCCCAGGCTGCAAGAAATATCCACTACTCCTCCAAGGATTTGGACTAGACTGGGTATCCAGGCTCAACTGGGAGTCAAGCCCCCAGAACAGACAAGGAGAAACCAAGGAAACACAGTTTATCAGCAGGAATACATGTTCACTACTGGAAAGGTAACGCAATATGTACATAATTTTGATTACAAAAGTTAGCATTAATCATATAGTGAGATTATAACGTTCATCCCAGAGTGCAGCACATGAAATTTCATGATTAATAGTAATAAATATATTCTCAAGGATGAATTACTCTAAAAAATCACATTTAGCTTTGTAATAATCTTAATCAAACTTAATAGCACAGTGTAGGTGATTTTCCAGGTATTATTATTATTTCTTTAATATATGGTAGCTGGTACTCTGTGCGACTTTGTTCACGTGACCTTTCTTTATTACCGTTGATTTCTGTTTGTTTCCCCTCTGGTAAAAAAATTGTTACCATGGAAACTAAAATTAAATCACTACCTCATTAGGTTAACTCTGACAAATTTTAAGCATGTACATGTTGCATGCCAGTAGGGCGGAGCCCAACAAGATTTTCAGTATGGGTCTGTAGGTTATATTCTCATGTGACTATCTTCCTGCCACATTTTAGCTGTATCATTCCAGAATTATACATTTGTTACTAAACATAACTTATGTATAACTTAAAGTGGGTTGGATCTCTATAGAACTTTCGGAACAGGAGAATGACATGGTTTGAGTTGAATTTCAAGAACATCTGCTATGTAATTGGTTGTGATAGTTAACATGAGAATAATAAAGGCCAGTGGGATGGAGCCCTAAATCATATTTTGATCAAGCCAATCTCTGGTTTGAGTATATTAGCATTGACTATAAATATAACCAGACGTTCCATCGTTACGTGAGAATTGTTCCGGCCTGACCTGAGCCGAGAACCGTGGAGCAAGTAGTTTGTCTGATCTGCCGAAAGTTAGCTCTGAGGTTGCTACACGCTGCATGCCTACTCTCCTCTCATCCTCCTTCCCCCACTGTCCACTGTACCACTGCCACTGACATTGTCTGACGACGAGGTGCGTGACCGGCGGCGGCAGTGCGGCGGCTTCGAGATGCCGGACTCGGACCAAGTCGACTCGTATTACTTGGCATTTTTTGATAACTGTTTACGTCTCATCTCGGTCACGCACACTGTGATTGGATTATTTTGATTTCAATAATTATTCCTACTTTATTTTCAAAGCAAGCACATTTTTAACACTTTTGAACGTGTTATATATCCAACACGGCGTTGTTTTGCAACTTGTCTCCTGACAAATTTAAAACATACAGGCACGATTAAGAAAAGAACGACAAATTATGTGAAACAAAGTTATATTTAAAAACCTTTTTAGTGAAAAAATGCAAAGTATTATAGACAGGTAAGATAATTATATAAATATTTCTTAAGTCAGGCTGAAAATACATGTTTGGGCAGTTTAGGTAAACAATCAAAAATAATAGTATAAGCTACTAAAAAAGTAAATAGCTTTTATTTTACTAGAATGTAAGAATAAAAACATTCCTTTTTGTTTCAGGAATGTAAAATCTTAAACTAGATTACAGAGAAGTATTACTTTGGCGAATTGGGTTGTGATGTGAACATTATAACCCACAGTTTACATGAAAACAATGACAATGAAACAATGGTAACAATGAAAATTTTGTAAATCCTTAGATATTTCAATACATTAATTTAATTTACATAAAAGATTTTAACTTTTTGTACACAACTATGTTTACATGTTAATAAACAATATACGATTATATAAAGACCACTGATGTATATCATAATTAAATAATATTCCTTAAACAAATTGTTGGACTGTGAGGAATCATTTTTGTTACATAATGTCACAAATAAAAAGGAAAAACTGATACATCCAAATGCAATTTCTCTCCAAGATTTTAAATTTTGTTTAACTATATTTACATGTTACTAAACAACTTACACATATATTAAAACTACTGATGTATACCATAATTAGAATTCCTAAACAAATTTTGTTGAACTGAGAGGGATTATTTGGTTACATAATATCACTTACAAAAAAAACAAAAACTGAAACATTCATATGTAGATTCAAATCTACTTTCCCTCCAAGATTTTTACTTTTTGGTGATAGCCTCCATACTTCCCTCCCGGTTGTCTCATTTCTTTTGATAGTTCCTGAAGCTTCCAATGAAGTTTTACAGTTATAAGTTTGTTAACAAAAAACATTCGATGGTTGTAGCTATCAGTTCCGCACTTCATCCAGTTGGGGAAATCCTTGAAAATGATTCGTCTTCATTTAACTTCAATCACATGATTTAAGGACTTAAAGACTGCATTTTCTTTTACTAATGACAGTTAACCAAATAGTATTTTTTTTTAACAGATTATCCTTAGAGACTGTGGTTAGTAAATACTGTAAAGGCGGTCCCACACTTCTCGCGAACATGCCCGAACATTCGGCCGAACTCAGAATGTTCGGAGTATATATTCGCGAGAAGTGTGGGAGCTGCACAAACCTTTGAATACATGCGGGAACATACGGGACCAAATTTTCAGTGAACACTCGGTAGAATGTTCGCCCGGATGTGCAGGCGTGTTCGCGAGAAGTGTGGGACCGCCTTAAGAATATACGGTTAATTAAATGTGATTTTTATAAAAAATTTCTCTTTATATTAAGTTTATCTTTTCCTTATAATTTATTTTCAATAATGCGCTTGTCTCGTTACGTAGGAGCAGACATCACCAATATTTCTCAAAACAATATAAATAAACTAAACCAAAACTACTTACCTAGTCCATATTCAACAGCCAATGTTCAGTTGTAGGCCTAGTTGTAGATTTATTTCTAAAGAGACTTCTCAAAGAAAAGACTAAAAAAGTAACAAGCACTGAATAATAACTAATTGGAAAACACTTAAACAGTGTCCGTAACTCGCTAAGCTGTTGTATCCACTAATAGAAGTCAGTGGTGGCACTATACCTTGCTGCTGTAGTGCCGTAACCCCCTCCACTCCAGACGGCAAGTCATGGCAAAGGTGCCGCTGGATGCGCTCCACGCGCATGAAAATGTGTTTAACGGAGTACAAGTATAGTATTTTCATGACATGCTAAATATGACATTCCAAAAAATAAGCTGGATTTATCCCGTTAACAATTCGCAAACATTTCGATGACATGTTTAGTGACGTGGTCTTATTGGAGAAATAAGCACTACATAAATACAAAATCTATCCGATACAAATATATTTATTGTAATACTTAATATAATTTTACAAAACAAAGTTTTGTAATTCAAAATTACAACATATCGTAATTACATTTAAATCACAAACATGTTATATTTACAGTACAAACCATAATTCAATTAATATAAATATATAGGGAGTCCAGGCTAGAGGTATCAAGAAATAACTATCTCGTGTGATATAAAAATGTTATTTTTATTTCAAAATAACTATGTCAATATGTCATAAATACAACCAAGATTGTGAGTACAAAGTTTAACAGTCATATTTCAAACACAATGCCTAAAAAATACAAGTTAAGGAAAATGCAATCTTTCCATGTGACCAAGCTGAATCATTTCTGGCCATAACAACAACTTAGCCACTAATGTGAATATCAGCGTAATGATGATGTTTACTGAGAAGTCAGCTGATTACAACACCATTGTTGGCTTTAAATCCATAACATTGAAGTCATTATGCTGTCACGGTTTTCATTTAGCTATAAGTTGTGAGTTTATTATGTTAAAAAATGTGGACGCGACAACAAATTCAGCTTGGTCACATGGAAAAATTGCATATTCCTTAACTTGTAGTTTTTAGGCATTGTGATTGAAATATGACCGATAAACTTTGTACACACAATCTTGGTTGTATTTATGACATGTTAGCATAGTTATTTTAAAATAAAAATAACATTTTTATGTCGCACGAGATAGTTATTTCTTGATACCTCTAGCTCGGACACTCTGTATATATAATTGTAGTCAGAGGTTATTATTAAAAAAAAAAATTAGTATAAACTATAGAAATTGGATTTTTCTCAATTAAATTACCCATTAATTAAATTGGATAGTTTGGCACATACATTATATTTCTGGTAAAATAGTGCAAAGGCTGTATGGCATTAATAATTTATGTTAATGCAGAAAGTAATTAATAACGGGATATAGTTCTCCTTGTTTGATTAATGGTTTTAGCATGATCTTTTGTAGGGTTTGTGAGTCAGTTTTAATATAATAACGAGCTGCTCCCCAGCAAAAATTTGCGGATATAATCCTTATAACAGCTGTTTATTGAATGAAGGAAAAACACGTGGCATAAACCAAATAAAACTCTCCTCCATATGAATAGAATAACATGGGAATTTGGACGTCCCGTGGGTCAGAGCCCTGGGGCCTAAATCGAAATTCTGGCTTTACAGCGACTTATAACTTGAAATTATCTTTACAATAAAAAAAATCATCAAAATCGGTTAAGTATGAATTTCAGGAAGTGAGTGAATTATAATGTTCCTACATCCAAACAAAAAATGTTATTGCCTATTCCGTTTGTAATCCATGGCAAATCCTTTGTACAAATGTAAACAGCAGCGATACTACTCCACGTAGAAATTATGTATACTCGAGTTTACAGTATCATACCTCCGAAACGGCCAGTTTGATTTTAACGAGAAATCTATCAAATGAACAGAAATATTGTGAAATTTTATATTACACAGTTTCAATTCTTTACAACACTTTTTATAATTTATATAACAAAAAAGTATAAAATATCGGTTTTTTTATGTTTGAGTAAATCTTAAATTTAGACGATTATTACAATATATCTAGAAACGTATCAGTTTAAAATTGTTATGGCGTATATAAGGGTTATTAACAAACACTTTTGTCACGTTTCATAATTTTAACAATATTATTTTTTATGTTCTTGTACATTTTGTAAACTTTTGTTATCTTTGTTATCTTGCGCTTAAAATTCCCGTTCAAAGCAATGTTTTGACTATCAGTTAATTGTGTGATCGAAACACATGGTGACTGAAGAGTGTACTAAAATAGAGATTTGTGATGAGTTTATATTTTTTAAACGTTTTTATACCCGCGCGAGGAAGCTTGTAAGCGGGAAACGCTCACAAGTAGTTCAAGCCGAGCATACCGGGCCTACAGTCGGTGGGCCAAGTCCAAGACTCCTCCCTCCCAGAGAGGCCTTGAGTGAGGGCCGTTTCACGCACGCGCGCCACTGCCACCAGCGCGTTGCAGGCATCTTCCAATCGTTCCCACTAGCAGCGCCACTGCATTGAGCCTTCCTCCATTGGTACCGCGGGAAGCCAACAGGGGCGCTGGAGTGCTCTAGAAAACTGCTAGGGACACATTCTATAATGGCGATGAAAAGTCTACTTCAGTATCTATAGTCAAGTTAGCTACCTTCCACCTAAACTTCAGATCCGTAAGTCCAGTAGTAGGTGCGAGATGGCAAACATAACTTTAAATGCCAGTGGGTTGGGGTCGCAAAGGAATTTTGGATTGAGGAAATGTCTACTTTTATTCTGGAGTATTATTTATTTCCCTACCTAATTTCAGCTCCATTGTTTCAGTCTTGGTGTAAAATGATCATAATACCCAGAATTTAGAGAGTTGGCACATTGTAGCTCTGAGAGTATTTCCAGCAAAGCAAAATAGAAAATATTAAGTAACAAAATTGTAACAATGATTTTTGGAAAAAATGAGTTGTCATATATTTGGCAAATTTACACACAATTGGAATTCCAAAAACCTGCGTTGCGACAAGCTCATTTATTAATAGCCTGAGATAAGAAGGACTGAATTAGCGATACAGATGATAGTATTTATACAATTCATGCTCATCACAGCAAACTATTGCTCGATTTCGAGCAATGGGTTTACTAGTATTTGAATGCATAATTTACTTGAAAAAATAATCCAGAGAAAATAGCACTGCGCTATAACATACATAAATATAACACAAGACATAAAAATGATATTGACATTCAAAAAGATAAGTTTTCTTTTTTTAACAAAAAACCTATTTATATGGGATTAACATTTTATAGAATTTTGCCTTTAGAATTGAAAAATGAAATGATTTAAGACCAGATTAAAAACATTTTTGTTTCAAAACCCATAGTATTCTTTAATTGAATTTATGCTTACAAACCACTGAATAAAGAAGATTGGACTCTGCAGGTTTCATGGAGATCTGTTGGGTCTCATTTTTATATAAGGATTTTTGCATGTATTTACTCTTACTTGCCTTGCTTTACTTTGTATATGTGTATTTAGTGGAATAACCTTAATGTGACACAATTTATGTACAGGTTTGTAGGTATAAATAAAGAATATTCTGATTTGATTTGATACTCTTAGAGAAATACCCATTTCTTTTTGGTTTAATTTTTATGTTTTCTGTTATACATTTAATAATTTCCCAGTTTTCACTCCTAACAATATTTCCATCCTCAGTCAGTTTAATTTAGTTCATAAAAAGGATTCTAGTTGTAAGGAATAACCTGAATAGAAGAAAATATAACTATACTTTGCAAGCACTACATGTTTTTAAACATTTTAATAAATGATTCCGAGAAGACTATGTTCGAAATACCTATTGCTCAAAAAGTATTTAGCCTCTCTACTTTTTGCAATACTTCTGTTCTTCTGTTTTTGTTTTATTTTTCACAAACATTATTTTTTAATACATATTGTTTGGTTTTTTTTTTTTATAGAGAGTAGCGGTGTGTTATGGAATGTGTTGCAGTAGGTTAAATAAACCTTTGAGCAGCTCTGAATACCCTTTCTCTCAATGTCCTTCATTAGTAAACATATAGCAGAACATTGCTAGAACCCAGGAATGAAAGTGGAAGTACCATGACACTAGGCTGGATTGGTCTCAAGTAATATATACAGGGGTGATCAAGCAGAGAAAAATCTTTTGATTCGCAAAGAACATGTTACACAAAGATTAAACTGACTGATGTCAGTCATGTGGCTGGTATCAAATAAAATAAAATATTCGTTATTCATCGAATGCACACAAGTACAATAAAATAGCATCAATAATATTATAAACAATACTACACTACGCAGAATTCATTAAATAAATAAATGGCTTTCTCAAGTAAGAATTCTTTTAACAACAACTTGAATTTTGCAACCTCTTCCACACTTTTAATATTTTTAGGAACTGACTTTTAAAATTTCAACCCAGCATAAGAGGTTTTTTTTGTAATATTCTAAATTATGCCGAGGCAATATTTTTTATTTTTTATTTCTTATATTATATGAATGCTTTTCCTCACTACTTATAATTTTTCATTATTTATCTTAACATACATTATGCATTCTAAAACATAAAGACTATACACAGTTAAAATCTTGTTGGTAGATTAAATTGAATATATTGCTAAAATTGTTCACTTGTTGATAAAAACATTTGTCTAAAAATTAAAATTTAAACTTACTGTTGAGTTTAGCAGCCTCATTGGACAGATTAACATATTCTTGGAAAAGTTTATTTTCTCTTTGCCCAACTGAGCCATGCCAACCTTCCCAGTAGTACGATAGCTCGCAACTTGTCTTGTTATTAGCAGCAAATATATTCAAAAGTTCTGTTAACAAATATATAAGTTAAAATGCTGGTAAGGTTTTTATAAAATTAGCTAATAACAGCGTTATTGAAGAAATAAGTTGAGAAATTGACACTTATTGATAAAACTATATAAGAAAAATCTTAGTCTCCCACAGAGAAAACGAGTAAATTTCTTTACTCACTTAATAAAGAAAGTAATGTAGAAATAGCCTTTAATAGAATCAGACACATTATTCGAGATGTAAATTATGAGTGACTAATACGAACAATGCCAAATGATTAAGTTCTCTCGGTTTGTTACTTACTAAGCCAAAAGATTATAACCACACACAGCAACATAAATAATATATATCAGTAAAACTTTCTAGAATGTTCTATATTTTCTTCATACATGAGCTGAAATAGATAGTGTTTTTTATAAGTTTTAAAGTATATCAGGAACTATCTCAAAGAGTCTCATTATTGAAACTATATTGTCTTATTCTTCTTCTTTGTATCACTCCACAAGAACATCTGCCTTACATTTGAAGTGCACGGTTACATTTCTATTAAAGGTTCACGGTTGCCTAACAGTTAGTGACAGTTTTAGTAATTGTGTGTGGGTTATTAGAGTTTGTTTATCAACCATAAAATGACAAATATCTGCATGTACATGAATAAAGAAAAGTTTAACCATGCACATATGTGTCACTTAATCTATAAAGAAAATAATGTGTTTTTTCAAGTGCTAGATCAAGTGTTGCATACATGGGTCACATTAAAAATGCTAAAAACTAATAAAAAGAATGTGGATATAAGTTTATGTGAACATTCTAAGTTATTAACTCAGTTGAATGACACTGTGAAATACTCGGTGGTTGATTTGTAAATGTCACACATAAGCTAATCAAAGTCTTTGAGTAACTTGTCTTATTCCTACAATAGTCTACGGGTCCCATATTTTGTTATGGTGGCGCTCAGTAGCATGCGTGTTTTTGTTCACCAAGACTATAATTTGGTGTACCGGTATTAAACTGTTCTAAAATTTTAAAACTGTTATAAAATACATCAAGATTATGTTTGTAAAATTATAAAAATATATTAGGTATTACTGACACTATTTAAATGTTACCATGTAACTGATATGAATAAAGATGTTTTGAGTTTGAGTTTGAAATATGTAATCCTAGCTGGAGTAGTTCCCGGTTTCACCCGGGAAATAGTTGTGTGTGCTGCATTGTTTGGTTAACCTTTTGACCTAATTCTTGTGATAAACATCTATTTATTTTTTTCTGGTCAAATGAAATGAATGCCCTTAAGAGTAACATTGGTAATATGAATGCTGATGTTGCAAATTTCTGAAGGAATTTTGTTAAACTGTTTCTTAGCAAGTACCTAGGACCAAATATGAATTTACATGCCAAATTTCAAATCAGTAGGTTATGGAAATTTTGTGATGAGTTAGTGAGTGGTGTTTGGACTATATATTTAGATTAATTCAAATCTAGAATTGAGGAAATAAAAAAAAATAATTATGAACAAAAACTAACATTATTAAAAAATATGATGGTTCAGTTTAAACTTTAGTTCTTAAGCAGTAATTCTCTAGACTAGGTACCTGTTAATAAATGGACCCAAATTAATACATGCAGTTAGCCCTACAGTAGAAAATGTATAGGTTGAATGTTACAAAGTAATTCAAACAAGGCATTCTGCCAATTATTTATTTTAAGTTATTGAATTTTTCCTCCATATTTATAATTAGTTTACGGATAAATTTGTTTCTTATAAATGTAATGTTTCAATGAGTTCAATAAAATGTCTGTAATTTAGTAAAGATAAACTTTTAGGAAGCTTTACCGTCCATCTTTTTATTTTTTAATACCATATTTAGGCTTTATAGTTATAAAGACTATATCTTTTAGTAAAAGAGGTGAATATTAGGAGGTCTGAAATAGGAAGTATACAAAATTAACATTTAAAAAGAAACAATTATGAATCTAAGGATTGATTCATCAGTTTAATATCAGCATATACAGTATGTAGAAGTAAGTTTTAAAATAATTACCACTCCTTAAGTTACTATAAATAGCAGTGAGTATATTTTAACCTGGTTGTATGGATATATTTTTTATATCTTTGTCCACGGAAGAAGCTTTGAATTGCCTCAGCCTTGTTGTACTGTATATTTTCTCCATTTTTGATACTATTTCATCCAGCTGAAATGACCAATACATCTTTATAACAATTAGCAATAAAACTGTCAGGATTCATATGTTTTTGAAAAGTATTTTTAATTTTTCTGATGTAAATTTGTAGAATGATAGTTAGCGGAGAGTAGGAAAATAGCGAACACTTTAAGGCAAATGTTTTTTCATCTCTTAATGGGTTGCCCAAACTCAAATTAACTAGTCCTACTTAGAAGTCCAATTGTAATACTTTAAAATATGTTGTATGTTTTATAGGTTTCACAAATTAAAAAAAAAAAAAAAAAAAACTAAACTTTTACAATGTTTGGTATAGCCCGACATGTCAGGACAGACATTTTATTCTTTAAATAAATAATATAGGAAATTAAAGAGCCATACAACATTTTTAAAATAATCGCAAGTTTATTACATATTTCTTTAATATAATAAAGGTATATTTTTGTGATAGGTATAATTTGAATATTAAACATAAAAGTAAAATTTGTATGACAAGCTACAAGTCTGGAGTGGGGAATACCGAATAGTGTTCACCATTAACCCAAACTAAATTTTTGTGTTTGAAAATCCGTTGTTAAGAAACGTTTACCTGTTTCCCCAAATCAGGACCAGGACTGACCCTTGAATACTCAGATTATAGATTTTGATACGTTGATATCAAAATATATGTTGATATGGTTTTCATTATACCTAAATCTTCATAGTTAGAAAAACAACGTTTTTCCTTAAACCAATATAAAATATGTCTTAAAATAAAATTGCTTCTCCCCAATATAGTGTATGAAGACTTTTCTATTAAGTTACTTCATGTTTAAAAACTCCAGGCACCATTCAATTTAGGAATGACATAAAAACTTTGTTTTGAAATTTTCTTTAGGTAGATTTATTCAATCTAAGAACATCATCCCACATTTAGTTTCGGTTGTCTTCTGGATTTGGCGACTTCTGTGATTTCATTAATGAACATAACATTGCACTGATGTTGACTTCTTTATTATTTGTCATTTAGTCCTGTGACAGTAGAGGCTCTTTTATTCGACATTCTGAGAACCGGCATGCTCTAAAAATCGGCCACTCACGGTTGATTGAGATTCACCAGCAATGCAGTGGGCTGTGTGCGCCGTTCTCTTTGTCATCCAGTTTGAAAAAAGCAACTGATACATTTATAGCATTTGCTGAATCCAATAAAAGCTACAACTCCACAGAACTTACAAATTTGTGTGTAATCCAAAACGAGTTTTTGAAGAAAAAGTCTGAATCACGAAATCAAGGTGACAACAGAGACTTTTTAAATAAATAACACACATGTGTATTTTTGTTTGTAAGACCAGTTTACTGTTAGCCAAATATATATGTATGCACCAGCTTACATTAAATCCGGTAAGAAATATTTTTTTATCAGATTGTTTGGTATAGAACGGGGGTTGTAAAACTAAGTTTGCAACCTCGAAAGCCCTGGGGAGAACTTTTGGTAGGCGAAAAACCTCTTATTTTTCACACTTTTTCCATATTTCTTCTTGTAGGCCCTAAACGACTCCTCGTACAGAAATTGTTATACTTGCTGAATTTAAAGTAGACTAAATGTGGTTTATATTCCAAAGAACTTTAAAATTTGACAAAATTTGCCGATGAAACTTAACGTTTTCGCACTTCTTTAATTTCTGGCCTGTAACTCGTAAACGAGACCTCGTACAGAAAATATTATATTTGTTTAAGTTAAGTAGACATAAATTACTAAACAATATACTGGTCAAACGTATTATTACTATGTTTGGTTCATGTAAGAAGAACTTTTAAAGTTGATGACAATTGCCGATTAAACTAAAATTTGTTGTACTTCTTTCAGTTTTTCTGTACCTTTTAAACGAGATCTCATACAGAAAATATTATAGTTGCTCCATTTAGAGTTGACAAGATTTAATGTAAAACACACTGGTCAAAGTTATTAATACTATGTGTTTGTTGTTCATATTCCAAAGAACCTTTAAATTCATCTAAATTTGCCAGTACTCCTTAAATCTTTCGCACTTCTTTCGTTTTTTGTCTGCAACTCAGAAACAAAAACCTTATACAGAAAATGTTATACTGACCTAAATTAAAGGAGACAGTATTTACTATAAAATTCATTGGTCAAAGTTGTTATTACTATGTGTAGTTCATAATTCAAAGAAATTTGAAATTCGATGAAATTTGACGATACACCTCACATGTTTCGCACAGTTTTCAAACTACTCTCAGTTCTTCCTGTACATTGTAAACAAAACAAGGTTGAATAAATTGATTGTTTCTGAATTTAGAGTAGACAAGATTTTCCATAAAATACACTTGTCAAAGTTGTTATTACTATGTGTCGTTATATTCCGAAAAACGGTGAATTTGACGAAATTTGCCGATAAACCTCTAATTTTCACACTTTTTTCAGTTTTTGCTGTAACTTTTTAAATGACGCCTCGCTGAGAAAATTGTATACTTACTAAACTTAAAGTATACAAAATTGACTACGAAATTCAGTGGTCAAAGTTAATATTATGGAGTTTCTTTTAATTCCACCAAAAGTCTAAATTCAATGAAATTTTCAAATCAATCTTACAACTGCAGGTATTAAAATCCACTGTGTATTGTTTTTACTTTAGTAAGCAATGCACTTGTAAGATTTAATTGAACTTTATCGGTTTTCTACTGAGATGATAAATACATAGATATAACGCTCACCCTGACCCACCGGAATTTCACAACTTACGGTTGTGAAATTATTTGTTGTGTTTTTAGTTGCTGGAGGGGATGCCAAACCACTGGTGTTTGCTACGATGAATGAATAATACCTGAAAGTCCCAGGAAAACCTTAAAACTGGTCTATACCAGTTTTGAGGCTGACATTGGGTAGAGCAAATGAAGTTGTCATTACATATGGTAAGTCCATTATGACAAACTTCCCTTTCACCTCTGGTCCCTCCATTTGCAGTGGCTGGGGACAGAATCTCCGGGTTTGCGATGGTCCCCAACCTGAGAATGAATGGTCCCTGGCTGTTGTATATGGATACCCGGTCAGTTGAGTTGACCAGTTGGAAGGCAGAATGCGGGTCCCATGTTTGAGCCTCATTCCAGCTGTCACAGGGACAAGGGAGTTGGCTCTCTGGAGGGTCAATTCGGCTGCCGTCCCATCCCACCCTTTCCTTTCCTCCTATATCTTATCCTTCCGTCAACCTGCGCAGTATTTCCGCTTGTGGAAGACATGCCTAGCAGCTATGCCGGGGTTTCCTAATCCAACAGCAATGATGAATGACAATACCTGAAATATAAAACTTAAACTCTATCCAATAATAAACATATATATAAAGTTAGGTTAAGTTAAGGTAAGCAGGATATAATTTTAACAAGTCATAAACATTTTACAAGTATTAACAATAATTACATACAACTACATTCCTCTTCGTTTTGACAACCCAGGTTGAGGACCTTCATCTCATCAATATGACTGATGAGCTACTTCAAGCTAAAGACCAAGGGCGACACAGTATTATGGCGTCACTTGACTATTCCCAGCCGTTCGACTCTGTGAACCATGACATGCTTATGTCAAAACTTAGGTTTCTCAAATTCGACGAGGATTCTCTCAGATGGTTTTCTTCTTATCTAGGTCACAGATCACAAGTAACTAAGGTGAATGGGAGGTACTCTGATGTGTACTTCATAGGGACGTAGGAGTTCCGCAGGGAACTTGTCTCGGACCTGTTCTATTCATCTTGTATACACAGGACCTCCACAGTGTGCTAGAATTCTCCAGTTTACATTCCTATGCTGATGATTGTCAACTGGTCGTGTCTTATGATCCGTCTGGATTTCATGAAGCAGTTAAGCTCATGAACTCTGATTTGTTCAGGTTGAAGCAATGGTCTGACGGTAATGGTCTGGTTCTTAATCCTGAAAAGTGTGTCGTGCTTAATTTTGGTTCCTATTACTTGAAACCTGCGAATAGTCTTCTTGGGAAGGTGGAGCTGGATGGCAGGGCTCTCTCTGTTTCTGACTCTGTCAAGGTTCTGGGCGTCAACATTGATTCTCAGTTGAATTTTCGCTTCCATATTAGTTATATTTGTCAGAAAGTTTTAAATAGGTTAAGAATATTCCATCGACTGAAGTTTGTGCTGACTGAAACTGCTAAGCTGAAGTTGATAAGATCTATGGTCTTCCCAATAATTCATTATGCCCAATAATTCATTATGCCCTTCCATCCTTTGGCGAATGTCTGACCATGGATAGTAGAGTGCTTCTGATGAGGTTGCAGAATAGAGCCCTAAGGTTTGTTTATAATCTTAGGAAGTTTGATCATATATCTGCATATTTTGAACAGGCTAAGGTTCTCACCTTGGGGAAGCAGTCTTTCCTTCAGACTGTATCAGTTGTACATAAGGTACTGTCTTCAAATGTACCTCCTTATCTGAAGAGAAAGCTTGTGCCTTGTGCATTGGTTAGGAAACGCTGTACCAGGCAGGATGCCTTGCTTGTAATGCCAAGAGTGTGGCTTGAGTTAGGGAAGAAATGGTTCTCGTACTTTGGACCCCAAGCATACAATACCCTTCCTCCAAGCATGAAATCGTTGAATTATAACTCATTCAAGGCCAGGTTGAAGTCATAGGTTTAATTAAGAGCATTTGGTTTATTTTATAATTTGACCTGTATATTTTTATTTTGCTGTAATGTCTGTTTTATTTTTCTCTTGTGTTGTGTTGACTCGAGTTGTCTTGAAAAACAGTTTGTACTGAACAACACTTGTAAATGAAAGCATTATTTATTTATTTATTTATCTCCTGGAAATATATCAGGTTCCACCTCAACATCATGTTTTTCCTCTTCCAGTCCTTCCTCATCAAATAAAAAAAGGGATGATGATCATTGAAAAGTTACACTGTGGATTTCATAACCTGCAGTTGTAAGATTGATTTGCAAATTTCATTGAATTTAGACTTTTGGTGGAATTAAAAGAAACTCCAAAATATTAACTTTGACCACTGAATTTAGTAGTAAATTTTATATACTTTGAGTTTAGTAAGTATACAATTTTATTAGCGAGGTGTCATTTAAAAAGTTAAAGCAAAAACTGAAAAAGTGTGAAAATTTGAGGTTTATCGGCAAATTTCGTCAAATTCACAGGTTTTCGGAATATAATGACACATAGTAATAACAACTTTGACAAGTGTATAGTATTTTATGGAAAATCTTGTCTACTCTAAATTCAAGAACAATCAACTTATTTTAACCTTGCCTCGTTTACAAGGTACACGAAAAAACTGAGAGTAGTTCGAAAAATGTGCGAAACATGTGAGGTGTATCGTCAAGTTTCGTTGAATTTCAAATTTCTTTGAAATATGAACTACATATAGTAATAACAACTTTGACCAATGAATTTAAATTAAATACCGTCTACTTTAATTTATGTCAGTATAATATTTTTAGTATGAGGTTTTGTTTACGAGTTGCGGGCAAAAAACGAAAGAAGTGCGAAAGATTTAAGGTGTATTGGCAAATTTTGTCAAATTTAAAGGTTCTTTGGAATATGAACCACACATAGTATTAATAACTTTGACCAGTGAATTTTATATTAAATCTTGTCTACTCTAAATGGAGCAACTATAATATTTTCTGTACGAGACCTCGTTTAAAAAGGTACGGGAAAAAATGAAAGATCGAAGTACAACAAATTTTAGTTTGATCGGCAAATGTCATCAACTTTAAAAGTTCTTCTAATATGAACCAAACATAGTAATAATACGTTTGACCAGTGCATTGTATAGTAAATTATGTCTACTTTAACTTAAACAAGTATAATATTTTCTGTACGAGGTCTCGTTTACGAGTTACAGGCCAGAAATTAAAGAAGTAAGAAAATGTTGAGGTTCATCGGCAAATTTGGTCAAGTTTCAAAGTTCTTTGGAATATGAACCACATTTAGTAAATACAACTTTGACCAAGATATTTTATAGAAAATCTTGTCTACTTTAAATTAAGCAAGTATAACAATTTCTGTACGAGGCGTCATTTAGGGCCTACAAGAAGAAATATGGAAAATGTGTGAAAAATAAGAGGTTTTTCACCTACCAAAAGTTCTCCCCAGGGCTTTCGAGGTCACAAACTTAGTTTTACAATCCTCGTAATATATCAAACAATCTCTGGTAAAAATATATTATTTACCGGCAGATTTAATGTAAACTGATCGTCTCTCCTTAAAAGAATCCTTCATCCTTAAATCCTTAAACAAGTCTGATACTCTTATTTTTACATTCCTTTGATATACAGGGAAGAAATTCAAACTGAAAATAAATAAAAATATTGGTTTATTAGAATTTACGTTAGTACAAAAATCGTTAAGATTAATATCTGAATATTAAAAATTAACATTTGAACCTATATATTGGGCTATGTGTACAACTTAACTAAACATAATACAGTACATATGTACAAACTGTAATGTACAATTAATTTTTCTGTCGTTTAGCACCTTTATACATACTCACTTTATATTACTTTATATTCAATTAAAGGATTGTTCAGAATTTTGTACTCTCTGTTTTCTTCATAACCTTGTCATGTCAAATATGTGTTTCAGTCATTTGGGTTTTGTATTCTCAATATCTTCTTTGTTATATTCACTGTATTTCTCTGGTCGTGCTGTTTTCTTTCCTGTTAGAAAAATCTTTTTCTTTTTCACATGTCTTAAGAAGTAATACTGTCCTTTTGTTGCCTTTTCCTAAAGACCGAACTAGGCTGATTAACATCTTCTTTAGGTACCAGTACACATCATCTGATCCAATACTCTTGCAATGCTTTATGTTGAGGTTATTTCCTGTTGTTTCAGTCCACTGTTTTTGTTTTTCTTTTAACGATTTAAGGAAGGAATTAATCAGTCAGGGTCAGTGGGAGCATGAGGTAACCTCTGACTAACAAGTTGTCTACAGTGACCCTAAGGATCCGTCTAAGGACCCTAAGGAGCCTCATTCCAGCTGTCACAGGGGCAAGGGAGTTGGCTCTCTGGAGGGTCAATTTGGCTGTGGTGTAGTCATAAATTGTCCAGTGTGGAAACGCTAAATGTTTTTGTTAAAATTGACAGAAAAGCAAATTATTGTGATATTAAATTTTGGAAAACCAGTGTGGAAACGCCGTGCCGTTCGCCGTTCCCATGCGTTCCCGCTCCACTACACCACTGGTTGTCTACACTAATAGACTGGATGCCACGTCTTTTAAACCCAGAGATTAAAATTAAAGTTTGAATTTAAAAGAATCCTTTATCCTTAAATCCTTAAAAAAGTCTGATACTCCTATTTTTACATTCCGTTAATATACAGGGAAGAAATTCAAACTGAAAATAAATAAAAATATTGGTTTATTAAATCATTGTTTTACCCTTTTTTCCTTATATTCAGGAAGGGCTGACACTCCCAAACCAGAGTATGACTCGAATTGTCTCTTTAGCGAGGTGTCTTTAAAATTCATCCAGTCATATAATTTCAACATTTTCCACTTCTCCTTGTTCCATCTAGCATAAGCCATCTCCAATTTTACCTGAAAAACATTATATTTAATTTTATCACCTGTTAAATCTATTAGATTTACATATGTGTTATCAAATATTAAATCTAAGAGATTGGTCATCCAAATTTCATCATGAAGTTTGGTTATTTTTGGAAGATTTTTAATTTCATGGAAAATGTTTTTTACCTTGTATAAAAACCACAATGGTTACACCAAATTGCAATTACAATCCCTTAGGACAAGAAGTGATTTCAGAGGACAGAAAAAGTACAAATTTTTAAGATGTCTTGCATATAAAGACAAATTAATTTGATGATCAATTTTACCCAGTAGCTACTACCATTATTGAAGAAACCCGTATGGTATTCTGTCGTCCTTATCAGGGGTGGTTTGGTAACTTTGGGGGCTTTTGACTGTGAACCGTTTGGTAGCCCATTTTACCATATCCCCCTTCACACATTTGGCAAACATACACCGTTCAAATCATCATACAAACAATATACACAAGTTGTCATTCATCATAACATATTCTTATACATTTATAACTTTACATTTTATATTCCGCTTAAGGTGTATAATCTGAAAATAGCCAATGTACCTTTTGCTTGACACCCTCTATAAAAGCAATTCTATTCTCTACGTATTTGACCTAGGATGTCTTCCAACTAACTCATCTTACTTTTTTCTGGAGATTGCTTTCTGTGAGGTTAGTCATGTAATCCCAATCGGCCTTGCTTAGTCGATTCAGCCATAAAGCTGTTTCTGTGTTGAGTGCATGCATGAAGTTCTCTGATTTATCTTGGTCCACTTCCCTAACAATGGTAAAGTAGAAGATTATAGCTATCACCGTCAGCACTAACAAGCCAGCTGACACCTTGATCCTTGGGCTGCAACAGACACCAATAGCATTTACTATAAATACTGAAGTAGACTTCTCATTGCCACTGTAAAATGTGTCCCTAGTTTTGTGTATGCCAGGATTGAAAGAGGTCGTAGTTTACAATAATCACCAACAGAGTATACTGCTGTCAACTATTACTTATCCTCTCAAGGAGTGGATAATACAACAGTTGGTGTGTCAGGAAGCAAACATAAGTTGATTATTACTTGCTTTCTGGAGTAGCAATATTTTAAAAGTTAACGTAAATAACTAAAATAAATAGTTGACAGTAGCACAATCTGTTGGTGACCTAATCAAACTACTTCAATTTTAAATTCTAGCATACACTAAAAGTGGGACAGCTGGGCCATATGGATGGGATGTCTCCTTCAGTATTTATAGTCAATGCCAATAGGGAATATTACTGTAATTTTAACGTATGTTCTTATCAAGTTGGAAGTATGTAGGTTTCTTCAGAAAGTTAAGAGGTTTCAGACCAGGCCACTCAAAATAAAATATGATAAAAACACATACAAAATAACCATTAAAAACCTGTAAAGCTCCAGAATAAAAATATGACTCGCTTAGGTTGTTTTTTATCATCCAAATTTCTTTTTATCCTTTTTCTTTTTTGCACAGGAATTCCCCTAATGCTGCCTTTCAATAGAACTCAGAACTCAGAAATCTTTATTTGCCAGTAAATATTTTACATAAAATACATTGGTTCGTCAAAAAACATTTCTATTTTAGTTCTACAGGGTAAAATCAGAACCAGTCCAGGTAGTGTTCATGAACTCATTTACATGATAAAAACACTTGTTCGTAAGAAAACATAAAACAGTCTTTCTATATAGCTTATCGTTAAGGTCACACACTTCACAGGGCAACTTGTTATACATTCTGCTGGATTTTACAATTGCAGAGGAGTCAGTTTTATGCAATCTATTTCTAGGTATAAGCTTCTATCAAGCTTCTAGAGCGAGTTCTGTACGTGTGGACCACCCCCCGAACACTGGCCTGCTGCAAATTTTTTCTAATGTATACAAACAGTATAAATACAAACTAATATAATACAAACAGACTACAGAGAGGATTTTCAGGTCCTTAAATATAGGCTGCAATGGTCAAACCTTCCAACATCAGCAATGTTATGTAAAGCACGTTTTTGGATTTTTGGACGTCGTCAATGTGCGGGGAGCAGTCCCATACAATAAGGTGCTAAAACAATATATTGCAGTAATTCAACTTAATTGATTCAAAATTCTCTATTTTTATAGTCAGACAATTTGCATTGAATAGTGCCACAGACTCTCACTATTAAGGATTACAAGATTAAGTCTAGACTGTAAGAATATTTTTAAGGCAATCATTTACTCTCTAATATTGATTTATATAGTGACTGGTCATTAAAATAAATCATCAAAACAGTACAAAGCCTTATAAATTAAATAATCCTTAAGTTTTTGCCTTAAATATGTTCTAATTTTTTTCTTTTTTAGTGTAGGTATTGTGGACAGGGCCGTATTTAGGACCTCTGGGGCCCCGGGCGTATACGAAAATGGGGCCCCTAACATAATACAGTACAAGCATGTATGTATATATATGTACATACGAAAGTCATTTTTCTATTCCGTAATATAACCTTATTGTTTTTAATAGTCTAGTCTTTAATAAATACACCAAATATACAAACAAATAACAAATTTTAATTTATTATCATAACTTCAAAAACTCACAAAATACAAATTTTGAATTTAATTTTCCTTACAAGAGTTAATATGGTTTTGCTTTAGCTCTCTTAAGCCTTTATCCAAACAGCTAATAATATATTAATTTAATCTATATAAATAAAGCAGAGTTCTTGTCTGTGTGCGGATCACCGTACGGCTAAACTACAAGGAGTTAAGGCATGACATTTTTAGGGTAGGTTCCTTTAGGTTACAGATGTACTTGATTCTCAGTTTCCTCTAGATCCTCTAGGGCTACTCCCCGTGGGACATCCAAAATTCCAATGTTAATCAAATGAGACTATACGGTTACAGTTTTCTGCTATTTATTTAACGTTATATTCAAATAAACAGCTGTTTTTTAACTACATTTTATACCCGGGTGAAACCGGTAAAATCAGCTAGTTTACAATAAAAAAACGGTATGAATAGTCAAAATAACATCACAAACTTCTAAATGAATAAAATAATCTCCTGTAGTTGCTTTACCAGAAACATATATTGTACTACGATAATTAAAAACAAATAACACATAGCATATATGAAAGAAAAGAGTGTTTTTATTCTATACACATTGATTACAAACTCTTTTAAAGATTTTTTGTCAATATACTGCTGGATAGGCTTTACTAAATAGTATTTCATGCAGTATAGACAGCGAACACAGTGTGGTCGCTAAGTATAGGCAATAAAAACTCCTTCTTTCTGCATTTATTGGCTGACAAATCATTAATTATATGATCAAAGTCAAGGCAATGCAGAGTATCATTTTCTATACTCAGGATGCTAAAGCTTTTAATCAGTCTGGTTTAATGCTAATTCAAAGGTAACTTTTAAAAAGTTTAAACTTTTAAAAAATAGTCTTTTTTATGTATGCATTTGTGTTTCACACAAAAAATATTCTTAAAGAAAGTTTAATTTGTCAACCGCAGATTTGATACTCAATAGGCGGGTTTTTATGATTGGCATCATGCGTTTGTACATGCGTCAGCTTTAAACTCAGTAGTTCGAGGCGGTGCCATGTTTAAAGATACAAAAGAATATTAATCCTGAATACTTTTAGTGCTTTTCTTTAGATTAATAAAGAAACATTTTGAAATGTAAAAAAAGTCAGTTATATTGTAGACGATTCATTATTTTACATTGTACATTATTTGTATGTCAGGTTTTACGTGATGATGACACAATGGAATGTTAATCCTCATTATTGGCTCTCGTCTCTTCCTACGTTATTTTAAACCAAGGTTCATACACTTTGTACAGGTTTGCTGAGTTTATTTAAGGTTTTATAGTTAACCGGAAGAGACCTCGTAAAAACAGCTGTAAGGTCACATGATCACCAATCCAATCTGCAGTGTTGCTGGAAACAAGATATTTATCGTACGCGTATCATATTTTCTACATCATTGGAATTAAAATTAACATGGTTTAACTGCTTACGTTCTATGATCAGCTGTTATTTTATGATACCAATATATTGTTTTGATTTATTTGTATTATTAGATTAATGGATTAAGGGTTTAAATTTTCTTTCTGCATGTTTAGTGACAATTTAAAAATAGCTGTACCATTATTATACCCTTAAGGTTGGCAACACTTTATAGTATGTTGCTGATTTATGCATCAGCTGGATGCCCTCGAAAGACATCTTTGCTGCGAACATTACTCTTATGGAAATAATCATACCTGGTGTTCAAAGAACTTTGGTGTTTACTGAACTTTTATTTTAAATATATCAATTTTGTTTTCTTACTGTCTTAAAATCAACTTTCATTTAATATTTTATTATTACCAGCTGAGTGTCAATTTTAAAGTTTTTTTATATTTTTGTTTACATTCTTTGACCTAAAAGAAATATACCATGTTCGTTGTACATCTCAAGGTGAAAGTTTTATTTTTTAATTATGTACTGGTCCTCCGATTATCCCCCATGATAACCCATATACATTTGTGGTCATCCCGGACCGAATAGCAATCATCACTATGGATTTAATATCCAATTTATCAATAATTCCATAACCTTTACCCTTTCTATCAACAACTTCACCGCTTATTCATCCAACTGTTCCCAATTCATACTATTACCTGCTCTCTCGTCACTCTACTAGAAGGTATGTGTACTCACTCGTCATTCTAATAGAAGATTTATGTACTCTATCGTCATTCAACTAGAAGATATGTCTACTATCTCATTACACTTGGCTGTTGTGAACCCATTAATGAATTTAACTTAGACTATTCATTCTCAAGACTACTAAGGTTAATTAGTGTTTATTAATCTGAAGTAAAAACATTAAAAGTATTCAGGATTGATATTCTTTTTATATCTTTAAACATGGCACCGCCTCGAACTACTGAGTTTAAAGCTGACATGCCCAAACGCATGATGCCAATCATAAAAACCCGCCTACTGAGTATCAAATCCACGGTTGACAAATTAAACTTTCAGTCTGAATCTTTATCGGTTATTGAACACAAGAAGCTCGCTGCGTATTTGAGTGAGGTACAGAATAAAAAAACCGAATTTGAATCATTATTACAGTGCGCCACCATGCTGAACGATGATGACAACTTGCCAGATGAAATACTCGTGCGTGATCAAGATTACATTTGCGAAATTTTCAATGGTATTTCGAGTCTTATTGAAGCGCTTCTAAACCCACGTAATGTGTCACCTCCCGCTGAAACAAGCAGTGACAGTTGTACTTCTACCATAACATCACAATTGCGTCTACCTAAACTTGACCTCCCCACCTTCCACGTAAAACTTACATCTTGGACCTTATTCATTCATTTATTCGATACTACGAAACATCATAATGATACCATTCCCAATGTTATGAAATTTCAGTATCTTCTAAGTGCACTTCGCGGGGAACTTTTCAATCTAATAAAAAATCTAAATATAAAACCAGAGTATTTACATGATCACATATAATCCTCTTCATGACCGCTACCATAACATACGGAGATTGCAATCCCTGCACCTAAGTCAACTTTTGGATCTACCAGCAATTACTGCTTCAAATATTCAATCCTTACGACAGTTTGTCAATTCATTCACTGAAAACTCCCAAGCTTTATCTGCCCTCAAATGCTCTGTTCACGAGTCTAACTCTCTACTTGCTACTGTATTATTACGCAAGATGGACGTTGAATTGCGTAAACATCTTGAAACCTTCCGCTCTAATGTACATTCAACTAAGCACACATTGCCTGAGGTAAATGAAATCATTGACTTTTTAACTACAGAGTGTAATCAAACTGAAGACGCCACACTGCATTCCATATCCCAAGCCACTGAGACTAACACCATATGCATTTGTAACGGAAGATTTGCTAATCAAAATTTGCATTCTCCTCGTAAAACCGTAACCATGATTGCTACTGACTCCAGGTCATCACTCACTCAATCATCGTGTTCACTTCTTCCGTGTTTTGCATGTGACCAAACCTTGCACAAAATATATACATGACCAGTGTTTAGTAAGAAGACTCCTCATGAGCATTATCAACTCGTGAAATCCAAAAGACACTGCATTTCATGCTTAGGGACTCATGATCTAAAACATTGTCAATCAAAGTCCACGTATCATACTTGCCATAAGCGGCATCATACACTTTTGCATTTCAGTGGCGATAACTGCCATCAAAGTCAAATCCCGCTTACCAAAGAACCTGTACCGGTCAAATCTAATACATTTAGTAAGGCCGATTCCACTTCTAACGAGAGAGTAACTGTTACCTTGACATCCCAAGATTCATATTTAACTTCCGCTTCAAGTGTCACTGTTCTTCTTGGAACCTTTTTAATCCAACTTAGGTCTTCCAATGGAACTTTGCATGTTTTTCGAGCTCTCCTCGACTCAGGGAGTATGTGCGACCTTATATCGGAACATGCAGTTAATATTCTCAATACTCACCGACACAGATCAGATGTTCAGTTAACAGGTATAAGTCACTGCTTATACTTGATAAACTCACTGTAGACCTTCCTCGATTGCCGATTTCTGCTGAGGTACTTAAAGAGATGCAACATTACACACTCGCTGATCCAAGCTTCCATATCCCCGGACGTATTAACGTTGTACTTGGATGATCACTGTTTCCACAATTGTTAACTCAAGAAAAACATTCGCTTGGTCCACATATGCCGTACGTACTCGGAACTCGCTTTGGATACGTTGTAATCGGTTCTGCTCCAGTAAAGCCTGATATTGGTTAATTTACACCATCTATACTTCTCCATACTCAAATCTCAATGTGTGCCTACATGCAGTCAGTGATGGCGATTTGGATTCTTCTCTGCAAAGATTTTGGCAACAAGAAGAGCCTCCGACTTGCACAAAGAAGGCTGAAGAAGATAATTTATGTGACAGTCACTTTGCCTCAACTAACATGAAATATGATCATGGACAGTATATTGTCTATCTTCCATTAAAAAATGCCGAACCTCAACTTGGACATTCACAAACTGCAGCAGACTAATATCCATGGAATGAAAATTTACTACCAATTCTCGATTTTCTCAACTATATCATGACTTCATGTATGAATACTCATCGTTAGGTCATATGTCCAAATTTACTGACATAAATCTGTCCCAAACTCATTATTTCCTTCCTCACCACGGAGTGTTAAAGGAAAGCAGCAGTACCACTAAGTTAAGGACAGTTTTTAAAAGTAGTTCAGGAATATCTCTAAATGACACATTACTTACTGGACGAAAGTTACAAACAAACATTTGTGATGTCTTGATGCAATTTCGCAGCCATAACTATGCATTTTGTTGTGATATCCGACAAATGTATAGACAAATTCTCATCCATCCTGACAGAATCTTGGAGACATGTTTCTTCACCTCAAAACTCTGCTGATTGCGTGTCACGCAGAACACTAGTATCTCAACTGATAAATCATCCTTTGTGGTGGAATGGCCCACCGTGGCTTCAGCTCCCTCCTCAACTGGCCACTTGCCCGAGTTATCAAACTCACCCTGGAAATGATGGAATCGTACGAGTTGTGACAGTAAGAACATCCACTGGCATTTTCAAAAGACCCACAGTGAAAGTTTTCCCGCTGCCGTTGACATGAACATTGATTGAAGCTGCACTGCTTCAAGGTGGCCGGAATGTTCAGAGAACTCTGGTGTTTACTGAACTTTTATTTTAAATATATCAATTTTGTTTTCTTACTGTCTTGAAATCAACTTTCATTTAATATTTTATTATTACCAGCTGAGTGTAAATTTTAATGTTTTTTTTATACTTTTGTTCACATTCTTTGTCCTAAAATAAATATACCATGTTTGCTGTACATATCAAGGTGAAAGTTTTATTTTAGCGAATTTCCCCTATAGGGAAGAAGCTATTACCGTAGTCGGCATGGTAAGACCTAGACCCGGGACCATGATAACTTTTCGTTTTGAGGTCCCCAGACCCCAAAAACACCATTCGTTTGAAACTGTATATATATATATATATATATATATATATGTATATATATATTTGCCCGTGGGTGCGATAACTCTAGTAAAAATGGTCCGATTTGGATAAAATTTGGTACAAACGTGTAAAGAATCATTTATGACTTTAAGTTCGAAAACCAGACAGATCTCCCCATCCAAAGTGGTATTTTGGGGGGGTTTTGTACCCCAAAAATGGGTTTTTTGAAGTTTTTACATGTAATATTTAAAAAAGTATAATTTTAGTTTTCACCATTAGATTCAGCTTTAAAAAAACACACAATTTGGTGTTTTGATCATTTCTCTACGTCAAATGGTTACAGAGATATTGAAAGTGCTATACACAGTACGTTGTCCAATATGTTATTCTTATGGAGAATAAGAACAATTTTATATTTCGCTTATTTATGAACGGATACTAATGAAACTTGGTATACGTCTTCATCTGGTTGTGGTCTATTGTTATTTGCACAAAACAGCAATTTTTACCTATAATTCCCGTAGCAGCAAACCTGCGTACTCAGCCCCATGTTATTCTTATGGAGAATAAGTAAAATGTAATGTCTCCCTTAGTTATGAACATAATTTAATAAAACTTGGTATGTGGTTTCACCTAGTTGAGTTATATTGATATTTGAATGAAAACCCATATTTTGTGTTCCTTGTTGCAGCTAACCTGCGTACTCATCCCCCATGTTATTCTTATGGAGAATAATCAAAATGGTATATATCGCTTATTTATGATTGTATATTGATGAAAATTGGGATGTGGTTTTACCTAGGTGATTTATATTGACATTTGCATGAAACCCCATATTTTGTGTTCCTTGTTGCAGCAAACTTACGTACTCATCACCAATGTTATGCTTATGGAGAATAATTAAAATTGCATATATTGCTTGTTTGTGAATACATGTTTATGAAACTTACTATCCAGCTTTATGTGGTATTAAGATATTATTATGCATTGTAAATTCGCTGAGTACGCAGGTTTGCTGCAACGGGGGTATTTATTTATCTACTGGTCCTCCGATTATCCCCCATAATAACCCATATACACCTGGTCTGAAAGCTCTACGATCCTTGATTTTAAACTGGATGTGAGGGTACTCGGAGAATTCAGTGTTGGCAACAATGATAAGCATACATTCCTAAACCCTCATCGAGACCGGGGCAGTGCTAATAGTATTGATTATAAATTGATTAAAAACAATCAACCTTCAAACTATTATCAAATCCAGAAATATAATACTAAAAACAAAAACAGAGGCTACAGGCTACCCTATTTTTATTATTATCTTCTTTATTATTATCATATCATATCTAGGATAACCTCAAACACTTAAGACTACTCAGTGTTCTACTCGTTAACTGACTTTCGTAAGAGTATGATTTTGATACTATTATTTGATTACTTTCCGTTTGACTGTTTATTCCTAATATTTTATAATATATCATATTGAGTTTTGGGCAACAAGAACAACAAACTTAAATTGAATTGTACAGAATCTGCAACTTCAAAGTACGCCAAAGTATGGCGGATATTAAACAATTTAAGGGGTTAGGGGACAGGCTCAAAAATTATTGCTCCAGATCAGGATCATCTGTTACAAATATACAAAATCTACAACTCATGCTCAGCAAAATAAGGTGCTCTACAATACTATCAGTAGTTCCATTTCAAATTTTACCTGCCCTATTCCTGTTACTGGATTAGGGCAAATTCATAAAATCCGCACAAAGTATTCAAAATAATAAACATTAGTGAATGATTTTGGGTTTGAGACTTATTTTGAACGTACGTCTTTTACAATTTAAAATTATTTGTATTATTGTCAGTTGAGGAAAAAACTATTCTTTTCAGAATAAAATTAAAACACTGCCTCGCGAGGTCCCCCTTAGTGGCCCGTGGGGTCCCACTTTCGTGATCTGGGGCCCCCCTTGGGCCCAGGGCCCCGGGCGCTCGCCCCGTGCACCTTTAGGGAAATTTGGCCCTGATTGTGGAAGAAAGGTAACACATTTTGATCCTGCATGTTGAGGTTGCAATAAGACTTTAAACGGTCAGCAGGTAGAACCAATTCATGCCAGCACCTGGTATTACAATTATGTCACTAGTGCCGAGCCAGACTTGTAGTCCTAATGACAGGGGCCAACAAGGTTCTACCAGTCAGCTGAGATGACCCAAGTAGTGGTAGTAAGTAATTAGTATTTAGTGGGACATACTAAGCCTTTTCAGCTAAATAATTGAACAACAGATAGTTTTAAAACTTGTTAATATATAAGGAACTTTGATTTTTCTGGGAAAGTTGCTATAAATTTTAATACAAAAATACAGGGGTGCCCACAGGGGGATGATAGCACGGGTTGCGCTATAAAATTTTATTTTGGGGGGATTTTTATTTTAGCAGGGAAATTTGTTTTTTAGGGGGGGATTTTTAAAATACCTTCTTTTAAATTAGAAAGAATGGGATTTGTACAAAATGTGACAAACGACTTTTATTTGGTTAACGAAACAGCATTTAGAGTTTATTTTATGTGAACACCAACGTCTGATCTTGATTAGGTCTCTCGGTTCAACATCGTCGTGCATCACGTAGTAATAT
Organism: Allygus modestus; assembly: GCA_963675035.1. NCBI lineage: Eukaryota > Metazoa > Arthropoda > Insecta > Hemiptera > Cicadellidae > Allygus > Allygus modestus. Next base: position 133,187,160 of record OY776113.1, on the reverse strand, counting down.
TCGTTCTGCAGGTGCAGGCGGCTGTCTGAATTGTTTCACGCATGACAACTTTAGTCAGTCATACTCCCAACATCTTTATTGAATTCCCCTAGATCTTATAAGTTATGTGTAATTCCCTGCATGAATATTTTGTGTAGTAGACACTCACATTTTATGTTTCAATGTGAGACATTTTACATACACAGTCAAAAGTAAGAAGTTAGTTAGCTAGTCAGAAGTAACTTTTCAGTATTAAATTTAACTAAAGCATTGAAATCAATCTAATGATAATTTAAAATGGTTCCTGGAAACAGGGGTATAATCAGGAGGGGGATATAAATTCCCCCCTACAACTCTGAACAAATTAAGAGAAAATAATTTACACTTCTTAATTAAAGTAATTTTAATTTATAGCTGTAGACAAAAACTCATTAGCTCATTGTAAAATGTTCTCAGATTTTGTCATGATTTTGTACAATGCTAAATATTTGTGAGTTGGCAAACCTGTACGTCAATGGTTTGTCTGGAACAACTCTTGATGTGGGCTTTTATTTTATAAAACGTTTAGGTATTATGGTTTCCCAATGTAAATACGTTGTATTTATATTTTAGGTTGTTATTCTCAAATTATTTGTGTTTTATTACATTAAAATCATCATCATCATCATCATCAGAAGGGGCGGACATGGGTCCCAAGGCACATCAGTCACATTGGGCTTATTGCGCACCCTCAAAAAGAAATGAGAGAGGTTTCAGAACTCCTCCAGGTTCAAGAGCCTGATAAACTGCATCATCCTATCGACGAGCTCCTCAGGAGGCAGGTATCCACCCCTGACCATAGTTCCCAGAGTTGAAGCCCTTACCTCCCTAAGCTCATCGCAATGAAAGAGCAGATGGTCTGCAGTCTCCTCGTACTGCCTACATTTCCTGCATGCAGGGTCACCATTGAAGACGCCTATCCGAGAGAGGTGTTTCCTTAGGTGACCATGGCCCGTAATCATACCTGTGATACGCTTAATGTCTAGCCTGCTGAGACCCAGGAGCTTTCTGGTGACCTGCTGGGATGGTCCCTGGAGGTTGAGCTTGCTGACCCTGTGGAGAGGGGCTTTACCCATCTCCTTCTATGACAGTCCCGAGCCCAAGCGCCGATCACCTGCGAAGCACAAGAACGAGATATCCTACAAAAAGGAGGGGGCCCATAGGAGCTAAGGAGGCAGCCGAGTTAGCCAACCTGTCCGCCACCTCATCACCCACAATCCCTGAGTGGTCAGGTACCCAACAGAGAGTGACCATGTTGTGTCAGTGCAAGACACTGTTTTATAACAATCCCAGACAACCCTAGACCTGAACTCACAAGAGTCCAGCGCCCTCAGTGCAGCCTGGCTATCCGTAAAGATGCTGATGGAGAGGCCCTCTTGTCCCCTCCTCAGAATCTCCCCCGCACACACCATGATGGCGGTAATCTCCGTCTGGAACACAGTGGGAAAAATGCCCATTGGCACCCCGAGATTGACACCATCCTGCACCCCGTGGCTGCCAGCGCCTGACCCGCTCCTAGACTTGGAACCATCCGTAAACCATTCTCGGTCTCCAGGAGGGAGCGGACAAACACCTTTGCTCCAGTCATCCCTGCTGGGAATGCACACCTGGAACGACCTGCTGAAGGAGAAAGTTGTGGGAAGGTGATCAGAGGGCATGTCCAAGATCTCACTCTGAACCACCTGAATGGTCTTTTTGTGGCCAAGTGGTTCGCCCGGCAACACCCAGAGGTTCTCACACTGGAGACGGTACGCACCCATTCTAGCCACCATCTTGATATGAATGTATATGGGCAAAAGATCAAGGAGACACTCCAAAGTGGCACCCGGGCTGCAACTGAGAGCTCCAGTGACAAGTAGGCCTGCGAGCCTTTGAACGCCCGCCAGCCTCCGCATCGCCACAACAGCTTCCAGTTTCGTCCACCGGACGTCATCGCCGGTTTCACTACTGCAACATAAAGCTAATGCATTAGTTTGGGTTTAAGCCCCCAGGTAGATCCTACCATCCGCCTGCAGGCAAATAGGGACCACTTGCCTCGATCAATGACCCTTTGCAACTGTGGCCCCCATTGAAGGGTTCTGTCCAAAATGACCCCTAGATACTTAACCTGGTGCTGAGGAGCAATGGTGGACCCCTGCAACCGAAACGGCCCGATCCCCGCAATGTTCCTTCTCCTTGTGAAGGGTACCACAACAACCTTTGAAGGGTTGATGGAGAGGCCAACCTCCCCACACCAACGGCCCATTGCCCTCAATGCAGAATTCATGAGGTCTGTGACCGTATTATTGAACTTACCTATCACCAGGATAGCGATATCATCAGCGTACCCTTGACCAAAAACGCCGCTGTCATTGAGACTCTGGATGAGATCATCAACAACCAAGTTCCACAAGAGAGGAGACAAGAGTCCCCCCTGAGGAAAGCCTCTGGTTGTCCTTACCTCGACCGTCTCGCCGTGAAGCGAAAACTTAACCCTCCTACCTCGAAAGAGAGCCTCAATCCATCTACAGATCACATCACCCAGGCCCCGCGCCCTGATGGCATGCAGAACTGCCTCTGTTGCAGTGTTGTGAAAGGCCCCCTGGATCTCAAGAAAAGCACCCACTGCGACTTCCTTGCAGCCTATGGCCTTCTCTATCCTACCCACAAGGTGGTGCAGGGTGGAGTCGCATGACCTACCTTGAATGTAGGCATGCTGGTTGAAATGAATAGGCGATGTCCGCAAGGCTGTGTCCCAAGCATACCTCAACACTAATTTCTCCAGCGTCTTCAACAGGAAAGACGTCAGAGAGATGGGTCGGAAGGACTTGGGGTCCGTATACCTATCCTTACCGGGCTTTGGAATGAAAACAATTCTCGAGGAACACCAGGGAGAGGGAATGTGTCCGAGAGCCAGACTTGCTCTGAACAACCCACAGAGAACTGGGAGTAGTGTTTCAATACCCTGTTGAAGACACATCGACCTGACATCATCCGGACCCGGCACCTTATAGGGACTGAGAGAGTTGACAGCCCACCTGATTTTGCTGAAAGTCACAAGCCGACCAGCCGAAGCCCAACGTGTGGCGCAGGCCCGGCCAGCCGCCCGAGAGTCCTCTCCGTTTTCAGGTTGCTGAAGCAAATTGCTTCCAGGAAAGTGCACACTGTCCATGAGCCTTAACATATCCTGCGGATTATGGACCATCACCCCATCAGACCCCTCAAGAGTGCCCAACTCAGAGGATCTATCTCTTACCATTAATTTGTGGAGCCTAGAGGTCTCCCTCATGCTCTCCACATTGCTGCAGAAACTTTTCCAGGAACGCCTTTTAGCCCTCCTGACGGCGAGACTGTATTTGGCCAGCATCTCATGATTTACATTAAAATATACTTGATCCTTTGAAAATTTTAAATACAGGTTAATTGAGAAAGTTGTGTTTGCCTCTGACGAACGTCGCGTCGTACACTCACTGATTGCAATCAAGGAACTATGTTTAAATCAATCACTAATATTATAAAAATGACTTGGTGTCTGTCTGTCTATTGTTCCATCACGCCAAAACCACTTGACCAATTCTGTAAGTTTTGTACAAATATAGTTTATGTACCCAGGAGTGTCATAGGCATATTGCCGTTTAGGAAAGTCCTCAGGGGTCATCTGTCCCACGGGACTTCCAAGTCCCCATGTTATTCATATGGAGGAGAGTTTTATTTGGTTTATGTCACATGTGTTTTTTCTTAATTCAATTCATTTCAATAAACAGCTGTTATGAGGATTAATATCTAACTATTGACTGTCATTGTTTTGTTTACAATAATTTTTCTACTCTGAATTTTCACCCAGTTTTGAAACACGGGCATAGCAGCCAGTCTGTAATAAAAATTTCCATCTTTTAGGGTCTTTATAGTCTAAAATTATGAGTTTAAAGGGACGATTTGAAATTGCTTTGAGGGGACTTAACCTTCACTATGAAGGTCTTTGTGAAAGTTGTGAAATGGGGAATAGAAAAGAATAATGTAGTTTTAAATTAGGGTATTATTTCACCCCACATGTTAACACTTCAACAAAACCCTGTTAGCTAATATGTCAATTGCAATCAAATCAAATCAGTCTTTATTCAAACATACATTCAAGATGTACAAGAATGTGTCATAAAATATACATAAACCATACCATATTAAATAAACAATAACAGATAAATTTCCTAAGACAAATATTTTTAACAATTGTTGTTCATGACAATTCAAAAGTTAGCTTTTGTAGAGTAAAAATCATCCATACAGTAAATTGGCATATCTATTAAATATTCCCTTAATCTATTTTTGAATTTAACCAAATTTTCCTCATTTCTTATACTATCCAGAAGGTAGTTTATAAATTTTATACCACTGTAAGAAGGACTTGGCTTATACGTACTTTTCTTTTTTTATGTTTCTTTACAGTAAAAGTTTCTTTGCTTCTGGTGTTGTAGTTATGTACATAATTTTGTCGTTTAAATTTTAACTGATTAGTTTTTACAAACATTATTGTTCTATATATGTAAAGGCTATAGACAGTCATTATTTGCAACTCTGTAAAATGTGTTTTGATTAGTCCATTTTTAAGCTAAGTATGCACCGTATGGCTCTCTTTTATAAAAGTAGAATTTTATTTAAGTTAAAACTGCTCATTCCACCATAGACTTCAATTCCATAAGTAATATAAAAGTGTAAATTGGCAAAATATACAGATTTTAATGTTTCTTTACAGCAAAATTGAGCTAGTCTTTTTAGTGCAAATATACCAGAACTGATTTTCCTACAAATTGCATTTTTCATGAGTTGTCCAACTAAGGGTGCTATCCAAAAAAAGTCCTAAGAATTTTGTTTCAGTTTCATAGTTATTATTTGTACTTTGCATCAGCTCTGAATTTTTCTGCATTTAAATTGTATTAATTGTAAAAAGATTATTGTCATTTATAACAAATCTATTAAAATAACCCCTGTGACAAGAGTAGTTATAGGATTATTTAGTTATCATATTTATTTAGACTACACATACTGTAAACTTATAATTATATACTATTCATCTTAGCCTATTTATAGAATATATTTAGCAACAATAAAAATATTATCTTGTAAAAAATATAAAGACAAAATAAATGCTATTGATGTGTATATGCAATAGTAATTGCAAATTTATGTAGCAAATATAAAATAAACTAAATAATAGCAAACATAGCCATTATTCAAGTTTTGTTTTTGAGATTATTTTTATTCAGTAAGCAGGATACAAATAAGGGTGCATTTATAGATAACCCTATTTAACACAATTTTACACACTACATTTAATGGGCAACGACTCCATCCCCGAGAGGATGTGCCAAGGATAATTTGGCGGGGGAGGGGGGAATCGCGCTACTGCCTTTGGGGGGGATGGGTACCCCTGCAACAATATGCTGGAGAATTCTCAGTTTTCGGCTCAGCAGTTGTGCCATTTCAGGGGTAGGTTTTAGTCTCTGCTCAGTTCCAGAGGGCCAAATATGACAATCACCTAATAATTTTAGATTACTAAAGTTTAGTTTGACTTCAAGGACCCTTTCATAATTGACATCATATAAGCTGTTAATAACGATAAAGTTAAACACGATACGAGTTACAAACAATACTTTTCATCACACTGTAAAAAATAATAACAATGAAACATCTTTTCAAACATTTTTATCAGGTGTTGCATTCAAAATCAACTGTTCTCATATTAACCTAACGTAAACACAGTGTAAACACTACTGTTGTCATGAAGTTGTGAGAAATATTACTCATCAAACCTGATAAAAATTTATCATTATTATTATTATTTACTGTGTGATGAAAAATATAGTTCATAACTTGTACCTAAAGTGTTTTTCCGGTACTTGATCGAATTTCCCCACTCGGCTATCTCCTCCCACGGAAATCACGATCGTGTACCAGAAAAGACCACTTTCGGCACCAGTGATGAAATATACTATTACATTTGTCTGCTAACTAGATTAATAGGAAAAGTTGATTTCAGTGTGGAAAAAACTCCGGGCTGTTATTTTGGATCTAGAGTGGGAAAGTATCACTTCGGATACTCACAGCTGATACTGAAAATAGTTCCGTTCGGACATTGTGATGAAAAGTTAATCTATGTACATCGTCCTTAGGAATAAGAGTAAGTTCAATAACACAAAACTCTTTTGTTTTTTGTTTGTTTTATGAATTAATAACTCTTACTCAACCCCTCAAATCCACTCTGCACACATCAACTATGAATTACAGAGATACTAAAGCCTGTATTTCAACCTAACGTTTAATTATTCGAGTCAACTTAAAAGCAGTTGTGTGCATTATTTAAACCGTATAATTATGCCTTCTAAATAAAACAGAAAGTATGACCTCATCTACATATAAATTATATGTAATTTATTATCTCAGCTGTTTAGCCATCAAGGACTATGATTCGTTATGATAATTGTTTCATGATACTGAACTAAACATATCATACAGTGGGAATGTCATATTTTATTTTTTACAACATTGTTAAGTCATATAGACATATACAAACCTCAGTAGTACATGTATGACATAATCTGGCAGTATGAATCAAAAGAACATAAAATTAAGAACTGAAACCATTTATGATGGCTTTTTGAAAGCTAACAGTATAACAAGTTGTGTAAATTTAAAAAAAAATTCCTAACAGTTATTAACATTTGATAATTACAGTGGTTAGAGGAGTTGAGGCAGGACATTTTTACTTTTTTTTGCACAATGACAAACGTAAAATTCCCTTTTCTCTAAAGTACAGTAGTTTGAAGTTATGGGGGAAAAAATATATACAATTGTGGTGTTCCCTTGAGGACTTAATGCATTCAAAAATAAAACTCATAAAATGTCTTAAATATGGATTGTTAAGATTTTCTGCTGAAAAATTAGGAACTATATCTGATTTTATATCTATTTTATCATAATATCTGCCTCTTTCTTAATTCTTCATTAATTTACTCATCATAGGCATGAATAACAATTATTGTAGAAGTGTCATTTACAAAATGTACAGTAAACATCACCATACAATGCATCCAAAATATTTTGACTTTTGACTCAATTGTATGATTCGACAGCACATGGTACAGCCAAGGCTGGTGGGACACAGCACTGACAGGTCCAAAAGGTCCAAAACCGTTTGTTGCCAACCAGCCCTGAGCTCTGCTGAGTATGTCTGAAGTTGTGAGAATTGCTATAAGTTGTAGTTCCATTGATATTAGAACCAGGGCCGTCGCGTAGTTTTTTGGCGCCCGGGACGAGATTTCGTCAGACGCCCTCTCTAAACCAATTCATTTCCAATTCTACCCAACATTAAACCTATATGTAAGGATTCATACAAAAAACACAAACATACAACGATCGACGCGAGAAAGAGCGACGCTACAGCGAGTGACACTATCAAATACATGTATAAACAGATACGGTAAAACACACAACAAGCCAGGGCCGGATTTAGGAGCTGTAGACTCCTAGGCTCAAACAGTGGTGCAGGCCCTTGTTGCGATCCAGGTCCAAGTTGGTGACCTTTTTGTTTATTGTATAATCAGGGCCGTACTCGGATGGTGGGAAGGGGGGACAACTGCCCTGGGGGCCGGGTCTGTCAGGGGGGCGCGGGCTCAAAAAGGGGGACCCGGTGTCTCATTTACGACCCTGTTGTCTAAAAAAAGTCACCAACTTGGATCCGGACGGCAACAAGGGCCCACACCACCAGGCCTGCCCAGGGGCCCGTGAAAGCTGAGTACAGCCCTGTGTATAAGGCTTTCTGTTGTGCCCTAGGTTAGCACCTATGTAGCCTATGCTTAAATTCGGCCTTGCAACGAGCAACGCGACTTGGAGGTGGTAGGACAAGTTCAAAGCCGCATCGCGTCTAGATGTTCGTTTGCAAATTTGTGTTTTGCAAGTTAGTTTTGGCACTCAAACTAGCAAAAAAAAGGTCACCAGCTTGCTGACCTGACCGGTAAGGGCCCGCACCACTGGTTGAAACTAGGGGCCTACAGCTCCTAAATCCAGCCTGATTTGGACAGTAACACTTCACGCGGTAATTCACTTTCCATATTTATTTTTTGCCACTGAGCTCCCGACAGCATTTTTTCCACTTTGGACCTTGGTACAATTCACGTAACTCATCAATGCGAAATCACTGTGATAGACTGACAGTGGCAATTGGGCGAGAGGTTGGAGGGGTACGTGGGGTAAGTTGGTAGAGGATGTGAAGTCAGTGTCTCTACCAAGAGTCAGCGTCCTCAGATCGGGTGTAATATTAGAACCGCGCAACACGGCAAAGAGTGTGTGCATGGATAGGGGCTTTCAGACTATGTAATATCATATATTAACTGGTAATATTGATGTATAATAATAAGAAAGTAAAGAGCTGGTTCCCACTACACGTTAGAGATCATTATTAGGCTATTAATAATAACAGTATACATAGGGCTGGATTTTTAAGCATAGACTACATGACCGCGCGCCTAGGGGCCTGCACCACAAAGGGAGCTTGCACCACACAAAACCACATACAAAAACCATTCATACGAAAAAACACCAACCTGGCTGGACAGCAGCAAGGACCCGTGCCACCGGTTGGACCTAGGGGCCCTCATTAAGCTGGGGGTCCTAAATCCGGCCCTGAGTATACGAGAAAATCCAGCTGCTCAGTTTAGAGCAAATACTTATTTTGGGATAACTTAGTATAAATAGCACATTTAAAGTTATTAGTGTCAGATATTTATTTGTTCAAACAAACAAAAATGCAACGTATTGTTCAAATTTCTCTTTGACCTAACTTAAAAATATGTTTTTTTGCAAATAACTTAATTTTTTCCAATTATTGCGTTTTACTTTTGCCTGCCGCGGCGCCCCTCTTGCCGAGGCGCCCAGGGCAATCGCCCCGGTCGCCCCGCCCACGCGACGGCCCTGATTAGAACGACCATATACTTGCAGAGGGATGGCTTGGAGGGGGAGTGGAGGGACTGTTGATGGGTGTCGTAGGAGGGACAGACGTCGTCCCGCACAAATCAGCAAATTTCAGTCGTGCTTGGAAGCCTTGTATTCTTGAGTGGTTTGAACCAATGAGCTAAATTATTAGGCTCATTAGTTTGAACGCTTTCGGCTATTCATTGACACATTTTTATTATAAATTCAAGCAAATAGTTAAGGATAAGTATAAATTATATTATTTCAAAAGAATTCATTTAATTAATTAATTAATTTTTCTTACCACTGAACCTAGAGACAACCACAGGCCTTGCCATTGACAGTGGTATCACAATTGTAGAAGTAAAAGTATAATTTACTGACTATCATTGAAGTTTTGAAACTCCTAATTTGTTCTTTAAAGCACTGCCTATGATTAGCTTTTATGCTTCAGTATATACTTGTTAGTAAAATATAACGCCAATTTTCAATGAAAACAAGGGGTAGGAAAATACAAGGCATGTTTTTAAAGTAAGTACCGTTTTTGAATTCCGCCGTTGTAGCGCTGCTATTGTCTTTCCTGCATGCTGCACTGTCTACCTGCATCTATTGGCAAGCCTGGGACGCAACTATGGCAAAAATCGACCGGGTTTTAATTTGTTTGGGAGCGTTCAAAATGGCGCTGACGATTGAAGTCCCCGCCAACTGTAAAGTCGCGCTCCGATTAAATTTCGAAGTGTTAACAGTGTGAAAGCGGCTGAAATTCATCAGAAGATTAGTGAAGTGTATAATAAAGTAGTGTTCGACACCTTTAGCGTCAAGAAGTGATTCGACACCTGTGACAAACTGGCATAAAAAATCAACTCCTTCATCCTCGTGCCATTCAAGAGAAGACAACTCGTTTCCCTTTCCCAAACGCTTGGTTTTATACAACTCAGTCAACATTTTTCAAATGTGAGCACAACTTTCAATAATTTAGTTGTTCAGTTACAATTACATAAAAAACACTTCTAACACTAAAAGAAACTCAAAATATAGCGACGAAATCTAAACCGTCTGTTCCCTCTCACGTTTTGATCAACTTTATGCACCAACCCTTCAGTAATGACAGTGGGTAGCCCACTTCGTTCCTGAACATGAACATTCATGTGGCCATCTTGACATGTTCTAACCCATTTGCGTACAATTCTATTCCTTATTTTGTTTTTCCATACACTTCACTAATCTGCCTATGAATTTCAGCCACTTTCACACAGTTAACACTTCGAAATTGAATCGCAGCGTGACTTCACAGTTGGCGGGGACCTCAATCATAGGCGCCATTTTGAATGCACACTAACAAATGAAAGCCCGGTAGATTTTTTCCGTAGTTGCGTTCCAGGCTTGCCAATAGATGCACCAATAGATGCAGGTATGCACAAGGCAGCATGCAGAAATGCCAACCGCAGCCGTATGGTACTTACTTTAAAAACATGCTTCGTATATTAACAGGGTGAAAAACAGGTGATTCATAAATAATCCAATCAAAATATTCCTCCTGAGTAATATGCACCCAACTCTTCATGTACTTAATGTTTGACACACGAGTTAATTTTTATCTAACTAAAAATCATATCATGGTTAAAGCTCTCACATAGTTTTATTGTTTAACCATCCATCACTATGTTTTATTGGACTTACTTGCTTACTGATCCTTGTGAACTCTGACTGACTTTAACAGATGAGCTTGTTGCACTAGGGTCCTCAAATTCATCCTCACTGGTTCTCAGTCGTTTATATCTGGGAAATTAAAATCATAATTTGATATTTTTTCAGAAACTCAAAGCATAGACTCATAGCACAGACTCATTGAAACTTCAGTCCTCTGGCTGATACTCACACCTTTATAATTGGGTTATTAGTGAATTTCCTTTGGAAAGTGCCCGCATGTTACAAAATGTACAGTAAACATCACCATACAATGCATCCAAAATATTTTGACTTTTGACTCAATTGTATGATTCGACAGCACATGGTACAACCAAGGCTGGTGGGACACAGCACTGACAGGTCCAAAAGGTCCAAAACCGTTTGCTGCCAACCAGCCCTGAGCTCTGCTGAGTATGTCTGAAGTTGTGAGAATTGCTCTGGTGTGCATGTTTATTAGCATGACCCGCACGGTGAAACTTAAGCCCGGCACCACCATAGAAGTTCCTAACGTGACCTCCTGAACACGTTTTGGAGGGTCGTTCAAAATTTTATATATATATATGTATATATATATATATATGTATATATATATATATATATATATATATATATGTGTATGGACTCTAGCAGTCACATTTATTGTCCGATTTACTTCAAATTTGGTAGGGACGTTCCTTTCTATAATCTGTTGGACAAGTTCGTTGGGCAAAACAATCGGAAAACTCTAAACCCATTTTTTGGGGATTAATCTTTCAAATTTCGGGTTTTGGGCCCAAAAAGGGTCAGAAAAGCCCCAGATGTAAAATTAATGCATGTAAAATGATGGCGATTAGAGAGGCGAAAGTTGTAAGCCCTCTCTCGTCATTCTAGCATAAATATTTACCGAGTTATTAAAGAAAATGTGTATCGGCTAAACACAGTACGTTGTCTTATGGGGGTTTTACACTAGAAAAGCCTGTTATTCCTTTTTAAAGTACTTTTATTATCCCCAGCAACCTCACGCCTACTTTCAAGCCTGTCTGGACCTTTTCCTAACCTTGTAATGCGCAAAATTGTATTCCCAGCTTTGCAAGTAAATGGAACCAGGATTATCAGAATAGCCAAAAATCAATGTTTTCAGATTTCAATAAAAATTGGACAAATGTATGTTTTTACACTGATTTTGAGTTTTAAAAGTTTTTATGTGGAAATTCACTTCCCTCACGTCAGCGTGCTGCATGCAAACTCGTTTATGTTTTAATGGCTAAACATTCATCTTAAAACATGGACATGAACTTTTAACTTAAATTATTTAAACAAGAAATTTGTAACTTTATAAAGATGCCCAACGATTAATAGATATTCAAGCACCTAGGGTAGTAAGAGCGTCATTACAGCGTGAGGGCGATACTTGAAAGCACGAGTGCATTAAACGCCTGAAGGCGTTATGGCTCTTACTACTCGCGGTGGGTACACTATTTATCGCCCTCCACCCCACAATATAGACAATGTAAATCTAAAAAATAGTAGTTTAGGAACTGGCACTGCAGGTTAAGGTTAGATCAGCATCAAAACAAACAACAATTGTATGTTGTAAAAACTTTGATTGTTGTACACACAACAGCTGATGCCATTGGAACAGCGATTAAGCTCTGCCGGGACTGTAATCGTAACCTTATCTGTCGTTAGCTCCCTGGTATGCAATAAAGCTCATTTCTCACCACTCAAGATAGGGAGATTTAACATGTGGTGGGTGATAAATAAATAAAAATTACTATTTCAAATTGTAAGGTATTTTTCTCAATCAAAAATGAATAGGTATTTATTTCAAGGATATATATCTAATGATGTTTAATATGAATAGTATTATCTAGTTAAAGGATATCATTCAAACCAAATATATTAAATTTAAATTAAGAGGCTAAAAATTAAATATAATAATCATTCAAAACCTTCAACACTGCATATTATGACTTTTTGATTAGAAAATCAAAAACTGATTTCATAAAACCAGTTAAATATTAACTTTTAACTAATACAATTTGTAGGGTGATATCTCTCATTGGGTAATGAACGTAGTAAACTAAATGTAAATCAAAGATGTTTTAATGCTTTTTGTTTTCAGATATCACAGTTATTAAATTATTTCATAAATATTATGATGACCAAGTTTGTTTAGCATTATATAAGAATAACCTGCATTTATGAAAATTTTGCTTATTATCTTTCACTCTGAAAATAAACCAGTAATATAAAAGATAAATGGAGCAGACAATTGCATATTACTGCATATTATTTTTTTAACTGAATCCGAATCAATACCTTATCATTAGTAATACAAGAAGAGAAACAGAAACTCATTTGGATGACAAACATAGATTCAAATTTTTAAAGAAAAACACCCATATTAGAAACAAATTCTTTAAAACACTTCAATAAATGAGCTTCAACTAGAAAAAAATATTGACGAATTAAAATTAAAATATAAATTGATTTCATTGAACAAGGTATGAATTTCCAGGAGGAATTTTTAAATAAAAACAAATTATAGTTTTACTGAAGCTGATTTATAATATATTGTATATACTATTGTATGTATTATTGTATACTTATAAGAATTTAGTTTAATTTAAGATTGACAGGATTATGTACGAGAATAAATAAATAGATTTTGAAATTGATTTGATTTTACTAGAAGAAAACGTACTGTGTTAAGTGCTTTTTGATGTAGTTCAGTGTAGAGTAAACAGATAGCTCCAAGTCTTCAATTTTAGGCCACTGTTTGAATGTGGGAGTGTCACCTCTTAACAAAATTATATTGTTTCTCTATGCCTCTGCTTTCAGTGTGCTTATTCATTGACTGTGCTTGTGTGCCTTTCAAAATAAATGCTGCAATGTGAGATTTTCTCACATGTGAAACCTCTACCCTCTTGTCTATTTCGTCAAAATGACATGTAGTATTATATTTACGAGTTATTTTGTTATAGTAACTATATTTCAATATTTTTTCATGAATAATATAAAATGTTAAATTGTCAAACAATTACTATCGCAAAAAATAAAATCGCTGGGGGCCATGGCTCTTTAAACTGAAGCTAAACTTAACTTCTTTACTCAGTATAACTGCTTTCAATGCATTAAAATAAATATTTTAAATTCATAAATGGCATTTATCTTTAATACAAATTTAAACCTAAATACATATTTAGTTTCTATTATAACATTCAGTATATTCAGTTGACGTATTGCGTTTTTGTACATGTAATAGGTGTTTAAACATTAAATCCATTTTAAGTACTGACTGAGAATGTCACAGCAGAAATCTATTCATTACCTACCATTCAGATTGGAATTGATGATTTTTATTTATAAAATGAATATGTAATGATTGTGTTCATGCCAAGTTCAATATGTGTCAAACCTTCATCCCCTATTATACTGGTATAACAGCAGTATTAGTTTAGCTTTTCTTAAATATTTGAAAACTATCAATGTAAGTTTAGTTGTAATTGTTTATGCCTGAATTTACTTTATTATAATCCTTCTGCAGGTCATTAACAATTTGTAGGTATTACTTTATTTTTTAAGGGTCTTCTTTTCAGCAGAAATGAATTCTATTAATCTTATATAATAACATTTTTAATGGGCCTGTATTCAGTATGTTAGTATGATTAGGGCTCCACTGAGTTAAGAGTCTCTGTTTAACCATTTCTTATGAATTTCTTTAGTCCTACATGAGGTTTATATATTTACTAGATAAAACCTGTAACATTCAAACTAATACTTTTGTATAACAACTTCTGAATCCACACTACAAATGATGTTTACTCAATAACAGGAACAACTCAACTGGATTTTTTTATCATCCGATCATAGTGAGTTTTGAAAATTATAAAAAGTAAACCAAATGCTTTAAAGAAAATTTCAAATGAATAATACTTATGGACATTAAACATGGTTTCTTCAATCTTACAACTCTTCAACTACCTACAACCTATTCCTAATAATTCAGTTGATATTAAAAAACAATTTTCAAGACTTTGGAAAAATGCAATGTTATTTAGCTAGGTATTTAGAACAATTTTAAGTTAAATCTCCTCAGAGTTCATATTTAATTCTAAAAAACTCAAAAGTTATTATTTGAGTTAAATGAAAACATCCTTGTAGTGGGGCTTTGCAATTACAGTACATGCCCTCTTAACCGGCCTCGCTTTAACCGCCCATTGGATTAACTGGCCTCTTTCCAGGAAATGACTCACTTCCGCTGCCACAGTCGACAACAATACTGTAAAAACATTCAGGACACAGCAAGTCGATCATATGTTTCCATAGTTAGCAAGAATTGCATATTAGTATTTATTTTTGGTACCATTTTTTAAACTGTCGTTTAGGTTTTATAATTTTCAGAATGTGACAATACTAATTAAGGTGTTATTAGTTTTATCCGCCTTTTTAGTTATCAGACCAAGAGTTCGGTCCCATGGAGGGCGGTTAAGAGGGTGTCTTCCGTAGTGTTGAAAACAACACAATAAGCCGCTATTATACGTCCAATGACACCATCCCACCAACAAGTTGACACCACAACAAAACAAAATATCAAATACGATGGCACGTTTTTGAGGGTTATTAGTCAGAGAGTAATGAGTGACTCCTGTATTAAATTTTAACTCATTGCATATATACAGATTATTAACTTATTATAATAAGTTAATAATCTGCTGAGTCTGAGTTAATAATCAGTTAATTGACTGCTGAGTTTAATAGGTTTTAACAGAGGAAAGTCAATATAACACCTAACATTTCAGCTAGGTGAAGTTTATACCTAGTACATTTACCACCAATTGGCAAATAAGGCTAACCACCGACCGATTAACTTAAACCTGATTTTTTCAGACTACTCATAAGTGAAATATATGTTTCAAACTCATAAACTGGATAGAAGCATTTCTGACCTTTAAAGCTTATAAACAATCTTAATAACAGTATATAAACTGAAAATATTTAAGCTACCCGCAAAATTTAATTTTCTGTACAAACATAACATTTAATAATATAGCCATATTAATCAATATTTCCTTAACCATGTTCAGTTAATTGATGTGTTTTGTATCTTATTCATATTTTATTGAATGTCAAGGGCCCAAGGCAGTGCCTAGTTTAGTGGCCCAAGGCCTCGCCTCATAATTTGAAGTTTTTCTAGATTGCGGGCAAAATCTTTAAAATTTTGTTAAGATCTGAAACTGGATTCAGCTGCTATGATGCAACCTTTGACACTAACAAAATCAGAGTGTGGAGGGACTGTTTCCTATCAAAATGTAAAAATATCCCCATCACAGCAAACCTGCATACTCAGCGAATTTCCAATGAATATATAACATAACACTTTAAAACACTTAACAGGATTCATAAGAAATGTATTCACAAACAAGCGATATTTAAAATATTAATTATTCTCCATAAGGATAACATTGGGGATGAGTACGTAGGTTTTCTGCAACAAGGAACACAAAATAATGGGTTTTTATGCAATATATCAATAGAACTCATCTTAGTGAAGTCACATACCAAGTTTCATCCATATACATTCATAAATAAGCCATATATAACATTTTAAGTATTTTCCATAAGAATAACATGGGGACCAAGTACCTAGGTTTGCTGCTACAGGAACCATAGGCGAAAAATTGTTTTTTTGTGCAAACAACAATAAACTACAACCAAATCAAGCCATATACCAAATTTCGCCAGTTTATGTTCATAAATAAGCGAGATATAAAATTTTTCTTTTTCTCCATAAGAATAACATTAGACAACGTACTGTGTTTAGCACTTTCAATATCTCGGTAACCAATTGACGTAGAGCAATGATCAAAATACCAAATTGTTTGTTTTTTTAAGCTAAATTCAATGGTATAAATTAAAATTTGATTTAAATTAAAATTACATGTGAAAACCCCAAAAAACACATTTTTGGGGTACAAAACCCCCCAAAAACCCCCCTTCGGATGGTGCGATTCATCTGGTTTTCGAACTCGTTCAAATAAATGGTACTTTACACATTTGTACCAAATTTCATTAAGATCGGACCTTTTTTACGAGAGTTATCGTGCTTACGGACACACATATATATATATATATATATACATATATAAAAATTTGAACGAATGGTGTTTTTGGCATCTAGGGACCTCAAAATGAAAAGTTATCATGGTCTCGGGCTTAAGTCTTACCATGAGACCTACGGTAATAGCTTCTTCCCCATAGGGGAAATTCGCTAAAATAGGACTGACCAAAAAAGACACAAAATAAAACAAAATATGTGTAAATGATGGTAATTTACGATACAATATCGTATATTCATGGACATGGTTAAGTTTTAGGCATTTGCTTTGCATACTTAAGTTTTGGTTTCAGGTTGGAACTGTACTTGGCCTGGGGAGTGTTTGGGATTTCAAGCAAACTTTTTGAAGAAGTTTTGCAAGAGAGAGGCTGCAGAGTTATGATTGCCCCCACCGCACCAGTTGGAGTTTGCCGCCGAATCAAAGCTGCAACAGTCTTCCTCTCTCCGCTCTCCCCAGTTGTGACATCTCTCTCACACGAGATATCTGGGAAGGTTGCTTTTTCAACTGCATGTTACACAATGCTTGTGAAAAATAAGTTAAAGTTCATTTACTCTATAATTTAAAAGTTTATGATAAAAAGTCATCAATCAGTTTGAGAGTACTATAGTCCCCTAACAAAAGATAACCATTAGGTATTCCCCTCATGCACTTTACATGCTAAAACGATCATACCCTCCTCCCAATTGTCAATGATATTAGGTAAAAATCCTTCCCCCTTTTAGAGCTTATCTCATATAAGCATGTTTCCTATGGTCTTATATACCATATTTAACCTAAACTAGAACATATAAAACTACTTAATCTTTTTACTTTTTTAGTACCAGTCCTGGGAAACCTAAGTTGTTCATTTGATCAACACTTTTTATATTATTCACTGTAAATCTGGATTTAAGTATACTAAATATAAAATAAAACCGTTTCCAATCACCATTTTGTCATCTGATAACAATGTTTAGATTCTTAGATCATCAACAGGTCAGAGACCAAGCAACACTTCACATGTGTGTGTAGGCATTTTGTGATGAAGGGGCACATTTTCCTTCGTCCAGGGAAATTAAAATAAACGTTTTTCGCTCATATTGAAGCACTGCATACTGGGGCTATGGAGGGGAGTGTGAGGAAGCGCCACAAGCCGGGTGATAAGCAGTGACGAGCATCCGATCTGGAGGTTTTTTTTCTAAGGACCAGAGATGACGACCAGGACCAGTGGACCTACCGACCTTGGAGCAACCGTGAACAGAGAAGGACCAAGCAAATGGATTTTTTCTAAAATGTGGGCTAGGGTAGTGTTTATTTTATGTAGTGTTAATTTATTGCTTATTTTATTTTATAACTTTTCAAATTGTTATCTAATGATTGGGTTTTAATATATTTTGATTTGTTTAAATGGTTAAATAATAACTTACCTTATATTTTTAATATCTTCCCATCTCCAGTGCAACAGATGCATGTTGATTTCACTAAAGACACGTTGTAACTGAATTCCTTTTTGAATGCAACAAGTACTAATAGAACAATGAAACTTTTAAGCAAACAATACCAATATGACAACTGTTACTCCTAACAGGTATTTTTTGAGTGCTACAAAAACATTTCTGTCATGCCATTTTTATTCTAATGACAAACTTACAACTGTACGATCAAAAAATGTAGGTGTTGCTAGAAATAAAATCAAAACAATCAATGCAAAACAAATATATTTTATGTATTGTGAGAGGATCCTGATAGCCTAACAGCCGATACATTAAAAATATATGTCTACTTGGTAAAATTACTCATAGTGGAATTCATACTCGTATATTCTAATGGTTAATGTTTTGCCCTATTTTTAGTGAATTTCCTTTGGAAAAGTGAACTATTAGCATGACCCGCACGGTGGAACTTAAGCCCAGGAACACCATAGAAGTTCCTAACTTGACTCCCTGAACATGTTTTGGAGGTCGTTCAAAATTTTATATATATTGCACTCTAGCAAATTTTTGTCCGATTTTACTTCAGATTTGGTAGGGACATTCCTATCTGTAATCAGTTGGACAAGTTCGTTGGGCAAAACAATCGGAAAACTCTAACCCCCTTTTTTGGGAGTTTTAATTTTTAATTTTCGGTTTTTGGGCCCAAAAAGGGTCAGAAAAGCCACAAATGTAAAGTTAATGCTTAATAAATTTTATGACGTAAAAAGGTGGAAATTTTAAGCCCTCATTCTAGCACAAATATTTACCGAGTTATTCAAGAAAATGTAAATTTACTAAACACAGTACGTTGTCTTGAGGGAATTTTACATTGGAAAAGCCTGTTTTTCATATCAAGAATCAAGAATACTTTATTGTCACACGACTATATAAATACAGCATTGACAATTGTGATAAATACAAATTTAAATAGCTAAAATAACAGACTGCTTAAAAATCATCATACATTTTCAACTAAACATCCCTTCTTTCAGATATATAATCTTTAACACTGTAGTACTCTTTTACAATCAAGTATTTTTTTAGTCTATACATAAATTTTATAACATCTGCCTCGGTTTACAGGTCTTGGGGGAGCACATTAAAAAGCTTAATGGCATAATAGAAAGTTTGGTTTTGAAAGGAGGTTGTGTTGTGTCGGGGAATATGGATTAGGTTAGTGTTGCGGAAAGTATATCTATTGGCAATGCATTGCGGAAAAATATTTGGTTTTTAACCAGAAATGAAAGGCACTCTAAAATGTAAATCGATGGAAATGTTAGCAAGTTGTTTGCCGAAAACACACCTCTGTATGATGCATATCGGTCCATCCTATAAATAAGTCTTATGACTTTTTTCTACAGTGAAAATATGTTCTTAGTTTTAGAAGACTCTGCTCCCCATATTGCGACCCCGTAGGAAATATGAGGAAATAGGCAACCAAAATAAGCCGTCAGGAGAATTTTTCTGTTGGAAAATTGGGAGAGTCGTCGAAGAAGAAAAATGCAGCTATTACTCTTGATTGAAACCTTTTCAATATGTTTAGAAAAGTCTAGTTGGGAGTCGATGATGACTCCTAGAAAATTTGTGACATAACAAGACTCAATGACGTCCTCACGTATAGTTATTACTGCAGAACCTCCTGAATTCTTTAATCTAAAGTCTATGAAATTAGTTTTTCCAGGGTTAAAAACCAGATGATTGTCACTTAGCCACTGCAATAAGAAGCTAGCTACATTGCATAAAAGTTCTAAGCTCCAGATTCTCTCGGGAATCATCAACAACACTCAGAGAGGTATTGTCCGCAAATAAGCAAACACTGGCAGGGGAAATTTCTTGAGGCATATCGTTTATAAACAAAAAAAAAGAATTGGACCCAAGACAGTACCCTGAGGAACACTAGTAGTTACTACAATCTCTTTAGATTCCTCAGTGCACAAGGAACCATTATTATCAATGAAAGATATTTTAACAGATCGTTTTCTTCCCTTGATAAAAGCTGAAATCCAATCAAAAGCTTTACCTCTAATACCAAAATATTTCAATTTTTCAAGCAACAATTTATGGTTAACCTTACTAAAGCAAAAGCCTTTTTAAAGGTAAAAAAATATTCTGAACACATTCTTATGGTCATCTATAAGGCTCTAGAGATATTGGAAATAAAGCTAAATAGAGCATCAGTTGTGGAATTATTTTTCCTAAAACCAAATTGTTATGAAAATAGAGCATTATTAATTGTTAAAAATTGATAGAGGCGATCAAGATTTATTTTTTCAAAAATCATAGAAAAACTTGAAGTAATAGAAATTGGCCTGTAGTTGTCTTTTTTAAACGCATCACCCTTCTTATCGCATACTGGTTTCATTATCCCTGATTTTAGAGATTGTGGAAATTCACCTTCGTTAAAAGAGGCATTCACTAGATGACTTAGTGGGTGTGAAATGAACTCAGCAACTCTCTTGAACGACCTAGTGGAAATTCCATCATGTCCAGCGGAGTCACTACATTTGAGGGAACGAACTACGTTCAACACTTCAATGTCATCTGTTGGGTGTAAGAAGAGAGTTGAAGATATACTTGCTAATTTATGACAATTCCCTAGCCCAACAGGATCATTTGCTCCATTTATCCTAGTATCTATATTTTAAAAGAGAGTGTTGAATGAACTTATAATCTCATTATATCTTCATGAGGTTATTATACTATATCTTGAGTAGTTTTATTATTCCTAATACACCTCCATACCGACTTTTGATCCTAATGGAATCTCCTCCTAAGCTTATAATGCACAACATTACCATCATCCCAATACTGCATTTAAATAGAACCAGGTGCATCAGAACAGCCAAAAAATTTAATATTTTCCATTTTACTAAAAATGACACAAAACTTTATTTAAACCAATTGATTTGTTTAAAGTTTTTAATGCGGAAATTCACTTCCCTAATGTCAGCGTGCTGTGTGCGAACTCCTTTAAATGGGGGTTTCCTTATACCCCCTGAAGGGACAGAATCACTCGTGACTGGAGGCAGAGAGAAAGAGATAGATTAATTATAGAATTTAAAACCATAACTTAATATTTTAAATTTGATATTATGATTTTGTGTTGCAAGTGTTTGGCTGAATGATTAACAACTGTAGTGTCCTGTCATCGTATATGGCCCTGCATGTAGTTCTTCTTATGTAGTGTATTCCAATACACGTTTCCTTTTTACAATTTCTTTTACCACTGCTACAATTAGTTCAAATTCTCTTTTTTTTATTTGTTGTTACTATCAATGTCATCTACAACACAAAAATTAATTGTTTAATTTTGAAAGCTGAATAACTAATGTCTAATGTAGCACATTAAATGGAGTTGTTATTAGTATTTAATAAGGTAAAACTTCAGAAAAACCATTTAATTTTAATAAAGATGGAAAATAACAAATACACACATTACCCTATGAGCAATATAATAATCTTAATATCCTTAAATTACACGGCTGTATATCTATTAAAGAATGACAAATAAGTGATTAATTTTTTAAAGTTCAGGGCAGAATGATGTGATCATTAGAGCGGGGTTTTCAGTCTTTTCCCCTAATTAGAAGTGGCTAACAGCTGATTTTCTAGTTAAAGATTTGTTACATTAGCGGTAACCAATCACTTCAGGTTTCCCAAGATTGCTACTCTGTTCACTCATAGTTATAAGTCATCATAATTAAACTAGATACAACCAACCACATCTTACAACAGTACAACATATATTTACACTTTTAATTACGTACAAGACAATAAGTTTACATAAAAGGTGATGCAAGCCAATCGATTCTGTCTAGTCATACCAATCTTCATGAATCCCAATAGGAGAATGACATAATCAAAATGGTTTCACAGAGCATTGGCTATCTGAAGTTTCGTGAATAAGTTGCGATAGGTATCACCAGAGATAGAACTCTGGGTCCTCTCTCTCTCTCTCTCTCTCTCTCTCTCTCTCTCTCTCTCTTTCAAAAGAACCCTCCATGTTCTGAATTGTGTCTGCACCTTTAGAAAAATTCCTCTCTCAAAAACGGTGCACCATGGTCTTTTTAACATCACATCAGGTACTCCATTGTCTATGAGGTGATTTGAAAAAGGCTGGCAGAAAAAAACTGTCAGAAGAATCCTCAACCTTCTCCCAAATTCAAGTTGCAGAGTCATTTTACAACTTGGCCTGTTGAAGGTTCCTTGCTTGTACATTTCGAGCTTTTAATGTATATAAAAATGCCTTGCATTAAGCACCGGAAAATAGACTATGGTTATAACACGAGGCATAATAAAGGTCATTTTGCTGAAACCCACAGACTCATACTTGTTGAGCATATGCCAAAGTATATATGGTTCTCAAGATTTTTCAGTCCTTTCCAAGTTTTGATAAAAAAACTAACAGCCTGTCTAGTGAGTCTTTGTTGTTTTACTGTCAACAATTTCCAAAATAAAATAATTAATATAATTTACAATCCCCATCATTAGTGCTTGCCAATATCTGGGCCTTGTGTTGTTTACCTATTTTCTTGACCCATGGGTCCTATGGTTTGACCTGTCCAATGCCTGGTGTGAAGAGGAGATGGTCAAGGGTTTAATATCCAAGTATCAATTAAGCTAAGTTTCCTTATTCATTAATCAATTTATTCAAACATCTTTCCCTAAAAATAATCAGTCTCTCCTAAGCATTAATTACATTTACATTTCCTTTCATAGGCGTGCGCACAGTAGCTCCAAAGAGGGATTGGGGGGTGCCAAATAGATGATTAAATAAATGTTTAGACGTTAGTATATTGTAAAAATTAGGTTTAATGTATGAAGTAAGTATGGAACAAAATATCAGTTTTCACTTTGATAGTAAAATACTGAGAATATAATAATTGTTACACAGTTAGGTATTTACAAATGTAAATTCAATTAAAATCGTCATCAAAAACATGAACTGCCATCTGTCTTTTTTCCATGACGATCGGCAGATCTGTTGGAAATTGAATCCCAGGTACATACAAAATCCCTTTGCTCTCCTTTTATTCTTTGTTAGGTGGAGATTTAGTGGACAAGTAAATTTAATAATGGTTTGAATTTGGAGTATAAATAGAAATACTTTTTGTTGCTTCCCTCTGCTCTTATCATAGTGCTTAGAACCATATTTGCAATAGTGCTTGGAACATATTGCTAATTTTATATTGTTTTCAAAACAAAGATACACACTTTTACAGAGAAGTCAAGAGTGACGTGCAGGCCGGCCTAAGCGTAATCTAGATTTTTTAAAGACAATAGAAAATACACCCGTAGCAGCAAACCTGCGTACTCAGCGAATTTCCACTGCATATATTTGTTCCTCTCTACCACATAAAGCCCCTCACCAAGTTTCATAAAAATGCACAGATAAAAAAGTGATCTATAGCATTGTATTTATTCTCCATAAGAAAAACATTGAAAGCTGAGTACGCAGGTTTGCTGCAACAAGGAATACAAAATAAGTGTTTTTATGCAATTATCAATATAACTTAACAAGTCGAAGATGCATACCAAGTTTTATTAATTTATGTTCATAGTTAAGAGATACATTACATTTTACTTATTCTCCATAAGAATAACATGGGGCTGAGTATGTAGGTTTGCTGCTGCGGGGAAACCGGCAAAAAATATTTTTTGTGCAAATATCAACATACCAGTACTAGGTGAAGCCACATGCCAAGTTTTATCAACATACATTCATAAATAATCGAGATATGAAATTTTAATTATTCTCCATAAGGATAACATTGGACAACGTACTGTGTTTAGCACTTTGAATATCTCTGCAACGGTTGGACGTAGAATAACATTTTAAACACCAAAATGATTGTTTTGTAGGGCTGAACTGATTGGTAAAAGCAAATGTGAGGTTTACGTCAAAATTAACTGAGGAAAAGCAAAAAACCTTTTTCCCATAAGATTAACATTGGAGATTTTATGAGCATGTTTTTTGGAGCTTCTCCGCAACCACTTAACCTAGGTTAATGATTCAAAATACTATATTATTTGTTTTTTTAAGCTCTATAAAATGGTTGAAACCAAAATTAAGTGTTTAAAAATTTTGGGGTGAAAAATGCAAAAAACCCGTTTTTGGAAAATTGTAAACCCCCTTCCCCTGGTCCGATTTTTCTGGTTTTCAAACTTAAAGTCATGAATGTCACTTTACACATTTGAGCCAAATTTCATCAAAATCAGACGATTTTTACTCAAGTTATCGTGTTAACGGACACATATATATAAATTTAAATGAATAGTGTTTTTAACATCTGGGGACCTAAAAATAAAAAGTTATCATGGTCTCGGGCTTAACTCTTACCATGCCACCTACGGTAATAGTTTCTTCCCTATAGGGGAAATTCGCTAACAAGTAACATGATAAATTGGAAACTGAATATTCATGCAGACATAATATTCACTGCATTCAATAATATTAGCACATATTTGTGATAAGGAGGAGTCAAATTTTAGATTATATTCAATAATTGACGTATTTAATTATTCGGCAGGTAAATAAGTTCTTCAAGCAGCAAGATTTAGGGGGGGGGGCATTTTTCGTATCCGGCACCCACACTGAACGGACTCTGCGCACGCCTATAATTTCCTTTATTACAAATCTAATATTATAATGTAATTTGACCACAATGTTTGGACTATAGAATATTGTACTATTAAAGACTTTATGTAACATAATCAGATCTTCAAAGTGTTTCAGTTGATTCCGCTAGTTGTTATTCGATCTGAGAGTGATTTCCAGGCAATCTTAACTATAAAGGCCGCTACACACTAGGACACCTGGTCGCTTATCAACCGGCGATCTGGTTGAAAGAGCGTCCAAATTGCACAAATATCGCCATGTGTGTAGGGCCCTTTCAATCAGATTGAAGGCGATTTCTAGGTTGCCAGGTTTTGGTTTCCAATGTAGCACCGAAAATCTGTTGATTTGCGATCAATCAATTTATCGCCAGGCGATGAGATTTCTCGAAAAACTAGGGTGTGTAGGGTTCAGCGACTAAGTTGATCAGCAAAAGACAGCTTGGGCATATGCAGTATTACTAAAAGTGAACTGTCAAAACAGTGCTATACGTGGTCTCTTGCAAGCTGGTGAATTTTCTCTGTCGTATGTGTTTAGTTGAGTATATTTGTTAGACTGCTCGTGTGCGAGCGCCTTTTGATGAATGTATCTACCATGAGTGAACATAGTACACGCTTCTTCTTTATAAAAATCTTTTTCTCCTCCTCTTGCCACAATTAATCAGAATTATAACTGTGGCAACTATTTATTCTTCGTAGGTGGGCATGGTGTTGTTACTACACACAGGTAAGTGCAACTAATATTGAACCAGAACCAAACACATTGTCTATCCCCACCAAATTGTGATTGATTTCCTGATTGATTGAAAGTGCTAGATATCCTAGTCTGTGGCCCCTAGCAATAAAACGTTCAATCATCAACTTAGTCGCTCGTCAACCAGGTCGCCGGTTGATAAGCGACCGGGTGTCCTAATGTGTAGTGGCCTCTCTCTCTGATCAGGATTGGAGCAAAGAATTGGCAGTTTGACCTGGGTTGCTTCACTAAACATAACTAAACTAAATTTAAACAGGATGCAATAGAACTGCCCTTGGCTTTATTCACTGTGCTCAGATCTTCTATTGCAGTTTTTCCACTCAACTAAAGATGAATATGCAAATTTTTCAGATTAAAAATTATAAAATAACATATCACTTTCTGAAGTTAGATTTTCATGATCTGCATAAACAACATATACTAGACTTTATCGGCCTGCTGCCACCTGAGGATTTTATGCACTTATCATCAAGTCTTTTTGCAGTTTACTTCCAGTCATCCAGTCATCCACGTGAGAAAAATAACCAAAAGGTAGGTTAGTGTCAAAGTTTTTGTCTCGTATTTTTAATTATACACAACCAAAGCTTTTGCAATGTTTTCCCTTATAGTCCAGGTTTTCTATTACTTTTCCCCTCAGTCCAGGATTTTTAGTTAATTTTCCTGTAGTTCAGACTTCTTGGATTTAGTTTGTCCCTGGTTCAGTCTTTGTGAACTGTTCTATTATTAGTATAGGACTGCACTTTCATTGCCTATTGCACTATTTAAGCCCTCATTTGAGTGGTTTTGCCCTTTAGTTTACTAAACAGTTACGGCTTCCCGCACCAGGTTTGCTCACAGTAGCCCACGCCCCAAGTTACTCGCCATCCTTACCGTTTGGCCGCGTGCGAGAAGCGCCATGACAATGCACATTATCGCCAGTCGTGCCTCTCGCCATTCTTGGCCGTGAACGGGCGCCTGACCTCGCCTCGCTAGCCCCGAGTCTATCAGCAATTGCTATCAGTTATCAGTCCCCAGCAGACCGCGCGGCTATCACATGGTCACCGCTGATATTCTATCTTATCAGGTCAGTGCTCATTTTGCCTCCAGTGTGTCAGTATATACATCCATCACGCCAGCCACCATGAAGACTGTACCTTTGTAAGTCTTTGATTTTTAATTTTAGTGGGGTTAGGTAAACTGATTTGGTATGTATAGTGTGTTTACGCAGGTAACCATTTCTCGATTTTGGACTGGCCTTTGAAACTCGATAGACGGTAGACGGCCTTTCCTAGGCAGTAGGAATCGCTGTTAAAACTGAATCTACTGTCACTGAACTGGTAATGATTGGCGTTATTCACTCAAAGGTGTGGATAATGACTCACATTTTAAATTATAATTACGCTTTAACTAACTTTAAATTGTTTTCGCTTTAGATATTCAATAACAAAATATGGATCGCAGACAACTATCGTCAATATGGCAACTACGCTGTTTTCATAACCGATCACGTACACCTACTTGAACAACTTGTATAACCAAATAACGGCTACAACGGTTTGAACACAAGCCGTAAAACAATTCAATTAGGCTAATACTGAGTTTATATAATATTAAGTATTCATATTGGAAAATAATTCCCTTCTCTACTCCAATTATTTGTGTAAGAATACAATTAAAAATAACGGTTGACAGTAATTATAACATTTAAATTCACACTTTTTAATTATATGCTTAATAGATACTTCATGATATTTTTATTTTGTGGTGGAGTTATTTATTCAGGGCCGCATGGCTTGTTTCCGTGAACAGCTGTTGGCGGTAGAATTCCCGTGCATTTCATCATACTTACACCACCGCATGGCTTGTTTCGGTGAACAGCTGTTGGCGGTAGAATTCCCGTGCATTTCACCATACTTATGCCACACCGAAACGTTTACTATAGTTTACTATAGTTTTTTATAGTTACTCTGAACTCAAAATTGTAACCAATGTAGACCTTAGGATTCGTCATGCAATTTTAAATCAATAATAAAAGAGGAATGAGAAGCATGATTTTCTTATGTAGTAATTATTTAAATACATACTGCTATGGTTTGTTATGTTTCTGTAGTGCTGTTAATTTAAAATCTGGCGTTTATGAATCCGATTCGTACATAAATACAGCAAATGCGAACAAATATTTATTCATTTACATATCATTAATTTTAAATGAATATGCTGTATTTTGTAAAGGATAGAGTTCATATAATTGTTTTGAAAAATAGCTAAGTCAGAAAAAATCAGGGCGCTGGGTAAAATCTTATCTGGCAGAACTTTTTTAATCCGAGTTTTTATTCAAGCTCAGCGCCCCACGACTCAACACGTTTTGTGCTGAACTAAATAGTACACCTCGAGTCAGCATACCAGCTCCGCAACTCACTGCAGGCGCAACCCAGATTATTACGGGCGCACCGATGTTGCGCACTAAAATTCAGGTGGCCGCCCCCTGGATTTGCTGGTATTGCACACCTATACTTTTCTGAGAAATCTTAAGGCCTCTATACACTATACGTTTTCCGGTTCGGCCGTCGCGTCGTATGGGTTGTGATCGTACGTACCGGCCTCGTGGTTTTTCCCGCCAGCTCTGCATTTATTTTTAATATCTTCATCTTCAGTTTCAGTCTAGCTTCAACAGTGTTTTGATAAAGACCATTAAATATTATTAATTCGTTAGTGTCAATTCATGTGATTTGTATTCTGTATTTTTTGCATCCACCGGCCGTTCTTGGGATAAACCTTTTTAGCATTATAACGGTTTTATTTGTAAAAGTAATGGATTAGTTATCCAAAAAGAAAGGAAACAGTAGAGAATTACAAATAATAATACCAGTCGCTGTTAACCCGGCGCGGCGGGAAAATGTAGTAGGGAAGAGAAGTGAGGCAGTTCCCGATAGTTTATAAATAAAAATATCGCCTACAAAGCAAAAAGTATAATTTCCGATTTTTACTTTTTGCAATATTTATACTCTGATTGAAAACATCGATTCTGGAGGTTCATTGTTTTGAATTATTTCTCAATAGGATTTCTACAGTGTTAAATGCAAACCTATCCTTTTTGTCAAAGATTATACACAACTTTAACTAAAAGTTCTGTCGGTAGATATTGACAATTAAAAGTAAACTGTTAAATCTGCTTGTAATAAATTTGTTAATCTTACATAATTATCTGTCATTGTTATCCTAAAGTAGATAACATAAGTAGATAACCCATGCTGTTGGGTAATGTTTTGGACCACTTTGGCTTATTACTTAAATATAATTTAATTTACTTAATCAAAATTTAGATATATCAGTTATAAAAGAAATCATGAAGTATTTCCACTCTTTCGCTCATCGTATGATGTTCACTATGTCAAATAGTTTGTTAAACACAACAAATACTACAACACATATGATCGAAAAAATGTTTAGAAGCTTGGTAAAGTTCTGGTGAAGTGGGACTTGAGTAGGGAGATGAACCACCAGAAAATTCTGAGGCCGGACGAGTTATCTCACTGTACGATTTAGTCAAAAACTGGCTGAAAACTGATTGCAAGTTCATACTTATCCGACCGCTCGTCCGGCCAGAAATTTGTGTCTGGAAAACGTCCAGTGAGTAGCGCCCTTTACGGGTGGTTAAACAAAGGTGAACATAAATGCTAATTTGTCAACAAGCATTTATTGAAGCTAAACAGTCCGCGAATTCTTGTATCATACGCATTTAGTGAATGTTAATAAGTCGATTAGGTACTTTGTTATTTAGCTGGTAAATTTTCTTAAGAAAGTCACAGGTTTTCTTTCGGATTTTGGGGACCTCGTTCGAATTTAGCCGCGCAAACACGTCTGCCTGCATGGATTTCGGTTCTTAAAAAATATATAAACATTCGGATGCGGTGATGAGCTGAGGAGTCGTTGAACCGCGATTAGTTCTCACATACGTCAGTGTGGTTCGCCTCCCTTATATTTTAACGTTCCCTTTTTCACTAATAACTTTGAACGTGATCACTAAATTTAACTATTCTATTTACTTAAACTGTACTTTAAAAGCAATTAACAATAACTCAAATCAAAAATAAGGAGAGGAGTGACACGATCCAGAGCCATGCGTCATGCGGACGGTGAGGTCTCAGGTACCTGCTGGGTCAGGTGCGCAACTACGGTGAGGAGATTTGGGAGCCCTACTGAGGATTAAGGCTAGGTGCGCAATATCAGTGTACCAATTAATAAACAGGACGAATGGTAATACCTCGAACTATGAAATCGTCATGAGAGTGCCGGGAACCATGGGATTCTCCAGGGAATGTGAGGATATCCTGACTATTTGTTTGTCTACGCATGCAGGGTGTCATGTATTATGTTACACCAAATTAGCTTTTTTGTTGATGTATCGTTGCTCTGTATTAAAATAGCACATTCAGAGTTATTTATAAGCCGGAATTATATAAATATATATATTAATAATTATATAAATATATTAATGTTTAAACTATTGTTTAGTGACAGTTTTAAATAAGTTTTTGTACTTTTTTATTTTTAAACAATTCAAGGTTTTAAGGCGCAGTATTTAGCTTTAAAACCCTGAATGGGCGCCATTTTGAAACGGCGAATGCTACAAATTTCATATACCAAAATAGTATTTAGTATTAATATAACGTATTCCAATCTGTAAATACATTTATTTCTCGGTTGTAAAGTTACAATTTAGTTAGTACAAACCCACGCAGACTGATGCTGAATGGAAAACAATCTTGTGCTTCATTCTATTTCGCGTTTCAGGCAGGGTCGGCGCACCTATTAGGCGAGTTAGGCAACTGGCGACTGCTTAGGGCGGCACTTCATAGGGGTGGCAACTTAAAAAAAAATAAAACGCGAAAAACAAAACTAATCAAATTAATACTAATATTATAAAAGAAAAATTTAGAAACCCGTTGTAATTTATTTCGTGGCTTTGCCTCGTGCGATGTCGGTGAGTCATGCGTGTGTGCCCTATGGCCATTCCCCGCTTCTACAACCCTCCTCCCACGCCACTATATACACAGACTACACAGCACACAGCTACACGGGCTGTCACCACAGACTTACTACTCCACCGCACCGTTTTTGTTGTCGTGTCGTTTACAATATGCGTAGTACCTCGCGTTTTATTGAATATTTATCTTAAAATAACTTTTGGAATGTGATTACGAGACAAAACAAAGTTAGTTATGGGAAGCAGATAGAAAAGCCAAATGTTTCAAGACTGGAGTCCACTCTTAAGGATAACAATGTTTATAATAGCGGACAAATAATTGCCAGTTGAGGGCGTGGTTTACCGGGCTATCAACCAAGATCAGCCAATAGTAGACGCGCTGCATTGCCAAAACTCCACACCAGCTGATCGGAGTTATATTCAAGTGATATTTTTCAATGGTAAAATGGCAACAGTGACAGCGCAGGTGCGGATCCCCAGGGGGGGAATGGGGGAAATTCCCCCCCCCAAGGCAAAAGGTTAGAGGTGCGTGCGCACCCCCGCACCAGCGCTACGTATGCTCGGCAGCGTCATCTCGACTTGTCGTCTGATTGATGCGTCGTCAGTAAGACTTATATATGCCTGTAATACTACTACAGGGTGTCCACAGACCGAAAATTACAGGAAAATCTGATAATTATACGGGAATTTCGGCGAAAATTCGTTAATTTAATTTAAAAGCCTTTTTCGGCCATTCTCGTTCATGCGGCTCGGTTGTCGTTTCCAGCCAATAAAACAAGTTTTAGTTGTCATTTTCAGCCAATAAGAAACGTTGCCGATTGTCATTTCGGACCATTAAATGCAACTAAATTCCTGTTTCTGACCCATCCAACGCAAAAAAATAGGCGTTCTTTGGCTATAGAACGGGGTCGAATCACCGATTATATTCGTAAAAATACGTTCCACAGGCCCGTTGTATTTCGGGCTTATATATATTATATATTACATATTATATATTATATATATTATATATTATTATTATTATATATTATTATATATATTATATATTATATATTATATATTATATTTCGGGCCCGTTGTATTTCGGGCGTTGTTTTCCCGTTGTCATTCGGGCTTATAAAACGGGATCCGGCTTTATTTTTCGCTGGGAAAATGTGGTCTGATTGCCAATTTTTATGATAAATCACGGTTAGAGTGTGATTTTTTGTATATATTGAGGCTCGGTCGTCATTTTCGGTCAATACACACGTTGCGGCCGTCGATTTCGGGCTTTAAAATGCGAGGAACGGTTGTTTTCGGCAAATAGAATGAAGTGAAATTGCCTATTTTGTTTAAACAAATAATTTTTAGTCAGGAATTTGTTTCTATAAAACGCAGTCTGGCAGTCTTTTTCGGTCGGTAAAATGCGGCCCTTAATTTTGTTATGGTCGATGTTTTTGCCCTACAGATCGCAGTATGGGTTTGTCGGTCAATTGCCTTTTTCGGACGCTAAAACGAGGTTATATTGCTATTTCCGTGGATAATATGAGGCTCGCTTAAGGCCAATAAAAAGCGGTCCAGTCCATTATTCCTAAAAAAATTCAGTCATTTTGTTTTTTTACCACCAAGTTGCGGAAAAATTTATGTTATAAATAAATCTGAAAAGCTGGGACGATAAGATACAAGTTTTAATCTTAAAAATCTTTTAAATTTCAAATATATTACTTATATTCACAAGCAATAAGGGAAATTAAGTTTTCTACAAAGGATGAAATGTGTTAAACCGGTTGCCGGTGATAGCCCGGTAAAGCACGCCCTCAACTGGCAACACTACATCACAAGCGTTGACTGTTACTCTGTATGTAGCCGATAACACCCCGTGTTGCGTCAGAGCGATATTAGAGCCACGTTTTTCCAATATTTCGTGCACGATGCAAGCTCTAAAGATGCGCCAGGTTCAATGTACGTCAAATCATTGGTTTACATTTCGATAGGTCAAATAAATAACACCGTACTGGACTTCGAGACTACACAGAATTGAGACAGATTTTAACAAAAGTCGCCAACCGCGTCAGCTCTTATCTTATTTATATTTCTCACTATTTTTTAACGCGGGTACATTTTTTCTTTGCGTATCGTTATTTAATTGAATTATTATCGTTAAGTGATTGATCTCATACTTATCTGTTTCTGCCGACGTTTCTGATTTATTAAGTGGCTCAATAAAATAAGTTCAATCAACACAGTTAATCCTAATTATTATTTATAATAATAAGTCGTATTACTACAAATCGAGTTATACATTAATAAACAGTGAAGGGTGCCTACCTCTTGATCGACAAGTTATTTGGTCGCAGGGACAGTTGGTAGGGTTTAAAAAAATAAATATTAATAATTAAATAAAGTACTGAAACGCACTGAACGACATGTTAGTTGCTCACAGGGACAGTTGGTAGGGTTTTAGAAAATAAGTATAAATAATTAAATCAAGTCCTGAAACCCACTGATCGACATCTTAGTTGCTCGCATGGACAGTTGGTAGGGTTTCAAATAAATAAATGTAAAAACAGAGTGGCTACTTGCTAGATGTACCTGTTGCTCGCGCCCCCCACTCTGCCTTCCAAAGAAGAGGGGCGAGGCAGAGGCTTGTAGCGGAAGTGTGTAGCCCCACCACCAACTCAATGTTTGACCGGCGGGACCACGGGACCACGCAGGACGCAGGTGCGGTAAGAAATTTGCTGAACCTTGTAACAAAATTTCCCCGATGTTGCGGCGTATAAGGCAGTTCCGACGGCAACGATTGCTACTTCACCTTACTCTCTGAATTGCGCTCCTACCTTTTGGCGCTTTGGAGAACTACGTCCAACTAACTTGTTATGCAGTACAACACCATACGGCATAATTTGTATTGGTTAGTTGTGATTTCAAAATATGACCGCGCCCATTGAACAGTTCGCTGCATACACTAGCAGCTAAAAAGAGGCGCGAACCTCCTGAAGTGGAGACTTTGTATATGTGGTGCCTCTAGTTGCTCTAGTAACGGGGCAGTTTAGTCAGCGTGTTGTTTTTGCATTTTCACCTCTTATAATTTGGCATTCTCGGTAACTCCATATTTACTTGGCCTAGTGGGAAATGGAGTGCTGGATGTGCATAGTAGTAATATGCTACAATTTGGGGAAGTCTTATATCTTTTACATAGGTTTAAACGACTGTAGATGGGGAAAGCGGCCGTAAAACGTGTATGGTACAATGGAACGCATCGTTGCTTGAAGTTGTTACATTTGTAAATTGGTAATTGTAATTAATTATGGAATCAAGACGTGCAAGGTATTGTCCAATACTGCAGGGTCATCTCGCTGTAATACATTACAATTTGCAAGGGCTGGGATTCCATTTGAATACACTATATTAAATGTTGCATTTTAATCTGCTTCTTTATTGATGACCGCTAACAAAGAATGCAAACTTTTATCCTTCTAATTTTAATATTACTAATATGAAAGTTTAAAATTATGGATATTTGTAGTTCCATCACGCATAAACTACTGGACCGGTTAAGCTGAAACGTTGCATGAACTGTTGAATGAACAGCTTAGAACAGCCCTATCCATCATAACGCGAAAGTGTTTGCAGAAAATCTGCATGGTCAGTCCTATATGACGTCAAACGAAAATTAAACCACTTCGCCTTAAAATTCAATTTTCTGCAAACACTTTCGCGTTATGGATCATATAATGATTCATAGCATTGCTAAGTAAGATTTCTTGGAGGTAACCCGTCGTTGTAGTAAAAATTCCTTCCTTAAAAGCGAGTTGCCCCTATAGTTATACGGGATGCAGAAGAAATTCGTTTTGTAAGTGAACGTACAACACAAAATAGTAGGTGCGATTCCTTCAGCGGACCTATTGTAGTGAG
This sequence comes from Allygus modestus, assembly GCA_963675035.1. Lineage (NCBI taxonomy): Eukaryota > Metazoa > Arthropoda > Insecta > Hemiptera > Cicadellidae > Allygus > Allygus modestus. The sequence continues at coordinate 133,152,729 of OY776113.1, read as the reverse complement.
AAAATTGAAACAAACAAGGGTGACTCATAGCCGCCCATCGGAGTTGTCACCTCCGCACCTGTGGATGGCCGTCATCCCTACCCTCTACCCCATACCACCCCTCACACCAGATTACATCCGGCCACTGTCTCAAACTCGGTGTCATGTCTCGAGCCCAAACTATTTACGAATTGTAACGACCATGTTTAGAATAATCCTCAAACTTCAACTAAAATTGAGAAACTTTATAATGAAATTGAACATGGCGTACTGGCATGGCATATTAAATAACTAAATCTGTAAATCATTGTGTAAGACGCCAACGCAACTGTGGAGTATTTTAAGGCGAATATGAAAGAACTATGAGTGTAGAATGGGTGTAGAAAATATAATTTGTCAAAACAAATAATGAAATCACACTGGTGTGTTTACACCTTTAAAAACGTCTGACATACCTACCACTCATACCTCAAACCTACTTCCAGAAAAATCCCGTTGTAAATGATAGTTGTTATTAACAGTTTCATATATATTAATGTTCAATTATTTAAATAATATCAAGTATTCATATCTTTATAAAACATATGATATGTTATAAATGCTAAATGCATATTTACAGTTACAATTATGAAAACCTGATCTGGTGAAAAATGTTTATTAGAATACCCCAGTAGCAGAAAACCTGCGTACTCAGCAAAATTCCCATGCATATATATCTTATTATATGTATGTTATTACCACATAAAGCCACATACCAAGTTTCATCGATATACAGAACCTGGGGTCGAGCTTTGCTCGGGAGAAGGCCAGTCAGTTTGTTTAGATGACTTGGAATAATATTTCACTAATTCCCCCTACTGGTATTCAGATTTGTATAACTCATTTGCCTCTCTTCTGCATTTTTAAGGTCACTCCAGTTGCTATTTATAGCTCAATGTCCCTTTGATTTATTTTACTACTCTATTTATGTAATCTTCCCTCAAACCTTTAAATCTCTGCTCTCAGGAAACCACATGTTATAATCATGTACAACATGAGTATTACTTTGACAGCATAGGCGTGCGCAGAGTCCGGTCAGCGTGGGTGCCAGAGCCGAAAAATGCGCTCCCGCTCCCCCCCCCCCAATCTTGCAGCTCTAAGAACTTAAGAGTCTTCATCACCGGAAGTTGCCGGACGCCTTGGTGTTTTGTTCCATAAGGCCAATGTTAACTTTGTGCCCCCATTACTCCTCACCTGATCGTCACAAACAATTAATTTTGTCATCTAGGGAAATACAATAGTCGAATTTGGATTTTGTTACAAATTAATGAGAACATGTACAGTGTTTCAGTTCAAAATTAAACTATTTATTATGCGACTATAGTACCCAAATTTAAAAAATCTATATAGTTTTACCCTAGAGGACGGCGAAACGTTTAATTTGACACCAAAATGAATTGTATGTGACGATCAGGTGAGGAGTAATGGAGGCACAAAGTTAACACTGGCCTTATGGAGCAAAACTCCAAGATAGCGTCTAGCAACTTCCGGTGATGAAGTAATGATCTGCTAAATAATTGAATATGTCAATTATTATTGTAGGTAGACTAATAGTTAACTCCTCCTTGACACAAATATGTTTTAAGATTATTCAATGCATTAAATATTGTATCTGCATAGGTATATTTGGTTTACATACAGATAGATATAATATTATATCATAATGTTGCTGGTTTTGTATTACCTTTTAAAAAAATTAGATTACGCTCAGGCCGGTCGGCTGCACGTCACTCCGATTTATCGGTAAAATAGTGTATCATAAAGGTTTTAAAACAATATAACAATTAGCAATCAACTGAAATGGGATACATACGAAGCACTTTTTAAAATCACTAAAATACAAGAAGATAATATCATCACAGAATTGATCTTTCCTCAGAAAAATATACTTGGTTGCACTATATCCAACTGATGATAGCAATTAAATTATTATTTATATTGATATTTTTGTATTGTTTTACTTTTCCCATTGTACTCAAAGTGAAAAGTAAAGATCAAATAAACAGCGATATGAGTGTACTATTACTATTTATACTCCAAATATAAACTATTATGACATTTACTTTTACTGTAAATCTCCGCCTAACAATGAATAAAAGGACGGCGAGGGGTATTGGTAAAAAGGTGACCAGATTTGGATTCTATGAAAACGGGATGGATGGAACCGGGGGGTGTGGGAAGGGGGGTCCGGTGAAAAATCTTGGAAAATGAGTAGCAAAATAGTGGGGTTTTGTCTGTTTTGAGGAACTTTAGGAGTAGTTTTTTAAGCTGTGTGACTATTAAAACTCACTGTTAAAACTGTTACTTTTAATTTGTACTTGGATACAGTAGTTTGTTTTGGGGTTAGAAAGCTAGAGAAAAAACATGATATAATCAAAGAAATCATGGCCAATCTTATTCTACTTTACTGTTAAAACTGTTACTTTAAATTTTTACTTGGATATGGGCCTGTAGTAGTTTGTTTTGGGGTTAGGAAGCCAGAGTAAACAAAGGGACGTAATCAAAGAAATCATAGCCAAACTTATTCTTCTGTAGTGGTATTTTATTTACTAAGCTTTCAAATTAAGACGATGGATAAGGCAACGACATAGCCTAATAAGACAATGTTGGGAATAAACCAAATTATTTCACAAATGTAAGTAAAATGTTACATATGTTGTTAACAAAAGATAAGACAAAAAGTTTTGTTTTAAGGCAAAAACCTAAACACAGCCTACGTTTAGCTATTATTATGCTTAATTTTCAACTTTTCTGATGAACTAATATTTCCTAAAATATTTAGTTTCTCTTTTATTAATTCCAAAAACGGCCGATGGAAACCGATCATTCTGTTGACAGCCGTCGTTGTCTGGTCGCATCGGATGGGATGCCGCAGTTTGGAGTTGTCCGAAAAGTCCGATCTTGCACGAACAACGCCGGAAACTGCTGAGCGTGATTGCTTTGGAACATGAAATTTGGGATGAACTCAATGCTGTAAAATATTTACTATATTTTAATTTAGTATAGAAACGGTGAAAGAACGACAGAACCCAAGTAGAGGGGGTAAAATAATTAAAGCCCCGAGAGCGTTGGTCGGGACAACGAGACAAATCACAAAAAAGGGGACTATCCCGTTAAAAACGGGACGCCTGGTCAACTTAAGGAGGCCATACACTATTGGACTTTTTCCCGAACAAGACATCGGTTCGAACAGGGAGCAGGGAGCACGAAGGTAGCTGAATTTAGTCCGAACTTCTTCCCGATCAAGACATCGGATCGGACAGACGAGCGGGGTAAAAACGGTGGGGACGATTTTAGTTGCCGTTGTGCAGGTCGGCCGAATACTTGTGAGTATATTTCCCCCACTTCACCAATTTACCCATTCACCCATTTCACTGACCACCCTACGATTTTACCCACTTCTCTCCAAGCGTCATTCCTTTTCACTTTGTGGAAGTTAAGAGGATGGGAAAAGTCCCTCAAAACTTACAGATTCTTGTACTCGGAAGTAAACAACAAAGTGTTTACCTCAGACCACTCCATCGTGCAAACTACGTTACATAAACTAATGAACTGAAACTAAAATGACAACAGTCAAGACTGCAACCCTCACCATCGTAGCGCTAGCCGAGGGGCTCGTGACGGCGCTCGGAGCAGCGTATGGAGGAGGTACCACACACTTCCGAACCCCGAAAAAGACATCGGACCGATCTTTCTTTGATCTTTCCACAAAAATCCGCCTCGAGAGTGCTCGGTGCTCGGTCCAAAGTCTTGTTCGATGTAAGCCCGCCAGCGAACCTTACGCCGAACCGAACCCCGACGCGAACCGTCGCGCGAACGTTCGTTAGTGTAAGGTGGACTCCGAAATCCGACGCGAACTTCTGGGCGAACAAAAATTGGTTCGGGGCGAACTACCTGGAGTCGGTTTTCTGGCGACACATCAAAGAAATGTTCGCGATGATGTTCGCATCGGGGTTCGGTAGTGTATGGCGACTCCCCTTGCTTTGCTCTTCCTTGTCAGACAGCAGTTTGTTTTTATGAATGGAGTAGGCCCCTAATGTTACACAACGTCCTCCTAATGGCGAGCACATTTGCTTAGCTTATATTTGTATTTTTTTGCATGTTTGAGGTAACTCCAGTTGTTATTATAGCTCAATATCCCTTTTATTCATTTCGTACCGCTTTATATTTATTCTTCATTCAATAGTTTTTACAATACACTGATTGATTAAACCTCAGAGTTACGACTGACTGTTATGATTCTTTAGTTTTGATTTTAAAATCCATAAGGTACATTTACATATTTTAGTTTTATTATTACTTTTATTACATTACTCGAGTTTATCAACAGAATGTCACCTGCCTGGAATTTATTTTTAACCTAGAAGTTTGATATTTCCTACACTTTAAGATATCACTGGAGCAGTTTAAAAAACTCAAATTTACAAGCAAGCTATAGCCTTATTCATATTAGAGTATAGCATAGACAGATTGATATTGAATTGGGGGGGAGGCAGTACCCTTCAGAACGTAACTGACGAAACCCTTTATGCCCAGCTACGTTCAGAACCAGATTTAGGGTATGTAGACACCATGTGGTGCGGCCCCTTGCTGTCCACCGCCAAGGTTAACTCAATTTTTGGAGTATGGTTTTAAGTTTTTATGATTTATGTGTAATACGGGCCACTTTGTGGATCGGGCCCCTAAGCAATTTTCTATGTGGCCTACGGGGGGCAGTACCCTTCAGAACGTAACTGACGAAACCCTTTATGCCCAGCTACGTTCAGAACCAGATTTAGGGTATGTAGACACCATGGGGTGCGGCCCATTGCTGTCCACCGCCAAGGTTAACTAAATTTTTGGAGTATGGTTTTAGGTTTTTATGATTTATGTGTAGTACGGGCCAATTTGTGGATCGGGCCCCTAAACAATTACCTATGTAGCCTATGACTAACTCCGGCCGTGGCTACACGAATCAGGGAAAACATCAATCGTTATTATATATTCATAAATAACGGAGGCATTGTCTATCAAATTACTCCTTAACGTATGTATAAGATATATACATATATATAGATCATATCTAATACAATCATAACATATTATGGGTATAAAATAATTTACACCATTTCGCTCCTATTTCTATTTTATGTCATATAAATACAGTCATATTAACGGGTAAATTGATATCATACGGGAAATTTTGGTTGTAAGTGTTGGTATCTCTGCTCAGTGACGATCAGCTCCACGCTACGTCACTCCGCTGCTTGGGCGCGCCTACATCTATGAATGGAAGTGGACTGTTCCTGTAAATCCGCGCGTAAATCCGCCTCTCCCCTCTCTTCGAGACAAGGAGTAGGGGGCGCGAGCAACTGGTACATCGAGCAAGTAGCCCATCTGTTATTACATTTATTTATTTGAAACCCTACCAACTGTCCATGCGAGCAACTAAGATGTCGATCAGTAGGTTTCAGGACTTGATTTAATTATTTATACTTATTTTCTAAAACCCTACCAACTGTCCCTGTGAGCAACTAACATGTCGTTCAGTGCGTTTCAGTCCTTTATTTAATTATTAATATTTATTTTTTAAAACCCTACCAACTGTCCCTGAGACCAACTAACATGTCGATCAACCGGTGGGCCCCCACAGTGAACCTAATAACAAATGCAGGTTTTAAAAATCATCCAAGCGTCCAGCTTAGTTTTCCTTGCCATGTTTGAAAGCTAATGTATTTTTTACATTCTTGAACGACAACCTTTGACAGTTATTGATCAACGTTTATGAGTGTTTACTTCGACGAAAAACGTGGCACAGATATTTGCACGAACTAGTTACTTTTAAACTCATTTGATTCATGAATCAAGTCGGGGTCTCGTTTGAAAGCTAAGTAGATAGTTAGTTAGCTGTACTAATCTATCGAGGTTTTAAAATTTTATTTTTATATTCCAGTTGAACGCAGATATAAATCTACGAAAAATCGAGCTATACTTTGTAATATATAATATGTATGTATATATATATATATATATATATATATATATATATTTATAAGAGTGCGACCAGATTTATATCGGTATAGATTTTACGGAATATATGGCTTTTACTTTAACAAATATAGTTACAATTCCATCATTCACTTTCATGTGAGTGTTATTAACTCACATCTAGGCGCTTTACTTTTTCAACAATTTGTGGTGTTGTTTTTCAACAATGCGCCATTCAGACCCCTCGAGATATTATTAAGTTTGTATTAAAAGTTAAACTCAATTTAACCTAGTCAGGATTTTCATATAGTCATCCCTCGGTGTAAATGATGACAACAGTCCAGCAACAGCCAGTTATTGTGGCTGCTCAGTGTGTCTGTTAGTCTGATCAATTCAAGTGCGAAGTAACGGACCTGTCGGTTGGTACTGATTACAACTCTACGCATTCAACCTCATCGAGGTCGCGCTGTTTTATCAATTATTCAGACTTCTTACGTTACGCTTTATCATAAGCGATGGACATTTTCGCGCTAATTAATTTAGAGTTCGAAGTGAGAACTGATAAAAAACGAGTTTATGCAAAAAAAAAGGACCATAAAAGGTCAGGAAAGTTCTTAATGCAGCAATTTACTCCCCTTATGTCAGCGTGCTAAAGTATGCACATTAGCACGCTGACATAAGCGGAGGAAATTGCTGCATTAAGAACTTTCCTGAGCTTTTATGATCCTTTTTGGGCTCAAAAATTCAAAATTGTAATATTAAAAATTGGGTTAGGGGTTTTCGATTGTTTTGCCCAACTGAATATGGAAAGGAATGTCTTTACCAAGTTTAAATTAAATCGAACAATAAATGCGACCGCTAGAGTGCAAACATATATGAGTCGGCTGAAGATGCCGATGATATGGCGAAAGCATACTCCTGCGACCATCAGTGTCAGTGAGTGCAGTCTGACGGAAGACGACAGCGACACTAGGGAAGTCATCGACTCCACTGCACGGGCCAACACATCATTGCATAATAATGGATAATGAAATAATGGAAATATAATGGATTGAAACTACCCCAAAACGTGTTCAGGGGGTCACGTTAGGAATTTCCATCGTGGTTTCGATCTGGTGCAGGTCTCACCGTCCGGGTCATGTTATGAGCTCACTATTCTATGGGAAATTTTCTAATAAGCCATCGAGAAAGTTAACTGGAAGAAAGATACAGGGTTAGTTACAAAGGGAGGGTGTTTGATACATGAATAATTCAGATGAGTAGCTAGAAACTCTTTTTTGTAAAAGAACATTTTAAACTTCAGCCCACCTTTAGCAAGCCTTGGGTAAAACAAAAATTTGGACCATACGGGCCAGTAATTATATGTTTTTTTCTGCGAAACGATCTCTGTGTATCTGTATCTGAAGATCGTCCATAGGTGAATTAGTAGGGCTGTCGTATGTCGTGTAAATTCGCCACCTCGTCTATCAGATTAGAACCAAAAGCTTAACGATGATTTAAATCGATCTGGGGTGGGGGTAAATACGACTTGACTAACAACTACGTACTAATTTTAATTTTCTTAGTTTAAATTGTTGTTTAGTTACATTGTAGTTGGCTGATATATGTAGAGCTGTTCTTTTAGTCCATCGCAACTGTTAAATTTAAGTTTGCTGTAAATATTGATATTAGCTGTGAGTAATTTTATACCACCTGAGAAGCCGAAAGTTGAACACTAAATAAATAATTTTAGTTTTAGATAATTTCCATTTTTGAATTATAGTTTAGTACTTTGTCTGAAGGTTGGCAGGCAGCTCTTATGGAGACAGTATCTATTTTAAAAAGGAAATCGGGATGTTCAGTTTAAGTAAAAACGTAATATTGTAATTTGCCATGTGTTACTAAATTCAGTTATTTATATAAAATAAAATACAAATGTAAAATATTATTGGAGATAGTCTACAGTATTTACTTTCAAAAATTGTTGGCAATATATGCTTAAATAATCTCTGACCTTATGCAATAGACTCAAGCGAACTCGTTTACACAATGCCACAAACTGTAGTACCGTATAAAAATAATTGTTATACAAATTACAATAAGTAGCCTACTCTTTTGGTGAAGATACAAATTATACATCGACTGGATCTGATAAACACTAAGTGAAACTACATGGCGATACAGTAGTGTGAGTAACGCTCAGGCTAATAGTTTTTGCTGTATCTATTTGTTAGCTAAGTTTAGCTTACACAAAGCTTAAAACATGTTTTTATGCTAAAAACATTATAGTTAAAATAAAAAAAATTATAATTTTATCAAACTATTTTACCCTAAATAATATAATCCACAGTTAAACAAGCTCGAATTTAACACCTCATTTGTGGCAATTTGCTTGGTGGTAAACTTTTATATCAGAATCTATAACTAGATTTTTAAACTGACATTAAGTCAAAAGGGTTATTGGGGGAAAGTGATTTTTTTTATTCTAGGAGTAAAAAGAACAACTTTAGCACCTCAATGCATGCGTTAAAAACAGCTGTTTTTGAAGCAGTATGACGAAAACGTCATTTGATGTCACAGTCGAGGTCATCAGTTGAACGAATTATTCTACTGTAAACAATGACAACTTGTGTAACAGCTGTTTGTTTAGAATAGCAAGATCAAGAGCCAACTTTGAATGGTAAACAAGTTAAGAAAATTTAGTTTTTGTTAAATTGTTAACTTAAAATTGTCTGCAGTATGACGAAAAATATAGTTCATCACTAGGACCAATACTGGCTTTTCGGTCATCGCTCATTTTCCGGCCTCGACCGTTACTTTAGCTCGTATTGAAAAGTGTCACTTTTTGTCCTAGTGATGAAATATACTACTGTATTTCGTCATGAACCATACTGCATCAAAAACAGCTGGTTTTCAACACATGCGTCGGGATGCTAAAGTTGATATTTTTATTTCTAGGATAAAAAGTACATTTGATGACACTTTTCGGTCGAGGTCATCAGCTAATATGAATTGAACGATTACAGTATTCAAATAGTTAACAATGAAAACCTTTGTAGCAGCTGTTTGTTTAGAGTAGCAAGATCATTGAAGCAGACTTTAAATGGTAAAAAAGTAAACCAAATTTAAGTTTAAATTGTTACCTTAATTTATTATGGTCCATTATGACGAAAAATATACTTCACTAAAAATATAGTGAAGTATGATGAAACTACTTTTACTGTTTTCAATTTTATATTTTCCATTTTATACAATTAAGTAATTCTGTCTAGTTTAATAGTAAATTAAATCCAAGGTAGGCTTGAATAAAGTGTCACTTAGCCTATCATCTTCTTGTTGCATTAATCATTAACATAATAACAATTTCAGTGCACCATACAACATTTTCCACGTAGCAACACAATTAGGGATGAAATTTACATATTGTTTTTAACATTATTCCATTGTAAGATTGAGAAAGAAATAGCCTGAAATTGTCGTTTTTAAGACTTAAATTTTGAAATTTTTCGGGGAGGGGAGCCCCCGGAACCCCCCTTCAGCCCCCCAGACCCCCCGGTTAGCCCCCCTCTTCTATCAGTTCTAGATCCGCCACTGCTTGCTAAACTAGTTTTATGTTATACAGTATTAATAAACTACTGTGGTTTTAAATAGCTCAAGTTTAAATGAAATTGACCACCTGTATTTGATGTGAAGTGACTTCTCGTTGCGGGAGGCAGAGTCGAGATAAGATAACACGCACTCAACTGACGAAATGTGCTTACAAATCGGAACTGGTTGTTACATCAAAAGTAACATTCTGTTTACAAAACCTATAAATTAGTTTTCTAACTGTCTCTCATGGTTCAACAGTGATATATTTTTCTCAGAACGTATCTCACTTTGATTATTTTATAGGGATTTCGTCTTAGAGCTATTGATAAAGTTTCCTCTTGGCAATGGCTGTGACTTCCGACGACTGTTTATCAAAATCCATGTACATTAACCATTTCCTCAACCGTTGTTTTTGTCACTGTGGTCGTTTATTAGTCCTCGCCAGTCGAGTCGGACTTAGTTGAGCGGCAACGACTGGTAGCTACACTTCTTGTTTTGGTTTTGTTAATTCGACTCTTGTTAATCCGCATATAGAAGTTTTATATTTCTCGTGAGTATACCTTTTCGCAAGTATAAATCTCTATGTTCTTATTTATAGCTAGTGTTGAGAGTTTAGATTTTAGAATATGGTTTGTTTGATGAAAGCATAATCCGCAGCATTAATAAACATTACAATAACAACTGTAAATAGTTTTAACATCGTAAATAAATTTGATTTATATTTAACAGTTCTTCGGGCTAATATTTTAGCTCAGATTAATATTCCATTCTTTTGCATGGGAAATTATATTTTCATCCATATTCGCGTCAAACTATAGTCTGATTATCGAAAGAAAGTGACTGGTGGAGGACGGCCGCGCGGCAACCGAACATTCTACTGTGTTTCATTACCTCGTGGAACCGTAAAACACAGGGTTGTTTCCAATAAACGTTATTTAAATAATCATTTAAAGACGTTTATAGCATATTTTTCAAATATTTTGTATTTTATTCTGACGAGTTTATATTGAGACATATATTTAAAAAACATGGATTACAATAAAGATGTCTTAATTCATGTTAAAAAAATAACTATCAATATAAACTCATCGGATATGAATAAGATACAAAATCTTTGAAAAATGTACTATAAACGTCTTTAACTGATTATTTAAATAACGTTTATTGGGAATTTCTAACCCTTTGTTTTACATTTCCACGAGGTTATGAAATAGAATGTTCGGTCGCCGCACAGCTGATCCGCCAGTCACTTTCTTTCGATAATCGGACTATAGGCACGGGCGCCTTGAATAGTGATTTAAAAGATGAAAACATTGTCAATGATGATTAGTTATGACCGAATGGTCACTCGACATGGGTTGTATTTGAAAATGTGGGGCTACACTCGCCCCTCCAAAAGAAAATTGCTTTTTGGGGGCAGGGCCAATATGACTGGTATGCAAAAAAGTTGTTTTTCCTGTCAGAAATCGTGTGTAGAGTAATTTTACTGAACCTTATTTCGTTTATAAGTTATTGAACCGGTCCAGGACTCATTTTCGTTGCTCATGGCAAAATGTTAAACCACCAATAGTTTTGGATTGGAGCAAGATAATGACATTGGTTGCACCGTTAGGCTTTTACTCATCAAACCCGTTGAGACGAATAGTCACTTGGGTTTGACATATGAAAATTTGGGCAACTCCCAAGATTACGTTTTTGAAGACTTCAGCCGATGTGAGTTATACAAAAAAGTAGTTCTTTTATCACCAGAAACCATATATAAAATATTGTTTTCCTAAATTATAGTTTCAGAATTATTCAACTAATCCAGGACTTTAGGGACACTCTGTAGGTCCTGTAGGATATAGTATTAATATTAGTATCTATATTCCAATGCTTACTAATGAGCTTCTTAAAAAAACTAAAGAGTTTTTAAAACTAAGTCACGGCTTAGTTGATTTATATTTCTACGATTTAAGTACATGTTTTTACAATTTTACAGTACATGTTTTGTGATAATTTATAACTCTGTTTATTATAAACTTACGTATTATGAATAACATAACTTTATTAACAGTTATGCCACTGGCCGGTGGTTCAGAACCCACTGACGGTCGCCTATCAAGAAAACCCAAGTGGACATGTCTCTGAGGCGAGAAAACCCGTGCCTGTGTTTGACGTTTCCCTGAATTCCTTAAGCGGGTATTTCATTTTGCATCAAGAAAAATTTTCTTTTGAGTAATTGTGTTTGTTCAGTTTTATTTTTAATATGGAATACGAACGGAACTTTAGAAGAAATATTAAAATTGTTAAAATATTTGTAATATAAATTAATTTTACAATCATGCCTTGTAGATAATATATTTAAAGGCGGCTACGATAATATACTAAAATTTCAGCGTATACTATACACTGATGATTCAGGTTTATCGGTTTATCCACATTTTTTTGGTTTATCATGAGAATCTTTCTGGTGTAGGTCTAAGCATTGTACGTTTCAATCGCGCCACTGCCGTGGTAAGTATAGCGTGCACTTTCAATACAAACATTCTTTTGTACTGGAAATAATTATTCCATTCCGCCAGGTCAAAAGTCAACAGGGACACCTCGAAATAGCCCATCACGCCAATTAGCCTAGGGACGCATTTAGTTCGTCAACCGACTTTTTAAAGACATCACACTTGACCTCATCATTTGAAAATGAAAACAAACGCAGCGTCACCAGTGACGGCTAATTGAGTGTGAGGGTCGGCGGCGCCAGAAGATGGCCGGGTTCTATCGTCATTCTCGCCGAATCTCGGGATGCTGTAAACAAAGTGATAAATCCAAATTGTTATAATCCCTCGGTCTTCCTCATTTGTTTACAGCCTCGTAAAAGCTAAACCCAGTTCTAATTAGGCCACTCTACTTCGGAATAAACGTGTAGTTTATGACTAGGAAGAACAGCGCAGGAGATCTCTGATACGGAATGTGTTGAAGAAATCACCCCATATGATCGACAATTGGGAAAATAGATTTGTGAAAGGCACAAAAAGCGATCTAAATCTTTTCGATAGTGGCCTTGTTATAATTACAATACGCTTAGATGTCAGGTTTATGACGGACTGACGAGGTTTGCCCGGTCCTGAGTTAAGTAGAAGATCAGCCTAATCTCAGCATAAACTGAATCCAAGTGCGTGATAAGAAGCCGGTGATTGTGGGTTTATTTATACAGCCCAGTGTGTGAGGGGCTATTGACGGCGGCGCTCTGGCACCTGCCCCGCTGTTGACTTGGGTCTGGGAAGTCGATTCCTACGGATCCGTCGACTCTTTTACTTCCGTCCCGCGCGTCACTTCAGATAATCGAGGCGTCAAGGCAAGCCACAACTTTCAAGGTATTTACAGCCTACGCTTGTTTCTCGGGTTCAAACTAATATTGTTTTGTTTGTGATTTTATTGTTTTTATAATTTAATATATTTTTCCAGAACAAATTTAGAACTGTTATTGTTTTGTTTCAAAAGAAAGTGGTAATTATTATAAATTTTAACTTTAAAGATCCAAAAATGTATGTATTGATGTTGGTATTATCACAGAGAAACGAATCTATAGATTATAGATTATAGATTCCTTTGTCTCTGGTATTATCGTGTGGTAGTTATATTTTGATTCAGAGTCTGAAGCCTTTAGATTGATTGTTCTTTATTACTAACATTAGATATTTAACTAACCAATCCGTTTATGTCTCCATTGGGCATTCCCGATCCCAAGCTCGTAATTCGTCACTGTACTTAACTCGTGTGCAAGGGCTGATAAAGGGATTATCCATCAGCTTGAAATCCAGATCTCTAAGCAGGATTGCAGATGCATTGATAGGGTAAATTCCTAATTTTTGAAGCGAGTAGTTTTGCAACTATATTCAAAAAACTCAGCAACGTTTAAAGTGCGTTTACTGACAAATGCAGTGCATACTGCATACGAGTATGAAGTGAAAAAGAGCTAAAACCTTTTTTTAGTGTTTACGTGTTTTAGTTTGTATATACGCTGCGGCGCCGATGGCATTTTTTATCATTTTGATAGGGAGGATCAACTTTTATGAGAAAATTCTTAGCATCATTTTATCCAATTCGTCTTAGTTCTAAACTGTAGTCATAAAAACGAAACAACAACCATTTATTGCTCATTGTTGAAATTTTTTGAAGATAAAGGGGGAAATTATATGTGAAGATGTTAACACAAACTTAACAAATTGCAAAAAACTACCTATTACTAAACCTGTGTTTTTAAAATTATGATGTAAAAATGGTTTACATAGACAACTTGGACGAGTCAAATCGATGTCACGGTTAAGCGGCGATAATAACTTAAAACGTATATATGAAGGAACTAATGCCCCCTACTACTGTAGTAGGGGGCATTAGTTCCTTCAAAATATATAGGTTTGAATCCAGGTGACATTTTAACATCTCAACAAGACTAATCAATTTTTAATGTTATTTACTATATTACTGATAAGTGAAGTATTATAAACAGCTAGGAATTAGATTTCACGTTGTTTTATAACAAATTGTACGCTAAGGAGGGATTTACAGTTAATTCACTTAGTTCCAAACTTAAGAGGGGGCTCCAGTCCTCTGCGTCTACCTGTTTCCCATAAGACCAATGTTAACTTTTAAAGTCCATCCCTCCTCAACGGGTTATCCGAAATTCATTATTTATGGTTAATTTTTAAGATAAAAAATATATCTAGCGATTTCAGTAAGCAGAATTCCGTTATAATAAATAGTTCGCGCATAAAAATTCGTAAATATTGAATATTTACGAATTTTATTGATCGATTATTATTTGCGATATCAAAATTCTGTTTACTGAAATCGCTAGATATATTTTTGCTCTTTAAAATAAGCGATATTGAATAATCCGTTGAGCAGGGACGGGCTTTGAAAGTTAACATTGACCTTACGGGCGGAGCAGATAGAAACGCGAAAAGATAGAACGCGAAAAGTTTCGTGACTGGAGCGCCCTCTTAACTTTTTAATAAAAAATAAACTACTTTTAAGCAAACATATTTAGAACAAGTTTTCTTATATTTTGCATAGCGAAACTTTGAACGTATGCAGAGAAATCATTCAAAAATGTCTAATGCAAACTTGTTAACGGCTTGAATTTGGAAAAAGGCGATGAATTATATTTAGATGCCCATAAGGCTCTAGATAGGGCCTACTGCCGAAAACAAAATAATTTTAAAACATTATTTACTCGCGCTAATGGAAATTGAGTTGATAAGCTTCAAGAAGAAAAGGATGCGGTAAAACAATACAATGCACAGAAATTTGGAGACATAACATAGCGTGGCCTAAGGTTCTGTGCTAGGAGCCGTTTTATTTTAATTTAACATTTACTGTAATGTTGAATCTTTGCAATTCACAGTTTTGTTTAAAATCGGTTTTAAATCATGCAAATATTTAATTTAAAATCACTTCAATGGTGGTCAAGTAAAACCCACACTAATGTGGTTTAAAAACCTAATGTGGTTTAAAAAACGACCCTCGTGGTCGTAAAAACCGAATACATACCTTTTTGAACAATTTTATTTTGTATAGATTGTAATTTCGTTGTCCATGCAAGTGTAACATTTTATCCACTATAGGTTGTGAATAAGGAAGTCGCCCTAAACATAAAAATTTAAGTACCTACAAAATAATTAATACACTTTGAGTCAAAACTGAATAACATAATTAACTAAAACCACTATTAAACTAAATAAAAGTATAATACTTTTTTAAACAGGTGTTTTAAAGAGTATTTAGAACAATTTTGTAGGTTTTCAACATTTTATTTTTATTATGTGTAAATAATAAACTTTCTCCTCTCAAATATATTTTTGTTTTTAATAAAGTTATTCAACAATTTTTCACCACTGAAGTAGGTAGGAGTTTGGTAAAAATCCCTAACGAGCTGAAAAAGTTATATTTTAAAAACTTTACGTTTATTGATAAGCTTTACAATATTATACAGTATATAGGGTCTTTAATTACCAATGCAAATTCAACTAACTGTGCCGATGCACTTGCATTTGACAACTTTATATACACTTAATTACCTAATAATAATAAAATATAATGTAATCTAAATTTGTTAGTCACTTGGTGATAAAGGTCTTCATAGGATTAATCTTTCATAGACGATAAATAAAAAGGTATGAGATTGAATCATTTAAAATGAGTATAATTTTTAATTAAATAGTGAGAATTATGCTTTTTTACATTTGTTATTTCGTTTAGAGTTTTCCGTGATTGTATGCAAGAACCAAACCTGCCGGCGCAATGTCCTTTCAAGCATTACATCGGCATATTTTGAGACAAAGGCGAAAAATACTACTTACATAATCATTATTTAGTAACTGATTTAAATAAGTTTGGCCTGATTATATAAAACTAGGATAAACCTTGAGTTACTGAATAGACGAGTTAGCAAACTTCTTATGATAGATGACACGGAGTTGGTTTTATCTGACATAAAACTTAAAGAGGGTCAGAAATTTCAACCCAAAATTGTGCATTGTCATTTTGTGTTTCCCCAAAACACATCATACGTTTTCAATTTTTTTCTCACGTACAAACTGAAAACGGAAAAATATATTTGATGTTCCTTCCTCTAATATATAAAAAATAAACACAGTGTTTTTAATCAGAATAAGAATTGTTAAATTAGTGAATTACTGTAGTTTTAGTTTAAACGACCTTGGACGAACTTACTTTACTTTTACTACCAATTAAAACCCTATAACCAGCGACCAAAGAATAACATATACTGGCAATTGCGTGCTGGGTTTGAAGCCGGGCAGCCTCTGAGTGGTGGGGATGAATCCACGTGAATCGTCCTCTACCGAGCGTTGCCGTCGCTGGCGCTGTCCCGGTGCTGTCTTTAATTCAAGATTATCCCTATACCAACAGATTTCATTTAATTCTTATTATTTACCTCATTACCCTCATTGAATAACATTTGTTCAATAACTTATTGCCTTTCTCTCATGAATAACATTTTTCATACGAAATATACGAGTATGAAGTTTGATTGAGATTATTCCTAACTTTGAGGCTGCCTGCAGACTAAACTAAGCATTTTGAGAAAAAATATGAAGAATACAAAACTTTTTATCATGTCTTTTACAAAATGTTTCTCGCTGACAAAACTTGCCTTACCAAAAAATAAAAAAAAATCCTCACAGATAAACTTGTTCATGTCTAAATTCAAAACAAAAACTTTATCTCCTTAGTTTTTAATTTTTTAAGTAATTCAAATATTTTACTTCTTACTCCAACTTAACCCATTGCTGTTGACATACTGTTTTATTCAATTTCACAAAAAAACAAAATTGTAACTTAGCTCTAACTGTACGTTTAGACGGTTGTAATGATACGCGGCGTATTAAAATTTATGCCAGTAGCGGCCAGTGGCTGAGCCGTTTAAGCCTCTGAGTGGAGGGGGACCGGCTTCAACTACAGTAATGTATAGTGGGTAGGGATTGCCAGTCTATTACATTCTTTGTTCGCTGCCTATAACGCTCTGTGATTTTAGAGACATGTAATTTTAGTTTAATTGATTGGGTATAAATAACATTGAAATGTCCTAAATAAAGTTATGTTACACGTCCTGTTAGCTGAAGAGAGGAAGGACTATTCGTTTGAATGTCGCAACTTTACAAATTTTCAGGAATGGATTAATTCGGGTGTTTGAGTGCATTACAACAGATTTGATTTCAAAATTATAAATATAAATGTTAAAATTGACACAAATAACACCTTGAGACTAGGTATCATATTCGAAAAACCTGCTTGGTTATAAACATTTATTATTACTTATGAATTAAAACTCAGGTACAGTAGGTTGCGTACAAGCATTGCACATAAGTGATAATTATAACTAAGGGTTGACAAAAGTTGTGAAATGCATACCGGTATGTTGTTATAATATTAAATTTATTTAGATACAAATGAAATGTGTTACAACTATAACATAACACTCTAAACAGACGTTGTATGTTGTTCTTGACACTCATAACAGTGTAGTTCATCTCTTCTTACATAAAATAAGTGACATGAGAGAAACAGATCTGTGCAGAATTAATACAAAAATCCTCAAAAATGACACTTAGGTTTAAAAAAAGTTAATTTCTACTGCCACATTCTTGAAATATTGCATGTGTATTTCAATAAAACTATGATAACATTAGTTGTCTTTGTTTACTAGATAACGCTAAAATTCGTAATAAAATAATAATAATATTATAATTATATTATTGCAGTAGGCTAGCTTTTGTCTTTTTAATTTTTAACAACATTCAATGTGAGAATATGAATGCTAATGTTCAGAATAAGTGACACGAAGCCATATTGATTCTAAATAGTTTTACTCTTTTTTAGGATAGGCTACTCTATGACTTTTGGATCCTCCTCTCCTCAAATCTTAGCAACAATCACAGGTTTTTCTTCTGTAGCTACGAAAATAAGACAACCATCTGGACAGTTTTAACAGATTTTCTCGTGAAAGTAAATTAATGATGGGATGGCACCAGGGCCGTGGCGTCACCCCAGCGCCGAGGCTCCCCAGCGCCGAGGACAAATTAGTCTCCTCAGCGCCGAGGCCATAAATTATCAAAGGGTCTGCTCAGTGATGCAGAAGTGACGAGGGTTAATATCTTCTCTTTTAAAATGCCGGCTCAATGAGTTTAATCGGTGAAGCAGTAAATATTTGTCATATTTTTATTAAACTAAAATTACAATTTCACTAGGTATGAGAACAGTGTCAATATTGCATGGGCCAGTGTCAGAAAAATCAAATGCTATTTTTATTTCGTAAATATCGTATAATCTAACGAATATATTTGTTAATTTAACTCCTTTATTATACTTATGTTGTGTAAAGTATGTATTAGTTTTTCAAAATTTTGGTGCATAATTTTGTTTATGTAACAGTGATTAAACAAACAAAAAAACAAAGCCAGAGGGCCGCTTTTTAAATCACTGGACTTGATTTGTAATGTTACATCAAACCATTCTAGTAATATATAAGTGGCTCTACAAAGTCATTCAAGACTAACTGCGAGCATTTAAAAAGTACGAGAGTCGGTAAGCTTAATTAAAATTCATTATGTTACTTTAGAATTCGAGGCGTATCATGTCTGCAATGAAATGTATGCAACATTTGCGTCATTCCAGTGCTGATCATCTACTATGCTCAGTTGGGCACACATTACCACGGTTCGTTGCTTTTGTGAATTCCAATTCGGCTGTCAAAACTGCCAGATTATGCCAGGCAGCCCGCTCGGCGCTGGGGATACGGAATCCACCAGGGCCGGCCTTCTGGCTGTGGTTCTGAGAAGTGTAATTGACGCACGTTTGAGCCCCAGGGGCAAGCCACCTGTTATACTTATCATCTCGCGTAATTGTACCTGGCTCTAGGGCCTTCGAGAGATGTATCTCTCCTAGGTATGTTCTCATACCTAGTGAAATTGTAATTTTAGTAAGATGCCAGTTTCTCCTCTACATGGAGCAAGCGAATGAACGAGTAAAATGCAATAAATTAAACGAGTTCGCACGCAGCACGCTGACGTGAGGGAAGTGAATTTCCACATACAAACTTGTAAAACTCAAAATCAGTGTAAAAACATACATGTATTCCAATTTTTATTGAAATCTGAAAACAGTGATTTTTTGGCTGTTCTGATGCTCCTGGTTTCATTTGCCTGCAAAGCTGGGAATACAATTTTGCGCATTATAATGTTAGGAGAAGGTCCAGGCAGGCTTGAAAGTAGGCGTGAGTTGCTGGCGATGTTAAAAGTACTCTAACAAAGGAATTACAGGCTTTTCTAGTGTTAAACCCCCATAAGACAACGTACCGTACTGTGTTTAGTCGAAACACATTTTCTTTAATAACTAGGTAAATATTTATGCTAGAATGATGAAAGAGGGCTTAAAACTTTCGGCTAACTAATTCCTATCTTTTAACATGCATTAATTTTGCATCCGGGGCTTTTCTGACCCTTTTTGGGCCCAAAAACTCGAAATTTGAAAGATTAATCCCCAAAAAAATAGGTTTAGAGTTTTCCAATTGTTTCGCCCAACGAACTTGTCCAACTGATTACAGAAAGGAACGTCCCTATCAAATTTGAAGTAAATCGGACAAAAAATGCGACCGCTAGAGTGCAAACATATATATATATATATATATATACAATTTTGAACGACCCCCCAAAACTTGTTCAGGGGGTCACGTTAGGAACTTCTATAGTGGTCCCGGGCTTAAGTTTCACCGTGCGGGTCATGCTAATAGTTCACTTTCCAAAGGAAATTCACTATTAACTATTCGTCAGAGGCGTAATTCGTGGGCAAGAGGTGGTCCCCTCAATTATTTGAAGAAACCCGATTATTGTAATATATGATAAGTCACAAAAATCACGATCATTTTACCCCCCCCCCTTCGAAATACACAAACTACGTTTACGACTAATTATATAGCTTCACTGTTTTTGTACAGTACTTCAGGAGAGAGGAAATATGCATCATTAAAATAAAAATATATCAACTTCTAAATATGTAAATATATAATTCAGAGAATTTTAGCCTTGAATCCTTGAAAATTAAAATTATAGTATTGTCAAGTAAAATACCTGGAGAGTCTAAGACTCATCGGAAATAAGACTTAACAATGGTAAACAATTAATTTTGACATACAGGAATTGGAAGGTGAGTTATAGCATTGAGTATACTCTGTATATTCGATGGTCATTGCCATCTTTTGAGATTTATATCGTTATAGTTTTATTTTTAGCTCGCAAATATAATATACACTTTCATTTTATATTGTAGTCCATTTAATTTGTACATTTGCATTTGAGGTATTTACGCGTACATACACGTTACGTATTCTTCTGAAAATATTTGTATTGTTAACTTAACCATATTATTACACAGTTGTTAACTAACAGCTGTGTTATTTCGAGCTGTATAGTGGCTGATCGCTCTGATCTCGCTATTGCTGAAAAGTGAATAAGCCATTAATGATGTCTGTGTGTACATAAAACATCCGAAAGAGTTTCTTCCAATTTTCTTTGGTGCTTGTTTCAATAACCGGGGTTTACTCCTACCCTTATTATTAGCCTATATACATTTTTAATTCATCTTACTTAGAAGAACATGTTTTTCACAAAACTGGAAATGGCGTAAAAGGTTTAAAGTTTGGACAGTAGCTTATCGAATTTTAGCAACTATTGAGTAAAAATTATTGGCTTTGTAAAGCCAAAGACACGGCCAAATATATGCCTTATATTAGCTTACATATATAAAACTGGATTGCGCGGCACCCAAACCGGCCAGTGAGTGGTATACCAAACCGAGTAACAAAGAAGTCGAGAGATAACCCAAGCCCACTTGGCAAACACCTCAGTGCGAAACGTCAAGTGCGTCATTGTTAAGTCTACACAAAACGGGGTTTAGACAAGCAGCTAAAGCAAAAGACACCATATAATTTATACGTTTAACGAAGCACAAGGAGGTCTATTGGTAATACTGGAGAAAACACTGCTTAACGATATATGCATAGAAAAAGCGTGCCGGTTATTTTGTTATATTGGTACACGGGTGAGGTAAATTTATCGTCCTTTGAACTGCAATAATGGGTTGATCAATTCTTCTAAGTGAATCTGTGCATTAAAATCACTGGAATTAAAGGAATCAAAATCGGAACATCATTTTGTTTGTTTGATTTACGATTTATACGTATCTATTCTTGCCGTGAAATTTGATGAACTATGAACAAATAAATAAACAAAAGTTTAATAATTTTTTAATCATGAATAATTATTCGTTTGCTTCACCTGGCTGATTCGTTTGATTTCAGCGAGTGGTTCTTTACTCGCCAATACATAACGTAGAACGGCACGCAATTGAGGTGACTAGTGTTGTTTCCAATAGATCTTCTTGCAGAAACACATGCATGTGTTAAATCACATTACTTAAACTTTATACAGTTTTTAGTAATGTGTAGTTTGTAATAAAGCGTTTTCTATAGGATAAAATTCCATGTATAGTATACATCTCGAATGAGACGAACTCAACACCAGCCAATTTAACGATAAAAGTAAACAAACTTCTTATCATGGAAATGACTGTTACAGATAAATTAGAAACAGTTGAGTTTTGCTTTGTTCTGGTAAAGTGCGTTATTTAAAAGTGTTTAGTTTCATATTCTTAAAATATATACAAGTGAAGATGAATTTTCAACAATGGGTGGCTTTCACTAAAATATAATAAAGGTAACTGATAACTAACTTAAGGGTATTAAATACATTTGATTAGTCATTGACATAAAGTATAACAAGCAGACAAAATATATATAAGTATAAATGGTAATATTGTATGAACAAACTGCATAGATAATCCCAATCACGATTCATTAACATCGTATAAACATTACATTTTATTGTTTATTGATACGTAAAACATGTAATATAGAACACACGAACCAAGCGTTGCCTATCATTTTCTAGACAACAAAACAACGCTTCTCTTGTTTACCTATTATTATAATTTGTGTAAAGTTTGCGGATGGAAATGAAATGCTCTTTGTAAGAAATACTATCGAATTTGGCAGGGCAAAATTGCCTTTTGTTTGTCCTAAATAGTCGTCATATCTCATATTAAAATATTTGTAACAGTAATTTACTTTGGTGGTTACAGTATATTTTGAAACATTCCAAAAATTGTTTCTGAATTTGTCCTAACATTTTATGCGTTGATCCAGCAGTTTTCCTTGATCGAGGGTTTTCACGTCACCAAAATCCCTAATGTCTGCAGGCTCGTGTTGAGGAAAACATTAACACATCCTGTGTAAAACCTCTCGCCTCTCCACTCCACTCTCCTACTCCTCAATCTGACCGTGAACCCCTCATTCATTATTCGCGGTATTTGAACGACTTATTAAGACCTAACAAACTTCATTGGTAGTCGAGATAGTGAACTATTTCCATTAATGCTGTAATTTTAAACACCTTTTGCCTTTGTAAAGTGACATCCAATAACTGTTAGTATTGTCGTGCAAGTTGTAACAACAGATAAGCTGTAATTGACGATAAGAGGCCAGGTTTTCAAGGTAGTGCGAAGCCATGTCGTTGATTCATACATTCCTCTTTATTATTTCGTTTGAAATTGGTAGCACTAAACAAGTTCCGATTTGTAATATAAATGAGCAAACACTTTCGTAATCTAAATTGAATATATTTTACTTGAAACAAAAAAGCCAATCCATGAGATGCGTTCTGGTAAGAGATGATTGAACTGAAACATGTGTTCAATCAATCAGCAGAATCAGTGGCGGATACAGATTATCTTTATGGGGGGGGGGAGGGAATGAGTGAAAAATATATAAATTGACAAAATACAATAACCTTCATGGTTAAAAATGGGTAAAACACGTAAAGGTCATAAAGGGTTTTTTTTTTGGGGGGGGGGGTCATGACCACCATGACCTCCCCCCTGTATCCGCACCTGAGCAGAATGAATACATAACAATAATTCTATAACAAAGTGGAAACTTTGAAAAGCTATGCCGCAGAGCCCTAACCCTAGTGGTTTATATTTTCCAATCCCTAAGTAGGCTCATATCTAAGAGGAAAGCACTTTCTGTTGGTATTGTCTTTGAAAATATGTTGCGTTTTAGACTGAAGGCACGATATTTGAATAGGCATCATATTTACATAAATAACTGATTTTAGATCTAGATCGGACTAGTTCCAAGGAAACATGTTCATACACTATTTTGTTATTGCAAACAAAATTACGAATACTCATTGGTTATGAAATCCAATTGAATAAGCTATATTTTTAAATTGTTGTACAATTCGTGTTTCGGGATGTAATTTAACTTGATAAATCAAGTTAAATTACATAAATTCCAGTAATAATAGATTTTTAGTCCTGATTTGTCGTTGCCCGACTTTGTTGCATCTGTACAGAAATAAAAGTGTCCCGATTTGACGTCTTACTCACCCGACAAACCCGGACAGTTTCTAAAGTGTCCGGGTTTGACGCTGTCCGACTTTGACGTTTCTGTTCAGAAATAAAAGTGTCCGGATTTGACGCGGTCCGACTTTGTCGCCGTTCAACTTTGTCGCAGTCCGTCTTTTCCCTTTGACAGGACGACTTCAAAGTCGGACAGCGACAAAGTCGGACGGCGACAAAGTCAGATAGCGTCAAATACGGACACTTTTGAAACCGACCTGGTTTGTCGGGTAACGGTTTAACATAATTATTTTGAAACTGAAAGACGAACCACTTATAGAGACCACTTCAATCATAATTAAATAGTACAGTGCAGGGACTGTACAAAGAACCTTAAACCACACGTAGAGTACATTAAAACGCATCAGCTGTCCAATCGATGTACTGCTTATTAGTGAATTTCCTTTGGAAAGTGAACTATTAGCATGACCCGCACGGTGAAACTTAAGCCCGAGACCACCATAGAAGTTCCTAACGTGACCCCCTGAACACGTTTTGGGGGGTCGTTCAAAATTGTATATAAATATATGTATATGTATATGTGTGTGTGTGTGTGTGTGTGTGTGTGTGTGTGTGTGTGTGTGTGTGTGTGTGTGTGTGTGTGTGTGTGTGTGTGTGTGTGTGTGTGTGTGTGTGTGTGTGTGTGTGTGTGTGTGTGTGTGTGTGTGTGTGTGTGTGTGTGTGTTTTTGTGTGTGTTTGTGTGTGTGTGTATGCACTCTAGCGGTCGCATTTTTTATCCGATTAACTTCAAATTTGGTAGGGACGTTCCTTTTTGTAATCAGTTGGACAAGTTCGTTGGGAAAAACAATCGGAAAACTCTAAACCCTTTTTTTGGGGATTATCTTTCAAATTTCGAGTTTTTGGGCCCAAAAAGGGTCAGAAAAGCCCCGGATGTAAAGTTAATGCATGTAAAAAGATGGGAATTAGTGAGGCGAAATTTTTAAGCCCTCTCTCATAATCCTAGCATAAATATTTACCAAGTTATTAAAGAAAATGTGTTTCGACTAAACACAGTACGTTGTCTTATGGGGGTTTAACACTAGAAAAGCCTGTTATTCCTTTGTTAGAGTACTTTTATCATCCCCAGCAACTCACGCCTACTTTCAAGCCTGCCTGAACCTTCTCCTAACAATATAATGCGCAAAATTGTATTCCCAGCATTGCAGGCAAATGAAACCAGGAGCATCAGGACAGCCAAAAAATCACTGTTTTCAGATTTCAATAAAAATTGGAGTACATGTTTGTTTTACACATATTTTGAGTTTTAAAAGTTTTTTTTTTTCTTAATTCACTTCCCTCACGTCAGCGTGCTACGTGCGAACTCGTTTGTTGTTGTTATATTAGGCACATTACAAACATTTTCATCCAGATGGTAAACTATAATTGCGTTGATGTATTCTTAATGTATCATATATCAATTGAGATTTATGTTTTTTATCTCCATATGAACGAATATATTCCTATCTGAATTATTTTTACGGTGTCCTTTATTGAGATTGAGGGAAAGATGGATATCTCTTTCAGATAACAGGTAGCCGCAGAGAGTGGCTTCCCCCACTCAAGCAATACCTACTAGGAGGGAATAAAGGTGAACAATTACAGCCCAAGTTTACTTGCGATTGGCTAAACCAATTTATGTTGTTTTATAATATAACTGTTTACTTACACCATTAATACAATAGACCAATGAGTGTCAGCTGGGTCCAGTACCGAACCTTCACACAATTTACAAGTTTTGCTCATGATCGATCTGGCAAACCTCGGATTGCGAGGCGAGCACTATATCCACTACGTTGCCCCTCCAGTAATATAATAACCTAAAGGTTTTGATCCAAAACGTGACATCATAATACGGGTGGGAGAGAGTACTGCAACCGGGGAGGGAAATGAGGGTCCGGGAAATGTTTGGAAACTAACGGATAAAAATAACGTGTTTTTTTCAATGTTAGGGTATGATAAAGTGTTAAAAGTGATTTACCTCTGAATAAATAGATTTATTAACTAGGTTTTTCAAACCAAGATCATGATATTTACAATTATTATTACTTGCTCAAACCAGAAATCTGAATAGAACAGGTTTATCTACTTAATTAGTTAACCTATTAGTAAATAATAGTCGAAGACAGAAGTCTTCTTGCCTCTACCGTGGGTGATCTCACTCCAGACACAATAATTGTGGAGGTTTTGCTTCGAAATGAGGATACGTGGTGGGCAGTTGCCTCTCTTGTTCACGCGCTACTTCGTGCGAAGCGAGACGAGGGCCTGGGTGACTCCTAGCACAGACAAAGGAATCTATAGATTCTATAGATATAGATTCGTTTCTCTGTGTTACGAGTAAGAAATTTAAGTAGGAAAAAAGATACGAGTAGTGGTTTAAAAAATACAGATTATTCCGTAAATGTCAATATTTTACACACAAATGGCCGCCATTTTGGAACGGGTAAAGATAAGTAAATTCTGTTTTCACCACAATTTTTATTTTAACGAGACCCTTAAAATGATGTATACTATTCCCTATACAAACCGAATATAAGAAACCGTTGAAAAAAGTTTGAGATTCGAACCCGTGACATTCAGTTTTGGAACATTCCGTACATAGATTTTGATGAAAATATTTTTAATATATAGACATGCGTTTTAGTGGGGAATAATTTTGTTTGATGACTTTACACCAAACCGTTCTCTCGTTATACATGTTGGACGGGTGGTCTGACTCATCATCCTGCATATACTATAACATAAATAATCGGACAGCTTTGACATATTTATTTTGTCATATAAGTAGTAGTAGTACAATATAACATATATTGTATATGTTTGCAGAAAATAAAATTTATAAAATTGGAAAAATACAATTATTTTGTAATAACTCTTTTCTTAACCGTACTGAGTTTATTTTTATAACATTGTTATTATTTAAGAATTTTAAAGGTTTCTTATTAACAAAAGAAGGCTTCGCGGGTAATATTTCAATAAAAAGAACCAAAGAACGCTTTCTTGAAGAACAACCTTTGAAAGGATTAATTTACTTGCTATTACCTCTGTTTACATTTGCGAAACCACAATTTTTGCGCGTTATGTCACTTGAACAGTGATGGGGTTTGAGCCCATTTTAAGATCGGAAAAGTGTGGCCGTAGCTACTGCTAGGTAATTCGTCGTCGACTCGACTGTCCTCCCAACGCCCAAGGCAGCACTCGCCAGTCGCCGGCCTCGCCGCGCCGCCGCGCCATGCAGCAGAATCATATCTGACAGGAGGGGTAGAAGAGGGGACGGTAGTTAATAGTTTCGCCGCTTGAGCGCTTCAGTAAGGTAGCTGACGACGCTCCAACTAGTGATGTGCGATACGGCCGTGTATCGCGATACAGCGATACGATAGTATCGGAGTCAGATATCGTATCGGCCGTATCTTATCGGTGCTGTGTATCGCGATACGCGTATCGTATCGCTTAACATATTATGCCAGAACTATACAACGTATATCGTATCATACACTGCAGTTTAAAATACGGCAATCGAGGTATTTCTACGTGTTTTAATTGTAGTACCACAGAAATAACACTTTTGAAGAATTCTTGTCGAATATAGATATAACCTCATTGTATTACAGCCAAGAAAATCTTATCGAAATCGATAAAATAGAAAAAAAGCTTGCCTCAGGGCTGTTTGTGTTGAGAAGAGTATGTAAATTCTGCAATTTAAACGTTTCTAGAATTGTTTACTTCAGTCTTTTGGAGTCTCACATCATGTACTCCATCGCCTTATGGGGAGGGTACAAGACTCACATAGGGAAAGTTTTTACCTGGCAAAAAAAGGCCATCAGGGTCATCTTTGGACTCGCTCCTTGGGAGCATTGTGAGAGTTACTTCATAAGATTAGGTATTTTGACTGTTCCTGCCTTATATTTGTATGAGTTATTAATATACATTAGGAATCAAAAATTAATTAATTTATGTCAAAGAAATCATACTCACAATACTCGGTTCAAATCAAAATGTTCCACCTTTCGCAGACTGTCGGTCTTTGAAAAAAAACCTCTTTACGCCGGTTTAAAATTTTATCAAATGTTGCCTAACTTCATTTCATCCATTGCTGACGACAACAAATTTAAAGTAACACTTAAGAATTATTTGAATGTGCACTGTTTTTATTCTGTGGAGAGTATTATTGAACACCTCAGGCAATGTAATCCCCTGTGTGACTCTCTGACCCCTCCTCTCCCTACCAATCACATTCTGTAGTGGCTGAAACTTATTCAGCACTTTGACCTGTTCAACGCCATCGGCCTATGAACGGAAACAACAAGTAACAAGTAAGTAACAAGTAAATATCGTCTCTATGTGCCGATACAAAATCAAGTATCGTTTTAGGCGATACGATACGTAACAAAATATCGTATCGTCCCTCGCGTATCGCGGTATTCCGAAACGATACGATACGTATCGCACATCACTTGACTAGCTCCAACTAGGTGCGCTTCTACCGTCAGGCGGTAGAATGCGCTCGAGGAGCTTGCCAAGGTCGGCTTCAAAAAGCTGCATTACAGTATTCCGTAGGATGTATAATCAATTGTATTTTGGTATTAAATGATATAAGAATCTCACGAAATCAATGAGCAAGCTCCCATAGAGTAAGTTGCAACTCCGAAATTCCATAGATTATGTTAGTGGAAACACTCAGCTCTATTTTATATCTGGAGTCACCACTCATTGTTTGAAAAGCGTGCCGCTGTGTTTTTGGTCGTTATGTTGGCCAATGTGTTTTACTTATACATTGTGGGAGTTTTTTACAGTTTGGTGCAAGGAGGTTTATTGCATAACTGGAGGTAACACTGCTTCACTATTTTTGTCGAATAAGCGAGCCGGTGATTTTGTCAGGTTGACACTGGTGCACTGGTGAGGCAAATTTATCGTTTTTTGAACTATCCTGATTCGTTGTTTTATTCCTATAAGTGAATATACTCATGCAAATCACTGGAGCAAAAGTAATACAAGTTGGAACAAATTCACTTTTTCGTTTGATTTATGCATTTACTCTAGTCGTGAAATATGATAAATCATGAGCAAATAAAAAAATACAAGTTTATTAATGATCAAAACTCATGAGTTGGTATTTGTTTGAATCACTTTGTAGACTCGTTCGATATAAGCGAATAGTTTTTGCCTCACCAAATTTGGCAAAGAACGGCTAGCAATTTTGTTCATAAGTGTTGCCTCTAGTAATACCAATATAACTCCTTGGTTTGGTCCAGAGATGGGAAATATCGGTACTTTGCAATAACAGTCAGGAACGTTCCTCAGCTTTTCCGTAATAGGTGAAATAATACTATTATTTTTGTCACTTACCACAACTATTACTTCCTCATCCAGTACGTTTCAGCCGGTCGTTCTCACTGAGCTCTATATGTTATATCTAGAGTCACTACTCTTTAACTAAATAATTTCCCAAAATATTGGAATCATCCATTATTTATTAATGTTATTATTTTGATATGTAAATAAAATAAATAATTAAATTAACCACCCTAGTGCCTGAATCTCAATGTCGTTCACCAACCACTCCAGACCTATAAACAAGACTATTTTCGTGTTACCTAAATCATTACTTAGCTTCAAGATGATTGGTTACTTTTTATTTAAAACATTTCGCAAGATTCCAAAGTTCAGTTTAACAACAAGTTTCAACTTGTAATGTACTTTAAAACAGTGATAACGGGTTTGAAAAATCGCAAAATTTGCATTGATTTGAATGGAGAATAGAATGGCTATACCACCAAACTGTCAAAAACTCCCACAATCATCAGTAAAACACTTTGGCCAACATAACGTCCAAAAACACAGCGGCACGCTTTTCTAACATAGAGTGGTGACTTATTAGCGTTACCAATTGGGTAATAATTACCCAATTTGGTGGTAATTCTAGGTGCTGGTGGTATTGTGGGTGGTAATCTCTGCTTGGTGGTAATTTGGCGGTAATCTATTAACTCGATTAAAATATAGCGATATTTTTTACCGTTTTATTCTATAAATAAGTCTATTTTATTAAGTAAATGTTTAACTATATTGCATTTAATTTCAATACAAGTTATTATATAGTCTTGAAATTATTTATTTTCTGTAACTCTAGCAGAAAACAATATACCTGAGGATTGCTTCACTTATCCATATGTTCTTTGACTTTCTGCTTTAGTTTACATAATGAGTACATGCATATTTTGCAGATTCTTGTTCTCAATTTTAATATTCTTACTCATTTCCTACCTTATTACATCCTCCTTCGCTTGAAACCAGAGGAT
Organism: Allygus modestus; assembly: GCA_963675035.1. NCBI lineage: Eukaryota > Metazoa > Arthropoda > Insecta > Hemiptera > Cicadellidae > Allygus > Allygus modestus. The sequence continues at coordinate 133,122,864 of OY776113.1, read as the reverse complement.
TTCTGGTTTACTGCGTCACTTTCCTAAAATACTTAAAAAGGGAAAAACGAATATTTACAACTATATACATTATGGAACTTCCGAGAGTGGAAATCTCCTTGGATTTTCATATAATATCAGTAACTGTTGTACATTTTATTCTAACTTCAAATAATTTCTTTATTAGCATGATATGTGTTGTTACAACTAAACAGGATAAATGAAATACGTCTTACAACACTATAGGTATAGAGTTTTGTAAGACGTATTTTATTTATCCTGTTCTAACTTCACTAAAAAAAAAATTTAATATAATAATTATGTGTCAATAACAACGGTATAACACCTTCTTATAGCCCGATTTGAAAATTGCCGCGCGCTTTTCTAGTACTTTTGAAGAAGGTTAGTAAAAGGTGGTAATTTTTGCAGGAGCTGGTGGTAATTTCCCTAAATTGGATTGGCAATACTGGTGGTGACTCCAGATATAACATAGAGCCATTGATTATACATATTCAAAATAAATGATAGAGCTCAGTGGTTGGACACGACGGTCAATGGGCCAACAGCTGATAAAATGTATTAAATATTGTCAAGGGAATGTTCGATGGGTGTTGGCGAGAAGTGTGGGACGTGGGAGCTTCAAACAGGGCGAATGTTCGGCCGAATGTTCAGGCCTGTTCGCGAGAAGTGTGGGACCACCTTTAGACTCATTCGTTACCGTTTACAAAATATAGCGGAATGTCGAATGCAACTCAAACACACCTCTACTCTACGTCGGAAGTTTCGCATGTGATAGCACCTTCAGAAATAGAAATACAATGATGGCAACATCAACATGGTAAACAGCACAGCAGACGACAGATATTTTAAACTACTAACTACAGTAAATTAGATTATGATAGGTCTGGATTAACCTACAAAGTTATTTTAAAACTGATTAAATCTTTACTTAATATTAACTTTACATTCCAATTTATTTTTAAGAAAGTTAGTTTATTTGATAATTTATAATTGAGGGTGAGTTAACATTTCAGTGCATAAGCATAAAGTTGCAGGGTGAGTTAACATTTCAGTGAATAAACATAACCTTTGCAATTGTAGGCGCTTTGGTTTGTTGCATTTTGACAAAGGCCTAGGCCTAATTATTATGGAGTCGATGTTAGTGTATTTTTACCTTGTTTCCCATTGCACCTGTTAACCTGGATTTATGATTTTTATATTTCATTTTTGGTCATTAAAATACTCAAGTCTGAAGACAGCACTAGGCATATATATGTTTTTATGAACACGTCAGAAAGCTGAAGGTGACTTTGCTTTCTAGAGGTTTGAAATATTTATAGAGTTATTACTGCATGTCTTGTAGTCGAGTACCTATCTACTTCACGTGGATAAACAAATAATAGGCCTAATGATCTTCATTACAATGTGGATTATGGTTTTGTTAGGTCATGTAATTGTAGCAATCATTTGTTGCATGAAAGTGTGTAGTGAAACTGTAAATCCATATCCATTATAATATGTACAGGTGGGAGGATTGAAAACCAAGTGATATTGCTTAAATCGGAATATACCTTGATTTCTTTGAACCGGTATGAAAACCCTACAGCCGTCGTTTCGCCATGACTATTATACAGGCTTATACAGTGTGCTACAATGGTTATGTTTGTTATAGTGGCCTTGAATAACTAATTAACCTAATATAACATACCGTATCCTAGTCAATGAAACAGCCACCTAACCTGGTCACCGCCAATGGGCTTGTATAGCGTGTATAAGTTGATAGGCTACAAATGGGGCTGGCTGCAGGTCGTTACTTGCCTGTTAAGAAGATTAAAATTGTGTGAAAGTTTCAAAGTGCTTATCATTGTTCGGCATTTTTCTTGCTAACATGATATTTACCATATGGCATTTGCTTACGGGCAACCAAACATTAGCTAAAAAAGCATTTGTATAGCAACAAATGTATTAATAATAATAACAGAGATATTATCAACTGTCTCTTGTAGATTAGTTTTTCCTCAATATAATAGGGTTATGATACTTACATGCGTTTTTATCCATTGTAATCTCTTATCTTTGTTAAGAAATGATTTTAATGATTCTTTATAAACAAACCACAATTTTTCCCTACAACACAAAGCATAGGCCTAAAGAAAATCCTGTCAAACCTGATATTATATTAAATAATTATTACATTACTCACAAATATCAACAACTTGTATTATTCAATAAGGCTACTTACTACCTGTTGCTATTAGGTCCCTACTACCTAAGACATTTTGTAAGATGATAACCTTGTATTTTTAAGAGTTTTTCAATCTTCCTCCATCTTGGGTGGTGAGGGGTTTTGGTTGTGAAGGTTTCTCGTCAGTCATAATTACAAGTATATTTAAGTACAAGTTTTGCCCTTAGACACACTCACAACAAATTAAGGATATTTTTAATGGAATAAATTATAAAGTGCTAACAGAAATTTATTGCACCATAAATCACCAGACATACCGGTACCATGAAATTTTGATTTAGGTCTATAAAATAAATGGGCTGAATTTTCTGTTACTGGAATAAAGGAACTTTGATGAATAAATGTAATTCTATTGGAGTACCTATTTGTACTAGTCTAGCTTTAGTCAGGCATATATATATATATATATACACACATATAAACTTAAGAAAAAAATATGAATGGTATATTTTAATCATGAAACCATGAGATGTTATACAGAACCTGCAAATGAACATTTTTACCTCTTGCTATTATTCTAAGTTTAATTTATGGAACAATGTCAGGTGATGAAAACATACCCTTGAACTAAATCTGGACATTATTAAGGTCATAGTCTTAGCACAAGTCGCGTTCAATGAGCCTTTCATTATTACAAAGTAATGAGGTTGTAAAATCTTGATTCATCATTGATTGGCTGTCTGTCATCCAAAGGTTATCGCAGGCAACACATTTTATAATTTATGATTTTTAGATTAGTGATGGAACAATTTATTATCTTTAAAATTCTTAAAATAGTCCTTTTGTATTAAATCTTACCATGTATTCCCTAAAATAGATCTCATACCGATCATCAAATATGTTCCCATTTTCATACCTACATAATTATACCTTTTGTATATAACAGATGGGAAACCTATTGTGTACTGTAGATGTATTCAGTCAATCCTGTAATTCAACCAACGTACATTGGTAATATACTTAACTTAGTTGTCAGTATGTTTACAAATTACTTAAACCTGTATAAAGGGGAGAGTAATTTAGCAGTGAAATAAAACGTGAGATGACTCTTGAAGTTTATTTTATTCAAAAGTAGGAAATACAAAATTATAAAGAGTGGTAACTTAGAATAGTAAAGAAACAATAACAAACAAGTATTTTTAACATATGATAGTAAATAAACTTTTATCACATGTTTAAATCAGATTATAAGTGGGTAATTTCCAATACTCCTCCTCACGAATGATCTCGGTGAAGTAGTGTATTCTTAAGTCCAAGTTTTGTGACAATATTCAAATTTTGGCTTGCTGAGAGCTTTATTTAGAATATCAGCTGTCATATAATCTGTAGGTAGATACTTCAGTTCAATCTGTCCTTACTTGTTCATTACTTGTCACTTTTTCAAGTTTCATCTTTGGATCCATAGGAGTTACAATAGGTTTACAGTCTGTCATATGGAATTTGTTTAAGACATCTTGAATGTATTTTGATTGATTTACAATGAGTTTTCCGTCTTTGTAGTGAAACTGGATTCCAACACAGTGATTTAATTTGCCTGGATCTCGCATTTCAAATGATTTCATCAACTAATTTCTTATTTTGTGAAAAGTCTTTTCTTCTTTAGAGGCTACAATGAGGTCATCAAGGTAAACTGCAATGATTTCATTTTTTGTGTCCGATACATAGATACAAGGATCAGCTACTGATGCACGGAAACTTAGATCTTTAAGTTAAGTATCCAACTTGTGAAACCATTGTCTTCCTGGTTGTTTAAGACTATATAATGCCTTGTTCAGGTGATAGATTTGCTTTTCTTTTGGAATCTGGCTTGAATCAGTTAGCATTTTATTTGCTTGTTTCTGCAATCCTGTGTTTGATTTGTTTTCATCTATAATTTCTTGGAGATAGTACTTTAAATCTGGTGGTACTTTCATGTAGATATTTTCTTTGATATCACCATTTAAAAATGCGGAAGATACATCTAGTTGATTTAGTTTCATATCTTTCTCCATGGCAATTCCAAGTAAGAGACTATGGAACTTAACTTTACTATAGGAGCAAAAGTTCATCGTAATCGATAATAACCCATTATTAAAAAATATGAGAAAAAATTTACTGGATTTCAAGCAGTAGGTGATAATGGTTTCAAGAGGAGAATCAAATCTGCCGCTCAGTGCAGCAGAAAAAATCATATTCTCTGCCGCTCAATCAATAATGAGTCGCTGAGAAAATCCTCGTGCTACAAGTCACGCTTTTTTCCATTCTAGGGAACCATCAGCCTTAAGAGAGGGGCCGATCTAGCTCCGCCAGCTGCCGGCTCCGGTTGTCTTAATATAGGGCGCTACTATAAATTTGTTATTTTATTGAATGCCCGCCTTTAAATGCAAAAATGATCGCAGGCCAAACAATCTGATATTGTTAGCCATATGACCTTAGAATCAAAATATATTATTTTTCAAAAATAACACCTAAAATATATAAACTAACTTTCTTTTTTCCTATAAGAAGTTGTGTACTTTTGAAACAATTTATAAAATAACATGTTTTATATAAATTAAATTTGAAAACGTCATAATAGCAGTCAAGTTATTGTTAATGTTTGGCCTGAGTATTTTTTGGTTTTAAAATATGAAACTGTTCCAAAATAAGACTTTTTTTGAAGTCTTACAAAACGAGTAGGCCCACAGACTGCAACTAGTTCACCGTCACCCCGATAGATGGCAGCAACGTCGCTTACCGACCAAAGATCCTGCTTCCGCAACCGATTTCGTGTGGCAGATTTGATTCTCCTCTTGAAACCATTATCACCTACTGCTCGAAATCTAGTAAATTTGTTCTCATATTTTTGAATTTACATGGCTCCTCATGACATATTGTCTGTCATTTCAGTAATCATTTATTATTTAATGTCTGTAACATCTGTTATTGCTGCTATGCTGTGTTTTGTTTTACAAAACGATAATGGCACTTTAGTACATGGTGTTCATTTTGCCATGTTGGTACTGTAGAGGGGAGATATTGTGCTTCCAGCTGTTTTTCAAACACGGCATGCTTTTTTGTCATAAACTGCAAGGCATTAGTCTCCCCAGATTGTATACAGCTCACTGAGCAACACGCCGGAAACCCCTAGTATTACTATTCATAAAATATAAAAAATATTTCAATTAGAAATGACTGTCAGTCATTTAGCCAGTCCAAACGTGGGTAAATGTGATGGAAATCAGTATGTCACAGGATGTGTTGCCCTCTTAGGTGCAGCTAAAATTCCATGATGGTCGCTTATTTCGCTGGTCACTAACTTCACTGAAGTGTTGACCTCACAGATCAAGGCCACACTACTGTGGCCTTGCACAGGTGCAGATAACATTTCGCAATTGTCGCTTATTTCGCTGGCCGCTTTTTCCCCAACACCTTCACAAAGAGAGTAGGCTAATTTATAATTTTGAGTCTGTGTAGATGTTCCAGAACAATGCACTGACCGATTCTAAGACGTTAACTGATTTGGAATTTTTGATCTTGATGTCTTGAATTTTGGAAAACCAAGTCGGAGTCGTAATTTGAGGTTTCAGTCCAAAACTCTGCTCACTCAAACTTAGGCTTTGTAGGCCTAACTGATGCAGCCTCCCAATCCTCTTCCCATTGTACATTAGCTTTCTTGGTGATGAACGAATTTGTGTAATTGAAACAAGGTAGAAACGAGTTATTAATATTGTCTAAATGTAAAGCATCTTTATCAAAAGAATCCGGTAACTCGTTCCCTTTTATGCCAATGCGGGAAGGTATCCTAAACAAAATTACTTCGTACTTCAAATTTAATAATTTTGTAAACTGTAGTCTGATTTCATATTCGATGTATGCAGATTTGGCATGAATAATATTTTTGGAATCAGATAGAATTATTATTATTTTACTTGGTGGTAGCGTTTCTACATATTTCATGGCAGTAAAAATAGCTAGAGCTTCAACATAATAACTCGAATAGTGTTAATTTAATCTGAATGATATAAGCTTATTGTTGGTTTTATCATACACACAACAAATTGCAAGTCTTCGTTCGTCAGCTTTAGAGCCGTCAGTGTAGAGTTGGATGTAAGAAAACCATTGTGATCAGATATCAGACTCGATGCAATTTTTAAATAACTATAAGAGGATCTGCCATTTTTAGAGGAGTTAGAAAATACAAAAAATACACTGGGATAGTTGTAAATAAACTATTAAAACGTATGTAACAAAATGGGCATGAATATAAATATTTAATATCAATTTCCATTTACACGTGTGGAGTGTATAACTGGAAATTAACAATTGAGTCTTATTGTTTGTCCAATAAAGACTTAATTGATTAACACTACAAATTTTCAAGGCTTGTTTTTTGTTAATGTTTCAACAGCTGTTAAATCTTACACTCTAAATATGAGTAAGATTTCCTTGCTAAGTTTGTTGGTTGCTTGCTTGCAACTTTGATCTCAAGAACTGCTGCAACGATTACCTTCAAAAGTTGTAATTTCTGGGTTAAAAATAATTTATAGACAGGTCTTCTCGAGGGAAAATATCTAATTATTTAAAAGAAAATTGACTGTCATGGGTTCGAAAACCAACGAGAATAAATCATGGGAATAGGGTTTGACGTGATTAACCTCAAATAACCTTATTCAAACATTTTTACAATTTCAAATTTTGGCTTTGACTGTTCATTAGATCATTAAAATACTACGCTAAGCCGATTTTAGTTAAGAGAATTCCTCTGTTATTTCTGATCTGATTTTTAGGCCTGAGCGCACCATTGTGGACAGGGCTTACAGCAATAACATATTTTATGAGATAAATACCGATACACAAACCACTGAAATGATAACAAGATTATTGTCTGACTATCAAAATAAAGTGACCAGCGGGGCGACCGCGCGGCGACCGAACATTCTATTTCATAACCTCGTGGAAACATAAAACACATGGGTATAAATCTCCGATAAACGTTATTAAAATAGTCAGATAAACATTGTTTAGAGCACTTTTTTCATACATTTTTATTTCATTTTGATGAGTTTGTATTGATAGTAGTTATATTTTAAAATCATGAATTTAAATTTAAAATTTCTCAATTAGTGTTTTTAAAAATAAAACTATCAATATAAACTCATCGGAAAAGGTGCGAAATCTTTGACAAATTTACTACAAAGGTGTTTAACTGGCTATTTAAATAACGTTTATTGGAAGGTTATGTTTCCACGAGGTTATGAAATAAAATGTTCGGTTGCCGCAGGGCCGCTCTGCCAGTCACTTTCTATCGATAATCGTAGAGCTTATTAGCAATAACTTAGCTCGGTTTGTAGCAAAAGGAGTCATTATTAATTAATTTTCTAGTAAACCGTTGTTAAAATGCAGGCTAAACAGAAGGTTAGAAGTTATAGCCCCTACAAGCCACTAGTGTTTTATATCCTAACTAGCAACAAAGTCCGTTGTAACAAAAAATACAACGGTCTCTATAAAATAGATCACAAATTATGTTAATGAAAATTGCTAAACTCGACTATAATAGTGAAAAGTGATATTCTTAAAGCTTATGAAATTTTCTTACGGGATGTAATAAAAGACGTCTTACAACACTGAAGAATATATTTACACTTTCTTTAAACAATTTTCTTTAAATCGATATAAGGCGGTGGCTACAAAACTGATACTGCAAAGACAAATTTTGACCAGAGAAATTAATAAATGTCTAATGTATTTCTTATAACTTAATATTTTTGCTAGTAATTATTATCAGACATAAGATTTAGACGAAGTTGCAACATATTTGATCAGCCTTTACACCAAACAGTCTTGACAAGAATTTTGGGTTATTGTTGTAGAGATATCTTCAATCCCTAGTGCAGAATATTCTGTTTCATAAGCATTGAGCCATTTAGGAGTTTTCTTTTCACGTTGAGGACGCTGAGAGGTATCGGCTGTAGTAGTACAGGAACCATCACAATCATCTTCAGGAAAAGAAAGTTCTTCGCTTGTGTTAGGTATCACAGTTTTTATTATCAAGTTCATTAATTGTTCGTTGCTGACTTTCAGGCGTTCCAGTTGATTTCACAGGTTTCTTGTATGTGATCGTGATGTACTTGGGTTTTGAACTTTGAACCAGTGTTTGATCTTGTTATTCTGGAATGTTATTTCCCTCCTCATTTAACAAATCATAATCAAAGGCAATGTTTGAATCAGGAAACATTTGAAGGACTGGCAATAACATTTTTGTAACTAGGAACCCATATTCGGTATGCTTTGGAAATTTCCGAATACCCAACAAAAATTCCTTCTACAGCACGTGGAGAAAATTTTCCTTTTCTATTTTTCTTGTTTAGAACAAAAGCTTTGCTGCCAAACACATGGAGATGTCGCACAGAAGGTACTTTTCCAACCCATATTTCAAAAGGCGTTCTGTGATTGAGAGGTCTTGATGGACATCGATTTCGTATGTAGTTGGCCGTGTTGATGGCTTCTGTCCAAAACATTGGAGCAAGTTTGGACTGTGTCATAAGACATCTTGCTTTGTCAAGTAGTGTACGGTTAAGTCTTTCTGCGAGACCGTTTTGCTCTGGTGTGTATGGAGTTGAAAGTCGTCTTTGAATACTGTTTTCCTGCAAATATTTATGAAACGCATCATTGCAATATTCACCTCTGCCATTGCTGTTTGCAAAAAGTTGATCTTCTTATTTTTAAAGTTTTCTACTTCATTCTTATATATTTTGAAGTATTTTAAAACTTCATTCTTTTGTTTTATAAAATAAACTTTACTAAAACGAGATTTCTCATCAGTAAACGTGACAAAGAATTCTTGAACCACCTGGTGATGTGACTCTCATCGGACCATAAACATCAGAGTATACGATTTCTAAAAAATCTAAGTCTTTTTGAGTACTGCGAACTGGGAAAGGTGATTTAGTAATTTTTGATCGTATGTATACCTCACAATCACCGGGTTTTTCATTCGCATTTAAATCAAGACCATTCATGGTTTTATTTGTAAAAGCATGTTTTAAATCACTTTGGTTAATATATCCAAGTTTGGAGTGCTATTCATTTATCTTGTTACTTGTGACAAGGTTAGCTCTTTTAGCTTGATCAAATTCTACAAAGTAAAGACTGTTTCTTTTTGTTGCCTGTAGAGTTACTTCATTTCTTGAGTTTTTCACCAAAGCTTGATTTTGATCAAATGATACAGTAAATCCTTTTTCAGTTATTATATTTACTGATAAGAGATTATTGGATAAATCAGGAACGTGTAGCGTGTCAAGTAAGTTAACAATGGAACCATCTCTAGTTAACATTTCCTTTTCCCTCAAAGTTTACCAAATTTCATTAGTATCCGTTCATAAATAAGCGAGATATCAAATTGTCTAATTCTCCGTAAGAATAACATTGGACAACGTACTGTGTTTAGCACTTTCAATATCTCTGTAACCATTTGACGTAGAGAAATGATCAAAACACAAAATTGGTTTTTTTTAAGTTGGATCTAATGGTGAAAACTAAAATTAGACTTTTTAAAATATTATATGTACAAAATTAAAAAATCAATTTTTTGGGCACAAAACCACCCCAAAATACCACTTCAGATGGAGCGATCAGTCTGGTTTTCAAACTTAAAGTCATAAAGGCTGCTTTACACGTTTGTACCAAATTTCATCACAATCGGACCATTTTTACTAGAGTTATCGCACCCACAGACACACACACACACACACACAAACACACACACACACACACACACATATATATATATATATATATATATATATATATATATACAGTTTTGAACGAATGGAGTTTTTGGGGTCTGGGGACCTCAAAACGAAAAGTTATCATGGTCCCGGGCCTAGGTCTTACCATGCCGACTACGGCAATAGCTTCTTCCCTATTCGGGAAATTCGCTAAAATGATTGGATCAAGAACAAATTTAAATGGAAATTTTCATTAAATGTAACAAACAGAAAATAGGCAAACTGGACTACAAGTAATTTTAAAACGAATAGCAGACTTAAAGTTAAATGATAAAGAGTTAAGTTAAATAGTTTTAACAGTATTTTTTTGTAAAAATCAATGTAGGTAAATGGCGTTTGAGTAACTGAGGTTATAATGGAATTCTACTGCAATTCAAAACATTACTAATTCTGTTTTTGATTTATCATGAATACTTTATATAATGATAACTACTATTATTATTCCATGTATTAATTTAAATTACATATTTAATTTCTTGATGTTCTGAGAATCTGTGAAAAATTGTGATAAAGTGATCAAAGTTAAAATTTCCAAATTCAGTATAAAAGACATAACTTTTCTGTGATATGGTCTACAAATTAGGCAATGCTATGATTTTACTGGGAACCCAGGGTTAAAAATGTAGCCAGCATCATTTTAATAAACATTGTAGTTTCTAAAACTGGCTGGAGCAAAGAAAAACATTGATATAACAAACCATTTGTTGTTAGACTACGTTCAACCAATCGATTCCAAAAAAACAATTCCCTAAGAATATTTGCAATATGAATTATTCACCTAAACTGAGAAAAGGATTATGCACATGAAACAGTTGAAAGAGACTAACACAAATAACGATGAAAATTCACATTTAAGCGTAAATTGATTGGGAGGAGTTTCTGTTCAGATGTGTTGACATTTCATGTGTAACAACAGATGGTACAACACCAGCATCGTTCTGTACCGTACCGTACCGTTTTGGATTACGGTATATTTAAGGTGTTTTGAATAGGTGCGATTTTCACACACAAAGACTAATTGGATTGTTGACAGTATATATCTTAAGTATTCATCAAATTATGATTAAGGAATTTCTTTGAAATATATTTTTCCGTATGGTACCAATATTCGATTTGTGGACAGGTAAAGTACTGGATTTCCTAGTAAAAACTCAAATTGAAAGTTCTATATTTTACAATGGCAACATGACATTTTTATGATCCAGTAAGTTTTTATGATCTCTGTTACCTGTAATTTTTGAAGTAGCATTGACCTCTTATCAGTTTACTGCAACTCGTTTATAGTTTGTTTTATACTTTAACAAACATGTAACATCACAGCGTGTTGTAACATCACAACAGCACAGACTTGAATATATTTTTTCCCCTAAATCTAATATTCTGGCACTTTGACATTACATGATGTAAGTTAATAAAGATGATTCTGAATTTAGTATATCCAGGCAACCCTTTTTTAAAGAAAATTACAAACAAAATTAAAAATATAACAAGCAAATGGATTTCAAACACAAAGTTAAAAGGGCTCTTAATATGACTCATGAGTTAAATAGTCAATCCCAAGTATAAAATTAATTTTCAATATCAAACATTTACTAGTCAGTCTAGGCTGAATTATAAAGTCTTGTTCCCGTAACATTTCAAAACATTTCACCATGACAACAAGTACTGTAAATTATCGGATTGAACCTTTAAATAAAAACAACTAAGATACTTGGAAACTTCAAGCACAGGCCATATTAATAAAATCAGATCTTTGGAAATACGTGAGTGGTGACGAAAAGTGCCCTGATGATTCGAAAGCTGAATGCAAGAAAACTTGGTCGCATCAAGACTTGACTGCAAAATCTGATTTATCATTGATAATTTCCCCAGGTGAGCTTAGAAATATAAAAAGCTGCACAACTTCAAAAGATGTCTGGGGTACTTTAAACAATATTCATGAATCTAAAGGTCCTGCTTGTAAAGCAACACTTTTAAAGAAGTTAATACTTCACAGAATGAATGATGAGGAAAATGTAATAAATCATTTAGACCAATTTGTAGATACAGTTGACAAACGATTAGAACTAGACATTGTAATAAATGATGATCTTTTACCTATAATGATGTTATACAGTCTAAGTCCATCATTTGAAAATTTCAGAATTGCAATAGTCTCGCGATACTTTACCTAAACCAGATCAACTTAGGATCAAAATATTAGAAGAATTTGAAGCTAGGCAAAAAGTTGTAAACTAAAACCCTGAAGAAGCATTTTTCTCTAAAAGCTTTAAAAATAAGTACCAGAAAAATGTACCAAAGCATTCTGAACCAAAATCAAACCGGAATTTTTGTAAAAAATGTGGGCGAAACAATCAAACCCTGAAGAAGCATTTTTCTCTAAAAGCTTTAAAAATAAATACAAGAAAAATGTACCAAAGCATTCTGAACCAAAATCAAACCGGATTTTTTGTAAAAAATGTGGGCGAAACAATCATTCTACCGAAAAATGTTGGGCAAAAACTAAATACAATGAAAATTCATATAAAACTGAAGAGGTTTGCTTGTCATTCAGAGAACTTAAAATAAAACAAAAATATTTGGTGTCTTGATTCAGGCAGCAGTTCTCATATTTGTCAAAACAAAGAAGTCTTTACTGAACTTTCAGAAATATCTCCTGAGAATACTCTAAGACTTGCTTCAAAAAATCAAGCGCGACGACAACCGAAGCGCAGAAGAGGGAGACAACGAGGATCCAGCGACGCGTGACAAATTTTCAAAATTGCGCTTGTACAGGGTTGAGGACACTTCCAAAAATTTCATCAATATGCTGCGGGACGATGTCAAAAAGATTGGTGACATATTATATGGCAAACGTCAACCAGGAAACCGCCCGCAGCTTACAAATTAAGAGGAGGCAGCGTTCCAACAGGAAACCTCTTGTCATATCTGTCGACAAGAATTTATCCAACCAACACTCTCCCCCATACAAGTACAGAGGAGCGGCACACAGTTCCTGCAACCTTCGCTTTAAAGAGCAGGACACTTTCAACGTGTACCTCCACAATCTGTCAAACTACGATGCACATTTCATCATATGCTTGTAGTTGACAGAGGAGACGTTGATGTGCTAGCATACACTGAAGAGAAATACATTACACTCTCCAAACGCTTTAAATATCCTGGAGCGGGCCGGCGCAACTCCATCAAACTACAATTTGTTGACTCGTACAGATTCCTGCCAATGTCACTAGCCAAATTGGCATCAATCTTACCAGTCGACAAGAAGACTACATGCCGAGCTCGATTCACGGACGCGGAAGAGTTTGAGTTGCTACAACGTAAGGGAGTTTTTCCGTACGAGCACATAACGTCGGAGGAGGTACTGAATGAAAATGTGTTACTGCCAATTGGAATCTTTGGAGATGACGTCAAAGAAGAAGACTACGCACACGCCCAAAGCGTCTGGACCATGTTCGGTTGTCAAACCCTCGGAGACTCTTCAGACATATATCTTCCAACAGACGTCATGCTGTTGTCTGATATTTTCAAGGGTTCTAGAGATATGTGTAGTGACACACTACAACTTGGATCCTGCAAATTATCTGACGCTACCATCATACGCTTAGGATGTGATGTTGTTCAAGACCGGTGTGGTTCTCGATACCCTACAGGATGTAGATCAATATATGTTTTTTGAGAAGGGTATTCGAGGCAGACTAGTCCAGTGTGTAACCCGACACGTCGCTGCCAATAACAAATATAGAAGGAACATGTGGCGATCGAAACGGTCAGGTTGCATCTACAAGTAGAGATGGCGTCGAGAATGATGACTATACATATTTAATGTATTACGACGCCAATAATTTCTACGGTTGGGCAATGTCCGAGCCACTCCCCTATGGGGGATTCGAGTGGTTAACACAGGCGGAATGTGACGACTTGAACGTAGAGAGTCTGCCTGCGGACGGTGAGTACTGATATGTTTTAGATGTGGATCTTGAGTACCCTAGAGATCCAATGCTCTATGATAAACACCGTGACTTGCCGTTTTGTCCTGAGGTTAGAAGAGCGCCGGCAGATCGACTCCCATACACACTAGCAGAACTTCTGATGAGCAGCGCGGAAGAGTCAGCAAAACTAATGGCCACCCTGATGGATAAGGAAGGATACGTAATCCACTACCGCTACCTACAGCAAGCGTTGGCCAATGGATTACGTATTCAACGAATCCACCGAGTAATGCGATTCAAGCAATCAACATGGTTGAAGCCATACATGACTATGAATACCGAACTGAGACAGCAGGCCAGAAACAAGTTTAGGTACAGCTGTTCAAGCTAATGGTCTGTGCTGTCTAAAGTATGAGTCTCCAAAATGTTCAAAAACATCTGAACGTTAAACTGGCGACCTCCCGCAAAATCTACACAAAGTACGTGGCCAAGGCAAATTTCACCGATGGCATCTGGTACAACGTGAACTTGGCCCTACTTCAGATGGCAAAAGTGTGGTTGGTCTTGAGCAAGCCAGTTTATGTAGGCATGAGCATTTTGGACCACAGCAAACGGTCGATGAATGGCTTCCACTATGACGTGGTAGAACGATATGGATTAGATAGGATTAGAATGGCATACATGGACACCAATGGTATCATTTACGCTATCTGTACCAGAGACGCCTACCACGACATGTTGCAGAACCTGGACGAATTCGACATCAGCAATTATCCCCAGAATCACATCTGCTACAGCGGTCAGAATGACAGGGTTCTGGGGAAGTTCAAGGACGAAACCGGCGGGGTGGTCATTAGGACATTCATAGGCCTGATGGCGAAGTTATACTGTGTAGTGTATGGCGGAATGTCATGCAGTATTGATAATGGAGATGCTAATGAAATTGATGCACCGCCGCCCACGAAAAGGCGAAGGGTGTTAATCACGCCGTAGTGGAAAAAAAGTTGACTGTGGCTGACTATGAACAGTGTTTGTTTCAGCACATAGTCAAAAGCTCTGAAAATAAACACTTCCAGAGCGGTCACCACATTATTTACACCGTTGTGGTCACAAAGCTTTTGTTGGCACCATTCGACGACAAGCGTTATGTCGTCCCGGAGGATGGTGTTAACACACTTCCCTGGGGACATTATCTTATACCCCCAGGGGTGCCACCATTACAAACTATACCGTTCCTTCTGCCACCGCCAACACTACCATCTTCAAATATTCCTTCAACATCGTCACCACCAGCAGTGTTGATGGAGATTGAAGACAACCTTGACTAAGTGTGCAGTAGTGAGTGCGCGCATGACGCATGAGAGTAAAGACAAAATGGCGGGGAGACACTTGTAAGCAGTGCGGTTTTAGTTTCAAATGTGTAATATTCTAGTCACTTTTTTCTGTTTTTTCGAATGTATATATTTAAAATTCTAGTAATTTGTAAAGTGTTGTAAATATATCTTGTAACAGGTGTTTAAATGTATATATTTTTATCTTCTACTCATTTGTAAAGTGTTGTAAATAAATCATATAACATGGGAAAAATACATCTTGTATTCTTCATCATTGATGTTTGGTATAAATAAATCTAGTCACTTGTATTCTTGTTAAATTTTTTCCACAAACTAGTCTTAAGTTAGACATAGTTGATAGACTCACTATCATACTCAGTTTTTCTTTTTCATTGGATATGAGTCTTTAAACTAAAGTAAGGATGAGGAAAATAAAAAGATTTTTTTTTTATTCTGAGGACACAGTTTATTGAGAAACAGTAATTAATTCAAAAATTCAATTGGTATACATTTGGACAAAGAGTCTTCTGATCAGTGCATCATTGTGAGCAGTAGAAAAGTCATCAAAGAGCTGAACAAAGTCCATCATCTTCATGCCGTAGGGTGCGGCAGTACAGGTATACAAGGTAGTAGTGGCCACAGACCAGTGTGTTGACACTTTGAAGGCGATGCTCATTGTACAGGTAGCGACGAGCGTTGCGTCTCAGGAATCCTTGGTAGAATTGAAGATATGGATGTTGACCATAGCTGTCAAAGAATTCAATTATTCCTCCTCCTTTGTTCAGGTAGAAAGCCACCCAGTGAGAGCCATCTTTATTGTGTGGATCAGTATTCACAATCATAGCAGTAGATGGTGAGATGTAATGTGGTAAATGATCCGCAGCATAGACAACAACATTCTGTACAGGCAGTTTGGACAGATACTTTTGGATCTCTATGGTACTAGTAGTAAAACAGAAACAGGAACTGGTATCATCATCGATATTTGTACTTAATATAACCAACCGCGTAATGTGATACAATTGGTTAGGGCGCATCGTGTGTAAGCTGTCTTGTGATGGCGATATCGCACCGCGCTTGTTGATAATAGATTGTTGATTGACGATAGCGATCCACAACCAATATTGTTGATATCAATGATATTAGTAGTACAATGATCTGTGATTAAATTGCAGTGTACATATTCTTTTTTCTCAACACCTTTGACATAGATAATCAGGCGTTTGGCGATACATGTGCGTAACTTTTCCTCTAGCACATGATACCAGATATCACCTTGATCCCATTCCAATCCGTGACAATGTTTAGTGAGCCAATAGCTTTCACGTAGTTTCTCTTGTGTGAGGAAATCTCGACTGAATGGTGATTTGGCGATATGATGCATTAACAATGTACCGCTGTCCAATTCCAAGACACACACTTCCTTCAGAATATAGTCATTATTGTTGTCTTTGAAACATTACAAATCCAAAATAATGGGAGATGCTAAATTTTTACGTGGTACTCTACGTAAACGATCCATCTTGACAGGCTGATCCAACCACCAAATTCCACACTTACATTGCGATGTCGATCAATTTCGATAACGTGGTCAAACTCTGCGTTTACCAGACAGTTGACAGTCTCTGTGAGCGCCGTGTCAAAACCAATCTCCATAGTACACTGCCATTACGCACTAGGTTCCAATGAGTTGTGTCGCTTGCTGACATATCAGGTGTTAGATTGAATGCTATCAGACAATATCCATCATCGTAATCATCTCTATTTATGAGATTACCAGCATCACTAAAGTGTAAACCAGAGCCTGAAAACGGACTGTGATACGCCATTACATATTTGCCCTTATCAGTTTCATAGTGTGGCTGTAGCGGTTTGGTCGGCACTTGTTCACCATCCACGTACAGCGAGAAGAAGTTGGTTTTGAAATTTTGGATATTATATTTATTCTTTTTTAAATCACCATTATAAGCAGCGTTGCTGACTAAACCAACAATAATTTGTTTCGGCACTTGACCTAGAAACACATTGTCCAAAGTTTTGCTCCTTACTCCAAACGGCAGTGTGAATGTTTTCAATTCCACTCTGGTGATTGGGTATTTAGCTGTGCCGGTCTGAAGCGTCTTGCTGTGCGCCAACAGTACAGTGAGACTAACCTTACATCTTCGTATCCAGAGATTCGCATCAACAATATGCACCTTGTATTCACCCTCATCCACCATAATAGAGAAAGAATATTTTGATCTGATTAATTTAAAACGCAGTTCCACACCGTTCAACAGGAACTTGTTTCAACAGGAACTTGTTCTGATTACACATGTCCACATGTAGATGACTGATCGATTTCACAACTTTTATTTGTAATTTTTCGTCTTGCCTTTAGTCTGTCATTATTGTCCAGAGTATCGTCCATATGACCCGCATCGTCTGATTGCCATAGACCACATGTGATTTCCTAGCATCGAATCCATAATTCATTAAAGTTTCAATATACGCTCGACATGCATAAGTGTTGTTTTGTGGTGTAACGAGTTTCTGATTCATACACATATCCACTTGACTAAATAACTTATGTAACCAATTGTTGACTGGACCAATTTTGTTCGCTTTTTCGACATCTATGATTGCCACTCCTGTCGATTTGACAATAGACGCTGTAATTTCCAACATTGTTTCTGAATACGCGGCATCTCCGCGTCGAGACTGTTTTCTCCGGATAGATTAGTCTGTGTTTTATTAGTAGCATTTGTTTGCAATCGATCAATCAACTCTTGCGGTAAAAGTACCATCTTCTTTGCGTGTTCCATTCATTTACTAATGACTCGCTACTTTTCTAAAGTGTAACTTCACACACGACGTTCCAAAGTGGAATGGAAAATGACACCCAGTGCTATCTCTTAAGTCAATTTCCACACTGTCAAAAGACATAGTTATAACAGGCATATAATGCGGATCGATGAATGATGTTGATTTATGCCATATACATAACTAGACGTAGATATATTGATAATTTTCAATAACGGTGCAATTGTATCGCCAACCATCTGTGGTTCCACTAAATCACAATAAATGTACATGTGTGATGGTAAGCCGAGATGAATGTTTGGCGATCGGATGCTTTTGTTAACTGAATCACCTTCTAGTGTCAATTCATTTGGGTCAAACCCCAATTGAAGCACTAGTGTTGGGCTTAATTTAATTTTCCCAACATCAGTTCCCATCGATACTTCAACGAATTTGTTGTATGAGTTTTCAATAGTAAACTTTACACCAAAATTATTCGCTAGTTCTTGTGAATTGATATGATCAAACAATTCTTGAATATTTGCATAATCACCAGTCTTCAATTTAATTCTGTAGTTTTGTTTTGGAGTAGCTGACACTATTGGTGTTACATCGGCAGCGCTGTCCATAACCCACTCCAGTGCTTCTATGTTCACTTTTGCTTCCTCTTGCGGTTGTATATAAATGTCAATTGTTTCATCTCATCGACTGATAAAAATGAACAAGGATAATGCGCTTCCACAAGTGCCATTTCCCATTCACCAGCGTCCAGTCGAATAGCTCTCAGTAAATGTGTTATATAATTTGCAATTGTATTTTTCAGATAATATTGCATTGAACTATTACTCGGCAATGTCAAATAGAACTGATTGTGGATGTCAGTCATTTTTTTTAACTATTCAATACTGCCTGTAGTACTGTGCTCAAAAGTAATGGTATTATGAGTCCACCGCCTTTTTGTATTAGATACTTTCGTTTCTTCGTCCAACCTTCGCCTCGTTTCACCAGTCTGCGTAGAGCCGCTTTGTGTTTGCTTAATTGACTTTTTCTCTTCTTGGACAGAGGAACGTTACCGCGCAACACGCTGTAAGCACACTCGCACACTGATCGAATACGACTCTTGTCACACACCTTTAACTACGCTATTCGCTCCTTTGGTGTTGCATGTATCAAAGTCCTCAGCAGAGTTGCGTCCTTCCGCCAGCACGACATGATTGATACTGAAAAAATTACTTTTTCTTTGGCACATACACATAATTTGTAGAATCGTCTGGAAATATCCAACTTCGTACACGCATATTCTCGTCTGTTGATTGTTTCAAGTCTATCAGTAGGTAACCTTGAGGATTCCTAGTAGCGACAGTGTACGCCTCCTCGATGAATTTCGGACTGTCTGGATATATTTGTCTGGCCAAGTACCTAATTTGCAAGCTATCTCTAGGATTCTTAAAACACACAATGTAATATCAATGAGATATCCCTATGTTGAAACAATATCCCTATCGTCCTTGATGAAACAAATTTTGTGTAATGAAAAACACACTTATGTTGCGATGATGACAACCTTTTGTAAAAAGATCCACCATACGATTGTCAGCCTCACGCATAATATCGTCTATAATCACAAGTATCGGTTCATTACCAGAAAAATCCTCCAAGTTTGGCAGTCCTTCTATGTAGTTAATGTTTTAAGTTATTTGATTCACATCCTCCACCACCACCACAACTGGCATAATGCCAGTTTATACTTGCAAATTTTGTGTCACACAGTTTAGTAATGTGTTTTATAAACTTTGACACAAATTGTGACGTACCACAACCTGATGGTCCTGCCACAATGGCTGAGAATGGATGTTTCCACATCAAGACCATGATCACTACTGATCGAAAATCACCACACTTTCAACTTGTCGCTATGATGGATTTTTGGGGTTAATCATAATAAAAACACAGTGGTTATGTTCAGAATGTGACTAAATATTAAACTAACAAACTATCAATAGTCAATAGTCAATAGTTTATTTTCACATAACATTTACATAAACCAGCAATGCTGGAGAAACAGGTGAAATTGTCAAAAGGAAATATAATAAATCTTAAAACTAATATATATACAATATGTCACAAGTTGTATAAAATCCATCAAAAAACGTCATTTAGATAATCATTAATATTATAATATGTTTTACTTAGTAATAGAGCAGTAATTTCTCCTTTGAACCTATCCATTTCTACAATTGACTTTAAAGTATTAGGTAATTTATTATAGAGTTTTTTCCCTAAATATTGAGGTAACTTTTCAAGTGAAGTAAGTCTATGAATGGGCAGCTGAAAGTTATTGTGATGTCTTGTTAAATAATTATGTTGGTAGTTATCATCCATAAACAAGTTTAAATTTCTTTTAATTAGTAATAAAGCACTTAAGATATACAATGAAGGCAAAGTCAATATTTTTAATTCTCTGAATAATATTTTACATGAGCATCTTGGACTAGAAAATGTCATAATCCTTATGATTTTTTTTGTATTTTAAAAATTGATTCAGCTTTAGAGCAACTGCCCCAAAATTCTATCCCATATTGCATATTGGAGACGAATAAGGCATAGTAGACAATCAACTTAGTCTTTAAGTCTGTAACATTTTGCAGTACAGTCATCTGAAAACAGACTGTATTTAGTCTCCTAGCCAAGATTTGCAAGTAGTCATCCCATTTTAAATTACTTTGTACCTGCAATCCCAAAAATTTTGTCGAATTTACCTCACCAATGATTTTTCCTGCAAAATTAATTTGTAAGTCAAAAATTTCCCTATTATGAGTTGTCTTGAATTGAATAATTTGGGTCTTAGACCCATTTAGCTTGAGACCATTTGCTGTGAACCATCTATTCAATTCTTCAAAAGCATGGTTTATTGAGTTTTGTAAGCCGATTGGATTGTTGGCTTTCAGAATAGCTGTTGTATCGCCGGCATAGAGAATAGTTTTTGAATGTATATTAAAAGGCAGGTCATTTATATAAATCAAAAACAAAAGTGGTCCAATAATTGATCCTTGGGACACGCCACAAAGACTTTCCTTCCATTTAGAAAAATTAAAACTATTAATTTTAAAGATAACTTTTCTATGAACGGTTTGTTAAATATGACTTTAACCATTTTAAAGCACTATGTGAGAGATTATAATATTCAAATTTAGAAAACAAAATTTCATGTACAACACAATCAAAGGCTTTGGACAAGTCACAGAATAAGCCAGCTACATTCTGTGTCCTGTCCAGGCTGCTGTTTACCTCCCACAAAAGATCGGATAAAGCCTGAATAGTGTTGCTCCCAGATCTGAATCCGTATTGAACTCCGACAAAAATGTTGTTAGTTTCAAAATAAACTGACAATTGATTGGAAGCTATTTTTTCAAATATTTTAGAAAAAGCAGGTAAAATTGACACTGGGCGATAGTTATCAGAATTTGTTTTGCTACCTTTTTTGAAAAGAGGTTTTATTTCAGCAAATTTAAGTTGGTAAAGAAAAATTCCACTCTGGAAAGACTGGTTGATCATCAAACTCAAAGGGCCAGCAACAATATCATAAGTCTTTTTAAATACTTTAACTGGAATTTCATCCCAGCCAGCCGACATTTTGTTTTGTATGGATGAAATGGCTCTAATTACTTCCTTCCTTGAAATTGGTTTGAATGAAAAGGAAGGTACTATGTTTACAGCATTAAAATTACTCAAAAATCGTTGCGCATCAACATGATTAAATTCTACCATATTTTGATTGGCTGTGTCAGCGAATTTGTTATTAAAATGCTCAGCTATTTCCAAAGCATCTGAAATCACTTGATTTCGATTATGAATATTGCAAAAACAATTTTTTTTCTTTTCACGTCCAAGCTCTGAATTTACAACTGCCATCACAGCCTTACTTTTGTCACTAGAATTAATATAACTACAGTTTGTAAGATTCTTTGACAAATTACATACATTCTTAAAAATCTTTTTATACCTTTTAACATATAGAATGAAATTATGGTCACATGAGTATTTAGCTGCATTGCTTAGCTCCCGTTTTTTCTGCACTAGATACCTTGATACCCTGAGTAACCCAATTTTTTGCCTTACTTTTACTACTACCGTTAGATTGTTTTACACTTTTTAAAGGAAAACAATGTTGGAAATTCAATTTATAGTTATTTAAAAAATTATCAAAATTTTGCTGAACATTATTTGTTGGAGAAACATTCCATGATGATTTTTCAAGATCAAGTAAAAAATTGCTGATATTTTTTTCAGAGAAAACTCTTTTTTTGGGATTTGTATTAACCAGCTTTGAACCTTTATTTTCGATCTTAATAAATAAAGCTCTGTGGTCAGAGAAACCAGTCTCAATATTTAGGTAGTTTGGAGAACCTCTACCCACATTCAAAGCAATATTATCAATACATGTTTTTGAAGTTAATGTTATTCTGGTGGGGTTTTTAGTGTAATAAAAATAACCATAAAGTGATAACAGATTAACAAAAACGTCTTTTTGTGCTTTGAGTTTGCAGGTATCCAATACATCTACATTAAAGTCTCCAGATATGTATACGTATTTGTGTTTTGTTTCTTTCTTTAACAGTTGTAATAATTTTTCTAGTTTTGAAATGAAAAACTTAAAATTATTAGTATTAGGTACACGACAAATTGAGATAACAATTGAACTTAGACTGATCAAAAATCTCACTACTGATCGAAAATCACCACACTTTCAACTTGTCGCTATGATGGATTTTTGGGGTTAATCATAATAAAAACACAGTGGTTATGTTCAGAATGTGACTAAATATTAAACTAACAAACTATCAAAATTTTACAAAGATATTTATTTTCTTCATGTCTTGATTCAGACAAACTCCAACGGTGTGTATTTGGTCCCTGGTCTGGCGCTGTGTTTCAGCAGGTGAAGACGCTCTCTGCAACCGCTGTTGTATCTCTCGATGTCGATGTCGCTCACCACTAGGTTGAAACGTCTAGGCAGGTATACATGTAGGTAGAAGTCATCACCGCCCTGCCCCTCCAGGATGACAATGACAGTCTCGTCTAATGGTGTAGTGATGCGCTCCATTGTAGTGATGAGGTAGCCGCATTCCTCATGGAGATCTCCGATCCTGGTGTAGATTGGTGAATCTGATTTACAGTTGTTGAGCGCACTTCTCAGGTCAACAGCTTCGTCGGTGACGACTCCACTCACGTTCTCGGAAGCGTTCATAATGCTAGAAGTAGGAGGATGTGCACTAGATGTAAAGATGGCTGGGAATGATGCTCTTCGCGCCGCGCCCTTGCATTATAACCAACCAGTGCCGCCATTTTGTCCAGAGGTGTTCACCGCAACTGCCCCAGCAAAAAAAACAACAACAAAAACAGTCATGTCTAGACTCGAATGTAGCCGCGCAGATGTTCACACAAAAAACTGGTGCGTCGCTGCAGCTGCTCTAATTGATTGATGGTGCCGCTCGCAGGTGTTCACCGCAGCTGCTCCAGCAAAAAACAGACAGGTCTAGACTCGAATGGAGCCGCGCAGATGTTCACACAACAAACTGGCGCGTCGCTGCAGCTGCTCTAATTGATTGATGGTGCCGCTTGTTTCTTACGAACTGCTCTCTTCTTCAGTTTTGGTGGCTGTGAAACTGTACTGCGTTGTGTAACAGTTTGAGTTAATCCTGTAATTTTCGGTACTCCTGATGATTTATCAATCCACATATTTTCCACTTTATTAACTAATTGTTTAACACTTTTGTGCATTTCACCATCTTTGTCCAAAAATAATCCGCACATGTACACCACATCTGTACTGTCGTATATAATTCCATTTTTAGTAATATTTGTCCTTTGTTTCCTGGGTTTTGAACTGCAAATGTATTACCATCCTCCTGCCATGACACAATGGGACAATCATCTAATGGTTTTGGCACCCATTCTGGTTTCGTAGTTTCCAATTTGATGGTTTGGTCTCGAAACAACCCCATGTCTGGGAATGTTGGGGTGGCTCCTTTGTCGGGATATCACTATCATCAATCACTGTCATGGTCATTGTGTGGTCGTGGGTGGGTGGGGGGGGGGTAAAACAAAATTCAAACAAAATTAGCAAAAAAAAGTGGAGGGGCAACAAAATTAGTCCCCCCCTTCCGACACCTCCTCCACATATAGAATCGGCTAATGTACCTTACTCACAAATCACTATCAGTAATAATGAGGGACTTTTTTATATTACTGGAAAAGGATTTATAATAAGGGATAGGTGTGATTTATTTGTTATTAAATAACAACCCCTACTGAATGACCCCTCATTATTAAAGTATTTTTGATAGTGATAGCTATAAACGTATTGTATTAAATTAAACTTCAACCCCTCACAACTACGTTAGTTTTCTTAATATCAGAACCCAAATTGTGGCAGTCTTCTTTAATTTTATTATTTACATACCTGCAGCAATCCATTCAGAAACTCCATCATAAGCAATAAAAACAGTAGTATGTTTATGTAAATTTAGGGGCTGAGTTTGGAACATAGAATGGGTGCAAGTTTCCTATAATGCAACAGATTTATAACCACCATATTGTTTGGAATCATGGGATTTTAATTTTGTTTATATCGTTATTCTCAACTCAACAAGACCTTAAAACTAAGGGTCACTTAATTGGGGTTGTTATTTTAAGGTCTGTTTTGCTCGGAGTGGCTGTTGCGACAACTGCTCAGCGATCGACGCTGAGCGTCAAACACTGAGAGACAGACGCCGGGCGGTGATCGTTGTGTTGTTTTCCTCCACTCCAATCTCTAGCGTCCGCGTCGGCAGTTGTGCTATCACTGCTATAGTGCGGTCTTGTGTGAGCTTGGGCCATACACATATTACGTAACGCAATTTTCGTCATCTCAAGCCCCCTCCCTCCCCCACGTAACACACCATAACACCTGAGCTTACGTAACGTAAAACGTAATAAATAGTAAAAAGAAAACACTAAATCATATCATAAAATTTTATTTTTAACTCTTACATTATATTTAATATGTGTGACTTACGTAAAGATTAGCCTGACCCATCCATATAACACAGAGTAACGCTATGCCGTACCCTAGTTCCCCATGTGTAGTGTGTTACATAATATTTGTATGGCCCCTTTGATAGCCTAGTAACTGAAATGAGTTTCTTTCGTATGGAAAAAGTGTATTACTGTGACTCAATTGTCCTGTGTGTTGTTGTTGTTATTGTAATTGACTTCATTTTTTTATTTGATGGAAGCCATACATATTTTTTAAATGACTAGTGAAAGTGAGGCTTAGGTTCTAGTTCAATAAAATAGTTTTTCTAAAGTTAGCAGTGATCGATTGGCAAAAGGAAATACCGGGACACCGTCACATGGGGGATATGAAATTACCCCCATGCAAAAGGGCTGATCCAGGTCCGGTGGAGATTCTCCCCCAGAATATTTGTAATACTTATATAGTATTTTTGTAAATACATTAATCAAGTTTATTCTCTTCAAAATTAGACATTAACTTATTAACATGATTTTAGAATTCTGTGTATCACTTGAATTATTAATTTAATCATTTTGATGAATACATAGATGAAATCGTCATTTATCAGTTCCGATGGAGTTTTTCGGGAGAATGGGATACACCGCAAAAACAGTATGAGACCGTTCAAATTTAATACTAAATTTAATAATACCCTTGCCTCGCCAATCTTTGTACATAAAATTAAAAAATATAAACTGCAGGGTGAGGTACTAACGCCTCAAGCAATTTCTCATTTGATTGATAAAAAAAAGTAGGGGAGAAAGGGGGAATGGTGACCACCTATGCGGGAATGATTCTTGTGTGGATTGTGTTGGTGGAATCTTTGTTTGATTTACTGCATTAGTTGTCAAATTTAGTTTACTACAACATACTAAATTCTCAAAACTATAGATTAAGTAATTTTTTTATAAAAAATTGTTTAACTTAGTCACTACATCGATCGGTATTCCCCAACTAGTGGGGTAATGCCGACCGGGTGCTCCCCCATGTATTTTAAATTGGGAAAAAACTTTTTTTTCCACTTTGTTATAAAACGTAGAATAACATCCAAACTATCATATAATGGATTTAAATTTAAAAAACAATACTTCTACAAAGCAAAATCAAAAGATATTCTTTATTAAGTATAAGATATAACTATATAAGTTTAAGGTGATATCAAATTGATCAAAGTGTAAACAACTTAAAAGCTAACGTTGACTTAACATGTAAGTAAATTATTACTTTAGTAAACAAATTAAAAACCTAAATGACAAAGAAGTTTAAACGAAGTCCTAAAAGAAGTTACAAGAACTTAAGTCTAAAAACGCCTACAGTGGTCACAAATAAAATCTTCAGGAGAGTCAGCTCCACTGCAAAGACTAATGCATCCACATACCGCATTCACATAAACTATTACTTCTACAACAACCACAAACATATTTATGTTGTTGTGATTTTGACCGTTTAATTCTTTTTAGGGGAGCACCGATCACATTAGCGTTAAATTACGTGTTGGGGAGCGCCGACCAACTTAGCATTTAATTTTGTGTAGGGGAGTACCGATCACTGGTCGGCATAACCCCAACGCTTTTGGTCGGCGCTACCCAAAACACATTACTTTACAATACCTAAAATAGCTACTTTCAGGAACAAGCCATCCATTAAAAAAATACGTGGTTATAATCTTTGATACGAGGTGTTTGTTATTCTATGAGTTAGGACTAACAAATATGTGTAGAAAGTGTAATTATGGAGGTCTAATATACGGTGAAAATTAGAACGAGATACACTAAAAACTTTTGAGGTTAGAAAATCCTAAACGGGTAGCATGAGACTGGCGGCTGGCAGGAAATAGACTCAGGGGGCTGCCGCTAGGAGCGCTGTTCTGTTTGTTTCGAGTTGAGTCTCGTCTGTCAAGGTAAGTACCCCTGGTCGGCGCTACCCAATGGTCGGTGCCACCCCACTCTCCCCTAAACGTTTTGTTTCTACTTTGGGAGCACTTATTTTGCGCTGAACACACGTACAACAGCACAACAGACGCGCAGCTGCAGCGTCTCCAACTGGTCCAAGAGCAATCGGGCCTGAGTCTGACGCTGAAGACGCTAGAGCCGCTAGCGTCAGCCGCTCGGAGGACTATAGAACCATGGAACTCAGGTAAGAGCAGTAGCGCGCGATGATCGCAGAACGTCCATCGCTGAATGATTGTCGCAACAGCCGCTCCGAGCAAAACAGACCTTTAACATATAAATTCACCTTCCAACCCCCTTAAAAAAAAATACAGACATACCACAAGTCCCAAACGATTGTTGACAGTGATTGCCACAAACCATGTTTCCTATCTCTTATAGTTAAGAATATATAGTTGATATTCCATTCTTCATTAACATAGGCTGCTGTATATACCAAAATATACCGTACCATAAGATCAATATTTTAGAGGAAGGTTATCCTTTTATTTGTTTGTGGGAAAAATTAAGTGTTGAAGCACTCTAAATATCATATCACCACTTACTCAGTATTTCTAACAGTAAATTTGCTTTGTTATAGACTCGTCAAAATGGATTTCGAGCCATTGATGAATGGCAGTAATGAAAAGAGAAATGAAGACCAGAAACCACTGTGTCATCCGTGCAACCAAGAGGAGTTTAACTCAGCCTATCGATATGTCACTGTTAAAGAACCAGGTGCAGTTGTATTTATATTGGCATTATTGTCAGCTTAGGAGGTGATGTTATGGGTGTGGGAGTTCAAACCTCCCTGAAATTTTGTGATCTCCCATTCCTTTTAATGTAGACAGCATACTTCCTGTTACTCTTCCCCTGTCACACCCTGATGGGCTACAGGCACGATTCATACTAATCCAATAAATGCTTTTGGAGGAAGTGGATTTGATTGTGCCGTGATCATTCAAAATGATGAGTTACATTATGATTTGTGTTACTTAATGAGTTCACATTTATTAATGACATATTATGCTATTATGCTATGGTTTCAAAGCTTCTTTTTGCCTTAACCATTTTCAACAAATCTATAATATTGCTTTTCATAACCTGTTGGGTTAATCATTAAGACAGTTAAAAAAATGTGTGACATTAATTAAATATAGGTATTGGCCTGACTAGGATCTAACACATTCACTGTAAGTCTGTAAGATTTGTTACTATTCTTTGTGAAGGTGGAATGTCATGTAAAGATGATAAAATACTACAATGGAGTACTTGACTATCAACTTTTGCTGTTTAATACCTCAGATAAGATTATGGATACTATTGTCTTGTTTGTATTATATAAATAAAACAGTTGAGTGGCTGGACTACTGCTAAAGAAGAAATTTTAAGACAATATCATGCTTGCGTTTTTTCCAAGCAAGCTATTTTGTATAGTATAGGTGAACATTTATAAATTTGCCTAACTGTATTTGTCTGTAGCATTAAAACGTCATACAAAATAATTTGAGCTTAATTATTCAGGAAATTTTGTGTTTGTCTTGGATATTATAACATTGTATATTTGTTTTTTAGGCTAATCTCTAACTGTCTTTATTAAAACATGCTTAGTACCTCAAATACCCTATCATTTCTCTTTTGAGCTTTTCGTAGTACATAAAAAACTACATCTTACAAATTATTTGTTGATGTAGGCCTAGTTTGTAAGGCAATTCATTAAGTAGTAGGCCCATTTATGGTATCAGACAGTGGGTCATGGATGGTTTAGTATCTAACATGAGGAACATGAGGGAAAAATTTAACACTTTTTAAAATCACTATTTGACGGACATATTAAAATCTGTCCACTATCCTCCTTTAAGAAACTATCTGATATTATGTACTTTATCTCTGAGTTCATCTCATTAACTTTAACACAGTCCCAGCCGGGGCGGATCTAGGAATTTGTTGAGGGGGGGGGGCGCACTTGAGAATATAAATTATTTATGAATAACATTTTTGCTATAAATGAAATTAAAATGAAGCTGTTTGGTGAACATGATAAGGGTTTACAATAAAACCAATAACTATACTTCCCGTAAGATATTCTGTTTATTTCATGAAACAGAAAGTACTAATTCATTAATCTGTATGTGTCTTACAAACTGATATAACCAACTAAACTAAATTAGGTACTGAGATATGGATAAATCTTGTATTCATTTGTAAAAAGTAGGGCCTATATCATAAGTAAAGCACACAAAAGCTATATGCTGTGTTTATACACACTCATACTACAATGTAAACTGAACTCTTCTGTTCTTTGAATAGCAAACCGACTAGTGAATCGCATACATTTCGAATTCCGTCACAGTCACAGATGATAGTAAAATAGGATGAAGGGTGGTCATGTATAGTCATAATGAAGCCTAGATTCCGCTGATCACATTGGTATGCTCAGTGCCCGGGATCGCTCAATCGTATGCAGAAATATTACACAAAACTGGAGGCATTAAAGCCTATATCACCATAAACCATAACAACAACAAACAATCGCAGACGTTTGGAATTCCGTCACAGATGATAGTAAATATAGCACAAACAGTGGTCATGTATAGTAATCATGAAGCCTAGAATCTGCTGATCACATTGGTATGCTCAATGCCCGGGATCGCTCAATCGTACGCGGAAATATTACACAAAACTGGAGGCGTGCAAAGTCGCCCGAAATCAAACGACTGACACTTGGCGGTCAAAAATAGTCGCCCGAAAACGGGCGAAGGTCTCTCGAAGGGTTTTAATTAGTCCAAGGGGGGGTGTGCACCCCACGCGCTCCCTAGCTGGATCCGCCACTGGTCCCAGCTAATCCTTGTTATTTTTGATCTGTTTTTTTTATCTACAACTGTAAATTTTCAGGGGTAGAATAATAATTAATCTCTATGGTCCACCATGTAATTTAGTTTACAACAAACATAAATAATATTGATGTGATCATGTTCATATTACATTATAATTATATTTAAAAGGAGATTATCTCAATTTAGATGACTTTATAGTGAATGTAGTATGGATAAAAATAAATATGTAATCCTTAAATAAAGTTGTTAGTATCTTAGGAACATTCTTAGACATTTTGGGATTTTATTCTCCTCGTACAGTATAAGGCCCTTTCCTCCCATTTCTTTAAATATCGCATACACTCCTTCTTCCTCCTAAAACCTATTCTAACTACAGTGGAACCTCGATAACTCGAACTTCATGGCGGACAGAAAAAATTCAAGCTATCGAATATTTCGAAATATCAAGGTGTGACTTATTAAGGTGATATTCCACAGACTTTGACTTATTGAGGGTCACGTTAACACAATTAATAAGTTATGGAAGAGTAGAATCCATAGCCTACATCATTTTGTGTTTTGCACGCAGTGTATCACAATTAATCATATTGTAACAATTAAAATTACAATTAAAAATAAATTTATCAAATTGAAAATGGCTAAAATGAGCCTGGAAATGTTTTGAACAGCTTCTCTAATAAATGTACTAGAGGACGAAAAACCCCCTTCAGTGAGCAGTGAACATGTCGTAGAGCAGGAAAGTAAACAAACAATGATTCACAGCTTGGTATCATATAAGGCGATGTTTTCCCCGTGTGATCACTTCCTGTCGATTATTAGACGTTTTTTCGGGTTGCAACATCAATGATAGATGCTCAAATATAGTAACTGGGGTTTTGGATCTGAATCAATAAATAAAGACTTATAGAGGTTTCCCAGACAACACTTCGACTTATAGAGTTACAGCGTCTGTACATATTCGAGTTATAGAGGTTTCCCAGTTAAAATTTAGTGTTAAAGAGGTAGGCTAAGTAGACCACAAAACTTCAAGTTATGGAGATGTTCCCCACCTAATAGAGGCCTCTTCAACTAATAGAGGTAGAATAGCATAGCATTAGGTAGGCAAGTTCAAGTGGAATAACAAAACTTCTACTTAACAAGGAATTCGATTAATTGAGGTTCGAGTTATCGAGGTTCCACTGTATAATCTTCAGTGAAAATATTATTTCTCTGACATTTAATGCTGCAAAAAACAAAACCATAGTTACATTATTTTTATATTCCAGTTTGTTACTTATAATACCTTATGGAAGTGCTTTATAATTGGTTTTATTCCAATCAGTTTAATAAATTAGCTCATGTTACTTCTTGAATTTAGCACCATACTGTGTTTATAATCGATGCTTATGTTTTTGTAATCTAAACTTCCTCAGTAAATAATTTAACAGTTAAAATATATTTTTTGCAGGCCTTTGTAAAACAGTGCAGAATAATGCAAGTTGTAACATCGGGAGGTTTCTCGTCACCCTGTTCCCAGTTTTGGAATGGCTCCCTCAGTACAACTGGAAGAAAGACTTGTTGTCCGACATTATCTCTGGCTTCACAGTTGCTGTCATGCATATTCCTCAAGGTATATTATTTTCCTGATAAGCTTTTCTTACAACTATTTTAATGGTATGACACATTTATAGCTGTCTTTAAAGGTCTACAACTCACTATACCATGATTGCACACTAGGTGTCAACTTTCATGTTTTAGTTTGGAAATATTAGATAAATAGATCATTCTAAGAGCTTAAAAAATTGGTTGTCTTAAACAATTTAATAGTATGGTATGCTCAATTTACATATTGAGCAATCAAAACTAATTAAATCAAAATGATGAAAACTGGACACTCAAAATCATGGAGCTGAACAAGAAACAATGATTTAAGCACACTGTTATTAATCACAAACAACTTGAATAACCAACCAAAGGCTGCAGAGAAAAATGAGCAAAAAAAAACAAAATCTGATTCTTTTTTTTTGTCATATGTTAAAAACTTATCTTTTTCTTCTTGTTTCAATGAGAAAAACTGATGACTGTGATAACACAGTCAAGTAAATGATTCAGACTCATTAATTGTGCATGTGCATAGTTAAATTTGTTTTCATTCCTAAAATCATTCACATTTTATTAACCTTACAAAACCATTTTTGCTAAAGTGCAGAGCAATTTTCAGAATAAAGAATAATATTGTATATATTCTTTGTAATACTTTTGCTTGGTTACAGTTATTCTGTATAATATGACATTGTTAATGCTAGTACATAATTTATTACAGTAAAGACATTTACATTTAACTATTTTCTTGTGACTTTTTCAGGAATGGCCTACTCCAGTTTAGCAGGGGTTCCTCCAATTGTTGGTATTTATATGGCGTTTTTCCCTGTCCTTGTGTATTTCTTCTTTGGTTCGTCTCGTCATGTTTCTATGGGTAATTATTTTGATAATACGTTTATATTGCATTTCTTAAAAAGTAGAAAATGTAATGTATGACAACACCTTAAAAAAGATATTCTTTATCCTGCTGAAACTTGAAGTAAGCGATTTAATAAATTCTGTAGTTTTTTTGTAGCAGACGTTGACCTTTTACCAAACTTGATATTAGTTTACCTAGCAAGTACTTTATTCTAATTTAGTTAACATTATACAATTCTTAATTTGTTTACTCTTAGTTACCAGATTGAATTGTTACCAGCTTGATGATTTCTCACACAGTCAAACTGGTAACATTGCATGTTTGAAACATTACCAGATGTAAATTAACCTGTTGGTTGGATTCTGAGCAAATCTTACAAGTTGCCATTTGTTATTGGGCTGTAAATTACTGATGCTTTCTAATGCAAGTTCAACCTAATACAGTAAAAGATCTATTGGTATTGAACAGCAGTGATAGTTTGAACTGTTCGCAATCAAAATATTGGAAAATGTCTTAAGCTTTAAAACATACAAAAACACAAAACCAAATGTTTACAACACTATCAGAACTTGCAAAAACTCAAAATATATCCGTCTTTCACTAATCATATGATTAAAAGGGAGAAATTAAGTTCGCTGGGACTCAGTATGATGAAACCCAGAGTGAGAATTTTGTGAATCATACTTATATTTGTTGAAACGATAAAAAGTGCAAACGTAAATACATCTACCTCCCAGCTGCTGTACCTTCACATTTTGGGAATAGGTTGTTGTGTAAATAATATAAAGTTGTATTCAATTTGGAATATGGATATATGTTTATAGTGGAGCTAATAATCATCTATCTGTTGTAAATGACGTTGACCGTTGTTGTGATAAATAAATAAATATCCATAAGCTTTCATTAGACATAGGCCTATTGTTTTTCTTGCTGTTGCCATTTCCAATGTGAGTCTGTGTCCAGGCACGTTCGCTGTGGTTTGCATGATGGCGGGCAAGCCTGTAATGATGTACTCCACTCCCCCAGAGGCTCTTGTAGTCAATGCCACCGGAGGTTCACCGGTCCAATCCCCCATACCCTCTTACACCCCTGTCCAGGTTGCAACTGTTGTCTGTTTGGTTGTTGGATGTTGGCAGGTAAACCTATTTATATATGTTTTTCTAAAATAAAATAACAATATTTAAATATTTACCGAGCAAAGTTCATTTACTACTTGTGATGGAAAGTGTAGTTCCAAAATTCTGATTGGTTTTTATTATGTAAATAATATAAATGGTGAGAAACTTTGACCCATAGGTTTGACTTCAGATGAAGGTCCAACCAGTGACAAATTCATATAACATGTAGGGAAGGGGGGAGAATGCTAAGCTTTGCCAAGTCTTATGATTAACTTTTTTTTGGGATTAACTTTATTTAAACCTACAACGAAATTAAATTTCTTTAACTTTGTTATCATTGATTTAGCCCATTGGTAGAGAGCATGTTGATTTGAACTACAAAAATGTGGTACATACTTACTGTTTATTAGCTTTGTATAGTATATTTGGTACTATATTCTTAGTTAATATAAAAAATTTAAAATAGATCTTTTTACATCATTTTTTGAGTAGCATAATACGTGTTATTACAGTTAAACAGGATAAATAAACTGTGTCTCACAACTAGGGATTAGTCGATTCCATTGTCGATTCTCGATTCCACCGATTCTCAGGCTTAGAATCGGAATCGAGAATCGATGGCCCAAAGTCGATTCCGATTCTATCGATTCCAGGCCATTGATACTCCCGCCGTTTACCCAGATTTACGCCACTAACCATCGAAAATTTGATTCGAGTAGTTGAAAAATGCATAGCTACAGATTTACGCCTCTAACTAATGTTAACCAAAACAAATTACCTTTGAAGTAAGATAAATAAGAGAGGGGCTCAGGGAGTGTTAAGGTCGGGGAAAAAATTCTGACCTTGGAGATAAGAAAGGATGTCGGGACGGGAGAGGAGGGGTGGGGTCCGGTTGAAAGCAATAAATCAGTCGGCTAACCAACATTATTTGTTTGAGTCATTATCTTACAACCACGTTTTTCCCCATGAATTATGAATTTATATTAAACAGTTTTTGTTTTCTATATTACTACAGTGTACTAGTGAAATTAAAATTAAAGTATGTAAAAATTAGTTTGATAATTAACTACAAAAAGCTGCTAAATAACATTACAGTATATTTATCTATAAACGTTGAGCTACAATAATTAAACATTAATTATAAAAAAATACTTTCTAACATTTATACAAAATGTAAAACCCTAAATCTAACATTAACATTACAAATGTATTTTTATCGGTCAAGAATAGTCAACATCCAAAGTGATTGTTTTACAACACAAGAAAACCAATTTCAAAAAATTTCATGGGAGATGTATGTAACTTAAAGCATAACAATTATATGAAAAATAAAATAATCACCAACCAACCGATTGTCTCAATTTATTAAGTAAAAATCAATTACTGATTAACTTATTATCTTTAATAATTTTTAAAACATTACTTTGCTATTTCACCTATTATTTGCAATCGATGGAATTGGAATCGAGAATCGATTTGTAAGAATTGGAACCGGAATCGGAATCAAAAAAAGTTGGGATCGACTCATCCTTACTCACAACACTGCCAAATATATTTGCATTTATACTGTACTTACTTACAAGATGGTAAATATTGGAAAAGGATGGTACAAGGCAATCGATTTCAACCTGTAAAGGCGGTCCCACACTTCTCGCGAACAGGCCTGAACATTCGGCCGAACATTCTCGCGAATGTTCACTGAACATTCTGTCCCGTATGTATTCAAAAGTTCGTGCAGCTCCCACACTTCTCGCGAATACTCCGAACATTCGGAGTTCGGCCGAATGTTCGGGCACGTTCGCGAGAAGTGTGGGACCGCCTTAACACTGTCATGATTAGGCCCAATCAGAGATTGGTTGAAATCGATCGCCTTGTACCATCCTTGCTGAATATTTACCGTCTTGTATGCAAGTACAGTATAAGTAAAAAATATTTCGTAGTGTTGGAAGATGTAGTTTATTTATCCTGTGTATTTTTCCACACTATACTTTGTTTATTAATTTACTGTAATATTAAATCTGTATTACTGTGCATGAATTGCAATATTTTAAGTTTAAACTACAGTTTTATCACGTTTTCATCTAAATAAATGTGTTCCTCTGATAATTCAACCTTGACCCTAGTCAGCGGGTTCACCAGTGTATCGTTTGACTGATTGGTTGTTTAGGTGATTCTCGGGGTGTGCAGACTGGGCTCTCTTAGTGTGCTGATGTCTGAGACCCTAGTCAGCGGGTTCACCACCGGCGCTGCGGTTCTTGTCTTTACCTCTCAGATTAAACACGTGTTTGGAATCAAGCTGCCACGCCATGCTGGACCCCTCAAGCTCATTCATGTCAGTAAATATTTTATTAAGTACTTGTTTCAGTTATTTTTTCATATATGTTGAAATGTAATAACTGTGTTAATTCTGAGTTTAAACACTTTTAATAAATGCCTGAAATAATTCAGCAAATTTTATAAAAGACGTGAATACATTTTCTAAATTGCTGTCCAGTATAAGTAATAATTAGGTAAGGTGTATGCAAGGGAGTGTTCAAGCACTGCATTAGCACTGTCAGTATTTATTAATGAAATGTGATGAATAAATAAGTTTTGGCATTCCAGTGTTATAATCTTTTAATCAACTGATAATTATCCATCACCTCGGTGGCATGATCTGCAAGGAGCCACAAGAAGTGAAATCGAAAGATATGAAGAAACACACACCAAATTAATTGTTCTATGACAATTTTGGAACATTCACTAGCTTTTGTATCAAGTACTTCTACAACTCTTAAACAGTCTTATTTAAAAACTTGTAAGACTTTTAAAGCTGTACATAACATAATTTCTACATAACAATAGAGGATGATGGAAACTAAAAAAATCAAATTGAAGTATTTAACTCGTCTAGAACGGTTAGGGTGAAAACACACAGCACGCGGCGCGGCGCAGTGCGAAGCGGTGTGACAATATCAAAGTCATTTGTGGCTATGGGCGGTAACAGACAGTGCGCGAAGTGGCGCGAAGCGGCGCGAAGCGACGCGACTATTGTTGGAACAATCGAGTTTGTTTTTTCACGAGCGACTACACGCGGCTATATGCGACTAGCGCTATGGGACTGCTGTTTTAACTATTAATAAGATGTAAAATTGTTAAGAAATGATTACCATTGACTTTTAAAGGATATCACGGTTAACCACTTGTATGTTATTATGTTCCTAACAACTCTTAGCCTTTTCCAATATTTAAAATTAATTAAATCTTGATGCAAATTGTTTAATATTTGATTCCATGTGATTTTGTATCATCGTGTTATGACTCAATGCAAAGTGTTTTAATTTGATTACACAAGACATGACACTTTTTAAATATTCTGGACCGATAAATACAACAAATGCAAGTAGTTAAATAACTAATTTTACTTCTTTACATAACTTTAAATAATCACTAATAGAAAATTTGGATATTATTCTTTTACAAAATTGATTCTATAGTTTTAGTTACTTTAAGTCTCTATCTTATAGCCCATAGTTCAATAATTTATATACAGTAAAATCGTGTTGCCTACTTAAAATAACAACAAACATTTGTAAATTAAATACTATAGTTTAATTGCTTTACCAAAAAAATCACTATCACTGAATGAAGTTAATTTAAAACTACAAACTATAGCCATTACATATATTTATGCATTATCTTGGCTGCAAAATAGTTTGTTACATTTTCAAAATACAGGAGACGCATAATATTATTTTCTATAGTCAGAATGTTTACAGAATGTAAACGTCCTTGTTTAATGCCACTTCCAAAGTAACGTTCAGAATCTTTATTTAGGAAGTGTTCTTCCTATGGACACATTCTTGGTTTATCACCAAAATACTAAAACACTCTTAAGGATATTTAAACATTCGGAAATGCAGTAAAAAAATGTCTCTTGCAGGCGTTTACACTTAATTTTCAAATTGAGTTTTTGTTATGATGACATAGGTAGTGAAATGATCTGTATCGTTTTCTCTCATCTGTTCCTACGTTGTTTTTAATTGGCTGTGGGGTAATCAGAGGATTCAGCGATGGTAAAACTGATCAGCAGATATCCCACAACCCTACGATGTAGAGTTCGCCACATAAAATGTGAGTTTTATACATTAACAGCTCTCTATTACTCGGTTTCGACAATGCCATTTCGTTGACTGAACTCGTCGCGCCGCTTTGCACCGTGTCTTGTGTGTGCGGTTGCCGCTTGTTGGTCGCGCCGCACCGCGTCCTGTTTGTTTTTACCCTTAGTGTCTTTCATATCTGTTTAAGGAATAACACATATGAATTCTGAGATGTTTACAAAAGTATAGGTTTAAAACAATTTCTTTTAAATTATTAGCTTTTTTCTAATAAACTTTCACTGGTATGGACCTGAAAAATTAAAAAAATTGCAAAAAACATTAGTTGTAAAAGTGACTAATTCAACCATAATAAACACTCACTTAATTCATTGTGAATCAGCAGAAGCTTCAATTCTATATTACTATGAGACATGTGGCCACTGTGTCTGAAGTTGCAGGGTCTTCATGACAAGGATTTACAATAAATCAGTGCTATTCTATTCCTTTGAAGTAACCATTATCCTTTATTACAGACATACATAAACCTGTTCAGCATGGTAGAACAGACAAACCTCTTGGCTCTGGCGATGACTCTTAGCGTTGTTGTAGTTCTTCTCTTATATTTTGAAGTAATCAAGGTAAGTTGATTACATTTACATTAAAATAAAAGTTTCTTAAAGACAAATTATTATTATAATTTATGATTATTGAGAGTTAGAATTCATTATGTTACTGCGGATATTTCCTAAAATAGCTATTGATCGTCTATATAATTCATTTCTCTTTAGAAAGTTATCATTGTATATCAAGTTAATGAATATTAAAGATAACCCGAGATATAACATAACAATTAGACGGTCTCATATTAATTTGCTTCCTGTTATAGTTGGCTTGTGATAAATGGTGTTTGCTAGTCTTATACAAAATTACTTTTTTTAGTAATGTGTATCTTTCATCTGAGGCTGAAAGTATGGTTATTTAACATTTGTTGTAAATTAGATAAGACTTTGAATCATTACTAATAACTGGAGGTGTGCGAATAGTGAATATTTAGTTCACATCGGTTTTGGTTCGGATAGCTTAGGTTCGGATCGGATAGTAAGGGTTTCGGCTCGGATAATTTTCGGATTCGGATATTTAGCCTACTTTACCCCGATCTCTAAAACCTTTGTATTTTCAGGTTGGAACTTAACATTTTCATTTTTCTTGCAAGATATAAATATACAATATTTAAGCTAAGTAATTTTATTCAAATCAGAACAAGTGGTTATTATTTTTACAAATGTAGGTATCTTTCTGAGTAATTGAAGATTGTACTACACATAACCCCACCAGAAAACAGCATGTCTAAATGGAGGAGCAATATACCAACTTCAGTACATACTCGAAAATATCATCTTCTCTGCAGTGAAAAATACAAGAAATATGTTTATTGGTTATATAGGTATAAGATAAAAGTATACAGGTAATTTAATAACAGTAGGCCTAGGTTAGGCTACTCAAACCATATAATGTCACCTTGACTATCATTAATCCTTGTCATTATGCTGTAACACCTTAGCCTATCTGAGTGTAGGCCAGGTAAAAAACAAACATAAACATATGGTCAGGCAAGAGAAACAAGGAAACATTTTAATATGATTACAGCCTATTTAAAAGACCGGAATCACCGATGTTGACAGCAAAGCAGACATACCAACATACTAAAGGCCTAACACGATAAAGGCAGTCAGACCCTACTGAAAGTATGAATCAGTATAGGGCTTCAACTCTGTATGAGCTAACTAAAAACTTCCGTAACCAAAGAATTTCCTTTGTTTTATAAATTTACTAACTAGGCCTAGTTTGAATTTATTTTGTTTACTACAAATTAGAAACTTTGTTTAACCTAGATTGTCACCGGAATATAAACAGACTACAAAGTGTCAGCTTGCATTTCAAACATTCGGCAACTTCACTATTATCGGCTTCGTTCTTTATAAAGAATTTACATATCAAGCTTCCTTTTCGGTTCCATTTTAAAGATATGAATTTAACAAAATTAAATAATATCTGAACGATGAAATCTGTATAATTAAATTATATCCGCCATCAGGTCGACGCTGCTTTGCGTCGTCGTAAAGTTACTCAACGAGTATATCTACAGTTCTCGTCCGGGGGTAAACAAATGAAGTCTTTTCTTGGAGTAAGAGCTATATATGGATTAAGCTCGTTGATCATACCGGGAAACTTTGCCGTATAGAAAGCTATGCAACTCGTTTTGCGCGTAAGCAATATTTTACTCAGTGTCTTTTAATTGTATTGAATGGAAGGAAAATATCAGTAGCAGCAATTTTAAATTTCATACACTAAAATTTCCGCTTCCATTATGCAACTTTGGAATACTCTATGAGAGCTTGCTCATTGCACTCGTGAGAAGTTGATACTATTGGAAATCAACTATCGACGAAAAATTATCGACTTATTCGCCAGTAATCCGCTACTGTTGTCTCGTTGTCTGTGTTTATCCCGTGAATCGTAAATCGACATCGAGTTGCAATATTGTATAAAATTGCGGTTGTTTACTATCAACAACGTTTGCTATCACACATTTCTCTTTATAAACCGTATTCATTCTGTTTGCTAAAATGATGTAATCGCGGTACGATCCACCGTGTATCGCGATACGATACATGATCACACAAATATCGTATCGATGAATTGATAAGAGTTAAGTACCGAACACATTCAAAGCGACAGGAATTGCGTCATATGTTACCTTGAACGACGTCAAGAGTCAAAACTTTTATTAATGGTCCAAACATATGTATTGTTTCGTTTCTACCTTTTTATCCCCAGATGGTCTATCCGAATAAGTCGGATATGTACTAGACCTTATCGGATATCGATAAAGCCTTCGGATTGGATTTGGATATCCGATCCGATCCGAAACCGAACCGGGTTTTCGGATATTCGCACACCTCTACTAATAAAAAATCCTGTCTCCAGCTACTGAATACAATTCAGCAAATTTTGTTTTTGATACACAAGGTTTTATCAGGTTTTGCACGTTATAAGATTATCTGAGAGAAAAACAACCTATAGGAAAATCAAACAGAGTCTTATAGGCTGTTCATAAGATACCTAGAAATTAAATAAACATAATATAGTTAATTAATAACATGGAATGAACAATAACAATGATGAGGCATGCAAATGTCCAGAGGGTCTCCCACGATTGCCAGAGGGCAATCTGCAAATTAAATATTGTTTCATTCTATTTGTAAATCTGCTTTAAAAAAT
This sequence comes from Allygus modestus, assembly GCA_963675035.1. Lineage (NCBI taxonomy): Eukaryota > Metazoa > Arthropoda > Insecta > Hemiptera > Cicadellidae > Allygus > Allygus modestus. The sequence goes on along the minus strand of OY776113.1, from coordinate 133,082,104 downwards.
ATAAATAAAAAGTTTTGTACTATCCATCCTGTTTGGTGATCCAGAACATTTACAGGTCTGCTTTAAAATTATTCTCTAAAGTACTAAAATCATCTACTTTAACACTTCCAAAATCATTTGTATTACTTGCAGTTTTCAATGGTCTAGGGTTTAGTGCTCGTAATTTAAGGTACTCTATGTTGCGGACTTGTAGATATTGATTTTTCTGGAGTTTATAGAGGCAAGTTTGTTGGGGAGGAGAGCCTAGCATGGAAAAAACTGGCTGTTGTTTATTTTGTTTAGTCCACTGTTTTCACTTTACATAATTGTTTAATCTCATTCAGATATATGAAGTATAATTGTATATCCTTATTATTGTTTTGAAATGTGATCAAAATGATAGTTTGCCTTAATTGCATACTAGGAAGATGGAAGTAATGACTCAAAATAATTTTTTTCATATGCAGCCAAAGATACTGTGCAAGAGCAATATTCCAGTGCCAATGGAACTGATAGTGATCACCCTTGGAACTCTAATTTCTCGCTACTTTCATCTCCATGAGCAGTTCAACATATCTGTCGTTGGAGAAATCCCCATTGGGTAAGAAATGAGTCCAAATATTTTGTGTTTAATGGGATGAATTTTTAAAATATTTATAAACTTAAACTACCCACATAGCTTTTAGATATATGTGGTTCACAGTTTTTCTGATATTAGCCTGATTGGTGTGTGGTGCTGGCAAATTTTTAAAGTACCTTTGAGATTGATTTATATTAGGGATGAGTCGATTCCAAAATTTATCGATTCTCGATACCGATACCGATACCAGAAAAATCTATTCTCGATTCTCGATACCGATACCATCGATACCTACGATTTTTCAGTACCTATAGTTATTAAACCTATTGTTAAAAACAGTTACAAATTTTTGTAACCATTTAAAATTATTTAGTAGTATTTTGTATTTAATTATTAATACAATTTGTTAATGCAATTTTTTAATAATTTAATGTTAATTACACTAGTGTCCTATAGTAATATAGATTAACAACAACTAATTATTATAATTCAATTCATAATGGGGAAAAACTTGGTTGTAAGATAATGACTCAAAGAAATAATGTTGGTCACCCGACTAATTTATTGCTTTCAACAAGACCCCACCCCTCCCCTCCCATCCCTCTTCCTTCCTTATATCCAAGGTAAGATTTTTTTCCGGTGACCCAAACACTCCCTGTGCCTTTTGTAGCGCGGGTAAATGGCGGAAGTATCCCTTCCCGTGCACTTCGTAGCGCGGGTAAACGGCAGGGGTATCTATGGTATCGGTATCGACATTGAACGAATGAATCTCGATACCGATACCAATGCCCAAGAATCGGTGGTATCGAAAATTGACTCATCCCTAATTTATATATATGACAAATTATACTGTGCAGGAAGAGAATGGGTTTCAAAAAATGTTGATGACCAAACGATGATAAGTGATCGACAAGGGGCGATGACAAGTTAAATGTTATGGAGTTTATAAATTACTAGCTGATAGCCGCAGGCTTCGCCCCGCAAATGATTTATAAAAACTATTACAGTTGTGTGTGCTGCATTCTGTGGTTAGCCCGTGGAACTCCTACGAATCAAGATCAGCTGTTTGTATTTTCATCAGCTCAAACAAAATTGAATGTCCATAAGGAATACATGGGAACTTTGTCGGGGTCTCTGTCGGAGCTCTAAGGTCAGATCAAGATGAAAACCATTTAGTTTTCCTACTTTATGCCTAAGGAATCAGTGTACAAAATTTCAGCTCTCTACCTAAATGGGAAGGTGGAGAATTAGTGATGAGTGAGTCAGTCAGTCAGTCAGCCAGCCAGGGTTTTGCCTTTTATAGATATAGATTTATAAAATTGATGAGCAGTGTTTTGATAACACACATTTTTTTAGAGATCGGGAGGTTAGCCATATATCAAGTATGATTTTATTTATGAGATAATATTTTAGAGATTTTAAACGTGTTACAGCTTTAACTAATTTTCTTAGCCTATACACAAAGTTGCGTCACATGCCCAAACAGCACAGCATTATCCCATGAATATTCTCAGAATGTTCATGTGGAATATTGGGTATAAACAAGGAATATTCTGGAATGTTCTATAATAATTCTTAAGACAACCTTAGAATATTCTATGTCCCACCTCGTAAATATTCTGAGAATATTCAAAAGAATGTTCTCAGTATATTCGTGGGACATTCCAGAACATCCATAGAATATTCCGTTTAATTCTGCATAGACTGTTCCCAGAATATTCTAAATGGATATTCTGAGAATATTCCTGGAACCATCTAGAATATTTGAGGAATATTCAGCCAAATAGTACAGAGAATGTTCATAGAATTATCTAAATGGATATTCTGAGAATATTCTTGGGACAATCCAGAATGTTTGTAGAATATTCATTTTAATACTGCAGAGAATTGTCACAGAATATTCTAAAAGGATATTCTGAGAATAGTCTGTGAACATTTAGGTATAATCTGAGAATGTTCGTTTAGTATTAACATTATAGGCACAAACCTGGAATAAACATAGAACAAATATGGTTGAGTAATATGGTTGGTATGTCTGGTTTAACACCATTTAGGGGTGTATAAAGGTGAGAATTTCTCTTAAATGAAATTGCAGCACAGAATTAATAAACAGCTGTCGAATAAAATGGGCCTATAGTGCTTACCATTTTAAAAAACAACTTATTTCAAATTTCCCATATACCGTAGACAAAGTACTCATACTATCGTGAACTATGAATCTAACATTTATAATAAATAAATTATTTTATGTAACACTTCATTATGTGCCAATATACACTTTTGAAATAAAAACCTTGGCCAAACATTTTTGTTGGTTATATTCTAAACTTCATACTTAACACATAACCGATGATTTATTCTTAAATTATCTGTGCAAAATTAACAAGCTGACTTTTAAAAATAGTTTAAAATTAGTTTACAAAATTTAAATTTAAACTGTTTTTCTTATATATTTTAATTCATTAAAACTTGTATGTAAAATATTTATACATTAAGGATTCAGGATAAAAAATGTATCCAATTAAAATTTTAAACGTTTTATTGAAAAATGTAAATTGTAACAATTATTAAATCTATAATATCAGTCTTAATCCTCTTTCAAAATTATCTTCCACTAATTAGGTTTCTTCCTCGCCACTGATGTGTTCAGCATGGATTGTTCTGCAACAAAAATGTGTGGTATAGTAATAGTAAATAAATCTAAAATATAACGACAATCACAGTTTTTAACAATGGTTTTGTCCGCACATCTCAACCAAGCATCGTAACTATCTGTAATTCAATGCTTACATCAATGACCCATGAACTAATGAAAACCCATAACCAAAGAATAACAATGTTTGTACTTTAATTTCTAACTTTAAGCCTGTACATTCTACGTATTAATATATTTGGAAAAACTAGTCATAGAAAATACAGCGGCATATGGACTTTGAATCACTTACTGCTTGCCGCAACATCAATTATCGTTTGCGACGTCCAGTTTTGGCTTTCTTTCATCGAAAAGCTACTATATCAGAGTATAAACAAATGTTAAGTTGGAACACATTCACCCGGATAATAAAAATGGTGATGGCTGTTAGATCCTAAACTTTGTATGAATAATAGGCCTATCCATTATTGGGGGGGAAGGGGGGAGTATATCCAATAGTAAATCCCTTTAGGGGGCATTGTATATCCAGTAATGGAATAATATCATAATCATCCAGTGTTTTAGCCCCTGAGCTGTACGTATTATGTATTATCCCAGAGTTTTGAAAATTAGTAGAATTGTTTGTTACCCCCTTCTGCACATCATACTTTCCAAAGTCCACGAGCGAGGATGGTGAGCGGGCGGTGGGGAAGCCTCTTATGGGGAAATTTTATGGTGAAATTTGGAAATTTCATGATTTTTGTTCACATTTCCTTATTTATTAGTTTTAGCCAATTTTCCTAGATAAATAATTGGAGATAACTAAATTTCCTATTTTGTCATAGGATTAACGGTTAAAAACTTATAGGCTTTACAAGCTGTAGAAATTACCAGCGACAAGGCTTTTTGGATGTTTCTCCTTATTCTCGGTAAATATACTTTCAACCTGGGCACAACCACAACAGAAGCATATGGAAGAGTTTGTGAATGAGAAATTTCTCTATAACACACCCAAACTCAGACAAAAAAAGACAATAGGAACACTTAAAATTCCATTAAAAATGGTGGCGGCTGAAATATGGTGCTTAAGTACAAAATACAGTAGCTCTTTATAGTATAGTCTTTAGCAACCATTGGATAAGCTACTAAGGAGTATTTTTTATCGTGTAGGCTTCCACGGTCCGAAGATACAGTCATGAAGTTAATTTCCGGGTTAGTCCGGTAGATGTCGAAGAAGTTGGTGGCCGATGTTTCGGATATAATTACAATATCACTGGCGACGTGAATTAGTAGCGAAGGTGTACTAAACACTCACTAATTGACTGGCACACTCGTCCGACTCTTCCGCTTATATAGGTGCCGCGGCCGTAGGTTGTAAACAGTCCTGACCTCGGTCGTCGACTACCGACTATTTTACATGCCTTTAAGAAACAAGAATTAATTTAAAACTCAAATTGATACTAGAAATGTTAGGAATAGAAAACAACAAAAATATTAAAAACACTGTTTTAGCATATTTAAGAGGTACAACTGATAGAATTGGCACAGTACTTAAAAAAAATAAATCACAAAAATATTCAAACCTTACAAGAAAACAAAACAGTTTCTTCGGCCTGTCAAGGATAAAATTCATTTGCAGACACCAGGGGTTTATCATATAGAGTGCAGCTGTGGAATGAGTCACATTACAGAAAGCCACAGAGTAATTTCTACTAAACTAAAAGAACACATAAGGAACACCAAGAATGGAGATACCGAGGTGTCAGCCGTAGCTAAACATTCGTTTGAGATTAAACATCTAGGCCTAATAAACTCTGAGAATATTAAAGTACTAGCAGAGATTGAAGACAACTATAAACGAAAAATACGTTAGGTCTGTTTACAACCTACGGCCGGGGCACGTAAGCGGGATTATATAAGCAGGATAGTCGGACGAGCGCACTAGTCAATGAGTGAGCGTTTAGTAAGTTTTCGCTAATAATTCACGTCGCCCTGAAGATGTATATTGTAATATATCCGAAACGTCGGCCAAAAACTTCGTCGACATCTACACGGACCAACCAGGAAATGAACTTCATAAGTACTAAGGAATATGTTTAATCTATGATAATACTGACCTAATCATAACATTTAATCCACATGAATCTCAAAAAATGTAAACAAAACAAGAGAATTGTCTGTAGGCCTATTTTAATTAGATATGTTTTGGTATTTTTTGTTATTTTGATGGTTCATACACCAGAGAAGCCGGAAAACACCTTATTAGCTTAATTTCTGCTTGTCTCCAGGTGACTTTTATATATACTGTACCCGATTTTGTTTAAAAGGAGTTGATTGATTTACATATTTTTCACTGTAATGCAGGCCATTTCAAATCACCCAATATAAATAAAATTTGTCGCTCAACATTTTTTATTTTCCTGATTTTTCTATCAAGAGTTCTTTATAGGTAGATAAACACAAAACACAGTATGAAAAAATGTATATACCATAATTTTGTTTGGCAGCCATTTTTAAAATGGTGGTTGAGCAAATTTTCATAAAAAATTGGTTTGCGGAAAGTTTAATTGCCAAGCCATTTTAAAAGATATCAGAATAATTCAAAAACCACTCTGTTCAGCATACAATGGACTTCAAGTACACATTACTTTAATTATTCTTTAATACTAGAGAGTTAGTCAAACTCTCTCTGTAAAAGATTTGAAAAAGTCGTCAACCGTTACTTTTTAAAACCATAAAATTTTATGAAGGAAAAGGGACTCACTGATAATTTTTTATTTCTGTGTTGAATACTTTTAGGACTACGTGCAGTATAAATTTTAGTCCTGAGATGCACTCCTTTTTACTATAGCTTTTCAAAAATGGACGAAAACAAAAAATGTAAGTTTTCTTACAATACCGGTACCTATCCGAAAAGGGACTGAATGAAATAAAGTAAAAATGTTACTGAATGTTCTTTACACAAATAGGAATACCTCATGAAAAAATTATGACTGAGGCTCAAATATATTTTACTCATGATATAATCAAGCCGTTGTGTGCTAACTTGTCAGTGCACTGTCATGTACAAGTGCAGCGTTTTTACTGAAATTCATTGCTTTATTTCTCAAAATATGGTTAGGTCTCAGTCATAATTTTTTTATGAGGTATTCCTATTTGTATGAAGAACATTCAGTAAAATTTTAATATTAAAAAAATGTAAAAAAATAAAATTATCATCATTGCACAGTGGTTAGACTATTAGGCCTACTCAAAATAAACATATAGGATACTTTTATAATCCTGACTCCCCCACTGCCATGACTTAAAATTTAAACCCCTTCTCAAAATACAGTACCTTTCAAATTGATCGATGCTGGGCAGTCATTATCCAACGGTAAGCTCCTGGGTCTGTCAGGCTTACTTGTTGTGACGAGTGAAAGTGTTCCGATATAAGTTTCATCTGAAATAGATTAACAAGTGGTAATTAACTGTACATTTATTCGGATGTTTAAAATGTTTAGGTTTCTGTTGGTAGATTCAAATGTCCCTAAGCCTACATTATACATAGTTATTAGGTACACATACATATATATATACATATTGTTAGTACCGTACTATGTGTACCGTAACTTAAGAATTCCTCAACAAAAAAGAAGCTTATCTTTAAAAAAAGTTTGAAGTTTTTAACGTTATTTCGCGAAATAGTTGTGTTTTAGGTGTATAAATATAAAGTAAGTTACTGTATTATAACACTCTATTTATGTATTAAACTTAGATATTATTAGTATTTGAATAACGGGTATGGATTCATAAGTGGTTCGATTATTTTCAACCCATATTTTTTGGTACCGGTACTATAAATATTTTATCCGAATGCGACGTTACTATCGAAACAATGTTTAAAAATGGCAATTGCTACATTAGTTAGCCTTTATCAATAATGAATTTTCAGCAGTTAAAAACTGTTAGGCCTATAGTTTTAACATAAATATATGCAACAGCACGCTGTGCTGTTAAAATAAGGTTATGTTAGTCACGTAAAATAACATTTTTAACCTAACCACCTCAGCGCCCTGTACAACAAGTGGTAGCCCACACAAATCAATAATATTTTATCATTTGCTGTACTCTTACCTTTTACTCTTAGGAAAAAACATCGATACATAAGAAATAGGTAGGGCTATAGAAAAAAATAGTGGCTTGAAACTCATTCTAATGTAGTTTTAATACAGAATAAACAAATGTGTTGAAAATAATTTAACCGCTTAATTAATACCAATTAAAAACCCTACCATAATTAACCCTTCGATGTATTCATTCATAACCGTTGTAACCACACAAAAATGATATGTAACTAGTAACCTATTTTAACTACGTACCGGTAGGTAGTCCTAGTTGTAAGTTAGTAACTTAACTGTTAAGGTTGTGAAAGAAACCTGAATAATTGCATTTCAAAGCATGGACTCATTATTGATTAACCAAAATTAATTGCTACCTGCATGTTCTTTGAGTTTTAAAGTAACTTAGGCCTATATACAATTTTACAAATACCTCTGACTTGTAGTAAATAGGCCAAGTTATTTGATTCTTAATTATGAATATGTGCATATTTAGCTTCAAATAACTTTATTCAATTAAGTTTGTGACTGCCGTATGAAATTAGGAAATAAGAACAAGTTGGAAAGCTTTAAAATAGTTGTAAAGTTAACTATAACCATAACCTAGCCATGGTTTAAGCCAAAGAAAAGTGAACTAATGCAGGGTCCAGTTGAATATTGACAATAAAAATAAGAATTAAAACTAATTATAACTATTATAAAACTGTTTACTGTATTTACCTTTATCCATCGTTATGAACACTTCCAAAACAGATTTCTTGAGTACTTTCATATCAGCCGAAAGAACATAAACAACAAATCTAGAAAATAAAGGCAAATGGCGGCGAGTTAGTTGACAGTTGAACAATAGTTTCATAAACGTCCGCTGTCACGTGATCTGTGGGGAGCGCGACGAGCGCTGTTTAACTGAAAGTGCTGCCTGTTTATTCGGAGAATATTCGTTTCAGAACATTCTGAGAATGTTCTCAGAACATTTGAAATTTATTAGTTATGAACATTCCATAAAGTGTAAAATAAGTATATTCTGAGAATATTCTCTGGGATATTTGAAAAGAATATTCTAAATGTTTGTTCTGGGAATGTGCGTAGAATATTCACATAATTCCGGCACATTGAGGGCACATTCAGAACTTTCTGAGAATGTCCCTAGAATATTATGTGCTGTCTGGGTGTTTGCCAAAGCTTGCCAATTTTTTTTTCTAAAAACATTTGTAGTTTCACTCTATATGCAGATGATACAACTGCTCTTTTGAAAAGAAAAACTTTTAGTGAAATCAAATTTACTCTTGATGACACCATTACAAAAATTAATGAATGGTTTGAGAACCACGGTTTAAAATTAAATGAGGACAAGACCAATATTTTGCAATTCAAGCTAAGAAATAATCTAATGGATCCTACAATTAGTAATACTAAAGTAGTTAAATTTTTGGGTTTAAATTTTGATTCAAAATTAAGTTGGACTGACCACATACATTTTTTAAGTAAGAAATTAAGTTCAACAAGGTATGCAATTAGTATATTAACTAAAGTCACATCTATAGAAGTCTGCTTAACTGTCTATTATGCATATGTCCACTCGCTGTTGGCTTATGGAGTTACCTTATGGGGTAACTCTGTAGAAGCCGGGAGAGTGTTCGTGTGTCAAAAGTTCATTCTTAGGACAATTTTCCATTTAAAACCAAGAACTAGTTGTAAGCCTTATTTTAAAAAACATTGTATTCTAACATTACCTTCTCTTTACATTCTTGAGCTAGCAAAATTTGTTCATACAAAATCATCTGTTTTTGAAAAATACAAAATAAATCACAGCTATCATACTAGAAATAATAATAACATTTTTCGATATCCAAATCATAGTCATAAAAAATTTGAAACTGGACCACTTTATATGGGATTAAAAATTTATAATCATATACCTGAATCATACAAAAGCTTAGCAATAACAAATTTTACATCTAAACTGAAAGAGACATTGAGCCATAAAGCTTATTATAGAGTTGATGAGTTTTTTATAGATAAAATTTAGCGTATGATTTATACATGGTTTATGTATACATTTTATATAAGGTAGGAAAGCTTGAGGTAGGGAACTTGAATGTGTTAGGCTTAGTTAATATTAAACAAACTTGACCATGTACCTGCTTAAAAATTACTTATGTAATGTTTCTCAGGCGTTATGTACAATAAAGATTTGTCTATTGTCTATTGTCATGTTGATATGTCAGAAATGTGTGATTCTTGCTGAGGCTTCCAATTGTATACAGGCTGTCAGTTAAGTCCTGTCAATCTGGTTGGAATATAAACTACTGCAATAAGTATGAAAAACTTGATACCACTATTGTACATAGAAATGTACTTTTTTAAGCAACTAACCATTTTTCATCACCACGGTCAAACATTTTACAAAGAGTCAGAAAAAAATCATAAATAAAAGCGTTGATTAATTTTTAGTTCAAATTAAAGGTCTTTATTAGTAGAATAAAATCACACCAATCGGACAACCGAGTGAAATAAAATACTAGCCAGTCAAAGTTTGAATTTAAATACCTAAACTTTGAAACCCCAATACTTTTTAACTGAATCATAATCAGATATACTTTATTCATGATTTAAAGTAGGGGTGTGCGAGTACTTGAAACTTCAAATTTTCGGCCGAGTATTTCAATATTCGTTCTCAACTCAAAGTTTTGAAAACCACTCGTTACTACAAGTTCGAGCGAGTATTTCCTGCCGATTTCTGGCCGATCGCTAAGGATTGCGACCAGCCAAATCATGTAGTAACGGCCGCAAAAGGCGATTGTATCACGTAAAATTGGCCGAAAATTACCACTAGAGTCATAACTGGTCATAAAAAAAAATAACCGAACGTGTGTAAACGATGACCGGACCATGTAATTTGGGCTGTAAATGACGACAGAAAACATAATATCGGCCAAAAAGGAGGACTGGATCACGTGATAAAGGCCGAAAATGACGACATAATACTTGCAAAAGTGCCGACCGGGCCACTTAATATCGGCCTTACATAACGATTTCGTCATCTAATATTGATTATAAGCGATGTCCGGACCAAGTGATATTGGAAAAATGACAACCAGACCGTGATTTGTTTGTCAATACATAATCCAGTTTGACTGTACTGGCCAAAAAATTGTATTGCTACTCATGATGTATTAGTAGTTAAAAACCATGTTCAGATTATAAAATCTGACGTGGTATCCAAATCCCATCACACTATTTGGAACTAACAATTGATGGCAAATACTCGCTCAAAAATACTCAAAACTCGAGAATAATTGGCACTACTCAACTCGATTAAAAAAAATCACCATTCACACACCCCAGTTTCTATGTCGAGTGTTATAATTAATTGTAGAGATGTGCGAGTACAGGTTTTTTAAGTCGAGTCGAGTTTGAGTAGAGTAAATGGCAAAAGATTCGAATCTCGAGTTCGAGTCGAGTATACAAATAAAAAAAAACACATAGGTCGAGTTGAATTGGTTGAACAAACAGTGTATAGGGTTCCATTTATAAATTTTTGTTATTAAAATATACTTTTCTAATCACTATAACCTGAAAATAACAATAGTAAGTAAAATAAATGGATTCCTGCCTCATTGGAAAAAGGTAAGTACATTTATCTGAAAGTAAATCATACCAAAGTTATTGCATAACATTTTGCGATGAAGATAAAATACTTTAAATTTGTTGTTATTAAGGTTGTTACAGCCTATATGGTATTAATTAACAGTTTCATTTCAAAATAATCTCAGTTTCTTATTTTATCTCCTCCTTTTTATTTACCCTATGTTTTGTATATTATGTTTAGGCCTAAGCTACATCTTTCTACGAATGGAGAAAATAAAATCACATTTAGGCCTGTAAGTTAAAATAAACTTTATTTTAATATTTAAAAGGCCTATTACATGGTAAAACATTAGCTTACTTACTAACCACACAAAATGTATTTACGGGATGTAATAAAAGATGTCTTACAACACTTATTACATCCCGTAAGTAATAACAACATGTAATATGCTAATAAAAAAGTTGTAAAATGTATTTACTAACAAAATCTATTTTGAATCAAAATAAAACGGTGTTACTTGATATTTAAAACAGAAAAATCTTTTTATTTATACATTGTACTGATTTTTTAAAGAGTATTACATATAAATTTATGATTTTAATTTCCTTTTATGTAAGAATTGGTATCGAACCCAAAGACATGAAGTATCAAGTATCGAAGATTCTTCAATACCACCGGTATCGAAGGTATCGAGGAATCGAGAATTGGAATTGGCCCATCCCTAATTTCGTTTATGAATTTACGAGAGACTAATAAATTTAAATTATCAGCATGAACTTTAATTAAATGGTTAAATTTGGTTAAATTATTCATTTCAACATATTTTGTTTTTTATCCAAGTACAACTGAAACCATTTTTGTGAATTTTTAACATCACCAACTTCTAAAAAATTTAGATTAAAATTGGATGAAAAACACTGTCGAAAGCCTTACTGAGGTCCATGAAAATTCCAACAGTGTTCTCACCGTAACCTACAGCATCAATTATAGTTTCCACTAAGTCAGTTCCATGCATGGAATATTAGTGTGGAGTTTCTGTGGTTCTATTGACCTATATGTCTGTTGTTAGGTTGCCAGAGCCCACATTGCCTCCTCTTGCACTAGTTCCTAATGTTCTGGTTGATGGATTGGTTATTGCCATCGTCGCTTTCTCCATCAATATCTCTATGGCTTCTTTGTTTGCTCGGAAGGAGAACTACAGAGTTGATGCAAACCAAGAACTGATGGCCTCTGTAAGTATTTTGTTTATTTGAAAATGTATGCTTTATTTATAAACAAGGAATTTGATTGTTCCTTACACATAATGACTCAATGACTTTCTTGAACATCATGTTGGTTAGTAAATCCAACATCTGTGATCAGTTGAGTAGCGTTAAATTGTTAGGTATAGTTTTGGACAGAAAGTTAACATGGCATTATCATACTGATTTTATTTGTAATAAGCTCTCAAGAGTTATTTATTTATTAAGGTCATTAAACAGGAATGTGCCCAAGTCTTATCTTAAGCTTGCCTACAATAGTTTTTTTCAAGGGATATTATTGTACGGTATCTGTCTGTGGGGAAATTCTGCTGGGGCACAGGATGTATTGTTAATGCAAAAAAAGGCTGTGAGAATTGTAGCTGGTGCTGACTACAGAGATCATTGTAGGCCCATATTTATATGTGAAAGTATTTTAACTGTATATAGTTTATATGTTCTAAATGTCCTATTAGATGTTAAGAAAGAATCTGTTAATTTAGTAAAGAGGTTTAATATTCATGAACACAACACAAGACATAAAAATAATGTTGAAGTTCCTTTCTGTAGATTGACTAAAGTTACAAAAAGTTAAAAGATAATTGGCCTGAAACTTTACAATAAGCTTCCTGTTCAAATTAGAAATATTGAATCCATGGCTCATTTTAAACTGGCTTTGACTAATGGGCTGCTTAAGCACCCATTATATTCAGTAAATGAATTTTTTGAAATAAGTGAAAATGATTTTAAAGATTTTAAATAAGTGTGCCGCTAAGAACCTCTGTATAGTATGACAGTATATGACAATATATGACATGATAGTATATATAGCCTAGTAGTAGAAGTATTGTATGTTATAACATTATTTATTGCAAGTCGTGTCCGACTTATTTGACTTTGTCTATTACACAAATGTGTTTAACGACAATAAAGGATTCTTATTCTTATTCTTATTCTTAAAGCAAACCATGTCAGCAACTATTTCAATTTTTACATTTACAACTTTTAACTATTGTTGGGTTTTGATAGGTTAGACAAAATTAGTAAAATACCTGGAGAGTGATCAAATGTTTATTTTTCACATGATAACCTAAGAACAGTTCTTGAATTATTTGCTTGTGATTATTTACCATAGTTGGAATACCAAGCAATACTTGCATTATTCCATGTTCAATATTTTATGTTACGCACTTTTTTATATGAAAGCTCACCATAGTTTTTCCTCTGATTTTTGATAAATGTTTGTTTTACCTGTTGAACTTTTCAGTTGTTCTGATTCATTACTCTTGTGAACCCAACTGGAGCCTTTGGCCCTTCCTAATGTTCCGAGTGTTTGTTGCAGGGGTTTGGCAACATAGCAGGCTCTCTGTTCTCCTGTCTACCGTTCGCAGCCTCACTCTCCCGCAGTCTGATACAGCATGGAGTGGGGGGCAAAACACAGTTGGCCAGTGTCGTCTCTTGTTCTATCCTCGTGTTGGTTCTTCTATTTATCGGACCCTTCTTTGAGCCTCTTCCGCACGTAAGTTTGTAAAAAATGCTTCCACAGCTCTAAAACAAAATTTCTGTCACAAAATTGGTTATATTCATCAGTAAAATAAAACCAAGATTGAGAAAATATCCCCATCACACTGAACTTGCCTACTCGACAAATTAAGATGATATTTTAAGCGGTAAGCAGCAAGATATTAATGTGGTATGTAATATTTAATGTTTGTAGATTTTCCTGGTTATGGTTATGGTTAGGTTGAATAACAAATTCCACAGTTTGTCGATGAATGTTTTATGAAAATATTTAATCATGAACAAAAACTACGTGATGCAAAATACCCAAGTTCTAATCATGTCATATCCCTGATTTGGTGAGATGTAATTTTTTTAAATATACAAAATAATTAACATTGAATAATGTTTAGTTTTACACTTTCATTGGTCGATGTAACATTCTGATATTTAACAGTAATAATAAAACAATCAACATTAACAATAACAAAATTTAACTTTTAAATCTATTGTTATGTTAGATTCTTATATCTAGCATGACATATAATTTTTGTTTTAAGAACTAATTTGTAATACCTAAATCCATTTTAACATTTATTTTTATGTGTTTTGTATGTTTTAGTAGTATGTAAATTAAATTTTGAAGCCTTAAAAGTAAATGAGTTTTAGGCAACTGTTCCTTCAGTAATATTAAGTTACTAAAATATTAGGCCTAAGAAATATTACTAAGCACACGTTAAATGTTCTGCCACAGTGCAATATTTTGAGATGAACCTAATATTACAATTTAATATTTTTCATGTAATTATGTTTTATATAGTATTAATAACTCTAAAATTATGTAGTGTATATATTTTTGCAGTGTGTGCTGGCTGGTATCATCCTTTTCGCTCTGAAAGGCATGCTGAAGCAAGTGAAGGATTTCCCCGTAGCTTGGAGGCATTCTCGCAGGGATGGTTTCATCTGGATAGTGACTTTCCTCTCTGTGATACTGTTGGATATTGATGTCGGCCTGGGGGTGGGCATCATCGTATCTCTAGCAGCCATCATTCTCATGAGCCAAAACCCCTACGTCCATCTCCTGGGCAACTTACCAAACACTGATATTTACCTGGAAAGTGACAGGTATCACATGGTAAGTTCCTCAGTTGCTTACCTAAGTTATCTAAGTTGAGTGTGGGGTCCAAAGATTAATGAAAAACACAACACAGCTACACAGAAGATAGATTTGGTTCTTAAACAGATTTTTAAATATGTTTTACTTATTCGCTGTGAAAAAATGCTAACAGGCATATCCCCGGTGGTTCCTGTGTTCCCCAAAAAATGAACTATTTGAATTAATCTCCAAACATACACTATACTCAATTCGACGTTCATCGTGCAGTACAGAGCGCCCATAAGCCATATTATCTATACTACCCGTCCAAAAAACATTAACTTCCGCACAACGCTCCATTATACACCGAATTAATGATTTTATTTCGGTCAGGCCTATAATTCATTTAGTTTTGTCACTACTATATTTCAATTACGTTTATTTTTAAATAAGAAGAGTTCAGAAGTTATTAATTAGTAAAAACATATTTATAGATTTAAGGCTGATGTGTGACATAGTTGAGCTATCTTCTCCCTCACTGGACGAGTTTGTTGAAGACCCCGAGAGGTGAACAAGTAATGGTTCCACGTCATCCTGCAGATTATCTATCTTCCACATATCTTTTTCAATTTTGTCCACGTGATTGCAGTAGTTGTTCCATTTCTCCTTTGTGACGGCCTTAAAGGCGTTTTCAATTAATGGCTCCATTAGCTTAACGTTCTAGGTTCTGTTATTTACGGCCACATGTCTTTTAACTTGGCTCCAGACTAATATCTATAGGATTTAATTCACAATGATAAGGAGGGAGTCTCAGAACTTCGAGTTTATGGGTCTTAGCTATCTCGTCAATAACGTTAAGATTAAACAAATGCTTAATGTTTTGCACCTGAGCGAGCAGTCCTTTCTTCAAGCTGTCCGGTGGAAAAGCTAAATTTGTAGCTACTAACCAGTTCCTGATGTCTTTTTTTTAGCTTTTTTACTGGGTATTTTTCCAATTTACGGCTATGGTACGATGCGTTATCAATAACAACAACATTACCGGGAGGAACATTAGGGACTAATTGTTCTACAAACCATTTTTCATATGTGTCTCCATTCATTTCAGCGTGGAAATCGGCTGCTCCTTTTTTTGCTAAAAATGCTAGCTGCGCTCATCAACAAAGCCACTTTGTCCTCCTGCATGCACAATGACAAAGCGGGGCCCTCGTTGAGTTGGGTCTTTCAATCCTGTCGTCAGCCCAGCCAAGAAAGCATCCTTCAGTCTTTTAATAGTTGACTTAGCGAATTTCCCCTATAGGGAAGGAGCGAATTTCCCCTATAGGGAAGAAGCTATTACCGTAGGTGGCATGGTAAGGCTTAAGCCCGAGACCATGATAACTTTTTGTTTTGAGGTCCCCAGATGCCAAAAACACTATTCGTTCAAATTTATATGTGTGTGTGTGTGTGTGTGTGTGTGTGTGTGTGTGTGTGTGTGTGTGTGTGTGTGTGTGTGTGTGCATGCGTGTGTGTGTGTGTGTGTGTGTGTGTGTGTGTGTGTGTGCGTGCGTGCGTGCGTGTGTGTGTTACACTAACATTTACCCATGTTTCGTCCATAAAAACAATATTTCTCTTTTGTTTTCTGAACTGCCACATTGATCTTAAGTATGAATGACGCCAAACAATTAAATCATCTCTTTCTTTGCTTTTCAAAGCAAAACCCGTTTTCTCTGAGCAGCCTCCACAACATAGTTCATTTAAACTCGGGAAGACCTTGATCTCCGTTAACTTTTTCTAAAACTGCAGAAAGTGTTGGAGGTGTGTTACTAGCAAAAAAGGAATGTATTATTTTCCGAATACTTCCAACAACAAACCCATCATATTTAAGTTTTCTACTTGTTTTATATTCTATTTTATGCGGTGTTTTTCTTGTCATCACAATATTTTCCTCTTTGTGAAATTTATAAACCGAGCGCAGACTGGTTAAAGTTACTTCACTAGTTTTTTTCACCCAAAAGGACACATTTTCTTCTGGAAAAGATTTTTGGCAGTATTTAAAAACATTCAACACTGTTTTACGGTTGCCACTTTTAATAGGTTTTCCTGCAGCTCTCGACGCTATAACACAATATCAATGGTAATAAACGTATCAAATACACAATGAATAACAACTACAAAATTGTGTTACACATTATGCAATTGTAGGTGATACACACTAAACTAAAAAAATCACTATATGTCACTTATAAAAAGCAATCCACAAAGGCACGTTTCATTTAATTTATTTGAACGTCACATAAATGGGTACAGGAACATTCCTGCTCAAACAGATGACTAGTCATGTCTTACAGAGAATAAACGTATGTAAAATGCAATACAAGTAATATTATTAACTAATTCAAGATAAGATTAATGTACATTCATATTTTCATTAAAAACTCATCAAATGAATAATAGGCTCTTTTTATGAGGTAGGTCTTAAATAATTTAGAAAAATGTTAAGCTCCAGGCCTTTCCAGTCATTTGGAATTTTGTTAAAAATCCTCATCTCCATGTAGAACGTACTTATTTCTAATTGTTTTGTTCTATGTAAAGGATACTGCAGGATTTTATTTTTATTTCTAGTATTATATTTATGGCCATTGTTATTATTAAAATGTTTGTCTTTATTTTTAAAAACTTGCAAAATAAGGGTATAAATGTACAAAGAAGGAGCAGTCAGGATTTTTTAAGTTTTTGAAAATTTGTTTACATGATTTTCTAGACGGGGACATGGTCATTATTCTTAACATTTTTTTTTACCTTAAGTACGTTTTCCATTGAAGATGCTCCTCCCCAAACAGAGATTCCATAACTTAGTAAAGAATTAAAATAACCATAATATAGAGTTAATTTAGTTTCCATACTTATGATACTTGTCAAACAACTCATGTTAAAACAAACTGAATTTATTTTTGTTGACAAGCAGTTTACATGTTCAGTCCACGTTACGTGTTCCTCCGCATGTATACCTAATATGTTTGCATGGTCGAGGCGGTTGATTTTTTACTATTGATATCTAACTCTAAAGGTTCAACTTGAGAACGTTTACTACAAAAATGAATTAGGTTTGTTTTGCTTCCATTTAGAGCCATCCCTTTTGCTGTAAACCACCGGTCCAGCTCTTTCATGGTTTCTGTTGCTTTAATTTTAGGATCGTTTATGGACTCGTTGGACACGTTACTTGCACCAAACTGATCAATAGTTTGACTCAAGTTTACAAGCCCGTCTTATCAGTTATTTGTTATGGTTATTTTCTTGCCGAGGCATTCTATTTAGAGGATTGTGATTGTGGACGACTCTGATAACAGACAACACAGGACAGATTGTTTCCTTTCGTTCCCACGTTCAGAACTGCGAGAGAAGCAGTGGATAAAAAGTATTGTTGCACAGATGTTTCCCCATAATAAATCTATAATCTGTTAATCTATTAAATACACTTGCAGGTTTCATTATTCAATCATATTATTTTAATGGTTCAGTATTTTGTATTTAAATTTGGTTTTAATTACTGTATTCGTTAATTGTTTCCTATTACAGTACGACCTTTACTTAAATTACTTTTTATCACGTTTTATTTATTTCAGTTTACCCTTTTGTAATAAGTTGTATTTTTAAAATACCAATCTATCGTGATAAGAAGCATCACAGATAACTCAAACACATATGATCTGTTAAGTACAGTAAGTAGTAAAATCTACCTTAGCGCCTTCACGAGGGTCGCGAGGACATTTGACACAACCCGCATTGCAATAAACGTTGTTCCTAAAATGGTAGTAGCATGCTATCTCCCGTAAGACCTGTATTGCACGGTGAATGTGGAATTTAGTATAGTAATAACTTATTTGATGATTCGATAAGTTCAAATATACCGTTAGCATTGTTTGAAGGTCTGAAACAAGAAAAACGTTGCGGTTTCAGTGGGTAGTAATACAAAAATGAAACATGTTTAATTTATTCCCTAATCTTGGGGTTTTCTAAATGTAGTAAAAGATGTACATTCTGTAAAACCCTCGTACCAGGAAGTTCTATAGAGACTATAGATATAGCAGCATCTATCGAGCAAAAAGGACCCAGTAAGTACAGCCATCAGTGGGGGAGGGATAAACTGAATTCTGTTTAATAACATTTAAAATCGACCATCTTAAGTTTTAAATATTCATGGATTAAATAATGTTAAATTAATGTTTGTGTTTGTGTGGTCTTTAGTCAGATTAAAAAAGCCATTTATTTCAAATATTTTAAAGAAATGTATTGGTGTCAAAAGTCCACTCAAAAAGTCACCTGCATTTATTTTTCCTGTGTATCAGTAGTGAATGAACATAGCCGTTCTTTATTTAATTTGTTAAGTGTCAAAGATTTGTTGTTTTCAGGCTGTCCCGGTTCCAAATACATTGATTGTTAGAATTTGTGGAGGGCTGCATTTTGCAAACAAAAACAATGTTCAGTCCAAAATAGAAAAATTGCTTAAGAAGGAGCTGAAAGAGCAATCTAAATCCAAGGTGAGCATTTCATTTTGTATCTAACAAATATAATTTTACAGAGCTGGAGCGCAAATATAATTTTTAACAGTAGCTCTATAAAAACAAAATAGAATGTCAGGCTCATTTAAACTTACGTTTTGGAACAGTTTCATTTCTAAGCTTGCCTGTGCCTTACGGGAGCATGAGCAGACTGCGATCAGTTGGCAGCTTCTTAAATTTCATACATGTTTCGGCTTTTGTCATAAATTTTTTTAAAAATATGACTATACTGGGTGTCCTTAAAGTCCCAAAATGCTAGAATGTCGTTTCAATTAGTTAACCTACAATAGCAAAATTTTGTAAATGTATTTTAGGCATAAGAAAATATTTTTAAACGTTGATATTCGTCATACTTCACTACGAGGGTATAGCCCTCGTAAAAATGAGAAAGTCATGAAACCCCTAAATCTAGGTTAGATTGAGCTGAATCTTAATTTCAAATTCTTTGGTAGTAAAACATTTTACTATAAACCAGATTTAAAAACTACAACTAAATCGGAAAAACAGCCGGTCAAACTTTACATTTAAGCACTATTAGCAACATTTTGAAATGTGATTGCTGCCAATACAATTATTGTCTTCTTTTATTTTATTATTTTTTAAAAGAAAACCTCAATTCTCTCTCTCTCCATAGGCCAATAGGCCTGTTATCCTTCAGAGGTCCAGTTTATGGCATTATATTGTATTTTATGGCTATTTAAGCAATTTCCAGTGATGCATATGACCTATGCACACCATTAGATGATCATGATGAACAATGGGAGTCTTGTTCTACGGTAAGCACAGGTCATATTAAGTATCATTGGAAAGGTCTTGCGTATTTATTTTTCAACGAATATACACTGAAACAAATATGAAAGTGAAACTTAGCTACATATTTAACTAATAACATTCAATGTACTTGTAGTTATGATATTTTTAAGTTTTTCATTTGTTAACGTTGTCTGTTATACTTCTACCGGACCTTCAATGGATAATTGTATCAGAAGTAATTACATACTAACATTTTTCTGATCGCGCTTATCATCCAGTTGTCATTTCCGACCTCTACCATACGAGTTTGGGTTTGTGGCAATGTGTTTTACTAATTGAAAACTTTAAGATTAGATATATGCCTCCATTTAAAATTTCAAAACTTTGTCAGTGGTTGTCCCTAATTTTGGAATATGACAAATATCAATTGTTGTTTAAAAAGTGTTTGCTATGCATAAAATATACTAATCACAAAATTTATTTTATGTAGATCGTCAAATTTAAAAAAAATTGGGTATTCCCGGGATCTTGGAACATCAGGTATAGTAGAACATGCATCAGACAATGGGCTCTCTATTGAGTTCTTAAATTGGGCTATTATTCATAGCTCTCATTAGGATCTGAGTTTGCCTTTATAATGCAACATTAGTGTCTGCTACTGTTTGCAGTACACATTGGTGACAGTCAATTTATGAACTTTCATCTTTACAATGTTTATAATGAGAGGATCATTATGAAACTTGGAAATCATAAGAATTACAATTTTGATAATGTTTTTGATGAATCTAGTCTGAATCAAAAGACATTTTATGCTGTTAAAGTAATTCAGAAAGTAATTTAAGATATGTTTATTTTAAGATA
This sequence comes from Allygus modestus, assembly GCA_963675035.1. Taxonomy (NCBI): domain Eukaryota; kingdom Metazoa; phylum Arthropoda; class Insecta; order Hemiptera; family Cicadellidae; genus Allygus; species Allygus modestus. The sequence goes on along the minus strand of OY776113.1, from coordinate 133,061,235 downwards.
TTTAAAAGCAAGTTGTAATTAAATATGTATTATAACACTCAAAAGTATGTTTAAACTTAAATTTACTCATATGCTGGTACAAAACAATCAACTTTGATCGGGCTCACTGATTATCATAGGGCATGCCGAGCACTTTCATCATCAGGCCAACAGGCACAATTACCTGTGATTATCTGTGTGGCCAATCTTAATTGATTGTTGCATCTCATTTTACAGTGTATTTTTCATCGGATAGGTGAGTCCAATGTAGTATAAATATATTTGGTTGTGTTGTAGTCACAACAACGGAGTAGGCTACCACTAATTAAAATACCCTCGTCACAGCAAACCTGCATACTCAGCAAATTTCCAATGCATGCACATGTGTCTCACTACCATATAAAGCCACTTACCAAGTGTCATAAAAATACATAAATAAATAAGTGATCTATAGCATTTTATTTATTCTCCATAAGAATAACATTAGGGCTGAGTACGCAGGTTTGCTGCAAAAAAAGAGAAGAAATATAAATATATTTTTGGGAAATTACCAATATAACTCAACCAGGTGAAGCTATATACTAAGTCATACTTAGTACACCGGTTAAAGACATAATTCATAAAGTACTCTGAACAATTTGTAATTATTATGTAAACGAAGTAACAAAATACATAAACAGCAGAACTGCTAATAACAACTACAGTAGGTCTAACTTGCCTAAGAAGCTAAATAACTTGGAAACATGTTACATATACAGTGGAACCTCAATAACTTGAATTCCTTGATAAATCAAAATTCTGTCATTCCCTTGAACTTACCTACCTAATACTATGTTGTTTTACCTGTATAAGTCGAAGGATTAGCAGGAAACACCTCGATAACTAGAAATTTTGCCCTGTTCTTAGCCTATCGCCGTATCTCTATAAATCAAATTTTTAGCTGGAAAACCTCTATAATCCGAATATGTTAAGTCGCCGTACCTCTATTAGTCGAAGTATAAGTCAAAGTAGATCATTATTGATTCAGATTTCACCAAACCACCAGTGACTTTTGAGCCGGAAATTACAACCCTTCCTCCGCACTAAATCTATACTCTTGTCTGGTGTCATTATTTATTGTGAGTTTGGAGGTTCTGGATGAAGTGTGTAAAAACGTAGTTTTTACGTTTGGTGTTTTACTGTGATACTAAGGGTTTGCAGTATGGCAAAATGTGTGTGCAAAACTTAATCCTAAGAGGAGAAGTTTCAGATTACTGAGGCATTGACGCAGGAAATAAAAAAAAGTGACATCGCGAATCAGTTTAAAACACCAGCGAACACTGGTACAGCTACTTGTACTGCTTCACCCTTATTCTAACAATGCTCAGCAATTGCTGTATGATGTAATGTTTGGTTTGCAAATTATTTTAATAGCCTACAGTAAAATGATGTTTTGCTATATTTAAATTGATGCGTAGTTAGTCAGAACTGACTTTACATCTAAGGGGAGGGGTTTGTTTGGGGGTTTGTTTGTTTGGTTTCTTATCAGCTGATAAGAAGTGAGCAAAAAACGCACAAAACATCACCAAATTACCGAACTGTAAGTCGTTATTTACTTACATTTCTACTCTGCAACATGTTCACTAAAGGATGTTTTTTATCCTCTATAACGTTAACCAAAGAAGCTTTTCAAAATATTTTTGGGCTTATTTTAGACATTGAAAACTGTTCTAATCCTTTTTAATTGTGATAATAATTATTGGCATAATTATACAAAGCACGAAGTGATGTAAGGATTCTACCCTTCCATGATCCATCTATTGTGTTACTGTGACCCTCAATAAGTCAAAGTCTGTAGAAAATCACCTTGATAAGTCAAACCTCGATATCTCGAAATATTCGATAACCTGAATTTTTCCCGCACCCCCTGAGGTTCGAGTTATCGAGGTTCCACTGTAACTGGATTATTATCTTTAAGAGGGAGCTTCAATCATGAAACATTTCATGATTATACCTGCCCCTCCTATTAGACCAATGTTGTTGAATGTTTGTTTCCAACTATCAACCCTCCTCATCGGATTATCTTAAATTGTTGATTTATGGCTCATTTAAAATATAATAATTGGACAATATAATTCCAAAATATTCAATTATTGTGATTTTTAATGGGATAACAATTTCTCATTTCATAATTCGCTTGCCAAAATTGCTAGCTTTTTTTTCGCTATTTAAAATGAGCAATAAATCATCACTTTTAGATAATCCTGTGAGGAGGGTTGGGATTTGAAATTTAACATTGGTCTTATATATGAAAATGTTTTGTGACTGGAGCCCCTCTTCAACATTTATTTATACTAGTTGAATTTGTTTAAATGTTACTCAAAGTAGAAATTGTACATGTTTTGTAAAATTTTTTAATGTATGTTGCAGATTACCAGATTAGTTTTAGACATGTCAGCTGTGATATTCATTGATCCTGCTTCTTCTAAAGCTTTACTACACCTTGATCATGATCTCAAGTCTCAAATGATCACTCTCTGCTTAGCAAAATGCTCAGGTGAGAAAAATAGTGTATTTCTTTATCTTATTGTCCCTTCTTCATTTGTTACCCCTAAAAGTGGGATTGATAGGGGGCGTAGTTTTACTAACGTACAAAACATGCATTTAACACTAAACTTTTGGTGTTGTTAGGCCCATTATTATGTCAACAATTTGTTCAGCTGTGTGATTTGATTTGACTATAAAACATAACTCAGATGAACAATAGAAGCTGTTGGGCAAAACTAGCCTTATATCAGGGCCGTAAGGGCGCACGGGGCGAGCGGCCAGGGTCCCGGGCCCGAGGGGGGCCCCCAGGCCACGAAAGTGGGACCCTTCAGTCCACTAAGGAGGCAGTTTTTAAAATTTGTTCTGAAAAAGTTTATTATTTCTTAACTGAAAACAATACAAATAATTTTAAGATGTAAAAGGTGTACGTTCAAAATAAGTATCAAATCCAAAGTCATTAAATAATTTGTATTATTTTAATACCATGTGCGGACTTGATAAACTTGCCCAAATCCAGTAACTAAAATTGGCCAGGTAAGATTTGAAACATAACTACTGATGGCATTGTAGAGCACTTATTTTGCTGAGCATAAATTGTATGTATTGTATTGTTTAATATAAATTATAACATCCATGCTTTGCCGTACTTGGAAGTTGCATATTCCGTTCAAGCCGATTTGGTCCTCCAAAAGAGAGCCATAATACTTCTTGGAAATCCGAAGCTTAGACAAACATGCAGGGATACTTACAGACAACTAAAAATCCTGACAGTAATAAACCTATACATTTTGGAGGTTATCACTTACATCCATGTCTAGGCACCAGAAGAAATGAGGACAAGTGTCCAGATACATAACTACAGCACACAAAATGCAACCAACTAGTGTCTCCCTGTACACAGCACTAGTGCAACTGATAAGAGATCAAGCTTCATGGGAGCCAAATTGTTGAACATTATGCCAGAGGATCTGAAAAGAACTGACAAATGGCAGTTTGCTCAACGGTTGAAAACATGGTTCCAAGACCGGCCGTTCTACACATTGGTAGAATTTTTCACTAGAGAGGACATCATGCTTAGAAGAGACATGATATTCAATCAATTGTGTTTTGATTTTAAGTTTGTGTGAAACCTTGAAGATTGTAAATGATGATGATTATGATTCTGGAATAATCAAACAATTTTTGGACTGTTCACTAAAACTGCAATAATTATTGGGACTTTTCCAGTAATATTGCATACACTGAATACCTTCTTAGGCCCAAGTCTTACACCAGCCGGATTTAAAACAGTTGATAAGATTTGTCAGAAATTATAATTAAAGAGTGAAGTGAATACAAGATAAAAACTGCTTCAGTTGCTTTATTTTAAACTAATTTTTCTACGAAAAAGAAAGTTAGTAGTAGGTACAGCAAGCTTTTTATCTGTGGCGCCATTTTTTTGTGGGTTATTAAATTTGTCAGTAAGATCATAAATGAAACATAATTTTAATCTATGGTAAGACTAGCCAACTATTGGTCTGCAGTAATTGTTGCTTTACTCGTGCGGAGGCTCGTGTGAGACTTGTGTTCATCATAGCTGGTAGATATAAGTGAATAAAAAGTATGTCTCTTTTCATTGAATTTATGTCGTTGACTTGTTGGAATGGTGAAATATAAGTTTTAATAACAAGCAGTGAAGACAAAACAGGTTTAAGTTGCTTTGTTCAGTTGTATACTTGAATTAAATTGTAAATATTTAATTTTTTCATATATTAAGTTTTCATTAGTGGAGTCTAAAAACTGATAGCACAAGCACCATTGGCATTATGAATAGTTCAGATCATCTTATGCTTATGATATTGATCTAATTCATAAATGATAAGGCCCGAGCCATAAAGAAAGAATCAGATTTAATTTTGTCAGTATCGAGATAGATAAAAAGTACTAAGTTATTTATGATTGCCCAATTTTGTTCCTAAATTCTGTTGTTTTGTGTGTTTTAATAGAAATGGCATTTTCTAACATTTTGATAGGGCACAGTCCAAACCCTGGTCTTGTTACTATCCAACATCGACATAATGTTTGAAAACATAATTAAACTAATAACCCGATGAAAATGACATTAGGGTCCATAACGTTTACAAAATGTTTCTAATTTGTTTGAAACATTAGATTCACCTATTCATCTTTTTTCACATTTTTTCAGGGTTTCCTATAGCAGTTTTTCAAGGTTTATGTTGCTAATCTGTGTATGTTTCAGGTCATGTTTACGAGCAGTTGAAGAGATGTGAGTTCTTCAGCACTTTCCCAGAGGCTCGGCTGTTTCCCTCCATCCAAGATGCCATCTCTTATTCTTCTACACAAGATACAACTCTAGTCACCCAAGTTTTAACCAATGTTAAGTTATGATGGATGCTTAAAATAATATTATTTAACAGTATTTTAGTTGAATTAAATGTACATATATTTATAGGTTAAGTGATATATAGATTTTATTATTTAAATATTATTCATATTTTAGACAGATATACTTGTACTTCGTAGTGTACTTAATTTTGTAATGAAGACTGAATGCAAAAATATAGATGTATACAACTTATTTTATTTATACAAACAAATGATACTTAAAAAAGTTAGAGGTGTATCAAAGGTAAATTCAAGGATCCTTAGAGGTTATTTTTTCCTCAATGATGGAAATCCATCAAACATACCTCTCCAGTTTTAAACATCCTAATTTTTGAAACTTATAAGCAGGAAAATTCAAACTTACGATCATTTGTGCTTTCTTAGTCAACAACTATTATAATGTTAGGAAGTAATTTATTTTAATCTAGTGATGGGAGTATCAAATAAAGAATTGAATATGTATTCTAATATGCAAAGAGTATTCATATATTTGGAAACAATTCAATGTATTCAAAGATTTTTTACATGAATTCTTTCTTTGTGTATTGGAAAGAAATAAGTCTTTCTTTCTTTATTTTTTGTTCGCTTTCATAGGCTGCACTAATTTTTGTCATATAGTCTCATTTGCTGAGTATTTTTACTTATATTTTCAGGCTGTATGTTTGTTTAATTGCTGTTAGGTCCACACATTTGATTATATATATATAAGTTATTTTCAGATTTTGCATGAACAAAAAAAATATGTCTTGGATAATAAAGAAAGTATAACACAGTTTTCTTACGAATGAAAACTTTATTATGAATGCAATTGCTTATAAACAAATTATTCTAATGAAATAAATTAACCATTAGGAGTATAGATATAACTATATGATTACGCGATGATTATTTGTACAACAAATATAGCAGAAGACAGCGCCTCAAAAAGACATATAATAAGAAACAATTTGTTATTTGGCCTATTTGTAACTTCAAATCTAACGCATAAATAATATCCAATACTTAAACTTTGTTTGTTTGAAGATTTATTATTCCATATTTCTATTCTAAAAAAATATAACATTTAAATTTTCCGTTTCAACGTGAAAGGCAAACTGCGATCATACAGGCCTATTTGGTATAAACTTGGGTGTATTCGAATACGCTGTACTCGAATACTACAAAGTATTTGATTCTCCCATCACTATTTTAATCAGTAAATGAGAGAAGAAACATAACAATGTAATAATACTAGATATATGGATTGTATCAGAATCATTTTATTCAATAAGTGTATGTGTATACAATAAATAGAGTCAACGATTATTTCCTTAAAATATACATACATAACATATACAATACATAGATACCTTTATATTCAATGTAAGCCTAAATTACTTACATACCATCAGTCAGCTCAAATTGGAGAAAACTTGTTTAGTACATGTTTCGATGCAACTGCATCATCATCATCAGCTTGAGTAAAATGAAGTTGATTGACCAGATGGTTTCGTCAAAATGAATTAAAAACACAATACGGTACATTAATACGCAAACAACGACACAAACGAACGGACACGATACATAAAACGAACAATAATACTAGACAGGCCTGGTCAGTCTGTCCCATGCCCGCTCAGTGATCATGTCCGTGTCGACAGGCCTGTCTAGTATTACTGATCGTTTTATGTGTCGTGTCCGTTTGTTTGTGTCGTTTACATATAAATTTACCGTATTGTGTTTTTAATTCATTTTGACAACCATCTGGTCAATCAACTTCATTTTACTGAAGCTGATGATGATGCAGTTGCATCAAAACAAGTACTAAACGTGTTTTCTCCAATTTGAGCTGACTGACGGTACGTAAATAATTTAGTCTTACATAATATCTACAGATCAGGGGCTAAAACCATGGATAATTATTTATATTCAACCCACACAAGATAATCTTACTATTCCACCATGGAATAGTATTCTTTTAATTAGGATACTATCTGTTTGATTGATGCAAGAAACCCAGCGATATAAGTGTGGGCTCACTGGGCAAAATTTCACCTCTTATCAGAAATACAAAAGCTATTTGAAGACTAACCTCTGATCGCTCACTGCGGGATAGCACCATAATTCTGACGTAGAAATGCTCGTTAGGTCAGCCAGCCTCTAGTCGTAGCAGCAGGATGATCATGTGACTAGTTTTTTCTGTAGCGCCCCAAAATGTGTGCTGCCAATAAAATTTCCATCAAGATCAAAGTGCCTTCTGCTTTTAGATTTTTCACAACCAAACAATATTTGTCAGCAGATTCGTTACCTGGAGATTTCACTTTTTACTGACCAAAAAAGTTATGAGTAAAGCAGTTTGGAAATGGGTTCATTTGTTTAAGTTGCCAAAGAAGTATGTGATAAAAATCGTTTTGAGCCATTTGTTGTTTTGTGATTCAGAAACTGTTTTTGATACCAAACTGAAACTGGCAAAGAATTTTGGTAGCCTAACCTTTCTGTTAGTAGCCTACTCATACAAAACAGTCTTGGAAATTTGTTTAGGAATCATTGATTTCCGCGGAGGTTTGTTCGGCCACTTTTGAACAAACATACTTTTCCAACAATTGCTGTTACTCAAACCTTTGGCTAAAAGTTAGTGCAAAGATATCAATGTTGAATATTAATTGGTTGAGAAAAAAATAATATCAGATGGAACATGGCAGGAATTTTGATTCTAGCATGTATTTTGATACAAAATTCAAAATAATTTATTTCCAAGAAAATACATAATTACAAATTGTTCAACAAATTTATCTCAAGCTTACATAACTAATATAATACTAATATTAAGATACAATATATTAAGGTATATCAGCTATGAGCAATTATTTAAAAATAACCAAGGAAATAAGCCTACATGGGCAGATTGCCTGTGCGTAGGCTCAGCCGTTATGATGTCAGCCTAAGGTTAAATTGTTGATTAAATTATTCTGATCTTAAAAAATAAACTACTATTTAAAAGATTGAATTTTATTAAAAAAAGGAAAAACAAGCTTGACGATGCACAGAGTTGAAGTGAGGAAAAACAATAAAAAACAAAGTTTTATTTTGAAAATGTGACGGATTAAGTTGAAGCAGGAGTACTCTATTTGTATGAGAGCTCGAGGATTGTGGTGCGGGGGGGGGGGCAAGATAAGAGATAGAAGGATCAGGTCCGCCTGTACTTGGCTGTGATAATCAACTCAGACCTCGACATCCCTAATTGCAATAACCATTCAGTGATCCGCTTTTTAAATATAGCATTTGAAGGAGAAACAAAAATACGGTCACATTGTGAATTTGACATTACGTTTTGATATACAATACCAGATATATAAGAAGAATTAGTTGTTGAGTAAGATTTTGTTAACTGCGTTGTTGTTATGCCAATGTTTTGTGAATAACGGGTACTATATGTATGCGACACGTTCGTGAAAATGGTTGCACGATTTTTAAATATATATATCAATAGGTTTTTTATAAATAACTGTCTTTCGCTGAGCAAGGAAACATCATAAAAAAGGATATCTGTGGGATAACGCATGCCTTTATTAAATCCAACCTTAATAATTAGTTTTTGGAGAATAAAAATAGGTTGAAGAACAGTAGAAAACGAATCGCCCCATACTATTATTCCAAAGGAGAGCAATGATTGAATATAGGCGTAATATGCTAACTTTACCTCGTTTTCATCTAAAACTTCTCTCAACTGTCTAAACGCAAAAACAAATATCCGCAATTTTAAAGTCAAAAATGCAATGTCGCTCGACCACCTCATACGATGGTCAAACACAACTCCAAGATATTTGTAAGAATTTACTTGTTCAATACTACCACATGGGCAGCCAGTACTCAAAGCGTTGTCGCAAGAATGGATAGTTAAATTTTTCAAATGGTAATCTGTAGTATCCCTTAAGGATATCGGCATGAATTTTCTCTTCGACGTGTTTAGGGAAAGTACATTCTGATCAAACCACTTTTTGAGTGTCATCAGATCATTCATCGCCGATGTACGAACTTCTTCCCAGTTTGAACCACTTTCGAAAATTAAAGTGTCGTCAGCAAATAAAAATGGTATGTCGATTTAAATTAATTTTGAGATGTTATTAATATAAATAAGAAATAAAACGGGACCAAGAGTACTCCCTTGAATAACACCATAATTTACAGGTCGAGATTCACAAGTGATTCCGTTAAATGTTACATTTGGCGATCTATCGGATTAGTAGCTTCGGAACCACGCAAGGGCGATTCCACCTATACCGATGTTCTCGAGTTTATTCAATAATTTTAATCTGTCAACTGAATCAAACGCTTTCTTAAGATCTAAAAAATCAGCATACATCGCCTATTATCCGATAGCTTATCATTTATTTCTTTACTAGTATCGTATAAAGCATCGGAAATATTTCTGTCCTGCCTAAACCCATACTGATTATTACTTACAAAGCTATTGATTTGCAGATATGAAACTTACTGATCCTTTACAATACGTTCAAGAATCTTAGAAAAGACGCTGAGTAATGAGATCGGGCGGAAGTTGTTTACATCTGTAAACCTATCAGACTTATGAAAAGGAAAAACTTTAGCTAACTTAAAAGTTGTAGGAAATGTACTAGAAGATAAACTAAGATTTATTAAATGAAGTAAAGGTTGCAAAAGGATATAAAGGTATTGTTTCAGGAAATCGGCTGGAACATCATCATATCCCGGGGCGGACCCCTGAGTTCAGTCACGTGTTGTATAACGTCATGTTCGGTGACAGTAAAAAGTGTGAACTGAGTGTGATGTTTATAGTCGGCATCATTTAGTATTGGGGCTCCTCCAGCATCAATATCACTAGCTAACCTTTGTCCCACCTCTGCAAAAAAATCATTAAACTTATTCGCTACTTGTTTAAGCGATACATAATCAATAACGACATTTCCAGAAAGTAATATATCCTTTGGAAATGGGTGTCATTAACTCGATTTACCTGCTAGTTCATTTTGATGCACTATAGACAAAAACAAACACATGATATCCTGTAGCCATTGCTGTAAGCCGAATAACCTAACGAGTATTTCTACTCAAGAATTACGGTGCTACCTACATTACGATCTGCACAGTGGGCAAATGGATGTCACTAATAATTTATAAATGAGTAAATGATAATAGGGTTTATAATAATTTTTCAAACAATTCAATTGTATCCAATTCAAGCCGTTATATCTATAAACATATTTCATCCATCTACAACGGATGTAGCTAACAATAAGACACTTTGTATTTACTGTTATCAATAGCAGTTTGACAAAGCTAGCAAAAAATGATTAAAAGTGTAGATAATGTAATAGTCAACAGTACAAGTAATTTAGAAATGTCTTATTGGTAAAGATATGCACATCTAATATAATAAATACCAAGAAATTATGAACAATTTACATTTGATGCCATAGTTGTTGAAAACTGTTATAACAAGTTGTTTTTAGGAGATGAATATGTATTTTTACACGAATGTAGTTTGGTAATAAATATTGATTTACATTCATTATATTCTAGTTTGAATGTTTTATTAACTTTGGATACATTTGTATATACTTCCTCAGTACCTGACAACCTTCATTACATTTAATTCTGTGTTTGATGAACTATTTAAGAATATTTTAATTAAAGTACCTGATTTAATCATCCACATTTGTCTTATTAAATTGTTGTTGCTTTGGTGCTTTAAGGTTGCAAATACAGATAGAAATTGTTATATGATTGCCTTATCGTTACTTCCTACTCTTGTTATATGTCAGATATTTTCCATTATCCACAATTTTTGAGAAACGAGTAACTTTTGAATTGTACAATTATCAGGAGCATGCCATTAACTTAAGCCAACAAATTACTGAATTTATGAAATTTTAAAGCTTAACTGCGGCAGTAAGACAAGGTTTGGTTGCATGTGTTATTCAATAATCAATTGTTTTCTGGCTAGGTTGTTTGCAAGGTATCCTTATTTTATAAACAGTTCAAACCAGTTTTTTATTTTACTTTTTTAGCTTTCTACAAGTTTTGAGTTTTGCTTACGTCAGTTATACTAAATGTAAACACTTTCAAACTTCTCAAAGATTAATTTGCATGGAAAAATGTATTATTTTTGTGATTTTGGCTCAAAACTTATTTATTGTAGTAAGATATCATACCAAAAACCGATAATTTCTTAGATGATAATTTTAAAGGTATACTAAAACCTTTTACTGAGGTATTTTTGTTGTCAGTATGAAATAGTTACCTTATTATTATTTTACAATAAATTACATACATTTAAGAATGATTTTATTGTGTCTAAGCATAGTAAATGTCAGAAGGTTTAAACTTAACATTTAAATATTTATACATTTGGGATTTGAAAAAAATATCTGTTTTTGTGGATTAAGCAAATTTATGATGTAGACAGTTTGTGGGTTTTAAAATAAAGTACTAAACACAGCTCAAACTGATGCTTCTGTACTTATTCAAAGTCTGCACTATCTTATGATCCTCTCAAAACGTTGTTGGACTTTTAATTTTGTAAAATTGTCCACCTCCTACATGTTCAGTTAGTCTAGGTCTACTTTGGACTGTGGACCTACTTTTCAATAATAATTATCACATAATGGTTGTTGAGTTTCTAAGAGAAAATTTAGATTTGTAGTTATTGTATGCTATTCATCCTGAGTCATTATATACAAGTTATAAAGCAATTGCTAAATTGATTAATTGTTAGTATGTCAGTTACTCGGTATGGTAGCTCTTCATATTTAGTTACTTATAAGTGTGAGTAGTTTTCATGTTTTTGTCTGTGCTATTTGCTTTCTTACTTTAAACTCCATGATGTATTATTTTAAATATGTCTGTGATTTCACATTGAGCTTAAGGTTTGAGAATTTATGTAAGATTTAAAGAAAGTCATCCTTTTCATTTGCATGTACCATTTCATTAAAATTTGCCTGCTTTTGTTGGCAGTATATTTCTTGTGGGGTTAAATATATTAAATGTATTTTTATACCGGTGCTATATATTTTCTTGTCTTTGTATAATTTATTAGTTGTATATGTAAGTTAGCATTAAATTTAAAATCAAATATTTCAGACATTTCTTTTTCCTGTCACATTGAAGTTGTAAAATGTGTAAATTACTAATATAATACCACTCATTTTCAGTTGCATACAAAGTGATATTTTAAATTTCATGAGGTGCCTTTAAATTTTGTTTAGTTGGGAAAGACCTTTCTTTGTTTTACAAAAAAACTTGTAATATTTGTCTATTATAATTTTCTGAAAAATAAATTCTAAAATGTGTAGTGTTACTTCTTACAGTTTTATTTTTGTAAATTACTTAAGTATCTAAATTGTGTATATTAAACTTTAATATCGGTTCTTTCTTAAAATATTTTGACTGGCTGAAATAACTATTGAAATAGCTGGGATTGTTATTTAAATTATTCTTTAAGTTTTACGTGGGTGCATGCATGTTTATAGACCAAATCTACTTCAAATGTATATTTTAATTAATCTTTGTATATATTGAAATAATTAAATTATGATTGCAACATAGATTTGTTTTACATAGTCATATGTATTTTAATGTTACTGAAAAATGAAAACCAGATTTTTTAAATTCACCTCAAATTTTCGGGTTAGTGATAAGTAGAGAAATATGTACAGTTATATTTACTTTACAGTAAAAAAAAACAAAAAAACATAAATATATTTGTTGATAAATATTGTTTTTCTTCTTAATTAAAGTACTGTTGGTCTTTTGTATTGTTTTTACCTGGAACATTTCCTGTTCTCTTTGTAAACTGCCCAGCTTATACTGTTGTCAACTGGTGAACAGATGGACTTTTCTTCAATATTAATTAAACCTCACCCGAACTCACAATACCAATAAATATTATAAAGCTAACTTTTTGACTGCCAAAAGGTTCCATCACTTTGCCGGAAGTCTAAAGGTGTGTTTAGACTAGGCAGAGTCGTAGTGCAATTTATGTTAAGTATATCTATTTACGAATTTAACAAAATAACCAAGCAAGCGACCACAGAGCAAACTTTAACCTCAAAGAAGCATATGCAAGCGGCAATGACACTTTCTGGCTGGACTTTAAAATTGCAGAGGCTCTAATGCAACTCAGAGGCAAAGTGCACATCCAAGTTGCCTTGGATATTTCTGACTTTTCTTGTTGCTAAATATTGGTTTCATGGCTATTTCTTACAGTCAAATTGCCTAGTCTAAACATACTTTGAAACTTGATTTTTATTTACAGAGTTGTAACTGTGTATGTCGGTGTGACTTATTTTGTAAAATGTAATTTGATACAATTGTGAAAAAGTCAACATTCATACTTTAAAGGGTAAAAATAAGAGAAGAATGTGTGTTTGTATCCTCACATAATTTGAAGTTATAAAAATATTGTCATCAAAAAATTTTAATAATGTTGTAGGTATGAAATCTATAGTTCCAACTAATGCTGCAGTCAAATAAACACCTAAAACTCTTTACTATCTCGGAAATCTTTATCATGCCCTAGCAAAGTGAAAATAGTGTTAAAAAATCATGATTTTAGTGCAGTAGTGTTTGCACTGATGGTATATACAGTAAAACCTCTATCAACCGTCACTCTTTAAACCGTCGTCCGTCTATGAGAATATTACTGTTTATTAGACTCAGGATTTGCGCCATACAGCAGTGTCTGAGCGTCTGTATGAGCTATTATATTATTTCAAACAACATAAATATGTATGTTGTGGGAAGTATTATCCTTTTGTACACAGTTTATTTTCATTTCTCTGCCAAACATTTTAAAATTTAGTTACTGTACACGTTTATAATATGATGTTTCTATTGTCCGTGTATTCAGTTATCCATCACAGTCCCGGTCCCGAAGGTGACGGTTAATAGAGGTTCCACTGTACCAAGAACTGGATAATTGAAGTCACACCTAAGTCGCCCACCCATTTCTCTCAATGTTCATTGAAGACTAATCGTTGAGTTACAGTATTGTTTATTGTACAGTGGAACCTGGATAACTCGAACGTCAGGGGGATCGGAAAAATTTATAGTATCGAATATTTTGAAATATCAAGGGTTAACTTATCAAGGTGATCTTACACAGACTTTGACTTATTGTGAGTCATGTTAATCGATGAGTCATGGAGTAGAATGCTTACATTATTCCATGTTTTGTACACAATGTATCATAAATAATCCTACCGTAATAATTATAATTAAACTTATTTTTAACAAACACAAATATCTACAATTAGCCTGGAACCTTTTAGAACATCTATTTTGCTGGACATACTAAAGTATGAAACACATCATTCAGTGAACAGTGAACATGTAGTTGTAGAGTAGGAAAGTAAACAAACAATGACTCACAGTTTGGCACTGTGGAGATGTTTTGCCCGTTTGACCACTTCCTGTATATTATTAGACAGGGTCTTGCTCCATTTTTATCACTTGCCCCACAACACACCTCTCCCCACCTTTGAAGCTAAGTCAGTTATAAAAAATCTACGTTTCATGCACTTCATACATGCCCTTAAAAGAACGTAACCATGGTTTTGTAATCCGAACCAAAAAATAAAAAATTTGGACTTAAAGAGGTTCTCCAGTCAAAACTTGGACTTATAGAGGTACGGAGACCTTACAGTATCGAGTTATAGAGGGTTTCCAGCAAAGACTTTGAGTTATAGAGGTGTGGTGGTAGGCTGAAATATCGCAAATCTTCGAGTTATCGAGATTAGCCCCTTTGACTTATAGAGGTGAAATTAAATAGCCAAGTTCAAGGGGGATGACAAAACTTCGACTTATCAAGGAATTTTATCTATCTAGGTTCGAGTTATTGATGTTCCACTGTATTTTTATTCAATAGAAAACAATTGTTAATAAACTAGGAAGAAACTAAACTAGTGATATTGGTGCTGAATGAAGTGTCCTAATAAATCTCCATTACATTGTAAACCATGTATATATTTTACAGGTACTTTGATCACCTTTTCATGGTTTATATGTCCAATCCTGCATATTTCATTATTATTTCCTCCTAAAACTAACATGAGGGTAAAATAAACTAGGCCAACACAATTTAAATGACTTTTTTTTACAACAGTAAAGCTTTAAAACAATAAATACTTACATGTGGAAATACAATAAATAAATTACAATAAATATAATAAGTTACTATCTTATATTTGTACAATAGTACACCATTACATACACGTATTTAGGTGGTTTGTTTCAGTGCACATTTCTTGACCCAAACAGTTTTTGGATTGTTCATTCAAGTCAATCGGTTGGTCCTGATTATTCTCAATTCCAACTATGATAATAAATTCATAATACATCTGAATATCACACAAGCCTTGTATTTGGCCTGAAAATGTCTTTGTAGGAGTGTTGACAAATTTAAAATCAATGTCATATTTACTCCAGGGAAAAATAAAAAATATATATTGATGTTCATACAACTGTTGTTATTATATCCACAGTTTGAACAAGTATATTTTGTATGTATCTGTTGGTAACTCTACAAAAATCATTTAGTAATCAGGATAATGTTATTTCACAAGAGCTCAATGTTGCTCACACTTTGTTTGGAAACAATTAGCTTGTATCCTTTAAAAAAATAGTATGACCATATTTCTGCAAACATAATCCTCAGCAACATCAGGTAAGCGAAGGTTGTAGAGGATGAAAAAGAACTATAGAAGTGGATGAAGAACAAAGTGGATAAAGTGAATCTATTAATGTATATCCTTGGTAACTAGTTGATTAGAGATTACAAAACCATCCAGAGTGGAAGAAGAATCTGACATTGAAAGCCACCTAACTGCCTTATTTATTTACTTTTTACATTTATACAAAAATTACTTAAAATAGGCTAGTGCTCTCAGTTCTTCAACAAAAAAATTAGTCACTTGTACTTAGCATTTAAAACAATTGTTTTCTTAATCTTTTAGAATATTTGTTTGTATTACTATCATCAAACAGTAAATACACATATCAAAGTAATTAACTAAATTGCATTAACTTTGCTTTATTGCGGACAAAAATAAACATTTAATTTGGTTTGGTAATTACTCATGAAATTTAAGAATAGATGTGAAAAATAATGTACACCGAGGTTGATCACCTCTTTAATTACACTTTAAAATTAAATTTTTGATCACAAATATCAATATAATACATGTGTCTAGAATGAGAGAAATCGGATTATTAACTGACCATTTAATCAGCCATAAATTTAAGTGTTATCACTTTATATTATTACTAGGGTCATCCAGAAAGTAAAGAACGTTTGCACACAACGCCGAGACAACTCCCTTACCACCGCGATGGTGTGTACTGCAGTCTAATCACCACTCTGCCAAAAGTGTGAGCCAAGTCCTGTTGCTAAGCGGTCACTCGTCCTATTTCTACAGCGATTCAAAATGGTAGCGACAATCGAAAATCCCGCCAAATGAGTGATCCGCATTTTTATTCGGTTTCTAGATGCAAAAAATGTTTGAATAATTGCAATGATTAGTCAAATCAAGTTCATGGTGAAAGTGCAATAAACAATATCTTGACATTTCTGGAAAGGATTTGTGTAATATGCCAACATTGTAGCGACGTTTTCCTCAACTCGTTCTTTCAAATCATCTGTAGCGGGCGATGACCTGCCCCTCCGATCCTCATTGTGCACATTGGATCTTCCTTCATTAAACTTGATACATAGTTTTCTCTATGAAGACTAGTTTGTTTGCTCTTTCACCATGAATTTTCTTAGTGTTTATTTACAAATTTCAATTATCCGAAAATTTATTGCACTCAGTAACCGAATAAAACTGCGGATCTCCCACTTGGTTTGGTTTTTAATTGTCGCTGTCATTTTGAATTGCTGTATAAATAAGACACGTGATCGCTCAGCAACGAGACTCGGCTCACACTTTGACAAGGATGTAAGTGGACTGCCACAGATGCAGTCGCGGTGGTAGGCGAGCTGTGCTTGGCGTAGTGCGCAAACGTTCATTACTTTCTGGATGACCCTTGTACCATGCAGCTTACAGCATTATGTTTTTAAGCTAGATATAGTAAGGAATATTTATTAGCAAAGGAAATCAAAGTTTTCATGAAGTAAAAGAACATAAAACATTAACTAAGACACATAGTGCGTACTTAAAAAAATCTGTACAATATGGACACGGTTGATTTCTACACGTTTAACAGTCTTTGGAAGTAAAGTACATATCACAATGTCAGGAAGGTTGGAGTCAGTGGACTCCGGTGATGGTTTGTAGCCAGGGCTTGTAGTAGGTGGTTCGCATGTAGACGCCAGGCAGGTAGGGTGCGGCACACTTGATACCATGGGAGACAGTTCCCGCTAGCACCCAGCGGCCATCCTCCCGCTCCACCATCAGTGGCCCGCCGCTGTCCCCCTGCAACGTAAACCGATGGTTATGGGCTGAGTGTTCGCTGCGAGGAAGGTTGCAGATTGCAGGGTACACTATCCTGGAAGCCAGTTCAATTGGAGGGCTTCTGAAGGGAAGGGAGAGGTCACCTAGGTTAGGAAGTAAATTTACATGAGACAGGTGCTGGACATGTTGAGGAATGATTATCACAAATTTTTTGGAGTGATTGCTGTCTATCTCCCACATTTCCCACCCAGCAGATCCCTTCCCCCTGATGCTTAGCAACTGTGGCATGTTGGATTACAGAGCTGAGAGGACTGCACCATCAAGTTTTCACTCTTTAGACCAATAAAATAATTGGCTGAACCAATATGTCAAGTCTACTCCTCAGTATATTTGTCATGTCATATATTTAAACACAATGATTTTCTACTCATGAGATAAGACAGGTACTGAAAAAAGAGTTTACTTTCTGGTTCTCGCTGCTATGAAATTAAAAATACTTCAACACTAAATACTAAAACACTCAACTGCATAGGCGTACGCACGGTGGGTGCCGTGGGTGCCGAGGGACTGAGGGGGCGCTAAAATGGATGATTAAGTAAATGTTTAGATGTTAGTATGTTACAAAAATTAAGTTTAATGTAAGAAGTAGGTACACAATAGTATGTAAGTTCTTACTTGAATAGTAAGTAATACTGGGAGTATTATTGTACCGTAACACAGTTAAGTAGTATTTACAAATGCAAATTCAATTAAAATCGACGTCCAAAATGTGAACTTTCATCCGACTTTTTCCCTTGACGATTGATATATTTCTTGGAAACGGAAACTGAGGGCTGGATGTAAGTATAATATCCCTTCGCCCTCCTTTTGTTCATTGTTAGTCGGAAATTTATAAGAAAAGTAAATTTCATCATGGTTTACATTCAGAGTATAAATAAAAATAGTACTTTTATATCGTAGTTTTTTTTATATTTTTACTTCACTTTAAGTGCACCATAAGCAATGGGAAAAGCAAAACAACATACAAATATCAATATAAATAATAATTCCATCGCTATCATCAGTTAGGTATATTTCAACCAAGTAGGGCCTATACTTTCTGAGAAAAGATAAATTCTGTGATTTTATCTTCTTCTATTTTAGTTGTTTAAAAAGTGCTTTGTACCCTATTCCAGTTGATTGCTAATTGTTATATTGTTTTAAAAACTTTAAGATACACTCTTTCGGAAATCGGAGTGACATGTAGCTGCTCGGCCTGAGCGTAATCTAGATTATTTTTAGAAGATAATACAAAACAAATAACATTATGATATTTTGTAATCCAAATATACATATGCAGGCACATTTATTGCATTGAATAAGATTAGCACATATTTGTGGCAAGGAGGAGTAAGTTAACTGATTACATACAATAATTGACATATTCATTATTTGGCAGATAAATCCTATACTCTTATATGAGCAATGTTTGCTTGATTGTTTGATTGTTTGGTTGGTTGGTTGCACAATTATCTTGAAAACGGCTCCGAGGATTTCCTTCAAATTTTGGAAATAACTAAGTTCTGGTATAAAAATATGTTCTAGACAGGTCTCATCCCCAGTAAAATCAAATTATGTTAAAAACGAAATTGAAAAGTTAAAAAAATAACATTGGGCTTGTGGAGTTTCAAATCAAAACAAACGAATTGTAACAGCTATTCATAATCAACCAGGGAACTGTCAAAGCCATACTAATGTTTGTTGTTCATGATTATTAACATGTGGTTTCCTGAGAGCAAAGATTAAAATATTTTAGTGAAGATTACAAATATAGAGTAGTTAAATAAATCAAAGGGACATTTAGCTATAAATAACAACTGGAGTGACCTTAAATATGTAGAAAAGAGGCAAATAAGTTATACACATCTGATTAACAGTAAGGGGAAGTGGTGAAATATTATTCCAAGTCATCTAAACAAACTGACTGTCCTTCCCCCGAGCAAAGCTCGGCCCCCAAGGTACTAAGTTCTTAGAGCAGAGAGATGGGGGGGGGCGCATTTTTCGGCTCCGGCACCCACGCTGACCGGACTCTGCGCACGCCTATGCTCAACTGGCCATATGGTCTGTTTCATCAGTTTGACATAAAGAAGAGAAAGAACAGGGGTTTAGTTGACATTTCTACATGAACTTGTCATTCAAAGGGACTTTCAGAGCTAGATACAATGACTACCTTCTGTGAATTCCTTATGATACTGACCTCACAAGAGTCCCTTTGTCCGTTGGCATAACCTGCACACAGGAAGCTGGTGATTATGCTTTTGGAGTGACCGGCTGTGTGGAACATCTCCTGGCAGACTGAGTTCTCTATGACTGGAACTTGCACTTCCTGTAATACACTCGGGACTCCTCCTCCTGTAACACAATGCAGCCCCTTCTTACTTATGAATTGAATTATGCTATGAAAGTACTGTACTTTAGATCCGAAAGAAATTAACAAGTCATTAACTGTCAATATCATCAGTTTTTAAGTGTCAAATGACCAGAGATTGCTTTAAAGGTTATTCTTAAATTGAAGGTATTTTTGTTAAGGACTTCCAAGCAGGCGAAAAGTACATTTTTCTCTATTTGATTGCCAAGGGTTAGGCAAATGTGTGGATTTAAAGTAACATAGTTTTAAAAGATGTCAATGGATTATTTACCTCACTAAAAATATATATATTGTTATTGCACACAAAAAACAAAGTCGATTCTGAAAATTGTTTCGTTATGAGTCTGGAGTACACAAATATAAATTACTAATAAGAATACAACTAAATAAAATCAGGTAATAAATAACTTTTTATAAGACTATGATTTAAGTTAACCAAACTAATTTTTCTGCAATATTTTCCCCTTGTATATAATCCCCTTGTGATACCAACCAAAAAGTGCATTTTTATTTCTTATGAAGGTATACTGAGTTTAGTTTTCCTGGTATAACCCGTTAAAAAGTTAATAGGGGATATTGATGCCTACATTGAAGTGGGTTCTCTCAGGCTGATGAAAATTTAAAATGACTGCCATTTTGTACAGGGTTAAGGTAGAGAGATCTGGTTTTCGCTGATATTCTTCTTTAATAAGGAGCTTTAAAATGAGGTGTCATTCGATGAGGCTTTACATTTACAATTGTTGAGCTGCCCCCAAAATACCCCATTTTGGGGTCCCGGGCAAAATTGTGATACCAACCAAAAATTGCAATTTTATGCTATATAAAGGTGTGCTAAGTTTAGTTTTCCTGGTATAACCCATTGACAATTTAAGAGGGGGTATCCACACATTTGCCTAACCCTATAATTATTATATAAGGGCAAAATATAGCAGAAATATGAGTTTGGTTAACTTAAATCATAGTCTTATAAAAAGTTATTTATTACCTGCTTTGATCTAGTAGTTTTCTTATTATTAATTTATATTTATGTGTATTCCAGACTCATAACGAAACAATTTTCAGGATCAGCTTTGATTTTTTGTGTGCAATAATACATATATATACTAATACATAAATATATATATTTAGTTAGGTAAAGAATCCATTGACATCTTTTAAAACTATATTACTTTGAAAATGCATTCATGGAAATTCTCCAGTTAATTTTTCAATTAGTGTTGGTTACAGGACTTTGCACGTACCGTACCAAATTAGCATTCAGAATGAGGTCTTAAATAATAAATAGGGCTATTCATAAAATATAATGTTTTAATCAATATTATTTGATTTGTACTTTTAAGCAAGGGCCCATCAATAATTTGTATTAAGTCTTCAAAAATTAATTGGTTTATAAAGACCAATTAAAAGTTCTTTGGCCTCTATACTTCCCAAAATTGGTTATGACCAGTACAGTTTTCTTCAATCCAAACAAGGGAATTTTAAACATAGCAAGACTGATTAACATTCATCTTAATTTATCAAGTTCTTAATTTTATATGTAGAAACTAAAAGAGTAGTATTTTTTAAAAACATTAAAGTTTTAAAATATAAACATAAAAGAACATTCAATACCTCTTCAATTTAAATTATACTCACCATATTTTAATCTACCCCATCCAGTGACAGTAGCCATTCTTCCAGTAAAATCGTCGTTATCCCGTGGCATACATATTGGAACGATGTGAGAGTCAAAAGCAACTGGAGATTCCAGTTCAAGAAGCGCAATATCATTTTCAAAGGTAGCTGCATCATATTGTCTGTGTACTATAACCCTCCTCACGTTCTTGCTGACACTACGTTGTGATTCCAGTTCTCCGCTGATATCATATTCTCCAAATACTGCCACTAATGAAGCCAAGAACCTATAAACGAGTTTATAAATTAGTTTAAGCCTGTGATTTTACCAACAATATTTCAAATTAGATGTACCGTAAGTGCCCGATCAAACAGACATAGACAGAATTACTTGTTTTCAAACATATTATTAATTGTAAATTTAAAATATTTATATTAAGGACGTAACAGAATGTACTGAAAATTGTGCTTAAAGGATTACGTAATGGGGGAGGTTTTGAATTTCTGTTCTCCAGGCTTTAACAGTTTTAAACCCTCCATCCACAGGCAAACATTTCCCAAAGTGAACCATATGGAGTTGCGACATCAATTAGATCGACAGGACAATGTTCGCATCGGGAATCACTTTGGAGCTTTGATAGCCTATATACGGTACTCCTTTGAACATGAATGCGAATCCCAATCGCTGTTCCATTTAATTTAATAACCAATAATAATTCAACCAAAATAATACATATCTTATAAATTATCTTTTAAAACAATATCTTGTAAAATACTATCCGTACTTTCACTCACTCATCTCCTATGGTCTCATATTTTGGGGAAACTCCACAGAGGCTCTCAGAGTTTTTAAGATACAAAAAAGAGTCATCAGATTGATCTCTGGTTTGGGACCAAGAGAAACATGTAAACTGCACTTTAGGAAGCTTCATATTCTTCCGCTTCTTTGTTGTTTATCCTTCAGTGTCTTTTATTTGTTAAATCCAACTCTCAAAGATTTTACGAAAGGAATCTTTTCACCAATATACAACTTTCCTAGAAAAATCTCCATCATATTTCTGCTTAAAACTATATAATAACTGCCCCAACCGCATTAAAAATGAGATCTGTTTCAAAAAGTTTAAAAAACTTGCTACTGAATTTCTATTTCAGAACTGTTTCTACAGCGTCTCTGAGTATCTTGACTGCAATTGTCAGACTGCCTGGTCACATGAAGTCTGTATGGGTAGTTTTCATCAGCTGGCTGCTAATTTTACATCCTAGATCAGTACAGTTTGTATCAATTTCATGATGTGTTACCTGATTATTTTAGAGATAGAATAGAAATTTAATCTTAAATTTAAATGTGAATATGACAAGTCTATTGCCCAGGCAAACATTGCATGTAAGTGTGTTTAAGATGATGTAAATAAATAAATAAATATCATGATTTAATGGCTAAATTGTTTACTGTACATTCAATGGGTATTGCAATTTGAGTCTAAACTTACCCTGGTTGACAGTGAGCTGCTGTAATTACATATCGGTTGGTGATTAAAACACCCCCACACTTGTTCTTGGTGAATAACCCAAGCCATGTTGCCTCCCTCACTAGCACTTGCCATGGCCATTCTCCGAATGTCGCACCCTTTCCCCCGACGATTCTTCCATTTTTCATCAGCGGTCTAACACCACATTCTATAACATTTTCCGTCGTCAGTTAAGTATAAATAAATTTCTATATGCCTAATTACTTGGGAATATGTAATTAATATGTATTTAAATCTTTATAGAAAAGATATTCAAGGGAAATTTACTGTCATAATTGAATGTTAGTTATCAGCCTTTAAAATATAAAATAAATCAGAAGATAAAAACTAAAATAAATAACTCATGATTGAAGTAACAGTAATACTAACATCAATAATTCCTTGAGGTTGATGTCAGCTGCCTGTTGATCAGGATGACTTCTAGGGAATGGAGTTAGAAAGCAGAAATGGATAGGAATGAGGATAACAAGATTGGTTAAAGAAGTGTACTGAGATAATATGAATAGAAACAGATTGATGCTCTTCTTCGGTATTTGCAAAGGACTATGTTTGTTCAAAATGTAGTGGATATCGTTGAAGCGAAAATTCAGGCCAAGCTCTCCATAAGTTTTTTTGAAATTAAATACTGATGTATGTAGATGATTGCTTTGGCACTTAATTAAATAAGCAATTTTTGTATACTGATAATTATTTAAATGGGAAACCTTGATGGGCCAGAGGTATATTACGTGCAGATTGAAACATATACCAAAACAATCACTCACCCTTCTTGTAGTTCACTTCCGTTGGTGGTTTTGATGGCGATGCTTCAGTTTGTTCTTCGACAATACTAATGTTGTCTAAGACAACTGTTGTCGGCGTTGGTCTTTTTGTGGTCGTTGAGGTTGAACTCGATTGATAAACAACCAATGTCGGGGGTGAAGTAGGTTTTTTAGTGGGTTTGTTTTCACTATCGTCTGATGGTCTGGAGTAAGTCGATAGTAACACAGTTGTAGTCGGACGATTTGTGTAAATGGATATATCCGGTTTAACTGATGTGGGCTTTGTGATTGATACAAGTGGTTTTTGAGTTATAGGTTTAGTAGAGGGTTTTTTGGTAGGACGTGATGGTTTTGAAGACGTTGAGACAGTAGATGGTCTTTTCACTGGTTTTTGGGTCAGTGTTGCATTTGGCTTAGTCTGACCATCCAGTAGAACATTTTCTAAATCAACAAAGTTACCTTCAAGTGACTGAACAATTTTTTCTACAAAGCCATGAACTTTGTCATTTAGAGTGTCGTCTTCCATGAAGTTCACTGTGGATTGTTCCTCATCAATCGCAGTCGTGGAAGTTTGGGGATCTGGTTTCTCAGACTGTGACAGGAGAGTGATGTTTGGGTCTCTCACAGGAGGGAAAGCCACAAGAAGACTTGAATTGTTCTCTACTGGATCATCATCGGATGGTGATATTACAGAAACAGGCCTCAGGGTATTAATTGTAGGCCTATATTTATCGGAAGTTTGTGGTTTGACATAAGGTGACTGAGATGGTTTGTTCTGAGAAGTATCAAGACTTGAAACTGAGTTTGTTGAAACTAAAAGTGGTCTATTTTGTTGTGAGGGGTACCCGGGTTTTGAAGAAGTAATAATAACTGGTTTATTAGATACATAGTTCCCAGGCTTTTGAGATATATAGGTTTGGACTGGTTTGACAGTTGTGAAAGTAATCGGTTTGTTTGAAGAATAAATCGATGGATAAGGTTTAGGTGGTTTAGTTATTAAATGAACTGGACTTGTCATTTGTTGAGATCCAGTAGAAGATGGGTGCGTATCAGCGATGTATGGTGATGCAGTGGTCCATGGATGATGGTAGGTAGAGTGAGGAGGCTTCACTGATATCACACTCCCTGTAGGCTTCACTGTCACTACAGTCGAGTGTTGGAAGGGTGACAGTACAGTTACAGTTTGTGACGGTTTTTGCTGGTTATCATTGTAACTCGAAGTTACTGCTGGTTTCGTAGAGGAGTAGGTGTTGAAGGGGCCTAGCACTATCACCGTAGGAGGGGGCTCAGGAGTGGTGTTGTCATGAGGTTTGGGTGTGATATCTACTTGCGGAGTAACTTGGAAAGAAGGCCCCTGAACATGTTGCACAGTTGTGCTGACAGACGGCTCGTTAGAGGATTCATATTCGTAGTAATGGGAAGTTGTGAATGAACTGGGGTATAAACCAGTTTTTTCAGGTTTTCCATTGATGGAAACCCAGGTTGATAAACTGGGTGCATGTGTTGAAATAGGTTCAGGAATGGGTTCAGTATCATTCAAAAGATGAAGAATATGGTTTATAGAAGCAGCATCGGTTACATCCTCGATACCTGGTTTGCTGTTTGTTATAGTGGGTATTAAGAGCATGTTGTCTTCATGCGAAAAGGAATTAGTGGTATAGCTTTTTTCAGTGGTAGATTGAGTAAAAGTGTTAGAAGTAACAGGTTTTGGTTTGAGGGGCTGGTTACTAGAAGTGTAAGATATAGGCTTTGTGACCAGTGTAGGTTTATTAGAATTTTTTGTAGGGTCCGGTTTTGTGAAATACACATATGACGGTAGCTTAGTGGTTGAATGTAAATGGTTGAGTGCGGAATGTTTAGTAACAGTGTCATCATCAGTCGTCGAAGGGAAGTTCTCCTCGTCATGACGAGTAGTGCCCTGCATTGAAGGAGTGACTGCATTGAACTCTGACTGTGTAGTTTTAGACATGGCCTGTGTATTAGAATCCTGGGGATGTTTGGTTATCCAAAAAGATGAATCGTGATCGGTTTTTGTGAAAAGATTGTTGGTAGAAGACAAATGATTTTCAGGGTCAATAACATAACTTGAAGTACTGATTTCTGGGGAGTTAGAGCCTTCCTGAGGCTTCTTTAGAAAATCAAATTCTTGTGGATCATTTTGATCGACAACGACCGAGCCATTTTTATGAAGGAGAATAGTTTCACCAATAGGATGGAGAGTGATAGGCTTTGTAGAGAGGGTGGTGTGGTCAATAGGTTTGAGAGATGTTGTTGAAGGGGAGGAGGAAGGCACATCAACTCCTGGAGGAAGGTAGACGGATCCCGGTGGAAGTTTGCAACAAGCACCGAAGAGGAAACCGTCCATGCATGATCCGACCACTTGACCGTTTCGTTGTGCACATTCGTAGTTGAACATGCACACTCCCTTTGCCTTGCCATTTGATGTTAAGTCTGCACAGGTTTTTGGCACAATGCGGTAACCTCCAAATTTCTTTCCTGAAACAAAAATGTTTATTCAGTTTGTCATCTGTAAGATTATTGATTTTTTTAAACTCTTTTGAAAAGTACCTAAATGTTCACTGAAGTTGAGGTTTGTGATTCAGAAAAAGGTAAACCCATATAGAACCATCGGTTTTGTAAAAGGAATTCAATCTTGAAATATATTTAAAAAATTAGATTTAGAAAACTTCTTCAGTAAACTTTACAACATCAACCATTATTATATATAATGAAAAGTGATTACACACTGTCAAATTTAAAGAATAACATGTATGGTAAAACAAAAGAATATTATGCATGCGAGAGAGTTCTCTAATTGCCTTTACATGTATGACGGTTTACTGAGTTGCTGCTTCACTGAGTTGCTGCGATTTGGCTTGATAATTATTGTAAATTATTTTAACAATTTTATTTACTTATTTACATTTTATACAATCTATTTGAAATAAAATGTTGGCAAGTACTTAGAATAGCATAGAATATTATTTATTTCTCCAAACGTTTTGTACATTATACACAGGTTCACCCAATCTATAAATTAACTAACACTTTTTCTCACACTTTTTCTTGCAAAGTAATAAAACATTTCTAAAATATTTATTATTATTAGCAAGAGTATATTAAATATAAACTAACATTTTAATTCTTACTTTATAAAGATCTTATTAATATATATTCAAATAATAAATTAAAAGGAAAAGAGTACGTAGGCTAAATACAATTTTTAAACTGAAAAGAGTTTGAAAACATGCAGGGCCTCTAAAGTGAAGCCTGACAAAGGTTCCTTATCACTAACTGTTAAAAAATTTGGTATTTTGATCATCGCTCTACATCAATTGGTTACCGAGATATTGAAAGTGCTCCATTACACCACGTTTAATTGGTAGACAGTACGTTGCCCAATGTTAATCTTATGGAGAATAAGTAACATTTTATATCTCGCTTATTAATGAACATACGAAGTTAGAGTTACCTGATTAATGAAACTTGGTTCACTGATATTTGCAAACAAACCCAATTTTTGTGGTCCCCATGACAGCAAACCTGCGTACTCAGCAGAATAAGAAACATATGATATCTTGCTTGTTTATGAATATAAATTAGTAAAACTTGGTGTGTTGCTTCATCTAGTGGTGATCCATTTGTATTATAATAAAAACCTGATTTTTGTGGTCCTTGATGCCGCAAACCTGTATACTCAGTCCCAATGTTTTTCTTATGGAGAATAAATAAAATGACATATTTCGCTTATTAGTGAATTTCCCATGGAAAAGTGAACTATTAGCATCACCCGCACGGTGAGACTTAAGCCCACACAACGCCAAAAATACAACGTGTTGTGAGTGCGGCGTTTTCACAACGCGGGAGGTCAGGGCCCCCCGTTATGTGAAACTTTATATATATATGTGTGTGTGTGTGTGTGTGTGTGTGTGTGTGTGTGTGTGTGTGTGTGTGTGTGTGTGTGTGTGTGTGTGTGTTCGCACTCTAGCGGTCGCAATTTGTATCCGATTTACTTAAAATTTGGTAGAGACATCCCTTTTTATAATCAGTTGAACATGTTCGTTGGGAAAAACAATCGGAAAATTCTAACCCCCCTTTTTTGGGGATTTTAAGTTTTACAATTTTGGGTTTTTGGGCCTAAAACGGGTCAGAAAAGCACCAAATGTACCAAATGTACTTGTGTAGTTATTGCACATTAACTTATTTTATGTAAAAATCCAAAGATTTTAAGCCCTCTCTCATCATTCTAGCACAAGAACTTACCGAGTTATTAAAGAAAATGTTAGTTGTCAAAATACAGTATGTTGTCTTATGGGGATTTTACACTAGAAAAGGCTGTTTTTCATATCTTAACATCGTTTTATCACCCCCCATACCCCCCAAACAGCCAAAAAATAGAATTTTTAAATAAAAAAAAAATTTACCAGTGTTGGTTTAAACCCTTTATTTGGTCTTTTTAAGGTTTTAATGTGGAAATTCACTTTCCTCACGTCAGCGTGTTGCGTGCGATCTCGTTTATGAATATGCTTTGATGAAAGTTGGTAAATGGCTTCATGACATAGTGGAGTATCATTTGAAATTCGCTGATTATGCAGGTTTGCTGCAGGGGGCGTATTTTATTTTTAATAATTACATTAAAAGTAAGTGAACACGATTAGTAATGAAAATTAAAATACTCTCTATTTGGTGAGAAATCAGGAAATTTTCTTTCATAAATTACACATAATCCCTGATTAATAAATAACACTATAAAATATATTATAAAACTGTATGTATAAAAGCTACGGAATTATAGGGTTGAATTTGATATAAAAATCTGTTGAAATATGTCACACTCATTTAGTTCATATTTCAGGTGATTTTCAACCTAGTATTATACCAGTATCATTTGTTCTCTCACATTATAGTTTATTTGATTTTGTATATTACTTTGATTAATAGCAGCACAATTTTAACATCATGCATTAATTATATTTGTCTGTATCTTGCCAGACCAAAATTTAAAATATGATTATTTTACAAATACAAAATTTAGTAAGCTAAAAATGTATTCACAGATACCCATACTAACCAAATTCCTACAAAAAAATGTCCTTTTTTAACGAAAAACGTGTACAAATCGCAGAGAGAATATGTTCATCCTTACTATGATCAGATTATATTTTCCTGCCCTATTCATTCACGAGCTTCAAGTCCTCAAGGAGTGTACGGATTCATTGGAGACAATCTGTATTTACATGTTTCTGGAGGAGTAACCCCGACGGAGGGTGACGGGGGGGGCAGGAAGCAGCAAGTGGCAATGAAAGTGCGGAGCAAGGTCAGGGCCCCCCGTTATGTGACCCACTAATCTCCTGAAAGTGAACTTGGCGCGTCGCGGCCGGCAGTGGCGCGGCGGCTCTGGCGGCTGCGCGTGGTCAGAGCATGCGCAGTAGTGAAGTGGTCCCGCTCTGCAGTCCGTCACTATGTTACAGTCGTTGACAGGGTAACAAACCCTGAACGGGCACACCAGTTTTGCGCACAGCGGTCAGGAATTTGTAAACACCATGAGTAGTTTTATACACGCGGTCAGTGCATACTGCACTCATGGCCCGACTGCTGGTTAAAGAATGTCATTTATTAAATAATAATTCAAAGACAAACATATCAAGTATTAATTCAAAAAGAACAACAAGAAAAACGTTTTTTTAGTTATCATTAAAGGGTGAGGAAGTTTAACTGTTTCTGAAAACTATACTGCGAGTATTACAAAATAAGATAACATAAGGTTACTGTACCTCAGTCTCCAGCTTTAAAAAAAATCCAAACGCAAGAACATGGTTCCGAATGTTAAAAAATTTCCATCTTCAGGTAGAATTAGTACACAGTCACATAGACTGTCGTCAAGGTTAAAATGTACACAAAACACAATACAATATGAAGTAATAAACATTTAAACAAAGTGCACTGAAGCATACTGGCCGGTAGGTGATCGCGGAATTTGAATTCTACCTGGAGATGGAAATGTTGACTTCCGAAACCGCAGTCGGCAGTTTGGACTGTTTTAAAGCTGAAGACGTTTACTGTACAGTAACCTTGTTTTATATTTTTCTTCAGCTTTGGAGGCTATTCAGCCATGAATAATATAAAAAATAAGCATTACGTATTGTTAGTAAGGTTTCATTTGATGAACCATGTTACGATTATTAATAAAACAAATTAAGAATAATACCAACATTTTGTTTGTATGCTGTAGAACTACTGAAATTTGATCAAGAGTTCAAAAAAGATAAAAGTATTTCAATACATATAGAGTCCTTAATATAATAAATCGTTGCCCTACACAACTGGCAAATTAGTAAACCAGATAGAAAATTAATATACAATACAGGATAGTTAAAAATCGAGTGTATATTTCGCATGTTATTTATGACACTGCCGAGCATGTACATATTTGAAACGACCATGTTTTGCCGTTTGAAGCGTACACTCACTCAAGGCAGTGACATTCGTGCCCATGAGACTATAGGTGAATCCCAGAAAACTAAATAGTTGCCCAGCCCAGACTTGTGTTCATGAAACCTTGCTCCAAATGGGCTTGAGGTTCTTTAATGCTTGAGGTCCCCACAAACATTAAATTGATTGGGAATCCAAGGGTGTTTAATGAGGCGCTACTTTGTGCAAAATGTATTTTACACGATTGGGGAGTTTATGGACACACATAGAAATGAGTTTAAAAAGAACTGTATAGAACAGCGCATTTTAATTATCAGGAGAATTTGTTATTACTATTCCATTTTAGTTGTAACTTCATGAAACATTTAAAAAACAATCCGGTCATGGTGGTGGTAAACATTTGTTAGTTATCTGCAAATGAAGGGGTAAGGATCAACAGCCACGGACTTTTGAATATTTCTTCCTTGAGAACATCTAAAATACATTAATAATGGGATCTAGGCTTTGAAACCACATGATACAATTGGAGTTCATAGTAAACAAATGATTGAAACTGCCGTTAAAACTGTTGGTGCTGAGAAAAAAACCAAAATATCGTATTTGTATAAATTTGCTGTTATTTTTTGTGAACGAAAGATATATAAATCACAATATTACAGTTTATTAATTAAATTTACCCATTTTTGGTCATTATCCTAAAAATATCCTAAAATATTTGGGGATAAAAAGGAAGTTTACATGCAAACAATATCCTTAATTTTTATAGCAATAACGAACTGTAGGAGGTATAAGAAGTGGGAAGGTGTGTCTATTGCATTGATTGGAAGAGGCGCTCTTGTTTTGTTTGGGGCACCCATAAAGGGAGTCAACGTCATAGTCGTACCTATAAAACCCCAATTTTGCCGGTTAATGCGCAAATAAATCAAACCAATTAAAGAACTAATAGATAAATAGAGCATTTTTCCCACAAATGAGATTTTCAAATTGTGTTCAGCTTGATTTTTAACAAAAAGCTTGATTTAAGTAACAAAAATTCATTCATCACTATTGAAGTCTTTTTTGACTTTAGTGTTTTTCATCTACTAGGTCCTGGAAAATTAAAGTGATTAACACAGTTAGTTGTTCAGTTGTATTCTAATATGAAACAAATACAATCTTGCTTCTTTTAGATAAAATGTAACACAGTTAAATGTAGTGCAGACGGCGGCGGCACCGCGGCGGCCTGACCCCATATACGAACGACTTGAAAGCGTACGGAAGGAGCAGAAAGACGACCCCACCAGCGAGCACATAATAGAATAGTTCTATTATGTGCTCGCTGGACCCCACCTCAGCCAATATTGCCCAGTTGCCATGGTAATGAAGCAACTGTCCTTTCTGCTAGGCTGTCCCACACTTCTCACGAACAGGCCAGAACATTCGGCAGAACATTCTCCAGAATGTTCATTGAACATTCCGTCGCGTATTCAAAAGTTTGTGCAGCTCCCACACTTCTCGCGAATACTCCGAACATTCGGAGTTCGGCCGAATGTTCGGTCGTATTCGTGAAAAGTGTGGGACAGCCTTAACATCCCCCGCGTGGCTGACGTAACAGGTGAGCGTGGAACGGCAATATATCCAAGCAAGTTGATAGCGGCGCAACTGACTGGGGAAGGGACAGCTTATAATAGGATACATATTTTTTACATCTTAGAATGGAATTAAACAATCTAAACTATGAAAATAAAACATGCAGGGTTTACCTTGGGTCGGATTCTGATCTGAGTAGAGTGCGCTAAAGCCGGAGACAGAAAACGCGGAGGCAGAAAAAAAGATCAGCAAAGCGAACATTCTCCTGGCCACATCCTGGGAACAGAATAACAGAAACCTTTGTGAGTAACAGGATGAGAGATGGGCATGGAGTGAAATAAAACTGGAAACACTTTTAGAGAAATGTGCTGAGATGTTGTAATGTGTAGGCTACAGTGGCGGTTAAAAATGAAAATGTTCCATTTGGCCTTTCATAGGATTATTCTAGGACACTCTGAGAAAATGTTGTCAGCTGAAAGGCTATCCACAGTCCAGGAGATATGATTTCCGTTATTGAAAAACGGATCAGTTAATGGGAAAACAGTGGTAATTTTCACTAATCATGATTAACAATTTTTTGGAGCTAATTTAAATAAATATTACGGATTAAAAAAATAGCAATACATGACAATAAATAGACAATAATAGCAATAACAGACATGACAAATAAAACAAACCTATTATCAAATCCGGCTGACATTTGTGTTGTATATTTCATCAATGTATCGTTGAAACCAAATATAAACAACAAAATATTTTGACAAATAAATGTTGTGTTTTTATTATTACATTTTATTTTCATGAACAAAAACTCCAATAATTGTATCATACACTTGCTAAAGTATCATTCTCTGTATATGTGTTATTAAACAGCAAGTCTGATGTTAATGTCTAATGTTACCCAAAAACATGATATGCAAACATTATGTTATGTTATGCAAAAACATATACGACAAAAACCTATACATGAAGTACAATAAACAAAAGAATAACATAAGTCAACTAGCAAAAGCTCGACTTTGATGCAAATAGAAATGGGGCTTCGTACAACAATAATTACTCCGTGACGCAATCAAACTTTCCACCGGTTTACATCACAATGAGTGAAAACTATTCGTAGGTTCAAGTTATGAGAAAATAGGCGAAGGCCGGCGTCAGGGGGAAGTGGAAATCGGAAGATCAACTTCCGTTACGAGGAGTACCTCTCTCACCAGATGACCGACTTAGGATAATCGTGGATTTCATTAACGCCGTTTCCTGAATTTCAAACGGCGCGAGAGATGAGCTTTCTACTGCTGTGTCACCATTAATTTACATATTTGCAGCAAAAAGTGAATGCCTTGCACATTTCGCATCTGCTTGCGTGTAAATGTTGGTTCTAATTTGCATTTAGTTAAGCAGTGCAAAACTGACAATCTAACCACGTGCTGTACGGTAGAGGAATTATTTTGAAAACCTCCGCGACTACAGATCCCATATTCCAAGGAGAATGTATGTGGAGGGAGTTAAAACTATCTTTCTGAGATTATTATGTCTAACATATTATCATTAAACTAGTGTATTTAGTTAATTGAAAATGTTTTCATGATATATATTGATGTCGTATGAAAAAAGGAGAGACGTAACAAAAATTCTGTCTAATATATTTCTAGACCTTTATTTAGTCAACTAACTGCAATTAAAAGCTTTGTAATCTTTAACGATTCTCAACAATAACGGGGCTAATATCAGTTTATATTAATGACCCGCATGAATGTAAGTTAATTGTCATCTGAACAGCATCGCTCGCATTTCGTAGGTTTACTCCCACCTGCCTTAATCAACACATCCCAGTAGTGATCTAAATATTGTCCATTTAAACTAGACTTGATTCTAAAACTCGCCTTTATATAATTTGGTTTTTAGCTAATATTGTCTTTACTTAGGGAGTAACATACAAGGCTACAAAGCGAGTTGAAGTAAAAGCTAAAATTTACTTAATGCACTATATTACTCCCGTAATATGTCTTTAGGTATACATTTTAATTGAAGTCTACCCGATATGTTTT
This sequence comes from Allygus modestus, assembly GCA_963675035.1. Taxonomy (NCBI): domain Eukaryota; kingdom Metazoa; phylum Arthropoda; class Insecta; order Hemiptera; family Cicadellidae; genus Allygus; species Allygus modestus. The sequence goes on along the minus strand of OY776113.1, from coordinate 133,027,578 downwards.
GAGGGAATAGCCCCTCATCTACATTTCCGTGGTTGTCGCACACACAAATCACAAGTCACAGTCGCAATCTATTTAACACTCAACACAAAAACTAATTTTAAAATTAAACGCCGCGGTACCACGCTAAACGTTCTCGGCCTTTGATCGAAGGCATAAGTAAAGGAAAAAGTCTTTGTTTAGCAAGCAATTCCCAGACATGATAGCTGTTTTACAGAATAACTATCGTCAATGTATATACAATACATTGCCATAGCAATACAAATTTACCTTAGTCTTAAAATACAACACCTTTAAATTGATCTTAATTTTTATCTGGTTGTGGTAGGGATGCAGAGTCAATGACACCTTTGAATGTTGAATGCTGAATGTCCCCGCTCAAGTGAGGGTTTATTCTTTTGAAACATCTTGGGCAGACTTTAGTTAAAATTTATCCCTAAAGGGATATTACGGGAGAAATACATTAAATTGAATTACATACAATTGATCAAGGCTGTGATAAAGATTACAATTTACTGGTCGGCGAGATTTAGTTTGGCTAAACATCAATGTCAATGTGCAGTTTTCTTGTTGTTATTTCGAGCGTTCCAGTCATGTTTATTTGTGTTTAAAGTACTGCGTGTGTTTTAATATTTGACGGTTTCTTGTGAGATAATGACAAACATGAATTGTAGCTTGAAGATGAGGTTATAAACAACCTCGAAACCGGTCGCCTATATTGAGGACGTGTATAGAACCACTAACGGAATAAGGTAATTTGAACTATTTCAGATTTTAGAGTACACTTCTTGGACCCAAAACGCTTTCAAAGATAATACAGCTACTTTTGTTATCCATAATCACTGATGGGTAAGAGGAAAATCAGTTACTCGACGCACAATCATTGTTTAGGCACAATAAGTGGGCTGGTTTAGACTAGAAGTACAACGTGGTCACACCACACTAATGCATCCCGGACCTAGCCTGAACAGAAAACCCCGGACCTACCTTATCTCCTCGACAACAGAAATGGTTAACATAAATTATGAACAGTCTATGGTAAGAGAGACGTGAGGTCGCCAGCTCTCAGACCAAACACTCGCCAATAAGAGCCTCTTGGCTAACAGAACGATTGAGACGCAGGAGTGTCCGAGTGCCGGAGAGCAGCCGACAGTCGGCACAGCGCGGCGCGGGGCAGGGAAAGTCGGAAACGCAGAGTCATAGGGAGGAATGGAGCCAGTAGGTCGTGGGTCATACTCGACCGGCCGGCACCGTAGAAAGGCCTTCAATTGCTCTTTTATCGTATCAATCTACATAATCGTGAGTCGGACATCGTTAAAACAATAGAACAGATCAGTGAGTCGCCTAACTAGGCAGTGAAACTCTCGCTGAAACCGACCATAGTGATCGGCGGCGGCAAGAACTGGCAGGGTGAACGAATAATGATGGGTTGTAAAGCCATGGTTGGGGACATGAATTGGGACTTGACAAATGAGGGGCGCTGTCTGAGGCAGTCGTTCGGTAATGTTACGTTAGGTTAGGTCAGGTTTTTTAATAAAATATTTGTTGAAATTAAAATAGTCATAATTAAATTTTTACATTAATTTACACAGATGAAAATGGCGGTGTAAAGAGTGGCTTTGCAGGGCCGTATTTAGGACCTCTGGGGCCCCGGGCGAATACGAAAATGAGGCCCCCTAACATAAATACAAGCATGTATGTAGGTATGTATATATATATATAAAAGTTATTTCTCTACTCCGTAATATAATCTTATTAATCTTAACTGTCTAGTCTGTAATAAATACACCAAACATACAAATAATTAACAAATTTTAATTTGTTATGAAAACTTTAAAAATTTGCAAAATAAAAATGTTGTATTTAATTTTCCTCACAAGATTTAGTATGGTTTTAGCTCTCAAGCCTTTATCCAACAAGCTACTAATATATTAGGTTAACATACAATAACAAACATTATGACTAGTTAAACCAACAACTTATAAATTAAAAAAAAAATCTCGTGTTACTACAAAAATCATTGTACTAACATAATTGAACAAAATCAAAATATAGCACATATGAAAGAAATATGTTTGAATTCAATACACATTGATTTGGAACCCTTTAAAAGGTCGTTGATCAACATACTGCTGGATAGACTTTATTAAATAGTATTTCATGCAGTACAGACGGTAAAAACTCCTTCTTTCTCGGCTTTTCTTGGCTGAAAAATCATAAATTATATGTTCAAAGTAACATAGGCAACGCCAACGCAAAATATAATTTTCTACACTCTGGTTTAATGCTAATTCAAAGGTAACTTTTTACAAGTTTAAACTTTAAAACGTGTTCTTTTTCCGGATGAATTTGATGTTATCGCACATACAAATATTCTTAAAGAGATTTAAATATTTGGAAATGTAGTAAAAAGTCAGTTATATTGTAGACGTTTGTACATTATTTTCGTTATAAGTTTACGTGATGTTGATACAATGAAATATTATCTATCATTGGGCCTTGTTTCTTCCTACGTTAAACTTGGTGTGGGAGGTAATCGGAGGATTCAGTGTTGGCAACAATGATAAGCATACATCCCGTAACACTCACTGAGACCAGGGTAGTGCTGATCGTATTGAGTAAATTAATTTGAAACCATCTTCACCTTCAAACTATTATCTAAGCCAGCAATACAGTACTGTATAATACGAACAAAATAACAACTAAAAAAAACAGGCTAAAAGCTACCGAACCATTATTATTATCATCTGTATTATTATTTGTATCATAATATTTAGGATAACCTCACTTATGACTACTCAGTGTCCTATGTTAACACGTTGGCTGCTGCGGACCCCGATCGATTTTTTTCTCAACATAGAACCTTATGCAAATGTCATGTTTAAACATGTTTGCAGTAGCGAAAGTGTTAACTGACTTTCGTAACTAATTATAGTTTTGATACTATTATTTAATTACTTTATATTTGGCCGTTTGTTCCTAATAATTTATAATATATCATATTGAGTTTTGTGCAACAAGAACAACAAACTTAAATCGGCTTGAACGGAATCTGCAACTTCCAAGTACGGCAAAGCATGGCTGATATTAAACAATTTACGGGGTTAGGGGACGGGCTAAACAATTATAGCTAATTATATTAAGGTCATATATCAAAAATATACAATATATACAATCTATTCTCAGCAAAATAAGGTGCTCTACAGTGCCATCAGTAGTTATGTTTCAAATCTTACCTGGCCAATTTTAGTTACTGGATTTGGGCAAGTTTATCAAATCCGCACGCGGTATTAGAAATAATACAAATTATTGAATGACTTTGGGTTTGATACTTAGTTTGAACGTACACCTTTTACATCTTAAAATTATTTGTATTATTGTCAGTTGAGAAATAATCAACTTTTTCAGAACAAATTTAAAAAACTGCCTCCTGAAGGAAACCACTTTCGTGGCCTGGGGGCCCCCTCGGGCCCGAGGCCCCGGGCGCTATACGACAAACGCTATACGGCCCTGAACGAAAGCACTACCATAGTGTCAACTTTGTTCTGCCAACTAAATCTCAAATAAAAAACACTTAAAAATTTAACAATTTAGTAAAATACCGGTTGTAAAAAAGACCGAACTCCCCCTATTTTGATATTTGTTAAATTAAACAAATATCCATAGGATAGTGATGGTAACTTATGGCGTAGTATATTTTTAAGTTTTTGACATTTTTTAGTGATCCCCAAAAAATGGCGGATTTTGGGGGAACGGTAACTCAAAATGATTTAATGTAAAAGCCCCTTGAATGAACCCTCATTTCCAAGAGGTTGAAGAAAATATACAAATTAAAACTAGAAATCGCTATCTCTTCCCTAACGAATATGGTGACCAGTCAAAATTCATGTTAAAAGTTCATCAGGAGCAATGAGCCACAGAGGAGAAACAATAAGTGCAGGTCAAATGTTCAATTTTCATGTTTAATTTTAAAAAGTTGTATTTTTCCATTGCTTGAAATTGAAATACTGGTATAGCATTAGTTTATTATAGCATGAATGAACCAGTGAGACATGAAAAGAATTTATATGAATTGATGCTTCCTGATTAAATTTAGACATGAACGTTGACTGGCCACAATTTTTTCTGGAAAGATATTGCGATTTCTAATTTACCATCGTCTATTTTTTAAAGCTCGTTAAGGGGTCACTCAAAGAGGGCTTACATTTAACAATTTTGATTTGCCCCCAAAATCCCCCATTTTTGGGACACTCAAAAATATTAACAATGCCAAAATATACCACACTTTAAACTACTATCACTACCCAAAGGATAATTGTTTATTTCAACAAATAAAAAAATTGAGGGGGTCCGGATTTGTGCTACCCTTACTTTTCAATTCACTTAACAAAATTACATAAAAGCACATTATAATCTAAACTCATACTGTGAATAAATAGATAATTAATACTTTAAGTTCGGTAAATATGAAAGGAATCGATCGGTCAAATTAACATTTTAGGTAAGTGTGAAATTACAATTAGATACCACTACCGTATTGAAACTTACATACTTTATGAAACCATAAATTTAGTCCACGTCGATTATTTAGATTATTTTATAATAAACTTCGAACAAATAAACTTTACTTTTGTTGTTTTCTTGTTGAAGTGCATTTTAACTCAATTAGTTCTTAAACTTTATTAGTATAATTTGTTGGGTTTAAATTCTTCATGTTTCCCTCGACACTGTCATGCATCCAGCTCAATATGTCTTCAATGGAAGGGATCTCCAACCAACCGCCTTTGAAAGAACACAATGAAGCTGACTACGATCTTCTAGAAGGACGAGTCTTCTAGAGGTGTCACTGAACGAAACGTGCCAGCAATCAACGGCCGGAGAAAGTACAAGAGGTGGCATAGAAAGTCAATCAATCAGTTTTACTACGCTGTTTGTGTTGTGAAATGTCGAAAATACTTGTCTCGTTTTCAAACCTAAACTGTAGGAGAACAACAAGAATAAATTACTGCTTTTGGTGTAACCAATCAGTTAATACGTCGATACAGTTTCAAAAGAAAGAACTTAGAACAATTTGTCACATTAAAAATCAGTAGTAAAAAGCATAAAGTTTATATGCTTTAATCATGAAGATCTCTAAAAATCGTATTTCAACCGGTTCAAAGATCATTAGCTTTATGATGCAGTTTGTATTGGGTTATATATTAAAAAAGAATAAAAAGAGGTCCACTTATCCCAAATACCACAAGCGTGAACTTGGACAGGTCCAACTACCATATCGTCAGATTTGAAGATGTTCAACTATGATTTACTGTATTGTTTCACCATGTTTCAAAGTTCCATTGGATTTAACCATTTTCAATACGCCGATAATTGTTTCACTGTGAAACATTTTACAAAGCATTCGCCTGTTTCATAGACTCCGTTCAAAATTCCGATCCTCGTCTCCTTTTGCCTGCATAAACTATGGAAACCACTACAGAAAATTTCTCCTGGAAAATAACAGGAAGTTAATCAAATCCTGAAAGCACCCGTCCGGATCCTGGCTAATAGAATGGAACTATATATTTCAGCCGCAAGCCAACTTTCCAATGGGTGCGTACCCCAGTGCGTCATGGCCCGGATACTACAGTTATCACTCATCCTCGCTCTCCGCTCCGCCCCTTACGCATTCTGGGCCGTTTCAAACTAGCAGTACGACATCTTTCAAAATCCGTTCTGTCAGAAAGGTATCAAAAAAGTATATTTGACGTTTTGCCTGTATTTCTGAGCACGATACAGTATAATCAGGAACGAAATGCACTGTCAATTTATTATAATTATTTAATTATGAAAAGAGACGAAATACTAGTAGAAACATTAGTTTTTGAATTAAATGCACGGTTAAATATTTTGGACGTAATGAAACACGTCCATTATATTCACATCCACCATAGACTGCATGGATAATACTTGTGTAAAAATGGACAGACCATACGAAGGAATGTCTCCATGACGTGATGGGGACTGGGGGTCGTCTTTCAGTATTTTAATAACTATTTATTGAGTTATTAAATAACTCAGTAAATTAGCTTATTTAAGTTAATGTTTAGTTTAGTTTTCACCCTACTCTTGCCGGCCAGTGATCAGCGTTACAATAGATGCTCGAAAGAGCTGGTAACTCAATTTAAAACCAAACGCGGAGTGATGAAAGAAATCTATACCCTTTTTTCTCCTAACAATAGGATGAAGAGGAAATTGGAAATATCGAGTGCAGTCAGGGAAAGTAAGTGAGCGGCGCATGTGCTACGGATGGGCGAGCGCGGTTGCTTTCCTGATCGAGCTCACTCTCCTAGTCGACGTCCCTGGACCTCAACTCTGGCGACGACCCTAATCATCCTAGTCACTCGTCCTGCCTCACATAAGCTGGGAATGTGGGGTTTTGTAATCTAGTCACTTATGGATTCGTTTTAAAGAACGATTTGAGGAAGGGAATTCAATTATCGTTTATGAAGTTTCGCTGTGACTTAAGTCCTACATATGGACGCACTTTGAGGAATGTTAAGCCGCCCGAGAATATATGGGAGGCAACATTTATTCAAGCAGTTCCAATCACTGTAAAATCTGATATCTAGGGTATTTTCCCAAATAGACAACTGAATTCTATTTGGTATAGCGAGGAACATCAAACAGTATCGTAAACTTGTTGGGTTTGTTTTGAAACCTTAAAATTTAAAAATTGTTTTTGGATTCAAGCATCTCAATCTTGTAAGGAGACGACTGTGGCCTGTTGACATTTCCATCCATATCTATTTTTGAAACCCTATTTTTTTTATAAAAGACCGTGGGCTTTGTGAGTCCAGAATATTGTTTAATCCCTTCGACAACTTTTAAATGTAATAATTCTGAAAAATAAACTGCATTTTTTAACTCGATGTTTATTTTTGCTCTGTAAAATCCTATAATGCGTTGTCTGATTGCTCAAGTTGGAAATGCCACATGATAAATTTAGGAAGATCCTTAACGCCTATTTACTGAGAGGTGCGTGTTACAGTGTCCATGACTACCTAAGTAGTTTATAATTTAGAATTATTGACTGTGTTGTTGTTTTATCATGTAGGAAGATCCTTAACGCCTATTTACTGAGAGGTGCGTGTTACAGTGTCCATGACTACCTAAGTAGTTTATAATTTAGAATTATTGACTGTGTTGTTGTTTTATCATGTAGGAAGATCCTTAACGCCTATTTACTGAGAGGTGCGTGTTACAGTGTCCATGACTACCTAAGTAGTTTATAATTTAGAATTATTGACTGTGTTGTTGTTTTATCATGTAGGAAGATCCTTAACGCCTATTTACTGAGAGGTGCGTGTTACAGTGTCCATGACTACCTAAGTAGTTTATAATTTAGAATTATTGACTGTGTTGTTGTTTTATCATGTAGGAAGATCCTTAACGCCTATTTACTGAGAGGTGCGTGTTACAGTGTCCATGACTACCTAAGTAGTTTATAATTTAGAATTATTGACTGTGTTGTTGTTTTATCATGTAGGAAGATCCTTAACGCCTATTTACTGAGAGGTGCGTGTTACAGTGTCCATGACTACCTAAGTAGTTTATAATTTAGAATTATTGACTGTGTTGTTGTTTTATCATGGACATAATTGAATTTTGCATATTTTGTAAATGTCTCATGCCAATGCTTGCGTAAAAGTTGTAAGCAATAAATGAATTACTGGATGACTGATTTGTGTCTCAATCGACAATAATGTATCAACCTTTATAATTCATTATGTTTAGATGCGTCAAATCTAACACGTAAGGATAAAAATGTCCAAGAACTGAAGAGAAAATAATGTAATCGAGTTATTGGGAGTTCTGCAGTTACATAAAATAATAAACTATGAAAGATGTATAATGTAGATGTGTAAAGATGTAACTATGAAAAAGCGTATTGCGTGATTTGTTCCCAATGTTTCCCTTATAAATATGCAGTGAGAAGTACCGGTTTCGCCGCTCTCGGCGGGTACAGTTAACAATTAACACGATTATGGTTGGTCTTCACGACGATCCGTCTCGCCTTTGCTGCCAACCTGAGCTCCAACCGTTTGTTATCATAGAGCAAATATCCCGTTAAAAGACAAGGATAAAAACCCCCAGATAAATTTTCGCTTTGATGCCCCCCAGATGCCAAAAACATAATTCTTGATGAAAATTGTAAAGCAGCATCCACTTTTATTTTCATGAGTTTGAAAATCGGACAAGTCACACCATCCATAGGGGTCTTTTTTGGTATTGTTTTTTTTGGAGGGGGGGAGGTTAACTTAGACAATGTTCAAAAACATAGGCCACACGTTATACTAGCAAAGCAACTCTTCTTTCTTGAAAAGAGCAGCTAGCAAAGCTACTCTCCTTGAAATAAATAATTAAGTAATACTTACATAGGAAACACTATTGGATCAATAAGGAAACGTTGTACACTCATTATTAAATGTAAAGTAGTATACTATGCGCAAGTCATAATCCCCCAAGGACATATTCTCTTTTAGCGAATTTCCCTATAGGGAAGAAGCTATTACCGTAGGTGGCATGGTAAGACCTAGGCCCTGGACCATGATAACTTTTTGTTTTGGAGCCCCCAGATGCCAAAAACACCTTTCGTTCAAATTCACATAAATGTAGATCTAATATATAAATTCACGTGTTTGTAAAAAACTCCTCCGAAACGGCTTGACCGATTCTTATGAAATTTTGTGTGAATATTCGATAGGTCTGAGAATAGGGCATAAACGATAAATTTTTTTGATAGGTGAGTGAGCGAAGCGAACGAGCTCATATTGAAAATGAACGAGTATTTGCCATAAAACAAATTCAATGACATTAGGAAAGGACAACGTCTGTCGGGCCAGCTAGTGTGTGTGTGTGTGTGTGTGTGTGTGTACATATATATATATATATACATATATGTGTGTGTGTGTGTGTGTCCGTAGGCACGATAACTTTCGTAAAAATGGTCCGATCTTGATGAAATTTGGTATAAACGTGTAAGGCAGCATCTATTTTCATGAGTTCGAAAACCAGACAGATCGCACCATTATAAGAGGGGATTTGTACCCAAAATATGGGGTTTTTGAACTTTTACATATAATTATTTTTAAAGCCAAACTTGAATTTACACTGTTGGATTCAGCTTACAAAACAAACAATTTGGTATTTTTATCATCGCTCTACGTTAATTGGTTACCGAGATATTAAAAGTGCTAAACACAGTACGTTGTCCAATGTTAATCTTATAGAGAATAAGTAAAATTGTATATCTCACTTATTAATGAACGGTATGTGGCTTCATATGGTTGGGGTTTACTGGTATTTGCATAAAACCCCCATTTTTTGTGGTCACCATGGTAGCAAAACTGCGTACTCAGCAGCTATAATGTTATTCTTATGGAAAATAAGAAACATATGATATCTTGCTTGTTTATGAACATAAATTGGTAAAAACTTGGTACTTGCTTCATCTAGCTTCATATAGAAATATTGGCATTTGCATAAAAACCAGATTTTTGTGGTCCTTGATGCAGCAAACCTCCATACTCAGTCCTAATGTTATTCTTATGTAGAATAAATAAAATTTCATATCTCGCTTATTAATGAATATGCTTTGTTGAAAGTTGGTAAGTGGTTTCATGACTTAGTTTCATGACTTAGACAAAGTACCAGTTGAAATTCGCTGAATATGCAAGTTTGCTGCAACGGGGGTATTTTATAATTAATACGATTTCTTCCGTAAATCATTTTTCAGATTTTTTTTAATGTTAAGAAATTAAGGGTTATTTGGTCTCCCGTTGTTTTCTGATGCAGATGATGCGGGTTGTGACAGTTCGAAATGCAATATGTAACTGCGGCAAAGGTTTATATTGTAATAATGGCGGTCCCATGTTTCTTTATTGAACGAGATGTTTTTCAAAATAATTAAAACTGAACAGTTCAAAACCTTTTTATTTGAGAAAATTGAATTTCACGATAAAAACTTGGGGAAAAAGAAGCAACTAACGGCGCCGCATCAAGTGTTCGGATTTCGTTTACTTGAGAACTTTTTAAAAATTAAATGTTTATTTGTCGTATTTTGTGTTTATAATGTTTTTAAACAATGGTTTAATCAACAATGTTCATTCACAATCAATCATGGTTTTTATCATCAAAAAGGACGTGTGAATTTTAACGACGACGTTCACAACCTGAAGATGTGCTCAACGAGCATGAAACAGCTGCAGTTATTTTAATATAAAAATGATCATTTTACGCACAGGTAAAATATACTTATTTTTTTTAGACAAGAAAGATAGTTTTTAATACCATATTCGTTATGTTTGCCCGTACCTTTTGGTTAGTTTGAAAGCCGTTTCTAACTCCGCCGAACTTTTTACATATTCAATATGAGGGTCCTTTTTCTTTGCAGGTTCACCTGCTCTTCCAACGATTAAACATCTTCCCTAGACTGGCTCGGAATGTGCGTTATCTGCTGGATAGTGTAAGAGCCCCCATTAGTGAGTGTCTGTGTTAGTGGGGTCGTTGAGCGTTTAGCATTTAGTACACTGTCTCCGAGCACCTACGTGTTACCACTGCCCGAAGCCACAGTACCTAAGTCCATCCAAAAAATTATGAAAGTGTATGTTGACTGTCATTTTAAATCGAAACTTTACATATAAAATGCACATTCAAGAACTGTAGGAGGCGGGTAGACTTGGTAGTACCCGCAAAGGAGAATCTACATTTCCGAATATGTGCTAGAAAATTGCGACATAACTTTATCTCTCAGTCTTTACTGTTGGCACACACTTTTGTTCTATGACTCACACATAAAATAAAATCACTGGTCCTTTTCAACTTTAGAACCCTCGGGTCTCAAGAAAAAATAAAGCGTTTAAGAAAGTTACACATTACTTTGTGAGTAACAATTAGCATTTGTAGCACAAATTTAGAACACATCACTAAAATAATATAAAGCCACCCTTTAAAAGATAATTTCTATTGTTCAGCTAGCAACATTTTCAGAAAAATAAATACAAATAGATTCGGAGCATTGTAAACAAATCGTCTATCATAATCTGATATTAATATGTTAATATTGACCAACTATTACATAATTTGGCGTTACCAAACTATCGAGGCCGAAGTCCAACTATTTTATAAAACAAACAGCAGAGAGTAATATTTTTTAGATGTAAACGGGAGTACATACAGCCACGCACTTATATTGAAGACTTTCCTATTTAAATCTCTCAATGAATTTTTCAGTAAGTGGCACGGTTGCGTTTTGGAAGTGAGAAAGAGTAACATCCACATATTTATAGCGTGGGTATGTGTGTGTACTATAGTTCTAATTGTTTGTCTACATGTTTACCTATTTGCGAAATTATTTGAATTATTTAAAATCAACAAATCGATCTGTGCTCTATGTTTATTATTTGACCTGTTGATTATTGAAGAAAACGTACACAAAGTTTGAGAAAACTGTCAATCAATTCACAGATTCATTAAAGTAGAAACTCTGTAGGATAGATTATGACAAAAGTCGAACGAACTCAAACTAATACAGACGTGCGTTCACTGGCTTACTCAGGATAACGTGTGGTCTTCTTGCTTACTCAGGATAACGTGTGGTCTTCTGGCTTACTCAGGATAACGTGTGGTCTTCTGGCTTACTCAGGATAACGTGTGGTCTTCTGGCTTACTCAGGATAACGTGTGGTCTTCTGGCTTACTCAGGATAACGTGTGGTCTTCTGGCTTACTCAGGATAACGTGTGGTCTTCTGGCTTACTCAGGATAACGTGTGGTCTTCTGGCTTACTCAGGATAACGTGTGGTCTTCATTCTCGCTTCTCAGTCTCAGTAGTCGCTTAACTACAATGTCATTTCGTTGATGAATCAATCCCTTGTTTAAATAAATCTCACACTTTTCATTGTTTATGGTGAACTTCCGGCACCCATCCGAAAAACAAAGAAATGAAGAAGAAGAAAAAGGCGCATACAGTAGGACATTTTCCCAGGAGAATAACCGATGTTGTACAAGTAGGCGGACAAAATTACAGCAATAATACGAAACAATCGTGAGAGTCTAATGCAAGAAACGAGTAGCCGAGATAACTGGTGGCGATGTGTTCCATTTATCATGTGGGGACTTTCTGCGGAAGGTTTACTGTCTTTCCTGCCCTGGTTTCCGCAGAACAAACGCAATTACAATGCTAATTAGGATGAGCAATTTGCCAGACCGGTGACCATGTTGACATGGATAGCCGCCGAGAAAGCCGGCCGGCTACAAGCTGTGGCCGTACAAGTACAAGTGTCGGTACATAGTACACAGCCAGTTGCTGCGAGTCACATAGAAATTAAGACTAGGAGTTTTTTTGTTTATAAAAAATGTTGAACCTTCCCCAAAAATCCGTGACATTTTACTGTCCGTAACATTTACTGAACTTTGGACTTTGGACTGGATTTTTTTTAAATTAGGTATTACTCGTTGGGGGTTTTATTTACCTCACTTCCTTCTATTGAGGGGGAGGGGTCAATCCCCAAAATATATCCAATACTTTCCGGTTAATAAATAATGGGAGGGGGTTAGGACTTTTAGACCTTCGGTGTATACATCATCTGTGTAGAGCCCAATTTAAAGCCGTGGTCAGCAGTTGAAAGTGACTGGGGATCCTGAGTGTTATACCCTCTCGTCCAAAATATGAAAATGCTTTATAGCTGTTACAGTAAAGTGTCTTACACTATCGGTATCTGGTACCTGTTGCACTGATCCTGATCCCCCGCCTCCCCCCCCCCGAATGTCCAACCCCAAAACCTCACCATCGTCCACCCTCTGGCCTCACCCGATTTGTATAATTTTAATTTGTTAAAGTCATTAGTATTTAATTTCAGCTGGACATCTGATGACTTGATTCTGAGAGGAATTCATAAAAATCGTTCCTCAAACCTCCCTCCCCACAAGCCTCCCTTAAACCGTCTACGAATGAAATTTTCTGAATTCAAAACCCTCCTCAAAGTTCAATTTCCCGAATGTCCTGGTATCCTAACATATAATTGTATCAAATTTACATTATTTAGTTTGTCGCAATAAATTCCAAGAGTAGTTTTAATGATGGTTCTGCTTAAAGATACTATTGTTTTATTTAATTCATGTACCTAATTCTATGGAATTTCTGTGAAAATAAGAGGTAGTAGTTATTTAATAGTTTTGAATCGTTAGGTGTCAAACTTGGATGCCGATTACTACCGTTGATTGAGGATTAATAATATTAAAAATAAAGCATGTAGAGGAGGCAAGCGCTAGGACTTTTAAATTGGCGACCAAATAAGAGTCGAAACGGAATACATCGTTTGAAATATGTCTACCGAATTAAAAAAAACCTACTTATTTTGCAATGTTTAAAACACTATCGAGTGTAAACAAACAGCATAACTTGACACTACTTTGTTTTACTAATAAAATTAACTTGAGTAAACTGTTTTTTTTTTCGAACCGTCCCTCAAACCTTCCTTGCACGCTCCTTACATAAAGGCCGGTTTGAGGGAGGTCAAGCTGAGATTTGAGGTTTGAGATTCGTTTGAGTTTCATTTGAGGATTCCATCCCAGTTTATTCTATTCGTGATGAGGGTGTCTCTTGTTAGCATGATCATTATTTATGAACAGGAGTGAACGACATGACGTAAACAGTGAGACTTGGACTGGGAACAAAATATCCCCCCCTGCTACGTGTCCACTGGATTGTTTAAACTGTGATTGTTTTAACTTATAAAATGATTTTTCGAAAATTTAAAACCCCCATAAAACCCCCTTCCCATGGTCCGATCTTTCTGGTTTTCGAACTTAAAGTCATGTATGTGCCAAATTTCATGGAAATCGGATTTTTTTTTTAAAGTTATCGAGTTAACGGACATATACATATGTATATATGTATATATGTATATGTCCGTATATATACATATATATATATATATATATATATATATATATATATATATGAATTTGAACGAACAGTGATTTGGCATCTGGGGACCTCAAAACAAAAAGTTATCATGGTCTCGGGCTTAAGTCTTACCATGAGACCTACGGTAATAGCTTCTTCCCTATAGGGGAAATTCGCTGAAAGAAAACCTTTGCGATTATTCATCTAACAATATCTGCACAGTAACATATGCGAGTAACCGTTAAAAAATATAAACCTAAAGTCTGTATTTTTTTAATGACATTTAAAGTTGAATAGCTCATTGCAAATTCCTTGAAATTTATATCAGGGAATCCCGTAATACCGTTGCACTCTTGCCGCTAAAAATACAGTACTTAAATTACCGCATAGACGGATAATTCCACTAACTCTGTGAAAATAGACGTCAATAAGGGCTCAAAATCTGTCCGAACAAGCTTAATCACATAATTCAGATTTACATTGTAGTCATGTGAACCGAGTCAGGAGAAAATGACAATACCGCACGTCAAGCCAGACAATGGGTGACTCGGGTGAAAGTAATTTAAATAGACCGCCGCCCGATCCCCTCAGAATGGACAAGTGGGGAAATCCAAACAAACGGCCGGAAAAGAAATCCGCCGGAAAGTCCGACTCTTTGTCGAGGTACTGCCTGGACTGAATTTATAAAAACCAGTAATCACTTTACCACTTTTTAATAAGAAACTTAATGCATTTTCCGTACAGTGATTTACAAAATTTTGGGATTTGATAATAATTTTTAGGATTTTTTTCGGAAATGTGCCACCTCTGTTTGCATAACACTCTTTAGCAGTTTGGCAGGGTACAGAAACATATCTGACGTTTTTGAAATGCGGTTAAGTCGATATTTAATGCGAATATATTTACCTATTTTAACCTATCAGTTTCACTTTAATGTGTTTTCCCAAGCTTTTAGGCTTAAACGACTTTTAAATTCAATAGTCAACATAATATAATCTATGCCAGCTCATACGATGCTGAGATATCAGAAATGGACTCGAATAATCGAATTTCGAAACACACCGTTACGTTATTTTAAATGTTTCATGCGAGAGACATCATTACAGTTTATAAGTAATAAATATGTACTGTTTTGTATATTTTCCAAAATATTATATTTTGTTAAGAAAATTCACATTTTATAAGTTAAAGTAAGGTTTGAATTCCCAGTCTAAAAATATAATGAAGATAAACGAGTTTACTGAGTTATTTCATAAAAAAAAACTGTGTACATATCAGCTATGTATAGTAATAATAAGACATGTATGCGACAGGTAATATAACATACTAAAGCTGGTGCGGTTGCAGTACTTCACGTGGGGAATACAACAGTTGTGTGGGATGCATCTGTGGTTTAACCTTTCAATTACTTAAAATTGAGATCATCAGTTATCTTATGATCTAGTCAAACAATAACTATCCATAAAAATAACATTTGAGCTTTTAAGACCCTTGGGGCGGAGGCCTAAAATAAAATCGGAATCTTAATCAATACCTTTCCTATTTCAGACCTTAAGAATCAGTGTATGAATCTCCACCTTGCAGCATAACTCGGGAAGTTTAGTGATAAATAGCTCAGAGCTTTGACTGTTAGCGAATTTCCCCTATAGGGAAGAAGCTATTACCGTAGGTCTCATGGTAAGACTTAAGCCCAAGACCATGATAACTTTTCGTTTTGAGGCCCCCAGATGCCAAAAACACCATTCGTTCGAATTCATATATATGTGTTATGTGTCCGTAGGCACGATAACTTTCCTAAAAATGGTCCGATCTTGATGAAATTTGGTACAAACGTGTAAGGCAGGATCTATTTTCATGAGTTCGATAACCAGACAGGTCGCTCTATTTTAAAGGGGGTTTTGTACCCCAAAGTTTTTTTGAACTTTTTAGATGTAATTCTTTTTAAACCCAAACTTTTGTTTAGACCATTAAATTTAGCTTAAAAAACAAACGATTTGGTATTTTGATCATCGCTCTACGTCAATTTGTTACCGAGATATTAAAAGTGCTAAACAAAGTACGTTGTCCAATGTTAATCTTATGGAGAATAAGTAAAATTAAGCTTATTAATGAACAAATATTAATGAAACTTGGTATGTGGCTTCATCTGGTTGTGGTCTATTCTTATTTGAACAAAAAATTGTTTACCGATACTTCCTGTGGCAGCAAACCTGCGTACTCAGCCCCCATGTTATTCTTATAGAGAATAATTAAAATATGGTATACATCGCTTATTTATGAATCTTATTTATGAATGAAATTTATGAAGTAGATTGATGAAACTTGGTATGTTTCACCTTCACCTAGTTGAGTTATATTGATATTTGAATAAAACCCATATTTTGCGTTCCTTTTGCAGCAAACCTGCTTACTCAGCCCTATGTTATTCTTATGGAGAATTATTCAAATGTTATATATCGCTTATTCATGAATGAATATTGATAAAACTTGGTATGTGGCTTAACCTAGTTGAATTGTATTGATATTTGTATCAAAATTGTGTCAGAAATCTACACACTCATCCCCAATGTTATTCTTATGTAGAATAATTAAAATATCGCTGATTTGTTAATATATTTTTATGAAACTTGGTAAGCGGCTTTATGTAGTATTAAGATAAAAATGTGCATCGGAAATTCTCCGAGTACGCAGGTTTGCTGCGACGGGGGCATTTTATATTCAGATTAAATCAATGGGCTTTTATACACGACAGTGGTGAAGGTATCGAGAGACTAGCTTTTTTTTACTACGGCAGGCCCATTCAAGGCCGTAACTATGTAGAAAGAATTTTGGTGGTGGGAGGTCAGAGGTAACGGAGATTAGGATAAAAACACATTTAAAATTCCGGCATTAGGGAAGAGCTGTACCCCATTAGCCAACCCCCCCCTTCACCCAACACCGGTGGATAGGATTTACACTTAAATTCTTTGCTTAATGGAAATATAATGTCTAGATATCACGTAGATTGCAACTACACTAGACGTTATAGCGACAACAATTTTGAAGTTATATCTGCAAACAATTTGATGATCTGATACTTGTTAAAATTACGGGATATGGTTCAACAACTTGTTAAAACCATTAAAAATACATGTACACTTAAACCGTACACATATTGAAGACGGTATTATACATACAAAAGAGTAGAAGGCCACTTCGATCGGCCACTCCGATTATCACCAGGCCTAGTGAGAGAATGTTTAGAACTTGTTGAAATTGAATTCCTTCATTATGTGTAAACCGATTGAAATATATTACCTTGTCCCGTATTTTAAACTATAGTGTGAGCACAATATAAGTACAAAAAATTGAACTGATGGCATATGTATTTAATCACATCCCGTTAAAACCATTTCACACCTAAGAACTGCAGAGTTGGAAGCCAGATATTTCGTTTACAGTTGTGAGAGGTAAAATACAAACGGTTTAATTGGCATAAATTTCAAAGCGCACGAAGCATATAAACTCAAAGTAATCTCAAACTCGAGTCGTAGTTTTATTGTCATTCGACAAATCTTTTGGAGGGTTTATTTTCCGAGTCAATTAAGCATACATTTCATACGAATTATATTTTAATTTTAACGAATTTCTCCTATAGGGAAGATGCTACTACCGAACAGATGAACTACCGAATGTTGGTTACCAAGACATTAAAATTTCTAAAAAATGTATGTTGTCCAATGTTATTCTAATGGAGATTAAAGTAAAATTTTACATGTTGCTTATTTATAAAATGTATATTGATAAAACTTGGTATGTGGTTTCACCTGGCTGTGGTCTATAGATATTTGCACAAGCAACCCAGTTTCTGACGATGGTCCCTGTAACAGAAAACCTGCTACTCAGCCCTAATGTTATTCTTCTGGAGAAAAAGTAAAATGTTATATCTCCCTATTGTTGGTAGTCACCTGGATGCGTTACCAACATTTGCATTAAAAACCCATTTTTGTCTTTCTTGTTTCAGCAATCCTGCGTACTCGGCCCTAATCCTATACTCTAATATGAGTAAGGTTTGCTTGATTGCTTGTGACACTGATCTCAAAAACTGCTCCAACGATTTCCTTCAAATGTTCGAAATAACTAATTTATGGGATAAAAATAAGTTCTAGACAGGCCTTTTCCCCACGAAAATTCAAATAATGTAAAAAAACTAAAATGAAAAGTAAAAAAAAATAATATTGGGCTAATGGAGTTTCAAATCAAAACAAAAGAATTGTAACAGCTGTTCATAACCAACCAGGGAACTGTCAAAGTAATACTCATGTTGTTTATGATTATTAACATGTGATTTCCTGAGAGCAGGGATTAAAATATTTGAGTGAAGATTACATATATAGAGTAGTAAAATAAATCAAAGGGACATTGAGCTATAAATAACAACTGGAGTGACCTTAAAACTGCAGAAAAGAGGCAAATTAGTTACGATTATCTGATTTGTATCTGATTATCGGGAGGGGGAAGTGGTGAAATATTACTTCAAGTCATCTAAACAAACTGACTGGCCTTCCCCCGAGCAAAGCTCGGCCCCCAGGTACTTATATTCTTATGGAGAGTAAATACTATGTTATGTAACACTTATTTATGAATGTATTTTTACTAAAACTTGGTAAGTGGTTTTATGTGGTAATGATACATGTGTATATGCATTGTAAATTCGCTGATTATGCAGGTTTGATGCGACGGGGGTGTTTTAGCTTACTGATATTTTACAAATAACCCAAGCACGGATAATGAAAGGTTTAAAACGACTGAGATGGACACCGCACCGTCTCCTGATACAACCCTTTGTTTTATTTTCAGTCAAACGTTACGTACAGGCGTGTGTTGTGATGTAAATGACGACTGGTCTGCGTGCCGGCGGCCTCGTCCCAGCTTCGGAATCCGAACTAACGGTGGACTCGGGACTATTAACACTACGACCGCAACGAGCGTACAACGCAACATACCTTCCTAATGTCTAACTTGCTAATCCGGTTTACAAAACTAATTTGTTCTATTTCAACATAAACCGTCAGCAAATCGAATATCCGAACCTGTTTGTTAGAATACCTTTACATTTTTAATTGAAGATCTAAGCAAATTACCATAGGCGTAATTTGGGAGTGGCATAGGGGGCAGTTGCCTCCCCCAATACTTCAGAGGAAATACTAATATATGAAAAGTCACAATAATCACGATCACGACCATTTTCGTCCCCCCAGTCAAAATACTGATATTACGCTTATGCAAATTACGTATTGTTGTAACCACAGGTTGTCATATTCGTCTTACAGAAATTCATGGTACATAATTTACACTTACACTAAAGGTAAATAAACCTGTAAGGTGGCACAAGGTTATCTACAGGTGCAATGTGAAAATGACAGAATCAAACATTTTGATTACACATAGTATAGCACACAGCAACCTAGACCAATCTGGAATTTTGATTATGCCATTCTTTCGTCAAACTTAAAAGTAATTGTGAGGTCGATCTAACCATATTGCCTTGTAGCGTTGCTTATGTATATATGCAGTCGCGGATAATCATAGGATAATTATAATTATTATTATTATAATCACATGGATAATCATAGGATAATTAAAAACAATTGTAAATGTTAAGTGTTGACAAATTTACAATACAAAATAAAGAAATAACTCACGAGAACTGCAGATAAGTTATATTCGACTGATGTTCCGATCTTTACATAAATATAACTTGACTATATACTCCATATTAAACTTCAATGAGGCTGATTAATTAGACGGCCGGCGCGAAAAGTAGCTGAGAAAATGTTTATTATTCTTAAATCATCCAAAGGGGGCAATTTTGTATTATACAGCGACGATTACAGCAATGACAAGATGACAAGGAAGTCTCCACAGTGCCAACAATGTTTACACAGCTTTTCCACTGTTGCATTCCCATTCCATAAAAATTGATGGGTGTTGAGAGTAGCTAATTGGATTTATTCCTCAATAACAACAGTATTAAACCTAAAGGTATGTAATTTCGTTCATTTGTGCTCAGAAGATTAACATATCTCAAACTAAAGTTGTATAAAAGGCAACAAACACATTAACAAACTGACAGAACTCACTGTGTTATCGTTGTGCGAGTTTTTACACTGCAATATTTTTTCAGATTTAAATTAGTATATCAATTTCCATTGTTTCTCTGATAATCCTTAACAAATATTGTGCAAAAGTTATCGGATTTGATTACAATTTGGGACACATTTTATACCGAAACCAAACATTTGGCCAAACAACAAATATTCGCTTCTAAATAAAAGTACGCTTAGAGGCGGTGAAATGTGGTCTGTACGGAGAACACATCCAACGTTAGAGCTCTCCGAACCCATCCCCTATGTTTATACAGTGATTACAACACAGTTTATTATAGTTGAGCTGCTCGGTAGTCCAAAAAGGTACTAATAATTTAGTTGTATCTAACGATTTATCTTTTTAACAAAAAATAAATTAGTATAAAATTAAATGTTTTTATAATTGCTATTCCATGCGCTCAATCGTGTTCTAAACCGTACTCAAACATATTTCTCGAGCTTTGTCCTTAAGAACTTTTTTTATATTTTGTTTCAGACCCTGAAGTACTGGCCTAAAACATTTGTTGTTAAGATTCCTCACCAAAATGCATCAAAAACTATTCCTTGAGGGGTACAGACATGAGTCGAATGAGGGATTAATCTCTAGGGAAACAGCTCCTTGAGAAGTTATTTTGCTATCGCTCGAAATGTGTTTAAACATCACAAATGTTCTGATGGACATATCTCCAAAACAATGTTTGAGTACAGTTTTGTTCATGACCAATCTCATGGAATATGTACCTCGTAAACAATGACGGAAAACATACAGAACATTTAGTTTTGCATAAAAGTATTTGTAGACAAAAATAGTTAAGTAAAATTAAAAGACGAGTACTGTACCTTTGTGGGGCTCTGTATGCGCATGGACTACTTCTAAATATATTGCCCTTTGATGTTCATAATAAATTTCCCAAGTTCCGATATGGTGGAGTGGTCAAAATTTCTTAATGACTAACATATGACACGTAAAGGGTTTTATACAGATTTTACCGTAAGGCTCTGTCCCACGGGGAGGCGAAGTTCCAATGTTATTCTTATGGACATTTAGTTTATTTTACCAGATGATAACCTAAATAGATGTTACTTGTTCTAAATAATTTATAGAGCTAACCACAGAATGCAGCACCCACAACTTCTACTCCCGGGGAAAATGGCGGCTACTTCTGGGGGGGCTATGGCGGCTAGTCGCCTATATAAATTATATTCGAGTAAAGGACGGACTCGTTGTGGTCCATGTAGAAAAAGGTATATCCAACAGAACTCGGATATAATTCCAAAATTCTGATGTGTTATGACTCGGATAATCTCACGTTCATTGTTGATTGGAAGACAGATTCAGGGTAGTATGTACACTTTGTTAGTGGGTTTGTCAAGGAGTTCACAAGATTTGTTTGTTTCGCCCAGAACACTTTCCTCGCGTCTCGTTGACATCCGAGGGTTTATTATGCTGATGGTTTATGACGGTGGAAGGCACCTCACTTGCAAGTGGAACTGACAGTTATTTTATGTCGGGGTTTATTGTTAGTGTCCTTTCTCTATATGTGATGGTGCTCCATTCGTCAGTGGCATGGTTCATATAAAAATTATATAACTCATTATCTCTTGCGCTTTCGTTGTGCAAACTTTCACGTTGAATCGTCCTTACAATCCAAACGAGTTTCAGTTTTAAGGGTATTCAATGATAGTAAACAAACCTAAAAGTTTTATTTTCCAATATTTGTTCACATCACTAAAAGAACAAATCGAACGAGAGAATTGGTGTCGTTTACGGATCACCACAGAAATCTACGAGTACCTAATACTTCTTAATTTTGCAAAAAAATTATGCGACCGTCTGTTTTAAATCATTGAAACAGACTGAACTTTTCGTAGCTGTATGTATTGACGGAAATATAAAATATATTGGACATATTATAATGTATTAAACTTGAATAGAGGTCAAATCTTTCTGTGTCCAAGTCACTGGCTACATTTTAAGGATCAAAGAGTTTCTAGAAATTTAAGTTTGGAATCATAAAGATTAATAATTTATTCTGATTTTGGTATCCCTACAAACTCGATAAGAAAGTGATTTAACTAACATTTCTTAATTTGTTCAGTGCAATTTACATGTATAAAATAAAAACTGAACTGACATAAAATACTTTTATTTGGCCTGGTGGAAAGGTCTTTCAACATCTCAAAGGGACAATTGTCATATTTGTTTCCGAATCACTTATAAAATTTTATCTATGTCTGTCATAATGATCCACAGAATCATTTAGGCGTATGACACGTTTCCAAAATTCAAATCCATATTTTTAAACCTTCAGTACAAGAATTCTACTCTATAGTCAAAGATAAAAAAGAAACAGATAACACATCAACGAACGTACAGCAAAACAGAGATACACACGTTTTGAGGAAACATGGGTTCAACAAAACTTTGACAACCTCTTGCGATTAGACCTAATGCTTTAGAGCTCTTGCAATGAGAATTTGAAAATGAGGGTTTAAATCCTCAAGACGAGTCATCCACATAGAGGATAAAGTGGATGGTACTACGGCCGACTCAGCTAAAATCATACACTTAATAACACGAATTAAATTATTACTATATATAAATATATATACAGGGTGTCACAAAAAAGTGTGATGGGCTATACAGGACCTAATTCTACATGCAAAAATAAGTCAAAATGAAGAATAACATTTTTTGGATTTCGGCTTAGTTTAGCCGTAATCCGCCATTTTGTTTTTTTGGGAAAATATTTATTATTTCAAAAACCCAATGAGATATTTTTACGAAACTTGGCAAAAGTGTTTACACTAAAGTAAGTAACATTTGTAAAAAAAATATTTTGTTACCTTTCCAAATTTCAAAATGGCGGCCATTTGAATTTTTTTATGCCAAATTTCATGAAAACCGGTACCTAAATCAAAATGTTTCAAGACACAAATTTTTTGTATTTATTATAACAAATCCAACAAAACAAAAATGAATAAAATTGGTTCATAAATAAAGAAGCTGTGTTTATTTTAGTAATTTAGACTGAAATTATGAATGTAATAATTTATGTAATGTAATTAAGTAATTTCAGTCTAAATTACTAAAATGAACACAGCTTCTTTATTTATGAACCGATTTTATTCATTTTTGTTTTGTTGGATTTGTTATAATAATACAAAACATTTTGTGTCTTGAAAAATTTTGATTTAGGTACCGGTTTTCATGAAATTTGGCATAAAAAAATTCAAATGGCCGCCATTTTGAAATTTGGAAAGGTAACAAAATATTTTTTTTTACAAATGTTACTTACTTTAGTTTAAACACTTTTGCCAAGTTTCGTAAAAATATCTGATTGGGTTTTTGGAATAATAAATATTTTCCCAAAAAAACAAAATGGCGGATTACGGCTAAACTAAGCCGAAATCCAAAAAATGTTATTCTTCATTTTTGACTTATTTTTGCATGTAGAATTAGGTCCTGTATAGCCCATCACACTTTTTTGTGACACCCTGTATATATACCTATATATATTTTATGTATATATATAATCTTATATATCTTATAATCTTATAACAATATGCATATCTTTTAATTTTTAACATTGGTTCTAATTTATTATTTGGAAATATTTAGCATGTTTTGTTTACAAACTCCAAGAAAACTTGAATTTTGGGAAAACTAATCATATTTAAACACCAACCTGCGTATGAACTTCAATATTGTGTTCACTTGAATATTCATTTCACATTTCTTGACCTTTTATATACTCGAAAGACTAAATAGTATTCTTTATAAAATTTACTACTAATTTTCATCAAAATAAATTTCTGCATGTTTCATTTCACAAACATAAAACATTGGCGTTTCAATAAAATCTCAATTAGGTTACAACTAATGATTCTTGACTTTTGCGCTATTGATAATGTTGTATAACTAATTTCTCCTAGCACGTTTTACTTATTTATTGACTATAAAAACTGCCTAGAAGTTAAAGCTGCATAATAGTTTAAGTATATTCGGAGTTTATTATTGAGTTTTTTTGGAGGAATACATTTATTTTAATTTAAGTTTCTGTCCCATTATTTTTTTGGTTAAGTAGTAAAACAACTTAACGGTGTCTCCCTTGCGGGCAACAAGTGTAAAGTTTCAATTGAAAATACTTTATTAATGAATTATTTCTCACGAACAATTTTCGCTTGCTTTCCGCCGGTTGGTATATATTTGAGTACAATACAATGTCGAGATACGGATGACATTTGTATCACCTTTAGACTTGAACTAATACTATCGAACTTCCTTTGATAAGGCGTAACAATTTTTTGAAAGGACTCGATATTTCATATTATTACAATTAAGAAGGTGATTTGGTCGATTGAACCACATTGATTTGCGTAAACAAATTGTTGTTTAACTGATAGTTTTTAAAGATAACGATAAATTGTGTCAGGGCCACAAAACATACAAAAATTGTAATAACACAATTAAATACCCAAAATATAAACATTAGGAATCTTTACCCATATTCCCATATAAAACGCTTCGTTATCATGGTATACAGAGTGATTGATAACAATCATATCTTAATTGCTTACAAATTTAAAACAAAAATACCTCTAAAACGCATTTATTTTAGAAAACATTAACAATAAACTCCCAAAACCACTTTCACCCGTTTTATTCGGTCATGCACTGAGTAAAGAAGATGAAAGGGTTAATCATGGTGCAAGCAAAACCAACGTCAGCGCCGGGATCTCTAGGCTAAGAGGTGAGATCCAGAGACCCAGCCTCGCCGAAAGAACATTTTGTGTTATGGAGGTCAGACACTTTCTCTAGAGATAGACACTTTCACACTTACCAGCATCGGTATCCTAACACTAGACAGGAGCACGAGGGGCGGTGGCGGAGGCTGAGGTCTCTAGGGTAACACTGAGCTGGGTTAGACCGCGGACCCCATACCACACACGCACTCCCCACAGCACGGTAGATCACTGGCTGAAACGACCGGAATCTCGTCACCTAGTCCTTCCTGCTGTCGACGGTAGATTGCCCTAGACCCCGGAAAAGCAAACATTTGTAGAACGCATCGCCGATGGACAACTCTCCTGGGGGGGAGTCGGGGAGTCATTCATCGAGATGTTGTGTTTGTATTTTTATTTCAAATGGTTTGCGGGAAAATGTTGAACTATCGTGGAGATTTTATTTTGTTATATTTTTGTGATTATATTTGGGTCTGCTGTAAAGATTACAATGACTAATGAAATATGCACAGTTTAGTGGGACGTTTTGTGTTTTAGAATTACCCTGGAGTATTAGGAAGACGTATTTATTTTTATCGTGACTTTCATATTCCTTTGATTATCTCATCATTGAAGCTTCCAATTTATATGTTGGAAAGGATTAATATAAAAATATAAATTTAATGTTATTTTGTACAGATTGTAATTGATTAAAACAGTTTAACAACATCATTATATGAATTTAATGTAGTCTAAGTTTATTATATTTGTTTGTTATTTATTTATTATAAAACTATGTAAGCCTTAGCATGTTAGCATACACGCATGTTAGCACTATTTTGAATTTAGTAGGTAAACTGTACATTAGTATTTATACGCGTAGCAAAAGGGTTATGACGATAATGTTAAATTTGATTGACATTTAGTTAAATAAGCATAATTCGCAAATCTATCAAATTATTTCAAAACAAAGTCAAATGTATAGAAAAATATACTGTCACGGTTCTTATGAAGGAATGCGTCAAGATTACAACTGTATTCTACTCCAAATAAAAATACAGATGCCAACAAAACACTGTAATGATTTTCCAAATTTTGCAATAACAAAACTACGTAAATAAACTTATATATTTAAAAGAAATTACAAAATGTCCTTGCTAGAATATTTTATTTTGAACACACTGGTGTGCATTGAAACTTACGTACGTTTTTCAAGAACTACATAACGATTCTGAACTATTATAATTTTAAGAACTGATTTAAATCGCAAGGTAAGATGAAAATGTGAACGTGGTGGATGTACAGTATGGTATGAGGCAGACAACTTACAGCGTGCGGGAAGGACAGTGGCCTACTGACTCAGTGGTGGATCTAACGGGACCGAAGATTTCACTCCGAGCGTCCCTTCCACTACCATCGCCGCTTTGCCCCTCTGGCAGCCCCCCGCCGCCGCCAGGGGTAACAGGTGCGTGCCGGAGGATGTCCGGAGCACAGGTGAGTTCGGACGTTCGGACTTATACTTGGATTCGTTTTCGAACTGTCGGACCATTCTTCATTTTATTGGGGATTCCTGAAAGAGAGCCAGCTGATATTTAGGAATAACAACTAGTATTGCCAGGGCATGCAGGCAAACCAACCGAATACCATGAGTCAGACTGGGCCCCTTGAAGACTTGCGATTTTAAAGATTAAGAGGCGGCTCCAGTCCCCATACTTGCTTCTCCCGTAAGACCAGTGTTAACTTTCAAATCCTGCCTCTCATTAGCGCACTATCAGAAATTGTTGATCTATGGCTCATTTTATAGAAAAACTACCTATCGATTTCTGTAAGCAGAATTGTGAAATCACAAAATACTCACCGTTCAATAAAATTCCAAAATATTAAATATTTGCTATTTTTTCTATGAGTTAACCATTTGAGCTATCACAATTCTGCTCACTGAAATCGCTAGGGTGTTTGTCTATAAAAATGTCATAAATCATCGATTTTGGAAAATCCGTCGAGGGGGGACGGGATTTGAAAACTAACACTAGCCTTATGGGAGAAACAGATAGAAACGCAAAATGTTTTGTGACTGGAGCACCCCTTAATTTAGCGGTAGTATTAAGCTAACGTAGTAAATTGCTGTAACATTAGAGGCCAAAACATAAGACAATCGGATCTCTATGTCCACCAGTATCCTCATTAACAATATATTTGTACTGATTAATTCGAAACAAACGGAGCCAGGTACATCAAAACATCTAGATCCCGATGAGAGTTTTGTGTTTTCGAACAAAATAAACCGGCACGACTCGGCTGATCGTCTAGACCGATAACATGTGCAGAATTTCTCGCCTCGTGCCTGAATCTTTAATGGTTCCTAATATTTTCTCCACGCTCATTAAAACGGTTGCCCCTATCAAACACTTCTTACAACAGGATTAAATACAAACCTTAAAATTATTGAACCGGAACATATACACATGACGGTTTTCTTGCTAGATACTTTGACTGCTGTTTGGGGCATTGTCTTATCTATATCCGAACAAAAAAAGAAGGTAGGTAGGTCTGCCTTTGACTTCTAGGCCGAAATAGTTCATTTTTTAATTATCAAGGGAAATAATATCAATTTTTAATTTATATGTATTAGGTACTTCAGATAGACATATTGCTGTATTTTTCTGCGACCAAAATTTGACTCTTAATTTACTGCCAGCAAACATTAAGATACAAAAAAAGATGGGCTAGCTATCCGCTCCACAATTAAGGCATTTGTTTAATGACTCTTGATCCTTAGCTTTTGGGTGATATATGTCAAGGTCATCTAATTTACTTAGTAAAACCCATTCTAAGTTATGGTTAATTTAATCAGAAAAGTATCGTATAGAAGCGTGTATATATAGATATTTCGGACCAACCTATTGAAATTTAAACTGAGGTAGTGAATACAAATTGAACTGTTATATGTGATATAAATCCTCTTTACCTCAGTTTAAATTTTAAATAGGTTGATCCGGAAAATCTACATTAAAAAATAGATTTATAGAGTGAAACTGACTTTGTAAATAAAATTGATTTCGTTTGTGTTGGTATTTACCGAAGTTTCCAATGAATTTGGCCTCGTTTTGAAAGCAGTTTATCCAGTTTTATGGCAAATCCAATTAGGTTGGGGATTTTTGCGTGTTTTTGGGACATTCAATGTTTCCTCACATGGTTTCGTACAACCTAAACCTGCATGTATTATCAGTAATTATGGATTCAAAGGCCATTGCTCTATGTTTGATGTCTATGTCAATTTAGCTGTCGAATGCAAAATGTGCGAATTAATTGGTAATAAATTATGAAAGTATAATATCAGTTGTTGTTTGTGATCTATAAACAACAAAAGTATTGTGTTCCAAACGTTGTATCACCTATATTAAAATGGTTGCTGTATTGATAACAAATCTGAACTAACAAGATACGAGATAATACGACACTTTGCTGATGAACATATTGGAAACAAAGATAGATTTCCTGAAAATAAATTTCAAATTCTTTATTTAAAATTCATTGTTGGTGATGGCGAATTTTTGAAATGGACTATGTAACATTTCAAATGACAGTTAAGAATGGTAGATATTGAAATGTAGACTAACAGTAAAATATCGAGTGATAAGGCGGACCAGACAACGATTCAGGAATTTAGGGTACCCAGAATTTTGTTCGGGGAGGTGAGATACAGGTTGTAGATACCGCCACACCTCTTCAAAAAAAAAAAAAAAAAAAAAAAAACAACGAGAGGAAAGTTGTCCCTTAGAAAATGCTGTGAAAAAAATTGTAGATAGGATAAATAAACTACGTCTCACAATACTGCAAAGGACCCACACTTCACACACACACACACACACACACACAGACACACACACACACACACACACAACGGTTCACACTTTTACTGTACTTACATACAAGACGGTAAAATATGCACAAAAGATGGTACAAGGCGATCAGAGAATGACAGCAAAAAATGGCGAACATTTATCCCATTTAGTTGTGACAACACGTATCATGCTCCTAAAAAAATATTTAAAAGTATTGTGAAAAATAGTTCAATAATACATGCAATGACGACTTGCCCTAGCATTTAGTGCTAAGCAGTGCTAGTTTTAATAAGATCCCTTCCTTCGACAGAGGCCTGATAACCCCTCCCCCTCATCCAACAACAATTTGTACACAACGCATACTGAAAAATACAGAATCCATAACCTGAAAATATGATTAAGTTGTAATCTCAAAATTGGTACTTTAATACTATTTTAATCCTGTATTTGATACTTTTTGGTACCATTTCTCTTGTTGCAGATTACATTTTTATACAACAATTTTTTGTTTATGTTTTAAGTCGTGAACAAATCCAGACTTCATCAAACGTTACATATTTTCAACCATAGAGTTACATTTTCATCACAATGAGCCAAAAGTATATATTTTCGATATCACCTGTGAATTCCGAAAATAACGTTTTCTCGGTCCAGACCGGGAAAATCAGCTGGAAATTTTCCCATACTGTTATTAGTTATTTTGACACCAGTAGCGCTTGTAGCTTGCTGTGTCTACCAATAGCAGTGTTGCATTTGGAATTGGCTGTTCTTATTTATCTAATTACTAGATTATCGAGGGAGGCCTTCAATTTGGTAACGTTTCAAACTGGTCCCATTTCATATAGGTAACTCAAATAATTCAAATTGGTAACGAAGACCGCCATCGCTCCAGAAGTACCGCCATTCCTCTCCCTTCGAAAACACAAAGTAAACACTATTGTTATCATTATGTTGTCCGAGAAATATTACCCAGCAAACCTGATAAAAATGTTTGAAAAAAGATGTTTCATTATTATTATTATTATTATTTACAGTGTGATGAAAAGTATCGTTCATAACTCGTACTTATAAAGTGTTTTTCCGGTACTTGATCGAATTTAGCGCTCGGCTATTACCTCTCACGGAAAACAATCGCGTGCCAAAAATACCACTTTCGGCACTAGTAATGAAATATACTATTAAACATAGAATTTTTGAAAACACGTTAATACATTAAAGCCTCATTTAACATCTCTGATCCCATTTATATCTCAGTAATTACAGTCGTGCATAGAGACTGGAACAATTCATCATTATCTCAAAACCTAACACGAGTAAAAATTAAAAGACTCGTAAGTTTAAGAAAAATGTTAATGAGGATTAAAATTCCCTCAACTTTTCATTCTGTCCATTTTCCCTCATAACTTGTTCACTCCTCGAAAGTCTGAAGAATATCCCTTAAAAGAGTAAAAATCCCGCAAATGGAAACACTTATTAATGGGCAATAAGTAACTAGAGAAATATGAATTTGTGGTAACATTTGATGTAATGAAAAATGACATCATAATTACTTACGATATTCGAACTTAATGATATTTTGATCTTACTGTTAAGGATAGAGTATTGTTCAATCCATAACATTTTATATTTTTAGGAAGCTTTGAAATTCGTTTGCTTCTCCTTCGGCAACCCTCTAATTTCATTACTCCATCAGGGGTTCTAATTGTTGAACTCGGTGACCTCTGTAGAGGTTAGATTTAGATTTAAGATATAAGTGCCTAAGTAAGCATGTAATTTATTTTTTAATTTTCTAATAGTCCTGAATATTGTTCATGAAAATTATTGTTCATGCTTATTTTAAAATAGCTGTTGGACGAAGTAGGATAATGTATTTCATGCTGAATATGTTATAGCTGTTGGACGAAGTAGGATAATGTATTGCATGCTGAATCTGTTATAGCTGTTGGACGAAGTAGGATAATGTATTGCATGCTGAATCTGGTATAGCTGTTGGACGAAGTAGGATAATGTATTGCATGCTGAATCTGTTATACTGTTGGACGAAGTAGGATAATGTATTGCATGCTGAATCTGGTATAGCTGTTGGACGAAGTAGGATAATGTATTGCATGCTGAATCTGTTATACTGTTGGACGAAGTAGGATAATGTATTGCATGCTGAATCTGTTATAGCTGTTGAACGAAGTAGGATAATGTATTGCATGCTGAATCTGTTATAACTGTTAGACGAAGTAGGATAATGTATTGCATGCTGAATCTGTTATAGCTGTTGGACGAAGTAGGATAATGTATTGCATGCTGAATCTGTTATACTGTTGGACGAAGTAGGATAATGTATTGCATGCTGAATCTGGTATAGCTGTTGGACGAAGTAGGATAATGTATTGCATGCTGAATCTGTTATACTGTTGGACGAAGTAGGATAATGTATTGCATGCTGAATCTGTTATAGCTGTTGAACGAAGTAGGATAATGTATTGCATGCTGAATCTGTTATAACTGTTAGACGAAGTAGGATAATGTATTGCATGCTGAATCTGTTATAGCTGTTGGATGAAGTAGGATAATGTGTTGCATGCTGAATCTGTTTACACGTATTTTCTTTTAGTCACAACTTTATAAATTTTCTCGAGCTTGCGTTTTTAATGTAATAAGTGTTATGCAATTGATTTTGTTAACAGGGTAGTAAAATGCATTCTAGGGTATTTTTAACGAGTGTTGAGGGTAGTTTCGTAAACACCTGATTGTCATTCGAGAGCCAACGACGACGCGTGAGCATATTGATGTGCATATTGCACAGTGTACATATTGATGTCATTTTTCACTTATGAACACTGAAAACTATCATAACTCTTCCATAAACGATCAACTGTTAAAGTGCAATTCCCTTTGCGGTGAACCTTGGGTTAACAATGTAAAGAACTCAGGTTTTGGAGGGGGCAAATTATCGCTGTAAACCCGAATTTTCAGATTATGAAGGACATAAAAGGTCACAGTTTGTTTGTGAATTAGGTTCCTTCAAAGATATGTTTTAATTTGATTATATCCTAGTATATCACATCGTATATATTATTTATCTAGCCTGTTTTTCTGTCAGTCCGCAAGATCTTCCTTATTCCTTTATCAAATTTCATGATTTACCTCTCATTTTAAAGCTTATCGTGCCGGCTATTGACGGAAAATAGACCCACGGTCTAAAAATGTACCACTTCTCGGAAATTTTAATAATATTAAAGATAAATAAAGGGAATAGTTTGTTTTGACAGGAGCGAAAATGTAAACAAAAGACATCTGATGAGCTGACAAGATTTGGTTCCCAGTGCGGGATTCCGCACGGGTCGACTACTATATAGTAGACTACTATGTAGTAGTAACATATACTAGCATAGTTTTGACTAGTCCAAACAGCTGTTTTCCCAAGACTTACTATCATCCCTGACCTTTCCTCACTTCCCTTGTAATCCCTCTTATGTCCAGCCTAAAAAACTATACAAACCCAATAGTTAAAATACAACACAAGCTAATAATGTAAATATAATAAAAATAAGAAAAATATAACAATTAAAAATTTACCAGTTAAATAAATAATTTAAAATTATATAAACAATGAAAACAACAATAAAATGATGTAAACCTGTGACAGAATAATGGGGATAAGAAATCACTGATTATAAATAAACTTTGTTAGAAGGTGAGACAAAACGAGCAGGTAACATGCAGGTTTGACAGTTCATGACTATTGCATTGTACAAAACATAGCCTTCGAGTAACAAAAATATAACTAACCCTTTAAATTTGGAGGAGGGGTTTTCCGATCTTCCCTGCTATAGTCCATAAGAAAGCGACAATCAGTAGTACTCAACTATTTACCTATTAATAACTATTATTGTTATTCCCTATTGCTTTTCTACTTTCAAAGACGCCGTCACAATCCTAATGCAGTCGTGGCTGACCAGACGTTTGTATCGTGGATATTCTTCAAATTTCATATGATGAATAATATTTGCTTTTTGTAACTGAAATACAAGCTGAGCTTTTTTGCGGTATTTTAACTCGGTGCTGACGTATAATCTACGTTTCCTTTAGTATGTCACGTCGGGTCACTGTGACTCTGACATTGTCTGAAGAATTCTTCATGGTCACAGCATCTCGGGAGAATAGTTTTCCGAAATGTTATGCTTAAAAATGGCGGTCTTCCTTGCAGCAGATTCACGACTCACTAGCCTAAACTCTGTAAATTCTTACGAACATACGTGGACGTTTATAATTTTAACAATCAACTTGTTCTAATTGTTTGTTCAAGCTGAGTAAAAAGGTGCTATGAAGCAAGTGACCTAGTAAGCTAGTTATGATAAGCTTGATATATTTAAAATGCAAGGCTTCAGCTACAGTAAAAATTAAAGTTAAATGTAGAGTCTAGAAGGTAGCCCCTTCCGTCCTAATCCTCTGTTTACAAAACAACCCCATTGTAATAGATGGCGTTGGCCGTTCTGATACACCTGGTTCAGTTTGCCCTATGCTGATCTGGTGACCAACAATCATTGAAGTGAATACGCGAATTAGAATCACATAAACATAAAAAAATAAAACATGAACGATTTTAGTGACTCTGCAAAACTGCAAGTGTGGTAGCTCATTCCCTCCATCATAGCGTAATAAAACTTGATCTTTATTTCGCGTAACGTAAAAATATACCGCTAATAACGTAAGTTGTGTTGAGAGGAATATGACGCTGTGTGTGTGCTATAATTTATTTAAAACATTATACATTTTAATCATTTGCATAACTCAAACAGGTAGCTCAACTATAAATAAAATTATACAAGCAACTGACTATCGTTTCTTGTATATGCCACAGATTTTAATTTGGAACTTGTAGCTAAAGTGGTAGCTAAATTGAAAATATAGGATGTTGTTAATCTTTTAAGGCGAGTTGATTATAGCTGACTTGAAGTAGGGCATACCCCTTCAACCGCTTGAGAAATATGCACAGAATTACTTGCCTACAAAAAACGTAAAATTTGACTGATAATTTTAAATCTCTAATTTTAAAGATTTTTTTGAATAATTATTTGAGCCAACTGCTAACGAATCGAGGTGCATCTCACCACAGTTGAATGTCGGCCACTATTTTTGCCGATTACCGCTATAGCAAGGGCCACTTGTAGTTTTATGTCGTGAAAACAAGAAGCCGCAAGAGTCGCAGGACTCCTATGGGCACGTGTGTCGGCCGACCTGACGTCAAAAACCCGGCCTACAAAAACATCCCGCCGAAGATGGCCTCTTTGAACGCGGTAAAACTCTTGGACAGGAAATAACTAGTTCTAACAGGAGGTTGTGTTTTTTTCTAGCCATGAAGTTAGGCTTTGAAGACCGACTGTTACACAAAATTATGTTCGTACTGTTGAAACATTTATTATTAAAGCATCAGATTCAGACAATTTCAACGATTAGTTTGTAGTATTTGTAGTCAGACTTTAGAAAACGTGAATTCGAATTTGTTTCATAAAATACACCTAATAGTAATTGGATTAATAAAATGTATTTACTAAAAGTGGTTTGTTTATGTGTGCAAGCGTGTATATATGTATTTAATAGTCATTATGGTTTAATGAAGATAGTGTCTGACAAACTAAGTAAACGGTTCAATTGGGAGTTTCGACACCGTAATATTCACCGTTAGCGTCCAATATTTGGCCGCGCCTTCCTGGTCGAGTAGGCAATCTGACTACCGGGATGTATAACATCACATCTCGAGAACTCGGGCGTCGTTGAACATAAGTAGTGTGGTTTTGGGACTTCTGGCTCACTTAATTGACAGCTTCCAGTCAGGTGACCAGAAGCGACGTTTTTTAGATGTCACGGTGAGATAGGTCAAGTTCAAGGTCATCCTGAGGATGTTTTAAAAAAGAAATCTTGCACAAGTTTGATTCGATAGTAGTGATTCGATAAAAGGAATCGAATGAAAACTATCGAATGAAACCTGTGCAAGATAGAGGTTTTAACTCTTATTTTATCTTAATTTATTTTATTTACAATACTTTGTGTGTTTAGTTTTAGAAGTTTCCTCCAGTGACGAATGCGCAGAGTCCTTGGTGTTTGCTGTGTCTTATGTATAACTTAAAAGATAATGTACAATATCTGGATCGGGTATTTCCAGTTTTATTTTCCAAGTTTGTGAAACAGTAGATATAATAGCAAAGTTTACATCACCTTTAATGCGTCCTTCCATGTTTGTTCGGTAAAATATCCATTAGTCAAAACCTATCAAGGATAACATAATTGCTTCCGCATCAGAAAATTTTGTGGTAGAAACTTTATGCACCTGTATTTGATCAGTTGTAATATTTTCATTAGTTTTAGCTTGTTCAATAATAAGAAGATGTGGAAGAAACAGTATTGTATTTGATTTGAGAGTCCATGTGTACCAGGCAAGAGTCGGAGGTATAGTGTCTGTGGCCAGGGTTACCAATCACTTTTTGACAAATTACCTTCAGTCCTTGTCAAAATTACCCTCGAATACCCTCGTATTCCAAGTATGAGGCGGCAGGGTCGCGTTTTACCCTGCTATATCAAATAAAAATGTTACCTAATGTATATAAAAAACTGTAATTTAGATTATTTTATAAAATCAAGGTTCAATTATTAAGATACAATTTCAAAAAAATTTTAAAACTTGAAAAAAGACTCATGTTAATGGAAACTGATTACAGTATACTAGAAACTAGCACACAAAGTAGGCCAAAAGTACCAACAAGCAATCCTAACCTACTCTAATCAATCATACTTCAGCCAGATTTTTTTAAGTAGACAAAGATTCATCATCATTAGCTAAATCTAACAAAAGATCTAAATATTCCCATCATAACAGTAATTAGGCAACTTATGAGCCTATGTACCACGGTTAATGTTCAATATTCTACCAATTACCTTTAGTAAACTTATTAAGTTTAGGTTAACAGCAAAACAGGATTAGGTACCGTAGGCCAATATTTATTCTACAAATAAGCCTACAACTGAGGAAACAAAAATGTTTTACTCAGCATTAGCTATCAAAAATAGTTTATGCCCTAAGTTATTATGGATATAGACAAAATAAATAAGTCTTGAAATTGATAAGTTCAAAAGTTAATTTGTTTTGACCTTGGGGTATTTAACTTATTTTTATATGCAAAGAAAACATTACATCATCATGTGTAAACTAAGATTAGTTCCAACAACTCCAGTTAAAATAAACTTTAAACGTTAAAAATAAGCGTTTCAAAATATTAATTTATTTATTGCGGTTTAAGAAAAAATACCCGAAATTACCCTCGAAAAGTAATTACCCTCAAAAATACCCTCGAAGGTTCAAATTACCCTCGAATTGGCAACCCTGGATGTGGCGCAAGCGTGTAGGATGGGTACCCACCCTTCCCCCCACCACACCAGTCCCCCCACCACAACGTTACCCCCACCAAGATTTTGCATCGCACAATAACCACAGCATATGTGTTAGTTAGGGTTTACCTCTTACACTGTGAAGAAATGTTTCATCAATCGAATTTGAGATGACAATAACAAAATTTAGACTACAATGATATTGCCGATTCATTTTCAAACTCAAAGTAACAAAGAAAGTTATTTCAGCCAACGTATATTTACCATCAAAGGCTACCACACATAATCGTTCATTCTGGAGTACACTTTTTTAACAAAACTCTGACCAAAGAAAAATAAAGACTAACGTAATTTGTGGAGAGAGTATTTGATTGGTTGTTGCCATGGGAGCATAGTTGACAGAGGGTCAAAATGGCGGTCAGCATGTAGGCTGCAGTATTTTACTCCAGGCGAGACCTCTATATATATATTTTGGGTGGGACGGTGTCAAAATCTCCCATTTCATTAAATGAAAAACTGTGATATTTGAAGTCTTTAAATTAATATCTTGTCGAATTTTAGGCGAATCATGATGTTAAACTTAACTTTATAATCTTAAGACATATGTTATATGTAATTTTATTGTTTATCTCGAAGCAAAGTTATGATTTGAGTTAAATGAAGATACCCTTTTAATATGGCTTTGGAAATAGTGTTGAAAACAAGCCGCCTTTTACATCGAATGACACCGTCTGTTACAAGTTCAAATTCAAACTTGCCGCCATATCAGAAACATCTAGAAGACACTACCGCGCACAGGAGTAACTGACAACAATGCAGTCACGTGACCCGCCTCGCTCATAAAACTGGACGACTGCGGCTTCTCGTTCTCTTAGCCCGGAACTATTCGGTGTAACACCATCTAAAACCTTTTTCTAAATTCAATACCGCGTTTATTTGCCAATTCCAAAAGTTCGTCGATTTGTTAACGGGGTGCATCCCATATGTTTTCTATTTCGCGAATTGTTTTAAAGAAAATGCCGAAATTCGCGGTATAATCACATTCGTATTATTTAATTAATTACAACTTTTCAAAATTACACGTGCTAAGAGCAGGTTTTAACACTGCCATTCTTGTCGTTTTACGGGGAATAAATTAAACAACTGGTATTATTAATATTAAGTGCATAGTAGTGTTACAGTGTATTAATATTGTGAGCGTTTTGTGTATGTAATTTTCTACAATGTTCATGTGAGTAATATTTATTAGTTTTACATACTTGGTCATATTTCATAGAGCACATGTCATAACTGGTACTGATCAAAGTTTAATAATTGTTAAGTTTAAATTCATTTATCTTTGTTAATTATTTGATGTAATTTCATATTCACAAATCATTTAAAGTAACTCTCTATTTGTTATAATTTAACTTAAAGATATTTTTTTCTGTGCAAGAATTAATTTGTATTAAGCAAGAAAACTTTTGGAAAATATTTAAACACAAATCAATTGTCTCAAAACTAAAATAATTGTGAGAGCTGGAAATTAAGTATAATACAAAATTCTAGGAAATTTGGTATTCATAGAACAGAGTGTTACTGTTTGGTTGATTTCAAAAAAAAAAGAGTAAAATTAATTAAGCAGCAGTTCAGAGCTCAGATCAGGAACCACATCATATTATAAATAAGTTAATCATGAATCATATGAATGTATAATTTAAATTGGTGGTAAAAAGATATAGGAGGATAGAGTGTGTCGGAGGTCAGGAGGCTTAGTTAGGAGGACTTATATATTATTATTTATTCCCGACCACTCGCTTGTTATAATAAACCGCCATCTGATTAACTAGGAATTCCTGATTATCACATTGTGACACTTTAACTCGAGAACTGCTTTTGATAATTTTAAACACAAAATACAAAAAAATATTAAAACTAAAAAGGCCAGAAATCGACCAAAGCCCGATCACCTCTAAGGTGATCTATTTTACATTAATTTAAAATACTCTTTTCCGGCTCTAATTTAAATATGTATATGTTGTAATGTCTTTGCTCAGATTTAAATAAAATAGTTTCTTGCAATCAGGTTTTTCCTTCAAGCAACCCACAACTAAATCAGAGATCCACGAGTGTTTTTGGGCCCAGCAACACTCGCTCTGCATTACTATAATTGACAAAATTTGAATGTGAATAGAAATAAATAAGATAGAGTTCATGCAAGCAATATGTAACAAGAGTAAAGTGTGTTTTGTTTAGATTAAAATTAAATAGTTTAGCAATGTAACAAGTGGTAGCAGGCAGACACTGATTTGTGGGTTGCAATTGTGGCGAAATATGACCAATTAATTATTATTGATATTTTTGTTATATTACTGTGCAAATTATTCATATTTTGTTAGATTTAGATATTGATTAAAAAAATGTTTTATGGACGTCAATATGTCACAACAGCAAGAGATAGGGCGGCAAGGGTTCAATCACGTTATCTAGGAGTTCAAGGTTCGGATAGATCCGCTCCAGTTGTGATACAGGTAGAGCAGGCCCCTCAGGCGAACAATAATTTAGATTTAC
This sequence comes from Allygus modestus, assembly GCA_963675035.1. Lineage (NCBI taxonomy): Eukaryota > Metazoa > Arthropoda > Insecta > Hemiptera > Cicadellidae > Allygus > Allygus modestus. Next base: position 132,989,004 of record OY776113.1, on the reverse strand, counting down.
CGCATTCCCATTCAGGTGCGCATGTCAGCTTGGAAAATAGGTTACGTGATGCAAAATCATTGCCCGAGAATTTTGAACCAAGAGTAGACTCCACACATGTTCGATACACGCCAAGACAGGATTGCGCAACCGACACTTTTTGCACGCGTGACCAAACAGGTCAGGATTTTAGCACGCTCTCAACGACTGATCGCACCGTTGTAATCGAATTAGTTAGGAAACTACAACCTTGTTCAGGGGAGAATGAGTCACATCTTATTCAGTTTTTGAAACAAGTAAACACGATTTTTCAGATTGTTCGGGTTGGTCACAATGAAGTAATTAAATTAATTTTGCCTCAGACGCAAGCACATCTTTTTGAAATTTGGTCACATGGTTTAGAATTGAATCTTACATGGGATAATTTACACTTTTCGATCTTGACAGCCTTTTTTCCAGGATTACAGTTAGAGCGAGTAGTAAACAAGTTTGTTAAAAGATTACAATGGCCCCACGAAACCTTTGTAGCATTTATCAATGATGTTACTTCCTCAGCCGTAGCACTCCAGTGCAATTTTCCAGACGAATATTTGATTGATGTAATTCTCTCGAATATTAATCCACGCATGCGCACTAGTTTTTCATTTTGTGAGAAACCCAAGACAATTTGGGAATTAAAACATTTAGCGAATGCAGTAAATGCGTCAGTCCAGGCGGACAATCATTATTTCAGTACCTTTCCCCCACTTCAACAAGCAACTGTACCTAACCCCATCACTCACCGAGTCTTTGAACAAAAATCACAGGTTAAATGTTTTACATGTGGGAAGCAGGGGCACATCGCACGATTTTGTAGGCAGGGAAATGCACGAGGCAATTTAATGAGGAGGTAATTAAATTGTCACAAACGAATACCTCCATTTCTGTAGTTCCATTAGATTTTTCCTTGAGATTACCGACAGTAAAGTTTTTTATTCCATACAATACATCACAGAAAGCACTTATAGATACTGGTTCAACAAGTTGTTTAATAGATAATAAATTTTTTCAAAGCATTAAATCATCACCGAGCATTAAGGAAGTTATTAAAACTAAGATGTTGATTAAATCTATTAATCAGCAAAGCACCATGGTTAGAAAATTAGTTAAGCTTCATTTCAAAATAGGCAATTTTTCATGGACATTTGATTTTTTTATAGTTAATTCACTTCCGTTTCCCATCATTTTAGGTGTAAATTTTATGCAGAAATCCCAAATGAATTTAGACTTTTCTAGTAACACTATTAACTTTAAATTCAATAATGACAGTAAGATTCAAATGAGTGACATTTTTGTGAAGCAACAGCAGCCTGATAGTAATTTTTTATTAGAACTTTCCGACGCAAATAAAATTCATTCACAGGAAACAGAGGAATTTTTACAGAAAATATTGCAAGAATACCCCTCGGTCATAACAAAGAGGATAGGGCAGGCCCGCGTCTCTCCTTATCACATCAGCTGTTTGGTAGATAAGCCAATATGCTCCCCACACTACCCCGTCCCTCCAGATAAGATGAATGCTATGAGAAATATTACTGATGAGTTGCTCAAAAATAATGTAATTAGGAAGTCAACTAGTATGCACTGTGCTCCAGCCTTTTTAGTCGCAAAAGCGGACAAAAATAAATTCAGATTAGTTTGCAATTACAGGAAGATAAATGAATATATTTCATATGACGCTCACCCCCTACCTACTTTAAATTCAGCCTTTGAGTTTTTGAGTAAAGCCAAGTATTTCACATCATTAGATATGAATAATGCCTTCTTTCAAATCCCATTAGATTCACAATCAAGACAGTATACAGCATTTTGCACTCCGTATGGTTTATTCGAATTTAACACAGTACCACAGGGCCTGAAAATCGGATCCCAAGCACTTACTAGAGTTATGGATGAAATTTTGGGCGATTTTAAATTTAAATTTGTCTTCAATTTTTTGGATGATTGTTTAATTTATAGCGACAATTGGGAAGATCACAAGCAACACATCTTACAAGTTTTAGATAAGTTTAAGGAATACAATGTCACAATAAATCCGGAAAAAATTAGGATAGGCCATACCTCCATAAAATATTTAGGGCACATCATTTCGAACAGAACACTTTCACTGGACCCCGATAGAATTGAACCAATTTTGAAATATCCCAGACCCCGTAATTTAAAACAACTTCAGCGATTTTTAGGATGTGTAAACTTTTATTCACGCTTTATTAAGGATTTTTCCAAAATAGCCTTGCCACTAAATAACTTAAGGAAGAAAAACGTTAAATTTCAGTGGACAGTCATACACCAGAAAGCTTTTGATGAATTAAAAAATTCCCTTGTTTCGTCAACTCAACTAACATTACCAGATTTTAATGGAGATTTTGTTGTCACCTGTGACGCATGTGACAATGCGATTTCAGCAGTTCTACAAATGAAAGAGGGAGATAATCTTTTACCGGTTCATTTTGCATCCAGAACATTAAGTGAAACAGAACGTAAATACCCCATGCATAAGAAGGAATTTTTAGCATGTTTATATGGAGTTGAGAAATTTAGGCCATATTTAAACAAGAAGTTTACACTACAAACCGATAATTCTGCCGTGATGTACATTTTGAAAAATAAGGGTAAACATACAGCTCAATTTGATAGGTGGGTGTTACGTCTTTCAGAGTTTGATTTTGAAATAGAAAATATTAGGGGTAAATTAAATGTAGTGGCAGATGCCTTATGTAGAGTCTTCAAGGATGATACGGATAATACCGTTAAAATCATCGAGGATTCTACATGTTGCACTCTGCAATGTTTTCCAGAACTATTTACTTCAATTAGGGAAAAACAGGCACAAGACCCGAGTTTAAGTTTAATTATTTCAGATTTGAGAAATAAAATTCCAGTCAAGAACCACTCATTGCGCAATAATATTTTGTATTTTGGTAAACAGGGCAGAAAAAGCAAAATAGTAGTTCCAGAGTCCATGCACACTTTTATTGTTAAATATTTTCATGAGAATCCTATGTTTGCACATGCGGGCATAGCCAAAACTATGAATCACATTCAGAAGCAATTTATTTGGAAAGGCATGACACAATTTATTAGGAATTTTGTTAGGTCATGTGAACAATGTCAACTCTCAAAACCGGCGCAAAACCAGAAAATCGGTCAATTAAGTTCTCATATACCGACGAATTGTAACGAGCAATGGTTTTGTGATTTTGTTGGTCCGCTACAACGAACACAACGAGGAAACGAATCAATCTTTGTTTTGGTGGACAATTTTTCGAAATTCTGCTTTTTATACCCAGTTAGAAAACAGACATCAGATTCCGCAATAAATATTTTACGAAACAACATTTTTGCACAGCATGGTATTCCACAGCGCCTAATTACAGACAATGCCTCCGTCTTCACATCGCAGAATTTTTTTTCATTTCTTTTTGGTTTAGGAATTAAGCATGTAACAACTTCAACATATAGACCTCAATCAAATGTTGCTGAGCGAGTTAATAGAAACCTAGTTACTGCATTGAGAATTTTTCATAATCAGAATCATAAGTCATGGGACATTTATTTACCATATTTAATGCTTGCTTTTAATTCCGCAAAACATGAAGCAACAAAGTTCACCCCCGCAAGCGTTTTCTTAGGTAGAGAACTTACACACCCCTTGCAATTTCTTTGGAATTTAGAGACAGGACATAATAACAAACCGAGTTTAGACAATGTTTTTCAGAATCTCACAAAGGCGCACAATAGAACGAAGTTACGGTATGACAGGAATCGAACTCCATCTAATTTTGTTGTTGGTGATAAGGTTGTTTTGTATAGGCATTCCCTCAGTAATAAAGATAAGAAAATAACAGCAAAACTTTGTCACAAATGGAGGGGACCTTATACTGTAACTAAACTCACTTCACCGGTTAATGTTGAAATAACTTTGGACAATGATCAGACACAAAAGCAAATAGTTAATGTTGATCAAATAAAGAAATTTTTTCCTCCAGTCTGAAATATATATATATATATATATATATATATATATATATACTTTTTTCCCTCTTTACTTCAGAATAAATTGTTGTGACTTATTGATTTAATTTTTTTTAAGATCCATTTCCTTTTTGTAAATCCATATGACAGGTTTTCTTGTGTGGGAGACTCCCATCTACACAGAGCAGTGAAACAGTGGAAACTAGCCGCCGCCAAACACATCACCATACCAGGGGCGACTACGAGACACATCGTCACCGAGGTGCGAAAACACGCTGCCGAACTACAACCAACCTGTGTTCTGCTCATTGGCACCAACGATGTCAGGAATCACCTCTCTCTCTCGGTCTCCAAACGAAACATAAAGGTCATCTGCAATATTTTAACCTATGCCGGAAAAACAGTTTTTCTTCTCACCATACCAGAGACTCTTTTTAATTTTGAATTTAATACAAAGATTAAGCAATTAAACCATTATATCAAAACCTTAAACACAAAGTCTCACATTTTTATTTTGAATTTAAATATAATTTTCACTGGTCACAACATGAACTCTTTAATTGAACATTTCTATTATAATGTAAGGACAGATGGAATTCACTTAAACAGAAAAGCCTTCATCATAATCATGGACAGTATTCAGGATAAAATTACATGTGTAGTGCAGTGCAACAAACTGGAACCTTGTGTAGCTCTGAACAGTTTAGTTTCACCAAGTGTTAGGGATGAGTCTATGACCGAAGTGGAACTTACAGGGAATGTAGCCGTAAGAGTCCACCATCTCTCTCACTAATGATACTGTATTGTTATGTTTATCTTTATAAGTATTGTTACAGTTAACTTTAGTAATTTTTAATTTTTGTGTAAAATTGTTTTCCTCTCTCTTTGTCCCGAATTAGGTTGGACAAAAATTAAAAATTCTTTTGGAGGGGGGGAAAATTGTTACAAGTTCAAATTCAAACTTGCCGCCATATCAGAAACATCTAGAAGACACTACCGCGCACAGGAGTAACTGACAACAATGCAGTCACGTGACCCGCCTCGCTCATAAAACTGGACGACTGCGGCTTCTCGCTCTCTTAGCCCGGAACTATTCGGTGTAACATCATCTAAAACCTTTTTCTAAATTCAATACCGCGTTTATTTGCCAATTCCAAAAGTTCGTCGATTTGTTAACGGGGTGCATCCCATACGTTTTCTATTTCGCGAATTGTTTTAAAGAAAAGGCCGAAATTCGCGGTATAATCACATTCGTATTATTTAATTAATTAAAACTTTTCAAAATTACACGTGCTAAGAGCAGGTTTTAACACTGCCATTCTTGTCGTTTTACGGGGAATAAATTAAACAACTGGTATTATTAATATTAAGTGCATAGTAGTGTTACAGTGTATTAATATTGTGAGCGTTTTGTGTATGTAATTTTCTACAATGTTCATGTGAGTAATATTTATTAGTTTTACATACTTGGTCATATTTCATAGAGCACATGTCATAACTGGTACTGATCAAAGTTTAATAATTGTTAAGTTTAAATTCATTTATCTTTGTTAATTATTTGATGTAATTTCATATTCACAAATCATTTAAAGTAACTCTCTATTTGTTATAATTTAACTTAAAGATATTTTTTTCTGTGCAAGAATTAATTTGTATTAAGCAAGAAAACTTTTGGAAAATATTTAAACTCAAATCAATTGTCTCAAAACTAAAATAATTGTGAGAGCTGGAAATTAAGTATAATACAAAATTCTAGGAAATTTAGTATTCATAGAACAGAGTGTTACTGTTTGGTTGATTTCAAAAAAAAAAGAGTAAAATTAATTAAGCAGCAGTTCAGAGCTCAGATCAGGAACCACATCATATTATAAATAAGTTAATCATGAATCATATGAATGTATAATTTAAATTGGTGGTAAAAAGATATAGGAGGATAGAGTGTGTCGGAGGTCAGGAGGCTTAGTTAGGAGGACTTATATATTATTATTTATTCCCGACCACTCGCTTGTTATAATAAACCGCCATCTGATTAACTAGGAATTCCTGATTATCACATTGTGACACTTTAACTCGAGAACTGCTTTTGATAATTTTAAACACAAAATACAAAAAAATATTAAAACTAAAAAGGCCAGAAATCGACCAAAGCCATAACCTCTAAGGTGATCTATTTTACATTAATTTAAAATACTCTTTTCCGGCTCTAATTTAAATATGTATATGTTGTAATGTCTTTGCTCAGATTTAAATAAAATAGTTTCTTGCAATCAGGTTTTTCCTTCAAGCAACCCACAACTAAATCAGAGATCCACGAGTGTTTTTGGGCCCAGCAACACTCGCTCTGCATTACTATAATTGACAAAATTTGAATGTGAATAGAAATAAATAAGATAGAGTTCATACAAGCAATATGTAACAAGAGTAAAGTGTGTTTTGTTTAGATTAAAATTAAATAGTTTGCAATGTAACACGTCCCACCAACATGTTGACACCACAACAGTAACAGGACAAAATACCAAATATGACGGCATGCTTTTTGAAGGTAACTTGACAGAGAATGTAGTGACTCCTGTAGGTATTATATTTAAATTCATTTGATCTACAACATCATGGAGGTGAAACTAGAAGAAGTGTTTGAAAATGTGTAGTTTTATGAATATTAGGCCTACATCAATTAATTTTATATTTTCATCGTCTAAAACATATAAACAATTCTTTGTAAAGTACAAATTACAAAATGTATTGAAAAGCGCTGATTCAGGGTTAAAATAGTCAGAAGTTTGAGGCTGATGGTCCGAATTACGAATTTTAGGCTACAGTGTCATCATATCTTATTTATAGGTTATTTATTATAATTTTCAGTACTCAATGCGGTGGTGTAAAAATAGTAAGAAGGTATGAAGATAAGAAGGGATTTTAGGCCTTTGTTGAAGGATTTTTTCGTTATTAAAAGTAGCACTGCTTCACTGCTGTTAACAACAACATTGGTGTATAGGGCTGATTGTCTTTGAGTAGGCTATATTGAATACTAAACTGTGTTAATGTGAATCAAGTCAATTATTCATTATTTTACTTTTTTTTAAGTAGGAAATAACAGCAATTTATTAAACATATTCATTTAGTTTTTTCGTAACTTCTTTAGATACTGTCACAAAATAACCAAACAAGATATATAACATGTGGGTAAACTTGGCCGGCGAAAAGGAGAAATAGTGAAAGTGGTTATAGTGAAATAGATATAGTGGGGGGGGGCGGCAAATTTCCTAATAGCCCTTAGGCGGCAACTGCTTAAATCCGCCACTGCTTCCGAGAGTGATATATACATCGAGGGAAAAGTAACAAAGAAAGATGGAACTGAAGGAACAACTATGCCGTTTATTAATAACCCAATGGCTTTTCTTTTTGATGAAATAAAGTATAAATTTCAGGTGTAGCTGTGGACTCTACAAAAAAGGTTGTAATAGCCAGTTCATTGAAAGAATTATGATCCGTACCACCAAACGAGAAAAACTTGCTAGCAGTCGCAGGATGGGTTACACCAGATTAATCCACTATAAAACCCAATGACAAGGGATTTTTCGACTTTTCCATACCTTTAAAATTATTATTAGGTTTTGCAGAAGATTACAATAAAATATTAATCAATGTAAAATAAGAATTGTTTCTTTTAAGAGCTTTGATGATAAAGATGTAATATTATCTCCAGGAACAACGACTGAAACCAGTCTGGACTGAAAGTTGGATTTAAAAAAGATAGTTTGGAGGATACCAAACCTAAAACTTGCAGATGAACACAGGATTACCTTGTTGAGACAATTAAAGGCGAACCGCAACATAGTTTTAGCATTTAGAAGCTGGGAGTTACATGAATATCCTATTCTACCCGAAACGGAGCTACATACATGGACTATAAAGACTTCAACACACTTAGAAAAACCTAGGTACGTTATATTTGGATTACAAACAGATAGAAGAAGTAAAATAACAGCTGATCCAACATCGTTTGATAATTGTAAACTTAAGAACTGTAAACTATACCTCAACTCTCAATTCTGTCCATATGACAATTTAAACATATCATTCAATAAAAACCGTTATGGCATTCTGTACGATATATACGCTAGAATTAAAATATTTTACTACGGGAAAATAATCACCCCGCTACTATCATCAACGCAGTTCAATTCAAAGCTCCTATCGTGGTTATTGATTGTTCTAAACAAAATGAGTCTGTAAAGTCATCAAGTGTGGATATTAAGTTGGAAATGGAGTTTGAATCTAACATACCTGCTAATACAACTGCATATTGCTTGATTCTTCCCAATAAAATTGTAACGTACACACCTGTAACAGGTATTGTAAAGATGGTTCTGTAGATCTATGGAGAGGGAAGGGTAAGGGTATAAATAGCGCACTACAAGAGGAGTTCAGTTGATCAGCGTTTGCGGTTGAAACAACATCTATTACAGTCGAGATGACCTCTGTAGTAGAGGAGCGAAATAGTGTAGAAGTGGACGGTTTGGTGCAAAATGAAGACCCTGTCATCAAAGATTATGAAGAGGAATTGGACGAGTTTCTAAAGTTTCGCAATAAAGAAGTAAAGTCAGACAACGCTTCAAAATCTAAGTCGACTTTAAAGAGGACGAGAAACCCTGAAAACAACATCCCTTTAAACATACTGACAGATATTTTTCCTCGCATACTATATCCAGTCTCAAGATGTATGACTAAAGGCTTAGCAATAGGTTTGATTAAGGACTTGGGTTATACACCTAATGCGATTTTAAACCAAGGACCTAAAATGTTATTTTTTTCAGATGCCGCATGGGATTCTTTTCTTAAACACTTACACCTCATCGAATGCTACTTGGCAAAGAACATGTTTGGAAAAAAGACAGCTATTCGACTATTAGAATGTGACCTTGAAATCGAAATTTTAAAGTGTCGCAGGGAACAGCAAGTACGGTTTAGTATTTTCAAGCACTGTGGTGAAGGATTATTTGGTAGATGCGACTGAACAACATCCCGATGCTCAAATTCTTTACCATCCAATAGATACATCTATTTTTAACCGAATACCTTATGAGGTTGAAATATGGAGATGTCTAAAGAAGTATGAACAAAAAGTTAATGAAGAAAAGATTAAAGAAGAATAAATTGTAAAAAAATGAAGAAACAGCAAACGTTTTAACTGAAACGGTTAAAAAAAACTAAAAGAAGTTCGTAGGGTAGGCCTACCGGGGACGGTGCCCACGTTAAATAGACACCAACGCGCTGAGAACTGTACGGCCTGAGCTATAAAAGCCCTACCATGGTGGGGAAACCAGTCATTCGACATCATAGAGGTGAAGAGAAAGTAATATGTTCTAGTCAATGTTCTAGTCAAGAAAAGGAAATAAAGGAGAGGTCTGGTATGATAGAATTTCAAGCTTTTCGTGGAAACGATGATAAATACATTGTTAAAGAACTAATCATCTTAGACCTGCAAACATATGTTATACCGGTATATACTTTGTATTTAAACTTCCATTTCCTTTTAACAAATTAAACTCAAAATCCAAAAGAATTAATAAGTTGTTGACGAGAAACTTGCATCGCATTGGTTGGAATGATGGTTATACAAGTTTTGAAGAAGTTTAAAGCATTATGTATCAAGACTTCAGTAAGTTTACAAGACTTTACACAAGAGGATTATAAAAGTCAATTGGATACAGCTTTATACTGCAAAAGATGTAATCAATGTTGAAATGGATAAGTGTTTCGAATTTGAGATGGATAATGTTTGTATTTTAACAAAGAATGACAAACACGCACTTTTTCTTTGTGCTGTGAAGAACGCTTATCGTTTAGCCTATTTTCTACATTGTTGTACAATGGAGAGTGGAGGGGGAAGTGGAAGGGGAACCGGAGGGTATAAAAGTGGGGAGAGCGAGGAGATCCACCATCAGTATTACTCCAGACTCTGACGAGAGAACACGTATCAAGATGGCATCACAGAAATGTCTGTAGACATTGGTCGATCAGTTTAACACTCATTTCAAATCAAGTATACTACCAACAAGGAAAATTTCGAAATTAAAGAAAACAAACACTAGATCGTGCACAACATGAGGAAGATTGAAACTTCAGTGGGAGACGCTATTCTAGTATCCTTAAGCGATGCTCCATACACAGTAGGAGATGAAGCAAAATTTCAAATGTTTCTGCCCAAGAGATTTGTTCACCTGCTACAAAACGAAGATTTGCACAACATCGAACCTGGAACCCTGTATATAGTATCACACGGAGTCAGCGGGAACAACTCTACCGAGCTATCACTGCTTTTGACCTCATCCTCAACTTCACATTGTTAGATTAAGCAGTATAATGTAAAACATGAAATGTATTAAATGTAAAACTTGAAATAAAAAAAATAATGAAAGATAAAATATCAGTATTAATACCAAGTACTGATATTTTACCTTTTTTAAAAACATTTTTGGTGACCTTGACCTAAATTCAGAACCTATATAATGCGCCGTATTTGTTAAAAGATTATCACTTTCATACTGAAAGTTGATGAGTTGAGACGATATTTTACTAACCTACAAAAACCCTAAAACAGAGTAGAACATATAATAGTAAAGAAGAAAATTATATTTCCAAAATATGAACAATTACAATCGAGATTGGATACGTTTAGTGAAAAACTAAAAGACTCGTGCCTATACAAATTTAGAAAGAAGTCATACTGGTTTCTTTTACATGGGGCAAGATAATAAGACCATTTGTTACTATTGCGGAGGAGGATTGCAGGATTGGCAAGTGACGGATAACGCGTGGGAAGAACATGCACGGTGGTTTAGCCGGTGTCCTTATGTGTTATTTCAAAAACGAAATGTGTTTGTACAAAACCATCGGAATATTTATAAACCTCATCCGGTTAGAACTTCAGAAACACCAATTGAAGAAAATAAGATCGAAGGAAACGAATGTTTAGTATGTTTATCATCTGAGAAAGATTTACTATTTTTACCTTGTAGACACTGTTGTACATGCAGTGCTTGTGGACTGATGTATAACAATTGCATTGTATGCAGAGCTCTTATAACTTTCATGATGAAAATATTCATAACGTAGATGTGCGAAAAGTGGACAGGGTGTGTTTAAAGGAATGTGAGGAGGTGAGAAGCACATTCCACGAGTAGCCTTACAAGAGGTTACATCAGGGCTCTCAAAATTAAATTTATCCACTACAATACTGTTCATCTTCCTACAGTCCATGATTCGCAACTTCTTTCGGAAGAGTTGAAAGTTTTTTTTAAACGGATACAAAATAACATTGGATATTTCTGCGATGAACTCTTTAGTTTAAGAACCCTGGGGAGGATCCACCTGTACACTTCCACCTACACTTCCACATACACCGAGAAAGAAACATAATTTTGGAGAGTATGAACCTCTCGCCTCTTACAATGTAAGCAGCTCTACGGAATCAGAGACGTCATCGTGGCAACCATCATCACTTCCACCCGCGCCGAGAATAAAATATTACTATGGAGATCGTGAACCTTTTACTTGATCTACAGAGGCAACGGGCACCACAGAATCGGTGGGTCTTTGACCATCATTGACTATGTGTACATTATTGTAAATAAAGAAAAATTAAAATTAAAACCACTATCTTGCACAGATTTCATTCGATATTTTTCATTCAATTTCTTTGATCGAATCACTACTATTAAATCAAACTTTTGCGAGATTTATTTGTTTAAAACATCCTCAGGATAACCTTGAACTTGACCTACATCACCGTGACGTCATCAGATACGTCATCAGCTACGTCACCATGACTTCATCAGCTACATCAGGTCACGTGACCAGAAGCTGTTAATCAAGTGAGCCAGAAGTCCCAAAACCACACTACTAACATATTCACGCATTATTGTCTAAACAGTATAGAGGTTTTCTTTTCGTGCGGTATCTCAGTATGTTCTTGTTGTAATAGTCTGGTAAAGGTAAAGGTTGTAAAAGGTTAATTGTGTTTAGCTGATAAATTAGAGTCTAGCAGGCTCGGTATCATAACATTTGGTTTCCTAATTATTAATTTATAATTATTAGCCAATTTTTAGAGACAATAATTTTGACAACTACCTCATTTTCTGTAATCATGGAATTAATTGGATAATTGAACGAAGTGAAGTTATCCTTATACACAACTTTACTGCTTGGACTGGTAAGAGAATCAACTCAACTGGCGTGTCTGTGACCACAATAACTCGAGAACGCCTCCACAGTTAAACTTAAAAATTTCCAGAAAAACTTAACAGGTCAAAATCTCGGTCAAGTTCGTTATTCAGATAATTTCGTTCTGTATCAATCAAATTATCTTAAAACCAAATTTATTTTGTTCTCCATAAGAATAACATTGGAAGCCATTTTAGTGGTACTTGAATCGTTAAAATTTAGCCGACGTCTATGTTTCAACTACAGAGTAACAGTAGTTAGTTTACTAGAGTATACTTTGTTATACTGGATAACAAAAGTTTTTTTACCAACAAAAAACACACAAGCGAGATAAATCTAAGTATATTTTTAAGTTGTGAGCATATTTATTATTTTATAAATTATTAAGTGTACGTTTAAAAAAAATCCATACAGTTAATATTCCCTTAGTACGCCTACTCTGTGTAAATATTGTCAGTCGTCGGAGGCGACGATTGTAACAGTGGCAGACGACAGACGACGCGTGTGGCAGATCGAAAAACTAAAAATAACTTTTTGATGACTGTAGATCCTAAGATATTAACTTAACTTATAAAATAGTTTGTTTTATTACATTTTCTTAGACAATTGGTAATATTGTGATTGTCATATGTAAAAATATACAAAACCTCAATTTGTCTAGAAAGCGTTGATGAAGTTAGTCACAGTAAGCGAACAACCTTAAAATTTATTTTGTAGGACAATTATTTGCTAGGTTATTTTTTCACTAAATTAATAATAAAAATTGTCTACATTACCTAACATACATTACCAGTAATGTTGTAGGTAACCACAATAAAAGCTATAGATTATTCTAACCAAACAGCCTTTTTCGGAAGGTTATCTTGAATGATTTGACATAGCCTAGGGTTGGATTACAGTAAGAGTAAGCCGACATTAAACTGGCAATACAATGTTGTAAAATACTTTAAACACATTACCAGGAATGTTGTAGCGAACCAAAATAAAAGCTTTAAACTATTCTAACCAAAATAAGCCTTTTATACAGGTTATCTGAAATGATTTGACAAATCCTAGGTTTGGATTATAATGAGTTGTTTTCATCATAAACTTGGACCTATGGCTATAAAATGTAGGCCTATACACTTAGGCTATTTGCCATTTTAGAAGTTTCATGTACGGTCTTGGACCAACCCATGTTTATAGAATTTAATTTCATGATAGCCTAGGCTATTGAAACAATATATTGAAATATCATTTTGTAAAATACAACTGTTGTAAAATACTTTAAACACATTGCCAGGAATGTTGTAGCGAACCAAAACAAAAGCTTTAAACTATTCTAACCAAACTAAGCCTTTTGTACAGGTTATCTGAAATTATTTGACATCTCCTAGGTTTGGATTATAGTGAGCTGTTTTCATCATAAACTTGGACCTATGACTATAAAATGTAGGCATATACACTTAGGCTACTTGTCATTTTAGAAGTTTCATGTACGGTCTTGGGCCAACCCATGTTTATAGCATTTAATTTCATGATAGCCTAGGTTATTGAAACAATATATTGAAATCTCATTTTTCCATCTAAATAACTGGACCTGACGACTTATTGTTAATCCTTAAGGATATTTTGACTTGGCCTATAGAAATTGTTAACATTAGTTTTCATATAGGAAACTCGCTGTTCTCTTACAAGTTAAATTAACCACACTGCTAAAGTCACTGCTTAGCCCAAAATACTCTGTTTGTTCTAAGATAACGCACCCATGGCAATCCTAACAACAAACCATGCCTGAAATCTTCAATTTATTTAAAAAATAAATAAATTTACGTATTTATACAACATTTACTTTGATAAAAACAAGTGATAAATGTATGTATGTTTTTCTACGGATAAAATGTTAAGTCGGCGGCGGGATCCGAACCTGCGACCTTATGCTCCAAGAGCCAGTGCGATACCCTCTCAGCTACCACGATAATTGATTCTTAGGGGAGAAGTGACTAAAACTATAGCTATATAGACATAAAACCCAGATTCTGGCAGCAGTTAAATGATAACGGAATGTATTCTGATGATGTTACTCAAATCAGATATTGAATTTTTTATGAGACTCGATTTAAGTTTGATCATGTGTTTCAATTATCCTTATACGCGAGGAATGAGCGTACACCTAGTTAGAGACTATGTATTCATCTTCTGCATAAAATTGAGTATTAATATGGTATTATATTTGATTATTATAAAAACTGTAAGCTTAGAGCTGTCCATCTGGTTTAGAAGCTTCTCATAGTTGGTAAAAAGCATGACACCACCACCTATCCTAATCAGATTTATGTTGAAAGCAAGTTTGTAGGAGTGGGAAATAATCTGGCAGTCTGTATATCATTTGGGCCTTTTCCATTATTAATGGGGGAGGGTATGCATTGAGTTTCTTAATCATTTTTTAAAGTCTGAATAAATTTAATCTAGCAATTTTTTCTAGGAACTGGTTTTTCACCTTCTTCATAGCTTGCAAAACACATGAGCTTTGCTCCTAGCTGTGAGCTGTTTCGGGCAGGATTGCCATTATGAGGATGCACTTGACTAACCTTAAATGCTATGTGTCATATCAGAAGCTATGCTATGACGATTGAAAATCATGGGCGTTCATGAGTATTTTGGGTCTGTTTATGATTTTGTTCTAAGTGGAATATGGAATCAGTTAAACCCACAACTTATTCAATAGTATTTGTAAAAAGTCCTTTGTATATTTGGAAATTGCCAAAACAATATACAAATTCAACAACCTATGATACTTCATATTAATTGTCTTGAAAAAGAAATGTGCAGTTTGTTTTATGTTTGGTTATTTTTTCACATCTTCCTTTGAAATTGTAAACAGTAATCCAATAGTAAGGGGGCCCCAGTCACCTGATTCTCCCTGTGCCTCCCATAAGACCAATCTTATAACTTTCAAAATCCGCTCCCCCTCAACCGATTATCTGTTGTTGTTGATTTATGGCTCATTTTAAAGAGTAAAAATAATACTGAGTGATTTCAGTGAGCAGAGATTTGAAATCAGAAATAGTTCACTCAGAAAAAACTTAAATGTGGAAAATCTTGCAATTTTATTGAATGATTATTATTTGTGATATCAAAATTGTCCTTACTAAAATCACTAGGTATTATTTTACTCTTCAAAATGAGCCATAAATCAATGACATCAGATAATCCGTTGAGGAGGGATAGGCTTTAAAAGTTAACATTGGTCTTATGGGGGAAGCAGGTAGAATTGCCAAATGTTTTGTGACTGGAGCTAGACGCGGATACAGGGGGAGGTCCTGGGGATCATGTCCCCCCCAAACCCTCTGACCTTCACGGATACAGGGGGAGGTCATGGGGATCATGTCCCCCCCAAACCCTCTGACCTTCACGGATACAGGGGGAGGTCATGGGGATCATGTCCCCCCCAAACCCTCTGACCTTCACGTATTTTACCCATTTTTCACCGTAAAGGTTATTGTATTTTGACAATTTATATTTCTCCCCACTTTATGACCCCCCCCCCCTAAAATGATAGTCTGTATCCGCCTCTGACTGGAGCCCACTCTTAAATTTAACTTTATTATAATATACTGACATTGGTTGCACATATTAAAGATAATAAATGAACACTTATGCTTCAAGGATACTAGGCCAGGTGATTACACAGAAAATATTGAGCAAAATACTTTCGTTGCTGCATTTTGCGGTGAAACTAACAAACCTTTACAGCTTATAAACACATTGTACTTATAATAATAATCTGATAAATCCTCATTAAGTGGAAAAACTTTATCCTCAATCATAATATTACCACTGACAAAACTTACCTGCCAGAAGGGATCCCATTTGTTAGTAGATATTGCAAAATAGTTCACAATTACATTTGAAGGATAAAGTTTATAATCCATAATACTGTTTGATTTATTAGCCTTTTGGGTGCCAGGCTAGTAAATAGAGTGGCTGAATCTTTATTTTTTATTTTATTTATTTTATAAATTAAATGCCTAAACACCTAAAATTGTAAAAACATGCTTCCGTTGGACACACACAGTAAGTATAGGTAAATAGTAGCGAAACACCTGATCAGATGTGCAACTCACAAAGAATTCACCCATTCCGTCAGCTTGGTCCCGTGCCGCCCCGTTTGCCCTTCCCCCTTAACTCTGACACAGACAGGTGAACTCTCCATGAGTTGCACATAAAAACCTCCGACTGAGACAGGATTCAAACCCTCGATCTAAGCAGTAGCGCCTTAGACCGCTCAGCCAACCTGATTAGCTCACATTGGTATCAAGTTGTATCAGAAAGTGAGGTATTACACTGTAGATGTAAATGAGTTAGTTCCGTTTGTGTCTACTAGGTTACACCACATGTCAGACACAGACTGCAGGCAGAGCTTCCAACAATGACTGCTTACACTGTAGTTAACAGTGTTTTTATATGGCAGATTCAAAAGCTGATATATTGGACCTTGGCGGTCAAAAGGTTAATCACAACACAAATAGGGTCAACCTACAAATTAATCATTACCTGTCAAGAGCAAAGCCCACCCCTACCAAAATATATCAATAACTTTTGTATTTTGTTGATGTAGCTCCCTTGAGTCACCTAAATGACCTTTTCTGGCTAACCCCTTTCTGTTTCCTGACAAGATGTATCACTGCATGGAGTCTTCAGCATATCAAAGATGATGTACTATGGTGGTCACTGAGGTGGTGATCAAAACACTCTAATTCTCATGGAGATTGGAGATATGGCAAGGATTGTATTCCTCTATCCACATTATTTTAGTAATAGGGAAAACGAGCCTGGTTCTAACAGCTAAGTCTAAGATAAACATTTCATGATAGTCGGAACTGGACATTTTGTGTTGACAAATCCTTTTGTAATTTAAATAAAGCCTAACAAAAGATTTTAATTGATGCTTTTTATACACAAAAATAATAATTGTTATACTTACTTTATTTCTTATACATTTGTGTTTCCCATACAGTCTTTCAAAGCATCAGTTTCGTCCTGGAACTCCAGTAGATTGAAACTAACCATAATTATTTCCATAAGCGTAATTTCTGTATTTTGATTGGAGGAGCAAACATGGTCGTGATCGTGATTATTGTGACTTTTCATATATTTCAATAATATTTTCTCCAAATTATTTGAGGGGCAACTGCCCCTCCCCCCCTTACCACCCCGAATTACGCCTATGATTATTTCTCTTCTGAAGGGTATGTTTCTTGAAGATTGCTCGTAATCTGTCATCATAAATAATTAATTTTGAACTTTAGAACCAACATAAATTAATGTTATTTCGTCTTCAGTGAAATTTTATTTCACCTTACTTCACCTAGCAATATAGAAAATATTTTTAAAACATAGGTTAACCCATTGGATACTTTGTTTTTTTAATTACTGCATGGCCCCAGAAACCCAATTAAATTTCAATATTTTGCAGTGTTTTGGTAAATAAACTGTGAACAATTTCCTTTTGCTACTAATTGGGCAAACATAGTGTTTTTCTCAAAGCTAGATAATTTTCTTTTTAATATGTTAATAGAAAAAAATTAAAAAATTATATTTAAATTATTTTGTTATAAAAATAAAAATAACAATTTTGAAAAAAAGAATATATAGTAAAAATAACAAAAAAAGTCCAATCAGTTGTCTAGTAAAGTGAAAAATGTATTTCCTTACATAAAACTTTTTAGTTCTTTACTTGATCCAAAAAACCAAATTTTTATGATTTTTTGCAAAACCACTTTTTCTTGAATAATTTATATTTTTACCCGTTTGCCAAATATGGATCACATTGCAATATTTTACCTATAAAAATAATTCATGGATATAAGCTTAAAGTAAAAACAATTTAAACAAAAAATAAATAAAAAATAAAAAATTTAAAAAAATAAAAAAATGTTTGAAAAAAAAAACATATGGTATTACATCATCACGGAACCACTCCGTGATAAAGATTTTGGGCCAAAACGGCCATCACGGAACCGTTCCATGAAAAGTATTCAATGGGTTAAATACATTTTAATACTGTTTTTGAAAGGATTTGATAGAAATGTTGAAATGCAAACCTCTAATATACATCCCAAAAAGATATATAGGTATATCTGTGTTTTATGGCTTTTATGATGAACAGCCAGTACCATTTAATATAAGACTTTGTCAGCCCAGTATATCTTTACTGTAATTAGAATAAAATAGGAAAATCTCCCAGATTCCCAATTAAATCCAATCCTAAACAATTCATGTCCTACCTGGCTTATGAAGGTCAAGCAATCAATTTCGCTAGCGGCTGCCAGGA
This sequence comes from Allygus modestus, assembly GCA_963675035.1. Lineage (NCBI taxonomy): Eukaryota > Metazoa > Arthropoda > Insecta > Hemiptera > Cicadellidae > Allygus > Allygus modestus. The sequence goes on along the minus strand of OY776113.1, from coordinate 132,970,469 downwards.
TACATAACCAAATAGTAAATTAACATTGTATGTGGGCCCCTGGGCAATTCAAGGGTAGGTGGGTTCTATAGCCATCAGGGGAGCAAAATCTGCCTGATGCTCACTCGGACATTTCTCTTCTGTCAGTGACTTAAATCCTTTTTGCAACATTGGCAATCTCAGTTACACCTGGAAAATATAATATAACATGTTTAAACAATCATCTGATCAAAAATCATCGTCTGCGATATGTAGACACTGAAACTTTAAACGCCGGCGATGCAAAGCCCTGAGGGATTTTCTAATATTTCATGAATTTAGACAGACATAGGAATCATAACAAATATACTGATATGCTATATATATGATGGGTTTTTGTTATGACAACACCTTAAAATTTGATATGGCGGATTTTCAATTTGATTACATGTATTTCAAAATTATGGTTATAAATAATAGGATTGTAGAGGTGTCTGTGGCTTGACGTGATACTGTTATTGTTTTAAATTTGTTTGTGTTTTTTAATACTACAGAATCAAAACATTAGATAATTACTAAAACAAAAATACCCAAATATAAAATTAAGTACTATTCATGTAGAAATTACGATAGTATTAACCATTTTTTATATGTAGGCCTAAAAATACAAACATTGCTCTGAGAATAGAATCACACTGTTGCTTGGCCAATCCCATTCCTTCAGAAATAAGATTTTATTACGATTCCACCAGATTCCTAGGTTTAAGTATGTTTTAGGTGTGTAAAATAAAAGGCTACTTCAGTTCCTTTTGTGGATAGCTTGCATATTGAATTGCAGGAGGCATGATTCCTGTTAGTAAATTTCAAGGCTCTGGTGGTTCTTTAAAAATCAGCGTAGTAAACACAAACTATAATTTGTGTTTCGTGTAATTTTTGGATGCAGAACACATATGTTTTAGCTTCACCCTCTGTAACTCCAAACTCCAAAAGTGTAATATTTATAGGTTGGTTTAATATTTGTTATTCTCTGATAAAATATATATTCCTGAATTCCACCTCCTACGTAAAACTGAATCTTAAGATTCCAATAATTATAGGATCAAATGAAGACTTAATACTTTTTGTAGTTAGAAGAATTATTCGTAAAATTGTGCTATATTGTCACAACTACGGAATAAATCAAGATTATTTGTTAAGTGATCACAGCCCTGCATCTCAAAATAAAAAGTTATCATTCCCCTTCCTCTCATCTGCATCAAATTATTCCATTAACAAATGTGGTCTTAAAATGAGTAAATTAATAAAATTGAATTATAAGGTTTTCAAAGTAAGCTAATAGAGTGGTGCTTTTGGTAAAATAATATGGGGGTAAAGGGGCGCTTAAATTGGAGTAAGCGCAAATATTGTTCCCTGGAAATCATAATTTTTCTCATATTAAAAATCTAAAATCAAATTATTGTCACTAAATTGAAGTATTAAAACCAAAATCAAATAAAATTATCCATCCCTATGCAATATTTGATCTTATTTAGGAAGTAGAAATCATTGAAATGGAGGAATTAAATATAATCAAGTTTCATCATGTTATTTGAGATTACAACATTGCAATTTTCTTATAGAACATGTGGGTTAACAATTTCAAATTAAGTACCTGGGGGGCCGAGCTTTGCTCGGGGGAAGGCCAGTCAGTTTGTTTAGATCACTCAGAGTAATATTTCACCACTTCCCCCTACTGATAATCAGATTTGTATAACTCATTTGCCTCTTTTCTACATTTTTTAAGGTCCCTCCAGTTTTTATTTATAGCTCAATGTCCCTTTGATTTATTTGACTACTCTATATATGTAATCTTCACTCAAATCTTTTAATCTCTGCTCTCAGGAAACCACATGTTAATAATCATAAACAACGTGAGTATTACTTTGACAGCTGCCTGGTTGATTATGAACAGCTGTTACAATTCTTTTGTTTTGATTTGAAACTCCATAAGCCCAATGTTAATTTTTTAACTTTTCATTTTAGTTTTTTTACATTATTTGATTTTTCGTGGGGATGAGGCCTGTCTAGAACTTATTTTTATCCCAGAAATTAGTTATTTCGAACATTTGAAGGAAATCGTTGGAGTCGTTTTTGAGATCAGTGTCACAAGCAAGCAAGCAAACCTTACTCATATTAGAGTATAGGATACAATGGAAATAAATTCAAATTAGACTGCTCTGATGTCACAACACGATAGCGGTCAAAGAAGTAAACAATGATCTTTAGAAGAGAGAAATTAAAACTTTGTCAATAGGTAGACAATAATCAAGGGTAGAGAGGTAAAATTGTGACAAAATATGTGACACTGGCCGAACAGTTTTTGGATTTTGTTTTATTGGACGTTAAGACGACTGTAACATGTAATATATGCTGTAAATGATGATTGAATCTTGTACTATTGGTGGCGTTAGAACTGTGTAATATCTGCTGGAAAAGACAATCAAACCACGTAATATCAAATGCCAAATGCCAAATGCTAAATGGCGATCAAATCATGTAATTTTATTTTGAATTTATATAACTATGTAATATCGACAGTAAACGTTAATTAAACCACAGAATTACATTTTTTATGAAAATTAGAATTTCAAAAGCCAAAAGTGCTGGGCCCTGTGTGGTAGCCCTGATTGTCCTACCCAAGGTTGGCCCTGGATCCTGAGACCTTGTGGGCCAAATTCACACACTCTTATCCCTTAACCAAACCGCTCCCTATGAAAAAATAACCACCAGCCACTATCTGTAGAAAATGTCATCCTAAATTAAAAGGACTGCTCACAAAAGTGCTGAATAATTTACATCAGAGTCTATACTTCTCATAGGGGGAAGGTTAAATCTGGTATAAATATAAAATATTTTTGTTTTTTGTTTTTGTTTTTTTTTGGGGGGGGGGTTTACTTAGGTGGTCCTAGAGCTTTAAATGGCTATCAAACAATGTTCAGCAGGATAATTACATAGATTGAATACATTGAATACATTGAATACTTGACCTCTCGGACCGAATTCATGTACTTTAACCACTACAACAGGCCACACCTGCATATCCAGTTTAGGGATCCCCCCCCTGCAAAGATTTTGTTTAGGGTGTTCAGGGGGCACCTCCCCTTAGCCTGAAAGAGGCTCCAGTGAATACATAAACCTGAAGCTAACCATCGTAAAAGTCCAGAGCCGTACTCAGCTTTCACGGGCCCCTGGGCAGGCCTGGTGGTGTGGGCCCTTATTGCCATCCGGATCCAAGTCCCCCAATCAACACGCCAGGGCCCCCCCTGACGGTCCCGTCCCCCCCTGAGTACGGCCCTGTAAAAGTCACACATAGTAGAAGTTCATATTTTCTGAATTCACAGTAGGAAGTTTATCTTAATTCACATTTGTATACAGGGGTATATTTAAAATTAATTAACTCCATAGTGAAATAAATAAAGCAAAACAAGTTTATTCATATAGAAACTACTCACAATTTGTATAAAAAATACAAGAATGAAACAATATATCAATTGTGATGCCATTAAACTGATAATTCATTTGAACAAACTAAATACAACTCTGTTTGATGCATACAGAACAATAATGAACAGATATTAAGGAAATGATCAGGATACATTTTCCAAAAGTTTGCCATTTTCAAGATATCAACCTTTAAAAAAATCAAATGGTAGCCAGTAATGGTAAAAGCTGGATACATCAAATTCAATACAAAATTAGCTCTAAACAAACATGACACAAGTGCCAAGTTTCAATTCAGTACCTCAAGTGTTTCCTAACACCCCACAGAAAACGTAGCGAGATGTACTATATGTTTATATTACATTTTTGTTTCTTTTTACTTAAGGAACAATATCCTGAAGTTTGTGTAGAGTCTGTAAACACCCACTTTTAAGACAAATGCAGTTGAGTCTCACAAACTCGACTCCCGATAAATCGACACTCTGGGAAACTTGACGGTCCATTTGGCGATCCGTACCTAATGCACCTCCACCTCCGGCACTTGACTGCACCTTGCATGCATTTCCTCAGTCTGTCTCGTGGTTTTTACGTTATAGTACAGTACTCTGCAGAGTGTGTTGGTAGTGTTTTATAACGTGTATCATGTTTTGTAATAGCGTGTACAGTGCTGTACAGTGTACAGTGTGTTTAAATATCATCTAATATACAATTACAAGCTCAAGCTTGTTTTTTTTCTCTTCCCAATGTAACTTTGTGCAAATTTGTGTAGCTCCCTTTTAATGGTTAAAAAATATCAAGTCATCCCTGCCTGTATATTGTTTAAGTGCACACATTATTAATGATAAATGAAATACATAGTTTTGTGTAGTATTTAATTTGTTTTTGATGAAATTTTGACTCTTGGTACATGCCACCACTGTCTATGTTTATTCCATTTAAGGTCTAAACTATTTGTTTATTCCTAACCGTACTTTTGAATACTTTAGTAGCTTATGGTCGTTACTCTTCAATGCTTGTTAGAATGAGTATTTTAAACATATAGATGATAAAATGCAGGTATTTTTCAACAATTGGGCTTAACACTAGAATTATTTATAGGATTTTTTTTAACAAAAAACAAAAAACTATTACAAAGTTTAAACTTGTAATTTAATAAGAGTTTACATGTGTGCAACAACTAAGTTTGTAATTGTTTGGTGGCGGAGGCGTATTTGATCAAGTAACCATACATTGGTGCTGATATTTTCAAAAGCAAATATGCTGCTGATAAATTATGTGAAAACAAATGTAAGCTGTATCAGTCATATAAACACACAACAATCCAATAAAATTGTAATATATATAACTTGTAAAATGTAACCGTTTTTTAACCGTATTGTAGTAAATTAAAAGATTACAAGCTTTCAATAAATTTTTCATTTATTTTTGGTCTTTCTCTAACAGAAAACGTATGATAGTAAGTACAGTATATGTTCTAAAAATAAAAAAAATATGTATTACTTGAGTTATAAATTTATTTTTAAATGCTCTAAAATACCGGTACCTGTTATAGTCCTGGTCAGGATATCTCTGGTACAGTGGAAAGCGGCTGTTTTAAAGCAGCTATTTTTCAGAGGCCCACCCTGTCTAACCCGTGTTATGCCGCTTGGCTGTGCTCATCATAAACAAGTACAACTCAATAACGATTAGCCATTTTTATTATAATAAACAATACTTAAAAATAATATGTTGGATTATGCTTTGGCTTTTAATTTATATTATTTTATATTAAATATGACTCAAATTGGTCCAATTAAACTAATCTTTCTACACTACGTTTATATTTGTTATGTAAAATCTAAAAGTATATGATTCATATATTTAGCATAAAAAATAGTAGACATTCAAAGACAAACAAACCATAATGTAAAAATGGATTTTAATTTATTTACTAAAATGGAAATGGCTTATCGCTGTTGATTTACCTAGTCCTCGTTTAGCTTTAGCGAAACCGTTACATGACGGTTGCGCTTTTGACAATTTGTAATATTGTTCAGTTTGGTTTGTGGAAAACAGAAAGTTGCCTGAAAAGAGCAAATAAAGGTTTAGTTTACCTCTTTGTTTGTATTATGTAAAATTATAAGAGTCTTGGACCGGTGATGTGATCCTGAAATGATGAGGCAGCCTTTAGCGCTGGTGATTAAGTATTGGAAACCAAGAGGCATTAAGGAGGGTCGGACCGGTGGGCCTCTAAATAATAGCTGCTTCATGGCAATCCCTTTCCTGTCTTGGACTATAGATATATAATTTTAAAAATAAGGTTACATACCTTGTCGTCATCAATCCACTATTCCATGTAACCTTATTTTTTAAGTCATAAAATCAATCGAGGAGGCAAATAGCATGAATAAATAGATATATAATTCCAAACAAAAGCAAAATATTTCTTGAATCTGGTTATCATGGCATCACTAATCAATAATGAAGATGAAATAACAGTCCATATGGGTCCTACATTGAGAAGTTCTACAGTCATGGATGTCAACATCGGCTGTTACTAAATATACAACTTAATAGGGTGTATTTCTAGATTATATACCATCAAATTTAATGGAATAAACAATTTTGAACCACACATGCAATTTTGTACGCTATTAATTTATATTTTTCAGGCCAAAAATGTATTAAACTTTCATAATCAATTAGTAGTTTAAAATTGGCCTAAAATTAAGTTTTAAAATACCGTACTTTTTAAACAATTATGAATCATATCACAAACATTAAAATACAGTAAGTAAATTATAAATAATTATATACGCAATAAATTACTATCGAGATGTGTGAACTATATAATAAATAAATAAATATTAACTAGAGCAACACCAAAATTAAATAACAAAATATACAAGCGTCTCTTATTATAAACAACAAAGTAGTAAATATATCACATGTTCAAGTAATACTTAATAAATTACTACTTCTAACAACGGGGTAGTCCAAAATGCAAAATAGAACATAAACGACCGACTGAAGCGAACGTCCAAATCGTGGTCGATCGTTCAAGAAATATAAAAGTGCAAATTTCTTAAAATCATGGGACATGTGGACCCTCAGAACAAGTGACCTAAGCCCAGTTCGTTTACACTTTAAACACTGGTAATATCTAATGTAAGAAATACTTACACTTTGGCAAAACTTTTCAAAGCCTACAGTAAAAGATATGGAGTATTCGAGTCCGCTCACATATATTTAGTCGGACACAACCAATAATGTAATGATGACAACTAATATTCCTTCTACGTAAACAGAGAACGGACATCAGACTTTTTACTGGTTGAAATTCAGTCAGCGGCTGGCACTAGTTTGTAATGAAGTCTGTAAGATCATTCCAAACAGATTGACTCCTAGAATGTCCTTAGTTTCTTCTTCGTCGGAATTATAAGCCTAAACACTGGTGTTAGAACTGGAGTATCTGGTTGATCCAGCCTCGGAACTCCGATATTCTGGTGTAGACGCCAGGCTGGTTGGGCTCGGCACACCCTATGCCCCAGGAGATGACTCCCGCCAGTAGCCAGCGCTTGTCAGGGCGTTGGATCACCATTGGCCCTCCCGAGTCTCCCTGCAACCCACCACATCGTCATGCCACACATCCACTACAGCGAGCTACTGATGCCCAGGCAGTAGAGAGTCGTCGCATATAAATACAGTGGAATGTGGACGATTCAAAATCTACTTTAATTAACATTTTTCTCTTGGTCCCTAACATTTTCTGTTTGAACAAAGTTTAAAAAACCAGGTTAATTTAAATTTGTTTTTGGATAGTTCAAGCTTTTTTATTCAGTCTAAATAAAAAAGCTGCCGTAATACCAAAAACTTAGGAATGCCCGAAAACCAGTGTTGCACAGTTGTTGGCATAAGGTCAAAGTCTTGGATTTTTATCACACTTAGAGGGGAGTGAAAACAGCTGGAACTGGAACTACTTAGTTCCAATGCTCTGGAAATTCAAATGTTTCCAAAAACAGCTGAAGCAGTTCGTTCCAAAAACAGTTAAAGCGCCCTGCAGGTTAAACCGACTACAGCTGGAACTGGTTTTGAAACTGGAAATCATATTAAAATTAACCAAAATTTTGAATGTTAGGGGAGAGGGGCACTCTTTTCTGGATTCCGAGGGTGCTGTTGGTAGTAAAATCAGCTGGCTCCAGTCATGACACATTTGGCGTTTCTACTTGCTTCGCCATTAGGCCAATGTTAACTTTCAAACGTCCCTCAGCAATGGATTATCCGATATAGTTCATTTATGGCTCACGTAAAGAGCAAAAATATACTTAACGATTGCAGTAAGCACAAAATTGTTATATCCCAAATAATAAACATTTAATACAAATTAAAAATACAATATTCCATATTTACGATTTTTTTATTTTCTTGACTTCAAAACAGTACAAAGACCAGTTACATTGAAGCATAACGGTATAATTATACGACAAGTCCAGAGAGGATGCAATCGGAGCACACAGTAAGCACTAAGATAATGTTTTCTTTATAATATCAACAATTAATAAATCTATAATCACTCTACAACTACACAACAATAGCAAACAAGCAACAGAGGTGTTGAAAATCGTTTCAGAAAAATAAAAAAATAACAAATATAAATATCGAAGTGACTACGTACACGTCCGACGTAAGCCGCTACCGCTTAGTTTAGGTTAGGTTAGATTAGGTTAGGTTAGGTTAGGCAGGAGGTTTTCGTTATGTGTCACTGGCTCTCAATCTGTTTTAAAAATCACAGGAAAAGTAACGTACGGTGCATCATTTGGAACGGACGTGAACAGTAGCGGCTCACGTCGGACGTGTACGTAGCCTCTGCCTATAAATATACTTTAACAATAAATAGATCAATTAGAAATGGTAAAAAGTGGTCGTGGGGGAACTATTTGTGATATCAGAATTCTACTCACTGAAATCGCTATATTTTTTGTTCTTTAAAATGGGATCCCCTCAATCTGTAACATTTTAAACTAGGAATGTTACGAACTTGAAAATGTGAGGATTTTTCAAACTGATCCCGGGTATGCCTACCACGCCCTTACATCAGCAGCTATGATGCTATTGGTTGATCGTTTTTGAGATAAATAAATACATTGTAGGGTGGGGATTGTATGCGGCAGGAAACAGGTGTGCCAACCCAAATAAATTTATACAAAATATTTCTCATTAATGGGTAATCCGGGTAATGTAGCTATTTTAAATGTTAGTGTGGGGTTAACCTAACCTTACCTAACCTAACTAAATAAAATATAACTCCATAATATTAAAATTAGAACTTTGAGAGCTCGTAGGCCAAAGCCCCGTGGTTGAGAGTTTATGGAAATCATCTAGAGGATAAGAGCTTTCGATTGATACCAAATATGTACGTATATAAAATAATAGTTTTTAGGAGTCGACAATGACCGAACAAAAATCAAGAAATTCTTTTAATAATATAGAAGATAGATTGTTATAAAATTATACATAATGAAAACTAACTTAGTCCTGCCTGTTATTGAAGTGGTTTAATGCATATGGGTAATTTCGGATCAGTCGAGGGAATTTTTTGGGCTTGGTTATGGTAGACAGTTGTCGCGGTCGATGTACAGCGTACATCCCTGGGATGCCACGCCTATTTCTCAGAAAGGAGAGGAAGGGGCGGTACTTCTGGGGCGATGCAGGTCTTTGTTACCATTTTGAATTATTTGAGTTACCAATATGAAATGGGACCAGTTTGAAACCAAATTGAAGGCCTCCCCTTTAAAATGAACCATAAATCTACGATTTAGGATGATCTGTTAACATAGGCCTAATGGGAGAAGCCGGTAGAATTGCAAATTGTTGTGAGCCCCCTTTTAAACAATATGCTATTAAGGGTAGAAGCAGTAAAATCTGTTGTTGGGTATTAAAGGTGTTTTATTCTGTTCTGAAAGCACTGCAAGATTGGAACTGGAAAGGAAACTGATTTTTCCTAACCTTTTATCCTAAGAAAAATAAACAATTACTTAGCTTTTTCTTGAACCACCCAACATTAACTTTTTCCTTAAATCGTGAACTATCCTAATAAATTATAAACGAAAGCATATAATTACTATGGATCGATTCAGTGATTCTATAACTAAATAAGCTAGGGAAAAAATATTACGATAAACTATTTATTGTTGTTGAATATGTCATCCCTAATTTCCCCTGCCTCCAAAATAACATCTTGGGATCCCCAAGACTTGAAATGTAAACCTCTACAAAATTATCATTAATAGTAAAAATATTTTTGTAATTATAGTGTGTATGGGTTAGTGACACATTTTAAGTTCTCTTAATATTTAATTTAAAAGGTATTTATGTGGCACACTGGACTTTTGTGGATACGATACTAATGTGTAATTACAATTACTGTACAGATCTGGCCAATAACAGCCATAGCAGTTACTCCAAGTATCTAGTGCCCTGACTGCACTCGATCTAGACCGTAACATTGAAGTACGGTTGAGGGCGAATCTCAGACTCACATTTACTGCCTTCAGACAGGGGTGCTATATGGTTGTCACACCCCAAAAATATTAAAAACCAAAATATTGGAAAATTTTAGAATTTACCAAGAAAATTTATGATTTACTAGTTACATAATGTAAACATAATAATTCTAACATTGTAACTTTTGACCATATAAGTAGTCCTACTACGATTTAAATTGAAATGTTACGATGTTGGGTTTATTAAATCGAAAATAAGATAATGGTACCTGTTCATGCTATTTGCTTCCTGGATTGATTGTATGACTTAAAAAATAAGGTTACATACCTTGTCGTCATCAATTCACTAGTTTATAAGATTACTAGTTTCGGGACTAGTTTTGTCCCATTATCAAATCTTGCTGTATCACAGAATAAAATACTGTCATCGTCTTGAGTTTAAAAACATTTCAACACTAAACACAAACTTGTATACTGACACATAGAAACATTAAAAATTTATAAATTTATAATAAGTTTACACTTATTTCCCATGTGTGGCCGGCCAAGGACAAGAGCAGACTCAAGAGGAGCTTTTGTCCTTGTCCGGCCACACATGGAAAATGAAGTGTAAACTTATTGTAAATTTTTAAATTTTTAATGTTTCTATGTGTCAGTATACAAGTTTGTGTTTAGTGTTGAAATGTTTTTAAACTCAATACGACAGTATTTATTCTGTGATACAGCAAGATTTGATAATGGGACAAAACTAGTCCCGAAACTAGTAATCTTATAAACTAGTGGATTGATGACGACAAGGTATGTAACCTTATTTTTTAAGTCAATGGTACCTGACCACAGGTTCAACCTAAATAGCTTTTAACAGCAGTTGGCCATTTGGTTAATACATAGATAGCATTATTAGGAGTAGATTTATTCTAAGTCAAACTTAAAATTCAAGTGGGATTTGGAACACACTGATGGCTGCTATTGGAATGTAAAATCCGTTTTTAACTCGATTAATAGAGTTTTATTAGGATAAACGTAATTTATTTTAGAAGGCCTTTCTAATTTAGTATGTACTTAAACTTAGTATGTAAATATGTATGTATTTATGTATTTATTATTATGTATTATGTATTTAGTATGTAAATATACTTTGACAACAAACTAATACTTTTTCTTATGTGTTATTATTATTAATTCTTGGCAAAATTTTCATATAAAAGACTAAGTTTCTAAAACAAACTCTTATCGTTTGTTTTTATAGAAATCTCCCCCCCCCCAGAGTTAGGAAATCTGGTCAAAACTGTTAAGACCTTTTAGCCCCCCCACCCCCATCGGCGGAATAATTTGTTGTTGCAATGTCCCTGCCCCACGCTTTGTTGTACTTGGACTTATCTGTGCCCTTGTTTCACAATCTTTTTCATACTTTCCCCTGATATCAAAATACACTTCAAATTACCTCACAAGAGTCGAAGCCTCCTTTCTTCCAGCCTGCACAAATGAAGATTTCTGGGATGTGTTCAATATAGCCTGCAGCCCGATACATGGTCTCACAGACTGTGTTGTTGATCACTGGCACTGAAACCTCTTGCAGCACACTGGGCAGCGGTCCATCTAAAGTTAAAGTATAATTTAAGTGAATTTTGAATTTTTCAATTTAAAAACTAATTTGTTTTTGTTGCATTAAAACTAGCCAAAATTAAATATATTGCACCCTACAAAGGCCAATATAGTCCTATAGTCAAATATTAGTCATGTTAATCTAATGATTTTCCAGTAACATTTTAAGAAATATAAGGGGAAAGAATATGTGCAGTTTTATAAACTGCCTACGCGAAACTATCCATATTAAAATATTTTGAGACAGTTTTCCAAGTTTCAAAACACTGGAAATATTTGGTGTGGTCACGTAATCTAAATATTTGTTTGCAAGGGCATGTTGGGTCTGTTAATTTGTTTGAACTACTAAAGTTTGTTTTAAAAATATTGAACAAAATCATCTTTGAATAAAATTCATATATGCCTCTACTTAATTACAATAAATAAACAAGTAAGTTCACCTCAGCTGTTTAGACCACATTCATAACACAGTAATAAATACTATAATGACAAATAATAGTTTTTAGTAGATAAATGTATTTACTGAAAAAAAAAAAACGTTCTACACCCCTCCCAATTAAGATCAAGAAAATATGTATGTATGTATATATATATATACATATATATATATATATATATATATATATATTTATTCTTAAATATTTTTAATTTACTTGTTAATTTTTGTGCACAGTTTATGTTACCTGAGACCCTAATCAAAAGTGCATTATGTACATTGTCATGAATAAGGAGTTTCAATTGGAATATTTTCAACATTTTCTAGTCTGATGGACCTCCCTCCCAAATTCACTCTGAGTTTCGGGACTGATATTTTACAAATATTGCCCTGCATGTACTACAAAGTGAAAAAGGTTTGCTTGGCTGGCTTCTATTATTGGCTTTGGGTAGACTTCCTTTAACCATACCACTACTTATGAGTACCTTTATCTTCATTAATAGACTTTATATTGTTCTATCATTCAAAAAACTTACAAACACTTTGTTTCACACTCAACCTTTTTAAAACTCTTGTATTAGTATTAAAAAATAATGGAAGGTTGTTCTATGATAGGTTTCTCCCTTGCGTGAAGTTTACAGGTACTTTAAATCCTTGTAATAGGATTTCTGGTTCACACGAAAAAAAGAATATTAATCTGTTAACACGAGGCTCATCTAAAAAGTAAGGAACGTTTGCTTACTGAACCTAGCACATCTCCCCCATCACCACAATTATGTCTGTTGCAGTCAGGGGCGGATACAGATAATTGTTTTAGGGGTGGGGGAGTCATGAGTGAAAACATATCTAAATTGTCAAAATACAATAACCTTTATGGTGAAAAATGGGTAAAATACGTGAAGTCTGAGGTTATGGGGACCCCCATGACCCCCATGACCTCCCCCTATCCGCGCCTGGTGGCAGTCCACTCACCACCCCATCAAAGTATGAGCCGAGTCTCGATGCTGTGCAGCTACGCGACTTATTTTTACAGCGATTCAAAATGGCGGCGGCAATCGAAAATCCCGCCAAATTTGAGATCCGCAGTGTTATCAGTTTCTGAATGTGCAAAATGTCTGACCTATTGGAATTAGTAGACAAAAACCAAAGAAAGTTGATGGTGAAGTTCAAAAAACAAGATCTTAAAATGTATGTCATTTGCTAAAATTTTAGTGGCTGTTTTCCTCAAATTTTCCTCAAGTCTTTCTTTCAAATCATCTTTAGCGAGCAATGCCTCAGATCCTCGTCGTGCACCATGGATTTTCATTCATTAAACCCATTGCACCATTATTTCCCCTGAAGACTTGTTTGCACTTACACTATAAACGTTCTTTGGTGTTTTTCTAAAAATGTGCAAAACAAAAAATGCAATGTGCAAAAAATTTGATTAACTTGGCAGGATTTTCGATTGACGCTACCATTTTTAATTGCTGTAGAAATAAGACCTGTGACTGCACAGCAACACGATTCAGCCCATGCTTTGATGGGGAGGTGAGTGGACTGCCACACACGCAATCACGGTGATGGGGGAGCTTTGCTAGGTGCAGTAAGCAAACGTTCTTTACTTTCTGGATGACTCTTGTGTTTTAAATTAAATCAAATTAATGTGTTCCAAATTAAATCAAAATAAAAAATAAAACACAAAGCAGAAGAAAATACTTACCTTCATAGAGTCTGCCCCATCCAGTGACATAAGCTGTGGACCCTACAAAGTTAGTGTCATCTTGAGGGACACAAACTGGGATTATGTTGGGTTGGAATGTAACAGGTTCGTAGAACCGCAAGAGAGCCAAGTCATATTCAAACGTTCTTGGGTCAAACTGAGGGTGGGAGGCAACGATTTGGACTCTCCGCTCCTGATAGCCGTATGGCTCATCTTCCTGAGACAAGTCATGCTCCCCTAGTCGAAGCAGCAAATCACTCGGTGCCACGCTGAAACAATTAATCATTGTAAATGAGAATCATTAAAGAACTTTACGTCAACAACAGTCAATAAACCCTCTCTTATCTGGCCCTGTAATATCAAAAACTTCTGATTTTCAGCAACAATTTTCAGCATACCCTTTTCATTTATATTTTAGAAATAAAATAAAAAGTTAATGTCAGTTGACTAGTGTTTTAGCGGGCAGTCTGTGAGAAGGGTGGTTACAGAGTGAAGTGTCGCGACTAAGGGGACCTTAGAGTCCATGGCCTGTTAGGCAGATGTGGATACAGGCGGGAGGTCATGGGGGTCATGACCCCCCCCCCAAACCTTCACGTATTTTACCTATTTTTCACTGTAGAGATTACGGTATTTTGACAATTTATATATTTTTTCCATTCATGACACCCCCTCCTCCCAAAACGATAGTCTCTATGCGCCCCTGCTGTTAGACCTAGGGCCCATGTAAGTGTTCTGGTTTCCAGTTATTCTAAATTGTATTGTTCTTACATTTCCAGGCTACTCGTCCTTAATAAATAACCAATTCTAAAAGTATTAAAGTCTTTTTATTGAAACCAAACTGATATTTACCATAACGATTACATTTGTAAACGTAGAGCTTTTGGGCTTTGTTTGATTAAAGTTATATTAAAACAGATCATGTCTGTTCATTTTATTCAGCTAGTCCTTGTGATGGCGAGCAGGTTTATACTGTTTGGCTGGCAGATTAGCTTGCTTGTTGCGTTATTTGATGGAGGTGCTGTCACTGCTGCTTCCAGTCCACACGTCAGCTATACCTATTAATTTGATTTATGCAATTTTTATACCAATAACACAAAGTCACCTGTTTTCCCAGCCTTGCTGGAACTCTGAAAATGTTTTATGAGAATAACGAGATATTTACTCTCGTAGTTGGTATTGATCCCTGAAGAAAAATGCTGGTCTATGGTGTTAGAGTTTTTAACATAAAGGTGGCGAACTAGATAAGCACAAACCTTAAACCCAAACAAATATTTTAGTACATGAAATCAAAGCCAATGCGGAAGGTTGAGGTGGGTCAGAGGGATAATCCCCTTCCCACCCATAAAATGTTGCATGTTTATTTTTAAAGCGGCCACCCCCTTTTTTTCCTCCTCCCCTGAATCTACAATAGCCTTTCTGAAATATTTTGTATAATTGCAACCTTGATAGTGCTCTAACCTCAGAATATTACCTTAGGTTCTGTTTTTAATTCTAAAATATTTTCACACTTATATTTTTATACAGATACGGTAAAATAATCTGGGACTTAATTACTCTTAATATTTTTATCTGTGTGAATTTGTAGGTCACCTTTTTTATGATTCTATACACTTCCCTTGTTCTTAACTCCATTTAACCTTGATGCTTATTATCATTACATGCTTAGGACTCGAGACTGGTTTCCATAGTTAAGTATATTCCCTAATATATAATTTTTATTTACTGAAACAAAACCACAAGTAAATAACAAAAACCTTGATGTCAAACTGCTTTAGAGGAAGTGTTTAAAATAACTAAACTAAGCTGCATGGACATTGAAGCAGTTGTTTTACATATATCCATGTATAACTTTTATCGGTGCCTCATTATATTTGCAGTGCTAAGGACAGTTACCACATTTATGGGTATCTATAAAACATTTTCCTTAGAGGTAGCATTTCCCACAGGATAATTCTGTAGGGGGCTTGAAGGTATAACCTAAAGAAATTTACAGAGAAATCCAATATAAAATAATTGTACTTTTAGTTATCCAATTAAAAACCCTGAAAAAACTATGGAATATCTAATGTTTTATTATTTACTGTCTTTAATATGTTTTTGAGGAGAAAATAGGTATCTACGCTTAACCAAAAATTTAGTTTCTAAGGACCATATGTATGGTGTGATTACAAAAAAAGCTTAAATTATGAGTAGTATTTTAATGTAACTGTACTACCTTCAATCTATTGTGTTTGTAATTTTTAAGTTCAGTGAAACCTCTAATACTCAGACTAATAAATAACAGAAAATTTTTAGAGAGGAAAATGTGAATATCAGATAAGTTATTAATCAAAAGACAGTAAGTTATGAAAAGTGCAACAATCCTTAAACTGCAGTCATCTCGCTCTTTCAAACCCAAAATTCACTGTTTTGCTTTTACCTTACTTAAACCAGAGCCTTCAACAGGTCAGCAAAACAAGTTACAGTATATTGTTTAATAACAATTCCAGTCTACTCTCACAATATGCTAAATACTTCCTGCTTATAAAATCTTAACTTGCCTCTTGCATTATTTAACTATAAATATTCTGATGAACGATGTAACTATCCCCCCTTCTTTACATTGATGTCAACTAATTGATATGAACAGGTAATTTTTTTCCTTAGTGTTGGTCTGTGCATAAGTTATAATTGAACTTTAATTGGAATATAAGAGGTCTAAGAAGGGGTTACAGTCATGTAATATTTTGCTGTTCTATCTGATATCTCCCTCCTCAACGGATTATTTGAAACCATTGATTCATGGATCATTTTAAATATCTAAAAAATACCCAGCAATTTCAGTGAGTAGAATTTTGATGTTAAAAATAATAATCTTTCAATAAAATTTGAAAATATTCAATACTTGCGATTTTGTTATGGGTTAACTATTTGCGGTACAGTATCAATATTCTGTGCACTGAAATCACTAAGTATTGTTTTGCTCTTTAAAATGAACGCTACATTAACATCTTCAGGAAAATACGCTGAGGAGGGACTGAATTTGAAAGTTGACATTGGTCTTATGGGAGAAACAGTTAGAAGCAGGTGACTGGAGCGACTGGAGGACTTAACGAATCACAGGCTCCTTGGTAGTGAACGTGTTTAATCATCACTCAAATAATAAAATTAAATAAGCTTGAAAACATGTTTTTCAGTCTACTCACTTCTCAACACAGTGAGCTGCTGTGATTGCCCAGTTTTCATTCAGGAGAGCTGCTCCGCATTTGTGTAGGTAAGTAGAAGTTCTCCATTGTCGTAGAGAAATCTGAAAAACGTAACTATGATAATTTTGAGTAAACATAAAATTCAGTATAATTTAAAATGTATTGTCCACAAAATTTGTATTATTAATTTATAGCATGATGGTAAACTTCATTATCAAAAGCTGGTGGAAGTTTCGGCCCGAATAATTCCAAATAAGTCCACCAACCACTTACTGTCGTAATGTAATGAACAAAAGGCTACGATAGTGAAATTATTACCTGCCAAGGCCATTTGCCGAAAGTGGCTTTATCTCCGCCGACGATCCTTGACTGCGGGAAGAGTCGACGACCGCAGACTGCAAGCAGAAACAAAGTGTTAAAAGTGACCATGGCCATGGCAAGACCGCCACCGCTTCGGCGCGGATGGAGAGGAATGTAGAGGAGCAGAGCTGAGTGCGCATGCTCTGTCCCCGAGCAGTCGCGCACGTGCGAGGCAACTCACATCTCACCTGTTCCTCACTCCTCGCATTCCTACATCCTCTCCATTCTTTTCTCACGCATATCCTCTATTTTTACTCCACTAGTATGGGTTTAAATTATATGTTAGTCGACTATTCATTATACTCGGTTTTTTTGCTCCGTTTGACCCCACAATAGATTATGTTTGAGGTTTAATCGATTTAAATTGTTCAGCAAATAGCCTAAATAAGTTATCTGTAGCAAATGAGCTGTTCTACTCTCGTATGACAGTGTTACGTTAAACCACGACTGAAAATAATTGACCGTACATAACATGAAACTAAAGTAACCAACGCAACCTGTCGGTTCACAATTTTAGTTTATTCCGTTGTCTACAAATGGAGACGATTTCATTAATAGACTAAACGTATTTATCAGTGACTGTAAAAACTGATGTATAGGTACACTATTTTATTTCTTATTTGACCTAAAATTGCATTTTTATTTTGAAACGTATTAATATATAACTAATATTAGTTACCTTTTCGTGCAATTTCATTTACCACGTGCCGCGACGGCAATAGAAAAATCAATATTATAAAAATGGTGCATCGTCTTGTATTTCAATAATTACACTGTACTAAGCTATTTCTAGAACTCTTACGTTGGAATATGAAATATCCACTTGTCTAAACCAAATATCACGCTGTATTTAGAGAACAATAACGCGCTGGAATGAGTAATTATATAAAAAGAAGACTCTTTAACTGAAACCTGCGGTTTAGTAATGTTAAAAAGAACCTGCCAAAACCTCAAGGGCAAAACAATTAAACCGAAACAAAAGTCATAACAATAATCGGCCAGCAATAATATTATTATTACAGCAACAAACGTGTTTACGTGTGAGAACTTGACTGGCGGCCTTAGTCCTTGAACCCCGTTCAAGGTCACGGACCTCCTCTCAAACTGCTGCATCTTATTGCATCGTATTCTGGTAAAAACATCTATTTTTAACTTCTTTGCTCTTATTTTATAAGCTGTGTCCTTATCTTCCATGTTCTTTGTTCTTATTTTGCTCTAATTCGATTTGTTGCGTTATTGTTTTTATTTGTTTATATTCTAAATTTTAAGTTGTGTATTTTATGTTTTCTTACTATCACTATGTCGGTCAGATTGAAAGTTAGCCTAGGCCTATCTTGCAAAATTTAACTTGTTCAAAAATGTATTACCTATAGAAACGAATCTTGGGTTTTATTCACTGCAAATGTGGGGTTTTGTCTCTTGATAAATGGAGTTTTAGATACTTCCTTGCCCCCGTTGGTCAGGAAATACCTTAAATTTAGAGACGAATGTATTCTAATGTAGTGGTTCGTTCTTTTCCAAATATATTTTGTATCAATGAACAACTCATAAGTGATTATTATAAGTAAGATGATGTTTTATGTTTTGCCACCGAATTGTTAA
The DNA here is from genome assembly GCA_963675035.1 of Allygus modestus. Lineage (NCBI taxonomy): Eukaryota > Metazoa > Arthropoda > Insecta > Hemiptera > Cicadellidae > Allygus > Allygus modestus. The sequence continues at coordinate 132,951,659 of OY776113.1, read as the reverse complement.
AACTTATTGCTTATACTTTAAATCAAAACAAATGCAAAATTATTAGACAGCAAAATCAGAATATCGAGAATAGTACCAATAACTTTAACGATTATGTATAAATAAATTCACACATTTGATACAAAACTTAGGATCAAGCTACAAATTAGGATCAAGCATAAAAAAGAGATACTTCTTTGGCGTTATAGATAATTTGAGTAGACTTACAAATTAGGCAACAATCTAGGTATTAAAGTTACCAGATACAAATAAAAAAACTGATCTAAGGTAATTTAATCTAATTCATTATTCACAATATATTTTTGTGTATTAAAAAAATAATAATTGTTTACAAACATACACGTTTTTTACTATGATATTAATGACTTATTTAATCATCATTCTACTAAAAAAAGGGACAAATTCTTCATCTATAATCTCCAAATTCATTACTGTTGCACCTTTTAAGAGGAATAAATAATTATGGAGCATAATTAAATATAATACATTTTGTTACGCTTCTCAAATGTACGAACCAAATGTATTTATAATGTGTTTGTGTACTATTCCCTAACAGAGCCACTATATTATAAGCTGAAGCTTGTATTTGTTTATTTTATTTTACCCATGCTGCAGGGTACGATATTACTGAAGTAAATTTGAATTTGTGCGTTAAGATAGTCGATCAAGATATTTTGCTTGGTAAATATACACTTGAAAATTAAAATTACTTTCTTAATTTTTTAATGTTTATACCCGAGATAACCTAGCCATTACTGTTTTTTACAGCTCATTAGGCAATCCAATCACTTGGCAGGTAGAAATTCGACTAAGGACATCCAACAGCTCCACAGTCACATTCTGGGAGGGGCTTAGGGAAGAGGATTTAAAGGGGGTTCCAGCTACGAAATATTTTAAAATGTTGGCCAGCTTCTCCCATAAGAGTTGTTGTATCGGAATTCAATTCCATTAAATCATCCGTATTTTTAGTAATTAAAATGGTTCAAATTAACTACCTCGGCTAATTTGTCTAAGAGTTACAAAGCTTCAAAACAAAATTGATCTCAACATCTGAAAAGAAGGTATAAATTCGGAATCTTTGTGAATGATCTTTGTGACTGGATTTTTTTGACCCTGTTAAGTGTGCTTTACTGACCGTCCAAGTAGTCTGTCATGTTGATGTTCTCGGTGTTGACTTCGTTATGGACGACTGCAGTGGTTACTTCTGGGACGGCGGTCGTGGAGGCGGAGGAGGTGTTTGCCATGGAGACGAAGGTCTCGTTCAGTTTGGGAGCAGCAGTCGTTGCCGACATGGCCGCAGTCGTTGTCGTATTCTCGGCGGTCGTTGGCAATTCCGTGATGTTCTGGGTTGTAGGAGTTGTTGATAGAGCAGTGGATAATGTTGAAGTTAGAGGTGAAATGGTTCCAGGCTTGGCTATATCTAGAACAATTGATCCACCTTTAATTACAAAAATATTTGAAAGGCTTTGAAAATTGAAGTTACGTGTTAAAGCAATATACTGTATATCAATAAGAACAAATAACTTGCTAATAATTGTTGTATTTACATCTTGTGTATGGGGTTTCCGTGGTTTAGTGTTAATTTGAAATTAATATTTCTACCTGTAAATTATTATATTAGTAAATTACATCTGTAAATTCACTTTTATCATTTTTAAATTTTAATTAAGTCACAAATCCATATAATTTCACTGGTATCTTAAAGAACAGATTACGTTTAAAGAACTATTATTGCCACCCCGCACGACATAGCAGCTGATTAATTTGCTACTACATGGCACAAATTATTCATATAAATATAAATTAAAAGGAAGGTTCTAAAAAAACTGTAATTTTACCGGGCCCGCTTGGTAGAACTGGCTTTGCAGGGTCCTTGCATTTCGTCATCCAATTTCAGAGAGTAAGTAGGATAAAAGTGGCTTGCGTTATTTTGAGTTTGTGTTGAGATAGTCGATCAATATATTTTGCATAAAACTACACAAAAATAGGTTGGTTCCATAAAAATTCCCGCCCTCTGGTGTGAAAGAAAGCTTTACTTTAGGTAGATCATGTAAGTTATCTAGGTAAGAAAAGAGAATATCATTACAATAATTCTTTGTAATTGGTTGGGGATATTTTATGTCTCTCTAGGGTACTTCGTTTTGGTGTTCAGTAAAAAATTCGACAAAAGACGGCCTAGCTGATATTTGTCAGAAACTTATTAACCCAAAAATGTTGGCATCTTGCAGTTGGTCGGGTTAAAGGAGTCTTCTAAATTTCCAGAGGTATATAAGACAGTCATACCTGTAACAGGCGATGAGATGTGGGTAGGGCCGGAGCTAGGGGTGGACACAGGCACTTGTACCCAGGTCGGTGAAGACTGAGTGGCGTGGTTGTCAACTGGCATGGGTGACAACCCTGGCGTGGTTGTCGATGGTTTCTTTTCATCTGCAATTTTTAACATAAATCTTACGTTGAGTTAATTCATTTGTTTACAGTCTTTACTAGTTTATAGCAAAGTTTTAACCTGCAGCGTTCTGGAAGTATAAAAAATGTGTGAATAAAATAAAATATTGGACAAAATCTTAAAACCGGGTATTTAAAACTTGGGGTAATTACCCCGGGTAAATACCCCACATTTATGAATACCCTGGTACTTTGGGTATTTATGATATTTTACGTAAAAACGCCAATGTAATTAATATCTACCCTTACTACACTTGTTATTGTCAAAGTATACCATTTGAGGATATTATAATGATGACATTAATTAGTTATTTTATCAATAAATAAATAATAACATGGAAATGTTTGTAAAAAGACCTGTCAAGCTTACAAATCACACCACTGTCGAACTATGAAGGAACTGGTTAAACTAAACATTCTATACAAATTTAAAAATATTCAATCTTACAATTGGACAAATATAGAAGACAACCACAATGTATTTGAATTTCAATTCTTTTCTTTTAAAATATTAAATCTATTAAACAATCCAAAAGACCATCAAAGTATTAAATACCCAGACCTGGGTATTTATCTCGATCTTATTCAGAAGTTAAATGTGTGTGGTAACCATACTCTTCATAACAGTTTTATGATAATTTTATAATCTTTACAGCATGGGAATCATAATAAACCTAGTAAAAATTCCCTAAATGTTATACAAATAATAAATACCCACGTTTTGGGTATTTACCCGGGGCTTGGGGTAAGTACCCATTTTTTATTTACCTACCCGCTGGGTATTTACCCGGCCCATATCACTACTCATACAGTATAATATTATTTAAAAAACAAAGAAAGGGTCGAAAAGTTCAACAATGTCTATAAAAGAACAGTCAGATTATTTTTAAATGGTTCCTAAACCCTCATATAACGTCATATAAGTCGTCATATAACGTACACAAATCGATGCTTGGTTTTTAATTGATCCCAGGTCCGTGGTTATTGTCCATTGTGATATGGAATGTGAGCGATTTCAAAAGCAAGTACTGTATTTACAAACTAGTCCAATATGTATCCCAATAATATTACTTGTGTAGTGCAGTAACATTGGCATTGTGTCAATATATATAAACACCGAGGTATAGTATACTCGTATCATACCCATATCATCAACATCATTGAGATAAGCAGTGGCGACTCACTATTAACGGGGCTAGAGCTGGGGGTGGAGCCAGGCTTGGAAAGGGGCGGCACGGGCACCTCGTCCACGGTGGTCCACGTGACCAGGAGGGGCGAGGAAGTTGTGGGACCGATCACGTTGGAGCTCTCCTCATCGTTCTCCAAGGAGGTGTTGGTCGGCGACTCCGTGGTCAGCTTCTGGACCACCTCGTTGCTGATGGTCGTCGCTTCAGAGGGCGGAGGGGGTTTCTGCGAGGTCGCTGCTGTCACCACCGGCAGCTTCACGTAGTTGGGGTCGGTCGTCGTCACCGAAGGTACCGGTTTCGTCGTGGGCTTAGTCTGAGGTTTGGTCGAGGAGGGTTTCGGCCTGCTCGTCGGTTTAGACGTAGGTTTCGATGTCGATTGTACCGGTCTATGCGTGTAGGGTTTTGAGGATGTCGATATTGTCGGTCTTTTCGTAGGCGAAGGTTTTGAGGGTTTTGTTATCGTACCATTGTAAGGTTTCTGCGGTCCGGGTTTCGCGTAGGTAGTCGTATTTGAAGGTTTTGGTTTTGTCGATACTGCCGGTTTGCTAGGCGGCCTCGATGGTGGCTTCGACGACGGTGGCTTCGATGACGGTGGCTTAGACGACGGCGGCTTCGAGGAAGTGGTGTTCAGCGAGGGTTTGGAACCAGAAGAGGGTTTGCCGGTACTCGGAGGTTTCAGCGACGGCCGACTGGACGGCTTCGGCTTGGCCGTGTTGGCCTGCGTGTACGGTTTGCTGGAGGTGAAGGGTTTCGACGAGTACGCCGGGGTTCCGCTCACCGCGGGTTTTGGCGTTGTCGGTGGTTTCTTGGCGGGTTTCGACGTCGTAGATTCCGGGGTAGTTCTCGGTGTCGTCGTCGATTGCGCGGCCAGATTGTCTGTGGTATTTTTTACGTTATGCACGGATTGATAAGTGGAAATGTGATAGTTTTCTGTCGACAAACTAGGGAATTCTTCTGCAATATGATTGCTATCTAGTGGCTCGGCAACCACGTCGTTCTGCTCGGCAAGTTTGCAACAGCTACCAAAGTAGAAGCGGTCGATGCAAGTCCCGAGGTGAGTGCCATTGGCCTTGGCGCAGGAGAAGGCGAACATGCAGACCCCCGTCTCGCCAGTCCTGCGACTCAGGCAGGGGAGGTGGCGGATGTTCCGACCAAATCCTACAACAGAAAACAGTCAATGTAAAATATCACACTGTAAACACGCTATGGAATACGTGATTAATCCACCTTTCATTACTATATCAGGTCAAGGTAAATATCAGAAAGTAAACTATAATACATTTTTTCAATCAGCCTCTCAATATATTTTTAAAACTGTTATTTTTATGCACATTAAAATCGTGATTTTACCATCATAAAACTAAATAGCACAACATGTCAAGGAAAATTTAATATTACGATTTTAAATTCAAGATAAAATAAAGCAAATCTGTCAATAAACATCGCAGATCTCAAATTGATTTTCTCAGAAACAGAAATTCATTTCTTCATTGGTGCATACATTTGAAGCTCAGTGCCGACTCTCACCAGAAATCACACTCCGAATATTCTATACAGGGTATTTCCAACTAAATGTTACTAACTTCGGGATATTGTTCCTTATGTCAAAAGGAACATAAATCATCATATAACAGGGGGTCGATTACTGTCTGTCTGTATGTATGTGGTTTTTACTTTATAATTTATATTTTTTAAACGGCGTGACCAAATTCAACCAAACTTTGGTTAAATATTCTTCTTGGTAAGTCCATTTTTGGAAAAAAGTATGTCAAAATCTCTCCGTTTAAAAATAGCGGTCATTGCACATTTTTAACCTTAAATATCTGAAAAATAGAAATTTTACAAACAACTTTCTAGCATATTAAAAATTAGAAAATTGAATTACAAATCCATATCTTTGTATCCAACATTTAAAGTCGGGTTACAATTAACTAAACTATGACTGAAAACTAAATGGATGGCTAAATTTTGCTATCATACCTATAAACATTTAGTTTTAATTTAGCTCAGCATTAAATTAATCTTCTGTTGCTTGTTAAAAACTGTTAGGGAATGATAGCAAAATTTAGCCATGTGTTCCGTTTTTCAGTCATAGTTCAAATAATGTTAACCCAATTTCAAAAATGTTAAAGCAGATATGGATTTATAATAACATTTTCTAACTTTTAATATTCTAGAAAGTCTTTTGTAAAATTTCAAGTTTTTTAGATATTTAAGGTTAAAAATGTGCAATGGCCGCCATTTTCAAACGGAAAGATTTTATGACATAACATTTTTTTCTAAAAAAGGACTTACAAAGAAGAATATTTAACCAAAGTTTGGTTGAAAATGCTCAAGCCGTTTTAAAAATATAAATTGTATGCTAAAATTACATACTTATAGTAAATGAAAAGAAATATACCCCCAGTTATATGATGATTTACGTCCGTAATGACATAAGGAACAATATCTCGAAGTTAGCGACATTACTTAGGGAACACTCTGTATATCTAAACTTCATCCACCACCTATCTAGTTTGAGATTTGTCACTCAGGTTTATTTGTCATTTTAAACTTAGTAGCTGTAGTATAGATTATTACAAATCTTATTAGAATGTTTTCCCTCGATAATCAGGAATCATCTACAAACCTTAAAGAAAAATAACATCAGTGAAGTAATAGCAATGAATAACTACCACGAACTACTTACAAATTAAAAATATGTAGTACAAAATTGATATATATGCACTTATTAGGGCGAAAGCCTAGTTAAAACATATAAATCAGGATCGTCCACCAGTCCGGTTAAATCCAAGTGTCATGCAGGAAAACAAAAAATTAGCTCATAAAAACATACTAATCCTTACACTTGGTGCCAACTATTTAAGGAGCATATCTCTTTATTACTTACCTCTCTATTATTTTTATTAGTAATATCAACTGTAACCTTTAAATTATGGGTTTTATGTTGGAACCTGGGAAATTACAATTTCTATAACAAGTGTATATTAAGTACATTCCTAATCGTCATGTACATGTCACCTTGTAATGATACCATTAGATCGTACTATAGGATCCTCCCTTTAGAAATTATACTGCGTTTTAATATATGTAAATTGTGATAAGCAATATCAAACATGTTAAGTATGACATGTAAATAAAATATCGCAGTTATTGACCCTTTCTGGCTTTTTGATTGTGGTACAACCTGGTGGGTGTTGTGACTACTTGGATGCTTAGCCAGTGACGTATTTTATTTTGGGACTGATCACCCCAATTTAAAGAACATTATCCCAGCAGAATTGCTAGCTTCTGCAAGTTGGACGAAACTTATTGATGCATCTCATGCTGGTTCAACAATTACCGTTCTAAGATTGAAGGAATTTATCAAAACTCATTAATTGGCATAAATATAATAAATTATATATAAAAGTGCATGTAACTTATTGGCCTTGACAAAATTAAACATTTTCCCAACAACTAACAACAGTTTTAAAGCAATTACACATGTGTTATAAAATTGAAGACATTCAGAAATTATTCAAATGCAGCAGCTGATAGGAACTATTTTATTGGCGAATTTTTTTCGGTTTTGATGTACTACGGCTAATGTTTGGAAGATTTAAAGATTACTACATTGGAAATGCCATCAAGACTAGAAGTGGAACACAAAAAAAACGGGAAGTCCTGACGAGAATCACAACGGATTTGGCGCATTAGCATGTGCGAAGAGGTATGGCAGTTGTTTATTATTAAATAATTTATATGTTCCATCATTCGCATATTTCATAAATTTTGAAACACTCTAACTATTTTAAATCCAGCAAAATTGGAGACAGCCTTTGACCTTTTATTCATGTTAGATTAACGAAATTTATTACCAAATGTGGCATAAAGACATAATAAAACATGTCAGTCTTATCATGTTTGTTGATGATTATAGTGAATTATGTTCAAACATTGTCCTAATAACTATATATAACTTGAATGTATTTTTATTGCATTTAAAAACTATTATACGATTTGAATTGTTAATTACTTTCTTTAAATGCCATGTAAGTTATGTAAAACAACTGAATTTACGTTATTATTGGTTGTTATGTCCTATGAAAACTGTGTGTACGAATATTATGTAACGAATTGTATCAGGAGTGTTTTGTTGAATGTAAGATACATAGTTAGAACCAATACTATTATAAGATGTAAATTACAGGACTTTCTTTGTACCACCATCCTTGGACCATGTTCCTGTTGACCGCCCGCTAGACTGAGAGGACACCCTCTAAAACAGCGACTAAAACTTCTAGACGGTAAGTCTCCTTCTTCGTGGTGAGTGACGAAAATTGTATAAAAACTATTACTGGACGATTTTACCTGCATATATCATTCCCATTTATAAACAGTGTTTTATTTAAACATATTCATGAACAAAGTGTTCAAAATAAAACAATAACAAATAAGAATAAAGACATGTAAATATGTAAAGCTTTGTAATTTCGTAATGAATCTGATAGTTGACTTTTGTGATTAATTATTATAACAACTGTTGAATGTTTTAAATTTAAATGAATTTGTAAGGTAATAAATTTCGTTCTTTGTTAAATTCAAGAATAATTATTTGTCTCAATCCATCATCTAATTGACAAAAGTAAAAATATCTCAATTTAAAAAAAAAACTGCCATATCAAGTGTCAAAGCATATAACCCCTTCCAACATAAAAGAAGAACCACCCCAAAACCCTGAGCTAGACTGGAGCCGTTGGAAGGTTACATTTTGGTGCCTGAACGTGGGGCTGAATTTTAAAGCCTCTAGTAATCGTAATATTTGAAACTAATTATCCAATTTTAGTCTAATATGAAGGAGTCATGAAGAAATAAATTATTTTGGATTGAAGAGATGTTTATGTGTGTTATATTTGCTATCAAATGTTTTCAGCATATGATAATATGAAAATATTTGAATTCGCATTCTGACTATTGATGTTATTATTTTCCTAGATGTTTAACCTGGTTTTCTATTGTATAATTGCTGTGTTTGTTCGATTTTGTGTGTTGGACATTTAATGTTTTATGAGGTTCATTTAACTTATATGATTGATTGATAGACCCATTTTAACCTGTTTCATATATTGAATAGCCATGAGTGTGAATACAAAAATGAATGTGTATTACCTACGTAAGTCAGAAGTTAAATATGAATTAATGATTAGAGGCCAAGTTACCGAGGGTTCTGCTGAAGACCTTAGGAGACGTTTTTCGAAATGTTTTAGAGATGGATTAGCAATAGATGATGTCGTAGTAGCTTCAATGTCTGTCGATGAGAAATTATTCGCTTGCGAAGAAAATTTGAAGGAGTTGTCAGTTTTAGTAGAGGAATTTGAGGGAAATCTTCATAACTCGGAAGGTCGACGGATTAGAACTAGATTATTGCATAATTTTCAAAGAGTTGAACGCATTCCTGTAGGAGCATCTGAAGATGAGGTAGTCATATCACAGCACGTGAATCTTTTGAGTAGGAGTAAAGCATTATTAGATTTATTCCAAATGAATGAGAATAGGGAATCTAGTCCAGAAGAACGAAGACAGGAGTTGGTCCAGAAGGCAGAAGGGAATCAGGATATTGAAATACAGTTTGATAAATTAAATGTAGGAAAATCAGCTTCATCAGCGATAGGGAGTCTTGCTGCAAATAACAATTTCAGTAATAGTCATAACAATGTTGGTAAATTAGATACATTTCCCCTATCTTCTCTTCCAGTAAATCAAAATGAAACCACTAACAACTTTAGTACACACCCTGTGACACATGAATCACTTTCGCGTACAAAGGCCATACCAGTCTATAAGTGGGGACTAAAATTTGACGGACAAAGTCAAAGTATAGGAGCTTTCCTTCAGAGAGCAGAAGAGTTGCGGAGAGCTAGAGGTGTTACAACGGTAGAGCTCTTTGACTCAGCAGTAGATTTATTCTCAGGCCAAGCACTTGTATGGTACCGTTCTACAATTGGTAGAATCTTAACGTGGGAGTCCTTATGCAGTGAGATGAAAATAGTTTTTCAATCCCCTGATCATGATATTCGATTACAACAGGAAATTTTCAACCGAGTACAGGGTGAGACCGAATCGATTGACTTATTTATTGCGTCAATGGAAGGTTTGTACGGGAGATTAGCAACACATGTTCCTGAAGAGGTTAGGTTAAAGCAAATTTTCCATAATCTTCATCCGCAACTTCAAGATCGTTTGGCACTAGTTGACTTCACGTCCATCGAACAGTTACGTAAATTAGGGAGAAAAGCTGAGGCCGGTCGGTTTCGATCAACTATCCCACGTGGAACTTCAAAACATTTAGCTGCATTAGAGCCCGACCTAGCGTTTGAATCCGTACGACACAGAACAACCCCAGTCGCCACCATAGAAACTACCCCAAAGAAGGAAATAAGAGCAACTTGTTGGAATTGTGGAGAAGTAGGTCATCGACACAATACTTGCCAAAAGGAAAGACGTACATTTTGCTATGGTTGTGGGACACCTAATGTATTCCGAAACTCATGTGAGAGATGTTCAAAATATTCAAGTAACGCTAATGATCCAAAAAACGTGTAGTGCCGGAGGGCGATCAGGAAATTTGTATCGACCCTCCTAATAATAACAAACAAACCATAATACCAGTCAATTATTTGTTAAAATCTAAAGAACAGGACCCGAGACCTTACTTAGATATTAGAATATTTGGCAAATCATTTCGTGCATTATTAGATTCCGGTGCATCACAAACTATTTTAGGTGAAGACGCTCTTTGGATTTTAGATAGGTTTCCTGCTAAATTAATTGATACACCCAATCATTTTGTAGAAACAGCTGACAGCCAAACGCATGTTGTAAAAGGACTTTTAAATTTACCGATTACCTTAGAAGGGAGAACTAAGAACTTACCTGTACTCGTTGTACCATCACTTAAGCAATCTATCATACTAAGAGTAGATTTTTGGGACGCAATGCACATTGTAACTGACTTACATGACCGAACTTGGGATTTTTCCTTTGAAAAACATAAAGTTTATTCCTTAGAGTCCAAGGAAGGCTTGTTGTCTAAGAGTAACCTTTCGGTAGAACAGGAAAAGAAATTGATTTGCTTAGTTGAAAAACATTTTCCTGAGTGTGAAGACCAGACGATAGGTAGGACTGACCTTGTCATGCACACTATTGATACAGGTGATGCTAAACCCATCAAACAACGATATTACACCATGTCCCCTGCTAGGCAAAAATTAGTTGAAGAGGAATTGGACAAAATGTTAGAATTAGGAATTGTCGAACCATCAAAAAGCCCATGGTCATCACCCATAGTTCTATTAGACAAACCCGATGGAAGTAAACGATTTTGCATAAATTTTAAAGCTTTAAATGCAGTTACAAAACCAGATGCGTATCCTTTACCTAAAGTCACACATATCCTAGATAGGCTTAGAGATGCTCGATACCTTTCATCATTAGATATTAAATCTGCATTTTGGCAAATCCCTCTCGACCCTTCATCGAAAGAAAAAACTGCATTTACTGTACCAGGACGAGGATTGTATCACTTTAACGCTATGCCTTTTGGTTTACACAATGCTCCTGCGACATGGCAAAGATTTATCGATACTGTACTTGGACCGGAATTAGAAGTAAACGTATTTGTTTATCTTGACGACATTGTAATAGTTAGCTCTGATTTTGAAAAACACTTAGAAGTTTTAGACAGGGTATTAAAAAGGTTAAAAGATGCTAAACTGACCCTTAATAAGGCTAAATGTAAATTTTGTAGACCTGAACTCAAATACCTAGGGTATCTAGTTGACAGTAACGGCCTTAGAGTAGATCCTGAGAAAGTAGAGTCCATCTTAAAGATACCTACTCCCAAAAATGTGAAAGAAGTTAGGCAGTTTGTAGGAACAGCAAGTTGGTATCGTAGATTCATCCCAGAATTTTCTACTAGATTGTATCCTTTGACCACCATACTGAAGAAAGGAAAGAAGTTTGTATGGAACGAAGAAGCACAGAAATCATTTGATGATATTAGAAGTTGTCTAATAAAATCACCCATCTTAACTTGTCCTAACTTTGATAAACCGTTTACTATCGCCTGCGACGCATCTGCAGTAGGTTTGGGCAGTGTCCTCACTCAAGAATTGGAAAATGGAGAAGTAGTTATTGCCTACGCCAGTCGCACACTTACTAGAGGAGAACAGAAGTATTCAGCTACTGAAAGAGAGTGTTTAGCCGTCATTTGGGCTATAGAAAGGTTTCGACCCTATGTAGAAGGTACAAGTTTTACAGTTATTACCGATCATTATAGTCTACTGTGGTTGTTCAACCTAAAAGATCCTCAGGGACGACTAGCAAGATGGTCTTTAAGATTACAGCCTTACGATTTTAAAATTAATTCATAGAAAAGGAAAGGAGCACGTAGTCTCTGACATGTTGTCACGATTGCCTCACGGAGAAGAGAGTTATCACTTAAAGAAGGAGATTGTGTTCTTAAACGAAATTTTGTGCAATCAAACGCAGCCAACTATTTTTCATCAAAACTTGCTCCCAGATTTGTGGGACCCTATCGAATTAAAGATAAGATTTCCCCTGTGGTCTATCAATTAGAAGACTCTTCCGGAAAACCCATTGGAAATTGGCATATTTCAGACCTAAAACCATATCGTTCATAGTTTGAGAAAATTTCGAGGAAATTTCCTTCAGTTGGGAGGGTATTGTGACTACTTGGATGCTTAGCCAGTGACGTATTTTATTTTGGGACTGATCACCCCAATTTAAAGAACATTATCCCAGCAGAATTGCTAGCTTCTGCAAGTTGGACGAAACTTATTGATGCATCTCATGCTGGTTCAACAATTACCGTTCTAAGATTGAAGGAATTTATCAAAACTCATTAATTGGCATAAATATAATAAATTATATATAAAAGTGCATGTAACTTATTGGCCTTGACAAAATTAAACATTTTCCCAACAACTAACAACAGTTTTAAAGCAATTACACATGTGTTATAAAATTGAAGACATTCAGAAATTATTCAAATGCAGCAGCTGATAGGAACTATTTTATTGGCGATTTTTTTTTGGTTTTGATGTACTACGGCTAATGTTTGGAAGATTTAAAGATTACTACATTGGAAATGCCATCAAGACTAGAAGTGGAACACAAAAAAAACGGGAAGTCCTGACGAGAATCACAACGGATTTGGCGCATTAGCATGTGCGAAGAGGTATGGCAGTTGTTTATTATTAAATAATTTATATGTTCCATCATTCGCATATTTCATAAATTTTGAAACACTCTAACTATTTTAAATCCAGCAAAATTGGAGACAGCCTTTGACCTTTTATTCATGTTAGATTAACGAAATTTATTACCAAATGTGGCATAAAGACATAATAAAACATGTCAGTCTTATCATGTTTGTTGATGATTATAGTGAATTATGTTCAAACATTGTCCTAATAACTATATATAACTTGAATGTATTTTTATTGCATTTAAAAACTATTATACGATTTGAATTGTTAATTACTTTCTTTAAATGCCATGTAAGTTATGTAAAACAACTGAATTTACGTTATTATTGGTTGTTATGTCCTATGAAAACTGTGTGTACGAATATTATGTAACGAATTGTATCAGGAGTGTTTTGTTGAATGTAAGATACATAGTTAGAACCAATACTATTATAAGATGTAAATTACAGGACTTTCTTTGTACCACCATCCTTGGACCATGTTCCTGTTGACCGCCCGCTAGACTGAGAGGACACCCTCTAAAACAGCGGCTAAAACTTCTAGACGGTAAATCTCCTTCTTCGTGGTGAGTGACGAAAATTGTATAAAAACTATTACTGGACGATTTTACCTGCATACATCATTCCCATTTATAAACAGTGTTTTATTTAAACATATTCATGAACAAAGTGTTCAAAATAAAACAATAACAAATAAGGATAAAGACATGTAAATATGTAAAGCTTTGTAATTTCGTAATGAATCTGATAGTTGACTTTTGTGATTAATTATTATAACAACTGTTGAATGTTTTAAATTTAAATGAATTTGTAAGGTAATAAATTTCGTTCTTTGTTAAATTCAAGAATAATTATTTGTCTCAATCCATCATCTAATTGACAAAAGTAAAAATATCTCAATTTAAAAAAAAAACTGCCATATCAAGTGTCAAAGCATATAACCCCTTCCAACATAAAAGAAGAACCACCCCAAAACCCTGAGCTAGACTGGAGCCGTTGGAAGGTTACAGTGTATGGTGTAGTGGATGATTCAGAATCATCGTTGATCAAATCAGGTTTACCGTATTTTGAAATGGGATAAATGGAGGATAAATGAAAAGTTACCTGGATCATGTATGGTGTATGGTGGATGACTTATTCACAAGCGTTGCGAATAATATAATAAAAGGCTCGAAGTCTGAAATTTAATACTTTGTTTATGTAACAATCGCCAAAATTAAAACCAAAGAAAAATGGAGATTTATTTTGCTGATTTTGGAAAATCATGCAATTATACACAAGTTCGCGCAAAAAGTCGGAGGGTAAAATTAAGGCAAAAAGAAACAATCTACTGCTACGTAGAACTCATTGGTCCAGTCCGATGATTTCAATGCGAGATGAGTTGTATTGGAAGAACATTGTCTCAAAAAAGATGTGGTGATGTAGCTACTTAAATATCTTCACGTTGTTAGCGTTAGTTCTAGGATTGTTTAGTTGGATTTGACATGATTAAAAGAAGTGTCAGCTAGTGGATAATAAGGCAAAGTAATTTTCCTCGTAAACAGAAATCTCACTGAACATGTTATTTCAAAAATTATTTTGCCAATTTTTGTGATATTTCCTTTATCAAAATATAGGACTCACTGTTAATATATCCCTGAAACACAACGATTCAGTTACGCCATCTTGACTTACTTGAAAAGTTCTCGATGATTCAGCAACATCGGTGATCTAATCAGGTTTAACGTATTTCAAAATACCCCCGTCGCAGCAAACCTGCGTACTCAGCGAATTTCCAATGCATATATATGTGACTCACTACTATATAGAGCTATTTACCAAGTTTCACAAAAATACATCCATAAATAAGTGATATATAGCATTTTATTTATTCTCCATAAGAATAACATTAGGGTTGAGGACGCAGGTTTGCTACAACGAGGAAGATAAGTAATGTGTTTTTTTTTGCAATTATCAATACAACTGAACCAGGTGAAGCTACATACCAAGTTCTCTTAATGTAGGTTCATAATTAAGGGAGATATAAACTTTACTTATTCTCCATATGAATAACATGGGGGCCGAGTATGCAGGTTTGCTGCTACGGGGACTATCAACAAAAAACTTGTTTTTTGTGCTAATATCAATATACCACAACTAGTTGAAGCCACATACCAAGTTTCATCAATATACATTCATAAATAATCGAGATATAGAATTTTATTTATTCTCCATAAGGATAACATTGGACAACGTACTGTGTTTAGCACTTTGAATATCTCTGCAACGGTTGGACGTAGAACAAATATTAAAACACCAACATGTTTGTTTTGTTGAGCTAAACACATTAATAAACAGAAATGTGAAGTTTTTAGTAAAACTATCTGAGAAAAATCTAAAAACCTTTTTCCCGTAAGATTAACATGGGAAACATTTTTTTTGGATTTTCTCCGCAACCACTTAACCTAGGTTAATGATTCAAAATACTAAATTATTT
Organism: Allygus modestus; assembly: GCA_963675035.1. Classification (NCBI taxonomy): domain Eukaryota; kingdom Metazoa; phylum Arthropoda; class Insecta; order Hemiptera; family Cicadellidae; genus Allygus; species Allygus modestus. The sequence goes on along the minus strand of OY776113.1, from coordinate 132,936,280 downwards.
TTTTAAGCTCTATAAAATGGCTATAATCAAAGTTGAGTGTTTTTAACATTTTGGGGTCAAATTTGCAAAAGACCGATTTTTGGAAAATTGTAAACCCCCATAAAACCCCCTTCCCATAGTGCGATCGATCTGGTTTTCGAACTTAAAGTCATAAATGCTACTCTCCACATTTGTGCCAAATTTCATAAAAATCGGGTGTTTCTTTCAAAAGTTATCGCGGTAACGGACACATATATATATATATATATATAAAAAAAATATATATATATCTAAATACCCCCGTAGCAGCAAACCTGCGTACTCAGCGAATTTCCAATGGATATATATATATATGTATCTTAATACCACATAAATCCACAAACCAAGTTTCATCAACATACATTCATAAATAAACGATTTATGACATTTTATTATTCTCTATAAAAATAACATGGGGGCTGAGTATGCAGGCTTGCTGAAGCAAGGAAGACGAAAAATGAGGTTTTATACAAACATCAATATAACTCAAGTAGGTAAAGCTACATACCAAGTTTTATTAATTTATGTTCATAATTAAGGGAGATAATAGGTTACTTATTCTCCATAAGAATAACATGGGGCTGAGTACGCAGGTTTGCTGCTACGGGAACTATCGGCCAAAAAACGTTTTTTAGTGCAAATATTAATAGACCACAACGATATGAAGCAATATACCAAGTTTCATCAGGAAAAGTTGATAAATAAGTGAGATATACAATTGTTTTATTCTCCATAAGAATAACATTGGACAACGTACTGTGTTTAGCACTTTCAATATCTCTGTAACCATTTGACGTAGAGGAATGATAAAAATACCAAATTGTGTGTTTTTTTAAGCTGAATCCAATGGTAAAAACAAATATTTGACTTTTTCAAAAATTATATGTAAAAAATTCAAAAAACCCATTTTTGGGGTACAAAACCCCCCCAAAATACCCTTTCAGATGGAGCGATATGGCTGGTTTTCGAACTTAAAGTCATAAATGCTGCTTTACACGTTTATACCAAATTTCATCAAAATCGGATCATTTTTACGAGAGTTATCGTGCTCACGGATATATATATATATACAGTTTCGAACAAATGGTGTTTTTGGGGTCTGGGGACCTCAAAATGAAAAGTTATCATGGTCCCGGGCCTAGGTCTTACCATGCCGACTGCGGTAATAGCTTCTTCCCTATAGGGGAAATTCGCTAAAAATAGAAATTTCATTTCTTCATTGGTGCATACATTTGAAGCTCAGTGTCGACTCTCGCCAGAAATCACACTCCGAATATTCTATACAGGGTATTTCCAACTAAATGTTACTAACTTCGGGAAATTGTTCCTTATGTCAAAAGGAATAAATCCTTTTCACTATGATCACTTTTATCACTTTTATCTATATATACATTTATATAAATTTGAACGAATAGTGTTTTTGGCATCTGGGGACCTCAAAACGAAAAGTTATCATGGTCTCGGGCTTAAGTCTTACCATGCCACCTACGGTAATAGCTTCTTCCCTATAGGGGAAATTCGCTAAAAAGGATAAATGGAGAATAAACAAACAGTTACCTAGGTCATTTTTGTGCGTTTGTCCTATAAAACGTGGTACGTGGTATGTTATATACTTTATACGACACTGTCATATGTCATATGTGCAACCTTGAGAGGAAAATACCATACAAATTTGAACATCCATCAAAACCGTGCAGTAATAAAAAATGGTTTCAAAACAGTGTTCCACCACAGTCCTTTGTTGGATGACCCGGAATTCGGCTCTTCGTTATACATCTCTAATTTTCCACACAGGGACCCTGCTAATTGAAATAATCCATCGTGATAGGTGTTAAGACACAAAACACGAATAACGAGGTTATATAAAAACCTATGGAACTTCAAACATAGCCAATGTTAAGAGAAAAATACCCCCGTTGCAGCATACTCGGCGAATTTCCAACGAATATATAACATAACACAGTAAAACACTTAACAGGATTCATACAAAATATATTCACAAACAAGTGATATTTAAAATATGAATTATTCTCCATAACATTGGGGATGAGTACGCAGGTTTTCTGCAACAAGGAACACAAAATAATGGGGTTTTATGCAAATATCAATAGAACACATCTTAGTGAAGTCACATACCAAGTTTCATCCATATACATTCATAAATAAGCGATATATAACATTTTAATTATTTTCTATAAGAATAACCTGGGAACCAAGTACCTAGGTTTGCTGCTAAGGGAACCATAGGCGAAAAATTGTTTTTTGTGCAAACAACAATAAACCACAACCAGATGAAGCCATATACCAAATTTCGTCAGTTTGTGTTCATAAATAAGCGAGATATACAATTTGTCTTTTTCTCCATAAGAATTACATTAGACAACGTACTGTGTTTAGCACTTTCAATATCTCAGTAACCAATTAACACAGAGCAATGATCAAAATACCAAATTGTTTATTTTTTTATGCTGAATTCAATGGTGAAAATTGAAATTTGATTTAAATAAAAATTACGTGTGAAAACCCCAAAAAAACCATTTTTGGGTTACAAAACCCCCAAAACCTCCCTTCGGATGGTGCGATTCGTCTGGTTTTCGAACTCGTTCAAATAAATGGTACTTTACACATTTATTTGTATATATATATATATATATATATATATATATACAAATTTGAATTAATGGTGTTTTTGGCTTCTGAGGACCTCAAAATGAAAAGTTATCATAGTCTCGGGCTTAAGTCTTACCATGAGACCTACGGTAATAGCTTCTTCCCTATAGGGGAATTTCGCTAAAAACATACGAGATGCATAATATATACGATATACATACAAGATCACAGCTACAGTGGATTGTTGAGTTAATGTCATAACGAGGTCATAACTAAGACTATTCTGCGTGCTATAATTTGTCGTCTCGTGTATGCTGATGTGTATAAGATGTTTCGTGTTAACTCGTTATTTGTGTTTTGTGTTTCACAATATGCATTTTTTCAACTATCAGGGCCCTCATGGATCCGAACGTGTCCTTAGGAGGAACCGAAACCCAATTCATAAAACTCAAGAAAAAGAGATACGGAAAACTGGTATGTAACCACTTTTCTAATTTGTTTCAACTTATAGACAAAACTGTTTTTGCCAACGTCTCTCTCGTTTTTCGTTGGGAAATTTATGAAACAACTGACATTACTAAAATACAATTGACTTCACAGATAACAATATTGTTATAAATTAACAGATGTACTAGCTCATAAAAATCTGACAGATCATAAAGCCAATTTGCCCGTCAGAGAAATACGAGTGACTGAGAGTTACTGTTTGGGTCCCTGACGCATGCCATTCGACAGCCAGTCACTCAGATAGTCTTAAGCAGAACTAAATGTTTTTTAGTTTCCGTGTGTAATTTTTTATATCAAACGTCTTTTTCAATTGGAAAATTTCAGTCATGCTGGTTGGCTGCGATTAAGGTATTTTATTCTGATACACCACTTTTTTACATTTATGCAGTTTTGATCACTAAAAACAATATAAGGGGGAAAATAATACAAATGAGATATTACGAAATGAAACTGAAATTTTCTTGTTTGCAGCTTAAATTTTGGCTACTGGTCAAATATTTGGAACACGATCTTACGATTTTACCCGTTACCACCTCTGAAACATACTTTGGTTTTAGATATTTTTTTATCCTGATCTAAATAATATTATAAGTGATATTTTGTGTAATTCTTTGACTTGTGATAGCTAATTGTAACTTACATTCAATGCTTTTACTAACATTCATGTTTTAAATCGGTAAAACTTTGTATGCAGTCTTTTATGTTTTACAAACAAATTTCTCCCTCTAGCTCAAGATAAGCAGACAAAACCGTCCAAAAACTACTTACAGTAGCTTTATCCCAAAATAGCTTACTATTACCATCCCCAAAATAATGTACCGACTTACAACTCTCAAAATAACCTACTGTCCCTTTTTTCTCTTTAAAGGGATAGAATTTTAAACAAATTAAACTCGGCTGGGACTCGGTTCGCCGCAGGCAGCGGCAGAACGTAGTTACGAGGCCGGTTTCACTGGAGTAACGGTGGTACAATAATCCGACGAACGGCCACTTCCCGCGCAGTCATGCATAAACGACAGTCAGGGTGATGCTGGTGCCTCGGTACCTCGGTAAGAGGCACTTGGCACTTGAGTCTGTACAACGAGGCACTTGGCGATCGTCAACGTTATGTTCGGCAACTGCGTAGAAGCGCAGGTGCTGAAGCTGCCGAACGTTCCGTAAACGCCGCAGCGCCGGATCGAAAATCGATGTAAACTACCATCATTCGAATATGTTTAACTCACACTCGTGAATTCTAGCGCGTTCAATATCCAGGGGTATTATAAACGAAACTATTGTTTAGCGGATGTAATAGCTCATAAAAATCTGACAGGCGAATAAGCAAAACCCATTCGCAAAATAACACCTAATACCTAATACACCAACTGGTATAATATTCTGGTGCTGGTGGTAATATTCAGGGTATTCGATGCTTGACTCCTGGTTATTAAAAAACTCGGGAAACGTGTATTGCTCTTAGCATATATAAAATACAATGCGAATGCGGTGTGTGTATGTGACTACAGCTCTAATATGTGATCGATATTGACACTGTAACCTAATTATACTTGTATTAGCTCTGTGAAAATTGGAAACTATATTATTCTAGATATGTAATTACAATGTCGTTCTCAATTAAAAATTTTTCTCATATAAACTTTATTATTTTGAAAAATCTGCAAAAACCTTGAGTAATAAACCTTGTAATATTACGCTCGATCTTGGTATCATGGAATTACAAATATGTCTTATATTATCCGTCTTCACACATTGATTTATTAGAAAAATCATGGCATGTGTTCACTGCTACCACTAGTGTTTGTATAGTAGAGTGTTTTTTATAGACGGATAAATAACTTGAAAGTTAAAAATGTGTAACATAGCTGTCGAAATACTAACTACTACTTCACTGCTGCTTGCAAGCTGAAAAGCAAGCAACGGCTCGTTTTCCGTCAACGATCGATTTTAAGATTTTAAGGATTTTAAGACAAAAATAAATCAGTCATAGTACAAAACATCTAAGCCCGCCCACAGCCGGGTAAAGTTACATTAAAAACATTAAACATACATTAAAAAGTACTCGACTTTTCTTATAAAACAGGAGACAAATTTAATTAAACAATACCATGTTAATTAACTGCTATAAAACCATGTAAAAATATGATTTATATGAATACAACAAATCCTACAGATTTTTCAGAAAATTTAACCCTCTGACAATATAGCTCCAACAATTAAAAAATAAGGATTTACCTCAGTTGGTGGGATAAACAACACATGGAAACTTAAACAAATTTATCTCAAAGGGAAGTGTTCCTATATACGTTTTTAAAAGTTCAATGAGCCAGCAACTTCTAGATTAGCTTGTTACGTGTTCTTAAATTTGCACAAAATATAATAAATTATACCTTACAGCACTATAGAACCTGCAGCGTTGTAAACAAACTATGTTATATTCTGAGACAGTAAGTTAGTCAGTATATTCAATGTTGAATATGTTCTATAATAACAACTCGTACACTGATCATCCCAACAATCGAGCTGCACATTTGAATTTTTAATAAGTGACAAACAAATATGATCAGCAGAAACAAATGAACATTTCACTCCATGACTAATAAAACAACTTTAGACAAAGTAACCTTATAAACTATTATGAAACAGCTACCTCGGCACCAGTGGGTGGGAAGGTATGTAATTTACATTATAGGTGACAACAATATTGATGCATCAGATCAAAGTAATGAAACGTAAAGACTTTATTGATTTACGATTATGAGTGCAGGTAAAATCGAAATCCATCAAGCTCCTACAGTACCAAGCCCCTACTAGTATCTACACCTTTCCAATGCTGCATTCACAATATTCAATTCCAACGTCTCAAACAAAATATCTTTATAGACTTCTCTCAGAAACGGCCAATTACTTTTGTTTGTATGCAACATCAAAGAGAGTTGAGAAATTACACCTAATTCGGCTAATCAACCTTTCGGCTAATTAACAGTTATGGACTAGAGTATAACTTACACTTGCATCCTGGCAGAGAAATCTAGACTAATAATATTCTCGGATAATCGGATAAACAGATTCAGTCAGTACAAAGGTGTTTTTACATGTTTATACGTGTGTTTTTTATATGTACCTTTATTAGTTTAAGCATTAATGAAATGCAATATTAATGTACCATTATAAGGGATTTCTGAAAATATATAATTTATAACACATTTTAAGGTAAATCCCCAGAAATGAGATTGTAACTAATATACAATACTACTTCATATTTCAGATATTAGTTTAGTAATATACATATTTTCCAGTTGATGAAATAGTCTTCGAATGAAGTATATTAAGATATGCAATTGTTGCTGTTAAATTCAAGTCAATTGGCACTGTAACAGGTACCAATTAATCAGACTATCTCAAAATGTGTATGGATGGAATGTGCAATAAATGCAGTATGAATGACTAACATAGATTTCAAGAATCAATGAAGACCTAATTTAATGTATCATAAATATTCATTTGAGGCAGAGTGCAAATCAATGAAATTACATCTTTGTGACTATTAATAGCCCGTTTATAACGGTTACTTATCCTAACCGTTAAGGCGATTGTTAAATTTTCAAGGAAATTGCTATTGGTTGATAAGGTTAATCAGAACCGGTGAGTTGTCTAAGTACTGAGATTATTAAAAAGATATTGATATTTACTCGCACTATCCATTGGAAATAATGTACCGATACTGGAAACTCAAATCTAAAATATTATGAAAGCATGAATCTTTCCCAAATCAGTTTATATTTTATCAGTTGTTGTGAAACCTATGCCGGTTGTAAACATTTTTCTTATTTTGACAACCGGCATATGTTTCACAATAACTGATTAAACAATAACTGATTTGGTATTGATTTGATAAGATTCATGCTGTCATAACATTTTAGAATTTGAGTTATGGTTCAATGTAAATGTTTATGCATCCAAATTCCCCACGCGACTCTGGAATTATTTCTTCACTTTAGTCACAGTTTTTTAATGATGACGGAACGAAGTGAAGGAATCTATGTATTAGCAGAGACAATGATTCGGTGTCCGTCAGCGTGTAGTCGTGTGTGTTCGGAATTGAATACTTTTTTATTAATTAAAATTTAAAAGTTGTAACATTTCCATAAGGTAAAGCATTGGCAAAATATTAATGGTTTTGTTACGAGATACTAATACAATATTGTTTCGTAATTACAAGAAACTACTACAAAATGGTTTTATTCATATGTTTTATGATTAAATGAATAAAGTACTCTCCGTTTAACTCGATAATTTAATTCGATTTATCAAAGGTTTTTTGGATAGTTATATTAAAAACCGAATATATGTTTTTACAAATAACGGTAACGTTCTCCTATAAATGTGAGTGAGTTAGTAGTTTATCCGCAAAATTGCAGCAGCCATTCATTTCGTATTTACTTCTGCCAGCTGTGTCCTTTTGTCAGTTTATGATATTAAATCCCCCCGTCAAAGCAAACCTGCGTATTCAACAAATTTCCAATGTACCTCACTGCATAGGCAACTTACCGTGTTATTTTTTGATGAAGAATTTGCACCTCTAATATAATATAATTTAATACAATTAAGAACGATTTATCCTATAACCTAAAATTAACGAAATGAAAAGTAGATATCTTCCCACAGAGTCCCCAGGGCTATTTATTTAATATTTTGTGATGAAATTTCGGTTAAAACTTACGTTAACGGCAGAAACTTTCATCTACCATTTCTGAGTTCAGTCATCCCTTTACTCGAATATTTTAGCGTACTCCTAGTTTATTTTTCTGCCTCATTTCGCTCCAGGGAATGACGCACAGAGAAAGTTTTGAGAAGCATAGCTCGGGTAACAACAGCACTACTATAAAAATTATAGTCCAGACTCTCTAATATCACAAATTCCTAACTTTTTCGACGTTTTGGACACCTAGTCCATTAGCAATTAGCAAAGACCCCGTTTCATAGTGCCTAAAATATTGTTCAAACTTACTGTAAAATACCGGGGCGACGGGGTAAACTAGGAGGTATTGAACACTCATGACACTTTATAGAATCACCTGATAGCAAAACAACGTATATACTAATGTTACAGTTAGTACGTATATCGATCAAAATCGAGACCGATAGAAAAAGAACAAATTTAAATACAAGCGCATTGAGTTTTTATTTGACCTTGACCTAGATTCCTGAAAGGAAACCGAAATTGTAATAATCTCCGATACAAAGGGTTCCAGCATTTCTATGTCATAAACCCCGTCATCTCAGTTTGGTGGTTTATTATTTTATTTTGAAGCTCCCAGAAAGTTAACAAGGCCTGTGTGTGGAGGGGAGGGCAAGAGCCTAGCCCCTCTTCTCTTTAAACAGAATCTCCCAACACACCCCTACAAAATTTTATTCCAGCAACAGTCGAGTAAAGGATCTTATATAAATCAAACAAATTATACATCATTTTTGAGTGCTGAAACAAGAACGGGCGAGTGATACGGATTAAAAATACTTTATACAAATGAATGTATAATCTAAGTTGGTAATCTTATGATTCCAGTCCGGAATACTAATTCGGAATCTGGAGGAGCCGCACCGCTCACTCAGCAGCTAGCCTTGACCCAAACTGGGCTAACGGGACCAGTTGCCGATCCTGCCAGATACTGACATGTTCCTGGACCTTATTTTACTGCGACTATCCGATCTAAAACATGGGACTGACAAGTATGGATAAATTCTAACTAATTTAAATCTGCTCGGTCTGGTTGACTGACAAACTCATTTCAGACCTCACTGTTCTCCGAGTTCTGTACTGCATACGACAATCATTCTTAGAAAATCGAGACTTTTAGGTAGAAACATCAAACATTTAATAAGTAAAGTGAATTATAAAATGAATAGAGTAGACAAATAAAAAATAGATCAGCCTGACGTGCCAAATTGGCAACGAAACAACAAAGCGTCCAGTTTATTTTATAACGGATTATACCATCATATGTGTTTTTACGTACATTAAATATATTATTTGCAGTTATTACGTCAGCGCAGATTCGATTGTATTTGAACATTTTCAAGTTCTATAGTAACAGTAATTTTGGGGAGAGGCCAAGCGGAAATTGTACCCACGATCATTTACTTTACCGGTGGATCGTACTCGAGTGAAATATAAAATGTTTATCGAGCAAGGATATATTTTTGTTGTATTTTTGTTTTGTAGACTTTTCATTAATACGCCGAAAAGTAGATGAGTATATGTTAATTATTAAACCACAAATTAGCATTTAGTTTTTTGTAATTGCCATGGATTTTTCAACTAGACATCATGATGGCAAGATGTGCACAATTTAAAAACAACTGCCACTACAGCGTTAATTCGCCTTAATTCCACTGCAATTTCATTGTTAAGTTTTCATAAGTCATAACACACGTAACGAATCTATCTTATATATTAATTAGCTAAATAATTTTGTTTTCGGCCCACTACGACGTTATTTTTCAACCGATTTGAACAATCGATGTGTCATAAGCTGTTACACTGAAAATTAACATACAAATGTAAAACTCAAATATACCACTTTATTTTTTTAAATATTGACATTTAAAAATTCCTCCATGTTATTGAAATGGGAGAATATTTTTGAAGTAACTTGGCCTAAGTTTGAGAATACCAGGCATCGTGTGGTTATAGAATTTGTACTAATTTGAAGCTTAAACTTTCCGATACTCCCAAAAATTGTCAGATTGTTGATATTCTTACTTTAAGTTCGTTAAATGATAAGAAGTATAAAGTCCTAAAATTTCTCCATGTTAATCATATGGGAAAATTTTCACCTAGGATTTTGAGGAACCCGGCCTTAGTTTGAGAAAACCAGGCCACGTGAAGTCGTGGAAGTTGTTCCAATTTGAAGCTAAAACTCTCCGATACTCCCCAAAATTATCAGATTTATCAATTCCTCCCTTTAAATTCGTTAAATGATACAAAGCATTAAGTCCTAAAACTTCTCCATGTTATTCATATGGGAGGATTTTGACCAGAAACTCGGCCTTAGTTTGAGAAAACCAGACATGTATGTTTGAGAAAACCAGCCCCTGTAGTCATGGAGTTTGTACCAATTTGAAGCTTAAACATTCCGATACTCCTCAAAATTGTCCGATTTATAATTTTCTCCCTTAAACTTTGTTTAATGATATAAAGTGTAAAGTCCTAAAATTTCCCCGTGTTATTCTTATGGGAGGAATTTTGACCAGGAACTCGGCCTTAGTTTGAGAAAACCAGGTACCGCGTGGCCATGGGATTTATACCAAATTGAAGCTGAAACATTCCGATACTCCCCAAAATTGTCAGATGTATCATTTTCGCCTTTTACGTTTTCAAATGATACACAATGTACATGCCTACAAACCATTTTGGTGGGATGTTTAGTATGTTTTGTTTGCAACAAACAGCTGATTATAATCCCAACTCAGTAAGTTTCATTAGACAACTGATCACGTCATCAAGCTTTTGATTTATTTTCTTAACTTTTTTTTCTTAAAGATGTCTGTGTGTATGTTGTCTGAAGGTGTACAGAGCTGGAGACCGCACCCGTGGTCCGATTTTGATGAAATTTGGTATCTAGGTTACTAATCCGTGATATCTCAAGGCATTTTTGTTTTGTTTACGAATGTATTATTTTTAGGGGTAATTATCCCCCCAAAACCGCTAAAACACAGAAAAAATCCAAATTTATCTAAAACGGCTCAAACGATTTTGATTAAAATTTAAATATTTGTTGAGCTTTAGGTTTCCAACAAAATAACACCACCCGCATTTCTGTAAATATTCGGGTTCAGAGATTACAGGGCTTAAAATTTCCAAAATTCCGTTTTTTTGATTTGTCATAAAGATTTTAAGTATTAAATAAAATTTACTTAAGGGAAGCTAATATAGTGGGAAGGGAATTTAATTAAGGGAAGCTAAATAAACTAAACAATTTACTATTTTGAATTTTTATCCTACGGTTACTGTTTGTGAAGAAAATTGAAACTTTCATTTAACGGTAAACACAGTACGTTGTCCAATGTTATTGTTATGGGGAATACAAAAATAACAATTTCTCTCTTATTTAATGATCAATTTACTTGAAATTTTATATGCAGGTCAAGTTAGCATTAACCAAAAGAGGATATTCAAAATATGAATCCCCCTAACCCTGGGGGGGATAAGGGGGCGATTCCCTTCTTAAAACCACTGTGTGTAGCAAAGGATTTTGCAGTGACTCCAAAATTGGGATTTGGGTGAACATTTCTGAACAAGTTTTTTAGAAACTTATACTTACTTATACGTACTTTATATTCCATAGTTAGTAAATGATAATGTAGTCATTAAAGTTGGGCTAAAAGGGAGAAAGTATGTGTCAGTTCCCTGATACCATTTATTTAGTTTTGTGATTGTGTGACTTTTTAGCTGTATCGAGCCACATATAAAGGTGCATTTTCATAATTTATAATATTGTCAGTACATTTTCAAAACTGGAGGCATTTAATTGTTGGTGATTGTTCCTACAGGGTACCGGACTACTCAAGCTTAATATTTTATCCGACGAAATTCGACGGGCACCTACTAGTTTGAATTTATTCGTTTAGGAATCGACCAGATTGTATTACTCGTACATACATTAATTAGAGGACATCATATTCTATATAAAACTACCAATCAGTGGCGTAACTGATTTTTTTGGGCCCCCCACAAACTTATTTTCAGAGCCCCCATGTAACATAATCGTTCAGTTTTCACCCTATCCCTTTCGCCTTTCCATTAGGCCTACTAGATTTTAGGTTGCATTAACTATGGACATTTCCTAACCTCCAGATACATAAAGTCAGTTCCAGTATTGTTTAATTTTATTGATTTAGTAACGCCAAGGTTTTTATTTAGGATATAATGTTTTTAATAAAGTTCCATCACCTCAATTTAGTATAAAATACCTAAGAATAAATTGACGAGTGTCAAAACATTAACGAGTGCTTCATAACGTCAACAACTTAGGTCAGTAACTTGCTCTGTTCCTGTTCAAATGTGTAACAATAATTTGGAGTGGATCCAGGTTAGTTTTGAAGTGAAATCGCCGATATATAGCGTTTACGGTTGTACCTTGTGGTTTTGAAACGGATCCCATCATGAGCCCCCGATTTATCATTATTTATCACTATCACATACTTACACTGATTATCTCTTTAAAAAGAATTTACATAACAGAATTGTCACTACACTGCTCGAAAACTTAACTGACACTACTGACAACTGTTTTTAAATTGCTATGCAAAATTGTAAAATATTAGTTGTGTGTAAAAATTGTTAAAATAGCTCACTTTTAATTTTAATGTAGGCCTAATCAGAACTGAGGGAAATTAAAATAATAAAACTAATTACATTTTTAAAGTGGATATTTAAAGTGCCCAAAGAATGAAAGGTATTATGCTAAACAATCGAATTCATAATGTTTACTACTAACAACATTATTATTGCTTATTCATTTTCCTTAAAATATCGAAGTAATTTGATTGATTACAGGCCTAATAACCAAAATATACAACTGCCTTGAAGCCCCGGTAAAGGTTAGGATCAGTGAGACATTCATTTTCAGCCAGTTCATCAACATATTTTTTTAACTTTTCGGCGTCTTTTGATTTTTAACTATGGCTCAACTCCCCACTGGTGAGCAATAATGGCTGATATATTACAATTGCTGTGACAAAATTATTTTTATTATATCTATCAGGTCATTTTTTATCCCTCCAATAGTTTGATTACTTTATGCAGGTCTGTGCCGTCTCTTTTAAGAACTTTCGATACCAAGTTCGTAGGCTCAAGTATTAAAGAAGGTACCGGTATGCAAAACCACTTGAATCACAAATTCAAAGCTTTTCATGTTTATTTGTTATGAGATGTCTTGAGTTTTCTCTCTTTAATTAAAGGAATTGAAGAAAATGTTTCCCTCATTGCTCTCATTATGTAGACTGATTTGTAATGCCTTAAAGCTTTCAAAGAATCAATCCGAGATGACCAGCGTGTAGGGCAAAGTTTTATTCCAAAGTGTAAGTAGTTGAACTTAAAACGTCCCACCTTTTAATACTTTTACTAAAAAAATACACAACTAATCAACCATACCAAAAAGTTTTGTTTTCTTGAATATTCTAAATGTATAATTTAAAACAATGTTTAAATTGTGGGCAGCACAATGAACATTGCTGTTGTATGCGTTTTTTGGATGACTTGTACAGCGAACAGCAGAACAACAAATTCAAAATGGTTAGTTATTAACATTTATCAAAATTAAATATAACAATTTCATCCAAAAATGCGGGCCCGCCAGAGCTTTTACGTCACTGCTACCAATCGACACTTCACTCTAGAAGTAATATTAAAACATTTCAAAATTATTCTTCTTTCATTTTTACTCAAAAACGTTTATAGAGCTTAATACAAAATATTAATTTATCATTTTGAATCATTAAAGTAAGTAAATAAGAATTTTGCCTTTTTACAGATAATTTTACTAAAAATATTACTTTTGCTTTACCATTGAATTCTATTACATAAAACAATCATTTTAATTTTTAGTTTTGGTCTACGCCAATCCGTTCCAGAGATATTCAAAATGTTAAACATATTTTTTTGTCCAATGTTTTGTTATTAAAAAAGTTGTATATCTCGCCTTCAATCTATTTTAAATTTGCTAAAAGGAAAATAACATCATTTCCTATAGCAGGATTGGCATAAATTTATAACTTTTCTATATTTTTAAGAACATTATCTGTTAAAATAATAATTCAATTGGCATCTACATCAGAAAAATTGTAAAAGTTATTCCCCCAAGTATTGAAACAACTAGGGGTGGAATGACTTAACTTATCGAGTCCACACATTTAGATAAATTGTTGTTTATTTGAAAGCTAACTTTAAAAATGAAGCAATTCAGATCACATATTCCATTTTATTATAACTTCTATGACATTTTATAAAATTTTAATTCTAACTAATATTTATATGTGTAATCAAATACTCCATAAAAACATATTTTGTTATTAACATGGAATTATTAATAAAGGATACAAATATTACAAAATATATCAGCTTTTTTAATGCCCTACAGAAACTATAAAAATAATAAATTTTAAAATAATGACCTCTAGTTAATCTTTCCAAAAGTATTACATATTTTACATAAAAACTAGTAATATGGAATAGAATGGGATAGGCCGATAATTATTCTAGATAACAAACGTGTTAAAACGTTAGATTTTTGCAACATTAATTTTTTCAATCAAAATTTAAATCATTTGGATATTAACAGTGACTAGTTACAAGTACTTGTAAGGCTAATATCAACAAAATCCACCATTCTGATTGCCTAAAATGTCTGATTCACTAAACTATAAATAAGTTGTAGCCTCTATACCCTATTTGGTTTTGTTATAACTCGGAAATAAAGACTAAGTGCCCCTAAATGGTGGATAGTTTTCCGGCGTAACTGGGCCGGCGTTATTGTACTTCCAGTGTAAAATGAAATGCATTGAAATATAATGCAGGCTGAGTAAAGTCGGTTTCAATGCCGTGACGAGCAAATGACCAAACCGCTAGGCGACCGATGCCGACGCGAGCGGCGCGCTGCCACCTCGCCACCTCGCCACTCGCCATCCGCCACTGGCCACTCGCCCGCCACTGGCAACTGCACTCGCCACTGGCCTACTGCCCTCAGCTCTCGCCACTCGCCACTGGTAGCTGCACTCGCCACTGGCCTACTGCCCTCAGCTCTCGCCACTCGCTACTGGTAGCTGCACTCGCCACTGGCCTACTGCCCTCAGCTCTCGCCACTCGCCACTGGTAGCTGCACTCGCCACTGGCCTACTGCCCTCAGCTCTCGCCACTCGCCACTGGCCTACTGCCCTCAGCTCTCGCCACTCGCCACTGGTAGCTGCACTCGCCACTGGCCTACTGCCCTCAGCTCTCGCCACTCGCCACTGGTAGCTGCACTCGCCACTGGCCTACTGCCCTCAGCTCTCGCCACTCGCCATTCGCCATTCGCCACTCGCCACTCGCCCGCCACTAGCAGCTGCACTCGCCACTGGCCTACTGCCCTCAGCACTCGCCATTTGCCATTCGCCACTCGCATTTAACACGTGATAACAACATGCATCCACCACCTGCTACTTGCACTCACAATTCCCCTCTACAACCAATGCCTGAGACAGCTGCAACGTGATACTTGCCAATCAACGCGCGTCACTTGCTGTCCACTCTAGTAATCGTATTAGCAACTTGACTTACACTCTCCACTTGCCTGTTGTACTTGGCACCGACTTTCTTCATCGCCGTTTACCACTCGAAATCATCACTCTCTAATACGCTCACTAACCGGCACAGTATTATAAGAAGTTGCAGCAGCATCTTGTAATATTGCTGCATTGCTTGACATCGGTTACTTCCATTCTGAAGGGACCCCACTGTTGTCCCCTCCCCTCATGTAATTTGGAGGAAAATTACATCATCTCCATGTCGCAAGGTAATAAAGAGATTGCTTTTAGAGGCAATAAAGCGACGAAATAACAGCTCAAATTATATATGAAAACGTTGTCACAGATAAAATGAAGTTCTAACTCTTTTAATAAAAACCGTTGCAAATAAATTGCTTTTAAAACTAAGATGTTAAAATTATTTGTCCATATCAAACTATTTTTTCCTAAGAATTGTCAGTTGGGCCTAGTACATTTTATAACAAAGAGCTATTAAAACAGTAGTTTTAAGAGTATATTAAAATATTTTGTGTTAAAAATGGCTTTATAAAAGTACCTAAATTAAAATTGCATATTGCAAATATCTAAAATAAAAGTAAACAAGATTTTGAATTTGTTCATTAATTAGCTTATTTGTATAACGTTTTTATCGAACAACTTGTAACACAATTTTACGAATATTGCACTGCGGTTCAAAGTAGGATATAAAATTTAATAGTCCGGTCATATTACTAGTAATAACGGTACCCAGACCACAGGACGCGGGGAACAAGTTTGCTTCGCCGCTAGATCCGAGATCCCCGTTTATGTTTTTGAGACCAATTAACTGAAGCGGATGTTATGATATTCCCCTTTGAAACGATAGTTCCTTGTTTCTTTCTAATAGGAAGTGTCTAATAAAGCAAAATTTCAGCAAGTTGATGGATGTTGGGTGATTTAAGCTTGTACCATTAAGAAAAACTTGTCGTATACCAAATAGGCCTAAGAAATTACATGCAAGTTTATTTGAACAAAGGATGTACAAATTCCAGCTTCAAGCTAAATAGGGCTTAGTTAGTTATCTTTATGTCAATACGGATGAATTACTCATCAAATAGAAACCAACAACCGTGTATTCTAAGCTGGTATATGTTCTCCTCTACTGTTACAACCAAGGAATTGAATATTATACATAATTTTCTAAATAGATATTCTTTAGTCCTTCCAATATACAAGTTCTATTATCAACCTTCCTGTCGTTTCCAATGACCGGAATATACTTTAATCTTCCGGTAGTACTGATGTAGTTAAATCAGAATACATCAATTCCTTTTTATTTTAATACCACCTAACTTTAAAAGTGATGTAGATAATCAGTGAGTAGTTTCAAATGCAGCAAATCTTCTCGGCAAGTAAAGCATACATTTTCACATTTCAGAACTGTGTATGAGTCAATACACCATGTTTCCAAAACTGCAGAGCTTTTGGGAACCATAAATTTAAATTCGAGACTCCTCCAATGTAACCTCCACTATGTTACGAGTCAAATCGACTCGCAACCAGGGCCCTATAACGAGGGCTATACCATTTCTCTGTTCGTGGCGCGTTGCCGCCATGACCCCTCCCACGCCGCCGGACAGCGCTGTGACGTCACTGCGCTGACAGCCGCTCACCACGCGCTTGGCGCAAATGCTAAATGAATACTTTTTTCTCAACAGATTTCTACGAATCTGTTCGTCTAAATCTATTGTACAAGGGCCCTTCCGTTCACTCGTTTCCTCTCGTACACGTGCCCTGATCTATTTTAAATATCCTCAAATATAATCTTGGTATTTGGCTCAGAAAGTGGAAAGTGTTTGCTTAATAAGCACAGTGAACTTGATCAGTTTGTTTACTTCTTGTATTGTTTGTGGTGTTGTAGTGTTATGCGTGTTCTTGTGATTGCCGTGAATTTAATTATTTGTAGTTATTGATTTAGTTTTCACCACTATTGTTTGTAGGATTAGTTTAAAGCCCTGGAAATTATAATGAAATCAGCAATTATTTTAGTAAATTCTTGTGTATAATTAAAAAACATTATTTGTACATACTAGGTATGACGAGCATCTAAATATGGTACATAGGACGCATTACAGATACATACAATAAAACTGTCTTATGAAATAATTAATACATTTTTAATTAGTATTTAACTACGTTTATGTTTGTTTCCCTAATGTGTATTTGATATAAGTCTGTTTTATTTATAGCATTCAAAGTGATAAACATCTCAAAAGTTTTTACAAACAATACTTTTATCAAGTTTAATCATACATAAAACTGTTCTTGTGGAAAAATGCGTGACTGTGGGTCTCCGTGCCTATATCGTGATTTCAGACATCACATCAAATACAGGGTGTTTAAGAGTGGCCCTGCTCGCAACGACAAGAGCTGATAAGGATCATTACAGCCGAAACCGAAAGAAACAAATGCAATCACCTGATTGGACGGCCTTTTCCCGGAAGTTGATAAATACAACCTAAATCCTCAGCTCGCCCCATTTCATCTTCATTAGTGCGTCCGTATATAAATTAAAACTTATCCTAAATTTTGTTGTACAAGTCTACACCCGTTTATATGTGATCAACAGTTCGAAGCGTAATTTGGAAGCTAAATATTTTAGTTTCAACAAGTTTTCGTCTTCTTACTTTTGATACATCCGTTCAACGTGGTTGTAGTGCCAGACAATAAATTTAAAATCTTTTTCCTGGGCAATTAAATTCTTACATCGCGAACATGTGCACCGCACGCGGGAATAGCAAGGTTGCAACCTGCTAAATTTTGCAAAGTGTCAAATTAGGGATAAAGTTAATATAGATTAAACTCCATAACTAAATGTAATGATGTGATGAATGTATTAATTTTAAGTAGGTGTGTCGAATTTCAGTTTCAGTGTTGTATTTATTCTTAAATTATTTGTTAAATTGAAATTGTGTGAACTCGTCATGTGCCAAAGGAGTGAATTGTAAGTAATTTTAAATAGTTATTGTTAGTAGCAGTGTCACTGATTGCCGCAATTAATGTTATTGAGGAATACAGAGTAACAAATATTTAAATGTGAGCTGTGCCATTTCAACTTGTAAATTGTTCATCGATTATTGAGAGTTAATTTTAAACTAATAAATCCTAGGAATTGAAGAATTCAGAATAAAAACAATATAGTTGTTTCAACAACAACAAATATAAAATATTGTTTCAAATAAAAAAAAGGAAAAGAGATTCGCTGCATTTATTGTAGTGTGCACTGATTTCTGGCAACTGTTAACTATTTACAATCTGTGCCACCAATGATTTTAGATACAATATGAGCAACCCAGGGACGCATTAAATGTATTTTAATATGACAGTGTGAGGGTTAGTCTTCTCAGCACGAGGTTTTTGCGAGGCTTGGCATCATGATAGGAAGGAGGCGATAGGAAGTAAATTAATTGCCCTGAATAGCCACCCTCACTGTGGAGCGCTTATCCCCTATTTTGCACGTCCTGCTCATTGACATGGTGATTACTACTTAAGTTAAGTGGTAATTATTAATCAAGCGTGTGCACAATCTTCAGAATCTCTATAAACAGAACCAAAAATTAAATGTAAAGTAAAATAAAATAAAAATGAAATAAACAGATTGTAAGGTGTAATAATTGGTTATTAACGACACAGTTTGAAATAATTAACTACTCAAGAATTGAAATTTATTGCATATCTGTACAATTGCTCAGATTAATAAATTGTTGAAATTTGTTGAACAAACATCGCTCTAGTTTTTTGTGCCTCTAAAGTGTTCCACAATCATTACTTAAACATTCACGGATGCCTCGCGGGCCCAGCCACCCATCCACTGCAAAAAACATCTTTTGCTGATATATCACAGTCTTGGTGAAATGTGTAAATTCACAGCTATCGTATCTCATTTAAGTTAAATCAATGCGATAAATTAAAATAAAGATAAATCGTAACAACTATAGTAAAACTTATAAAGTTTACAATCCAAATTGGGAGTTAAGAGTTGCAAATGGAAAAAAGATGTCCTATTCATATATTCTATAACCTTTTTAAAAGCAATGTGACTGAACTGTCATGAGCTTCCTGAAGTTTTGTACAGTTATCGATTTATCATTATTATGCTCAACATTTATTATGTTTATATACATGTAATGTGTAAATACCACTAAGTTTATTTAAACTGTTATAGGGATGAAAAAAACACATTAAGATATAATTGTATCCTAAAGTTAAAAAATCATAATTTTGGCATCCTCCAATGTAATGTAATCTTGCAGTATAAAGATTAGTAATGTAGTAATGTAAACAAGATCAATTGAAAGGCTCAGGAAAAAGGGGTGATTACCATATTAATAAATGTTCTAAATCTGTCCAGTATCTTTATGGCACAGTGTTTTTTCTATACGACTTCAGTCTGGATATGGCCCTTTTATTCCAAAATTGACTAACGCGTAATATTCTACTTGAGAATTACAGTCGAAACCTAACAAATTTACCTAACTTTTTTTCCCCCTGTACCCTTCAGTTACTTAAATAACCATAAAATACACACATCTAACTATTCTTAAAGTATTCTAGAGGTATTCAGTGAAGCTAGCTATGAACTGTATTGAGTTTCTTTGTTATAGTTGTTCTGTGCATACTAGAAGTCAATGATTTTCATACTGATTTGTCTTATGATAATTTCGTTATCTTTCCCAAATATTTTGTACGAATTTAACAACTACTATGTTTTTTTTTGTTTATTCAGGGTTTCATTTTCTAGGTGGATTATATTAGAATATAATATTTCATGACGGAAGACTAGATTTCTATTAACCACTACCAGACGAATAAACTGACTGGTTTTACAGCGAAAACTTTCCTGGTTGATCGAAATCTATTGCAAATACAATTTTAATATAACAATAGGTAAGTATTAAAATTAGTAACAAAACTGATCGATGTGCGAAGCCGACAACACCGAAGGCCACAGTGTCACAAGGTGGATGATTGCCCCACCGTTGAGTTACTTTTAGGTTTATTAAATCAATAACTGACCGGAATTAAAATTTGATTTGATTAATGAAAATAATTCATATTAATTTATTATCTGGAACCCAGGATTTTGAAAACGGTTTAATGACCTCCCCATCAACTATACTTCTATATATTTCATCCCTTACTCGACCTATGCGAAATTATTAATTATTACGCGTTATTGATGTATAAGTGTTATAAGTGTTTGGCAGGGATAGTAATCTTCGGCCACCCTGTATATACACAAAACACTACTTTCGTCCACTGAGCAAAAGTGTTTTAAAAATAGTTATATACAAATTCGTTACGGGATGTAATAAAAGACGTCTTACAACACTTACGATATATTTACACTTATACTGATTCACATACAGACGGTAAACATATATAAAATATGGTACTAGGCTATCGATTTCGACTAGTCACACCAGTCATCATCAGGCCAATGAGAGAACTCTCATTGGCCTGATGATGACTGGTGTGACTGGTCGAAATCGATAGCCTAGTACCATCTTTTATATATGTTTACCGTCTGTATGTGAATCAGTATAAGTGTAAATATATCGTAAGTGTTGTAAGACGTCTTTTATTACATCCCGTAAGTAATAACAACACGTAATATGCTAATAAAAAAGTTGATTACAAATTCGTTATGGGGACAAGCCATTGGGGCAAATCGGCGTTTGGGCAACAGTAGTCTCTCGCCGTCCCGTTTAGCGGAAAAAAACGCGAGCTCGCCGCAACGATCAGAGCCAGTCAGCTATTAGCTCGCCGAAGCACCTGTCAGTCGAGGCTTTACTATATTGTAATTATTGATAATTTTTACACTCTTTTGTATGAGTATCAATAACATATCGATCTGGAGAAAAAATATCTCTAATTACTTAGGCAAGATAAGGTTATTTTATTATTTTAAAACGATAGTGCGTTAAAAGTAGAACGAACATTAAGATAATGAAAAAGTTAAAAGAATAGTAAACAGATGATTGTCATAAAAATATAACGTAATGTATACGTCGATCGATATGAGTAATTATATCATGTTTATAACATATTTTACCTGATAACTTTTTAATCATTGTTAGTGTTGTAAAGTGGCTAGTAAGAATTTGTTGTTTTATTATACATTGTACGTCATATAATGTACCATGCGTTATACTCATAGTTATGTATGTTAGTTATAAGTCAAAGTAACGACACGAAGCTAATCTGTAACAGATTTAATTATTTGTATCTTGTTTCTGCGATGTAATATGGATAAATCTGGCCAGAAAGTGTAGTTTTATGTTCGCAATTGTAGCCCTGACGTTCAAAATTTAGTCTTTTGCATGCAATATGTTTATTACCCAACATGTAACGTAAAACGCTGATTACGTTAGCCCTTACCTAAAATGCCCTGAATCATCCATGATCACAGAAACGTGTTGCATAGGCTTGTTCACCAGACCTAAACTTAATTTCACTTGGCTTTAATCTTAGTTTACCTAATTCATTGTTAATAGGTCTGATAGTATGACACTAAATTTCGAAAGTGTGTATTCTTAAAACAACGTATTAAGCAGTAAGAAATACTATTTCTAAGTAGCTTTAAAACCACGGGAGTATTTTGAATTATACTTCTACAATAAACATCAACAACTTCTACACCAACAAGCCTTCCGTAACACCAAATTAAGCTTTGTTATTAATCTTAATCATCCCAATTATGATTAAACTTCTTGAAACTGATCATGTAATGGTAATAAAACGATATGTTGGATAAAAAAGCACATGCGATGAAAAACGTAGAACAAAAAGTATTTGGAAGAGCGTGAGTTTCGACCTCGGGCCGCTCAGCTCTCGTCCGACTGAGATATCGATGCAACTGTCGTGGTTGAACTACGATACACCTTTTTAACTTTCAGTAGTGTATTCGTCTACCTATTCTGACCGCTATGTTATTTTGGAGTAAATGCTTATATAATAACATGAAAACTCTTAACCTGTATATATTTTACAATATGCGTCAAATTCCCTTCCTTCTGGATACCGGGAAATTAGTTATGGTTAAATTACTTGGATTTACAATGAAACTATTTCCTTCTCAATACTTCACACACCAATTTTTGTTTCGTTTTCAGACCTAACACTTACATATATATTGTACCAGAGATTAACAAAATAACGATTTAGTACTAATATTCTTTGTTTAGTGTCCTCAATATTTATCTTATGTCATTAACTGTGTGTAAGAGGGATTGGTGGGTTTCAAAAAAAGTTTGGCCTTGGTTTCAATCGAGAAAACAGTGTGGTTTATTTCATAAAACACTCGGTACCTAACTATGAACTACACAAATAGTTTGTCCTACCAAACATTGCTCATTACATTACTGTTACCGATACAGTTATCACAGAAAACTATATTTAGTTTAATCATCAGTAATTTAAGAGCTTTAGGCTACAGTGAAATATCATACATTAAGTTATTCTGCTTTCAGTGTAGACCTACTCTTCGTCCTACTTACAAATTCTTAACCTATTTTACAATCACATTTTGGTAGGCCTTCTGACAAAGTTACTGTTACACGTTTTCCAATTAAACAACCACGACATATTTAAAGCCACCAAATTATCCTTTTATTCGTTACTATTAATGAACGTCGATTTGCAATAATTTATGGGAAAATTAATAGATTTTGTTGACTTGAAACACAGATTTGATGACTTTGAGGATAAAACAGCAATAATATAAATACAAATTCACCAACATATATTAAATACCTAACAATACTGGCCTTTTGACATTATTATTTAATACCTCTAATTTTTTTAACGGGCACCGGTAATTTACTCATTGATGCATTAGTGGCTATGACGCTGGCAGTCTTTCTTCTGCCTTTAGAATTTACGCTTTGCTATACTGAGTAGACATTCAATGAACTTGCCACTAACGTTTTCATTGGCTAATACAGGGGTGCCCATCCCCCCCAAGCCTCATGGCGATATTCCCCCCCAAATTTGGCTACGCCTCCCTCCCGTTATCATCAATATTCTTTAACTTAAACTTTGTAGCTCTTGTGTTGTGACAGTGAATGAACTGAACCTACATACCTACAGAAAAGTCAACCGGAGGGGGGGTGGGGGGGAGCGATCACACCGAGATTCTACCAAAGCCGAAAGAATTTTACAGACACAGATAATGATCAATGAAAAAAAAACTTTAGTTATATATTAGGTAGATTATCTACTTCTACCTATAGTACAGTTCACGCAAAAAAATCGTTCCTCTGGAACAGCTGACAAAAACCATTCAGACGATTGTTGAGGGGAGTGCAGGGGGTCATTAAACAATAATTGCATTATATTATCATTACAGAAAACGTAACTCTAAAAAACAGTAACATGTGTTTTTTGCTATTAGGCTATTTTTTGTTGTTGGTAAAAAATCGAATGCTGTAGTAAGATTGTTTTGAATAATCAAAACTGATTTCTCAATTAATTCATAATGCATTATTTTTAGCGTTTGTTTGGATTTAGAGATATGCATTTTTAGAAGATACATATATCTTGGGATTCAATGTTTAAACGTTCCCGTCATAACCATGACATTAATTCCTGGACGAAACTGAAAGGTCGGCTACTGCTTGTGGACTTGGGCTTGTGAACTTTTGATGCATAAAAACTGTGGGTAATTTTCTTGCCTATAAAAAAAACTTTGGACGCTTAATTCAGAAGAAGCATAAGAAGCATATAGCTAATTTTCAACTTTGGAAAAGGGAGACCAAGGTCGAGAAGTACCAGCATTCAATGACAATCAATGAGTGAATTTGTAAGAAGACATTATTCTATTTTGCAAAACTATTTTCAAATCAATATATTTATAAAATAAAGACTGTAGAGTAAAAAAAATGTATGGGAAGAATTGTGTGAGGTGGCAAGATGAAATTAATACCACAAAAGAACATATTTCTTGGTGGAAGTAGACAGTTTAAGTGAAAGCATTATAGTTAGGCCGGAGCTACTAGATTGACGAATGATTTTACTGACAGTGATAACGAACTCACTAGAGACGCTGCTGATGAGGAAAGTCCTAGGCTTTTTAACTAAGCCGTTTTCCATGAATCTGTTTTAAAAACAGTCAATACGGAAAATGTCTACAGTTAAATTTTCATATATACTTATTTTGTCGTAGTTTATTTTCCTTTATTAATGTTGTAGGCCAGTAATTTTACAACTTAGCCTACTAGCTCCTAATCCCGTGCTTCGCAACGGGGGGAAAAATTCAGAGTAGAAAAACTAAGCGGTTATGTGTGCTGCATTCTGTGGTTTGGCCCGTGGAACTACTACGGATCAAGAACAGCTGTTTGTATTTTCATCAGCTCAAACAAAAATTAATTCCATGGGAACTTTGAACTCCCGTGGGGCAAAACGAAAATAGGTCTATGTGTTTATTTGGTAAATAAGTTATGTTGTATATTGGTTATGTTGGTTATTTGGTATTGAATGTCATTCCTGTAAATTTTCATGCCAATCTATTCAGTAGTTATGAGTGATTGAGCAACAAAAGGCAGACAGACAGACACACACCATCCCATTTTTATATATTAGTAAGGATTAGTTTATACTACAGAATTTGCTACGTGTCTCGCCATGCTCACACGGGGTACCTAAATAATTAAACATTTAATTATCATGAATTTTGTAAGTAGTTAAGATAAATTATTTGGAAATAAGCAGGTTATCAGCACACTTAGGTATTAGTATGGGCAAAAAACATATATTTATATAATTCCTATAAGTCACAAATCATTTATTTGAATAATACTACTTCCCATCTTTTATATTAGCTAGAGATAAAACCTTTAATTTTCTGTATGGTTATGAATAGGCAAAGTGCTTAAGACCTGTAGGCCTAGTAGGCCTAGTATTTTAATAAGATAAAAACATAACATAAGCGACTACATTTATATCAATCCGTTATGTTCACAACAAAATTATTGTTTTTAAATCTAAGTCCTCTTAGTTAGAGCTCCGAAAGTGTGGTTAGGTTGCTACCATGAAGAGAAGACAGTTTCAAGTGATTTTTTTTGGTTAATGTTTCAATCCAATCCGGTCCTATAATCAGAAGCATAAATGTCTAGGATTATTATAGTACAGGAACACTTGCCACCTCTCAAAAGAAAGGTTATTTTGCGCATTTTATACTATAGCAATACTTTGCCAATAGTATTATTAGTGAATTTCCTTTGGAAAGTGAACTATTAGCATGACCCGCACGGTGAAACTTAAGCCCGGGACCACCATAGAAGTTCCTAACGTGACCCCCTGAACACGTTTTGGGGGGTCGTTCAAAATTTTTTATATATATATATATATGTATATATATATATATATGTATATATATATATATGTATATATATATATATACAGACATATATATATATATATATATATATATGTGTGTGTTTTCTAGTGGTCGCAATTTTTGTCCGATTTACTTCAAATTTGGTAGGAACGTTCCTTTCTGTAATCAGTTGGACAAGTTCGTTGGGCAAAACAATCGGAAAACTCTAAACCCCTTTTTTTGGGGATTAATCTTTCAAATTTCGAGTTTTTGGGCCCAAAAAGGGTCATAAAAGCCCCATATGTAAAATAAGTGGATTAAAAAGATGGGAATTAGAGAGGCAAAAGTTTTAAGCCCTCTCTCGTCATTCTAGCATAAATATTTACCGAGTTATTAAAGAAAATGTGTATCGACCAAACGCAGTACGTTGTCTTATGGGGGTTTTACATTAGAAAAGCCTGTTATTCATTTGTTGGTGTACTTTTACCATCCCCAACAAACTCACGCCTACTTTAATGCCTGACTGGACTTCTCCTAACCTTATAATGCACAAAATTGTATTCCAAGCATTGCAGGTAAATAGAACCAGGAACATCAGAACAGCCAACAAATAAATATTCTCAGATTTGAATAAAAATTGGAATAAATGTATATTTTTAACTGATTTTGAGTTTTTATAGTTTTTTATGTGGAAATTCACTTCCCTCACGTCAGCGTGCTGCATGCGAACTCGTTTATTACTGTCATCCTCTCGTACAAACACGAATTTTAAATTGTGATTCACAAACTGTCACATTTATTAATAGTTTCAAAAATCCCCCCCAAAAATTGTAAATCCCCCCTAAGATTTGTTTTAATGGCGCTCTGAGTGCCATCCCTCCCCCCCTCCTGGGCACCCCTGGGCTAACAAGGTTTTCTTCATTCATCATCGTTGCCCCAACACAAAGTTACCCGAACGCATGGTTCCCTTAGTTATGTCTACATCAGTTAAATGGGGATGAACCTGATATTATTAATACGTATTAAATAACATATAATACATAGTAACTATCAGAAGAGTACCTGACATATCATGTACATGTCAACTGAGGTTCCATTGCTCGCAATACGTGGTCAAATCAGGTCAAGAATGTATTTTATTCGGCATTCAACCCTCACACAACAGTAGTTTCATCCATCAACTTATACTACTATTATAATATGCACTAACATTGGAATAGACTACTTTCTTTAAAATACACCAGTATAAATTGAACATAAAACCTTTATTAAAGGGCGGTATTATTTAGGAGATTTAAAACTTTAAAAATATTCCCCTACTTAAAATGATCAAATCTTGTCGCATTGTCCAAGTAACAAACTTCAGTAAACAAATCAAAATACACATTAAAGTCTCGAGATACTTTCGAACAGAATGTTTCAGTATCGTCTAACATAGGAGTTTTTATACATGTTTTAACATAAAGAATATACCATAATCTTAAATTATTCAACGAGAAATCTGAAAGTTGCGCAGTTAACTATAGCGTTTTTAGATATTTTTCTTAGCGCCTTCATTGTCATATAAAACATGACGTCGTTATTGCTTATAAATGTTTACCGATAGTAGACGGTCTTCGGAGTAACTATTAAATATAATCAAAATTTACAACTTAAAAACTATACACTTTAAAGTATGTGTAGAACATATTGATAGAAAAAATACTTAAAACTTTAAAAATATTCCCCTACTTAAAATGATCAAATCTTGTCGCATTGTCCAAAAAATATTATATCGAAGCAGCAATCGAAGCAGCCAGATAAAGTTTCTATGATTCATTATTTAGTATTGCATAAAATGAAAAATATTAGCTTTAAAGAAAAGTATTAGTTTTAATTTAAATATCAATCGATAAAACGTTTTTATTTGGGGACTTTCCCGATGTGAACATCGTCAGGTCAACTAAATCAAATATCAAAATGTTTTGGGGGAATCTAACGATTACCTCATCGCGAACGGAAGTCCTTGTTCCCAAATAAAAACATTAATTACTGATTGATGGTTTATTCAAAAATGTTCAACTGAAATCAGTAGGAAGAGTGCCTTCAAGATGAATTAACTTATGTAATTGGATGAATTAAAAAAAAGATATTCTGGCCAAGGATGTGGCTTATTCGTAAAATTTAGGAATATGATGTTATGAAGTTTGACACTTTATAATCACAAGTAACTCTCACTGAGGGAGATAAATCATCTACCCCTCCCCATCCTGTATCCCATAATGTATGGGAAGAATTGTGTGAGGTGGAAAAATGAAATTAATACCACAAAAGAACATATTTCTTGGTAGAAGTAGACAGTTTAAGTGCAAGCATTATAGTTAGGCCGGAGCTACTAGATTGACGAATGATTTTACTGACAGTGATAACGAACTCACTAGAGACGCTGCTGATGAGGAAAGTCCTAGGCTTTTTAACTAAGCCGTTTTCCATGAATCTGTTTTAAAAACAGTCAATACGGAGAATGTCCACAGTTAAATTGTCATATATACTTATTTTGTTGTAGTTTATTTTCCTTTATTAATGTTGTAGGCCAGTAATTTTACAACTTAGCCTACTAGCTGCTAATCTCGTGCTTCACAACGGGGGGAAAAAATGAAAACGGCGTTGATTCAATAATCTGCTCAGTCAGAGCCCGGTCTGCCGAGTGCCGAGTGCTGGGGAGTGTGGGCCGCGCGGTCCGGGCTACTAGGCCGTTCTGACAATGGAATCTATGCCACAGGTAGGCGTCACGTCGAGAGAAAGTACTCGCTTGTTCCGGGGTCAACTTGGCCTCCTGTGACCGTTGGATCCGGCTCCTTCGTCGCCAAATTATGAAATGCTTCACTTTCGCCCGATACAGTCACCACTGGGAATATGGATGAATTTCAGGAAGTCATCGGGACAGGACTTTCCCTTTCGAGAACATCTCGACCTGGGGACGCTGTCAAAGACGGTTGGCATCAGACGGAACTGTTTGGAAACGGAACGGAAAAGTTATCATGCGGTGGAGTTTAGAACTCGTACATATGATTCGTAATTATTTTAACTATGTTCTTACACAGTTTTGCAGTTGACATTAAAGAGTTTCTCTATTAACGGTCAACTTAGCTTTTGTCCCGCAACAGGAATAATAGTTTTCAGAAATCGCAGCTTCTCACTAAAACATCAAAAAAGTGTCACTTTAGTGTAAAATTGAAGGTGTAGTAGCTCTCTAATAAGTCACATTGATTTTCAATAATCGGTTAGATGTTTGAAAAACATGTTAAGTACCGTATCACAGTAATTATTTAAAATTACATTTTCAGTATCGAATATTGTCTTAATATTTCGTAGATAAATCGTTCTAAAATGCAACTCATTAGTAATTTACCATGAACTTTCAATTCCTAAAACCTCATTTCTTGAACAAACGGACGAGGAGTAACTTTGCTCAAACTTAACATCGCTTTAGTGGGGGAAATTCAAGATGCTCCATATGGTGAAGACTTTAATTTATATTCTGTTTCGTCATTATCACCGAAATCGGCTTCTCATCTTCTTGAGAAGCCGCTATGATTTAGGTTATGTGTGACAAAACACTAAGTCACTATTGTCAAGAGTACACTGAGACCTCTACATTAACTTAGTGTTTTAATTCGCTTATATTTACAAATAGTTCAGATAATATGTCTTAAAGAATTATGTACATTGACTTATTCTCTATGATAAAATATTGCTGGAGTAATACATTTATAGAAAATAAAAATAAAAATGATTTTTCAAAAACGAAAATATTCTTGACTTATATGTAGGCCTAAGTCTTGTTTACATGCTAGTTTGGCCGTATTGCATATTAAATAATTAGTAGAGAATCTCTAGTAATATTTGGTTTTTATTTAAAAGACTCCAACATATGAAACGGATTTTCTTAAATCATAAATTAGTGTGAGGTGTACTTACTTTCACGACCAATGTGCTAGTTTGATACATTTTACAAAGGTCATTCAAATTCTACACCTCCTTAGACACTAACATTGGGTTAAAGATACCTGCAAAATTAAGTTGACAGCATTAATACCGACATAGAATATTTTGAAAAATTCAGTGTTATGTCAGCTCGCGTTTTTATTGATTAATAAATTTACTTTTTCTTATAACTTATTTTAAACATATAATAATAATTTTTAACACATTATTGTTTTATTTGTATTGAAGCAAAATCCGTATATTTAAATTACGCCTTCATTCCTTCATATTCACAAAAGGAGGAATTTCAAACTATGAAAAGATATTAGACAAGGACAATGATTAGTTTTGTTGCTATGTTGTAGCCTAAAGAGGAAAATGTTATGCCAAATTACATGTAAGTTAACGTTATTCCTTTATAACTAATTGTCAGTGAGATGAAATTGTAAAAAAATGGCATTGTATTGTTAATA
This sequence comes from Allygus modestus, assembly GCA_963675035.1. NCBI lineage: Eukaryota > Metazoa > Arthropoda > Insecta > Hemiptera > Cicadellidae > Allygus > Allygus modestus. The sequence continues at coordinate 132,906,070 of OY776113.1, read as the reverse complement.
TTGGCATTGTAATTAATGTTAATTTCAATGAATGGTAATACGTCTTCTAGGGTTATTATTATTAATTTATCATAATTTATCCATCATATACAAGATATTTTGCTCATAGATGCATTGCAGATACATTAATCATCAATGATTCATCATTACGTTACATTAGATTATTTTTATTATTATTATTATTATTTAGAATACAAAAGTTATGTCTTTCTTTTACTTGCGTCTATTTCTTCTCTTAAAATGTAATATGTGTATGTGAATTTATGCGCTAGAGACGCTCTTACATTCTCCTGCGTCATAAACACTCCCTCCCACTCTTATTATTTGGTTGGCCCAAAAGTAGGGTTTAATAAAGTGTCCAAAATATTTGTCTGGCCCGAATACGCAAATCTGGTCACGTTTGCAAAGTAACGTACGTAAATAAACCAAACCCATGTTGCTACTATATACTTAAAATATTTGTTTAGTTATAATATAAGTTAAGTTATAATAGTTATTCATATAACTATTTAATGAAGTATAAAAAGATTATGGAATAAAAAATTAATTAAGTTACGGATACTCTATTAATATTAAGAATTACCCTGAAAACTGTAAAAACATTTTTATTTATTAGAATAATTTACATAAATAACTTTTGTGGGAGCTAATTATAAAGAGTTATTTATTTATTACCGAGTTGTATTGCTGTGGAAGAAGTTTGCTCCAATTAGACTACCTTTGATGGATAACATTCTTTTAACTATAATGACTATTGTATGGCTGTGTTGTACAAAGGACAGCTGTATAATTTACGATGATACCGTTAAAATGCTCAAACGTAATCCGTTCTTGTTCAGGAGTCTTTTCGTGACTCCTTGAATTAAAATGTAATTAAAATTTATTAATTTATTAATTTAAAATTAATTTAAATTTTAATTTTAATTTAATTTAATTAATTTAAAATGTATTAATTTAATAAAATTAATTAATTCTTTTCGTGATAACTGGAATTAAAAGTTGTGACAGAGTAAGAAAGCACGCCGTCGGAAAATTCTAAGATGGGTTTTTGAAATTTGAGTCGAATTTATGGAAAAGTCATGTACCACCAGTGGCTAAAGTATTGATAATTTTGGAAAGGGAACAAGGGCTCCAAAAGTACACAGACAGTGCTTACCTTCACCTAGTTTTTATTTGTTACTTCTTAGGTTTAACAGAGTTTTCTGCCTAAACGTGAATTATGATACTCGACCTACATACCCATGACATACATTACCCATGATGACTATAATCAACTGATTGAAAACAACATTAATCGAACACTGCAAATATTTTGTGGACGTTTTTAATCAAATTGTGTTTTTTTATCATATACAAATCAAATCTACCAGTTTAGTTGTACTGCATTGGGTCTGGCGAACGGCTACAGAGTAATTATATTCACATATTATAGCGCCTAAAACAACGGTTTATGACCCTACGATTATTATACTTCCACATTTTTACCCATGGAACTCTAGTAAACACAAGAATTTAAATTTGATTACATCTGCTAAGGTTCATGTGCCAAATCAACAAAATTATGCAGTTATTTATTTAATTTGAGTCCATTATATTTCTAAACTAGTTTTATTAAATAGTTTTAGAGAATAGAACTACAACACCCAAATTTTAACTTTCAAAACATAAATTTGGTTTAAGTTTAACACCAAACTGCTTCAGATTTTCATCTGATGAACCAACTAGTTTCATACAAGGATAGCACTGAGATTGTTCCCAAATTGTACAAGTTTACATTCTGAACTAAACAGTTTCTTCACTTTATGTCTATAACCTACAAAGACGTTCAAATATCATGTAAGCCGGTATTAGGTAAGGAACTATAACTATATGTAACTACGAACCAACTTAAGCTTCAACGAACTGGCAACGGTTCGAAATAATTACATTCACATTATGAACCCACAGCCTGTAATGATTAATTATTTCATGTGTTCATTTTAATTTCCTTCTTATTCTCAAGAGAATCGTTATGCTTGTTGTTGTATCTTAAAAATGCCTAAATTCTAAAGACATGTTTTAACAAATAACTAATTTTGATTTGCTTATTCGAAGTATACATGTTTAAGATAATATAACAATTAAACAGGGATTTAAAGATATGTTATCCAAATAAATCAAAAAATGAATGTCCCCACATTAATTTTCCGAATTAGTTTTTTCGGTATTTAAAACAAATTACTATTTTTGTTGTTATATAATCTAAGTGTTCTAATGTTTTAAATAGAATTTTAATGTTCTAAAGGTTTTAATGCGGAAATTAACTTCCCTCACGTCAGCGTGCTGCGTGCGATCTCGTTATTAATTAGATTAATCGTCCTTTATATTTTAACTTTTACTTTATGCTCTTTGGGAAGGTAAAATAAAATGAGGTAACAGTTATATATTTCTAACCTACCTTATTCTAATGAAAATCTGAATAGTTTGTGGCATAAATTCCGCATGCTATAGTATCATTATTATCTACATTTTCCCAAACTCTTTTCAAAACAAATTGACCAAATCATGTAACGTGTTACTTTGTTTATCTAGAATACAGCTATCATGTAAGGCTCTTAGTGTATTTAAATTTTATATTATATTTAAATAGTAGTTTTTCTTAATATTCCACTAAATTCCAATACATTTTCAATTCTAAAGCTAAACTAACAACAAATAACAAATACTGCATTTATATTTAAATATTCTTGTTTTTGAAATTGACACTGCAATTAGAAAAAAGTGCATGAAAAATGAAAGTTTATGATTTTTTCAAACTAGATAAGTTCAATAAACCTATCCTAGTTTTGGTCTATATCGGACCGTTAATGGAGAAATGGTATTTAGGTTTTTTAAAGTATGAGGTGCCGAATTTTAGTGGCCTAATCCGTTTTCACAGTGAATTGTAGTAAATGTAGTGAATTGTAGTATCACGAAATGTTCCAAATTGTACCTTGAATGCAAATTGATTAAAAACTCGTTTAAGCATCCTACATAAGCTAAGAACACAACACCTGTATTGCAGTACGAAAGTAGTTATTTAATCAAAGTTGGGGTTTATGAACCAGAATTATTGGATGCGCGTGTAACGAAATTATAAACTTGAGTACAAACCTTTATATTTATTTACTGCACTGTTTAGTTTGTGTATTGTTACATTGGTTGATAAAAAGTTGAAAAGAAGAAGAGTGACTTTTTATGCGTCAAAGAGTTTGGTATTTTCTTTTCATACCTTGCATATTGATTACCAACTCCGTAAATTATGTTTTGTCTAAATAAGGTGGCAAAACGCGATTCTGTAATAATAACAGTTTATAAAGAGTTTTAAAAAAATGCTATTTTAGCAAACTATTTAGAATCTGGTCACAGTAATTAGTTGAGAAAAACAGAATATCATGTTTAGGCCAAAGTAAATAAGGATTACAAAATTTTACACTAGACTGTTATTTAATGTTCAGTATACAAAGGAAAAATAAATGTTGGTATCGTTCAGCTTCACATGAAGAGTAAACGCTACAAATGTCCTTGCTGTCAGAATTTACTTTCGTACCGTCTTTCTATACGAGGAACATATTGTTATTTAATAAAATACTTTCAATATAACAGAGTAAAACATGAATCGCGGGTTTTACTTCTGCAGAAGTAACTAGAACTAGAAGAAGCACACAAATAAATCCGTAACCTCAGTCCTGATTTTTTATCTAGAAACCCAGGGAAGCCAGGAATTAACCCCAAAACGCTCCGTTGTAAAATACGTAAATGAAGCGGCAAGTAGGCTGGATAATTGGACTTTGCGTGTTACTTCCCGGCTCCAAGAACCGCATCGCCGCGACCGCAGACCTCCTAACGGAACGGACCTCCGCTGCCGCTACTGGTGGACCGACGATACCGAAAAACGAGTATATTTACATTATAATATCATCCAGAGCGCAAGAGTAAGTAAATGACCAGTGAGGATCGGAGATAACCACCCCCTTGCAAGAGTAAGTATATGACCAGTGAGGATCGGAGATAACCACCCCCTTGCAAGAGTAAGTATATGACCAGTGAGGATTGGAGATAACCACCCCCTTGCAAGAGTAAGTATATGACCAGTGAGGATCGGAGATATCCACCCCCTTGCAAGAGTAAGTATATGACCAATGAGGATCGGAGTTAACCACCCCCTTGCAAGAGTAAGTATATGACCAGTGAGGATCGGAGTTAACCACCCCCTTGCAAGAGTAAGTATATGACCAGTGAGGATCGGAGATAACCACCCCCTTGCAAGAGTAAGTATATGACCAGTGAGGATCGGATATAACCAGCCCCTTGCAAGAGTAAGTATATGACCAGTGAGGATCGGAGATAACCACCCCCTTGCAAGAGTAAGTATATGACCAGTGAGGATCGGAGATAACCACCCCCTTGCAAGAGTAAGTATATGACCAGTGAGGATTGGAGATAACCACCCCCTTGCAAGAGTAAGTATATGACCAGTGAGGATCGGAGATAACCACCCCCTTGCAAGAGTAAGTATATTATCAGTGAGGATCGGAGATAACCACCCCCTTGAAATTAATTCTTAGAAACAGTTAAGAGTGGGCTCCAGTAACGAAACATTTGCGTTTCTTCCTGCTTCACCCATAAGACCGATGTTAACCATCAAAACCCGTCCCTCCTCAATGAGTCATCCGATATCGTAAAGTAATGGTTCGTTTTAAAGAGGAAAAATACCTAGCGATTTCAGTGAGCAAAACATCGATACCGTACTGTGGACTTACTGTATGGAATGTGAATTAATGTGGAATATGTGTGTAATCTCATTCCAACAAATTCAATATTTACATTTTGGTATGTGCACTATTTGTGATATCGAATTTTTGCTCATTTAAATTGCTAAGAATCTTTTTGCTCTTTAAAATAAACAATAAATAACGGTTTTGGAAAATCTGTTGAGGAGGGACGGGCTTTGAAAGTTAAAATTAGTCTTATGGGAGAAGCAGGTAGAAACGCCAAATGATTGGAGCCTGCTCTTACTTAATGCTTATAAATGACCTCTGAAAAAGAGTTGAAACAACTTTCTGCATGATTTTAGTTTTTAAAGGAAAATGAATTGATATTGTCTGATATAGTTTGTGAGATACGTTAACCAATTCTATGGGAAGATTCATACCCATTAGCTTAATTAGCTCACAGAATAGATGCAAGTTTTCTAGACGAAACTATCTTATCTACTTACTATAGTTCTTTGAGATCCCAAAATGATGAAACACCAAACACGTTTTTACTACTGTTTTACTTTATTAATGCCTCAAAGGGAATTTCTCTACTGTGTTATAGATTTCTGTACATTGTGGAAATAACAGAAACACTCCAATATTTATAAGTTTATTGAAACTTAACTTACACTCGATTTAAAAAGTACACATATATTCAGAACGTTTTAAACAAATTATATTACTGGAAATAAAATCCAGAATTACCCAACCTAGCTAGTAGATGTAATTGATGCAAACGGCAACCTAAAAGACGGAGGGCGAGGGCGGAGTGTGAGTCACGTGACTGGATTAAATTCTACGCGCTCGCAACAGCTGTAAATGAGCATTTTTTTGCCAACACAATGTCAATTTGGCCTATTTCCCCTTAAAATGTCTTGTTTTTAACCCAATTTTGACACGAAACATTTTCTGAATTAAATTCTGGGTTAAATTCTAGGCGCTCGTGACAGCTGTAAATGGGCATTTTTCTGATTAAAACAACTTAAAATGGCCACCTTTTCCCTTAAATTTCGTGTTTTCAACCCAATTTTGAAGTGTTAAATTTCCTGGGTTAAATTCGCATGACGTCGTTGGGATTCCCCAGAGCGTTTGCAACCTTCAAATGGTCGAATATACCTTTCAAAGTCGACTAAACGAAGAAAAAATCTTAGTTAAAATAAACTGTTCACGTAAATAATTCAATTTTGTAATAATTAATTTTTGCTGTTGTAATTCAAAAAATACTGTTCAACTCATTAAGCCTGCACGTTTGAGGTCTGTTATCTCACGGTCAGAGGCTAATGTCGCGGTGATACCCAAGCCAATATTATTACTCACACTTTATATACTTAAAAAAATCAGTTTTAAAAACGAAAATTCCATTTTATTGTTATAATTCAATAATTATTGGTCGACTCATTGAGTCCATCCGTCTAGTGTCTGTTATCTCGCACTAAGCTCCGCCTGTTGTGAAATATAATTGGTTTATCTGTCGAGGTTATAAGATAAACTGTTTCCACCTTCAATGTGATCCATTACATAGTTGTGAGATTTTTACTTATATGAATAAGGAAAAATTACTTTTATTCTGTAAATTCCAAGTCAATCCTCATAATTAGCCAAGAATATGTGTTTTCACATGTGAAAATCAAATTATGTACTGTAAAATCCAAGGCAAATCTCTTATAATTCGTAAATTTATTTCAGAACCTCAAATTCAACTGCAGTTACATGCTTATGTATGGGTAAAATGACTTATTCCGGTAAACCTTGTCTTCAAATGTGCAGTTTTAACTTGAATTATGTAAAATCTGTTAGTTTAGTTTCAAATTATCCATGTAAAGAGTGCTATTTGGTGTGTTTTAAAACTTGTATATCCAAGAAGAGTACAGTTTTAAGATTTATATTGACCATTCTGTTTTCAAAATGCACAATATGAGGGTTATTTTCATTTGTTGTCAGTTGACTTACTCATTTGTGGAGCGTCTAATAATAATAATGAGTGTCTAAACGTGCGTTAAACGATTCGTTATAAAGTGAGTCCGTACGACACTAACGCATGTCACGGTATAACGACCATCATCGACGCTCGGTAACCGCGATCGTTGTATGGTGAGATGCGTCTGTCGATGTTTGTGACGTGCGTTGTCAATGGGTGTTATACATTTGTAGGTAAAAAACAATAAACACCCTAAAAAATGCCGAAATTCACAACCCGTCGATTTAACGGGTCTGATTTATAGACAAGTTTGTTGTTGATAATATACATTTTTAAGTGATATTCATAATTCAAAAGGGGTGCTGATTTTGCTCATCCCCATTTTTAGATTTTTTTTGCGATGGTTTCATACAATGAAGGTAAAAATTAGGGTTTATTGATACCACCCCCTTCAACTTGTGTCAGATTTTGTTGGCATCAATATTGAGTCACAACAATTCTAATACATATATTGTATGTATATTACAATATATTTAGATAGAAATTACAAGTTTAATAAATAATAATGATAAGCGTCTGGACGTGCGTCAAAAAAAATCTATAAAAAAGTGCATCCGTACGACACTCACTCAAATCGTGGTTTAACGACCATCGTCAACGCACGTTAACATCATCGAGGTTCGGTAACCGTGAGCGTTGTGCGCTGCGATCCAATGTGACGACGTGTGTGACGTGCGTTGCCGATGGGTGTCAGACATTTTTAGGTGAAAAACCACCCTACGAAAGACCAAGTTAAGCAAGTGTTACATATTGTGGGAGATAATAATAATTTCCCACAAGAAAATCAAAATAGCATACATTGTATAGTAAAAATAATTTTAAATGGGGTAGCCGAAACTGAGTAGCTGAAAGCATAGTGATGTGATTTTTTTACCTATTAATTATGAATATCACTTAAAAATACGTATTATCAAAATCAAACTTGTCTATAAATCAGACCCGTTAAATCGACGGGTTGTGAATTTCGGCTTTTTTTAGAGTGTTTATTGTCTTTTACCTACAAATGTATAACACCCATTGACAACGCACGTCACAAACATCGCCAGACGCATCTCACCATACAACGATCGTGGTTACCGAGCGTCGACGATGGTCGTTATACCGTGACTTGCGTAGTGTTGTACGGACTCACTTTATAACGAATCGTTTGACGCATGTTTAGACACTCATTATTATTAGACGCTCCTCAAAATGAGTAAGTCAACTGACAACAAATGAAAATAACCCTCATATTGTGCAGTTTGTTAACAGAATGGTCAATATAAATCTTAAAACTGTACTCTTCTTGGATATACAAGTTTTAAAGCACACCAAATAGCACTCTTTACATGAATAATTTGAAATTAAACTAACAGATTTTACATAATTCAAGTTAAAACTGCACATTTGAAGACAAGGTTTACCGGAATAAGTCATTTTACCTATACACAAGCATATGACTGCAGTTGAATTTGAGGTTCTGAAATAAATTTACGAATTATAAGAGTTTTGCCTTGGATTTTACAGTATATAATTTGATTTTCACATGTGAAAACACATATTCTTGGCTAATTATGAGGATTGACTTGGAATTTACAGAATAAAAGTAATTTTTCCTTATTCATATAAGTAAAAATCTCACAACTATGTAATGGATCACATTGAAGGTGGAAACAGTTTATCTTATAACCTCGACAGATAAACCAATTATATTTCACAACAGGCGGAGCTTAGTGCGAGATAACAGACACTAGACGGATGGACTCAATGAGTCGACCAATAATTATTGAATTATAACAATAAAATGGAATTTTCGTTTTTAAAACTGATTTTTTTAAGTATATAAAGTGTGAGTAATAATATTGGCTTGGGTATCACCGCGACATTAGCCTCTGACCGTGAGATAACAGACCTCAAACGTGCAGGCTCAATGAGTTGAACAGTATTTTTTGAATTAAAACAGCAAAAATTAATTATTACAAAATTGAATTATTTACGTGAAAAGTTTAGTTTAACTAAGATTTTTTCTTCGTTTAGTCGACTTTGAAAGGTATATTCGACCATTTGAAGGTTGCAAACGCTCTGGGGAATCCCAACGACGTCATGCGAATTTAATCCAGGAAATTTAACATGTCAAAATTGGGTTAAAAACACGAAATTTTAAGGGAAAAGGTGGCCATTTTAAGTTTTTTAAGCAGAAAAATGCCCATTTATAGCTATCGCGAGCGCCTAGAATTTAACCCAGAATTTAATCCAGAAAATGTTTCATTTCAAAATTGGGTTAAAAACAAGACATTTTAAGGGAAAATAGGCCAAATTGATGTTGTTTTAGCAGAAAATGCTCAAAATTAGAAAATTTCCATAAACATTCACATGCTGTTTGAGTATAATTGACCTCACAGGATGATTTTTATATTGTTTAGCTGTCACACGCTTTGAAGTTAAAAGCATGTCAATATTGGGTTAAAAAACACGAATTTTTAGGGGAAAAGGTGACAAGTATAAGTTTTTTTAGCCAAAAAATGGTCAAAAACAAGGAAATTTCCCATAAAAAACCGATAATTCTGGAGAAATTATGTCATCTAACAACGGTGACGTCACTTGGTGACTTCGCCCTTCAACATTTAGGTTGCCCCTCCGCCTCTTTACATCTACTACATCTATTAATCAAACTAAAAGTGCTATAAAAAGTCGTCGAATGAATGAAATTAGTGAATGTGTTTATTCCAGCAAAATTACAGATATAGAATCGTACAGAATTTGTTATTTAAGAAATATAAATACAATATTGAATTTAAAGTACAGTATAGAATAAACAAAATATATAAATAAATTTTGCATGCTCATGCATAGTTTGCATGTTTTCATGCGTTTCCTGGTTACTTACATTTTCTAATTTCAGATTACATTTTGAGGTTGGAACTTATATATTAATTATATAATCGTGTGCTAGCAGCACCACGAGAATTTCCAAAGTCCATTTTACATCCTATATAATAATAGCGTGTAACCACCTATTCCAAGTAAACTACTAAACGTAGAGAGGCCAGGTTGGTGTCAACAGATTTCCCTTAGGCCAAGGATGATGAAAAAAAACTATATCCGAAATTTACTCAGTTATACGTTTGCAATAGGCAAAAAACACTGTTTTTAGCCTTTTTTCGCCATCCCCATGTATAAGAAACGTGTAACCATCTATTCCGAGTAAACTACTGAACGAAGAGAGGCCAGGTTGGTGTCAATAGATTTCCCTTAGGCCAAGGATGATGACAAAAATACGATATCCTAAATTTACTCAGTTATATGTTTGCAATTGACAAAAAACCCATTTATTATTTTAGCAATTTTTCATCAATCATTTTGTTTACATTGCCATGTGTTCACTTTCCCTTCTTTGCATCAAAATGCAATACGACAGCTGAGTAAAGTTAGCAAGTTGTGTTTGTAAACAAAGCAGACAACTATTCTTAATTAAATTTAGGTTTTTTGATTGAAATTGGCGGGCAATAAGCAACACAAATTATATGATGAGTGGAAATAAAGTTTATAATACTTTATAAAAGTGGTAGAAAAATTAATCGGAATTAAAATTTAGATTTAAGTATTCTATATTCTCTATTTAAACTTCTAATTCGTTTCCTTTAATGTTGCAGTAATAATTGTGTTTTATTACTGATAATATAACTAAATATAGATTTTTTTCCTTTGTTTAATCAAGAATCAAAAAATCAATGCATTACCAGTTGAAAAGTTACATGCATTTGGTATAGTCAAGATTTTATACAGTATATTGTTTTATAAGGTTTTTTATAATCATGAGTCATGGAAATTATTACGACAAAGCGGCATCGGCATTATAGCAGTTCACATTTGGAATTGTAGTCTTTGTTGTTGTTGCAGTTTAGGCAGTTTCTATTGTTTTGTGTAAATATTAACAATCAAAAGCTTTTTGTAAACTACGATTATGATAGCCATTATTCTTTCTAATGTGCGATTTGAATATGAGTATGAAAAAACCATGATTAAAGACACAAATACACGATTCAACAAAACGTAAATGGGGGGGGGGTTATTTGTTATGCTGATGATAAAATGCGAAGGTAAAAGTTAAGGCAATTTGTATAGTTCAATAAACAATGTTTAAGTCCAAAATTCAGTTTGATTTCACAGAAACGTTCTCTGCTATATAATATACTTTCTTTGCTTTATTGGATGAATTTGGGTGAAGGTAGATGAAACCCTGGTAAGAAATTGTGATAAAAGGGGTGAGAAAACTAAGGACTATGGACCTATACCACTATTAGCATTGAATACATACATTTTTATTCAGTTTAGCTAATTATGAGTTTTTTGTTGGTCTGTCTTTCGATAGTTTGAATGTCAGCAGACGAAATACAATTAAGTGTTGGTAAATATGTAGACTGTGTTTATCTTTTGGTTATAAAACAAGGAATAAACTTTATTGTAGTTAAGTCAATTTGTATTGCATATTTGAGCCCAAAGAAAAACATTTAAATATTTAATACAATTTTACTCCAGTTTTTAAGGAACAGAATGTGGCTTGAAGTTACATAAATCTGATTCAATATCCAAAACTAAACTAACAACAAAGTTTAAACTAAACTATCGAATTCTTCTTTTGGGCTATTTTTTCTGCAGGCGTAATTAGTCTTTCGTAAAAAGAATTTTGACACATTCTAATGAATATTTTAATATGCAATATGCTTTGTTACAATAGCATCTTACAATTTCGGACGGTGATTTTCCATTTGATTACATGCATTTCAAAATTAGTGTTTTAAATAATTAACAGATATTTAGTTATAGATTTGTAAAGAACAATTTTGAAGCCACTACATTTGTTTGATTACCAATGAAAACTATTTGATTCGTGTTTGAAGCCCGTCATTTTTGACGGGCTAATAACAGCTAGTATTTAACTAATCGATTGGAGACAGGAAAACTACAAACACATAAACGTACATTTAACAAACAATATGTACACATCCAAATGTATTGTTTATTAAATGTAGTCTTGTGTGAAAGTTTTATGTCGGGCATGTATAAAAATAACGCCATCATCCTCTATGAAGAGTAATTAAGTAATTATTAAGTTTTCGTCGTATTCAAAGTTTTGAAATCACACTGTTTTTGGCAATATGATCAGATGATAGAAAAAATGTATTAAAATAATCTTAAAATACTACAAAATAGGTTTACAACTATTCTATTTACTCGGATGGAAAAATGTTAGCAGGTCAGCTTAGGCCTAGTTATATCGTTGGGATTAATTGACGTTGAGTATTTGAACCATTCTTAGTGAAATTAAATATATCTTGCAGACTTTAAAAAATGTATCTACAATTTTCTGGCCGGGTTTAAGAATCGTTCAATCAGCGATGACTTCTTATTCAGTATTTTTGAAGAGAAAATTATTTAACTAGGTATCTTTGCTGCTGTGACAAAACACTGTTTTATTTTGAAAAATAACACTTACACCTATCAGTATTTTAGAAATTTGCTATCGATGTCATGTTTACTACCGCTCGTTTAAATGTATGTGGTACACAACTCGACAACCCCAACGGTCATTAATATGGATTTTTAAAATTATAAAAGTTAAGTGGCTTACCTGTAGAAGATTGTTGAGGGCTCCATACCGGGGTTGTTAATCCTATAACTACGAGTTCGAACACTGTGATTAAAAGAACTAATAAACATCTTGAAGAGTCGTCCATGGTAGAAAAGGGGACTTGATGAGGGTATCCTAGAATGTTCTAGGACGGGGGGTACCGAGTCACACCATCTGAAACACACGAGTTCCAGTTTAAATTTTGTGATTTTAAAGAGCAATAACAAATGTGATAAATGTGATGCAATTTAATGTAATAAAAGTCAAACATGCAATACACCACTATCATTCACAAATTCGCGAGTCACAAATTAAGAAATTGTGCATCTTGGGATGGGTGTTTTTGATCATTTTGTCGCTTAATATTTCGTAAACCTCCAGTATACGTTTTCAGAGGGTCTAATTTATGATTCCACAACTGAAATTAGCTCAAGAATACAAATAGGTTGTTTTTTTAATTAGTATAAAAAAATAAATAATAAATAAATAAATAGTAAAAAGGGAAATACACAGAATATTGCCCAATGATTTTCCAATAAGAATAACTACTATAGAACCAGCTGGACGTTAGATACGGGTTTGTAGTGTCTAATCCTGTTTGATATATCTTCAGTCCACATAACTAGTACACACGATTTTAAAAATACAATGGTGGCTTAAAGTTGGAGGTGTATTGATAAAATCGACTAATAATTTTGAATAATAATCGGTTAGGGTATACCATTCGAGGTTTTATATGATAATGAGAATAATATAACTTAACACTGTTTATCAATAAATAAAACAAAAACCTACTACATTTTGAAGGAACAAGTTAAGTAACACTCGGCATGACACGGTTACAACTGGCGACCTCCATGTTCCCTAATCTGTGAAAGTTGGGCCAACAAGGCTGAGTGCTAATTACAATTATTGCTATCACTTTGTTTAGCACCCCAGCTTTTCTGTGATTCCCATTTCCTGGAAGTGCTAAGTAATGTTAACTATGTTAATCCTTACTAATAATTTTACTTCAGTGTAACTCCAGGATGTGCAGTAAGTCTCTATTGAACTAGGGGCGTTTGATGTATTTTAAATAAATAATCTCCGCTAGTGTCTATGTCTAAGCCTATAAAACATTTCAATGAATTCACATGAACTGCTAGCACATGAACACTATCTTACTGTTCGATAGGAAAGTTACCTCTCTCTCTATATATAACTATTTTAATTTAAACATCCCCTTGTGCCGTATTTAGGTGTCCAGCAACAGCACATGTCTTTTTGAAAATATTTCTCCAGTATTGCAAATTTTTCTCTGATAAATAAATGTTGTGTGAACCATTAAATTTATCCATTACTCGTATAGACCACTGTGGTGTAACTGTTTACTCCATAGTGGTGGGTATCATTTTTAGTTTGTATTGACCATTAATCAGTTAGCTGCCTTGACCTGTCTGTTATCTTGATGGTTTTTGAGGTGTCCTGATCGATATAACCGGTTTAACAAGTTAAATATAAAATATAATACAAAATACGAGAAATAAAATTAAAAAAAAAAACAGTACAAAGCAAACAACATGTTGCAAGCCCCAGAGGAGATGATGGAAGTGGAGAGAGGAGAGAGGAGAGAGGAGAGAGGAGAAGGTGAGTGGAGAGTGGTGGAAGAGAAAGGTGGAAGCAGAGAAGTTGAGGAGAGGTGGAGAGGAGAGGAGGGGAAGAGGGTATGCTAATGAAAGACCAAATATGCGGTGGCGTGAATGGGGGACTGAAACCTTGACCGTGCGGGACACGGTGTCAATATGCCACGGTAACGGTACCACGGGGCCCAGGCTCCTGCCCCTGCCTAGCCCGTCCCCGTCCCACTGGCTATCCAATCACTACAGCCTAGAGTTGCGTCATTACTCGACGCAACAGCAACAGCAAGAGGTGATCGAAAAACTCAACTACTTTAAGTTTCTTTTGAGCGTTACAAATTCGCTTTTCCATTGATGTTTATCAAAATCAAAACATAATCTCAAAACATTCTGACGAGAAGAAAGATCAAAAGGAATGGCGATACATGTGTGTTTGTGTTGTTATTATTCAAGTAAAAGCGTAATGCAAGACGACCTTTGGAACTCTGTGTGTTAAAAACTTCTGTGAATGGTTTTTACAAAGCATGCAGGAAGATTGGGGTACCAGGGTGCCAACCCATAAGAGTAAAGAATACTGCCAATTTGAAAAGGAGCAAGATATCGACCTCGGTTTTGTGCAGTTGGTGTCACTCAATAAGTGAAATAAGTCACCAATAAGTCACTCAACATGAATGGTCTCTCGAAATGGGTTTACTTAAATACGGGGCCAACTCCCCAAAATGCAATTATGTGGGTTGTGGCGGTTATTATGTATACAGTTAAAAATTGAATGGTTTTATTCCAGAAGTTGCGTGTAAAAGGTTTGTAACGGTCCACCGGGAAAGCGCCACTAGAACCAGGTAGCACACCGGCAAAGCGACACTAGAACCAGGTAGCACACCGGCAAAGCGACACTAGAACCAGGTAGCACACCGGCAAAGCGCCATTGCCAAATCCACCTCTCCAAAACGCACCGTCAAAGCGCCATTGCGGCTTTCTTTTTGTCATAAATATTTCTGAGAAACTGCCCCAGCAATGGGCAAATAATGGTGTATACTACTCATTTATAGTTCAAACCAATAGACTTACTTTAATTTCTCCCTTCATTATCGGTTTATCTTGATTTTTATTTAATGCAAATTTACCAATACTTTGAATTGCGATGATCTAAAATCAGTATATAAACTATGATTTAATTAATGAAAGAAATAAAATATAAAATTAGTTAATTATACAATCAGTATTTATTTGCAACATAGACTTTAATATTGAAACAGCCACATTTGACTTATGTATTTGCAATCAGCCCACCTTCACTTCGATAAATGCCTTTCAAGAAATTTAATATATCGATTTCTCAGTTTTTTAACTGAACAAATTTTGATGCACATGGTTTTCTTCCTTCGTTGCGTAGGTTATCTGGTTTTAGTGGTATTCGTATCAGTGTAGGTCTCTATCTGGGCCTCCTTCAGGGTTTCGAGACAAATGCAAATATTCGGGTGGGGAGACGCGCGCATTTTTTTAACTTACTATGAAAACACAGACGTTTAAATAATTTTAAATTGTTAAATGCTTACAATTTCGGATAAAAGCGTGATATCAACTTCGGGTTTACTCCATTGTGTTTCTGTTAACAAGCCCTTTAAATTAAATGGTCACTCGATAAGGGTTTATGATAACTAATTTGGGAAAATTCAGCGAAAATGGCATTTTTGGGAAGGGGCAGATATACCCTTTACAGCAAACGCACTATTTTGACACCGGAAATAATGTGTTAAATTTTATATATGGTTTAGTTTTAAAATGATTAAACCGACCCGGAACTTTTGGTACATAAATGTTCTAAATTTCTTAGACGAGCTTCTTGCTTGTTCCACTGGCCCTTAAATGCATCAGCGTATTTTTAAGATGTGCAAAGTATCATGGTCCAAGAAATTCGGAGAAATAGTATTTTTTATTACATGTCAGTAAGAAATAAGGGCAAATTATCCCTAAGAAAAGCATTACTGTAAAACTCAGATTTAATTAAATTTCCACGTGCGATTTGAGCGTCTGCTTTATTTACGTATTAAAATGTGATCTTATACAAAATATTAGGGTCCCTAAATGCCACTAGTTTCATCTATTGAAGGGACAATCTAACGTATGCATCCTCTATATTCTCTGCAGCAAGGATTCTAACGCAAGGATTGGACACAGAACAACAATAACCCTGCTGAAGGCAACGCGCACCTCAACCTTGTCATGTAATTATTTTCTAACCACCATTCTCGTTTTCATGTATTAACGGCCTTCGTTCGTCTGTCTGTTGCCGCCATCTTCTCGTTTTGTCCTTCTCTTTTTTTGGAACCATTGTGGTTTCCATGCGCAGGTGGGGATTGGTTTCAAGACTGACTCATTAAATACAAAGAACATCTTTCATCGTGACCATGTTTCAGTTTAAAAAAGGTTAATTATTTGTAATACATATATGATGTTCAGACTTTAGTTCTAGTTTTGTTAAATTATTTCCTTGATAAAGAAAATTAGGCTGTATCAACGTGATTGGACCGATGGCTTCATAAAAGTGGAGAATGACCAAAGCAGTCAAAGGCTAATATGTTTTTTTTTCTTTTGCCTTCTCTACTTGAAACTTAAGATTATACGAAGGAAATCACTTGCATTTAAATCGAATACTACCTTATTCTACATTGTTCATGGGGTTCTAATAGTTTAGAAGTATCACCGTATAAAACCATCTTGTTTTAGTCAACCACCACCACTAACAACTCCACTACAACTTGGTATTCGTAAAGTCGAATACTTAAAATGCAAATAAAAACTAGCTAATCATTTATTTATTTTACAACATAAATCACAGTTTAGAAGGTTATCGACTTTTCTGTGTGTTGCTGAATGTTGGCAGTTTATACTTTCTGGTGGTTCGTTTGAAAGCATAAAACATTCAATAAAAACACACTTTAAAAGCAGAATTTTGATCTTGCAAACCGTTATTCCGTATGATTATTTAAAAGGTAAAATATATAGTGAATGAATAATTCCTCTGCATAATGAACTTTACTTATACATTAAAATCTCACTAAATTAGACTCATAAATTCGATGCATGGTGAGTGATTAAAATTGCAATTTCTAATAAAGGAGTGAGAGAAGGGGGTATAAACGCGATACTTTTTACTATCTCAATCAATAAAAGGAAATTATTATGATATAGAGTTAAGGTCATAAAGTTTTGTAATTAAAACTAGCCCACGCAATGAACCCTAAATTTATATCTTTAAATGGGATCATTGCGATTAAAAACTACTCGAAAACGCATGGCGTTCTTATATTTTTGAATATGCTACGCAATAGAAATATGTGCTCAAAACATTAAAACAACTAATACTAAAACAATAAGGATCATTGTTGTTGTTTTTTGAAGCTTAACTATTCTGAGTAGAGCGATGGACTTTAAAGGGGCAATTTCGAAGTTATTTTTTTATAAAATAATGAATTTAAATCAAGCAAAGATTTGTTTAGTTTATAATTAGTTTTGTTCTGGAATGGCAACTCACCTGTGGTCATTGCCTTGGAGTCACCATGAGGCCGCGCTTAACCATTACCAGCCTGAAAAACACAATTTTCATTAGAGTCCTGAACGTATCAACTTTTAATACATTTCAGTAGTTCATTACAATTTAAAGATGATATACCATTTTCATTGTTCTGCACCGCTAACAGCTGTTTCCAGTTCATATTTAAAAGTGCCCCGAAAATCAGCAAGTGTCCATAAAATTAAAATTCGTGCACTTATTAGCTGATTTATGAAATAAATTAAACCAGCGATAAATAAATGTTCGAAACATATTGTTGGCTTTCTTGTGTCATTTCGCAGTATGATGAAAAGTATCGTTCATAATAACTTGTCCCAAAAGTTTATATTTTCCGGTGTTTGATGAAAATTCCTGTCCCGTGCATGTTTGACTCCGGACACACTTTAACTTTGGTAAAGGCCACTTTAGGTACTTTTAATATACTATTGGATTATTTTAATCAAGACTCCAAGGTGTTGTAGAGCTAAAGGTGTTACAAATATGCGACGGGGGTATTTCATTTACCTTGGTAAAAATATCATATAATCAGGCAATAAGCTTATTAGTAATAACACTGAGTATGCAGGTTTGCAGTAACAAGGAACAAAAAATAAATTATATTTGATTTTTATGCAAATACCAAAATAACTCAACTAGGCGAAGCTACATACCAAGTTTTATTAATTTATGTCATGATTAAGAGAGGCATAACATTTGACTTATAATAAAGCCTTCAGTAAGAATAATATGGGATCTGAGAACGCAGGTTTGCTGCTACGGAAACCATCGGTAAAAATTGCTTTTTTGTGCAAATAACATTATACCACAACCAGATGTAGCCATATAGCAACTTTCGTCAGTATTCGTTCATAAATAAGTGAGATATAAAATTTGTCTTTTTCTCCATAAGAATAACATTGGATAACGTACTGTGTTTAGCACTTTCAATATCTCTGTAACCAACTTACGTAAAGCAATAATCAAAACACCAAATTGTTTATTTTTTTAATCCGAGTTCAATGGTGAAAACTAAAATTTGATCTTTTAAAATATTATATGTAAAAAACTTAAAAACCCATTTTGGGGTACAAAATCCAAGATGGTGGATTTTCCCCAAGTGGGAAATTTTGGGAATTTGGATATTTTTTATAAAATGGTTTTCTAAACATCTCCACCAAATTTCAGCTTGTTATTTAAAATTTCCAGGCCAATGCCTATTTACCCTGGACTAGTATGTTACTCTCAATTATTAGTCGGGAAAAATTATTCATAGCATTGTATAGGAAAATGACGTAATCACATAATATAAACTCGTCACGTGGGTATTCGTAGTGATCTAACTAACAACAGCGAAAGCAAATTTTATATTTACTCTGTTGAAAGTTGGAATTAGGTCAAGTGGAAGTTAGAACTGGGACATTTCCTCACGTTGCACTAAATTATAATTCAACCTCTATTTTGATTATAGCAAAACAACAGCCTCTTATTTTTACACGATAAATTTTGTATCGTTGTTATTCTTTTCACATGGCAAAACACTGAATATATCAGATCAATTACAGATTAGAATAAAATCGCAAAAGACGTTAAAGTGCGAAATGTGTGAGGCGAGTGGGGTGGTCTAGGACACTACACGGTTTCGGTTTTAGTTCGGTATGCTGCCTGTCTCTTTGGCTAAAAACTAAGATTAACGGACTCTATCAAACCTGCCTGTCCCGACGCTCCTTGCCCCACAAGAGTTATCAACCCACCTTGGCTCAGAGGGGCTCCAGTCCTCTGCGTCTACCTGCTTCTCCCATAAAACAAACTTAACTTAACTATTAAAGTCCATCCCTCCTCAACGGATTATTCGAAATCGATGATTTATGAAGAGCAAAAACATAACATTTAACTTCTTAAAGAGTAAAAAAATTCCTAGAGATTTCAGTGAACAGAATTTCGATATCAGAAATAGTCCCCATAAAAAATCTTAAATATTGAATTTTGTTAAACGATTATTATTTGTAATATCGAAATTATGCTCTCTGAAATCGCTAAGAATATTTTTCTCTTTGAAATGAGCCATAAATCAACGGTATATGATAATCTGTTGAGAAGGAACGGGCTTTTAAAGTTGACATTGGTCTTATGGGGGAAGGAGGTAGAAACGCTAAACGTTTTGTGACTGGAGCGCCTCTTAATCTATACTTAATTTTGTGTTAAAGTTAAATATAATTTAAAATCAACATATTTTAAGTAAAATCCCAGTTAATAAATTTTAGAAGGGAAAGAATAATTCTCCTGGTATGGATGATAGCTAATATAACATCTTAAAGCCTTCATAAAATGTTTTTTAACACCGTCCGCAATTATGTACTTTTCCTACGATTTAATGGGTGGTATGGATTTTAAGCTAAAAAATACTCAAGAGATTAGTTTACAACTGTGTGAAATATTTGTACATTCCGATTTAATTGCAATTGTTATCCTCAAAAGTTTAAAAGCCATATTATCTTAACACAACTTGAGAAAACAAGACAAACTGTCTTACCCTCATGAATTGCTAAACATTTTGATAATATACCGCTACGGATACGGCAAACCTTAATTACCTTATATCTGAGTTTTAAATATTATTTTTATATGAATGTTTTTTTTAATTATTGTCATGTTAAAGTAAGTTATAGGTAAAACATTAAACTATATCCTACGACTTTTGTATACTCCACCGTTGTAGTTTCCGTTTGGAGTTTGGCCTGTTTCAAACTGAACTAAATAATTAATTACATACCATGATGTATTTGTTTATTGAATAGTGTTAAAGTAACAACTGTGATGTTTAAACTGCTGAATACACCGTTGGAACTCTTCAGGAGTTTCCTATTTCTTAGTAATTGATGATCTCGTTAACTTTGATATTTCAAAGTTATTTTGTCACAATCCCCCCCTGACCAAAATAAATGCGGCATTTACCTCAAAACGTGGAATTTCCCACAACGCAACCCGATAAATACACGTAGTATTGTGGCGTGGACGGAAAGCGAAGAGTTGAACTAGTTCTAAACTTAAACTACATTCGTCAACATGGCAGGCTCTAAAGTAGACTATTTCGGGGAACATTTAGATTACTTGTTATCATGTCAGTTTCAGGTTTGCAGTTTGCAGTTTTCCTTGATTTACCTACATAATTCTACGTTTATTTGTATTGGGCAGCTAGAGCTAAATGTCACGCAGTTTTACGTTTATGTTAGATAATTAATTGGGGGTGGTTTGAATGACTTGGTCTGTCTCTCAGGTTACAAGATATCATTACTTTTACTCCTTAGTCATATTTAATGTTTAAGAAATAAAATGTATAAAAAGAGAAACACATTTAACCATCTAAGAAATCGTTGAAAGCGTTATTTCCTTCAAACGGAAACTATTACCTTACACTGGCTACCCAGGTGCGACTGTCGCTAATTATAGCGATAGTCGCACCTGGGTACGTATTAACGTAAAGTTAATTTTGATCCTCTGTTGGTGTATCTAGGGCTTAAGAGATTGTCGACGACCATGCTGTGACCCTCCGAAGCAGGCAAAATGACGACGACCATGTTGTGGTTTATAGGGTTTGAGACTAATTGTGTTACTCTTTCTGTCATTTTAAGATAAGAACAGCCTACATATTGTGCGGTACTAGCCGTGCCTGCCAGACAATTATTTGTTGTTTTATTTTTGTTTCGTGCAGTAGTCTATTTATAATTATTCAAATTATTAACTTGTAAAGAATCTTTTTACAACAAACCATGTAAATGACGATATAGTTTCGAACAATTTCGTAGTCCTAATAAATATAGGATTACTGTTCGTGGTGGCTGATCTCAGAAATATGATTGGATATTTATGATTCACAAAGTAACATCGATACAAAACAAACTAATCAGTGAAGAGTTAATGGATCTCACATGATTCCTTCCTAAGCTAGGACTCCAACTGGGCCTGAATGTGCAGCAAAGATCCACTGATGGCTATACCAAATAGATTGGTAGTGGAACGTGTTCATAATTTATTCTATCATAATTTCTAGTAATAGTATTTAGTTGTAATGGGCATTCATTATTTTATTATATTGTGATAGAGCCAGCAAAGAAGATCAATCTTGAAAGGGTATCACGGAGAACGAGCCTGCCAATGGCTGCACGCTTGACTGAACGCTTCCTGCCCCTTATCTAAATGGCGACTCATCAGCGTTCTACGCAAGAGCACCAAATGAGTAGTAAAAATATCGCCATCCACCGTGACCGTGCCGTTGACCTTGGCTGGCAGCCGTGAGCTGGTAGCTGGTAGCTGGTAGCTGGTAGCCCATGCAGAGCTTCCTCCTGTAAGGGATCGGACTCGTGGGGAGACGAAATGTAGAATTTTAGAGGATTAATTTGCTTGTCAGAGAGTGATGTGGGTCAAAAACCTAAATATTAATTTGATTGTTGAAAACAATTAAGAGGGATGGGTAAGAGAATGAAAATAATGCTTTATAATGGAAGGGGATTGCAATGCGTGTGTCCCGGACGATTGTCTCCCTTTCATGTATCTTTTGATAGAAAATGAAACTATGGGAAAAACTTAGGTCAAATGGCTCCCCTCAATAAGTAACAGCACAGGAGAGCCTTAGTAATGATACACATGTTAAGCTATTAACGTCTTTGTTTGTTGAACAAAATTGAAGGATATGTTTAAGTTATGTACTGTTTACAATATTGGATTAGCAGTTTGTAATTGAAAAGGGTTACATAGATTAGTGGATTAGGAAACCCGGACAGAGCCGCTGCGCTAGGAACATATTTCAAGTGGTAATTTGGCGCAGAACACCGGAAGTAAAGGAAATAACAGGGAATGAGAAGGTGGAACGGGATGGAGCAGCCAATTATCCTTTTAGAGGCAAATTCACGTGTCTTCTGCCACGGCTGCTTCCAGCTCTCAAACAGAGGTAGTCTGCACTGCCCTCCGATCTACACGCCACCTGATAAGGAATCCTCGTTCATCAGCTGAATACCACGGTATTTTACTAAGAAATAAAATTAAGGTTGAATTGAATCGCCTAAGCAAAATACAACTCTCAGTATTTACAGCACAATAATACCTTAATAATGATACACATTTTAACGTGTTTATGATATATTAACGCTATGATATGTATTTTAATTATTTTAATTTTAAAGTTGTTATTTGTTAAATATAATTGTAATGTATGTTTAAATTATGTGACGTTTACAATATTACAATAGTAATAGTTATCAATCGAGAAGGCTCGAGTTTAGGCACCATGAAGTTACATTTGTAAACCCGTCAAAAGTGAATTCGGGCGGTGAAACAATTAAATGAATAAGTCATAGTGATCAGAAACAATCAATAATAACGCACCGGCAGTTTTCTTTAAATCATTAAGAATATTGATAGTTAAGTAAATAATAGCTTAATTTTATTAAACAATCGGATACGAATATTTATGTAGTAAGTTAATTGTCTTTCGTTGTGAACGATCATTAAATAACTTTAATTACAAATAAACCATCCAAGAAAAAGTCTTATTTTCGCGTGAGAATATTAAGCTTTTTCATCTCTACGAACCATCTAAACTTTCCACGAGAGCAGTGACTTTCTCACGGGGAATAACTCTGCACGCTATCGTGGAAGCGAACGGCAATGTTTTTCTAATATCCGAAGCCGTTACAGCAGTGTGAACAGTTATTTTGTAAATTAAAATCTTGAAGGTTGCAACGCGATAGGCGATAGGTTCAGAGGGCGCCCGCATACGAGGCCCGTTGCGAGAGATAGTCCTCCCTACTCTGCCGTCCTTCGTAGGCAAATCGTCTCTTCAAACCTCGCGCCAAGTCCTCCAGGCCGGTCCTTGCTGGATAGGTCGTCAATTTTCAAGACACCCTCTTATCTTCACGATACGGTGTCGAATAGACTCTATCACCAAAACGGTTAATTGGATTGCGTTTTATAAATATAAGCTTTTCCTGTTGCTCGAGTAACACTGTTATTCATTTTAGTTATTATTTAATTTTCCCAAAACGCATCTACAACAATTCTATGAAAACAACATGGGTAACAAAGAAAACAAACATTTATAAAACTATTGATAGATATCCGTGAATATAAAAAATTAAATTTTGTCATTAGGCACATAATCCCTAATCATCTTTTAAAAAGGCGTAAATCCTCCTGTTATACATTGTATAATGCATTTGGTAAGTAGATATTGGTAAATAATAAACTTTAATGAAATGCAGAAACTCATTTTTTCTCGTTATTGTAGCTGAAAACAGTTTTACTTCATTCGTCAAATAAAAATTGCTTTGTGTTTTATAACTAAAACTACGCTCTACTCATATTTTAATTGTTTAAATAATGTGTTCTACACATAGTACATGTGGCATTTAATGACGATGGTTTCAAAATGCTCTAATTGTTTCAAAATTGCATCTTGGTTCAATACTCCAGAAAATAAAACTCATGCCGCAAGAGATACAAAAGTCATCGAGTCTAACAACGTTGGCAGTCATGTCAGTAAAATTTCTGGAACAGTTTTGAATGGGAGAACAATGCCTAAAGAAGTGTATGAGGCCTTTTTGTACGCCTGTCATCCAGTTCTTGTTGAAAGACCGTTAACCTAATCCGAGCTGTGGGTTTTTGTCGTAAACAATGTGACCAATTGTCTTCTTCGGTGGTTGGTTGTTTTACGTCGGCAGTTCATGCGAGCAACCGCTTATTAAGTTCCAAGTTCCGTTTATTCTTGAGGTCGAATGACGGAAACTTTAGTCGAACACCTTTGGAACGATTCAGTATAATCACTGCGGGAGTGAGTCGGACCGGAATCTACGTATGCGTGTAGCGTGTGTCCAGTCCTCTGTCAAGAAAATAAGCGACGGGTGTAAACGTCACAAAGGGTTGGAAAATATAAATTCCTTAAGACTCTTCGTACGAGTATACATAAACCGATCTAAAACGGTGCAAGCTCTTGAAGAAGTACAATTTCCTATAAACAACATTGAAATGAAAATACACTAGGAATATACATTTAACGTGTAATAATGTAATATAATCACATCGGTCGGGTGCTAACCTTAGAGTTGTTAAGTGAATCAAATGCATTCAAGCTCGGTTTGTTACACGCTTTAACACGACACTTCCTTCGCTTATCAGAAAACTTCTCAGACGTACAAATCAAATATACAAAACAGTGGCGGATCCAGCCAGGGGGCGCGGGGGGCGCGCCCCCCCCCCTTGGACTCAGAAAATGTTTAATTAATGGGTAATAGTGTGACGCTGTCTGTCACTGTACTCTTTTTTTCAATATTTGCAAAAACATTATTTGCACCAACACGTCTTACCTACTGGGCGATGCTCTACAACATGGAGCCTCCCCTATAATGGGTCACTACGAATAGTTTTAACAGTACAATCATCATGGAATGTGTAGGCCAAGATAGTGAGTCCCGGTAGTAGGACGGTAAGGAAGCAAGTCACCATAGAATGATACGTCCTTTTTGTGTGTCAAGTAACTTATTGCATCCAAAATGTTATAAGATAAACAATTGCCGATCGATACATAAAATTAGAGAGTCACTGAGCTCCTAAAATCCGACAAACACAACTTATCTGTAAGGTAAAGGCACCGGCCAGGGCTGAGCATCCCCTAGGGTAAAACACCACAGGACAGGCATATTGTCGTAGTCCGCCATAGAGAATACAGCGCAGCACCACCCTAGGGACTTGGGCCAACCATCCCTAAGTTAACGCACCACATCACCGGCCTATTGCCTTTGGCTGCCCGAGGGGAACACACCGCAGGACCGGCCTAGGGGCTTGGGCCGAGCATCCCTAAGGTAACGCACCACAGCACCGACCTATTGCCCTTGGCTGCCCTAAGAGCAAACACCGCAGCACCGGCCTAGGGCCGAGCATCCCTTAGGTAACGCACCACAGCACCGGCCTATTGCCTTAGGCTGCCCTAGTGGCACACACCGCAGCACCGGCCCTGCAGTCTTCATCAATATTCTTCTTTTCTGAAACCTTTGCGTTCTACCATAGCCATTTTGTGCGCATTGGTTTAGCCTTGAGTAGTGCGTGTAAGTAAATCATTTGGTATAAAATGTTTGTTTTTCAAGGTAGTAGTTGTATAAAATGTGTATATTTATGTACCTAATGTTTATTGTATAATGGAATTCGTAAATATTACACATTTCATTATGAAATAAGTGTTACAATGAGATGTTTTCTTTGTTAGCATCATGAGTGAATTGAATTTGGCGAGTAATAACATAGACTAACTACAGTACTATAGTTAGTCTATGGTAATAACAACTGCCTCCGGTTCAGTGTTGCCACCAGGTAGATGAAATTTTACCCTAAACGTGTGATGAAATTACCCTATTTTTTTGTAAATCACCCTAAGAGTTGATTATCTTCTTGAAAAGCTCAAAATACACTCGAGATTGGTTTTAAAACATGATTAAGGCAAAAAAGTGAGGTAACATGGCATTTCATATTCGTCTTTGGCCCTATATCACACATAAAACAAAATATGTATTAATAAATTCAAATAAATATTCTTTTGTAACATTTTTATTCAGCGCTATACTTAATGTGCCGGTATCGCTGATAATAGAAAATTGCTGATACATGTTATTAATAGTTGTTGGGAGTACTTTATTGTTTTATAAACTTATTTAAGTTGTACAAATTTGTTAGGGTTTTTTTTCTTAATAATAATGCCGAGAGAATATGTTTGTCATCTTATTACAATTTGATTAGATCAATATTTTTCATTGCAATACGGCACATCACATAAATTTACACATGTTGTGCCTTGTGTTTTTATGTGCGCTCACCTGGCTCACCGTGGGGATATCACAGGCATAAAATACAATTTAGTTCCTTCATACAAATTATGTGTCAAAATAGAGACAACCTTCAGTAAACATATTTTCTACAACAGCGCTGTAAATCTAACAACCTATATTTAACCAAATGTACCAGATATATTTTTACTGTTTAGTATATTATTATGTTGTGGCCTATTTTGGACACGACATAACATAATGTGCCTCAATTTTATCTGTTCGAAAATTAAACTTTGTGATTATATGCTTCTTTATGCTGTTTAAGAGATTATTGCGGACATTTTCCATCACTGATTCAGTGAATCCAATAACCAATAATGAATTTTAAACAAAGAATGCATCTTTAGTCGAATAGTGAATAGGATGGAGGATGTACATGCTATAGTTATATCTCTTTTATAATACTTTTAATTTACCCAGCACTTCATGTAAATGTTTGAATTCCTGGAAAACCCATTTTACATTGCCAAAACATCTAAATTTAAATTATAAAGGGGCTCTAGATTTTACCCTAAAATTATCCTAAAAAATCCATTACCCTAAAACCAGTAAAATTACCCTAAAAAGGGTAATTCCCCTAAAAGTGGCAACACTGCTCCAGTTGCTGCAGGACGTTATCGTTTAGTGAGGAAAACAAAAATCTCAAATGCGCCCCCCCCTCAACAAATTCCTAGATCCGCCCCTGATACAAAACACACGAATACATTTAGAAACCTAAATAAATCCATTAATGTTAAATTTAAATAAAAAATAAACCCCTCATTATTAACACAAAATAAATTTAAACAAAAGGGCAAAAATCATCCATTTCTCAGTATTTTCTTAAGTGATGTTGCTTTACTAGCAAAACAAGACTTCAGAATCTGTGTTACCGGTTATAGTAACCAACATAGAGGCTGAAGAAATAAAACTATGTCGATCCACCATCTAACCTGTATATTCCGCAGACTGTTTGCATAGGTTTCAACATCTGACTTAATAGTGAAGCAGAGGTACTTAGTAGGAACGTCGGAGAAAAAAGCAAATACATAATTAAAACAAATTCTAATCCCATATGTTTTTGTGTTGTCGAACATTTATAAATTTTCCTTTGGTCTTGTAAGGTTATTTACGATCTTTACGGATAATGATTAACTTATCTAAACCAAAGAAGGATAAATAGGATCATGGGAGAGCAAGGTGCAGTGACGTTTTAATGAGAAAATAAGACGTGAGTTATCAATTCAGTGAAGGAAAATGTATTTTAGTGAATTTAACCTATAGGGAAGAAACTATTGCCGTAGTCGGCATTGTAAGACCTAGGCCCGGGACCATGACAACTTTTCGTTTTGAAGTCCCCAGACCCCAAAAACACGAAACTGTGTTCGAAACTGTATATATATATATGTGACCGTGGGTGCGATAACTATCGTAAAAAAGGTCCGAGTTTGATGAAATTTGGTACAACATGTAAAGCAACATTTATGACAAGTTCGAAAACCAGCCACGTCGCTTTATCCAAAGGGGTATTTTCGGGGGTTTTTGTGGCCCAAAATTTTTTTTTTTTTTAAAGTTTTGACATATAATATTTTAGTAAATGCAATTTTAGTTTTCACCATTGGATTCAGCTTTAAAAACCACACAGTTTAGTCTTTTGATAATTTTTTTACGTCAATTGGTAACAGTTATTGAAAGTGCTAAACACAGTACGTTATCCAATGATATTCTTATGGAGAATCAGACAAATTTTATATCTCGCTTATTTATGAACGTTACTAACGAAATTTGGTTTACGGCTTCATCTGGTTGTGGTCCATTGTTATTTGCACAAAAAAATCAATGTTTACTGGTGATTCCCGTAGCAGCAAACCTGCTAGGCTCTATGTTATTCTTATAGAGAAAAAGTAAAATGTTATCTCCGTTAATTATGAACATAAATTAATAAAACTTGGTGTATGGCTTTACCTAGTTGAGCTATATTTGTATTAAAACCCATTTTTTGTGTTCCTTGTTTCAGCAAACCTGCATACTCAGCCGCCATGTTATTCTTATGGAGAATAATTAAAATGTCATAAATCGTTTATCTATGAATGTATATACTAATGAAACTTGTTATGTGGCTTTACGTGGTATAAGATACGTATATATTCATTGGAAATTCGCTGAGTACGCAGGTTTGCTGCTACGGGGGTATTAAACTGTCGTAAGAAGCTTGTCTGTGCGCTTTGATGACAATCAAGGTGGTATGTTTCTATTTTTCCTCGAACGATGACCTTTACATTGTTTATACTTCGCTGTTCCCACCGTACTGTGATCAGGATGTGTTCCGAGCACTCTACTGCCGGTTCTCATAACCTTCATTCTCTTTTTGTTTTGTAGTTATCATCAGCATCTTCATTTTTTGTTACAGTGTTGTTTTATAAATTGAATAATATTCTAAATGCCCAGCAATACTCCTATCAATGTAGGGATAGTGATCGTAACATTTGCAAAACATATGGCCTATTTCTGCTAAAAATGCATTTCACATCCGATACTTGGTTTCAAAAACCGTTCAATGGAGATTAAGTCGATAACAATCTTAAAATTCAGATGAATACGATCTGTATAAAAGTGTTTCGTTGTTTTCTGTAATAATTAAATTATATAATTACACATCAAAATGCTGTAATAGCTTGTATATTTGCAGATAAGTAAAAAAATCAAATTTGAACTCCAATGCCTTAAACGTTAACGAAATATTTAAAAGTCGTAATAACTTTACTGTAGGGATAATACTATTTTATTGATAATCACTTAACAGCTGTTGAATACCTGACGTTAAGTTTATTATTATAATTTAAAAAATTGGACAGTTAGGAAAAAGGAATTTATGACCGTCATTTTGAGTGGTACACGTAAATATATTTTAACATTGATCAAGGTAAACTTTTATTCTAAGATAATTTATTCCACTCAGATAGCTTTAGTAGGGTGGGCTTTAATATCTGTATTTGAAACATAACAGATAAATAACAGATAACTGATAAATTACAAATATTATTACTTCGTGATCTTCCTTCAGGTGCAATTTGATCAACTTTCTTCTACCAAAAAGTAGACTAAGCCAAGGAAACTTTCTTTCATTTATAAAAATAAAAAGCTATATAATGCGAAGCTTAATTTGACCATGAAATTGAAACTCATTGGTTTTAAAACTCCGGATGCTAGTCCACGGACAATTTGTTATGATCATTTTACGATTTAATGTAATAAACCAAATGTTTAGGGACGAGAATATGCACGATTACAATTCTTAGTTCATAAATAATTAGAGAAAACCTCATAAGTATGAATTAAATTTGTTTAAGATCTAACTAATTGATTTAGTTATTGTATCTGTCATCAGACAGAATTGATTTATCACCAGGTATTTCATTTTATTTATGACAAATATGATATGGTTAATACTTCAGCTGATGTGGTATGTTCGCTGCTATTTTGTCTAATTATTTCTTGTTGTACATTACTAAGGATAGTTGATTACATCTTGGTCAGGTTTTATGAAATACATTTTAACTCATTTAAAACGTCCACTCTAATCTATCTATCACCCATTGACGTATAACAAAGCACTTAAAATTTACACTTTTTTAAATTTTAGGTACGTATTATTTATTTTTTTAAGAGTTATGACTTTAAAATGCCTGATCTACAGATATACTGTTTAATTAGCTCCCTCAATATGCACGTAGCCACCAAGACTTAGGGCAACGAGTAAGAGTCACTAATTTTAACAGAATTCCGCTAATTTAGTTATGAAAAGTCAATGACCTGTGACGCGGTTAAAATCTATTATACAGCTTCACAAATTTGAAATTTGAAGTGAAAGTTTGACAATTCCTTTCTCTTGTAACCAAACAAAGACTGAGTAAACAGATCAAATTCAACAATACTTAAAGAAAAGGTGTTAATCTCATTACTAATGGCATTCTTGTTGTGGTCAGAGACAATATAATGTAACTGAGGGAGAAAAGGATATCTGATTGAGGAAAATCGCACCAGAAGCCATTGACCCTCGGTCGCTAATTCTTCATTCGGCCGTTCTTCATTTTATCCTCAGATCGCTAATTAGGGGAGTTTGATTTAGGCTCGCAGCTCGCAAAATCATCGCGCGTCATACGCCCAGGGCTATATTCCAGTTTGGGGTTAAAATTTATGAAGAAACCTATCGCAGATTCTCTAAATCATTTTACTTTCCATTACAACAAGCTTCTCTTTTAACTAGATTTCATTATCTGGATTTCCAGTTGTAGCTTGGGAGGAAGTCAGGCCGAAGTCCGAATTACAACAGAATTATCCCTGCAAATAATTGAGCTCGGTTCCACAGCCTATATTTTCTACTTCTGTTTGTGTGACAAAATATACGCAACGCGTAGGAAACGCGGGAGACGTGTATTGCGGCCTTTACAAGATTCCCAGCAGTAGGGGTAAACCGACTCCCAGCTCATTCCGCCAGGAAATATAGTTGAACTGACTTTGTGACTAAAGAGTTAGATACTACCGTAAAGGAGCCATTTAGTGATGAAGAACTTGCAACGGGAGGGACGAGCTATCAGTGGATGAACCGCAATTGAAATATGCCATTACAATTTTGTTAGAATAAATGTTTTACGGAAAATTAGAAGAATTAGAAAGAATTATTGACAAAAAACATTGAAACAAAGGGCAGAATATGGACTAAAATTGACTATAGTAAACATTTAACATCTTGGGAGTGGAATTTGGATTTACAGACGCCTGTCAATAAGCTCGGGAAGAGACTAGCTGATGGGGAATCCAATCCCGGGATCCCGGCCGAATTTTGATCTTTATCAAACTCGGGATTTTCGGAATTATGAAAATATGTTGAAATAGTGATGTAAAGAAGGTTTGTGAACAATATAAACACAATTAATAATCATAATTCATTACAAAACAGTTAAAGAAATGTATTCAATTTAATTTACATCAGTTTAAATAACTAAATATTTGTTATAATTATCCTTTAATAATATGTTACACTTTCATTTATGAATTTAAAGCGATATTGCCTTTTTTGTTTAGTGAAAGAATAATCTCAATCTCATACCCGAGAAAACGACATAAATGTACAATAATTTAAAGTAAATTTCATTAGAAAAAGTACTCGGTTGTTACATTGCAAGTTGCAAGAGGATTATGTTTTTGTGTTTGTTAATAATATTAATCACTTTAGAATATACAGGTTATGTTTACTTAGTTATATTATACATCCCGTATTATAATTAGAGAGTCCTTTGTTGAAATATAATGTATTTTTCATTCTAGGCCTCTATATGTTATTAAGTATTTATGTTTAGATTTTTTGTGTCATAAAATATATATTTGTTAGAATTTTCTGAATAAACACTGTTTAAAGCTTCATTTCGATATCCAACTCCATTATTAGACTAGCTAGAACGTGGAGTGTTGGTCCAATAGTTATGTATATAAAGTAACTGCTGAGCAATAGTTTTGAATTAAGAGCTAAGGTGTGTTTGTCATTCAAAGATTTACCATGATAAATGACAGACGCTCAAAACTGCACTCTGACCTGCATAGGTCAGAAACGAACTATTTAATTTCTTACAATTTGAACAATGTAAAAAATAATTTTTCGTAGCAGCTATATGATTAAATTCCAAATGTGTACAAAATTGCCTAGATAGATTACAACGTTTTAACTTTTACATTAAACACGATAAACCAAAAACGAGTTCGCACGCAGCACGCTGACATGAGGGAAGTGAATTTCCACATAAAAACTTGTAAAACTCAAAATAAGTGTAAAAACATACATTTGTCCAATTTTTATTGAAATCTGAAAACACTGATTTTTTGGCTGTTCTGATACTCCTGGTTTCATTTACTTGCAAAGCTGGGAATACAATTTTGATCATTATAAGGTTAGGAGAAGGTCCAGACAGGCTTGAAAGTATGCGTGAGGTTGCTGGGGATGATAAAAGTACTCTAACAAAGGAATAACAGGCTTTTCTAGTGTAAAACCCCCATAAGACAACGTACTGTGTTTAGTCGATACACATTTTCTTTAATAACTCGGTAAATATTTATGATAGAATGACGAGAGAGGGCTTAAAACTTTTGCCTCACTAATTCCCATCTTTTTCCATGCATTGATCTTACATCTGGAGCTTTTATGACCCTTTTTGGGCCCAAAAACTCGAAATTTGAAAGATTAATCCCCAAAAAAAGGGGTTTAGAGTTTTCCGATTGTTTTGCCCAACGAACTTATCCAATTGATTACAGAAAGGAACGTTCCTACCAAATTTGAAGTAAAACGGACAAAAAATGCGACCGCTAGAGTGCAAACACATATATATATACATATATACATATATATATATATATATATATATATATATATATATATATACAATTTTGATCGACCCCCCAAAACGTGTTCAGGGTGTCACGTTAGGAACTTCTATGGTGGTCCCGGGCTTAAGTTTCACCGTGCGGGTCATGCTAATAGTTCACTTTCCAAAGGAAATTCACTAATAGATTTGTCCCTGATATGTTTACGAAAATTAATGTTGCTCCCGGGATTAGTCCCGGGATCCCGGGATTCTTTAACGTAATCCCGAAATCACGGGATTGAAAACATCATCCGGGATTGGATTCCCTACTCGCTGACTATCACGCCATGGGCTGGAGAAAAAGAGGGTTTGTCATATATGCCCGTGACGACTGCTACCATAAGATATCGAAGACATGCAGAGGTTCAGAGATACGTCAGTCGCAGAGGGCACGTCAGTTAAAAGGAAACCATAATGCTTATGAAGATTATTTCACCAACGAAATCTGTAAAATAATGCTAATGCTTAAAATTATCGAAGGGTTGATGATAGTATCATTTATCTCCATTTTAGTAGTAGCGGAAACACTTGAAAACATTAAATAATACTATTTTGATAGCCACATTTATTTTAAGTCATATTTTTTTATTGTAGAACATTTTTAAAGCTTTATAAGTTGACAAACCGGTTACAGGTGAGAGAGAAAATTGTCAACAAGCAACACAACACAAACAAAAAAACACACAATTAAATACATAAAAACACAAGAGCGGCATTAACATTTGAGGGGAGAGGGTAAGTGCTTACTTGTCACGTCGAACCACGTTTTAATTCCTCACTTATCTTACTAAAAAATCAACTCGTATTCTCTTACTAATTGGTACTCAGAAATCAATAAATACCCCCGTCGCAGCAAAAATGCGTACTAAGCGAATTTACAATGCAAAATGTATGTCTTAATACCACATAAAGTCGCATACCAAGTTTCATAAAAATATATTCACAGATAAGCGATATATCAAATTTGAATTTTTCTCCATAAGAATAACATTGGGTATGAGTATGCAGGTTTGCTGCAACAAGGAAAAAAATATGGGGTTTCATGTAAATATCAATATAACTCAACTAGGAGAAGCCTCATACCAAGTTTCATCAATATAAATTCATAAATAAGCGATATATACCATTTTGATTAATCTCCATAAGAATAACATGGGGAATGAGTACTCAGGTTTGCTGCAACAAGGAACACAAAAAATGGGTTTTTATGAAAATATCAATAGAACTCAACTAGGTGTACCAAAATACCAAGTTTTAATAATTTATGTTCATGATTAAGGGATACATTACATTTTATTTAATCTCCATAAGAATAACATCGGGGCTGAGGACGCAGGTTTGCTGCTACGGGAATTATCGGTAAAAATTATGTTTTTTGTGCAAATAACAATAGACCACAACCAGATTCCGTATACCAAGTTTCGTTAGTATACGTTCATAAATAAGCAAGCTATATTTTATTTCTTATTCTCCATAAGAATAACATTGTACAACGTACTGTGTTTAGCACTTTCAATATCTTGGTAACCAATTGACGTAGAGCAATGATCAAAACACCTAATTGTTTTTTTAAGCTGAATTTAATGGTGAAAAATAAAATTGTATTTACTAAAATATTATATTTAAAAAACTCAAAAAAAGATTTTTTGGGTACAAAACCCCCCAAATATACCTCTTTAGATAGACCGATTTGGTTGGTTTCCGAACTTTAAGTCATAAATGATGCTTTACATGTTTGTACCAAATTTCATCAAAATCGGATCAGTTTTACGAGAGTTATCGCACCCACGGACACACACACACACACACACACACACACACACACACACACACACACACACACACACACACACACACACACACACACACACACACACACACACACACACACACACACACACACACACATATATATACAGTTTTGAACAAATGGTGTGTTTGGCATCTGGGGACCTCAAAACGAAAAGTTATCATGGTCCCGGGCCTAGGTCTTACCATGCCGACTACGGTAATAGCTTCTTCCCTATAGGGTAAATTCGCTAAAAGCAGGTTTTTTTTGTTGGCATCCAATGAAACAATGCCATTCAGTTCAAGACTGGAAAAAATAAGCGGTTTATTTGGATTATTAATTAAATGTGATGTTAATGTTCTATATCGATCAGGCATGGAAACGCCTGAAATAATATGAGCATAAGCGTAATTTGAGTATTTCGATTGGGGGGGGGGGTCAAAATTACTGTGATTATTGTGCATTCAAATAATTTATGCTCTCCAATTATTGGGGGGGCATCTCCTGCCACTTTCACCCCCCCAAATTACTCCTATGAGAATGAGTATATTTATTACAATTTAATCGATTTATGCTGAGTAAGAATTGACTTCATAAAATTAGCTTTCATTCCGGATAACAGATCGGCGATGACGCAGTAGGCTCTTACCCGGAACACAGGAGAAATCGGCCCAGACTTGAGGGGGCGGGCTGACGCCGAGTTGGTTTTTTTGGCTGAGGAAATAAACTTTTACTACGGGATTACCAGACTTCTTTGTGGATGTCTTTAGCATTTAATTGTTCGGATAAAGATTCACATTCCAACACAATTTAAGTCATATTGAGGAAGGATCCCGTAAAATCTCTGTTATCTCTAGTGGAAAAACCTCGAGATCCTGCGTAAACCTCAACACAGAACGAATTATGTTAAGTTAAATTGAACATAAACTTTGCTCATATTTATCGAAATTACTAAAAAAGGTTAGTTCCGTGTAGGAATTCCCTTCCAAGAATAGAATCTAATTTTAAATCCAAATAAAACAAATACAAAAGCATGTACACAAACAATATTGCAGAAAAGAATTCTCACATGGGCCCTTTTAAGAAATGCCCTGGGCCTATCCATTCAGAAGAAACAAAACCCTCGAATGTAGGCTTAAATGTAGGTCAACTGTATATATTCAAGATATGTCATAAATATTATAAATGATACAACAATCCTGAGGCATTAATCGATAATTTGTGATTTAAATCTATGGTTAAATTACGAGTCAAAGCATTATTGAAGATTATTTTTGAAAGTAAGTTTTTATTAGTTTTTCGTATACATGATAGCGCTTTTGAAGGATGCTTTAAATTTTTAGTAAAGTAAGGTACTTAATTTTAGTTTAGTAAGGTAGTATATTCCTAAATAATCTAGATAAAATGTAAAGCCTAGGAAGTATTGTCACATAGGTAACTATTAGTCAACTGTTTATATATTTTTCTCATTGTTCATTTATCTAAAAGCTACTTACAGTTGAGAAATATACGACAATTTATACATCCATACCAAATATTTACCTTTATTTGAAATTATAACGAATGTACTAAACTGACAGGTTTACCAAAATTCCCATGACACAGATAGAGTTATACCTGTATGGCCGTACGATGCACAATTACCCAAACTATAGGTGATGGTCGAAGTTATTATTACTAACTTACATGACTTATGTATAGGCATAAATTTGAGTATTCATAATCAAGGTTGGTTTTTGAAAAAAGTATCAATTAACTCATTAAAAAATATATTTACTCCAATTTATCATAATTTAAAAAGCAAACAAAATCATATTAAAACTGTTAATGAAACTACAAACGCTCAAACATGTGCTTCAAAAAATGCATATGAAGCCAATAAATTAAATGTAGTATCGTGACTATAAACATTATAAGATTTCTTTGCGTAAAGCATGATTTTTCGAGGCCGAAGGCTTTTCTGACAGGGGGGTTTCACGCAGCAACAGCCTTCCCAAGGCGGTTTAAGAAGTCTAACACTGTTTAAACAAAGGGATTCAGAAACAAATAATTCATGTTTTGGCGTTTTATCAATTTGTCATTCTCATGTAATTTTCTATCGATTTGTCATGAATTTTAACAAAAATACACTGTATTTGAGATGTTCAAATGAATGTAATTATAAAGGCCGCCTTCTTGAAATGACTCAACATTTCGTTACTAAACATGCTTAAGTTTTTCCTCTTTTTAGCGAATTTCCCCTATAGGGAAGAAGCTATTACCTCGGCATGGTAAGACCTAGGCCCGAGACCATGATAGCTTTTCGTTTTGAGGTCCCCAGATGCCAAAAACACCATTCGTTCAAAACTGTATACATATATAAATATATATATATATATATATATATATATATATATATGTCCGTGAGCACGATAACTCTCGTAAAAATAATCCGATTTTGACGATATTTGTTATAAACGAGTAAAGCAGCATTTATGACTTTAAGTTCGAAAACCAGACAGATCGACCTATCCGAAGGGGTATTTTGGGGGTTTTGTACTCAAAAAAAGTTTTTTTTTTGTTTTTTCCAAATGATTTTTGAAAAAGTCAAATTTTAGGTTTTTCCATTGGAATCAGCTTAAAAAGACGCATAAGTTGGTGTTTTGATCATTGCTCTACGTCTTTGAAATTTTTATGGAGAATAATTAAAATGTCATAAATCGTTTATTTATGAATGTATATTGATGAAACTTTGTATGTGGCTTTATGTGGTATTAAGATACATATTTCAATTTGTTTTCAAAGTTTAATTTTTTTATTCGCTGAGTACGCAGGTTTGCTGCTACGGGGTATTTAATATATCAGTTATCTCAATGCTGTTTTGGTTAATTTGGGTTTTAATTATTTGGGGATACATACGCATGTTGGCACTAATACGTATTTAAATATTAGTAAAGGTTGTCTTTGACACAGTCACGTGAACGTGTCTGACATATCCATTTATATTTAAAAAATATGTTCTAACGATTAAGCTTTTTAATAATTTTACTGTAAACAATTATATTCTATGTGTTTACAACACTAATTGTTAAAAAATAATATGCAGATTTTGATTAAAGTCAACTAAATTATTCAAAAATAATATCAGTAGCCATTAGGAAACCCTTTATACTTTTAATTTTATATGTGTTTACTGTGTGCATTTAACTGAACTGTTTTTATAGGAAGAAGTTATTAACTAATATTGGTAAGCACACGTATATTGTTGAAACATGTATACAAATAATCAGTTTTTTTTTAGTTCTATGATTTTGACTTACTTTATAAAAAAATATGTTTTCAAGAGTATATGTTGCTGGTTTCTTCCGTAATATCTTCAAAACGTTCTTTGAATATATTATAAAACTAACTGATTTAAGAATTATAGAAAAGTTGTTCAAAATTTACCCCTTTAACAAAAGGGACACAAAAAACGAGCCTATTGACATATCACTTTAGATCTTAGCAGGAATGCATTTACAATGTACATTAAGCATGTTACAATGTGCATGAAGCTAATATTACATTGGACTCTATAAAAACTGACCATAATAAAACACATTAGGTGGTGAATTTGAAAGGAAAATGGTTTTGAAGTATTATTCACGGCCATGTATTGTTGTACAAGGAAGGGACTTGTTCTGTGGATAACCAACCTGTCGAGGAAATAATAAAAGAACTGTACTTTGAAAAGTAGGCTACACGTAGCCAACGGAACACCACTTTGAATTCTTTAAACTCCTCCTGCCTAATATTTACTCGCTTCCTTTTCAACTTTCTAACGTTTTTGAGAAGGTTTTCTCTGTTTTACATTTGTTTACTCTGTTTTCTACATTATTACATTTGTAATAAAAAGTAATCATTTTTAAATTAAAAAAGATCAATTTGCATGTGAAACTTAATAGTAGATATTAATGCTTGATAATTTTCAAACAAATCTTGGTACTGTATTCAAAATTGATTTTTCATAAATAATTTGTTTACAAAATTAAAAAAATTGTCATACATTTATTAGTTATCATCTAGTTCAATCTTAATTTTTTATAACTAACAAAATGTGTGCATATGAATAGAAAAGAAAATACTTGTAGCCTCGTTGTGAACATGGATAAACAAGTAATTTAGTACTGTTTTTAATATCTAGAGAAAACTTATAAAGTTCCATCATAATTATTACGACCATTAATTATGTTACGTTAAATGAATTAATCAACGTAAAAAAATACTACTTAAACTGTAAATTAAAAATACATAAATCTTTATCAGATAAAATTAAAAAAATCTGTTACTATAAATATATATATAAGAATATATTCTTCGATCATCATCCCTAGTGCTGTCCATGCAACTTTAAACGGAACATAAAACTATACATTTGACTCACCTAAAAGCGAGAAGAAGCGATAAATCCTAATAACGGGTGAGAAAAACACAACAACAGAAATATTCAGCGGCGAAGGCGAACGGGAAGGGTCCGATAGAAGAGCGAGCGAAGGAGAGATGGTTACGCGGCCTTGGTATACAGCTGACTAACGTGAAGAAGACTCGTCCGAAGCGAAGGCATTGAACTCTAGTCTGCCAATGGCGACCGACTGCAGCCAGGGCTCGATCCTCAACCGTTACTCTTGGCATTCCCTGTTAATACTCTCACGTCGTCCGTCAGCCGCTCCGAAACTCCTCATTTCAGTCCTCAGAATCCGTCCTGCCTCCCGGGTCCAGGATCTTCGGTCGAAGGCAAGGAGTCTTCTTGCGCGGGATTATGATTTCGGCCGAGAGCTGATTGGTTCGAGACGGAAAACGTGTATTTTGTTGGAAGGATAAGTATCCCGGCTTTTACTTGACGGCTGAACACACTCTGTTGGATCAAGGGAATCTTCACAGATGAGTTCTGCTTCTGCAACGTTTCTACAAAATCAAGCTGTCGTTCCAGGCACTCCGGGAGACTGGAACTTTTAAAGTTGAAAGTAGGGATAGTAGATTGGGGAAGTACTTTCTTTAATGACTAAACGAAGGGGTTCGTTAATTAATGGTAGTAAGCTATAAAACGGAAAGAAATGCAGAGAATATACTTATTTTCCAAAAACAAATAACACGAAACGGACTTAACATTTACAAACTAAACAGAACATTTAGAAACTAAATTATCTCCCGTAACATCCTCGAAGGTCCCAGACATCCCTTAGACACTATTCTTACCAAATCCGTAAATGACCTAGTTCTAGAACTATACACTTGCTTCATAATGAACACCGTCAAGTAACAAACAATTGGAAATTTGTTTAACCAATCAGCTTTATGTTTTTTTTTTAAATACATATGTCTGAGATAGCGCAAACCACTTATTCAACCGGTAGGTTAAACCGAACTTTTAATTTCTTTTTGCATTAAAGCCGATGAGATTTTGAGGCACCTTAGGAAGAAATTCAAATTGCAAAGTGCTATGATTCCTGATTCCTGCTTCAATCATGTTTGAACTTATTCAGTTTGCTAAGTTTGATTCTTCATTTTGCAACAAACCGATAAGTAGACTTTAATTAGGCAGTTTAAATTTTGTGCTCAGCAGTGTAATGAACAACGCACCCAGCATCAAGTTTCAAGTTTTGTTGGCAACATATTGTATTTTAATCCATAGCACCAAGTTACACTATGTGTGCTCGATGGATTTACATTTCTAACAGGTTAATTAATTTGGTTGATAAACATATAAGTAGTGCATCAGAAGCGATTAAACCACGTGGACTCCCAGTCATATACAAAACTAATCGGCTTCCAGTGGTAACTTGTTTCTTACTCCATTAGTTTGTTATATTAATAATTACTACTATTCACATTATGTCAGACTCAAGCTTAACTAAACCGATTTGTGGTACTTTTTCAATGGTATTTATTATTAGTCTTTTGAGGAAACGAGTTCTGTTACAGTAGTAAAAGTTTGCAAGGCTGCAGATTTGGAAGTTTATGAGGCCATTTGCGTCCCCTTGTTGAAACATTATGATAGAACACCTAAACGTGACGCTAATCTAAAATATAAAATAAGTGTTTAAGACTCTCTGATCTTTCAAAAAAGCTGAGTTAAGTAACGTTAATGTAACTCCGTAACATATAAATAATTTTCTCAAAATATACATAGGTAAAAATACAAACATCATTAAATAAGGAAGTTATAAAAGTACTGTTGATTATGTATCGGGAAGGATTGGTTGCATGAATTCAACGTTGTCTCGAATGTTCGGAACTTGTTAGGTGTGCGTGTTTCGATTGAATTCAAAGACCTTGGCAAAAGTTTCTTTTTAGCAAAGCTTTTTGTCCTTATTGAGCAGTTTTTGGAGCTTCTCTTCCTTATCTGCATTGTCCAAATTCTTCTACGAGACATAAGACATACAACAGACTGCTTAGTCGGGATTTCTTCCACTGAAAATTGGAGTACGTTTTGGTGTTTCCTATTGTCTTCGTCATGAGTTCGTTTATGGCAGTAAAAAAAAGACTGATTCAAGCAGGCGTGCCTGTCGTACTCCTGAAAATATTTAAAAATTTTCTGGCAATCCCCCATTAACTCTACAGCAATTTTTGATCAAATTCAAAGGTTTTGCGGGAATTCCATCTCTGTGAAGTGCTGACCAAATCCTCTTTCGCACTACATTGTACAATGTAAAATGTTATTTCAAAGTATATAAATATAAATTGAGTCGCTCCTTAAATTCAGCTTAATTGATTATGGTGAATGTCAGTATGAGTATTTGGTAAACAGTTGATCTACCTTCTCGAAATACAGCTTGTTTTTTCTCAGGTACCACACTGATGATGTTGCATTGTTTCGTCGTGTAGTTTTATCCTGTTTTGATCCCTCCATCTTTTTTATCATCCTGATCCTTGACTGAGATAAATAAACAGCGAGTGACTATTTTCTCAACAGGTGGACCAGATAAATTGTATCAACATTCTCTAAGTGATCTACATATTCAAGCCTTGAATTTACGTTGTTCTAAAATATTACTGTATACTGTTTTCTTATTATTAAAATGTTTATGAATCTTTTGCTCAATACTACTTATAATATAAACTTGATCTAAAAAAACAAGATTAAAACAAATGAAAAATCAAATGAGCCTTTTCAAAAAAGAACAAGATTTTTCTGCAATTTTGAAACCAAAAATATAAACTAGGATTATTTTTTTGGGGAGAAAGTTGACAGGGAATATTAAAGGATTTGTGAGTTAAAAATAATACATTTTGCAAGCCTACAAGACCTACACCAATGAAGAAATGCACAGCCGAACAGAAGAATCATTCTTCATGGTTAGCAAAGCTAAAATTGAGCTACAGGACACTCTATCAGCTATCAGCCCGACGCTACAAAACTCAAGTATCCCCCACCCCACCCGAAGAATTTTTGTGTTTTATTTTATTATTCAGGCATACGATGAAAGTTTGAATAAATCCGAATGAAAATGTAAGCAGCAAAAGCCTCCCGAAACACAGTTTTTTTTCGGTTCCGAGAGTCAAATTTTGCCGCTCCCGTCTACAAGGTTACATTAAAATTCAAACTAATGACCCTAAACGTTCGTTAAATGAAACAAAATACACACCATTAGACAGGTGAAATTTTAAACTTCCATTTTATATAACATATTACTTAGATCCGTATAGTTAACCTAAAACCGTCTTACAAAAATATGGATATTACCGAGTATCGAGAAGTTGTTGCAGTTTTGCCAGTTGGCAGACCGAAATGCAGTGTTTTCAACATAGTCTTGGAGGTAAAGTTTAGCAGCAAAGGTTGCTAAAATTGTATTCGGTGATTATTTTTTACTGGATTTCGCCACTGAGCTCTATGTTACATCTGGAGTCACCACTCCGTGGTGAAAAAGCGTGCCGCTGTGTTTATGGTCGTTATGTTGGCCAGATGTGTTTTTGACGTTTTGGTGGTATAGTTATTTCATTTCCTATTGGTTGAAATTTTGACATCGACCACCCAATGAATTTTGATTGATCCAGTTAACGGTAAGGTGACAACACAATAGAGCAAAAAGTCAGTGTTATTTTTTACTGGATTTCGCCAATGAAGCTCTATGTTATATCTGGAGTCACCACTCCG
Organism: Allygus modestus; assembly: GCA_963675035.1. Lineage (NCBI taxonomy): Eukaryota > Metazoa > Arthropoda > Insecta > Hemiptera > Cicadellidae > Allygus > Allygus modestus. Next base: position 132,863,370 of record OY776113.1, on the reverse strand, counting down.
TGGTGAAAAAGCGTTTTTGGAAAATATTTAGGTAGAGAGTAGTGACTCCAGATGTAACATAGAGCTCCGTGGATTTCGCCCGTCTACCGTTATTTGCTATCAGCGGTGTTTTGTTTACAGTTTAGGTTTGATTTTTTGTTTAAAACCGCGTAATCCGCTGCTAGGCAATAAATATCCAGTTGTATTCCCATATTTGCGTGTTACTAAACACAGTACGTTGTGTAATGTTATTCTTATGGAGAAAAAGAAATATTTTATGTCTCGCTTATTTATGAACATAAACTGACAAAACTTGGTACATGGTTTCATCTGGTTGTGGTTTATTGTTGTTTGCACACAAAAAATTTCGCCTATGGTTCCCGTAGCAGCAAACCTAGGTACTCGGTCCCCATGTTATTCTTATGGAGTATAATTAAAATGTTATTAATGCTTATTTATGAATGTATATGGATGAAACTTGGTGTGTTACTTCACTTAGATAAGCTCTATTGATATTTGCATAAAACCCATTATTTTGTGCTTCTTGTTGCAGCAAACCTGCTTATCATCCTCCATGTTATTCTTATGGAGAATAATCCAGATTTTACATATCGCTAATTTATGAAAGTATACTGATGAAACTTTGTATGTGGCTTCACCTAGTTGAGTTATAATGATATTTACATGAAAACCCATATTTTGTGTTCCTTGTTGCAGCATACCTGCTTACTCAGCCCCATGTTATTCTTATGGAGAATAATTCAAATGTTATATAACGCTTATTTTTATGAATGAATTGAATTGATGCAACTTGGTATGTGGCTTCACCTAGTTTAATTCTATTTATATTTGCATAAACACCAATTGTTTGTGTTCCTTGTTTCAGCAAACCTACGTACTCATCCCCAATGTTATTCTTATGGAGAATAATTAAAATTGTATATATCGCTTATTTGATTTGTGAATATATTTTAATGAAACTTAATGTGCGGCTTTATGTGGGATTAAGACATATATTATGCATTGGAAATTCGCTGAGTACGCAGGTTTGCTGACACGGGGTTATTTTAACTTCTTATGAGAAAACTTCAATGAACAATACTTAAGACTAATTTTTACCCACATGATGCAACTGTGTTTATACCCAAAGAGTTAAATATAGACTATATAGAGGCCTTGTTTGGGATAAAAAACTGCAGCCTACATGCTGACTGCCATTTTGACCCTATGTAAACCAGGGGCGGAGCCAGAGGTTATGTTTGGGGGGGGGGGGCGGTAACCGAAAGTTACCCCTCCCCCTTCCCTGTGGATGTTCCCTTGCACCCCCATTATTGTTTTTAACTATATGAAATTATACAACGAATGAAAGTAAGTTAACATAATATATCAATAACCTTATCCTCAAGAAAAAAGCAATCTTAACTTTATAAACAAGGTAAACAAAAATTAATTTTAGTTCTACTGCACCCAACCGTAAATAAAAATAAAATATTAAGGCATTACACTTTTTCTACGTCAGCTGTAGGCGTCTAAGAGTAGTAATGCCGCGCGCTTTGGCCCCAACATTGGTCTTATGGAGAATAGAATAACATGGGGTCTTATGGAGAATAGATTAACATGGACTCTTATGGGGGAATAGAATAACATGGACTCTTATGGAGAATAGAATTGGGGTGTAATTACTACCCTCTGCGGCTCTTCTGCTACCCTCTTTGGCAACTATCTATCTTCTGCTACCCTCTGTGGCAACTATCTATTTCTTGCATCCCTTTATGGTTAATTATTTAACCCTCGTGTCCTTCTGTTGTAAACCATCTAGCGTTCTGTGGTAATTATTTAACCCTCGTGTCCTTCTGCTGTTAATCATCTAGCCTTCTGTGGTAATTATTTAACCCTCGTGTCCTTCTGTTGTTAATCATCTAGCCTTCTGTGGTAATTATTTAACCCTCGTGTCCTTCTGTTGTTAATCATCTAGCCTTCTGTAATCTAACCTCCACATCCTTCACTCCCTTCTGCGAATCTAATCTCACTTCCTTCTGCGTATCTAGCCACAACATCCGCAACAAGTCTCTGTCAGCAAAGTCGTTGTAACTAGTTAAAGTACAGCTCTGTAATTGGTTGTAATAAAAATGCATTCTATTGGTTGTAATTAGCGTTCTGTGCCCTGATTGGTCGAGACTTTTAGCGCTCTTTATTCTCAAGCGTTAACTTCACTCTATCCCTTGAATTTGCACTGGTCAGAGGTCTCTACGCTACTCCGTTCGTTGATTTTGCACCAGGCAAATATAATATTTGATCTGATTATAATGATTTTAGTTTTCTTGTTTTGTAGGAATTTTAAATCTCATGTATTGTAGTAATATTGCGTGTTTAGTGACTTGGCTAGAGTAGTGTTGTATTTAATTGTTTTACCTGGCTAGACATGACTAATATATCCTTACACCATTAATCTCACTTTCTAGTCTTGTTCTTTAATACAGTTTTGGTTAGAACAGTTCTCAGTTAGAGTATTGTTTGCTACCTCTATTACCTTAACTTTTGGTAACTTGTAGATCTGCTTTGACTTGTGTAGTTTGTGTGTTAGTGTTTTTTTTTTGACATGTGTAGTTATACATACGTACAGCACTCTCCTACATACTATATACCTCTAAACATAGACTCTATTACCTCAATCTGCCTCAGTCGTCACACTGATCAGACGTGTTTTATGCTGCTTCTGCGTAATCGTTAAGTGTTCTCTTGCACAAATTATTATTGTCTTGTTGATTCTGCGCTATTAATTCAATTATATCAGTGAGCTTGGCTCTGAGTGGTGTATTTTCTATTTTTAAGCGTTAGAGTGTTGTATATTACAGTTCAGATTGTTTTCTCAGTTTTCAGTATTTAATTCTCTGTTAAAGGATGGATGTTTCTAAAAAGAGCTCTCAAAGCCCAGTAAATGTAATTGGTACCTCTGAAACCTATGTTAAACACTTCAGACTGTACGGGACTAATACTGTTTTCAAATTCACTAAACCGCCAAGAGGTATCTCTGAGTTTGATTGGATTCGTAAAGGTTTTAATCAAGTTGTTGAAAAGGCTAAAGCCAACACTGTACCTACCGACTATCTCGGGTTTAAATTACAATCTATAAGTTTGAAAAGTAATGAACCGGGGTATGTAGCTTTGAGACCTGTCTCTGAAGTTAGCGGTGATATTCTCTGGGATATTTTCGGGGGCATAATTCAATTCAATTCACAATCAATTACCAGCAGTGACACGTTTAGAGTTGATGTTACGAGGATTAACGTCCCCGTAGGTAAAGGGAGAGTACGTCCAGAGATGTACAACACCTTTGATGAAGAATCTAAAGCTAGGAAGGGTATTGTAGTAATTAATAATAAAGACAATTTATGTTTGGCTAGAGCATTGGTAGTAGGCAAAGCACTTGCAAAAAATTATCCTCAGTATAAAGCAATACGTCAAGACAAGGGGAAAAGACAAACTTTCAGAGGTAATAAGCTCATAGCAAAAGCCCGTGTAGAAATGCCGGAGGAGGGGGCAGGAATCCCTGAGCTTGACCAATTTCAGTCCCATCTTAAAAAATACAAAATTACCGTCTATAACTACGACAAAAAAGGCCGGGATGTTACTTTGAGGGAGGCAATGAGAACGCTAAATTAAAAATTAACCTTCTCTTTCACAACGGTCATTACAATGTAATTACAAACTTAACTGCCGCATTTGTTTGTAATTTCTTTTGTGAAGGCTGTCATATTCCCTATAGCAACAGACATGAGCATCGATGCTCTAATAGATGCACCTCCTGCCATACCACCTCCCCGCCCTGTAAACTAGAACACGGAGGCATCGCATGCCGTTTTTGCAACCTTTTCTTCAAAAATGAGCGGTGTTTAGTAGCCCATCAAGGGCAAATTTGTAAAACTGTAAAACTCTGCCGTGACTGTAAGAAAATGATTTATCCAAAAAGACGTAAGACAGCTCATGTATGCGGAGAAGTTTACTGTAAACCCTGCGAAGCGTTCAAAGACCCCGCACATCAGTGTTTCATGAGGGTAGATAGGAGAACTCCGAAGGACCGTGATTTTTTGTTTATTTTCTTTGATTTGGAAACAAGGCAGGATGAGTCTCTTCCCTCAGACCCGCAACAGAAAGTTCATAAAGTCAACTTGTGCGTATCACAACAGTACTGCTTTAAATGTATTAATGGAGGTGAGTGTGAAACTTGCTCGGAACGGCAAAGGGTATTTGAAAAAGAACCGGTAAAACAGTTTATGGACTATGTAATGGGAATTCAAAAAAAATTTAAAGATGTTTGTGTAATTGCCCACAACGGGCAAGGTTTTGATTTCCAATTCATTCTACAGTACATCATGGAAGAAACTAAATTTACCCTAAACATCACTCCTCGGGGAACTAAAGCTATATTGATTGAAGTAGCCAACGTAAGGTTTGTGGACTCACTTAGCTATTTTCCCATGGCCCTCTCTGCACTTCCTAAAGCTTTTGATCTACATCCCGAGAAAAAGAAAGGTTATTTCCCGCATCTTTTTAACACTCTGGCGAATCAAATTTATGTAGGTCCGATACCCGACAAAAAGTATTACTGCCCGGAAACAATGTTTGAGAAACCTCACGAAGCCTTCGAGATTTGGTACGACGAGCAAGTGGCGAGTAACTACGTTTTTGACTTTAAAAAAGAAATCTTGGAGTACTGTATCTCTGACGTTGAGATTTTAGCTCAAGCGTGTATAAAATTTAGAGCCTTGCTTCTTGAACAATGTAACGTAGACCCATTCCTCGAAGCTCTAACAATCGCCAGTGCATGTAACTTAGCTTTTCGGCGTAACTTTCTAAAACCAAACACAATAGGTTTGATTCCTAAAAGTCTTGTAGATAATCAGTCAGCCGTTGCTTTACAGTGGTTAACATGGGAAGAGGAGAAACGCGGATTAAGGATTGAGCACGCGGGCCGGGGTAAAGAAGTAAAAATTAACGGACTAAAAGTTGATGGGTTTGACGGTGAGAGAATTTACGAGTTTCACGGGTGTTACTGGCACGGTTGCCCGAAATGTTATCAATACAGCAGAGAAGAAGCTCTGCCGGAGGATCCTTCAGACAGTTTGCATCTCCGTTACGAGAGAACCAAGTCCAAAATGGCAAAATTTAATAGCTATGAAGTTGTAGAGATGTGGGAGTGTGAATTTAATAAATTGAAGAAAGATAACAAACTAAATCACTTGAACCAACTATCCATTCTAAACACACTTCCACTCAATCCTAGAGATTCCTTCTTTGGAGGCTGGACGGGTAATACTAAAACGTATTGTAAATGTGAAGAGGGAGAAACAATCCAATATGTAGATGTCTGTTCCCTTTATCCGTATGTAAATAAATATTGTAAGTATCCCGTGGGTCATCCTACTATTTACGTTGGAAACGAGTGTCGAGAGAGAGGGGTTTTGAAGTAGAGGGATTGTTGAAATGTAAGATTCTACCTCCTTACAACTTGTATCATCCCGTACTCCCCGCAAAAATGGATAATAAATTTATGTTTGTGTTGTGTAGAACTTGCGGGGAAACTTTAAACCAAGGGGAATGTTTTCATGATAGTGAGGAAAGAGCGTTAGTTGGGACCTGGACTATGGATGAAATCAGGAAAGCTGTAGAAAAAGGCTATATGATTTTGGACATGTATGAGTTGTGGGAGAATGAAGTCGCCACATACGAGAAAGGTAGACTTTTACCGATTTTATTAACAAATTCTTGAAAGTAAAGCAGGAAGCTTCAGGGTATCCTGCTTGGTGTAAAACAGAGAAGGATAAAGAAAAGTATGTTTCTGATTTCTTTGAGCGTGAGGGTATTCAACTGGACAAGGACAAAATTGCTAAAAATGGAGGACTCAGGTCAGTAGCTAAATTAATGTTAAATTCATTCTGGGGCAAGTTTGGTCAACACGAAAACATGACAAACACTTCAATTGTGAGAGACTCTAAAGAATTGTTCAAATCGTTAACTCAACCAGGAACAAAAGTAAAGTTTGTTGAAGTAATTAACCAAGAGGTTTTATTAGTTAATTGGCAGAATGTTGATCAAGCTAGTGAGGCGATAAAAACTGTAAATGTTGTAATTGCGGCCTACACCACTGCTCATGCTAGACTTTATGAACACTTGGATGCCCTTGGAGGGCAGGTCTTGTATTATGACACGGACTCATGTATTTATTTATACCGTGGAGGATTGTACAGGGTCCCTACGGGAGATTACCTCGGGGAAATGACAGATGAATTGGCAGATGAGTACAGACCCGGCTCTTATATCGTAGAGTTTGTTTCTGGGGGACCTAAAACTTACGCATACCTTGTTTGGTCAACCAAAAAACAAAAACTAGAATCTATGTGCAAAATCAAGGGTCTAACATTAAACTTGAAAACCTCCGAAACATTAAACTTTGAAGCTCTAAAAAAGATAGTACTAAATGAAGCTGCTGAAATACTAGAAATTGAAGAGAATAGAATCAGGAGAACAAAGACACGAGAAGTCGTTACAGTAAGTGAAATTAAAAAGTTTAGAATTACAGGGCCCAAGAGAAAATTTAATGATGATCACGATACGTTGCCTTTCGGCTTTAAAAAACAAAAACTAATGGAACCATCACACGGGTACTAAGCGTGTATACCTCTAAACATCAAATCTATTAAGTCATTCTGTTCTGAGACGTGGTCCTGGTGCTGATCGGTTGTGTTTGTGCTGTTACACTCAGTTGTATCTTGTTTTGTTATATTCTTGGAGAACGTCTGCTGAACATAATACATCGGCTAAACAACAGGTTTTTCTTCAGCTTATACACAAAAAGAGGTTAAATGAAAATGTAAAATTTAATATTACACGCTCAGAGTTTAAGTTATTACTTACAGGTTCAATAAATGCACAGGAATGGCCTTTGGTGTTTTCGGAGTATATAGTAGATAAAATAACGGAGAACTCCTCATCAAAAACCTACATCGGAGTATCAATAAAGCACACAGGTGCATCAGGAGACATACCTTACATGCCATTAGCTAATCTAACACCGACAGTTTTTGATGATCACTTTGAAGAAATGTTTTGTAACGTTGAGAAACTATCTGGGGTTTTAAATCTTGAAGTATCACTTGTCTATATTCCTAGTTGCTACCGACGATAAAGACGACACTTTTCCCTACGGAGCAGTGTTACTTTTGTACATACTTCTTGTCACTAGTACAGTTACATCATTCTACTCTGAGTCACGGTACTGATCAGACGTGCTTCTGCGCTGTTTTTGTCTGTAAAAACGTAAGTAATTGTGACATGGCTGCTAAATACTATACATTTAATAACAAACCGGTATTGGTTCTGTTTGATAGTGAAGGAAAGCCATGGTTTAAAGCTAAAGATGTAGCGTCTGCTCTTAAGCATGTTAATTGCTGTAGTGCAATTCAGAAACATGTAGATGACAATGATAAATTAACTGTTGGAAGTTTTTCTGAGGCCCAAAAACAGGGTGTTGGACCGATTGAGAAAACAACTGTTTTCATAAACGAAGCCGGAATATGTTCTTTAATGTTAAAGTCGACTACTCCCGAAACAAGACTGCTAGTAAGAAGTCTGTTGCCGGAGAAGTTTTACCTTACTTACACAAATATGAAAGATGAAAGTTCACTTTAAATGTTAGTTTTAAAATCACAAGTTCCCACTGTTTGAGTGAATGAAGGTCACTGGCGCGGGTGACGAAAAGCCCCGTAAACCTGAATGAGGAGACTTAGTAGATTGAGGTGTCTGGCTAACACCCAGGCTACTCTTTTGAACGGGTATGTGTGAATGTGTGATGAAGGATCTAGTAGATTGAGGCGTCTGGCTAACACCCAGACTACTCCTTCGAACGAGCCTGTGTGAATGTGTGATGAAGGATCTAGTAGAATGAGGCGTCTGGCTAACACCCAGACTACTCCTTCGAACGAGCCGGTGTGAATGTGTGATGAAGGATCTAGTAGATTGAGGAGCCTAGCTAACGCACAGGCTACTCCTTGGAACAATCCGGTGGGACTTGTAAAAAAAAGTAAATAAATATAAAGCAAATCAAAAACTCTATACTTTCGTTTGCTAAAAGGGAGAGGACTTTTATTTTGTACTGGGCGTCAACCAGATAATCTGGACTGGCTCACGCACGAAATAAAGTTTGAACCTGGGTGCTCACGCACGAATGGTCTCGAACCCCATTCAAGCAAACATACACTTGCCGAGGGTTTATCACAGAATGTCCGGAGATCTAGATGGTAGCTGTGGAGTCTCAATGGATCGAGGTTGGAAACACTGACCGCAGGAGAACTTCTGACTTGGAAACATTTGACCGGAGATAGATAGATATTTGTCCTCGGTGGACAGTTTTCAGCGGACTTGGAGGTATTTTATAGCTTAAGGTTTCTATTAAAGAAAAACATACCCCAGTAAACAGTTTTAGCGGACTCGGTATTGTTTGACCGAGAAATTTAAAAGGTTTGGGCAAAGTTAAATGTAGCCCCCGGTAAACAGTTTTAGCGGACTCGGTATTGTTTGGCCGAGAAATGAAAAAGGTTTGGGCAAAGTTAAATGTAACCCCGGTAGAGTATTTTCAGTAAGTTTTGACGATAAGTTAGATCGTCAGAGTACCTCACGGTCCCCGGCAGACAGTTTTAACGAAGCAGAACATATTCAGCCGAGAAATTACACCATCAATCTGCAGAACTACCCGGACTCAGACACAACTTAGAGTGAAATACTGTATAATTTCTGTCCTTCTAAAGAATGCATTTTATGTTTGTTGTATTTTATTATGTACCAATGGTGTATCATTTGTGGTCAACTCCCCAATGTTGGTGTTGGTTACAATATTTGACTAGTGAATGTAGTAAAATTATGTATTGATTCTGTTTGTTGGTATATCGTACAGTGTTTTTCAAGCAACTAACTACAACAAAAAAGACAACTTTAATCTCTGTATTTGTTTAACTTTACAAAATACCATACTGTCACCATTCTCTTTTGCATTAGCTTTAATTCATAAACACTGGACTTGGCGTGTAGCCCGCCTCGTTTCACCAGTCTGCGTATCGCCGCTTTGTGTTTGCTTAGCTGACTTTTGCTCTTCTTGGACAGAGGAACGTTACCGCGCAATACGTTGTAAGCACACTCGCACACTGATTGAATACGACTCTTGTTACAAACTTTTAACAACGCTTTTCGCTCCTTTGGCATTGCGTGTATCAAAGCTCTTAGTAGAGTTGCGTCCTTCCGCAAGCACGACATGATTGCTACTGATTTGGAAATTACTTTTTCTTTGGCACATATACATAATTTGTAGAATGGTCTGGAAATATACAACTTCGTATTCGCATATTCTCGTCTGTTGATTGTTTCAACCGTGTGGATTCCTCGTGGCGTCCGTGTACGCTTCCTCGATGAATTTCGAACTGTCTGGATATATTTGTCTGGCCAAGTACCTGATTTGTACTCTATCTCTAGGATTCTTAAAACACACAATGTAATGCGCATTCAATGAGATGTCCCTCTGCCCACGACCTTGATGAAATAAATTTTGAGTGATGAAAAACACACTTATATTGCGATGATGACATGCTTTAGTGAAAAGATACACCACATGATTGTCAGCCTCACGCATCATATCGTCTATAATTACAAGTGTTGGTTCATTACCAGAAAAATCATCCAAGTTTGGTAATCCTTCTATGTGGTTAATTTTTAAGTTATTTGAACGTCCTCCTCCTCCTCCACTACCATAATGCCAGTTTATGCTGGTAAATTTTGTGTCACACATTTGTGTAATGTGTTTTATAAACTTTGACACAAATTTTGACTTACCACAACCTGATGGTCCCGCCACAATGGCTGAGAACGGATGTTTCCACATCAACACCATGATCACTACTGATTGAAAATTACAACACTCTCAACTTACACACTATGATTGGTTTTTTGGGGTTAATCTTAATAAACAACACAGTGGTTATGTTCAGAATGTGACTATAAATATTAAACTAAAAACTATCAAAATTTTACAAAGGTATTTAAAATATACATGTCTTGCTTTATACAAACTCCAACGGTGTGTATCTGGTCCCTGGTCTGGCGCTGTGTTTGAGCAGGTGAAGACGCTCTCCGCCACTGTTGTATCTCACGATGTCTATGTCGCTCACCACATCGTTGAAACGTATAGGCAGGTACACTCGAAGGTAGAAGTCATCACCGACCTGCCCCTCCTGGATGACGACGATGGTCTCGCCAAATGGTGTAGTCACGCGCTCCATTGCAGTGATGAGGTACCCACTTTCCTCACGGAGATCTCAAATCCTGGTGTAGATTGGAGCGTCGGATTTACAGTTGTTGAGAGAAGTTCTAAGGGCGATGGCAGCATCGGCGGCGACTCCACTCACGTTCTCGGATGCGTTCATGATGCTAGTAGTAGGATGTGGACTAGACGCAGAGGTGACTGGGAATGATGCTCATCGTGCCGCGTCCTCGCCTTATAAGTGACCGGTGCGGCCATTTTGTTCACAGGTGGCACCGGCAAAAAACAGGTCTAGACTCGAATGCAGGTGTCTCGTGCAGGTGTTCACACAAAAAACCGGCGCAGCTGCTCTAATTGATTGCTTCGCCGTGTATGCGGTGCGACCATTTTGTTCACAGGTGACAGGTGTTTGCCGCAGCTGCGCCAGCAAAAAACCGGTCTAGACTCGAATGCAGGTGTTCACACAAAAAACCGGCGCGTCGCAGCTGCTCTAATTGATTGATGTGGTAGATCGTTTCTTACGAACTGTCTGCTTCTTCGGTTTTGGCGGCTGTGAAACCACACTACGTTGTGTAACAGTTTGAGTTAATCCTGTAATTTTTGGCACTCCTGATGATTTATCAACCCACATATTTTATTAACTAATTATTTAACACTTTCGTGCATTTCACCATCTTTGTCCAAAAAAATCCACACGTGTACATCAAGTCTGTACTATCGTATAATTCCATTTTTAATAAAATTTGTCCTTTGTTTCCCGGGTTTTGAACTGCAAATATATTACCATCTTCCTGCCATGACACTATGGGACAATCATCTGTTGGCTTTGGCACCCATCCTGGTTTCTTAGTTTCCAATTCGATGGTGGCCGGTCTCTTTTTCTTCTTGCTCACAGTTGGTGGTGTTGGTGGTATTGTCAATGAGTCACTCGCATTATTCATAACCTCAATCTCATCAATGAATGATTTAATGTAATCGTCCGCGGATACGTAAGCGTTCATGTCTGTACCGTGTGACTTCTACCGCGCTACTAACTCGTGTTGCGTTTGTTCACCGTCGAAGTAAATTTTGTGCACACGTTGTGACAAATCTTGTTGCAACTGACTATATGTTTAATTTTTTCTTCCAACATCAGTTCTAACGGCCTGCGAAATCTCATTTCATCTAACGAAATTTGAGTCCATGTCAACTGCTGCACATCCTCAGTCGGCTCGTATGTGTAATGGTTATTTAGATTTTCATTAAATTTAACAGATTTTTTAACTTTTTCTTTCATCTAGTCCAAAGTGCGTCTCTCGCTCTATCTAACACCAGCTTGATTGCTAACCTTTCACGTAATGTAAGACGTTTAAAATAACGTATCTTGCTCATTGATGCTTTGATCACTCTCCTTGCATCATCCATATTGCACTTTAAAAATGAGTTAACACATGACAGTTTGAGCTCCAAAACAACACTGGCGTTGGGTAGTGGGCTAAATTGTTCTATAATGTAATGTAGATTATAAAACTAAAAAAAGTTTCGGGGGGGTTTTTTTTATTTTCATTGCTTTATTCAAAGCCACTCTAGTTACATCGATTTATACATAATTACTCTAGTTACTTAGGGTAATTATTACAATTATGGTAATTAGTTAAATTAAAAAATTATTTTGGAATACCCTGGTGATCTAGGTTATAAAAGTAAAAGAATTTCGGGGGGTATTTTTTATTTTTTTATAATTTTCATTGCTGTATTCAAAGTTACTATCACTGTATTCAAAGTCACTGTATTCAAGTTACATTTATTTATGCACAATTACTCTAGTTACTTAGGTTAATTATTGAAATTATGGTAATTAGTATAATTAAAACAGTATTTTGGACATTGGTCTTTGTTGGCAATATCCATGGTTACTAATAAAACCGATCCATGTCTGGGGACGCAGGTGTTGTGACAAAAAAACATACTATAATGAAATTCTGAAAAGGTTCCATTGATAATGACCTCCCGCAGGGCAATAAATACAACCCCTGTCAAAGCTCCTGTGGATATTTTTGGTTCCCACAATGCAACTGTTTAAATAAAAACTTGTTTCTCCCACCATTTGAACCCAAATATTTTGGGCTTCAGTTCTGATATAACTGCAGAGCGACGATGTGCACCAACGACGCTGTCTTAGTTCAAACGTTGGACTTTGCGGAGGAGATGTATTTCAATCATCGTCCAATTAAGGATTAAAGGGCAGAGTTGGACGATGCAAGGGGCTATGCATTTACCAAATGGCGTGGACAACCGTGATGTGAAGAGGACTGGATGGAATACCATGCAGATTGGCGCCTGGTTGACGAACTGGAAAATGAATTGGCGCTAGCGGAGAAGTTGGAGTGCCACAAGAAGGAAGATGCAGAGAGGATGGCTGTTGATGCTACCGACGTTGTGGCAGATTCCGAGATGGAGAAATAAAACAACCACCCCAGCTCCTCGCATGTAACTGGACTGTAACCCCAGTTACATTGCGCCTGTAAAAGGTTTTTTCAAGACCAACTATAACAGGTCTTTATCAAGGCCAATTTTAAGACTTGATGTTAGGGACATTTATGTAATATAAAATTGAAGGACGATTTATTATTTTTTTTCGGGGGGTATTTTTTAATTTTTTATTTTCATTCTTGTATTCAAAGTCACTCTGGTTATATCGATTTATGGAGAATTACTCTAGTTACTTAGGGTAATTATTGCAATTATGTTAATTAGTTTAATTAAAATTATTTTTTGAATACCCTGGTGATCTAGATTTAAAAAATATAAAAATATTTTCCGGGGGGCCGAACAAAAAAATGGATTTGTTTAATATGGTATAATGGTAAAAGTCTAAGGTAATCTTCCACTAATAGGAAGATTCCCTTATGTCCCTAACATGAAAAGCTTTTGTGGCCTTCAAAACGGCCTTTTAGGTCGAGCTGATAAAGACTTACTCTTTGTCATTGCTCTCGTTGCCAGAGTCGTCGGACAACAACTCTGGAACGACTGCCTCCACAGCTGTTGTTGTAATGTCAGCCAAATTCATACAACTCAATCATGAATGAGCAAATTCGGTTAAAGATTTGCTCATCCATAAGGAAGTCGCGACTGAACCGCCAAACATCCAACGGTTTGGCTCTAATGCCAACTACTGTTATGTAGTTGACATTTATGTTAGCAGCTAGAATCTGCTGCTCCAAACTGATGAGTGTTACATGAAGTGCAATATTTGTTGGTCATCGTTTGCCATGGTGTGGAGGTAGAATGAGTTAAAAATGCCTGCGACAAGTGTTTGTGGTGGGGGTGTTGTGTGGTGGGGGTGTTGTGTGGTGGGGGTGTTGTGTGGTGGGGGTGTTGTGTGGCACATGTGATCTGGCTTCGATGCATTATATGTCATGGCAATAAAAACAGCCCCACGTCTGGGAATGTTGGTGCGAATCCACAACGCAGGTGCGTCGTAAATCAAGCCTACTATAATAGCATTCAGACAAGGGTGTTTTGTTAACGAAATGACATGGTTATAAAAACAACCCCACGTCTGGGAATGTCGCCTTTGTGTGTAGAACATTATCATAAATCAGTGTCGGAGAAGGGTCCATCGTTAAAGGCCACCTGCTGGGCAATAACTTACCCAATATAATGGAATTCGGAGAAGGGTCTAATGGTGATTGCTATCCGGCAATAAATTTGACCCTCTGTCCGGGGGGTCCCAAAGACATTATCATCGATCACTGTCATGTTGGTCGGCGCTATATGTTAATAAATTTGACCCTCTATCTGGGGGGTCCTTTGTCACAAAGTCATTATCATCATTGTCATGGTGGTTGGGGGGGGGGTATTTTTTTAATTTAATTTTGTTTTAATAACTTTTAATTATGCACAAATACTCTAGTTCCGTTGATGCACAATTACTCTAGTTACTCATGGTAGTTAAACATATAAATATTAATTAGAGTAAAAACAAAATTGCATATTAACTATGGTAATTATTTTTGTTGCATATTAATTATGGTAATAATAGTAAAAAATTGCATATTAATTAGGACAATTAAAAAATTTGCATATTAATTAGGGTAGTTAAAAAAAATTGCGGGGGGGAATAAATTATACAACTTTTATGCTAATTTGCCCCACCACCCCCGCCACCGAGAGAATCGGCCAACCCCCCCTACTTTGATAAGTGGCTTAAAGTGTTATTAAGAAATATGTGTGCATCTGTGCATTGGAAATTCGCTGAATAGGCAGGTTTGCTGCGACGGGGGTATTACTAACATAAATCTGCAAGACTGCAAGATTTATTATTATATGGTTGTTGTAGCTATGATTATCAGATAATAGAGTCTTTGTTACCAAATTTTTATTGTTGTTATTGGCATTGGTATTGTTACCTACTGCACTTGTTTGTACCATTGTTATTGATCTCACTGTTAATTTTTTTTGTATTGTTTTTTTAATGTATAATTAGTTAGCCATCCATTTTTTGTACTTTTGTAAAGTGGTTTATTGCCGTAGAAAAAAAAAATATATAAAAGACTTATTCGAAACTAAAGCTATCCAGAATACAATTTCTAACCATTTTTGAGCTCTCACAAAACTAAATAAATTTTATAATTAGACCGAATCAATTCAAAAGACTAATTAGGCCTATCACTTGATGAACGTCTACTTCAACTGAAAAATAAACTTCGTCACCATGATTGGTCAGAGGTATACAACGCCACAACCATAGACTTAAATATAGGCCTATCAATTATATTACAATACTTGTTAAAGAATTTAATGAAGTTATTCCACAGTCTTACAAAACTACGAGAGACAAATCAAACCAAACTTTTTGGAACCTAAACTTACAACATTTAAAAGGACGCCCTTTTGGCAGCACAAAATAAATACTTGGGTACTGGAAGACTGGAGGATAACAAATTATACATCATATTAAAGAATAAGTATGACCAAGAGGTGAAAAAAACAAAATTCAGCCTCTCTGACTCGTAATATTGAAAACTTAATCGATAAAAGTAAAGAGATATGGAAGAAGAAGACTATTAACTTGGAGCGAAACAAATCATTGAAATCAATGGAAAATATCACAATAGAATCAAATGACACTACTATTAAAAACCCTTACCATATTTGCAATAAGTTTAATAAATATTTTATTGAAGTGGGTGAAGTCACGGAAGTTACTCAGGAAACCGAATTTACACCAGGATTATCGAAAGAGCACAATAAATTAGATTAATTAAGACAGATATTACTATTGAAGAACTTGATTTAATTTTTAAGAACATGAAGCCTAAACCCTCTGCAGGAATTGATCAGTTACACAATAAAATTATTAAATTTGTATAAACAAGAAATTATCCACCCTCTTCTATACATAACCAACACCTCAATTCCATAGCTTAATCAACTGTTCCTCAGCAAATGAAGATTTCACTAGTAACACCTAAATTCAAAAAAGGCAATAATCAATTAATAGAGAACTATCGTCCTATTTCCATTCTTCCTGTCAAAATAACTGGAGAAAGCAATGCAAAAGCAACGAATAGAACATCTAGAATCAAAATATAACCTTATTCGCCCCAGAACAACATGATGGTTTCCGTAAAAATAAATCTATCAACACTGCCATCACTCAACTCTGTGAAACAATTACAACTACTTGGGAGCCAAAAAATCACATAATTGGCTTATTTTTAGACTTACAAAAGGCTTTCGATAGTTTGAACTGGAAAAATACAATTTTCAAAATTAAATTAACTTAATTAACTCAACATCACTAACAGTGCAGCAGAATGGATAAAAATTATATTACAGATAGAACTCAATCAGTTGAAATTAAGTTCACTAATAATGCAATAGAATAAAAAACCAGATCATCATTCAAACGTTTAACCTCAGGGTTTTACGCTAGGCCCCCTCCAATTCTTAATCTACACATATGCATTTCCTAAACACATTTTAGAAAAAGAAAGATGCATAATGTTCGCAGACGATACAACTATATTTTTGATACAATCCTTAACAAAAGATAACTAATACCCCCGTCGCAGCAAACCTGCGGACTCAGCGAATTTCCAATGCATAAAATATGTCTTAATACCACATAAAGCCGCATACCAAGTTTCATAAAAATTATATTACACAATATTCACACATAAGCGATGTTAATTATTCTCCATAAGAATAACATTGGTAATGAGTACGTAGGTTTGCTGAAACAAGGAACACAAACAATTGGTTTTTATGCAAATATAAATAGAATTTAACTAGGAGAAGCCACATACCAAGTTCCATCAATATTCCATCATAAATAAGCGCTTTATAACATTCTAGTTATTCTCCATAAGAATAACATGGGGGCTGAGAAAGCAGGTTTGCTGCAACAAGGAACAAAAAAATGGGTTTTTATATAATTATCAATACAACTCAACCAAGTGAAGCTACATACCAAGTTTTATTCATTTATGTTCATAATTAAGGGAGTCATTACAGTTTACTTATTCTCCATAAGAATAACATGGGGGCTGAGTATGCAGGTTTGCTGCTACGGGAATAATCAATAAAAATAAATTGTCTGTGCAAATATCAATATACCAGTACTACGAGAAGCCACGTACCAAATTTCATCAACATACATTCATAAATAATCGAGATATCAAATTTTATTTATTCTCCATAAGGATAACATTGGACAACGTACTGTGTTTAGCACTTTGAATATCTCTGCAACGGTTGGGCGTAGAATCACAATTTAAACACCAAAATGATTGTTTTGTGGAAATGAACAGATTGGTAAAAGCAAATATGAAGTTTACATTAAAATAAACTGAGGAAAAGCCAAAAACATTTTTCCCATAAGATTAACATGGGAGATTTTATGAGTTTGTTTTTTGGATTTTCTCCGCAACCACTTAACCTAGGTTAATAATTCAAAATACTATATTATTTGTTTTTTTAAGCTCTATAACATGGTCGAAACCAAAATTAAGTTTTTTAAAAATTTTTGGGTGAAAAATTAAAAAAACTGGTTTTTTTACAATTTAAAACCCCCATAAATCCCCCTTCCCATGGTCCGATTTTTCTGTTTTTCGAACTTAAAGTCATGAATGTCATTTTACACGTTTGAGCCAAATTTCATCAAAATCGGACGTTTTTACTCAAGTTATCGTGTTAATGGACACACACACACACACACAAGTAGTGTGGGTTTGCGGGTTTTGCGCCGGAAGTGACGTCATCCGGTCACGTGACCGGAAGTGCTGAGTCATGAAAGATGTTATCTGGGGCTGAGCCAGTGACGTAGGCGGTTTTGTGACGAAATGAGTTAAAGTTCAAAGTTCAAGGTCACGGGGAGGTAATTTTAAAAAAGTA
The DNA here is from genome assembly GCA_963675035.1 of Allygus modestus. Lineage (NCBI taxonomy): Eukaryota > Metazoa > Arthropoda > Insecta > Hemiptera > Cicadellidae > Allygus > Allygus modestus. The sequence goes on along the minus strand of OY776113.1, from coordinate 132,845,705 downwards.
CTACCTCGCACGCGTAAAATCCGATTGTGATTCGATAGTTTTAATTCGATAAAATATCGAATGAAAATTATCGAATGAAGCAATCGAATGATACGAGTGCGAGGTAGTACTAATACAAATATTACTTTATTTTTATTTACAATAATTCATGTTTACAATAGTTCCCCGTTGTTGGTTGTCATCGATGTTGTTGATCCGGACGAGTTGCGGCCATCACTTCGCTTTCTGAAGAAAGACGGTATATACTTCGATTCCTGCGCAGAGTCCATGTTGTTTTTTGATGCGTAAAGTTCCAAAGATAAATCGTAACCGGACGCAATGAGAAGTCTTAACTCTTCATTAAAAACCTCGAGGTCTTGGAAAGTCGCCAGATGAATAGAGTCATAATGAATACACCTAATTTTAATGGACATTTTAATACAATGTTTTACGTTTGTGAAGAGCACTCGATGTTCACCAGTCGAGAGCCGGAGGTGTACTGACTATTCGCTAGCTAGCGTTCTGGTATCAAACAAAATGGTGGGGCGGAGAAGATGGCGGACAGCAGATGGCAGGCGGCAGGTGGCAGCTGGTTGCTACTACATTCGCCGCCACAGTAATGCAATCCTTCGGCGTAATTCTTGTAGTTTATCCTGTCGGTTCATTTGATACGTTTTACATCTACATATGCAATAGCTGAAACACTTGCACTTACGACAAGCTTTCCCGTCAACTTGATCGCCTGGTATTTTAAAACATTGTAACTCGCAACAATATGTCTTCAAATTGTTATCGAAAAATAAATTTTTCATAGGTGACACCGACATGTTAGCTGCAGCGTGTGTTAGACAAGACTGAGACTAACTTCACTGCTCCCTCTCTTTTATACCTCTTCATAAGTTAACCCTGAATGAAAGTTCAAGGTCATCCATTTGAATTTTAAAAAAAGCAACACAGCAGTATATAAAATAATATACTGCTGTGTTGCTGTTTTTATTTTTTTTTTATTTTATTTTATTTTTTTTATATTTTCTTTATTAAACAAACATCTTACAATACAATAAACTTAAGTTTAACATTGATAACTAGAAATACAAACAATAAAATACAAACAGAGACATTATGTACAAGGATGCGTGATGTGCAGAGTGAGTTCCGTCGAGTTGTTGCCGCTTACACCGTGTGATACCAAATACAACGTCCCCGGTTGAATATCTCGCAAATCTTCATTTTGTAGCAGTTGAACAAATCGTTTTGGAAGAAATACTTGAAACTTCGGCTCATCTCCTGGAGTGAAAGGTCCTTCGCTCAATGAAACTAGAATTGCTTCTCCATGTGTGGTTTCCACTTTCTTGATGTTATGAATAATGTAGTGTTTTTGTTCTTTTAGTTCTGAACACTTTTTAGTTAGCAGAAGGTCGGATTTTGAATGAGTGTTGAATTGATCAACCAGTGTTTGTAGAAACTGTTGTGATGCCATCTTCGTCAGTGGTGGTTGTGGTGTCTTCTGTGATGTTGCCTCTTCGGAGTCTCGAATAATACTCGTGCTGGAGCGGTGCTGTCTCCTCGTATTTATAGGCCCCGCTACCCCCACCACATTTCTGTTCTCCGCTACCCCCACCACATTCCTGCGTTTGTTTCAAGTAAGCAGCCAAACGATACGCGTTGTACAATGCACAGTTTGTTTGGCCGTGTTTAAGATCTTTTGCAGCGACACAAATATTACCGAGATTAATGTTAAAGTCCTTACTGATAGTTATATCGAAAACATCACCGTGCGTGTACTTTTGTATCCAGTTCTTTTTTTCTAATCCTCTTGTGTATATATGTGAATATTGTTTGCAAAAGTTAAACATAATACTGTGCAGATTACTGTAGCTTATAAATCCTTCATACCAATGTATGTGATGAAAGTAGTTTGTTATCCATTTGTTTGTACTTTTTGCTTTGGTGTTAAGTTTGTTAAAAGAAAAAGGAGCATCAAACGTGAATGGGTAGGCTACAAATGTAAGCAAGTCTAAAATTACTAATTCCTTGATAATAAACCTATCATCATTATTTCGAAATGCTTGAAATTCTATTACACAAGGCTTTACACTCACTTCTTCATCCCCTCCGCTCATCATGGCACCTAGCGATCAACTAAACTGTTTTCCACACCACGGTAGGTTAAATACCAGGCCGTACAGTTGCAGGCGCGTTGGTGTATATTTAACGTGGGCACCGTCCCCAATAGGCCTACCCCACGTGTGTTCTTCTTTACTAAGTCAAACTTTAGTCTTTTTTAACTTCTTCTTCTTGTGTTTCGTTTTCTTCTTCTTCTTGTTTCTCCGTTTCTTCTTCCTGTGTTGTTTCTTCTGTAGCTTCTGTAGCGATTTCTACAAGTGGTTCAAAATCCTTTAACTTTCTCCACATGCAAACTTCATGAGGTATTCTATTAAAAATAGATGTATCCACAGGTCCGTACACGATGGTGCTATCAGGTTGTTTTTCCAAAGTATCGACCAAATATTCTTTAATAATAGCGCTTGCAAATACCAACTGTCTCATGTACCTTGTAATAGGTTCTGTTGCGTAGTTTAAAACGTAGAATTCTTCATGTGACAGTAGAATCTTTTTTTCATGTTGAGTCAAGTCTCTAATTCGCACTTGTAGTTGTCCACGATGTTTAACAATATCGATTTCATTGTCACAATTCAAAAGTCGAATATGTGTTTTCCTTCCACACAAACTGTTAGTTAAATAACATTCTATTAAATGTACATGTTTCAAAAATGACTCCCAAGCATTTTGCGAAAATAAAACCTTTTTTGTTCCATGGTGTAGTATTACTGTAGGGGAATAATCCAATGACTTCATCAATCCAACTGATACACTTTTACTGATGCATGCTGAGATGGGGTAAAAGATTCGCAAAAAAACTTCAGTTAAAATGTGAGGAGGAATATTTTCTTCAACTTTCTTCTTCCTCTTTGGTACTACCTTTGATGGGTCTGCATTACTTTCCTCCTCTCTATCTCTTTTACCAAACTTTAAAAATGCAGTTATTTCCTTGATGATTTTTTCTTCACTAGTATTATCACGTTCCAATAACGGTGCTACCTCTGCATCACCTTGTACAACAGATGGAGAACTCATTTTGTAGAAGATGTTGCCCATGCGATGATAGACGATCAACTGAAGACCTGCATTGTTGCTCCGCTATTTATAGGTTAGCGACAGTGGCGGTGCCGGTGGTACAACGTTTTACAATACCGTCTTTACGATACCAGTCAACGGTGTGTATGTAACAATTTTATCGTGCAAAATTAAACAATACGCAGATGTATTTGCAGGTACGTTTTCTTGAAATTCCATTTCTATTTTTATATCAACACTAGACGATTTTACAGATTCGTTTTGTTTGGAGCAATCAATTACAACAATCGGAGCTTTCGATTCAAACTGTACGGGAGATAGTAGAGGTGTGTTTGTTTTGCCGTAATATGAATTTTGGAACCTAGCGTACATATCGTATAAAACACTGTACCTTTTTTTATCAAAAGAGATATTAAAGTTGTCGTAGGGAAAGAATTGTGAATTCAGGAACACTTTACAGTTTGTTAATTTACAATGGTCAAATTCACCAGCATTTTCAGTTAATATACTTTTTTTCTTTGTTTGTAATCCAAAGATTACATATCTCGCTTTTTCCAAATGAGTAGAAGTTTTTACAGTCCATGTATGCCGTTGTGTTGAAGGTAAAACGGGGTATTCATGAAACTCCCAGCTTCTGAATGGCATTACAATGTCTCGATCTGATTTTAACTTTCTTAATAATGTAATCCTGTGTTCATCATTTAGTCGCACATGTGGTACTCTCCAAACAATCTTGTCTAATGTTAGTTTCCAGTCTAAATTGGCTTCAGTTGTTCCAGCAGATGCTTTAATAATATCATTATCGTTTGATGACCTTAATAAAACTAGTTCTTGTTTTACATTTATTATTATTCTTCTGTAATCTTCAGCAAATCCTAAAAGTAATCTTAAAGGTACGTAAAAATCAAAGTTTCCCGAAGCGTCAGGAGTAATTATACTTTTGTCTGGTGCAACCCATCCTGCAACAGCTAACAGATTCTTCTCATTTGGTGTTAAAGACGCTAATCCTTTTAAGGTACTGGAAATTCCAACCTTTTTTGTTGAATCGACTGTAACTCCTGAAATTTCATATCTAATCTCGTCAAACAAAAATGCCATAGGATTATTTATGAACGGAACAGTGGTTCCAACAGTACCGTCAGCTTTTGTTACTTTTCCTTCAATATATAAATAACTTTCGCATGGAAGAGTATAAATGTCTTGTTGTTGTATAGGAATCCTAATTTCATCGTTATTGTTTAATTTGGACGAAGCGTAAGGGTTGTGCGTGTGATATTCCTTTTCCCATAAGGTCTCGTCGAATGTTGGGCCCTGCGCTATATCCAGTATATCCATTGTTAATGACCTTTAATCCAATTTCTTCTAGAAAACGAATGTTGTCACTTGTTAATCCTTCTACAGCTGATGAGCTACTGACCTCTTTGCTGGTTGGCTCTCTCTTTTTAAATGATAACCCCATTATCTAAGCGGATGATTTTATATGTATTCTTACAGTAATAGCTTCTCCTCGAAAGTCAATAAGGTTTCCGTCTTGATCCACTATGTTCAGCACGATGTCTGAAATGAAACTGGTGTTTAACGGTAGGTACACAAGGTTTTGAGGCTTTTCTACTATCTTGAAACCCGGTGCGACTGATGGGTAGAATGTGTGTAATATATGCCGATTTTCTCCATCTCTGTAGGATCCTTGTATAATGTTACATGTAATGTCTATGCTGTTTACTTTGATGATCGTCACAGTTCTATTCCCAGAATGAGTTGTATTAGGTTCTAATACCTTTGTTTCCTTAGAAAATCCTAATAAACTACCAATTGAACGTTCTTGGCCAAAATCAATATAATACTTAGAAGTAATTTCGGCTTTCATTGTATTGTTATTGCCTTTTATCGTTATATTTTCTTTTCCCATATGTTTTTGTATAACTTCATTTATATTATCAATTTCATAAGCTCCTGTTGGTAAACTGAATTCTTCCAAAGCTGAATATTTTCCTTTATTATCTTTTGTCTTGTAATAATGTATTTTGTTATTAATTCCTTCACTAACGTTTGGAATAGAGTTATATGTTGTTAAATCCAATAATGCGGCTTCCCATAGTCTTCCTTTTTGCAAACGTAGCGCTGGAAACAGAATACTGCGCAAAGTACATGAGTTACCGGTTAATGACACTGTATACGAAGACATCTTAAAGTTGACTAACACTTTTAGCTAAAAAGTCTAAACATAAATGACCGCAAATGGATGTATCATCAGGTTGTTTTCTTGTATAATTGTAAAAAACATTTTCTGCCGCACGAAAGTATTGTTGAAGTTCTTTCGGTGGTGGAAGGTTTCCAAAACTGTCGAAATAATAAATCGTTTCACCAAGTTTCTTGTAACACACCCAATGAGTGCCTAATCCTTCACTATTATCCAAATTTACTATACCAGTCTCATTTTTCCACATTTTAACCGGTAATTCATCTTTCATAAATACTCCTTTAAAAAATGGGATTTTCAAACAAGAAGCATATGTAATCAGTTCTTCATTGGTTAATTCTTTGTTTTTAATTATTAATTGCTCTTTCTTATTTAATACACACGATACGGTCTTAGGTATAGTCCTCCTCCCTTTTTTATCATTGACCATATTGTTGGTTTCTTTTTAGCTTTACCACTAGTAGATCGACGTTTTCTTCTGATATTACCTCCTTGTTTCTTAGCGGGTCTTTTCCCACGCCTTCTTCTCTTTCCTCCTCCTCCAAACGTAGTTTTTGCTTTCATTGCTGCTGTTACTGCTAAAGACGCTGCTTTTTCACCAATACTCGCGTCACTAGATTTTACTCTTTGCCAAGCTTTCTCAGAAAGTGCTCTATCTGCTATTGATCTATTTTTTGTATCACCAAATTTGGAATACGCTATATCGTGCTGTTTACAAGCCTGATCAAGCTTATTTATTCCAGGATCTCCTCTAGCAAGCCGTTTCTCTAATTTGGTTCCAGGACCACAATATTGATATCCTCCAGGTAAATGTAATTCCACAGGTAATAAATCAATCGCCTTGTTAACTATAGCTCCAACCGGTTTACTTAATAGAGAAAATGCTGTTGATGCTATTCCCCTTCCTCTATGTAATCTCTCTCGATTATGACTGATGCGTTTAGCCCTCGGCATGACTATTTATAGCCAAACTTACAATCAGTAGGTGCACTCTATAAATGTTTTACAATGAATGTAATATTAGTCTTGGCTTCTTGTATTATATATACTGTTTAAAATCCATTTATTATATAGAAATGGATTAATTAATTAAATGTAGATGCTTTATCCCTTATCATGGGTATTTAAATTCTTTTTTCTCTTATATAATCTTCATCGTTTTCTGTTGGTTCATTAATCACATTCACTTTATCCCCCTTTCCTAATGTCTTGACTTTAGAAGGCTCAGACGGTTTATCTAATTGATTAGGTTTTTCTGGATTGTGTATCTTTTTCCAGTCTAAATAATTGTGGCTGTCAACATCTGAAGCTACAGCTCTTCCTGAAGCCCGATGGATATAATTAAATAAAGCTGCACCAAACCTTTCCATATGTTTTTCATATTCTGTAGTCCATTTCTTGTGTACTATATCAAATATTTTCTTATTTACAGCGTCTCCATCCTGCTCACAATCACCTACATTTGACAATTTTAATTTTTTTACATCATAGCTTGTATCAGTTTCATTCTTTTTGTAAATCGTTAACAATTTTAAAGTCGCTAAATTTACTGCTTCACCATCATAAATGGGATGTTTTATATTGCTTAACCTTTTACCGGAAAATCCCCAATGGTCTTCGTGTACAATCGGGGTTCTTTTATCCATGTATTGTACCGTAACCGCATCAGAAGACAAAAGCGGATCACCAACATTTTGAATTACTTTTCCTTCAAAATTATAATTACCATCAGGTGTTAACGGAAACCCAGCTCTTTTTTCACTATATCCAGATTTTACTCCAAACTCGGAATACCGTCCAAACTTGTCCACACTCATGATGTAACTGAATCGCTATCGTTTAGGTTCTTACTATATATATATATATATATATATATATATATATATATATATATATATATATACGTCTACTGAACAATTATTTCTCGTTTTCGCAGTTCATCAACCAAAGCTACCCATTCGTTTTCTAAACCAGTGTGCCCGGCTTCCATAGCTTCATGTAATAACCTCATTCGATCAACTAACTTATTTATATCGTTGTAATATATTATATTGGTTTTATACAAATTTTTTATAAATCCCCTTCCAGATGTAGTAGGATCAGTTGTTTTTCTTTTTTTATGCAAAACATTTAATTCAGCAGAAGATAAAGCTCTTCTTTTAATTGGAGCTTTATTTGATTTCGAGGGGAAAAGACTAGATATAATGTTTGTGTATTTTATTGACCTGTTTCTATGAATAGGTAGTTCTTTGGAATATTTTTTTCTATGTGCATTTGTATACTCTAGTATATTTTTAAACAATTGTAAATCCTTTTTAGTAAATTTACCAGGATTATTTTTAAAGATGAGTTCAAACAAACCTGTTGTACCTTTATATTTCTTATCACCAATAACTATATCATCATTTTCGTTTATATCTAACTTTCTATCTCCAATCATTAATCCTTTATCCTCTATTCTAGCTCCATATGTATGATAATTTCGATTAGCATGTGTGCCATGTAACATTTTTAATGTATATTTTCTTCCAAGTGTTCCTTTAAACATAATATCTGTGCCTAATTTGCTTAAGTTGGATGGGTTGATATCCTCTTCTTCTGCTCTTGTATCTTCCGCACTTGTATCTTCTGTACTTGTATCTCCTGCAATGTTCTTTTCCCTTAAATCTCCTATATCTCCGCTTTCTTCATACTCGTCGCTTTCTTCAGATGTTTGTAACTGGTCAGAACTTTCATCATTCTGAAATTCTTCTTCATATTTGGAAATTGGTAGCATTTTGTCTCCTTCGAAGCGAAATGAAGGTCTTTCCATATTTTGTGCTAATCGCTTTAAAGGTTCAGTAACAGGTTTGAATGTTGTTTCTAAAAATTGCTCTCTTTCATTTATACCTGATTTTAAAGCTCGTTTTTTTTGTCTAATAGAATCACTAAGTGATTTTATTTCCTTTAATAGCTTTTCCTGGTTAACCATCTTCACACCTTGACGACTTGTACAGTAATACCGCTAATCAGTGTATTAAAACGAATTTATCAAAACCTATTCTATAACGACCATCTTTTATAGCTTGATCTTTCATAATAACCAAAAATCCATACTTTTCCGCCCATGCTTTTCCGCAAAGCTCTTTAAACTTTTCAAATGGCATATCCGCATTCACATGATCGTTATATATATATGTTTTAGGTTAGTATCATCTTGTTTGAATACAATTAGAATATTTGCATTATCTCTGATAAGTTGTTTTGGGATTTTGCTATAAGTTTGTCCTATATATATGCTGTCGATGTTATTATGTCTTCCCATGGCAAAGTAGTTTCTAATAGTATCCTGATTTTCACAAGATACATCGTCAAATATAAATACAGAATACGGTTTCGCTTCGTTTGGTTGCATAATGCTATCACTAGCGTTAAATTTGTAAAAATTAACATCAGACACATCAGATAGGATTTTATCCAGCAATTGATACTTTGGTTGATGTAGAGACTTTGAAAAAATATATAGGTTACTAAACCTTAATCCCTGCGGATTAGTGATCAAATTAAAGACAACATTGGTCTTTCCACAGTTTGAGGGGCCACTTACTATACATCGAACAGTGTTTGGAAGTAAACTACCGTGTTTACCATTGTTGATTTTAACGTTATCCACAGTTAAATCATCTATGTTATTAATATTGAATCGATCTTTATGGTGAATAATCTCCATCCTGCTCAAAGGTTAACGATGAAATGAGTTGCTTGTATTAAACCAAGTCCTTTATAGGTATCCATGAATCCTCAGTTTTGTTAAACCCTAACCACCGCACTTTAACTGCATCCTTTTTTCTTTGTAACACTTTTTCAACAAGATATACATCACCTACTGTTGACTTTAACATTTCATGTCCATAAAATGCACCTTGCAACAAATCTCCTTTGTTATCTTTTAGGATATACGTTTCAGGTACAGTCGGTTGCACTTTATACACTGTAAAAACTTCATTCGTCCAATTGGGAAGGTATTTTTTGGTAAACACTCCCTTATATTTACTAATCCGTACTTTATCACTTACATTAAATTTTCTTGGCTGCATTTTTTCTACTTTAGGCTTTGTATTTTTCTTTATGCGTTTTAATACATCTTTTGCATTTCTTCTATTTACTTTGTTAGGTTTCATACCAATAGTTCTATGAAACCTGTTGTTATAATCATTTATTAATTGTGGTAAAACATCATACCATACGTAAGAACCTCTTTTTGAAAATTGTTTATACAGTGCTCCTTTTAAGGTTCTATTAAATCTTTCTACAATAGCAGCTTTTTTCTCTGAATTTGTAGAATAATGATTTATTTTATATTTATTCATTAACTGTGCAAAGTTTGTATTAAAGTATTCTGTTCCATCATCAGTTTGTAAATGTTTAATTTTGTTTTTATCTCTTTTTATGGCTATTTCCATGGCTTCTGTTACGCTTTTACCAGTCTTGTCCTTTAGAGGCAAAGCGTCTGCAACTTTTGTAAAACAATTAATAATTGTGAGTATATATTTAAATCCTTTGTTTATTCTGCTATGCGGTCGCATTTCAATTAAATCCGCTTGATATAGATCATTTATCCCTTTTATAACAGTATTTCTTCTTGGAAACTTTATTCTTGCAGGTTTGTGTAGTTCATTAATAATCTTCTCCTTCAGGTCTGACATGATGGTTTCACGAAGGCAGCTGATATGGTATTAAATATTCTTTTGTATAAATCTGCTTATATATATATATACATATAGTTCAAGGTCATTCAAAACTTGTGTAAAAAAAGGGGAAACACAGCTTAACATTGCTGTGTTTCCCCTTTTTTTACGGAAAGGAAAAGGATAGAGGATCTAGGACGATGAATGGGTTATTAGTCAATAGGGTTGAGGGAATAGTGACCGAATGGTAAAGTGTGGATGTTGTCTGGAAGGGTTTGTCTTTTGTCGTCATTACAGGATAGCGCCTTTTTAACTTCAGTCACGCTGTACAGCTGATGGTTAAAACTTCTGATGGTGTTGAATTTAGCTGTAATGATGTTATCCTCAAATAAGCATTGCTTGTAGTGTTCAAAATGCACTTTCTTCTTTAAATATAAACTCTTTACACCTTTAGCTTTCTTAATATAGCTATTCTTCTTTTCTTCTTCTTCTTTTTCATTATAGAGTTTCAAAGAATATAGTTTAGACATCAGTGCAACAATCTCTTCAAGCAGAACACCATTAGCCTCATCCTTGAATTTGCCTAGTACTTTTTTGTGTCTGTCATTGTCGTAGTTTGGATGATCTTTTGGATAATCGGAGAAATCAAAGTCGTTCTTGTAAATAAATGTACGTAAATCTTTATACATGTCCAATGTTACTATGCGATATATAAAAGCGTCAGTGTCCATATATGTAATAGATATATTTTCTCTTCCGTAGAACGCCACCATTTTGTTGTAGTGAAAATCGTACATGTGTGTTTTTGAGATGTCCAAGATTGACATGCCTATATACAAAGGACGATCCATCTTCACACTCGTCTTCTTCATGGACACTGCTACAAGTTTTTCATTAATAATTATAGATGTTCCAAAATTTGGCTGCTGTACTAGTTTCTGTAATTTTTTTGCGTCGGTAATAAGTTTAACATTTTTGTGTCTTCTTTTGTTTTCCAATGTTTTTCCAAATATCGCATTATTCATTAATTTAAAGAAATCTTTTTGAAAGTCTGATGTAGCTGCTGCTCTTCTGATGGTATTTGAATCAATGTAGGGTTTCAACCAGCATGATTGAGAAAATTCCAAAACTCTATTAATTTTTGTTAGACGTAGTCCTAATTCGATAGCTTGTTGAACCACCCAAAAGTGAGCCACGTAGCGTTGTTTATTATTTAATGTCATCATTAATTTGGGGTGTTTTCCAATTGGTGAAATTTCTGTTTTAGCAAGAAGTGGAAGGTCATAATGAAGATCATGTAAATTTTCTGGGTATTCAAAATCGCAATCCAAAATATATCCAGTGTCACCATGTTTCGGAATTTGTAAAATATCGCCAATAGAGTCGGGATTAATCCATTTAAAGTTATCAAAAGGAAGTGGGTTTGACATTGCCCATCCGTACAGGTTATTTGCATCGAAATATCCTAAATAGGTTGACGGTTTGGTTTCATCGTAATCGGGTAGGTATTTGTTGTTGGCTTTGACATGTCTGGTAACACTTTGGGTCAATCCGCCTCTTACTCCAGCTTCAACCATTAAAACCATGTCAATGTCTGTTAAAAGTTGGAGTTTGCATTTTGTTTCTTTTAACATGGCTTGCCAAGCTAATCCTGGTGAAGTATACGAATGTAGAGGGTCCAAACCGTATGCAGCAAAACAGGTGTTTCGGAATTCTTCCATTACATCACAAAGAAGAGTTACATCTAGTTTGACATAAAAGTCCGAGTAATCTCCTAAGGTCTTCATATCTAACTCGTTCCATACTCGACGTGCGTGTTGATAGTCCTCAAGTGATATTTCCGAATCATTAAGTTTGTTTTTGAAGTGTTCTGGTGAAGGTAGTGATGTTTCATCAAATCTATGCAGTCCATCGATGTAATCATAGGGGAAGACTCCTTTTCGAAGAACCAAATCCATTTTACTATTGGGTACAATTTTGCTTGTTTCTATCAAATCTGTTCTTCTTAGATTTTCAGATAATTTCATGAGGCTTGAAGGCATAAATCTAAATGAATCAACAAACCTTAATTTAATTTTACCCACCTTTTTTGAAAAGCTTATAAATTTTTCCATTGTAGTAGCCAAAACGTCTATTGCTCCATTATCTCTTCCTAGTTCGGGGATTATGAAGTGCGAATCATAACCACTCAGATTGTGCAGAACTACGGGGATAAAATATGGTAGTTTGTAGTTCAAGTTGCAAGCGTTACAGGCTGCACCTCTGTACGCTCCCGTAAGATGATCGTGGTCACGAACTTTAACGTTATCCAGTGTAAAGGTGTTATTACACAAATAACACGTTGTTGTTGAATCATAATGTTGAAGTTCTTCTTCTTCCATAGGTGACATGGGTACCTTTGTTCCATACAGTTCTTCTACCTTTGCAGCTATGTCATACAAATCATCGACAAAGTATTTGGCTGCTTCTTCACCGCGATAAATCTTTGGAGAAGATGATAGTCCATATTTTTGAAGATGGTCTTCAGTCAACGTGGATTTAATTAGTATGCAATAACTGTTTGGTGAATGAAGTTGGTATTTGCTTCTTCTTGTAACGTCCTCTTCTTGTTGTTCAAGCGGATGTAAAGAAGACTCGAAATCAGCGTAAACAACAACAGGTACACGGTATTGTTGTATTACTTTGTCAAATTTTATCTGCGCTCTGCTAGGATGCGGCAATTTAATTCTTACTTCATAGTTTCCATTACATAACCGCTGGTGTTCTACTAACCAATCAGACCCTCCCCTTCTTAGTTCTTTGTTCACGTGACAAAAACATCTTTTGCAAATTGTCATCTTTCTTTTATGCTTAGATAATTGATTAGAAACAAGACTTTCAAATTTTTTGATATACACAAAGTGTGAAATATCACCTTTAGTAATTAATAACAAATCGGTATGATCTCTGCGCTCATTTGGTGTTATACGCAAGGGGTACAAATTGTTTGTCGAATCCAATCCGAAGAGGTTGACAGAAGCTGAAGGATTTTGTTTTTCAAATTTTGAAACGTCTGTTATAGCAACAGGGTAAGTCATCCCTTGGAAATTATATCTATGTTGTACTTCTTCATAATAGTGACTTGGTCTTTCCGGATGAATTGTTACATATTTGGCCAACATAGCATATTTAAAACACTCAGTATCTTGATTTTGTACGTTGACGCAGGATAAGGTATTTCTAATCTTTGTTGGTAGAGGAATGTAGCTACTTCCTCGAATTCCATAGCCGTGTTTGTGTACTCTTAAGTCTAGCCCTGTGATGCTTAACAAATTCCATCCAGAGCCTCTTCCTTCATGTTCTTGTATTTTAGTCATTAGCTCTTCAAAACATTCAGATACGATTGAATCAATATCTGACGAAAACATAATAGTTCGGTTTTTTGTTAAAAACCCTCTCGGTGAAGTTTCATTTTGAATGTTTGTAAATAAAGCATCCATTAATAGTCCAAATTTAATAAAATTTAATCTTTTTAATTCATTTTGCAAAGTGTTGCTTACCAATCCTTTTGCGTTATTTAAAAACTCTTCGAGTTGTAATTTTGCATTGTCAATTTTGAAGTGGGTTACTACATTACCCGGAAGTGCTCGGGCATGTAGTTCTACATTTACTGCTGTTGATGCTGAAGGACGGTGAAGTGTAGACAGAGCATGCGTAGAAGTCGATGCAGCTGATGATGTTGAAGGATGATGAAGTGTAGACAGAACAGGCGTAGAAGTCGATGCAGATGATGATGATGATGTTGAAGGACGGTGAAGTGTAGACATAGCAGAGGTAGAAGTCGATGTTGATGGTGCATATTGAATAACACTAGGTCTGGAATTTTGGTGTTGAGCTAACATTTGATCTATTTCTTTCAATTCTTCTTCTTCATATTCTTCATTTTGGTATTTGTTATGTTTCAGTTCTTTATGTATCATTAAAATAAATTCATCCTTAAATGAAGACTTGCAAATATCGCAGCGATGCATAATGTAGGTGCGATCTCCACAAGGGTCAAGGCAATAATGAACAACACTGCAAATACCCCTCTATTTATACCCTAGCAAAAGTAATGGGGGTACGTATTACGTTAAGTTTACTATTTTTTTTTTTTTTTTTTTTTTTTTTTTTTTTTTTGCGTTTTATATTTACTATTGTAGCTGGAGGCTACAAATTTCTGTATTTAGGTCAAGGTCATTGAACAAATTTACCAAAACGCGGAATAGAGCAGTAAATGATTTTATATTAAACCATAAACTGATCTATTCCCCGCTCTGTATTTAACTAAGACAATTTTCTCCAACAGAAACATTTGATAAATTTTAAACTCGGATGTGAAGTTGGATTGTACACATTGCATCTTGATCAACTAAAAATTTCATAAAACAATAGGGATCTTCAGTTGTAGATTCATCTTTAACATATTCAATAGTCAACATTGCCGAACAAAGATCTTGTGGAATTACGTCGACTTTTATGAGTCGCCTTTCGAGTTCGAACCGTTTTGTTATTGATGTAAGTTTTATCACATCATCGATATCGATGAGGGGAAAGCTGTAGCAAACGGAGTTTCCTGGTGGGTTCATAATGTCTATATGATAAATATACACTGTTGCATCGTCTTTAAATAGACGTTCCCCCACCATTAAATGTATAAGTTACCCCACTTTTTTAATCATGTAAATGGGTCAAGGTCATACAACGATATTACCAAAACGGGGAATAGAGCAGTAAGTGATTCTCACTATAACCACAAACTGATCTATTCCCCGCTTTGTATTTAAAGTAAACTATTTGAAGACAACAAAAACTTATTCAGATTCTTCCGATGATAATGATGATGATGAGCTCATATCACTAAATAAGCGACGACGAACACAAAAGTTCCCTGTGACTGGATCTAGAACTACATCATCGATATTAATACTGCTTGGAGGGGTTTCACTATCAACAAGGTCCATTTCCTCCAAGCAAAGCAACTGATGATGAAATTCCGGTTCATTATTATCGACATCGTCGTCGTCAGTCAACAGCTCCAACAGCTCCATCTCTCCAAGATATGGTTCACTGCTAGCAAACTCACTCAGTAGTTCAAGATCACTAAATAGTTCACCTTCCATCTCTGAATCATCATCGTCTTCATCTTCGTTTAAATTTAATGGAATATTTTTAATCAATTCTAGTATAGTCTGCTTAGAAGGGAAAATGTTATCTCTGGGCGACATGATTCCAAGTAGCAGACTGATTTACCACTAATACGAAACCACCTTTTATACATGATTTCGGTGGTGGTGGGGGTAAGTGTTGAAAGTGCAAGTGGTAGGGAAAAGTGATAGGGAAGAGGTATTATTGTAACACAAATGATTAAGTCCTGTAAGTGGGTCAAGGTCACCTTATCCTATTACCAGAACGGGGAATAGAGCAGTAAGAGATTCTTATTCAAACCTCAAACTGATCTATTCCCCGTTCTGTATTCCCCCCCCCTTTGGCGTTTTATTTAGTTTATGAGGTTGTGTAATAAAGGCACAGTGTGTAGCCTTCTTGTAATAATTGGACAATTTTTTTCTTCAAAGGGATTGGTTTTACATCTATTTTTACTTCTTCTGTTCCACGAATACCCAATCCTTTAACCTGAACATGTTGGTACTCCGTTAACAGTTGGTAAACACGCTGGATAAAAGTATCCGCTTTAGCAGTAGAGTCAATATAGTGGAGGTATACCATGGTAGGTGCTCTCTTGACGCAATTCAGAACCAAAGTGATAATTGTCTCTGTAACATCGGGCTTATATACCCATCGTTTTTTTTTTGTTTTTTTTTTGCTTTAATTACAGGTTTGTAACAATATAAAATGTTATATTAATGTTCCATCCTTTATCGACTAACCTTACCATATTACCAAAGATTTTATATAACTTTCTACTGTAGTTTGTTTCAAATGCTTCATTTTCACTACTATAAACTTCACCTGTTGGTCTCCACATGTACAATTGACAACTAACCTCTATATCAAGATACCGTAGCAGTAATCTCCTTACAGCAAGCACCTGATCAATGTTTTCGACCCGTCTGCTAACTATTATAGTTGCTGCAGAGATAGAAGTAGTGGATGCATTCATTTTCAGCAGAGTACTAATTTTTACCAGCGATGGAGAACCTCCTTTATACTTAGTTTAGGTAGTGGTGGGGGTTAGGAAAAGATATTGTTGTGAGAAATAAGAAGATCTTTCATTATTTTTTATCAAACGAATATTTTCTAAGTCCCAAGGTCATTTACACCAGTTGCCAGAACGGGGAATAGAGCAGTAAGTGGTTCTCACTTGGACCGCAAACTGATCTATTCCCCGCTCTGTATTTTAAAGTAAACAATAACTCTTCTCACTATTGAGCAGCCTTTGTTCTTTGAAGCTCAAGTTCTAAGTCTGCAACCAGGCGAAAGTCTGCATCATGCTCCTCCCATTGTTCAGGAGAACGCGGTTGACCACACCACTTAGTAAAGGCGTACCTCATCGCCTCATTGTACTCCTCCAGGATAACATGATAGGGTCTTGGTTGTTGCGTTGTAGACTGCATCGGTGATGTAGTTTGTTGCGGTTGAGACTGAGCACCATTTTCTGCAACCTTATTAATTTTATAAACCTCAGTCATTTCAGCAGCCTCAACAATAGCGTACAACTCCTCTTCGCTAATTTCCTTTCCCCATGTGTTGCTGTTGACGCTCATGACGATACAACTAATAATTATATTCCGAATCTCTCGCTTAAATACCCGCTTACCCCCTCCCCTCTTTACTGTTGAATAATGTCTTTAATATAATATTTCTCCTTTTTCCATTTAAGTTTTATCTTTGACTTAGTACAATATATCTAAGTCCGTTATTTAGGTCAAGGTCGTTGTAGCATTGTAAAAAAAAGGTGTGGACAACCTATTTACACTCTGCAGCATATGCTACAAATTGTAAATAGGTTGTCCACACTTTTTTTTTTTAATTTGGAAAAGATTATTTTTAATTTGGAATACACTTTTTAATCTTTTTTTATTTTAAATGTTTTCCACACACTGAAACCTGTATCATTTCGAATTAAATAGTTCTGTTTGGTAAGTTCTTTGACGTGGAGGTCCATGCCTCTAGGCAACTCTACATAGTACAATTTACCTTCACATTGAACCACCACCTTTGCAAAGCCCTTTGATTTAACAAAAAAGTATCGTTAATTTCTACAAAGCCTATTAATTCGAATTTTGGTTGGTCTCACTGTTGGATGGGGTGTAGAAAGAGAAACGGTGCCCTTGTGATTTTGTTTTAAATGTGATCTGCATACTTCTTCATTTAAAACACAAGACTTAGCACAACGTTCCCCTTTCCTTGCACCTTTTTTAAAACTGTAGCTGCATCTTGGTGCAGGAAGTATAGACTGCCTTCTCAAGGTTTTTAATTGTTGAAATTTCTCTGAAGGAGATTCGTTGTTAATACAGATCACTGAAGGACGGGAAAGGACACTTACAGAAGGTGTAGAAGGTTTGGTAGGAGAAGAAGAATGTAGACTTGCAGATGGTGTTGAAGAGCCTGGTGTAGAAGGTGGAAGAATGCTTGCCAGCGCCTGCTGAAGAAGCGAAGGAGCTGGTGAAGCCAAAGATGGTGCAGTTGTTTGCTCATCCTTCCTCGGTGATGGAGAAGGTGAGCGAGAAGTAGCCGAAGAAGATGAAGACGACGAAGACGATGAAGAAGATGAAGAAGATGAAGAAGCGGACGGGGGAGCAACGAGGTTTTCTTGAAGTGGTTGCGGTCGTGGTGCAGGCTCCTCAGGAACAATGCATGATAATATTAACGCCTGCCGAAGGATGGAAGGAGCTGGCGGAGCAGATGACGGAGCAGGTGAAGAGTGCTCAACCTTCCTCGGCAAAAGTTGCTTCCTACGGTCAGACATCTCGGGAACTGAACTGCACTCGTGATGTGTAAGCAGCAGAATGATTTTACCACTGGTGAAAACCCTCCTTTTATACCCAGTTGTAGAGGGGGGGGGCTTTAGAGGTTAGGGAAGGAATATTGTTGTAATGTTTTACTAAACGAAAATTTTCTAAGTCCCGAAGTGGGTCAAGGTCATCTGAACATGTTGCCAAAACGGGGAATAGAGCAGTAAGTGATTCTCACTTGGACCACAAACTGCTCTATTCCCCGCTCTGTATTAGGAGAAGAGGACTAGCTTAAAGCTCGCAATTATAGGCAAATAAACCTGATAACGGAACACTAACCTCTCCCCCGAAAAATTATTCACCCAACACACAAACGATATAGTCAGTTAACAACAGTCGCGCACTCTGAAACCGCAAGGACGTTCATCACTGTGTAGGCGTCAGAGTACTACGAACCGAAGTACAATAATGCCTGACCAAGGTCCCCTTAAGTTTATTTCCCCGATGATGTATCCTCCAAGATAAGCAAAATGGTCAGTTAACAACAGTCGCGCACTCTGAAACCGCAAGGACGTTCATCACTGTGTAGGCGTCAGAGTTTTACGAACCGAAGTACAATAATTACCTGACCAAGGTCCCCTTAAATTTAACCAAAAATAAGCAAACTGACTGAATCTGTTTCTCGTGAGTAAGGGTTAAGATAGGTAAAGTCATCCGGTTTGCGCGCCGTAATGACTTAAGGTCGGTTTTCGTGCCATACCTTTTTGTAAGGGGTTAGGAAAGGTGTTTATTTGAGAAACATAATCCCCCCTGAGATATTTAAAGACATAAGGTCGGTTTTCGTGCCATACCTTTTTGAATGGGAGCGTGAAAGAAAAGTACATATTTCATTAGTAAATAAAAAACACTTCAAAAACACTTTAAAACCAACACCAAACTAACTACAGTTAAACTAACTACATTTACTAGCAGCAAACTACAAGCGTTATTCTAACATGCTTAATAATACACAGACATGCCTTAAGCTAAGGTAGCATCTCTAATATATAGTGGTACCAACTCTATACTAGAGATACTATTGCGGACAGCGCGGGCAAACAGCTAGCTAGGCTGTCGGCCTGCGACTGCGAACCCTCTGCGGGCTGCTCCCGCTTTTATAGGAATATATCGGGGGGGGGGGCTTCGACAGTAGTTTGTTCTAACGCTGTATAGCACACTTTGAATTGCTCCAAGTCCGGTAACTGGGTCAAGGACACGTTAAAATATTTTGTAAAATAGCAAAGGTGTTACCTTTGCTATTTTACTTTGGAAGAAATCTGTACTACGTTTAAACAAGGGAGACTGTTATCCGTTTTACGCAAAACTCCTTGCACGATCTTTTGATAAAATGGAAAAGATTAATGCCGGAGGGCGATTCCCATTCCACCAAAATACAATGCATATCATTTCTATGCAACGGTCTCAGCTCTATTTTTACTTTTAATTTAATGCCTCGAAACTCATAAGTAAGGATGGACAGAAAGGCTTCTGAAATAGCAAGCTCGGAAGGAACAAGCCAAGTGTTTACACCTACAGCTTCCATAGCGATATGATGATTTTTACCACGCTGTTGCAGTATATATTAAATTTCCCCTTCCATAAATTTTGTGCTAAAACGTGGTTGTGTACATTGAATGTTTCTTGAATATTTTCTAAGTCCTAATCTAGGTCAAGGACACGTTGAAGATAAAAGCATTAAGTGTTAAGCAAACTACAAAACATTAAATGTTAAGGAAACACATTCCATCTACAATGTTATTATAAAGCATCAAAATATGGTCAGTTTACAACAGTCGTGCACTCTGAAACCGCAAGGACGTTCATCACTGTGTAGGCTTCAGAATACTACGAACCGAAGTACAATAATCCCCTGACCAAGATCCCCTTAAATATATTTAACTAGCAGCAAACTACAAGCGTTATCTAACATGCTTAAACAAACTAACTAAACATGCAAGGGCGCGGATCTCTTAATTGCGCGTCGGGCCCAACGCACACTTAACAGACCTACGCTGCAGCAGGCACTGCAACCCAGTGGGACGTTCATCGCAACGGGCGGCAGGCTACTGCGAAGAGACGCTCGAAATCTCGGGTTATATAGACGGAGAATGGGAAATCGGGATATTAAGGGGAAAGCGGGATAAGGGATAACCCTGCTTCGTTGCGGGATTTTATCCCGCACTTCCAAGAACATTTTTCCCTCGACCTTGACCTTGACCTTGAACATGACCCAAAAAGGGGGGGGGTCCGTGGGGGGGGGTCCGTCGGGGGGGGGGGTCCGTCGCGGGGGGGGGGGGTCCGTCGGGGGGGGGGGGGGGGTCCGTCGCGGGGGGGGGGGGTTCCGTCGGGGGGGGGGGGGGTCGGTTCTAAACCAGTCCTCAGCTTTCTACCCATATATGGATAGGGCAAGGTTTCACTTTACGACCTGCTTCACTCTGCCAGCCGCCTCATTCCGGCTTTGGATTGCAACCAGTACACACGTGCTCTATCCAACTCTATCTTATCCATTTTCTTTTCCATCCTATTTACACCATGTCTTCTCCTCTGACTCCTGAAAAACTCCAGCGCTTAAAGGAATCTTTGAAGAGGTCGACGGAAAGAAGGAGCGGGTTTAAGAGACCTTCAACTTTGAAGTCTCTCAAACGGAATCTCCATGGTTATCCGCTGTATTTTGAACAACGACCCTCGACTCAGCCTCGACCTTCTACATCGGCTCAGCCTCGGCCTTCTACATCGGCGGCTCAACCTTCGTCTCCAACACCGACTGTCGATGAGGTGATGCAACGGACAAGGGTGATGGGGCTGAACGACTTGGTGACGCCGTTTGAAGTCTCCAAGGTCGAGTTTCGAAATCTGAAGCGGATGACGGAGTATAAATATGTGGCAACCAACGGGGACCACGTGTTCCTGTTTCAACACACCATCCACTACATCGAGGTGCGTCTGCCGCAGTCTCTCCCACCGCCACCTCCTCTGATACCTGATACACAGGAGTTATTCTTAACCAGAAAAGATGGGAGGGTAAATTGGGTTTTGAAGAATAAAGTTTGAACTGATCCTTATCCCGACCAACCTTCAGCACGCAAACGGTCCTTTTCAGGACCACCCTAAGCATTTCAAGTTAGGGACTTGGCCTGTACATAGGCAGGAGAGTTTGTTTGTGCAGCCCACTTTGTGAAATTTTCTAAGTCCCAAAGTCCTTGAACTTGACCTTGACCTTGAACATGACCCATGTTGGGGGGGGGGGGGGTACAAAGTTTTTCCAAAGTATGTCATGTGGGTACTCAAATTACGCGAATTGATCAGACGAACAAGATGGTGCAAACAGAATTCAGATCCGACCAACAGTATAGCAGAAATAGCGAAAAAACCAATGTTTTCAAGGTTACATACTAATAGCTTCTTTAATATTGGGTTAAAGTATAGCGAGTGGGTACTCAAATTACGCGGGTTAATGAGACGAACAAGATGGTGCAAACAGAATTCAGATCCGACCAACGGTATAGCAGAAATAGCGAAAAAACCAATGTTTTCAAGGTTACATACTAATAACTTCTTTATTATTGGGTTAAAGTATAGCGAGTGGGTACTCAAATTACGCGGGTTAATCAGACGAACAAGATGGCGCGAATATAATTCAGATCCGACTGAGATTAGGGAAGAAACAGCGCGAAAACAACACTTTCAAGGCCTGACATTAATAAATATTTTGTTTATGGATTAAACTACGACAAGTTATTTATAGTTTAAAGTATACCGAGGTAACGTTGTTGTGCGGGTAGGTCGGGTGGGTATCATACACGCTAGCGCTATATCATTATACTTTTAGCTCTTGCAGGATTAACATCTACCTATAGAGTTTGTGTTATTCTAAAGATGTCACAGTTTTACAGAAATATGACGAAGGTGTCCTTCAACAGTCCGCCTGCCACCACCTTCTACTTCTCCGACTGTGAAGATAGAAGGTCTACGCTGTTAGTGGATTGTGAGCGATTTCGCCGTAGAATACTCCAGGCTGAAACATTCTTAGCAAGTTGTCTGCTACGCAAGATGCATCATATGAGTACATGCAATAAATTAGATCACAGTGACTGTTATGATTGCGTAAAAACAGTGTCGAGCAAGAATTGTTAATGTTTTCAGTTACGGAGCTCCGATCCTCACAGAGTCAGAGCTAGACCCTAACTAATGCATGTCCCGTGGTTATTGTGCGATGTGAAAACTTGGTGGGGGAAACTGGTGTGGTGGGGGGTAAAGGCGAGTGTCTATCCTACATGCTTGTATCACTTCAGTATACCTGCGGCTCTTGCATAGTTCACATGGATTCGCAAATACAAGGCACTACTGTTTCTTCCACATGTTCTTCTTTTAATATTGAGCAAGCTGACAATACAAATGATGAAATACAAGTACATGAAGTTTCTAGCACAATATCTACTGATGCAGAAGCAATAATGTCATCCCTAATAGGGTTTGACTAATGATGGTGGATGTAGTAGCAACCATCTGCCGCGCACTTGCCACCTGCCGCCTACCATCTGTCGCCTGCCATCTGCCGTCCGCCATCTGCTCCGCCCCACCACACTTTTACCCCCACCATTTTGTTTGATACCAAAACGCTAGCTAGCGAGTAGTCAGTACACCTCCGGCTCTCGACCGGTGTACATCGAGCTCTCTGTTGAAATGTCCATCAAAATTAGGTGTATTCATTATGACTCTATTCATCTGGCGAGGCCGCAACTCGTCCGGATCAACAACATCGATGACAACCAACAACGGGGAACTATTGTAAACATGAATTATTGTAAATAAAGTAATATTTGTAATATGAATTATTGTAAATAAAATAAAGTAATATTTGTATTAGTACTACCTCGCACTCGTATCATTCGATTGCTTCATTCGATAATTTTCATTCGATATTTTATCGAATTAAAACTATCGAATCACAATCGGATTTTACGCGTGCGAGGTAGTACTTTTTTAAAATTACCTCCCCGTGACCTTGAACTTTGAACTTTAACTCATTTCGTCACAAAACCGCCTACGTCACTGGCTCAGCCCCAGATGACGTCTTTCATGACTCAGCGCATCCGGTCACGTGACCGGATGACGTCACTTCCGGCGCAAAACCCGCAAACCCACACTACTCACACACATATATATATATATATATATATATATATATATATATATATATATATATATACATATATATAAATTTGAACGAATAGTGTTTCTGGCATCTGGGGACCTCAAAACAAAAAGTTATCATGGTCTCGGGCTTAAGTCTTACCATGAGACCTACGGTAATAGCTTCTTCCCTATAGGGGAAATTCGCTAAAAACAGACAATAGAACTCTCATTTAATAACGCATCTGAATATTGCAACTCAATCAATTTAAAGATCAACAAAAAGAAAACTTCACTCATAAACTTCACTCCATCCACCTCAACATGCATAAATACATTATGAGATGCACCGGTAGAATTATACCAGACCACCATTTGTAAAGTTTTGGGCATAACAGTAACAGTAGACTCAACTCTAAACTGGAAAACTCAAGCTGACCACATCATAAACAAAATTATCACCTATTCTCTATGTTCTTCATAGAATTAAAAACTTAACTATAACCATAAAACTGTTGATATAGCCTACCATGCACTTCCCCAGCAGCACACATCGTTGGGCCTTGAAGGATATGGTAGGGTAATGGTAGTAGAACAGGTAATGTATTGTCAGTTTTCCATTTGTTCGTATATATAAATGTTGTGTTAGTGTATTGTGTTCGATTTATTGTATATATATTTGTTATCTTTGTGTTAGTGTAAATTAAAATGTAAAAGAAAAATAATTTTAAAAAATCCAAAAAAATGTAGGTTAGTTAGGTGTATATATAAATGTTTTGTTAGTGTATTGTATTCGATTTTTTGTATATATATTTGTTATCTTTGTGTTAGTGTAAATTAAAATGTAAAAGAAAAATATTTAAAAAATCCAAAAAAATGTAGGTTAGTTAGGTGTAAGAATTTGATATTTCGATGTAAGTAGGTTTCACTTGAAAACGGGAGGAGTTTCCTTACCTCCCGAAACGTAGTGTAGTTTTAAACACTAGAAGCGATAGGTAAAGTCCAAATAAATCAAAAAATAAAAGGAAATGGTAGGTTGGCATTAACGCGGTTGAGCCAACGAACCAATCGTTGGCTAGCCCACGTTGGCAAATCCAACCATAGCCAACGTTGGGCCATCAAACGCTAATGTTGGCAAATCCTACCATTATATTATTATTAGTTATATATAAATATGATATTACGGTATAATAATTAAAGCTCTCTATATTAATAAAGCTCTCTAATATTAGCTCTCTAATATTAATAGCTTTATTAATTATAATAAAGCTCTCACCGTATATTTGTATAATGGCTATAATCACCTGAAAGAAAACATTAATTTACTGCCTTCATTCCTAAACAATGTAAACTGTAAAGTAATATTATTGGTGTCCAGTGCTTCATAAATAATATTTTGTAAATTTAAACTTGTAAAAAATACCTTAAAAAAGAATGATTAAGATTAAGTTTATTATTGTTTGATGATGTTAGAGACGGCAAACATGATTCATTTACACTCAATAAGAACCAATAAACCATGATTATCACGTCCAAAGGAGTTCCAGAGAAGAATTTTATTTGAGAGTGTTTTTAATAAATAAGCTTCCAATATTATAAGGAAAACTACTTGTTATTAAATGTTTGGCGTTTTTCTATCATACTGTGGCCTGTGGGGAAACATACAGTTGAGGGTTTTTTACCGCTTTACTTTAAAAGCGTTTATGTGCTCTAAACAAAATGCCTGTGGTGTTTAAATACTGTAGTAACATAAAAACTCTTGTTTTTACATTTGGTAAAATAGTAACAATAAGATATTGTTTTTGGTGAAGACATGTCAAGCACAAATTTATAGTATAATTGTCACTTAGTCACCTATACTCGGTTGTCTCCGTTACAGAAACGCCTTTTTGGTGCGTAGGAGAATACACCTCTTGGCGGGCGATTAAAATTAGATAAACATATTTTATTCAGACACATAGTTCTAGCAACCTCGCTGTTTCACTCTCGTAGGTAGCCCGCAAGGTTCGTAGAGCTTTCAGACCAGGTATGATTATTTCCATAAGAGTAATTTTCGAAGGAAAGATGTCTTACACGAGGGCGTCCAGCTGATGCATAAATCAACAACAGACTATAAAGTGTTGCCAACCTTAAGGATATAATAATGGTACAGCTATTTTTAAATCATCACTAGACATGCAGAAAGACAATTTAAACCATTAATCAATTAATCCAATAATACTAATAAATCAAAACAATATATTAGTATCATAAAATATAAGCTGATCATAGAATGTAAGCAGTTGAACAATGTTAATTTTAATTACAGTAATGTAGAAAATATGGTACATGTACGGTAAATATCGTGTTTCCAGCAACACTGCAGATTGGATTGGTGATCACGTGACCTTACAGCTGTTTTTACGAGGTCTCTTCCGGTTAACTAGAAAACCTTAAATAAATCGACTCAGCAAACCTGTACAAAGTGTATGGACCTTGGGTAGCCCGCGGGTCGTGGGTGATGGGAATCCAAGCCCGATCATAGATGGACATCTTTAGATCGGCACTGGTTTTAAGACAGAGTAGATTACTGTCATATCATCGGTAACGCACATTTTTTACTGTTAGTTCTGAGTACGAGTTTCGCCTCAATGTGTGCCTGATCAGCAGCATCTGTGACTCCAACATCCTCTTATTACAGTATTATTTAAATTAATTATGCATACACAATCAGTGGTAATATTTACATACAAATTGATAACTGAAAATCTGAAAAAATATAAACTGTATAATCAAGTATACTCCATGTTAGTGGAAGTCGTGGTGAGAGGTGAGAACTTTTTCGCCTACAAAATTTAGAGGTTGTTTGGTCGATATCGAACAGACGATACCGCAACGTTTCATCAACCGATTGTTGGTTCATTCTACTGGATGATTTGAGATTGCCGACTGCCGAGAAGTTAAACTTGGAAATGGAAACCACTGGAAGTTCTAAGCTGACTCGACTAGGGCCTGTTGAAGTATAAGTTTGGCCATTGGACAATTTGAAATTGAAATACCTTACATCCACTTAATATGGCAAAAGATATACCCAATTTAAATAAACTTTGCAATGCTAAGTAATTAAGTAATGTATACAAGGTCTTAAACAGATAAGATGCCTTTAAATTTACAAATTGGTTGCAATCATAAATACAAAGACCCCGAGGTAGGGTTAAGATAAATAATCGGTCTCTCTAAATTACTTGTGATAAGAGAAAAATTGTTCATAAATTAAACTAGTATGAAATAAAACCCATTCCTTGCCCAAGTAATAAGCTTAATTATAGCTAAGGACTTGAAAGGCTCAGTTATTATGATGAGTTATATTAATTCCCAGCATTTACATTTTTCGGACCTTAGTTTTCATGAAACAAAACCATAGTTCTTTCCAGTCTTTGCTACCCCAGTCAACTTATGGACTTAGAAACCGTTCCAAGTTTAATATCCCCCCACATACCACTTCCTTTTTCAAACACCATACCTATTTCAGCGCCATAACATTTTTTAACGCACTTCCAGATGTTATAAGAAATGAACATAATTTATTACGTTTTAAGAGAAATCTTAAGCATTTCCTCATTGAAGAATGTTTTTATTCTGTGGAGGCTTATTTGAAACACAAGTGACTTTCATGTTGTTTTAATTTTCTCTGTTTGACTTTTATTTATAAGGAAGAAATTGTATAGCTAATTTTAAGAGCTGTTTTGTAACTTTGGACGCAAGCCAAAATGCATGTAAAATGTTTTAATGGCAATAAAGAATATTTGAATTTGAATTTAACTTTCCATATCCATAATTTAAAGTACCTATAAACTCTTAAACTTCTATAAAATCTTCGAACGTTTCAGCTTCATAAAATCTACTAGCGCTACTCATTTTGTATTCCAACAACCACCATTTTCCTTCCAACTTCGAAATCATCTATCTACTATCGTAGTCAACATTCAATCGATAAAACAACCGGTTGGTAAAATTGTTTGATGTCGACCAAACAACCTCTAAATTTTGTAGGCGAAAAAGTGCTCACCGTGGTGAGAGGGATAGCCTTCAGTTCACAACAGATTGGCAGGTCATTCGGTAACTATCGACTATCGTATTATGAACTATCGATGTGACGGTCGTAATCGACAAGTCGATTAGCTAGCGCCGTCTACATGGATATGTACACCTTTGAACACACACAAACACAGTCTATTCTTAGTCTATATAAGACGGGAAAGAAAGAGGACACACTGGCACTGCTCTGCTGTATTAATAATTGTAGGTTATCTCTTGTCTGTGATAAAACGCATCACGAAACAGTGGCGGATTTAAGCTGTTACCGCCTAAGGGCTATTAGGAAATTTGCCGCCCCCACTATAACTATTTCACTATAACCACTGTCACGATTTGTCATTTTCGCCGCCCAAGTTTACCCACATGTTATATATCTTGTTTGGTTATTTTGTGATAGAATCTGAAGAAGTTACGAAAAACTGAATGAATAAGTTTAATAAATTGCTGTTATTTCCTAGTTGAAAAAAAAACAAAAAAAAACAGTATAATAATGAATAATTGACTTGATTCACATTAACCACAGTTTAATATTCTATATAACCTACTCAAAGACAATCAGCACTATAGACAAATGTTGTTAACAGCAGTGAAGCAGTGCTACTTTTAATAACGAGAAAATCCTTCAACAAAGGCCTAAAATCTGCAGTATGAGAGACTGCAAGCGTAATACATTAGTCTCTGATTACTATCTTTACCTTTAAAAGGGCGTCACACCGTCATTGTCATCCGTTTTCCTCAACATTTTCCCCGTTTCAACATTTCTTTTGTAAACAACTACTAATTATCTGTAAATTTGCCGCCCCTAAAAACTTGCCGCCCTGGGCTACAGCCCCTATAGCCCCCCTAAATCCGCCACTGGCAGTAGGCCGA
The DNA here is from genome assembly GCA_963675035.1 of Allygus modestus. NCBI lineage: Eukaryota > Metazoa > Arthropoda > Insecta > Hemiptera > Cicadellidae > Allygus > Allygus modestus. The sequence continues at coordinate 132,817,668 of OY776113.1, read as the reverse complement.
GTTTGTTTGGTGTGACTAGGCCTACGACAGTTAATATTATCTTGTCACCTTTTATTTCACATCACTCCTTACTTACCTCTCCAGTTAACTCTCCTTGACATTTTAGGCTTAGGCCTAACTTAATACCTTATCACTTGTCATTGCTAGACTTTTTCGATTGCTGCAGGATACTTTTCAGCTAATTATTATTTCATTTTAACTACTTATTAAAGATGTGTAATTTCATATTAATAATTATTAGGAATTAGGATTATGCTTTGTAGAAAAATAACTTAAGATATAAAATCTAACTAACTCTTAAATTTAAAATGCATCACACTGTCAGATTTAATTTCGGATCAAGAAGTCTCAGTGTCAGAAAGAAAAATAAGGGGGAGAGCGATACCAAAGGAAGAGAAATGACAGGTCAATTTAGGTTATGAGCCAGGGTAGGGACAGGATGGGCTAGGGTGTGTTCCTAACCCAAGGTTAAGTAACTTGTTTCTTGTCCTTATCTTTATTTTCAGTAACTCTTACTTTAAATGGTAGACAAAGTTTACAAATATTTCTTTTAGAGATGCTTCCCTCCAAATTACTCGTAATAAACTTTTAGATAAAATACTATCATAATAGTAAAATATCACAATTAATTGCAACCGTAGATATGTTGAAGTGATGAGATGAGACTGCAGTGCAGAATGCAGACTCTGTTTCTGTCCAGCCTAAATAATCAGCTGCAGGTAACAGTCGATGTATTTCAACAGTCGATGTATTTCATTCGATAGAGAGTGACTAACCGAATGACCTGCCAATCTGTTGTGAACTGAAGGCTATCCTGGTGAGAGCCCGCATTGTCTTAACGAAGTGACTACGTACACGTCCAATGTAAGGGCAAATTCACTTCGCTACCGCTTAGGTTAGGTTAGGTTAGTTTACGTTACGTTACGTTAGGTTAGGTTAGGATAGGTTAGGTTACGTTAGGTTAGGTTAGGAGGTTTTCTGGTTCTCAATTTGTTTTAAAAATCACAGGATAAGTAAGGTACGGTGCATAATTTGGAACGGACGTGAACAGTAACGACTCACGTCGGACGTGTACGTAGCCTCTGCCTTGTCTTAACTCACTGAGCTCTATGTTATATCTGGAGTCAACACTCTCTGCCTAAATATTTTTCAAAAACGTGCCGTCAACACTGACGTTTTGCTCTGTTGTGTTGTCACCTTACCGTTAACTGGACCAATCAAAATGCATTGGGTGGACGATGTCAAAATTTCAACCATTAGGAAATTAAATAATTAAACCCCCATAGCAGCAAACCTGCGTACTCAGCGAATTTCCAATACTATATATGTAACTTAATACCACATAAAGCCATATACCAAGTTTCATCAATGTACATTCATAAATAAACGATTTATGACCCTAATTATTCTCCATAAGAATAACATGGCGGCTGAGTACGCCGGTTTGCTGCTACGGGAACTATCGGCCAAAAAATGTTTTTTAGTGCAAATATCAATAGACCACAATGATATGACGCAATATACCAAGTTTCATCAGGATAAGTTGATAAATGAGATATACAATTTTTTCTTATTCTCCAAAAGAATAACATTGGACAACATACTGTGTTTAGTACTTTCAATATCTCTGTAACCATTTGACGTAGAACAATGATCAAAACACCAAATTGTGTTTTTTTTGTGAATTTTTTGATTCTTTTTTGATGGGGTCTAACAACAGCGAACTAATTTAATAACCACAACCACAACAAATAATGAGAGCCGGGTCGGGATACGATTTGACAGAAGCTACTCGGTTATTTCCGCCACTATTCATTTCAGTTCGTTCGTCTGATTACCTCCCCTCGTCACCACCACGTCGCCACTAGTCCTGCATCACCTGCTGCACCTCGGAAGATCGAGCCGCTAGCCGCTAGTCCAAACCACCACTTCAGTGTTGCCACATGTAGGGTAATTACCCTTTTTAGGGTAATTTTAGTAGTCTTAGGGTAATGGAGTTTTTAGGGTAAAATCTAGAGCCCCTTTATAATTTAAATTTAGATGTTTTGGCAATGGAAAATGGGGTTTCCAGGAATTAAAACATTTACATTAACCCTGTGCTGGGTAAATTAAAATCATTATAGAAGAGATATAACTAGCATGTACATCCTAAATCCTATTCAGTATTAGACTAAAGATGCATGTGATCACAAAGAACAAAAAGTTTAATTTTCGGACAGAAAAAATTGAGGTACATTATGTTATGTGTCCAAAATTGGGCACAACATAATAATATATAGAAAACCCTAAACGGTAAAAATATACCGGGTTAATTTTGTTAAATATAGGTTGTTAGATTTACAGCGCTGTTGCAGAAAATATGTTTACTGAAGAGTGAAGATTGTTCGGACCCATGCAACTTTTAATGCAGGTCCTGCTTTTATAAAGCGAGAAAAAAAAAGTGAAGATTGTCTATATTTTGACACATATTTGTATGAAGGAACTAAATTGTGTTTTATGCCTGTGAAATCCCTATAGTGAGCCAGGTGAGCGCACATAAAAATATCACAACAAGGCATAACATGTTTAAATTTGTGTGATGTGGTGTATTGCAATGCAACCTATTGATTTAATCAATAAGATGACAAACATATTCTCTGGGCATTATTATTTAGAAAAAAATAACATTACAAATTTGTACAACTGAAATAAGTTTATAAAACAATAAAGTACTCCCAACAACTGTTAATAACATGTACCTATCAGCAAGTTTCTATTATCAGCGATACCAGCCACCAGCACATTAAGTATAGCGCTGAATAAAAATATTACAACAGAATATTTATCTGAATTTTTTAATACATATTTCGTTTTATGTGTAATATGGGGCCAAAGACGAATATTAATTCCTATGTAACCATACTTTTTATTCCTTAATCATGTTTTAAAACCAATCTCGAGTGTATTTTGAGCTTTTAGAGAAGAAAATCAACTCTTAGGGTAATTTATAACAAGTTTAGGGTAATTTCATTGCACGTTTAGGGTAAAATTGTATCTACCTCCTGGCAACACTGCACCACTTCCTTGTTTGTTTAGCAAATGTGCTACTGGCTGTTGGTGCTCCCCGCCCTTTACTGTAAAGAGTGGAGTTTTATCTAATTCATCTAGCTTATACTTTTAAAATTAAGTGCCTTATCATGACTCTATTTTGCCTGGAATAAATGTCTGTCGAAAGATACATTTGGTTTTTACCCATCAACTTAATTATTCATGTTTGTAAAGTAAGGTTATCTTTAGTTCATTATGGAAGGCATGGAATATGTTTACTTAAAAGGAAAAGCGGGCCGCCAGAAACCAGTTAGCTGGTGTTCCAAAAAGGTGACTTTTAAACAGTTTTTTCCCAAGTTCTCCGATCAGTTACATGATGTGTTTCCAAGTACTAGAACGACAACTAAGGACATATTCCATGGAATTTTACCAGAAGCAGAACTGTCCAATGAAAGTCTTAAAAATCTCGCTGAACTTGCAGAGTAAGTACCCAATTATTTTCTTGAGCTACGGTATAGGGATGGGCACAACCGATGAAACGCTGCAACAACTGTTTAACCCTAGCCGTGGCCATCCGACCAATTTGGTCGGATTTTTATCTCGCCTAGAGTGGCCACCGAGCTAATTGGTCGGATATGACTGAAAATTTAGTAACATTAAAAAACCAATAATAATGAACTCAAAAGTGATCAATATATATATATCATTCGAAAGATCATATTCTGAACTTTCATTTTATTACATAAATGAACCGTATAGCAGCTGTATAACAATGTTACGACGATTAGAAATCGAATGAATTTTTGGCACAATGCAATTGCTGCAGCCGACGCTCTGATAGTGACAAAACACGATACTTTTGAAATTACCCAGCTCGGGTAATTTTTCTCGCAGTAAGATGTGGTTGGTACCAATGCACAGTTAAAGAGTAGCGTTTTATGTTGGTATTGATTTTTAGAATGAAATATTGATTGGACAGGTTATATGATTTTATGAAAACAGGTGTTTCTGGTTTTTTTGTGGAATGGCCAATCCGACCAAATTGGTCGGATCAGAAAATCGCGTTTATATGCGGTGTATGTTATAGTTACTAGTCAAATAATATGTTATTTTGAAGAGAAAGAAATGTAGAGTAATTTAGTTTTGCCATTGGCAGCACTGTTTGCCCTTGGCTTCATCACCAAGGAATTGTTTCATTACGTCACATTTTTGCCTAATCGGCAACTGCGCAGCTGTTTACGAAGTCTCAGTCAGTTTGTTTGGCTCGCTCCAAACTGTATTGTATTTGGTATCACTGTAAACAGCAGATTTCAGGCTTTCTTCCTATGTCTGTCTCGATGTGTTGTGTTTTTGTTGACAATATGACATGACATCTGAAATATGTAATGTCCAGTCCCAGTCCAAAATGGCGCACTATGTTATTGTTTGACCGCTGTCAGTTGTGTAAGAGTGTTTTAGTTATATATTTAGCCAAATTTACGCAAAAATGGATTTTAGTGACATTCGGGGTGCTCTTGAAGTAAGTATTAGTGACATTGAGGATGATTTAGAGAGTGTTATAGGCAGTGATATTGAGGTGAACGACTTTCCCGATGATGTGTCATAGGCGTCGTAGGCTAATTGGATTTATTTATCTGGTAGGCCTAGTGGTGAGTTATATATTTATATGAATATTTCTATGTATTCTATGTATAACTTGTTATATATTTCTACGTAGGGAATTGAATGTAGGCCTACTACAACATGTTGATATTGATTAGGGGGTAAAACATTTGGCAGCAAATTTATATACTAAATACTGTGATTTTTTTTCCAAATACGCAAAAATAGCAAAATATTCTTTTATTTACATTTATTTATAAGTAATAAATATTTTTTACCATCACCTTTATGACTTTTTTGGATTCCTTACTTCATTAGCATTACAAATATGTATATATCATTATTAGTATATACATATATTACATTACTTTACAACACAAACTAACACTGTATAGTTTACACATATTTCGGGTTTCCATTTATTATTACATTACGCCCCTAAAACTTACAAAAAAAATTCTTTCCACAACATGTTATATATTTCTGTGTGAGGAATTAGATTGTTTTCAAAATGTATATAATAAATTTTCCATAACAAATCTGTAGAAAATAATTTACCGAGACTGTTTTTGATATTTCTAAAAAAAATCGATTTTATTATTTTTTTTCACTTTACCGAAAAAATATTTTTCTAGATCTTTTTTATTTTAGCATATCTAGATTCTCCTGTTCTTTCGATCAAAATGAATATGAGGTTGGTTAGGTTTACTTCTACAGTCGAATTTATACAAATTTTCAAAAAAAGTCTGCAAAATCGCCAAATTTGCTTGGCCATTTCCACTTCAACTTTAGGCCACTGCTAGGGTTATTTAAATGGTTGTCGGCAACAGTTGACCTAGATGATGCGCTGTGTATAAAACCCCCTTCCCATAAACCGATCGATCTGGTTTTCGAACTTAAAGTCATAAATGTTACTCTCCATATTTGTGCCAAATTTCATAAAAATCGGGCGCTTCTTTCAAAAGTTATCGCGGTAACGGACACATATATATATATATATATATATATATATATATATATATATATATATATACCGGGTGTCCCACGAAGAGGTTTAAACGTTTGATTTTATATTACGTGCCCATTCATGCACTGAACTTTTTTAAACTTTACACAGTTTACAAAGTAGGTTCTAAAAATAATCTGGAAAAATTTCAGCTCCCTAACCTTAATAGAAACAAAATGGCGGCATATTGAAAAACGATACTTTAAAAACATTAAAAAAGGTGTTTTTGGTTTTATAAAATATTTTTATTGTTACATTCTAGGGCAATATGACTTTTAAATAAAAGAACTAGAACATAGCCTAATGGAAAACCTTAAAGTCCAAAATTATTCAAACTGTAACCCATCCACAGCAACACACTGATAACAGCGCGTAACAAATGATTCGTAAGCTCTTACAAAGAAACTCCGCGGTATCCGGAGAAGTTCCTCTTCTATTGATCGTTTTAGTTCCTCATCATTATTGAAGCTATGGGTATAAACTTGTTCCTTCAAATAACCCCATAAAAAAAAGTCACAAACAGTTAAATCAGGCATTACAATTATGCCTATTTACAACACCATTGCGGTAGAAAGTGGACTCGTCTGAGAAAATGATTTGAGTATGCCAATCAGGATCTGACTCATGGTATTCAATGATACGAGAACAAAATTCCACTCTCCTGTCCGGATCATCTTCAAGAAGTTGATGAACTAGGTGACTTTTGAAAAATTTAATTTTGTTTTTCTTAATAATTCTCTGTACAGAAGACTTCGGAACACCAGTTTCAAGTTCAACCTTCCTTAGTGATTTCGGTTTACCTGGAGAGCGGAGCATTGATGCGCACACCAGTTCTTCTCTTTCCTCATTAGATCGCCTAGAGTACTTTTTGACAACACTACCAGTTTCTAACAAAAGATTTTTCCACTTGGTTATTGTTGGATTACTAGGTGGTTCAATTCCTGGGTAGGCAACCTGAAATTGTCTAATTGCTTCAGTGACGTTGCCAAAAGCAATAGCCCACGCACAACACTTAACTTTTTGTTCAACGTTAAAAGCCATTTCTCGACTCCACTTTCAGTAAAACAGTACCGAAGAAAGTTAGGTTATGTTTTTATGGCTCAAGCGAAATTTTACAATCAAACAGCTGTTCTTCAACAATGAGCGTTAGAACCGCAACGTAGTAAACAAATCAGATAATAAATCATGAAAGTAGTTTTTATAGGAAGCAAATTGGTAAATTTTTCAATATGCCGCCATTTTGTTTCTATTAAGGTTAGGGAGCTGAAATTTTTCCAGAATATTTTTAGAACCTACTTTGTAAACTGTGTAAAGTTTAAAAAAGTTCGGTGCATGAATGGGCACGTAATATAAAATCAAACGTTTAAACCTCTTCGTGGGACACCCGGTATATAAAAATTTTAACGAATAGTGTTTTTGGCATCTGGGGACCTCAAAACAAAAAGTTATCATGGTCTCGGGCTTAAGTCTTACCATGCCACCTACGGTAATAGCTTCTTCCCTATAGGGGAAATTTGTTAAAAGGACCTAGTTTAACTTAACTGACGTTAATTACCTAGCTAACTTTATTAGGTAATTTAGCAGCCTAAATTTAGCAGCTCTACAAAGCAATCATTTTGGTGTTTAAATTATGATTCTACGTTTAACCATTGCCGAGATATTCAAAGTGCTAAACACAGTACGTTGTCCAATGTTATCCTTATAGAGAATAAATCAAATTTTATATCTCGATTACAGTATTTATAAATTTATAGCCTATTCATGAAACTTGGTATGTGGCTTCACGTAGTATTGGTATATTGATATTTGCACAAAAAATTGATTTTTTGTTGAGTATCCCCATAGCAGCAAACCTGCATACTCAGCCCTAGTGTTATTCTTATGGAGAATAAGTAAAATGCTATAGATCACTTATTTATTTATGTATTTTTATAAACTTGGTAAGTGGCTCTATGTAGTCTTCAAAACTGGAGGAATAAATCAACATTTCCATTTATAAAGTAGAGAAATAATTATTAGCAATCTGCCAAAGGATTTGTACACAACTTGCTAGTTAAGAATAGATTTTATTTGGACTTGCCTTTAACATCATCAACCTTCTTCGTCCCTCTCCTAAAAACAAATTTTGTTTTTGATTTGTTTTGTGTTCTTTTAAATTTATAATGAAATCTTCGAACGTTTCAGCTTCATAAAATCTACTAGCGCTACTCATTTTGTATTCCAACAACCACCATTTTCCTTCCAACTTCGAAAACATCTATCTACTATCGTAGTCAATATTCAATCGATAAAACAACCGGTTGGTAAATTTGTTCGATATCGACCAAACAACCTCTAAATTTTGTAGGCGAAAAAGTGCTCACCCGCTGTCCCTGTCTAGCCAGTACGATGTGGACCGCGCAGCAGAAAGCTCAGTGTGTGCTTTGGTTTACAGAGCTGAAAAATTAATTGTGCGTGTTCAAAGTAATATTAGACAAACTTATGGTTGTTGCAATGCACCTGACAATAAATCCATTCTTATTGGCTGTCATCGCTACTGTCGCTCCAGCATACAAGGCGAAGAAATAGATTATCATTTCGATTGAAAATACCTGTATGCCCAAAATTCAAAAAAGTCAAATGGGAGCATATGTCAAAAAGCATACCATTAAAAAGGTCTGTAAATCCTAGCAACTTTCAAATTTATATCAACTTGGTATCTCTTTTAGTTTTTCTGCCATCAAAAAACATAATTTTCCCATATGAAATGCATGTTAATTTTTATAACACTTGCATGTATTTTGTGGCCACATTCATTTTATGTGTTATGCAAATTAACATGTATTTCATGTGGGAAAATTATGTTTTTTGCTGATGGCAGAAAAACGAAAAGAGATACAAGGTTGGTGTAAATTTTAAAGTTGCTAGAATTTACAAGACCTTTTTAATGGTATGCTTTTTGACATATGGTACCTTTTGTTTTTTTTTAATTTTGGGCATACAGGTATTTTCAAAATAAATATTTGATCGAAATTTAGATTTTTTTCAGAAAAGCCTGTCATGTAGCATATTAGAGTGAAGCTGAGTTTATAACAGTAAGAAACTTGAGTCGGAAAAAAATATAAGAGCAGTGGTTTAGAAAATACAGGGTACGGTATTCCCGTAAATATCAATATTTTACACAAAAATGGTTGCCATTTTGAAACGGATAAAGATAAGTGAATTCTGTTTTTGCTAAAATGTGTCTTTTAACAAGACCTTTAAAGTGATGCATAACTTTCCTTAAGTTAAAAAAGAAAATTTTGAGATTCGAACCCGTCACCTTCAGTTTTGGGACATTCTGTACATAGATTTTGATGAAAATATTTTTAATATATAGCCCATATGCGTTTTAGTAGGGAAGAATTTTGTTTGATGACTTTAGATCAAACCGTGGTCCCGTTATACATGCTGGACGGGTGGTCTGATTCACCCTGTATGTGTCCATTACCTCGATAACTTTTGAAATAAACGCCCGATTTTTATGAAATTTGGTACAAATGTGGAGAGTAACATTTATGACTATAAGTTTGAAAACCAGATCGATCGGACTATGGGAAGGGGGTTTTATAGGGGTTTAAAAGTTTCCAAAAATAAGTTTTTTGCAAATTTTACCTGAAAAATTTAAAAAACATTCAATTTTGGTTATAGCCATTTTATAGAGCTTAAAAAACAAATAATTTAGTATTTTGAATCATTAATCTTGGTGGTTGTAGAGAAAAGTCAAAAAACGTGTCTTATGGGAAAAAGGTTTTTAGATTTTCCTCAGATAATTTTACTAAAAACGTCACATTCATTTTTACCGATAAGTTTAGCTCTACAAAACAATAATTTTGGTGTTTAATTGTTGTTCTACGTCCAGCCGTTGCAGAGACATTCAAAGTGCTAAAACACAGTACCATAGCGTGAATGTGGGGAATTGTGAACGACGCCTGTAATTTCTTAGTTTATTGTTAATTTGAGTAAAAATCAATCTTTTATGTAAATTTGATTTGTTTTTTCCAGAATACAAATTCTGAAAGTTTTGGACCACTTTAAAATTTTTTTTATATGGTTAAAAAAACCTTGTGCTTTCATTGACGAACAAGTCGTGTAGACTTTTACAATTATTTTTTGTGTGAAAAAAGTATAAGTCCGATCAATATGAAAACCAGTAATTAAAGAGCATTAAATGTAGAATGCTGTGTACATCCTTATATCCTTCCTGTAAACTATTTTCCATTTTCAAGTTCACAAATACCCACATTTCACCATGCGGGGGTAATTGTGAACATAATTTTGGGGTAATTGTGAATAGCATGTGAACGCCTGAGATAAAAAAAACACATTTTTAGTTCTCATTCAAAATCATTCTTCAAATCTTTGGTTGCAGGGGTGCTGCTAACCCCAGAAACACTATAAAAATAGGCAATTTCCTGGGTCTGTTTTAGCGAATTTCCCCTATAGGGAAGAAGCTATTACCGTATGGTAAGACTTAAGCCCGAGACCATGATAACTTTCTGTTTTGAGGTCCCCAGATGCCAAAAACACTATTCGTTCAAATTTATACATATATGTGTCCGTTGCTGCGATAACTTTTGAAAGAAATGCTCAATTTTGATGAAATTTGGCAAAAATGTGTAGAGTAACATTTATGACTAAGTTCGAAAACCAGATCGATCGGACTATGGGAGGGGGTTCGTTTTATGGGGGTTTTAAATTTTCCAAAAATCAGTTTTTTGAATTTTTTCCCCTAAAATTTTAAAAACACTCAATTTTGGTTATAGCCATTTTGTAGAGCTTAAAAAACAAATAATTTGGTATTTTGAATCATTAACCTAGGTTAATTGGTAGTAGAGAAAAGTCAAAAAACGTGTCCATAAAATTTCCCATGTTAGTCTTATGGGAAAAAGGTTTTTGGATTTTCCTCAGATGATTTTACTAAAACCTTCACATTTCCTTTTACCAAACAGTTTAGCTCTACAAAACAATCATTTTGGTGTTTTAATTGTTGTTCTACGTCCAACCGTAGCAGAGATATTCAAAGTGCTAAACACAGTACGTTGTCCAATGTTATCCTTATAGAGAATAAATCAAATTTTATTTCTCGATTATTTATGATTGAATATTGATGAAATTTGGTATGTGGCTTCAACTAGTTGTGGTTTATTGATATTTGCACAAAAAAGGTTTTTTGTTGATTTTCCCCGTAGCAGCAAACCTGCATATTCAGCCCCCATGTTATTCATATGGAGAATTAGTAAAGTTTTATATCTCCCTTAGTTATGAACATAAATTAATAAAACTTGGTATGTAGCTTCACCTGGTTGAGTTATATTGATAATTGCAAAAATACATATTTTTATCTTCCTCGTTGCAGCAAACCTGCGTACTCAGCCATAATGTTATTCTTATAGAGAATAAATAAAATGCTATATATCACTTATTTATGAATGGATTTTTGTGAAACTTGGTAAGTAGCTCTATGTAGTAGTGAGACACATATATATGCATTGGAAATTCGCTGAGTACGCAGGTTTGCTGCGACGGGGGTATATGTTAATGAGATGTAAGCGGACAGTAGGCAAATACGATAAGTTATTTGAATTCTAAGTAAGTACCTAGTTTTTAATTTTTTTTAAGGTAAAAATAATATTTTTCAGTCCAATTAATTTTTTTTTAGAAGGAAAGTTATTATTTTATCTAACAAAGGTAATTTTAGTTTTTTCTTAGGGTTAATTGTTATTTCAATAAGATTTTCAATAATGTTATGAAGCCTATTTGTGTTCTTTGCGTTTCTTAAAATGAGATTTTTTTTGTTATTTTCTTTATATTTTAGGCTAACTCTATCAAATAATTACTCTATTATTTTCTCTTATGTAAGAATATTATTTAACCCATTAAATACATTGTTTTTAATTATCCTGACCATATTTTATTATTTTTACTTCTACCTGATTTTCAAACAATTTCTTAGCGCTTCAGAAAAATTGTGTTTGGACGCTTAATTTTTGTCACATGCCATTGAAAGTGGGCAATTTGTGTACAGCTTGAATCAGACTTTATTCACAATTCCCTTCCTTTGCTGTAGTACATCACTTAATATTTTTCCCATCTGAGTTCACATTTACCCCAAAATTGTGGGCAATTGTGGTTGCCGTCCGGGTAATTGTGAACGCTGAATAACTCCTTAACTAAATAGTGCATGAAATCATCCTATATCAAATATAAAGCTCAAAATATATATAATTTTATAACACTGATCACATTTTCAATATTAGTTATACTTTTTTTGTAAATTGCTATTTTCTGAAAAAGTTGTCATATGCGTTCACAATTACCCACGTTGACCCTACGTTGTTCAGTGTTATAGAGAATAAATAAAATTTGATATCTCGATTATTTCTGAATGCATATTGATGAAAATTGGTAGTATGTGACTTCAAATAGTTGTAGAATATCGATGTAATTTGTCTCTTTCTTTCTCGTACTCTAATATCGTTAGGTTGTCATTGATACTTTAATAGCTGACAAATTATTCGTAAAAGAAGACTTTCATATATCTATGAATTACGAAAATAACCTGAATAATTTACTGAACACTATTAACATACGTCAAAGAAAACCGATCTTCGACAAAATTTGTTATATAAAAAAAGGATAAATGAAATAATTTCATATCATACACCTGAAGACAATAACAAAATATTATATTCAAGAAAACCCCCCATATACTAAGTTTAATTTTAACATATGACTCTTAATTTGTTTACCATTTAATAATTTGCTCTATGTGAGGTTACAAAATAATGTAAGACATGACTTGACCTAAAGCAGTGACCTAACTTATTTTGTTGGGCCCCCCGCAAAATTATTTTCAGGCCCCCCCCTATTTATCATTATCGTACATTTTCACCCTATCCCTATCCATTATTCTAGATTATGGGATAAGGCCCAGATTATGGATATATGACCCAGACGTTTCCTAACCTCCAAATATCCTATATAACTTCAGTTCCAGCCTCAAGCATTCTATAATAATGTTAGTGATTTAATAACGCCCAAAGGTTCTTATTTAGGCTAGCTATAATGCTTTTAATAGTTTCATCACGTCAATATAGTTTTTGCATGAAGTACCAGTACCGTACCTAAGAATTAATTCGACAAGTGTCGAGTCAAAACGTGAAGCCACATAAGCATAACGTCAGATCCCAGGCATAGACTCATAGACTAACTACAGTACTGTAACTACTACTGTAGTTAGTCTATGTCCCAGGTCAGCAATTCGTTCTTTTCCTGTCCAAATGTGGAAAAGTTATTTGGAGGGGATTCAGATTCAGTTTGGAGTGATATGGCCGCTATAGCATTTATGGTTGTGCCTTTGGGTTTTGAAAAGGATCTTATCATGAGCCCCCGATTTACAATTTATCACTGTCCAAATGCTGATTCACTTTCAAAAACACTTTACTGACACTACTAACAACTGTTTTAGAATGGTTTGTGACAATTTAAAAGTAGTTGTTTAGTAGTGTCATTGAAATAGGGGCAGTGATGAAATATTTGTTGAAATAGCTCACTTTAAAGTTTACTTTTAAAGTAGGCCTAATTAGAATTGAGAAAAATTAAAATAATACAAATTATTGCAGTTTTAAAGTGTGTAATTTATTAAACACTAAGAACAACGAATGAACGATTTATTACTAAAAATAAATTAGTTCTCAAAGTTTTATTAAAGTCGGCGTCATATCATTGCAAGCTTGAGTTTTATGCATATGTTGCCAATTTGTGTCAATTCGTTTACTTACGTTTGCGAAGCATATCCGATAATCAAATATTTTAATATAGACAGCAGGGATACACAAAACGGCAACATTGCAAAGCAAGGAGGGTAGAGGGGAGTGGAAAGGTATTTAGCGTCGAGGCTTGCAATTGTGTGACGCTGACATGTTTTGAAAATTAAATATCATTCCATTATGCGGACCCACCAGAGCTTTTACCTCGCCCCACGGGCCCCGCCGCCTTGGTTTGCAGGCCCGTGGGCCCCCCCGCACTGCGGGTCCTGCGGGCCCGGCAGTTACGCCACTGACCTAAAGGTTTGAAACGAGTCGTCTAATTAAACATATTATGTTAAAACCAAAAATGGTATTCTGTTAATAAAATGATGCTTAAAACTAACATATTAGAAGCCCTAATCCCTCTATTCTTTTCAAATACAGTGTGTAAAAAAAGTCCGTCCCCCCCATTTAATTTGTTTGTTTGTTAAAACAAACAAATCACCTTTGGGGAATGATAATAACTTAACCCAAAGTAGATTTTGACGTTATCGGAAATTTTGAGTGTCCTCCAAAATTAATATGAAATTATGAGGTTATGAAGTATTTATTTTAGAGTGAACATTACAACAACAGGCTGAGGACAATAAATAACTGGCAAATTAAGAGAGAATATTCTATTTTTCTTATTGAATAAATTATGATTATGATCTAAAACTATGGTGGAAAGGTAAGGGGTTGGATAATAAAAAAAACACATTATTAATTACAATTGTCTTTTTATTTCGCGTTCGTGCCCAAAGGACTAAAGATCTCACATTTTGTGGGATTCATCCATTTGCCCTTAAGGAAATGTCATTTTTATGCAGTGGAGATGTTTTAAAACAAATTTAGCACTCTTACATTGATTCATTGTTGTTGGATTAGGAAACCCCAGCATAGCTGCTAGGCACGTCTTCCACAAGCGGGAATATTGCAGAGGTTAGTGGAAGGATAGGACATAGCAGGAAAGGAAAGGGTGGGATAGGACGACAGCCAAATTGACCCTTCAGGGGGCCAACTCCCGTGCCCCTGTGACAGCTGGGATAGGCTCAAACAGAAAACCCGCATTCTGCCCTCCAACTGGTCAACTCAACTGACAGGGTATCCGTGTACAACAGCCAGGGACCATTCATTCTCAGGTTGGCAGGTTGGGGGCCAAACCCGGAGATTCTGTTCCCAGCCGCTGCAAGTGGAGGGCCAAAGGTGAAAGGGAACTTTGTCATAATGGACACCCAAAAGACTTACCATATGTAATGGCAACTTCATTTGCTGTACCCAATGTCAGCCTCAAAACATAGACCAGTTTTAAGGTTGTCCTGGGACCCAATCTTACATTCAAACACATTATTCAGTTTGGAATTTACATTTATGGAGCCACTACAAAAGAAAATTTGAATGAAATACTTAAAGTATAAAAAGAGCTCTTAAGAGCTCTTAAGATTATGTTACACTTAAACTATAGTGAGTATACAATAAACATTTTCTGAATTAAATATTCTTACTGTATATGGGTTATATATATTTGAATATATTATACTCCTGTTTAAAAATAGCCAGATTGTCCAACAGAAAGATAGTTATCATAAATATAATACTAGAGGAAAACAAAATGCAATTGTTGTACAGCATAGACTTGAATTGTTTGCAAACAAAACTATGAATGCTGGAAATTTAATTCTTTAAAAAAATTCCTCAGAAAATAAAAAATGAAAGTAACTTTTTAAAATTTAAAAGATCATTAAAAGAATACCTGAGTAGCTTGACTCTATATTCTGTAGATGAGTTTGAGGAATGCACCAATAATGGAACTAAGAAATTAGAAATATTAGTATTAGATTTGTAGTTATATCAAACAAAACTGATTTAGCAACCATGCTTATTTTGTATTCAATGTATGTATTACAATATACAATAATAATTAAATAAATTTGACTATTGATTATTGACTAGTGATTCAGTTTGCACAAATGGAGTTATGAAGTCTTCTTAGCTTTTGTTTGGCATTGTTGTTTCTCTCATCATGGCATTAAACTTATCCATGCTGTATTATAAAACAAGGAAAGATAACCAACTGGCATACAATAGACATAACTCATCTATTTACACAAATAAACCCTCATATAAAGGAATACAGGTTTTTAATCATTTGCCAACAAATATAAAGGAAAAACAAATCTTAAAATGTTCAAAGACCAAGTAAAATTGAATTTTTTTAATAATCACTATGTAAAATAGATGATTTGTTTACATGTTTCAAATAAGTGGATCAACAATCTTGGGTAAAGAGATCTATAACATTAATTTATTTAGTTTTGAACTTTGCTCAAATTGCAATATTATGTATTAATTAATTACTTATTATTGTTGTAAATGACACCATTCTGTACAACTAACGTGTTTCAAGAATAAAGTTGTTATTTTGATTGATCACATTTGATCAGGTGTTTTGCTAATTTTTATCTTATCTTACTGCATGCGCCGCGCCCATGTACTATATCCAAAGCATGAACTTAACCCTTCCTGGGCGGGCTACGGATATACCTGCATCCTGTTTTTAGATGTTCCGGACGGGAAGCAAATGTTCCCGCCAATTCTTCAGACAGTCTGGTAGGTGTTTGTACAGTAACCAGATGTTTTGTACCACCAAGACGCAACTTTCCCGCACTCTGCAGAAACGCTGGGGCCTTGCACTCGGCATACCGCCCTTTCCCATGCTACCCCCCTCACCCTGCCGACGTTGCGCCAAGTTGCCATCTGTCTAGCAGGAGACGCACAAGTCTATGAACAATGGCTTTTAATGTAAATAGTGCTCATTTTTCAGGTGATATTATTGAACAAGAGTTTTTCAAAGGTCAAATGTTGTTGAGGACATGGGAGTGGACGAAGATGACATCTTATCTGGGCACAGTTGTGATGTAAATAATGTAAATATTGATGAAAATAGCATTGACATAGTAAATGGTTATTTATATTAGCGAATGTTAAAATTTATTGTTCTTTATTTATTGTCTTTCCTTGTCATTGCCATATTTTTAAACACGGGTGGCGGATATATCCGCCGTTTTTCTACACATCCATGGACGGGCTGGCGGATACATCCGCACCAATGTTCTGATTATAAAAACGAATACAAAATTATTTATGCAATATGAACTGATCCATTGGGCTTATTTAATGTATCCAGGTATACAAAAAACACAAATAACTCCTAGGTCATGATCCCGCCCGTCCGGGATTGGTTAAATGTGAGGATAAAGACAATTTCAAAATATTTATGCCCAAGCTTAATTGAATAACTGCATATAATTTGTTAATATTTGATTTTATGTTTCAGTCCAAACAATTTTAGAAGGAAGATTGGAAGTGGGAATATTTCAGAAGAAATTAGCCAACCTTCAACCTCTAGAAAGAATATGCCTTCGACTTCAAAGGAAAGTAACCAATCAACATCAGGGGAAGGAATTCCGTCAACATCAAAGCAGCAAGACAAAGCTGCATCAAGAGATTGGGTGGAAGCAATGATTGTTAGCAGCAGTCAAGAAGAAACTACCTATGTACCAGCCAGAGAGATAGGCCAAGGCCCTATTAGAAACCCAAATACTGGAGTTAAGAAAAAACAAAAAAAGAGAGATGTCAAGAAAAGAGACAGTAAAGAACAAAATAATCTTTTCCATGTCCAACATGATGCAGTAGCTGAAAAGACTGCTTCAGACCCTGATAAAAGATCAAATACTAAAATAAAAACATATGGAAGAAGTAAAAATGTAAAGAAAGATGTTAATAGAGTGCAAAACAATGAAGTTCGGAATAAACAATATACAACCTTTTCAGCTCCAAGCCCTACTAAAATATCAATTCCTGAAATTAAAACATCCCAAATGCAGGGGAATGTTCAAAGAGAAATAAATAAAGAAGTAAAGGAAAATTTAACTTCATCCAAAGAAGTTAATGAAATTGTGTCTCAATTGCTGACCAATTCATTACCTGAAAGAATTGTTCCTGGCCCTTTGACTCCAAAGGAAAGTAACCAGTCAACATCAGGAGAAGAGATTCTGTCAACATCAAAGCAGGAAGACAAAGCTGCATCAAGAAATTGGGTGGAAGCAGTGATTCGGAGCAGTAGTGAAGAAGAGACTGAAAATACACCAGTCAGAGAGATGGGTCAAGGCTCTATTAAAAACAAAAATAATGAAGCTAAGAAAAAACAAATTATTAATAAAAGTGTCAATGTGGGACAAAATAATCACGTTAATGTTCAACATAATGCAGCAGCTGAAATGACTGCTCCAGACCCTGATGAAAGATCAACTACTAAAATAAAAACAAGTGTTAATAGAGTGAAAAATAATGAAGTTCAGAATGGAGCTATCCATGAAGAAGTCCAAGTTCCCCAAAATACAACTTCATCTGAAGCAGTTGAAATAGTCTCTCAATTGCTTGAGTCAATGCTTATTAATCTAAATAGTGATTCTGGATTGTTGATTGACAATCTTCAAACACCTACAGAATGTTTTGATTTACAATCTAAAACCAATGTTGAAATTGCAGTAATGGTTGATTGTCTCTCTACAGAAGAATCTCTTATAAATACTGGCAATACTTCTTTAGATATTGCAACAACCTCAACGGTTGATCATAAGGAGAATATGGCAACTACTTCAGAGAATCCTGACATATGTAAAGTCTCTCCTCGACGTAGTACTAGGCGTATGATTAAGAAAAAACAAGTAGAAGTTTGTATAAACAAATGTAAATTCCAGGAATCACAAGAATTGCAAAATGCTAGTAATTGCGATGATACATCAGAACCAACAGAAGATGCTGAGGGAAGTTCTGAACCGCGTTATTTTGGAGATATTATTAGTGAGATAACGAAAAGAGGTGGCAGGAATAAAAGACGAAATAGAACTGTTAGAGGACAGATACTAGTCGTAAGTACCTATTTCAATTTATAGTTTTTGTACACCCAACACCAAAATTCAAATATAGAGAGTTACTCTTATTAGATTTGTTAATACCATAAGAGTAATTTAGGTAAAGATTAAGGATCTTGACATCTTTGATGTTACTTGCAACAGAAATGTTATCTAAGGAACCACATATAAGCTTCAGATAAAGAAATTCACTGTCAAGTTAGTGAATTGTGAGCCTGGGATTTGAGCACTAGACCTCTTGAATGTGAAGAGCAAGTTATAATGATTATGTTACCCCCACTTAATTGTTTTTTTAATCCTCACAAAATAAAACAATAGAGAAATAGAAATAGAGTATAGAAATGTTCTTTCTTCTTACTGTAGGCAAGTTTTAGTTTACGGCATTAATTTTATTTGTTACCCCCTTTGAAATGATATGCAGCTTGTTAGGAGTTGCTATTTGAAAAATAAAAACTGGCCCTAGCATAGGGTTACTATATTCTGTAGGTTAAAAAAGAGGACACCCATACCCCTTGAGACGCGGAGTAATAAAACCGCCCCCCGCAAAGTTATGTATGAAAGTCAGGTATTTAAAATAGTTAGATGTTTAAAATTTAAAATTTTGTGGTTTGATCTTTTTTTCAAATCCTACAATTGATCTTTGGGGGATTTAAGCTTCCAGTTTCACAAAAAAAATTTGTTTAGGCATTGCAACTAACGTAATTTTGCTAATATTCAAACTATCTGCCGAATGATGACATCTCAGGCAAAACCACATAACATAACCTCACTCAGGTATTTTAAACAACTTATTCACCGATTGCCTCTTTTATCAGATTTTCTCTTTTTTCCATACAATACTAGACTATTTTATTAGCCCCGGTTTTATTTTGTAATTGCATGTCATAAGCCTGTTGTCATAAGCCTTTATTTCAAGATTGGACCTTCCCCAAATACAAACTCTTTCTTGCAGCAATTTTTTAGCCACAATTCTCAGATTATTCATCGAGGTTCTTTTTTGTTGCCAGATGATAATATTCAGGTTTATCACGATTGTCAGCACTAATTCTGCACCAGTTTCAATTATTTAGCCTCCGTTGCCGAGTAGTCGTACTAGATCTATCACAACTTTCAGGAGATTTAATTGGACGTTTCCAAAATAGATGGCCCCAATTAATCTGTGCTTTTTGGCTGTGGTTTGCGATCTCAATGCACGGGAAAGAGATTTAGAAATAACCCTAGTTAGCCCCCTTTTACATAATTTTTATTCTATTTTCTGGTTAACTACTTCACCTAACCTCTCCCCGTACCTATATCTCCCCTGAAACGTAAGGTCAACTTAACCTTTTAATATACAAATCGGATTGCAGTACATCAGTAGTACTACCAAACAATTCTGTAACCATGCTCAGCTTGAAAGTATGGCGGGTATCTTAAACATTGATGTTTAACATTTCTGAACAATGATCAGTATTTATATATACACTTGTACTTTGTATTTCTTTGACAGGTTTATGCACACAAATATAATGGTGTGGTTATTTAACAACGTGTTTACCAATATGTTTAAATACTTGTGTTGGTTGTTAAAATGACAATAATTATTTTAGAAAATTGGCATTGAGCAGAATGTTAACATTGCAATTGTATCCAAAAAAGATCAATTGTATTTTCAGAAAATTATATCAGTTTTTATTTAATAATTTGTAATCTACTCTATTGTATTACGTATGGATCAGGTAAGCTATAAAATAAGCGATCTGTTCATTAACAGAAGGTATCAGTATTGGTATTGGTATTAGTATCAGTTGGATCGGTTCAACTTTACACCAGTAAATATTTATCATTCTAATTTGTTTGGTATCTTACAGTAGTTTTAATAGTTGTAAAAACATTATATGATTGTCTTAAGCGTTTACAGGTCACCTAATGGTAATGTAGATTTGTTTTTTGAAAAATTTGAACTCGTGTTAAAGCAAGTTTTAAAAATGGGTAAATATGTTTCTATCTGTGGTGATTTTAATATTGAAATGAGATTAATGTTAGAAAAGTCATCTATAGAATTTGATAATCTTTTGCGTAGTCTCAATTTAGTTTGTACAAATACTAGGCCTAAACGTGGTAAATCTTGTATAGATAGTGTGATTGTTAACTTTTCTTCTGACTTGTATGAAACTGACTTGGTGGTGGATGCTTTGCGAATCATGATGTTTTGCTTTTTAAATGTTTTTGTAAAATTGACCTTAAACAAAAAATCTCAAATAATGCTATTAAACAATATTTATGTAGGCAAAGTTTTGGTATTATTAAGAACTTTTTAGAGCATTTTGAACTTTAAAAATGGGAAATGATTAATGAATATTTAATTGGCAATGTTAATGATAGTTTGATGAGTTTTTGAAAAGGCTTGTAAATCTGTAGCTTTCTTGCTCTCCCCTTGTACATAGCAAATACGGTAAACTGAATAATAAAGGCAAATTGAAATGGTATAATGATAAACTAAGAAAGCTCAGGGAGAAAATGATGGGGTTTTACACAATTTACAAACATCTTTTAGTACTAAATCAGAAAACTCACACAATGCATATTTAGCCTATCTTAATTGTAAGAAATTATTGTGAACTTAAACTAGCTAAAAGAAAAGCTTTTGAGGATCATATTGAAGGGACCCCCAACAGATGCAAGGCTGCCTGGGAAGTCATTGCCCATGAAAACTCACCAATGCAATCTAAACCTGTTGATTTGGATGCTAACAATTTAAACAATTACTTTATTGATCCTATAAAGGAGTTAAAAGAAAATATTGCATCCTCGAGTATGTCTTTGTTTTAGTTATTGGTAGTTCAGTTCAAAATTTAAATTTCCACTGGAGGGAGATATCACCCAAATATATTGAAAAAATAGTATCCGACTTCTCAAACTCAAACAATGGATTTTTACTGGATCTCAAATTATGTTCTCAAACAGTCAATACATTTAATAAGCGAACCCTTAGCATTCTGTATCCATAAATCCTTACAATCAGGTTATTTTTCTGATCTTTTAAAAATGTCTAAGGTAGTACCTGTGTTTATGAAAGGCAATAAATTCCTCCCTCAAAATTACCGTCCCATATCTGTAGTTCCGATTTATTCAAAAATGTTTGAAACTCTTATGTTTAAACAGCTTAGTGAATATTTTGAAAATAATAGCTTATTAACAAATTCTCAATTTGGGCTCCATGAAGGAAAATCTACAGCGACAGCTGCTTTTGATATTGTGAATAAGTCAGATGCTTTTGAAAAAAAGGAAATTGCTTCTCTTACATTATTTGATTTAACAAAGGCCTTCGATTGTTTCCCCCACAATGTCTTGCTCATGAAACTTGAATTTTATGGCATCAAAAATCCACAGTTGAAAATCATCACATCATATTTGACTAATAGAAAGCAGTATGTTTCCATTGGTGGGAAGATATCTGGTTTAAGGGGGGTTGATGCAGGAGTCCCACAGGGCTCGGTTCTTGGACCGTTTCTCTTTTTAATTTCAATTAATGATCTCCCTAGAAATGTTTGGGTTGATTCTGTAATATATGCGGATGATACCACCTTGCTTGCATCTCACAAAGATATTTTCACACTTAGTACAGTTTCAAATGAAGCCTCTGATTTAGCATCAATTTGGTTTCCAGCCAACAAGATCAAATGTAATAAAGATGTAACTCAGAATATTCTTCTTGGCCTTTCCAATGAAATTGCAAGAAATTCTGTTAAATACCTTGGCTTTCACATAGATTCCAAACTTAATTGGCAGGAACAAATTAAAAATACATGTTCAACAATTTCTCGAGTCAATTATTTGATTTGGAAATTGAAAGACTTTGTAACTAATGAATACTTAAGAATGACATATTTTGCATTTTTCCAGTCACATATATATTCTATGGTCTTATACTGTGGGGACACTCTTCTCTTGTTAAAAAAATTCTAATCTTGCAAAAAAAGTAATTCGCACCATCTGTGGAGCGGGCCCTGTGGAGCAATGTAGACCCCTATTTTCAGACTACAAGTCATGACTGTTGTCAGTTTATAAATTTATCATATAGTGCTATATACCAAATTAAATCTTCAAACTTTTAGTATTAGACAGGAAGTTCTTTCTTATGAGTCCAGAGGTAAATTTAAACTTGAAATCCCTGCTCATATACTTAGTAGGAGTGGTAACTGTCATTAATTAAACTGCATTGGATTTTCTAATAAATTACCTTTATCTGCTAGGATGGTTTCTTTTAATATATTTAAAATGAAACTACAGGATTGGCTAGACAATAATCCTTTCTATGACATAAGTGAGTTTTTAGAAGCCGATGTTAGCATTGCATTTTAGAGGTCCACAGTCTATGTTTGTATATATATGTTATCTAAATGTACATTTCTTGTAAATTTTTAAATAGGTTAAGCATATTGACTCTCTATTCATTGTTAATAAAGTCAATGACAATAAAACTCTTGATTCTTGGTTGTTATGTATTTTTCCATGTTTTTTTTGTTTTAGGATACTACAAAAAGATTGGGGAAAAAAGATTTAATTCCAAGGAAACACTTTGTGGTTACTTTTCGTATTCATAAATCTTTCCATCGAAATATGGGTCAGAGGGGCATTCGCCCAGGTAAATGCTTGCAAGAGTTCGAAGTGCTTGATTACCAGACTCTAGCTGACCTTAGAAAAAAGATTATGTGTGAGGCCGACTATCAAGACACGGCTGGCGATGTTAGTAGATGGCCATATACACCTGTTACAGATATTGCAAAGGTAAGACCATATATTAATTCTGTTACACGACACCCAGGCGCAGTTCTATGCTGCCGATTGGAGAGAAGAAGGGCAATGACATATCATCCTTGACCAAATTAATAATTATCTGTAGATTGGCCGATAGATCTTAATGATTCCAATTGTAATACTACTATATCCAGGTCCTACTTTTGGGCAACACTCACCTTGTTATTCTGCTCGTGCTGAGACTGATTAAGTCCAATTTTAGTTGAATAACTCAACTTCGTCAAAAGTTTTTCTCTTGAAACAAACACACACAAAACGAAATGCCGCCCACGTGCACTTCGCGCCTGAGGTGACAGGCAGTGCCGTGACCTGATACACTTAAACAATCGTAGCTCACTTATTTTTCATCCGACTTTAAAAATCTAGGTGTCATTACATTTGTAATAACATTTACAATAAAACGTCATTACTATAAATATTTTTAAAACCTACATATTTTAGAGTCATTGTTTAACGAAAAATTAAAATGGCCGCCATTTTGAAACAGTTAAGGTTAGAAAACCAAAACTTCATAGGGCAATAGACATTATACCCATCAATATGCGAAGTTTGAAAAACATATCTTAAGCGGTTCGTAAATTAAGAATATTTTTGTAAAAATCTCATACAGACTGACAGACGGAAAACGAAGCTAGATAGGCTATAATTATAACATTTTTGGTTTGTTTTGACCCTCAGGAACAATATACCAAAGTTTGTCGGTGTATTTCAGATACACCCTGTATATTATTTCGTCAAGATTCTAGCCAACTTACCATTGGTTGTCTAGATCTCGGTCGTCTATTAGTAAAATGTTAATAATTTTAAATTAGTTGTATCCAAAGTAATCTAATTAGATATTTTAGTTCCTTCAAAACTGTATTATAAAATTGAATTTATCTTTTTTATGAAGAAATGTACTGGTAGCATTTTGTATAGGCCTACCAGAAGTTTGGTTAGTCATAAATCCTATGTAACCAAACCATTCATAATTCTTGAAAATATTATGCTAGGACACAGGGAAAGGCTAGGGAGATGAATTAGGAAGTTTAACTCTTTATCGTTTTAAGACAATATCTACACTACCGTTATCGAAAAAACTGTAGTCTTCTCTTGTTAAATAATACTACATAGTATATGCCAATCTAAAATATCTTTAAAAATCACGCCTATGCGTTTTTGGTTGAGTGAAGTTTGTTTATAGAATAATGCTTATAACCAAATAGCCAAATTTGATGAGCGGCTAGAAATCTTAAAAAGGGGATAAAACCCCAGTGATTCCCTAGTATGTAGTTTTTTTATTCAATAAAAATATTATAAACATATCAGTATCCAGTTAAATCCCAATTTTCCAAGTCCTGGTTAACTGAGCCTCCAGGATAAATAAGCTAGTGATCAGGAGATAAAACAAGAAATAAAGCTCTTACAATCAGGACAATCATGGTGATAAGCGATGTTTATATATATAGCTTTCTATGCAAGGTGTAGCCGTCAATTCTATGAGTATACAAAACTTTTGAACTAGGCCTAACAGTTTCACTCATCCACTTTCGCATTGTATCGGGTTTATTTGTCCATCATCTGTCGGACTCTGAGGTTTCTGCATTGTTCATCTACCACTTTTACTGAAAAACTTCAATAGAAGATATGTAGATTATTCATTCTCTATGTCTTTTTGAACACATACATGTGACACTTAAGGCTTGAAAAACAAAATCAAAAATACTCAAGTTACAATTTCTAAAGGCTAAGCTGCACAGATTTGTATTTAAATTCCTAATTATACTAGAGATAATTTAACTTTGTGTTGGGTGAAGGGAAGGGTAAGGAAGGAACTGAATATATTCATTGGCTGTTGTGGGTAATAGGAAGCCACTGGCCCCCCACCTACTACTCATGTACATCAAACACTTCTCGCTCCACACAAGGCTTAATTATCTCTAGTATAGGATTACCTAATTCAACTTATTACAGAAACAAAATATATTGTATACTAAATTTAAATTGTGCTCTGTATAGAATGTATACAAGTCGGCAATGTTTTACATCAACAATACCTTCTATGTGGATACCCGAGAAGGATCAGAGGACTACTCGGTGGTGGTTAGGAAATGGGCTGAAGAACATTTCATTAAGGTGGGTGAAACAAAGCCCATGGAAGAAATGAAGGTTAAAGATCTGGAGATGAGGTTTGGCTACCCATACGTCTTCATTCACCAAGGCTCATGCGAGCATCTCATCATCATCAGCGATGCAAGGTGCAAATTCACTTATCTCATTATTTCTAATAAAATTAATTGCAACCACCTCAACCTTTGTAATCACAACGCACAACACATTTCCCTGATATCGCTTAATAATTTGTTATAATTAACGGTCAGGATGAAATAATTTCTGCGATACAATTTTATGATATGGTTTCTACAATATGGGGATGTCAGGAAAAAAAAGAAAAGTCAGGGGAAGCCCGAGAATTTGAGATAAAGCTTTTGGCATGTCTTTTTATCCCAATAATAAAATAAAACAAAACCTGAAAATTTAGCTCAAGGTTAGACATCCTAATTTTAATACAATGTTTTACTAAAGTAAATCTATTCTGCAAATTGTTTAAAGTATCAGAGATTATTGTAGGTTGTAAGGAGTTTGGATTTGATGTGTTAAGTATGCTTTTTGTACAGGGCTGCCACCGGCTGGTAAAACTGTAAATGATGTGTGGAATTCAGTGGTAGGGGACAAAAGCAATGTACAGTACTTATACGAGGTGAGTGTTAAATTAGTCCCCCCTCCTACTTTTTTCTACATTTCTTAAGATTTTGACTCCGGACCACCACCGATCATTGTTGATCCACTTTTACTTTATTTTGATTTAATTCATATTTTTGGCCGCCATATTGGATTCAGTTTTTTCCCAAATGTAAAGGTGGGGTTGTGTGACCCATCAAATTGAACTACCTTTTTACAGTGAACACAATGCCACAATCAGTTTAAAAAAATCATTATTCATTCTCAAGATATTGCTGATTTTAAAAAATAGTTTCAAAGTAAGTTTTTAATGTCCCAACCTTAAAAATGTGCCCATATTCCCATAATTAAATCAGATAATGACCATGAACTACTACCGATCGTTGTTGAGTGGAATTTGCTTTGTTTTGAAGAAATTAGGACTAAAATTTTCAGCCGCCATTTTGGAATGAGAATGTTTTTCAAATGTAAAGATGAGGTTGTGACCCAACATTTCCAACTGTTTTCCCATGCTGAAACCAATGCCGCAATCTGTTTTTAAATCTTACCTTTCTTTCTAATAATACAGTAGACTCTTAGAAATCAGGACTATTGTGGCAGACATCCGGTCCGGATTTCGAAAAATCTTTATTTTTTCGGAGGTGGGCATGAATCATCAACTCCGACTTTATAGTGAACAATTATGACAGTATGCATTTACATTTATGCATTTATGTGATAATACAAAAGTGAGCTTCCAGCAGAAAGTTATAAGCTCTCCATAATACAGTAGTACCTCGTTAATCCATCACCAACGGGACCGAGAGCACTGTCGGAACACAAAAAAGTCAGATTATCAGAGTAATACATTTATTTCATGAAAACATCATAAAACTGTAGTTTAAACAGAAAATATTGAAATGTATGTACGTTTGTAAATATTTAATATAGCACTGTAAATCATAAATAAAGTATACTAAAATCAAAACTGTCACCGATCTACTGATTTCAAATCAAATCAAATAACTCTTTATTTGCTCAATACATATCATGTACATAAATAGTGTCAGATATCTTATATACTAAGTACAAAATACACAAAGTATTGTACTTGTACCTTTTTTATTAATTAATATTTTTTAATTCATATCTTATTTTACAATTAAAAATTTGATAGGCCTATTTTCGTCTTATCTCAGGGTCGTTTTTTATGGGTGCGTGGTGGGAGCTATGTAAGATGAATGAAAGTCATTTCAATAATCAAAATTCTATAATGATTTCAAGTTAGAAAATAATTAAAATACAAATTTACTTATTAAAAAAGAGGGAAAGGAAACACAGAAATTATCCTACTCCTATTTTTAGGCTACAGGAAAGGAAACAAAGAAGTTATGTCGTAACTATCAGAAAATGTTATTTTGAAACAAATCAATATTAGTTCTTACTTTGAAGTTTATCCTTTTCTTTTTAATTCAATTTAGAATGTTACTAACTTCGTTTTATCTGTTCATAATGATTATTGGGACATTGTGCAATAAGTCTCCTGATCCGGTTTCCTACTTACGCCAATTTTTCTTCTATTCTTGATTATTATTTATTTATTATTAATCATCACTAACTTTTTTATATGTTCAAGAAAACCAATGTTTAAAAACTTCACATTATGTTGTGAAACAATTCAGCCTGCTCAAGAGCTAGGACATACGTCCTCACTTCATGGCAGGGGAAGCAAGACAAAGCTTCCTTCACGCTCATGAGTCTCGTATCAAGAAAAAATGGCGAAACTACTAAATCCTTTGTCTAAAAGCCTTCGTCATCATAGAAATGTCCCTTTGCGTCGTAATTTGTATTAATAAAAAAAACCCTCTAGGCATCTAATGAATCCTCGCAATCCCATTGGTTGAGTCTGTCACCTTATTCCAAAGAGACTCACCTTTTTGGAATGCACAGAGACTCGAGTTACTATGATTTTTACCACTATATTTCAAGATTTCTCTTCTTTTTATCCCTATTTCCAACTAATAACCTCCTTCACTCATCTATATTTTGTCCGAAACTATTATTCCTATATTACTATTTTCAACTAATAACCTCCTTCACTCATCTGAACTTCAATTCTTGCATATAATTATTTAAGGTTATGTAATTTAATTTATTAAATTATTCACGATTTTTGCTATTAATAGTATATTTTATTATTATAGATGTAATTTTGAGATTCTTTTATCCTTTAACAATTTTGATTTTATTCGTTAGTTTATCCTTAATCACGTCATTTGTTATCGATCAATTGTTGCTCAATAGGTTAAAATTTACATTGTAAATTTTATCCATCAGATTTCTTAAAATCGGTTTATATGTTTCTTCTCTTCCTACCTATATTTCCTAAACTAATTCATTTCTTTACTACAATTTGGACTTACCGGTATGTAACAAGTTTTTTAATAGGCTAATCTTTTAATCTCACTAAATAGACCTATAGCCTATTTTGACCATTTTATTTATATTTTATATGAAATCCTTTTTATTAGGCCATATATATATATATATATATATATATATATATGTGACCCGCTACAAAACCCCCCATAATTTGTAAACAAATTTTAAAATATTATACACAATTTTTTCAAATTTTTTATAAATTATACATTTTAAAAGGATTTTCCCTCCTTATTTATACATTTCTCATCTAAACATCCTGCCTAACACTAAACCCTTGTATTATATATAAAAAACTTATAACCAATACATTGTATATCAATTTACACACAATCATAAATTTTACACACTCTTAGATCTACAAAGCACATCATGAATCTTATAATTTAACAAAATGAAATTCTTAATTTTAAATTAAGTCCCCTTGTCCCTCTCACTTCACGCTCACTTTTTCACTTGAGTGTTCAATGTTTTGGTGCTTTTCAGGATTATAGTTTCACTTACTCCAGTTACTATAAAAGTGATTTTGCAATGTCTTTATAATGATGTTACTGATTAATTTATTAGGAGAATAAACATTTTACAGATTTACTGACATTTGAATACTGCACTTTAAAGTTATTGTTCAAATATTTTTAGAGAGCACATTATTAAATAGAGACCAAATTTTTTTGAAGTTTTTTGAAGACATATTCATATGTAGTAACTTAGGTGATGGAAAACATACCTTCATAGTTGGTGTCTCCTTACTTTATTATTGTTCATTCATTTGGAATCTCATTAAGCTCTCCTTTCTTCTCTCAGGTGTCGTATTTGCGCCAGCATTTTTCATCGTCTCATATTTGATCTGATCAGTGTTTTTGTATTCATCATTATTCTTCTTATTATAACTCCTTACTTTTTACTCCTTACTTTGCACTAATTTATCACAGCACTCCCCTTCTTCGCGCACATTTGACACTACCTACTTTACAATCCAAGGCTTAGACCCTCTAAAAATACATTATACAATTCAAAATATTAACTATAATTAAATACAAAATACTCATTTTTTTATATTAATATGACAGATCATATTTAGAGAGGCAGGTTGGTAAGAGAGTGGCAGCGTGTGTGTGTTAAATTAAAACAATCCTGATATCATGTTATTTATATTTTGTTAATCATTCAATTTTCCACCCGAATACTAACAATGTCTCAAAATTCTTCTCTACTTTATTTAAAAGCACTTATTATCTAAGGGGTTGTGGCTAATTTTTTAACATGAGCCCCCACTTTCCTAACAGACTCAGAGGTGAAGTTGTGACTCTATTAATATTTGGTATGAATAATTTCAAAACCTTTCCATGCCTCGGCTTTTGAAATTTACATTGGGGACGGGACATGAGACATGCTTAATTTTGGGGACTCATTGATCACTCCTGCTGGCAAGCAATAGGTCACCTTTATGAGGCCCTAATACCACCGTTGCATTACCAGCCCCTGCGTAATGATGTGATGAGCCATCAACAGGAGAAGACCTGAACAGAGCAGCACACCAGATACGTAAACAATAACAAACCCCGATAACAGCACGGTTGGGCGCCTGAAGACGCTAACTTTATGCCATTTGTGTAATGCGGGATAGTTGTATGAAAATTGAAGGCGCCAAATGGTGAAGTTCCATTTTTTTTTGTTATTTGCAACAGAAAATTTAAAAGAAAATTCAAGATCATCCGGATAACCAGGAGTCCTGATAAGTGCAATCCGGATTTCTGAGAGTACTCTATTGACACTTTTTGAAATGTTAAACAAAAATGTATAAATATCATGAGAACGACAGGTGATATATAAAGACAGATTGCGACAATGGCTTCAGCATAGAAAAAATGTTGGAAATAATGGGTCACAACCCCACCTTTACATTAGAAACAAAATTGTCTCATTCCAAGATGGCGACGGAAATTTTTAATTTCTTCAAAACCAAGCAAATGTCATTCAACAACGATCAGTAGTAGTTCATGGTCATTATCTGATGTAATAACTGGAATATGGGCATGTTTATGAGGTTGGGACATTACAAAGTCACTTTAAAATTATTCTGCAAAATCAACAATACCTTTAAGATCGAATAATGATTTTTATAAACTGATTACGGCATTGTGTTTACCGTAAAAAAATAGTTCAATATGATGGGTCACATCCCCAAGCCCGTAGACAGACTGGTTTTCTCGGACAATTTATTCAGGCCTTGCCGGGCCCTGGTCTAGGTCACACTTAAATGCCTGAACACAAAACATACAAATAAATTTAAATAAACAAATGTGAGGAACTTTCCCTGCAAGAAACAAAACCAGTCGTGGTTAACATTTAAGTTTCTTGGGGAGAGCTCACATATATAAAAGTTTTCGGAGTCGCTCAGAACGGTTTTGGGCTTTATTCCAAGGTCTTAATAAGCTAAGCGATTTCCCATTAAAACCGTCCTTGGAAAAACAGCCCCTATAATAACTAAATGATCGCACGGTATAAAACCGTCCTTGGAAAAACAGCCCCTAAAATAACTAAATGATCGCACGGTACTCTGTTAACCCCTAAGTCCTCATGTCGATCGGTTTTCGGATTTTGGGCACTTGGCAACAAACAAAAAAATCACAAGTCGAGTAAGGTCTGAGCACCCAGTTATAGACGAGCGGGGTTACAACCTCATAAGGATTGAAGGTCTGAGCACCCTGGCATAGGCGAACCGGGTTAGAACCTCATAAGCATGTCATGCAATCAATAATGCGGCACACCGTGGGTATCTATTAAATTTGGTCGACAGAGCTCTCAACAAAAAGTCTTTGGTAGTGTCGGATTTAATTTCAAAATAATTTGATAAAGGTAACATAACCGCCGTATCACACCCAAGCGTCAAAAGACAACATAGGGTTTATCAAAGTCGCTTCATCGCTAAGTCACGTACTAATCCCACGATACAAAGATCAATCATGGACCGTATGCGTCTCTCCCAGTTGCGCCATGGCACAAGGGGTTCACACAACTCTGGGTCTAGCCGTTACCCGCAAATATTATAGCTAACTCATAATAACTTCCTCACCCTATGCCAGGGTTTATTCCTGAATTCTGAAAAATTAATAAATGAATAAAATTCAATAACGATACTAATAAACACGGAAAACAAATAGGTAAACGATTTAGTAACTTTAAATACATTTATAACTACTTAGCTAGACGTTTACGCTTCACCCAGGGCATCCGAACCAACCTGGTATTCATACTCAACCTAACCTAACTACCTTGATGGTTCTTAGCAAGTCCTTATCAGATACACCCTAAGGCCGAGGGTTTAATGCTATGTCCATCGTATCGCCATAATTTTGTTATAAAATCACCGTTATTAAATAACATTATTAAGTCAGCTCGTACGTACTATCCATCGGGGCCGACTATCTCCATAATGTTTGGTCTTTCTGATGAAGTCACACTCTTGGGCTCCAGGCACCAGGGGTCGATAAGAGTAGTTTTAAATATAACGTTACATGTCAAACAACCTATCAACTTCCAAAATACTAAATTTGTATCCGCTAATAAATCTCAGATAATAAATACAGCAGGCGTAACCGAGAAATAAAATAAAACGTCAAACACCTTTAACTAAATTAAAAAAAGGAATAATCAGTCCTGGTCGATAGTCCATTAGATATCGTAGCAGCGCCATAAACATTCATAATTATATTTTATTTAAAAATAATTAATTCAGTTATATTCGCTTAATAGGTTTTCAAGTCGGTTAATGATCAAACGACAAACGTGGGCCTAGGGTTCATAAAAAGTCACCCATGGGTCTACGCTACTTAAAATCCTAAACCCTACAACTTGTTCGTAAAATTAAAAAAAGACATCCTAGCATACTATGGTTTATTGCTTCCATGGTCAAACGCAATACCGAAATTTAATATTACGTCGACCTTCAATGATCCCATGTCTCAGTAGGGTTTAAGTTACTACACCCTCAGGTAATCGTCACTCGCTATAGCCAAAACAATTAATTCCGTATATTCATAGCAGCGCACTGGACCCACGCGTGTACAACACATTAACCGTTACCGTGAGTGAACTAAAGCTAAATGGGTTAAATGGCTACACATGCACAAGGTACGATTCCAGAAATACATAGCGTTCCCTCCTACACACAGTGATACCATTAAGTCAGTGCAAAATAACATTCTCTAACACCCAGTACTTGTTCATCGAACAAAATCAATAATGATCTTAGACAACAAGCAATAGTTAGTATGAGGCTAATTTATACAGATAATCAATTACAAAATATACTCAGTACAACGGTTAGGCCAAACAGATTAGCCACCAAACGGGCCGTGTGCCTGGAGTTGTCCATTTCAAAAAACACCTGAACGCCACGGCGCACTCGGGTTTATGGAACTCAAACTCCTTTACCACCTAAAATTGCAGGTTGTCATTCATAAAATAATATTCATACGAAAGATCGCTTCCCTGGATCGTGGCTAGAGTGTCTCTAGCATTGAGTACATAAACTTCTAGCAAACACCCACGCGCCAACGCGCACTCCGGTTTATAACAAAACAAATAAAATTTCACTCTGGTCAATAAAATAGATAAATAAACCCTATATAACAATGAATAACAGAAATTCTAATTTGCAAGAATTCAAGCATAGACTTTCGAGATTTAAGCCTTTAAGCTTGGCCTGTGCACACTTGTATCAAGCATTCCAAAATTGAGGTTCAGTCACTCCCGCAGAGGAAATCGTCAATAATGTAACCTATCAAATACTTTACCCTGTAAATCAAAATCACTGCTAACAATCAGACACTCTTAGGGATACAAGTAAAATACTGATTTACCACTTCGTTTGAACCTGTAGAAAACCCAAGCCAAGCCAGTCACTTCAGCACACAATTCCGCTTTTACCTTACACAATTATAAAATCCAGGCCTTGTAAATGTTTCCGAGACTTGAATGAGCTTTCTGGATCACCTACAGTTTATTATTTCATCATAAAATACAATCGACCTTTCTTACAAAATTTACTTGGTCACCGGTCGTCACACGCAAAAGTTTACCAAGTACTGTCCTGGTCTTCTATCCGCCGCCTAGGAAATCCGTCGAACGAATGAAATCAGACTCGGCAGAGGAGGGTAAGCCGCTAGACGTAGTCTGGGTTGGAGATTACCCCGGATCAGCTGTCTTTACAAAGCGGAGCCCCCTCTTCGCTCGGTCAGCAAGGAGCAGAAGAAATCTACGTCACCCAGAACTTTGTAAACACGTCTGCTAATGAGGTGTTAAGTCACTGCAACAAACGTAAATATGAGTTTATACGTTGTTTAATCCATGTTAAAATGGTTATTATGTTCGCGAATAGTTGTTTCATAGTCTACCATGACGTATTTATGTCGTTCGTCATAGTTTTATATGGGTTCATGCGCGAGGTTAATCACCTGGCAGTGTTCACCGTTAAGGTAAACATAGGCCTTGACCGATTGAAAATCGCTTATCGAATTCAAGTTTAGAGTGGTGAGTTTAAGACTCGTCGAATAGGTTTACTGAAATAATAAAACTATCACGCCCAGTATCCCACTTGAAATCCTTTGTCCTTAGCCAATAGCCTATATTTGAAGGTTTTCCTAGATTCTGCTGCAGCCTAGGGCTAGCCTAAATCTTTACCCCACTCAAAAATAAGCTCCTCACACAAAAATACACGAGGAAATATACTTAATTTGCCTAACTTTGTAATACAATTGATATCTGATGATTCAAAATTTAACTAGAAGTTCCATGCTCTTTGCTGTGGTTTCTGAGCGTACAATTTACTACCCTGTCAAAACGACGCTCCGTACTGCTATATAGTGGGTGGCGGCAAATGCACAAGTCACACGCTGTCAATATGACAACACTGACACACTGCCAAAATGCCAAGCTTTGATTGGTAGTGCGCGTGACTATGACCTCCCTTGCTCCTTACTACGCGGCTGACGGTGTGCATCTGTTGTACCGTTTTAGTTATCTTGTCTTAATTGGTTTTTGTTTATGGTGCGGAGTAAGTGTAATGTAGGCTAGGCGTCATTCTGATTCATTATTAGCGTTTGTTTGATGTGTATTATTTCTAAGAGTTTGTTGGGGAAGTATGGTTTTTTTTAAATTTTGTTGGTGATTTTGAGTTTAAAACTCAATGCTGGCATGTACTTATAAACATAAATCAGGGCGCCAAAAGAGAAAAGAAAAATAAGTAGGTGAGAAAGAGTCTTCCAAAGGCCAAACATCTTTGAAAAGATTCATAAAAACGTCTAATGAGTCAAAACCACCACCGAATCAATCTTTCCTTTAACGTCGCTCCAACGTCAACCTACTTTAAATGAAACTAAAACAACTTTTTGTTCTGATCCTGTAACATCGGTTCTACAATCACAATCCGCATCTTTGGGGAAGCAGGACCCGCACACTCAAAACTTTGCTGCTGACTATTATAGGCTATGCTTTGGAACTAATGGAAGGTCCTCCTCATTTCCGTCTCCCCTCCCCTACCTAAAAACTGACGATGCTCGTTAAATACAGTTCCTCTATTTGCTAAGTAACCTTAGTATTGTATTATATTTTGTAACTGTTAACTGTTAACTTATATCAGAATGGACAGGATGTCACAAATCACAAGAAGCAGTCAAATATAATTTTAAGCTTAAAAATTAGCTCCTTCTTTAGTTTTTTACAATATTCAAACATAACATTTTATTTTTATCAATAGGGCATTTAGCATTTAACCCTCGAGCGGGCGCTTGCGGAGTTTTCCTCGTACGTGTTGTTTTTTGTTAACATAAATATGCATAATGGGAGTCGGCAGTCGTTTCCGGCTCCGTACCTCACGCGCCTCATTCCGGGAAGCATAGCTATTTTTACCCCCCACTTCCCCCTTGGTTCCTTGTCAGTTGCAATTCAGTGACTCGATGTCAGTTTGCGGAGGTTTTCTCTGCGTGCGCCCTATCGCGAAAGTGGTTAGTGCGGAGTTTATTTCCTTGTGCGCCCTTCTGTGTTAGAGGTGACTGTTTAGTTGTGACTGTTAGTGAAGTATATGACTCTTTGTTGTTTCGATTTTATATTACACTGATGCCACTATGGATTTATTAGAAGAGGAGAGATTACGTCGAATGCTTGATAGTGTCGAAAAGGAAGAAAGAAGAGAAGAAATACGACCAATAGGAGATTTTGTGAGGCAGCTCTTCCATGAGTCTGACAATGAATTACCCGACGACGAAGCTCTTCCATGAGTCTGACAATGAATTACCCGACGACGAACCGGACGAAGAGGCTCATGAAGTAGAATTTAAAGGTAATGAAGAACTACCCGAAGAAAATATCAGTGACCAAGACGACTTTGTTGAAATTGCATCTGATTTTGATGTTCTAGAGGAAATTCCGCTGACAATTTCATAGGAAGTAGAGATAGTAGAATTGGACAATGGAAGTAAAGCATATTTCAGTAAAGATAGAAAAATGTTGTGGTACACAGAGCTAGTGAGACGAGGAAGAATGGTGAGAAGAAATATAATTCTATTGCGAGTCGGTCATGTACACGCGACAGCTAGAGATGCTAAAACGCCAATTGATGTATGGGGATTGTTTTTTGATGTGGAACTTTTGAGTGAAATTGTTCAGTGCACAAACATTTGGATCCAGAAACAGAAACAAAATTACAGCAGAGAAAGAGATTGACTCGAAACAAATATTTCAGAAATAAAAGCTGTGTTTGGTATCCTGTACATGGCAGGAGTGCTGAGGGCATCCCATTTGAATCTGGAAGATCTTTGGTCTTCAGATGGCTTAGGAGTGGACTTTTTTCAGATCTTGCATGTCTATCAAGAGATTCAAGTTTTTGCTATGAGCACTGAGCTAAATACCACTGAACTACGATTACTGATGACCTAAATACCAGAAATGACAGAAAATCACTCGACAAGCTTGCACCAATTAGAAATGTGTTCGAAAACTTGGTTGAAAAGTGCAAGAAATATTATGTACCTAGTGAATTTGTGACTGTTGATGAAATGCTAGAGTCTTTTAGAGGCCGCTGCAGTTTCTGGCAGTATAAGGAACAAGCCTGCAAAATACGGTGTCAAAATATTGTCAATGGAGTGTGCGAAGTCCTTCTACACTTCTAATATAGAGATATATGCAGGAAAAAAGCCCGAGGGACCGTATAAAGTAGACAATTCTGGCAAATGTGTCGTCGAAAGACTTGTCCAACCAATTGCCGGTACTGGTCGCTATGTAACTGTGGATAACTGGTTTTGTTCAATTTCACTGTGTTTTGATCTGCAAAATAATTACCGGCTAACACTTGTTGGAACCCTGAGGCAAGATAAAAGGGAAATCCCGCCACCCTTTCGACATTCAAAGCAAAGAGAAGTTGGTTCAAGTATTTTTTGTTTCACACCCGAATGCACAATGGTGTCATATAATAAAGCCAAGTCCAATAAAACTGTTGTGCTTTTATCATCAATGCATGATAATTATATGGTTGATGATGACGAAAAGTCACGTACTTTTGGGAAACCGGACATCATACTGTTCTATAACGCAAGAAAAGGAGGAGTAGGCACCGTCGACCAATACAAAGAAACCTACTCTGTAGCTAGGATAACAAATCGCTGGTCCATGACCATTTATTATTCATTACTGAACGTCATGGCATTGAATGGTTTTATAATTTTGAGAAAAAATCTCAATCAACCTGAAATGAGGCGAAGGAGATTTCTTCAGGAGCTTTCCAAAGACTTGTGCAGAGATTTCACGACATCCCGTCTAACAACCAGGAGTTTGGCTCAACAAACAAACAGGAGAATCCGCCAGATCATGGGAATCGAAGAACCACAACGAGAACCACCAGCAGAGGAACTCACCTAAGGGAGATGCTACATGTGTGACCGAAAAAAGAACCGTTCATCTCAAACACGATGTGGGAAATGCAAGTGTTTTATTTGCAAAGAACATTCAGCAACAGTTCAGTGTGTAAACTGTGTCCAAAGTGATGAAGAAATGGAAATCAGTGATGATGATGAGTGACTGAATGAACAAATGAACATGGGAGAGAAATCTCAGAATAAAAAAAATTATAATTTATATTGACATTTAATTTTTTTTCTAGTAATGTTTGTCTAACCATGAGATTTATTTTTCATTTTGAAATTCAGTTTTTAATTCTCATTTCATGTACTTCCATTTATAGTATGAAATATTTTTTGTAATGCATAAATTGTTTTCATTTCATCCAACTTCATATATATTATTTTTCATTCAGATATTTTAACTTATATTTATAACATAACACA
The DNA here is from genome assembly GCA_963675035.1 of Allygus modestus. NCBI lineage: Eukaryota > Metazoa > Arthropoda > Insecta > Hemiptera > Cicadellidae > Allygus > Allygus modestus. Next base: position 132,780,005 of record OY776113.1, on the reverse strand, counting down.
TTTTTAAAACTGTATGTATTAATTTTACTCTAATATAAGTAGGTTTTTTATGTTGGCTATTATTTAATTTATAATGAACATGTGTGGGAAATCTCAAAATGAAAACCTCGTAAGTTTCCTTTTTTCTAATCATGTCTAACCATGAGATTTATATTTAATTTTACTATTCATTTAGTTTAGACAGAAATTTACTTTTCAATTTTCATTCCATGTACGTACATTTATATAATGTAGCATTTTTGTAAATTTATAGTATAAATTGTTTACTAAATATTTCATTAAACTTCACAGTTGATATTATATTATTGATTTATATTTTATTTATTTATATTTATAACATGTAACATTTTTCAAACTGTTTATACATATATACACATATATATATATATATATATATATATATATATATGTACCAAAATATAAGTATTTTTTTGTGTATTATTTAATTTATAATTATTATCAAATATATTTCGTTTGCATAGATGTATAATTGCATTATTGCGGAGCAAAACTCTGCATGCCGCTCTCGTAACGCCGACAGTGATACCCTTTTTATACTAGAAAATTACTCACTATGTTTATTTGAAATATTACTCATATTTAGTTAAACAATTAATGGTATTATTGATGAAATTTCGTTCCTAATAAAGTTCTTCATCATTTAAATACAAACGTTATATAAGCAAGTAAAATGGGTTAAATTTGTGCGATTTAGTGTTGCGGGATAAAACTCCGCATGCGCCCTCTTCCGTTTTACCGGTGAAGCGCCCACTCGAGGGTTAACAATTGTTGTGTGCACGATTTTAAATTGTATAAATTAAAGAAATAATTACTCTCTGTTTTTTTTATTGTTATTTTTGATCATTTAAGATTACAAACTTTAAATTTTAGTAGTTTTGACAGCAACGATAGCAATAAATTAGGCAGAAATAACAAGTGTTATATTCTGTATTTTGTAACGTGACTGATGCACCACGAGAGGAAGATTGGTAGGTACAACTGGGAATATTCATTTTTTTTATAAGCATTGTCCGTGGCAAAAATGAGTTGTTCACTTATTATTCCTGCATTCCTGCCAGTTGCTTGTTTATGTATGCAAATATTTAATGAGGATAATCAACTAACATCACTTTAAAATATCCTATATTTTATAATATTCTTATTTCAAATTACTAAGTTTTTTTTGCACTTTGTTATTTTTATTGTAAATTTTAGTTTAGTATAAATACAGATCCTGCTTTCAGATGTGATAAAAACTATGCATATCAAGAGGGCTAGCCATTGCATCGGTTAAATGCCTTTCACTCAGTGTACTGGTAGCGATAGATGGCAAAGGGGGGTGGGGCCCAGCCAAGTCATTTTGTCTGAGGTCCGTCAAAGATGTCTACGGCCCTGCATAAACCCACCTTTACATTCGAAAAAAAATACATGAATCCAATATGGCGGATCCAAGATGGCAGCCGAAAATATGAATTAAGTCAAAATGAAGTGTAAGTGGATCAACAATGATCGGCGGTCGTCCGGAGTCGATATCTTAAGAATTGTAGAAAAAAGCAGGAGGGACTCATTTAAAACTCATCCTGTATATTTTTGATCTTATGATCTGTGAATCCAATAGTATAAATATCTTGCAGTTTGATGAATACGAGGGTCATCCATAAAATAAAGAATGTTTGCTTAATGCACCTAGCGCAGCTCCCCCATCACCGCTATTGCATTTGTGGCAGTCCACTCACCTCCCCACCTAAGTATGAGCCGAGTCTCGTTGCTATGCGGTCACATATTTCTACAGCTATTCAAAATGGAGGCTGCAATTGAAAATCCCGCCAAATATGAAATACGCAGTATTATTCAGTTTCTGAATTTAAAAATGTTCGGGAATATATAATTTTTTTTAGAAAAACACCAAAGAAAGTTTATCGTGAAAGTGCAAACAAGTCTTCAAGTCGAATATTCAGGGGAAACAATGATGCAACCGGTTTAATGAAAGAAAATCCATCGTGAACTACGAGGATCGGCGTGGCAGGTCATTGCTCGTTAAAGATGATTTGAAAGAAAGACTTGAGGAAAACCGCTGCTAAAATCTTAGCACATTACATCAATTTAAGATCTTGTTTTTGTGCTCTTTCACCATAAAATTTCTTTGGTTTTTTCAAAAAATGTCTAAGTCTGGGCATTTTTTAACTCAGAAACAGAACAACACTGCCTATCTCATATTTGGCGGGATTTTCGTTTACCGCCGCTATTTTAAATCGCTGTAGAAATAAAACGTGTGACCGCACAGCAACGAGACTCGGCTCATACTTTGGTGGGGAGGTGAGTGGACTGCCACACTCGCAATCGTGGTGATGAGAGAGCTGCGCTAGGTGCAGTAAGAAAACGTTCTTTACTTTTTGGATGGCCCTCGTATTTGGACTTCTTATAATAATAAAATCTTCAAGTTTCGAATTCGGGACATGAAAAAGTTAATAAGGTAATCTATTTTAATTTGTTATATAAGCTAAAAACTAACTTCTAGCAGCAAAATTGTAGGAAATTAGTCAGTCTATAACTTTGAATCAGAACAATTTTCTACCAGATGTTTTGTTTGTTTATAAATTGATTGTAAACAAGCGCGGCAGTAATTGCTATGCTCAGACTTATATATAGTCGCTTCATTTTGCTCAAAATGCTCTGACCAACAAATCCAATCTCGTCCGTCCCTATTGAAATGTGCTGAAGTGGAAGTTTACACCATAAACCATGTGAGTTTAGAGACTATTTGGATGTATAGCATGATTCACTGGAATTAAATAAAGAGATTGGAAAATGAAGAAGAGATAAAAAAGACTCCCATCCATCTCAGCTAATCTCCAGCAAGTTTATGATTAAGTCTGATAAAGAAGTGAAAAATGGATTAAATTTGGTACCTAAGCATTGTTTGCCACCTTTCAACTATAACATATTTTCCCTTGAATAGGTTTAAAAGAAAACATACATATTTTGGCAGTTGTACTCAATTTCATTATGTTCATGCTGAATGGCTATCTGTGATATTAAAAAGGAAGTTAATCTCCTCACCAAAGATGTTGGGTTTTTTATTTTATTTCAAGTGACATTCTTTTAGGTGTAAAATCTTATTTCTGACGCAAAAGTCTTGTAGTGATAAAAATACAACATATAACAGATAAACACTGATTCAAATAGGCACTTTCATATTGGTACATCAGTCATGGTGGTGCACAACCAGGGCATGATTCGTTTTGCACAGTCGTGTTCCTCTGCATCTGGGACACAACTACAAATGGTTTAGCTATTATTCGTACACGGCCACGGTTGTGTTCGTGTGCACATGCATCCAGAAAGTCATTTAATATGAAAAGGCTCTTACATATTTTATGTGTCTTTTATTTCAGACTGCTGACTGAAAAAATGTCATTGCATTCTTCAGACTATCCTAACCTCACCAAAACGACCCGAAGCCCAGTGTTATACTGTGCAACCTGTACAATGGAAGCGGCCAAGTAAGACTGTTATTCTAATATGCTTGGTACTATACTTTTACATGCTAACCCCGTTATGCCGTATAAAACACCAGCAAGATGATCTAATAATTTTTTTTTACTCTGTAAAGAATTTTTAATTGGTAATTTAGATATTTTTTTCTTCTTGGTGCAAAAACACAATGAAATAAAAATACCTTTGCTGATCCAGTTAAACAAATTAGAGGATTATAACACATCAAATTGATCAATTAAATGTTTTAAACATATTAATTGAAATAAAAACGTGAATGGGACATGGGTTTATTTTAAATGTTTGATGAGCTCAGTGTGGATGATTGATTAATTTCACTTAATTTTCAGGCTTACAGGCATATTATTATAATGGAATTTTCATAAACTATGATGAATGTTTTTATATAAAGTGTGTTATGATGTTTTGCTCCTTAGCATCAAGTTCTTTTTTCTCTTTTGAACTGTGAAAGTAGTGTTCAAGGTACTTCCAAATGTTTTTCTCTTAACCCTTTCAGTGTTAAGCTTCTGGAACGGAGTAATTAAATCTGTGATGTTTTCTTTACTTTTTTAACATTTTGGGACATCTGAACAGGTAAAATACAAAAATAAACATGTTCCTGTTGGCACGCACAGTAAGAATAGGTAAAAAGTATGAAAACACCTTGGATCAGATGTGCAACTCACAAACAGTTTACCCATTCCGTCAACTTAGACCCATGCCGTCCACCGTTTGCTTAATGTCCACACCTCCGCCCCCCCACACATCTCTGTCACAGGTGAACCCTCTATGCATTGCACATAAAAACCACTGACTAAAAAGGAATTCGAACCCTCGATCCAAGATTTACCCCCTGGCCGGCAGGATAGCGCCATAGAAAAATAAACCAGATACAGAAGTGACACGAAGTAGGGAATAAGCGTACACGGGTATCATGGAAATACAGGCGCTGTCGCGTCAATCAAGTCTGAGTTAGCGGTGCCTTGTTGCCAAGTCGGGCAGCGCGGGATTCCTAAATTCCCGCAGGGAGCAAGCTCGGTCGCTTCCGCCCAGCTGGAGAGCTCGCCAAATGGGCAGAAAACGGTCCGTGCATTGTCAGGCCAGACCAAAAGGCAAAACTGAGTAATCCCGAGAGGTGAGCGCGTTGTCGTTTACACGCTTCTGTACATCTTAATAATAATAATAATAAAATGAAACTTATATATTCCTTTTCTGCATGAGTTTCCGCATCAAATAGTAAAAATATATTTTAGTTTAAAATGATGTGTAATTTTTAATAATTAATATACTAGAAAGCTGCAACAGCACGACATGAAAAAGTCAGCAAGCGAGAAACACTTTTATTTTTGAGTTAGAAACAAACTTCCAGCGAGAAAGTTGTAGCTAATTAGATGATCTTAAATTTTCATTCATACCAATTTTCGATATAACTTATAGTTTGTTCAATAATCTGATGTAAATAAGCACTATGTTCAGCTTTACGCGCGCCGCGCCGTCGCGGACCATGGCTCCACGCTGTTCTACCACATCCAGCATAGTAAATGATCCTCAATTTACTTAGATTTTCACCTATAAAATATTAACTATGTACATTTTACTCCATATTGTATTGAGATTATCGTTTTTTAATATAGTTTTCAATGTTGATAGAAAATTCAGTCATTGAGATTTAATTAGGCTCATGAGGAATCTTATAATTTGATATGTAAAGTAAATTAGGTAGTAAATAGTAAGAGACTTATTTGTAAGAAAGAATAAAAAATTATATTATACGATAAAAATTATCTGATTAGTGATTATATACTCGGGAAGCAAACACTGGTTTTAATCGATAAAATACTTTAGTAAGAAAACATAACGTTACCTTTTTATAAAACAAAACCTACTTCCTTTTAAACTATCTGTTACTTAAACATTTATTCCCACTCCAAATCCGAAAGCTTCTTAGCCGTAAATGAATTGTTGTAGCTAAAAATTTGATTAAAATAACGAATAAATATATGTTGTATATAACAACTCAAAACTAATCCTCTATATCAGCAATACAACCAATCCTATACAAATATGTTTGGCGTTAAAAGTAGAGGAACATTAAGGAACTTGGATACGAAGGATACTTAGTTCAGGGTTTCTACAGAATTTCAATTTTATATTTCCCTGATTTTCCCTGACCCTTCTGTCTTCGCATTCTCGCATTATAAACAAGCGTGTGTGCACAGTTATTATATATTTAATATGTAAAACATTTTTTCTATATCATAGTATATTATAGTTAATAAATCCAAATTAAATAAATTGATCTCAATGAATAAACTCCTTAGGAATCCTTAGATCATCAGCCAACATGTATCGAGTAAAGCAAATATGGCAGCTATTGAGTCGTAAATTATTATTTTTCGATAAAAATCAAGGTTAAGTACGCGAAGATCGAGATATTTATACTAATATTGAAAACTACACCGGTTTTTACTTCATAATTAGAGGTTAAATACATTTGAATTTAGTACCATAAGATAAATAATTTATCCTGTAATACGATTCCGAAAACCATTTTACAATAAAAAAATCCTCGCACCGTAAACCTCATTTAACTGAGCACGCGTCGCCAATAACCCATAAGGGTAAACACACAGACAGCGTGGCGTTTCCACCAAGAACAAACTGTTTTGTTTTTCCAAGCGTTCTTGAGCGGGGCGTCGCGTCCGATGGATGTCGAACAACTGATTCCTGAAGTATTTACCCACTTTATCAATTTATTTCTTAATTTGAGGTCTAAATTGCCATAATATAATTTATGGTTAAGTCTATATTAAATTATCAGGGTAGGCCTATATACTTAAAATACTAATTACTAGAATCTTGATCCAAACTTAAAATTACAAACTATTTTAGAATTGATGTTATATATTCGTTGTTGATTTAATTTAAATATTCTTGAATTTTGTATGGGAATTTATTAATATGGTATTGCTTTGATTTAATCTTGAACTGTCGTATGTTGTTTATAAAGATTTTTTTCCTAAATAACTTTTATTATAAACGATGATTGATAAGTAGTATGGGCATCGTTGTCGGAATGTGTTCCGGAGATATTAAGATATAATGTTGAATTTGGATGTGGCAAGTCTACAAGGTTGATATTTCCCGTGTTATAATTATGAATTTGTCATCTTCAAGGTTCGAATAATACACATGTTGCTGCTTGTAAAATAAAAATTGACTGTAACGATAAAATATTTATTTTTTTAAATATTAGTTTGCATGATTTTCTTTCTGAGGTACACAAAAAGTTATTATATGTTACTTTTGCATTTAAAAACAAATGTTGGCGCATTTGGGCATGAACCCCATATAATTATATGAACTAATTAGTTCATCATATGAGATATTTGAATGGATATACAGGGTGTTTCAGAATTCGTGTCGGATACTTTAGGGTATTGTTCCTGGATGCTTGGTAAGCTCATAAATAATAAGCATTTTTTTTAAATATGCGTAAGTGGCTGTCGGTCTGTCTGTATGTGTTTTAAAGAAAATAATTTTTAATTTTGAGTATGTTTAAAATAAAGCTTTAAAACTCTGTATATGGGTTTTAATTATCAATGTACATAAGTGGAATTTTTTCAAAATTTTAACTTCGAAATTCAAATTGGCGGCAACTTTAAATTTTCAAACTTAAATATCTTAAAAATAGTTTATTTTACAACAAATTAACAAGAAAAACTTTCTTTTTTAAATTTTATTCTATATAAGTACAGATAAATTGCATTCCAGTTGGTTGATAAATAACAAAGTTATTCCCACTTGTGTGATAATTACAACTACTATTGAGCATTTTTTTATCAACCAATTGGAGTGCAAGTTATCTGTAATTATGTAGAATAAAATTTAAAAAAGAAAGTTGTTCTTGTTAATTTGTTGTAAAATAAACTATTTTTAAGATTTGAGTTTGAAAATTTAAAGTTGCCGCCATTTTGAATTTTGAAAAGATAAAATTTTGGAAAAAATTCCACTTATGTACATTGATAATTAAAACCCATATACAGAGTTTCAAAGCTTTATCTTAAACATACTTGAAATTAAAAAATATTTTCTTTTAAAACACATACAGACAGACTGACAGCCACTTACGCATATTTAAAAAAATGCTTATTATTTATGAGCTTACTAAGCATCCAGGAACAATACCCCAAAGTATCCGACACGAATTCTGAAACACTCTGTATATGCATAATATACCATTTTATTTATGTCTAAAATGCAAAATTTAGAAAGACATTTTATCAAAAAAATCCCTGAACTGGTATTTTATTTTGCAAATTTTATTGATATAAAAGATTTGATTGTAATTTTAAACCTCGATTTTTACACTCATCAGTTGCCAGTGGTATTGTTGAGTTGCTAAGTAGAAGATGTTGACTTAATTCATTATTAAACTGTTTATTACATTATAATTATCCTTTAGAAACGTATTACTACTGTGTTTGTTCATATAACATATAATCAAAATAAAGTGTCAAATATGTAGTCTGAATTTTGACTTTCTCTCCCTGTACATAATAAATAGAGAAAGTATGTTTTCGCCAAAATTTTAGAATATGAGTTATTGGTAGAAATATTCATTCTGAGGTTCCCTGAACCCAAAACAGTGTTTTTCAAGGTGACACGTGTCTGTCTGTGTTAGTGATGGTCAAAACCAGAAATTTCAAATCTCGAAACCGAAACCAAAACTTAAAAAATCGAATCTCGAAACTCAAAAGTCAAATTCCAAAATCCTATTTACTTGCCTGGTTTTGGTTATGAAAAATAAATCCAGTTACTCCAAAGAAACCAGTTAACTTACTGCCATTCTCGAAGTATCCTAGAAAAATATTAGTTTCAGAACTTCTAGTGAACCAATTATTTGTAGCTTAATTATAAACTTTGGTTAGAGTTGTTCTTTCACAAATAAAAAATCAATAATCCACAAAAGGTGAAGGTAGACGACTGATGACAGTAGGCTTTTGACCTTCACATTATTAATCAACACCCGGGCGTGATTTCTGTTAAAAAAACAATGACACAAAAAATCTCGGCAGTTTTGAGTTTTGATTCACGAAACTCGCCGATCGAATCTCGAAACCGAAACTTTTCCAAAGTTTTGGTGGTTTTGAGTTTTGGTTTTGACACATCACTAGTCTGTGTACATACCTAGAGACCACACCAATCTGCCGATTGGTATCAAATTTGATATGTAAGTATTCCACAGTATCTCAAGGATTTCTTTCATTTTTCATGGTTAATTATCCCCCCACAACGGCTACAAAACATGGCAAATCGAAATTTCTCATAAGTGGCTACCTGATCTACTCCCATTTTTCTGTTCCACGCGACAATTTCATTTTTAATTACAAATTTCAGAGATATAAAATTGTAGTGTTGCAAAGTGTTTGACGCTCTTTCTTGACGCTGCTGCACGCTGTCTGTGTGAGAGGTCCACGCGCCATGCGACGCCACGCTGTCTGTGTGTTTTTACCCTAAGATGCTGTACTGAACGTTGCGACGAGTTCTACACTTAGGAGACATGTCTGAGCCCGGCCGGACCGAATTTTAGTCTATCCCGACTATGGGCGCCAGCTCTCCATGGTTTCTACCTCGCTGGTAGGCGGAAATGCTGATCTGATAAACGTGTGGCTGTGGCAGTGAAGATCACTTTCCCGTTGTATGCACTGGAAGTGGAGGATGTGCAAAAATCACGTTTCGAACTGATCTGTTATTTATTACATTTCTGGAATGTTATTATTACAGAAGGATAAAACATGAACTGCATTAGACAAATTCAACCTTTTAAATTCCGTAAATTGCAATGATGATTAACAATAAAATACCCCATTGCAGAAAACCTGCATACTCAGAGAATTTCAAATGGTACTTCACTACGTCATGAACCACTTACCAACCTTCATCAAAGCATATTCATAAATAAGTGTTCGTTAGTTTTCGAAAGCACTTAGCAAATTTACTTTTGATATCGGTGTAAAGTGTAAAGCCATCAACTCTCTAACTCGCTAGACTAATCTGTCTGAACCAACGGAAATATTCATCAATTGCAGGGAGACTGCGGGGACAAAAATATTCCCGTTTTCCCTCATCTGAAGCTTCATGACTTCAATTACGTGGCCGAGCGTGGGTAGCGATTTGTAATTCCGGATCTTGCGAGTTGACCCTTCCTAATCCTCACTAATGAGGATGGCGGTTTAGCTATTTCAAATATACCCAAAAACGGGTGGCGGTTTGGCTAGTCAGGGAAACATCCCTGGTATCGAATCAGACAGACACGTGATAGGGGCGTGTTCTTAGGATTCACACTGATAGCCTGCCCCCTCCCCAACCATTGTCGACCCCCTCTTCTCCCACTGTCAACCCCTATGTCATTGCCACCAACCTAGTGGTTTTGTTTCCATCTTTGACATTACAGGGTTTCTTTGGTTTACAATTGCCACATTAACGCAATATCGTGCAGAACGATAATTGATTTTAGTATTCAAATGGTATTGTGAAGCTCAAACACTGGTCTATCTATGCTGTAGATGCGGGCTCTTGTACTATGATACGTCGACACAATAATACACAACTAAAACAAATTCCGTAGTATTTTGATGAATAGAGTTTTAACTTGAAAATAAAAGAATGATTCGTTGATTACTATTTGGACTCAGCCCTCGTGGAGATTGTCTGTACAGTTGTATTGTTTTTGTCCAAAATGCCGTATCAACTACAAAATCGTACCACAATTAATTGTGAATGCTGCTTTTTGGTGGAGATGTGCGCTTGTCCAAAATGCCGTATCAACTACAAAATCGTACCACAATTAATTGTGAATGCTGCTTTTTGGTGGAGATGTGCGCTTATCACGATGCACTTCTTACCGCGACATAATACGAAAAGTAAAGTATATTTTTAATATTTATTTTATCAATAGAAACGGTTTCCTCGGTTGTTCCGTTCGTGTGCACAATAAATTACTTGCTTTTTAAAATTCTTAAAAAAATAAACTGATTTTTGAATGATATTTCTTTTACATTAAAAGGGAATTTCTATGCAGGACTTAGCCTACTTTAATTTAAACACGATTAAATTTTAAAATGTAGATAACATGTTGATATGTTAGCAGCCGATGCCATACAAATTTACTATAAATACTCTGAACAAATTAGCTATTCACGTAGGAACAAGTTGCTGTAAAATATTAAATTCAGTTATAAAATGCATTACAATTTAATCGTGAAACATAGTTTACTTTTAAAATTATGATTTTACTTATTTTCTGTAACCCTTTATTTATAAATCAGGGTATGTTTATAAAACATACAGACAGAGCATAAGCTTTTAATCTTATTATTGACGCGAAACCCATCCACTAAAACTATTCTTGAACTAAAAAATGTTTTAAAGAAATCGTCAGTCAATATTAAACGTACCGGTATCCCAGAAGATTTTAAATGTATTTTTAAAGTTGGTAAATTGATAAATTAACATTGAGACACAATCTTTAGCATCATTGAATAGAAAACTAACCAGAGAAGTAGATAATGCGAAGAGCACGTAAACACTGCACTCAATACGACAAGCGCCAAGCAGGGTGAGGGAATTTTTCCCTACCGGCTGGGCCGGCCGGCCAGCCGGCTGGAGCGCACAGACAGGCAACGTCGCTTGGCCGGTTTTGCTCGCAGCGCCTCGTATGATCTGTCCGGTTGAATTAACAATTTCTTGTTAGCAAATTTTAGCATTACGTGACACTTCTATACCTGGTTTATTTTTCTATGATCGCGCCTCAGACCTCACAGCCACTGATCAGACTAGCAGCTGTGTTAGACCGGGTGGTTATAGCTTAGGTGCTAGACAAGGTAGTTCAGTTTGTGTCTGCCAAGTTACACCACTTGTCAGACGCAGAATGCAAACAGAGATAACGGTGCAGTTGCTTATGCAGCTATTAACTATGTTTTTTGGTGGCAGATTCAAAAGCCGATATATTGATGTATAGCACCCCGTAGCAGAATGTTTTCATACTTTCTGCAGCAGGATGTATGAAATCCCAAAAAAATTAGCCCAAGCCTAACACTATTTAACATAGGCCTACCGCAAGCATTGGAATTCAATACATTTTTGGAACCAAATAAAGCCTCTTATAAAAAGTAGTAACTAAGAAAACGAACTTAAAGGAATCCAAACTTAGTTGAAAGCTCTCCAAATGATTCCCATCTTCAGAGTACAACAGAAAATGAATTAGAACAATCATAAAATACAAACAATCATAACAATACTAACATTTTAGAATAGTAGACATTCATAGAATAGTCAGGTAGGACAGAATAAATATAATTAAATAACCAAAGTTGCATTGGAAAATAATTTCCCGATATTTTCGCTTGATATTTAACGAGAAATGTCAAGTGAAGTATCGCATATGAATTTTTCAGATTTTATTAGAATAACTTTTTCTAAAAAAAGGACTAAACAAATAACCTGCTCACCGGATAAGGCCATAACCATATCAAAGACCTGGCCGCAGATTATGACACTATCTGGAGACGAGGCCTTCTGGTTAAGTTTTATTGTCTAATCCCCTGCCCTTCCCTATTGTGTCTCCTCAGCTCAATGCTATCTAGTAGGTTAGTCAAAGTATATCTAGGGAGCAGGGAAAATAACTTTTAGACAACTCAAGGACGGGCTGCCGCAGAGATCAGTGCTTGCCCTTCTTCTATTCAATGTGTACACTGCTGTCATTCTACTTACTCATTCCAGGAAGTTCATCTATGCCGATGATATTGCCTTGGCGTATCAGCACAAGGAAATACAGCAGGCTGAGACGGCACTAACCAACGACCTTGCCACCCTCAAAGAATATTTTAGAACCTGGAAGCTAAATCCAAACCCAAGAAAAACTGAAGTCTCATGCTTTCGCTTAACCCTTTGAGTGCCGCGGCGTCATGGCCATTTGTTTTGCATAAATTGCCGGGCTAATTTCAATGGAAAATGTAGTAGTTTATAGATAGAGGTATCTATGTAATTTTTATTTATTTTGTGCCTGAATAAATTATCTATGAAATGGTATAAAGTAACTACAACATCAACGTAAATTGGGACTAAAAATAACCTTTTTATATATAAAAAAATTAAAATTTTTACCTCCCTCAGGAAGTAAGTCCATTGAAGTCCCAAAAATCACCCCTACAAACAACCTCCCAGTTGAGAGCAACAAACTTTTATCCACAAGCTGACTGGATTTCCCCCTGGGAATCTTTCAAAGGTTGGAATAGATTCCTAATGTCCGATCCTACTTCAGCGGTAGGTGGAATGAACCTTCCTTAGAAGTAGTGGGCTTTACTCAATCGCTTTCGCACTAGGATGGGAAGGTGCAATTACTGGAAATTTTAATGGGGTATGACACACGATCAGTCTTGTGACTGTGGGGCAGAGCGTCAAACTATGGACCACATAGTTAATGACTGTCCCCCGAGTGATTTTCCTGAAGGATTGGTCTGCCTTAATGGAACAAGTCAGCCTGGACGCCAATGGCTTCGTGCTCTGGATTTAGCTCTGTGATGGGAGATCCTTTATTTTTTTACAATTTTTTCCCGAACTTAACGCTGGTAGATAGATAGATCATACCAAAGTTGTTATTTGTTGTAAACCCCGAAATAGAAGGCAGATACAGATACATAAGCCATGCAATATATATATACTTTAAACAAGGAATCGTTTTAGTTTCCTTGACCTATACCATGCACCTCAGTAACACTACTTACCAAGTTGTAGTACCAGTAGCTGCACTACAGTTTGCTAAAACTCATTATTCAGACGCAGAAAATCATCAATATATTCACATCACTGATTAGAGACGCATGATCACCTGACCTATCCAAGCGATGCACTACGAGGAAATGAGCATCCCGCAATTTTTATATCATTGTTTTTGATGTTACGTGTTCTTCAAATTTCACAGATTTTCCTTGGCGTTGGTTTTGAAAATAGCCTCCACAAAACATTACATGTAAGATTGGTTGCTTATAAAATAAATACAATTATTTATTTCCCACTAGAAATATTGCTTATGTGTGCCAATGCAACTTGAAGTATCGGAACGGACAATTCATATAGTTTTTCCAAGTAGCCTATTATATACTTATATTGCATCGCACCCTGCCATATCGAAATATTGCGATACAACACATATCACACATCACTCACTAGCACAAGTAGTCTGCAAGTATTTGTGAATACCAGAGATGTGCTAAACAGTTACTTACACGAAACAGATGAAGCACTGCAGCTAGACCTGTTGCACTTGATTCTAGGCAACTGACATACAGTAGAGAAGACATGTAAACAGTCCTAAGCAAGTGCAAGTCAGCAGTCAGTTGGTAGTGAAAAAAAGTGCCAACTATCTGCTGACTTGCACTTGCTGAGGACCTTTTACATGTCTTCTCTACTGCTTGTCTGTTGCCTATAGTGTTGTTAAAAGCTAATTTATTGAATTTGTTTATGTTTATGATCTTTATTTTGTGTTGTGGTGTGACAGGTTAAAAGCTAATTTTTGAATTTTATGATATTTTAGTTTTTTTGTTTTTGTCATGAATACACAATTTTAGTAATATTTTTATTTTTATTGGTTTCTTTTATATTTTTTTTTTGAATTTTTGATATGGATACAAAATTAACACTATTTGGACAAACAGACTCACAGTAAATTCAAACGGGGCGAAGCCCGCGGGTGACTGCTAGTTTGAATATATAACAAATAAGGAAAGTTTGAATTGAAGATGTGAAATAAAAGCAAACTTCTTGAGCATTGCACTTGTACTTAAAATTGTTCTACTCACTTTAAGATTCGTACTACTTTGCTCCAAATAATAAATGAACTAAAACTCCTTCTCACTATTTACAATGCAATGAATATTAAGTTTTATAATGTGACTGTTCACGGCAAAAGCGGTTTTGCAGTGATATGAGTATGACGAGAGACAACACAGGCAAGTGCATCGTTTGAAAGAGCAGAGCGGACTGTGTGTGGAAAATGATCGCCGTGGTCAGTGAAATGGTAGACACTGATAAGAAAGGTATGATGGGTCAAGGTGCATTCACCTGAATCCTAGTGGCAGTTAAGGCAACTTCTAGGCCCTATTAAAAACTAAATATAACTTATTAAGAAATGGAATTAAAATCTGTATCACACACTTTCATTTCAGTTTTATTTTCTTACTTTTCAGATGGATTGTTATTGGCAGCGATCAAATGATACAACACACTAATTTAATGTGCGACGCCTGTTTCCACACCTTTCACTACATAGGCACTGAGAAGATTGGAAACTTCAAGGCTTACCGTTATAGGCAGAGGGCAATTTTATATCATTAAATTAAACCATGGCTCCAACTTTCCACATGCGTGCCTTACAAAGACTGCTAGATGTCTACTATTTTATATGAATATAAATAGTTGGGTTACTGTTAAGCGATATTAGTATTTTAGTACTAATACATCTGTTATTAATAATTTTTATTATTAGTATTCTTATTAAGTTAAGAACTTGTGCCTGTCTGGCACTTTGCGGACAGAATTTGTTTTGGATGGAAGCAGATTCAATTAAATTAAATAATTCTTTACTGAAGTGTGCACAGAGGTACTATTTCGTAGAGTCAAAAATTAATACTATTCTAAATTTTAACTAAGTTGACAATATTCTGGCCTTTATATAGACAAAATGTTTCTTATCAGCTCTTTTTAGAAGCACTTTAGTACAACAATTCAACAGATTTTTTGTCCTGAGAGGAAACAGAACTATAATTTACAATTGTAGTACAATAATTACTAATTTTAAGTAGATTACTAAGAATTGTATTATCTTTTTTATTGATATATTATTTTTACAATGTTACTTTTTTCCTGTTGCTGAATTTATGATATTCCAGATAGTTTTTGGGCTTCCTAGAAAAATGATATTGAAATTCAGGAACACAAACTATCTCTATAAGCTGACTATAATAAGAATATTGTGACAATTTATATACAGGTTTTGTACTCACAAATAAAGAATTTTTTTATTTGATTTTAATAACATTTTTAGAACGCTTAATCTGGTTATCATACTACTTTTTTACTTTTAAGTTTTTTCTTACACTCTTTGTTTCATACCATATGTAATTTTGTCAGTTTCAAGTTGTTAGTTAATCAAGCACATTGGTTCATACGAATGATGTCCTTTCTTTCTTCTATCAAACTTTGATTATTATTCAATTATTTTTCAAGCTTTTAAGTCTGCTTTTAGGAAATGCCACAAGTAATAGTATCAAAAACTTAATTTTTCAACAGAAGAAACAATAGTCTGCCAAATCTTGGCATCTATGTAATAAGACTTTTCATTGTTAATATTGTCATTAATTATTTAAAACACTGTCAACATTGTTAAGTTATTCCTAACATCTTCTGTTTTTATTTTCCTTGTCATGCTGTATGCAAACAATGTCTGGCCTGATTTCAAGAAGAATGAAGTGGCAATCTGTGTGCTAAACTATCAAATCAGTATTGAGCATATTTTTTTAAGGCTGATTTATAAGTAAGACTGATTTCATCTAATCTAGATCAAGAATTACATGTATGTTCTATTATTTAGTTTATGTGTTATATTAAGCTTCAAAAATAAAATCATTAAGCTATCACTTGTGTACTCATTTGATAAACCTGCAAATTTTCTCCTCTACCCATCATGGATTGGTTCTATATTTTATTTTTATGTCAAATTTAGTTTTATCCTGAACTCACTAGCTGTTCAAAAAAATAAATTCCTAAATTACAGGCCTGCCCAGAGAAATTTCGGACCCCTGGGCAAATAATAGTATGGACCCCCTTTACCCCTTCCAGTGTATAAAGTTCAATATGTTAGAATTATATATTATATGCGTATGCACGGGCGGATCCAAGGGAGGGGTAACCCTCCGCCCCATAACCTTAAAATTATTGTATTTTAATCTTGCTATTTAGGCCTTCAATTAAAGTTTGAATACATCCTAACGAAAATTGAGTAGCTTAATTTAAATTTAATCGTTTTCAAAATTAAGAAAATCATAACTGATGTGATTTTGGTAAATTAATTATTGTGCCGGGGGGGGGGGGGGTATTTTTCTGTGACCCCCCAACCTGACCTCTGGATCCGCCCCTGTGCGTTTGTGTGTTTATATGTTTGTTATGGTAGTATATGCACAAGTTTACAGAATAACTTATAATGAATTTTCCTACGTAACTAAATTCATGATATATAAATATCAAAGTAAAATTATTATAGTATTTTACTCTTACTTTCTTATTTGTAACTTTAACGAAGAAGTTAAACTTCTTCCACTCATTTTGAGACTAACTTTAACATTGCGTTTAATTTAAAAATATAAAAAAGTTGTACATTCTACAATCATGTTTCGTTCTCAATAGAAACTAACATTTTATTTATTTATTTATTTTATTTTTTATTCAATAGTATTTCATTAGGATATTACAGGTTGTTAGTGCGCACAGTTTTTCCTGCACTATCAAAGATTGACAGTATTGTTTTTTTTTTTCTCCTGAGAGCACTGAAAGAATGCTCTGCTTCTGCTACTGACACTGGAAGGGTGTAGGTTAAACGGAAAGCAATGCACATATTTGGAATCCGCAACTCAAGTTTCAGTCTCATATTCAGTTTATTTAACAGATTATCAACTTAAAATAATGTTCACAGGCCTTTCTTGCCACTGTCCATCTTATGCTTTCTTTCTTTCTGTTTCTGTGCACCAGACTTGTGATTATAATTATCCATATTGTTCTGAACTTCAATTACTATAAAGGTGACTGTTTAAACATTACTAAACAGTAATACATTTAATTTCAAATCTCAAAAATATTGACACCCTCGCATAAACATAACCTCAAACACTGCACACTCATAAAAGAGCAGACAAAGACTGGCGGCGGCGGTTGGGGATTGGGGATGAGAGGCAAGGTAACGTGACGGTCAAGACTATGGAGGGCGGAGGGTTAGTGACCTTGACACCAGCTAGTGAAGTGCGACACGGGAAAACAAAACGTATCGACATAAAACATCAAATATCGTACCATCGTAGAACGTCTCGGGTTTGTGTATTGATTATTATGTTGTAATACGCAAAATTCAATAGTCTGTTTTTTCTTTAACTTCTACGGGCCTCGCTGATAACCAAAAGTAAATTGTAGTCTTTAAAAATCAACCACCCGCCTCGGGCCCCTGGGCAATTGCCCCCCTTGTCTCACCCTCTGGGCGAACCTGCTAAATTATACAGTGGGACATGGGTAATACAAACCCCTACTGACTAGTAAGAAAATGAAACTATCCAAACAATTTCAAATGGTGTTTCCCCTATAGAGGAAATTTGCTAAAATTTGTAATATTGTAATGAAAATGCTAGAGATCAAGTGACAATTTTAGATAATTTTGAAATAGCCACAAAAAATTTGATAACTTTTGTCATCCCGAGTGTGATTTCATTATTCAAGTAACGATGAAGTTCACTTCTTTCAGTTTAATATCCTGTGTCTTCTTCCTCGGTAACATTAGTCAGTGACTTGACCGTAGTGAATTCCCCAGCAATGGCAGGCAGCTCCTGATACATTTTCTTACAGCCCTTTTAGAGCAGCCTCCTAAGCAGTGTTTTTAGAATTTGTGTTGCCACTTTTTTCTCTAACAAGCTTTCCTGGCCTCAGGCTTTTCTAGTGGTGCCAAGGTTCAAACACAGTATATACTCAACAATGTGCTACTAAAATAATGCAACTATAATACATTATCTGCTGCAATGTTGTACATTATAATAAGGTTAGGAGGACGTCCAGTCATGATCGAAAGTAGGTATGGGGTACTAGGCTTGAGAAAACAGCACCAAGATATGAAAAAGCCTTTTCTAATGTAAAATCCTCATAAGAATAACATATAAATTTTCTTTAGTAACTTGCTTAATATTTGTCAAATTAATGAGGGAGGCTTAATATCACGTGGGCTTTTTTACGTGCTATTGTTGTTTATGCATTAACTTTGATTTGTTACTCTTTTGGGCCCAAAACATCAAATTAACATTTTCAAACCCCAAAAAAGTCGGTTAAGGTATTCCAATTGTTTTTTTGCCCTATTTACCTTGCCCAATTGATTACGTATCAAAAGGAATGTCTACCAAATTCGAAGTATTATGGGGACAATAAATGTTACCTCTATATACTACATTCATTTTTAGCGACTCCCCAAAATGTGTTCAGGGAGTCAAGTTTTACTATGTGCGGGTCATGCTAATAGCTCACTTTTCCATAGAAAATTCTCTATTGAGTGTAGTACAATTCATCTGTTCTTTAAATATCATTGCCCTGTTTACTGTTGGCTACATCTTTGGCGGTACCACTGTCTCATCTCTGTCGTACAAATAACTTATTATTTAAGAAGGAGCATAAATAAATAATGTCCTGCAATATAACCTTTTTTCATGATTGCTATATATTTCTACGAAGTGTATCATATTGTCAACACTTTGTACTTTTATCCTTTTCCCCTTTAAAAAATAATTTACTTGCAGTACAGTTTAAATTTTTAAATTTCAGTAAAAATTGTCACTTTTTAAACAAAAAAAAAACATCTTTCTGAATTTTATCATTTTCAGATTTACCTGTATTTTACTAACAAATTGACTATGCATATTATAGGTATCATCCGTTCTGCAATTTACTGAAAATTATTGTTTTAATGTCTGCAAAATCTCAAAAGTAACAGGGGCAATGAGTAGCTCACCATTGGGCAGTCGAAGGGTTATGTCCGAGACCATGATAACTTTTCGTTTGAAGCCTCCAAATGCCAAAACACCATTCGTTCAAATTTGTATATAGGAATTATAAATATAAATATGTTTGTGTGACAAAAATTGTATTTGACTAGCTGCCATTTCCAATTCAGTTGTCCGTTTATTTCTTTGGGTTTTATTCAGATGATTTGTTTATATAGTATGGAGAACATTAGACAACATCTGATGTTAAATTGAGTAATGGTATGAATAAACTTGATGCATCCATGAATATATATTCCACTAATACTAGTAATTTAAGAGATCTCTCCCAATAAACTTCAAGTAGCTGATGTTCAACCATAGTATATGTAACTCTGTTTGTGGATGATACCACCCTTGTGTTGAGAGGCTCTAGTCAACCAGACTAAGGTTAGGTCAAACCAACTTATGGATACAGAATCGTGGTTTGAGTGTAACGGTCTGCAGCTAAATCCAGAAAAAACTCAATCCCTAGTCCGTAGCTTGGCGAGGGATGCACCTCAGAGTGGACTGGTGAAGTTGTTGGGTTTTGTGCTTGATCTAAAGCTTACTTGGTGGGACCACTTGGCACATGTCAGCAGCAGAAAAATCTGCTATCACATCTCACATCTGCTATTGAAGTTGCAGCACATGGTTACTGAGCCATACTTGGTCACTGTTTATCATACCATATTCAATTGCCACTTGAGCTAAGGTCTGCTGCTGTGGGGTCATGTGACTGAGACTCCAGAAACGTGCCGTCATGCTGATAACTTTCAGTGAACGCTTGGCCCGCTGTAGGCCAATTTTTGTCAGACTAGGCATCTTGACCATCTACAGCCAATATACCAAGTGATTAAAAAAGAATGGTGCAAAACTAAGCATGTGGTATTTCTGTTTGCATTAATTAAAAAAATTGATTGCTGTATTGATAGAAATAGTATAAGTTTTTTTTGAATCGGTTGCTTGGTTAACTAACACTGATGTATTTTTTAAATGGGTATGACAAAAGAAAAAAATGTGTCTATTGGTCTCTCTGGAAATCTAGATAGGCCTCTGTTGCGCTGGCCCCCACGATCGCCGGACTTAACTCCTGGTGATTTTTTTGTGGAGTTTCATCAAAGATTTAGTTTACTACTCTCCCATGCCTCAAAACCTGGATGATTTAATAGAGTGTATAATCAAGAAGTGCAATCCATAACACAGGATATGTTACAGCGTGTGGGCAGAATTGGAGTATCGCTTGGATGTATGCATGTTTTAGTGTCAATTGCTATGTGATTAAACCAACCTTACTTTTGCACCATTCTTTTTTAATCACCCGTTATCCTGACATGCCTATTGCACATTAAAGTCAACATTGATGACCTGACCCCCAGAGGTGCAACCCATGACCACCAAATGAGGCAACGTGATCTCTTGGATATTCCCAGAGCAAGGCTGACTAGGACCCAAAGATCTTACGCAGTCACGGCAAGTACTTTAATAGGCTCCCTTCATCTTTCTCCAAGATTCTTGACAAAAACAATTTCAAGAATAAGCTTATTAAGTACATCAAAAGCAAACAAACTACTCACTGGATGACTTCATGCAAGATCCGTTGTCGGGCCTCGTCACCGCCTAAGGCCTATCCAAGGCTTAGTTTTAGTAATGTTTTTTTAGTATTAGTTGAAAAGTTTTGTTAGTGTGACAGTATGTTTTGAAATCTTGACGCTATCAATCCCCATTGGGGTAAAAGATGAAGAAGATGGTAATAGTCATGTTCAAACTTATAGCAAATGGGTTTAAAAAATGAAAGTCAACATAATCTACATAAGCCTTTTATTCACTAAATTAAAAGCATTGAAAAATTACAACAAATCAACAATATTAGTATACAAAATGTTGTCAGTCTTAACAATTAAGTTAACAACATAAGACAAATAAATGGTTAACACAAAATACAAATTATTTTAAAAATAATACTGGTCTTTAAGATATTGTGAGGGGAGCTAATTTAAAAACATATAGTTTTGATCTAGGCAAGGATAAGTGTTAAAGAGATTTTATTACACATTACTAAAACTATTCGAGCAAATCATGTGCCTTTCAAGATTCAACTGACATATATACATGCTCGACTCCCAAGGCTTAAATAACAGGGTGTCTACCAGTCACGGAAGTCCCCGAAAAGTAATGGATTTTTGTGTGAAGCCACCAAAAGTCACGGATTTTGACGCTTAAGTCACGGAAAAATATCCATGTCAAAATTAAATAATTACGAGAGTGAATAATTTATTATCAATTAATCATCGATGTTCACCCTAGTGCCAGTGACTTCACGATTTTACCAATTTAAACTGCTGATTGTAGTATCAGTTGTCTGCGTTTTGACGGGAACAAAATTATTGTACCCATCTATGTCTTATGTGCTGGCGTCTCAACAAAGCCGAAATACACACTGCAACGTAAAAAGCCAGGTAGACGTTAGCAATCCTGGTGCCTGGTAAAAGAAACCAGAGCGTTTGGGCAGATTTGTTTACTTTAGCGCCAATCAACGGTCGCCCAGAATGTTACGTCAGAAGATTGTTTTTATGGACAGACAACACGAGTGCTAGTGAAGCAGCCCATATCCTGCACGATCACAATATACCGCCCTACCTGCCTAGCTGATACTATATTTTGTCGATTGCATCATCTCAAATCTCACTAACTCTCGTCGTTGAGTGGTAGGATATGAAGGTTACGAGAGTGTTAACGCTTGCCAGAAAAAACTTGTTGCTTAGGCATTAGATTACATGGTAGTAAAAATCAAATTATTAAATATAAATACCACCGGAGATTTAATTATAATTAATTATTAACATCTTTTATGATGTCCTAACATGATGTTGACCACAGCAGTTATCGTTGGAAGAACTGAACAGCATTGAGAGCGAATCGGTATTTGGAACAGACTCCCACTTTAGGATTCAATTTATTTAATTTTAAAACAAATATTTTACTGTTATCATGTAACAGAAACTTTTTTAAACATTGTGAGCGTTAGAAGAATTTAAGAAAGCTCATTTTAAATTGTATGAAAAAGTGTTGTGATTATTTAATACAAAATGTACTAGTAAGGTTATAATTTGGTAGCCTGTTCATTGATCGTTTTATTGAGTTTGAACTTCTAAGCGATTAGTTCAGCAGTTGTTCACACGTGATCGTGATCGTGTGATTGTCACTGACATCACTGTTAGTCTCACGTGTGAATGTGAGTTACTTAATATCAGTGATTTGTGGTTTCATGATTTAGTGGCTAGGCCTAAGAAAAAAGTGGAACTTTTTATTTTAATCTCAAAATGCCTGGTAAGTGTCAGTTTCAAGATATTTGGATAGAAGAAAACCAGTGATGTAAGTGGCTTAGAAAAAAGGACAAGTTCACAGCATTTTGTTATTTTTGTAAAAAAAACTTTTGATGTTTCCCATTCCGGAATAACTGCCATCAAATCTCACGAAAAGGGAAAAAAACACATGCAGTTTGTTTCTAATCTGCACAGTGGTAATCAGTTGACCTTGCATGCATTCAACCCAGAAGTTCCTTCTACCTCAGCACAAATAGACCTGCAATACAGCAGCCAACATTTAAATGTAGGCCTATATCAAAAGTTCTAGTTCAATGCAAGTAGGCCAAGTCCTACCATCCAGCAGCCAGGACTGCAGTATGCCTATAGTAGAATCTTCCACAAATAGGCCTAAGTCAGGGATTAAACATTTTTTAGTAAAAGACCAACATAACCAAGAGTGAAATTTTGTGGTCAGATTTTTTAGTGACTAATCATGTGTCAGCTCGTGCAAGATATTGAGAGAGAACTAAAAAATATATTAAAAGTTTTAAATAGGAATCAGTTTTGTTTTCTCTGATGTAGTTGGAGGATAGTTAAAAATGTGAAAACTGTTATTAGTATGCCTATAAAATATATTTCAATTAGTGTTTAAATTAGGCCTAGTGGTTTTTACATGAACCAAGATTTATTGTGCTTGTGTTTTTGTTCACAACATGGAACGGATACAAGGTATGTGGGTCACTTGTGCATTAAGGAAGTGCACTTGTGCACTGCAATGAAATATCCCTTAACTTTTTTTCTTTGTAATTTTATATCTAGGGTAGACCCTAACATTGTTGTGCTGATTCCATATTAATGTTTACTAAAGTAGGCTTAGGCCTAAGCATCCAAAACTGAATATATAGTCACAGCGGTTGTTATTAGTTTGAAGTTTTGTATCATCGTGAGCTATATTTGATTTTTTTACATAAAACAAAACGGTACGGTTTAATTCCGAGGTCACTGATTTTTAATGCTAAAAGTCACCAAAAGTCCCCAAAAAGTCCCCGATTTTTATTTCAGGGAGCTAGTAGACACCCTGAATAAGATCAATAATAAATAACAATACTGTAAATATGTAAATACATTTTATAAATAGTTTTACAAAAATATAACTGATCACTATGATCTTAAGGCACGAGGGTATTACAGATTCAATCTCTTCCTAATAGCTAAGTTAAAAAATATATATAACTGATCACTATGATCTTAAGGCACAAGAGTATTAGGCCTACAGGTTCAACCTCATACTGCTTCCTAGTAGCTAAGTTGTAAGTTTAACCCTTTGAGTGCCGCGACATCATGGCCATTTCTTATGCATAAATTGCCGGGCTAATTTCAATGGAAAATGTAGTAGTTTACATAAAATATCATATAAAATACAATTTTAGAGGTATCCATGTAATTTTTTATTTATTTTGTTTATGAATAAATTCTCTATGAAATAGTATAAAGTAACTATAATCAGAAAATAAATTGGGGATTAAAAAATATGTTTTTATATAAAACAAATTAAAAATTTGTTTTTTTTTTCAACTTTGACTTTCATAAATTATGCTAAAAATTTAATTTGATATTTTTCAACCCAATAGGCAGAAAGAGCATAAAATGCTGATCAAAACTGATGTATAAATCATCAATATCAATTAATGTTTGCAAAAAAAATAAATGAAAATATGTTACAATTCAAAAAAGGCCCTAGGCCTGGGCTATGTGGTTACTAAGCAACGTTGAAATACAATTTTGTAATATAAACAAATATTATTTTTTAGTTTGTTGTCAGTAAACATGTTTATTATTACTAGTATATAAGCATTAGGCCTGCCAAAGTAAATGAAATGCACAATAAACTAGAAAACAAAAGATGTATGTGTATCTTTTACTTTCACAAAAACTTCGAATCTATGACAATGACACTGTTTCCAAGATCATTGTAAACTAATTCCCGAAGGTTACTCAAGTAGTTTCTATACATTCTGCTACTTATTTTTATTTCATACGTAAATAGGAAGTAAAAAACACTAAAGTATAACTTCAATAACAATAATATAAGTGATATTTACGTCAACAACAAACATATAACATTACACAACAACAAATACAGACGACATCTGCGACAGAGATGACTAAATTAGGGTCTGCTAACAGACCAAAGGCAACGAAATTGCTGTAGATCTGATAGCTGGAAGCTTCTGGATCAAAACAAAATATTTTGAAAGCCAGTACCTTGTTTTGATATGAAGTACTACGTAAAATACCGAGAGTCGCTGTCAGCGACGCTCGGCAATTTATGCGTAAACACATTGCGTCGCTGTGAGCGACGCTGTGGCACTCAAAGGGTTAAAGACAAAATACAGATATCAAATATTACAGAACACTATAAGGCACTGGGTTAGTTTCATGAACACTATAAACTGTGCAATCAGTTGATAAACAACAATATTTTCTTGTGCACAATATTTTTGATCATTATAATATAAAATAAAATAAATATATATATATATATATATATATAAGAAACAGTTTTTGACCTTTTTAGGACATTGGAGATGGTGGCCATGTTGGATTACTCCATAAGAAGCAATGTTAAACAGAATGCATGATATCTCGTTTATTTATTATCAGAACATTACGATTCATATATCAGATTTTTAGGTCTCTTTAATATATATTTTGTTTGTAAGCAATATTTTTTCATCAAATAAGTATATTTCTTACAATCATTATAAAAAAACTTGTTATTAAATCTTCGTTGGGTTTCTGTCAATCTTAGGGAAAAATACCTCACCAACAAAATATATAATTTTTTGAGCATCAAAAATTGCTTTTAAAAAATTTGGTCAAATTGTGACAAAAAGTATTGTATTTAGAGAAGACATGTCGAGCGCAAATCAACTGAAAAATTGTCACTGGTTATCTTGTGATTAGCTGGTCTGTTAAACAAACTGACAGTAATAGTATGTAACATCTTCACAGTGCAACAGATTATTGGTTCATTCAATTTCACCACAACTTACGTCTGGCCCTTTTATCTCCAACGTCTCTTAACCTGTTAATTTATTAACCAATTTCAACCATTCACATTCTTTATCAACTTTTATAGTCAGGGAGTACTATTATTATTTAATAAAAGTAGGTATTTAAAAAATTGTGATTTATTTACTGTCCATTCTTTTGATTTTTTTTAACAAATCCAGTATTTTAAATCTATGAATGTAAGATTTTAGTTGTAAATAATAGTCTCTAGGGGAAAAATCCCCTAAGAAGGCAGTATAAACAATGGTGATCTTAGGTTTAGTGGACTGAATGTGCCAAATATGGGACACTTGAGACCACCTACATCGAGCTAACAAGCTTTCGAATCAGGCAAAATAAACCCCTGATTTACACGTAATGTTACCTCACAGATGTTTGCTTTCTGACTATTAACTATAGTACATTTTAATAACCAAACATTGAAATTTTATTACTCTTAAAATATCAGCCTTCAATTGTTTTACTTTGTAAAAAGGTATTATAAAACCATGTATAATGTAAATTACCTCAAGACATAATATTTTAACAAGAAGGACATCAATTAGATATCGGATCTCAAGGCAAGATCAGGATAGATTAAGCACGTTGAAAATTCAAGTACCAAGGAGTCTCTTTGTATAGGAACCATAAACCGGCAGCCCATAGGAAGAAATCCAGGAAAGAAAGAATCTGAAACCAACAATTTGTATTAAATAATTTTGATTATTTAAAGTTGATTTTTAACCAAGTCTAATTAGAGGAGTATTCCTAATTCATGAATATTTGTCCAAGCCACTACTGTTTCAATTCCAAGCTGACATTGTGTGGAGATGTTTAACCACTCTGGCAGCTCCAAAACCTCTGCAGTAGCAGACCAACATTTCAAAATTGGCAACAGTTTAAATAAATTGTGTCTTGAGGATTTTGGGGGGAATTCAAAACTTTTAAATGTAAACCCTCTTTGAGCAACCCCTCATTTTCAAGAGCTCTAAAAAATATACGAACGGTGAAAAATAGATTGCTATCTCATCCCTAACAAAAATGGTGGCCAGTCAGAATTCATATTAAAAGTTCACCAGGAACCATGAGCTACGGAGAAGAAAGAATGAGTGCAGTTAAAATATCATTATTACATTTGAAGTTTAGTATATTTTACATTCCTATAAATGAACAACAATTTTATCTTGGCATTAATTTATGATATTAATTGATGGCTCCTGGTTAGCTTTGGAAATGAACTTTGGCTGAACACCATTTTCGTCAGGTTAGTGAGAGCAATCTCTAGTCTTCACCATTTGTTAGTGAATTTCCTTTGGAAAGTGAACTATTAGCATGACCCGCACGGTGAAACTTAAGCCCGGGACCACCATAGAAGTTCCTAACGTGACCCCCTGAACACGTTTTGGGGGGTCGTTCAAAATTTTATATATATATATATGTGTGTGTGTGTGTTTGCACTCTAGCGGTCACATTTTTTGTCCGATTTACTTCAAATTTGGTAGGGACGTTCCTTTCTGTAATCAGTTGGCCAAGTTTGTTGGGCAAAACAATCGGAAAACTTTAAACCCCTTTTATAGGGGATTTAATCTTTCAAATTTTGAGTTTTGGGCCCAAAAAGGGTCAGAAAAGCGCCAGATGTAAAATCAAAGTATGGAAAAAGATGGGAATTAGAGAGGCAAAAGTTTTAAGCCCTCTCTCGTCAATCTAGCATAAGTATTTACCAAGTTATTAAAGAAAATGTGTATCGACCAAACACAGTACGTTGTCTTATGGGGGTTTTACACTAGAAAAGCCTGTTATTCCTTTGTTAGAGTACTTTTACCATCCCCAGCAACCTCACGTCTCCTTTCAAGCCTGTCTGGACCTTCTCCTAACCTTATAATGCGCAAAATTGTATTCCTAGCTTTGCAAGTAAATGAAACCAGGAGTATCAGAACAGCCAAAAAATCAGTGTTTTCAGATTTCAATAAAAATTGGACAACTGTATGTTTTTACATTGATTTTGAGTTTAAAGTTTTTATGTGGAAATTCACTTCACTCACGTCAGCGTGCTGCGTGCGAACTCATTTATTTTTAAGAGCTCTTTAAAATGAGGGGTCACTCAAAGAGGGGTTATACTTTTAATTTTTAGCTGCCCCCAACATCCCCCAGTTTTTGGGACGCTCAAAAATGTGGGACACTATAGCCAAAATATACTATACCTATGTTAATATCACTACCCAAAGAATATTTGAAAAAAAACACAAAAATATATGGTATATTTATGGTTTTAACAAAAAAAAAATAGAGGTGTACAGACTTTTTTTACACCAAATATTATTTCTGTTTCAAAATAGAAGGCAAGCCGTCATGTCAATATTTTGTTACAGTTATAAGTGTTGCTTTAACCCTCCGCCTGGCATTCGTCTAGAATAGAAGAATGCAAAGTGTTTTCTGTACTGGCAATCGTCTATTTTAGACGATTTGGGTTATTTTTTTTAACTGCTCAAAAAGCATTGAACAAGTGCCTTGAATCGGATAATTGTTATACCATTCGAAAGATAACATTCTGAACTTTCATTTTATTACATAAATGAACCTTATAGCAGCAGTTGATCAATGTAATCGTGAGTTACATTTGAACAAAAATTACGCGCGAAGTCAATTCCTCCTTGTATGTGTTGAGAAATCTCCAAACACGGTAAGTTACAAAAAATCATAGCGAGGTTATTTTTGTTTCTAGCCAGATACGAGTGGCACCACTGGAGCCTGGGTGGAATTCCCGTTCTGGTGGTATTCAGTATAATGCCGAGTTATATTCAGACAGACTTGTGGAAAAATTATAAACTTGTCATATTTTACGTCTTCGTCGACTGGCAACATCGTCTGTTTCAGACGAATAGCAAAACACATGTAACAACATATACAATTCAATATTACATGTATGTTCTTATATCACTGTTATGAGGAAAGAACACAGAATTTCGTTCTATAAGTTGGCAGCCTGTATCGCCTAACAAAAGCGCGTATGACTCATATGAACTCTATGTTTGTGGTTCAACAAATCTCTATTTCTGTGCGGTTCGCGTGTTTAGCTTCACATTGTAAGTCAATTATTATCCGATTGCATCCGTGTTATTTACTCTAAATCAAGTTGTTAGTTATGAAATGTGTGTAGTGTAGTGTTGTATGTGTGTGAATTAGTTATATTTATCGCATTATTTATGCGATAAATATTACTAAAAGTGGTTGCGCACAAATTTGTTTTTCTACAATTTTTCCAATTTCGTATTATAATAAAGTTTTGAAAAACAATTTTTAGACTAGTTATTCTTATATTATTGTCTTTATAAGTTTATAACCTTCAAATAAAATAAGGTTTTATTATATTTATATATTGTCAGAGGTTTTCTTTTGGCATACAAAACTGGTCCCGTACAAATAGCCATTTTGCATTTTTCCCAAACCGTTCAATGTAATTCATACATTTATTTATTTATTCTATGACATTTATACATTTCTATGTAGGGAATTAGATAAGCAACATTTTAAACATTTATCATTTTTACCTAAAAATATTGGTTTGCTTACAGCAAGGTTTTACTTTCAAAATTTATAAAATAAATTTCAATTTTTTTTCAAAATTTTCATTTTATCTTGAAACCACCTTTATAAATTTATCTTATTATAACATTTCCAAATTCTCCTTTCTTTTGTGAAAAAAACGAATATGCATATTGATATGTTTACTTCAAAATTGAATTTTATATGGTTTTCTGAAAAATAGTCTGCAAAATCGTCAAAATTACACTGCCACTACAGAAAACACTGACAACAAATGGGTTGCCAGGCGGAGGGTTAATACCAAAACATTTATTACTACTTTTTAATTCTAGCTCTGAATATGAATAAACAAAAATAGAGCAGATAAAGACTCAAATTGATTTAAACTTAATGAAAATTAAATTCACACGAAATCTACGGATCTATGATTACAACAAGTGATGAACTGACCAGTGATGTAGTGAGCCCAAGTACACTGCCACGTGTGATCTTCAGACAGTCTATATAGTCAGCGAAATCTTTTTGACAGAAGTGGAGATTGGTAGTGAGAAAATCAGGAGCAGTCAGTTTCTTGAGCTGACTCTGGCCATATCCCCATGCTCCGAGACACGCAACCCACAGCACGGCTAGGATCACTGACACGATGAAGTCCTGCAACAGAAACCCTCAAATGTAGGTCACTGAAACCTAAAACCCACAACAATAAAAAGTAAAACTTGTTCATTCATATTTATTTTGTTCTGAGACTTTGTCTGGTTACAGTACACATAGTTATTTACAAACTTTGTCATCACTTAGAAATTAATCCTTGTAAAGATTTCAAATTAAATTATTTTACCTTATTTAAATTACTTAAATAGTGAAGTAGCTGTAAACATTTGAAAATTGTTCGATGGAGTATATCAAATTTCAATTGGCATATAACATTTCTGGAGGCATTGACCAATGAATAAAGTAAATCAAGTGCTTCAATTGAAGATTTCATCCCTGTCTCAATAAAATTCCACTGGACACCTTTAAAGATTTTCTACAATAATAAAAACATTTATTATTTGGTACCTAATCTAGGTAAAACTATAGTTGAATATTTCCATGAGCCACTTCACAAATTACAACAAAATCTGTAACTTCTAACATGGAATTGTGTTATTGTGCTGGAGGATTTAAACATATATATATATATATACTTATTTTACATCAATTTTCTGTATTTATCACTTTTAGAGTTAGAAGTGGCGCAATGTTATGTACTTATCCCAACATATATACAGTCAACTCCCGATTATCCGGGAGCGGATTAACTGGGGTCACGAAAGGTTTATTTTTATTTATCCCCTTCTAAACATAAATAGAGCAATAACGACAATTTATTTTGCTATATTATCTCTAGAATCATATTTAATTTACTTTGTTTATCAGAATAAATACTAACAATTTAATAAACACAACATAATATGAGAATCTGTCATCTCGCTAATGAGCCGTGGGCGCATGATGGGGAGCGATGACCTTGACAATACACCTGGCTAGGCAGTTGGACGGACGGACGGACGGGGATGTCTAAAAATAGAAATATCTCAAAACAATCACCCTTCTCGCCCTGTTCACCCTCAGCGACGGATGGACGGTCGAACGCCTAAAAATAGAAACATCTCAAAACAATCACCCTTCCCGCCGTTGTTCACCCTCATGGGGTTTTTTCCCCCAGTGCGGAATTAATTAGTATACTGTTTGGTGTTTAGAGATTTTTAACCTATTAAATATCATTCGGCGTTTTGGATAGTATTTACTGCTATCAACCATTGCTAGTAGGGGCCTATTAACTATTATTATCTTGATTGTGTACATGTTATCACAATTTAAAGATTTTCAAAAGTATTTAATTTACATAAATATATCTTAAATGACATTGAAACACAATATTGTAGTATAAAAATGTTGATAAACCTTTATTATATTCGTAATATTCAATTTATTGAATCCCTTTGTTTTATTTCTAAATGACATTGCACTTTTTGGTGAGGGAATGTAATTCTTCTGTTGTTACTTGCCAGGCAACACTCACCATTGAAGATTGAATGACGTGAAATCGTTGTCATAGGTCAGGTACACAAAATACACACACACATACACATTCGAGATGTTCGGTCGCGTGTACTGCTTGAACGTCTAATCCCGACTGCGACTGTTGACCTTGCTGGCTCATCCCCCGACTGGTCAGGAGGGGGCAGGGGTTCATTGTTATCTATCTTTTCTAGCAGTGACGTCAAAAATCATCTCGTCGTGGTAAAATCGACACTTGAAAACGCGGGAGGTTTTTCTTGGTTCTGCGAAACGTCGTGTGTGTAAATGGTGAAGTCCGCCCGGTGTTTTAAATGTAACTTTCGTACGTGTTTGTGAATGTGTGTGTGTTTTGTGTTCCTGACCTATGATAATGGCTTCACGTCATTCGATCACCAATGGTGAGTGTTGCCTAATAAGTAACAACAGAAGAATCCCGTTGTTTTAACCGTGGTTTTGAGTTATCCGTGACCCTCCAATCGCTCATTACCCCGGATAATCGGGAGTTGACTGTATTATGTCACCCTGAAGTCCCATCCTTATAAAATTCAATTAGCTTAAATTGTGAGAATAACACATTAACACAAAACTACTTCTTCAGGATGAGTTAAAATGAATATTCCATTCTATTTGGTATTGTTTTGTACCAATAAATAAATTAGTGATTACCAATGGCTTAGTGTAATCCGGTATCTCAGTTAACCAAGCATGTTCTGTAATAACGTAGTATTGTTACTCACCTAAAGGAAATAGTTACAACTAAACAACCTAGGTTGTAGCTATTGGTAAAATTAATGGAGAAATCAAACATTATACTTACAACCAGAGCTAGATTCCCATTGCTTTCATAGTCTTCTCTGAATTTGATGTAGACAAATACAATGATGATAAGAAAAAGAATGGATACCCAGCAGATTGTGAACAAGAACTCAGCTTCAGTGGAGAAATTGTTCTTCAGAGAAATCACAACATTGGTATGATTCGTTGCTTTGCAGGAGACAGTCTGAGATAAACTGCTCAAGCTGAAAAAAGTTAATTGATCTAACTAAAAGTATTTAAAATATTCAAGCAAGTTATTCCACGGATAAATATAAAAATGTTAGTTGTCAAACCATTATTATATATTCAACTCAAAGAAACCTAGTTTAATTACATCTTTACACACTATAATGTAAGTTTACTTTCTATTGTTCCCTTATATGTTAAATAACAATTTGTCACTCACACAGTTTTCTTCAGAATATTGTATAACTGATCAACTTCCCACAAATACATACAGTTTACCACGTTATTAGTAGTTTTAAAATGTCAAATGAGATAAAAATGTAGGTTAAATAGAATTATTTTCTTCAGTGGCCTACAAAATTTAATTTATCTTCCCTATTTCCTGTAATGTGACAAGATGCACACGGAGGATATGCCCTGCTTGACTGGTGTGTCACTCCGGGTGTGATAACAGAGCTTTCCTCCGAGGTCAAGTTTTGTATCAGCTGCAGCATCTAAAAAATGTATCACGACTTACATTGGAATATCAAATACGACTGATTGAATGCTACCACAAAAGTAGTAAAAAAACACATCACTATTTTAAAATTGTTACCTGAGAAAATTCCTTCACTGGGACTGATGGAAGATAATTTAAGTTTCACCTACACTATTTGTTTCTAAGGTTCAATAACAGGACCAAAGTATAAAGATAATATCCATGGTTTTTATTAAGATGCTACAGTAGATACTAGCTCAAAAAGTGGTGAATACAAAAAAAATTGATTTAACACTATTTTTATATACATTTCTGTGTTTTTACTTTAGCAAAAGTTCACATTTATTTTCTACTTTTTTTCACATTATTTCGTACAGTTTAAAGACAATTTTGTAAAATGTCTATTACAAATTTATTAATTTAAAACTATGCAACAAGTTTTTTAAAACTAGTAAAATTCAATAAAAATTTAAACCAAATGAGTATACAAACTTAAAAATAAAATCTCAAATAAAAAATTACCATAACATTTATCAAAAAAGTAATATTAGTTTCAAATTTTCCTCAAAAACTAATACAATTTCATGTATACTAATTATATATATTTTTTATTTGAAATTTTATTAAAATAAAGATTAAAGTGATTGTTCATATTAGAAATAAGCCTAGATGTGTGTAGATGTATTATTAGGCCTCGGGTTCGATACGAGCGGCGAGCGGTGGGTGGTGGGCAGCAAACGGTGTGAGCGGCACCGCTCTGTTTTCTGGTTGCATTAGTTAGCATGCAAATCTGAAGACAGTGGCTACGACAGTTCTAGACGGCGTGAGTCAGAGAGCAGCGCTGCTTAATACCGCCACCGCTACCTGGTCAGGTTAGAAAACTTTTTCACTGCCGCTCGCCGCTCACATTTCAATACTGTTCTATCCCATTTGTTTGACTTAAAAACGCCCAAAAACTCATAGAAAAAAGTGTTTATATAAATGAAAGACGCTTTTGGCAACAAGGGCCCTTATAAAAACTTGTAATGTTAACATTACAGCACTGTTAATTTCAGGCTACATTCACATTTCTTGAGGTTAGGCAGGATTTTATGAAAATAAAAACTAAATAAACTAAAAACTAAAGTTCGGCCGGTTCATGACCAAACTCATTGTACTCTCAGCCAAAACGAACTATTCAAACCATCGTCTTCAGTTCTATTCCGAACCCCCTAGGAAATTAAAATCGCAATTTTGCTTCTACATGCAAAACCAATATGCACCAGCAATCAGTACCGTCTCTAAGGAAGTGCGAGCCGTGCTCCAGCACGGGGCACGGCGCTTTTGGGGGGGCGTAGTCCATAACGCTAAAATAAAGTATTTGTAAATATATGTAGACCTGATCGATTTTGTACATTTTTTGTATATTATTATTAAAAGTTGTTGAAAGGCATTATTGGTAAGAAAGTTGTGTAATCACCATGTTGCACCTTCATTATACAGTGGAACCTCGATAACTTGAACCTCAGGGGGAACGGCAAAAATTCTAGTTATCAAATATTTATAAATATTGAGGTTCGACTTATCAAGGTGATTTTCCACAGGCTTCGACTTATTGAGGATCACGGTAACACAATAGATGGATCATGGAAGGGTATAATCCTTACATAAGTTCGAGCTATGTATCAAGAATAATCATACCATATAATTATTATTATTAAAATTAAAATAGATTTGAACAATTTTAAACAAATTTAACAATTTTTAATTTATTTTTATTTTTTATTTTTATTTATTTTTGTAAAGCTTCTTTGGTTAACGTAGTAGAGGACGAAATACTTACTTCAGTGAAAATATTGTAGAGGAGGAAAGTAAACAAATAATGACTCACATTTTGATATTTTGGTGATGTTTTTCCCGTTCGACCACTTCCTGTCTATTTTCTAGACTTTTTGCTCACTTCTTATCACCTGCCCCAAACAAATCCCTTCCCCTTACGGGAGTCAGTTTTGACCAACTACGCATCAATTTCATTTAGCTGAACATTAATGTACTGTAGGCTATTAAAATAATTTGCAAAACTAAAAGGGAACAAAACATGATAACAAATCAAATTGTAGAGCATTGTTGGAATTAGTGTGAAGCAGTAAGACACTTTTTTATTTTAAATTGTCGACAGTGTTCACTGGTGTTCCAAACTGCTTCCCGATGTCACTGTTTTTATTTCCTGTGTCAATAGCCTCAAATAGTCTTGAACTTCTCCTCATGGGGTAGAGTTTTACCAACACGTTTTACAAAACTGCAAACACTTCGTAAAAACAACCTAAAAACTACGATTCACGTACTACATCCAGAACCTCTAAACTCACACTAACTAATGTCTTGGAACACAAATCTAATCAAATCAAAACCATTTTATTTTAAAAATATATATAATTTACAACAACATGAGACTGTTCCTTATTTATGAAATCCTCACATAGGTGAAACCCGTGCGTGAGGATGAGTGTGTTTGATATGCATGTTGCTCATCAACATAAATTTGTCGGTTGTTTTAACGACACCAGGAGCACCCGGGAAAGAGATTTAGTGGGGAGGGAGGGTTGAAATTTTCGGCTGCAAAGTCACTGGAGGTTTGGTGAATGAACAAATTTGACTTGTAGAGGTTCTCTAGTCAGTACTTTGACTTATAGAGGTACGGCAATTGTACATATTCGAGCTATAGAGGTTCTACAGCTAAAACTTTAACTTATAGAGGTGCGGCTACAGGCTAAGAATACTGCAAAAATTTGAGTTATCGAGGTGTTTTCTGTTAACCCTTTGACTTACAGAGGTAAAATAACATAGCATTAGGTAGGCAAGTTCAAGAGGAATGACAAAAATTCGAGTTATCAAGGAATTTGACTTATTGATGTTCGAGTTATCGAGGTTCCCCTGTACTTAAACACTGCCGGATAAAATAACTTCCGCTCCCTTCCATTCTAAATCGAGAAGTTGTTTTGAACTCTATCGTTTTGTGACAACTTCAGGGCATTCTGATTGGTATCGAGAGTGTGAATAAAACTTACAATATGACACAAGAAAATTGCAATGTTAAAGTAGACCAAATTACATGATGCAACTAATTGTTTAATCCGCCCTCGTCGATTATTTTAAATTACTTCCCAGATTAGGAAAGATATGATATGGGGACTGGAGAGTATTGAATCAAGATTTCATCTATAATTGAAGTTACAATGATTCGAGTTTGAGTTTGCTATTATATGTAATAAGGGGAAAATATTATGCGCATCCCGTAGATTTTGGAGCCCCCTTCGATGGTTACTTGTAAGCTCCACTCCTTTAGCTTGCTTTGAAGAATATATGGTTCCGCCTCTTTAGTACCGTTTAAATCAATTTCTCACTTGTTAACTGAGTCATTTCGAAGCGTTGGATATGGAGTGGGAAACGTTAAGTTAAGGGTCAATACCACCAAATGGGATAACTTAGGTCTCCATGAGAAAAATGAGAAATTAAATTATATATTTTAAAAAACTTTATTGTTCTGATTAAACAACCTTTTTTTCTTACCTTTCAACCCTATCCTACATTCAAATAATAAATAAATCAAGTTTAAAAGATGAAATGTGTCTTTATTAACCCATCGGTCCTGCGTCTACAACTCGCTTGGAGGTTATGCTGATCAAAACAAATATGTCAAGCAGACGATTGCCAACGACTGTGGCGTATAACCAATGCCAACGTAACCTGTACTTCTACATGTTAATGGTCTGGAGAAAGTTGGGTTGGAAAACGATTTTTTCCCTATTGACAGGTAATGTCTCCGAACGTCCATGATTCAAGGACGTGTAAAACTAATGGAGTGTCCAGGAAAAGGTGCGGCGGTAAAAAGAGCGGGAATCATCTGATCCATTCTTCTAACGTTTGACAGTTTGTTTGTTGAATGTAGTTTTTTCATAAAAAGTTATAGATATATCATAAACAGTTAACAAGAACTAAACACAACCTCAAAACGTGGTTACCCTACAAAGCTTAACTGAACGACTATTAAAAATAATGTCTCGAATATACAGATCGGTCAGGAACAGATCACTCACGTGACCGGTACTGATAAGTGTGACCAATCTGTATATTCGAGACATTATTTTTAATAGTCGTTCAGTTAAGCTTTGTAGGCTAACCACGTGTTTAGGTTGTGTTTAGTTCTTGTTAACTTTTTATGATATATTTAGCTTTTTCATAAAAGAATAACACGTTATGATTTATAAGTGTGACCGTACTGTTTGTGAATTGAGGTACGATATACTTCTTCCCTAGTTTTGTAGATATTTAAGGAAATCTATAACTTTAATAGTAAGTTTCATATTTTACAGTAATTAATAAGTTTTATTGTCTTTTAGATATATTATGTTAGCTTGTACTTACCTTTTAGTGGTATAAGTCACGTGAGTTTACCAAACGGTCACTGTTGTTACCCGCCGGTCACGTCTATTCCAGACCGGTCACGGGGTAAAAATACTAACTAAACGACGATAATATATTTTTATTTAAATATATATTTACATAAAACTGATGAAAAAATTTACTCACACCTCACAATAGCAAAATCATTATTTTAAAATATTTTCCAATAGATAAATTTTAGGTATTAGATACCAAATTATGATACACTTCCACCTTCAACACCATTTTCTAATTTTTAAAGGTTAAAATGATGAAATCAGGAAATAAATACACATTATTTTTTGTTATTGATTATTTAATGAAACATTCTGTCAGTTGTTTACATAAAATGTCTTAAACTCGTTTTTTGTGGGAGGTTAAGCGAGTGTGACCGATCCCTGTGTTGGTACTGAAAATGTGTTTTTTTCATATAAAAAATTAAAATTGTGCTCTGCTACAGCATTGGAGTGTTTCCAACAATGTATGAGACTAAACAATCAATAGTAGAAGACAATTTGACAATTTTAATTTTAACAATTTTCCTTAACTTAAATTATCCCATTTGGTGGTATTGACCCTTAAGTCGAAAATGTTAAATATTAAAAATACTTCTCGTCATTACAGATTATTTTTTGCGCTCTTGTCGTGGTTAATCGACTATACTCTGATTATCGAAAGAAAGTGACTGGCCGGGCGGCCGCGCAGCAACCGAATATTAAATTTCATAACCTCGTGGAAACGTAAAACACAGGGTTAGAAATGTTTAATAAACGTTATGTAAATAGTCAGTTAAAGATGTTTATAGCACATTTTTTTAAATATTTTGTATCTTTTTCCGATGAATATTATTGAGAGTATTATAAAAAAAAAAAAACATCAATTACAATTAAAAATGTCTTAATTCGTGTTTTTTGTTTTTAAAGCATAACTACCGATATAAACTCATCGGAATGAGAAAATATTTGAAAAATGTGCTATAAACGTCTTTAACTGACTAGTTAAATAACGTTTATTGGAAATTTCTAACCCTGTGTTTAACGTTTCTACGAGGTTATGAAGTAGAATGTTCAGTCGCCGAGCGGCCACCGCCACTAACTTTCTTTTGATAATCGGACTATAATCATCCGAATTTCTTCCAAAGTGGAAGTTCATTGAGTTTTGACAATATATGTATCACAGTTTTTCATTAACGAAAAATATATGTTCCCACCCAACTTGAGTTTTAAGAGTCACTGGTATTAAACTTAACTGATCGAAATACTTTTAGAAGATAAGATTAAACATATCAGAGAATCAAAAACAATTAAAAAATTAAGCTTTATAGCTACACAAAACCTTGATTAAATACTCAAATTGCATAACTGAAAAACGTATCATAAATTAGAAAAAACAAACAGAAATTGTGTCATAAATTAGAAAAAACAAACAGAAATTGTATCAGAAAACATTAGTTTTGTAATAACGAAAATAACCTTAACAACAAAATTTGCTGTTTTCATCACAAACTTCAGCTTCTCAGATTTCCGCAACCGTCCGAATCTTGGTTGGTTTTGAGATTGTTTTGGTTCCCCCGGACGAAATCTTTCCTACGCTCAGAACAGGTGTACTGTTATCAATATGTACTTTTCCTTTCCTACTCAGTTTTGAGATTTTTTCATTATTATTTTTCTTAAAGAAATACATCATTGTTTTTTTTTGACACACAGTGTATTGTGATACGTTGACTACAAGTGTACACATTTTTTCTTTTTAAATATACTTTTAAAAATGTATTTGAGGTTTTGAGTTGTGTGTTTTGTTTATGTCAAAAAAGTTCAGTGGTGCGGAATGTCGGGGACGAGATACATTTCCATGACTATAATATGAAATAAAGATTTTGAATTATACATTTCAGAGCTATGGGGGGGAGGTTTTGGTTGATGTGGTGGGGGGGGGGCAAGTTTGGTCTTTGCACGGGCGCTGAAAAACTGACGGACCGCCCCTGCCAGCAATTCTAACTTTCCCTACTCACCTTTTTGTCATGAATTCTATTTTATGATATTATTTTTACATCACGACTTTTGGGAATTGGTAGTACTGATTGCTGATCGTCTGTTCTCGTCTGTTATTGGTCCTAGCTCGAGGATCAATAGCTAGGAGTTATGTGATTGGTCAGTTTGAATCTGTCAGTTAAGAAGTATTATTTAGTTAAGGTGCAAGGCAGATTCGCTCTTTTTTGGCAAGTTTTAGAGCTAGGGACCAGTCATCTCCTTTAAATTATAAATATTATATTAATAATGCTCATAAAAATGGCTTGGCTTGTGGCCCTGTCTGGGGATCGATCCCTTCTCGGACCTCGGGTAACAGCATTAAATTAACCCGTCATGTTTCATTATCAGCAATTAAAACTCTATAACATAAGACATTTATAAAGTTTTACAATACTTTTACAATTACTCAGGGCTATTAACTATTAAACAAATAGGATTCTTGAACAAAAGTTGCAACTAATCATTTTTCTGATTGCATTTGATGTCTTAGACCAAGCCTTTTCTTCTCGTGTGCATTGAAGACAGCTGTAACGAACGCAGCGGCAAATTTTTACCGCTTTTATCGTAGCCACCCAAGAGCCGCTCAATGTACCGCTCGCCGCTCGTATCGTACCCGAGGCCTTAGGGTTATTAAGACTGCGGTAGTTGGATACCAACCGTAATTCTTTATTATTTAATACCAAAATACCAAAAAGCTTCTGTAGCTGTTTGACAAATTGCTATTAGTTTATATGAACCACTGATGATCTGATCGACTGACATGTTTCCTAACTGAAAACTAAATCCTATGAGTAGTTGATTGAGATATCTAACCGATAGTAACATCCTGGTGATATGACTAGGAGTTTTAACTGAGAAACATTTGCTACTTTGTTAACTAGTTTTAAAAATAAAACTGTTTTCCTAGTTTCCAACTAGGAAACTTAAACTGTCTGTAGATAATGTCTTAAAGATATCTTTCTTCAGGTAATCATAAAATAATTTGTTAAAGATTACTTTCTTCAGGTAATCTTCAAGATAACTTTCTAAAGGTAATCGCCAAGATAATTTTCTAAGGTAACATGGTTACAAAATTAAAAAAATGTAATTTTAAAATATTTCAAATTAGTGTATAAATGCTCATCCTACAACAATTTTATTTTATTTCTATAAAATCATTTTTAATCACATTATACCGTAATAATTTTTTAGAAACAACAACTAGGCCTACATAACAATTATTTTTACTAGCAGCTGTTATTTTGTATTCAAAATCCATATTTATAATAATATAATTTTTCGATCCAGAAATATTTACAGGATTTTTTGATGTATGAATCACATACAATGGTCGATTTATCTATAAATTTGTTTGGGTTATAGTACATTTCAGTACTGTTATGATATACGGTACTGTTTAATAATCTTGATACATTTTAGCGAATTTCCCCTATAGGGAAGAAGCTATTACTGTAGTCGGCATGGTAAGACCTAGGCCCGGGACCATGATAACTTTTCGTTTTGAGGTCCCCAGATGCCAAAAACACCATTAGTTCAAAACTGAATATATATGTGTCCGTGAGCACGATAACTCTCGTAAAAATGGTCCGATTTTAATTAAATCTGGCACAAACGTGTAAAGCAACATTTATGACTTTAAGTTCGAAAACCAGACAGATTGACTTATTCGAAGGGGTATTTTTGGGGGGTTTTGTACCCCAAAAATGGGTTTTTTTAACTTTTTTATATATAACATTAGGAAAAGTCAAAATTGAATTTTCATCATTGGATGCAGCTTAAAAAACACACAATTTGGTGTTTTGATCATTGCCCTACGTTAACCCTTTCGACTCTCGTGTCGGCTGGTAGCCGACATCACCAATCCACCGTTCCTATTGCATGTCGGCCGGGAGCCGAAATCGTGTTTTAACATTCTTTGTTGTGAGTTTCGGTCAAATATTGATTCGATGCTGTGATGTTTCGATTCAGCGATTCTTCCTTTATGTTTATACCTCTTTGGAAATTATTTGGTGGTGGTCTTTGGAACTAGGAATACGAAATAAACCGGCTGTCTGTTTCTGCTAATGTCAGCTGCCGGCCGAGTTCG
The DNA here is from genome assembly GCA_963675035.1 of Allygus modestus. Lineage (NCBI taxonomy): Eukaryota > Metazoa > Arthropoda > Insecta > Hemiptera > Cicadellidae > Allygus > Allygus modestus. The sequence continues at coordinate 132,738,699 of OY776113.1, read as the reverse complement.
CGAGTTCTGCATATGTGTGTAATGACTGTCATCGAGTGTGATTGTTGCGTTGTATTTATTTGTTTATAATGTCTTTATTGAAAGATGAAGATATTGATAACTATCTTGACATCCTTTCCGATGACGAAAATATCTTTGACGATGAAAACAACCATATTTCTAGTGACGAAGACGGACATAATGATGTTTTGGCATAGCTGAAAGTGAACATGAAAGTGACAGTGATTGCGAAAATAATGAAACTAGTGTGGATGTGACTGATATTGAACTGGTAGTAAGTAATAGTGGTATTTCATTCAATGAAAACATACTTGATGAAAGTGTTATTGATTTAGACAGTCCTAGTCCCAGTAATACTCTACCATGTGTCCATAACATACACAAATGATAAAACAAAGTTTATAGAAACTGCAAAATCTTCCTTTAGAACAGTTAAATACTCTGTTCCACAAGATTCAGTTTTGGGTCCTTTCCTTTTTATTTGCTATCTGGGAGGACTGCCTGAGCCTCAAAATAACATCCATTATAGATCAAATTTTTGTACTTATGCTGATGACATCAGTTTTTCAGTTTCCAGCAAAGACCAAAATGTAATTAATCAATCAACAAATTTAATAATACAAAATATCAAAAATTTTTTGGCTGAGAATAATCTTTTGCTTAATTGTTCTAAAACAGTTATTATGGAGTTTTATAACCCACAGAATCGTCCAAAGTTTAATAGTATTAATATTATGGATGAGGAACTCGAAATATCAAGTGAAACCAAGTTTTTAGGATTGCATCTAGATAACCATTTAAATTGGAATTTACATGTTAATAAAGTTTGTAACAAAATTTCTTCTGGCATTTTTTCTCTGAGAAAATTGCAACATTTTTTAGACATGGATGCAATGAAAATGATTTACTATTCAAACATCCATTCTCATTTAGCTTATGGAATTGCCATTTATGGTTCAACCACAAAAAATAACTTAGATAAAATCTTGAAACTACAGAAATCAGCAGTTCGTATTATGTTAAATTTAAGTTCTGAGGCTTCTTGCAGAGAGCATTTTGCTACTCTGGGAATAATTACAGTTTATGGTTTATATATACTTGAAACTGTTTCACATGTAAAGAAAAACTTGGAAACATTTTTTAAACATAGTCAAATCCATAATTATAATACAAGGAACAAAAATGATTTATTGACAATGGCACACAGGACAAAACTTTTCACAAAAACTCCAACCTTCAATGGAATAAAATTCTTTAATTCACTACCTCAACAAATAAAAAACATAAATAAGTTTGAAATTTTTCGAAACAAAGTGAAACAATTGGTCACTGCTAAAGTTTTATACTCCCTTGATGAATTCTGATTATTCAGGAATTCTGAAATTGAAAGGGTTTTGAGGCTGGGAGATAAATGTTATTTTGAAGGTGTTATTATTATTTTAACATTACTGAGTAATGAAGATAAATTTGTTTGTACCTTTGACACCATTCTTTGTACTAATTGTACTGGTTGAATAAAGAGTTTTTTGATTTGACTTGATTTGACCACCTAGGCCTAACCTTGAAAACATTGATAGCCCTAGTAGTCCTGCCCCACATCTTGATTGTGCTGCAATTGATGAAGTTCCAATTGTTAGTAACAGCAATGGTAACAGTAAGAAAAGAAAAGTAGCTCCTAAGCCTAGCAGGCCTAAAAAAACCTAAAATAGTCAGACCTAAGTGGAAATTTATCGACCAAAAACAACACTTGCCTGATTTCCCACCTGTATCTTTTACCTGTATCTATTAAAGTTTCTGGTTATGTTCCTCCTCCTACAGGCCAAAAAACCATTACTGAGTTAGAGTTTTTTCAGCTCTATATGACAGAGGAATTATTGCAAGAAATCACAAGTGAAACTAATCGGTATACGGCAGCAAAAATCGAAAAAATGACTCCACTTCGTAAGAGGTCTATTTGGCACGATTGGACTCCAGTTACCCTAGATGAAACTAAAGCCTTTCTAGGGGTGATTTTAAATATGGGCCTTCATGAAAAAAGCTCTTTGCAAGAGTATTTCTCAGAAGAGTGGCTTGATAAGCAGCCCTTCTTCAAGGATGTATTTAGTCGGAACAGGTTTTACCAGATATTTTGGGGCTTTCACTTGTGCCCGCCAAACCCCGACGCCAGAAACCGATCAAGGGGTGATAAGTTGAAAAATGTTGTAGCCTACCTTGATCAAAAGTGTAGGCAGTATTTTGTTCCGGCATATGTGTCATTTGATGAGAGCACTGTTGGGTTCAAAGGTAAAATCAAGTTCAAGGTTTACAACAAGGACAAACCTACAAAATGGGGGTTAAAGATTTTTGTTCTCTCAGATGCAAGGAATGGCTACATATGGTCATTTCTTCCTTACTACGAACAAGCAACAACAAATATGCTTCCTAGGCCTGAGTTGTTGGTAACTTCTAGAACTGTTCTACATGTGGCAGATAAACTTTTGGAAGCATATCCTGGCTGCGGATTTATTTTCTATATCGACCGGTTCTACAACAGCGTGGAACTTGATTGTGAGTTACAAAAATTGAATATTCATCTCACAGGAACTATTCAAGGAAACAGGGCTCGTTTACCATTGGAGGTCTCAAAAAAAAAACATCTAAAGGAATTGAATCTCGGTCAACAAGAGTATGCGTCGTTCACTCTCGACGATTCAATTCATTGCCTCGTCTGGCGAGACAAACGCTATGTGTTGATGCTGAGTGCATGTACTGGTAATAGTTCTGAAGTAGTAGAAAGAAAAGCCAAAGAGAGGGTGCTAGAGGAGGTGGTCAAACCAACTGTTATATGTGAGTATAACAGATACATGGGAGGTGTCGACCTTGCAGACCACTACATATCCAGCTACAGCTTTGGTCGCAAGTCCATAAAGTGGTGGCGAAAGTTGTTTTTTTGGTTGTTGGAGGTCTCTACTGTGAATTCCTACCTCCTCTACTGTATTGAAAATGGCCATTTAGAGCAAAAGAAATACAGGAAAACCTTATCCACCAGCTTGTAGGTAATGTGAGAAATCCTGGAAAAAACCGAAAAACCGGAAGACCCTCGACAAGTGACACCGAAGAAAGGCTGAATAAAGTTCCTCACTTCATTTATCTTCAAGAAAAGAATACCTCCAAGGATTGTGCTGTCTGCAGCAACAAGAAGGTGCCTGGTGGAAGAAAGGAGACCAAGTTTTATTGCCAAACCTGCACGAAGAAGCCAGGATTACATCCTGGAAATTGTTTTCAGCGTTACCATGCCCTCAGAGACCACAAACTTTTTTGAAAGTAAGTGTTTTTAACACTATATTGTTATGTTACCATAGCTATATTAACAATCATTGTAAATAAAACTCATTTGTTTGAAGTAATTTTACTGTTTATGCCATATATCATAATATCTGTAATTTTATTTAAATTAAATGAGATCCAGGGGGGAAAACCGGGTATCCATAATGAGAGTTGTAAGGGTTAATTGGTTCCACAGATATTTAAATTGCTAAACACAGTACGTTTTCCAATGTTATTCTTATGGAGAATAAGAAAAATGTTATATCTTGCTTATTTATGAACGTATCCCGACAAAACTTGGTATATGGTTTCATCTGCTTGTGGTATATTGTTATTTGAACCAAACCCCATTTTTTAACGATGGTTCCTGTTGCAGCAAACCTGCGTACTCAACCCCCATGTTATTCTCATGGAGAATAAGTAAAATATTATGTCTCCCTTAATTATGTACATAAATTAATAAACAATGTTACAGTAGAACCTCGCTACGACGACCCTCGATAAGACAAAAACCTCGATAATGAGTCTGATTTTCTAATCCCCGTGAATCTCCCATAACGCTCAATGTTATAAATACCTCTATAACACGACTCATTTTCAAATAAATACCTCGATAGCACGTCTTTTTGTAATTTTATATTACTGATAAATAAACCTCTATAGCGCGTCTTTTCAAATAACTGAACCTCTATAGCACGACACCCACCTCAATAACACGCTTCTTTGGGTAAGTGAACCTTTATTACACGACTCTAACCTCAATAGTGCGCCGTTTTGCGTTACGGAACCTTTATAGCACGACTAAACCTTTCTCACGCATAGTTCCCACGGTTAGAACGGATGTTTTGAAGTAAACAACGTCTTGGGCTCAGGTCTCAACAGGAAAACCCCTTCCCCACCCCCTTCCTAGTCCGGCCAGTGTACAGTTTCGGTTTTATTACGTAAGTCCAGTTCTGCTAAGTTCAATTTTTTTATTTTTTAACATTACAGTATTTTATTCCGTATTTCACAATAGGTTAAGGTTTACTGTATTTCGAGCTTATTAACTCTATACTGTACTTTAGTGAACTGAGTCTGTTGATTTTTTTCTTACTATCGCAATAATAAAGAAGTTTGTTTTACTTGTACGTTTGTTCTTTTATTTATGACTGATTTATACAGTAATTTTCTACTTAAAACACAACTTATTAGAAATGTTTCATAAAAAATGTGCTTGGTATAGCAAAAAGTCTGTGACCTCGATAACACGTCTTGTTGTGAAAACCACCTTTGTGAACAGCTAAACTTTGAATCTGATATAGTATATAAAAAAATCAAGAAACATATAACAAATTTAAAATAGCAGACAACTAGCTGACGATGTCCGCCATATTGAACAAATGGAATGATGGGAAACGACACGAGCGCCACCAACTCCTCGCCACAATGCTGTCCGCCATCTTGGTTCGAGCCTCAGTTGGTCTGAAGATGGCAGCATAGACTGCCGAAATATATTACCTCTTGTAAATAATAATTGTGTAAACATAGTGTTGTTCAGATGGAAAATTGTGCTTTTATTTAGTAATAAAGTTCTGTTACATTATCGCACAGCAAAGATCTTACTGAGAGTAATTTTTTTGAACGATATTAAACCAATCAAGCACTTTTTACTGAACCATAAAATTAATGCACACCAGTTTAGGTTAAACTGAGCCTTAGGCATAAACTGATTAAGGTAGACCACTATATTGAGCTGTACTAATAATACTTACTCAAAGGGATACTCAAGTGTAAACTGCGCATGTGAAGGATTGCTCTTATCACAGTACTCAATATCTATAAACCCCTCGAATGATCTCAAGACATACAAGGTCAAAAGGGCGAACACCTGTGAACAAAATTAATTATACAGTCAAAATAGTAGGAACCTCCTATTAATTATGTCATAGGGGTGTAACAATTACGGCTCACTTACTACTGCCTGATTGTGGGAGTATTGAGATGGTAGGAATTATTGTTTAATATACACAAACACAACTATAAATCCTGCAGACCAAGGTAGGACAATAAGTGGCAGTGCAACACCGCCACACAAAATATTTAGGCCTACAGAAACCTTTTTCAGCATTCAAACTAAAACTAAAGCTTTTGAAAGATAATTTCATTGTTAGAACAACAATTCCTTTGATCAATATATAGGGCACTAATGAAAAAATGGACGAATATTTAATTTGAATTGTTATGTTATTAGGAAGTTTGATTTTAATAGCTTTAGTTATAAAAAATAAGATTTCATGTTGTAAGCCACCGAATCACTTTAGTAAATTAAACTGGTTTAAATACCTGTACTGTCAAAGTGATCATAGTATCCTTAAAGGGCTACTGCAGTTTCGACTCCTCTAATATGATTGAGCCTTCATCATGCGAGGAGTCAAGATTGATTCTCGTTCATTTGAAGACGTCAGTTTTTAAAACCATTGGAAGACACACACAAACATACAAAAACACAGACATTGAAACGACGAATATACATAAAACACGGACATTGAAACGACGAATGTACATAAAACATGGATGCATATTTAGCTAAAGCTGGTAAATTTTTCAATCAATTCAATTAAAAATGTAATTTATTTCACAACAACGTAAAAAACAATAAGACACAAGCTCGGTAATATTTTAATGAAACCCCTTATACCTACAAACAAACCACATAAAATGAATGGAACAGGTGTTTACAAAATAAATTGTAGTAAATGCCTCAGCTTTTATATCGGACAAACAGCCAGGTCATTTAATCTTAGATTCAAGGAACACCTGCCCAAACAACGTACAACGAAATCCACTTCCGCATTCGCCAATCACATTATTGACAACAATCTCAGTTATTCCAAAATCCATGACAACCTACAGCTATTACATTCCTGTAAAATACCCCCGTCGCAGCAAACCTGCGGACTCAGCGAATTTCCAATGCATAATATTTGTCTGAATTCCACATAAAGCCGCAAACCAAGTTTCATAGAAATATATTCACATACAAGCGATTTTAATTATTCTCCATAAGAATAACATTGGTAATGAGTATGTAGGTTTGCTGAAACAAGGAACAGAAACAATTGGTTTTTATGCAAATATAAATAGAATTTAACTAGGCGAAGCTACATACTAAGTTTCATCGATATTCAATCATAAATAAGCGATATATGACATTCTAGTTATTCTCCATAAGAATAACATGGGGGCTGAGAAAGCAGGTTTGCTGCAACAAGGAACAGAAAAATGGGTTTTTATATAATTATCAATATAACTCAACCAAGTGAAGCTACATACCAAGTTTTATTAATTTATGTTCATAATTAAGGGAGTCAGTACATTTTACTTATTCTCCATAAGAATAACATGGGGGCTGAGTATGGAGGTTTGCTGCTACGGGGAATAATCAATAAAAAATCAAGTTTTTGTGCAAATATCAATATACTAGTACTACTTGAAGCCACATACCAAGTTTCATCAACATACATTAATAAATAATCGAGATATCAAATTTTATTTATTCTCCATAAGGATAACATTGGACAACGTACTGTGTTTAGCACTTTGAATATCTCTGCAACAGTGGGGCGTAGAATCACAATTTAAACACCAAAATGATTGTTTTGTGGAACTGAACAGATTGGTAAAAGCAAATGTGAAGTTTACATTAAAATAAACTGAGGAAAAGCCAAAAACCTTTTTCCCATAAGATTAACATGGGAGATTTTATGAGCAGGTTTTTTTGGATTTTCTCCGCAACCACTTAACCTAGGTTAATAATTCAAAATACTAAATTATTTGTTTTTTTAAACTCTATAACATGGTCAAAACCAAAATTAAGTTTTTTAAAAATTTTAGGGTGAAAAATGCAAAAAACTGATTTTTGGAAAATTTAAAACCCCCATAAACCCCCCTTCCCATGGTCCGATTTTTCTGGTTTTCGAACTTAAAAGTCATGAATGTCATTTTACACATTTGAGCAAAATTTCATCAAAATCGGATGTTTTTTACTCAAGTTATCGTGTTAACGGACACACACATATATATATATATACATATATATAAATTTGAACGAATAGTGTTTTTGGCATCTGGGGACCTCAAAACAAAAAGTTATCATGGTCTCGGGCTTAAGTCTTACCATGAGACCTACGGTAATAGCTTTTTCCCTATAGGGGAAATTCGCTAAAAGGCCGGCTATGGACAGAATAGAAGAATACTAAATTTACAAACCAGTAAAAAAGGAACCCCACAATGTCCTAAATTAACAAAAGGCTTTCAATCCAATACAGTCTACGAATCTGCAATAAAAACAGAACAAACAACCAACACCTGATAACGTAAGGGAGAGGAACAAGGATAGTGCGTGTCTGGATAACGCCAGTCTAGACGAGTCCTTCGCACGCGTCGCGTCACTGCCGCACTATCAATTAATTTACCAGTTTTGGCCAAATATGTTCAGTTTTTTATGTACATTCGCCATTTCAATGTCCGTTCATCTGTGTTTTCGTATGTTTGTGTGTGTCTTCCAATGGTTTTAAAAACTGAGATGTTCAAATGAACGAGAATCAATCTCGACCCCTCGCCTGATAAAGACTCAATCATATTAGAAGAGTCGAAACTGCAGTAGCCCTTTAAGGATACTATGATCACTTTGACAGTAGTACAGGTATTTAAACCAGTTTAATTAAAAATTTAAGAAGCTGATTAATGGCTATTGTGATGAATAAATCTAATAACAAATATACCATTTAAGGGAGCATTTATGGGTGCCAAAGACTAACCAATAATAGTAATATCTGAAACATAGCCTAAATAAATTAATGATTTGTAAAGCCTTTTAGCAAAAATTAATCACTACAATAATTTATAAGCATTTTTAATCTATAAAATCTTCTGCAGAAAGGTTATTATTATACAGTTTGTTTAGGGTCAACCCACATCCATGACTTGTAAAAAATACCAAAAAACAAAACCATTTTTGGAGAATAGCGTGCTAGCTACAAGTAGCGTCAGCTGTAGCTCCGTTGCTTTAGAAAAAAAGTAGCTTTAGCTGTAGTGCACTACATTTTTAGAGTAGATGTAGCAGGTTATGTAGCTACTTTTTTTGCTACTTTTGCAATATTACCAGAGTAAAGTACATTATCTCCCTCGGGAAAATTGTCGCCCTCGCCTACGGCGTCGGGCCCCAACAATTTTCCTCAGGGAGACAAAGTTGCACTTTACTCCCTTAATGCACAAATAACTAATGTTACTCATTGACAGCTTTTACTGCATTCAATTACATCGTTAGTCAGCTGTTCATTTGTTCTGTTATTTTAGCTTTTATATTCAACTTTTTCCAATTCACTGCCACCAGGCACTTCAAATTAAAATACCATTAAGAAGACGGTCCCACACTTCTCGCGAACACGCCCGAACATTCGGGGGAGTATTCGCGAGAAGTGTGGGAGCTGCAAGAACTTTGAATTCGGGACCGAATGTTCAGTAAACATTCGGGCAAATGTTTGGCCGACCATTCTGGCGAATATTCGGGAGGCTCCCATACTGTTCGCGAACCTGCATTATTGACAGTCAACGATCTTGTTCTACTTAGACAATATTATAAAACATGCAATTTCATTTGTTCTGCTTTCAAGTAAGTATTGAATACCACTTACGTGGTCATTGATTACGAATAATCTATAAATAAATGTAAAGTAAACATTGAGTTATCTCTTTACTAGTATTATTGTTCAGTATATTCCTTATTGTAAGGTAATTGTAAAAAACTTTACTGTTAATAAACTTAATATTTAAATGTTTAAGCCTAGTACAAAATAAAAATTTCCAATGTTTGTTAACAGTTTTTGTAATTATTAATTATCCTATCCTTTACATGTATAAAAGAAAGGTGGTAACTGTCTGTCGACTTGTCTGTTCAGTTTCAACGTCCCATCTTGGCAGTCACCCTAAAAGTTACAATGTTACTCTTATGTGCAGTAGAACAGATGTAGTTGCAGTAGGAGTTTTAATCAGCTGTGTGAAATACTGGTACCACCCAGTATATGATATATTTATATTTGACTTTTTTACTTTGTAAAAAATAGGCTTCTCATATTTTCGTTGGTTTCTTCTACACGACTAAATTTTACACCTTTTATAATTTTTAATTACATCACGACTGTAGATGCAACAGCAGTGACATTAACTGTGGGGTCGTCAATTTTGTTACGAAAATGCTCGTTGGACACGACAGACAATGCGCCAACAGCTGAAAAATTGATTTAATATTTTCGTGGGAATGTTCGCCCGTATGTTCAGTGGGTGTTCGCGAGAAGTGTGGGAGCTTCAAACAGGAAGAACGTTCGGTAGAATGTTCGGCCGAATGTTCAGGCGTATTCACGAGAAGTGTGGGACCACCTTTACCATAACATAACCTTAATGTCTGACTCTGACCTTTTGCAAAGGAAGAACTTGCAATAAAATAACATGTATGGTTATGCCTATATGGGAGTGCATCAGTTAATAATTTGAATAGTATATTGATATTGCAGAAAAAAGCACTTCGTATCATGTTAAAATTAAAACCAAAAGAATCTGTAAAAGAACACTTTAAAGAAACAGGAATTATGACTGTGCACAGTTTATATATTTTTCAATTAATTCTTCATGTTAAATCAAAATTAGGAACAATGCCAACATTGAATTCTTTTCATAACTATTCAACCAGGAAAGGTAATCAGCTGGCTTACAATAGGCATAATTTGTCAATGTACAAAAAAATACCCTCTTATAATGGAGTTCAATTTTTTAACAAATTACCCTCAGGTATTAAAAATATTGCTGGCTTTAATTTATTTAAAAAACATCTGAAAACATTTCTTATCAATAGACCACTGTATAAGACAGAAGAATTTTTTACTTATCTTTAGAACATTGATCAAATGGAATGAGTTTGTAAGTTAGTTTTGAGGTAAAAATTATGTTTTGGTTAGTTGGGTAGTTGTTTATAGGTACTGTATTACTGTATATTGTTGACGCCATTCTGTACTATTATGTGCATTTTTGGAATAAAGTTATTTTGATTGATTGATTGATTGATTGATGTAAATGTAGACTATATTTACTATACTAAATTATACTTCACAGGGTACTTTGTATTACATTTATATTTTGCTAACTACGGTATATCATGGAAAGTACTACTGTAAAAGAAAAATTGACAATGACATTGATTATCAAGAAGCTGTCCCTTCTACAGCGCCTGGGACCTTGGCCCTTCATGACCGGCCAAGAAAATCTTTTCAAACTTCTAAAGATAAAATGAAAACTGTTATTTTTTTGTCATTTGTAAGTTGTGTTTGAATTGTGACCTAACTGTTTCTAGAAATTCAACATATAATATGAAGCTACATATTAGGTTAGTTCTTTTGCAATTTTTACCCGAGGCCAAGGCTATTAGTACTATTAGTTACTGGAGATTTGTGAGAATTTTCCAATAAATTATTGCAAAGACCAACGTTTTTCAATACCACACATACGGTATAGTTATACATACAAGTAGGCCTATGGACATAGTATTTGTAAATTGTGAAACCAGTCTGATAAATAGGGGTGTGCGAATAGTGATTTCTGGCTCGAGCCGAGCCGAGCTTTTTCCTAAGTTCTCGAGCTTTGAACTTTCTCGAGCCAAGCTTTTTGATGGGCATTTTCTCTAGGGGTGTGCAATATGCCGGTAGTGATTTTCTGACTCGAGCCAAGCCAAGCCGAATTTTTTAAAGTTCTCTAGCTTTGAGCATTTTTAATTAGGCCTTATGGATTCTTTATTTATATTATGTTTAAAAGAACAAACATTTTATTCATTATGGTAATGTAAAATAATTTACTACTTTAAATATTTGTCATCTTTCATTTACTTCTTCTATATTCATTAGGCCTATCTTCAATAAATAAAGGCCTAAATTGCTGTGGGAAAATAACAAAATAGGCACTAAAAAGGAAAATTGATTGAGACCACTTGTTGATAGTAACGAACAACTTTTCTTTCAATTTAATGTAGGTACCTACACAGGAAGAAAATAACGTAAAGGAAGAGAACTACAAATGTTTAACTAGACTGATGAGCCACAGGTTAACTACTGCATTTATTACCGTAGTTATTAACAGCCATAATAAACAGACTATATGTCAGTATATACTATTCACTGTATCCAAACACTTAGGCCGTAGCCTAGGAATTTCCAAAACCCAGTAAGCCTATCTCTCATTCAACTGTTTGTAAATAGTAAATTGTAGGTTATCCTTTTATAAATATATAAGTTAGTTAAACCAGTCTTGTACTCACAGAAATAAGTTATGCAATAATCGTAGGCCTAGCTTATGTTGTATGTAACCTACTACCTAATAGGCCTAACCTATTTATATCTGCTTCTAAAACAGAAGCCTAATATATCTGCTTCTGAAACAGAAGGGTTCAGAAGCAGAAGGCGGAAGAGAATTGTCAATGCACTCTTCTTCTGTCACTGGTTTAACAATTTGATAGCATACATTTACAAAATGATATGCTAGTTTCTACTGACGTTTAGTCACAAATTCAAACAATCCCGCGGAGTTAGCAATATGATTTTAATGGTACAACTATAGCGTAACAAAGCAGTGTGCCATTTTGATCGCGTCTCACTCTTGTCTTGGTTAGGAGTACATAGAATATAGTCAAACTTTAAATAATATGACCACCAGTATTGTGACGTAGCCATTCAGATTTTTGATAAAATCCTTCGATTTTTGAATCTCGCTATTAGTGATTTTTAAGTGTAAATTATAACAGCGACCACCCCAAACACTGTTTTTGGATGCGATGTGACACTAGCTAATTGTTAACTTAACAACTACAGTATGATTACAGTTATATTTTTATTCGCTTTATCTCAAAGTACTTTAGATTCTACCGTAAACTGACTATTTTTTTAACAATCCAATATTAGGAGGGTACTATTTCGGCTGCACACTAAAACGCCGTCATGATTATTTGACATTCATCACCTACAACCTTGTCCCTAGCTATTGGTCACGCTAAATCATTATTAAATTTACATTTTAACCTTCTTCACTCAACGTCTTAAGGCAGTTCGCAAAGTGGGTACGCCAACAGTGTTGCCAGACGAAAATTCAGACTCCAATAGATATAATTATTGGGTAATGTACGAAGTTGTAAGTTGCAGAAAAGACTGCACCGCTGCAACAGTTGAAAAAAGTGTTTTCATGGATTTTTGTTTTTTGACAGGGTACTCTTTCTGGGGCAGTATAATTGTTGTATTAATTATTAAACCGTGAAATATTGCACAACTCAACTGGGCAACTCAACGGCAACACTGCACTGCAAACAGAATAGTGTGTCCACTTGATGTGATTGAGCGTAGAAAAACTAGATCCATTGTGTTGGTTGATCAGGTTGGCAGTTTAAATATTACAGTACATGTATTTTACAGTACATTATTACAGTTACTGTATTTGGTTATTTTTTAAACAAAGGAACGAAAGCATTAGCATTGTTGAACTATATTTGCTATGGAGCTATACCGACGCAAACTACGAGAATTCTAGCATTGATTCTGGAAAGTTGTTGCTTTAAATTTACTTTTGTAGATGGCTCTTTTCACTATTTGGCGTTTTAAATATTCGGCTCGAAAAAGCTTGAAGTTCGAATACTCGCACACCCCTACTGATTAACTTAAGTATGCTTATGTTGCATTAGTCATGGTTTATTGAATATATGCCTAAAAGTTGTTTGATGCCTCACCAGTTTATTTCTTTGATGTATGTGTTTTAATTCCTTTCAACATAAGTATATGTTCATGTTTCCAATCTGTTTAAATTTACCGTATAGACTAAAAAAATCTTAACATGTTGATAGAAAACTAAGACTAATAAACAACAAAATTAGGTATATATTAGTGAAAATACATAACTAAAACACTAGATATGGGTGTGTGGGGTAATTAATACACCACTAAAGAAAGTGAGGACCATACTTTGAAAGTAGATAAAATTGTAGCTAGCTACTTTTTCCTGGTAGCTGTAGCTGTAGCAAGCTACTTTAAAAAAATGCAGCTATAGCTGTAGTGAAGCTACTATTTTATAAAAGTAGTAGCTTCCCCACCACTAAAAAAAAGTAATACATGCTCCAGAAAAAAATTAATGAATAAAAGCGCTCATTCCATCAAAATATATCTTTGATCAAATAAAACAGAATGCCTAACACTTAAAGTAAATCAGATAATCTAAAACATTAATTTTCATAAATAATTGCTCTATGATTCCAAGATTCAAAGATTTTATTTGGCCATTAAGTTTTTCACAATAGGCTATGTCAGTACATGATGGTTTCAAACCTTTTTATTTAAATATTCAAAAATAGTATAGGTCTACCTATTTTTATTTGTTGTGTTGTGTATTATTATTCTAGGTTAAATTTGTACAATAATGAATAAAAAAAATGCAATTTTAAATAAGCCAACTAAAAAGGGCACCTCGCCACACCATTAAGGGTGTTTGGCCGCTAGGCTAGTCTGGCGGTGAGGAGCGGTAGTTCTACAAGTCGCCACCGCGCGCCGCTAGGAAGACAACTCGGGCAGTGCTGTGAGTGTGTGTGATCTGGCTGGGGGGAGAGAGGAGAGGAGCGCATTCTCCTCATTTCTCCCCCTCCCCCCACGCAGCACTGTATTTCCGTCTACTCGCTTCTTCGTCGGTCTGCAAGGCTCCGTCCCGCGGCTCGACTGGATGAGTAGGGTTGGGCTGCTTACTATTTTCCACTGATGTGCCTTTCAATGTCGCCGACAACTAATCTTAAATATATTTTTATTTTGAGCGTTCACTTTATAGTTTTGATGAGTACATTTTTTGTAGCCTATACAGATTTTATCATTAAAAATGTTTGACACAGTTGTGAGCACATTTAAATACAGTGGAACTCGGATAGTTCGAATCTCAAGGGACCGCGGTAATAAAATTCAAACTATCAAAAAAATTGAATTTTAATTATAGAGGTTCGAATTATCCTAGCTTTACTGTATTAAAAACAAATAACATTATTTATTATATAAACATTAATTATAAATATAAAATGGTATTTAATTTTAAAAATTACAATTTAACAAATATATTTAATCATAATACATTGATCTTATTAATTTCTTAAAATACTGTATCAAATAAATTTACAGGGTGTCCCGAAACTATTCCATAACAATTTTTCTATAAATATACAATTGTGGGATATTTTACTCCAATCACCAACATACTAACCTTTGGTAGATGTATTTTTTACCGCTATTGTTGGAATTTACCATCCATTTATTGAAAAAGAATTTTTCCGATTGTTGAAGAAGCTAAAGAAGATTTTTTTACTTACTGTTACAAAGTAAAATTCAGGCACGATCAGGGATGGATCCAGGGAGTCACATTGGGTGGGGGCAAATGCCCGGGTTTTTTTTTTTTTTTTTGGGGGGGTGTATAGAATACCCCTCAGGGGTGGGGGATCCGGGAGTCCTCCCCCGGAAATTTTATAAAAATCCCATATCAATAATAATTTGATCGGCCATAAAGAATAGCCTAACGCGTTTTACTGACCAACATGTGTGTTATCGGCCTAAAAAGACGACTGTGTGAATTCATGGACCAAAATCAGCAATTTGACCGTTTTTTTTTTTTTTTCGGATAAAAAGTGCAATTTGACCGCAATTCATGGTCGCCGTAACTTTTAAACCGAAAACGAAAAGTAGGCCTAAACGTAGTTTATCGGCCAAAGAAAACCGCAATAGTTTATACCCAAACCGTAACCAAGGCGGACACACACTACCGGACTTTAGCCCGAACAAGACATCGGATCGAGCAGGGAGCAGGGCATGTAGATAGCTAAATTCACTCCGAACTTCTTCCTGATCAAGACCCTGAACAAGCCATCGGATCGGACAGATTGAGCGTGAAAACCACCGAGCGGGGTAAAAACGGTGCGGACGACTTTAGTTGCCGTTGTGCAAGTCGACAGTGTACTTGTGTGAAGATTTCACCCACTTCACCTATTTCACCAACCTCCCCACGATTTCACCCACTTCTCTCCAAGCGACATTCCTCTTCACTTTGTGGTAGTGAAGGATGAGACGAGTCTCACAAAACTGGCCGATTGTTGAACTCGGAAATAAACATCAAAGTGTAGTCCTCAGACCAGTCCATCGTGCAAACTACTTTACATAGACTAGTGAACTGGAAACTAAAATGGCAACAGTCAAGACCGCAACCCTCACCGTCGTCGTATCGCTAGCGGCGGGGATCGTGACGGCGCTCGGAGCAGCGTATGGATGAAGTACCACACACTACCGAACCCCGAACCAGACCCTGAACAAGACATCGGACCGATCTTTCTTTGATCTTTCCTCAAAAAACCGACTCGAGAGCGCTCGGTCCGATGTCTAGTCCGAAGTCTTGTTCGATGTCAGGTTCGGAGGCCCCAGTAAAGGCCTTTTCACACCAAGATCTGTCACATAACGTCCAGTAACGTAACGTAACGTAACACGTGGCCAATTCACACCACCAGCGACGTCCACGAGCTACTGATCTGAGTTTCCCAGTTTTCTCCCCCGACTACTGTCGGATTCAAAATTGTGGATACTCGAGTTTGATTTGCCACCAAAGATTAACCGATTAAGCTACAATAACGGCGGTTACATCAAAATTGTCCTTGTCTTATTATTTTTTTTTGGTGTAAAGCATATTTTAAATTTTGATTGTAAATAATTTTTATTGGGAGTAGAATATAAAAAGTAAACGATTTTTTCCGTTTTTCTAGCAACTACGGACTTAAAAAATTCATATTTCCGAAACGGGTCAACTAATCGATTCCAAATTCTGATATGTCGTAGATAGACATTTTTTTTAGTTTATTTGTATAATTTTAGATTTTTAAACTTCATTTTATGACAGCTGGTTTCCATTTCATAAAGTGATCTTACATGCTCAGCACTCAAAAGAGCTAAAATCTTGTTTTTATCATCTAATTTTGAAAGTACTTAAACCAAATCTACTTCGAAACGGTTTATTCAGAGTGATTAATAAGTAGTATTAATTTAAATACTAGTATTAATTACTAGTATTCATTTAAATACTAGTATTAATTACTAGTATTCATTTAAATACTAGTATTAATTACTAGTATTTATTTAAATACTAGTATTAAATTTAGTAGTTCGTCAGTCACTGATACAAACAAACCTTTAAGATGGTAGGATGTCTTGTAAACCGTGGTATTTTCGTTTTCAAGAATATATTGCGTTGACTGCATTAACAAAAGTTGTGCTAAATGTAGGCTTAAAAATCTGTTACAGTAGTTTTCAAAACAAATAAATTTGCTGCAGTATACTAAGCTACAGGTAAAGTCCCGTCGATAAGGTTATTTTTATTTTATTTCTGGATTTTATTTCTGGCCAAAGTTAGTCAACATTATCAAAGACAGCGGGTATAACAATATGACTACTAGAAAATTAGTACACCAAACAAATTTGACCTCGTATAAGAATATTTATCCCTTTAATTCATTTAAATTATGTAGGCCTTTAAAAAGTGTTATATTCTTATTATTTAGAATATTAAATACCAGAAAATGTAAGGATTTTTTTTAATCAACCAAGTAGTTAAGGAAAACAATAATGAAATATAAACTGACTGTCTTTTCCGAGTACACCATAAATTTCTTCCCAGGCAAATACTTGAAATTGGTGTCCCTACAACTCTCCAAATGACTATCCCACAACAGTAGTCGGGGACGTACCTCATCAATAAACTGATCCATGTTTATAATAATCAAACAAAAATAGAAATAGTATATTTTGAAACCCTTCAGCAGATCCAGAGCACATGAGGCAGGAGGACAAGTGGCTCAGTGCGCATTCGCGAGGCCACTGCCGCCGCGTACGTTTCTAAAAGATCGCGTCCCGAGTTATCCCCTGCGATTAGTTGGTTTAGTTCGCCGACTAGACGCTTCGCGTTACGTTTTTTCGGCGGTGTGAATTGCCCCATTTGAAATAACGGCGAGCGATCTTTTAAAAAGTCTGTCACGTCCTGTCACATAACGTAACGTTACGCCGGTGTGAAAAGGCCATTGTGAAATGCTTACTTGTTGCAATAAAAAAAAAGTGGTGGTGGGCTTGTGTAACCACTATAGTACCTGGCTACACAGAAAATCTTTATTCACAATTTCGAAGTCGAGTGTCAAAGCTGAACAATACTCTCATAACTGAATAGAATTATGTATTAAATTAAATATCAGAATTTATACTTCAGCTGAGTACCTTATCTGGCTATAAATATTTGTGCTAAAGTTATGGGAGAGGGTTTAGGCCTACATTTTCTGGCTTTTTATGTCATATAATGTAATATACATTAATTTTACATCCCGATCTCTTTTTACCATTTTTGGGAGCCAAAAACACAACATTTATAATTTTTATATTCTTCAAAAAAAGGAACTCAGGGTCTTTTTGATTGCTTTGCAAAATGAACTTGTCCAACTGATTGTACAAAGGAATGTCTCCACGAAATTTGAAGTAATTCGTAAATTTACACTTTCCTGTCACTTAGTTAAATACATCTTCAGAAGAAGCTGGATCTTCAGTTACATGACAGGTAGCTTATAACGTGTTTCACACAACAAAGTTTTACTCGCAATTGCTTTTCTATTTCTTGTATGCCTATATTTCTTACAAGGCATTAATTGCTACGGTTGCAGCAATACCATAATACTCTGAAAACTGAAAAACGCGGACACGCGGTGCTCTTGGTGTGCGAGTGGCGGGATTCGTGGAGGGTGTGGCTGGAGGGAGTGTAGGGGGCGGCGCGACCTTGGACTACGCGCTCGTGCGTGGGGTGCGCGCGTGGTGGCACTGTGCGTGTGAGTTTGTGTTAGTGAGGCGTAGTGCGGCTGGCCTACTCTGCCCCGGAAGGCAATTTCCAAGAACCAAAGGAGCAGGTCACAGACCAAACGAAAAAGGATATAAACTTCAAACAAGTTCTAACATGTATATCATACTGGCCCGCACAAATACATCTATTATTTATACCACAAAATTGTATTAATATATTTTAATAATTTTTTAAAGTGAAAATATATTTTTTATTTTTTTTATTTTGAAATGAAATTATATTAGTAATAATAACCTGAATTTATCCCACACAACTGCAAATTTTCATTGAAATCGGACCAACGGTTTTCTTACTGACCTTCTCCCAACATTTGACAAAATATCTACTTTTAAGACCCATAACTCCCTTAATAATAATGCGAATTATTTAATATATATCTATTTTGTTTCCTAATTTTCATCCTGATGTGAAAAAAATAATATATTACAAATTAAATTCTTGACCAAACACCCTTAATATCACCTCACATCAATTTTAACCCTGCCACTCCTTAATGTTTTAGAAGACCTAACTTGTGGGCAGCACAAAGTAAAACATCAATTTTAACTCACAGTAAGCTAATTTTCGTTGTCAGTATTTGTATGATTAGAACATAGTAAAATAAAATTACTCAATTTAAAGAATTTAAAATAAATACAAATTTGTACAACAAATATTCCACATTTTATGGGACTCAACATCTTTATTAAAGATGGAAGTAACTTACTGTAGTGGAATCTTAATAACTCAAACCGCAGGGGAAACGGAACAAATTTGAATTATCGAATACTTGCGAAATATCGAGGTTTGACATATCAAAGTGATTTTCCACAGACTTTGACTTATTGAGGATCACAGTTACACATCGATGAGTCATGGAAGAGTAAAATCCTTACATCATTTAGTGTTTATACTCAGTGTATCATAATTAGTCTTACCATAATAATAATAATAATAATAATGATAATAATTGAAAATATCTAAAATAAGCCTGGAAATGTTTATCAGCTTCTTTGGTGAAAAAGTTAGGGAAGTAAACAATGACTCACAGTTCGGAAATTTGGTGATGTTTTGGCCGTTTGACCACTTCATGTCTTTAATTATCAGATTTATTTTTTCGGGTTGCAACATGAACGATAGATACTCGAATACGGTAACTGGGGCTTTGAATCTAAACCAATAATGTAAAATGTTGACTTATAGAGGTTCTCCTTCCAACACTTCGAGTTATAGAGGTGCGGTGTTGGGCTAAAAGGACTGCAAGACTTCCGAGTTATCAAGAGGTTCCCTGCCAACCCTTCGACTTCGAGGTAAAATAGCATAGTATTACGTAGGCAAGTTCAAGGGGAATAAAATAACTTCACCTTATCAAAGAATTCAATTTATTGAGGTTTGAGTTATTGAGGTTCCACTTAGATAATACCGCTACAATACTAGCACTCAACTCACCAGCTGCAGAATTCGCATTATCCCTCTTGGTTCCTTGAAAACTTCCAGATTATAGTTCTGGAGTCTGCTACCAAACTGCTGAAAATAGGGGAATGAATTAAAAACCAAACTGAATTGGATTTAAACTGCAAAAACTGAATAGGCCTAGTTAATTATCATTTCATCAAGGCATTAAGCAGAAAGTTGTGATTCTATTGGAAAAACATTAATTACTAACTAAGTAAACAGAATGACAGTGTTTCATGATGTTATTCTCAATTACACTTTTCAAATTAATCGTGGGTGAATGATGTTTTGCACATTGGCACCTTATAGTATGGTTCTTGCAATAGTACTATTTTTGATTATTTAAAAAAATCCTAAACAATAAGATTATCATGATTAAAGGACAACGGCACAACACTAGATAAAGCAGAGCTGGATAAACACAGCAGCACCAATAGCAACTCTGTATCCAGATAAGAACAAAGTTGAAGTAAAAGCGTATTTGTGAAAGTGTTAGGGTCATAGGGTACGTGTACACCGGAGCCGGGATTGGACCCAGGTTGGTACCCGGGATGGTAGCTTTGATCCTGGATCAGACCCTAGATCTATGCCGGTATACAAGCGGGGATAGCAGCCGAAAACTCGCCTGTTATTATTTTAGTCAGCTGATTAGAAATATTTGTTTCAAATCAAATACATAATAATAAAACTCATTGCTTCTGAACATTCTGATGAACTATTTTGCTTAAATTTCCAAAAGTTGTTTAAATTATTGTAAACTTTCCATTTTGTAATATGTTTAACTTATTTTGTTCTGTCATCATAAAAAAGGGTCGAATCTTGTGATGAAGACGAACTATTTTCACTGGAAAGATTTTAACAACTGATAACAATTATTTTTTTATAAACATGAAAAGTAAGTTATGGCTTCTGGTAAGATACGGTGAACAGTGTTTACCTACTGTTTAACCTTGGTTTATGAGTATCACTATAAAATAAATGGAACATAATAATGAGAATACCTATGTAAAATTGAATACACAGTTTTCACATATAATACATGTTTAACTATAAATAAAATATCACGTTTTAAAAGGTAACTTAGGTAACCATTAAATAAGCATTTCTTTAAAAAATTAAGTAAAATAGCAACTAACTAGTATTGTGGTTGGTATACCTATACGATTAATAAAATTTATATTATTTTCAAATGAATTTGACTTTTGTCGCAAGTCATTTCCCAATTTATATATATAACATTTAATTAGAATTACAAAACAACACTAGACGCTATCTAAGTTGTTGTACGATTCTCGAACAAAGTACAATATTCAGTCAAAACTGTCTTTAAAACATTTAATTTAGGGCCATTTAAAATGCATGCATTAAAAATGATGCATTAAGGGCCTAATGGTGCATTGATGATTTTGATTATGATGGGGCATTTTAAATGCAGGCTGCAGGCCTAAGTATTTTTGTAAATCCATTATTCAGTAAATACTTCAATGTAAATAGAAAAAGAGTAAGTCTACAAGGTTCTAAACACATGATTAGTTTTTTGTTTAATCAGATGACGAATGGTCATAGCAACCTCCTTTGTTTACAATAAACAATCCTGGATCTGATCCTAGATCTGACCCTTGCTCACTGCTTCTATCCCGGCTACCATCCTAGTTCCTAGCTTCTGATTGACTGATAGAAACCGTCTTGTATGCCTTAAAGCGAGTATGCTTGTATCCCGGCTCCAGTATACCGTACCCAAATCTACCTTTAAGCCAAAAAATATTATTCCAGATTCCACTTACATCTTATTGAAGACTTATATAAGCCAATTGAAAAGTCTCTTTACTATTTACATGTTAGCCCAGTCAATAAAGAACTAAGAGTGGTGAACTTGGGAAAAAATTAGGGTAAAGCTTAATTTTACACTAATGATAGACCACTACCAGAGGAACATTTTTACAAAAGTCCCCAAAAATCCCCCTGGAGCTTCACCCCCAGCCCCCCTTAAAGGTTCAATATGTCAATATTTACAAAATAGTTATTATCTACGTTAATAATAATCGGATTAACTTAACTCTTTTTTTTTGTTTTGTTTATCATTACATTGGTCCTCTTCATATTTACAATTTTGATTTCTTATAACAATATAGGGAAACCCCACTCAACCGAAATAATGGGGGCGGGACCGTTCCAGATAACCTAATTTTTCGGAGAATCAACTGTTGGTATTTGAAGGTTAATTTTGGAAAATACAAAAACATCTTGTAGTTTGCAGCAGGTGTGACGGTTCATAGTACACTGATCCTTTAGTGCGATAGTAGGAATAGTAAGAAATTCCTAGTAGGAATGCGGAAAATGCAGTATGGGTCAACCCTCCACACCCTCGCGGCCGGATCAGGTATGTGGCAAAACCCGTAAAAACAACCCCTAAGTTCAGTGACCGCCACGGCAGACGGTCTCTCGGTCCGCCGAGAGTCATACGCCCGACTTATCTTCTCTATTATTGATTAAATATTTCTTGTAGACCGACCCGGGTTAACCTGGGTTTCAGTTTAGCGAGGTCCGGTTAAGTGGGGTTTTTCTGTATATTTTATCAAAAGTGGTTTTATTTCAAACACTTTCCACTACAGAAAGAGGCCATTCTCTTACGAGTCTACCGATATACAATTATATCGGTTTGTATGTTACGCTGTGGCTTGGGGGTAAGAAAATAAAGAGGTCGGCACACCACGGCAGCCTAATAATGGTGAGTTACTGTGTTAGGCTTGATCTAGTCCAGTCAAATGGTACTTTTCTCGTGACAAAATGCTGGAAGTTTTTTCTAACTAGTTCTGTATGTTTTTTGAGGAGCTGAATAATTCTATTTTTGCCCCCTCGAGAAAGGTCGGCTTCGCTGAGAAAATCTCAAAAAACCTTAGATATTCTACACTTGTTTTTAGTTTTTGACGTATATTTTGAAAACCTTGTGATACTTTTAACCCTAGCAGTGGCCAATGGTGTAAGTGGGAAATAGCCAAGCAGGTTTGGCGAATTTTCAGACCTTTTTTTGAAAATTCGTATAAATTCAACCGTAGAAGTAAACGTAGCCAACCTCATATTCATTTTGATCGGAAAGAACAGGAGAATCTAGAAATAGTGCAATATAAAAGATCTAGAAAGGTAATTTTTTCAGTAAAGTGAAAAGAATAAAAAAAATTAGAAAAAGTTTTTTGAAATTTCAAAAGCAGCCTCGGTAAAATTTGTTCTACGGATTTTTTGTGGAACATTCATTATATACATGTTGTAGTAAATTCAATTCCCTACATAGAAATATATAACATGTTGGGGAAAGAGTTTTTTGTTATAAGTGTTATAATAAATGGAAGACCGAAAAAAGTATAAACTGTACAGTGTTCGTTTGTGTTGTAAAAATGTTATGTTATGCAATGTTATGTATACATTACATACATAACATTAATATACAGGTACATAATGTTAATATACAGTTATATATATATATATTTATATATATATATATATATATATATATATATATATTTGTAAAGCTAATGAAATAAGGAATCTAAAAAAGTCATAAAGTTGATAGCCAAAAATTATTATCGCTTATAAATATTTGTAAATAAAAGAATATTTTGATATTTTTGCGTATTTGGAAAAAATAAATTGCACAGTATTTATTATATAACTTTTTCTTCAAATTCTTTCCTCCAAAACCAATATAAACATGTTGTAGAATAATCAATTACAGTAGAAACTCGCTAAGGCGACCCTCGATAAGACGAAAACCTCGATAATGAGTCTGATTTTCTAATCCCCGTGAATCTCCCATAACACTCAATGTTATAAATACCTCTATAACACGACTCATTTTCAAATAAATACCTCGATAGCACGTCTTTTTGTCATTTCATATTACTAATAAATAAACCTCTATAGCGCGTCTTTTTAAATAACTGAACCTCTATAGCACGACGACTCCCACCTCAATAACACGATTTTTTGGGTAAGTGATCCTTTATTTCACGACTCTAACCTCAATAGCGCGCCGTTTTGCGTTACGGAACCTTTATAGCACGACTCAACCTTTCTCACGCATAGTTCCCACGGTTAGATCGGATGTTTTGAAGTAAACAACAACGTCTTGGGCTCAGGTCTCAACCGGAAAACCCTATCCCCCTGCTTCCCTATCCCCCTCCCCTACCGGCCTTTCCTTATCTATCACGGGTCAAATCAGTATTTCACAATAGGTTAAGGTACTGTAATTTTGAGCTTATTAACTCTATACTTTAGTGAACTGTGTCGGTTGATTTTTTCTTACTGCCGTAAGTTCTGCATAGTATTTTATTGAATAATAAAACTTATCACAGTAGTAGGCCTACAATGAACAATTTACGGCAATATTAATTTTTTTAAATGAATATTACAGCCTAATTATAAACTTTACTAGGCCTATTATTTTTCAATCAATTTTAATACTTGTTTTAATTACTGTAATTGTATTGTTATATGGCAATCATAAAGAAGTTTGTTTTACTTGTACGTGTGTTCTTTTATTTATGACTGATTTATACGGTAATTTTCTGCTTAAAACAAAATTAGAAATGTTTCATAAAAAATGTGCTTGGTATAGCAAAAAGTCTGTGACCTCGATAGCACGTCTTGTTGTGAAAACAACCTTGATAGCATGACCCTCAATTACAAGTGCACCTCGATAAAAAGACTATTTTAGAGATCCCCTTGAGAGTCGTGTTATCGAGGTTCTACTGTACCTACATAAAAATGTATAACACTTAGAGTGAATTTTTTTTTTATATGTGTTATGTAACAACGTCAACATTGTCATGTAAACAAAACAGAACACTTTTTATAAACACCATTTCTCACACTTCAGAAATATTTATGCATAATATAATACATAAAGATTACTGTTATATATGCTACACACAAACACTTCACTAACACTAAAACTCCGAAATAATGTAGGATGTAGTAATAATTCACAGATAAAAAATTGCAAACACGAACCAAGATACCGTAAAACCAGCTAAACCCGTACACTTTTTTACGTGTTTTAGGTTAAAGTGCCTTTCAAACAACGATGCCACCAATAAAAACCACATTATTGTAAAGTGTGTGTATCATTTACTATATCCCTGTACCTTTCTATGTGTTAGATGTTATTATAAAATAAATAAAAGTGTCCGGATTAACCTCCACAAACGGTCTATTCCCGGACACTGACCTAAATATAATTTTAACGCCTAAACCAACCTCTGCTGTCCGTAGTAGGACGGTGTTTGAGGTCTGCAGATGCCTTTGCACCAGTCAAAGGCTTGAAAATAAAATAAATAAACATTTTTAATGGGTTGGGGATGAATAAAAAGTATTCTTACATCACGTTTTCAGCTGATATATATATATATATATATATATATCCCTGTGGGCTGAAAACTGTCTGCTTTCCATGGGGCCCATTATATTTTCTACAGACATGATCATTGATCACCATCATGGCATTAACTTTCCTCCTTTACTGCCTGCTCTAACATCTTGGCTCTTGATTTACTCTCGTTCATCATTAAAAGCACAAATTTTAATAACAAACACAGATAGGTACCGCATCAGGGCTAAACACCGCAATGTTGTCAAGGTGATAAACACCGCAATGTTGTTAAGGCGGTAAACACCGCAATGTTGTTAAGGTGGGAGATCTCCTTTTTACGTCAGTAACGGCAGGCGCTAGTCACAACAGCTGGCCCAACAGTCACATCCACGGAGTATTAGTAAAATGTCCGGGTTTGTACTGGATTACTTAAATGTGATATATTTGATTAAATAGCCTATATGTTGTATGTAGCTTTAAATAGCATGGCATTATGCGCTCTTAAATTTTGAATAAAAATAGGCCTTCGCGATAAAAATCGGACAAACTTAATGAAAATTACATGTCTTAGACATACATTTTTTTCGAAAAGTCGTAAGTTGGTAAACCTGCAAAATAAAACAAAAAACGATCGTACGCAGTTCTAACCTATACAGCTGTGTAGAGCGTCTTCTGCTCTAAACGAATGTATAAAGATCAACCTCTCAACTTTGCAGGTTAGTTTAGAAATATTTATGTTTACAAATATGTACACCGTGTCCGGGAATACCCCCCCTGACCGGGATTAGCCAGTTTTACGATATATTCCAAGATGGCCTAGCGCAAACAGAAATGACTGGAAAAATATGACGAAATATGTTCGTGAAGGCTGGCGTTATACTGCAAGCAGTGCTGAGAACGGTAAAACTAAATTATTCTACATGTCTTCCTCTTCAAAATGACAAAGGCCCCTATTATTAGACTAGTAACTATAACTTACACTGCATATAAATCCGATTTTCCAAACCATCTGGTTCCGATGGTTGGACGTTCCACAAAGGAACAAAAAACACCTATTTTCATAAAATCATATGATCTGTCCAATAAATATTTCGTTCTAAAATTCAATATCAAAATTAAGCACAGCTGTTCAGCAGTGCAATGGTACCAACCGCAACTTCCCGCGACAAAAATGACCCAAGCTAGGTCATTTCAAAAATCGTGTTTTGACGTTGTTTGAGCGTCGGCTGCAGAAATCGCGTAGCGCCAAAAATTCATTCGA
Organism: Allygus modestus; assembly: GCA_963675035.1. Lineage (NCBI taxonomy): Eukaryota > Metazoa > Arthropoda > Insecta > Hemiptera > Cicadellidae > Allygus > Allygus modestus. Next base: position 132,712,363 of record OY776113.1, on the reverse strand, counting down.
TTTATAATCGTCATGACAGTGTTATGCAGTGGACACGATTCATTTATGTAATAAAATGACAGTTCAGGATATGATCTTTCAAATTAACTGAGATGTTTTGTTTATATCATGGCTTGAAAAAAATTGTTTTCGTCAATACCTGCAATGGGAAACCCTCCCGCGGGCTGTTATCTCATTTCCACAAGGGCGGCTGAACTGAGGCCAAATTAGAGGGAGTCTACTGTATCTTGTGTAGACAAGTTTGAATAGGCTTTGCATGAAAATCATCTCACCCAAAACATTTCAAAAACTGATCAGAGATAGGATTAAACTCTTATATGCACCTAGGCAATGTCAATTGTTTTTTTACAAGTGACCCCACTCAAAGTGTATGGGCTGAGATAAGAAAGTGCTATACAAGCCTACAAGAGGTATTTAATTATGAAAAAAGTTAATAACTAATATTTATAAAGAAAGCAACTTTCCACTAAAGTTGTTGGGACCTTCCCTCTCTGACAGTGTAAGGTGTTGTAATTTGAGTACAATAATTTGTTTAAAAATACTTTTATATTCTACCACCATGTATGTATTCCAAAAGCTATAAAACTCATGATTATACTAAATAAAATGGAACTTATTTCATTACCTCTCTTACATCTGTGAAGGTACTCATTTGGATTAGTTGTCGGGACGACTTTAGGAATCAAAACCTCTCAAATTTAAAATACAGGAATCAAAAAAGACTTAAGCTTATTAAGTACAAGCCAATAATTGTAAAATTTAAGATTGGGTTATGTTGTTATGTTGCACAACTAGGGAAGACAATGATTGATGGAAGTTGGAAACAAAAATAATCTTAGATGATATCAACAATTAATTTCAAACCAAACCCCTTTTGCCTTCTATGCATATAAAATATAGACTAAAGGAAGGTTATTCTTGAATAGATTTGTCACCACGAGTTTCTTTGCGACCCTGGTGGTTGGAAGTCCAAACTATATCGTCTCTTCGTCAGGCAATTAATTGTTCACCGTGAGTTGGTATCAGTTTGCGTTTTAACCGTTACGAGCGCTCTACTTCAAGATAGCTACAACTACAGTAGCTAGTAAGATTGCTTGTCAAACGCCTTGCTGACGTCCAAGAGAAGGTAAATCCAAATACCAAGTTTTATTAATTTATGTGACAGGTTGAGGTTATGATTGTCGACCAGTTTGTTCAGCACTCGGACAAGTTGCTGCGTCGTCGAATGGCCACGGCAACACCCGAGTCCCGAACTGTTCCAGCCTAATGAAACCGTCCAGGAAAGGGGTTATCCGGGAGAAGAAAAGGCGTTCGAAGGGTTTGGATATAACTGGAAGGAGGGATATAGGGCGATGGTTTCGTGGAAAGAGATGATCTTTTCCGGGTTTGGGTATCATAATGAGTTTAGCGGACTTCCAAGAGGCCGGAAAGTGACAAAACCTAAGAACAGCGTTGAAGATTATCAACAAGCGGTTGAAAATGGCAGGTGGAGCAGATTGCAGAGCCTTCTAACTAATCCCATCAAGCCTTGGGGCTTTCCACGGCCTTAGCCTCCGGACCACATCCCGCACCTCCGGCAGGGTGAAGGGCTCGATGCTGTATTCCGGGGGCTCCATGAAGAATGTCTCCATGAAGCGAACAACCATCTCCTCGTGACGCTCGTCGTTGATCTCGTGGTTTATCTGAAATTGGTCATGCATTGTGTTGGCAAATGTTTATGCTTTGTCCTCTGCTGCATAAACGAGCCCGTGCTGTTCATGGAGAGGGTGTGTTGTCACCCTGACTCCTCTGATCTGCTTCGCAGCCCGTCAAACACTGCCGCCCCGGTAGTCAAGAGACAGGAGGAATCGATCCCAGGACTCAGTTAGGTAATCATCAACAAGTGACTTGATCAGTCGTTGACAAAATGACTAGATGGCACGCTTTTGGGAAATATTTACTCAAAAAGTAGTGATTCCAGATATATCATAGAGCTCAGTGGTACCGTCAGCTTTTTGCTGTCACCTTGACGTTAGCTGGACCAATAAAAATTCATTGGGTGACGCTGTCAAAATTAAAACTCGTTGACCGGTTGTCTACTGTAATGTTTAGTCAACAGTTAACATTGACATTTGATTTGAATTTAATATTGGAATCATCCATTATTAATTAATATTTGTTATTATGTTGATGTGTAAGTAAAATATATAATTAAAGTAACCACCCAAGTGCCCGTTTTTTTTTTCAATGTCATTCACCAACAACCCTAAACCTAGAAACAAGACTATTTTCATGTTGCCCAAATCATTACTTAGCTTCAAGATGATTCGTTACTTTGTATTTAAACAAATTCATTTAAACAACATAATTTGCCAGATAAATAAATATTGTAATCAGTCAAATAGATATTTACTTGCATTTTTAACTACTGTAGTTAGTCTATGCTCCTGTTTATATGGAGTTTGTTTTTGTTGTATTGTTTTGTTGCATATAAATTTGCATTGCAATTGTCTTGTTTGCTAATGATTTTTTTAGTTTTGTAACATATATCTTAGCTTGTCTTTTTGACCTGTCGTTAGGCTTGGGCCTACCATATATTTAAATTTGAAATTGACAATGTCCATTGCAAGTAAATATCCATTTGACTGAATAAAATATTTATTTACCTGGCAAATTACTTTTCAAAACATGTCGACGTATTTTGTATTTTGATCTGTTGTGGTGTCATCGTGTTGGTGGGACGCTGTCATTCTACACCTTGTTTAAAACACTATTTCCAAAGCCACATTACAAGGGCGTTTTAATTTATAACTCAAATAATGACTTTGCTTCGAACTAAACAATCCAATTCCATTTCAAATATGTGTCAAAAGATTATAAAGTTAAGTTTAAAATCAAGTTTCACTTAAAATGCGACCCACAATGTTATAATTTAAATACCTTGAATATCACCATTTTTACGTTGAATCAAATGTAAGATTTTTACAGCGTCCCACCATAATTACTGCAAACATAACTGAGCAAAAACTGGCTTTCACAACGGCATGGTTTTTTAACCAAGAGTAGTGACTCCAAATTACATAGAGCTCATTGCTGCTCCCATGACAACATGGTAACCAATAAAATCCTCTCTTCACTAGTTTGCTGACTTCATTACTCTCAAAGGCGTTCCAACACTACTGGCAAACACGCCCGAACATTCGGCAGAACTCCGAATGTTCTGAGTATTCGCGAAAAGTGAAGAAGCTGCAAGAACTTTTTAATACATACCAGACCATATGAGACGGAATGTTCGGCCGAATGTTCAGGCCTGTTCGCGAGAAGTGTGGGACCGCCTTAAGCTGTCTTACATAAAACTTATGAAGTGGTGATTTGATTGATTACCTGAGGAAAATTACGACCAGCATGAAGGCCGAACTGACAACTAATAGTACAAATAAAATCTTTCATACAAACTTCAAAAATACACTTGAAAATAATTCTCTGTTTTGTTTTTAATCTACACTTGGAGGCCCACTACAGTATTATCTTAATCCAAATTGAAAATAATTTATGCTATAATATGCAGGGTCGGATTTAGACATATACTACATGGGCGTGCGCCTATGGGCCTGTACCACACAGAACCACTTGCAAAAGCCCTGGTAAAAGAAAAAAAGGGCACCAATCTGAATCTGGTCGTCAGGTTGAGCCTAAGGGCCCACGGATCCTAAATCCGGCGCTGAATATAAGCCTGCCTAAACACTAAACAATACCCCCGTAGCAGCAAACCTGCGTACTCAGTGAATTTTCAATGCATACATATGTATTTTAATACCACATAAAGCCACATACCAAGATTCATCAATATTCATTCGTAAAAAAACGATTTATGACATTTTAATTATCCTCCATAAGAATAACATGGTGGTTGAGTATGCAGGTTTGCAATGAAATAAGGAGCACAAAAAATGGGTTTTATACAAATTTCAATATATCTCAACTAGGTAAATCCAAATACCAAGTTTTATTAATTTATGTTCATATAGTTAACGGAGATAACATTTTACTTATTCTCCATAAGAATATCATGGGAGCTGAGAACACAGTTTTGCTGCTACGGGAACTATCGGCAAGAAATCGTTTTTTTGCAAATATCAATAGACCACAATAATATGAAACAATATACCAAGTTTCGTCAGGATAAGTTGATAAATAAGCAAGATATACAATTCTTATTCTTATTCTTATTATTCTTATTCTCTATATGAATAATATTGGACACAGATGAGAATTAAAGAATCAGAGGTAGCATCCAATGTTTCGCCAAATGGCGATCGAATGCGGAGCACCTACACTCGATTTCATAGTCTCACGGTCCGCTTCCAGTCGGCAGCACCGTCGCCAGTCCCTCCCCTCGCCCTCTCCATACCCCCCTCGCCATCACTCATGTCCGCACTGCTACGCTCTAAAATAACTCATCGCCTGTCCCGTCCCCTGTTTGCCGTAGGCCTCGGTTCATGAGTTTGGCACTGGCACTGTGTAATCGGCAGAATAGTGGCGCGCTGTTTAAACTTAATGTAGCAGGAATTGGTAGCTTTTTAAAGAAATTATACAGTAATTTGACCCATTAACAATTATTTAAAATGAGAGCCCGAACAAATATATAATCTAGATATAATTATTTTATAACATTACTTTGTTAATGTCCATTCTGTACAACGACAAACCTTTTACATGTCAGTAATAATAATAAGTCGCATATATGGTTATTGTTTACAAATTTAAGTATGTGTTGTTGACTTGTTTTAAATAAACTAGAACATTGAAAGTAATAAAATGTAGGCCTAGTTGTCCATAACAAATTATTAACGTAGTGGGAAAGGGGACTTCTGGCCCATTTGATTGACAGCTTCCGGTCACGTGACTTTTGTGACGTATTTGGCGACGTAGTTGACGACGTATTAGTGACGTCATGTGAGTAAGGTTAGTTCAAGGTCATCCTGAGGATGTTTTAAAAAATAAACCCTGCACAGGTTTGATTTGATAGTTTTCATTCGATATATTTATCGAACAAAAACTATCGAATGAAAACTATCAAATCAAACTTGTGCAGGATTTCTTTTTTGACATTTATTTTTCTTTCTTTATTTACAATAATACACAGCAAATAAAAAAATATGTGCAAGATAGTGGGCTTAATTCTAACTATTTATTTATTTATAGTAATATACACATAGGCAATGATTGTCAGAGAACCACCGATTCTGTGGTGCCCGTTGCTTCTGTAGATGGGTAGGGTTCACATTCTCCACAATAACACTTCATTCTAGGTGCGGGTGGAAAGTGATGATGGTTGCCACGATGACGTCTCCGATTCCGTAGAGATACTTACATGGAACGAAGCGAGAGGTTAATACTCTCCAAAATTATATCTATTCCCCTGTGTCGGTGGAAGTGTAGTTGCGGATGTTCTCCAGTGTTCTTGAGCTAAAGAGTTAGTTGCAGAAATATCCAATGTTAGTTTGTAGCCGTTTACAATCAAAACTTTTAAGTCATCCGAAAGAAGACTTGCAAATCATGAACTGTAGAAACATGAACAGTATTGTAGTGGACACATTTAATTTTGAGAGCCATGATGTTACCTCATGTACGGCTACTCGCGGAGTGGGCTTCCCACCTTCTCGCCTTTCTTTTATACGCACCCCTCTCTACTTCTCTCTTCCCCCTCCACTTTTTTCACATCTACGATATGAATATTTTCATCACTTAACCTATTGGAGTTCTGCATGCAATGCAATGGTTATACATCAGTCCACAATCAGTACATATGTACAACAGTGTCTACAAGGTAAAAATAGTAAATTTTTCTCAGATGTTAAACATACTATACATTCGTTTCCTTCGCTCTTATTTTTTCGGTTGGTGTTTCTGAAACTTTAAGAGGATGAGGTTTATATACTCTCCGATGGTTTTGTACAAACTCTCTACCTTTTTGAAATAACAGATAAGCACACGTCAAACCATTGAGCATTATCTTCCCATGGGTTATCTTTCGCTTGCCAATCCTGCAATCCTCCGCAATTGTAACAAATGGTCTTATCATCTTCTCCCATGTAAAAGAAACCAGCATCTGCAAACTCATCCATTCTAGACTTCTATAGAAACGAGTCTTTTAATGCGAGTCTTTGAAAGTTTGTATAAAATTGATAATATTTTAACCAATACAGTGCATTTTATATGTTCTGAATCTAGGTCAAGGTCACCAACAAATGTTTTTAAGAAAAGATAAAATATCAGTACTTGGAGTTAATACTGATATTTTTTCTTTTTTTATTTATTTTACATAAAATATATTTAAAGTTTTACTTGATATTGTCTTAATCTAACAATGTGCGGTTCCCGATGCGGTCAAATGCAGATATAGCTCGGTGGAGTTGTCCCGCTGACTCCGTGTGATACTATATACAAGCTTAAAGGTTCGATGTTTTGCAGATCTTCATTTTGAAGCAGTTGAACAAATCTCTTGGGCAGGAAAATTTGGAATTTTGCTTCATCTCCTACTGTGTATGGAGCATCACTTAAAGATACGAGAATAGCGTCTCCCACTGATGTTTCGATTTTCCTCATGTCGTGCACGATGTAATGTTTGTTTTCTTTGATTTCTGAAGTTTTTCTTGTTGGTAAAATAGTTGATTTTGATTGTGTGTTAAACTGATCCACCAATGTTTGCAGAAATGTCTGTGATGTCATCTTGATACGTGTTCTCTCGTTGCAGTCTGGAGTAATACTGATGGTGGGTCTCCTCGCTCTCCCCGCTTTTATACCCTCTGGTCCCCCCTCCACTTTACCCTCCATTGTACAAGGATGTAGAAAAGCAGCTAGACGATAAGCGTTCTTTACAGCGCAATGAAATTGTGCGAGTTTATCATTCTTTGTTAAAATACAAATATTACCCATCTCAAATTCGAAACACTTATCCATTTTAACATCTATTACATCTTTTGTGGTATAAAGCTGTATCCAATTGCACTTTTCTAATCATTTTGTATAAAGTCTTGTAAATTTACTGCAGTAGTGATTCATAATGCTTTCCACTTCTTCAAAACCTGTAAAACCTTCATTCCAACCAATGTGATGCAAGTTTCTCGTTGACCATTTATTTATTCTTTCAGATTTGGAGTTTAAATTGTTAAAAGGAAATGGAGGTATGAATAAAAAATTATAAATGACATATGTTTGCAGGTCTAAGATGGTTAGTTCTTTAACAATGTATCTATCATTGTTTCCACAAAAAGCTTGAAATTCAACTATGCCAGACTTCTCCATGTCTCGGATGACGACCGAACTGTTTCCACACCACAGTAGAGCTTTTATAGCTCAGGCTGTACAGTTCTCAGCGCGTTGGTGTATATTTAACGTGGGCACCATCCCCGGTAGGCCTACCCCACGAACCTCCTTTAGTTTTTTAAACTGTTTCAGTTAAAACGTTTTCTGTTTATTCATTTTGTACAATTTCTTATTCTTATTTAACCTATTGTTCTTTAATCACTTTTTTCTTCTTCTTGAATCTCTTGTTCATTAATCTTTTGTTCATACTCCTTTAGATATCTCCACATCTCAACCTCATAAGGTATTCGGTTAAAAATAGATGTATCATTTTAAAATTTTCTCCTACTGGAGCTCAAAATTGGAGCCTAAATTATTTTGGGTTTGCACTCGCTTAACTAGTTAGAGGTAACTTATAGGATCGTGGATTAGAATGAAAACAGATCAAGTCGTGATAACACTTTAATATACATAATAAAGATGACCCAACAGTATTAAATGATAGAACAGGTTAATTTAAAGGTGCACTTGTATCTCCTAATCAATACTTATAGAGAGTCCTTTATCCCCTGATAAACATACATACATTTCTCTCATCTTAATCACTTCATGTCCATTTGGTACATTTCAGGTCCTCATTTTACACTTTAATTCTTCTACAATCTACAAATTTAAATGATAACCCTTCAAAACAAACGTCTGAACAACAATGACAAATACACTTATAACATAATCGACAACATGACATAATAACCCTTTAGAAATTCTAAGTTAATTAATGAGGCTTCCCCATGAATATTTCTCATTTATATACATACATAGAATAACCCCATGAAATAAAGGCCTCCTAACTCTCTCTTGCTTAATTACTCTCAATATTGACATATAATTCATGAGATATACTGAGCAAAGGATCAAAATACACTAAACAGAATCATCTAATAAACCCTTTTATATATCTGACATATTATTAATCTAACACTTTATACATTCAACCCCACGTAGTAGGCGGGTCTTTGGCTTCCCTTCTAACCTCACCCCTTTAAATTTATTTTAGCTGAATTACTTCTTCCCCTTCGAGATATCTTATAATTATTCCGCATTTAATATTGTTATTTGAATAGTTTTACTCTAACACCTAGCTATTAATTCTTGGTTTCCTTTATATAAATTCGTCCTTCATTATTTTTTTTTATTTAGGATATCCTAACTGTGCACCTTTTTAATTACATGGGAACATACCCAGATATTTCTTGGAGTCCTCCCTGACACCTCGCGTTCCCGTGCGTCCGGATCCGTCCTCTCCTCCTTCCTTCGGGCCGTGTCGTAGGTCGGCTCCTCGGAGTCCCTCGCCCTCTAGGGTTGACGGGTGGGTTGGTGGACGTCGGCCGGTGTCCTCGTAGATGCCCTCAGAAGATGGACTCAGGTGTGGTGGAATCCCGTCGAGTGTTGCGATAGAGTGTCGTAAGGTACTGGTGGAAGTTACTGTCCTCCCGGATGTCGACAGGCGCATTTTACTCTCCTGAACGACATTCTGTTCCTTCTCAATCCAGAACAGCCCAGAAGATCTCTCTCCGTGTCTACCTTACTCTTCCAAACCTCTCCGAAGACTGTCCTCCTCTTTTCCTACCCCCGTCGCCATCTTGTCCCCCGATCCCTCATCGTTACGCCTCCTAGCCAATCGGTGATTATTGCATCCGATACCTACACATTATTGGCTATACCCCTTCTGATCGGCCTTCTAGTTCGAGGAAATGGGCGTGTCGCTGACCGTAAGTTATTTTATTCTCTTAGCATGCTTGGCTCATTGATTTCTCTGTTTTTCTTAATGTCGTTCTCAAGGGTTTCGATTTTCAGCTTGATCATTATCGGAGATCGTAATTCTATACGTCCTGTTGTTCGCCGAGAAGTCGTGACTTCCCGTGGGAGCGTAATGATTTGATTCGATCTGTCTCTGCTTTCATAATTATTATTTTAGAGTAAACGGAGTAATTATATTTTAAATTTGATTCTATAAATTCTTTAATTAATTACATACATTTAAATTCCCCTTGTTTATAATCATATACCTGGTTATAGTTGAAGCTGCACAACTCAAAACGTAGAATTCTTCCGGCGTCAGTTGAATTTTGTCATCATGTTTTGTCAGGTCTTTAAACCGTACTTGCTGTTCTCCGCGACATTTTAAAATGTCGAGTTCAATGTCACATTCTAATAGACGAATAGCTGCATTTTTCCAAACACGTTCTTTGCCAAGTTGCATTCAATGAGGTGTAAATGTTTAACAAAAGGCCATGAAAAATAGCATTTTAGGTCCTTGGTTAAAAATTGCATTATGTGTATAACCCAAGTCCTTTACCAAACCTATTGCTATGCCTTTAGTCATACATCTTGAGATTGGATATTAGGATGCGAAGAAAAATATCTGTCAGTATGTTTAAAGGGATGTCATTTTCAGGATTTCTCTTCCTCTTTAAAGTCGACTTAGATGTTGAAGCGTTGTCTAACTTTACTTCTTCATTTCGAGACTTGAGAAACGTGTCCTATTCTTCTTCATACTATTTGATGTAAGAGCCTTCGTTTTGCACCAAACCTTCCACTTCTGCATTGTTATGTCCCTGTACTACCGAGGTCATCTCGACTGTAATAGCTGTTGTTTCAACCTCAAACGCTGATCAACTGAACTCCTCTTGTGTGCGCGCTATTTATACCCTTCCCAATTCATAGACCTACAGTACCATTTTTTCAGTACCTGTTAGAATTGTGTACGTTACAATTTTATCGTGAAGAATCAAGCAATATGCAGTTGTATTACCGGGTAAGTTAGATTCAAACTCCATTTCCAACTTAACATCTACACTTGATGATTTTACAGATTCATTTTGTTTAGAACAATCAATAACCACGATAGGAGCTTTTGAATTGAACTGCGTTGGTGATAGTAGCGGTGTGTTTGTTTTACCGTAGTAAGATGTTTGAAATCTAGCGTACATATTGTATAGAATGAAACATCGGTTTTTATCGAATGGTATGTTTAAGTTGTCATATGGAAATATTTGTGAGGTGAGACATAGTTTAAAATTTTAAGTTTACAATTATCAAACGATGTCAGATCAGCTGTTATTTTACTTCTTCTATATGTTTGTAATCCAAATATAACATATCTAGGTTTTTCCATGTGTGTTGAAGTCTTTATAGTCCATGTATGTCGCTCCGGTTCGGGTAGAATAGGATATTCGTGTAACTCCCAGCATCTAAATGCTAAAACTATATCGCGGTCCGCCTTTAATTGTCTCAACAAAGTAATTTTGTGTTCATCTGCAAGTTTTAGGAGTGGTACCCTCCAAACAATCTTCTTTAAATCCAATTTCCAGTCCAGAGTCGTTTAAGTTGTTGTTCATGGAGCTAATATTATATCTTTATCATTTGAAGCTCTTAAAAGAACCAATTCTTGTTTTACATTAATTAATATTTTATTGTAATCTTCTGCAAAACCTAATAATAATTTTAAAGGTACATAAAAGTCGAAATATCCCTTGTTATCGGGTTTTATAGTGGATGAATCTGGTGTAACCCATCCTGCGACTGCTAGCAGGTTTTTCTCGTTTGGTGTTATGGAGCATAATCCTAGTAATGTACAGGCTATTCCAACCTTTTTTGTAGAGTCCACAGTAACATCTGAAATTTCATACCTTACTTCATCAAAACGAAAAGCCATTGGGTTATTAATAAACGGTATAGTTGTTCCTTCATTTCCATCTTTCTTTGTTACTTTTCCTTCGATGTATAAATAACTTTCGGAAGGTAAAGTGTAGATATCTTGTTGTTGATTAGGAATCCTGATTTCATCGTTATTGTTTAATTTCGATGAAGTGTAAGGGTTGTGGGTGTGATACTCCTTTTCCCACAAGATCTCGTCGAACGTTGGTCCGTGCGCTATATCCAGAATAACCATTGTTTATAACTTTAAAACCAATCTCTTTTAAAAATCGAATGTTTTCACTTGTTAACTCTTCTGACGCTGATACGCTACTGAGGTTTTTTATCACTCAATCGATCCTTTTTAATCATCAATCCCATTATTTATAAAATCGATCTTATACATATTCTTATGGTGACAGTTTCATCTCTAAAGTCAACTATGGTACCTTCTTGATCTAATACGTTCAGAACAATGACTGAGATGTAACTGGTGTTTAAAGGTGAATACACTAGGTTTTGTGGCCTTTCAATTATTTTACATCCTGGAGGTACAGATGCGTATAATTTATGCTTGTGCCGATTTTCACCCTGTCTGTACGATCCTTGTATAATGTTACAAGTTATATCAATTTTGTTCAATGTAAGTATGCTTACAGTATTTGAACTTAGAAGTTTCACATTTCTCTCTAATATCGGTGTTGTAGAAGGAAATCCTAATAATCCTCCAACTGAATGTATTTTGCCAAAACCTATATAATACTTTGATTTAATTTCTGTTTTTAAAGTATTATTATTTCCTTCTATAGTAATATTATCTTCTCCCAGCTTTTTTTTGTATTACCTTGCATATATCATCAATTTCATAAGAACCCGTGGATAGAGCAACTTCGTTAAGCTGGAGGAACTGTCCCTTTTCATCCTTTGCTTTATAGTAGTGAAGTTTATTATTCACGCCTTCAGTAATATTTGGTATAGAATTATAAGCTGTAAAATCTAGTAACGCTGCTTCCCATTGGTTTTATTTATGTAAACTTAATGCGGGGAATAAAGTATTCCGCAAGATTGACGTTGTACCAGTCAAAGATACAGTATATGAAGACATCTTAAAGCTGACTGACACTTTTTGATAAAACTCCAAACATAAATGGCCACAGATAGGTGTATCGTCAGGTTGCACCCTCTCATAATTGTATAAAACTTGTTTAGCAGAAGGAACATACTTTTGAAGTTCTTTTGGAGGTGGTAAATTACCAAAACTGTCAAAATAGTAAACTGTTGAATCGAGCTTTTTATAACATACCCAGTGTGTACCCGGTCTCTCACTATTATTTAGATTTACTAAACCACTCTCATTTTTCCACTTTGCTGATGGTAAATTATCTTTCATAAACACTCCTCTGAAGAATGATATCTTTAAACAAGAAATATATTTAAAAAGATCTTGGTTACTTAATGCACGATTAGGAACTATTAACTGTTTTCTCGTATTTAATAATCACAATACTGTCTTAGGTAAAGTCCTTGTCCTTTTTTATCATGGACCATATTGATGGTTTGACTTTTTTAGTAGAACGTCTAGTCCTTCTTTTAATTATTCCTCCTAGTTTTCGAGTTGTTTTTCTCCTTCCCCCTCTTCTCTTTTTCCTTCCACCACCAATTGCTGTTTTTGTTTTCATTGATGCTGTCACTGCTAATGCTGCCGCTCTTTCGCCAAGACTAACGTCACTCGCTTTAACTCTTTTCCTAGCTTTTTTTGCAAATATTTTATCGGCCATTGATCTGTGAGCAGAATCACTAAATTTTGAATAGGCTATATCGTGCTCTTTACAAGCCTGATCTAATTTATTGAATACCGGATCTCCTCTTGTCAATCTTTTTTCAATTTAGTTCCAGGTCCACAATATTGATAACCGCTAGGTAGATGAAGTTCAATAGGTAACAAATCTATGGATTTATTAACTAAAGCTGAAATTGGTTTTCCTAGCAAGTTTAGTGTTGAAGAGACAACACCGCCTCCTTTCGTTATCGAATCTCAATGAGAATTAACACCGCTGCTTTTCCCAATTGATATTTATACCTTTGTCAGGTGACGGATTAATGAAGAATGATCCTTTCTATACTTTGTCATCCATTATATACACCTTCATCGTTCAATTATACCTCTATTTAATAATTCGGCAATTAAATCAACCCATTCATTTTGAGGAGACCTGTGTGACCCGCTTCTATTGCTTTATGTATCAACCGCATTCTATTTACTAATTTATTAACATCATTATAATAAATTATCTTTGTATTATAAGTATGTTTTTATAATCCTTCTCCAGAAGCTGTTTTCTCATTTACCTTTCTTTTTTTCCTTTCAGTATAAAAAAGAGTAACTTCTTCAGTAGACATGAACCTTTTTTTAGTTTTTTCCATTTTTTTTTGGAAATAACTCTGAAATAATGTTCCTATGCTTTATAGATAGATTTCTATGTATTGAAGATGTTGGTTTATAATTCTTTCTATGAGTATTTTATCTAGACATATACCTTTAAAAGATGCCAAGTCTCGTGTAGTATATTTGACAGGTTTGCTTTTAAAAATCAATTCAAACAATCCATTTGTTCCTTTGTACTTTTTACCATTTATCATTATATTATCCTGCTCATCCACATCTAACTTGTTTTCGCCAATCATTAAACCTTCTCCTTCCAGCCTAGTTCCGTATACATGATCATTTATATTAGGTATAGTAGGCTGTAACATCTGTAATACATATTTTTTACCAAGATTACCTTTAAACTGAATACCTAGACCCAATCTGCTAATATCAGACGGGACACCCTCTTGTATCTCTTGTTCTTCACTTATATTTTTACCCTGTTCATATTGTATTTCTTCCAGTTCATCTTCAGTTTCTTCAAGTTCTTCTTCAGTTTCTTCAAATTCTTCAGTTTTATCATCAGATTTTAAAAAGGGGAAAATTAAATCTCCTTCTGAAACTTTTCCTAGCTTTTGAGATACTTCCCTTAAAGGACCAATAACTGGTTTAAATGTTGTTTCAAGAAACTAATCTCTCTCATTAATAACTAGTCTTAATGCTCTGTTTTTACTTCTAATGGAATCGCTTAGCGATTTTATCTCTTTTATCAACTCTTCTTGGTTAACCATGATCACCCAACGGAAACCTTGTTCATAATGCAAATGTATCTCTATCCCTTTGTCTTTTGGTTGTATAAGTTATGTATTCACTCAACATTTCGTAAGATTTTTTTGCAGGATTTATAAAGTATTTGTTTACAATATTTGTTTGAATCCAATCATTCTTCTTATTTTCTTTAATTTTAGTTTTAGCCAAATTATTATAAAAATAAAAAAAACACTTCGCTTAAAACTTGAAAAAATAGTTCTTATTTTATGTTATTTCAGACTGTAAAGTTTGCAAATGTATAGCATTATTTTTATCTTGAGGATCATTAACATATCTTTATCGTTTATTACTAATATTATAGTCACCCTCTGGGGTAAGAGGCAAACCGGTGTACGCTTCTTTGTCATTTGATCTTGATCTTACACCGAATTCGGTATAGCGTCCGAACTTGCCCACACTCATTTTATAAATGATTAAGTCATTATGTACAAGAATATATATATATATATATGTATATCATTTTTATCCTTTCCTTTTTACCACTTGATCACTTTCTGTAGTTCTAAAAGGGTTACCATTAGCATCAACTAATGTATCATCTGTTATTCTTTTATATACATAAGTTTTCAGGTACATATGGTCTATTGTCTATATATTTAAATCCGCTCACAGATATGGGATCGCCAACCAACAAATCACGATTGTACCGTACACCATCAAATCAAATTCTATACCCGCATATTTAAACTTTTTAACCGTATAATCATACCAAACAGCCTGTGACATTAAACAAATATCATCATTATATACCCCCTTTGGTAAATTCCTTATGAATTGGTCTTCAGTATTTCAATATTTTTTGGTTTTATTAAACATTAATACGTTGTACTCTTTATCCCCTGTTTAATTATGCTTTTCCCACCCTTTGATAATATTTGACCCACCACTGCTACATCTGTTGGCAATACACCTTCTTTTGTATTTGTTATTTGTTTACTTTTAGCATTAAACTTATTCCCCTTTAATGTAATAGTCCGACTTTTTGTAACACAATCATTATCACCCACACAGCACAAGATTCTCCCCAGGACATCCCAAGGACATCACAGTGGGATATGCAGGGTATCCAGGATCATCCCTATCTCATCCCATGATATCCTAAAGATACCCTCAGGATGTCCTCAGGACACAAAAATGTCCTCTCCCCACGACATCCTGGGGACATCCTTCAGGATAACCATGGGATATCCCTCGGACCATAAAAGGATATGTATTTTGAAGCCCTAGGACATCCTCAGGATGTCCCACAGGATTATCTGGGGATGTCCCTCGGACCACAAAAGGATATTGTATTTTGAAGCCCTAGGACATCCCCAGGATGTACCACAGGATGTACTGGGGACATCCCTCGGACCTCAAAGGGATATTGTACTCTGAAGCCCTAGGACATCCCCAGGATGTCCCTCAGGATTTACTGGAGACATGCCTTTGACAAGCATTGAAAGGTGTCCCATTATTCTATCAGTATGAATCCCCTAATCCCACAGATATCCCTGCCTACCCCATGATAATTCTGCGGTCATCCTTAGGAAGCCCTATGGCTCCTGGTAATTGGTAGTGTGTATCCTAAAGCCATATGGCCTCCTAAGGATGACCACAGAATTATCATGGGGTAGGCAGGGATATCTATGGGATTAGGTGATTCATAGTGATAGAATAATGGGACACCTTTCAATATGGCCAGACAATCTGATAGGAAGACAGTTGGAGTTCTAAAATAAATTACAAGACAACTTTAAATTATCCTTTTATAAATAATACTATAATTGCCCATGCCCAGCTTGCACATAGAAACACAAGTTTTGACTTCATATTTTGTTTTTTAATCAGGTTGACTAGTGTATAAACGTTAAATACCTGAAATCTACCTTGTGATTCTAGAATATCTTTTTAATGGATGACACTTTTTGTCAAAGGAAATTTTGTCATCTTCAGACCCACAAAACTTTAAATTGTGTCATCACAGTTCAAAAGAACAAATACAATGAATACAGAGTCTTATAAGAACACGTCCCGTGTTAAAAATTCTGTCGCTTATTTGATGTTGGCGCGCTGGAACTCCGTAGTTTTGCGCCACGCCGCTGAGAAGTGCCTCTAGCACTGCAGACCGGTACCGAAAACACGAGGTGTTGCCATGGCCTAGGTCCCTTCGCTCTTGTAGTAGGGCGGAGTTGGCTGTTTCGGCGGTCTGGGGGAGGAGTGACTGGGTAGACAGCGTGCACTGCCTCGTGGCCAAGCGCAAAACTAGTACGGCAAATTTCAAATACTGACAGACTCTGGCCCGTAAGTCGTGTTCTTCTTATAAGACTGTATTCATTGACACATACTTGAAAATCCTGTTTTACAACTTTATATTGTTACCTTTGTCACATTTTATGCAAATTGTTATCATTACTAGCACATGATTCAATTGTAAAGTGTCACTAATGTCCTGATTATAGGTACTTAAATGGATTGACACCGAAAATATATACACAACTTATAATTTTCTATTAAAATTTACCCAAAATCTTTCAAAAAATTAGTTGTTTTAACAAGTTTATAATAAAATGAATATATGCATATGTAGACCTAAACATTTCTCAGAACAAAACTTGAATTAAATCCAGATTTTAAAAATTGAAGAATGGATTCCAAATTATAATTGTTCGGTGATGTGATACAGACAATTAAGGATTTTTTTAAATAATACAGTAATGAATTCAAACAAAATGGCAGTATAATTGCAGTAAAAATAAGTTGATATACAACCAAAATGTAAGTTATATAAACCAGTGGATATAAACACACAGTAAGTAGTGGTTGTTGATTAAATTCCTTCTCCGTTTTCATCTTCATCATGGCCTCGTTTCCTGAAAATAAAAAAATTAAGCTAATACTCCATGTAGCCTTGGGTAACATTTTACCCAAAAATACCCCCATCGCAGCAAACCTGCGTACTCAGCGAATTTCCAATGCACATATATAAGTCTCACTACTACATAGAGCCTCCTACCAAGTTTCCCATGAACGTATTCATAAATAAGTGATATATAGCATTTTATTTATTCTCTATAAGAATAACATTATGGCTGAGTACGCAGGTTTGCTGACACAAGGAAGATAAGAAATATGGTTTTTGTGATAATCAATGTAACTCAACCAGATACCAAGTTACAAATTACAAGTCTATCTGCATACCAAGTTTTATTAACACGTTCGCTACCGACTCCAAATTTAGACTTTCAATAGACCGACGTCACGTATTTGCGACGCTCCGGTTTTCGCTATAAAGACCGGTTTTCGCAAGACTCGTGGACATGTTGCTCAAAACCAGAGAACTGTATCTATAGCATCCTTTATCTGGGATTTCACATGTCACATATATGTGACGTGTGGAGCGCTAACCACAGCCCAACGTCACGTATTTGTGACTCGAGCCTATTGTTACTAAATACGCTTTGGCAGCCTGTCAGTGTATGTGATCGTATTTTTAACTTCATATCGGGCTATAGGAATGTCTGTCACATATAAGGGTCGCTTGGTCCGAGCGTGGATATTTCGTTTTGACTCTAGGGGTGTGTTAGCCAACCTGTTGTTTCATTACGCTGAACTACGGTTGAGATTCATGTGATTCTAACCCTCGTATTATTCGTTTGTTTATGTTATAATAAACTGCTGTTTCTGTGCTGTTGGGTGATAAATGAAGAAGGTAAAACGTGAAAAGTAAGGAAGAGGAGAGATGTCATGACTTTAAGTGAAATTGATCGTGTGATAGACGATGATTTTAGTGAGGGGACTTGATTTAGTTCTGAATAAACCTAAGTTGGTTAGATGAACAGTTTTCTTTATTTTCTTACCATTACAATTTCATAAAATATATTTTATTTTTGAGTCACACATGTGTGACAATCGGTCAGCAGTACAATTCATATATATTTTCATCAGTAAAACAATGCTATAGACCGACGTCACATATATGTGACGCATAATAAAAATCCATAAAAATGTACAACCGTTATAGTGGTTTTAAATTTCCTTTCCGTCACTAGTTCAAAGTTTTTGTAGTTTCCTACAACCTCAGGTTTCGACGCGGTTGCGTCATGTTCACGTAGTGCAGGTCAATTGTTTCAAGCTAAAACTGCATTTCGGTCTAGAAGACGTCGTCGTCAAAGTTTTTAAAAAACACGAAAAACATGAGACACACACATTGACACATTTAAACATGTAAATAAAACTACTGGTCGTATACGCACGACTCGAAACCCGCTATTTGATTCCGTCGCGGTAGGCGGTGGCGGCGCTAGGACACTGAGGTCGACGGCGACGTTGACCAGATGTTGTTATCAGGTGCCTTGATAATGGACTCATCCTTGGGGGTGGGAGTTTGCAATTATCAAGGTGGATGGACTCGCCCGCCGAATTTCACTTTTAATAATTTGATTAAAAATTAAATGTGAGCTGTATTGGAGTTTTTCGTTTAATACTGACTCGCTATCTTGTCTGAAGGCTTTATAAATGTGGAACTCTTCCAATGTGTCTAATATGGGCCCTTTCTTACAAATTTCTAATATTTCCACATTGTTCTCAATAATTTCAACGCTGTGTTCTTCATCGAAGACGTGTTGAGCATAACTAGACTTCTAGGGATTAATTTTTGGGTTGGGTTTGAGTTCCTTAATGCGTTTTAAAAAAGAGCGCCCTGTTTGACCAAGATAGTATTTATCGCAATCATTGCATTTTAGTTTGTATACTCCAGTTTTTCTAATTTATTTTTGTCAGGTCCTATTTTTGATTTAAGTAGCCGCTCAGTTTTATTTGAGGTCCTAGGTGCTGGGATAATGTTGAACCTTTTCAGCTCCTTCTTAAGTAAGCAGTGTAACCTATGGCCGTATTCTATGGGAACATATTTTGTTTTGGCGATGAGTCGTCTGTATTATTTAATTTTTCTCTCTTTTTCAAATGTTTGTTTACAAGCCTATCAATCATTTTCGTGTCATAGCCATTTGAAAGAGCGATATGTTTAATGATAATTTAATTCTGCGGAGTGGTCATCAGGTGATAAGGGCAAATTGAGCATTATATTGACCATACTATTATAAGCAGCTAACTTGTGGCTAAACGGGTGATACAAGGTGGCGTGAATCGTTTGATTAGTTGCGGTTGGTTTCCTGTAAATACTATACTTTAACTTATTATTGAGCTTCTCTATTGTGAGGTCTAAAAAGTTGATTTAATTGTTGGTTTCAGTTTCTAGAGTGAAGTTTAATTTTGGAGATAAGCTGTTCATGTAATTATTTAATAACTGTAGTTGGCGGGCATTTCCATAAAAAAGGACCAATGTATCATCTACATATCGGCAATAAAAGAGTATTTTTTACATTAGAAGAGTTCCATATTTACAAAGCCTTCAGACAAGATAGTGAGTCAGAATTAAACGAAAAACTCCAATACAGCTCACATTTAATTTTTAATCAAATTATTAAAGTGAAATTCGGCGGGCGAGTCCATCTACCTTGATAACTGCAAACTCCCACCCCCCAAGGATGAGTCCATTATCAAGGCACCTGATAACAACATCTGGTCAACGTCGCCGTCAACCTCAGTGTCCTAGCGCCGCCACCTCCTACCGTGACGGAATCAAATAGCGGGTTTCGAGTCGTGCGTATACGACCAGTAGTTTTATTTACATGTTTAAATGTGTCAATGTGTGTATCTCATGTTTTTCGTGTTTTTTAAAAAACTTTGACGACGACATCTTCTAGACCGAAATGCAGTTTTAGCTTGAAACAATTGACCTGCACTACGTGAACATGACGCAACCGTGTCGAAACCTGAGGTTTTAGGAATCTACAAAAACTTCGAACTGGTGACGGAAAGGTAATTTAAAACCACTATAGTTCTACCAGTTCAGGGGCAATAAAAACAAAATGAGTACAATTGTTGTTTATAAATGAGTCAGATGTTGTTCATTGATATTTTGAACCATAATAACAATTGAAACTTGCATAAAAAATTTGGTCTGAAGGTATGTTTTTATATTTTTGCATTGGTCTATTCTGGAAGTATATAATTTACAGTTGGTACGCTACGAACACCCATGCGGCACACACACGTGACGTTCGATAGCAAACATGTTAATTTAGGTTCATAACTAAAAGAGATAAGTTATCAAACTTTACTTATTCTTCATAAGAATAATACCCCCGTCGCAGCAAACCTGCGTACTCAGTGAATTTCTAATGCATATAGCCCTCTAGGTTTCTCACTACCACATAAAGCAACTTACCAAGTTTCATGAAAATACATATATAAATAAGTGATATATAGCATTTTATTTATTCTCTATAAAAAAAACATTAGGACTGAGTACGAAACGCAGGTTTGCAGCAACAAGAAAGATAAGAAGTGTGTGTTTAAGCAGTTATCAATATAACACAACCAAGTGAAGCTACATACCAAGTTTTAATAATTTATGTTTGTAATTAAGAGAGATATAAAACTTTACTTATCCTCCATGAAAATAACATTATGGCTGAGTATGCAGGTTTGCTGCTATCGGGATGATAAAAAAAACAAATTTGTTGAGCAAAAATAATATACCAGTACTAGGTGAAGCCACATACCAAGTTTCATTAATATACATTCATAAATAATCGAGATATCAAATTTTATTTACTCTCTATAAGGATAACATTAGGCCTGAGTAACTTACCCAGGTTTCCTGCGTCAAGGAGGATAAGAACTGTGTTGTTATGCAATTATCAGTAAAACTCAACCAGATAAAGCTATATACCAAGTTTTATTAATTTAAGTTTTATAATTAAGGGAGATACCTGTCAAACTTTACTTATTCTCTTCATTAGAATAACATTAGGGCTAAGTAAGCAAGTTTGCGGCTATGCGGACAGTAAAAAAACTTGTTATGTAAATATCAATAGACCACACCTAAGCAACATACAAAAGTTCATTAATATACAATCATATATAATATAATATATGTATATCATATATATATGATATACAATCATATATAATAGGCTTGAAGCTGTGTTAGTATATATGATTATATATATAGTATATAATCATATATACTAACACACCTTCAAGCAATTGTGTTAGTAACTAAATTGTAATCTATCATTTTGATAGGTGTCAAGGCTATCTTAGACCTTGCATAATGAAATGAAGTAGCCTACTGTACTTAATCATAGTAACGGTATTCTAACCTACCTTCTTTAATAAACAGAATTTTTTCTATAATTTTACCTGGATTTCTCTTCACATAAGGAGTTGATTCGCTTAGGGTCTGAATCACATGAATCCAATGTCTTTTACTTTGGCCTCAGCAAACTGATTCTGACCAGCTCCTAAACAGAGACACATGCTAATTAAAATAATTGATTAGCAAGAAAACTAGGCCTAATAATTTCCTGAAAACACATCTTTACGTCATATGCCTACTTTTAATGTAGGCCTCCCCCTTCCCTCATAAGGCCCTTTAAGTTTAAGATCATATTGCAATTTAGGTTCAGTTTTAAAAGATTTTATATTTTTACCTTGTCGTACACTTTGTATTCATTCATTCTAAACTACACAATGAAGCTGATTTTTCTTAGCACCTAGCATCATGATTATAGTTTATTAAAATAAAGGGTTGATTTACCACACTTAAGTTAATCAAAGGATAAAATGCAATGTGTTCTTCGATATTCTCTTCAACATTAGCATAGGCACTAATAATAATAATAGGCGCTAAGTTTTTAATAAGGAAAAAAGTATTACATTAACTTACCATATGTAGGATTTATGAGGCCCTATATAACATTTTAATTTTACATAATTTGATGTAGGATTTAGGCCTATTTCAAGTGATTATAGTGTCCTGAAATGTAAAATTAAATGACTATGTTATATAACACTAACTGAATAATGCCGTTAACTAAGTTGATTGGAAATCCTTAAGTCAAATATTCTATGAAAGCTTAGAATTTGTTGTTTACTGTTAGGCTTAAGCAGTTTATGAATTTTATTTTTTCTTAAACCAAATTTAGTGTAATGTACAGTACTATAATAGCGGACAAATAAATTGACAGTTAGGCTGTGGCCAATAGCATGGCTGTACGCTGTCACTGTTGCCACAGAAAAATATCGCTTGAATGTTATTCCGATTAGCTGGTGTGGAGTTTTGGCAATGCAGCACATCTGCTATTGGCTGATCTTAGTTGATAGCCTAGCAAACCATGCCCTCAATTGGCAATTTATTTGACCGCTATTAAAATATAAATATCCTTATTGCCTTAAGGTAGTATTTAGATATTAAATAGGCCTAGTACTTATAATAAAGAGAACTTATATAATCCTAGGTTAAAGCCATCATCATCAGGCCTAGAGTCAGGATTTTAAATACAGAATTTCCTCACAAATCAGCAGGTAAAAGACAAAAATTAAAAACTTAATTAGCCCAATGCAAATGATATAGTCTAATCCCTACGCTTTCCCAAAAATACGCATGACAGTATCTTGTCATCTAGGACTGTGTATTGTACAGTGTGTTGCACAAGTAGCTGGCTGTCCATAAGACTAGTGTCAATTTTAACATTGGGCTTATGGCAGTAAGGAAGGCCTGGTTTTCAAATCGTGAAACAGACTGTATACTTAGGTTATATTGAGGTTATGCTAGTTCTTAGAATAAGTGATTGACTAAATTTATTCAGTACTGTTTCATTGTGAATCAAGTACTACAATAAACTGTGATTCAAAACAATTGAAATATATTAGTTATGTACAATCGGCAACACTCCATAACCAAACCATCCTAGGGAAATAACTCTTTACAGTATTACATTTATGAAGGAAAATAAACTAGAGGGTTAACCTGTACGTACCATAAAAATTGTTAAAAAAGGATGTTACCAAGAAACAGTACTGTTGTATACAAAACAGTTGTAGTTACTCTTGAATGAAGATAACGTTATTTTTCTCAATTAACAAACGCGCAAAATGTAAAACTTGGTAAGTGGAAATTAGTCTTAAAGTCAGTACAACCCACCCAACGAGGTAGAGAACAGCTCACCGACCAAGGTAAGTAAGACTGACCGTTACAACCACTGTCTGGTCTGTCGTCTGTTGACCTGTTGCTGGCCTGCTGGGGTACTGTGCAGGCGCCCGCGCCGTCGTGCCAAATTTTTTCCCTTTCTTTAAAAGGGGATTATTGTAAAAGGAATTGGCCGTTAATTTTACTATTGTACTGGTATAAACTAATAATGCAATTTGCATTTTTTTTTCCTATAAATTGTCAGAATTCTATGCGTATTTCATCGATATATAAACTGTAAATTTATACTTCCTTTATACATATTTTATTGTTGATATCTGATCATTATGCTTATTATTCAATTTGGTTTAAATACTAAAACTATAAACGAGTTCGCACGCAGCACGCTGACGTGAGGGAAGTGAATTTCCACATAAAAAACTTTCAAAACTCAAAATCAGTGTAAAAACATACATTTATCCAATTTTTATTGAAATCTGAAAACATTGATTTTTTGGCTGTTCTGATACTCCTGATTTCATTTACTTGCAAAGCTGGGAATACAATTTTGCGCATTATAAGGTTGGGAGAAGATTCAGACAGGCTTGAAAGTAGGCGTGAGGTTGCTGGGGATAATAAAAGTACTTTAACAAAGGAATAACAGGCTTTTCTAGTGTAAACCCCCCATAAGACAACGTACTGTGTTTAGCCAATACACATTTTCTTTAATAACTTGGTAAATATTTATGCGACGAGAGAGGGCTTAAAACTTTTGCCTCTCTAATTCCCATCTTTTTACATGCATTAATTTTAATCTGGGGCTTTTCTGACCCTTTTTGGCCCAAAAACTCGAAATTTGAAAGATTAATCCCCAAAAAATGGGTCTAGAGTTTTCCGATTGTTTTGCCCAACGAACTTGTCCAACAGATTATAGAAAGGAACGTCCCTACCAAATTTGAAGTAAATCGGACAAAAAATGCGACCGCTAGAGTGCATACACATATATATATATGTCTATATATATATATATATATATATATATATATACATATATATATATATACATATATATATATCTAATTTTGAACGACCCCCCAAAACGTGTTCAGGGGGTCACGTTAGGAACTTCTATGGTGGTCCCGGGCTTAAGTTTCACCGTGCGGGTCATGCTAATAGTTCACTTTCCAAAGGAAATTCACTAATAAAACTTGCAATTAATTATACTAAAATTGTTCTGGGATATAAAGGATGTCCGTGGGATGTCCCAAAGATATCCACGTTATCCCGGGAGATCGTGGACATCCCTGGGACTTCCACAATATCCCGGGACATAGCAGGATATCCTAGGGATATCCTGCTTATCCTGGGATTGCAATGGGATGTGTGGGACACAAATGGGATATCCTGGGGACGTTGTGTGCTGTGTGGGCACTTACACCATGTTTAACATTACCCAACATTTTATAATTAAAATTCCATTTACCGATATTTGATTTGGGTATTTCTGAGACACATACAGCATCATTAGTATTTGTACCATAAAGTAAATTTACAATTTTTTTATTTTTACAATCCCACTCATTTACTTTGGATTCCTTATTTTCTGTGGATTCTAAAAACTCGTATTTGTTATCGCCCTGTTTTAACAAACCATCCTCATATTTTAATATTTGATCTACAACCGCTACGTCACTTGGTGAGGTTCCCGCTAAAATGTTTGATAATTGCTTATTTTTACCATCAAACTTAAGTTCATTTAATGTTATACTCTAATGTTTTGTTACACAATCATTATCATTAACAGCGGGTTTCGCACGAACTAGTCTTTTATTTTAAAAATCCCAATATCCTTTACTCTTTATTGGTATTTGAGAAACATTTACAGCATCACCACTTTCTTTACCAT
The DNA here is from genome assembly GCA_963675035.1 of Allygus modestus. Classification (NCBI taxonomy): domain Eukaryota; kingdom Metazoa; phylum Arthropoda; class Insecta; order Hemiptera; family Cicadellidae; genus Allygus; species Allygus modestus. The sequence goes on along the minus strand of OY776113.1, from coordinate 132,687,256 downwards.
CCTCCAGATTACTAATTGTATGGTGATTAGCATTCCATTTGTCTTCTTTCAATTCTAATAAATCATATTTATTATCACCTCGTACAAAGTTGTCTCCTTGTCTAGTTAGCGTTTGCCTCATCACAGGTACTTCGCCTGGTTGTTCAGCTTGTAGTATATTATTTATTTTACGTGTTTTACCATTCCACATATTATCTTTCACTCTAAACATTTATAATTCATTTTTCCTTGTACAAAAGCATCTCCTTTTCTAGTTATAGTCTTGTCCAATCTAGAGTTTAAATATATTTTTGTTACTGATTCTTGTTCATTTTCTGGATTACCGATATTTACAATTCTATGGGTTTTTACATCGTACTGTAAACCTTATATAAAAAAATATATATATAATTAAAATTGATTTGTGGGACTAGTAATTTATAACGAACCGCACGTGGCTAAACGCACGTGGGAAACACAAGGGAGCCTGGGAGCGGAGCTTGCACTAGCAAAAGTTTCAAATATACAATGGGAAACATTAACACAACGTATCGAATAGAAGGATAAACAATTCGTGGGAAAATTGCTTGCCTAGAAATCAAATAACTTAACAACTGGCAGTATCAGCATTCAAAACATGGCATATTTCCGCTGACAGATGATCAGCCAATCAAATAGTAGAGACGTGGCTAATCGTCACCCCGATTGGTTAACAGATTATGGGATGGACATAATCTGGGGGAAAACATGAACAGAGAGAAGGAACCGAAAATGGAGGGAGGAAGGAAGACGATGGAAGTAAGACATTCCTTGGGAGACTTAGGAAAGGAGTAGGGACATCTAGGGGACGAGTATTGAGCCGCCCTTAGAGTTCCACAACGACTGTCACCGAGATTCACACTTCAGACGAGAACACAGATTCCTCATCACTAGTCACCATCCCAGCCAAGAGAGTCCAGGACGGGGAAGCGGACGGAAGACCCCCCGTCCGTTGTATCAGGACGGGGAAGCGGACACAGATCTCCCGAGACGTTCGAGCGGAGCCACTCCTGCGGGACGAGCGACCCCGAACTTCTGTCGAGCGAGGGCCCCGGCACTACCCCGGTACAGGACACCGCGGACCCGTAGGAAGTGGTGAGGAACACCCCCAAACAGCGAACCCGGCAGACAGCGGCCCCTGGACAACCCCAGAGAGCAACATCGCAGCCAGGGCAGAGAACCTCTTGGAGTAGGACCAATTTGGGACTTACGGTATGTGGAACATCGTTAAATTTGTGCACAGAAAGTTAGGCTCCATTTCCCGAAAATTTAATCAAAGTTGATAAAAGCTCCAATAACGGTACAAGCTCCTTCTTGAGTAATAAAACATAATCAAATGTATAGTAATCATATTAGTTAAGGTTTGCCTGAAATGAAGTAAAACGTTAAGTAAAGAGTCTTAATAGACAGTAAGCGAAAAATAAGCGTTAAAATACTTAAACGTGAAGTAATTCAAGAATAAAAGTTTCAGGGCCCTATGTAAATATAATTAAGGAACTTTCAATAAATAACTGTTGTATTTAATTTTGATTTGGGGATGTTTAAATAATTAATATTTGTGTAAGATCTCAATTTTGGGCAAGAGTGCGGACCCAAGTCCTTGTCATGGGATATCCCCTAGTATAAGGGTTGCCCTTTTAATTGTGTCATATAGTAGAGTAGATTTTGTGGGAACGTAGTAAATTAGATTTAGATTTTAGACTTGATGATTTGTTCTATGAGGGTTCACTTTGTTACTTAATTACGTGCCGGAGTGTGTCGTTGTATCTTATTGCGTTATGCACATTTTTATCTAGTTGTAGTACTAAGACCTTGAAGTAATTATCGTATGAGGGATATATAATGGCAAAAGGACACTAAATCAGTGATAGCCTAACCCTTGCAGGGACAGTGATTTAAATATGTGTTAATGCTATGGGAGATAGAGACTGTTGAGCATATTCCCGAACAGCGCCATTTTCCTTGCAGAGGGACGATACACTTTGTCTGTTGTATGTTACCTATATCCACTTTGTTTAGCTCTTATCTGTGCATCTTTTATTTTTAAGCATGTATTCTGATTTTAAAGTGTGTAATAAAACAGTGTATATCTTTTATCTGTGTTTGCTCAATATCCTAGAGCTTTCTCTCTCAGGCTAAGCGAGAATATAATTAGTGTACCAGTCAGTTCAAAGTTTATTACCTTTTGCGAACTAAGCAAAATAACTTTACAGTACACATCTCCCTTAAGTTTTAAGCTTGTAGATATTTTCGATTGTAAAGTTTTTAAATTTATAGCATCACTACTATCTTGAGGATCATTAAGATACTTTAAACGTTTATTACTAATGTTATAGTCACCCTCCGGTGTAAGAGGAAAACCGGTGTGAGTTTCTTTATCATAAAATCTTGATCCTACACCGGATTCGGTATAACGTCTGAACTTGTCCACACTCAATTTACAAATAACTGCATCATCGTTTATGAAACCATTTATATACTTTACAAAATAAAGATCAATTTAGCAATTGTATATAAGAATATGTAATTTTGTATATTTTGTATATTGAGAACGCATTTTTTATTTTGACTGGAAGGTCGAAACAACAATTTTTCATTTCTCACGTTTCTCGGGAGCGGGGGTGTGCGAAAAGCATTCCCACCTTCCAATTAAAAAAAATTAAAAAACTGGAGCGGAACGGAGTGGAACTGGAACTGTTCCGCATCCGCATTCAATCCGCTAGGTAGGTCAGGTGTTGTAGTTGACTTATGTCTCGTCCCTGACGGGCACCGCGCTCACGAAGAGAGACGGAAATACACGAGTGCACGAGGGGCCCGAAGTTTTTGCGGTACCTGCTTAAAAACGCTCTGGCAATTTATTTTAACAGGATTTAACAGCCTGTGTTTGTAGTAGTGAAACTACTTTGTGAGGTTAAGTGAATGAGGTTTAGAGGTCTGTAATTAGCTTTGAGTCACAACGTAATGCCTGGTTTGGGGATATCTCTTCTTATAACTTTGCTTTTAAAACAAACAATAACAATTAAAACTTTAGTGTACTAATAATACTAACTAATTTCCCGATATATAACAACAAATTTGCAGTATTGAACTAATTATTTGCTTGTTGTCCACTTATCATGAAAAAAATTGAATCCCTTTTTCTGTGATTACTCACATTTATTTTTCCGTGATTAGTCCGCATTTTGTCTAAGCAAATTTAGATGTAGTTAAATGCATTAAATTTAAAAACAAATAATTTTCACATAGTTAACTGATTACCCTATTTAATACGGTTGCGACCTGATTTTAAAATCTTATGATTTGTTTGATTACCAATGGTTAGATCAATGTCAATGTTAGTGTACAAATTATTTAAGTAAATAATATATATAATCTAATTTCTTAATATAAATATGTTAGCACGTATTGGGAATGAGTGGCTTAATGTGGTTGAAATTTGATATTGTTAGTTAAATTTAACTTCCAGTGGATACTCACTTTAATAAAATATAAATATACAAATTAAATATATAAATATATTGTTAATTTGTGAAGAATTCAATTTATGTTTTTTGCCTCCGTTAGTTGAAAGAGCCTGAAAACATTCCCACTGAGCCCTTCGTAAAATATAGTGAAACGTAAAACAGTTTTTAAAACAACCAAATGAATAATTGTGGAGCTAATTTCACAACTAACTGGGAGATAGTTACTTTATCTATTCTGTTTGACTCGTTTATCTTCGGCCATCTCCGAGAATATTCGTTCAGAATAGCAGCGCAGCCTTCGGAATCATTCGTTTATCTCCGGCTATTCGTAAGCGCGGTGCCCGTCAGGCACGAGACATAAGTTTGTAGTTATAGCACGTTATAGCATAGATTAAGCCTACTCCTTAGGAGATCACCCATCATAATGGGACAAGCGTACACGGTCTGCTTGTACGTCCAAGGCGACGGCGGAGCTAGTTCGGAACGTCTACGTTGCCGCGCTGCTGTCGCTGCCCTTCCCCTCTCCCCCTTCGGCAGCGCGCCCATCCTAACAGCCCCTCCGCTAACCCCTCTTAAAAGTCCCATCTCCCAACACAACACACTGCGCTGAGGGCACCGACCAAAGCCCGTAACCACGTCCCGCCACCGCCAACGGCCGAGGTGCCTCGCCGAGGTGGTGTACTGCCTGAAACTTCCGCAAGCGTCTTTCGATTTTCATAGGAATGTCATGACCCATTCACATTACAATGTTATATTATTATACGCTAGTTATTAACAGGTGAAGACTGAGAAAGAATATGTTCCACCTTGCCTTATAAATCTGATTAATGATTATATTAATTGTTTTTGAGTTTTCCCAATAAATTTAATTTAGTTATTTTTATTTTTTTATTTTTTGCGAACCATAAATTTAAACATTGGTAGTTGCAACATATTTTAATAATGGATGCTGTTTTTTTTTTTCAAAGCAACTACCGAGTCCAAAGTGGTTGTGAAATCACTGTGATTTATGAAAGTCCAAAATTTATGAAATCTTAATAATCTCAGATGATAATAAATTCACTGTTCCTTAATTATGTCCGCATTGTTCTTCACTGTTTCCTGCTTCATTCCTCATAAGCAATAAGCATAATTAGTTGTGGTCCAGAAATGTCAATAAGTCTTTACCATTTATGAGGAATAAAATACATGAAACACTGAACTGCAATAAGGGAAAAATTAGGAACAGTACAATTTTAACAGGTGATAAAATGCAGGTCAGCTATTAACATAAAAATAATAAACGGTATCAGGAAACTGACACATACTTTCTCCCTTTTAGCCCAACTTTAATGAATAAATTACTTTTTATTTACTACATATAGAATACAAAGCACGGTCGAATGTACAGAAAATCTTGTAAACAAGTTGTTTCAAAAAACATCCACCCAAATCCCTGCTTTGGAGGCACTACAGAATCCATTGCTACACTATTGGTTTTAAGAGGGGAAATGTCCCCTATCCCCCCCAGGGTTATTAAGGGGCGACATATTTCGAATTTCCTCTGATGGTCAATGCTAACTTGACAAGCATATCAGGTTTGAATTAAATTTATCCGTAAATAAGAAAGAAATAGTAATTTTTGTATTCCCCATAAGAATAACATTGGACAACGTACTGCGCTTACCGCAAATGAAAATTCCAATTTTCTCTGCAACCAGCAATTGTAGAATAGTAATTCAAAATACTAAATTATTTAGTTTTTTGAGCAATTTTTAATGGTGAATAGTAATATTTTTTATGTTTATGTTTTTTATATGAAAAAACCAAAAAAACTGAATTTTTGATGTTTTAAGTCCTGTAATTTCTGAACCCGAATTTTTACAGGCATGCAGGTGGTGTCATTTTGTTGGAAAACTAAAGTTCTACAAACGACCAAAGTTTAATCAAAATCGTTGGATCCGTTTTTGAGAAATTTTGATTTTTCATGATTTTTGGTGGTTTTTGGGGGATAATCGCCCTTAAAAATAAAAAATTCAAAAAAATTAAAAAAAACGCCTGGAGATATCGTGGATTAGTACCTACAAACCAAATTTCATAAAAATTGGCCTATTGGTCAGGGCTCTAGCTCTGTACACATGCACACTAAAACAACACACACACACACACACACACACACACACACACACACACACACACACACACACACACATACACGTTTGACGGTCGGGGTGAGATCCACGTTGTGAAACAGCAAGATGAGATCCGGCTGAAGGAGAGCTTTTTAAGGAAATCTGGAATTAACTTTTTGAAAGAAATACTTACAGATTACACAAGTAACATTGTCTATGCAATTTTCTTAAATCTCACAATAAGATATTTACTATCTCAGTGAGATCCGGTATGTAAGGCTTAGTGAGATCCTACTGACCTTGAACGAAATGGGGGGGATACACACATTAAGTAGCCCAGGCCTTTGGTGAGATCCGGTGGTAACAGTGTTGCCAGATGTAATATGGAACAACACAACGTTGTATTTGCTCGATAAATGTTCGCGGCTAGTTCCCAAACGCACTACGCACTCGTTCCACCTTTGTGTGGTCGGGCTGAGATCCATCTCTTAAACTTGTCTCTCTGGCATGAACTGTACTATTTGGTCCATTCAAATAGTGATTTTACCAGACAAGTTTTTGGGGGTTATGTTTTCTTCGATTCATTGTTGTTTTGGGGTGCTGGATTCAAATAAAAGATTGTTATCTTATGAAGTTTCTTGACGGAACATTGTAAAAATCTCATTTCCGGAGGATTTTTGCTTATAACTCGAAAACGGTTTATTTCGCGTAAGTATATATTTTTCTAAATTGAAGTATTTAAAAAAATATACTTTAAAAAATACGGTTATAATTAGAAACAAAATTTATACGTATATGTTTAGCTTCCAGTCCAAGTTAAAATATTATGGAGATTCTTAAATAAATCCACCAGCAAAATCTACGGATTTGATTTTTCTGGTATAAAATAGATGGTTTTGGCCTAGTAGTTATGTCATCAAATATTTTCCTTTGGTTGAATGTGTTTTTATCAATGCTGAAGGGACCTTGAATTGTTTAGCTTCCAGGGAAGCTAAAACGTAAGCTCCAGCTAAGGGAACCTTCCAGGGATGTAAGCTCTTTGTCGATCAGCCAATTTCCAACCACTACTCGAGGCTAGTCTTAAAATATGAAATGTGTACAAAATTTGCTTCATTCTGACAAATTAAAATTTTCGGCCGCCATCTTGGATCCACCAATTTGGAATAATATATTTTTTTCTTATGTAAAGGTAGGGTTGTGACACATCATTTCCAACTGTTTTCCGACGCTGAAATCAATGCCGCAATGTTTTTTAAATATCACCTTTCGTTTTCATGATACTGTCAATTTTTGAAATGTTAAACAGAAATCTTTTAATTTCATGAAAACTAAAGAAATAATAATTCTTGTTTACAGTAAGTCTGAGCAAATTATAGATTGGTGATTAACAGAATGCAAGGAATTATAAAAGGTCTATTTGAAAATTAGTTGTACTTGTAAAAGCTGTGAAAGTAATAAATATATATATGTTAACTTTGATCTTATTTATTTAATCCTGTAAATCCTGTGGTATGGTGTTCGCTGGGAGCGGTTGTTAGTGTCATGGCGTTGGCTGGAGGTCATAGTTAGTGTCATGACTAGTTAGTGTCAGGGGTAGTAGATGTCATAGGGTTGGCCGGGGGCAGTTCTTAGTGTCATGGCGTCGGTTGGCGGGTAGTATATGTCATAGGGTTGGCCGGCAGTTCTTAGTGTCATGACGTTGGGTGGAGGCGGAAGTTAGTGTCATGTTGTTGGATAGGGGCGGTAGTTAGTGTCTTGTGGTTGGCCGTGGATGATCGTTAGTGCCATATGGCGTTGGCTGGGGGTGGTAGTTAGTGTCGTGTGGTTGGCCGTGGGCGATCGTTAGTGTCATGGCGTTGGCTGGGGGCGGTTGTTAGTGGCATGGGGTTGGCTGTGGATGGTAGTTAGTGTCATAACGTTAGCTGGAGGCGGTTATATATATCATGGGTTTGGCTGGGGGCGGTTGTTAGTGTCATGGTGTCGGCTGGCGGGTAGTATATGTCATAGGGTTGGCCGGCAGTTCTTAGTGTCATGACGTTGGGTGGAGGCGGAAGTTAGTGTCATGTGGTTGGATAGGGGCGGTAGTTAGTGTCTTGTGGTTGGCCGTAGGCGATCGTTAGTGCCATATGGCGTTGGCTGGGGATGGTAGTTAGTGTCGTGTGGTTGGCCGTGGGCGATCGTTAATGCCATGGCGTTGGCTGGGGGTGGTTGTTAGTGGCATGGGGTTGGCTGTGGGTGGTAGTTAGTGTCATAACGTTAGCTGGAGGCGGTTATATATATTATGGGTTTGGCTGGGGGTAGTTGTTAGTGTCATGGTGTCGGCTGGCGGGTAGTATATGTCATAGGGTTGGCCGGCAGTTCTTAGTGTCATGACGTTGGGTGGAGGCGGAAGTTAGTGTCATGTGGTTGGATAGGGGCGATGGTTAGTGTCTTGTGGTTGGCCTTAGGCGATCGTTAGTGCCATATGGCGTTGGCTGGGGATGGTAGTTAGTGTCGTGTGGTTGGCCGTGGGCGATCGTTAGTGCCATGGCGTTAGCTGGGGGTGGTTGTTAGTGGCATGGGGTTGGCTGTGGGTGGTAGTTAGTGTCATAACGTTAGCTGGAGGCGGTTATATATATCATGGGTTTGGCTGGGGGCGGTTGTTAGTGTCATGGTGTCGGCTGGCGGGTAGTATATGTCATAGGGTTGGCCGAGAGTTCTTAGTGTCATGACGTTGGGTGGAGGCGGTAGTTAGTGTCAAGTTGTTGTCCGGGGGCGATCGTTAGTGCCTTGGCGTTGGCTGGGGGTGGTTGTTAGTGTCATGGCGTTGGCTTGGGGGTAGTTAGTGTCATGTGGTTGGCCCGGGGAGATTGTTAACGCCATGGCGTTGGCTGGGGGGGGGGTGGTAGTTAGTGCCATGACGTTGGCTGTTTGGCTGGAGGCGGTTGTAGATGTCATGGGTTTGGCTGGGGGCGGTTGTTAGTGTCATGGGGTTGGCTGTGGGTGGTTTTAGGTGTTACATTGTTCCCGGGAACTTATTTTATTTCTTCAAATTTAATTTTTCTTCTGTAATGCATGTTGAACTCTCGTGGAGAATACTGAGCAAAATTGTTGTTATTAATACTATTTTTAAATGAACTTACCTTCGACAAACCTAACTCTTAAAAGAGGTTTTTGTCCTAAAAACTATGTAAAACTTTTTAGTTGAGCGACAGCGCTCCCATGTTAAAACAGGTATTATTTAAAACTCTGCCCAGAATTTATTTTAAAATTTGGCATACTCGTGGGTTTTATCATTATCTAGCAATTTCAGTGATTAGACTTTTCATTTAGGTCCTTAAATTAATTTATTTTTAAAAGGCAAAATTCACATTTTTATGATTCTTTAGAAAAAATTAAACATAAAATCAAAATTCTACTCACTGAAGTCGTTTAATTATTTTTTAGCGAATTTCCCCTATAGGGAAGAAGCTATTACCGTAGGTCTCATAGTAAGACTTAAGCCCGAGACCATAATAATTTTTTGTTTTGAGGTCCCCAGATGACAAAAACACTATTCGTTCAAATTTATATATATATATATATGTGTGTGTGTGTGTGTGTGTGTGTGTGTGTGTGTGTCCATGAATGCGATAACTTGAGTAAAAAACTTCCGATTTCGATGAAATTTGGCTCAAATGTGTAAAATGACATTCGTGACTTTAAGTTGGAAAACCAGAAAAATCGGGCCATGGAAAGGGGGGTTTATGGGGGTTTTAAATTGTTCAAAAATCATTTTTTTGCATTTTTCACCCTAAAATTTTTGAACAACTTAATTTTGGTATTGACCATGTTATAGTGCTTAAAAAACATTAAAATCGTATTTTGAATTACTAACCTAGGTTAAGTGGTTGCGGAGAAAATAAAAAAACCTACTTATAAAATCTCCAATGTTAATCTTATGGGAAAAAGGTTTTTGGCTTTTCCTCAGTTTATTTTAATGTAAACTTCACATTTGCTTTTACCAATCTGTTCAGTTCCACAAAACAATAATTTTGGTGTTTAAATTGTGATTCTACGCTCAACCGTTGCTGATATATTCAAAGTGCTAAACACAGTACGTTGTCCAATGTTATCCTTATGGAGAACTAGCTGTGTACCCGTCCTTCGTACGGGTTGTATATAAATGGTAGATTATCTAAAAAAAAATAACAACCCATATAATTTTACAATATTAAAATTACATTTAACACTTTTAAAGTAGAATTAAATTAAAGTTAACGAAATATACTATGGCAGATAGTTCGGGTACTGTTGCCAAGTCGAGGAACTCTGTCGGGTAGTGAACGGTGTGGTTTTTGCGACTCCAAATCGGTACACGTAACACTTTGGATTCGATTTTAGAAATAAAACAACTCAAGTACAACAAAATATTAACCCTGTTTAATTTAACATTTTAAATACTTTGATACATTAATCTTTACATTCAAATAAATTAATAGTAATTTAACGAAACATTAAACTTTAAATACATTGACAAACCACTTTTAAAATCACCATTCTTGCCAGGTCCTGTTTTCATTATAATTGTAATTAAACAATTTAAACTTGGAAAAATCATATGTTTTAAAAACATATGACTACTTGATTTGATTTAAATAAATGTAAATCAATATACGAACTGTTCTAACAGTGGTCATGGTTAAATGAACGGTATTAAATAATGTATATGTTCGTTCCTCCCTTTGGAATAGACCTACATTTGTGTTGATCTCCGTTGCTTGTTCATTGGTGGGCGTGAGGATGGCACAATCACAGAGCCAGGCACTTTCCAGATTAAACTGTTTATGAACCTCGGTGTAACAAACTGTCAGTCAATAAATCCTGTGATTCATCGATAGTGCCGAGTGAAGGATAGATGTTTCTGAGACTTAATTTGTTTTTCAATGTCCCAATCTCAACTTTTAAAAGCGCGTAAGAAAACTGCTCAACCCCTTAATCTTCTCAAAAATACATTTTCATATTTACTGTTAAGTTCAGATGCTCAGTGGTCGGCTACATAAAATATATTTTTAGAGAGGCGTAGACTCGTCCACTCATGTCTCACTTACGACAAAGGGTCTGTGTGAAATCTCCAGAGAACAACACCGTGACTCCACATGATGTTGTTTCTTATTTCCTTTAAGGCATCAAATTTCAGCTCTACTGGTTGAGTAGTTGGTGTGTTATGACAAACACGCTTATATTAAAGGTCATTGGGCCAGAGTCCTTGAGTATATTTGTGTCTGGAGTAGGTAATGTCTGCACTGAGCTATCAGCTACATTCCTACCGAATTTCAGATCCATCAGTCCAAGAGTATGTGCAAGATTGTTAAAATATTGTATTTTGAAATTCCGGGGGGCGAAGCCCTTAAACAACTTCGTAACAGGAATAGGCTTGCGTTTTTTTCTGATGAATTAGTTAAGTTCCTACCGAAATGTAACTTACAAAGGTCCAGTAAATACTAATACTCATAAAATTGCCATAAAAGTAAATTAGCGAAGAACCCTATAGGACTTTTTTAAACGTATTCTTATTGTGAATCTGCAGCATAAGGCGAACCACCATCCAAAATTGTATCTTCAATAGACATTGTCGTTTCTTAGATAAAGTGATCACTATGTCAGTGAGTGCATGAGTCTGACAAATATAGATTTAGATCATATATCCACTTATGTTATTTATTACCAATCTTCACTCAACGTTTTAAAAAATAACTAAAAAAACAATTTTTAGAATAACTATTCCATCATCTGGTTCAATATAAATAAATGCTTTGTCCATAAGAATAGCATAGGACCTTTAAACCCTTATAGAGCAGTGTCCTAAGGTAATTTAAAACAATCAAATTAGTCTAAAACCTTCTAACGCACATATAGAACATAGAAAAAAGTTGCATAATAATCGGTGCACCCGTTTTCCTGTGAAAAGCGAACAAAAAATGACCAAAACCGCACAAAATCATGTTTTTAAGCGGCCGCCATTATTAGTGAATTTCCTTTGGAAAGTTAACTATTAGCATGACCCGCACGGTGAAACTTAAGCCCGGGAACACCATAGAAGTTCCTAACGTGACCCCCTGAACACGTTTTGGGGGGTCGTTCAAAATTTTATATATATATATATATATAGACATTTAATTTAATATATATATATATATATATATGTGTGTGTTTGCACTCTAGCGGTCGCATTTTTTGTCCGATTTACTTCAAATTTGGTAGGGACGTTCCTTTCTGTAATCAGTTGGACAAGTTCGTTGGGCAAAACAATCGGAAAACTCTAAACCCCTTTTTTGGGGATTAATTTTTCAAATTTTGAGTTTTTGGGCCCAAAAAGGGTCAGAAAAGCCCCGTATGTAAAATTAATTCATGTAAAAAGATGGGAATTAGTAAGGCAAACGTTTTAAGCCCTCTCTCGTCATTCTAGCATAAATATTTATCGAGTTATTAAAGAAAATGTGTTTCGACTAAACACAGTACGTTGTCTTATGGGGGTTTTACACTATAAAAGCCTGTTATTCCTTTGTTAGAGTACTTTCATCATCCCCAGCAACCTCACGCCTACTTTCAAGCCTGCCTGGACCTTCTCCTAACATTATAATGCGCAAAATTGTATTCCCAGCTTTGCAGGTAAATGAAACCAGGAGCATCAGAACAGCCAAAAAATCACTGTTTTCAGATTTTAATACAAATTTGAATAAATGTATATTTTTACACTGATTTTGAGTTTTAAAAGGTTTTAAGTGGAAATTCACTTCCCTCACGTCAGCATGCTGCGTGCGAACTCGTTTTTTTTAAAGGCGTATGCCAGTTTATAGTGCCCTAAAACCTTCTCACGCATATATAGAACAAAGAAACAAAGTTTCATTAATGTCAGTGCACCCGTTTTTTCAGTGAAAAGCGAACAAAACCCGTCCTTGAGCGTTACCGGCAGACAGACGGACAGACATAAATTGAGATAAGATTTGTTTTGGTTTCCCTAGGGTGTAAAACGTGGAAATATGCAACAGTTTCATAATTCCAAGCAATGTACAGACAAAACTCTAATTTTATTTATATAGATTAACTATACGGTATATTGAAATAAATATATTTTATATATATATACTTTGATGTACACGTTCTTCGCACAGGGGTTTTCCTTACCCGTTCTATAGTCAATGCAAATTGCATTCTAGTTAGCTTGAAACAGCTGTTGTTCTTGCTTCTGCTCTTTAAGCTGTCAAATGTAAGTGCCCTCAGCTGTTCGCATTACAGTTTCTGAATGTTTACTTTCTTATGAAATGTAAACATTGAAACTTAGAACGTTCACGGGGCGTAGCCCGAGGGGATTTTAAGGAAGTGAATAGGCCTATGTGTTGCATGGGTTCAAGATCTACCTTTGTGTAAAGTTTCAGCCCAGTCGGTTAAGTAGTTTTTGCGTTCACCCGGAACATAGACAGACAGACAGACAGACAGACAGACAGACAGACAGAAACCACCTCTTTATAATATTATAGATAGATAAATAAAATTTGATATCTCGATTATTTATGAATGTATGTTGATGAAACTTGGTATGTGGCTTCACGTAGTACTGGTGCACAATATTTGCACAAAAAATTGATTTTTTGTTGATTATTCCCGTAGCAGCAAACCTGCATACACAGCCCCCATGTTATTCTTATGGAGAATAACTAAAATGTTATATGGCACTTTATGATTGAATATTGATGAAACTTGGTATGTGGCTTCGCCTAGTTAAATTATATTTATATTTGCATAAAAACCAATTGTTTATGTTCCTTGTTTCAGCAAACCTACGTACTCATTACAATGCTATTCTTATGGATAATAATTAAAATCGCTTATATGTGTATATATTTTTATGAAACTTGGTATGCGGCTTTATGGGGTATTAAGACAAATATTTTGCACTGGAAATTCGCTGAGGATGCAGGTTTGCTGCGACTGGGGTATTCTCTTTCAAATAAGTCATATACCAAAAAATCTTATTATCTGTTGAATTTGAAATTTAACATTGCTCTTTTGCTCTTAAAAAATAAAATATATAACATCTTATACATTAAATTATTAACGGAGAGTAGAAACAAATGTTTATCATTATTAAATATAGACGAACATACTTATACTTTTAATGCTCAAAGAATTAGTGAACGTTTTAGGCAGCAGTAATTCTGCTCCTTTCCCACGCTTTACACTATACTTTCATTTCAACATTTTTTATTACTTAGAAAATTGTCAATGAAATAATGTTTTTAGATTTATTATGTAGAGATAAAATATAAGACGTTGCCAAAATTATAACACACGATTAAAAATCAAATAAAAACAAATTTTTGAACGAATCCTTAATTGATTTAAACTTAATAATAATTAACTTAATTTGTTTACACACGATATAGGATATAAGGGAAACATTTGCCTATTGAAATTGAACTCCCAATAAAGCCAGTATCAAGAGCCTATATTTTACAACATTTAAATACTTTTTTGTTAGTTTAATCCTATATAGAGTTTAATATTATTATACATATAAACAAATATGAGACAAAAATTAAAAATTGAGCCAAAAGGACACAGCAGCTGTTTAATAAATTAAAACTATTATTCAAAATTAATCCATTTAATTTTTATTTTTTTATGTACATTTGTGAGGCCTGAAAACACATAGTCAATATGTGTTTATATTGTCGCGGGGTAAAATAATAATGGAATATCTAAAAACAACTAAATTACGGGTGGCTTATTTGCAAAAAATGTTTTTAGTGCCTGATTAAAATGCGATCCACATCTATAACGGGGTTATCCTCTCACCACGCGCCGGCGCAGCAGACGACTTTGCAACGAATGCAACAATCGAGAGAAAACATCTCGATTGTACAAACCTCTCGCTAAGCACTCGAAACAATCGATAAGCGGAACCTCTCCAGAAGGAACATTTTGATTGTTTTAACCTCTCGCAATCGCGCATCACTATGTCGAAGAAGTCGTCAGTCCATGTCCACGAAGAAGGATTTCCCGCCATCAACAGTATAGTGTGCATAACCGACGCTAGCGCGACGTGGTGGCGTTTTACGAAAGCTCATGCACACGCACACTTTGGAAACATCCAGCTCTGTGAGATCCACTTGATTTCGGGTGGTTTCGGGCATTTCCGTGATCCTCTCGTCATCATGAGGACGAATCACAGGCTTTCGCGTTCTGAGATCCAGGGGGTGGATCTCACGGCGCAAAACGGATCTCGCGGTGTGCGTGTGTTAACATACAACGGATCTCACCCCGACCCCTTTACAAACCCACACACACACACACACACACACACACACACACACACACACACACACACACACACACACATACACATACACACGCACGCACGCGCGCGCGCGCGCGCGCACACGCACACACACACACACACACACACACACACACACATACACACACACACACACACACACACACACACACACACGTAACATCACGAGACATCACGTAAAAACCACTTTTTTGGGTTCAGGGAGCACCAAAACGAATATACAGTTAAGTGTTACTGAGTGTCAACCTCCTTCGAGTTAACACACTTATTCTCTGCAGTTGGTAAGTAACCATTATTATTATTATTATTATTTAATGTATGTTTGCCTTTTTGGCAACACTCTTCAATAACTGATATGAGAGGTTTTTCTGTAGTTCAAAGACATTTACACTATTTGCTGTAGGGAGGAGTTATGAAATGTGTACATCAGCATGGACATGAACAAGTCTGGTTTACTGTTGCTTTACCATGCTATACATTTTTATGAATCTTAGGCTGTACCCTTTTTTATTATTGCCAATTGTGGGTAGCACAATATTAATTTTGGAGTTATTTGATCTGGTTTGGCCTAGTTTGATAACAATAACCTTTAACCAATGGTAGCGAAATAATGAGCATTTGTGAAGCAATAAGTTGACTTTAATTATCCCTCCTGGGATTTACTTTTGAAATTAAAATAATACATTTCTTCCTTCATATTACATCAGATTCTTTATATATCCATCTTAAAACTATATGGTACATGGGTAGATCTTACTTGTTACTAATTTCGCGACTGCCATTCCGATAACCAAGATTGGTCGAAAGAAACCTGATCGAACTACCATGATTGATTGATACATGGTTGATCCCCGTCTGGAAATAAAACAAATATCCAAACGTATTAATTACTAATATCTATAACAATGCATCTAAAATCAATTTACGTTACAACTTTACATGTGCTTTTCAATTGAACAAAATATAACAAGCACAACCAAATATTTAATTTAATGATTTTACAATTATACAATTATCATTCCACAAAACAAATTATAAGAACATGACAAGGAATAAAATAGTTACATTTTAATATTCAAATAGTTTAAGACCATTATACAATTCAAAGTTAATCAAAGTTTTTACTTACAATTTCTACGGGGATTTGACATGTCGGTCGGAAGGCAGTTATAAGACTCCGAGCGGTTTACAGAACTTAAAATACGAATCTTGGCGTCTGCAGTGCCTACATGATATATGCTACGTAACTACAGGTAAAGAACAACTTATATATATATATTAATAGTTTGATATACATTTGTATATTTTATTCATATCCTGATATACGGTATAAAATATCCCCCTACACATTTAAAATATACAAATGGATATCATATGAATCCAAATACCTAAACATCACTATAAAATTACATTCCCTTAAACAATTCCGCAATAATTTTCATTCAAAATATTTATCCTTAACTATAATCAAAACATAAACAAATCATTTTGACAGTTCGTCAATAATATTTTGACATATTGTACAACTGCTGAGCTCTGACGGCAAAATTAAGAACTCGCTTCACCTAGTTCCAACTATTCCGCTAGAATGCACTCACAACAACTTCCGTCTGCACATTACTCATTTTCCTGTCAAATTACTAATTTTATTCACAATAACAAATCATTTTAATACATCTTCCTACAAATTGACATCATCTAAATTCATTTATTTACATTTTACTATTTTTCAAACTATTCTCACATTTTAATTCCCCTTATAATCTAAACAAACATATTCTAAATGAGAGATATTGACGCATAACGGTACACTTCCTCAAATAACTTTCTCTTTTCAATATATTTCCTGTTCGCTGTTAGTCTACAATTTTCCGTGTTTCTGTGATGTGTGTCGTGTGTCGTTCTCGTGTGCCTTAATAGTTTTCGTGTGTGTGTTAAAGTGTGATTTATAGTGTGTGTTTTATGTGTGTGTGTGCGTCGTGTTACAATGTGTCAACTCAAAAAAATGTGCGCTTAAAACTACCTAATACTAACACTCGTACAACATTCAGCTAAATTCATACTCATTTATACGCGGGATCCCAAACTTACACTCAATTTTACATACTTACATACAACAGTCATCTTTCACCCTACTAACAACTAACAGAGAAATTTATTTATTATTCAATCACATTTTTTTTAACTACTTTAAATCATTACTTTACATTTGAACTCATTATCAAATCGTTAAATACCTCAATATTCCTCATTTCTGTTTAAACATATTACTCAAATTATTACCCTTCAAATCAAAAATAAATTTCACTTAAAATTAAAAATATTACAACAGATTGTTCAAGGTGAACGCTTGAAAATGTAAAAAAAATATTCAGAGTACATCTTCTTGCTTCATTTTGCTACATTTTACTACATATTTTCATTGCTTCAGATCTTCAATATATTATTTTGCTTTCTTGAATTTATAGCTTTCCGATTATCTTCTAAAGTTATGTTCCCGTTTCTTATAACATTGTTCTGCGAAGTGTCCAGGTCGATTACAGTGATAACAAAGTTTTGGCTTAGGCTGTGGTACATTCGAATTTCTCAAATTTATTGCAGGTCTAGGCCTATAATTTTCGTTAATCTTATAATGACTGGGCTTTGTTGCTGGGGGCAGATAATTATCCTTAGGTACGTTTAGACAACCTTGATTTCTTACTAAATCATTATAACCAATGTTATTCACGTTGATACACAACTGGTCCAAATCTGAAAATGTTTGTGGGTTTTTCTCAAATATTAATTTGTTTCTTATATCTGGGTGTATTCCATGTTTAATAAATGTCACAAGTTGTTCTTCGGTTAAATTACTTTTCAAAATCTGATGATTAATTTTTACTTCATTGATGTATATAGATAAAGGTTCATTGTGGTTTTGAGATCTGAATATAAGTTCTTGCTTAAGTTTTTCTTTTTGAGTTATGGGAATGAAAGTCTGTAATACATCAGTATGTAACGAGTCCAATGATTTTGAAGTGCGTTTGTGCTCAAGTATTTTATTTATCAAGGGTGCTGTAGAGTATATGGGCAAAATTTCAAACAGTTCATTTTCGGTTAACGCAGTTTCATTTTGGATATCTACAATATTCCTCAAAAATTGTAACAGGGGACTTATCTCAAGTCCATTACAGGGAGTGAATTTTTGTAAATATACCTCTAATGGGTTGGTTAACTTTCCAAAAATACTTCTAGGTTGTGCATTATGGGCAGTTACTAATGGTGTAGCTGTGGAGGTAGGTGGCATATTTGCATGTATTACTGTGGCAGGATGAGTTAATTGTGGTCTTTTAGTAGCAGCAGTTAGGTTAGGTTCAGGTGGCGGTTGAGTAGGCGTAGAAGTAATAGGATTAGTGCACACTATTTGATGTTCTTCAGTTTTACCTAAAAGTTCTTCTTCTTCTATGAGTGATGTGTTAAAATCTTTTTCAAATGCGGCCATTTCATCAGAGTTCACAGTGTTTTCAATGGATTTAAAGTTTTCTAAGGTAGATGTTAATTTACTATTTATTTCTTCTAGTTTTAGTTTTTCTTGAGGATCTATTTTACATTTTAACAAGTTGTTTACCCTATCTTGCAAGTGATTTGATTTAGCCTTAATTTTAGCTATTTTCAGTTTACTTTGATTTTCACTACATTGTTCAATTAATGCTCCCAATATTTCTAATTTTTGACTCACACAATCTATTTCATTATGCAAAGTATACTTCCCTGTTAAATTATTAACTTCAGGTTTTACATACAAACAAATCCCTTAATAGTTTCCTCATGAAATCAACACTATCATTTGTTATTTTCTGTGCCCTTAAAGTTAGTTCATAATGTAATTCATCCTTGCTTAAGTAATTCAGGTTATATTTTGATGACATATTGTTCACTTATTACACCACAAAATAAAATATATAATACACAGTTCTTGTAGATTAATACACTTTTCATACACTGAAATTTTGAAGTTTGATTCAGATAAACACTAGTCCTTTTTATCACATATTTTATATTAATGAAATTCTTCAATAAATCATGGACTTAAATAAATATTACAAGTAAATTAAATTTATGCTATTTCAGCATTTTAATAATGATTCTTGCAGTTTTATTTGTCCAGTAATTTTGTTTTCTTGAAGTAAGTTGTAAAACCTTGTAATTTAGTTGAGTTGTACCTGTGGTTTTGAGGTTATGTTCAATAGGTTCAATAGGCCAAACATTATGTCATGCTATTTCAGCATTTTAATCAGCAGATTAAAAATAACTAGCAGAGTGGCGCAATAATTATGCTGATATACGCATAATCCTGATATTTTTATTCATATCCTGATATACGGTATAAGGCCCGAGTCGTTGGCCGTTTCATGTGTTTATTAATTAACTCAGAACTCAAAACGACCGCCCGTGGGCTTTCCCTGAGGACTTTTCTAAACTGCAATAGGCCTATGCCCCTTCTGGATATATACCGGTTGCCTAGATTCGCGCAAAACTTCAGCAGAATTGGTCCAGTGGCTTTGACGTGATGGAACAATAGACAGACACCACCTCATTGATATAATAGTAAATGTAGTAAATAGTATATGTAGGCGTAATTAATTGACACAGTTTTAAATTTTATATTGAAATTTTTAACAACAAAATAATTATCACACTTTGATTACCTAGGATTTCAGCAAACCTGCGTAGGCTCCTACTCATAGCTCCCATGTTATTCTTATGGAGGATAGTTAAAATGTTATATATTGCTTATTTAATAATGTATATTAAAGAAACGTGTTAAGCGGCTTTATGACATATATATGCATTGTAAATTCGCTAAGTACGTAGGTTTTCTGCATTGGGCTTTTTTACAAATTTAAATTGATTGTGTCATTCTCTTAGATTACACCAGTTAAGAAAGTTATGTGTTTTCGGGGAAAATGGCGTCAACCTCTTGTGATGTTAAAAAAACAGTCGCAACTTGTGTTCCTTCACCGGCTGTGGAAGAAGTAAAGCTCGTTATCCAATGCTACACTTTTTTAGATTTCCTGTAAAAATACCTTCAATTTGTGATGTTTGGCTCAAAAATTGTGCAAATGAGGCTTTAGATACAGCCACGAAGAAAACTTTGGATAGAAGAGTGGTGTGTGAAAAGCACTTTGAAGACAGTTGCTTTTTAAGCACTCTGAAAACTAGATTACACGCATGTGCAATCCCAACAATTTTGTCTTTGAAAGACATGAATGACGCGCCGTCAACGGTTGCTGCACACATGCTCGTGGCCCAGCAACCAAACCACATAGAACCCCCATCAGAGCAAATTCAATTGTATCAAGAACCATTAAACCCAGTGCAAACCCCACGAGCAAATATCAATCAACAAACTCACGTTGAAGACAGACAGGCTGGCTGCGAGGCGCACTCGCGTAGAGCTTTATTTGTCACGCCTAGTCCTTCAATACTGCCCAAACTCCACAGTACAAAAAATTTAAAAGCGTCAATTAAAATTTAAATTGTGAAAAAGAATTAAGTGGGATTTTAATAAGGAAATATTGTATGTTATGAATTCACTGAATCATTCGTAACGAAATATCGGTTATACATACTATACACCTATTACACTATAATTTGTAATTATAACAGTAAGAGTACTTTCACAAGCGAACGTAGAACATTTATTTATCAAGGGAGAAGCCGCTTTACGATTTGACGAAAGGAAGGCACGAAGACACTGGGGCTGGAGGCTGGCGGACGCCCTGCGAGCGAGCCACGGCACTACGGCAGTGTCGCGTCGGCGGCGCCCATCGAGGTAAAACTACTGGAGAGATCGCTAAGTGAGCTAAAAACGGTCCGCGTAAGTCTGTGCGGAACAGAAATGGTGGGCCACTGTGTGCTCAGAGCTGTTTCTGGCGTTGAACGCGCTGTCGTTTACACGCTCCTGGACTTCACTGCCATGTTTGAATTGTAATGAAGTTTATATATTCTTTGTGTACGTGAACTAAGGAATCCGAAAGTATAAATATTGTTTTATTTTACCGTGTTTTAATATTTTTAATAATCAAAAATCTTACGTGTTATTAAAGAGGGACATGAAAAAGTTACTCAGCGAGGAAGTTTTTTATTTTTAGGTTAGAAACAAACTTCCAGCGGAAAAGTTGTAGATAATTAGTTTCTCTAAAACTTTTATTTCAAACATTTTTCGGTAAAGTTGTTGGTTTACCTACAATTCGTTTGGAAAGATGCTGAAACTTTTCGCCGCGCTCTATCCAAGACGTGCCACGCGCCGTGCCACGCTGTTAAATTCAACTCAGTGATGCTGTGTTACAACATGGCCTAGTTTTTTGATAAAATACATAGTTATACGACTTTTGTTTTAGTCGTCTTTTGCTAAGTAATCTTACAACATTCTACAGTGCAACTGTAATGTGTAATGTAACAGTTAATCAGTAAATACAAATTAATTTTGAGAAAAATCATTTCATTTAATCCTATGCCTTCCAAAATACTCTTAAAACTGACTAATGCTACGGATACAATTATACTATACCCCATTATTATTATACTGTACTTGTATCGTCTCTTAAATAAATCATAATCGATTGTTATCATACACTGAAGATAATTTTTTGTTATTCAATAGCGAAATGTTGTATTAATGCAACATTATGTAATCGTTCTTACTACTCTACGTGGACGGGTGAACGAACCATGTTGGAAATTAATGTTTATTAAGAATACATTTGCTATTAAAAAGTATTTGTCTTGGTATTCATTCATCAACAAAATTTTATGATATAGCCCAATTAACTTTCATACAATCTACAACTTTTGGCGAACGTCGAAGTTTATATGCTAAAATTCAAAGTTTCACTAGTCCAAGGAACGATATTACTGCTCATAAAAAATTCATTCCAGTACCAAAAACTTCAAAACATCATTATTGAACAACACTTAAAGCCTAGTGGATCGTACATAAATTTATATGACTGGAAATATAAAAGAATCAGCCATCGAGGAGATTATTTTACAAAACTCCCAACTTTGTGTTATTTTTACGCAACTAACCCTGGTCAAATATAGTTCGTTTCGGTATTAAAAATTCGAGAAACTATTCAGGAATACGGATCAGAAGGCCATTCAACCATAAAAAAATCTTCCCTGGCTGCAAATTCAATTCAAGTGAGCGCGCGTCGTGTTTTTCCCTATATCCCCCATGCTAAGCGCTGCCGCGGTAGCCCACCATTTGCGGCGCGACCTCGAACGCGGCCGGACCGAAATTTGGTTCACTTCACCACGGGCGCGAGCGGTCCAGTAGTTTTAAGTCTTTGGCGGCGCCTACCTTTCTCACTCCCTCTCTATCGCACAGGTACTCCCGCTCTCTCTCGCACACGGATGTCGTATCCCCTCCTAGCCCGCGGATCGTTGGTTCCTCACATGACCACGAGCTGCGCCATTGCGCTGATGCCGTCGGCACTAATTCTCAGTGCCTCCACTTTTAGGGTAATTACCCTTTTTTAGGGTAATATTGCAAGGTCAGGGTAATTTTAGGGTAATTTTTAGGGTAAAATCAGAGCCCCAAAATGTTATTTAAAATGTATTTTACTATAGACTTACAGCTACATAGTCTGACCATTAATACGAATTTAACTTCAACAAAATTAAAAAACGAGTTTCAGACTAAATCAGAGACTTACATTAATAACAATAATAACATAATAATAATACTCATCTAGTTAGCTCATTTTATTTAATAAGTTGGCCTGTAAACCTGTTGAAAATTAATGGGAAACAACAACCATTCGAGCAAGGCACTGAAACAATAATAAAATATAATTAAGATGAAATCAACACATGAGTCTTAACATCAGTTTCTTAAAGTGAAGTGTGCAAATTAGTCATTCCTTTAGCTTAGTATGGTACCTAAAATAAAAACTATAATAACAAAATAGGAAAATTTGTAAGTCGGCCGTAGGTAGTTATGAAAAATGTTTCGAAGCCAACACATTATAGCAGCTTTAATAAACTACTAGACCTATGAATAAAAACATAAAACACCCCAAGTTTAAGAACAAAAAGCTTTTATTAAATGTTTATTTCTATTAAATGTTGTAATTTCATTTCATTTTGTGATATATCATGTAATTTGTTTCTTGCCCTGAACTAAATCTATTTATTATTCCTTCTGTAAATTTACTATGATTGGGGTTAATAACGTGATCACATAAACATATTTTTGGACTTTTATAAATTAGTTAAGTAATGAAGAAAGTTAAATAGAAAACATATTGCTATTGCTAACAATTTTATTTATTAAATTTGAATTTGTTAAAAGCTAAATTATTTTTATTATTATAGTGTAGTACTTAAATAACTCATTCATTGATCTTAGCTAGGCCATATTATCAATAGAAGTATATAAATTACAGCTTTTCATATTTAGGGTAATCTTTAGGGTAATTTGAAATTTTGTAGGGTACTTTTAAGGACCTTTAGGGAAAAATGATGTTGATGTGGTGGAGACACTGCTAATTCTATGCTAGTACTAGAAAATCCCGCAGGAGCACGCCACTGTTCAGTGTTCACCCGTCTTCGTCTGATAACTTGCCGATGCAATATCTCCTAAGGTGTATGCTTAATCTATGGTTATAGGTTCTAGAAGCTCCAGTGGCAGTGAGTCTAATGGTGTTGTGTCGTGCCTGTACTCAGTGCACTGTTCTTTTCCAAAGTATTAGGCGTTGCAAGTAGTGATTTGTTGTTTAAGCTTAAACCGTGCAATTGACCATCAACAAATTTTAACCATCACAATTACTGCCAGAGTGTGTGAATTCACTGAATTCCAAACATTCAGGATGGATTGATACAGAACCCTGACCGATTCACAAGTAAGGTAAACCATTTTGGAAACTCAGTTTGTCTTTTCACTAGGAACCTTAACACAATCGTCACAAACAACCATCTTAATGAATTGACTACTATTATATGTAAACTTGATGATAGGGATTAACTTAGGCCTAATTGTTGGCAATGTTTTTTTTCTTAACCCTCTAGGTGTCACATCAAAAAACCTGAAATGTCACGCCATTTTTTTAACTTTTGCAGAATTTTATATAAAATGCTATAAAAAAATAAAATTTTGATATATTGGTAAACAAGTATACATTTTCTTAGAGAGCAGAAAATGGGCTATCTTTTAAAATAAAATTTGTTGGCCTAAATGTATGGTATAACAGTTCGGCTTGGGTTCAAATCTAAACAACCCCAAAAAAAAAAATTATTTTTTATGTTACGAGACCCGTAGAATATATTTAGACAGCCATAATCAAAAATCTAAGATATACATTTTGTTCAAAATTTAATAAGGAAAAAGAAAATATACATATATACATATGTATATATTATATATGTATATATATAGATATATATATAATACACAACAACGTAACCTCACATTACAGCATTCCTATTGAAAACATAACTAAACAGCTGATTAAAAACGGCTGCAAAATTATTAGTTCACAAAAGGGCGAACATTATTAGTTGTCATGAAGCCCAGATGTTGCCGATCACTTTGGTATAACGGATGGTTCGAAACGACCGATCGTCAACGAGATATACACGCTAAACTGGATGTCTGCAAAGTCGACTGAAATCAGTCGATTGACACTCGAGCGTCAAAAATAGTCGACTGAAATCAGTCGATTGACACTTAGAGGGTTAACCCTCCAAGTCTCTTTAATAATGGTCTTAATGTTTGCCTATTGTTGGTGATTTTGCAGTGTTTTATTCAAATAAATGTAAAAGACTCAAAAACACTCCAAACTGCATTATTGTTTAGTTTTTCTTGCTCAGAAAATCATGGGCTTCAATATTATGTATATAACATCTCAAACAAATTATAATAGAACAATTATGTGATGTTAAAATAAATAACAACATTTTTAAGTTTGCGCTCCATCAAATTATAAACGTAAGTATATCTAGAATATACAATTTTCATAAAAGCCAATTTGTTTTAAATTTTACAAGGATACTAAATATATAAACAAATAATAAGGTAAAGTAACAAATAAAAAAGTTTTAGATAATAATCTGTTGTTGCGTGCTATAGCAAGTGAGCAAAATTGCCTTGGCAATGTTAGTCGGAAGGATAATTTACCTCGATATAACTGCCACCTAGGCCAATTTCTTCCAACCATTCATCATCGCTAAAACTTTCTTCTAAAGCTCCACGTGTGTCAATATTGTCCATTTTTACAAATAAAAATGAAAAACATCGCAAAACAACATCATTCCCGAAGTTAGGTTAACGACGCACAACAAACCTTTATACTTCAGCTGTCTGCTGAAGTACGATTGGCACGAACGTAAAAAGCGTCTGCAGACAGACATCGGGATTAGAATCTGCCGTAAACGGCAATACCAATTTCGATCCGGTTCATTAAGATTAATGCGCCCCAGAGCCTATTCCGTAAACGCTGTTTGACTGTCGACGCAGCGACAGTAAACACCCCAGCGGATGTGTTTTGTGTCGCTATAGCGACACATATCAAATCAAATCAAATCAAAAAAATCTTTATTCATAAAATACATGTTATGTACATTGAATAGTGTCATCAATACTTAAGAATAGAACTTAAGACTAAAAATAAATAATGAAAAACAAAATCAATTGTAAATACATGAGGGGGTGGAAAAGTACTCCTCCAGAGAATATAAAGCTTTGTCAATCAAATAACTTTTTACTTTGTTTTTAAATTTCTTAAGGTTTTCCTCATTTTTTATATTGCTGGGTAGATGTTTCAAAAACCTTAATCCCACATAGGATGGTTTTTTTTCATAATACTTTAATTTATGTTGTGAAGTGATAATAAATTTTTTATTCCTAGTATTATATGGATGACAGATAACTTCTGTGCTTTTTATATTATTTTTTGCAATGATAATAGTCTCAAAAATATATTGCCCATATACTGTTAAAATCTTTAATTCTTTAAATTTATCTTTTGTTGTTTCATTGTAATCTAGCTTCATTATGATTCTAATTGCTCTCTTTTGCTGTTTAAGAATACCATCCATATTTGCCTTTGTTGTTGAACCATAAAGGCTTATACCATAAGATAAATGAGAGTGGATATTCGCAAAATATATATTTTTCAATGTTTTTTGGTTACAAAAAAATGACATTCTATAAAGAGAATAAATTCCTGAACTTAATGTTGATAGTAATTTATCTACATGTTTATTCCAGTTTAAATTTTGGTCTATTGTTAGGCCTAGAAACTGTGTGCTACTTTTATTTTCTATTTCTTGTGAGTTGTACATAATAATTGGTTCAGTTATCTGCTTGTTTTGATGGGTTTTAAATATTATAAAATTAGTTTTTTGAGCATTCAGCTTTAATTTTTGCTGCTGCAAGAAACTTCCAATGTTTTCTAGTTCAATAAAACTCAGGATTTCAACTTGTTGAACAGTATTAGCTGATACTTTAAGATTTGTATCGTCTGCATAAAAACAAAGATTATTTTGTGGTAAACACGCAAGTGAGTTTCCTGCATCATTAATGTAGCAGAGAAACAAAAGAGGACCTAAAATCGATCCCTGTGGGACACCACATTTCACATTTTCAGTTTCTGAGAAAAACTTTAAAACTCTGTTGTCATGTGTTTTGTGCGAAATTTCTACAAATTGACATCGATTGTGGAGGTATGACTGAAACCATTTTATTGATCTCTTGGATATGCCTAACATTAGCAATTTATTTATCAGTTGAGAGTGGTTGACACTATCAAATGCCTTTGATAGGTCCATGAAAATTCCAGTTGTGTATTCTCCTTTGTCTACTGATTCAATTATAGATTCTATGAATGATACTGCTGCAGTAATTGCAGATTTCCCAGGTCTAAAACCATGCTGATAATCATTTAATAATTTTGACTCTTCTAAGTACCTTAATAACTGATTGCTAACAATTTTCTCACTTGGAGGGTTAATGAAGGTGTAGCCTATTGTTCTCTCACATCTACCTCCTAGCATTGGAATCTAAATATTTTGTTTTACAGCCAGATGGCAAAGCAATTCTTGGTGATGGGAGGGGGTGAGTGGGAGGCTACTGCAGAGCAATCTTTGGTGGAGGGGGGGGGGGTGTTGACTGGGAGGCTGTGTCATCTTACCTGGAGGCCTGAGAAGGCCTAGAGCAGCCTGGCTTCCATTACATCTGAAGGGTTGCCCCTTTTAGCGAATTACCCCTAAAGGGAAGAAGCTATTACCGTAGGTCTCATGGTAAGACTTAAGCCCAAGACCATGATAACTTTTTGTTTTGAGGTCCGCAGATGACAAAAACACTTCGTTCAAATTTAAATATATGCAAGTTATAGGCCTATATATATATATCTATATATGTGTCCGTGAATGTAATAACTTGAGTCAAAAACGTCCGATTTTGATGAAACTTAGCTCAAATGTGTAAAGTGACATTTAGGCCTATGACCAGAAAAAAATCAAGAAACCAGAAAACCAGAAAAATCGGACTATGTGAAAGGGGATACATGGGGGTTTTAAATTTTCCAAAAATCAGTTTTTTGCATTCTTTACCCTACAATTTTTAAAACACTTAATTTTGGTTTGGACCATGTTATCACTTAAGAGCTTTAAAAAACAAATAATATTGTGTTTTGAATTATTAACCTTGGTTAAGTGGCTGCGGAGAAAATTTAAAAAACCTGCTCATAAAATCTCCCATGTTAATCTTATGGAAAAAGGTTTTTGGCTTTTCCTCAGTTAATTCTAATATAAACTTCACATATGCTCTTACAAATCAACTCAGCTCCACAATAAACAATAATTTTGGTGTTTAAATTGTGATTCTACGTCCAACCGTTGCAGAGATATTCAAAGTGCTAAACACAGTACGTTGTCCAATGTTATCTTTATGGAGAAAAAATAAAATTTGATATCTCCATTATCTATGAATGTATAATGATGAAACTTGGTATGTGGCTACACGTAGTGTTGGTATATTGATATTTGCACAAAAAATTGATTTTTTTTATCTCCGTAGCAGCAATCCTGCATACTCAGCCCTAATGTTATTCTTATTGAGAATAAGTAAAGTTTTATTCTCACTTAATTATGAACATAAATTAATACAACTTAGTATGTAGCTTCACCTAGTCGAGTTATATTGATAACTGCCCAAAAACATATTGCTTCTTTTTTTTCAGCAAACCTACGTATTCAGTCCTAATGTTATCTTACAGAGAATAAATAAAATGCCATAGATCACTTTATTTATTTATGTAATTTTTATAAAACTTAGCAAGTGGCTTTATGTGGTAGTGAGAAACGTGTGCATGCATTGGAAATTCGCTGAGTACGCAGGTTTGCTGCGACGGGGGTGTTTTGTTTTCAACAGTGACTGTTATGGTCAAAGTTTTTATTTGTGGGATATTTATTCTTTGAACGTGAGTTCCTTTTGCAGGATTAAAACAAGATCATGCAGAATAAGTCTATGGCCAAATGAGCGTTTATTCAAGCAAAGGACCTAGGCCTACCTCATGGCGCTTGAAATACCACATTTTTCTCAGTGTAACTTATTGTTTAACTTTATAACTACAGTAAGCTGAAAATATATCAAATATGATCCAATTTGTAGGCCTAAGATTAAATATGAATGCAGTTTTGGCCTAATCCTTTTAACCCTAGAACCGGCAAGCACCGGAAATACGGCGCGAACGGGCGTGGCAGAAATGGCAACGCCGGATATACAGCGCCAATGCAGGCGTCTTTATTTACTATTAGAAAAACAGAGTTTTTTTAATATAGCCTAAGTATATATTTTTTTGTTTAATTTTTGTACTTATATGTGTATAAGATACTGTTTTGTGGATAACTTTAGGGATTACGTGATAATAGTCAAGGCATAATCAATGTTATTTTTTACAAAAGGGCTATAAACAACATTAATAACAAGCCAAAACTATATATTTTTAGAATCAGCATAAAATTTAAAACAATCTTCACTTTTACTATATAATGATAAAACTTACCGTCACTGACATACATGACGGAATATATAATAGATTGTATATAAAAAATAAAATGTTACAATATCTATAAAAGCAACAATAAAAATACGGTAACCATAGAAACTAGGGTGTTTGTATTATGATTCTTTGTCTTATTCTGAATAAAATGATGTATAACAAGTCAAAGTTATGTTATTATTTATAATTTTAATGACGGTTTAAAAATTGTATTGCGTAATGAATAAAATCCCTACGCCAGTACAGCGTTACACTACTGCCAGTTCTTGGGTTAAAAGTGATGCTCTCACTAGCCTATTATGATGATCCTTTATCAACCGACAATGAACTCCGAAGAACAACAGCGCAAGAGGCAAATAAGACCTACCTATCACAGAGTAAGCACAGACCAAACTGAAAACTTTTTATGTTTTCACACTCTTGTGGTCAGGAATTAGCATGAATAAACACCACATGAATAAACCTGTGCCTCTTTTGCTGCGGGCACAATCAAAAATGCTATCAGCCGCATGAAAACGCTCTGCGTGTACATTAACTTTAATGCTGCCCATTTTCCTTTTGTTTTTTAACACTGCGTTTCTGGTCGTATAAAAATGTTTGTGTGGCCGAAGTTTAGAACAGGTTTTTTTCTATCAAAACAGCATAATGTGGGATGGGAACATTTCAAAACCTCCATGTACAGAACGTCATGGTCCTCTTTTAAACTTAGTAATTTGGGTGTTTCAAATCGTCAAGGTACAAAACTTCAAAGTTCTTATTTATAATGTTTTTAATATAGATGTTTCAGAAAGTCAAGATACAAAACGTAATGGTTGTATAAATAAATTAGATGTAAAACCACTAGTTTCAAAACGTCCAGGTCAGCACCTCGCTCGCTTTCAGTCCAGAGGGAAAACAAATTTGAAACAAGGGGATTTGAAAGGAGTCGATCCAGATTTGGTTTGGAGTGAAATAGCATTCAGCGTTTACGGTTATAACAGATACTACCTTGACTATTTGTACCTTTACGTTTTGAAACACCTCCGTTTTTAAATTGTTTTATAATAATACCTTTACGTTTTGAAACTGGAGGTTTTGAAAACAGTCTTATTTTACATTTAAATAACTGAGACTTGACGTTATGTACCTTTACGTTCTGAAACCACACATTATTTTTAATAGTACCTTTACGTTCTGTACCTTGACGTTTTGAAACGGACCCTGTGGGATTTGATGTGTGCATGAATTACAATTCAAACTTTAGTGATTACTTACTGTTCATGTTGATAATAAAGTGGTAGAGAGCCTAATTGATGAAATGGAATGAGATTTTTTCTATTTACACCCGTGGCATTTATAAGCAAACGATGTTATAGGATAACGGTCTAAAATTCTTTAGGGGAAGCCGGGGTAAAAAGAGACAGAAGGGCTAATAAGACAAAAAATATATATTTGAGGCATTAAGTGATTAATTAATTTCAAATTATTATACGTTGTACTATAAAAATAAAAATTGCTGGTATAGTTTTTAAAAATATTTACTAAAGTTTTCATACAAAAAAATTAAATTTTTTGCTTAACCCACTGTCTCTTTTTACCCCGCCGGGGTATTAAGAGATAAGGCTCTTGCGCTTCCCATATTAAACTAATGTAAAATATAAGGGGGTAATAAGAAACACATCCAGACAATTCTGAGCATTTTAATTTTTGTCAATCTAAAATATTTACATTGGTCCTAAAATATTAAGGTTCAAAAAACAAGATGTAAAAGTTGGAGCCTAAAATTAGCTTAGCTTAATATTAAATAAAAAAAATACTTGAATCATGGGTGTTGGGAGTTTTTTAAATGTACATATATTATGTTATCCTATCACAGCAAAATAAAAAATAAAATACCACATTTACAATATGTGCTGTGGGAAATTTGTAAATATTACTATAAAAAGTGTCAAAATTGACCATAAAGATAAAATGCCCTTTTGCTAAATAAATTTGGGATAACTGAAGCCATGGGATGTGGAATATTATTGGTGAGGATATCAATAGGAAAAGTAAGAAAGAATCATCATGCCAAATAGGACCCATACGTGATGCTAATGGCGAACTTGTGGATGAGCCATTCAAGAAATCCAATGTATTTAATGAATTCTTTACTGGTATTGGTGAAAAATTGAATGTACAACCGGATCCATCCGCTTCTACTGCTTTCACTAATGGAATTTCTTCTAGATCCCCTAAGGAATCATTATTTTTATATCCAACTGATGTTGCTGAGATACTTCGTGTGGTTGAGTCGTTAAAAAACAGTAAGTCTTTTGGAGTTGATGGAATATCTTCTGGGTTATTGAAGGATTGTATTGATCTACTTGCTCCTCCTTTGGTTCACTTAATTAATTGTTCTTTTTCTTCCGGTAAATTCCCTTCCATTCTTAAAATGGCAATTGTTAAACCGTTGCATAAAAAGGCAACCATACAAAAATACTACAGGCGATAAAAATGTGCGATAACTACAGGCCAATTTCTTTACTTTCAACCTTTTCAAAAGTATTTGAAAAGGTTGTAGCTGCCAGACTGTTTACTTTTTTCAGTAGAAACAACTGTCTTTTTGAAAATCAGTTTGGTTTTCAAAAGGAAAAATGCACTTTAGATGAAATTTTTTGTTTTGTTGATAAGATTGTGAATGCACTTGATGATAAGCAGCACGTTATGGGATTTTTTGTTGATCTGAGTAAGGCTTTTGATATTGTTGACCATTCGATCCTTCTGCAGAACCTTTATGGAATGGGTGTTAGAGGACGTGCACACGATTGGTTTTCATCGTACCTCTCAGGTCGCAAACAAAAAGTTGAAATGAACTACATTGACAACATGAATTGTATCCGCAAAATTACTTCTAATGAGATGTGTGTCAAAATGGGTGTCCCACAAGGGTCTGTTTTGGGTCTAATTTTGTTCCTGGTTTTCATTAATAACATTCAAGATTGTATAAGTAAGGCTGATATCTGCCTATTTGCAGATGATACATCAATTCTTTTTCGGGAACTAAATGCAGTTGACATGGAGATAAATAGTTTTATTGAATCAAATTATCTTTTTCAATGGTTCAAAGCAAATGGTCTTGTCGTGAACACGGAGAAAACCCATCATCTTAACTTTTCTATCAGAAATGACAACACTGATGTCATTCAGCTTCTTGTGGATGAATCAGAAGTAATTTCCGCAGATACTGTAAACTTTCTTGGACTCAAGCTTGATGCTCACTTAAAATTTGATGATCATATAGATAAGGTTACTGGAAAACTTAGTTCGTGTTTGTTTGCTCTGCGAAAGCTTGCTCAATTTGCCAACACTGATGTTTTGCTTACGCTTTATTATGGCTGTTTTTACCCACATCTTAGATATGTTGTTCCTATTTGGGGTTTTGAGAATTCAAGGACAAAATCGATTTTTCGCCTACAGAAAAAAGCCCTTCGGATAATTTTTGGACTCAAAAGGAATGAATCCTGCAAAACTATTTTTCGTCAGAATAAGATTCTTACTTTCCCTTGTTTGTATATATTCGAAACCATAATGTTTTACAAAAAACATTCTTCTACAATTTTCTTCAATAGTTTTTCTTCCAAATACGCACTCCGCCCACGGTTAAACATTCCAATTCAAAAGCACAGGACAACCTTTTTTCAACGTAACATGTCTTTTAACTGTATTAAGCTTTTTAATTCTTTGCCTGCAGGCCTTAAAGTTAACCTCCCCCTGAAACAATTTGGAAAACGTCTAAAGGAGTTTCTTACTGATAAAACATATTATAGTATCTATAATTTCCTCAACCAGTAAAATATATTTTGTTTTATTTGTACTATGTCTTGTTATAAGGATATTGCATTTTTAATTGTAGACATGTTTGTAACACTGACTCTTGCCAATGCTGTTTACACTGTTTTATGGCAATAAAGACAATTTGATTTGATTTGAATGGACACTTTATGAATGATGAATGATTGTATTATAGGAAAGAACATGAAAAGCATCTTAAGACCTAAAATAGGTAGGCTAAATTACACTAAAAAAGTGTTAAAATAGATTTAAATGAATATTCAAATCAGTATATTAGCAACATTGGCATAATATGCATAAAACAACACGTTGGTCTAGGAGAAGGACAATGTGATAATGTTTGGTTTGATATAGATAAATGTGCTTAGAAACTAGGTCACATGAGTTTTAAAATCCTTTCTTCACTTTGTTGTAGACCAATCTAATTTTACTTAATTGGCCTCTCAAAGTTATTGGTCTCTTATTACCCCTTTAAATTTTCATAAAGGGGTAACAAGAAACGCTCAAAATTTACCTTAAATTATATCTTGTAACAATTTAAAAAAATTGCTCACTATTCCATATAACCTTGGTCACAAAATAACATGACACTGATTTATAAAATTCCAGCTCAAATTCTACAATAAAATTTCATTCAGAAATAGTTACGAATTTACTCACTAGGTTCAGAATTAAGGTATTTCTCAAAGGTTAGAGAAACAAATTTGATTCTATAATATTGGGTAAATAAGTTAAGTGTCTGGTAAGGAAGAGAAAATGTCAAACATGCCTAAGTTATTTATATTTTGTAATCATTTTAAAATTATATTTAAAGGTTGTTTTAGCTCTGTCTCTTATTACCCCTGTCTCTTATTACCCCGGCCTCCCCAAATTCATATGGGAACCCTGAGAATCCAACTTGTAACATCTTGCACCAAAATCCAAGACACTTACCGGTAGCATTGGGTTTATATCTACTAGAGGGGACACGCAATGCAAATTAATGTGAGAGATTTGTTGACGTAGTACCCCACTTACGCCGCCAGGGATCGTCGCGGTTTTGTTCATCATATTTGTTAGGAATGTTTTCGTAGAGATTTTAAAATGTTTAAATAAAGCTTTTTTTGTGATGGTCATCAAAGTGATAATTTGTTTACACGGGTCGGGTACGGCGGACGAGTTAACTCGGCCCATTGACGCCGCAGATCACTTATGACGCTAAATCGCAGCATTGATTTTATTCGCTCTGGCTCCCATAAGGTGTTCCCTCTAGTATATATAAACCCAATGCCGGTAGGCAACATAATAATTAATCTTTATCAAATGAAGCAACATATAAAATCACTCTTTTTAGCTTAAAATGTAATTACAAGTAAGTGTGAAATACCTATGTTTTGGGATGAATGTTGTGGATTGTTTTTTTCATATTTACGGAGTTTGCCTGTTCAGTTTTTCAGTTTACTTACCTTTTTTTAATAGTAGGTTAGTTCAGCCTACTATTTTCCGCCGTATAGGTTAATGTGATAAGACCTAACTTAATAAAGTCATATTAAATGTAAATTATGTACTTAAGTTAACTGTTCAATTTTCAAGCAGACCTCCATCTTTTTTAGAAGGAAACATGGCATCTAAATATAAACAAAGAACCGATAGAGGAAGACATGGTCCTGGGATCTCGCAAGATGAACGTGATTCGGTTTCAGAAGAAACCAAAGCCCTAATCAACAAAGGCCTCATCTCCCTAGTCAACAATTCTGATTTAACAGGTATGATTTTTTTTATGTTCCTACGATGTTGCTTACCAGGGTGTTTACTGACCGGGAAAATCGTAAAAACCGGGATTCATCCGTAAATTTCGGATGGCTATGAAATGTTTGGGAAATGTCCATAGGTGGCCTAATGTTGAAGTGGGAAATGGCCAAGCAGATTTGGCGATTTTGCAGACCTTTTTTTGAAAATTCGTATAAATTCAACCGCAGAAATAAACCTAGCCAAGCTCATATTCATTTTGATCGGAAAGAACAGGAGAATCTAGAAATACTAAAATAAAAAAAGATATAGGAAAATATTTTTTCGGTAAAGTAAAAAAAATATAATTTCTTTTTTAGAAATTTCAAAAACAGCCTCGGTAAAATTTGTTTTACAGATTTTTTATGGAAAATCATTATATACATTTTGTAAACAATCTAATTCCCTACAAAGAAATATATAACATGTTGTGGAAAGAATTTTTTTGTAAGTTTTAGGGGCGTAATATAATAATAAACGGAAACCCGAAATATGTGTAAACTGTACAGTGGTAGTTATATCATCTCGTTTTGAAGGTTATGTTTAATAGCTGACTGGCGCAAGTCTGTTGTCTGCCAAAGGGCGGGAAAAATCCTTTTGAGGTTATGTGAATACCAATGCGGCAGCCATTTTTGTTTCTCCAACAGATGGGCATGAGAAGTCATAGTTTAAATACCCTGTTCAATAGAAGGCAAGTGATTTCATAGTTTAAATACCCTATTGTTGGGTTTTAAAAACTTATGGAGATTCTATTGCCAGTTTTACCTTGATAAATAAATATTAATATAGTATATCGTATAACGTACCTGTAAACACAACTTATGATTTAGGCCTATTTGATCATTGTTGCCTTGACCGGTATTGAGCTGTGACAATGCCAGAGTATTTTAATTTGTATTCATTTATATTGTACTAATTTGTAACTGTTTACCCGCATTATGCAGGAAGAAAATCATAATTTTTTTATCTAAAACGAGCCGATAACTTACAACTTGAATATAATTCCCCAATTTCAATGATTTTTACTTTATTTGTAAGATAAATTATCGTATGGGGATGTATGAGGATAGGCCTACCAACATCGTTTAATTTGGGTATGATTTGCAATATTTCATTTTAGTGACAATAATTTGATTTTATAAGCCTATTTGTAACTTAACATGGGGGAAAAATATGATTTTTAGGGGAAAAAATGTACTCTTTGCTTGATCTAGGCGTCACTCCCACTCTTTTATACTAAGACTTTCTTACCAAAAAAACACTCCTTTTGCCTACTTACAATTCAGTAAAATTAATTGATTTTCTCATTTTAAGATCAGATTTGAAAATGAAATCATTTTAAAGAATTATTAGAAAGGGGGCAGCAATTGAAAATCATAAAATAGTTTTCGTCAGTTTTCGTCATTACACAAACTCACGAAACGATACTCTTTGGGATAATATAAATTACAAGAAATACAAAGTATACCTTATCAGACGCGGTAGCTCAGAGTAGGGGTGCAGAATATGTCCGATCCGGTGTGCCATTCTCAGGAGATATTTTGGCTGCCGGGGTAAATTTTGGGCCAACAAACAAAATAAATTTAAGTCGCAAATTAATTTCCCGGAAAATTAAAACATCCTAATTAGATAACACATCATTACATTACCGGTACAATAAAGTACAAGTATAATTATAACTGTGTTTCTTTGTTTACCTCAAAAGTTAGTCGAGCGATTCTATATTTTTGTCTCATTCTTAATGGCTGATCGATTGTTTGGCATCTGGACGCGGGTCGCGGTAATTTATTCTAGAGATAAGGTTTCCTACTGTGCTTCAAAATGCTAAAACCTAAACTAACTGTCGTACAAAGACAAACAATGGCTCATTTTTTCATCTATTACAAGTTTAATAAAATGTCAATCAAAGTTGTGTGACATTCTGTTCAAGAGATATGGAATACAATAATTTTTTATCAATTTATCAATGTCCCCATCTATTCAAAGTGTTCTATGTTAAATTCCTCCTTTCCTGACATTTTATTAAATTCGTATTGATTTTTGTGTGATAATTCTGATTTTATTCCTCCATTCCTCAAGAAATTGTATGAAAAATAAACATTCAATTCAACATAGATTTTCCTTTAATTATTTATTTTTAAAGTTTATTTTACTGTATTTTATTAGTAATATTATTTTACTAAAATGTTAAGGGTAATTTTATAATAAGTGGAAACATATTTTTATGGAATTTAAACTTAATAAATTTAAAGTCAAAACATTTACTTGATTGTTAATTGATTTGCCTTATGAAAGCTGGTAAATGTTTGTGTAAAGATATATATGCCACAGCAAATTTTGGGGGGAAATCTTTGGTTCAAAATAGTAGGATTGGGGGAAATTTCAGGGGTCTAAAAATTTTCTGGATTCCTGGCTCAGAGGTAAAGTGCCTGACTAGCAAGTCAGACATTGCCGGTTCGATCCCAGTCCCGGACGACTCCTGTAAGATCATGAGCGGATTGCCCATGTGACTAATGCCGTTACGGTACCTCGTTATATTTTTTTATTGACCTGTTAGCTGCACAGGTCAATAGCCTATGGTGTCGGACAGTTGAGATTTGTTTATAAAAAAACAGTATTTATTTTTTCTGTGCAGAGAAGATGTAGGGAGATGATGTAGGAAGCAGAAGATGTAGGGCCTTGAAATTTAGTAACGGGAATCTTGGCTGCTTCAAATGAAGAGGCAAAATTATTTATGACTAGAAAAATTAACTAAATTAGGCTATACTTTTATTTTACACACCTAAATAATGTCCTTTAATCCATGCTTTAATCTAGCTCACTAAAAATCGTACGAAAATCTTATTTCCTAAGGAAGGTGTTTGGCAAAGCGATGGTGTGTGATCCTATTCTCGGTACAGTGTTAGTACTTTTGTCCTACATACATACAACAATTTTACTACAGTGGAACCTCGATAATTCGAACCTCAGGGGGAACGGCAAAAATTTGAGTTATCGAATATTTCGAAATATCGAGGTTAGA
Source organism: Allygus modestus (assembly GCA_963675035.1). Lineage (NCBI taxonomy): Eukaryota > Metazoa > Arthropoda > Insecta > Hemiptera > Cicadellidae > Allygus > Allygus modestus. The sequence continues at coordinate 132,649,694 of OY776113.1, read as the reverse complement.
CTTATCAAGGTGATTTTCCACAGACTCCGACTTATTGAGGGTCATGGTAACACAATAGATGGGTCATAGAAGGGTATAATTCTTACATAAGTTCGAGCTATGTATAAAAAATAATCATACCGTATAATAATAATTATTAAAATTAAAATATATTTGAACAATTTTAAATGTCTAAAATAAGCCTGGTAATTATTGTAAAGCTTCTTTCGTTAACGTAGTAGAGGACGAAATACTTCCTTCAGTTAAAATATTGTAGAGGAGGAAATTAAACAAATAATGACTCACAGTTTGGTATTTTGGTGATGTTTTTTGCCGTTCGACCACTTCCTGTCTATTTTCTAGACCTTTTTGCTCACTTCTTATCACCTGCCCCAAACAAATCCCTCCCGCTTACGGAAGTCAGTTCTGACCAACTACGCATCAATTTAATTTAGCTGAACATTAATGTACTGTAGGCTATTAAAATAATTTGCAAAACTAAAAGGGAACAAAACGTGATAACAATTAAAATTGCAGAGCATTGTTGGGATTAGGGTGAAGGAGTACGACACTTTTTGTTTTAAAATTGTCGATAGTGTTCACTGGTGTTCCAAACTGCTTCCCGATGTCACTGTTTTTATTTCCTGTGTTAATAGCCTCAAATAGTCTTGAACTTCTCCTCATGGGATAGAGTTTTGCCAACACGTTTTACCAAACTGCAAACACTTTATAAAAAACAACCTAAAAACTACATTTCACGTACTACATACAGAACCTCTGAACTCACACCAACGACTAAGATCACAAATCTAATCAAATCAAAACCATTTTATTACAAAATATATATAATTTACAACAATATGAGACTGTTCCTTATTTATGAAATGAAATCCTCACATAGGTGAAACTCGTGTGTGAGGATGAGTGTGTTTGATATGTGTGTTGCTCATCAACATAAATTTGTCGGTTATTTCACCGACCACAGGAGTACCCGGGAAAGAGATTTAGTGGGAAGGGTTGAAATTTCCGGCTGCAAAGTCAGTAGAGGTTTGGTAAATCAACAACTTCGACTTAGAGGTTCTCTAGTCAATACTACGACTTATAGAGGTACGGCAATGTACATATTCGAGTTATAGAGGTTCTACAGTTAAAACATCGACTTATAGAGGTGCGGCAACAGGCTAAGAATACTGCAAAAATTCGAGTTATTGAGGTGTTTCCTGTTACCCCTTCAACTAGAGGTAAAATAACATTGCATTAGGTAGGCAAGTTCAAAAGGAATGACACAAATTTGAGTTATCAAGGAATTTGACTTATTGAGGTTCGAGTTATCGAGGTTCCACTGTAATACTAACCTAGTTTCTACATTAATATAAGTTTAGAGAAAAAATAACATTTGAAATTAGTTAAAATTTAACTTTTATACCACGGAACTTAATAAATTCTTGTTCAATTTATTAGATTTTTAAACAGGCAATATCAATAATACAGATGATTAAATTGGCCTTGATCTATATTTTTAGAGGCAAAAGTACTTATTATTTACTTATTGTTTATGGAATTGGCATTCAATTAGACTTTAAAATTAAAATAATTTTCCTAAATCAAACTTTTATAACCTGGGAATATTTTTACTGCAGTAGTATTCAAAATTGTGTTGGTAGCGTAGTCAACTCAAAGTAAAAACAACATCATAGACCTGTAATAGTTGGGGGGGGGCACAAATTAGGCACGACCACTAAAAAACTAGCGGACCGCCCCTGAACAGTGCTATATGTAACAATATACACATATTATTTTACGTGTTAAGCTTATAACTTTTAAGTAGGTGTGGGCTGGTGTCGTTTGCACCGCTAGCTCTCAGAGAGACTGATGACAACGCCATTTTCAAACTAACAGCTGCGTTGCCGTGTGTTGATTTGGGGTTGTATTTTTTAGGAGGCTAGGCCTATATCATTTTAATTTGTAATATTTGATGGTTTTAATTAAAGTTGAAAACCATAGCCTACCTCAGGTGTTCAGAAGGATAAGATAAAACAGTGCAGGGTTGCCACCGACCAGGAAAACCTGAAAAACCTGGAATTATGCGTGAAATTTGGTGACCGGGAAAAAACGTGTGGTTATGAGAGAATTTTCGGCCGAATTGGGAATTTCAGATGGCAATAATCGGCAAATACGTGACGCGTATCGAAAAATTGGCATAGTTAGCAATACATTATTGTTTGGCGGGGACATAATTTATGCGTTCTTGACTATCGGCGACATTAGCGATGCGTTGTCAATTGCTGGCAAAACTAGCGATGCGTTCTCGGTTGCCGAAAACGTTAGCGATACTGTCACCATTGCTGGCGCTGTTAGCGATGTGTTCTCGATTGCCCGCAACATTATCTATGTGTTTTCGATTGCCAGTGATGTTAGCGATGCGTTCTCAATTGCCGGTGACGTTGGCGATGTGTTCTCGATTACTGGCGACGTTGGTGATGTGTTCTCTATTGCCGGTGACGTTGACGATTTGTTCTCGATTGCCGGCAACGTTAGCGATGCGTTCTCGATTGCCGGTGACATTGTGGATGCATTGTTGACAAACGGCAGCATAAAATAAGTAATTGGGGTAGTGATGTGGGAATGAGAGCTTATCATTAAGGAAATTTTACGAAATGCAGACGTGATTGACGGGAATTTTTTTATTAAGGTACTAGTCAGCTCTATGCAGTTTTTTATGATGCTAATATTATTTGTATATTTGTATACCAGTGGGTGATAGAAGTGGTTCATTTGTAATTTTGTGCAGTCTGCACAAAATGATTATATGTATTAACCGTTCATATGGAACTCAGTTTCTAATATATAGTCTTTGGCGATCACTGGATAAAATGTTAAAGCATAATTGGGCTTGAAAGCCCACATTGGTTTGGGCGGTCGCTTCATAATCTGATTTTTGTTATCAGATTGATCCCCTGCAAAAATCTTGAAAATGTTTGGAATGTTCAAACCTAGATCCTGCTGCCATACTATGATGCTTACTAATTTTCCATTAGCCGTGATTTCCGATATCAAACCTTAAAAATATAGGGGGACTAGGGAGACTTGACCCAATTTCCGGTTTTTGATTTTTTACATTATTTTGTTTTGAGTTATAGAATTTCTAACACCAAAATATTTAGTATAGTCTTTCATATACATCATAAATTAAAATTAACCTTTTTTATCAATCCATAAAATTACCACAAATTATTTAATAAAACTGCAAATGGGTCAAGTGTCCCTAGGTCTAGGGAGACTTGACCCAACCCCTAGGGAGACTTCACCCGAGTTCCAAGTTATAAAGGTTTTTAGGTAGGCTACTATCAATAAAACACATAGATAACAGTTATAAAATATACTAGTATATTTGGGATAGTAAAGTATACTATTAGAAACATTTGCATGAAGTATTAAATAGAGGTGGTCGATCCAGTTACTTTTGCGGATCGGTGACTTCAGTGACAGTGTCAAGCGTGTACCAGTGACTTTAACCGGTGACTTTCTGTCACGGTGACAGGCTTTTACAGCTGACCTCGTCGCGCCGCACCAAGATCAGCGACAGCGAGTTTTGGACCAATGGCATTACAGCCACACAATCCGGCGACATAATTTCAGCGACAGGTGCTTTATAGTACATTATTGTATCTTACCAATGTACAATTTATAATTTAAATAAACGGAATTGGCTACAATTTTAAATAATATTGGTATTTTATTTATTATTGGTTACTGCAGGATTAGCTGTTTCATCAATGAAAACAACATTTCTGTCAACATTCGTTTTATTGTTATATATGAACAAAATATATAAAAATGACAAAATTATTAATTTTAAATAGCTTAAAAATATCAGTTAGGTCTAAGCCTAGCTAACTTATTCAGTTATAAAAGCAGTTTACCTATAAATATTACTTTGGCTAAATAATACTTAGTTTAGGTATTGAAAAGTTATTTGGTATACTGGAGATACAATATAACTATAATTAACAAAGAATGTATAAATAATAATGCCTAAGACACCACTTGGCGCGCCACGCACTTGGCGGCTCGACCGCACCGACATATCCAAATCAATTCGGTGACAGCGACTAGTGACCAGGGACGGTGACAGCGCCAGAAGGGCCAATCAGCGAAGGGGATTGAGATCAGTGACTCTTGTACCAGTTCCTGCGCCAGTAGAGCCAATGGTAGCTGTCACCGGTCGCTGTTTGGTTGTTTCGAGGTATCGCCGCTAGGTTCGTGGCGCTGGCGCTGGTCGCTGTCACCGGTCACTGTTTTGTTGGTTTGAGGTATCGCCGGTAGGTTCGTGGCACTGGCGCTGAACTCTGTCACCGGTCACTGTTTTGTTGTTTTGAGGTATCACCGCTAGGTTCGTGGCACTGGCGCTAGTCACTGTCATCGGTTGGTAAATTATAAGGTGTTTTACAAAGTCACTGGAGCTGGAATTTTACATGTTTTGCCACCGGTACGATCGGTGACAATTTAGTACCAGTGACAAAGTCACCGGTACGAAAATATCGAACACCTCTAGTATTAAAGGCATTTTTCTTTCATATGGAAACAACTCATTAAACTCACTTAACTCATTAATGATAATTGTTAATACAACATTTGCGAAATTCAGCTAAACATCTTAACCTGAATAAAGTCTTCCTCTTACCACTTCAAAACTAATTAATTAGCATGAGCAGGAAATTGGCTTGGTTATAAACTTGTTACTCTTATCATTTTACAAAAAGAGTCGTTGAAAAAAATTACTTAAGATAAAGATATTTTCCACACAGTCAGTCTTCCTCTTAACACTTCCAATCTAATTACTCAAAATGAGCTGGAAATTAGCATTGAGCTATAAACTTATTACTCGTATCATTTTACTAAAAGAATCGTACTTAAGATAAAGATATTTTCCACACCATTACAGTATGTAACATATTACTACATTTTGCAAAAGAGTTAATTCTTCATAATATTTTTAACCAAGAATACTTGGTGTACTCTTAATTCAGAAATTGGAAATAAAAAGGAACCCTGTAACAATATTGAAATAGTAGTAGGTGGTGAGAATTATGTTGAACCTCAAGAGGTCAGTAGTTATTTTAATGATTTTTTTTCTAATTATGTTGAACTGTCAATCATTCCACAGTTAGTAACAAGAGGTCAAAGTGACAATGATGCCCTGCCTTGGTTCAATAACTTTGCAAATAAAATTTTTAAATTCAGACCAGTTACAGATACTGAAATTTTGAAAGTATTGAGTTCATTTCCAAATAAGCTTTCAACAGGATTTGATGAGATTCCAATGACAGTGATAAAGTATGCAAGCAAACAGCTAATTACCCTTAGTTCACCTGGTAAATTCATCTTTTATTAGCGGTATTTTCCAAATAAACTTAAGATAGCTAAAGTGATTCCTCTTTTCAAAAAAGGTGATTCGAAAGATCTTTCCAACTACAGGCCATTGTCATTGTTACCTACTTTTTCTACGATTTTTGAAAGAGCAGCCTACAATCAATTAGTTAATTACCTTGATACACAATGTTTGCATGATCAGGAACAATATGGCTTCAGACCAAAACGATCTGTAATAACTGCTGGTATTGATTTTATTTATTCAGTCATAAACTCTGTAGATAAAAGAGAGAAAACTGTAGGAATTTTCTTGGACCTAAGCAGAGCGTTCGACAGTGTGTCTCATATACTTCTTTTGAACAAAATTGAAAGCCTGGGTATTAGTGGCAATTCTTTAAATTGGTTAAGTTCGTATTTAGTAAATAGAAAACAGTTTGTTGAGATAAAAAGGACTATAAAAAAAACCAGTTTGCAGCCATTCTTCACTAGCTCAGATTCATCATGGTGTACCGCAAGGATCAATCCTTGGCCCACTGTTGTTTCCTTGTTATTTAAGAGGTATTCCACTTTCATTTCTGAATAGTCCATCAAAGAATTTGTGTCTGTATGCCGATGATACCAGTTTAAAAATAAGTGATGTATACTAAATAACTTGGAAAATAGTACTATTCAAAGTCTAACAGGTATAAACAATTTTTTAAATAATCATAAATTATTATTAAATACAAGTAAAACTAACTATATTATGTTCAAAGCTGGAAAAAGTAAACCCTCTGTGGATCCTGTAATAAAAATTAACTATCAAGCTTTGAAAAAAGTTAGTTCTACAACATTTTTAGGTTTGATTGTTGATGAAAATTTGTCATTTAATCTCCACTTATACTGTACTTACATGCAAGACGGTAAAATATACACAAAAGATGGTACAAGGCGATCGATTTCAACCATTTACACCGGTCATCATCAGGCCCAATCAGAGAATCCGGTGTAACTGGTTGAAATCGATCGCCTTGTACCACCCTTTGTGTATATTTTACCATCTTGTATGTAAGTGTAAATATACTTTATAGTGTTGTAAGACTATTTTATTTATCCTGTTTAGTTGTAACAACACGCAATCATGCTAATAAAGAAATTATTTATTTTATCTCCACGTTGATCATGTTGTAAATAAAGTCACCTCAGGTATATATGCTTTGTATAGAATGTCTAAATTTTGTTCAATAAACACTTTAAAAACTCTTTACTTTGCACTTGTAGAATCGTCAATCACTTTTGGTATTGCTATTTATGGCGGTACATCAAAACAGAACTTCGATAGAATTCTCCTTCTTCAAAAACGGGCAATACGTACCATGTTGATTCTGAATTTTGGTGTTTCTGTTTGTCAGTATTTTTATAGTTTGGGAATAATGACTGTCTATAGTCTTTATGCTTTTCATACAACTCTCCACTTAAAACAACTGTGCAAAAACAATTTGGTTCCCGGGCTAGGCGACAGTCACTCATATTTCTCAAGAAATAGAAATAAAACTGCCATTAATCCCCACAAGCTTGCATTCTTTAACAAAAAATCTTGTGCTGGTGCAACATTTTTATCTGTATTTGGTAGATAATCCTTTTTATGATTTTGCTGAATTGTAGCTAGATGTCTATTTTAGGATTATTGACATTGTAAACTGGTGTTAATGATAGTTAGTATGACGCCATTCGATGTATACCATCGATGTATACCATTGTATACTTTATGAATAAAGATATTTTCAATTCAGTTCAACAGCACCAACAAATTACTGAACATCAGCAGGAAGTTTGTGTTTGAACTCAAAAGCTTGTAAGTCGATCATTTTTATACAAAAACTTGGGTGGGTCCAGCCGACTTTCAATCTGATCCAAATCTACAATAGAAATATCATCTATTTCAGGCCATTTGAACTTGTTGTCATCAATCGTCTGGGCAAACTTGATTGTGATTTCTTCTTTTGACCCAACTTTCTTGTATACTTTCGAGGCATCTGCAAAATAAAAAAATCTATAAATACCGTGGTATTACAATTTTTCACTATTTTAACTTAGCTATAAGCCTACAATTTTGTTTATTATCACTGTAGTAGGCCTATTAAAGAATAATAGTTGATTGGTTAATGGTTTTTTTGAATGTGATAGTTATTTGGCCTATTTTCATGGATCGCTTAAAATAAGACCGTTTTTGTAGTGAATTTTATGTAATTAGTGAATTTCCTTTGGAAAGTGAACTATTAGCATGACCCGCACAGTGAAACTTAAGCCCGGGACCACCATAGAAGTTCCTTTCGTGACCCCCTGAACACGTTTTGGGGGGTTGTTCAAAATTGTATATATATATATATATATATATATATATATGTGTTTGCACTCTAGCGGTCACATTTTTTTGTCCGATTTACTTAAAATTTCGTAGAGACATTCCTTTCTGTAATCAGTTGGACAAGTTTGTTGGGCAAAACAATCGGAAAACTCTAAACCCTTTTTTGGGGATTAATCTTTCAAATTTTGGGTTTTTGGGCCCAAAAAGGGTCAGAAATGCCCCGTATGTAAAATTAATGCATGTTAAAAGATGGGGATTAGTGAGGCAAAAGTTTTAAGCCCTCTCTCGTCATTCTATCATACATATTTATTGAGTTATTAAAGAAAATGTGTATCGACTAAACACAGTACGTTGTCTTATGGGGATTACAATAGAAAAGCCTGTTATTCCTTTGTTAGAGTACTTTTACCATCCCCAGCAACCTCACGCCTACTTTTAAGCCTGTCTGGACCTTCTCCTAACATTATAATGCACACAATTGTATTCCCAGCTTTGCAGGTAAATGAAACCAGGAGCATCAGAACAGCCAAAAAATCACTGTTTTCAGATTTCAATAAAAATTGGACAAATGTATGTTTTTATGAACATTTTTTTATGAACCCCTGCTGAAACTAGTTTTGATTTGGAGGTTTTACCATTTATTTCAACTATTAGCCGTAATTTCAAAGCTTACGTGAACTCAATTTTTAAAATTAGAGTATTTTAAAACCTAGACAGAACTTAAACATTTTAGAAAATGTCCTAAAAGTTTTGAGGAAATGTCCTTAAATATACGGAAATTGATCGGGAATCTTTTGTTCGGAATCAAGTAGGCACCCTGCTTACGTGCTTAATCCTCCTCTTGTTGACTCATTTGTGATAGGACATTTATGTCTTTTGAGTAAAATTAGTTTCCATTTTTTTATTTCAGAACTGCCTTTTCCATCATCACTCTCCAACATCGATCGTAAACTGGTCCATTCACTGGCTAGAGACTATGGGTTGAAATCAAAGAGCAAGGGGTAAGTGTGAATCCCACATCCAGGGGTAATCTCTATTTTAGCAAATTTCCCCTATAGGGAAGAAGCTTTTACCGTAGGTGGCATGGTAAGACTTATGGCAAGGTGTTGATGCCTTCAGCGAGGATGTAACGCTTGTCATCTGCAGGGCTCAGGGACAGCTTACTCACTTGAACCGTATAAATGCGGTGCAGCTGAGACTGGAAACGGGTGTTGATGGTGTGCTTCAACACCCCGCCGAACAGGCAGTCTCTGTAGTCCTTGGTGGTGAGGATGTTCTTAACAACACCCCTGGCAACTCCCTTAGCCGTCTTGGTGTGCTTGAAGTGCTCTTCCTTATCGTCATCCGCTATGTCCATGAAGTACAGTTTGGAGCAGAGACCGAGGTATTCAAGAAGTGATTGACCGTTGGCTTCATCCTTTAATTTGCCAATGACCTTGGCGTTGGCGGGGTTGTAGCAGGGGTGGTCCCTGGGGTATGCGCTGGTGTCAAAATCGTCCAGGTGCTCCAACATCTCCCTGTAGATGTCCTCAGACATGATGTCGAACACAAAGCTGTCTTGTGTCGATGTAGTCGACTTTCAGGCGGTTCTTCATTTTCCGCAGAAAGTCGTACATGAGCCACTTGCTCAGCTCGAGTACGCACACGCCAATGTGCATTTTGTTTTTTAATAACATCCTCAGTCGACATTGATAAAGACAGGTCAAATAATAACTACTAAATAATAATAAATAATTCTTTATTGAGAAATAGAAAGATTCAGAAAACTATTAAAAATTTAAATGGCTAATTAAAAAAAAAAAAACTAAGGAATGGTTTAAATTGTTTGTTTATTTGTCGCATTTAGCGGTGAAGGTAATCTTAAAAATTATTGTCTAATTATTGGTTTTGATGAAGTTTTAAGGTAGATATGGTGAACCGGAAAACCTATATGGAGAAATCTATGTATATTATTAATACGCTATATGAAAACTTTGTAAACAATAAGGCTTTTTCGTTACCCCCACATATATACACTAAAACGCGCGTCTAGGTGTGCAGATGTGGAAACTGGCTTTAGATTTTCGATTTAGGCCTCAGGACTCTGCCCCACGGGACTTCCAAGTCTCCAAGTTCATATGGAGGAGAGTTTTATTTGGCTTATGTCACATGTGCTTTTTCTTCATCCAATTAAATTAAATAATCAGCTGTTACAATGATTGTATCTAACTACAGACTGTCATTGTTTTGTTTACTATTTAACTATTTACTATTCTCGCTTCTCAACACAGGATGCTCAAGCTGCGCATAGAACATTTTAGTAATATATAAATGTACTAGATGTTACCTGCGGCTTCACTTGTGAACAATTAAACCACATTACAAATATTAACCTGACCAGAACTATAAAATCTTTGTTTACGTTATCAGGTCTTTATGTTAATGAGGTATTTAAGCTCATGCGCAATTTTACCTTAATAGGTTCAGTCGTGTTTTGGTGTGATGAATCATCCATCTATACATACATCCAAATTCCAAACTGTCACATTTAGAATATTAGTATCATATATTTTTGATATCTATGAAAATATAAGGGAAAATCTATCATAACTGCAGTCAAAAAGAGCGAACTACCCACATATAAGGAAATAATGGAGATTGAATTAGGTTTTTTTGTATTGTTTTGTAATGAAATACAGGGTAGGAACTACAACCATTAGTTAATATTTTATTTTAAATTCCTGCAAAATGTAAGTGACCCATGGTGTGAGGTGTTATTGGTGCCCCTTGTCAACCTCATCAAACTCGGAAGACAATCCCAAGAGCGAACCTCGCTAGGCTTGACTCAGGATCCCCGCTCGACCCTTTATTAGTGCTGGGACCTTCGGTCAAGCCTCGCCAAAACAGGTAAATAATTCTCAGGTCAATTTTAACCCTGGGATCTTCAGTCCCTCTACCAAATTATTTTACCTCTTCTTGAGATGCCCCCAGATAATATTTCACACGGGAATCGTTTTCATCTATCAAACTGAAATACTACTATTCGTGGAATTGACGGCGGACAGCTTCCTGTGTTTAAGCAAACAATGGTGTCAACATTGGCCTGACCATTTCGTCCCAGGTGGCTTTAATCTCGTGACAATTACTGTCCACAATTTATAAATGTATGTACAGTTATCGTAATTAATACATAAACACTTAATCAATTAACACAATCATACATTTTTAATTTTCTTCAAAATAAGGCTCAATAAATGTTCAATAAAAAATTATCTATTGACATTTGTAATCAAATGCGATTTGGTTTGTATGACAGCAGCAATCTCGCCAAACGCATGAACGTAACAATAAACATTAATGGCGAATCAGCAAAGAAATATCACTTGCCAAGAAGTAAAAGAGCTTAATGATTTCCACCACTATTAATAAAACAATTTTTAAAAATATCGTTGGGTAGAGTAAACTAAAAGAGCACTTAAATGGAAGGGATTGACAGGTTTTGCTTGGTAATGGTACATGCCGGAAGCTTTGAAAATATGACAGGATTCAATTAATGAATGTAATTCATTTGGTGTAAATTTTATAATGGTTATTTTTTTATTCTCTAAGGCTAGATCTGTCAAATATAATAAAATTGTGTTTAATAGAGCATCCGATAACATTATAATAGCTATAATCATGAAAATAATGTTTTCCTATTACTAACTCGAGGCTATAAAATAAGGACTTAAGTTTTCAGCAGTTTAGTATAAGAAAAATAAATTTTATGTGTTAATGTATTATATACAGGGTGTCTCGCAAACATTTGATCAAATTTTACCAGGTTGTTCAGCAGATAAAAACAATCATAAAATGCAGTATAACATATGTCCTATCATGCAGGAGAACAATAATGGCCGCCATTTAAAATGGTACAAAGTAGAAAATTGATATTCCATACCAAAATGATTCTTATTAGGTGTAATAGTTTAAAGTTGTTATTTTCAGATGTCCTTAAGATACAGTGTAACTTGGTTATAACGTCATTGAAGGGACTAAAAAATTAATGACGCTATATCAGAGTGACTCTATAAAAGGGGTTCCAAAATTTACTATTTTAAGCCGAGAAAAAATGAAAAACACAATTTTTACATGAAATACATACTTTTAATGAGAGTAATTGAGTAAATACCTAGAGATGTATGCATATGACTGATCTATCTAAATACTTAGTATAAAATAATCAAAATAAAGTGCTTGTACGAAATAAACGAACATTATTATGTTTAAGTACAAAATGTAGGCTAAATAAAAATGCACAACTTACAAGCACGTTCATATGAAGTCCTACTGCACAAAGAAATCTGTAATTTTCTTTTGAACAGTCCTTTCGGAAAAATAAATTTTCTCTGTCGTTTTGTGGAGATGTTGAGCTGCTTCAAGTGTATTAGCAGGCGTCTCTCTAAAGCGGAAAAATCGACAAAGTGTTTCAGCTGCTTTTAAAGCTTCTTGTGTTGTCGGACAGACAACATCTTCTTCCTCGCCTTCATCTTCTTCTTCTTCTTCGGCATTTTCTTCTGCTTCCATATTCTGTACTTCGTTTACAATTTCTGCGTCACTCAGCATTTGAAATGTTTCTACCTGGTCGTCCACTGATTCATAACCATCGAGATCAAGTCCAATATCATTTTGATTGACATTGAAACCTTTTATCCATTCTGAGAGCGGCAGATCATCTTCTTTGTCATCATCTGGGACAGCAGGTGACATTTTTGCTTTTCTAAAGCATCTTGATATGGTCCTTGGTGTCACTTCTCTCCAAGCATTGACTAAGTATTAAATTGCATCCAAGATGGTTACGTTTACTGGCTGTGCAGTGTCCATGCAGACAATAATTTTTTTCCAAAGCTGCTTACGGTAGTGACACTTAAAGCTTCTAATGACGCCTTGGTCCATCGGTTGTAAAACACTTGTGCAGTTGGCAGGAAAAAACACTAGATTAATGTTTGTTAAATTTAACTTAGGGTGGGCAGTGCATTTAGTTGTCAACAAGGAGAAGAATTTTCCTTTTTTTGATGCCAATTCCTTATCCCATTTCCTTAGTTCAGCTTCAAAAATTACAGAAGTCATCCACGCTTTTTTGTTGGCAGCGTAATCCACTGGAAGTTTTTTTACGCTCTTAAAACATCTAGGTTTTACACTTTTGCCAATAACTAGAAGCTTCCGTTTTTCAGTTCCTGTCATGTTTGCACAAACCAAAACTGTCACTCTAACTTTGGACAATTTTCCGCCGACACATTTTTCATTTTTAAATTGGAGCGTCTTATCTGGAGTTAATTTGTAAAACAACCCTGTTTCATCGCCGTTAAAAATGTCCTCATCTTTGTATGGTTGTCTGACAACTGGCCATGTTTCAGTCAACCAATCACTAGTGACACTCGGATCAACAGATTTTGCCTCACCACAAATCTTAGCAAACGAAATCGAATGACTAGCCTTAAAACGATCTATCCAGCCGTTGGAACATGTAAAGTCAACTCCAAACATCTGTCCAAACTCTGCAGCTTTTTCCTTTAAAAGCGGACCACTCACAGGGATATTGGCACTACGACATTGCTTGAACCATTTTAGCAGAGCAGCATCGATGTCGGTGCGTTCACATCCCCTTATCCGTTTCACGTTTTCACCATCTTCTTTAAAATGCCTTTAAAATGTTGTCCTTGTTTTTTAAAATCGAACCAACAGTGGAATTTACCAACCCGAACTCCCGACACACGTCTGCTATCTTACGTCCCTCCTCACGTGCTCTTATAACTCGCACTTTTTCTTTAATCGGCAAAACCTTTCTCTTAGCACTTGCCATGATTTTCGGATGCTCGTAAATTAAACTTACTGAATAAGAACAAAAAAAAATCAATAAAATACATTCACATAACTGACGACAGCTAAGCGTACTGTAGACACGCACGTTATCGGAGTGTTTTGACGCAAAATGAGTCAAGATGTCACTGACCTACAGTGAGTGACAGGTAGGCGGGGGGACAGGGGAGGGAGACAGGATGCTGATGGCGTGGCGGGGGTAGGGGAGGGCGAGTTGGCAGCGTAAGAGGAAAGGCCGTATCCAATAATAGACTGGTACGTAGCTAAACAATAGCCGCGAACCGACACTTCCGGCCGAACTTTTCCGTTTATCTACGAAGGTTGCCTTCATTTCGGTAGGATTTTCTTGACGTTATATACGAGGTTTGGGAATTTACTGACGATAAATCCGAGGTTTTTACAATGCACATACATATAGCTTGGCGGGACTTATGAAGAAATGACGTTATATCCGTGTTGACGTTACGGCCGAGGTCGTAATAACCAAGTTGCACTGTATAACATATTAGGTAAAACACACATGCAGACAAATAGACGGAAAATCAAGCTGATTTCGGAGAAAGTTAATTATATGTTATGAGCTGCATATGTATACATAAACTGCTGTAATGGTAACACAGTTTGTGTTGTGACATTATTATAGCTAACTTAATAAGTTACAAGCTGGAATTGCTTTGCTCGATTTAGAGCAACAGATCCACTGGTATTGTAATAATATCATTCAATCCCCTGGAAATAAAATCAACAACAGTATTTTCTGATTATTTATTATTATTTATTATCTACTTCACATATTACAGCAAGATAGTATATTGTACCAAATAATATATTTGATGTACAGGAGGCAAAAGTTTGTTATTTGTTAAAGTATGAAGATATTTTAAAGAGATTAATACATGTAACAGTTTTGTATCTATATGTTTGTACGGTATATTTTTTAAAGGATTTACAAAGAGCATTATCTATTAAACAAAAGTATGTAACGGCGGAACGCCTCGTACAGCCGAAGTCGTTATAGGTTGGTAAATCAAACTCGGTATGTGGTCACCTATTACAGGCTTGGTCTGTGTATAAAAAGACTGGGAGATATTGTTTTATGAATTGGCCTTATTATAAATATTGTATCTTATTTTCTTTACAGGGTGTAATAAAACGGGGTTAAAAAATCCCTTTTCATCCCACTTCAAATCTGAGATCATTGATATGTTTTCCGCTCGATTGCAGAATCAAATAGTTTTCTATTTACTTTTACCAGCTGCTCTCTTTTAATTGTACTGAATGTGTTCATATTTTTTTAATACAGGAAATATTTCTAACCTGTGATGCGGGACGAATGAGGAAGGTAATATTGGTGTTTTTATCCTGCATCTTGTTTTAATACCGTGAAGGGCTCGAAAATCCCGGAAACGGGATAAAAATCCAGCAAATTGAAACATTGGTTGCGAGCGCCTCTTCTGCAAGATGGTGTAGCACTTTCATGGTGTATTTTCGGGATACAAATGGGCCATATGCTCGGCTCATCTATTCTGTATTCAAAATCAATGATACAAGCTATGGCATACCAAAAATGTAACAATTTTAGCTCGTCTAGAAGTGAATCAATTACCCCTCCGGCTGGATAGGTATCAAAATGAAGGTATAGGTATTATCAATTTGGATTGAATGATATACATATAAGAGGAATCAATGGTGCTTTAACAAACCAAGTACTGTAATATGATTGAATACATCTGAGGTTTCTGTGGTGCAGTCTAAGGAAATTTACAAAATATAATCCCATAATGTATGGTATGCATTTGAGGCAAGTATAACAAATTATCTAAGATCACATCCAAATTGTAGTTAATTCAAGTTTGAAACCCATAAAATAACTTGAACAACCTTGTTTAATCTACCAATTTAAAAACAAAAACAACAAAAACAGGAAACAATTGTAGGTGTAAGACTAAATAAAACTCAAAGTGTTTAGTAACAAACCAAAAATCACGTACTACAACTATGAACATTAATGAGCTGTAAGCCATTGTGTCAATCAAAGGTAATTTTATTATATACCGTTATTTTACATTTCTATCCCAACTATGAATTATCATAACATATTAATTATGATTTAAGCCATTACTTCAATGTAAGAAACAAAAGGTCTAATATATTTATAGCCGCATGTGTCATTTATATATTACAAACGCAATATATAATCCACATAATCTACATTAAATTAGTGGTGTTAAAAACCCCTAAAAATGCAGTTTGAATAACTTAAGAAATTATTTATTTGAAAATATACATAATACTTATACATAATTGTTATTTTTAATTTTTAATATCATGCAAATTTATTTCAATATTTAATTTACCCGAAATTAAATAAATACCCACCCACCCACCCACAGTCCCTCGTCTATACCTCTTCTCCCGTGTTCCTCTCTGATCCCCGACTCCCTTCCTCGGTCCTCTTTTCCCCCTCCATCCAGATCTTTACCTTTTCATTGGCTGATGTCCGGTAGGGTGTATGGCTTAAAGGTTATTGATTTTCTTGGAAGCGCACCCTACTGGTCATCACCTAGCTCACGTCAGCTGGGAAAGTTCATCCGAATGTCATTGCATTACCCGAGATCATGAGATCGAAAGACTAGCAACGGCGGCAGAGCACGGCGAAGAAATTAAATTTTGAAATAATTATATTAAGTAATTTAGGTTCAAATTTAACTTACAATACCTAGCTTTATAATTTCCACTAGCTCTCCCTCATTAAACTTACATTTATTTCATTTAATTTCATTTATTTCAGTGTCACAATACATTTTATATACAGGCAAGGTCCTGCTCAAACAGGTGACTAGTCAGTTCAGATTATCTCTTAAAAATAGATAAAGGATTTTCTTCTTTTTAAAAAAATAAGAGTAATTAAAATACAATTCAAGCTCTAAAACTAAATCATAGTAATATCATCCTTCAAAAACTCTTCCACAGAATAGTAGGCCCTTTTTATAAAAAATTCCTTCAATAATTTAAAAAACCTTTTTGGTTGCATTATCTTACAATAATTTGGAATTTTATCAAAAAATTTCATTTCCATATAAAAAGTACTTTTTTCCAACAACTTAGTTCTGTGCAGAGGATATTGAAGAATTTTATTTTTGTTCCTCGTGTTATGTTCAAAATTATTTTAAAAATATTTGCCTTTGTTCATAAAAACTTGCTGTAAGAGATTGTATATGTATAGGGAAGGAACAGTTAAAATTTTCAGATTTTTAAATATAAGTTTGCAAGATTTTCTAGGTTGAGTCATAGTCATTATCCTCAAAATATTCTTTTGTACCTTAAGGACTCATTTTACCGAGGATGCTCCTCCCCAAATTGTGATTCCATAACTAACCAGAGAATGAAAATAACCGTAATATAGTGTTAATTTAGTTTCCATGCTTATTATATTTGTCAAACAACTCATGTTGAAACAGAGTTTAGAATTTTTGACAAAAAATTAATATGCTCATACCATGTTATATGTTCATCAACGAATATACCTAGTACTTTTGTATGGTTTAGACAGTTAATTTTCTTATTTTTAAAATCCAATTCTAAAGGTTCGATTTGTGAATGTTTGGAGCGGAAATTAATTATATTTGTTTTAGACTCATTTAGGGCCATTCCATTTGCCCTAAACCACCTGTCTAGGTCTAGCAGAGCTTCAGTCACTTTTATTTTGAGCGTTTTCATTGTTTCTGCTAAAATTATTGCAGTGGTGTCATCAGCATAAAGTATTGTTTGAGTTTGTATGTTCAATGGAAGGTCATTGATGTACAAAATGAAGAGTGTTGGTCCTATGATTGACCCTTGTGGCACCCCTGACTTTTGTATTTAATACCGTCTTTAATAATTGAGTCTTGTGTCTTTTGAATAGGTAAGATTTAAACCATTCCAATTCAGATTCAACTATTCCACATCTTTTGAGCTTTTGTATCATGATGTCGTGATCCATGCAGTCAAAGGCTTTGGACAGATCACAGCTAATTGACACTGTACTTTTAGATCTGTCCAAAGCCCAATGAGGCTCTTTTAAGATGGATGTTACAGCTGAGCTAGTCGAATACCCCTTACGAAAACCATGTTGACTATCAGACAGTAAATTGTTTATATCCAAATAGGATTTTAATTGATTGTTTACGACAATTTCAACAACTTTTGAGAAACCAGGTAATACTGATACAGAGTGGTAATTTTCTATTTTATCTTTCTCACCTTTTTTGAATATTGGCTTTATGATTGAATATTTCAGTTTGTTTGGAAACTGTCCAGTTTGAAGTGATTGATTGATGATACTACATAATGGAGGAGCAATAAAATCAATACAGTCTTTCACAATGAATGTTGGTATTTCATCCCAGCCAGCCAACCGTTTATTTTTCAATGATCTAATAATATTTTTTGTTTCATTCAGGCTGATACAATTGAACTGAAAGTGTGTTCTTGGAGAAGGAATTTTGATTAGCTCAGCCACCATCGCTGGGGATGATTTAACATTTAATTCCTCTGTAATATTTTTGAAAAAGTCATTGAAAAATGAAGCAATTTGTTTTGGACATTTAACTAAACTTTTACTGTGCATGATCTCAACATCACCATTGTACTTTTTCTCAATACCCAATTAATTTTTTATGACCTGCCAAGCTGCCTTACTTTTGCACTCTGCTTTTCCAATAAAATCATCATTAGCTCTTCGTTTTGCTTCTTTTATTACTTTTTTGAATATTTTGTTATATACTTTGTAATCTTTTTTTACTTCAATACTGTTTGAGTGCTGAGCTAACTTATGCAGAAATCTCTTTGTCTCGCTAGAGATTTTTATCCCTTGGGTCACCCAATTTAATTTGTTTTCATGTTTTTCAAGTACATTTCTATATGGAAATGAATCATAAAAACATAGTAAAAATTGCTTAAGAAAATTATCATAGTTCTGGTCAACAGAAAACATGTTTTAAAAAATCCAGCTTATATTTGAAATGGAATTCATAAATCTTTACGAGCATTACTGTTGAATGTTCTTTTCATCTGGCTCTTTTGAGGGAAAGAGTAAGACTTTGTTTTTTCAATGCTAATAAAAAGAGCACTATGATCTGAGAGACCAAGATCTTTCACCATTTTCTCTGTTGTTAAAGTTAATTTATTAGTAAGTATGTTATCGATGCATGAACCACTAGCTCTTCTAGTTACCTCCTTGAAATTTATAACAAATCCATGCCTATCAAGTATACCAATAAAATCTTTTACATGTTTGTCGTTTGCTAATAATACATTAACATTACAATCAGTATCTATATAAATTTTTCCCTTGTACTTCTCTAGTTTTGATAAAAATAGATCTAATTTGTTAAAAAATGATTTCAGGGTGCAAAAATATGGAACCCTATATAACGATACAATGAGTGTAGGTTTTGGAAGGTTAGTTATCTCAACTATTGAACATTCAAAAACAAAATCCTCATTTAAAAACTTTAAATCATCTCTGATTTTAAAATTGAGATTTTTTTCACGATTTAAAAGAATAACTGAAACTCCACTGGAGGAATCAATTTGTCTTGCATCAAAGTCAGCAACATAGAATTTGTTTAAACTGTTTAAAATAAATATATTTTGATTTTTCAATTTATGCTCATTAAAACATAAAAAAGATATATTGTCAACATTTTCTAGGATCATATTTAATTCATGTAATGTTTCTTTAACACCTTGAATATTAAAATGTAACAGAAATTCTGCATTAGAGTTACCAGTAATGTTAGCAGGGTTGTTTTCCAAAATTTTAAAACTTTCTGATGCATTTTCTAAACTATACAGACTTATATTATTATTTACAAAGGAAGAGAGGTGAGAGATGTTTGATCTAAAAAACTTGTTTCACTATCTCTATTTTGATTTTCCTGCACTAAAGAGACACCATTGACATTTTCACCAGAGAGACCTTCACTCACACCACAGACAGTAGCAGCAGGTAGAGCTGATGGTGACAGGTTGGTAGGTGTAGGTGGTTTGCTGCTCACAAGTTCCCTCTGGAACCTCTCCACTGGCATCCGGGGTGGTTGTGCAAGGCTGTGTAGTCATAAGATAGATTGAGCGTTGCTCACTCGGTATGTTATTCTTGAAAGTGCCTTTTATGTTATTTTAGTCTAGTAAGTTCAGGGATATATTTCGCTCAGAATAAAGTTTGGTAACCAGATTCCGAATATGTACAGTGAGTTCTTTATATGTATATCCATTTTTTAACTTGTGAGAAGTAAGTTTGTCGTAGACAATGATGTTTACGGGGACTCCTGTCTCATTTTGAAAATGTACTATATTTTTAGCAAAGACTTCTGGTGCAATTTCATCTCGAATGCAACCCATCGGGTAGCACACTAGGCTCTTGAAGTTTCTTGATTTAAAGTCATCAGTTAGTGTTTTAAAAGCTATGTTATAATCTTCTTCTGTAGGTTTGTGAAGGTACCATTGTTTGGTAATGAGTCCATAAACTGAACAGCCAGTTTTGGATTTTTGAAATGACAGGTTTTTGGCTAAACAGTCAGATATCTTTGGTTTACCGATGTGGTCCCTAAACGTAGTCCCCTGCACTCATTTGCTTTACATGTCCAAAGTCGCCAGAAATGCAATGTGAAAAGGCAACTGATGTGTCAGATTCAAATCTCTTTATGGCATTCTTCATGTTACCTTCTATAAAATTTATTTCTTTTCGGTCAAAATTCTCAGAAAAGACAGTTTCCAATGATTAAGATTAAGTGGATTAAGATTAATCTAGATGTTTTCAATTTTCCACTTTTATTTAAGTGGAGTCCCTGTCGAGTGTGATAGTATCTTTAAAAAAAATCTAGATCTATGGAGTAAGTTGATTTGATGCGGGAGGCCAATTCCCTGATATAATTATTTATTAAATCAACCTTAGTATTTATAGGATCTGTGGGCTTTTAAGTCATATCGGTTTGGGATTGTACATAAGAAAACAGGAGCCTTGGCGCTCATCAAAACCAATGAATTTTCAAGAGATTTGTAGATTGAATTAGATCATTTTGCAGTACATTGTTGGTTCCTCCCATAAGAACAATTGCATCACTTTCTGTGGAACTCATGGCTGCATCTATTACCTGTTGAAGTTTGGCATTGGGCATGACAGTAGCATTTACTTTTAAGTTTAAGCTTGTTTGCCCTGATAATTGATTGATGTGTCGCCCTTGGCTGTCAGAAAAAAGGAGAGATTAATGGTTTTTGTAGAAGATCCGTTAGAATTAAGTGGATCACTGCTGGATTTGCGGTTAAGTTTCCTTTGTCGTCCCTTTCCAGGAGATGGGCATTGAGTTAGAGTTTCGTTTTCTGTCTGGATGGAGCTGGAATCATCTTCAGTAATATCAATATTACTGAGCATTTGGTATTTGTTGGATGTTGACATTTCTACTGGTTTTAAAATGTATTTTGCAGTGGTCTGGCCTTTACCTTGTTTTTGTGACACTGTAGGCATTCATTTGTTTTTTCAAAGGTCAGTGGAGATTTTGTTTTTGTTTGTTTCCTTGGAAGTCTCCTCAGTGATGTTAGCAGGGCGCAGTAGTAGTGCACTTAAGAGGCAAGAACTCATCTGAGCATCATTCAGTATAACATGTGCGATCTGTGTTCTTTTAGTTAGGATTGTGGCCTCATTCAGCACAGGAAAGATAAGGTCCTTCAGTGTGTTTTTTGTACCGGAAGTAAGTTGTAGTGTATAACTTATTACAATTTCAGTCGTGGCTAAAGTGAAAATGCCACAATCATAAGAATTATGCTGTTGTGGCAATGTGTCCACGTGTGTGAAGTCGATTTCCTTTTTCTTATTCTTATTTTTGTTCAGATAACAACTGATTTTTTCCGCAATTTTCTTTGAATGTTCAAAGTTATATTTCTTCAGGGAATCATAGTGAAAGAATTTACCTTGTGAATTTTCAAAGACCGGTAAACTCCAGTGGGACCCCACTCCTTTTACATCATTAACTGTATCTGATACTTCATCGGTGTCAATGCTGTCATTTACAGGCAGCAATAAATACCTTGCATGTTTTATCTTTAAACTGTCTTGAAGAAAATCATAATCTGGAAACATTTTTATTGCCTGTGACACTGTAGGAGCTAAGCAGATAATCTGTTCACCATTTAAAACTGCATTATTTAATGACTGATAGTATTTAAAAATAGTGGTGTCAGAGATCCAGTTTGGCCCTAAAATGTATAAAACATTTTCTTGAGTTTTTAGGCTAAGTGTCGGATCTTTGGTTTTATTTGTGTATACACTTATTTCTTTACATAATTCAGCTTTATTGTGGTCACCAAGTGGACTGCTGATCGCCAAAGGCTGTGGTATTGAGTCCGATAAGTTTTTACCTAGGACGTCTCTATGTTGTATGTTATCCGCTGCTTCAATATACATTTCATTTAGTGAAAAGTGTGTCGTTGAATTATGTTTGGGGTTATCCATGCTGTTTTCTGTCGAGCAATGCAGAGTCGTTTTAAGATTGTTTCTCGTGAAACTGTGGTCAGCTTCTTTTAAAGCTGCTGAAAAGTTTTTATTTTTGCTTTTCTGATATTGCAGGCAGAAACGAGATTTGTTTTCAGAAAACAGGCAAGTATCATTTTCCTTAATATTGCAACCTGTCTGTTTTGATCCGTAGAAAATACATTATATTTTGTGATTTTTGAGCTAGTATCAATATTATCTATTACAGCTGGCCAGTAAGGAAAACCTTTGACTTTGGCAAAAACTTTGTCCCCTACCTTAAATTTATTTTTGGCTATAACTGTCATAGTTTATTATGAAAGGTATCTAGTTTATTAATATTCACGGTATAAGTAAATATTCAGTGAGTAAATAATGGCTCAAATGAGCTATAATGAGGAGCCTTGTTATCAGAGTTGTTTGTTTACAAGGGACAACCCTCATTGTTGTGGAATCCAGCCACAGGTTATCAGTTTCTCTGCAGGTTTATGTGGTGCCTTCTCTCCGAGCTAGTTGTCAAACATGTTAAAACAGTTTCTTCAGTTAGGGAATTGCTCCGCTTGATGAGTGCTTATAAAAAATAGTTCATTAACTTCTTTACAGTTAGCCATCCTAAAACATTAATTACAAAACCTCCATCTCCAGTTTCTTGAAAGTTGTTTACTATACACCAAATATATAATTTGACTGCTAATATTTATGATATTTCTGTGTTGTGTAAAAACTGGAGCTTTATATGAAACACTGTGAGTATGACCAATTCTAAACTTTTAATAATTACTATAAAACAATTGTGAAAATTTGATATGTTTATAATATTTAAAAATAGTTCATTATGCACAGTACTCACAATAATCTTATTCTTTTAGAAAATTCCTATAAATTTTCTACTTTTAAACTGACAACAAAAATCACTGTAGCACCATTATTGGCGTAAGGATCTCACTCCAATGACCTTACAGTTTAAAATGACCTATACAGTTTAAAACCTTATAGTTTTCTCTAATTTCTGTGATATACAAGGCTAAGGCTTCATTATTTGGTTGGGTCCTAGTGACTAAGTCCTTGTTTAGGTTTTCTCTTAAAGTGACTGGTATAAAGTACTCTAATAACACACTGTCTAACTCTTCATTCTTATATAATCCCTTGCATTCTATTATCTTGGATAACAAAGGTCCAGTCACATAGTTTACACAAAGGTCAAGTATTGGACCTTCCGATAAATCTGTAGTCTCCTTAAGTTTTAATACGTTTGTCTAACAACGCATTAACATTTAACCCGTTTGTTATTTTAAATCTCTTCAAAAGCCCTTCCATTGGATTTTGTAATTTTGAAAACTGTTGTCATTTCTAAATGTGTTTTCTCCTTATCACACTCCTTTTCACTATCAAGTCTTCCCCCATCTTTGTCCCTTTGATTACTTAAATTTAACTTGCTATCAAATACATTATCTAGCTCTTCTTCTTCCATATTGGAATCGCTCAATTTCCTAGCTACCTCTTCCTTAACACTACTGTCTATGGTTGTTGATTCAATTTTCTTTTGAATCTCCTTTACACTTTTTAACATTTTCCTGACCTAATATACCCCAGCCAAAGGTTCCAGAACGACACAGAACAATCTCGAGTAAAACACCTGTGGTTAGTTGATATAAACCAATCGGAGGCAAATATTAGTTCATCTTTAAAATTTTGAGTTTTCCTGTCTCAGAGAAGTTAAGTTTAAACATGAACGACAAATCCATACAACACCAACCTACAACTGACTCGTTTGCAAATAATTTTTGTTTTAAATTTGTTTGATAAAACAAATAATAACATTTTGTTTCCATATTTGGATTTTGTAAATAAAAGTTTAGTATGGTCATGACTGCTGTTTTACTATGAAAAAAAAACAAAAAAAACCGTTGCAAGGCTTTAGATACAGCCATGAAGAAAACTTTTGATGAAAGAGGAGTGTGTAAAAAGTACGTTGAAGACAGCTGCTAAAATGTCATTATTTTCAGAAATATTGTAACATAAAATTGTTTAAGACCAGATCGAGAATAAGGTAAAAAAAGTAGTAAGTGAAGAATAATTTTATTTTTGGTGAGGTAAAAACCGTCAGCGGGAAAGTTGTAAATAACATTCCAAAGATTATTTTTTATCTGTACAAGTTTTTTTGTAAGAATAGCCGTTGTCTGTACAAATTATTTTGAAGAGCGGATTTCGTGGAAGCGCGCTAGAAACTGAATTTGAGTTGTGAATTACTTGGAAAGCCTGAATGATCTAGACTGTGGTAATATTTGTATACGTTTTTTTTCCAAACCACCAAAATGTAGAGGGATGCAATGATGATCTTAAATAGCGTAATTGAAATAATCAGTTTTCTCTCTTTGAAAGTCTGCCTCCATGCAGGGCCGAATTTAAGCATAGGTAAGAAAAGGAGTAGGCTCAATAGGTTGAGCCATAGGGGCCCACGGATGCTAAATCTGGCCCCATCTCCATGAGATAGCAAAAGGAAAACCATCTCAGCAACTGTTTCTCCAGGAATTCATCAAAAACAAAAACAAATTAATTTTGTTTAGCGATGTGCAGTGAAGAATAAAATTAATAGCCTTTCAATTAATGCAGTGCTATTTATTTTTAGTTTGTATTATTTCCCTTCATTTATAAAATTACCTAATTTTTACTGTAATACATGAGGTAAAATAACACAAGCAGCAAGTGGCAAAAATGTAACAACAACCGGTTTTGAGGCACACAGAATTAATGATGTGGATACTGCTCATTTTGGCCTCCAGTCAACTACCTTCCGCTGCTACTGGTTCTTCTGGTGCCGTGCTGCTCGTATTGCCTGTAATGGGTTGAGCATAAGGTTTAGGGTTGTTAAAGTGTAATTAATGTTAATTTTTACAAGGATAAACAATTTGTTTAATGTATCCTTTCAAGAGAAAGACTTTCCCTACTTCACTGCTGTTTATATGATAGGAGTGTTAAACAACTTTTTTGCATTTGTAAATTAATAATACAGTAGGTTTTCTTGTTTGTTTTATCTTTTTTCCCCTTTTGTTTCAGGATTGAACCCAACCGAATTATAACAGTGTATAAAGGTGTCATGAAGGGTTCACAGGACTTTTTGACCTTGACACCGAGATCATTAGATATCATCGACAGGCTATTGACCTCAAACCCAGTGACTAATGTAGACAAAGTGAGCACCGAGTCTGAGACAGCTGCTCAGTCCTCATGTAAGTTCTTAAATCACACTTCTTTGTTTCATTCTAAGTGTTATCATCCATTGCAGTGAACAAACGTTTTGCCTTTTTTTAAACAGAGAGACAGTATGCTGTATGCTTATGACCTTGGAGAGTGTCACCAATCGGTTGAGAAAAGTAAATGACTTAGATATGGCCTTGGAAACCCTCTAGTTTGAGAAAAATAGGCTTATGCAAATTTTTTGTAGATGTAAAAATTACTGCTTAATCAAAAGTGATCTTAAGGTTTATCTTCATTCATTAATTTTTGCTGGGTTAGGAAACCCCAGCATAGCTGCTAGGCACGTCTTCCACAAGCGGGAATTTTCCACAGGTTAACAGTAGGATAGGATATAGCAGGAAAGGAAAGGGTGGGATGGGTCAGGCAGCCAAATTGACCTTTCATAGGGCCAACTCCCGTGCTCCTGTGACAGCTGAGATCAGGCTCAATCAGGCAACCCGCTCTGCCCTCCAACTGGCCAACTCAACAGACAGGATATCCATGTGCAACAGCCAGGGGTTTTCATGTTAAACAAAGCTTTATATTAATTCTCTAAGGTAGAGTACAGTACTATGTTTTTATTTCTGTTACTTTATTTTATATTGATTTTAATTGTATTTAATTTTTATTGTATTTAACTTATTGTACCAAACAGATTGTATGTGATTTAATTTTCTTGTTTTTTAACCTATAAAAAAAAACTTTACCTGTGTTTAGATGAGTTCAGCCTCACCAAGTAGGCTATTTAGCATTGCTTTAATGGTAACTTCGGCATTCCGTAATGTATGGCAATCCGATAATAATGAGGTCCCATATCTGTCAGATTGTCAAGAGTATACTTTACATTTTTACTTTCTCTCCGTTATACATAGTATATGGAGAAAGTATTGTTTTCGTAAAAATTTGAGTTGTTAGTGGGAATATTCATTTTGGTGCTCCCTGAACCCAAAAAAGTGATTTGTACGTGATGTCTGTGTGTCTGTCTGTCTGACTGTATGGATGTGTACAGAGCTAGAGCCCTAACCAATGGTCCGATTTTTATGAAATTTGGTATGTAGGTACTAATCCACGATATCTCCAGGCATTTTATAATTTTTGATTTTTAAGGGTAATTATTCTCTAAAAGTCGCGAAAAAACATGAAAAATCAAGATTTCTCAAAAACGGCTCTAACGATTTTGATTAACCCTAGGAGTGGCCAAATGCTAAAGTGTGGAATGGCAGGCTAAATTTGTCGATTTTGCAGACATTTTTTTGAAAATTCGTATAAATTCAACCGTACAAGTAAACCTAGCCAACCTCATATTCATTTTGATCAGGAAGAACAGGGCAATCTAGAAATACTAAAATTATAAAGATCTAGAAGGGTAAATCTTTCGGTAAAGTGAAAAGAAGAAAAAAATAGAATTTTATTTTTGAAATTTCAAAAGTAGCCTCGGTGAAATTTTTTCTACTGATTTTTTATGGAAAATTCATTATATACATTTTGTAAACAATCTAATTCCCTACTTAGAAATATATAACATGGTATGGAAATAATTTGTTTTGTTAAGTTTTAGGGGTGTAATATAATAATAAACGGAAACCCGAAATATATGTAAACTGTACGGTGTTAGGTTGTATTGTAAATAAGTCATGTAATATATGTATATACTAATAATGATATATACATATTTGAAAAGCTAATGAAGTAAGGAATCCAAAAAAGTCATAAAGCTGATGGTAAAAAAATTTTTATCACTTATAAATAAATGTAAATAAAAGAATGTTTTGCTATTTTTGTGTATTTGGGAAAAAATATTTCACAGTATTTAGTATATAACTTTTTTGTCCAATATTTTGCCCCCAAAGCAATATAATCATGTTGTAGTACATTCAATTCCCTACATAGAAATATATAACATGTTATACATAGAATACATAGGAGTATACATATAAATATATAACTCACCACTACCAGATAAATAATCCAATTAGCCTAGGCCTACGACGCAACATCAGAAAAGTCGATCATCTCAATATCACTGCCTATATTACCCTCTAAATCGTCATCAACGTCACTAATACTTTATTCAAGAGCACCCCGAATGTCACTACAATCCATTTTTGCGTAAATTCGGCTAAATAAATAACTAAAACAATCTTACACAACTGACAGCGGTCAAACATAGCGCGCCATTTTGGACTGGGACTTTGACATTGCATATTTCAAATGTCATGTCATATTGTCAACAAAAACACAACACATCGAGACAGATATAAGAAGAAAGCCTGAAATCTGCTATTTACAATGATACCAAATACAATACAGTTTGGAGCGAACCAAACAAACTGACTGAGACTTCGTAAACAGCAAACAGCTGCGCAGTTGCCGATTAGGCAATAGTGTGACGTAAATGAAACTATTCCTTGGTGATGATTTTCAGAATAAAACAGTGCTGCCAACGGCAAAACTAAATTACTCTAGATTTCTTCCTCTTCAAAATAACATATTATTTGACTAGTAACTATAACTTACACTAGATATAAATCCGATTTTCCTGATGGCCCTTTTTCGGCCATCTGCCATTGTACAACAAAACAGAAAACACCTGTTTTCAAAAAATCATATGATCTGTCTAATCAATATTTCGTTCAAAACATCAATACCAAAATAAAGCGCATCTCTTTAGCAGTGCATTGGTACCAACCGCAACTTCCCACGACAAAAATTACCCGAGCTGGGTAATTTCAAAAAAGTAGTGTTTTGACATTTTCTTAGCATCGGCTGCTAGAATCGCATCGCGCCAAAAATTCATTTGATTTCTAATCGTCGTGACATTGTTGTATAGCTGATACAGGGTTTGTTTATGTAATAAAATGAAAGTTCAGAATATTATCTTTCGAATGATATATATATTGTTTACTTTTGAGTTGATTATTAGTGGTTTTTTTACGTTGCAAAATTTTCGGTCCCGAATGGCCGATTCTCGGCCCTTGCCACAGTAGGCTGCACAAAATAGGGCCGAATCTCGTCCATTGGCCACTCCTAGGGTTAAACTTTAGTCGTTTGTATAACTTTAGTTTTCCCACATAATGACACCACCCGCATTTCTGTAAAAATTCGGGTTCCGAAATTACAAGACTTAAAATATCAAAAATTCATTTTTTTGATTTTTCATAAAAAACAGGATGAAGAAAATACGTCTTACCAACACTATAAAGTATATTTACACTTATACTGTACTTACATACAAGACGGTAAAATATACACAAAAGATGGTATATTTCAATAATAAGGCTATATTATCAATAGATGGTTATCAATCAATAGATGGTTTATTTTACCGTCTTGTATGTAAGTACAGTATAAGTGTAAATATACTTTATAGTGTTGTAAGACGTATTTTATTTATCCTGTTTAGTTGTAACAACACGTATCATGCTAATAAATAAATTATAAAAAAAATATAAAAAATATTACTATTCTCCATTAAAAAGAGCTCAAAAAACCAAATTATTTTGTATTTTGAATTACTATTCTACGATTACTGGTTGCAGAGAAAATTTAAATTTTCAATTTGCGGTAAACGCAGTACGTTGTCCAATGTTATTCTTATGGGGAATACAAAAATTACTATTTCTCTCTTATTTATTGATCAATTTCGTTCAAACATGATATGCTTGTCAAGTTAGCATTGACCAACAGAGGAAATTTGAAATATGTTGCCCCTTAATAACCCTGAGGGGGGAATAGGGGGCATTTCCCCTCTTAAAATTACATGTGCAGCGATGGAATCTGTAGTGCTTCCTAAACGGGGATTTGGGTGGATATTTTTGAAAAAAAAACTTATTTACAAGATTTTCTGTATATTTGACCATGTTTTGTATTCTACATTTAGTAAATAAAAAGTAATTTATTCATTGAAGTTGGGCTAAAAGGGAGAAAGTATGTGTCAGTTTCCTGATACCGTTTATTTAAACCACATTCCCCATTTCAAAGTAACAAATACAAAAAGTAAATTTCAGTTCAAAGCTACAAAATATGTTTTAAAACTACTTTAAGATTTAAGCACATTTGTTAAGTGCTATATAATGTTACTTCGGACTTAGATATGTCATGATGTTGACTGTTAGCAGCCATATACTAAACTAGGCTTATCGCCGTTGGGGGCTTAAGCCCCCAAACCCCCGTTTGGAGTTCGCTTCGCTCACTTGCATTCCTCAGTCAACTCAAGTTTAAATCAAACTCAACTATTGTAGTTCATTAACCAAAGAAAAACTACACAAAAATTACCTTTGGTGAGCACATTAACACCTACACAGGCGGTCCCATATCGGTTCGATATCGAAACATTTGACCAACCGGCTGCTTGTTAGTTTTATCGAATGAAATCTCGACTACGATGGTTGTTTTGAGGTGAATAAAAGCGAAAAATAAAGTGCTCACTCAATCAAAGTCAATCAGATAGAAATAAAAAGTTGTGGTTACAATGTTAAATTGGAGTTCTACAAATGGATTTACGTGTAAAAAAACAACAAATTAGACTTCAGTTCACGACAAAATTACAGTAACCTAACCTAACTCCGCAGAGCAATGTATAGTGGCTGTTCGTTGTGCAACATAATTACAAATGAATGATTCTGTAAAAACAAAAAAGTCAAATTAAACAGAAATAAATTGCAGCCACAAAAAGTAAGCATCAAAAGTAGGATTCAAACCTGTGATCACATGATCTTGAATCATCTGACAACATATCCACTGGGCTACTGGGCTAAATTCATTCGATAGAAAAAACAATTGGTTGATTACATTTTCCAATATCGTAACAAACGATATTCGCGATATTGGACCTCCCGTGAAGGTGATAATGTGCTCACCTTGTTTTGTAACAGCTGATTTATATAAACCTCATGTGAGCAAATTAGTATCGCCCACACGGGTGTTTTTTTTTTTTAAATCAGCTGATACAAACATGTGGTATTAGCCAAAGATAGTGTGCTTTCATTAAACGGCTTTCCAAAACGGTACACATTTAAATGGGCCAAAATACTCAAAATTACTTCTTCTCCGATGAATAGCGGCTAAACGGATGATCGGATCTTAAATCTGACGAAAAAGCGTTAGTTGGAAATCAAATTTTATACAACTTTGGTATTTAATATTTTTAGCCATCTCTTACCGTTTCCATACAAAACGCGCTCAAAGTAGAAAAATTGGAATTTTCCCCGCCCCAAAAATGTCTCAAAAACTCAAAAATGTTAACTTTTGGTAATTTTTCTGGGAGTTTCTCGTCAAGAGCTTTAATTTATATAAGTAGATTTGAAATCGATTGTGTGAATGACCATGTAAGACTTATTTCTTAAAACAAAATATCAGTAACGAATTAGCTAAATTCTGCAATGATAAGAACTTTTTTCAATTCACTTACATTATTATAGACTACGGACTGTGAAAGTAAAAATCACCAAAAGGAGTACAATAGTGATAGTTTTAGTGATAGTGGTGTTTCCCTGCGCCATGCTTAAAAACGCTTGGTGATTTTGACCAAATACGCAAGCATCGAGAAAAAAAATTGTATCTCCCTTATTTTTCAAAGTACCAAATTTTTTGTATTTTTCACATAAATGTGTTATAGAATAATGTTGCATTTATTATTGGTTCAGTTATAATATCATAATAATTTATATGTATAAAATACAAATTTATTTGTAAAACATTATTTTTTCTTACCTTGACATAAAATAATAAAAACAAGATAATTTTCTACATTTATATTATTACTACTGTAGGGAAAATATTAATAACTTATTATTATTGATGACAAAATTATCACCTTTTATTCAAACTAAACGATTTATATAACAGGATTTTTAAAGTCAGGGGAGGTCAGGGAAAGTCAGGGAATAAAAATTCGTTCAGGGAAGGTAAGGAAAAGTCAGGTAATGGAAATTTGTTGAGGGAAAGTCAGGGAATCCAGAGATAAAGCTTATTTTGTTATGTCTCGCCCCCGCGTACTAAAGATATGAAGAAAACTTTTGACAATATTGACAATATTGATTACTGTTCCATCTTAACACTACTTCACAAAATTAATTTTGCAATCTTTGTTAAGTTTCAAAATGGGTTATTAGGGACATTATCACAACAATAATAACTTCCTGTGAGACATCATATAAAGTTTACATGACAATTATGTGCTTTTGTTATTCCATCTGATCCCCGATGATGAAACAATTTAAGGGGATGCTTTGCTCCAGGTTGTATACAATCTGTTGTAGCAGTATTTTTCAGGTGGAGTCCCAATGGTTGGTTGATGATCTAAAAATTCCTAAGGAGTTTATTCTTAACATCTTGTAATCCTCAATTATTAAGTTTTTACTAAGATCAATTTATTTAACTTTGTTTTACTAACATTTATGAAATGCATGGTTTGGAAAATAATGTTTTACATATTAAATATATAACAATTGTGCACCCATGCTAATTTAAAAAGCGAAAATGCTATGAAGTATTTCAAATGTTGGTCCGTGAAGTTTTACAGAAGGGTCAGGGAAATAGAAAATTGAAATTCTGTAGAAACCCTGTATAAGAAAACAAATGAAAATTTAGATGTATTCGTATCATGCCCATTATAGGCCTTCTGATAAAATGTATAACAGTGGAGGAAATCATAACTCAAACATAATAAATACAACATGGTAATAACTAAAAAGTGTAAACCTAAAAAAATACTTCTAACATTTCATTTCACATTCAGTTTCCATAATAATCAGTGATGAAATAACCACTGTTCACCATCTATAACTATATAAGTTATTGCCACGATCCATTCATTAGAACCAGTATATACTTAGGCCTACTTTGGAAAATCTCAAATAATAAATTACATACATCTCAATTCGTAACAACTATTACATCTAAAATAAAAATAGGCTGTGACAGAAGATATACCGGTAGCTTCAAAACAAACATCAGCGGGAAGAGCGCACAGCGAACAAACAAAGAAATGACGTAAACAGCTGACCGCTAACGACAGTAACAAAGCAAAATGTACTGGGGATCGAAGTTAGAAGCTTTTGGATTGATTGAAGCGCATTAACCAGCCAGTATGTACATGATATTGCTGCGTACTATACAAAATACTCGGAGTCGCTTACAGCAACGCTCACACTTT
Organism: Allygus modestus; assembly: GCA_963675035.1. Classification (NCBI taxonomy): domain Eukaryota; kingdom Metazoa; phylum Arthropoda; class Insecta; order Hemiptera; family Cicadellidae; genus Allygus; species Allygus modestus. Next base: position 132,617,255 of record OY776113.1, on the reverse strand, counting down.
AGGGGAAAATCACATCGTCGCTATCAGCGACTCTGTAGCACTGAAAGGGTTAACTTTGCCTATCAACAAAATTATTTCAAAATAAATAATTTTCTGACTTTTGGTTTCAAGCAAGATAATTTAATTTTAATAGAAGTGGAAATGCAAATGTGGAAATTGCTAATGAAATGGTTGCCTTAATAAAGTAATAAAACAACTTAATATTGGAATATAAATATTTGGTTTTTAGAACCACTATCAGAAATAGTTAGGAGGGGAGGCAGTAAATAATAAATGTTAATAGTGGGGTTTACCAAAAAAGTTAGAGAACCATCTAAGTTATGCCTCACTGTGACTCTAAACAAACACTCTAATATATTAAAATCTATATAAATGGAAAGATTACATACTACAGAATCTAATGGTATAAATATTATTGCTTAAATTAGATAAGAATATTGCTTTTTCTTTAAAAGAAATTGGGCTTCACGCGCCGTGACATCAATTTAATTAAGTCCCTCTTTGAGCGACTGTTTGTACTTAAATCGGTTAAAACTTAGAGTAATGGAAATATTAAGGTCTGCAGAATCTAATAATGTAAATATGATTACTGGAATAAAATAAAATAATTGTTTATCTTTGTAAGAATCGCGACCGCAACGTGACTTCTGTTACGACTTGCTGTGACCAACTGCTATCATTATGATTGATTAAAACTTATAGAAATGGACGGTAAAAATATAAACATTTATATCGGCCTTTATTATAAAATACCCCCATTGCAGCATACCTGCAACTCAGTGAATTTCAAATGGTACTTCACTACGTCATGAAGCCACATACCAACTTTCACCAAAGCATATTCATAAATAAGTGAGACATGACATTTTATTTATTCTCTATAAGAAAAACATTAGGACTGAGTATGCAAGTTTAATGCATCAAGGACCACCAAAATCTGGTTTTTATGCAAATACCAATGGATCACCACCAGATGAAGCAACATACCAAGTTTTACCAATTTATGTTCATAAACAAGCAAGTTATCACACGTTTCTTATCCTCCTTAAGAATAACATTATAGCTGCTGAGTACTCAGGTTGCTGCCATAGGGGCCACAAAAAATGGGTTTTGTATGTAAATATCAGTAAACCCCAACCATATGAAGCCACTTACCAAGTTTCATTAATACATGTTCATTAATAAGTGAGATATACAATTTTAATTATTCTCAATTAGATTAAAACATTGGACAACGCACTGTGTTTAGCACTTTCAATATCTCGGTAACCAATTGACGTAGAGCAATGATCAAAATACCAATTTTTTTTAGCTGAATTCCAAAGTGTAAATTAAAGTTTGGATTTAGAAATAATTATATGTAAAAAGTAAAAGAAAAAACTTTTTTGGGGTACAAAACCCCCCTTATAATGGTGCGATCTGTCTGGTTCTCGAACTCATGAAAATAGATGCTGCCTTACACGTTTATACCAAATTTCATCAAGATCGGACCATTTTTACAAAAGTTATCGTGCCTACGGACACACATATATATATATATATGAATTTGAACGAATGGTGTTTTTGGCACCTGGGGCCTCAAAACGAAAAGTTATCATGGTCCCGGGCCTAGGTTTTACCATGCCGACTACGGTAATAGCTTCTCCCCTATAGAGAAATTCGCTAAAAGGTGTTAAAATATTTAAAAAACGGTTTTTTACGGTTTTGTCTTAAAAAATAGTGACGTTTCAGCAAAACATAAAAAGTAAAAAGTAACTTACCTCATTTGTTTAATTACAAATTATGTATTTGTATTGATGAAGGGAAGCAATCTAAACTATAAATAAATAGGACTACAATAATTGAATTCCACAGTCTAGATCGTTCATTCTTTCCAAGTACTTCCACGCCTCTAATTTAGCTTGGACTTCCTCATAGAGCGGATTTCGTGGCAGTGCACGCAATTCTACAAAATCCGCTCTTCAAAATAATTTTTACCGATAACGATTAGCACTACAAAAAAATGGTTTGGATGAAAATTAATCTTTGGAATGTTATCTACAACTTTCCCCGCTGACAGTTTTTACCTGACCAACAAATCAAATATTTCCTCGCTTACTACTTTTTTTACCTCATTCTCATTCAGGACTAAACATATTCCGTGTTTAACTAATTAATAAAATTATTTATTTTACTTATTAAAATCTGTAATGCATGCCGTTTGGTTCTCCATTTTAAGCTGTGAAATTCCGTGTAAAGTTCAAATTACCTTCTCCGTTAAATGTCAATTTGAATGAAGTTCTGTCTTTTGACATCGGGGTCTCGCGGACATAGGGCGTGTGCACCAAAGAGGGCTTGGGGAGCGCCATAAGAGATGATTAAATAAATGTTTTGAGGTTAGTATATTTAAAAAAATCAAGTTTAATGTAAGAAGTGAGTATGAAACAATCAGCGAGGTAAAAACGAAACAATAAGTTAGTTTCTGCTTTGATAGTAAGTAATACTGGGAGTATATAATTGTTACATAGTTAGGTTACAAATGTAAATCCAATTAAACTCAACATTCAAAACATGAACTTTCATCTGTCTTTTTTCGTGACGATCGCCAGATTACTTGGAAATCAACTGCTGGGTAAGTACAATACCCCTTCGCCCTCCTTTTATTCATTGTTAGGTGGAGTTTAGTGGAAAAGTAAAAGTAATAATGATTTTAATTTGGAGTATAAATAGAAATACCCTTTTTGCTTCCCACTTCTCTCATATTTGGGAAGAGATAGTTGGAAAACATAAATTCTGAGATGATATTTTCAGGTATTTTAGTTTTGTTTTTAAAGTGCTTATATTGCTCATTATTATAGTATTGTTTTAAAATCAAGAGATACACACTTTTATTGAGAAATTGGAGTGACGTGCAGCCGCCTGGCCTGCAAGTATTCTAGATATTTTAGAAGATAATACAAAACAAGTAACATTATGTTTATGCTTAACGTCATGCAGATATAATATTTATTGCATTAAATAATATTAGAACATATTTGTGTTAAGGAGGAGTAAACTATTAGGTTGTATATGATAATTAAGTATTAAATTATTCTGCAGAAAAATTAGTTCTTAGAGCAGCGAGATTTAGGGGTGGGTGGTGCATTTTTCAGCTCCGGCACCCAAGCTGAACGGACTCTGCGCACGCCTATGCTCGCGGATAGACTCTTTTGCCACCCAGCGGGCTTTATGACGACACTGTTTTCAGCTCTCCTTAGCATTGCAAGGCGTGATACAATTATACTACATCCGAGTTGAGAATCATCAATCCTTTTGACATAATTTGAATAGAATGTATAAAATAATCAAGAATTTGAATCAGCCTGATTTTACTGAACAAGATTCATAACTAGAATTATTTAATTTCAAAATTTCCAGTATTAAATTAATATGTCATAGGTTATGTGTTTGATATTAAAATAAATTTGATATAAAGTATGTTGAATGAAAACAAGTGTTGTTACTTCTTTCCATTCATTTAGGAGTCTTCTAGAAACTCCTAAACTCCATTAACATAATTTAATTTATTACAGTTTTTTTTAACTTATTCTCATTTTGATGTTTAGCAAAACTGAATCGAAGAAGTCAGCTAAGTGGGGCTAAACTTCTTCTCCCAAGGACTGACGTCAAGCGAACATCAACCTACAGAAAGCTTTTACCAATCTGGCCGTATACAGGAGACATCCTGTTTGCTATTGAGGAAGGTCGAGTTATTTTAATAAACGGTGAAACTGGTAGTGGGAAAACCACACAAGTAAGTTAATAACTATATTGATGTTATATAATCACCTTTGCCCAATAAGGTTCCCTTAAGAAAAGGGGTTGTCTTATATTGAATTAATGATACAATTTGCTCTTTTATTCTTTATTTATATTTTTTTAAGAAATGTTGATTTTTTGCTTGTTTACACTAAGTGGCAGTTTTTCAAACCTCTCAAAGTCATGGGGGTGCCCTGGGAATCAAACTTGTGACCTCTTGCATCAAAATCCAAGGCGCCAACCGTTAAGCTAAGACGCTAATTTTTTTACAATTTTTAGCTAAAAGTTATGCTGAATGTCAACAGAATTGCAGGATATAACTAATTCTGAAAATACAGCCCAAATATTATTATTTCCATATTGCCTTTAAAGCTTTATATAAACTGGTGTGTGGGGTTTTGAAAATATTACTTTTTAATCATTAGATATAGGCCTAAGATTAAAAATTGGAACTTCAAAAGCCCATGGACGTGAGCCCTGAATGTGGATGTTTTTTACACCCCAAAAATCATATCAAGAGAGGGCTTTTTTATTGGTACTAAATAGGGGTGATTTCTGGCTCGAGCCGAGCTTCTTTCTAAGTTCTCGAGCTTCCTCAAGCTGAGCTTTTTTAATGGGATTTTCTCTAGGGGTGTGCAATATACCAGTAATGATTTTCTGACTTTTCAGCCAAGCCGGGCTGAATTTTTCAAAGTTCTTGAGCTTTGAGCATTTTTGATTAGGCCTAAATGTAATCTTTATTTATCTGTATTATGTTCAAAAGAACAAATATCTTATCCATTATGGTATAATGTAAAATAATTTATAACTTTCAATATTTGTCATCTTCCATTTACTTCTTCTAACTATATTCATTAGGCCTACACTCAACAAATAAAGGCCTACAGTGGGAAAATAACAAAATAAGTACTAAAAAGGAAAATTTATTGAGAAAACTTGTTTACAGTAACGAAACATGTTTCTTTCATTATAAAGTAGATACATAGGAAAACATAAGGTAAAGGAAGAAAACTACAAACTTTTAACTAGACTTACAAGCCCACATGGTTAACTAATGCAGTTATTACCATATTTATTAACAACCATAATAAACAGACTATATATGTCAATATGTACTCTCCATGTAACCAAACATTTAGGCCCTAGCCTAGGGAATTGCCCAAACCCAGAAAGCCTATCTCCCATTTAACTGTTTGTAAATAGTAAATTTTAAGCCTAGGGAATTGCCCAAACCCTGTAAGCCTATCTCTCATTTAACTGTTTGTAAATAGTAAATTTTAGGTTATCATTTTATAAACATATACCAGTCTTAATATCTTATTTGTACTCACAGAAATACGCTATCCAATAATAATAGGCCTAGCTTATGTCATATCTAACCTATTACCTAATAGACCTTACCTATTATATAAGCTTCTGAAACAGAAGGTTTCAGAAGCAGAAGGTGGAAGAGGATCGTCAATGCATTCTTCTTGCACCTGTGCTTTAACAGTTTGATAGCATACAATTACAAAATGATATGCTTTCTACTGATGTTTATTCACAATTTCAAACAATCCCGCATAATTAACAATATGATTTTAATCGTACAGCTGTAGCGTAACAAAACACTGCGCCATTTTGATCGCATCTTGCTCTTGGTTAGGGATAAAATATAATCAACCTTTTAAGTAGTAATATGACCACCGGTATTATAAACATGCGTGATGTAATTATTCGGAATTTTTATGAAATCCTTTGATTTTGTGAACCTCGCAATTAGATATTTTGAAGTGTAAATTATTATACAACAGCGATGTGACACTAATGGTTAACATTTAATGAATGTTCTACATTATAATTACAATTGTATTTCTAGTCGCTTTATCTCAAAGTACTTTAGATTCTACCGTAAACTGAAGATTTTTTAACAATCCAATTTTTGGAGAGTACTATTTTGGCTGCACACTTAAATGCCGTCATGATTATTTGGCGGTCATCACCTTGTCCCTAGCTATTGGTCATGCTAAATCATTGTTAAATTATAACCATCTTCACTCAACGTCTTAAGACAGTTCGCAATCAACAGTGTTTTTCGCCAGACGTAATTTCCGACTCCAGGGAATTATTATTGTGTAATAATGAACAAAATTTTGTAAGTTGCAGTAAAGACTGTATCGCTGCAACAATTAGTAAATGTGTTTTCATGGATTTTAGTTTTTTGCTGAGTTACTTTTTCTGGAGCAGTACGATTGTTGTATTAATTATTATAAACCGTGAAATAGTGCACCACTCAACTGGGCAACGGCAGCACTGCACTGCAAACAGAATAGTGTGATATATCCATTTTATATGTTTGAGGTAGAGAAAGTAGATCCGTTGCGTTTGTTGATCAGGTCAGCAGTTTAAAATATGACAGTATTTAATATTTGGTTATTATTTTAAATAGAAGACCGAAAGTATTAGCATTGCTGAATCATATTTGTTTTAGAGCTCTACCATCACAAACTACGAGAATTCTAACATTGATTCTGGATAGTTTTTGTTTTAAATTTACTTTGTTGACGACTCATTTCACTAGTCGGCGCAGAAAAATATTCGGCTCGAACTTCAAACTTTTTTGTGAATCTCGAGCCGAGCCGAATATTGCAATATTGAAAAAGCTCGAAGTGCGAATACTCGCACACCCGTAGTACTAAACATATATCAAAATAATTGTTTATTATGTACTTAAAAGTTTTATTTAATAATGTAGGTGACTTAACAATTTAGAAAGTATATCCATTGTTTTCATGTTCCAGGTCCCACAAATGATCCTTGAGTTTGCCGAAAGTCAAAATAAAAAATGTCAGATCATTTGTAGTATGCCTCGGCGAGTCGCTGCAGTTACAATTAGTGAACGTGTAGCCTTTGAGCGAGGGGAGGCGTTGGGTCAAACCGTCGGTTATCAGATTAGACTGGATTCAAGGTAATTTTTGTTATTTATTTATTTAACAACTTCTTTATTAGCATGATTTGTGTTGTTATGACTATGGGATGTAAATAAAAATGTCTTATGACACATATATATTTGCATATATATATTTACATATATATTGTAAATATATTGTATTTACATATATATATTTACTAGAGATGTGCGAGTACAGGTTTTTTAAGTCAAGTCGAGTAAATGGCAAAAGATTCGAATCTCGAGTTTGAGTCGAGTATACAAATAAAAAAACACATAGGTCGAGTTAAATTGGATCAAAACAGTGTGTAGGGTTCCATTTATAAATGTTATTAAAATATACTTTTCTAGTCACTATGCCCTGAAAATAACAATAGTAAGTCAAATTAATGGATTCCTGCTTCATTGGAAAAAGATAAGTACATTTATCTGAAAATAAATCATACCAAAGTTATTGCCTAACATTTTGCTATGAAGGTCAAATACTTTTAATATTTTGGTATTAAGGTTTTTATAACCTATATGGTATTAATTAACAGTTTCATTAAAAAATAATTTAAGTTTTTTATTTTATTTCCTATTTTTTATTTATCCTACATTTTATTGTATATTATGTTTAGGCCTAAGCTACATCTTTCTACGAATGGAGGAAATAAAATTACATTTAGGCCTAAAAGTTAAAATAAACTTTATGTTAATATTTAAAAGGCCTATTACATAGTAAAGCATTAACCTAGTTACTTACCACACAAAATGTATTTACTAACATATCTCAGCATTAATTTTAACACTAATAATCCTAATAAGAACAATCAGTTAATAAAAACATGAAGATACTATGTTTGAAAGTGCCCGGCAAATCAATTGATAAAATTGAAGCCATGTCTTAAATAGAGTTTCAAAATATTAAGAATGATTTAAAAAATCATTAATGAAACTTAAACAAAGCCTAAACAAATCACTTGTCTTTAAATTCAGCTCAATGCCAAATGACAATAGTTGAGCCTAAAATTAATGGATGGAATTTTGTTGAGTCTCTTTTGACACAATTTCAATTACTATGGAACAAAAAACAAGCTCAAACTTCTCATGCTTACCTATTAGATTTCATTACAGATTTGTTTTTGATATTTTACTTTTTTTTACAAAGTTAGGTTAACCTAAAAATGGACTATGACTATACAGGCAGTGTTCATACAACTCAATCTGAAGGTCCTGGTAAATCTTCCTTTTTGGTGTAAAGAGTAGGCTAACACAAATTTAAAAGCCACAACTTACTTATTTATTAATAAAACACTAAAATTCACATCACAACTAACTCTTAACACCTCAAATGCGTTGACACTCAATTTGAATTTACAGACGACGCGCGGCCGCGGACGACCCGTGGTAGCGCGGGTAAACGGCGGGAGTAAACTCGCTCGAAACCTTCGAGTTTCAGAGCCGAACTCGGCTCGAACTCGAAATTTCGAGTACTCGCACATCTCTAATATTTACATATATATATATATATATATATATATATATATATATATATATATATATATATATACATACATATATATTTACTGCCTTGTTTATGAATACAGTGAATACAGTGTTTATGAGTAAATATATTCTGAAGTGTTCAAATATATACCGTTTATTTACTTTAAGAATTAGGTTAACATTTATATCGCTATTTTAACATCCAAGAAGAGGTTCAGAAAATATTTGTCACCTCTAAAATGTCAAATCTTGGAAATTTCTCCAAGTTTTTACACATAATTGTAAACAATTTGCTCACTTTGGGAATTAACAATGTAAATTTAGCTAAAATCTAATAAATGTCAAGAAGTTTATGTATTTGTAATTTGCCATCTGTTCAGATTTTGTTAGGTTTGGGTAGTGGTGGTTTTTACTCAGAAACTAAGTGAGTAATTAATAAAGATTACTTGATTTAAAATATTTCTTTAAACAGTCTTTGTTGTATTACCTGAGTTTTTCCAAATTTACTTAGTTTCCTACCCTTATTTTTGAGTTTAAAGTTTTTTTGACATCAGTACAATCATTAACAGATTATTTGAAGTAATGTTGTGTGGTTCATCAACTACTTCAAATAGAATTTCATGGTCAAGTTGAGATTTATAACTACATTAAAAGTGGCGTCACAAATTGTTGGCCAGAATTAATCAAACAGGTTTTCATTTTAATCCTTTAAAACATGGTATTTCCATTGTTGGCGGGCAAAAAAATGTGTTTGATCGGGGTTTGGTCATAATTTTGTTGGCTGTTATACCACAGTCTGATAGACTTGTGGCCGATTTATGCAGCTGCAACGCCATTTTCGAGCAGTATTATTTGATTTAGTCATCGTTTTCGGGCAATATTATGCGATTTTTACAGCCCGTTGATCATTAACAGTCAATTTAATATGGCCCACTTATTATTCCAGCAGATATTACACAGTTCAGCAGCTCAATTTTGTTACCAATCTATCGCAAATCGTTGGGAAAACTTGCTTGATTTTTTTTTAAATTGCGCTGCTAATTATTTGGCTTTTTCCAATCCTAGATTGCATGGTCGGACATTTTTTGCAACCCTGCATCTCAGTATTTTATAGCCATCTTTATCTTGGCATAAACAGGGGCGGATTAAGGTCTGTGTTTTGGGGGGGGGGGCGGTGGAGTAGTTTAGGAGGGGCACTTCCGGGGGGTTTGGGGAGTATGGAATACCCCCCAGATACAGGGGGGGTCCGGGGCCCCCCCCCCCGGGAAAATTTTGAACAATTAAGAGTGAAAAACCGAAAATCTAGGCTCTAAAACTACAACGTTTTTCTTACATAAAATACTAAAATTATGTGATAATTTTATAAAATTATGTATTTTTCCAGTGTAAATCACAACAAAAATTTAAGTTAACATGAGATGAGCAAATTTTAAAATGAAAACACGCACGCTAATGAAAAGAATGAAACAAAATGATCAGATATGATTAACTATATGAATGGTTGCAATGAACAAACAAAGTTATATTCATAAACTTGTTTTAATTTTTGATATTTTAAATCATATTAAACCATACCTTCAACAATAGATACTGCTAATGCTAACTACCTATGATAAAATAAAACAAATACATTTTGTAATTTTGAATCAACCAAATTATTGTGCCTTTGACAACAAGGACTGTTAAGTATGATAAAACACATTAAAAGAAAAAAGTAAGAAGAATGAGAAGATGAACAAAAATAACTGAGAGCTCATTAACCCTCCGCCTGGCATTCGTCTAGAATAGACGAATGCAAAGTGTTTTCTGTACTGGCAATCGTCTATTTTAGACGATTTGGGTTATTTTTTTTAACTGCTCAAAAAGCATTGAACAAGTGCCTTGAATCGGATAATTGTTATACCATTCGAAAGATAACATTCTGAACTTTCATTTTATTACATAAATGAACCTTATAGCAGCAGTTGATCAATGTAATCGTGAGTTACATTTGAACAAAAATTACGCGCGAAGTCAATTCCGCCTTGTATGTGTTGAGAAATCTCCAAACACGGTAAGTTACAAAAAATCATAGCGAGGTTATTTTTGTTTCTAGCCAGAAACGAGTGGCACCACTGGAGCCTGGGTGGAATTCCCGTTCTGGTGGTATTCAGTATAATGCCGAGTTATATTCAGACAGACTTGTGGAAAAATTATAAACTCGTCATATTTTACGTCTTCGTTGACTGGCAACATCGTCTGTTTCAGACGAATAGCAAAACACATGTAACAACATATACAATTCAATATTACATGTGTGTTCTTATATCACTGTTATGAGAAAAGAACACAGAATTTCGTTCTATAAGTTGGCAGCCTGTATCGCCTAACAAAAGCGCGTATGACTCATCTGACAAATCTGGTGAAACCCATCAATCGGACTGGACTTTTTACCTGACAAACAAAATGTTTCTTTCTCATAAAGTACGCGATATCAATGTTATTTCAATGTGTTTTTATACAAAACTATATATTTTCTTGTAGGGAAATAACTACTGAATCGTATTACATAGCTTGATTGAGTGAATTAGGTGTTATAAAAACATTATCTCACCTTGAATAAACAAATGTTTTTTCCTACAAACAATTTTTCCAGTTTCGTATTATAATAAAGTTTTGAAAAACAATTTTTAGACTAGTAATTCTTATATTATTGTCTTTATAAGTTTATAACCTTCAAATAAAATAAGGTTTTATTATATTTATATATTGTCAGAGCATACAAAACTTTTTATTTCTTTTGGCATACAAAACTGGTCCTGTACAAATAGCCATTTTGCACTTTTCCCAAACCGTTCAATGTAATTCATATATTTATTTATTTATTCTATGACATTTATACATTTCTACGTAGGGAATTAGATAAGCAACATTTGATACATTTATCATTTTTACCTAAAAAAATTGGTTTGCTTACAGCAAGGTTTTACTTTCAAAATTTATAAAATAAATTTCAATTTTTTTTCAAAATTTTCATTTTATCTTGAAACCACCTTTATAAATTTATCTTATTATACCATTTCCAAATTCACCTTTCTTTTGTGAACAAAACGAATATGCATATTGATATGTTTACTTCAAAATTGAATTTTATATGGTTTTCTGAAAAATAGTCTGCAAAATCGCCAAAATTACCCTGCCACTACAGAAAACACTGACAAAAAATGGGTTGCCAGGCGGAGGGTTAAACTTAGAACTCATTTAAGAACTCATTAATTTGTCACCACGCTATAGCACAACCTTATAACTTAAAGCCAACTGCCAACTTAAGCTTAACACTAGTAATGGCGGTACTAGTATTCGCACAATATTCTTGATCAGCGTGGCAGGTGGCGCTAGGCGCGACGCAGCGGAGGAAACGAGAAGCTCGTGGGCTCCCTTGTAAGGTTACGTTGCGAGTTGCAGTGCCGCAGCAGTCAGCAGAAGGCGTACTCGGTAAAAGCGTGATGAGGTGTCCGACGTTGAGCGGAAGCAATGCTTTCTACGTTCCTTTTTATAATATAACCAGTTTAATTCTCATTTTTGTTACAAAAGAATACTAATGTGTCTCTACTCTAATAATAATAAAACTACTGAAACTATAATCCTATACATATTAGTTTTTTATAAGTAATTGGACAGCAAAATTTTCAATCTCTGTAGCGGACGGGGGGGGCGGTCGCCCCCCCCCCGCCCCCCTTTAATCCGCCCCTGGGCATAAATTGACCTCCTCTATAGCATCTGCACTCACATTCCTTAGGCTGGTCTTTTTATATAGCTTTTCCCCATTAGTAATGTGATAAAGAGTCTTAGCTAAGTGCTGATTTTGTTTATGGAAACGCTGTTCCACTATGTAATGTATATATGTAATTAGGGATGAGTCGATTCTCGATACCACCGAATCTTGGACATTGGTATCGGTATCGAGATTCATTCGTTTAATGTCGATACCGATACCATCGATACCCCCGCCGTTTACCCGCGCTACGAAGTGCACGGGAAAGGATACTTCCGCCGTTTACCCGCGCTACAAAAGGCACGGGGAGTGTTTAAGTCGCCGGAAAAAAATCTTACCTTGGAGATAAGGAGGAAGAGGGATGGTAGGGGAGGGGTGGGGTCCGGTTCAAAGCAATAAATCAGTCGGCTGACCAACATTATTTCTTTGAGTCATCATCTTACAATCAATTTCTACCCCATTATGAATTCATAATAAATAGTTGTTGTTTTTCTATATTACTATAGGACACTAGTGAAATTAACATTAAATCATGTAAAAAATTGCATTAACAAATTATATTAATAATTAATTACAAAATACTACTAAATAATTTTAAAAGGTTACAAAAATTTGTAATAGGTTAACAATAGGTTTAACAACTATAGGTACTGAAAATTCGTAGGTATCGATGGTATCGGTATCGAGAATCGAGAATCGATTTTTCTGGTATCTGTATCGGTATCGAGAATCGATAAATTTTTGTATCGACTCATCCCTATATGTAATGCTGTACATACCGGGTGTCCAGCCTAAAGTGTTACAATAGCTAACTTTTTTATTTTATGTCTGACAGTAAACTTCTTATGGGGGACCCCCTTTATTTTTGTATGCTGCTTCTAAGTATGTATTTCAATTATCGAAATTTCCCGCCATTTTTCCAATATGGCGGACAACTTTGTTCTTTCTTATGGAATACCCTGTATTTTATTATGATTTTAGATAGCAAACGAGATTTTAAAAAGTTTTTATTCTTGGCATATTTTTCCTAAACCTAATGAATGAGGCTCTAGAGACACTAAAATACCATTTTTAAGTAAATTCAGTTTAAGTAGTTTTTATTAGTTTTTAGTTCTGAAAAATAGTTAACCCTTTGAGTGCCGCAAGCAAAAAATTAATTTTTGCTTGAGAATTGCCAGGCTTATTTTGGGTGTGTCTGCTAGAAATGCCGGCCCTTTTTTGGCCAAACCGTAAGGGTTTAGTAAACAATTCATAAAAAATTTGTTTTTTTACATTTTTTATTACTGATTGTTTTGTCATGTAGAGTAATAAATTCTGCATCTAAACCTATAATTATATAAACCATTGTATAACCTAAAAAAAATACTCATTTAAAAAAATCCAAAACTTAAAAAAAATATTTTATTTTTACAACTTTGACTTATAACATCATCATTTAAATGTAATGGTTTGATATTGACTGTACTTTTATATTGAAGAACATTTAAAACTAAGCAGAAAACATGTATAAAACATTAAATTACCTTTATATTTACTGATAACAAAATTAAAAAGCGACATAAGGACAATATTCATTTTTCAACATTTTTCCCATTACCTAGCAACAATGTTAAAGATATTCTTTAAGCAGAAAATAATAATCACAATTCTTAGACTTATTAGTTTTGTAATAATAGCTAATGCTGTAAAAAGTCTTGAGCCATACAAATAAAGGTCTAAATAAAAAAAAGTAACATTTTACCTTGAAAAACTGAGTAGCCTCATCGTGGAATCACAAAAGTGTAATGTTCATTGAAGGCCAATTTCTTCTGTTAAGTACAAACACTATTTACACATTAGTTCTAATTCTATTACTTGATACTTAAACTACTATATACAATTTATCCCTAAGTGTTCAGCACTTATGTCCAGTGACGCAGTGAGGGTGAAGCCCTTTTTCGCAACGAGCACAAGCGAAGTGTGATCGAGACTTATACTGTTCAGTAGAGCAGACATTGCACTGCCTCTTCCTTGTTCCGGGCAACCTCACAACTCCAACTGCTTTTGGGCTGATTTGATTTGGTGTTTGGGGATTTTTTTCAGGTCTATTATTCAGCCACTCTTTCCCTATTTCATTAACAATAACTTGTGTGTATTTATATCTTGACATTGGTCTTTGTGGTGTTTTGATAAAAGGTTTCACGTTTTCAACGTATAGAAGGTAAGAATTTACAACCATCCTGGCCATAACGTGAAAAACTACCTTCTTCCAATACTTCACACTCCTCCGCTCGTCTAGGTAGGCGTACATCATCATATCGGCGACGTCCACACCCCCCATGTATTTATTGTAGTCGAGGATCATGTCTGGTTTCACAACAGTTGTATCCGTTCCTTTAACTCTTACCTCAGATGCAGTTGGCTTAGCATTATTTGACAGTAAAATTACTTGTTTCTTTTGGGACTTTTTTTGTCGAAAGCCACATACCAAAAGAGAGGTAGCATTTTTCATGAAACGAGTAACACCAACATCAAATTTAGTTTTGAATGCTTTTGGGAGGTACTTCCTATTAATTCTTATTGTGCCTGTTATATAGGTCCCAACTGAGAGCAAATACTTTGCTAGTGGTACTGAAGAAAAAAAGTTATCTACATACACGTGGAAACCTTTATTAAGATAGTTTCCCATCTTAAGGAGTTTGGTTACAACTACATAAGCCAAGCCTAATTCTTTTTGTAATGTTTTATCTACATCATTGGTTTTTGCTCCTGTGTACGCATAAAACCCAAGACAATAATTTGTAATGGAGTCACATAAGACCCAGAGCTTAATCCCCCAAGGGTGGTGTTGTTTTTTCGGGAGATACTGCATAAGGGACGAGTGGCTTTTAGTTCCAACAAGGGATTCATCGATGGAGAGTTGTTGATTAGGAACGTAATAATGTCTAAACACACGATTAGCATGATCACAGATCGGTTGAAATTTAGCACATGGGTCATTGTTTGTAAGTGTGGAGTTATTTACTAAGTGAAAAAATTTGAGGATTAACTGGAACCTATTCCTTGAGAACATTAGTGAAAACCAAGGTGTTGCTTCTGATGCGATTTTTGACCAGTACCCATAAATAGTAGGTTTTCTGATCAAACCCATGTTGATGATACATGCAATGAACACCTTCATTTCCAAGTCTGACACTGGAAGCCACTCAGCTACTCTAGAGTTATCAGAAAACTCATTTTGAGATAGGAACTGCTCTGCATAACGGTTTGTTTCCTTAGCGAGGAGTGCGATAAAAGAAGATGTAAAAAACAATGAAAAATATGTTAATGGAGATGAGTTCGGAGGGGGCATATGTTTCGGCCCAGATTGTTCCATGAATGGAGTAGGCGGAGGAGGAAAATACTCATCATGCCTAACATCAAACCAAGGTTCTTCGTCTGATGAAGAATCTGCTGAACTGTCTGTGTTTTCACTTTCTGAAAGATAATCTTGAGGGAGATTATCAGGAACAGGAATATCATCCACCATTTCTTCATCAAATAGGTTAACAGGTCCTAAATTGTGGGGTACTAAAGGCCTAGCTCTTCTTGATTTTTTAACAGGGGTAGATACAACAGGCAAGTTCATTGTTTTCTTTTTCTTTTTGCCCTTTTTAGGGATGTCAGAAACCTCTGTGCTTGATTCCCCATGTGATGAAGGATAGTAATCCTCATCAGCATCGGTATCATCAAGTGCACTTTCAGATGAACTTACATATAGCCTAGGTCTGACAAAGCGCCTAGCATTGTAGGGCACAAATTTTCCCTTTTTAGGCTTAGGTTCACTATCATTATTTCCATTATTATCGGTAATATTAGTAGGCCTAGCACTACTACAACTAGGAAGAGAAATATCGACATTGGTGTTCGATAAACTTAGTCCTAAATCTACCTGTTGTGATACATTGGGTTGTATGCTTGCAATAGATTGTTCAACACTCGCACTAGAACTAAAAGTTTCGTTTTGCAGCACTTTCCTAATGTCACTGTCATTCATATTTATACTTTCAATGTATATATACACACTTAAAATTACGTAAAAACCAATTAATAAGCACTAAAAACAACAAAAACACAGGTTAGCCGGCTTGTAAACAACTGCGATGCAACTAGTGTAACAGGTGACAAACGTCGTCTGTCATTGGCTGTCGTCAGATTGTTTTTGATTGGCTGATGTTGTCTTACTGCCTGCCCAGCATAGAGTAAGCAGCAAAATGTTGTAGCCCACATCTTTGTGAAGCCTTTGGTGCATCATTGAGCCAGCTTCGTCGAAAAATAATACTGTATAAAATGAAAACCTGAGCGGCCCGCTCTGGGCCGCTTGGCATTTCTCGCGCAACTATGGCCGGCCCGCTACGGGCCGCTCGGCACTCAAGGTACCGACATGGCGGATCCCGGAGCGGGCCGCTATGGCACTCAAAGGGTTAAGTTAAAATTAATAGTAAAACACAGCTTTTAAATGTGAATGATATTGCTTATCTTTATTTATTTACAGTTTAAAACACTTAGATTAAATTATGTACACGTTCACAACAAGAGAGCTCAATTATCCTAGTTCTACATAAGATGCTCAAACAACTGTCCATGTTGCTCAATACACATGGCCAAGCGCTCTTCATGAGCTCTTTGCGAAATAATAATAGTTTTTTCATTTATGTCACTGCAGGCGGCTTGGATCCTACACTTCATGTCTGCAGGTGTCGTTGGTCGGGTTTTAAACACTTTGTCCTTAATCGCACCCCAAAGAAAAAAGTCCAGTGGTGTGAGATCTGGTGATCTCGGTGGCCATGCAACTGGGCCTCCTCTCCCTATCCAACATCCTTCAAACACATCATTGACGGTTTCTCTGGCCACTCTGGAGAAGTGTGGTGGAGCACCGTCCTGCTGGAACCACATATCCATTCTGGCCTGAAGGGGAGAATTGTCTAGAAGAACAGGAAGATGGTTTTCTATAAAGTTAGCGTAGTCGATTCCGTTTAGCGGGCCATCGAAAAAGTGAGGCCCGACAATTTTGCCTTCGAAAATACCACACCAAACATTTAATGACCATTTTCTTTGGTTATCAATGGTCTGCATCCAGTGAGGGTTGTCAGTAGACCAATAATGCATATTATGTCTGTTCAAATGTCGGTACTGAGGAACGTTGCCTCGTCTGAAAATAAAACAGTTGACAAAAAACGAGGTTGCAACTGGATTTTGTTCTGTCAACCATGTGCAAAATGCTAACCTTCTAGGGTAATCAGTTTCTCGTATCTCTTGGTTAAGAATGACATGATATGGGTGAAATTTATGTTTCCGTAATATTACTGAAACGGAACTCTTACTTATGTTTTTGTATATCTCTCAATTTCTCGAGTAGAGAGGTGCGGGTCAACCATAACTGAGGCCAAAACATCTGCTTCTGTATCAAAATCGGTGATAGGATGTGTTCGATTCCGTTTTCTAGGACCCAAGTTACCTGTTAAACGAGCTTTTTTTTCAAGGCGTAAAAAGCTCATACCTGATGGATGCCGCCTGTTAGGAAAACGAGTGACATACAGTTTAGCTGCGGATCTTGTGTTTTTGTGGCATTCCCCTAAGATTAATAACATATCCACTTGTTCGTTAAAAGTCATTGTAACAATAAAAAAACACTATTACAATACACAGTCACATTAAATTGTACTCTTAAGACAGTGCATAAACACAACAACGAATAAACAGGAACAGGAAACCTCATACTTTTGATTTACTTGAACATGTGTAATTACCATTGTTGCACAGCTGTGACTTTCGACCGTATGATTCTTGAAGTTACAGTGAAATTAAACCTTAAAAATGCTCTAGAGCCTCATTGATTAGGTTTAGGAAAAAAATACCAAGAATAAAAACTTTTTAAAATCTCGTTTGCTATCTAAAACCATAATAAAATACAGGGTATTCCATAAGAAAAAACAAAGTTGTCCGCCATATTGGAAAAATGGCGGGAAATTTCGATAATTGAAATACATACTTATAAGCAGCATAAAAAATAAAGAGGGTCCTCCATAAGAAGTTTACTGTCAGACATAAAATAAAAAAGTTAGCTATTGTAACACTTTAGGCTGGACACCCGGTATATGGATCATCAACTATCTTCATGTTTAATTTGAATCAAAGCCTGCAATTAGGTAGTCTTTTTAGAAATTTTTCCAGTTTCTTTACTATCGTATAATTTACTTTTGGTTGTTATCCGTATTTTTATTTGCCAAACAAGAGTTTTTGCAAATTTACTTCCCATTTTGTTAAACTTTTGCTTTAACAAATTAGATTATTTTGTAATCTGCATTGAATTCAAAGCACAAGTAGGCTGTCTCAAAATTGCAATTTGATTGTTTAGTTTATGACATCTAAGGTTTTAACTAACTATTGCTTGAGTTTAAAAGTTGCCTTTTATGTAACTCAACACAGTTTGGGAGTGTTGTAAAATGTGACACAAATATTTAATAATTTATTTATTCAGTACATTACATTACATCAGAACAGGGAATCTCTTTCAGGCAAGTGGATGGTAAAAATAGTGTTAGGCCTAAATTACAGTTACATAAAAATACATTTCAGGAGTAACGACACATTTAGTTATAAATGTAGGCCTTATAACTAGGTGTCAAGTATAATCAAGAGCCATCTCTGGAAAAAAACCATAACAACTTGTTTTGAATAATTTAGGACGTCTTTTTAAAATTGTTACATGTGATGAATGGTTGTCAAGTAGTCAGGTGTACAGTCTAATGCTATTACTAAATAAAGATTTGTCAAAGAATGCTGTTTGGTGATTGGGTAGTTGCAGTTGAGATTTATGCCTGGTCGGATAGTTATGTAATGAGTCATTAGAGACAAAACATTGGCTGTGAGTAAAATAAGAGTATGCACAATATATAGAGATGTGCGAGTACTCGAAATTTCGAGTTCGAGCCGAGTTCAGCACTGAAACTCGAGGTTTTACTGAAACTCGAAAGGTTCGAGCGAATTTACTCCCGTCGTTTACCCGCGCTACCAAGGGTCGTCCGCGGCCGCGCATCGTCTATAAATTAAAATTGAGTGTGAGCGCGTTTGAGGTGTTATAGTTGTGATGTAGATTTTAGTGTTTTATTAATAAATATAAATATAAATTATAAATTTGTGTTACTCTTTACACCAAAATGGAGGATTTACCTGGACCTTCAGATTGAGTTGTATGAACACTGTGTGTATAGTCCACTTTTAGGTTAACCTAACCTTGTAATTTTTTAATGTAAAATATCAGAAACATATCTGTAATGAAATTTAATAAGTAAGCATAAGAAGTTTGCTTGTTTGTTGTTCCATGATAATTGAAATTGAGTCAATCCATTAATTTTAGGCTCAACTATCCTTTGGCATTGAGCTGTTTTTAAAGGCAAGTGATTTGTTTTGGCCTTGTTTAAGTTTCATTAATAATTCAAACATATCTTCTTGTCGTTACTAACTGATTGTTCTTATTAGGACTATTCGTGTTAAGATTAATGCTAAGATATGTTAGTAAATACATTTTGTGTGGTTAGTAAATAAGCTAATGTTTTACCATGTAATAGGCCTTTTAAATATTAAAATAAAGTTTATTTTAACTTATAGGCCTAAATGTGATTTTATTTTCTCCATTGGTAGAAAGATGAAGCTTAGGCCTAAACATAATATACAAAACATAGGATGAATAAAAAGGAGGAGATAAAATAAGAAACTGAGATTATTTTGAAATGAAACTGTTAATTAATACCATATAGGCTGTAACAACCTTAATAACAACAAATTAAAAGTATTTTATCTTCATGGCAAAATGTTATGCAATTACTTTGGAATGATTTACTTTCAGATAAATGTTCTTTTTCCAATGAGGCAGGAATCCATTTATTTTACTTAGTATTGTTATTTTCAGGTTATAGTGATTAGAAAAGTATATTTTAATAACAAAAATTTATAAATGGAACCCTATACACTGTTTGTGTTCAATTCAACTCGACCTATGTGTTTTTTTTTATTTGTATACTCGTCTCGAACTCGAGATTTGAATCTTTTGCCATTTACTCGACTCGAACTCGACTTAAAAAACCTGTACTCGCACATCTCTAACAATATACACAGAGAGGAAGGCCATTATCTAAAAATCCTTGACGATTTTAAGACATGATGTCATGGTCTTCCATTGCTCTAACATTTTTTTTGTGAAGGATAAAAATGACTTTACTCCCAGAGCTGGAAGAACCACCCTAAAAGACAATACCATAGGTCATGTGTGAGTTAACATAAACAGGATAAATAAACTACATCTCACAACACTACAGAGTATATTTACACTTATACTGTACTTACATACAAGACAGTAAAATATACACAAAATATGGTATAAGGCTTATCGATTTCAACCAGTTACATCGGTCATCATCTGGCCCAATCAGAGATCTGTTCTGGGCCACCAGAAGCTTATGTTTTTTTTATAATTCAGGCATTCAGGCGTCCAAAGTATTTAAAAAAATAACAAAACACAGATTAAACCACGCCATTCACATGCTCGGGGGCTCAAAGAGTTACTGAGATATTTATTTGCATTCTTGAATATTGTCAGAATCTCACTACAGATAATTTAACATTTTACTCAACACCAGAAGAATATATTTTCTAAAGTTTAAGTAAGTTTTTAAGTCGATCTAACCTAGAACCCAAACCGTGACTACTTCATGTGAAACTGACATTTATGGTATAGTTACATGTATATTTGTCATACCTTTGTTCCAGGGTGTCTTCAAAGACAATACTCACATATTGTACAAACGGTGTACTCCTAAGGTCTCTCCTGGGTGGAGACGAGTGGTTGAACAATGTCACCCATATTTTGCTCGATGAAGTTCATGAAAGAGACAAACTAACGGACTTCTCTCTCATGGTACTGAAAGATGCTTTGGTCAAGTACGAAAATCTGAAATTGATTCTCATGTCAGCAACCATTGACTGTGAGAAATATAAAACCTACTTCAAACACTGTCCCAATTACAATGACGAATGCAGAGTGGTCGAAGGTTGGTTTTGAACTTGAAACTATCATAATTACAAATTAAGACACATTCCTAAAAATATCAGAACAGGTATTCTACAACAGCATCAATAGCGATTTTCAGCAATATATATATATATATATATTTAAGTTAAGACTTGTTAGGCTTTTAAAACTGTAAAGCCTTAAAACAAGTTGTTGTACCCATTAATATTGACAAAATGCTAATGCAGCTCATCACATAGGTAAGGCTTGAAACTTTTAAGAGTAAATGTCAAACTGTAAGAGAACTTCAATATTCTTGAAATCCATTTTGAAATGGTACATAATAGAAACTTGATATTCCATACTAAAATGGGTCTTATTAGATATAATACAGGCACCAAGTTTGAATTTGATCTTCAGATTTTCCTAAGATGTACCGTATTAAGTAGAAAACACATACAGACCAGCGAGCACATAATACAATATAGAAGCTACTCGGAGCGGAGAGTGTGGCCAGCCTGGCAGTTGGATGTGACAATCAAAGATGGCGGCGCCGCCCTAGTAGAGCGTCTACCATGCACCGCCACTTTATCAGATAGTCGCAGTGAGGGTAGACACGGCTGTTTGATGTGGACCTAAGATGTCGATGTTGACTTAGCACGATAGTGTTAATTGTGTTGGATTTGGTTTTAGTGACCGGACACCTATTAAAAAAATTAAAATAAAAAACCGGGTATCAACCACCCGCTGGGATTACTTTTCACAAGAGCGCATTTTTTTATTTATTTAAATACACGTGGTTAAAAAATATCTTTGTTTAGCCATAAATTGTATTGAATATTCCTATAATTCTCTGTAAATTCTAGTACCTCTAGATATAATAATGATTATTTTTGTGCAGGCCACAAACAACGAAAATGAAATGACCAATTGTTATTTAAATATAATAAACAATGTGGATACAAATACATTTGGAATAAATATTAAAATATACATTTGTACTATTGTTTACATTTAAAAATCATTTTCATTCTTACATTAAGGACTTGTACAACCTTCTAAAAGTGTAGTAAAAATCTGTCGACTTTATGAGATTTGTGTTAGAGGTACCTAACAAGTCTAAAAGCATTGGGTTTATAGCTACAAGTGAACAAAATACTGTTAGTGAAATGTAAATTCATGAATATGAGCAATATGTAGGTCAATAAATATTGATTAATGGTTTACGAATATTTGGAATAAGTTATTTAATACCCATCATAATCATCTATATAGTGAAACTTCGAGGATATTATAAACATATGAATAAGTATCGTAACTGAAACTATTTATTACTTTGATTTTTTTTACATTTACTATTCCTTAAATGAATACAATATCATTACTAATCCTAGCTAAAACCAATTAACAAACAACAACTAAGCCGGAAAACAAACACTGCACTGCTATGTCGGGCGCGGCGCGGTAGCGGGTGGCGGCAAAAGACAGTTTTGCCGCGTTCTTATACCTGGATTTCTGAGAAAACCGACCACTTTAGAAAATAAAAGTTAAAATAAAAAATGAAACATGTTTATTCATCTACAACTTTCCCGCTGACAAAATGTATCTGACCAAAAAATAAAAAACTTCCCCACATATCAACTTTTTCATGTCTGGTTTTGGAAAACAAATCTACACGTGTGTAGTAAAATATTTATACACCAATTAATAAAATTATATATAATTTAAAATTAATACCATCATTATCCTCAGACTCTATTCTATAAGCATGCAAAATTTCAACAATATACTTCAACTATTACCATTGATAATGGCCGTGTATTTGTCGCGAAAGTTTGCCGCAAATTGAGCTCGCGGATCGTAGATTTCAGGCTGTAAGCCAGACCAACATGGCGGATCTTGCCATGTTTTTAATGCCCGGGGTATAAGCACTTGTCTTCTCTATTCTATTATGTGCTCGCTGATACAGACTGTTAGACGGAAAACTAAGCGTTTTAGGGCATACCTTCATACAAACTTTTTTCTCTATTTTTGTATGAGGAATCATATCTTAAAAGTCCTGAAAGGTTTTTTTTAACATCCTCTATAAGGTCAATACTAACAATTGAAAAGGAATACAGTACGAATGAATGCAACTGGGATTTTCATGTTATGACGACTTTTAGCAAATTTTCCATAAAGAAAAGAAGCTATCACCACAGGTGGTATGGTAAGAATAAAGCCCGGCACCATGATAATTTTTTGTTTCAGGCACCATGATAATTTTTTGTTTCGTGGCCCCCAGATGCCAAAAACACCATTTGTTTGAATTTGTATGTACGTTAAATGATAACTCTCATAAAAAAAAGGTCCAATCTTAATGTAATTTGGTAGACAGAGGTGTAAAGGAGCATTTATTTGAACAAGTTTGAAAACCAGACAGATCACTCTATCCGAAGGGGGTTTTTAGGGTTTTTTTTAAAGAACAAGGCTTTATGGGTCGTTTTCACAAATTTGACAATTTCAATAGAAACAAAAAATTATAACTGACTTTTAAGAGAAATATAAATTGTTAACTTAAACAATGGCAAATATATTCAAGAACATCGTGCAGAGCTGAATATTTAGTTTTATTATATAAAAAGTAACTTTTTGTCTAAATCGGACACTTAAAAATACAAGTCGCTCACGCAATTCCAAAATGCCAAAAGATGTTGTTATTCTAACCCTAAACAATTTTGTTGGTATGTTCAGAAATGCCTATTTAATTGATAAAAACAATAAATAGTTTAATTGTTCAAATTAATAGGAAAATATTGCACCTCGTCAGCAAATGTACGTCAAACAGTTCTGACATCTACAAAAACTCTTCACTGGTGACCCGAAGTAACGGCAGGCAGACTACAACAGATGATGATAAAGAAGTTCATTCACTCAAAGACCTCCAAATTAAAATTTTGAGCCAACCCAAAAAATAAATATATAACTTTATGTAAGCGTGAACGACTTATTCTCGGCCAGTACGACTTGTAAGCTACGTGAACGACTTGTATATCACATGGACGACTGCTATCTTTGCATGATTAATTCTAAATGGGTGTAAACAATAAAAAGGTAAGTGAGCAAATTTATGTTTTATTGAACTAATTAAGACTTACAACTGACAACAAAGTGACAATAGTATAAAATAAGTCGCCAGAAAATTAACCCAACAAAACAAACACTTTGCAACATGTTTGAATTACACTTATTACAGTAATAAGTAGTGTTGTTGCTAATAAATGTTATATCATTATCGAATTTTTACTATACGAGAAACTAATATAATAAAAGGTGTACAAAATAACCAATATAAGTAGAGGTGTGCGGATACCCGAAAAGCCGGTTCGGGTTCAGTTTCGGATCAGATATCCGAATCCGATCCGAAGGCTTTATCGATATCCGATAAGATCTAGTACAAATCCGACTTATTCGGATAGACTGTGTATCTGGGGACATAAAGGTAGAAACAAAACAATATATATGCTTGGACCATTAAATAAACGTTTTGACTCTTGAGGACGTTCAAAGTAACATGACGTAATTATTCCTGTCGCTTTGAATGTTTTCGGTACGTAACTCGTATCAATTCATCGATGCGATATTTGTGTAATCATGTATCGTATCGCGATACACGGCCAGATCGTACATCATTTTAGCAAACAGATTGAATTCTGTTTATAAAGAGAAATGTATGATAGCGAACATTTTTGATAGCAATCAACCGCAAATTTATTCAATATGGCAACATTGCAACTCGATTTCTATTCACGTTTCATGGGATAAACGCAGACAACGAGACAACAGTAGTGGATTACTGGCGAATAAGTCGATAAATTTTCGTTCA
Source organism: Allygus modestus (assembly GCA_963675035.1). NCBI lineage: Eukaryota > Metazoa > Arthropoda > Insecta > Hemiptera > Cicadellidae > Allygus > Allygus modestus. The sequence goes on along the minus strand of OY776113.1, from coordinate 132,592,414 downwards.
TAGTAGATTTCCGATAGTATGAACTTCTCACGAATGCAAAGAGCAAGCTCTCATAGAGTAAGCTGTAGTTCAAAAGTTGCATAATGCAAACGGAAATGTTAGTGTATGAAATATAAAATTGCTGCTACTGATATTTTTCTTCCATTCAATACAATAAAAAAACACTGAGTAGAATATTGCTGACTTGCGCAAAACGAGTTACATAGCTTTCTCTACGGCGAAGTTTCCCGCTATGATCAATGAGCTTAATCTAGCTAGAGCTTTTATACTCCAAGAAAATACTTCACTTGTTTCCCCCGGACGAGACCTCTAGATATATTAAGCTCGTCGAGTATCTTTACTACGACGTTTAAGCAGCGATGACCTGACGACGGACTCCAGAAGGCATCGCTTAGTTATCTCTATTATTTATTTATACAGATTTCATCGTGCGGATATTATTTGATTTCGTTGAATTAATGTACTCAAAATAGAACCAAAAGGGGAGAAAGGCATGATATGTAAATTCTTTAAAAAGAACAAAGCCGATAGTCAAGTTGCCGATTGTTTGAAATGCAAGCTGACACTTTGTACTCTGTTTACATTCTGGTGACAAACTAGGTTTAATAAACAAAGTTTCTAATTTGTAGTAAATAAAGTAAATTCGAACTAGGCCTAGTTAGTAAATTTATAAAAAAAAGAAAGTTGTTTGGTTATGGAAGTTTTTGGTTAACTCATACGGAGTTGAAGCCCTATACTGATTCATTGTTTCAGTAGGGTCTGATTGCCTTTGTCGTGCTAGGTCTTTGGTATGTTGTGATGTCTGCTTTGCTATCAACATCGGTGATTCCGGTCTTTAAAATAGGCTGTAATAATATTGAAATGTTTCCTTGTTGTTTCTCTTGTCTGACCATATGTTTATGATTGTTTTTTTTACCAAGCCTACACCCAGATAGGCTAAGGTGTTATAGCATAATGACAAGGATTAATGATTGTCAAGGTGACATTACATTATTTGAGTAGCCTAACCTAGGCCTACTGTTAAGTTATTAAATTATCTATACTTTTATCTTATACCTATAAATCCAGTAAATATATTTCTTGTATTTATCACTGCAGAGAAGATAATATTCTCGAGTATGTACAGAGTTTGGTATATTGCTCCTCCAATTAGACATGCTGTTGTTCTGGTGAGGTTATGTGTATTACAGTCTTCAATTACTCAGAAAAATGCATTTGTAAAAATAATAACCATTTGTGTTTTGAATAAAATGACTTGGCTTAAATATATTGTATATTTATATCTTGCAAGAAAAATGAAAATGTTAATTTCCAACTTAAAAATATGGTACTTTTAGAGATTGTGGTAAAGTAGGTTAAATATCCGAATCCGAAAATTATCCGATCCGAAACCCTTACTATCCGATCCGTATCCGATTCAAACTTAAGCTATCTAAACCAAAACCGATCCGAACTAAAAATTTACCATTCGCTCTCCTCTAAATATAAGTGAATTAGGTATTTTAAATATCAGCAAAACTAGAAACAGTTGTCTCACTGAGCAGTGGGATACTAAGAAAATACCAAGAACAAGCTTACGAAAATAATAGACTACGCATAGAAAATATCCTTTTCTTGGTTGCTTTTATGAATTTGTCAAATTGTACCAGCGAATCTGTTACCAAGCGAAAAAGTACTGGTGTAAAAAAGATCAACAAATAAAACTTGATATAAAACCTTTGTTTTATTACCATTGGTGGAGGTTTATGAACTTTTTATAATATATTTTAAATAATTTTGTTCTTATTTCATTCAGAGAGTTGGTAACATCACACTATAACAGCTTTCAATACTTTCAATTAAATAATATGTATTTATTCCCTTCATACTTATTTTAGTTCTTGTTCAAATCATCTGCTATGTTTCAATCAGCTGACTTTTGTTTATTTTTAATCATTGTTTTCAAACCAAAATAAAACATTCTCACATTTACATTTCCCTATTGAGTTTTCATACAACAGTTTTCCTTTTCATTACCTTAATTCAACCGCATATTTCATCCCGCAATCTGTCGTTAATATGGACATTTATTTTTATTATATTGTGTTACTTACAAACTGTTATTTAGAAAAAGTTAACTTGAAGTGTGTAGAAAAACAGAACAATCAGTGAAAGAAGACAGTATGTTAAAGAAGATGGTGAGTCAAAGCAGAACTGATTCTTGGATGTAAATCAAATAAAAGTACAGTAGACGCTCTTTTATCTGGCATGTTCGGGACCACGCCCATGCCGGTAAATCGATTTTTCCGGATAATAGAACTTTTTAGTTATTAATGGGAATACAGTAATCTGAGAGTCTGTCATCTCGCTACAGTAATGAGCTGTGGTCGCGTGCGTTGGTTGACCTTGGCACTGCTCCGGAACACCTGCATTTGTGGACGGATAGACAGACAGACAGCCGGGCGGAAGTTGGCGTCTAAAAATAGGTTGAATACAGTAGTGTACTGAGCAAAGTTTACGAACATCACTGAACGTTACTGCTTGAGACGTAAACAAACAACAGGTGACTAAGAAAAAGGCGGGAACAGTCCAGCGCAGTCGCAGTACGAAACGGAAACGACCGAAAATACCTGGAAAAACCCGGGTCGCCTGGTGCCGGTTAATAGAATGTGCCAGTTCATAGAATGCCGGATAAAAGAGCGTCTACTTAATATCATTGTACCACCTTCTTTGTCATATTTCATTTCGCAAAAGGTCCTCCGTAAAAACATAAACAATTCAAATCAAATTCAGTTATTTTTCAAATTTCATTTTTCTCTATCCACCATTTTTTGGTCCCCGCCGAGCCTAGATAGAATTTCAGCGATTTGGATGCTATTTCAGTTAATTTTCCACAAATATATGACCTAAGAAGGATTTCAGATTCTTTAAATATTTAGATTATTTCATTGTATGTCCATTTACTGCATCATGATTTATTTTAAGTTAGTTTAGCAATATCTAACGATTAAGTGTGTCTGTACCACTCTCTCTACGCTCCAATATCAACAAGAGACTATTAATAACTAAGTTTATTATATAAATTATCCTCTTTAATAATTTTGTGTCGTATAAAAAGCATTTATCATGGCGCCACCGCGAAACACTGAGTTCAAACCTGACACTTACAACCGGGTCACAACTCTCATTAAAACTCGATTGAACACAATCAAAAATGCTGTTGACAAGTTATATATGCAAATCGAACCACTTAATATCGTTCAAACTAAGTCTTTAAACTTAAACACACACATGATCGATCTCAACAAGAAGATGGCGGATTTTGAAACAAACTTGAGTCGGGTACTAAACTAAACCGGTGAAGACACTATATCGACCGAAGTATTGTCTCAAGATCAAGACGAAATCGATGATTTGTACGTTTACATTTCAAGCCACATTGAAGATTCCAAAACTTCTGCTGTCGATTGTAGTAATAACAGCTGAATAACTGCTAATGTTCACTCGCAAGTGCGACTACCCAAAATTGAGTTGCCTAAGTTTACCGGTGATTTAGCTACGTGGACAACATTTGTAAATTTGTTTGGCACCACGATGCATCACAATGATGCCTTATCTAACGTTATGAAGTTCAGTATCTACTGAGCGTACCTTCTCAGGAACCCCTGAATTTGATCCGCAGTCTTAGTCTTACAGAAGAAAACTACGCGATCGCGTACAATTTGCTTAAAGATCGTTATCATAACAATCGCCGCTTACAGTTGCTTCATCTAAACCAACTCTTGGACTTACCACAAATTTCGTCCACACACATTCACGGTGTACGTCAATTTATCAATTCATTTAATGAAAATACGCAGGCACTAAACGCACTGAATTTTACATGAAAAGAGGTTAAATTTCAAGAACCATATCAGAGAACTACTAATAATCGCAGAAAACACACTTGTTACTTGGCATTAGAGAGCGTTGTGACGGTAGTGACGGCTTGGTCGACTGAAGCGTAGGCGGATGAGAAGATCACGAGGAGGGGGGCAGTCTTTGAGGTGTGAATCTTCTCCCAGGGCGTAGAGGGTATTCTGCGTAGCCGTAGAATACAGACTTAGAGCGGGGTTTCTTAAAATAGCTTTTAAGAAGTCTTCTTCACATAGCACTTTGGTTTTGAGTGAGTTCACACTTAGTTTATTAGTAATCTCTGAGAGGGGAAAATTTAAATTTAATGTGTAGGGGAGAAAAGATTATATTTAATTTCACTGAAGCTACATTATAATAAACTCAATTTAAGCAAAAGGATATTAAAAGAATAAACTATTTAATAATAAATGAGGGACAGAAACAGAACTGCATGTTTACTGGAGGAAAGTCACTGCAAGAATGAACAGTGCTGGCTGGTAAAACCAGATATGAAAAAGAGAAAGTTCTGTTAGGGGACACCCTGCACCCACTCTATGCTACAAAATTTTATTCTGGACTAAACATACCGCCCACCTAAATGTATATTTAAAAAACTGCATAAAATGTAAGAAAAGCGCACACAAATTTGACTTTAAAACCTAGTTTTAAGGAGGACAGGAGTTAGGACTAGGTGTCAGAAGGTGGTAGGGGTACCAGCTTTTGGACAGGGCGTACATAACTTCCTTGGGATGTCCTCACTTTAGCAGCTCTGACTGCACCATCTGATCCAGGGTATGTCTCTGTTATTCTCCCGATTGGCCACTCCAAGGGACTGGTGTTCTTGCTGTGGATATAGACGACATCTCCCACTTGAACGTTGGGTTGTGTAGTACACCACTTGTTTCGAGGTATCAATGTTTGCAGGTAGTCTTGAGTCCATTGTTTCCAAAATGATTGAGCGGCTTGTTGAAGGAGTTGGTATCTTTCTAAACGATTCATTTTACTATTTGTGTAGTCCTTTTCTGGGGGTGATAGCAGGGGTGCGCCTACTAAGAAGTGTCCAGGGCTTAAATACTCTCCGTCGTTAGGATCAGTTGTCATGGCTCCAATAGGGCGACTATTTAGAATTGCTTCAATCCTTGTTAGTAAGGTATACATTTCTTCATAGGTTAGGATAAGGGGTCCGAGAACAAAGAGAAGGTGACGTTTCGTTGACTTAACTGCGGCCTCCCATAGGCCTCCGAAGTGAGGTGCAGCAGGGGGGATGAAATTCCATTTAATTTCCTTAGAAGCAAGGTGATGAGCAATTTCTTCATTTTGATCTTCTAGGAACTTTTGGATTTGAGCAAAGTAATTCGCTGCTCCTTGGAAATTAGTTCCACAATCGCTGGTAATCGATTGGCAAAGTCCTCGTCTCGCAACAAATCGATCTAAAGCAGCGAGGAATGAAGGTGTTGACAAACTAGTTGCAAATTCAAGGTGTACCGCTTTTGTCGAAAATCAAACAAAAATTACTATGTAACCCTTTTGGTGAGGTGATTTCCTTCTGTTACTTTCTTTAAATTCGAAGGGGCCAGCATAGTCCAAGCTGACATTTTGAAATGCGCGTATGCTTTCAAATCTGATAGAGGGCAGATCTGCCATTTTAGGCGCAAAAGGTTTAGCTTAAAACATATAGCACCTTTGACATTTATATAAACGTTCCCTTAGTAATTGGCGTATTCCTACAATCCAAAACCTACTTTGAATAAGTGACTGTGTTAATCGGGGTCCTGAGTAATAATCACAAATCAGTGTTGCAAATCTTGATGAGTGGGGTATCAGTAGGGGATGTTTTCTGGAATCAGTTAATTTAGCCCATTTCAAACGACCGCCCACCCTGACCAAATCATTTCCATCCATAAATAAAGCTAAATAGCGGTATTTCTTGGAGCATTGTTTACCATTTTTCATATCTGTGATATCTTTTGAGAGATAGCATTGTTGTGTTGCTTGTACACAAAGAGATAAGGCTTGGTTTAATTCTTGTGGCGATATTGATCCTTGTTTCTTTGTTAAACCTTTCAGATTACTTTTTACACTGTGAATGAACCGTAACACCAATGAAAGTACAAATTGCACTTTTGTAAGGCTTGCATATTTGTCCAGCATTTCTAACACGATGGAGTTTCTGTTACCTATTGTTAAAGCTAGAGATTCTTTTCTCATTTCTGGCAGTTCGTTAGTGATATCAATATTGTAACTATGTAGAGGCCATGCGTTATAAGGAGTGTGTAGAAAATTAGGCCCTTTCCACCATAGCTCAAAACTAGCTAATTCTTCAGGCGTTAAGCCTCGACTAGCGCAATCACATGGATTTTCCTTGGACGTTACATGATGCCATTGATGTGGGTTTGTGGACTCTAGAATATGGACCACTCTATTTGCGACGAATGTTTTTAACTTGTAAGGAGGCGTTTTTAGCCATGATAGAACAACAGATGAATCAGAAAATAAAATTATGTTTTGCAGTTCGATGGTTTTAGTTATATGCTTGGTAGACATTAAAACGTCAGTAAGCAGTTGAGCAGCTAAAAGCTCTAATCTGGGGACACTCATTGTCTTAAGTGGAGCAACTTTACTTTTTGCTTTAATAAGATGAACTCCTATATTATTCAAACCTTCCGTTCGTATATAGATATTTGCAGCATACGCCTTTTCTAAGATTAGTATTCTAAGATAATTTCTAAGATAGTATTCTTAGAAGGAAAAATGTTGTCTTTGGGCGCCATGTTAGCAGAATGGTTTTAACAGTGATGGGGAAACCTCCTTTTATACCCAATTCAGGTGGGGGGGGGGGGGTGCAATTGATAGGAAAGGGGTATTTTATCTAACAAATCAATACTATCCGCAAGTTTTCTAAGTCTTGTAAGTGGGTCAAGGTCACCTGAACATGTTGCCAAAACGGGGAACAGAGCAGTAAGTGGTACTCACTTAGACCACAAACTGATCTATTCCCCGCTCTGTATTTCAAAAGTCTTTAATTTTATTAAAATGTTTATTCGTCTTGGTCCTCATCAAGAAGGAAAAGTTGTTTATATGCTGAAGGTTCTTCATCAAAAAAGTGTTTAACCGCCAGCTCATCCTCTTTTACAAAAACTGATTCAAACGGTTGAGGGGTGTTGAACATTTCTCTAAGGATTGAGGGAGCCAGCGGTTCTCCGGATAGTTGGGGTGCCGGTTCTTGGAGCTGTGACTGAAGAATTTTGATATAATCTGTAGCCATTTTTATAGTGGTTATTCTTGAATCATGTGGATGCGCAAATGGTAAATTGCTCCTTAATACCTGATAACCGTCATTAAGTCTCACCCTCGTTTTCCGCTCTCTAGCATTCTTTCTCTCGATTTTAAAAGATCTTGAGTTCTTCGAGTTGGAAGTGTCCATAGCTGACTAATAAGTATATTCCGAAGCGTTCTGCTTAAATACCCACTTACCCCCACCACTTTTGTTACCCCCCCTTCCCCGAATAGTACCTTGGATATATAATATATACTTTTAATGCCCCATCTCAGAATCAACAACCACTGCAGCCAACCTCTCAATATCTTCCTTCTTATGAGCATCAGCCTTCAAAGCTATCGCCAATTCTTCCTCCAACACATTTAGTCGATAGCAGTCAGAATGATATTCATCCCATTCTTCTTGACATCTAGGGATGTCACACCAGACACACCATGTAGTCATTACGAGAGCAGTTAACTCTTCTAATACTTCCCGTATTACATCAAGCGGGCGATGATAGTTGTACGCCCTCTCCACAAATTCCATCGTACGAAGCAAGTCAGCGTCAGATGTGTACATCGTTCTGCTGCTATATCTGAACTGAAACTAAAACCTAGACCGTCTGAGTGTGTGCCAGTGGTGGGGAAAACAGGTTGTTTCCCCCACCATATTTCCCCCCCCTTTCCCCGAATATTATCTGGGCGGCTTTGGCAGTATATTGTTTTGACGCTACAACGTGCACACTGACATATTCTAAGTTCATTAACTGGGTCAAGGTCAAATTTAATGTTTTGTAAAATAGCAATGGTTTGACCTTTGCTATTTTACTTTTTGGAAGGATCGCAAGAAAGCTCTAAGATCAAACAAGGGATACTATTATCCGTTTTACACAAAATTCATTTCTTAATCTTTTGATAAAATGGAAAAGTTCCATGTTAGAGGGTGATTGCCATATCATCAAAATACAATACAAATCATTTTTGTGTAATGGTCTAAGCTCCATCTTTACTTTTAATTTAATACCTCGATACTCATAAGCAAAGATAGTTAGAAATGCTTCTGTCAAAGCTAGCTCTGAAGGAACAAGCCAAGTGTTTACACCTAAAGCTTCCTTAGCGATATGATGATTTTTATTCCGTTGTAGCAGTATATGTGCAAAACGAGGGGGGATTTCACTCCATAATCTTTGTCCAACCAGTCTGCTTACAATATTTCTAAGTCCACAAATTAGGTCAAGGTCACGTTAAAAATAAAAGTGTTAAGCAAACATTCAATCTACACAATTATTACAAAACATTAAGTGTTAGGCAAACATTAACTCTACAAAGTTATCATAAAGAATTAAGAGTCAAGCATACAGTTAGTCTACTAGTTTATTATAATGCATCAAAAAGCGTTAAGTGTTAGGCAAACGTTAAACTACACATGCAAATGCGCATGATCTGTCAATCGCGCGTCGGGCCCAAACGCACACTTAACAGACCTACGCTACAGCAGATTGAAACCCAGTCGGACGTAGATCACGAACGGGCTACTGCGAAGAGAGCAGAGTTTCGGGCTCTATATATACCCGAGCCAGCCATATCGGTTACCGCTTTCCAACCATATAATAAGGATATGTCGAAGGCCCCCCTAGGGGGGGTTCCGTTTGCGCGGGGGGGGTTTCCGGTTCCGTCGGCACAGGGGGGTTTTTTGTCGGCATGGGGGGGGTGTTCCGGTTCTGTCAGCAAGGGGGGGGGATCATACAGGTTGTAAACCGGTCTAGGTCAAACAGGTTCTAAACCAGTCCCCAGCTTTCTAACCATACATGGATAGAGGAAGGTTTCACTTTACTCCGTTTGCTACCTCATTCCAGCCTTGGTCTGCAACCTGTTAACACACGCTCTCTTTTAAATTTTACTCCGCTCTATTTTAAGATGGCTTCTCCTTTGACTCCTGAAAAACTTTGACGGTTAAAGGAGTCACTAAAGTAGACACCAGAAAAAGAAAAGGATTCAAGAAACCAACTTTGTTCAAAGCAAGGCTGACCAAGAATTTTGGGAACCACCCGCTGTACTTCCAGCAACGATCTTATCAGCTCATCAGTCAACCCTCAACTCGACCTTCAGGTTCTTCTCCAACTGCTGAGGAAATTTTGGAAATTATGCGAGTACATACACTGGTGACGCCGCTCGATGAGATCACCAAAACAAGGTTTAGAAAATTGAAAGTCAAAATTTTCTACAAGGTCGTGGTTCAAAACGACAACACTTTTTTGTTATTTCATAATAACAATTATCTCACAATTGCAACACCTCCTGAAGTCACCTGGGCCCAGGATTTGTACCTGATTTAAGAAGGAGGCAGAGTAAATTGGATTGTGAAATAAAACCTTAACCGTCCCTCCCCCTCAAAAGGTCCTTTTAAAGAAAAGGACTGCCTAAGCATTTCAAGTTAGGGACCTTGCCTTGAAATAAGCAGGACACTTTGTTAGTCTCCGGCTTGTGTAGTCACCGTTGGTGTTACATTAAGACCGGTTATGGAATTGACCTTGACCGGGGGAGGGGGGATAAAGTTTGTCCAAAGTATACCATGTGGGTACTCAAATTACGCGTCTTGGCAAGACGAACAAGAAGATGTAATCATAATTCAGATCCGATCAAGGGTATAGCAGCAATAGCGAAAAAAAACAACTATTTGAAGGACAAGGTAAAGTTGTGGTGGGGGTAGGTGTCTATCCTACACGCTAGTGCTATGTCATTATACCTCCAGCTCTTGATGGATGAACATCTACGTATAGAGTTCGTGTTAAAGTCTGAACATGTGACAGTTTTACAGGAATATGAGGAAGGTGTCCTTCAGTAGTCCGCTTGTCACCTCCTTCTACTTCTCCGACTATGAAGACAGAATGACTACGCTTGTATTGTAGTAGACTGTGAGCGGCTCCGTTGTAGAATACTCAAGGCTGAAACACTATTAGACAGTTGTCTGCTACGCAAAGTGCATCACATAAATACATGCACTAGTGATTATACAGATACAGTGTTTAGCAGAAATCATTGAAGTTTTTAGTTACGGAGCTACGATCCTCACATGTAAGAGCTAAACCTTAACTAACGCATATACTGAGGTTATTGTGCGGTGTAAAAAATTGGTGGGGGAACGTTGTGGTGGGGGGAAGGGCGGGTACCTATCCTACATGCTTATGTCACATCAGTATACCTCCTCTTGCCTAATACACATGGACTCAGCAATCCAAGACACTGCTGTTTCTTCTACATCTTCTTATAATATTGAACAAGCTGACACTAATGAAAATACAACTGATCAAATACAGGTACATGAAGTTTCTACCACAACATATTCTGATACGGAAGCAATGATGTTATCCTTGATGGGTTTTAACTATTGGTTATTTTAGTCAACAAACATGGAAGGACGCATTAAAGGTGAAGTGAACTTTGCTATCATATCTACTGTTTCACAAACTTGGAAAGTAAATTTGGTAACACCAGATCCAGATGTTGTGCACTATCTGTTACGTTATACACAAGACCCGACAAACACCAAGGACTCTGCGCATACATCATTGGAGGGCATTTCTAAAACGACACACAGGGAAAATATTGTAAATGGAATGACAAATAAGTAAAAGTTAAAGACACTATCTTGCACAGGTTTCATTCGAGAGTTTTCATTCAATAAAGATATCGAATGAAAACTATCGAATCAAACCTGTGCAGGGTTTCTTTTTTAAAACATCCTCAGGATGACCTTGAACTAACCTTACTCACATGACGTCACTAATACGTCGCCAACTACGTCACAGCTACGCCACTAAAAGTCACGTGACCGGAAGCTGTCAATCAAATGAGCCAGAACTCCCAAAGTTACACTACTTAGGCCTAGGCTTGGTAGCCGAGGACAGTGAGCGACTTGTATTTAACCTCTATTATGTGAAATATAATGTTGATTCATTTAAATAAATATTTTAAACTAGTGTAATATGGGAAAAGGATAGGAGGTGTTAGTAATGGAACACATTTTACCTTCATAACATTTATTTGTTTATGATATATCTTTGAGGGACTGAAATTGTCGCATTTTGTGAAAACGACCCTTATGCACTTAAATTAAGTTAAAAATAAAGGACACGTCTAACTAGACTCTTTAAAACTAGTCAACTCAGTTTACTTTTATGATCAATAACAAAACCAGTTTAACCATTATCATTTCTGTGATTTTGGTAGTATTCAATATTATTACTTAAAAATAAAACATCACAAGCAGAATATAGTGTTCTAAATTTCTATTTAGTGTATTACCAATTAAAATTCCAGTAATGTTTAATTGTACACACATTAGTATGTGTCTTGGTCTCACTAACATTAATGTTATTAATTTTTTGTTAGGTCAGCATGGGGTGTTACAAAGATTACTGCTCCATAATTGTCCTTCTGCATAGATATTTTCCCTCCACAAACCCAGAGCCATTTGAAGCTGCCCGTCATTTTCCGCCCCTCGTCATGACAAGCACTTCCTTGTAGTAGGAAAAAATGATTTAATCACATTCACAATCTTGTCATCATATAGCCCCGCCTGGTGGAGAAGTAATCGAGATGGCTTTTTGTTAGCATCTCCTTTAAGTCCATCCTCCTCACAAACTTAACGATTGTGCCAGAAGGACCAGTGGAGTGTCGAGGTTGATTACAGTGTGTGCGAGGCATCAAACATGGTTTCATGAATTTCCATTCCCAAAGTTCCAAAGTTTTTAACCGATACACCTTGGATTTTAACCCAGTTCCGTCTGGAATACTGTTTGGAATCAAGCCTATCTTATAGTAAATCCCGGTTTATCCCGACTCGAATCATCCACATCCCGGATTATCCGAATTAGTTAGCTGAGGTAAAGAGCACTATCTGTTGCTAGTAGAGCGCCTGCAGAAGCGATAAACTCGGCACTGTCATAGCCCTTTATAGTATATATTGCAGGTGTGCTGTTAAGTTACAGTTATATTTTAATTTGCTCCCGCGTGATCCTTGTGAAGTGCCAGCGTTCTGCTCGGCCTTAGCACACTTTTTTTTGTTTACATTTGTTGTCACTGTGCTAGCAATGCAAACGGGAATGTTGTATTTTGTATATTAGGTTGTATAAAATCACTGTCATAGTGTTGTTCACTGAGCACATTTTATTTTTTGTTTGAGGGTTTTGTAAGTGAAATATAAAAGCCGTTAAAAGGAAATACCCCATCGCAGCAAACCTGTGTACTCAGCGATTTTTCAATGCAAATATTTATATACTTCACCAATTCATAAACCATCTTACCAAGTTTCACCAAAATATATTGATAAGTTAGTGAGATACAACATTTGATTTGTCCTCCATAAGAATACCATTGAACTGATCATACAAATTTTCTGTAAAGGAGGTGATTAAAATTTAAGTTTTGATGCAAATATTAATAGATTAAAGCAATATAAAGGCACATACCAAGCTTCATCAAAATATATTTATAAATAAAGTTATACTTACTGCCCATAAGAATAACATCATATATCACAATGTCCATATCTTTACATAGGACTGTCTATGCAGGTTTGCTGCTGCTGGGGTATTTTATGTGAATATTAATAGATCACAACTAAATGAAGCCACGTACCAAGTTTTATCAATATATGTTCATAAATTTGTGAGATATAAAATGTTACTTCTGCATAAGTATAATTTTGGACAGAGTACTATGTTAGCACTTTCAATATCTCAGTAACCAATTGACCAACTGACCAATTTGTGTGTTTTAAGTTGAACCCGATGGTGCAATCTAAAATTTGATTATCAGAAATATTATATGTGTAAAGACAAAAACCCCTTTTTGGGGCACAAAACCCCCTTAAAACCCCTTTCGGATAGTGTAATCTGTCTGGTTTTCGAACTTGTTCAAATAAATGCTCCTTTTCACTTGTGTACCAAATTACATTAAGATGGGACCTATTTTACAAGAGTTATCGTGTTAACTTACATGTATACAAATTCAAACAAATGGTGTTTTTGGCATCTGGGTGCCTCGAAACAAAAAATTATCATGGTGCCGGGCTTTAGTCTTGCCATGCCACCTACGGTGATAACTTCTTTTCTTTAGGGAAAATTTGACAAAAGTTGTAACTCCAGCTGCATTCATTCATAAACTGTATTCCTTTTCAATAGTTGGTATTAAACCTTGTATATAGTAGACAGTGTTAGTCGCAAATAACTCCAGCAAACGTTAACACTTTCCATTTGTACATTCCTGTTTAGCATATTGCCTGTTATTGAATGTAGATACTCATTGGCAGGGCCGTACTCAGGGAGGGGCAGGGGGGACAACTGCCCCGGGGCCCGGGCCCGTCGGGGGTGGGGGGGACCAGGCCTGCTCAGGGGCCCGTGAAAGCTGAGTACGACCCTGCTCATTGGTCGATCGTTAATAGTGAGGTACACCGTTCATATTATTGTGTCGGTTTACCCAGATTTTTAGCTATCCAGATCAGGACTTAACTGTACTGAACCTTCTCTTTGAGAACTTTATAAGTAAGGTATATAAGTAGTTAATACCATGAACTGAGTTTTGTTGTACTTCAAAAATTCATCACTGTCTTTACATCTCTTAATCTCACCTTAGCACGACTTGTGATATTGATTTCAACATACACAAACGTAGTTTTGTAGGCATTTTATATATCTAGTTTTCTGAATCGTGTGAATTGCTTTACTTTACATGTGATAGCATAATTGGTTTGACAGTATAAAACAAAAAATGTAAATGATAGAATTTATTTCCACCTTTGCTTTTTTGTTTAAATTACAATAATTTAACTTTTATGTCAACGTGATGATGTTGTTTTACCCATCTTAAAATACTGTACTGTAACTGAAAAATGTTTAACTTTCTTTGGTATTTAGAAGAACATAATTTTGAAGCTTGTGCTTTGTCCTTTTCAGTGCCTGGACGGATGTATGAAGTTAAAGACATTTATCTGGAGCATATCCTGGAAGGGTAAGTTAAAAATAGTTTCGAAGCACATATTGTATTATTTGCAAGTTTAAAAGGAACATTTATTGAGACCAGTTGTTGATAGTAATGAACCGTTTTCTTAATATAAAGTAGGAACATAGTAAAAAATAACATAAAGGAAGAGAACTACAAATTTTATACTAGACTGATAAGCCCTAATGTAATTATCACCGTTTTTATAACGGCCATAATAAACAGACTATGTGTCAAGATGTACCCTCCTTGTAACCAAATATTTAGGCCCTAGCCTAGGGAATTGCCAAACCCAGTAAGCCTATCTCTCATTCAACTGATGGTAAATAGTAAACTTTAGGTTATCCTTTTAATATAAGTTAGTTAAACCAGGACACTCAGAAGCTAACCATATTGTAAAAATAATTACTGTAAACTATCATTATATCTTATTGTACTTACAGAAATAAGTAATCCAATAATCGTAGGCCTGGCTTATGTTGTATCTAACCTATTACCTAATAGACAACCTATTATATCTGTTCTGAAACAGAAGGTTTCAGAAGCAGAAGTTCCTGGTGGAAGAGGATCGTCAATGCATTCTTCTTCCATCACCGATTTAACAATTTGATAGCCTATAATTGAAAAATGAAATTATTTCTACTGACGTTTATTTACAAATTAAAACAATCCTGCGGCGTTAACAATATGATTTTAATTGCACAGCTGTAGCGAAACTAAACACTGCGCCAATTTGCTCGTGTCTTGCTCTTGGTTAGGCATTCATAGAATATAAACAAGTATAACCTTGTAAATAATATGACCCGGTATTATAACGTGTGTGACGTAAACATTAAAATTTTGATAAAATCATTTGATCTTGTGAATCTCGCAATTAGTGATTTACAACAGCGATGCGACAATAATTGTTAAGTTTAACAACTACAGTATAGTTACAGTTGTATTTTTATTCGCTTTATCTCTTTAAGAACTTCAGATTCTACGTCAATTGAAGATTTTTTAACAATACATTTTTTGGAGAGTACTATTTTGGCTGCACACCAAAAGGCCGTCATGATTTGACTTTCATCACCTACAACCTTGTCCCTGGTCATTGTGTAGTACCCCTTCTCTAGTCAAATTAAAACTTAAAGTTAGCAGGGCCTACAAGTGAGGAACAACCTAAATGTAATAATCCCACCTAAGTTGTTGCTCAGGAAAAATTCAAAAAATTCCGAAATTCACCCTTTAATCACACCAAAAATCAAAACTACATCAGTTTGAAAGGTTAGTCCTTTGTTTACATATTTACTGAATTAAACATAATACTACAAGGGCCCAGATTTGTTCTACATGTTAATTTAGTGGCAAATTTAATTTTTCCCCATGATCATGGTTCTACTATAACTAATTTTGAATTAGAGAGCTCTCCCTAACGATTACATTCTAATTAGGCGCCGTGTCGAGTCGTTCCCTACGGACTCCAGGACCCTGTCGATTGAAATATCGTAAAACTATGGAGAAATTAAATAAACAAATCCTTAAAGAAAAAACCTACAATTCTCTCTACAAAATAACTACCAAGTAAACTTGATTACGTTTACTATTTTATAGTTCAGTTACACGAAACAATTTCTACATTTACAAGAGTCCTTCAAACAAAACATTAAATAAAATAACCTTTACATATTGTAATTGAATTTAAAGAAAGAGTATATATATATATATATATATATATATATATATATATATATATATATATATGTAAGGTGAACAGTAACTCAGGCAATTCTGGATATTCATTAGCTTGAAGAAATAACTCGTAATAATTTCAACTGAAACAACTACAAAATTTAAAACAAGGCAATTTAGATTTTTAAACAGTTTGGCATACAAAATATGTATTATTATTCTTAAACAAATCATTTAGCTTTTAATTCTTTATCATCTCTTCCAAAATACTAGACTCTATTTAATTGTCATGAAAGAATTACAAAAATTACTTCGTTAACCTTTTAAATTTATGTATTCTCTAGGCTTTAAACATTTAATTATCATGAAAACAAACAAAAAAAACTCGGGACCGAGCGACGTGAAGTCAACTAGACACTCAAAACAACTCTAAAACCGACTCTGGAAAACATTTAGTATCTCGAACATCTCCCATTCCCAAAATCGCCTGATCGCATTGTACCATTTTCCAGGTCTCCTATTGGCTACTGCCTGTATTGTACGACATTAAAACAATTGCAATTTACCGAACCCCTCTAAGAGGCAAACATCCGACGCTACAGTAAAACCTTCTGACCGATTTTAAACCACATTTAACCTTTCAGTTATTTCAAACATTATTAAACAGTTAATTATTATTAAAGTGACATTATTATTAAACATTTTTATACTATAAAATCATGATAATAAGGTTATTAATCCTACTATACACAGAAACAAACTTTGAAACCAAAACTTTAAAACATAAAACTAAACTTGAAGTAAAAGTTACTTCAATTGGTCACGCTAATTCATTATTACATTACGTCTTCACTCAACGTCTTAAGACAGTTCGTAATCAACAGTGTTGCCAGACGTAATTTCAGACGCCAAGAAATGATTATTGTGTGTTCAAATCTAAATTTACTAAATTGTATGTTGCAGTAAAGACTGTACCGCTACAACAGTTAGAAAAATAGATTTCAGTTTTTTGCTGGGGTACTTTTTCTGGAGCAGTAGGATTGTTGTATTAACTATTATTAACCTTGAAATATTGCACAACTGAACTAGGCAACGGCAGCTCTGTACTGCAAACAGAATTGGGTAGATGTCCATTTGATGTGATTGATGAGCGTAGAGAAAGTAGACCCATTGCATTGGTTGATCAGGTCGACAGTTTAAACTGTTTGTACTTTTATGTTTCGTTATTTTTTAAATGAAGGACCGAAAGTATATTGCATTTGCATTGCTGAATTATATCTGTCATGGAGCTCTACCGATGCAAACTATGAGAATTCTAACATTGATCCTGGAAAGTTTTTGCTTTAAATTTACTTTTGTAAACAACTCTTTTCACTAATTTGCGTTTTAAATACTCGGCTCGAACTTCGAGCTTTTTTGCAAATTTTGAGCCGAGCCGAATACTGCAATATTCGGCTCGAAAAAGCTCGAATACTCGCACACCCCTAGTTACCTCTTCACTTGATCGTCATATTCAATTCATTTTGGTGTTAAATGAAATGTTTTGTCGTCCTCTAGTGAAATACAATGATGATTTATTTGGACTTTACCTATCGCTTCTAGTGTTTAAAACTACACTACGTTTCGGGAGGTAAGGAAACTCCTCCCGTTATCAAGTGAACCCTACTTACATCTAAATATCAAGTTCTTACACCTAATTAACCTATATTTTTTTTGGATTTTCTTTTTCTTTTACATTTTAATTTACACTAACACAAAAATAACAAATACATATACAAAAAAATCAAATACAATACACTAACACAACATTTATATACACGAACAAATGGAAAAAAACGAACACAAACAAACGGGAGGAGTTTCCTTTTCTCCTGAAACGTAGTGTAGTTTTAAACACTAGAAGCGATAGGTAAAGTCCAAATAAATTCAAATCCATCGCTATTATGAGTTACAAAAATACAGTACAATGATGAATTGCTTAATTTTGGTATTATGGATTCATAATAAATTGTTTCATTTTCAACTGCCACACTGTACATGTGTTCTCATTAATTTTTAAACAAAATCTAAATTCGACATTGTATGACACTAGAGGATGACAAAATCTTTAATTTGAAACCAAAATGAATTGTATGTGACGATCAGGTGAGGAGTAATGGAGGCACAAAGTTAATTGGTCTTATGGAACAAAGCTCTGAGATGTCGTCCGGCAACTTCCGGTGATGAAGACTCAAGTTTCAGAGTAGCCCATTTAATTTGTAAATGCTAGTTTTGGTTTTACTCCATTTCTCTACATTTTTGTACTAAGTTTTGTGTGCTTTTTCATGATTATTTTGATAAACAGCTCACTGGCTGATCTTAAATAATTTCTCAATACAGAATTAGTGGGCGTTCAACTTTGAAAATGCCAGGTCATAAATGGAAGTCACTGTAGCTGGGTAAAAATGGCAATTTGAAAATGAAATCGTGAACTTATTTGTTCATTATAAATTCTCTTAAAGATAGTAGTTGAAATTGGTTAAGTTTAAAGACTAAAAGTTTCTTTCTATTTCTGCATGATGTGATTTTTTTCAGAACTGAATATATGTCACCAGAAATGAGCATAATGAAAGAAGAGCAGGATGCCCTTGGATTTTTTGAAGGAAACAAAGGAGTGAGTCTTTCTTCACAGAGATCCCACTCAAGAGCTCCTGTTGTTTCCCTTGAAGAACAAATAGCCATGGTAAGATATCTGAAATATTTTGATGGACCCTAAGAATAACTAAAATCTATATAACTTAGCTGTATGCTGTATAACACTCATTGGTTTACGATGTTAAAGATGTAATTGATTATTTTAATCATGTGTTTTTCCAGATCGACCTGGATTCAAGAATCTGTGAAATAGACAGAATTCTAGGTACCGCTTTGAACACTGGAACAACAGAAGCACTAAAAAAACTAGTCAATTTTATGAGTGTTAACCAGACTCCAATTGACTACCAAGTGAGTTACCTCAAGCATTTAATATATTTTTAGAACTCAGGATGTGATTCTCAGATTGTATTTATTACCAGCTGCTTGTCATGGCTTCGCCTGCATAAAATGGTAAATGATAAAAAAATATAAACCAGTACGTGTATACATTACCTTATATGTTAAACAATGGTAAACAAATTTATGTTTAACAGAAACCTAATACTTCTTTTGTTATGTTATAACTTGTCATAACCTAAATGTGCAAAGAATTTATATGAATTTAAGAATCATTACTGCATTGCAGTTTTTTCCTAGGACAGATTTATGGAACCCATTGAAATGAACAATTTTTCTATGAGAATTGACACCATTTTAATCCTAATGGATGAGTAATCAAGAAATATTGTATGTTATATCATATTTAAGTGTTGTTTCTACAATTCCAGAATGAATTATCAATATTAATACATTATTTAATTATATTTAATCTATCTTTAAACTCATAGAATTTTCTATTCTAACATTCCATAAAAATATAGTATACCCTTTCTCTGCACTCTGGAAATGCAGAATCTAAAGTGAGTATTCAGGTTTTATTTCTCCATAATTCACCATTAGATTTTCAGACAAAATTTTCCTTGAATAATTAGTATTTAAGGACAAAAATTAACTTCACAGTTTATAGGAAGTTGAAAAAGTGACATATCCTGTTTTAACAATCATTACACGTTTTTTCAAAGGCCTAATTGTAATGATGTGATACTAAAATGTAAACATTTGTTCACAGCATCCAGAATGTGGACGGACAGCTTTAATGGCAGCTGCAATCTACAGTGATATCGATGCAATTGATGACTTAATCCACATGGATCCTAATCTGTCTGTTGAGAGCCGGGAAGGGAAAACGGCTATGATGTATGCAGAAGAGGCTGGAGACTCAGACGTTCTCGATTGGTTCGATGCCTACATGTAAGTATCACTTTAAGTGTTATTAGTCATGTTTCAATTTTGGTTTCATCATTTCTTGAGGTAAAGACCAGGGCCAAAAATTTACAGTTTTGCTTGGTTTAGGTTTCCTCAACTTTGTTCGAAATAGCAATCAGTCAGGTTAAAACTAGTGGTTTCAATCCCACAGCTGATTTTAAATACTAGGATTTCAGGATTGCTTTAGGCTTTCTTGGAGGGTCCCTTGATTGGTCTCGCAGGGTCCCCACCCAACCGTGAAACCTTGAATAAGCCATGAATTTTGTATACCGTGAAAAAACCTGGAATATGCCGTGAATTTCGATATCAAACCTTAAAAACATATAAAACTTGAAAAACAATAAAAAATATCTTATTGGAAAATATTACAGTTGTTTTCAGATAGGAAATGTACAACATAATTATTTAGTAAGTTGTTAATAGGGTGAATACTGCGTCGTCTGCCTACTTGCAGATTGCAGCTGTGCGGATGATTTAGGCCTGGTTCTGGTTTCCGTTTCCACGGTGCAAAGGAATTCGGGCGACAGTTGTTAAGTTGCTGGTGTTTTTATCACTGTCATCTGACTGTTGACTGGCACGTGTGTAAGACAGTTTAAACGTCTTCTTTACTGTATGTCAGTTGCCTATTGTTTTGCATTAGTCTGTGTTAACAAGCTACAGTAGACAGCTACTGTAACTATACAACTGTTGCGTCACTGCGTCAGTAACTCGCGCATTCCGTGTACACAGTGTGTTGTCAGCATTGCCAATTCTAGGGTAATTACCCTTGTCGGTGTTAATTTGGAACTTCGAAGGTATAAAGGGGTAATTTTACTAAAGCCTTTAAAAATATAAAAATTTATATTATATTATGTTTTATACTTATTATAATCAATGTTGTTTATTTATGATTAAATTACTAAATTTCTCTACTTTAATTACCCTTCCGATTTTCGTTACTCTGACGAATACTTACAAACTCCATATAACAGAAATAGTAAGGATTACATGTAGAGTGATCGTCTTATGTTAAAAATTTGGAAGAGCCACGAGTGCCAGGACGACAAGAAGTCCGCTAAGTTTCAGTAATGTCTGCAAGTTTTAACTTCGACCAGACAATAAATAACGAAAATAGAAAATGAGGATTATTGTCACCTGTCTCCGCCTACCTAATCCTAGCAGTTGATAGACTGAAAGATAAATAGCGTTAGCTGTTTTATAATTGCTGTTTATGGCTGTAAACGAAATTTCATCATCTGTTGGTCATTTATAGACTTTGATTTGTTAAGCAGCTAAAGACATAAATCTGTTATATCTCGCATGAAAAAAATTGAGACAAAAAACTGGCTGGCGTGTACTTCTATTTTCATTCTTTATTCTAAACTTAAAACATTAATGATACATCACTGACATCTGTTGGCGGCTCCCTCAAACCTATCAAATTCCAAGCATTCCTTTGTTTCATTAGCACTCTTTACTCAATTACAGGAGTTTAGATTTCGAGGGTATTTGAGGGTAATTTTGACGAGGACCGAGGGTAATTCAGGAAAAAATTATTTGCAACACTGAGCGAAGTAGAAACCTCCATCATCAGCAACCGATAACCAATGACTCACGACGACAAAAAAACAAAGATACTCTAATAGAGTTCTTTAGTTCTTATGTTTTTAAAGGTTGACTTTTATGGTATTTACTGTGACATCGTAATTGGAATGTGGGAAAGTTTTAACTAGTATTTGACCGATGCGCTGCGTCGTTGTTGTTTTACGACCGGTATAGGCTATGTTTTTTAATATTTTGACCGTGAAATTAACAATTTTTAGACCTTGAAAACCGTAAAAAACCTGTGAATTTGATTATTAAGTTTGAGTGGGAACCCTGTCTCGAGATTACCGTAAAAAACCTGTGAATTTGATTATTAAGTTTGAGTGGGAACCCTGTCTCGAGATTTCAGTAATCAGTTTTACGTTGGTAAGCATAAATATTTGTGTTCTAAGAAAACAGGATAAAATAAATTACTTCTCACAATACTACACAATATATTTACATTTAAACTGTACTTCCAAACCCCGTCAGAGAATCACAAAGCTAATTCTCTGATTGGGCCGGATGATGACCGGTATGACTGGTGAAATTGATTGCCTTGTAGCATCCTTTTTTTGTATATTTAAGAAATTCCTGCTAACATTATCCATTATTGATTAGTGAAACAAAGTTTCCGGAATCTGGATTCTGTTCCCATCTTCAGGTGGAAGAATACCTAGAACATAACAAAATTAGTGCCACAATCCAGGAAAAGCTGGGAAAAATTCATATCAAAGCTAAAACAGAGAACTGTAACAGCAGTCAAAACAAAATTAAACACACAAGTCACACACAAAAAATCAAATGCACAAATGAGACAACACTAGTTCACAAATATACACGGCGGGTGCTCAAGCTTTTTGTATACTGCCATCTTATATGTTAGGGTAGTATAAGTGTAAATATATTTTGTAGTGATGTGAGACATAGTTTTTTTAAATTGTGTTTAATTTTAACAACTAAAGATTCAAACTCTTGATATGAAAACTGTTGTGGTTGTTAAATAACTAAACATTATTAAACCTTAAAATTTGTAGTAGGCTATTTCAAATTTTAATATACAGGTGTCACAAAAATGTATACCGGTAGTGTGCTATGCAGAACCAGATTCTACATTCAAAAACAGGTCGAAAATATATAGTAACATTTTTTTTTTATTTCGGCTTAGTTTAGCCGTAATCCGCCATATTGTATTTTTTTTAATAATTAATAATTCAAAAACCCTTGGGGATATTTTTATGAAACTTGGTATAAACTTTGAGTTTTGTGTAATTAAAATGTTCCAACAATATTTTTTATCAAACTTATCAAATTTCAAAATGACGGAAATTTAAAGGTTTCAAAGTCAAATTCCATGAGTACTAGCAGCTAAAACAAAATGTTAAAAGACATAAAATTTAAAGCACTTTTTAATCCAAATCCAATGACTCTTTGATGGTAAAAATGGATAAATAAATAAAAAAGTGTTAGTAATTTTTTATAATAAATTTCAAAATCGCGGCCATACAAAAATTGTAATGTCAAATTTCATGAAAACTAGCAACTAAAGCAAAATTTTACATGGCATAAAATTTAAAGCACTTGTTATTAGATGATCAAATGCACGAGGCAATTTGACTTTGAAATTTTCAAATGGCTGCCATATTGAAATTTATTATTAAAAATTACCAAAACCTTTTTATTTATTAACTGATTCATACGGTTAAAGTGACATTGGATTTGGATTAAAAAGTGCTTTAAATTTGGATCACTGCTGTCGTAAATGAAGGAAGCTATTAATAAAATTAACTCGGACTGAATTAATTTATGCAGTGCTAAAAAGTAATATAATTTTAATCAAAGTGCTAATTCAAAGTTACAGAATACTAGTCAAGTCTAATTGTAGCTGAAAATGTGTTAAAAGCTAAACCAGAACAATCAGAATAGCATACAGCAACAGGACAAAATATGGTAAACATGCTAAAGATGGCTTATTATTAAGTTGGCATAACCATACAATATTTATTTGTAGCTTAAAACATCATATAAGGTACTGAAAACAATATTGGAATGGCCTACAGCATCGTTAAAACA
Organism: Allygus modestus; assembly: GCA_963675035.1. NCBI lineage: Eukaryota > Metazoa > Arthropoda > Insecta > Hemiptera > Cicadellidae > Allygus > Allygus modestus. The sequence continues at coordinate 132,569,029 of OY776113.1, read as the reverse complement.
AATATACAAACTTTAATAAATCCCAGTAATTCGTGAAATAATCAGAGATTAATTAAATCCAAATATCATTCAACTGGTACACAATATTTAAAATCCTTAGTTAAGCTATGGTTCCACAGACTGTGGAATTTACGGCAGGAAGTGCAAAATTTTCTGCTGCGGAGATTCTGCCACGTAAAATCCGGAGAGGTGGTTCCTGTGACTCCGTAAATAACGGTGCAGTAATTCATTTGTGTCCAAACTAGTGACGAGTATGGATAGGAAGAGGAAAGCCCTCGTGGCTTTCATGCTATATGATGACATTGATGATGATGTTGTCGATCTTTTGTCTTTTCAGTGCCAACTCATAGTGATCGAAGTGATATTTTTAAGAATCGGGAGAGTGAAGGAGCTTACAAAATACTCGTTCGTAGACATTTGGTAGACAATGAAACTAAATTTAAGTGCTACTTCCGCGTGTCGAAAGACCAATTTTTCTTTTTGGTTAAATTACTTAAAGATTACTACTATTTTTATTATTATTTGTTTAGTAAAACTACTAGAATACCCTTAAAAATTCATTTTGTTTATTCACTGACATGTGTTGATCAACGATAATTTTATTTTAAAGATACATTTTTTTAGGTATATTGCACACATATTTGTATTGTTAAAAGCATCTATTTTCAATAAAAAGGCGGAAGCTTTTCGATGCACAATACTTAATATTACAACAAAAACTGCCCAGTCTCAATGATAGAAGGCTTCTCTCCGCTGGCGGATTCCGGACGGGCACTGCTCTCAGACCAGTATGATTTGTCCGCCGGGCGGAACCGAACATTCCGGATGCGTAAACGCACGACAGTGGAACCAGTCAACAGGGAACTCCATTGAACCAGTGTCGTTATAATTACGCAGCAGAAAATTTCGCACTGCCCGCCGTAAATTCCGCAGTCTATGGAACCATAGCTTAATATGGCACAACCTAGTCTGAGTACATTATGCAACGTCAACAGCTCATTCAATAAAATATTCGAAAAATAAACTTAAGATTAGCAAGTTTTAAATAAAAGATAATTTATTACGTTATTTCCTTTAGTAAAAGACCAAAAGAAATTCAACAATGATTCGTTAAATTATTCTAAAAATAATCAATCGGAGAACATTAATAAAACTCAAGTAAAATACAGTTTAATAAGCATTCATAATCGTAAACAGTTATCGATAGCACTGCACTTCGTTAAAGATCAAAAATAGTTGAGATGAAATCGCATACAAGTCAAAGAAGGGACAATCCCTACCTTAAGACGAACGGAATTTTGAGCCCCAAAAAGAGAACTGGTGGCTCAGAGTGGGCGAATAAGGAAACGTTCCTTAACAATCAGACCGCAATCATCATCCCCATATTTGTTCTCTGCATAATTGGTCGAATTTGCGGTCCTTGACACGGTACGTAGATTTGAACGCTGCGCGGGAGCACGTAAGGAAAGCTGCGGGGGAACCACAGGTAGGAGGGAGTGCTGTGGGCGAACCACAGAAAGGATGGTAGACCTAATAGTTTGGAATGGGTAATTATTAGTATTAAGCTACACTAGCACAATTATTCCCTATTACGTGCTTTACTACCATGCAGATAAACTAACAACTTTACCAAACTGCCCTACCAGACCTGATTCGTGCTGCGGGCGTACCACAGTAAAGATTTGTGCTATGGGCGTACCACAGTAGGAGTCGTGCTATTGGTGTACCACAGTAACGATGCTGTGGGCGTACCACAGTAAGGAGACGTGCTATGGGCGTACCACCGTAACGAGGCTGTGGGCGTACCACAGTAGGAGTCGTGCTATGGGCGTACCACAGTAAAGATGCTGTGGGCGTACCACAGTAAGGAGTGATGGTTGCTGTGGGCATACCACTGCAAGGATTGGTCATTGCTGTGGGCGTACCACAGCAAGGATTGATCGTTGCTGTCGTAAATGAAGGTAGCTATCAATAAAATTGACTCGACCTGAATTAATTTATGCAGTGCTAAAAAGGAGTATAATTTTAATCAAAGTGCTAATTCAAAGTTATAGAATACTAGCTAATTCTAATTGTTGCTGAAAATGTGTTAAAAGCTAAACAAGAACAATCAGAATAGCATACAGCAGCAGGACAAAATATGGTAAACATGCTAAAGATGGCTTATTATTAAGTTGGCACACCCATAGAATATTTATTTGTAGCTTAAAAAATCGTATAAGGCACTGAAAACAATATTGGAATGGCCTACAGCATCGTTAAAACAAATAAACAAACTGTAATAAATCCCAGTAATTCGTGAAATAATCAGAGATTAATTAAATCCAAATATCATTAAACTGGTACACAATATTTAAAATCCTTACTAATGTGGCACAACCTAGTCTGAGTACATTATGCAACGTCAACAGCTCATTCAATAAAATATTTGAAAAATAAACTTAAGATTAGCAAGTTTTAAATAAAAGATAATTTATTACGTTATTTCCTTTAGTAAAAGACCAAAAGAAATTCAACAACGATTCGTTAAATTATTCTAAAAATAATCAATCGGAGAACATTAATAAAACTCAAGTAAAATACAGTTTAATAAGCATTCATAATCGTAAACAGTTATCGAGAGCACTGCACTTCGTTAAAGATCAAAAATAGTTGAGATGAAATCGTATACAAGTCAAAGAAGGGACAATCCCTACCTTAAGACGTGAAGCAAGCTCCTCACGGCACTGTGTCGAGCGATGAACTGACCGTAGACGCCGGCCGCCGCGGGTCATAGGCGGGGGAGTCGCTAGTGCGCAGGGGAGGGGTGAGGTCTGGTTGAAAGCAATAAATCAGTCGGCTGACCAACATTATTTCTTTGAGTCATTATCTTACAACCACGTTTTTCCCCATTATGAATTTATAAAAAACAGAGAGTTATTTGAATAACGTTATACATACCTTCACAAAACTATTCCTAGCGTGGGTAAAATAGTATTTTGTCAAAAATACAGCAGTTTTACTGGAATGGTGGTATTTTACAATCTGGCAAAACTATCTACATTGTCACTCGTTATTTAACTTTGGCGCTTGTTTGAATTCGTCCGTCCTTTGAAACTTAAGTAAATGCAATTGAGTTTAGATTATGCGTTTTTATTTCAACAGATTTTGAAATGATGGCTCAAAATAGGATGGAAGAAGAATTAATAAGATTGTAGATCATCCATGTTGGTCATAAAAATTGGTGTATAGGCTGAGTTTTAATCATTGAAACATGTCGCATTGCATCAATTAGAATCTAAATTCTTTGAATCCCATTGTTGCATCGAATCAAAATAAAATTGCTGCATTGCACACCCCTAGATTTAAGGTCACTTAATGTATTAATTCTTGGGAGTTACTGAAGGATTCAGTATTTATAATTGCAACGTTGAATATTTTATTCCTATAGTTGCTTGTTTTTAGTTTACCATTTTGTCCTTTATTTTTTTAATAACGACATAATCTTGATAACAACAGATCATTATCAAGTAGCTGACTGGTGCAGTTTACTAATAAACTTCAGAAGAATCTATCATTTATATCATGTTGTTATGTTTTAGGATCAATATCCTATACTCTAATATGAGTAAGGTTTGCTTGCTTGCTTGCTTGCGTCCGTGTGTGCTTGGTTGCAACTCTGATCTCAAAAACGGCTGCAACGATTTCCTTCTAATGTTGAAAATAACTCATTTCTGGCAATACAGGTTTTAGACAGGTCTCATCCCCAGGAAAAGTCAAAGAATGTAAAAAAACAAACATAAGTTAAAAAATTAACATGGGGGTTATAGAGTTGAAAATCAAAACAAAAGAATTGTAACAGCTGTTCATAATCAACTAGGGAACTTTCAAAGTAATACTCGTGTAGTTTATAATATAATTCTTAACATGTGGTTTCCTGAGAGAAGTGACTAAAACTGTTGACTGAAAATTGAATATATCGAGTGTTCATATCCGAAATAAATCAAAAGGATATTGAGCTGTAAATAACATCTGGAGTGACCTTAAAAATGCAGAAAATAGGCTATAAAAATCTGCTAAATAGTTGGGGGAAGTGGTGAAATATTAAATATTACTCCAAGTCATCTAAACAAAACTGGCTGGCCTTCCCCGAGCAAAGCTCGGCCCCTCAGGTACTTTTCCCTAAAAAGTTAGAATAGTTTTTTATGTTCATAATTAAAGCAATCGATTTGAGTTTATAGATTTGGTAAAATATATACAGTCGACCCTCTAATCCGGACACCTGTCCGGATTAAAAAAATTCCGGACCATCCGGCGGTTTTTTACTTACATAAATTACAACCTGTAATAGGGAATCTATAATCATAAACACATTTTAAGACAATTATAAGTGTACGGTACTTACCGAAACATTTCGGGGCATTGCTACTAACTCGTATCCTCATTTTTTGTGACATCGATAAAAAGAAACTTGACACCAGACAATAGGAAAGAACAGAAAATTATAGAGCACCACAGACAGCACACACTCTTTAATGTATACATTTATTTTATGAAGAAACAGAGCACAATTTTGGGTTCATAAAATTGCCCTAAACGAATAAATTTGAACCTTAAAAATAATTAAAAAACTTGGCTTTATGATATTAAAAGAAATCTGTTATTTTCTTCTGCTTCTTTACTTCAATGGTTTTCTTGAACGCATAATCACGCCACTTCTGTAGAAACATAACATCCACAGCTGATGCGCCAGGCTGTTGTTCGACGTAGGTAGTTGCCAGTTCCAGTGCTGCCCTACCCTCTGCATGAGTCAAAGTTCCCATACCATTTCCCGCTTCACTATCATCCTCGTCGTCCTCTTCTTCTTTTTCTTCCTCTTGATGAAGCACTACCTCAACGGTTTCGTCATCATTCAGGATTTCACTAGCCAGTTCATCATTAGCTCGTGAAATCCATTCCACAACGTCATTCTCATTAATACTAGCAGAATCAGGCAGTCGTAAATCCTTTAAAATTGACTGGTTATCATCAGGTTCAGTTGCATGAATATTAACCCCAATTGTATTTAGGTTGTCTTCTTGCTCTTCTCAACGAGAGTTTCAACATCTGGCCACAATTTTCTCCATGATTTGGTAAACGTAGATGATGGGATTTCATCATAAGATTGAGCAGCGATATAAATTACGTCCTTCATGTTAATTTTCTTGAGCGTCTGGATGAGACCTGCATTGTCATTACCATCCATTTTATCCAAAATTTCTGAAAGAAGCTTCCTCCGGTATTTCCTCTTAAAGCATTCGATTACACCCTGGTCCATGGGCTGTGCGATTCTTCTTACGTTTGGAGGCATATATAAAAGCTTTATGCCACTGTGACCATCACATTCGAGGTCTTCCTCTGGATGCGTAGGGGTATTATCAAGCACAAGAACTGCTTTTACTGGCAATTTCATAGATGTCAAATGTTCCAGACATTGCTTTTACAGACGGAACGAATCGAGCCACGAACCACTCCTTAAACAAATAAGAATCCATCCAGGCAGACATTTGTGACCTGTAATAGACTGGAAGGGAAGACATGTTTAAGTTTTTAAATGCTCTAGGTTTGGCTGACTTTCCAATCACAAATAGTGGCATCTTGTGTGTCCCAGTTGCGTTTGAGCATAGCGCAACAGTTATCCTTTCTTTATTTACTTTATAGCCCGAAGCAGACTTTTCTTGAGGAGTGGCAAAGGTTTTTTTATGCAAAAGTTTGTAGTTAAGGCCGGTTTCATCTATATTGTACACTTGTACTGGGGTTAGTTTTTCACGCTCAATGATACGCTTTAATTTTCAGAAAAATCATTGGCTGCTGGTTGGTCAGCTGAAAGCTTCTCCCCGCAAACTCCAAGGAAATGCACTCCATGCCGTTTTTTCCACCTTGTTAGCCATCCATCGTTTGCTGAGAAGTTTCCTTTTTCCCTAGTTTTGAATGTAGAACAACGGCCTTTTCTTTTAGAATCGGGCCATTTATAGGTGTCCCTCTTCTCCGTTCCTGCATAAACCACAACCATAATGCGTCATCAACACGTTCTTGATTTGGTTTTTTTTAGGTAGATCGAGTAGAAAGGACGGATTCTGTTTCAATTTGCGTACAAAAATCCTCGATCGATTTCCTGTTTTTCCCCCAATCATAAACCGTGCTTTTTCCAACATTGAACTCCCTACAAATACTGTGAACTGATTCACTCTTGTCCAAACGTTGTAAAATGTTAAGTCTATCTTGCATTTTAACCGTATTATGCTTCCGTTTTTCACTCATTTTTGAGAATTCTTCTGCCAATCATAAACCGTGCTTTTTCCAACATTGAACTCCCTACAAATACTGTGAACTGATTCACCCTTGTCCAAACGTTGCAAAATGTTGTTTATTTGCATTTTAACCGTATTATGCTTCCGTTTTTCACTCATTTTTGAGAATTCTATGGTAAACAAATTAGAGTTACTGAAACTACAATTTCACGAAACAAAAAACTCACTTATACCTCACATTTAAAATTACTGAAACACACAAAAATATCAGTAGCAGTTATTAAAAACAACAACTGTATGATGATCCGAATCAAACGCAATCGTAAGCCGAACTGAGGATATTTGTTTCCATGTAGGCCGGAAATAAACAGACACGCTCAATCCTGTCGTTTTCGGCCGTGGGAAACCTGGCGCACGCTCATGACTCATTTCCAAGAAGTAGTCCGGACCATCCGGCGTCCGAACCATCAGAGTCCGAACGAGAAGGAGTCGACTGTATTTGTTAATGAGTAGTTGATGATAAATATGTAAAATCATAACTATCCTTATATGTTCTTATCATTGATATATGTTTAATTCTTAATTCCAATTGCTATTTATTATAAGGCGAATGTAACACAATATTTGATTTCAGGGAGTACTGTGAGCAGAAGAGAGCCACAGCTGCATCTGTCCCTGCTGCAGACAGTGAAGTGTCTCCAGCAGTTCAAGAAATAGTTGACATGTATGAAAAATGTCACATTAAGAAGGACATAGACGAGCATTTGATTCTTTGTATTTTGAAGACAATTCATGATGATGGTAGAGAAGGTAATACAATTTATATGAACTTATATCCCCTTATATTGTATTAAACACATAGGGTAGGAGAAGGTTTTTTTTTGGATTTTTTGGAGTATCGAATTTACGATTCGTAGTACCTGAAGGGCTGGTGATCTTTCCATCCCCCATCAGCTCAGACCCCTCCATTTAGGGGTGCGCAATAGTGGTTGTTTGGATGAAATCGAGTCAAATTTTGCCAATTATAGGGGTCTATTTGGTGCACCAAAAAATTGGGACCGGTGGGATACAAATCAAACTATCATCTTAAGTGCGGTATGAATAACATTGCCGGTACGAAAGTGGGTTTAGCATAATCTACAGTTATTTTTCCAAATCGAGGCTTTACTGTTTCTGTAACTCATTTTCTATTTTTTTAAATTTTGCTGTCCAATGTGACTCCCTTCATTGACGTGAGGGTGTTGCTTTGCTCTCATCAGTCTTACAACTAACGGTCATGAATATCGAGGTACGTTTACAGCATTGATAAAATTTGCGTGACAAATAATCGTTTTTTAACTAAACTAAGGGCACATAAATATCAACATTATGTGGGTGTAGAGTAGGGGTCTCCAACCTATTTACCCTAAGGGCCAGATGATAAATCGTTGGAGATCAAGCTGGCCAATAACATCCGGGAGGTTTGGGGGGTATGGAATACCCCCCCCCCCAAGGAGTAGGGGGTCTGGGGGTCCTCCCCCTAGTGGCCTAGTGTTCAAGGCGACGGACTGTAGAACTATGGCAGCGGCCCTGTCTGTTGTGGTGTCCCCGAAAATGTTGTAAAATTTAGGTGTTAACACATTCAGTGCGGTATAGATGATGTAAGGTTCACCCAGGAGCTGAAAATTTGTATTCGCTAAAAACATAGGTAATACATGTAGAAACAATGTTTGAGTGTTAAAAAAAATATTTAGGTAGTCCTTACCTGTAATTAGTGCCGATACATTTTTGGATCTCATGAGGTCCACCTGCAGTTTTGGCTCGGCGCAATAGTAGTAGGCGCCTGCCACGACGCAACATGCACCACAATCCCACGCGACTAAAGCACACTATTCACTGGAATGCACTATTATTTCCTTCTAGAAACGTAAACAAACAAAAACAGAGCACGGATAAGAGACAGGGTGTTGGTAAACAATTTGACAGTGAGCGCCGTGGAAGCGCCCCCCGCACCATCGAGGGGCGGGAACCAGAAACTTACCTTAGTGCGAGTATTGTAAGGGAATAGACAAACTCGAGACGAAGTTTCATTCATCCATCTGCAGTGGCTGAGACACAGTATTCCTTTGAAAACAACATTAGACGTTGGATCTCATGAGGTCCAACCGATCGACTGGCAAGGCCAGCTTGGACCTCATGAGATCCACCCGCACTGAATGTGTTAAATGGTGAGTTTTAAAGCTATTGTAGTAGTTTTTTTTAACTTTGATGATTCCCTTATTTTAACTTTGTTCAAATTGTTGTTGTGAATTTTAAGTAGTTGTGACAAACTGTACAGGACTGAACAAACTGGATACAGTTTTTACTGATTTAAACGTTTTTCAAGGCTCAGTATGTTACACTTGCCTAAAAAAAATCGTAGTTACTAAATCAGCAATTTTTGAAACTTTTTTTAAAAAGCTTAAAGTTCTGTAACTAGTAACTGGCCAAGTTGAGTGCTTCCTGCCCTGTCCCTACTTCACTGCGTACACAATTTTACATGTTCACATTTCTTCTGTCAACAGCTCCTTTATACAAATATAAGGAAAAGATCTAAGTTTACTCACAGGAGGGATCGGAGACGACTGAAACAAGAGCTTTACAGTGGTTGAGAGTAAAACTGTGAATGTTGAATAAAATTATATATCTATTTTTAATCAATCATTCAGTATTATATATTGGGCGAACCGCGGGCCGGTTAACAACTGTTGGCGGGCCGCATGTGACCGCGGGCTGTTGGTTGGAGACCCCTGGTGTAGAGGTTAAGCGGCCGTGTAATAAGACTATCTATTTTCGATTCAACGATAGTATAACATTTTTTGTAGTAGGTAGATCACTGATTTCATAATGACACTAACCTCAAATGGGCAGGCCCCTCTCAAATATACAATAATGCTAGAATCGCCAAATCTGTTGTGTATACGATAAAAATACCTTAACAATTAGCAAGTTACATCACTTTAGCTTAGTACAGTGGAACCTCGATAACTCGAACCTCAGGGAGAATGAAAAAATTTGGTTATAAAATGTTTTGAAATATTGAGGTTTGACTTATCAAGGTGATCTTACACAGACTTCGACTTGGGAGGGTCATGGTAACACAATCCACAACTCTATCCCCAGTTAACTAACTGGATATCAACTGAAATGCTCGTTGGATTAAAATTTACACACTAGATTTGGATGAAGTTTGGATGATTTAAATAGTGTTTATTTAAGTTATAATGTTTTAAGGAATTTCCCCTATAGGGAAGAAGCTATTACCGTAGGTCTCATGGTAAGACTTAAGCCCGAGACCATGATAACTTTTTGTTTTGAGGTCCCCAGATGCCAAAAACACTTTTCGTTCAAATTTATATATACATATATACATATATACAAATTTGAACAAAAAGTGAAATACAAAATGCAATATGGCAGTTCACAATACTGCCCCTGCTGAGCACAGATGTGTTAATATATATATATATATATATATATATATATGTGTGTGTGTGTCCTTGAATGCGATAACTTGAGTAAAAAACGTCCGATTTCGATGAAATTTGGCTCAAATGTATAAAGTGACATTCATGACTAAGTTTGAAAACCAGAAAAATCAGACCATGGGTAAAGGGGGGTTTATGGGGGTTTTAAATTTTCCAAAAATCAGTTTTTTGCATTTTCCACCCTAAAGTTTTTAAAAACTTAATTTTGGTTTTGACCATGTTATAGAGCTTAAAAAAAATTATAGTTTTTTTAATTATTAACCTAGATTGAGTGGTTGCGGAGAAAATCCAAAAAACCTACTCATAAAATCTCCCATGTTAATCTTATGGGAAAAAGGTTTTTGGTTTTTCCTCAGTTCATTTCAATGTAAACTTCACATTTGCTTTTACCAATCAGTTCAGCTCCACAAAACAATCATTTTGGTGTTTAAATTGTGATTCTACGTCCAACCGTTGCAGAGATATTCAAAGTGCTAATCACAGTACTTTGTCCAATGTTATCCTTATGGAGAATAAATAAAATTTGATATCTCGATTATTTATGAATGTATATTGATGCAGCTTGGTGTGGCTTCACGTAGTTCTGGTATATTGATATTTGCACAAAAAAAGATTTTTTGTTCACTATCCCTGTAGCAGCAAACCTGCTTACTCAGCCCCCATGTTTTTCTTATGGAGAATAATTCAAATGTTATATAGCGCTTATTTATGATTGAATATTGATGAAACTTGGTATGTGGCTTCGCCTAGTTAAATTCTGTTTATATTTCCATAAAAACAATTGTTTGTGTTCCTTGTTTCAGCAAGCCTACGTACTCATCACCAATGTTATTCTTATGGAGAATGATTAAAATTGTATATATCGCTTATATGTGAATATATTTTTATGAAACTTGGCATGCGGCTTTATATGGTATTAAGACATATATTATGCATTGGAAATTCGCTGAGTACGCAGGTTTGCTGCAACGGGCGTATTTAAATATTTTATATTCATCATTTGGTTTTTTCAGGTGCAGTGTTGGTATTTCTGCCGGGTTATGAGCACATTATGTGTGTAAAAGACACGATTCTCCAAAATATAAGCACCTTCAAAGCACCTTTGGATATACACATTTTGCACTCCAGAATGAAGGTATGGTAGTTTTTTCCAAATTATTCCCACACATCCATGCAAAATTTTATCTTCCTACGTCAAAAATAGTTTGAGATGTAAAAATAACAAATAGACTTGAGAGACGGAAAACAAAACATTTTAGAATCTATGTTTATAGGAACTTTATCAGTTATTTTTACCCCTAAAACGGGATGCAAAATTTTTGGCACGTACTTTACAGACACCCACTTATTTATCTCTTATGACAAATCAAAATGGCAACTAAACATTTTACAAACATGTCTATAATTATTCAACATGTTTGAAAGGCCTCTGTTGTTAAATAGACCTAGCTAGTGTAATGTGCACAATGTAATGTTGCCAGTATTGTAATTAGGGATGGACAGAATTAGGTTTTGTGGAAGGGATAGGATTTTTTAATTCCGCCAAAATTTTGGGAAATCCCTGGACAGGAACCTTAAATGTTTGACAATCTGCACAAAAAATATATGGAATTATGTAGTCATTAATTATTAGTCATAGAAAAACTATCAGTGTACTCAACTAAAGTAAATTTAATTTTATCTCATTAAAAAATCATTTGTTTAAAAAATATTACATTACATTTATGCAATATTAACTTTTTCATACAAAAAAAGAAAACTTCATATAGTAAAAGAATTAGGACTTAAAAGAAGAATTTATTTTAGGGATTCCGGTTCTCGGTCTTGGATCCATCGTTTCGACGGCTAAATGAATATTTAACTGGACGTCATTTTAACATCGGCTGTAAATGACGAAACATGCTGAATTATATCGGCCTAAATTGACAACTGCACTACGTAATATATGATAAAATTAGCGACCACACCACTTGAGGATCACAATGCTATAAATCAGACCCTAATGACGTTTGTGCCACAGTTCCCTGGAAAAGGTGTCTGGACCAGGTATCATCACTATAATCGATGACCGAACCATGTGGTATCAGCCGTAGTTTACGAACACAATGTGTGATATTGGCCGTAAATTTCAATCTTACAAGCTAAATTTTACTGTCAATGACGCTTGCATCATTGCCTAGTTTTGGCTGTAAATTACAATCGTTCTGCACTAAATTAGAAAATAATTGTGTTTGTGCCGCAATCCGCGCGGTAAAAGATGACCAGACTTCGTGATATCGGCCATAACAGATGACCAGACCACTCGTACACACTGTCTCAGAAAATAATCCCATTCTGAAATGAATTAAATCCCACAAAGTAAATGGGGTTATTTTTTCCCGAAATTTTGAATCCGTCCATACTTTATTGTAATGATTGCCGCTCAATGTATAATGTAGGTCCTAGTACCTAATTTAATTGGCTAAATATTAGTGTATATTTTTATCTGATTATGCTGTGTAAAATACTGACAAACAATGTTTTTTAACAGTCAGTGGATCAGAAAAAGGTATTTAACCCTCCACCCCCAGGACACCGTAAAGTGATCTTGTCAACGAACATTGCCGAAACTAGTGTAACAATCAACGATGTCAGTTTTGTCATTGATTGTGGCAAAATCAAAGAGGTGAGACAATGTCAATGTATCTTATCTATATTACAACTTCATGCTTGTTTTGGATTACAAGTTAAGCAGTGCTATAATAGGGTCGATGTAGTCGGTTTAAAACTAGTGTACAAGAATAGGTCACATGACTATTTTAAGCAGTTTTCATTTACAGTCTAAATTTGATATAAAATGTTTTATAATGTTTGTGAAATAAACTCTAAAAGAAATGTCAAGCTAATTTTACTGCTAAACTTTTATTCAATGTTAAATAAAAACTTATATGTTCTAGATTATAGAGTATTCTGATAACAATCTAATCTCACAACTGTGCATTAAATTGTCCTTACATTTCTGTTTGAAAGATTAATCATCATCTTAATTACATTATTTATGAATGGCCATCTTATGCAAGTTTTAGTGGAATTCACAGGTGTGTCTTTGTTGTTACAGCTGAGTTACAACACAATGAATGGAGCCTACACGTTGGAGTGTGACTGGATCAGTCAGTCGTGTGCTCAGCAGAGAAGGGGCAGAGCTGGCAGAACCAAGGAAGGAGTGTGCTTTCGTCTATACACCAAAAAAAGATATCTCTCACTGAAGCCATTCAAGATTCCCGAACTGATGAGAGAACCGATTGCGGTATGATTCGGTTTTGTATCTGACGTTAGACCATCAAGAACGTTTAGAAGTCTCACAGGTTTATCTTAGAGAATGATTGAAGCTTATTTTATAAAACACATCCTTTTCCCTAGCTTTCCATAGCTAACATGCAAGTACAGTTGTATGGTTCGCGCTGAGTTGTATTTAACCCTTTGAGGATGCCTATGACATCGTTTGCGCCATCATGATTGCGTAGTCTAGTCGCGCGAGTGGCAGTGTTCCCCCCAGTAATGTAGGGTTAGGGTGGCCATACGTACTATTTTGAACAGAACAGTTCCGTTATTTCAAGTTTTTAACGTTGTCACAACAGTTTCTGGAAATGTCCCAATTTAATATATATTTAAATATTTTTAAGCATTTTTTTTACCAAAACTATTTTAAAACACATAACTAACACAGGCATAAATAGTTAAACAAATAATGAGCCACCGTAACCTAAATCTTTGGTTAAAGGTTGGTCATTTTCATCCTTAAATTGACCAGAACACATTGTTATCCTTGAAAACGTTTAAAATTTCCCCTTTTTGCTTCTGGGGCCCCCCAACAAAAAAAAAATTATTTGTGGCCACTTGTGTAGGGTAGCCAGGTCGCGCGTCGGGCAGCCACAGTCCCAACTGTTGTAAGTGGTCGAATAGCACATGGGACAGCTGCTGTTTTTTTTTAGGAGTGGCCGAGTAGTGTTTTTTGTTTTTCAATTGTTGAGCATAGTTCACACTTTCGGAAAGTCAGGGAATTTGAAAAAGCTCAGAGAAAGTCAGGAAAACGTTGGAAAAACACCAAAAGTTAGGGAAAGTGCTTATTATTTTATACAAGTCGGGGAAAAATTTTGATTTTAATCGTTAACTCAAAGCACTACTGTGCAAAAATCAAAATTTATTAGAAAAAAAGTGAAATTTTAGGGAAAATTAACTTTTATGGTTAGAAAAAGTCAGGGAAAATCATCTCTTTTGGTCAGGGAAATCATCAACCAGATAAAATTGTAAACCATGTTCAGTATTTGAGCAACTACTCAATTTGTTCCTTACAAAAAAAAATAAACCACGCATAAGACCACGGTTGGTCTGTTACCTTAGAAACGGTCCGGTAGTTCTAAATTTTTATTTGTTGTCTAGGATGGTAAGTAAGTGTTTAAAATGCAAAATGCACAATTTCCCCCCCCCCTTCGCGCCTGCCGCCATATTGGAGAAATCAAAAAAATCGGGACTATCTTGAGATTTTCGCCTACATCTCCGTTTTGGTGCGTTTTAGCGAAAAAAAGAGTTATAGTCAATGTTGTAGACAATTAAATTTCCTATAATTTATGTTTAATATTTTGTTTCTAGGACTTATGGTTACTGAAATATTCACTTAAAAAAAGGAAAAAAATCACATTTTTCTGAAATGTGCCAAAATTCTAACTTTAGATCGCTGTAATTCAGTTATGGCCTATTCTAGAAAAACAAGTATCTCAATAAAATATGTAAAGAATTTAATTCCCTACAAAATGCATGTAATTTTTTTAGCCAACCATACGAATTGGGGGTAAGTATAAAAATTAAAACAATGGGTATATTGCTTTTTTTCGCTTTTGTGACTCCACATTTAATCAAAAGAAAATGCACGAATTATTTTCCAGTTTTGGCGTGACAGGGTGTCTACCAGTCGGAAAAAGTCGGGAAGTCAGGAAAAAGGGGGGATTTTTTTAGGGTCGGGAAAAGTTGTGAACAAGTCGGGAATTTGAATCTTAGTCGGGAAAAACGTACAAACTATAAAAACGAGTTCGCACGCAGCACGCTAACATGAGGGAAGTGAATTTCCGCATTAAAACCTTTTGAAAAATCAAATAAAGGGTTTAAAACAACACTGGTAACATTTTTTTGAAAAATTGAAAATGTTATATTTTGGCTGTTCTGATGCTCCTGGTTATATTTAAATTCACTATTAGGATGGCAGTGGTGTACATTATAAGGTTAGGAGGAGGTATAGTCAGGATAACACGTTGGTATAGGGGTATTGGGGGTGATAAAACTACATCAAGATATGAAAAACAGCCTTTTCCGGTATAAAATCCCCATAAGACAACGTACTGTCTTAAGACAATTAACATTTTCTTTAATAACTCAGTAAATACCTGTGCTAGAACCAGCCTTAAACCAAAAACAAACACTAATATGTTGTCACTAAAACTAAAACACAGTCTGATACGCACAACCTTAAACAAAACCCAAGGTGCTATATAGTGCTTAAAGTGGTTTTTCAGTGTTTTCGTCCTAAGGGAAGTTCCACTTCTTATCATCAGTTGTTTTGCTGGCAGACTGACAAAACACTGGGTATTTTACGAGGGTCATCCAGAAAATAAAGAACGTTTGCTTACTGCACCTAGCGCAGCTCCCCCATCACCGCCATTGCATGTGTGGCAGTCCACTCACCTTCCCACCAAAGTATGAGCCGAGTTTCGTTGCTATGCGGTCACCTGTCTTATTTCTACAGCTATTCAAAATGGAGGCTGCAATCGAAAATCCCGCAAAATATGAAATACGCAGTATTATTCATTTTCTGAATTTAAAAATGTTCGGGAATAAATAATTTTTTTAGAAAATCACCAAAGAAAGTTTATCGTGAAAGTGCAAACAAGTCTTCAAGTCGAATATTCAGGGGAAACAATGATGCAACCGGTTTAATGAAAGAAAATCCATCGTGAACGACGAGGATCGGCGTGGCAGGTCATTGCTCGTTAAAGATGATTTGAAAGAAAGACTTGAGGAAAATTTGAGGAAAACAGCTGCTAAAATCTTAGCACATTACATCAATTTAAGATCTTGTTTTTTTGCTCTTTCACCATAAAATTTCTTTGGTGTTTTCAAAAAAATGTCTAGGTCTGGGCATTTTTTAACTCAAAAACAGAATAATGCTGCATATCTCATATTTCGCGGGATGTTCGTTTACCGCCGCTAATTTAAATCGCTGTAGAAATAAAACGTGTGACCGCATAGCAACGAGACTCGTCTCATACTTTGGTGGGGAGGTGAGTGGACTGCCACACTCGCAATCGTGGTGATGGGAGAGCTGCGCTAGGTGCAGTAAGCAAACGTTCTTTATTTTCTGGATGACCCTCGTACAAGTACAAAACATAGTGTTTTAGCAGCATGGTGACCGTGACTGATACGATTTCCAGTTAGCTTTGTTGTAAGAGTTAAGTACCGATAAAGTGATTATTTGTGTGATCATATCTCAAAATAAGTGAATTTGACTTGGGATAATGTATATATGACATGGAAAGGTTCTGGAATGGAAATCTGGAATCGCATTATTTTGCCTGCTGTTTCACGACTAATACGTGAGGGATACATGTTTAGGTTTATGTAGGGGTCTGCGGTACCAACAATTCCAGATCGGTACGGTAAAAGATTTTGTACCTCGGTTCTCGGTACAAAATCCGTACTGTTAATTGTACAGTCATATATTGTATTTAAATATTAGTTTGTATTTATCATAACAAATTATTAAGTAATACTTAAGGCCACATACAATTGGTATTATTTATTTGATTAAAAGAAAAAATAACTATACAAGGGATGAACATATCTTTTAAACCTGCAACTGGAGTATTCCATTTTAATCTTTCTTTTTACTTTTATTAATACAAGTTCTTGAAATATTCCTGATAACTAAATTCAAAAACTACGTGAGATTCAATTAATTGCATAAGTTGCTTAACTGATTAATTATATTATATTGCTTTACAAAACTATGGATACAAACTGTTGATTTAAAACACACAAGAACAGCAAAAACTGAAATTTTATAAATACCATTATTTTGTGTATTGGGAGATTATTGTATTAATAATAAGAAGTAAAATAAGATTACTTAAATAAAAAAAAAACAATGAAGCAAGAGAAAATTATAAATAAACCTTTAGGTAAATTTAATTAGGCTACTAAATTCAAAATTGTAATCCTCAACAAATATTACAGTACATTTATTTAAACATAAGTACCATGGAAGATAATGAAAGAAAGCTAATTTATGTACAGTGATATCCTGTTGATTTGTCTAACTCGTCTTTAAAATAATTAACTATTAACCTCATAAAAAATAAATTTACTTTGATTTTAATTTTTAGATGAATTTTCCAAAACCACACAAGATAATCTAAATATATAACAGATATTGTATATAACAATTTCAGAACAAAATAAAACAATTACAAATTTATGCTATTATTTGAAATTTATTAAGTTATTGGTTACTTTTTAATTAGTGTTCAACTATTTTTATATAATTTAAAATTCATTTCACTAGTATACTTTAATAATAATAATAATAATACATAAATAAAAGAGCAGTTTAGCAGTTTAATTTGTATTCATAATGGAGAAAGTATATGATTAAAAGATAGTAGGCTATTCCTTTTCTCACTCAAGGAATTATGTTGGACAAACAACTGATGTAGGTATTGCTAATGACCGGGCCCCTCCCCCCTCACGCTTTCCTAGTCTAAACCTTTCTTATCTCGAGGTCAAATTTTTTGCCCGGTCCGACCCAACTCCTCCCTGCTCCCCTCACCCACCTTTCTTATCTCCATTCTCATATAGCTATGTCTCTTTTTATAAAGTAGTTTTGGAGTTTTCTTCAGAAGCTTTGGATGAGCTCTAAAGAATACCCTCGTTGACCTCAAGATGACTTTCCTCAAACCAACAATAAGTTTCTTCTCCCCAAACGGTTTGAGTCTGGGGATGAGTGTCTCCAGCCAACGCTTAGTTGATGCAGGATGTTATCAAGGCACCTTTTTCCCATGTAAGTTCCTGCAAACGATGGAGCGAAGCCATCCTCTTGAGGTTGGAGCTCATCCATGATGGCATCTTTGATGACTTCTACTTGCTCTGCTGTAAGCTTAGCCTCAGGATAGTCTTCCAAGACAATGGCCATTTTGATGGCGGAAATATGCCTGTAGGAGACTCCTTTGCTAGAAGTCCCTGGTTTCAAGGTTTTGTAGGTCCTTCCGCCGAGAGAGGGGTGGCCATATTGCCTCTAGGGCGCTTGGCTGCCCTCGACTCAGTCTCTGGACGCACATTCGTGCCTGGAGTTTCACCCATCTCTAGTCTTTTAAGTTGTTTCTGTATACCCCTCCAAAAGCTTCACCTCTCAAGAAGTTTTGCCTTAATGGCCTCCCTTTTTGGGCAGTGGTAAAAAAAAGCCAACTAGTAATGGCTAGTCGGTTTGTTCCATGAAGCAACAATAGCACCATAATAGTTCCTTTTCGCTTTTGCATCATGGCAAACATCAAATACAATGACTATCCATCCCCCATCAGGCATCTGAACAGACCAGGGGGGCCCAAATCTTACAATTAATCCGAATAGCCACTTTGGTAGCTATCCTCATTACCCCTTTCTTCGTCATATTCTTGGCAAGCAAAGCTGGCGTGGGCACTGCCCTATCTACTAGGGATTGCTTCTTGATAGCTGAGTATCTATCAGATTTGTTGTTGTAAAATACCGGGGTATTTAAAACTCGGGGTGAATACCTAAAATTCATATATACACAAGTTTGTTGAGTATTTATAATATTTTATGTAAAAATGCCCTTCTACCCTTAGTACCCTTGTTATTATCAATATGCCTATAACATTTGAAGATTTGTTATTGTTTACAAAATAAATAACAGTAATTTTTTTAAATCTACATGGAAATTTGTATTAACCATTGATGAAAATGGCTGTACGACCAATATGTGACAGGAAGTGGAATATTACTCATAAAGAGAAGATGGTTCTCAAGTTCAGATTTTCATCCGTCTTGTGGGCGATTCTCACTACCTTGTATTTTTCAACATCTTGATTAGAAGGGGGTACTCCTCTGTGCCGAGATTACCATAAGGTCATGCATGCTAACTGACACATGTCTCCAACTCCTAAACAACATAGTAAGGGAAAATCCCAGGGATTAACAGGGTGCATTCACGAAGTGTATTGTTGGAACAGTCGTTTTGACTAATTACAAAAATAATACTTACGTTAAATCAGATGTGAATTGGGAAGAAACTCCTTTATTGACCTTTGATAAAAATGGAACTCAAGTTTCTTACATGTTGTACTTATTCCAAGTCAAATTCACTTACTTAGAAATATGATCACACAATTAATCACTTTATCGGTACTTGACTCTTACAACTAAGCTAACTGGAAATCATGTCAATCATGGTCACCATGTTTTTGTCCTTGTAAAATATTCAGTTTTGTCTGCCAGCTAAGCAGCTGATGATAACAAGTGGAATTTCCCTTAGAACAAACCAAAAAGTATGAAAACTAATTCGTAACGATTGCTGTAATTGCCCACCTTCTGTGGAATCGTTTTCTCCTGTGTTATTTGGAAACAAGAGGAATGGGCTGAGAACTTAATAATTGTGTATCTATTTTTTAAATAAAACAGTTTAGCAAAAACATGATTTTTTATTCTATTAAAAGGACAACTAACTTGAAAACTAACATTTTAAGAAACCTGTAATAAACAAATAACATGATAATTATATGCAATCAAACATATGTTACACATCATTTCCCCTAGTGTTTATTTTCTTAGAAACAATCATAAATCCTAGTTTAGGGTTTTCGCCAATCACTAATAGCAAGCTGAATGCCGGTGACTTCAAGTTAAAAAACATACCGTTTCTGACTATATCCTTTACCGTCTCGGT
This sequence comes from Allygus modestus, assembly GCA_963675035.1. Lineage (NCBI taxonomy): Eukaryota > Metazoa > Arthropoda > Insecta > Hemiptera > Cicadellidae > Allygus > Allygus modestus. Next base: position 132,549,269 of record OY776113.1, on the reverse strand, counting down.
AGATAATGATGTGAGAAGGAAACATAATATTATGCTTTTTATAAGTTTGGGAAGCTTTGACAATATTTATGGCCAAGTCATTTGATAGACAATTGACAATAGACAATAGTTCTTTATTCATTATTAGTGTTTGTACATTTGTACATTGAATAGTGTCATATTTTACGTTACAGTAATGTAACCTAAATGAAATTCACCCTTTATAACCTATTATACTAAAAGTCATTGTTATTGTACAATAATTATTTGCACAACCCGCCATAAAGTTCCTCAATTGTATATAATACTAAATTAACCAGATGCTCTTTTAATTTAGTTTTAAATTTATTATAATCACTTTCTTTTTTTATGTATTCTGGAATTTTTTCAAGCAGTTTGTTTCCTGTATATGTTGTTTTTCTCTTAAACAATTCTAGACGATGATGCTTGGAAATAAAATTATTTTACTGTCTAGTGTTGTATGTATGAAATTGGTTATTTTGAAAATTACTTAACCTATTAGATTTAACAAACATAATTGTGTTCAAAACATAAAGTCCATACACCGTTAGTATATTTAACTCTTTGAAATATCTTTTTACTGACTCATCAAGCTTTAAAATAGTTCTAATTGCCCTTTTTTGAACTTTTAAAATATCTTTACAATTTTCTTTTTTTGTGGCACCATTACAGAGATTTCATAAACATAAACAAACAGATTCCATATGCAAAATGGGACTGTATGTGAGAATAATATATTGGTTTTAAATTGTCAACACTGCATAAAGGAGACATCTTTCTAATAGCAAATAAACCAGAATTTATTTTACTTGACTGATTTTGTTAGTGTTTGTACATTTGTACATTGAATAGTGTCATATTTTACATTACAATAATATTTTATTTACTTGACAGTTAATTTTAAGTAAGATATTTGAAATTAATGGAACTCCTTTTTTATTTTATAATTTTTAATTATCTACCTTATAAGATTTATTGACACTATTCTTGTACGATTGTGGTTATTGTGAATAAAGAATTATTTGATTTGATTTAATGTGGCTGTCCCATAATAAATTGCTTTCGACCATTAGACCCAAAACTTAATTTCATCCATCATTTCAATACTTTGTTGTTAACTTCAATGTTCAGATTGATGATTTGCCTACATTGTTTTGTCCGAAAATTTATAAATTTAGTTTTATCAGAGTTTAGGCTCAAGTTATGATTGTTAAAAAATTTATCTAAATTAGCTAGTTCTATTGTACTAAAAATTTCAATATTTTCTAATGTGTTACCCCATATTTTCAAATTGAATCATTAGCACAAAGATATACAGCTGTAGCAGGTGAAAATTGTAGCCTTTTTCCATGTGGTTCAAATAGCAAAGAAAAGGAAGAGGTCCCAAAGTGGATCCTTGGGGCACTCCGAAGTTAATTTCTTTTAAAAATCTAAAACCACGGTTAAAACAAAGGGATTCAATAAATTGAATATTACAAATATAATGAAGGTTTATTAAAAATTGTATACTACAATATTGTGTTTTAATGTCATTTAAGATATATTTATGTAAATTAAATACTTGTAAAAATATTGAAATTGTGATAAAATCTACAAACAATCACGATAATAATACCTACAGTAGTTAATATTAGCAATGGCTGATAGCAGTTAATACTATCCAAAACGCCGAATTATATTTAATAAGTTAAAGATCCCTTAACACCCAACTCTTTAACTACACCGAACAGTATGCTAATTAATTTCGCACTGAGGGAAAACCCCATGCAGGTGAACAGCGGGGAAGGGTGATTGTTTTAAGATGTTTCTATTTTTAGACATCCCCGTCCGTCCGTCTGTCACACTACCTAGCCAGGTGTAGTGTCTAGAGCTGTGTCAAGGTCATCGCTCCCCATCACATGTCCACGGCTCATTAGTGAGATGACAGACTCTGAGATTATGTTGTGTTTACTAAATTGTTTGTATAGTATTTATTCTGATAAATAAAGTAGATGAAGTACGATTCTGGAGATAATTTAGCAAAATAAATTGTTATTATTGCTCTATTTATGTTTAGAAGGGGATAAATAAAAATAAACCTTTCGTGACCCCGGATAAACCGCAACCCGATTAACCCGCTCCCGGATAACCTGGAGTTGACTGTACTTCAATTTAATCAAAGAAGCAACCATAGCACCATCAGATTTCCTTTTCGCTTTTGCATCATGGCAAACATCAAATTCAGTGACCATCAGTCCCCCAAAAGGTATCTGAACAGACCAGGGGGGCCCAAATCTTACAATTAATCCGAATAGCCACTTTGGTAGCTATCCTCATTACCCCTTTCTTCATCATGTTCTGGGCAAGCAAAGCTGGCGTGGGCACTGCCCTATCTACTAGGGATTGCTTCTTGATAGCTGAATATCTATCAGATTTGTTGCTTAGTAAAACAATAAAAATCAGTTTGTGGTTAAAATAAATTGTAAATGATATCATCTATTCCATTGACGTAGGTCTGCATTCTGTCATCGTTCAGTTCATAACGCAGAAACCATTTTCTACGGTACCGGATTAGAAATCTAGATCGCATTACTTTAGCTGTGTTTTCAGGGTATCAACAAATGGCTGTAATCACGACCAGTATGTTAAGGACACATAATTATCCATCTACTTAATTCACCTTGAGGCATCACAAACATTGGGTTTGATCTGAGATGGCGGGACTAACCACGCTCATCATCCGAGGGAACTGTTATATTGTTTCCCAGGACAATCTGCTCCAGTTGCAATATTCTTTCTGAGATGTCAACCAATCTATCAGCTTATCATATTTTCCAGTCAGTAGATTCTTTTCTAACCCTTTCTTTCCCACTGAGCTTCCTACTCATAGTCATCAAACGACTAATTCTCTCTCCCGGACCAATGCATGCTGGAAAGTGGCCCTCATCTCATCAGTTAGGCCATCCTGCATAGCTCAAGGATCAGATATATGATGCTAGGGTCGCCCCCACTTGGTAATGTTGCTCCTTCTTGCTCAACTGCTCCCCTGTTCCTTGGCTTGTTCTTCGATACCATAAGAGGTTGATTCCAAGGAGTCGTGATCGTAATAGTATATCTCACTCTGTAGTAATTCATATAGGAAACTTGAGTTCCATTTTTATCAAAGGTCGATAAAGGAGTTTCTTCCCAATTCACATCTGATTTAACGTAAGTGTTATTTTTGTAATCAGTCAAAACGACTGTTCCAACAATACACTTTGTGAATGCACCCTGTTAATCCCTGGGATTTTCCCTTACTATGTTGTTGAGGAGTTGGAGACATGTGTCAGTTAGCATGAATTTATGGGTAATCTCGGCACATTGGGTAATCTCCATCTCATGCTCCCTGATTGTGGTCTTGTAACCTGGTCACAGCTCAAGGTAATGCTCAGGGACATCGATTTGGCACTGGGATCGTAGTAATCTTGTTGAAAGAGTTGAAGGTAAGAAGTTTTAAATATTTTCAAGACGTTGAAAAATTGGAGGTAGTGAGAATCGCCCACAGGATGTATCGCAATCTGAACTGAACCATCTTCTCTTTGTGAGTAATATTCCACTTCCCCATTTGGACTTCAGGAAGTTAAGTATCCTGGCCTGTATATATTACGGTGTCGTCAAAAATGTATTGTCCCCTGATGTGTTTGCCTGGTCACAGAGAAAGCCCACAATAAACTAATAACCATAATAATAAAAATAATTAATTTGATAATAATTTGCAATAAAACTAATGTTACACATGAGCGTGTATTCTGTGTTATTGTGTTATGTTACAACTTTTCAACTCAATTTTTTTTTGAGAGGATATATAAATCAACTCGACCACTGAGTAGTTTATAATACTCGATAATTACCTACTCTAAATTCGAGTACTTGCCTAACCCTACTCGTTTGTTAGGTTAACCACCTCTGATAACCTTGTTTAACTGAAAAACACTACAGTAGGACACAGCAAAATAAACATAAATACTGACTGAGATTTACAGATGAAAATACAGATGAATTTACAGATTATTATTATTATTATTATTATTAAAACATGTTTAAATTTGTTTATTATTGAATTAATTGTTTATGAATGGTATAACCGATTTATTTTAAAAATTGAAAAATAAATTATCATTAAAATCTTGGCAAAATAATGATTTTTATAGTATTTCAGCTTTTTAACATTTACTATGATAATGTTATGTAACATATGAGGGGGGAGGGGTGGAGTATGCTTAGGTGTTACGGTGTGTCGTGTGGGGGGAGGGGGTCTGAAATGACAAAAAAGTGTTTTGATGTATGGCCCCTATATACTATTGTTAGCAGAAATAAATATTGTGTCTTATACAACAAAATTTCTCAGACTGACTCTTGACCACACATAAACAAATAATCATTGATTGGACAAATCTTTGATCCTGATTGGTAAAAACTAGCTATTGGAAATTGTTTTAGATGGTTTTCACAAACATTAAATTTGTCATTATATTATTTAGAGTGGCTCAGTGGTAGTGTAGGACAGCAGTCTCCAACCTATTTACCTTAAGGGCCAGATGATAAATGGTAGGAGATCAAGTGGGCCAACAACATTCGGGGGGTTTGGGGGGAATGGAATGTCCCCCAAGGGGTCCGGGGTCCTCCCCGGAAATTTGGTAAAATGTATGTGTTAAATGGTGAGTTTTAAGGCTATAGTAGTAGTTTTAGCGAATTTCCCCTATAGGGAAGAAGCTATTACCGTAGTCGGCATGGTAAGACCTAGGCCCGGGACCATGGTAACTTTTTGTTTCGAGGTCCCCAGACCCCAAAAACACCTTTCGTTCGAAATTGTATATATATATATATATATATGTATATATATATATATATATATATATGTATATATATATATCTATATATATATATATATATATGTGTCCGTGGGTGCGATAACTCCCGTAAAAAAGGTCTGATTTTGATGAAATTTGGTACAAACGTGTAAAGCAGCATTTATGACTTTAAGTTCGAAAACCAAACGGATCGAGCTATCCGAAGGGGCATTTTGGGGGGGTTTTGTACCCCAAAAATGGGTTTTTTGACTTTTTTACATACAATTTTTGAAAAAGTCAAATTTTATTTTTTTCCATTGGAATCAGGTTAAAAATACGCACAATTTGATGTTTTAATTATTGCTCTACGTCAATTGGTTACTGAGATATTGAAAGTGCTAAACACAGTACGTTGTCCAATGTTATTCTTATGGAGGATAAGACAAATTGTATATCTCGCTTATTTATCAACTTATCCTGACGAAACTTGGTATATTGCTTCATTTCATTGTGGTCTATTGATATTTGCACAAAAACCTATTTTTTTGGCCGATAGTTCCCGTAGCAGCAAACCTGCATACTCAGTCCTATGTTATTCTTATGGAGAATAATTAACGTGTTATCTCCTTTAATTATGAACATAAATTAATAGAACTTAGTATGTGGCTTTACCTAGTTGAGTTATATTGATATTTGTACAAAAGCCCATTTTTAGTGTTCCTTATTTCAGCAAACCTGCATACTCAGCCGCCATGTTATTCTTATGGAGAATAATTAAAATGTCATAAATCGTTTATTTATGAATGTATATTGATGAAACTTGGTATGTGGCTTTATGTGGTATTAATATAAATTAATATGCATTGGAAATTCGCTGAGTATGCAGGTTTGCTGCTACGGGGGTATTTTAACTTTGATGTTTGCTTTAACTCAACATTATATTGGGCTAACCGCGGGCCGGTTAACAACTGTTGGCGGGCCGGATGTGGCCCGCAGGCCGTAGGTTGGAGGACTCCTGGTGTAGAGAATGCTATACTCCTATATTAGTGCCCCACCACACTTCCTTATTGAACGGGATGGTACCAAAAGGGTTCAACATTTTCAATATTTAATCGTATTACCAATTACCAAGGGGCGATTGTTGACCAGATGTCTGGACAGATCTTGTCACTGAAAAGAAACTACTTAACTCATTAATCAAAGTAATATTTACAAATGCACGCTTATTTAGTTGTCACTTATTTTAAAAGCCTCGATGAAAGTGATTTACGCCATAAGCCATTACTGTGATTGAATCAAATCCTAATTTTTAAAATTTATGTGCATTCCTTTATTTTATTTTTCTGTAAAACAACATAAATTAATTTTTAAGGTTGGGATCTTAAAATTAATTGTCTTGAACTTAATTAATGTGATGATACTGTATTAGCTCCAAGCTAAAATTAAAACCGTACAAGTAATCTTGATCTAAATTATATTACAGGAGTTATGCCTTCAAGCAAAACAGTTGGCTCCTACAGGAACGTCCATCGCTGAATTCTTGGGTAAAGCTATAGATCCTCCAATGCCTGATGTCACCAGAAATACCATCAATTTTCTCAAGGTAAGTAAGGTATTTGTATTTGTATTATTATATTTTATAACTTGCTTTCACTTTGTTTGTTGACAGTGTTGTGGAAAACTTGGGAAAAGAAAACCCTCCAGTGAAATAAAATTAATACATTAATCTACCTTAAGTGTGAAACCTGTAACATAGTTTAAACAACCAATTACCGTTACCTCCAGTAATGACTAGGATTAAATTATAATTACTTCTTTTTACGTTTTGTGAAATCTTAGAAGTGTGTTGATATTTAAAATATAAACAAATCATTTGCAAAGTTGAGGTATAAATACAAACAAAAATAACAACATTGTCTACTTGTATTAACAGACAACTGACAGCCGACTGACCAAACAAAAGTAATGTAAACATCTATCTACACTTAACAATCTTATTTTTTGAAACAATTACCTCTCTGACTCATCACTATTTCTCCAATGATATGAAGGAGAGGTGAAATTGGGGACACTGATGCTAGAATAGTAATGGGTTGTGACTCCTTTTTTACCGATATCCGTTTTTGGACAAAATATTACATCAGCCAAACCTCCCTTTCTTTCAAGAAACGTTTTAGAGAACACATACCGAAGAAAAAACATCCCCTCAAACTTTGAATGTTGCTGACCACTTAATTTCAAATAATCATAATTATACGAGTATGTACAGTAATAATGACAATGTACGTTTCCACAGGATCGTTATTATAGAAATACATTAGAAGAGTTTTAAATTTACAGAAAAGTGAGATCTGATAAACAATACAAGTCCGTTGCACAACATCAAGGTTCATAACGTAAAGTTCTATTAAAAACAAGGCAGCATTTCACAACATAATGTTTTATAACATAAAGTTATCATTTAATATAATGCAGTAAAAACTGTTGTCAAAACGTAAACTTTCAAAAAGTAAAGTAACTATTTTAATCAAAATTAAATGTGTAAAGTTTCAGAAAGTCTAGTATTTATTTTAAATTCTATTTGGAGTTCCGAAACATAAATTTTATAAGTAATTTAAAAACAACATGTTCCAAAACGTAAAGTTTCATAATGTCTAGTTCCTAATAATTATTATAATGTTGTAAATATGTATTGTTGTACAAAGTAAAGTTTCATAACTGAGAGCTTTATTTAAAATAATCTATCAGTTCAGAAAGTAAATGGCATAAAGTTTTCAATTTGTTTAATTTAAACCAAAACAGGTGTCATAACGTCTAGTTTCAAAACTTAAAGCTTAGATTCAAATACAAATTAAGTATATGGGTGTTTCACAAAAAAGTTTCATAATGTCAAACTATAATTGTAAACGTCAACTAAGGTCCACTCCAATGCAGCACAGGCAAAATTGGATCAAACTGGAGTAAGTTCTATAACTCAGTTGTTATGAGATTTACGTTTTAAAAAAGGTTGCTTTTAAACTACAAACTTTTAAACAAAATGTTCTGAATGACAAACTTTCCTTTCCTTCAAATGTTATTCACGATTCAGCAGTCAAGTTATGCGACCATCAGGTGATAAGACAGGCGACTTCACTGACCATCACACCCCAGCAGCCGACAGCCTCACTTCCACCCGGTACTCGTCGCACCCCTTTGTATTTAGTGTTTTAAATATTCGTGTCCCTGTCCATTCAATATCCGTTTGTATTTTTCGTGTTCAACATTACGACGACCATTAAATGAAAAGATCTTTTTTCCCTGTACCGACGGGATGATGACTCCACGGAGTTGAAACCAGTTGCATGAAGAAACAAATTGGTTTACTTAATGCAGGCAAATAAACCACTTTAAGTATTATTCAGTAATTCGGAGGTTAAAATCCATCAATAAAATTAAATACTTTATTGTTGCATTCATTTAGCCAACAAATTATGAAAGGAACACTAATGACGTGATCAAGATAGGTCTTGGACAGTTCTTATCGGTCTGTGACAGGGTGCATCACATCTTCTTAGAGTTTTACTTGGGGCCCAAAGAATACAACATTAGCATTCATAATAATTTAACTGTTTAGAATTTAAAAACATGATTTTTCAGCAAATGGAAGCTCTCACTGCAAACGAAGACTTGACTAATCTTGGGCGGCATCTTTTGGAAATCCCAGTAGACCCACGGTTTGGAAAAATGATTGTTACTGCCATTGTGTTGAGGTGTCTGGATCCTGTTTTGACCATTGTATGCTGCCTTTCCAGTGGGTAAGTATTGTTATATTATAATTCTTTTGCAGGACAGCACGAATTGGAATTATCACTAGTAAAATCAAACAATTTTTTTCTCCTAGGAACTCCCAAATCAACTAGGGATGGTTCTCGTTTCCGGCTCTGTTATGTTTGACAGTTGGATCGCATAACATCAGACGTAAATGACGATCGCACCACATAATATCGACTGTAAATGACAATTTCACTGTGTAATATTGAATGTAATAAACTACCAAACCACGTGATACTGGGGTGAGTGACAATCACTCTGTGTGGTATCGGCTAAACCGACTACGCTTCTATTTAGCGTAAACCAAATTAACAATAGGCGGCGTAACATCAAATGAATGGGTCCGCCGCAAAACGCTTTAAGCAACAGAAGTACAGTTTTGAGAAATCACTCACAAAGACTACCAGGATCGAAAATTTGTGTAAACTAGAATATTTTTTCTCTGTATTTCGTTATATATACATGTATAATTTCATAATATACTACTACATCATATGTTGACAAATTAATATTCAGTTTTATAATGTTTTTTAGTGGTTAAAACGTTCTAAGCGACAGTCGGTTAAAACTTTTTTTCACGGACTCTACCAAGGCTTTAAACTAAAACTATCATATTTTTCATCTTTTTTAAACTGTAAAAAACACTATATAGTAAAATATAGTAAAACTATTTTAAAACTATAAATACTATAGTAAATTTAGATACCATTGTGGTTGTATAATGGTATACAAACGTTCTAAGCGCCATCCATTCTCTGGGGCTTAGAACGTTTTTCGTCCAATAGCCCGTCGAGTCGTAGAATTCCCGCCAGGTTTGACAGACGAAATAAGTGCTACCAACATGAAAAACTTTAACTCCATGTACTTTTACACCTAGTTGTAGGGAATGTCATTTTGAACCTTTTTCACCAGAAATCTCCATTTCTGACATTTTGTCGCTTAGAACGTTCCGCGGCGGACCCATTCAAATGAAACTGCATCTGGACTACAGTTCATTGAAATTGTTGAATTTTACTAATTTTAATAAATATATATCTCATAAACAAGCTTAGCGAAATCTTATTTTTAAAATTATTTGTTTTCAAAGTTCCCAGAATTGATAATCAAGAACCGACAACTGATTTTTGTTAAACACTGAGATGGAATAAATTGGAGCCGACACATCCCTAAAGTAAACAGTAAATCTCTTATCATTTAGTCTACATTTAAATAACTTTATTTCTCATGATTCCTCTGTTCAGAGTACACTAAAGATGCATTTTCTCTATTTGTTTATACAAAATGCACAAGTTTACATAAGAAAGCCAGTGCTGTAAATTAATTCTACCTAAATACTAGAGCATTAATTTTCTAAGTTAATGAAAATAGTTATATTTAAAAAAGTGTATGGTGTATCAATAAGTAGGAGCTGTAAGGCCAAATTTTGAGAGTAGAATAACTAATTGCCGTGTTTATTTTCACAGTCATTTTGAGCAATAATACTTGCTGAACAATTAAGTCTGCTTTTGTTATAACTTTATATCTGATTTAGTTTGTAAGAGCATTAAGTCCAGTCCCTATTTAGAATGAGGAAATCTATTCTTGTCCCAGTACGGTATGGTGGACTGGCACTGTGAAAAAGGCATTGAGAGGGTACTAAAAATATTATCAGTACCGCTATTTGATGGAGGGGGAGGAATTTATTGTGTATTTAGCGATCGTTTAAGAATAAACTAGTTCGCACGCAGCACGCTGACATGAGTGAAGTGAATTTTCAGATAAAAAACTTTAAAAACTCAAAATCAGTATAAAAACATACATTTATTCCAATTTTATTAAAATCTGAAAACATTGATTTTTTGGCTGTTCTGATTCTCCTGTTTTCATTTACCTGCAATGCTGGGAATACAATTTTGCGCATTATAAGGTTAGAAGAAGGTCCAGTCAGGCTTGGAAGTAGGCGTGAGGTTACTGGGGATGATAAAAGTTCACCAACAAATTAATAACAGGCTTTTCTAATGTAAAACCCCCATAAGACAACGTACTGTGTTTGGTCAATACACATTTTCTTTAATAACTCGGTAAATATTTGTGCTAGAATGACGAGAGGGGGCTTAAAAGTTTCGCCTCACTAATTTACATCTTTTTACATGCATTAATTGTACATCCGGGGCTTTTCTGTTGCTGTTGGGGCCTAAGAACTCAAAATTTGAAGGATTCATCCCCAAAAAAGGGGTTTAGAGTTTTCCGATTGTTTTGCCCAACGAACTTGTCCAACTCATTATAGAAAGGAACGCCCCTACTAAATTTGAAGTAAATTGGACAAAAAATTGACCGCTAGAGTGCAAACACACACACACATATATATATATATATATAATTTTGAACGACCACCCACAACGTACTCAGGGGGTCACGTTAGGAACTTCTATGGTGGTCCGGGGGCCCAGGAACATGCTAATAGTTCACTTTCCATAGGAAATTCACTAATAATTGAAAACAAAAGTTTTTCCAGTTCTAAAAATTATGAGAAAACAGCTGGATTTTGAGAAAAAAATTTAAAAGAAACATTGGCAAAGCAATTAGGATTACAGTAAGGTTCTCGTAGCCTATTTATTTATAAATTCAATAGAGGCATCAGGTAAACAGATAAATCACAATCAGACATACTGACACGTGTGTTTATGTATTTTTCCATTACGCTGTGCTCTGTTCATTCGTAATGGAATCAAAAAAACACATTTGAAGTTTTAGGTTTTATTATTTTATGGTTTTGAGGTTTTTTATTTAAAAATTTAAAGTAAACGCCATTTTGCAATGGATTATTTATTAAACTTCGCTGATTATTTTATTCAATTAATTTAATTTTTCATATCAGAGTGGGCGGGCCTAGTCCTAGGCACGTCAGCCAGTTGAGCTTTTTACCCTCCCCATTAAACTTGATTTCAGAATCCGCTGAGATAGGAGCTGACGAATTGCTGCTGGATTTTTACTTGATCAAGATTTGATTATATTTTACTATAATTAAGTCTTGACCAAGTAAAAATCCATACCAAAATTGTAGTCAGCCAATTCAACTGTTCCAAAAATATAAACTATTTAATGAAAAGTACCAAACATGGTTCACGGAAAAGGGAGGAATTTAGTACCTATGATTATAAGAATCTGTTTACCATAAATGATGTAACAAACACAGTGGTAAAATATCAGTTCACTTTTCAACACCCTCTTTAAACGTACCAGTTGATTTGTACTCTGTTTTAGGGAGGTGTTCAAACTGCCAGTGGATCCAGTGGCTAAAGCTAGGATAACAGAACTGAGACTAGATATGTCCCAGAGCACTCTAAGTGACCACATGGTCTACCTCAATACTTTTCGAGTAAGTTTTAATTAGGATACTATTGCAAACTTGTTTTGCAGTATTGTTTTTAATATCCAACTTTACTTTTTCATGCTAGTAGCCTGCTGGTTTTCCAGTCTTAAGTTGACATGTGCTCTCGCCATCCTATTAACACGTTCGCTGCGGCGAGCGCCATGTGGCGCTCGGCAGAACAACGCCACGATCTGAGAGCGCCACAAGGCGCTCTGTCTACATGCAAGTTCCATTTGGTCTCGTGCTGGCAGCACTGTGGTGAGGACGGGTATTTTATGTCAGTGTTTTAGCTAGGAATGCGAGCTTTATTTTGGTGTAGGTTGGTAGTAAATTTCCCCGTAAAATTCCCGTTCATACGGGACAAAAAACCAGTTTTTTCCCCATATTTCTGGGATATTCTCCCTGTAATTGACATTACAAGGGAAATGGCTAGTACCCGAGCAGTGCTGCTACCTGTGGGTGTTTCAGCGAACTACGTCCAATCTCATGGAAATGCAGCACATCACCGAACCGCTGTTTTGTGATTCGTCAGACCAAAATAATTGAATTCGTCTGTGCCAATCTGGTTCGCTCGGCGCACGCCCGCCATTGGTGGGCCGCAGCGAACGTGTTATCTTCACTGGGAAACCCTGGTCATTTGAGCTTGTAACTGTTCTTTAAATAGTTTACTTAGTAATTTTACTTGTGGTCTCTTTGCAAGAAAATTAAAAAATTCCATATTTGTTTTTTGTGTGCCCTTTACCTTACGCCTCTTGGCTTCTAACTTGGAATGAGGAGTAACTGTAATAAGAGATCCTTATTCGATCATCAATCTAACTTCTAGGGTTGTGTTTTTCTGAAAATAATTCTGTTTGTCATCAGCTAGTCTAAGCAATTTTAAAGTAGTTAGGCTTACTATTTGTATTAATTTGTAACTGTCTTTCCTGCACATTTTTTGATAGGGCTCAACATACATTGGAACCCCAAACATCTAAGTTATTTAGGATTGGCATAATTGATTCCTAAGAATTTAGCCTCGTTGTCTATGTTTATGTCAAAGAGTCCTGGGACCTTGTCTCGTTTTCTTCCAAATGCTAAGTGTCTTGTTTTAGATGTATTGACGGCTAGGTCGTTTTTGTGACAGAACTAATGTTAACAGAACCGTGTTAACTGCAGTACTAATTTAGTTCATGGTGCTTGTTCCAAAAAAATGTGCAATGTGATAAGTGCTGATTAAATTTCTTGAATTTCTCTGTCAAGGTTATTATTGATAATCCTGATCTGATTTTTCAGTCATCCTCTAAATCTAATTCAGAAAATAAGATATTAAGATTTATTTAAATTGAAAGATTTAAAAAACTAAAATGTGGGGGAGTCTATGACATCTAGTAGCAGATAAGACTTGCTATTCTTATTTTTGGCCCTTTAAAGTCGGTTTTCCTTATTTATTTATTTATTTTATCTGCACAAAGATTTGATGAGCTCATTTGAATGCAATAAACAATTTTCTAAAGAATGGTTTATGTTTACTAAATATAACAAATATAGTTTTATGAATTTTAGTTTTCATAAATTTCCCAGTATAATAAATTTAAAAAATCTGTTTGCCCCTAACAAAAGTAACTTTAGAATGATAAACAAGCTTGAATTATGGTCCTGTCAATCAAAAAGTCTTAAACAAATTTGAAATTGTTAGGGATTGAACAAGCTTGCAAAAGAATGAGTAATCAACTGGATTAATTTCACTTCCCCTCATTTAAGTTGGCCTATAGATCGATGAGTTTCCTTTTTTTGCATAAACTGAATCGTGTTCAGAATTTTTTCAGGATATTTAAAGTGTAACATTAATTTTTCTATCGGTATAAAATGTATAATTGTTAAAGGAGTGGGAGGCAGCTGCCAGGTTGGGCAGGGAACGGAGGTGGTGCCAGGATAACTTTGTCAGTGCGGCAGCCATGGAAATGATAGCTGGCACTAAACAACAAATTATCAGCCAGCTAAAAGTGAATTGGGCAGTTGTAAACCAAAATGCCGGAAACTGGGCTGCAGTTAAGGCAGCCATTACTGCAGGCTTATACCCAAACATAGCGAGGGTTGACCAACAAAGAAAATGTTTGCGGACACCGTAAGTATATTTATAATTTATTTTCACTCTTTAAAAATGTGTAGGCCTGGGTCTCATTGCTTAGTATTATTAATAACCATTAACACGTTGACTGCTAGCAGCATCAGCCGATGACGCCACCACCCTGCACCAGGAAGTTTAGCGTCTAGCCACAAGAGTAGCACCAACTGGACTGTTATTGCTGCTGCCTGCGGAGTCTTAGGGAACTATTCCAACCTAAGATTAGATGCAGTACATTCTTTGTTATTATCTAATAAAAACTTTACATTCGATGATTTCCAATGCTTTCTATTAATGTTTGACTCAATGATCATTAAAATGTTGCTTCTGTGTGCGTTAGATTAGGATATCCCAGCAGAACCGCTAGGCACACTTCCACATGGAAATTGTGTGCAGGTCACCGGAAGGAAAGGAACTAGCAGAGATGGAAAAAGTGGGACGGGATGAGTAGCCAATTAAAATTTGGGAGGGCAAACTCCGGCGACAGCTGCTTTATCAGCTCTCAAACAGGCGGGTCTCCTTCTAGGCTGACTGACATCTGTGTTCATCTAGGGACCACTATCTTCGGGGAAGATATTCTGTCCACTGCATTGATGGACCAAGGTGAAAGGGATTACCCACATGCTATGACGTCTTCATTTGCTGTTCTCAGTGTCGACCCCACGACTGGGTTTGACCTGTCTGAAATTCTTCGTGGGTAGTTGTCTGTGCGTTTTAGATGCAAATGGTAGCTACCAACAAAGAAAAATTAAAATGCTAACAACTATTATAGTGTGTGGGGCAGAGTTGAGCGAATTAATTTCTGTCGGGCGGTTTTTAGCAGTCAACGTGTTAAAACATGATAGAAGTGCAATAAAACAACTGTAAGACATATTTTCAAAAACGAAGGTGTAAATTCAATCCCACTGCAATGTATTACATTACACATTAATATGTAAACAATTGTAACAATATTTTGGATATTTTGCTAAGGTCATACAATAGTTCAGTTATAACTTTTCACTTTTTCAGATATTTCTTATAATTCTTTCATCGGATTTTGCCTGTATTCGAATCAATATGAAACCCTTCCTTCTTAAAAATTTGCCAAGTAATTAAAAATAATGTTAATTTGTTATTTTATTTCTATACAAAGAATGTGTGTAGCTTTAAGTATGAATTACAAAATTATAATTATTATTGTTGTCACATTCTTAGAAACGAAATGAAAGTGGTGGTCCACACGAGCTCAGTGTTGAAGCACGGTGGGGTGGCCAGCCTCCCCTCAGACTGGCTGCTGTACGAGGAGTCGCATCAGATCCGATCGTTCAGCAGCCTCCGCACGTGCACCGTAGTCTCGCCACTCACTGTGTCTATCTTCGCCGGGCCTTCGCAGATTCCATCCCCCACACTGTGTGAGTAACGTTACTTAACATTAAGCAAAAGAATGTCAGGCTTTACTTTTGCACCTAAATGAGTACCTTTTAGAAACAACCCTTAGTTTTACTTATGTCTGAGGGCATACAGCTAATGAATTGGTCAAGTAGTACATGAAATCGAAGGTATCTATAAATGCCCAAAGCCAAAAATTCAACTTCATCAGACAATTGGCAAAAATAGTAGCCTGTCAACATTTGCATCATCATGTAATCAGCTAAACTTTGGAATCCCTTTTTTCCAAAGTCATACTCAGACTTGTTTAATGCCCTTACAACTTTTAGCTGCAATTATGACTTCTTTTTCTGTATTTTCATAATTTGTTTATGTCTGTGTCAATAAATGAGTTTTTTAAGCCCCATCTACAGAGTTTCGCCGTTTCCGACCTCAATCAAATCATTATTTTCTGTGGTTAAAAACCGCCATGAGTCCCTACAAACCGAATCAAAGTAGTACAAATAATGTCGTACTATTCCCCCCTGAACTCGCTTATTGACACATATTTTGCAATGTGATACTGAACATTGTCTAAGGCAATAACCAGAGCTCAAGCATGTCACTTAAACGTAAAAGTCAATTGTGATGAGGGGTTGGCGAGTAGTGATTTTTTTAATCAAGTCGAGTCGAGTGGTGCCAATTATTTTTGAGTTTCAAGTATTTGCTACCAGTTGGTAGTTTAAAATAGTGTAATGGGATTTGGATACCACCCTAGGTTTGGTAATCTAAAAATGGTTTCTAACTAATATTTGGGTAGCAATACAATGTTTTGGCCAGTACAACCAAACTGGATTATGTATTGACAAACAAAACACAATTTGACATTCGTTTCCAGCCAATAAAACACCGCCTGTTTGTCATTTGGCCAATATCACCTGGTCCAGACACCGCTTATAATCAATATTAGATGACCAAATTGTTAGTTACAGCCGATATTAAGTGGCCCGGTCGCCACTTTGCCGATATTATGTTTTCTGTCGTCATTTTAGGCCGATTTTACGATATGCAATCGTCTTTTGCAGCCATTAATACGCGTTTTGGCCGGTCGCAATCGTTAGCGATCATCATTTTTGGCCGATTTTATGTGATGCAATCGCCTTAAGCGGACGTTACTGTGCCTTTTGGCCGGTCGCAATCGTTAGCGATCGTCCGGAAATCGGCGGGAAATACTCGCTCAAACTTAAGAATATTTTTCAAGACTTCGGGTCGAATTTGAGTATTAAAATACTCGGCCGAAAACTCGAAGTCTCGAGTACTCGCACATCCTTAGTTATGACATATTCAATAAAAACCAGAGGGTGTACTCTTTGTCTGACCAAGAAATCAAACTATCGTCATGTTTGGTAGTACTTAGGAGGTTTCAGGGAGCTTGTATTAATTATTTTATTTATTTTAAAGTGGAAGCTGTAGAAAGCAATCTTGAAGACTACAACCAATGTGAGGTTTCAACTATCCACATTGATCCGTTCATTCATTTTAACGTTGACAATGAGACGGCACAATTCCTACAAGACTTCAGAACTAAGTGGTACTCCTTAGCAAAAAGATCAATGAACCACTTGGGACATCCCATGCCAAATCAGGTACGTTAAGGGATTATATTAATTTTGTATGCAAAATTGTTTTGTGCATGATCTCAATATTGATTGTGGGAGAATTTGGAAACACTATTTTAACTATATTAAAGTCTTTTTTTAACTGTCCAAACGAAAATCATTAAATGTACACCTTATAGAAAATGTAGTCATATTACAAAAATGAGAATCAGAAACATTTTATCCGCAAGACAGAAAGTCAAAGATAAGGTTGTTCAAAGCGACAAATTTTACTTTCCAGTCAATCCTACTAGAAACAGTGGATTTAGTTCAATATCAGTCTAGATAAACTCTGTCAAATTAACTATATTTTGGGGATTCTAAACCCTACAGATTGAAAAACGGTAAGCATATCATCTAGTGAACAATTCCCAGTCATGATGATCATTAGCAGGGTTGCCACCGACCGGGAAAACCTGGAAAACCGGGAATTATGCGTAAAGTTTGGTGACCGGGAAAAATCCGTGGATCATGCAGGAATTTTCGGCTGAACCGGGAATTTTAGGTCGTGATCCTCGGCGGCTGCGCAACGCGTTCTGAATATTAGGCGAAGTTAGCAATGTATTCTCGATTGCAGACGACGTTAGCGATACATTCTCGACTGTCGACGACGTTTGCGATGCATTCTATATTGCTGGCGACGTTTGCAATTCGTTTTCGATTGCCGGCGACGTTTGCGATACATTCTTGACTGTCGATGACGTTTACGATACATTCTATATTGCCAGCGACGTTTGCGATTCGTTCTCGATTGCCAGCGACGTTAGCGATGCGTTCTCGATTGCCGGTGACGTTAGCGATGCCTTCTCGATCTCCAGCGACGTTTGCGATATGCCTCCTCGATTGCCAGCGTTGTTAGCGAAGCAATCTCAATTGCCGGCGACATTATTGATTTATTCTCTATTGCTGGCGATGTTTGTGATTCGTTCTCGATTGCTGGCAACGTTAGCGATGCGTTCTCGATTGCCAACGACGTTAGCGATATATTCTCGATTAACGACGACATTTGCATTTCGTTCTCGATTGCTGGCTACGTTAGCGTTGCGTTCTCGATTGTCGGCGACTTAGCGATGTGAGGGTGAGAGCTATTGTTAAGGGAACTTAACGAAATGCACTCGCAACTGCCGGCTACAAGTTTATTATGATTAATTTGTATATTGTTATAAAGAATGAGTAATAAAAGTGACTCATTTTCAATTTTTGGCAGTCCGGTCAAAATTTGTAATTGTTGATATGGAACTCAGTTTCTAATATATAGTCTTTGAAGTCGCTGGATGAAATTATTGTAAAGCATAAATTGGCTGGGTAGCTTATAGTGGTTAGGGCGGTTGCTTTATAATCAAAGGTTTGTTATCATATTGATCCCCAGCAAAAACCTTGAAAATGTTTGTAAAGTTCAAAACTGGATCCTCTGCCATAACAGGGTGTCTACCGGCCCGGAAAATCACGGATGTCACAGAAACGTTCCGTATTTTTAATATCAAGCACAGATTTTTAATGCGTTTATACCGTGCCACTATGTCTGAAACCAAAAATACAAATTAATTATCGCCAGTCTTGGTGGTAACGGACAAAAGCTTGTACAAATACGTTAAGCCCAACTATTTTCTATTTTATTCGTATCCCCGTCTCTGTCCAGCGTCAGGGAACCACACGGGCTCATTACACGGCATGGAATGATGAAATAGTCGTAGGTGATGATGGGCAGTTCGATTCATCTTGATGAATCAATTCTTATGAATCACTTAAATCAAATGAATTGCAACTTCAACCGACTCATTTGATTCACCTTTCTTGCTCGCCGTAGAATGCCAAAAAGTCGGTTGTTATCGATAGTTTGGCCTTCCACATATGCGCTTTATACCTTGATATGCGAAACTATCATGGTTGTCAACTCAACTCTTTCAATAACTGAAATTGACTTGCACTACGAATCGGCTCTTTCAGAAATTGAGTTCATTTGATTTGCCTTGTGATTCGTTCAATTTGAACGGTTCATTCGCAAATTGCCTATCACTTTGAGGCAGTGAGTCACTGATCGTCTAAAATGGTGGTGCGGTATTGTGTTGACTAAACAGTGTTTAATATTTTTGTTTACCTTCTGTCATATTTCCCCTCTCAATCAGTTTGTTTGTTAACTATTAAATTGAAGTTTAGTTTTTTAAGTATTTTCCTTTGGAATAAAATACCACAGGCCTAATGGGAAAGTGCCAATTTAATGAAGTGTGGATTGATGAACATGATTGGAGGTTATGGCTACGACCCGGGAAAGATCCTCATATGGCTTTTTGTATGTTATGTAAATAATTTATTGACTTTTCCCATTCAGGGATAGATGATGTTAAAAGCCATTCTAAAGGGGGAAAAAACATAAACAAATGGAAACCAACCTAACAAGTGGCTAACAGTTGACACTGCATGCTTTTGACAAAGCAACTGAGCCTGTATCTTAACTCACACTCTAAAATGTGATTTATATCTTTCTTGGTTTGGATAGTCAAATTATTATTCAAATTTTTTGGTTGTTGCCGATTGGTTTTGAAAATCATCAGAGATAAAATCATACTTTTGCCTTTTGAAAATCATCAGAGATAAAATCTTATTTTTGTCTTGTTTTACCTTGTATTTTTAGCTTAACTTACGAATTGTAAATAAATAAGCAATGAGATATAGGCCTAGTAAACTTATATTTATTAAAGGAATTGAAGTTTGTATCATTGAAGATTTTGCATTTGTTGTGGAACATTATATCAACTCATCATTGATTTATTGATCTAATGAAAACATAACTTATTTAGCTTAAGACCGATTACAACACTTAAATTTATGTAAGGTATTAGCTGACTTCTGTAACTGTAAATAAAACCCTTTACAAAAATGACACAGATTTCTAAAATTTGTCATCTCTGAAAGTCCCTGAAAAGTCACGGATTTTCAAATTTGTAAACCAGTAGACACCCGGCATAAGAATGCTTTATAAGAACATTTTTACTTTAGGGAGTAACAAGAATGGGGTTTGAGTCCATACATACCCTACTAAGAACAGTGCCTTTGTCGTTGAAAGACACAAAAATAAGATAAAACCGATTTGTATATACTCTTTTCTTATTCTTTTAATAGAAAGTATATTGCCAAAGTTTAATGGAATCTTATATAATTTGGTACAATCTGTTGACATAATCCCCCTCCTATCAGTTCATCTATTGTAATGTTTTTATGTAGAGAGAAAAATAAAGTTAATTAATATAAATAATTGGCCCAGCATTACCAGTATACTCATTTTTGGTGGATAGCAAAACAAATATGGGAAACTAGCTGTTAGCCGCGGCTTCGCTCGCAAACAAAGTTACACAATAAAAATACTAACCTAACCAGCACTATCAAATCTTTCTGTACATTTTACTATATTATTTCTTTTTTAGTAACTGACATTTTTAACAATAGCCGGTAATTTAATAATTTATATCCTCCCATATAAGATTTGCATTGAAATTTAAAGGACCTGTGTGGTGGAGCCCTATGGTCGCATGTGGAGATTATCAGGTCTTTATGTTAATGTGATCTATGTCCATACACAATTTTAGCTTAATAAGTCTCGTAGTTTTTGTGTGATAGAACTCTAAACATACATCCATACTTTCATATTTATAATATTAGTAGGATAACGTTAATACAAATATAATATACTTGATAAAAAGTTATAATATTTTTGTAAAATGGCACATTCATTTATATTTTAAGTCTTTTAGGTGTTGCACATTCTTTTTGAGATTTTGACTTGGAAAACCTGGAATTATGCATGAATTTTGAAAAGCAACTTTGGTGGCAACGTGATTAGGAATCCGGTGGTCTTGGTTGACTATTAGGAATACTGTTTAGTAAAAATTGTCTCTCTCTTATTGATGCTTTGTAGATTTATATTAATGGTAGTATTAAAGAGTACAAATAACTTCCCACTAGATCAAACTCTTAAAATAATATATTATACAAAGTATTTATGGAAAGAAGAATTAAAAAGATCCACTCAAAAGGTTTACCTAAGCTGACTTTGTTGAGTAGTCAATATCTAACCTTTTTTCTGTGGTAGGATGATGAGAAAACCTTGTCAGCTATTGTATCAGTCCTCAGAAACGAAGATACGCCAGTTCTCTCAACAAACCCCATGGCAGCAAATGATAATGGTGAGTTACTTATGTCACAATAACATTCTGTTGGCATATTGTCTTTTACTCATTCAGAATGTTGGGCTGCATCTGTTGCTTTTAACTTTTCAAGTAACCCCCTTCCCCCCCAAAAAAACAAAACAAAAACA
The DNA here is from genome assembly GCA_963675035.1 of Allygus modestus. Lineage (NCBI taxonomy): Eukaryota > Metazoa > Arthropoda > Insecta > Hemiptera > Cicadellidae > Allygus > Allygus modestus. Next base: position 132,527,875 of record OY776113.1, on the reverse strand, counting down.
TTCTGTTAATCAACATTTGAGCCAATGGTTTCTTTTATTGATTAGGCAACTGTACAATAATTAAAACCTTGAAAATGTCTTAAAACATTGTGTTGTGTTAATCTAATTATATATATATATATACATCAATAGAAAACAAAAGATCACACTTTGAGTTTATTTTTGAAGTGTCTTTCTGCAGTTCGAACTTTAAGAACACTATTTATAAAATATCCAAGTAAGAATAGCTTACACTGGATTATCGCTTGAAAATACTGTAAATTGTATCATAAACTCATAAAGAACTAGGGATGAGTCGATTCTCGATACCACTGATTCTTGGACATAGGTATCGGTATCGAGAATTATTCGTTTAATGTCGATACCGATACCATCGATACCCCCGCCGTTTACCCACGCTACGAAGTGCACGGGAAGGGATACTTTACCCGCGCTATAAAAGGCACGGGGAGTGTTTGGGTCGCCGGAAAAAATCTTACCTGGAGATAAGGAAGGAAGAGGGATGGGAGGGGAGGGATGGGGTCCGGTTGAAAGCAATAAATCAGTCGGCTGACCAACATTATTTCTTTGAGTCATTGTCTTACAACCAAGTTTTTCACCATTATGAATTTATAATAAATAGTTGTTGTTTTTCTGTATTACTATAGGACATTAGTGAAATTAACATTAAACTAGGCCTATGTAAAAAAATTGCATTAATAAATTGTATCAATAATTAATTACAAAATGCTACTAAATAATTTTAAATGTTTACAAAATTGTGTAACTGTTTTTAACAATAGGTTTAACAAAAAACAGGTACTGAAAAATGTAGGTATCGATGGTATCGGTATCGAGAATCGATAAATTTTGGTATCGACTCATCCCTATAAAGAACATAAAATCCTATCATGGTGAAGTAAAATGGCTTCAACAAAATTATACTAAGAAATCAATGAAAGGAAGTGATTTAAAGGATAATAACGGCCAAACTATAAAATACACGGTACGTGGTAGTTCAGAGGTAAAGTGCCTGACTAGCAAGTCAGATGTGGCCGGTTCGATCCCGGTCCCGGCCGACTCCTGTAAGATCATGAGTGGTCACCTCTGGCTTGCCCCTGTGACTAATGCCATTACGGTACTTCGCTGTCTTTAGTTCACCACACCGGTCAATAGCCTATGGTGACGGGCAGTTGAGATTTTATAAAAAAAAACTTGTTGGTTTACCTTTCACAAGTATAAGAGAAAATCTCTAAATATATAAATATGTGAAGATGACTTTGATAAATTGATCCTCAACATTTAAAAATCATCCATGATTCTAATTTACCTTCTCCCCAGGGACAATTTATCAAGGCTCTACACTCTTCCAAGCTGTTTGTGAAACTATTATACATTTCTAGTTATTTTTTTTTATTTTGAATTAAAAAAGTATGATCTTTATTTAACTTAATATACTTACATAAAACATTTTTAACTAAGTCAAAAGTAATAAGGTTAAAAATGTCCGTTCAGGGAACTCTTACGTTCCACCAAATCAGAGAAGACAACCTTTTCAACAAAGGGGTGGAGGTAGAGGAGGAAGGGATTTTGAAGACAGAAGAGCCCCACCACGAAACTGGCGAAAAGAACACTCTCCAAATTGGGAAGGTAAAATATTATCAAATATCCTATTCTGCCTTGCTATGCTAGAACCCTGCTGATCCAATCTCATTGGGACTGGGCCCTGTTCGGATTATCTGGAAACCAAAAGTTTAACTGCGAAGATCCATTTAAATATATAGGTGCATTCTTCAGTTCTATATTTCATTTAAACTACACTGTGATTGGAATTGTTCACTAAATAACGCATGTTTGTACTTGATAACCTTGACACTGCACCTGGCTAGGTAGTGAGACGGACGGACGGACAGTCGGACGCGGACGTCTAAAAATAGAAACATTTCATAACAATCATCCTTCCCAGAAACATTTCAAAACAATCACCCTTCCCACGGGGTTTTCCTCCAGTGCGGAATTAATTAGCATACTGTTCGGTGTAGTTTAGAGACTTCGGTGTTTAGAGATCTTTGACCTATTAAATATCATTTGGCGTTTTGGATTGTATTTACTGCTGTCAGCCATTGCTAGTATTAACTATTATTATCGTGATTGTTTGTAGATTTTATCACAATTTCAAGGTTTTCAAAAGTATTAAATTTACATAAATATATCTTAAATAACATTAAAACACAATATTGTAGTATAAAAATGTTAATAAACCCTCATCATGTTTGTAATATTCAATTTATTGAATCCCTTTGTTTTAACCATGGTTTTGGATTATCCGTGACCCTCCAACTGGTCATTACCCCGGGTAATCGGGAGTTGACTGTAATTTATGCATGATTTATGCTGCTAGTGAGATATATTTTTGTTTTGTGTGTGTGAATATTGAAGTGCTAGTGTTAGCTGACTCAGAATCTCCACTACTGAACTAATTGTGAATGCCATTGTGTTTATGTATTAATGCTGCATTGTAATTGGGCTTGTCCTGTTATGTAGCATTTTGAAATAAAATAAATGAATAAACATTCTTTGTAGAGGCTATTGAAAAGCTGGTACACTGGTATGACAAATGCTTCAATCGTTATTATGACTATGTTGAAAAGTAAGCATAAGTCTACCTACCTTTTTGGTAATCAAATCTTTTTAGCGAATTTCCCCTATAGGGAATTAGCGAATTTCCCCTATAGGGAAGAAGCTATTACCGTAGTCGGCATGGTAAGACCTAGGCCCGGGACCATGATAACTTTTCGTTTTGAGGTCCCCAGACCCCAAAAATACCATTCGTTCGAAACTGTATATATATATATATATATATGTGGCCGTGAGCACGATAACTCTCGTAAAAATTATCCGATTTTGATGAAATTTGGTATAAACGTGTAAAGCAACATTTATGACTTTAAGTTCGAAAACCAGCCAGATCGCTCTATCTGAAGGGGTATTTTGGGGGGGTTTTGTACCCCAAAAATGGGTTTTTTGAATTGTTTACATATAATTTTGGAATTAGTCAGATTTTATTTTTTCCCATTGGATTCAGCTTAAAAAAACACACAATTTGGTATTTTGATCATTTCTCTACGTCAATTGGTTACCGAGATATTGAAAGTGCTAAACACAGTACGTTGTCTAATGTTATTCTTATGGAGGAAAATAAAAATTTTATATCTCGCTTATTTATGAACATATACTGACGAAACTTGGTATACGGCTTTATCTGGTTGTGGACCATTGATATTTCCTCAAAAAAACAATTTTTTGACAAAGGCTCCCATAGCAGCAAACCTGCGTACTCAGCCCCATGTTATCCTTATGGAGAATAAGTAACGTGTTATCTCCCTTAATTATGAAAATAAATTAATGAAATTTGGTAAGTGACTTCACCTAGTTGAGTTATATTGATATAAGCATAAAACCCCATTTTTTTGTGTTCCTTGCTTCAGCAAACCTGCATACTCAGCCGCCATGTTATTCTTATGGAGAATTATTAAAATGTCATAAATTGTTTATTTATGAATGTATATTGATGAAACTTGGTATGTAGCTTTATGTGGCATTAAGATAAATATATATGCATTGGAAATTCGCTAAGTATGCAGGTTTGCTGCTACGGGGGTATATATATATATATATGTGTGTCCGTGAGCACGATAACTCTCGTAAAAATTATCCGATTTTGATGAAATTTAGTATAAACGTGTAAAGCAACATTTATGACTTTAAGTTCGAAAACCAGCCAGATCGCTCTATCCGAAGGGGTATTTTGGGGGGGTTTTGTACCCCAAAAATGGGTTTTTTGAATTTTTTACATATAATTTTGGAAATAGTCAAATTTTATTTTTTCCCATTGGATTCAGCTTAAAAAAACACACAATTTGGTATTTTGATAATTTCTCTACGTCAATTGGTTACCGAGATATTGAAAGTACTAAACACAGTACGTTGTCTAATGTTATTCTTATGGAGGAAAATAAAAATTTTATATCTCGCTTATTTATGAACATATACTGACGAAACTTGGTATACGGCTTTATCTGGTTGTGGACCATTGATATTTCCTCAAAAAAACAATTTTTTGACAAAGGCTCCCGTAGCAGCAAACCTGCGTACTCAGCCCCATGTTATTCTTATGGAGAATAAGTAACGTGTTATCTCCCTTAATTATGAAAATAAATTAATGAAATTTGGTAAGTGACTTCACCTAGTTGAGTTATATTGATATTAGCATAAAACCCCATTTTTTGTGTTCCTTGCTTCAGCAAACCTGCATACTCAGCTGCCATGTTATTCTTATGGAGAATAATTCAAATGTCATAAATTGTTTATTTATGAATTTATATTGATGAAACTTGGTATGTAGCTTTATGTGGCATTAAGATAAATATATATGCATTGGAAATTCGCTAAGTACGCAGGTTTGCTGCTACGGGGGTATTTTTATTTATGCCCAATCGGAGGTTGATAAAAAAAGACCCTCGTATATTGCTACTCATAATATTTGTTATTGATTATTTTGTTTTCATAGCCCTCATAATATTTGTGATTGATTATTTTGTTTTCATAGCCCTACTTCCTGGTTCACACTTTCTGGAAAGTCAGGGAATTTGAGAAAGGTTCTACCGTAAATTATTATTAAATGGAATATCTACCAGGTTATCTATGTATTTGACAAAAAAACAGTTTAGTCTTGCAACCAAAGATTTTTTTTCAGCCTTGTACATTGCAAAATGCCACCATCCTGCTTCTGTGTATTGCTGCTTGGATAAACCGTTCTGTCTCTACACAGATCTACACAATTCCAATACAAAGTAAAACTAAAGACTTATGTTCAACGGGATAGTAAACTTAAATGTTCTCCTAGTTTTTTTCTGAGTGAGGTTTTATTATTGGTAAGATGTATGTTCCTTAGATGAGTTTGGTATATTGTGGTTTGGCAACCACTGTGGATAGTAGTTGATAGTCCAACACTGAAACTAATAATAAGAGGAACAGTAAAACTGATGGCCAATTTTGATCCAACTGGTTGTCAATACATAATCTGACAGTTTTTTGGCCGATAATTCAAAATTCGTTTTTTTTTCAGCCTTAAAAACCTAAGTTATCAAATTTTTAAGGCTGAAAAAAAAATCGAATTTTGAATTATCGGCCAAAAATCTGTCATATTATGTATTGACAACCAGTTGGATCAAAATTGGCCATCAGTTTTACTGTTCCTCTTATTATTAGTTTCACTGTTGGACTATCAACTACTATCCACAGTGGTTGCCAAACCACAATATACCAAACTCATCTAAGGAACAAACATCTTATCAATAATATTAGGTTGAGATTGTCAAATGCAACTAATGTGGAAATTGTGTAGTCACTTACAATTTCCATGTGGTAGTGTCAATATTACGTTAGATATGTGGAGAGTATGTTGCTAATTTTGCCTCCATCTCTTTGTTGGTCACCTTCTAGGGATAAAATCTTATTGAAGGAATATGTTTTTCAGGGAACTTCCACGAAGAAGGTTCTCATAGAGGAAGAGGAACAATCCCTCAGAATAATTGGCGTTCAGACCAGACAAGGGGTAAGAGAGCCTAATCTTTTTTTATGAGATTGTGTTAAATTGATGCATTTCTCATCACTTTTATTGATTAAAAAGATTATCCAATTTTACTGTTGACAAAATTCTGGAATGAAGTAGGTTTTTTTATGTTGAAGATTTCATTAACTTGGATCATATAAAAATCCTTAAATAATTTAGAATATGATTATTTATGTAAAAATGAAGATACTGCTTATTGTATGAAGAACAAAAACTGTATATTTTATTAGACATTTTATAATTGCTGATGGTTCTTCTTTGTTATACAGGGTTACGACCGACCGGGAAAACCTGGAAAACCGGGAATTATGCGTGAACTTTGGTGATTGGGAAAAAATTAATGGATTATGCCGGAATTTTCGGCTGAACCGGGAATTTCAGGTCGCGATCGTCGTCGATTGCGTAATGCGTTCTGAATAGCAGGCGAAGTTAACGATGTTAATGATGGTCGTTGATGTTAGCGATGCATTCCCGTTGGTCGGCGACGTTAGCGATGCGTTCCCGATGGTCGGTGACGTTATCGATACGATCCCGATGGTCGGTGACGACAGCGATGCGTTCTCGATGGTCGGCGACGTTAGCGATACATTCTCGATGGTCGGTGACGTTAGTGATGCGTTCCTGTTAATCGGCAACGTTAGCGATGCGTTCTCCATTACCAGTGTCATTAGTGATGCATTCTCGATGATCGGCCACGTTTGCAATACGTTCCCGATAGTCGGCGACGTTAGCGATGCTTTCCCAATGGTCGGCGACATTAGCCATGTGAGTGTGAGAGCTATTGTTGCTGAGGAAACTTTACGAAATGCTGTCGGGACTGTCGGCGACATTTCTTTTTATAAGATCAATAAGATTAATTTGTATGTTGTTACAAGCAGTGGGTGGGGAAGTGGCTCATTTGTAATTAATTACGGTCTGGTCAAAATTTTTAATCATTGATATGGAGCTCAGTTTCTAATTTTTAGTCTTTGGAGTCGCTGGATATTTTGTTAAAGCATAAGTGGTCAGGGTGGCTGGTTCATAATCTGAGGTTTGTTTTCAGATTGATTCCTATCAAAAATCTTGAAAATGTTTGGAAAGTTCAAAACTGGATCCAGCCACCATAATAATGCTTTCTAAGAAAATGTTTAATTTAGATAGTAACGAGATTAGGGTTTGGGCCTACTCCCTATCAAGAACATTGAAAAATGCCTTTTTCGTCGATAGACGTACAAAAAAAGATTGATATGTACTATTTTCTTATTCTTATAATAGATAGTATATTGCCAAAGTTAAATGGAATTTTATATTATTGGGTGTATCTGTTGACATAATTTCCTCCTCCTATCAATTAAAATATTGTAATGTTTTTATTTAGAGAGAAAAATCAAGTTCATTAATATCAATAATTGTCCCAGTGTATATACCAATTTTTTGTAGAAAGCATAACAAATATGAGATATAACATTAATATAAAAAAATATATAATTTGTAAAAAGTTATAATTCTTTTTTTAAATAGCACTTTTATTTATATTTTACATCGTTATAAGTGTCGCAAATACATAATTAATGCCCCGCGAGTCTACCTGGAATTTTAAGATTTTTACCTGGAAAACCTGGAATTATGCATGAATTTTTAAATGCAACATTGGTGGCACCCTGATTATATTAAATATTTAAATATGATTAAAATGGTTCAGTTAAAATCATTTTGTTTGAGATTTTTTTGTTTAATAAAACTATATTGGACTTGGGTAACCAATAAATTCATTCAGTGATGAGTGACTTCCTGCGCATGCGCGGAGGAAGGGTAAGGGTGACCCACCAACCGCCGTCTGTCTTGGTTCGTCGGTTGGGATAAGAGGATTGTTTGAATGAGTAAAGGTACCGTAATTATGAGTATGTAATAGGAAAGAGTCGATTCTCGATACCACCAATTCTTGGACATTGGTTTCGGTATCGAGATTCATTCGTTCAATGTCGATACTGATGTATACCATCGATACCCCCGCCGTTTACCTGCGCTACGAAGTGCACGGGAAGAGATCCTCCCGGTGTTTACCCGCACTACAAAAGGCCTGGGGAGTGTTTGGGTTGGCGGCAAAAAATCTTACCTTGGAGAAGAAAGGAAGAGGGATGGGAGGATGATTTGAGGGGAGGGGTTGGGTGTGGTTGAAAGCAATAAATCAGTCTGCTGACCAACATAATTTCTTTGAGTCATTATCTTACAACCAAGTTTTTCCCATTATGAATTTATAGTAAATAGTTTTTGATTTCTATATTACTATAGTATGTTAGTGAAATTAACATTAAATTGTGTACAAAATTGCATTCAAAACTTTGTTTGATAATTAACTACAAAATACTACTAAATCATTGTAATTGTACTTAACATAAATTTGTACCGGTAACTGTTTTTAACAATAGTTTTAACAACTATAGGTACTGAAAAATCGTAGGTATCGATGGTATCGGTATTGAGAATTAAGAATCGATTTTTCTGGTATCGGTATCGAGAATCGATAAATTTTGGTATCGACTCATCCCTAGTATGTAATTTCAACTAAATGGGGGGGGGGAATACTTGTGGATTTATTGTTGATAATTGGCTAAACAATTGGTGACAACATTTTGAAATTCAAAATCAACACTTTCCAAAACCATTAAATATTTGGAAATCAGGTTATGTTTTTTCGGTTGATCTAGAGAAGTTTTGAAACAGTACCGTAAAACCGACTAAACCCGGACACTTTTTTACGTTTTTTAGGTTAAAATGCCTTTCAAACAACAATGTCACCAATAAAAAGCATACCATTGTAAAGTGTGTGTATCATTTACTATATCTCTGTACCTTTCTATGTGTTAGATGCTATTATAAAATAAATCAAAAATAAATAAAAGTGTCCGGCTTAACATCCACAAATAGTATAATCCCGGACACTGACCTAAATATCATTATAACGCCTAAACTAACCTCTGCTGTCCGTAGTAGGACAGTGTTTTGAGGTCTGCAGATGTCTTTACACTAGTCAAAGGCTTAAAAATGAAATAACAAAAATATTTGTATGGGTTGTGGATGAATAAAGAATATTCTTATGTTACGTTTTCAGCTGTTTCTTTTTTTCATCTAAAATAAAACTTAACAAAGAACAGCAAGGGGAAAAGGTGTTTAAAATGAAGTTTCAAACAAAGAATAACACAACTTATATATATATATATATATATATATATATATATATATATATATATATATATATATATATATATATATATATTGGTACTGGTATACAAAGGTATATAAAATGAAAATGACAAAAAAATACAAAATGAATTGGTATACAAAATGACAGGTAACAAAGGTAGGTAGGTAAAAAATAGGCTTATGAAATGATATAGCCTGTAAACTTGTTTTTAAATGAAAACCACTCAATCCGACCGTTCTTGTAATTGAACTTTGGCGGTTCCAGCCTCCTTTCAGTTTGGTCGTAGTCGATTGTGCATCTGTCTTCAGGATTCGGCCACTTAAACAGTTCCCAATGTTTCGGGCACATCTGACTGACAAGTAGACATCTTTTTCCTCGACGACACCAACATAAAAACACACAGACTTTTTCCCCGGAAACTTTAAAGAGGAGACAGTCCCCGATTTCCGGATCTTCGGCGAGATGCTCGTCGTCTGTAAGTGGTTCTTTTGCCCATTCATCCGAAGAATCTTTGCAGTAAAAGTTGTCTGGCTCGTCGGGATCTGAGCTGAGCTCAGCTTCCTCCGCTGTCCTCTTCTTTACTCGCTTAGCGGCGCTTCTATTTTGGTTGCCGCTTGTTGATGGCCCGTCACCTGACGGTACTTCTTCACTTCTTGATGTTCCTGCACCAGGTTTCACCTATACCGGTACTGGTAGATCGCTCTGAGACATACTTGTTCCAGAGGATACATTAATTTTCTTCTTCCTCATAGCTTTTGGCGGTGGAGAGTCATACCGAAGTTGTGACAGCATTTCGATCACTGTCTCACCAATAAGCTGTTGAGCTCTTTTAGTTGGTGATTCCATTACGTCTTTTGACAGGAGTTTCTTCATGACCTGTTCAGGGTGAAGTGGATGGATTCCACAGGTCCTAAATCCCCTTTGGAGATTTTTTGCGGCATTTGCACTGATTTCCTCACAAAGTGTTTTCAAAAGAGAGGGAAAATGATTTTTTGGAAGGGTTTATAGCCTCCTATTAGCCCCCATTTTCCAGTCAAGCAAAATCTTTCTCCAGGCCTACTTAAGAGGACGGGATAAAGCCACATCTAAAGGCTGGAGAAGGTGTGTGGCATTTTGGGGGAGGTATACAAAATAAATGTCGTTTTGTTGACAAAGTGTAATCACTTCATCTGAAAAGTGTGTCGACAAATTGTCGCCGATCATCACCTTCAACCCTACCTTTGTTTTTGACCATGGCAAAACAATGGTTTTGAACCAATCCCTGAACGTTTCCTCGTCGATCCAGCCACTTTTTGAGCGATTATACCTCGATCCATCAGGGCCCCCAGTTACCCAAGTGTCCCACAAGTGCTCTGCTTTGTAGCACACATACGGAGGAAGAACTTCTCCCCCAGCACTACCAGCAAACATTATAGAGATGGCCGTTTTTGATGAGTTGAGTACTTGTTCAGGATACTTCGTCCCTCTCTTAAAAATGCATTTTTTTGATCCCGGGTTATCAGATAGGTTGATTTCATCATAGTTTAGGATGTTTTCTTTAGGTATTTTGTCCAGCGAAACTTTTAGGTTTTCAAAATATGAAGACACGCACACTGCATCAATCTGAAAACAAAACCACTTTATTAGAATTTTCTAAAACAACTATGCCCTACTCTGATAAGGAATATACTTACCATAGGTAGATACATAGGATGTTTAATTTATTCTAGGCTATGCAGGTAGGTATATAAGAATTTATAGGTAGGTACCTATCAGGTAGGTGAAATAATAGTTTAGGCTATGAAATTACCTATCTATAGATTTTAATTTAGGTAAGCTGTAGAATAATGGTACCTAGGTAGTAAAAAGCAAAAGTAAAAATACCGGTAACTGAACCGGGATTAGAGTAGGATTTTTCTCTTAACTTGGCTCGAAGAGCTGTAATATTTCAGCACATCCTCAACCGAAGAGCATTGTTCCTCCTCAAAAACCCATCAACCCACCCTTCTCCTGGAAGATTGTTTTTGAATACAGGGACATTTCTCCCGGTTTTTTCAAGGTAGCTCTATGCCAGTAGCCTAAGTTCAAATCTTGAGAAAGGAAAACCCCAAGAAGCCACTTGCTCCACATGAGCAGCGATCACATTTTCTTCCTGTGGTGAAAACATTCGGCTTTCCTAGGGGCACAGCATTATACCTTCCACTTACATGGTCACATAAGGTCGACTTAGGCACACAATACTTTGTTGCGGATGCACTCACACTTAACTTCCCTTCCTTTACATCTTTTATGACCTGCTCTAGCACTTTGGCTCTATCGCCCATCATTAACGATCTCACAAACAATTTGAAATTTATTTTACAACCAATTTTAATGACAAACACACAGATACGTTAGCTACTGTATCAGCGCTAAACAACACAATGATTAGTTACGGCGGGAAATCTGCTTTGTACGTCAGTAAAAGCAGGCACTACAGTCAGGATAACAAGTTGGTATAGGGGTATTGGGGGTGATAAAACTACATCAAGATATGAATAACAGCCTTTTCCGGCGTAAAATCCCTATAAGACGACGTACTTTCTTAAGACAATTAACATTTTCTTTAATAACTCGGTAAATACTTGTGCTAGAATGATGAGACATGGCTTAAAATATTTCGCCTCATTAGTCTCCATTTTTTTCACATGCATTAGTTTTACATCCGGGACTTTTCTGACCCTTTTTGGGCCCAAAAACTCAAAATTAGGGTAGAGTTTTCCGATTGTTTTGCCCAACAAACTTGTCCAGCTGATTATAGAAAGGAATGTCCCTACCAAATTTTAAATAAATCGGACAAAAATTGTGACCGCTAGAGTGGGTACACACATATATAAATATATATGAATCCCATGGCCCATAACCATCTTTGATGAGTTTATTAATGAATTTCCTTTGGAAAAGTGAACTATTAGCATGACCCGCAGGTGAGACTTAAGCCCAGGACCACCCTATAAGTTCCTAACGTGACTCCCTGAACACGTTTTGAGGGGTCGCTAAAAACTTTATATATATACATAAATGTATGTATATATGTATATATATAAAGTTTTCAGCGACCCCTCAAAACGTGTTCAGGGAGTCAGGTTAGGAACTTATAGGGTGGTCCCGGGCTTAAGCCTCACCTGCGGGTCATGCTAATAGTTCACTTTTCCAAAGGAAATTCACTAATAAAATCATCAAAGATGGTTATGGGCCATGGGATTCACCAGTTATCATTGGACCTCGGGTTTAATGTTGCACGTGTAGGAACTAACATGTCGAGGATTTGGTTGGTTAGTCCGGCGAAGCTCTCTGGATGCGCAAAATGCCTGTTGAAATTTGTAGACAAAGACCAGAGAATGTATATTCAATTTTGTTAACAAGTTATTCTATTCTAGTTTACATTCTTTTGCTAATCCAGAGTTGTGTTGCAGGAGCAGGTAGGGGTTTTGTCCCCTCTGAACCTAACAGAGAATACCAACAATACCCAACCCTTGGAAGAGGTAAGTAATAGTTTGTCATTGTTATCATTAGTTTTTCTCATAAAGGATTTGGACAATATACCCGACAGCATGCAGAAATATGTGGTTTCGGCCACTCTACAGATAGTACTGGTCAACAATTCCAGACCCTTTTAATCAATTTTGCAAGGGTTTGGAACAAAATTTTGTTCCTGATTAATGTTTACATAACAACAAAACATATTTGAGCCTAAAAAATAAAATTATTTTTTTTGCCAAAAATATTAAACATTATTTATTAAATTTGACTTTGAATTCTTATAGCTAAAAAATAATATATTAAAACCCTTTGAGTGCCGTGGCATCATGGCCATTTCTTATGCATAAATTGCCGGGCTAATTTCAATGGAAAATGTAGTAGTTTACAAAAAATATCATATAAAATACAATTTTAGAGGTATACATATAATTTTTGATTTATTTTGTTTATGAATAAATTATCTATGAAATAGTTTTTTTTTTTTTACTTTGACTTACATAAATTATGCTAAAAAATTTCATTTGATATTTTTCAACCCAATAGGCAGAAAGAGCAGAAAATGCTGATCAAAACTGATGTATAAATCATCAATATCAGTTAATGTTTGCAAACAAAATAAATGAAAATATGTTACAATTCAAAAAAGGCCTAGGCTATGTGGTTACTAAGCAACGTTGAATTACAATTTTGTAATATAAACAAATATTATTTTTTAGTTTGTTGTCAGTAAACATGTTTATTATTACTAGTATATAAGCATTAGGCTTACCAAAGTAAATGAAATGCACAATAAACTAGAAAACAAAAGATGTATGTGTATCTTTTACTTTCACAAAAACTTAGTATCTACGACAATGACACTGTTTCCAAGATCATTGTAAACTGATTCCCGAAGGTTACTCAAGTTGTTTCTATCTATTCTGCTACTTATTTTTATTTCATACGTAAATAGGAAGTAAAAAACACTAAAATATAACTTCAATAACAATAATATAAGTCACATTTACGTCGTTTGCCGATATAACATTAAACAACAACAAATACAGACGACATCTGCGACAGAGGTGACTAAATTAGGGTCTGCTAATATACCAAAGGCAATGAAATTGCTATAGATCTGATAGCTGGAAGCTTCCGGATCAAAACAAAATACTTTGAAAGCCAGCACCTTGTTTTGATATGAAGTACTACGTAAAATACCGAGAGTCGCTGTCAGCGACGCTCGGCAATTTATGCGTAAACACATCGCGTCGCTGTGAGCGACGCTGTGGCACTCAAAGGGTTAATCCCTAGAACAAGCACACAAAATGTAATGCACTTATGATGAAACGCAAGGAAGTAAAAGGAAGAATGAGGAAAATTTTATTAGGCTTATATATATTGGAAACAGTGACTAAAATACAAAATTCAATACAGTATGTGATTACTGTTGATTATGGTGAAATTATACAGGGTGAGTTTCTACTGACGCCCATAACTTCGCCAGGGGATTCTAATGATAAAAAGGAACAAAAAAGTTCCAGTAAACGCTAGTCCGATTCCGAACCGTTTGGTCATAATTGAGAAATTTGTGTTTTCTAAAAAATATTAGACTTTGTCCCACTATTTACTTTATAAAAATGAAACCAGTTAACCTAGTGAATGATATTTAAAATAATTAGAAAGGGCATTAAATTTGCTATAAAACCAAGGTTACATGTACAAATTTCATTTCATACATCGGTTCCTAGCCAAATTGAAATGAAAAATATGATATAATTAATTATTTAGGCTAAGTTTAAAAGACCTTTTTTGTTACTTTAACCTGGTGCAACGCGATGTCCAACTAGATAAAAAACTTCCTCATTTAATAAGCTTTAAATTGATATGCTATTTTAAACTGTTGTAGGTGGGAATGACAGAAAAACTACTATCAACCTAAATAAAAACACGGTTTACGAGTGAAGGTATTCTTATTAATAATACAAGACAAATGGCCACAAAATTGTAATACGGTAACTCAATGTTTACTTTGCATTAAAAAATTAATTACAAGCCTTGAGAATGAACAATGTTGATTGGTACTTGAGTAAGTTTTCGAAATGACCACCACTTTGTCTGATGCAGATGCGGGCACGTTTTCTCATCTCTCTCACAGTAAATCAGTGAGTAGATTATTATTAGTAGGTTTGTTACCTTGCTAAAACCAAATCAGTAAACAGTGTTTTACTTTAGTTTGGTGGTAGTTTTTCTGTCATTCCCACCTACATCAGTTTAAAATAGCATATCAATTTAAAGCTTATTAAATGAGGAAGTTTTTTATCTAGTTGGACATCGCGTTGCACCAGATTAAAGTAACAAAAAAGGGTCTTTAAACTTAACCTAAATAATTAATTATAGCATATTTTTAATTTCAACTTGGCTAGGAACCAATGTATGAAATGAAATTTTTACATGTAACCTTGGTTTTATAGCAAATTTAATGCGCTTTCTAATTATTTTAAATATCAATCGCTAGGTTAATTGGTTTCATTTTTTTAAAGTAAATAGTAGGACAAAGTCCAATATTTTGTAGAAAAAAACAAATTTCTCAATTATGACCAAACGGTTCGGAATCGGACTAGCGTTTACTGGAACTTTTTTGTTCCTTTTTATCATTAGAATCCCCTGGCGAAGTTATGGGCGTCAGTAGAAACTCACCCTGTATTAGTTTAGTGAAAACAGTAACGAAAGGATGCACTTGTTATGAGTGATCACGTAAAGTCATCTGAGGGAGGTAAGTGGGGTGGAGTGAGTCAGGTTTGCCCGAATCTCGTCATGATTCGGACAAATATATTTCTGCTAATCAATCAAGTTTTGAACAAGTCTGATGCCACTGCATATTTGCTATGTCTATCTTTGTTTTTTTATATAGTAAGTCCATGTGAATTTTCACAATCCTCAGAGCATAGTTTACAATCTTGTGCTAACCCAGAGTTGTGTTGCAGGAGCAGGTAGGGGTTTTGTCCCCACTGAACCTAACAGAGAATACCAACAATACCCAACCCTCAAAAGAGGTAAATAATAAATTTGTATCTTTATTACAGGGTCCCCACCCAACCGTGAAAGCCGTGAAACCTTGATTAAGCCAAGAATTTTGTATACCGTGAAAAAACCTGGAATAAGCCGGGAATTTCGATATCAAACCTTAAAAACATATCTAACTTGAAAAACAATAAAAAAAACTTATATCAGAAAATATCACAGTTGTTTTCAGATAGGAAAAAGGTTCAACAGAATTATTTTAGAGATGTGCGAGTACTCAAAATTTCGAGTTCGAGACGAGTTCGGCACTGAAACTCGAGGTTTTACTGAAACTCAAAAGGTTTTGAGCGAGTTTACTCCCGCCGTTTACCCGCGCTACCAAGGGTCGTCCCCTTTTAGTATTAGTTGTATTATTATTGTAGTATTAGTTGTCTGCGTTTTTATGGGACAAAATTATTGTACCCGTCTATGTCTTATGTGCTGGCGTCTCACCAAAGCCGCAGCTCATCAGTGATTAAACTGAAATAAACTCTGCAACGTAAAAAGCCGGGTAGACGTTAGCGATCTTGGTGCCTGGTAAAAGAAACCAGAGCGTTTGGGCATATTTGTTTACTTTAGCGCCAATCAACATTTGCCCCGACTGTTACGTCAGAAGACTGTTTTTACGGACAGGCACCACGAGCGCTAGTGAAGCAGCCCATTTCCTGCGCGATCGCAATATACAAATATATCGCCCTACCTGCCTACCTGATACAATATTTTGCCGATTGCATCATCTCACTAACAACTCTCGTCGTTGAGTGGTAGGATATGAAGGTTACGAGAGTGTTAATGCTTGGCAGAAAAAAACTTATTGCTTTTTCGGTCGTCATATCCCTAGAGTGCCAGAGTTTTTAACAGAGTATATCCAAAAAGTGCCAGGCACAAAATCAACATTTTGCAAGGGTTTGCAAAAAAAATAATAACTTTTATTTGGTAAGACATTATTATGAAACTTTTTTGTTTTGTAAGTTTAAAGTTTAGCTATAATATTATGCACATATATAATATTTAAAAAATAAAAAAATAAAAAATTTGAATACATATATGCATGTGGGAAATTTCTTTTAATTTTTTTTATTTGTTTCAGGTAAATAAACATTGTTCAAATATAAGATTGTTACCAAATAACTACTAGATTTATAGAGGACATGTTTCCCAAAATATTTCCTGAAAGTTTCATCAAATTTGGGCTGTAGGCGGACGAGTTATTTCCATAAATGTAAAAAAATATAAAAACGGTAAATTAGTACACAAGACAGTAGCCTAACTTTATTCAAGGGTTTAAGTTTTATTACAATATTATTTCATAAAGCAGACTAACTAGGCCTCGTATATTTATGGAGTATATGTTTACCTGAACATATCCTGGAAATGTCCTGAAAGAAATAATAAAAAGTAATGACGTAAGAAAAATTTTCCATAACAAGATACACAAAATCAATATTTTGCAAGGGTTTTGTACATAAAATCAATAACTTTTTTATTTGGTAAGATATTATTATGAAACATTTTTTGTTTTGTAAGTTTAAAATTTAGCTATAATATTATGCACATATATAATATCTAAAAAATAAAAAATTTTAATAGGTACATATTATACATGCGGGAAATTTTTTATATTTTTTTCAGATAAATAAACATTGTTCAAATATAAGATTTTCACCAAATAACTACTAGATTTATAGAGGACATGTTTCCCAAAATATTTCCTGAAAGTTTCATCAAATTTGGGCTGTAGGCGGACGAGTTATTTCCATAAATGTAAAAAAATATAAAAACGGTAAATTAGTACACAAGACAGTAGCCTAACTTTATTCAAGGGTTTAAGTTTTATTACAATATTATTTCATAAAGCAGACTAACTAGGCCTCGTATATTTATGGAGTATATGTTTACCTGAACATATCCTGGAAATGTCCTGGAAGAAATAATAAAAAGTAATGACGTAAGAAAAATGTTCTATAACAACGATACACAAAATCACCATTTTGCAAGGGTTTTGTACATAAAATCAATAACTTTTTTATTTGGTAAGATATTATTATGAAACATTTTTTGTTTTGTAAGTTTAAAGTTTAGCTATAATATTATGCACATGTATAATATCTAAAAAATAAAAAATAAAAAATTTGAATAGGTACATATTATACATGCGGGAATTTTTTTTATATTTTTTCAGATAAATAAACATTGTTCAAATATAAGATTTTCACCAAATAACTACTAGATTTATAGAGCTAGAAAATATCCTGGAAATCACCTGAAAGAAATAATAAAAAGTAATGACGTAAGAAAAATTTTCTATAACAACGATATATCGTTGCAATGTATTTTTCGGTAAGACCACCGACGACGATATATCGTTGTGAAGTATTTTTCGGATGTTCCGTGCACAACGATATATCGTTGCGTGGCACTCAAAGGGTTAAGCATTAGATTACGTGGTAGTAAAAATCAAATTATTAATTATAAATACCACCGGATTTTTAATTATAATTAATTATTGACATCTTTTATGATGTCCTATAATGATGTTGACCACAGCAGTTATCGTTGGAAGAGCTGAGAGCTGAACAGTATTGAGAGCGAATCGGTATTTGGAACAGACTCCCACTTTAGGATTCAATTCATTTAATTTTAAAACAAATATTTTACTGTTATTATGTAACGGAAACCTTTTTAAATATTGTGAGCGTTTGAAGAATTTAAGAAAACTAATTTGAAATTATATGAAAAAGTTTTGTGATTAATTAATAAAAAATGTACTAATAAGGTTATAATTTGGTAGTCTGTTCGTTGATCGTTTTATTGAGTTTGAGCTATTAGTTCAGCAGTTGTTGTTCGCACGTGATCGTGATCGTGCGATTGTCACTGACGTCACTGTTAGTCTCGCGTGTGAATGTGAGTTACTTAGTATCAGTGATTTTTGGTAGTGATGGGAGAATCAAATACTTTAAAGTATTCGAGTACAGTGTCTTCGAATATTTGTATTCTAATACAAACTGGTGACGAACGACCGCCGGAATAGATTGAAGACGGAACATTTAAATAATATATTGTTTTTTAATAGAAATATGGACTAATAAATTCAAATACACACACAAAGTTTAAGCATATTGTAATGTGGACTAACAATAAGAATTCTCTTTAAAAATATATTTAAATAATTATACACTATACTAATAAATTATTTATTTTGTATGGTTAGTTAATTGTAGCCTACCTCAAGATTAGTGATTTTATCCAACCATTCGTTATACATACATTTTACAATAGGCCAAGTAACAAATGGTTTCTTATTCTATGTCTTCTATAGGCGTTCGTCTTCTTTTATATTATACGTAATACAATTAATTATCACGTAATCATATAGGCCTAGTTATATCTATACGCTTAATGGCTAATTTGTTTTATTAAAATAATTTATTTGCAAGCAATAATTGTATTCATAATGAAGTTTTCATTCGTTATAAAACTGTGTTATAGTTTCTTTATTATCGAACACTTATTTGTTTTGTTCACCAAAACCTGAAAATAACTTATATCTGTGTGTGTGGGTGTGTGGGTTATTAAATGTGTGGACCTAACAACAACAAACATACAGTATGAAAATAAGAGGAAAAATATTCAGCAAATGAGGCTAAATGACAACAGCTAATCCAGCCTGTGAAAGCGAACAAAAAAGAAAGGAAGAAAAACTTATTTATTTCCTTCCGAGACACAACGATAGTATTCATTTCAAAAGTATTTGAATACATTGAATTGTATCCGAATATAAGAATACTCTGTGTGTATTTGAATACGTATTTGATTCTGTATTCGATACTCCCATCACTAATTTTTGGTTTTATGATTTAGTCCTAGGCCTAAGAAAAAAGTGGAATTTCTGATTTTAATCTCAAAATGCTTGGGAAGTGTCAGTTTCAAGATACTTGGACAGAAGAAAACCAGTGGTTTAAGTGGCTTAGAAAAAAGGACAAGTTCACACCATTTTTATTTTTTTATTTTTATCTTTTGATTTTTCACACTCCGGAATAACTGCCATCAAATCTCACAAAAAGGGAAAAAACACATCCAGTTTGTTTCTAATCTACACAGTGGTAATCAGTTGACCTTGCATGCATTCAACCCAGAAGTTCCTTCTACCTCAGCACAAATAGACCTGCAATACAGCAGCCTATTTGTAGGTTTTAAATGTAGGCCTATGTCAAAGTTCTAGTTCAATGCAAGTAGGCCAAGTCCTACCATCCAGCAACCAGGATTGCAGTATGCCTATAGTAGAATCTTCCACAAATAGGCCTAAGTCAGGGATTGAAAGTTTTTTAGTAAAATACATCATAACCATAAGTGAAATTTTGTGGTCAGCTTTTTGTGTGACTAATCATGTGTTACCTTGTGCAAGATATTGAGAGAGAACTAAGAAATGTTTTAAAAGTTTTAAATAGGAATTAGTTTTGTTTTCTCTGGTGTAGTTGGAGGACAGTTAAGAAAGTGATAACTGTTATTAGTATGCCCATTAAATATATTTCAATTAGTGTTTAAATTAGGCCTTATGTTTTTTACTTGAACCAAAATTTATTGTGCTTTTGTTTTTGTTCACAACATGGAACGGATACAAGGTATGTGGGTCACTTGTGCATTAAGAAAGAACCACTGCAATGAAATATCCCTTAACTTTTTTTCTTTGTAATTTTATATTTAGGGTAGACCCTAACATTGTTGTGCTGATTTCATATTCATGTTTACTAAAGTAGGCTTAGGCCTAAACATCCAATACTGAATATATAATCACAGCGGATGTTATAGTTTCAAGTTTTGTACCATCGGGAGCTATATTCAATTTTTTGTATATAAAACAAAACGGCTTGGTTCAATTCCGAGGTCACTGATTTTTAATGATAAAAGTCTCCGATTTTTATTTTAGGGAGCTGGTAGACACCCTGAATAAGTAAGTTGTGGCTTATTGATTTGTGTTACTCTTTACACCAAAATGAAGGATTTCCCAGGACCTTCAGATTGAGTTGTATGAACACTGTCTGTATAGTCCACTTTTAGGTTAACCTAACCTTGTCATTTTTTAAAGTAAAATATCAAAAACATATCTGTAATGAAATCTAATAGGTAAGCATAAGAAGTTTGTGCTTGTTTTTTATTCTATTATAATTGAAATTGAGTCAATCCATTAATTTTAGGCTCAACTGTCCTTTGGCACTGAGCTGTTTTAAACACAAGTGATTTGTTTTGGCCTTGTTTAAGTTTCATTAATATTTTTGTGAATAATTTATTAATATTTTTAACCGAGATTCAATTCTTTTGCCATTTACTCGACTTAAAAAAACCTGTACTCGCACATCTCTAAATTATTTAGTAAGTTGTTAATACGGTGAATACCGCGTCATCTGCCTACTTGCAGATTGCAGCTATGCGGATGATTTAGGCCTGGTTCTGGTTTCCGTTTCCACGGTGCAAAGGAACTCGGGCCGACTCGGGCGACAGTTGTTAAGTTGCTGGTGTTTTTATCACTGTCAACTGTCTGCTGACTGGCACTTGTGTAAGACAGTTTATACGTCTTCTTTACTGTATGTCAGTTGTCTATTGGTTTGCATTAGCCGGTGTAAACAAGCGACAGTAGACAGCTACTGTAACTATACAACTGTTGCGTCAGTAACTCGCGCATTCCGTGTACACAGTGCGTAGTCAGCGTTGCCAATTCGAGGGTAATTACCCTTGTCGGTGATAATTTGGAACTTAGAAGGTAAAAAGGGGTAATTTTACTAAAGCCTTTAAAAATATAAAAATGTATATTATACCATGTTTTATACTTATTTTTAATCAATGTTGTTTATTTATGATTAAATTACTAAATTTCTCTACTTTATTGACCCTTCAGATTTTCTTTACTCTGACGAATACTCACGAACTCCATAACTGAAATGAGGCTTGAGTAAGGATTACATGTAGAGTGATCGTCTCATGTTAAAAATATGGAAGAGGCACGAGTGCCAGGACAACAAGAAGTCCGCTTAGTTGCAGTAATGTCTGCAAGTTTTAACTAACTTCAACCAGGCAATAAATAACAAAAATAGAATTGGGGATTATTGTCACCTGTCTCCGCCTACCTAATCCTAGCAGTTGATAGACTGAAAGATAGATAGCGTTAGCTGTTTTATAATTGCTGTTTATGGCTGTAAACGAAATTTCATCATCTGTTGGTCATTTATATACTTTGATTTGTTAAGCAGCTAAAGACATTCTGAGATAAATTTGTTATATCTCGCATGAAAAAAATTGAGACAAAAAACTGGCTGGCGTGTGTAACTTCTATTTTCATTCTTTATTCTAAACTTAAAACATTAATGATACATCAGTGACATCTATTGGCGGCTCCCTCAAACCTTTCAAATTCCAAGCACATTTCCTTTGTTTCATTAGCACTCTTTACTCAAATACAGGAGTTTAGATTTCGAGGGTATTTGAGGGTAATTTTGACGATGATCGAGGGTAATTCGGGAAAAATGATTGGCAACACTGAGCGAAGTCGACTGATGACTCACGACTACAATAAAACAAAGACACTGTAATAGAGTTTTTTAGTTCTTATTTTTTAAAGGTTCACTTTTATGATATTTACTGTAACATCGTAATTGGAATGCGGGAAAGTTTTAACTAGTATTTGACCGATGCGCCGTGTCTGCGTTGTTTTTTTTACAACCGGTATAGGTTATGTTTTTTAATATTTCGACCATGAATTTGACAATTTTTAGACCTTGAAAACCGTGAAAAACCCGTGAATTTGATTATTAAGTTTAACCCTAGCAGTGGCCTAATGATGAAGTGGGAAATGGCCAAGCAGATTTGGCGATTTTGCAGACTTTTTTTTGAAAATTTGTATACATTCAACCGTAGAAGTAAACCTAGCCAACCTCATATTCATTTTGATCGGAAAGAACAGGAGAATCTAGAAATAATAAAATGAAAAAGATATAGGAAAATATTTTTCGGTAAAGTAAAAAATAATAAAAAATTAGATTTTTTTAGAAATTTCAAAAACAGCCTTGGTAAACATTTTTCTACTTGTAAACAATCTAATTCCCTACATAGAAATATATAACATGTTGTGGAAAGAATTTTTTTTGTAAGTTTGATGGGCGTAATATAATAATAAATGGAAACCCGAAATATATTTCACAGTATTAGTATATAATTTTGTTGCCAAATGTTTTACCCCCAAATCAATATAAACATATTGTAGTACATTCAATTCCCTACATAGAAATATATAACATGTTATACATATAATACATAGAAATATACATTTAAATACATAACTCCCCACTAGGCCTACCAGATAAATAATCCAATTAGCCTACGACGCCTATGTCACATCATCAGGAAAGTCGTTCACCTCAATATCACTGCCTATATCACCCTCTAAATCATCATCAAAGTCACTAATACTTTCTTCAAGAACACCCCGAATGTCACTACAATTCATTTTTGCGTAAATTCGGCTAAATAAATAACTACAACACTCTTACACAACTGACAACGGTCAAACAATAACATAGCGCACCATTTTGGACTGGACATTGCATATTTCAGATGTCATGTCATATCGTCAACAAAAAACACAAAACATCGAGACAGACATAGGAATAAAGCCTGAAATCTACTGTTTTCAGTGATACCAAATACAATACAGTTTGGAGCGAGCCAAACAAACTGACTGAGACTTCGTAAACAGCTGTGCAGTTCAGTTACCGAGTAGGCAAAAATGTGACGTAATGAAACATTTCCTTGGTGATGAAGCCAAGAGCAAACGGTGCTGCCAACGGCAAAACTAAATTACTCTACATTTCTTCCTCTTCAAAATAACATATTATTTGACTAGTAACTATAACCATAGATTAAGCATACTCCTTAGTAGATCACCCATCATAATGGGGCAAGCGTACACGGTCTGCTTGTACGTCCAAGGCGACGGCGGAGCTAGTTCGGAACGTCTACGTTGCCGCGCTGCTGTCGCTGCCCTTCCCCTCTCCCCCTTCGGCCGCGCGCCCATCCTAACAGCCCCTCCGCTAACCCCTCTTAAATCTCCCATCTCCCAACACACACACTGCGCTGAGGGCACCGACCGAAGCCCGTTACCACGTCCCGCCACCGCCAACGGCCGAGGCGCCTCGCCGAGGTGGTGTACTGCCTGAAACTGCCGCAAGCGTCTCTCGATTTTCATAGGAATGTCATGACCCATTCACATTACAATGTTATATTATATGCTAGTTAGCAGGTGAAGACTGAGAAAGAATATGTTCGACCTTGCCTTATAAATCTGATTAATGATCATATTAATTGTTTTTGAGTTTTCCCAACAAATTTAATTTAGTTATTTTTATTTTTTTATTTTTTGCGAACCATAAATTTAAACATTGGTAGTTGCAACATACTTTAATAATGGATGCTGTTTTTTTTTCAAAGCAAGTACCGAGTCCAAAGTGGTTATGAAATCACTGTGATTTATGAAAGTCCAACATTTATGAAATCTTAATAATCTCAGATGATAATAAATTCACTGTTCCTTAATTATGTCCGCATTGTTGTTCACTGTTTCCTGCTTCATTCCTCATAAGCAATAAGCATAATTAGTTGTGGTCCAGAAATGTCAAGAAGTCTTTACCATTTATGAGGAATAAAATACATGAAACACTGAACTGCCATAAGGAAAAAATGAGGAACAGTACAATTTTAACAGGTGATAAAATCCAGGTCAGCTATTAACATAAAAATAATAAACGTTATCAGGAAACTGACACATACTTTCTCCCTTTTAGCCAAATTTAATGAATAAATTACTTTTTATTTACTAAATATAGAATACAAAGCACGGTCGAATGTACAGAAAATCTTGTAAATAAGTTGTTTAAAAAAAAAACCCGTCGCAGCAAACCTGCGTACTCAGCGAATTTCCAATGCATATATATGGGTATCACTACTACCTAGAGCCACTCACCAAGTTTCACAAAAATACATTAACTAATAAGTGATATATAGCATTTTATTTATTCTCCATAAGAATAACATTATAATTGAGTATGCAGGTTTGCTGCAACAAGGAAGATAAGAAATGTATTTTTTTGCAATTATCAATATAACTCAACCAGGTGAAGCTACGTACCAAGTTTTATTAATTTTGGGTTCATAACTAAGGGAGTTATAAAACTTTACTTAATATCCATATGAATAACATGGGGCGCGAGTATGCAGGTTTGCTGCTACTGGGAAAAATCAAGAAAACCCTTTTTTTGTGCTAATATCAATATACCACAACTAGTTGAAGCCACATACCAAGTTTCATCAATATACATACATAAATAATCGAAATATAACATTTTATTTATTCTCCATAAGGATAACATTGGACAACGGAATGTGTTTAGCACTTTGAATATCACTGCAACGGTTGGACGTAAAACAACAATTAAAACGCCAAAATGATTGTTTTGTGGACCTAAAATGATTGGTAGAAAGAAATGTGGAGTTTTTAGTGAAATTATCTGAGGAAAATCTAAAAACCGTATTCCCATAAGATTAACATGGGCAATTTTATGGACACATTCTTTGACTTTTCTCCACAACCACTAAACCTAGCTTAATGATTCAAAATACTAAATTGTTTGTTTTTTTAAGCTCTATAAAATGGCTATAACCAAAATCTAGTGTTTTTAAAATTGTAGGGTAAAAAGTTCAGTAAAATTATTTTTGGAACATTTGAAACACCCATAAAACCCCCTTTCCATAAACCGATCGAGCTGGTTTTCGAACTTAAAGTCGTAAATGTTACTCTCCACATTTGTGCTAAATTGAATCAAAATCGGGCGCTCTTTTCAAAAGTTATCGCGGTAACGGACGCACACACACACACACACACACACACACACACACACACACACACACACACACACACACACATATATATATATACATATATATATAAATTTGAACGAATATTGTTTTTGCCATCTGGGGACCTCAAAACAAAAAGTTGTCATGGTCTCGGGCTTAAGTCTTACCATGCCAACTACAGTAATAGCTTCTTCCCTATAGGGGAAATTCGCTAAAAATCCACCCAAATCCCTGCTTTGGAGGCACTACAGAATCCATTGCTACACTCGTAGTTTTAAGAGGGGAAATGCCACCTATTCCCCCCCAGGGTTATTAAGGGGCAACATATTTTGAATTTCCTCTGTTGGTCAAGGCTAACTTGATAAGTATATCAAGTTTGAATGAAATTTATCAGTAAATATGAGAGAAATAATAATTTTTGTATTCCCCATAAGAATAACATTGGACAACGTACTGTGTTTACCGCAAATACCCACGTCGCAGCAAACCTGCATACTCAGCGAATTTTCAATGGAGATATAAGTGTCCTAATACTACATAAAGCCACTTAACAAGTTTCATAACAATATATTCACAAATAAGCGATACATCCAATTTTAATTATAATCCATAAGAATAACATTGGGGCTGAGTACGCAGGTGTGCTGCAACAAGGAATACAAAATACCCCCGTCACAGCAAACCTGTGTACTCAGCGAATTTCTAATGCATGCATATGTTTATCTCTACCACATAAAGCCACTTACCAAGTTTCATAAAAATACATAAACAAATAAGTGATCTATAGCATTTTATTTATTCTCCATAAGAATAACATTAAGGCAGAGTACGCAGGTTTGCTGCAACAAGGAAGACAAAATATGTGTTTTTATGCAATTATCAATATAACTCAACTAGGTGAAGCTACATACTAAGTTTTATTAATTTATGTTCATAATTAAGGGAGATATAAAAATTTACTTATTCTACATAAGAATAACATTAGGGGTGAGTATGCAGGTTTGCTGCTCCTGGGATAATCAACAAAAAATCAATTGTTTGTGCAAATATCAATATACTAGTACTATGTGAAGCCACATACCAAGTTTCATCAATATACATTCATAAATAATCAAGATATTAAATTTTATTTATTCTCTACAAGGATAACATTGGACAACGTACTGTGTTTAGCACATTGAATATCTCTGCATCGGTTGGACGTAGAATCACAATTTAAACACCAAAATGATTATTTTGTAGAGCTGAATCGATTTGTAAAAGCAAATGTGAAGTTTACATTAAAATGAACTGAGGAAAATCCAAAAACCTTTTTCCCATAAGATTAACATGGGAAAGATTTTATGAGCAGGTTTTTTGGATTTTCTCCGCAACCACTTAACCTAGGTTAATAATCTAAAATACTATATTATTTGTTTTTTTAAGCTCTATAAAATGATCCAAACCAAAATTCAGCGTTTTAAAAATTTTAGCGTGAAAAGTGCAAAAAACTGATTTTTGGACAATTTAAAACCCCCATAAACCCCCTTTCCCATGGTCCGATTTTTCTGGTTTTCGAACTTAAAGTCATGAATGTCACTTTACACATTTTAGCCAAATTTCATCGAAATCGGACGTTTTTTACTCAAGTTATCGTGTTAACGGACACATATATAGATATATATATATATATATATATATATATATATACATATATATAAATTTGAACGAATAGTGTTTTTGAAATCTGGGGACCTCAAAACAAAAAGTTATCATGGTCTCAGGCTTAAGTCTTACCATGAGACCTACGGTAATAGCTTCTTCCCTATAGGGGAAATTCGCTAAAAGAAAATTCCAATTTTCTCCGCAACCAGCAATCGTAGTATAGGAATTCAAGATACTAAATTATTGAGATTTTTGAGCTCTTTTTAATGGTGAATAGTATTTTTTTTTATGTTTATGATTTTTGATGAAAATCCAAAAAAACTGAATTTGTGATGTTTTAAGTCCTGTAATTTCTGAACCCGAATTTTTACAGACATGCGGGTGGAGTCATTTTGTTGGAAAACTAAAGTTCTACAAACGATCAAAGTTTAATTAAAATCGTTATAGCCGTTTTTGAGAAATTTTGATTTTTCATGTTTTTTTGGCGGTTTTTGGGGGATAATTACCCTTAAAAATCAAAAATTCAAAAAAATGAAAAAAACACCTGGAGATATCGTGGATTAGTATCTACATACCAAATCTCATACAAATCGACCCATTGGTTAGGGCTCTAGCTCTGTACACACACACGCACACGCACACGGATACGGACACGCACACACACACACACACACACACACACACACACACACACACACACACACACGTACACACACACACGTACACACACACACACACACACACACACGTACACACACACACACACACACACACACACACACACACACACAAGACAGACAGACAGACATCACGTAAAAACCACTTTTTTGGGTTCAGGGAGCACCAAAACGAATATTTCCACTAACAACTCCAATTCGAAAATTTTGACGAAAACAATACTTTCTCCATATGTATAGGGGGAGAAAGTAAAATGGATTGTTACCATCTTTATGAGATTTAGCGTATTAAAACTATAGTAATATTATCGATTTCAAAATTAAAATATTAAAACTATTTTTTCATAACATTTAATTGTTATTCATTAACCTGTTCACATTTATTTGTAATGGTTTATCTTTATTAAAAGCTTAAGGATTGTTAAGCGTAATTCTGAGTTCAATTTTAATCTTTAAAATCAGCACAACTTCTTCTTTTGTGGACTGATTAATAAATGAGGTGTTGTTGGATTTGTATTAAGAATTACTCAATATTTTGTTTCTTGCAACATTTCATTCCAGTTACTGGTTTTCATGAAATTTGACTTTACAATTTTCAAATGACTGCCATTTTTTAATTTGATAAGTTTAGAGAAAAATATGTTTGGAAATTTTAGGTATCAACGGTTTAAATACAATGTTTCATAAAAATATCTAGTAGGGTTCTTAAAATAATAATTATTTTAAAGAAAATACAAAATGGTGGATTACGGCTAAACTTCGCTGAAATTGAAACAATTCTAGTAGATAATTTTGACCTATTTTCATATGTGGAATCAATTTCTGCGAAGCACACCACGCTTTTTTGTGCCACCCTGTATATATTTTTTTAATTACACATATTTGCCTGATTACAATTAAGTTTATTTTTATTATATAGGTAGTCATGAATTCCTTTCATGAAACGTGACAAAAGTGTTTTTAAATAACCCTTATATACGCCATAACAATTTTAAGCAGAAACGTTTACTTGAGATTTTGTAATAATCGTTTAAATTTGAGATTTACTCACACATTGAAAAAAACACCGATATTTTGCACTTTTTTCCTTATATAAATTTTAAAAAGCGATATAAAGATTTGAAACTCCGTAATATAAAATTTGACAATATTTCCGTTCATTTTATAGGTCTCTCGTTAAAATCGGACTGGCCGTTTCGTAGGTGTGATACCGTAAATTCGAGTATCCATAATTTCTGCGCGAACAGTTGTCACTTTTACGCTAGGGTTGTAGTGGTGACCTTGGCGAAGATGAGTCACTCACAGTGTTGGCGGGAAATGTGCGGTCTGAATTTGGCTAAAAATAGCCTTAGACAGCCTGTCACCCCTTTCCCAAGGAATACCCCTCTTTCCCCAATTTGATTCTTCACCTACACCACCTTCTCGATTCGTCATTTAAATTTACAATGTGCCGACTGCAGGAGGGAACTTTTGAAGCTGCCACCTGGTCATGCAGCAGACAATCCTGAAGAGGCCCTCATCAGAAACAAGGAGTACCGGGATGAAACAAGCAGTCTCGTATATCCAACAGATGAAACAACAGAGGTAGTGGACATCGTGCTAACCGTTTTGGATCACATATTAAAGACCAAAATACACGTTGTTTGGTTTAAGAAAAATGTCATTCTGAAATCAAACATCGCATTTTCAAGACCCACCCAGACTGGATGAGAGGTGGCACTGAGTGTTATAAGCACAGGGAGTTCATCATGAACAATATTGTCTCTGCCAAAATCAAAAGAGCTCTACAAGCCATGCCCGGTGGAAAATATGGTAGCCATTGGGAAAAAGTAATGAAACTGCAAAACAAGTAGGCTATTGTTTTCTTTCAATGCCCAGATCATTTTTTTTTTTTTTTAATTTTTAAAGTAATAAAACTTAACCAAAGCTAGTAATTGTACAAAATTATTAACAATGTACAAGTCCTTTCAAAATCAGATGGGTGTCTTAAAATCAGCCACAAAATCAATGTGATACGCTATATCGTAAATAAATATTAGATAACAACCTTGCTTTGAATTGATGAGTAAATCACGTTTCATAATAATTACTGATATTCTTTAATTTCAAACCTGTATAATTTCTTAATGTTTCTCAATTTTTTTTCAAAAAGAACATGAATTTTATTTGAACTTAACCCTTTGAGTGCTAAGCTTCTGAAAGGAGTAGTTGAATCCGTGATGTTTTGTTGATTTTTTTAATATATCGAACGCCTGAACAGTTAAAATTAATAAAAACGTGCTTCCGCTGGACACACACAGTAAAGGATAGGTAAAAAGTAGCAAAACACCTGATCAGATGTGCAACTCACAAAGAATCCACCCATCCCGTCAGCTTGGACCCGAGCCGTCCACCGTTTGTTTAAGGTCCGCCCTCCCCTTCAACTCTGCCACAGACAGGTGAACTCTCCATGAGTTGCACATAAAAACCACCGACTGTGACGGGATTCGAACCCTCGATCCAAGTGTTACCCCCGGCCGGGAAGGTAACGCCTTAGACCGCACAGCCACTGGTCAGGCTAGCAGCTGCAGTGGATCAGTTGGTATTATAGAGACTAGGCGCTGGACGAGGTAGTTCAATTCGTGTCTACCAGGTTTCACCACATGTCAGACTCAGACTGCAGACTGAGCGCCTAACGGTACAATCGCTTATGAAGCAGTAACAGTGTTTATTGATAACAGATTCAAAAGACGATATATCGGACCATAGCACTGAAAGGGTTAATAAAGGTTTTCAAAGTTAATTACTCAAATCACAGAAATTACTTTATTTATTTTAATAATTTTAAATTTTTCGCGGAGTTTTTTTAGCCGGTAAAAGTCCGGCACTACTCTCGAATACGGATTTTTGAGTGTCCATGAGGATTCCTCTCCGCCTGACGAAATTAAAAGGAAAAAGAATAAATTGTGAAAAAGAATTAAGTGGTATTTTGGAATAAGGAAATATTGTATGTTATGAATTCACTGAATCATTGGTAATGAAATATCGGTTATACCATTGATTATACATCCTACGGAATAGATAAACTTAGTAATGCAGTTTTTTGAAGCCGACCTTGGCGAGCTCCTCGAGCGCATTCTGTCGGCTAACGGTAGAAGCTCTCCTAGTTGAAGCGTCGTCAGCTACCGTACTGAAGCGCTCAAGCGGCGAACCCATCAACTACCGTCCCCTCTTCTACCCCTCCTGTCAGATATGATTGTGCTGCGTGGCGCGGCGAGGCCGGCGAGTAATGCCTTGGGCGTTGAGAGGACAGCCGAGTCGACGACGAATTAGCTAGCAGTAGCTACTGCCACACTTTTCCGATCTTAAAATGGGGTCAAATCCCTTCACTGTTCAAGTGACATAACGCGCAAAAATTGTGGTTTCGCAAATGTAAACCGAAGTAATAGCAAGTAAATTAATCCTTTCAAAGGTTAAGAGCGTTCTTTGGTTCTTTTTGATTGAAATATTACCCGCAAAGTGTTCTTTTGTTGATAAGAAACTTTAAAATTCTTAAATAATAAAAATTTTATAAAAAATAAACTCAGTACGGTTAAGAGAAGAGTTATTAAAAAATAAAAGCATTTCTCCAATTTTATAAATTTTACTTTCTGCAAACATATACAATATGTTCCCCTACTTATATGACAAAATAAATATGTCAATGCTGTCCGATTATTTATGTTAGTATATACAGGATGAGTCAGACCATCCGTCCACCAGCATGTATAACGAGAGAACGGTTTGGTCTAAAGCCATCAAACAAAATTATTCCCCACTAAAACGCATATGGGCTATCTTTTAAAAATATTTTCATCAAAATCTATGTACGGAATGTTCCAAAACTGAAGGTCAAGGGTTCGCAACCCAAACATTTCTTACGTAAAGATAGGAAATATACTTCATTTTAAAGGTCTCGTTAAAATAAACATTTTGGTGAAAACAGAATTCACTTATCTTTACCCGTTTCAAAATGGCGGCCCGTTTAAGTCAGAAAAAAGGTACGAGTAATGGTTTAAAAAATACAGAGTATTCCGCAAATGTACACAAAAATATCCGCCATTTTGAAACGGATAAAGATAAGTGAATTCTGTTTTCCCCAAATGTTTATTTTAACGAGACCTTTAAAATAATGTATAATATTCCCTATTTTCACATAAGAAAATGTTGAGATTTGAATCCGTGACCTTCAGTTTTGGAACATCCCGTACATAGATTTTGATGAAAATATTTTTAATAGATAGCCCATATGTGTTTTAGTAAAGAATAATTTTGTTTGATGACTTTAGACCAAACCGTTCTCCCGTTATACATGCTGGACGGGTGGCCTGACTCACACTGTATATTATGAAAAATATCTGATTTCCCCAGATGAAAATTTCTTATACACTTAAAATGCCCACTTGCCATCATTAAAACATTAATAATGTTTAGGGCATACAGGCTCAGAAATATAAATTTTTAAAATCAACGAAAATTCATATGATCTGTAATGTACAGTTTTAATTTAAATTCGAAATGTTGTCATTAGCAATAACAATAATTTATAAGAAATCACCTGAAAATTTCAAGAAAATTAAAGATTCAAACAAATTTAATAAAATTTAAAAAGAATGATTTCTTTTGGACTGTTAATACAAAATTGAGGACTTTGTCACAACTTCTGATTAATGTTCATTAGTTTATTTACATGTAATGCTAACATTTATGTATTAATACAACAACGAAGAGCAACAACATTCATGGCAATTTCATCTTTATGCAAAAAAAACTAAACTAAACAAATAAACAAAATTAAACAAATAAATAAAACATATATTCCCTAAAACGGGGGCAATGCAAGAAGCTGCGCCCAACGAACGACGTGACGCGCAACGCGACGCTGCGCCAGCGGCATTGCTTTTGTACTTTAGTATTGCTTTGCCCCGCGTCCCGACTGGACACTCGTTGGGACGCATATTGTTCCGATTTTCTGATTTTTAAAGGCAATTCATATTTTAATAGGGCCATTTTTGCAAAGTAATAACTTTTTTCCAAACGAACAGTGTTATGTATAGAGTAAATGTAACTAATGGCAATTTGACCGCATTTCATGGTCGCCGTAACATTTAGACCGAAAACGACAAGTGAACGTAGTTTTATATACCAAAAGTGAAGTCTGAAACGCATTTACCGGGCAAAATCAGATATTTGGCCGTGTTTTATCGGTAAAAACATAAATTTTGCCACAACTTGGTGGTAAAAAAACAAACAAAATAGGCACGAAGGCACTGGGGCTGGTGGCTGGCGGACGCCCTGCGAGCGAGCCACGGCACTACGGCAGTGTCGCGTCGGCGGCGCCTATCTTTCTCACTCCCTCTCTCTCTAACGTACAGGTACTCCCGCTCTCTCTCGCACACGGATGTCGTATCCCCTCCTAGCCCGCGGATCGTTGGTTCCTCACGTGGCCACGAGCTGCGCCACTGCGCTGATGCCGTCGGCACTAATTCTATGCTAGTACTAGAAAATCCCGCAGGAGCACGCCACAGTTCACCCGTCTTCGTCTGATAACTTGCCGATGCAATATCTCCTAAGGGGTATGCTTAATCTATGCTATAACATAACTGCATATAAACGCGATTTTCTGATCCGACCAATTTGGTCGGATTGGCCATTCCACAAAAAAACCAGAAACACCTGTTTTCATAAAATCATATAACCTGTCCAATCAATATATCATTCTAAAAATCAATACCAACATAAATGCTTTAGCTGTGCATTGGTAACCAACCGCATCTTCCTGTGAGAAAAATTACCCGAACAAGCTGGGTAATTTCAAAAATATCGTGTTTTGCCATTGTCAGAGCGTCGGCTGCAGCAATTGCGTTGCGCCAAAAAATTCATTTGATTTCTAATTGTTGCAACATTGTTATACAGCTGCTAGACGGTTCATTTATGTAATAAAATGAAAGTTCAGAATGTGATCTTTCGAATGATTTATATATTGATCACTTTTTTGGTTTTTAACGTTACAAAATTTTGAGTCATATCCGACCAATTTGGTTGGTGGCCACTCTAGGCTACACATCTTGTTCTTTAAGATGTGTAGATTATTTTAATTATAATGTTGAGAACAAAATCAATGAACAGGAAAATGTGTGCATATTTGAAGTACTTTGTAACATGTTAAATGGGATAAAATAAATCATTCTTATTCTTTTCTTATTTTTATTCTTAATTTAATATAAATTGAAAGATGTCTGACAGCAGAGAACAGAACTAATATTAGAGTAGGCTATATGGCTGGTCTTACTGTATACTTCTGTGTCCCTCAAGTCCCATCTTGAGAAATGTACTTTTTTATTATCAAAGCTAGTAGGAAATCTTGGAACAGAGAAAAGAGAAACCAGATAGATATTAAATTCCTAAAATATTTTGTAATTTAGATTTTAGCCTGTTGATCTGACCCAGACTTATATTGCAGGGGGTGGCAGGGACTTTCTTGCCCATGGTGCTGACCAAGTCTACTACAGTGAAACAAATAAACAAAACTCAGCCCATGAAAGAGGTAAATCATGATCAGTTTTTCTTTATAAAGGATCTTGGCAGCAAATTAAAAAAAATGTCGAAAAGTGTTGTTTAATGCTAATCCAATCAATTCAGACTAGTGTTTGAGTTATTTTTTAAATTTTAAATTCATTTTTAAGATATTTCTTTTGAATCGAGGTATGCAAGCCCAGCATTTTTTCTAGAGGTGTGCGGGTATCCGAATCCGATCCGAAGGTTTTTTCGATATTCGATAAGGTCCAGTATAAATCCGACTTATTCGGATAGACTGTATATCTGGGGATAAAAATCCAGAAACAAAACAATACATACATTTGCTTGGACCATTACTAAACGCTTTGACTCTGATGACGTCGTTCAAGATAACGTGACGCAGTGCCTGTCTCTTTGTTTTTCGGTTTCGGTATGTATCAGTGCATCGATACGATATTTGTGTAGATTCGCGATGTATTGTATAGCGATACACGGCCGAATCGTACATCATTGTAGCAAACAAAGAATGAATTTGGTCTATAAAGAGAAATGCGCAGTAGCGAACGTTTCTGATGTAAACAATCGCAAATTTAGACAACATTGCAACTCGATGTCGATTCAAGATTCACGGGATAGACGCAGACACGAGACAACAGTAGTGGATTACTGGCGAATAAGTCAATAATTTACAGTTGATAGTCAATATCCGATTGTATCAACATGTCACGATTCAATGAACAAGCTCCTATAGAGCAAGTTGTAATTCCTAAGTTTCATTATGCCAACAGAAATTTTAATGTACAAAATTTAAAATTGCTGATACTGATATTTTTTCCATTCAATATCTTTAAAACACTGAGTAAAATATTTCTGACGCGCAAAACGAGTTACATAGCTTTCTCTACGGGGAAGTTTCCCGGTATGATCAATAAGCTTAATACATACTCCAAGAAAAGACTTCACTTTCTTATCCCCAGATGAGACATCTAGATATATTAAGCTGGTTGTGTATTATGACGACGCGAAGCAGCGACGACGGATTCACGAAAGTATCGCTTAGTTATCTATTATTTACTTACACAGGTTTCATCGTTCGGTTATTATTTGATTTTGCTAATTTCATTTCTTAAAAAATGGAACCGAAAATGAATAGCATTATATGGAAATTCTTTAAAAAGTACAAGCCGATAGTGAAGTCGCTGAATGTGTGAAATGCAAAATTTAAGGTTATGTTGTATGTTTAC
Organism: Allygus modestus; assembly: GCA_963675035.1. Classification (NCBI taxonomy): domain Eukaryota; kingdom Metazoa; phylum Arthropoda; class Insecta; order Hemiptera; family Cicadellidae; genus Allygus; species Allygus modestus. Next base: position 132,492,529 of record OY776113.1, on the reverse strand, counting down.
ATTCTGGTGACAAACTAAACAAAGTTTCTATTTTTTAGTAAACAACAAAAGTTCTAGCTAGTTAGTAAATTTATAAAACAAAGGAAATTCTTTGGTCATGGATGTTTTTGGTTAACTCATACAGAGAAGGCCTACTGAGTCATTGTTTTATTGCCTCAGTCCTGCTAGGCCTAATAGTATGTTGTGATGTCTGCTACTTTTAACATCGGTGGTTCAGGTCTTTTAATAATTAGGCTGTCATTATATTAAAATGTTTCCTTGTTTTTTCTCTTGTCATTCCATGTGTATATATTTGACATCCGGATAGGTTAAGGAGTTATATCATAATGACAAGGATGATAGTCATGGTGACATTAAATGATTGAAGTTGAGTATGTGGCCTAATCTAGGCCTACTTTTATTAAATTATATAACTTTATTAAAATTATTATTTTTAACTTGTAATTGTTGTTACCACTAAAGTCAAGTAGCTTGTTATTTAACCTTTATTCCCAAGTTTTACAATCACAGTTTGGAAGTTGTGATATTGCCAAAAATAATATTAAATTTAGTTTATTCATAAACCCAGATTCTTTTATCATCCAGTCTCCAAAATAATCATGTAATGTTATTTGTTTACAACCAGTTAATTTATTTATAATAGCCTACCTGTTTATTTGTTATAAGTCTATTTAGATTAGAGTAAGTCTCTTCAAATAAAACATCATAGACAGTGGGTTTTATTCACTGATTTAATGACAAATGTAATGTTGCCAAATTACAAGGATTTAGTTCATGCTCATCCAGTAAACATATTTCTTGTATTTTTCACTACAGAGAAGATAGTATTCCTGAGTATGTACACAGGTTGGTATATTGCTCCTCCAATTAGACATGCTGTTTTCTGATGAGGTCATTTGTAGTCTTCAATTACTCGGAAAGATACAGTTGTAAAAATAATAACCACTTTTTGTGTAACTATTGAATAAAATTATGTAGCTGAAATATAGTATATTCAAATCTTAAAATGGACATGAAAATGTTAAGCTCTAACTTGAAAATTTTTTAATTCTTAGAGATCGATGTAACTTGCAGTACTGGCAAAGTAAATATCCGAATCCAAAAATTACCCGATCCGAACTTAAGTTATCCAAACCGAAACCGATCCGAACTAAAAATTCACTATCCGCACACCTCTATTTTTTATTGGAGCCAAACTCAAGCTAAGGTTTTTGCAATGGATTTGAGCCTCAAGCTATTAGAGCTGGGACTGAGAATAGTTACAGTTCAGTTGTAGATAATCCGTAAATTGTAAAAAACACTGAAAGACCATCCAACTACTTCATTTGATTACTCTATTGAGAATCTTATGTGAGATGAACCGAATGATTGGAGAATCTAAATGTTGCATCTATATGTTTACATTCGGGAGTAAAGCGTCAGACTTGCAACTTGAGCATTTTAAATAGGATACACAAAGTCGTGATCGCGGTTCTAGGCGTTAATAGAATTAAAACAGGTGAAAAAAGTTTATGCCTGGACTAAGGATAAACCCGAGCTCCAGAAACGCCTCTAATACATTGTGAACAGGAGAACTGGCTAGTTACTAACTCAGGTGCCTAAGGGTGAAAACACACAGCGCACGGTGCGGCGCGGTGCGAAGCAGCGCGACAATATCAGTCATTCTTGGCTATGGCGTGAACACACAGAGGGCTAAGCAGTATGTCACCAAAATACTAAAATACGCTTAAAGATATTTAAATATTGGGAAATGCAGTAAAAAAATGTCTCTTGCAGGCATTTATACTTGATTTTTAAATTGAGTTTTCATTATGATGACACAGTGAAATGATCTTCATCGTTTGCTCACATCTATTTCTACGTTACTTTTAATTGGTTGTGGGGTAATCAGAGGATTCAGCGTTGGTAAAACTGATCTGCAGATATCCCACAACCCTACAATGTAGAGTCACATAAAATGTGAGTTTTTATACATTAACAGTGCTCTACCACTTGGTTTCGACAATGCCATTTCGTTGACTGAACTTGTCGTGCTGCTTCGCACCACGTCTTGTGAGTGCGGTTGCCGCTTGTTAGTCGCGCCGCGCTGCACCGCGTTCCGTCTGTTTTTACCCTAAGTGTGTTTTTTTACCCTATATAAAATTATGATTACAATAGGTTCTGTACAAAACCAATGAATACAAACCCTGTAAGAATAACACAGCTTACGGGGAATAGTCAGCCAAAAAGTCCAGGTCAAAATCTTTAGTTCTGCTTTGGACACTAGGCAGTGCTAGTTGTAATGATATTACCGCTTTGAGTGCGAGTGAGAAGGCTAACACCCTCGCATCGGCTCTCTCTCTCACTCCTATACTCAAGGCGGAACATGCCCCTAGCGCTGCCTAGCGTTCACATGAGCAACTACACATTTTGACCTGCGATTTTGGCTGACATTTTTAACCAACTTGTGATCTTCTTATAAAATCTGTCTGTATTCATTGACAAAACTGAGTGTTGTGTCTTGAAATAAATGATAAAGTATGAAATATTAACTAGGATATATGATTTGTTTACAGGCTTTCTTCACCCGAGGAGTAGGAGTAGAGGAGGAAGAGGCCAGATTTTTGGCCAGTCAGATGGTAAACTGAACATTAAGTTTTATATATTTACTATACAATAAAACAATATACAACTCAATATACAACTTAAAAAAGAAAAAAAAGGTTGAAGATCAGATAAATGAAAAGCAAAACAATTCTTTTGGGCGATGCAAAAAGGGGCGATATATTGTTTATTGAAATGCTCAATTGTACTACAACAAGGGCAAATATGCAGGAGAACAAAAGAAATTATTAATCATACTATTGATTGTAACCATGATCTGGATTTTGAAGTCAAAGAGTAGAGTTGCAGTGTCCATTTCCGTCTCGGTACAGCAATAGAATGGTTGCTGTGACCAAGCACATGTTTGGGAATAGGAAGAAGGGGGGTCAGATATCTCACAGGAGTCAGTTATGATGAGTTTTGTTTATTGTAGTGATGGGTCGGGTCGGTTGCATTTTTTATCGATTCGGTTTTTTGCAAAAACCTAGAGATGGGCTGGTTCCGATTCCAGAATCGACGATACCTTCGATACCAGGGGTATCGAGATATCGATGATACTCGATTCTTCGGGTCTATGTGATCGATACCGATTGCAGAATTAAAGCGGTTAAAAATCATAACGCTAGACTTTCAAGTGATGTTATTTTGTTTTATTTAATGGTCTTATTACATTTTTATCCCTTCTTGAGTGACACAGCAAACTATAACTTCTGTTTTCCGATTGGAAGATCTACATACGCAGTACGACAAGAAGCGATGAAGCGAATGTTTGTAATCGTAATCCTATTCTCAACAATACCAAGGCCAAACGAATACTTTATCAGCAGGGTCGATTGTTTGATTCATTAATCTCGTTACAGTTTAGTAGCATTTAAAAACAGGCTAGTGAGAGAAACGTTTTCGTTTCATGTAAAGACATTTAGGCCTTCAGCAGGAATTCCAGTTTTACTTTCGTCGTCTCGAGTCTATTTATAAAGATGAATTTGTTCATCACGGGCGTACATGATGCCGGCCATATTTGCAATAAGTTGGTCTTCTGTACTCAGTGGTTTTTTCTGACAAGCTACTTTCGAAGTATCGGATTACTGATGCAGTAGTAACTACTGTCTTACAACTGCATCTAAAAATCATCTCTTAACAAATCAGTACAATGCATGAATAAATACCAATTTTCTGTTTTGTTTATCGAGTAAAACCATTTTATTTTGATTAAAAAGGTTGCGTACTCCACAATAGTTTCCAACAATACGGCAAAGTGAATATTTAATAACAAACATTGATCTACGATGAAATGAACTGAAGAGAATCGAATGGTCGATCTCGTTTCAGTTTTCGGACATTACGGGTTAATAACGGGAACAAGCTGTGGGTGCCAGGACGACGATAAAACCATCTAGGCAGCGCAAGGTCATGCCAATGGCAGTTTAGTAATGCCTAGGGGTCTGCGGTGCACCGAAAAATCGGTACCAGTTCGGTACAAAACGAATTACCGAATTCGGTTCGGTACCACTAACGGCGCCGGTACTAAGTCGGTACGGTACAGCCTAGAACTACAAAAAATTAGTATTCACTGTTTATCAGCCACATTTTTCCTTCAGTTTTATTCATAAAACATCTTTTTCGTCCGTTGACATTCTATTGACACGCCTTTGCTCACGACAGCAACTTTCAACTTTGACCGGCATTCGCAAGTTTATACGTTCACGATTGGATCACGAATGATGACTCGATGCCTTTACAGCATTGATAAAGACGCCTCCACAGACTGGCCGAATGTTTCGTCGAGTTACGTCCGACTCGGCGAGTAATGTAATAATGTACATAAACATCGAGAGTAACAGAGGTTAATAACAACAAACTACTACGCAGTTACACTGTCACGCTCGTCTTTGCTCGCCTAGACTTGGTCAGTGTATGTAGGCGGTATAAACGTAAACAAAAACCTACAACTGAATTTGTATGACATTTAATCATTTTAAAATGTAACTAAGGGATAAACACACAAATATCTGTTTGTTTTTTATAGCAATGAAATTATAACACCGTTTTGTGTTGTTCATTGCCGATTGTATAACTGCCCCCTAACCTCAAATGAGTACTTGATACTAATTAAAATTGCCAAACATTTGGCAAACACATTCTGATCTACGATCGTGTGTTACAGAGAGTAATAACATGCAGAAGGTTGACACTTGTTTTGATATGCAAACGTAATAACAAGCAAATCAATTCAAAAACACAAATCTGGCTTGTCATAACATTTTCCTAAAAGGCATTATGACACTTCCTAGTGTTTTATGGATAGAAATTAAACCAACCGAAAGAAACTGTTTGAATTCAATATTAAATATGCCATGAACGGTTTAGAAGAGTGTTTAGGTTAAATATTAGTTTCATTGCTAAAACGTCGATTGATAAAAAAAGTTTTACACACACTACTGTTGTAACAAATATAAAAGGTTAGCCTACATTGGTTCATAATTTTATGGCGTATATCATAATTTTGGAAACTGCGTATTTATTTCTCTCTGATATTCACTTTCTAGGTATACTCTTTGTGTGACGATGACGTTTGGACGTAATCATCACTTCCACTGATCGCGCGTCGTATTTGTTGATAAAATGTGTTGATCAAGCCTTGATAACAAGTTTTGTGATAGCCTTTATAGTTAGACAATTTAAAACAAACAATGAGTAATTGTGATGGATTCTTGATTCTTGATGAACCGCCATCGCCGTCGACTTCTGTTACAACAAGTAGGCTACAACTTTTACGTCTGCTGAGTAAGTGTCATCTGATTGCAATACAAATTCTTATTCAGTTGTGTTAAGTTACTTGGTTATAGGATTTAAAATTTGTTGGAGGCTATAATTAATTTATAATTCAAACAACCTGTATTTAATTTGAAAATACACTCGCATATCTTCCTTTCTTTTATTATTATTTGACCTTCTTACTTGCGAATTAAAGTTTATAAAGAAATAGATTTGTCTTATTTGTGTTTTATGTGACTTTTATTTGTATTGTCTTGTATGAGATCAATTTTGATTATCCATATATATATATATATATATATATATATATATATATATATGAAATGTATTTGAGATAGCTTCACAATTTAAATTAACTAGGAAATTACCTAACATAACTCGTAAATATGAGGCAAATTGAATAAATGGTATCTATGTGAAATTATTACAAATACAAACAACAAAATCTTATCTTATAGATTAAATAAGCCTACATAACTAAATTAACATAATTATTTAATATAAAGGGAATTATTACTGTTGGGGTTATATATATTGAGCTTTCTTTCTTTATTTACAAGATTTAACACATTATTATTGTTATTAGGCCTGTATAAATATTTGTGAACTATTACAAATTATAATCAAAAGCTTACCTAAATACATTTTTATGTCTGCTAGTATATTTTTCTTTAAACATATTTGTTCTGTTTGGTTTCCAAATACACTTAGGCTATGCTAAATTACCTCTATTTTATTACCGCATACCGAACCGATTTTGTACCGAGAACCGAGGTACAAAAATATTTACCGTACCGAACCGTACTGCCCTTAAATTTCTGGTACCGCAGACCCCTAGTAATGCCCCAACGCTGTCTGTCTGCAGCACCTCGAACTTGAACTTAGCGAAATCCGTTCGTATTTTACTTGTGTCATGAGCGCTTCACTCAACGCGAACATAAATCGTCTTGCCGGGAAAAATTAACAATCATAATAAAGTTCCACATTCCTGACATTCCTTTTCCGTTGTATTGTTTAATTAATCGATCGATTGTCGACAATAAGCAGCACTCCGTAGGTTTTAGTTGATATATCGTGATTATTATATTGTATTAATTTAGGCTATATAAGGTTAAGTTACTATTTCTATAACATTAGGACGTTGGCAACTGTTATTGAGTGTGGATGCGATTCTCGTTTGTTACTTTCGCCGATTGTTTAGGTTTTAAAATAAAATAAATTTGGCCTAGGCTATGTTGTCTAAAAGAAAGAGGGTTCAGATGCTTATTTTTCTTAACAGAAGTTTAATTAACAATCCTAACTTTTAGTTTAAAGACTTCTTGAATAGTATGTTTTTGTTTTCATAATTTGTTTACCGGTAGGCCTAACACTAATTCTCTTGTAAGACCTAAGTGGAAATATAAATAAATAATGGTTTCATGTTTTCTTATCAAATTTTTTTGTTGGCTAAAAGTGTTGTTTGGTGGGCTATACAATATATACACCACCAAACAACCCCACGTTGCTAGGTGGGCTACACGTCAAAAATTCATTGTTAATTTTAGGTGCTGTATTTTTTCTTCCTGTGCATAAATCTGCCTTGGAAACGGTATCGAACACAGAATCGAGGATCGAAGCCCAAATTTTAGAATCGGAATCGAGGAATTCTGGTTTCGGCCCATCCCTACAAAAAACTGTTTTCGGTTTCAGTTATTTGTAAGAACTTACCATAACTGTCTCATACACTGTCTCATCCATACTTTAAATTTAAGTTTCTACCTAGATTCTGAAATTCTGTCTATCTTATGTCACAGGCTCATTATTAACTCACAAGTAACGTTTTTACCAAACTTTAAATTGATTATATACCTATAAATCCCTATTTCATACTTTTCACTGGTTTACATAAATACTGCTGCAGAAACACTACACAGGAGAGTTGGTTAAAAAGTCACAAGTCAAAAAATCAAAGACGAATCAAATTAATTTAAATTAAATATTATTCTGCCATTACAAAACTAATCAACCACCTAGGCTTAAACCATTTTTAGCCAAATAATAACGTAGTTAACCTAGGGCAGTACCGTAGTCTAAGTAATCTTTAACTTACTGTTCAGATGTTAAGGTTTAAGTTTAGCCTACTGTAGGCCTAACCTTAAACAGTGTCCCCACCCAACCATGAAAACCGTGAAACCTTGAATAAGCCATGAATTTTGTATACCATGGAAAAACCTGGAATAAGCCGTGAATTTCGATATCAAACCTTAAAAACATATCAAACTTGAAAAACAATAAAAAAAATCTTATATCAGAAAATATCACACTTGTTTTCAGATAAGGAAATTTACAACAGAATTATTTAGTAAGTTGTTAATACGGTGAATACCGCGTCGTCTGCCTACTTGCAGATTGCAGCTGTGCGGATGATTTAGGCCTGGTTCTGGTTTCTGTTTCCACGGTGCAAAGTAACTCAGGCGACAGTTCTTAAGTTGCTGGTGATTTTATCACTGTCATCTGACTGCTGACTGGCACGTGTGTAAGACAGTTTAAACGTCTTCTTTACTGTATGTCAGTTGCCTATTGTTTTGCATTAGTCTGTGTTAACAAGCTACAGTAGACAGCTACTGTAACTATACAACTGTTGCGTCACTGCGTCAGTAACTCGCGCATTCCGTGTACACAGTGTGTTGTCAGCATTGCCAATTCTAGGGTAATTACCCTTGTCGGTGTTAATTTGGAACTTCGAAGGTATAAAGGGGTAATTTTACTAAAGCCTTTAAAAATATAAAAATTGATATTATACTATGTTTTATACTTATTATAATTAATGTTGTTTATTTATGATTAAATTACTAAATTTCTCTACTCTATCGACCCTTCCGATTTTCGTTACTCTGACAAATACTCAGAACTCTATAACAGAAATGAAGCTTGAGTAAGGATTACATGTAGGTCGTCTCATGTTAAAAATATGGAAGAGCCACAAGTGCCAGGACGACAAGAAGTCCGCTAAGTTTCAGTAATGTCTGCAAGTTTTAACTTCAACCAGACAATAAATAACGAAAATAGAAAATGGGGATTATTGTCACCTGTCTCCGCCTACCTAATCCTAGCAGTTGATAGACTGAAAGATAGCTGTTTTATAATTGCTGTTTATGGCTGTAAACGAAATTTCATCATCTGTTGGTCATTTATATACTTTGATTTGTTAAGCAGCTAAAGACATTCTGAGATAAATCTGTTATATCTCGCATGAAAAAAATTGAGACAAAAAACTGGCTGGCGTGTGTAACTTCTATTTTCTTTCTTTATTCTAAACTTAAAACATTAATGATACATCAGTGACATCTATTGGCGGCTCCCTCAAACCTATCAAATTCCAAGCACATTTCCTTTGTTTCATTACTCAAATACAGGAGTTAGATTTTGAGGGTAATTTTTACGATGATCGAGGGTAATTCGGTAAAAAATAATTGGCAACACTGAGCGAAGTAGAAACCGCCAGCATCAGCAACCGATAACCGGTAGACCGATGACTCATGACGACAATAAAACAAAGATACTCTAATAGAGTTCTTTAGTCCTTATTTTTTTAAAGGTTAATTTTTATGGTATTTACTGTGACATCGTAATTGGAATGCGGGAAAGTTTTAACTAGTATTTGACCGATGCGCCGCATCTGCGTTGTTGTTTTACGAACGGTATAGGTTATGATTTTTAATATTTCGACCGTGAAATTGACAATTTTTAGACCTTTAAAACCGTGAAAAACCCGTGAATTTGATTATTAAGTTTGAGTGGGAACCCTGTCAAAAACAAATTAAATCTACTTGGCTTTGCTGATATTTTAGTTTTGCAGACTTTTGAAACCCTAGAATCTTTTCCTACAGGAAGGATATATCATCGTAAATAAAGTAGGATTTATATTCACGGAAACAGTAGGACTGGAACTACCTCCGGGGTCGCGGGGTCGGAGTTATTAGCAATGTCAGTTGGGTTTAATGGTAGAACGTCGACTAATTCTTAGGACATTCCATACCAAATCATCCAGGGGACAACACCCAAGGTTGTCAGATTTGTATGAAACTTTGTAAGTTTGTTCTAACCACAGATGTAACAATACTTACAAAATTGTTTTTTAATATGTCCATTAGTTTTAGGGTTACGGCCATAACTCATCAGAAGTGGGAGATTGCCTACTTCACGAGGCTGCATGGTTTTACGGTTTCTGCTTTAACACGTTCACTGCTGAAAAAACGCTAATAAAACATATTATTTGATAAAAAAAAATATTCTACTCACCAACAGTAGTATTGTGACGTCCATGGATGGAAATAAGACACCATGGAAAAAAAACTCATTTTCCGCCATTTTAAAATTGCGGTAACTGTGGTTACCGCCAGCTCCTAGGGACAGCATTCCTCGCCAGCCGGTTACTTGGGTTACCGCTCGCACCAACGGACGGCCTTTTTCGGCACAAACAATCTTCCATGACGACACACACTAAATATTTACACTTTCTTGTTTAGTTTTTAAAACTTTATACTTTTAAAATAATTACCTAAAAATTATAACAACCTATTTACATTCCCTCCAACCCTCCCAAATGTCTGTTATTATTCAAAAGAGTCAGCCTATTTCAATATTGTTCACAAGAGTACTTTAAATTTATACTAATACAATAATACCTAAAAACTGTATATACATCCCCTCCAACCCACCCGTATGTCTTTTGTCCATTAGTCATGGAACTTGTCGAAGCAGTGAGGTACACACAAGCCGGGCTGCCTGTCACACTCAAGACAATGCCAAACAACTCGTTTCACAATGCCATTAGCACTACATACACGGCACCGTTTATTTTTCAACTTTTTCCCACTCTTTTGTTTTTCTTTAATTTTAGAGGGAACGTGGGGTATTTGCTTGCGCTTGAGAGGCCTTGGAGGTTTTACTGGATCTGGTAGGAGACCGTCTACGACTGCCAAGTGAAAATCATAAAGTTGCATTTTGTTTTCACCGCAAGCAACACGAACTTCGTTGAGAAAAAGATAATGCAAATTGATCAGCAGCATTTGCAGTACATGAATAAATATTTTCTTGTACCACCTGAGGGTTTTCCGTTCACAGGGGTAGTAAGATAACATTTGATCACTGCGATCAACGCCTTTCATAAAATGGTTGTATTTTACAATTGGCAGTGGTTTGATCCTTTCAACTCGATTTCGATTTAGGGAGGTTACAAGTTTGTTTGTATGTTCTGTGGATATGTATGATACGACTCTCTTGTCCCTCCACTTTCCAGCCATTACACTTTCGGCGTATTCAGAGATGGTTTCACCTTTTTTCAATTTAGCCTACTTTACCGTCTTAGAAATATATTTACGGTCTAACCGAAGCGTGCCTGTGGTGTATGTATTTCTGCGTAACAGGAAAGATGAAAGAGAAAAGCTGTTGTAATAATTATCCATATATAAGCTGTGTCCACAGTTCAATTTTCCCTGCATAAGGTTTAACACAACATTTGCCGCATGGCCATGACCACCCAAAATCCTCTAACACTCCACAATACATAAAAAATCTCAAAATTAAGCCATGAGGGTCACACAAGCTGTATAGCTTGATTCCGTACTTGTGGCGCTTCCCTTTGATGTATTGTCTGAAATGGAGCCGACCACGCCATAGGACCATACCCTCGTCAATACAGAGATTTTGTTGCGGATAGTAGATGTCCTTCATCTTATTATTAAAATAATCAATCAGAAATTGAACTTTGGACGATCGGTTACTGGGGTTAGGACGATGTTCAAAATTGATGCATCGAAGAATTAGTAGGAAACGGTCTCGAGTCATAAAGTTTGGAAATACTGACGTGAACAATTTGTTACTTTTCCAATTGTCTTGTATTCTTGGCAGTTTTACTATCCCCATGTGGAGGCCAAAAAAAAACAGTTCTTCCACAGTAAGATCTTTCCATTTCGCTACTCTGGAACCAGGTATGGTGGATGGTCCACAAAACAAATCAAAAGCGTATTTGTTAGTGGCGGCAACTATTCCTTCTAAAAAAACAATGTCAACGAGAAATTTAAAAAAACTAATTGGTGACTTTACCTCTGGCAAGGGAGTTAAAAATCCTTCTTCCTTAGTAAATGGTATTGATTTCATACCAATCCGGTTGTGAGCACTCCACTGAGGTGGGTTTGCTTCGTAATCAGGGTCTTCGACTTCAGAGTCTGTTTCATACTCCGCATCATCCACATCATATTCTTCATCATCGGAATTAATAACACTAGTATTTCGTAAGGTTTGTAAGCCACTTGGTCCCGGGGGAATATCCATGATGACCACAAACAATCACAAAACTAAAACGCCAAGAGAAAAAAAGAAAAAATTGTCAGAACAAAACAAACTGTACAAAAACGTGGGAAAAGTACCTCCCGAGGAGTGAGAAACGTGTGGTGTACACAGCTCGGTTGCTAGCCGCCAACTAACCTCGTTTCCAAACAAAGGCCACGTGGTAACCAGAGTTGCCGCGCGCTCGTGGCGCTGTTCCCACCCGGCAACCAGAGTTACCGCTCGCACGCAACGTGTTAATCAGTTATTTATTGGGCTAAATACATAAAACTTATACCATTTTGTTCAGAATGAAATTTTAATTTCAAAAATTTCAAATATATGGCTAGAGTAAGGTTTAAGGGCTATTAAAGAAGCTTAACAGAGCCCCGGAGTTAAAAATCACATTTTTTACAACAAATTGACTAGCGTTTAAACAATGATCAAAAACTAGAGTTTGAATCCTTAAAACCAACAACGAATTATATCACTGAAAAGTAGATAACAAATTCTACAAAATGGTGAAATAATATTGATGGTTTTTTTTGTATTAATTGGTTTAAGCCTAGTTTAAAGTTGTAACTTTTTAGCGATTTTTTTTCTAATAGGGAAGAAGCTATTAACGTAGCTGGTATGGTAAGACTTAAGCCCGAGACCATGATAACTTTTTGTTTTGAGGTCCCCAGATGCCAGAAACACTATTCGTTCAAATTTATATATATATATATATATATGCACATATGTATAGTAGATATGTATTGCATATATGTACGTGTCGATACTATAATAAATTTTGAAAAAACACCCGATTTTGATTAAATTTGGCATGGATGTATAAAGCAACATTCCTGATTTTAAGTTCGAAAACCAGAGAGATTGGACCATAGGAAGGGGGTTTTATGTGGGGGTTTGCAATTTTCAAAAAATCAGTTTTTTTTTATATTTTACTCTAAAATTTTTAAAACACTCAATTTTGGTTTTGACTATTTTATAGACTTTAAAAAAACAAATAATATCGTATTTTGAATCATAAACCTGGGTTAAGTGGTTGCGAAAAAAATCTAAAAAATGAGTTCATGAAAGTTCCCATGTTAATCTTATGGGAAAAAGGGTTTTAGCATTTCCTCAGTTAATTTTAATGAAAACTTCACATTTGTTTTTACGAATCAGTTCAGCGCCATGCCAGAACAATAGGCGACAGTGCTACATTACATTGTCGCAGAAAGAAAGCGAGGGCTGCAGAAAGATCGGCTACATAAAACTACTGCTGCATACAAATCAAGAATGTCTCATTAGAGTTATTGCTGCAGAAAAATTATCCATTCTGCAAACAAAAACTATCGAGAGCCATATGAATTCATGTAAACGTAATAGGCTATTGTAACCCCAAAGTTGCGCATTCTATTTTTAGAGGCAGAATATGATCCGCGAGTGTAGGCAACAGTTACTTGTAGAATGAATGAGCTCTTGCTAGCTGGTAGTGAGTGATGTCTGATACCTATCGTATCGTTCCACAATATTGCCATATGACAAGATGCGATACAATGTTTTGATGGTGTATTTGGGAAGCGATATATATCGTCCATTTCGATATTCCAAATTGCGTCGCCACATAAAAAAGATAAATCTTCCTTATAATGTTTTTGAGTGCTCGTTTTAGAATCAAGACACATTATATAAGGGAAAACTGTATTATGTGAATGACACATTATGCCAAAAACGAAGCAATGTTAGTGATACCGTACACTACACAAGCCTGATACGATTCGGCAATACGATATTTAATCGATATGACATTTAAAGAGAATCGGCGTGTTCGTATTGCCACTGCGCAACGCTCGGATAGGTCACGTGATCGTGCGGCTCCAATCACTGACGCTAGTACATTGTGTTTCTAAATGTACCACTACCAACCAACCAATGATCGTTAGCAGTGTGTAGCGCTATTACCTGTAGTTTGGTTAATATTATTGTGGAGCATCAATGAGATAATGGCCTCATCCGGTGAGCGAGTTATTTGATCAGTTTATTTAGAAAGATTATTCTAAAAATTTCAAAACCATAACGCGAGGCATAACCCGGCATTGTCCGTCAAATATAAGTCTGCTACGGGCGAAAATATCGGAACATTATTTACAATTCAGGGTCCCCGGCGAAAAGACCTAAAATATATGAAAGTCACAAAAGTAATTAAATAACTACCGTATCACTAGCAAAAACTGGCCCTTTGTTAAAAATATGGCTTTCTAGGCTACCACAACCATTTCAAGCCAGTTTCAAAAAGTAAACAAATTTAATGTCTTAAGTGGCAACATCAAAAGTTGTTAAGAGAAAACAAGAAGACCTAAATATTTGATTGCCTTGTTTTAAGTGTTCGGGAATAATCAAGTACAATACCAACAAAATCCTTTTGTTGGTATTGTACTTGAAAATTTATATAAAATTTATACAACTTAGGGATGTGTCTTGGGTCATTTCTATATAAAAAAAACCTACTTAAGAATCATACAAATATTGATTGGTTGGTTGTAAAGAGCCAGCTCTGTTTCCAAATATATTATTTAAAAAAATATTTGTTTTAATACAGCACATTAAGCCTATAGACCATAATGCCTTGAATCTAGTCTAAAAATGAATTTAGAAGTAGTGCTTATTTTAGACTTTGGTTATTTATTCTGTACTGTACTAGCTGATTAATATTATAGGCTATTATTATTAACACTATATAGTCTAGGGCTATACAGTACATTGTTGTAATTGTTGCAATTCAAATAATTCTCTTTTTTTACAAGTGGCTTTATATGATTCCAGTGGTTGCGGTAGGCGCATGAAAAATCGCGTTAGGCTTGTAGAAAGTTTTGGGATTTTACATATTCTGTTGCAGAAAGAATGAAAACATTCTGCCTTGGGGCAGTTTAGCATTACAAAACAATCATTTTGGTGTTTAAATTATGACTCTACGTCCAAGCATTGCAGAGATATTCAAAGTATTCAAAGTGCTAAATACAGTACGTTGTCCAATGTTATCCTTATGGAGAATGATTAAAATGTTATATCTTGATTATTTATTAATGTATATTGATGAAACTTGGAATGTGGCTTCACTGAGTAGTGATATATATATGCACCAAAAAACTTTTTTTGTTGATCGTCCCCGTAGCAGCAAACCTGCATACTCAGCCCTAATGTTATTCTTATAGAGAATAATAAGTAAAGTTTTATATCTCCCTTAATTACGAACATAAATTAATAAAACTTTGTATATAGCCTTCACCTCCGGTATAGTTATATTGATAATTTGATCAAAACACATTTCTTATCTTTCTTGTTGCAGCAAACCTGCGTACTCAGCCATTAATGTTATTCTTATAGAGAATAAATAAAATTATATTTCACTTATTTATAAATGTACCTTTATTAAACATGGTAAGTGGCTTTATGTAGTAGTGAGAAACATATACATGCATTTGAAATTCGCTGAGTACGTAGGTTTGCTGCAACAAGGGCGATAAGAAACCTGATTTCATCCAATAATATAAATCAACCCAGGTGAAGCTACATACAAAGTTTCATCAATATATATTCATAAATAATTAAGATATTAAATTTTGTTTATCTTCCATGACAATAACATTGGACAACATACTCTGTTTAGCACTTTTCAAATTCAAAATGCCTTTATTCATTTATATATACATAGGTATACATGAATAGTGCCAAGGTTATTATAACAAGCTTTGAATAGCCCTTGAGCAGGAGCACATTTCCAGAAACAAATACATACATTGGCAATCTGAAAATATATACAAGTGTGACAATAAGAAATAAATAAAAAATATAAAATTAACTTAAAATTTAAACTTTAAACGGAACCATTGCTAGCTACAACAATAACAACATGAGAAAAGGAAAATTTAAAGCTCTTGGTAAGAATACATCGCCTTGTTGATGAGAAATTTCTTTAGTTTTGTTTTAAATTTGCCATATGACACTTCTGACTTAATATCGATGGGAAGTGTGTTATAAAACTTTGATCCAATATTTTTTTTTTTTTTTGTTTCAAAAAGTTGCAAGTTGTGGGTGCTGATTGCTAAATTATTATGATTTCTTGTAAAATAGTTGTCACTATCACCGTTAATTTCTAGTTCATGTAGCTTGTTCTTAACTGATAAGGTTGTTTCAAAAATATACATACAATATACAGTCATAATGTTTTCGGATTTAAAATATTCTTTAACTGCTGATGTTCTGGGTTCCAGATTACAAATGACTTCTATAGCTTTTTTTTGCATTTTTAAAATAGAATTTAAGTTATCCTGAGAGGTTGCGCCATACAGTGAAATTCCAAAAGATATAATTGAATGAATATAAGAGAAGTAGATTTTAAAGTTTTTTTTTTCGCACAGGTGTTTCAATCTAATCAATGCATACAAGCCTGATGAAATTTTCAAAAGCAATTTTTCCACATGGACATTCCATTTAAGGTTTTTGTCTATTTCTAAACCCAAAAATTTGATGCTGTCCATACTTGCAATTGCTTTATCATTCATTGTAATTTTAGGCTGAGATTGATGTTCAGTTTGCTTAGTTTGAAAGTAGTTTAAACTAGTTTTGTCCGAATTTAAGATTAGGTCGTTTGAATTTAAAAAGTGGTTTAGCAAAATTACATCTGAGTTTGCTTTCATCTCCAATTCGCTATCAGTTGTTGCTGAGACTTGTAAATGAGTGTCATCGGCATATAAACACAATTTACTGCACTCACTAAGTTGAGGAAAATCTCTAAAGTAACAATTGAATAACAGAGGTCCAAGGATGGATCCCTGAGGTACTCCATATTTTACTTGTTTTAGTGGGGACTGATAATGAATTCTATAATTATTTTCATTCTGATGAATAATTTCTACAAATTGTTTTCTTTCCCAGAGGTAGGATCTTATCCAATTTAACTTGTTTTTTTTTTTATTCCTAAATTGTATAATTTTAACAGCAATAATTCATGTGATATTGAATCAAATGCCTTGCTGAGATCCATAAACAAACTTGCTACTTTATTTTTGCTATCTAGACTGTCAATAATGGATTCAATGAAATCAGTGGCAGCTGTTAAAACAGACCTCCCACTGCGAAAGCCATGTTGGTGGTCATCAAATTTTTTTTTTTTTTTCAAGAAATATACAAGTTGGTTGTAAACTACTTTTTCATATATCTCAGAGATCGAAGGTAACAAGGCAATGGGTCTATAGTTTGATACTAATTGATTGTCTCCCTTTTTGTGTAATGGTTTTAATTTTGTGATTTTAAGTTTGTTAGGAAACATTCCGGAGATTAATGATGAATCTATCAGGTGGGTGATTGGTTTCAGTAAAACAGACCTAGCTTTTTTAAGAGCACCACAGGAATTCCATCATAACCAGCACTAAAAGAATTTTTCAGATCATTTACAAATTTTGTCCATTTCTTTCTCATCAACAAAGTTAAATTTAAAACTACAGTTACTAAAAAACACTCCAGTTTCCGAATTTTCCACCAAGACCTCTGCAGATGGTTCCAGGTTGGGTATCACAGTATTATCTACTACATTTGTGAAATAATTGTTAAATGTATTACAAATTAGAAGAGGATCAAAATATACAGAATTATTAACTTTCAAATTTATGTTTTGAACACTTAACATCAATTGAAGTAGAACAACAATTTAAACACCAAAATGATTGTTCTTTAGAGCTGAACTTGGTGAAAAAATCAAATGTGCGGTATTCAATCAAATTAACTGAGAAAAACTAAAAAACCATTTTCCCATAAGATTAACATGGGGAATTTTATGGTTAAGTTGTTTTTTCCCCCGCAACCACCTAACCTAGGTTAATGTTAATAATTCAAAATTCTAATTATTTTTTTATCCATATAAAATGGTCAAAACTAAAATGTGTGTTTTTTTATTTAAACTAAAAAATGCAAAATTTTAAACCCATATAAAACCCCCTTTCCATTGTCCGATTTCTCTGATTTTTAAACTTAAAGGCATAAATGACACATAACAGATTTGTTCCGAATTTGTCAAAATCGGCCTTTTTTAAGTTATTGCATTAACCCATTGGATACTTAGTTTTTTAATGACTGTATGGCCCCAGAAACCCAATTAACCCTAGCAGTGGCCAGCCAAAAACTGTAGAATGGCCAACCAATTTTGGCGATTTTGCAGACCTTTTTTTGAAAATTCGTATAAAATTGAAATGAGAACTAAACATAGCCAACCACATATTCATTTTGTTCAGAAGGAACAGGAGCATCATGTAATAGTCAAATAAAAAAGATCTAAGAGATAATCTTTTCAGCGAAGTAAAAAAAATAAAAAAAAATTGAAATTTATTTTTGAAATTTCAAAAGCAGCCTCGGTAAAACTTTTTTGTCAGATTCTTTATGGAAAATTCATTATATACATTTTGTAGACAATTCAATTCCCTACATAGAAATGTATAATATGTTGGGGAAAATATTTTATTTGTAGGTATTATGTAAGTATATACGGAAAACCGCAAAATGTGAA
Source organism: Allygus modestus (assembly GCA_963675035.1). Lineage (NCBI taxonomy): Eukaryota > Metazoa > Arthropoda > Insecta > Hemiptera > Cicadellidae > Allygus > Allygus modestus. Next base: position 132,474,315 of record OY776113.1, on the reverse strand, counting down.
AATTGTACAGTGTTAGTTAGTACTGTAAAAAGGATATGTAAATATGTATATGCTAATAATATGTATATTTTTGTAAAGCTAATAAAGTAGGGAATGTAAAAAAGTCATAAAGTTGATGGTAAAAAATTGTTATCACTTATGATTAGATGAATTTTTAAAATTTTAGGGTATTCGGGAAAAAAAATTCTACGATATTTAGTATATAACTTTTTTTAGAAATTTATTCCTCCAAATACTATATATACATTTAGTAGGACATTCAATTCCCTACATAGAAATGTATAATATGTTGGGGAAAGAATTTTATTTGTAAGTATTATGTAAGTATATACGGAAAACCGAAAAATTTGAAAATTGCGGTCACCATGTCGGAAAAATTACAAAATTAATATTTTTTATATTAGGCCTACTCAATAATCTACTCAATAAATACATCCTACCTTACAATTGTAAAAGTAATAAAAATAAATATAATTACTCACCCCCTTCCCATTATTATGTTATCCTGTTGGCTTATATCACACTCGAACATACGAGACATTGTACTAAAGAAAAACAACTTTTTAGAAACACTATTTCACACACTTCAGTAATATTTATGCATAATAAAATGCATAAAGATTACTGTTATATACACACATACACTTCACTAACACTAACACTCCGAAATAATAAAGGATTTAGCAGTAATTCGCGGATAACACGAGAGCGTAACCTTACCAACAGCGACGACAAAACACGGAATGGCCGACTAATGCGCATTTGATGTGAGATGTGACGTATTTCCCTCGTCTTCCAGCAGCAGGCGGAAATAATAACCATGCGCAAGGCTGCCAATCTCAAACGCTAAATTTCTTCCTCTTCAAAATGAAATATTATATGACTAGTATTTATAACTTGCACTGGATGTAATTCGCATTTCCCATACCAGCGTATTACGCTGGTTGGCCATTTGTTACGAATTCAGAAAACAGGTGTTTTCATAAAATCGTAACTGTTGTGCAATCAATATTTTGTTCTAAAAATCAATACTACAGTGAAACTAAACTCTTTGGCTATGCAGTGGTACCACCCGCAACATCCTAAGACAAAAATTACCCGAGCAGGGTAATTCCAAAGAAGTCGTGTTTTTACATTTTCCGAGCGTCGACTGCAGGAATGGCGTAGTGGCAGAATTTCATAGTAATTATAATCGTCGTGACATTGTTATGGAACTTGTAAACGGTTCATTTATGTAATAAAATGAAAGTTCAGAATGTGATCTTTCGAATGGTATAAATATTGTTCACTTCTGAGTTGACTATTAATGATTTTTTTACCGTTACAAAAATTTCGACCCGTACCAGCGTATTACGCTGTTGGCCATTTCAGGCGACACGTGAAACCAGCGTATTACGCTGGTTGGCCACTGCTAGGGTTAAATTTCAATATTTTGCAGTGTTTTAGTAAATAAACTAAAAAATTATATTTTTGCTACTAACTGGGCAAATATATCGTTTTTCTTGAAGCTGGATACATTTTATTTTTAATATGTTAATAGAAAACAAAAAGTAAAAAACATCTTTCAAATTTTTTTTATAAAAATAAAAATAAAAGATTTTAATTTTTTGGGAAAAAATAATATAGAAAAAATAAAAAATAAAAATAAATGTCTATTCAGTTGTTTAGTAAAGTGCAAAAACTCTTTCCTTAAATAAAACTTATTAGTTTTTTACTTTATCTAAAAAAATTAAATTTGTTAAGATTTTTTTGCAAAACCACTTTTTTCTTGAATAATTTATATTTTCACCCGTTTGCCAAAAATGGATCACAATGTTATATTTTACCTATAACAATCATTCATGGATATAAGCTTAAAGTAAAAACAATTTTAAAAATAATAAAAAAATAAAAAATTTTTGAAAAAACGTATGGTATTACATCATCACGGAACCACTCCGTGATAAAGATTTTGGGCCAAAACGGCCATCACGGAACCGTTCCGTTAAAAGTATTCAATGGGTTAACAGACACATTATAAAGGCCTAGATATGTAAATACATATATATATATAAATTTGAACGAATAGTGGTTTTGGCATCTGGAGACCTCAAAAAGTTACCATGTTCTCCGGCTTAAGTCTTACCATACCACCAACTGTAATAGCTTCTTCCCTATAGAGAAAATTCGCTAAGAAAGTTCCAACTTCAAACTAAGCTTAAACCAAATAATACAAAACACGCACCAATATTATTTCACCATTTTGTAGCATTTTTCATCTACCTTTTAGATGGTGGGTGGTGGATCTACCTTTTTTTTGGTGTCTCCGGGTTTTGATCATTGTTTAAATGCTAGTCAATTTGTTACAAAAAAATGCAATTTTTAACTTTAGGGCTCTGTTAAGTTTCTTTAATAGCCTTTAAACCTTACTCTATCCATATATTTGAAATTACAATTTAATTTTGAACAAAATGGTTTCAGTTTGATGTATTTAGCCCAATAAATAACTGATTTATAGCAAAAACCGTAAAACCATGCAGCCTCGCGATGTAGGCAATAACACACTTCTGAGGTGTTATGGCCAAAACTTTGACAGGCAATAACACACTTCTGAGGTGTTATGGCCAAAACTTTGACATGCTGTAACCCTAAAGCTAATGGACAGATTAAAAAACAATTTTGTGTGTACTGTTACATCTGTGGTTACAACAAACTCACAAAGTTTCAAAACAATCTGAGAACCTTGGGTGTCAATTCATGTTTTGGCTGGATGATCTGAAATGGAATGTCCCTCTTCCTCTAGCATTCTCGACGATATTAACAAACGTTCTTAATAAAAAATGTCCGACTTGATTAAATACACATTAACATTGACAGTAATCCCGTAGACCCTCTTTATACGTACAGTCGTTGTCTGCTAGTGAGTGACGTGATATGCACAATCTGATATAAACGAATACACTCGCGAAGGTTGTACGTGAGTTGTCACCCGAAGACACTAACGATCCTGGTGTCTGGAGTCGAAAACACTTGTGATCCTGGCGGTGGGAATCTTGTGCTTCTTGCCGTGCTTGAATTGTTTGTAGTTTGTATCCTCACCACAAGAGCTAACGAGGCGCTCTTGTTTCGGGCGGTAAATTGACGAGTGTAACCACAGTCAATTCCCGATTATCCGGGGTAATGACCGGATGGAGGGTCACGGATAACCCAAAACCACGGTTAAAACAAAGGGATTCAATAAATTGAATATTACGAATATAATAAAGGTTTATCAATATTTGTATACTACAATGTTGTGTTTTAATGTCACTTAAGATATATTTATGTATATTAAATACTTTTGAAAATCTTTAAATTATGATAACATCTAAAAACAATCAAGATAATAATCGTTATTACTAGCAATGATTGATAGTAGTAAATGCTGTCCAAAACTACGAATGACATTTAATAGGTTACAAATCTCTTAACACCGAACTCTCTAAACTACATCGAACAGTATGCTAATTAATTCCGCACTGGAGGAAAAACCCCATTAGGGTGAACAGTGGCAGGAAGGGGGATTGTTTTGAGATGTTTCTATTTTTAGACGTCCACATCCAACTGTCCGTCTGTCTGTCTGTCCGTCGCTGACCCACTACTACTAGCTCAAGCGCCAAAATCATAACAAAACCTTGACGTAGTCTGCTATTGTTTGTACTGTTTGTAAATTTAGTCTTTTTACATTAAACAAAACATTTGTATTCTTCAAAATATTACTTTCATTTCATTTTGTTACAACATTATTTACCTTTCCCATTATCTTATGTCTTTTAATTACGTAAAATATATACTTTTTATTAGTGCACAGTATTTACAAAAAAATCCAGAATCTGTTCGGACTAAGCGGACGTTCGGATTACCTGTGTTCGGACTTGCGGGACTCAAGTGTAAATTAAATACGATTCTGGAGATAATTTAGCAAAATCAATTGTTATTATTGCTCTATTTATGTTTAGAAGGGGATAAATCAAATTAAACCTTTCGTGATCCCGGTTAAACCGCAACCCGATTAACCCGCCCCCGGATAATCGGGAGTTGACTGTAGTTGTGATGTGCGTGTTTGATATGTATCGTATTGAAATATCGCGATAGAGGTGATACGATACATATGATGCGTCACTGTCACTAGCAGACTTGGTCAGAAATGCAGTCGATAAGTATTTAATTTCTCAGATCTGGTGTTCTTTTTGATTCGTGTCAAGGTTAACTCATATCATGTTCTTCTTCTTTAAGTCTAAACCGTTTGTTAACTTAGAAATCAATAATTTGGAATACCATATTCCAAAGACGAAACATTTTTAACAACACAGGTATTACGATTCATTGCCTCGATATGATACGGCAATACTTATGATATCGAATACACGTGTTCGATAAGCAGTAAACTCTGCAGTCTGCACTGTTTGTTATACCAAAGTGAGATGACATTTAAGTCATTTAAGTATTGGGCTTATTTATCGCGATACGCGTATCTCTTTTATTGCACCATTTTTGACGTATCGTGTCGTTAGACTTTCACTGATAAGTCTCATTGAGTAGGTTAGGAGTTTAAGCGATATTTGTACAACATTGTAGTGGTTATTTAAAATATGAGCACTTACTGACAGTGAAAAACCGAAACCGACATTTGACCATCGGTTCTCGGTTTTGGTTTTTTGTAAAAAAAAAAAACAGTAAAACCGACAACCGACTTTTAGAACCGATACATCTCTAGTTTATTGTATTGTATTGTAAGATTTAGTGTAACTTGTTTAGATTCCTCTTAAAACATTGTTAAAACATTTCAGATTAATAAATAAAGCATTTATATTTCAACCATTTTTATTGTAATTACTGGATTTTAAATTCTAGAATCATTATATTCTGAACCACAATTTGTTTAATAATTGAAGCTTTAGTTAACATTTCATATATATTTTATATTAGTAGTATTAGTATGGTATATTTTCTAGCATTTGAAATAGCTGACTTTTTAAAGTTTGTTCTCTACGAAAATATTATTAATTTTCAAAAGTTTCTTAAAACGATATTTTGCAGGTGAACGTGATGTTCACTACTTCAGCAGACATGACTCTGCTTGGGATGAGTGGAAGAACAAACCAGGCTCTCAGACCAGGGGAGGTCCAAGGGGCAGGGCTAGAAGTGGCCAGAGGGGCTACCCAGCCACCAGGGGGGGCTATCCAGTTCAACCTGCAGGTGGTTCCCAGTATCAGTCCAGATGTGACCAGCAAGACTTTGCTGATGGGGTCGAGGAACTAAAGCAATCTCTTTCACAAGCTGTGTTACTCACAGCGCTGACCAACAAACCAAGCCAGACAAGCGATGAAACATCAAATGTTCGCAGGCCTCAGAAAGAAACAACTGCAGATTCAGGACACGAGAAACATGCGAGTCGTGAGTTATTACAATTCCTATTTAGATTACTTGTTAATTGATTTCTTCTCTTTATGTCTAATGAAGATCGTTTGTAAATTGAAATAACATTGAATCATCTTTTTATATGGGACGATTTTATGTTATTATTATTGTGTTGTATGTTGTATTGTAGAGGGTCATCCATATATTACCACATCCAAAAAGGTGGAGGTTGAATCATGATATGATTGAATAATGTTAAGAGGGTAAGGTGTTGGCTTAGTAACTATCATATTTGTAAAAGTTGATTTTAAATCAGATTAACCCGCATTAGTGTAAAAACACCTGTTAACCCTATTAAAATACGAGCTGTTGCAGTTGTATATTTGTTCAGTATAGTATAACCAACAATAAAGGATTGGCAATTTAATAAATGCCTGTCAATAAACTGCATACTTACTTTGCAGAGAGTTTGAGTCGAGGAGCTATAGTGCCCTCCGCTTCATCCTCACTGACTGTAAGCGAAGATGACAAGGAAAGTCATGACAAACTGCAGCCTGCTAAAAACCCTGGTAATTGTGTGATATAGCCTAGATCGATATGAATTATAATAACCTATAATTATTGCCTGCATTGGGTCAGTTCAAGAAAACAGCTCTTAATGCGTAAGCTGACATGCCAACTCAACTGGCAAAATAGTGCATGGACCTATATGAAATTTATTTTCTTATTTCTGCTTTCTGTTAGGCACTGTGCAGCTATCAAATATACTTTTTTCTTAAGTAGTACCTTGATACTAGGGGTGTGCGAGTACTACAAAGTGTTTTGAGTTTTTGGCCCAGTACTTCATTACTCGACTTGTCTCGAAGTTTTGAAAAAATACTCTTGAGCGATTATTTACCGGCGATCTCCAACTGTCAAACTACGTAGTAAAGGCTGCAAAAGACGATCGCAACATGTGAAATCTACTGAAAATGACAACGAGAATGATGAAATCGTAATAACAACCGAACGTGTATAATAGGTAGGGGTCTACGGTGCACCGAAAAAAAGATACTGGTACGGTTTAAAACTAATTACCGTCATCGGTTCGGTACAGAACATAACCCCGGTACAGATTCGGTACGGTACAGTTTACTACTTCAAACAATAAACAGAGATAAGATAAACAATGTTTAACAAAATAAGTGGTCGAAATAAGATCGACTTCTATTTATAACTAGTCATTTCCTTTAAGGAAAACAAGCCCCAAAACTCATAGGAAAAGAGCCGTTGACAGGTGTTATTTATAGCTGACCGAGATTGGAGATAAGAAAGACAGGGTTCATTTTCCTCCTACTATTTCTACTTTTCCTACTTTTAAGTAGGAAAGTAGGAAACCTCTTACTTTTGGGAAAAACCACCTACTACTTCTACTTTTTAGGCTAAAAATTGCCTTTTTTAGCAAATTTTCCCTATAGGAAGAAGCTATTACTGTAGTCGGCATATTGAGACCTAGGCCTGGGACCATGATAACTTTTTGAGGTCCCCAAATGCCAGAAACACCATTTGTTCGAAACTGTATAACTATGTCCACAATTCAGGGCTACTAATAAAATAATTATAAAAGTAATGTAAATTAAAAACAGAAACATATGATTTTTTGGAAAAAACTAGCCTACAAAATAAAAGAAATCATATGTTTATGTCACAGTTTTAAGTCCATCAAAGTACTAAATTTAATTTACAGTCTACCATTGCCACATTCCTGAAGCTAGGTTGTGGTTATGTCTTAATACCACAAAGACATTTTTTAAATTAATAACGTCATATATAATGTAAAATAACCGTTTGGTATAAAATATAAACAAATAGCCGAACATAACCTGACATTGGTGTGGAGGTACAGTCAACTCCCGATTACCCGGGAGCGGATTAATCGGGTTGCGGTTTAACCGGGGTCACGAAAGGTTTATTTTCATTTATCCCCTTCCAAACATAAATAGAGCAATAATAACAACTTATTTTGCTAAATTATCTCCAGAATTGTATTTAATTTACTTTATTTATCAGAATAAATACTATACAAACAATTTAGTAAAGACAACATAATCTCAGAGTCTGTCATCTCGCTAATGAGCCGTGGGCGCGTGATGGGGAGCGATGACCTTGACACTGCACCTGGCTAGGCAGTGCGAGACAGACGGATTTCTAAAAATAGAAACATTTCAAAACAATCACCCTTCCAACCGCTGTTCATCCTCACGGGGGTTTTCCCTCAGTGCAAAATTAATTAGCTTACTGTTGGGTGTAGTTTAGAGAGTTTGGTGTTTAGAGATCTTTAACCTATTAGCCTAAATATAATACGGCGTTTTGGATAGTATTTACCGCTACCAGCCATTGCTAGAATTCTATTCTAGAATAATTAACTATTATTATCGTGATTGTTTGTAGATTTTATGACATTTCAAGATTTTCACAAGTATTTAATTTATATAAATATATCTTAAATGACATTAAAACACAATATTGTAGTATAAAAATGTTAATAAACCTTTATTATATTTGTAATATTCAATTTATTGAATCCCTTTGTTGTAACCGTGGTTTTGGGTTATCCGTGACCCTCCAACCGGTCATTACCCCGGATAATTGGGAGTTGACTGTAGTAGGCCATATAATACATAGGTATATCTACAGTTTTCAGGAGACTGTGTTGTGATCAGCCAATATTTATGAAGGAGCCTCTTTTCCGAAGTAAAATTAACTTATTGTTATTGTCAAGAAAAGATTCATAAACATAAAAAGTAATCCTTATTAAGTGAACAGGATTTTTTTTCAATGCTTTACGTAAGAGAGGCTCTCAGAGAACCTATAACTTTAATTAGTAAAATAAATGTTGACATTTAATGCTTCCCAAATTTCTAAAACATATAGGCAAAAAACAAAATTCGAGACGGCCTATGCCCTTGAGATTGGGGGTATTGAAAACTGAAAACCACTTTGCAATGCTACGGATCAAGGCCATTTATTTGATACTAGCTCAATCGTAAAAATTGATTCAGAAATAACAGAGGAGTTCTATTCATAAAACCTTAGGGCATCATAGGTATAGAAGATATAGAAAAATAAACTGCAAAAAGGCAATTCTTCATTAGGGGTGTGCGAGTAGTGATTTTTGTAATCGAGTTGAGTCGAGTAGTGCCAATTATTTAGAGTTTTGAGTATTTTCGAGCGAGTATTTGCCATTAGTTGGTAGTTTAAATTAGTGTAATGGGATTTGGATACCACCCTAGATTTGATAATATAAACATGGTTTCTAACTAATATATGAGTAGTAATACAAAGTTTTGGCCAGTACAAACAAACTGGATTACGTATTGACAAACAAAACACGGTTTGACATTCGTTTCCGGCCGATGAAACAGGGCCCAGTTGTCATTTGGCCAATTTCACCTGGTCCAGACATCGCTTATAATCAATATTAAATGACGAAAGTGTTAGTTACGGCCGATTTTACGCGATGCGATCGCCTTTTGCAGCCGTTTTACTACGCGTTTTGGCTGGTCGCAATCGTTAGCGGTCGTCATTTTCGGCTGATTTTACGTGATGCGATCGCCTTTTGCGGCCGTTACTACGCGTTTTGGCCGGTCGCAATCGTTCGCAGTCTTCATTTTCGGCCGATTTTACGTGATGCAATTGCCTTTTGCGGCCGTTACTACGTGTTTTGGCCGGTCGCAATTGTTAGCGATCGTCCGGAAATCGGCGGGAAATACTCGCTCGAACTTTCGAGTAGTTTTCAAAACTTACAGTATTAAAATACTCGGCCGAAAACTCGAAGTTTCGAGTACTCGCACACCCCTATTCTTCATCAAAGTACCCCTATTCTTCACCCCTTCTTTGTATCAGTTGAATTTTTCCCTAAAAATGCAATATTACTGATCTAGGTTCAGTAACTTTATTATTTACTGATTACAAAGTTACTCAAATCAAAACATACACTGCTTAAAAAATAATTACATTTTATAGTACTCTTTATTTCTTTTCCAACAATATTAAATGGTTACGTGCAATCCTTAGTAATTCCCCTTTGCCTTCAGGAAATCTGTTTGAAAATCAGCAGTAAAAATAGTTGCTATGTCTTTTCAAGTCTTCTCTGTTGTTTATTGGTTAATAGATTTGAATATAGCAAATATTCAGTGATAAATCGTCATACTTCATCTTTGTTTATTCCAAACGGAATTAATATTGAATTGGAAATGCTTATACTCTTCCTACCTGGCTACACAAGCAAATCTTTATTCACAATTTAGAAGTCTGGTGTCAAAACCGGAAAACTCTTTCATAACTGAATAGAATTAGATACTAAATTAAATTTATAGTTTCTTCTCTGTAAGACATGACTAGTCATCTATTTGAGTAGGAATGTTCCTGTATCTATGTCAAATGTAATGACGTCACGGACGTCAAGTAACTCTCTTAAGGTTCTTGGTGTCACTCTTGACTCCCATCTTCATTTTTCTGGCCACGTGAATTCGTGAAAGAAAGCGGGGGAGAAGGAGTGTTAGCTACTCTCCCCCTCGTGGAACAAAAGAGGTATTTCCAGCGGCCCCGATTTCTACCTGCTCTACCCCCGGAGCAAAAGATGTGTTTTGAAATAACTTTAAACCGCAGAGCAAAAGGCGCACACGCGTAAAAAAGGCACAAAATCACAAAACTAAAAATGAACACAAGTTACTTTTTAAAGGTTACATTTGATGTTTACTACAGACAAAAATAAATCAAAAGCTTGATGAGCTGATAAGCTGTTTGTTTTAAACTCAACAGAATATAAAATCCTACCAAAACAGTTTGTAGGCCTGTACATTTTGTATCATTTAACAAACTTAAAAGGAGAAAATGATTAATCTGACAATTTAAGGGAGAATCGGAATGTTAAAGCTAAAATGTACAATAGGAATGTTAAATCGGAATGTTGTACAAATTCCATGACCACAAGTTACCTGGTACTCTCAAACTAAGGTCGAGTTCCTTCAACAAAATTCTCCCATTTAAATAACATGAAGCAATTTTTAAAATGTCAATGTTTTAAAAACTAAAGCGATATTTTTGACTTTAAATTTTTTTGTAAATCTGCAGTGTAAAAACTTTAAAATGACATATCGATTGTCCAAATCCCCAAATCGGTTGAGAAATAACGACATAGTGGGCCAAAAACTAAATTCCTTAGCGATCTAATATATAATATCTCTTGCCCAATAAGGAATTCACTAATAGAAATCTGATTATAGCACAGAAAAAAATATATTCTGAGAGTTCATTTATAGTTATAGTGATTATAGTTATCTTAAAAAGCCGCTGTTTCAATGGTGTTACCTACTGCTTCCATAATATCAACTTCAAAATTTCCCCTTATAATAGAATGTTAGAGAATATTATCATCATTAAAGTAGTTTCTCATAAAGTGAACAAGTTTTAGCTTAAATGTGTTGCGTTTTTGTTTTAGTGCTATAGTAATATTTGCCTGTTTATCATTTCAGTTTGGAAACAATTCAGATTTTTCCTAATTAGAAAAGGTAGTAAAAAGCTGGTTGATGCATCATTTGAACTGGGACTCTGGCCTGTGACAGAAGACACGTGCCAAAAGTTGATGGAAGCTCAGAAGGTACTTATTTTCTATATATTGCTTTTGCTCTTCAATTTAATGATTACTCTTATCAAATATTCTCTTGATTCTTCATTGATTGATGCAGCAAATCAGCATATCAGCAAATAGGATCACTGATCTGTAAATAAGAAAAACTTAATTTTTAAACTGTGATGGAAACTGGGAGAATTTGATAAAAAAAAGGGCTGGAACTGAAAATCGTGCGAATTTTATGAGAAGACTGTGAAAAAAGGGAGACAACATAACGTGATTCATTTGCGATCGTTCGTAACATTATATGACTCATTAGACCGTTGCCTATGTTTTATGCGTAAATTTGCACAATCCAATGATATTGTCAAATTCAATTGCAATTAATTATAATTCATGATTTTGTCGTGTTTGTAAGTTTTAAATGTTTTTTTGGTAATTTTAAGTGTCTCAGTTGTAACTAATCACCTTACAACTTGATGTGGTATTTCTGGGTGAGTGGTATTCCATGACCACTTTTTATTCAGATACTACCACGCTATTTGGTTGGGTATTGTAGTACAGTAGACACTCTTTTATCCGGCATGTTCGGGACCACGCCCATGCCGGTAAATAGATTTTTCCGGATAATAACACTTTTTAGTTATTAATGGGAATACAGTAATCTGAGAGTCTGTCATCTCGCTACAGTAATGAGCTGTGGTCGCGTGCGTTGGTTGACCTTGGCACTGCTCCGGAACACCTGCATTTGTGGACGGATAGACAGACAGACAGGCGGGCGGACAGACAGCCGAGCGGAAGTTGGCGTCTAAAAATAGAAACCAATCAATACAAAAAAATAGGCGAACCAAAACACGGTTGAATACAGTAGTGTACTGAGCAAAGGTTATGAACATCACTGAACGTTACTGCTTGAGACGTAAACAAACAACAGGTGACTAAGAAAAAAGGCGGGAACAGTCTAGCGCAGTCGCAGTACGAAACGGAAACGACCGAAAATACCTGGAAAAACCCGCGTCGCCTGGTGCCGGTTCATAGAATGCCGGATAAAAGAGCGCCTACTGTACAGCTTATTCACACTATTTTTCAATGGTGCCTGGTTGCAATTAGCACAACTACAAATAAATAAAAATGATAACAACTAATCTTCCTTTTGTTGTTTTCGTAATTACAAGATTTGTTTGTTTCAGCACACGGATTACATATATCTGATCTATTTTATGAAGTCTAAACCCGAAAACTGCCAGTCAGTCAGTTTGCAGGGCTATGGAAAAATCCTCAGCCCCACCAAGCCCTACATAAAACTGCCTGGACAGACTCCTGACCTAACCAGGCTGTTCAAGGTGGAGTGGAAGGTAAAGGAGAATCTGACAATTGACATCTCCAGCAATGAAATTTGGAAGTCACTCGTGGACACTTGTGATGGAGGGGTTAGTATCTCATATGGCAAACAAAATAACATAGGCCACACATGTGCAGGTGTGTTAACAGGACCTATCAGATTGGTCAATCTGCAAGTTACATAGCAAAACGTGTGTTGAAACACGCCTTGCCCTTTGATAAATTGTCTCACCTTAACATCATTATCAAAACGGAACTTTGTAGTAAAATTCTAAACAAATATTACACGTAGTGTTACACACCCATTTAACAAAAAATACCTTGATATTCAGCAAGTCTAAACTTACAAATAATGAACTACAGCATGTTTTATATCTCACTCTATTATCTGTTTGTGAGAAAACTAGCGTGTATATATCTGTTTGGTCCAAAAACCTTAATATTAAGAAAATTGATGAATGTAAAATAATAAATCCTGATATTAATGATTACCTAAACAGTTTAAAAAATCCTTTACAATTTGATTTTTCAAATTTGTATTAAATTGTATTTACTAAGAGAACCAAATTTATTGGGTTTTAAATTTCAAAATGTCCACAGTCAAAACACACATGCCCACACATACACATACAATTAACAACATGGCCTGGTGATAGGATCGGCCTATTTGTTGTGGTCTGATCATAGTTTTCATTACAAATATAATGTGATTGGTTCTAATAGAGTTTTTCAAGTACTCTCATATCCAAATTGTAGTCCATTCAATCCTAACCCTGCAACTCAAATTTTATAGCATTATTAATCATTTTATGTTCATTTTTACTTTCTTCCTCTAATGTAGTATATGGAGGAAGTATTGTTTTCTTCATAATGTTCATATTTTAGTTAACGAGGGGATATATTTGTTTTTGTGCCCCCTGAATCCAAAATAGTGCTTTATGAGGTGATGTATGTCCTTCGTCTATACGTTTGTGTAAGACCTAGTGACCACACCACAACACTTCATTACCTCCAAGCGTTCTTTTTTTTAATTTTTGCACTTTTTAGCGAATTTTCCGTATAGGGAAGAAGCAATTACCGTAGTCGGCATAGTAAGACCTAGGCCTGGGACTGTGGTAACTTGTTGTTTTGGGATCCCCAGATGCCAAAATCACCATTCTTTCAAATTGTTGTATATGTATAACAATTATACGTTTATTAGGGATATTAGGGATGAATCGATTCCAATTCTCGAGAATCGATGGCCCAACGTCGATTCCGATTCTATTGATTCCATATATTTGTTGTCCCATTCTTAATGGCTGGTCTATTGTTGGGTATCCAGTCGAGGGTTTCGGTAATGTATTCAAGAGATAAGAGTTTCTAGTACAAAATGCTAAAACCGAAACTAATTGTTGTACAAAGACAGATTATGGCTCATTTGGTTAGTCTTATTACCAAAAATTAAATTAAATGTAAATCAAAGTTGTGTGACGTTCCTTTCAAGAGATACGGATGATACAATCACTATTTATCAGTTTTATTATTTTCTCCGACTATCCAAACTTTTCTATGTTGATTTCCTTCTTTCCCGACATTTTTGTTTTTTCTATTCAAATTCCCCACTTTCCCAACTTTTTCGTCTGCTAGACATCCTAAAATTTATTGTTACTTAACTTATTTAAAGTATAAATTTAACATTAGAGTATATTTAAAAAGTTGATCTAGAATCGTTAAAAATTTATTATTTTAAAAACAAATTTTGCTTTATAATTTTTCAAAAAATTTAAAACCCTGAATTTAACATTAACATTACAAATGTATTGTTATCGGTCAAGAATAGAATTATATACAAAGTGATTGTTTTATAACACATCAAGCCAATTAAAAAATAAATCATGGGAGATTTATGTAATTTAAAGTATAGCAATTATATGAAAAATAAACATGCAAAGTTTTTTTAACTAATTATTTTTGTAAGTTTATTTTATTTTATTAATGAAAAATAATTAGCAACCAACTGATTGTCTCAATTTATTAAATAAAACTCAATTACTAACTAAATTATTGTCTTTAAATCTTTTTTAAAACATTACTTTGCTGTTACACCTGTTATTATAAATCGATGGATTCGGAATCGAGAATCGATTTGTAAGAATTGCAATAAAAATTAAAAAAATTGGAATCCCTAATATATATGTGTGTGTGTGTGTGCGCGCGCGCGCGCGTTCGTAAGCACGATAAATCTCTTACAAAATTTCCGATTTAATGAAGTTTGGTAAAAATCTGTAAAGTACCATTTATTTGAACGAGTTTGAAAACCAGACAAATATCACCATCCGAAGGGGGGTTTTGTACCCAAAAAATGGGGTTTTTGGGGTTTTCACATGTAACGTTGTTTTAAATCAAATGTAAAACAACTTAATTCAGCTTAAAAAATCAAAATTTGGTATTTTTATCATTGCTCAACGTCAATTGGTTACTGAGATATTGAAAGTACTAAACACAGTACGTTGTCTAACGTTATTCTTATGTAGAAAAAGAAAAATTGTACATCTTGCTTATTTATGAATACAAACTGATTAAACTTGGTTTATGAATTCATCTGCTTGTGATTTATTGTTGTTTGCACAGAAAACAAAATTTCCCACTTATGGTTCCCGTAGCAGGAAACCTGGGTACTCGGTCCCCATGTTATTCTTATGGAGAGTAATTAAAATGTTATATATCGCTTATTTATGAATGTTTATGGATGAAACTTGGTATGCGACTTAATTTAGATGAGTTCTATTTATATTTGCATAAAAACCCATTATTTTGTGTTCCTTGTTGCAGCAAACCTGCGTACTCATCCCCAATATTCTTATAGAGAATAATTAATATTTTTAATTTTGCTTATTTGTGAATATATTTCTTATGAATCCTGGTAAGTGGCTTAATGTGTTATTAAGACATTTACAGTAGACTCTTAGAAATCCGGACTAATGTGGCGGACAGCCGGTCCGGAATTTGAAAAATCCGGATTTCTCGGAGGTGGGCATGAATAATCAATTCCGCCTTTATAGTGAACAATTATGATAATATGCGTTTACGTTTCTTTGCTAATACAAGAGTGAGCTTACAGTAGAAAGTGATGAGTCTTCGACAGGAGAAGACCCGAATGGAGTAGCGCACCGGAAACGTAATCAATAAAAAACACAAGCAAGGACTCGGACCATCTGAGGTGGGGTTAGAGCGCCTGACGATGCACACTACTTGACATTTGTGTAATGCGGGATAATCAAGTGACAAATGAAGGCGCTAAACCGTGAAGTTCCGTTTTTTGTTTTTTTTTTATTTGCAAAAAAAGTCAAGATAATCGGTCCGGATAAGTGTGATCCGGATTTCTGACAGTCTACTGTATATATATATTCAATGGAAAATTGCTGAGTACGCAGGTTTTCCGCGATGGAGGTATTATTTTTAAGGGTAATTACCCCCAAAAACCACTAAGAAACATTTAAAATCCAAATGTCTCACTAATGGCTCTAATGATATGATTTAAAATTTGGTGGTTTAATGTGCTTTAGGCCTCTGAAAAGCCTCTCTCATTTATAGAAAAATTTGGGTTGAAAAATTAGAGGGTTTGTGAAGGCTTCAAAATTAATTTTGTTGGATTTTTCGTTAAATCATAACTTGAAATAAAATTTACTTATCGCCATTAAAAAAATCTCTACAAACAAATAAATGATGGTAGTACTTTTAATTATTATTGTATGACTAATGGTTGTGGAGAAATATGGAATTTTCATCTAGCAGTAAACATAGTATATTGTCCAATATTAATCTTAAGGGGAATTAAAAATTACCATTTCACTGTTATTTACCGTTCGATTTCATTAAAACTTGGTTTGAAGGTCAAGTTAGCTTTGACCAATAGGGGATATTCGGGATATTTTGCCAATAAACCCTGGGACAGAAGGGGGAATTTTACTGGTGTAGCAAATGATTCAGTCCTGCCAAAAAAAATTGTGGTGGATATTTTTGTTACATACATAAACTTTTGGGTGGATTTTCTATACATGGCACTATACTTTACATCCTATATTTTGTAAATATAGGCCTAAAGTAATTTATTGGGCTAAAAGGTGAAAGTACATTTCAGTTTCCTTATACTGTTTATTAGCGTATTTCCCCTATAGGGAAGAAGCTATTACCGTAGGTGGCGTGGTAAGACCTAGGCCCGGGACCATGCTAGCTTTTTGTTTTGAAACCCCCAGATGCCAAAACCACCATTTGTTAAAATTTATATAGATCGTGTCCATAGGCACGATACCTTTCGTAAAAATGTTCTGATCTTGATGAAATTTGGACCATTATAAACGTGTAAGGCAGCATCTATTTTCATGAGTTCGAAAACTAGACAGATCGCACCAAAGGGGGGTTTTGTACCCAAAAAATGGTTTTTTTGAACTTTTTACAAATAATTATTTTTTTAAGCCAAACTTTAGTTTACTTTATTGGATTCAGATTTAAAAAAATTGGTATTTTGATCATCGCTCTGTGTCAATTGGTTACCGAGACATTGAAAGTGCTAAACACAGTACGTTGTCCAATGTTAATCTTATAGAGAATAAGTAAAATTTGATATCTTGCTTATTAATGAGCATATATTAATGAAACTTGGTATGTGGCTTCATATGGTTGGGGTTTACTAATATTTGCATACAAAACCCATTTTTTGTGGTCCCCATGGCAGCAAACCTGCGAACTCAGCAGCCATAATGTTATTCTTATGGAGAATAAGAAACATGTGATATCTTGCTTGTTTATGAACATAAATTGGTAAAACTTGGTGCGTCATCTAGTGGTGATCCAATGCTTTTTGCATAAAAACCAGATTTTTGTGGTCCTTGATGCAGCAAACCTGCATACTCAGTTCTAACATTTTTCTTATGGAGAATAAATAAAATGTCATGTCTCGCTTATTTATGAATATGCTTAGACGAAAGTTGGTAAGTGGCTTCATGACTTTTGAAATTCGCTGAGTATGCAAGTTTGCTGCAACTGGGGTATTTTAGATTACTAGTCACAAATTGCAGTACCTTGAAAACACTGACAAATGCATTGTTTTTTTTCAGGAATTGAAAGATGATATTTCCAATTTTCTATTTTTCATTTGGGACAAGCAGTATCAAAAAAGAACTGGCCAGAGAAGGAGTAGGTTTTAGAAGAACAGCATCCAGTAGCTTCCATTAGTTTCCATCTCTTAACACTCTGTAATTTTTGTGTACCATAGAAATCCAGACTCTTTTGTTCGAAGAATGAGTGAGAAACAAAAACATAATGGAGTTTCAACTGAAGAAAAACTGAACACGCTTGAACATTTGAATAAAGCTTACACATTTGTGAAAAATCAAAGTGTTTACAGTTACTTTTTTAAACGTGACTTTCGGGTCAGTGGTTTTATCACAAAAAGTTTTGTTTTTGATAGTTTTCTAAAGGTCACTTATGTTAATTTATCTTTTAAATTTTAAAATGTAGTGCATTCTAAGTATTTTTAGTTTCTTCTTTACCCTAGATAGTTCAAGGCTGTTTTTTCCATTATAATATAAAGCTCACATTACGAGAAAAATAAAGTACACTTTTTAACATTTAACTCATACTGTTTACAAATTTACGGTTGTAATTTAATATCATTGGCTTTTTCCCCCTAACAGGATTAGGGTACATTGTCATTTCGACCCAAGATCTTTTGTAGCACTGAGACATTGGATTAATCGGCCAAAACATTTTTTGGCCGGGTACAAGAACCGGCAACCTACTGTACAAGTTTCATTCGACATTATCGAAATTTGCTTTAAAATTGGCTCTAATTAATTAATTTTTATTTTTTTGTAATTACTTAAAATGTTTAAATTATTTTAGCCTACTTTGATTTTTTAACACAAAAACTATTATTTTGTAAAGTAATGTTTGCCAGTTGATGTATGTTCTTATTTACCTTTTGAATTCATTTATTTCACTTTTTTCACCTCTGCCCAGCCAAGGCAGGTAAGACTAATATTTCCACCAGAACACGAGGCATGATGAGGACACATTTTGATCTTTTTCCTTAAATACTTTTTCCGACTCATAAGGAGTTAAACCCCAAAAGTTCTGATTTCTATGGTTCCACTGCTCCTATGACTACATAGATTTATATAGGGTGTTAGAAAGAACCCTTCAAAAAGGGTTGTAGGACTGAAGATCCCAGGGTAGCCCGATCAAGGGTCGGTTGTAAAATATTTTGGCGAGGCTTGACTCAGGATCCCCTCCCTAGCCCTCATTAGCCCTGGGATCTTCAGTCAAGCCTCGAAAAACAGGTATACGGCACTCGGGCCTCCGCCTCTACCTGCCAGTCGGGAGAACCGCTGGGACTAGCTGTTCTCATCGGCCCTGTCTATCTCCTATTTCGTAATTATAACTATAGAGTTATAGTTTCAAGCTCACAGTTTTGTTGTAGGATTTGTATTGCAAATCTTAGGCTAAAACTTTATGTTTTTCTGCAAGACTTAAAACAGAATTATTAAACTTATCGAACACATTTTAAAACAGACCAAAAAATAAGTAGGCTATGTATTATTTTTATAGCAACTATGCTATGGTTAAATTGATATAGAGTATAACTTTATATAACTGCGAAAGCATAACCGCACCAAATCAAAACTGAAAAAATATAACCCAATTTGCTTTTCACTCAATTTAGTAAAGTAAAAATTACATAATTTTCTTTCCTAAATATGTTTTTTCCACGAAAATCACTCTTATAGTTTTCTTTACACTTGTACAATATTTATCTCACAACAAACTTGCGTATTCAGTGAACGTTTTATGTAATGTTATTAATATACTACAGTTGTTGTGCAATCTACTTACCCAGCGACAAATCAGTGAGATATTTTAAACATTTAAGTCTAACACATCTAGTAATCTAATTGGTAATAATAAATCGTGCACTTTATTCAATAAAGATAAAAAATGCAAGACTTTTATTATATACAAAATCAACCTACATACTATTTTCTTACCAAATCGTGCATTATCACCTCGCCTCAAATATATCATGAATCCGAGATCGTAGGCCTATTCCATTGGTTAAGTCCCGAAATAAACGCAATTCTTATTACGTCAAATATACACCTCGAATTTTTTTAATCAACACATGAAGCATTAAAATCAGTACAGTAGCTCTTTAAACTTCGCCCTTGCTATAAAAAACTACCTGCGTATTAATATTAAGATTGGTTGCTAGTGTAATAGGTCGTAGGGACGTCTGCAGTGTTAGAAGCAGATGGATTATTTTATTAAAAAGTCTTAGAAACTGGGACAAATAATTAACAGTTAATTGTTTGTTCACAAAATAATATTGACTAGAATTGCTCTTGCGCAACTCGCGCATTGAAACACCTGTTTTGATTTAGTTGTAATTGTCGCTGTAGAATGGTGTTCCTATTACGTTGAAAAATAAATAAATGATTATCGCCCAGTAAATTATAATTTGTATGGTTTAGATTATTTGTTTATTTTTCTCATTTAGCGGTGAAGGTAATCTTAAAAATTATTGTCTAATTATTGGTTTTTATGAAGTTTTACCGTAGATATGGTTAACCGGAAAGCCTATATGGAGAAATCTATCTATATTATCAATACGCTACATGACAACTTTTTAAACAATAAGGCTTTTTCGTTACCCCCACTATTATACACTAAAACGCGCGTCTAGATGTGCAGATGGGCAACCTGGATTTAAATTTTCGTCTTAGGCATCAAGGCTCTGCCCCACGGGACCTGCAAGTTATTCATATGGAGGAGAGTTTTATTTGGTTTATGTCACATGTGCTCTTTCTTTTTCCAATTCAATTAGATAAACAGCTGTCATAAGGATCGTGTCTAACTACAGACAGTCATTGTTTTGTTTACTATTTAACTATTTGCTATTCTCGCATCACAAAACGGGAGCAAGCTGCGCATAGAACACTCTAGTAATATATAAATGTACTAGCTGTTACCCGCGGCTTCACTCGTGAACAATTAAACCACATTACAAATATTAACCTGACCAGCACTATAAAATCTTAGTTTATGTTATCGGGTATGTATGTTAATGTTACATGTCAGCATACATAGAACATTAGCATGTTTTAAATAACAATGAAAATATAAGGAAAATCTGTCATAACTGCAGTCAAAAAGAGCCGTTTTTTGTATTGTTGTGTACTGAAATACAGGGTAGGAACTAAAGCCATTAGTTAGTATTTTATTTTCAATTACTGCAAAATTTAAGTGACCCAAGGTGTGAGGTGTTATTGGTGCCCCTTGTCAACCCTCATCAAACTCGATGAAGATCCCAAGAGCGAGGCTTGACCGAAGATCCCCGCTCGACCCCTCATTAGTGCTGGGATCTTCAGTCAAGCCTCGCCAAAACAGGTAAACAATTCCCAGGTCAATTTCAACCCGGGGATCTTCAGTCCGTCTACCTTCAAAAAGGAAGTAAGGTAAGAAAAGGAATAAAATTAAGAATCATTCTACCCTTTGATTAATAGTCAAAATTATTGTTCTTTTTATTCCTTTTCTTGTCTATGGGAATTAAACTTCTCCTAATGGCTTATAAGTATTACCATATTTTACCGTAAGTGTAATTTTATATTTTTGACCGAACAAATCTTGGATTGTACAAGTTATTGTGGCAACAGTTTGGTTATAACATAAATGTGTATGAGCAATAGAGCCATATGCAATCATAACTCGATTTTTATAATTTTAACATTTTAATCTATATTTTCTGTTGAGTGTTTTTATCCAATTCTTTACTGTACAAAATGTGCCAGGTGCAGCGATAACATCCTATCATATTTCCTATCAATAGATAAGATCTATGAGGGCTGTCAGAAAGTAACCTCCGTTTGTTCACTGCATGAAAGGTCATCGGCATTCAGTCGTGGCGATGGTATGATTGTGCGATCGTTTTATTTTTTCTGTAGCAGGTAGTGTTTGTTCTGTGTGTTGAGGTATTTTTTTATGTTTGTGCCTTTCTTTCCCGCCAAGTGCAAAGTACGTTCTGTTATTTAGGTGTTTCTCAACCAAACAATGCTTTTTAGTTCATCCAGAACTTCGTCTTCAGACAGTAGCTATGAAAATAGCAAGTGTTTACAAGTGGGTTTGTTTGTTCAAATGTGGCTGAAGAAACTTCCACAGTAAACAAAAAGAAGTCATTTACTGTCATTGACAGACTTGTCGAGAAAATCAATAAACAAATCAGTTGACTTTTCACTGTATTACCGGTATAGCTTTTAAATGAATTCTCACTAATTATCAGAACTGTTTTTTACGAGTTTCTGACAGAAAGATTAGGAAAAATGTAGCCAAATTTATCTAAACGTACAATTTTTTTCTATTAAAACACTGCCCTGGACTAATTATGGCGAGTCCTGAAGATTACGAGGCCCTTATCGAGACCAGATATGGACGGACCTGACTTATCACCCCGCCCCCACATCATTTGTCATCATCACATATTAAGTTAATCATTTTTATAATGGCCTTATCGAATCATAACATGTTAACATCTGACATGTACAAATGTTAACTGGCTTCCCGAAAAGGGTACATAATCTGTTTTCCGCTGGTAAATATTTAAACCTTCATAAAAAACAGTACAAATATTGCTTGTAATACACTTACGAAAACAGAAACTACAACTAATAACCGTATTTTACACCAGATATGCTGCCACCTTCTTTCTTTGCTTGTGAAAAAACTACTGAACGCACTTTGTATTTCGCAAAAGTTTTGATAAAATCATAAATTCTTTTGGGCACACCAATGCATGATCATTCCGCTGTCACGGCTGGAGGCCAACTGATCCAAGGGGCACGTCCGCACACCACTAGAGATTTACTAGAGTGCAGTGAGCAATAGAGATTACGTGACAACTATTGTAGCAAAAAGTTCTTATACGAATTTGAACCATGACTTTTTGTTAGTAACGAATTTTGAATTGTGTACAATCTGAGAAGTAAAAAAGTGCTATTGTCTTACCATGTGTGGTCTTACCGTAGAATCTTTACTGTGATATTCTAATTCAGGTTAAAAGACTGATTGTGATGCAGTATTAGGTAGTCATTGTAGTCTTATTATTTATTTGTTATCGTACAAACGTAATGTTAAGTATAGGTGGTAAGAGTTCCATGAGAGCATTTTGATATTTGAGTATACTTTAAGCTGTGCACAGTTAGATATGACTAAAAAATAAAGTTCCTGTGCCCTTGTAAGTGTAACAATCAGTCAGAATTTGAGATGCTAGAGAGTACTCATTACAGTAAGTCAACGTAAGCTCATTATACTATGTTGACAATAATGTGGAAGGGATACAATGAAAAGAGACTTTTATACACTTATTTTTAAATATGTAAAGTCTCATTTTTTGAACTCGAAGAACAAAGGAACAGTTTAATATTTGCTTTACTTTTGACAGAGAATGTGCCAAATG
Organism: Allygus modestus; assembly: GCA_963675035.1. Classification (NCBI taxonomy): domain Eukaryota; kingdom Metazoa; phylum Arthropoda; class Insecta; order Hemiptera; family Cicadellidae; genus Allygus; species Allygus modestus. The sequence continues at coordinate 132,451,492 of OY776113.1, read as the reverse complement.
TCTGTTTTTGAAACTTTTTCAAGGTCCTTTTATTTATAGTCTTTGTTACTGTTAAAAAAATGTTTTGAATAAACTATTCTTATATTTATTGTCTTGCATATTTTACCCGTGGTCTTGAAATTACTTATGTAAGTAATTTGTATTTGAGTCCAGTCTAGGTCAGGCCTCCAAGTCATCCTACTTTTTAGTAGGAAAAGTTTAAGTACGTAACATAAAAATTGTAACACTCATTACCTATATCCTACATATTAATACACATTTGGAACACTGTGTTCTCAATGACTACTGAACCGATTTACAAGATTTAAGTGACAAAGCTTAAAACAGCTGATCTTGCTTCTGTACTGTGTTTTGTTACCTTCAACAGCTGTCAAATGCTCAATTTCAGTGATAACGGTTTTTCTGCAAGATTAACATTGCAACTTTTGAAGGGATGTTCAAGTTCAAACTCAAATCTCTTTATTCCCATAAACAATGCAAATACAGTAGTTGGTACAGTAGATGATTGTATGGGCGTCGTCCTAAAAATTAAATTACATATATTTCTTAAAAATAAACAGGGTAAAGTTAGTTTGATACAATTCAATATTAATACAATGCAACAAAAAATGTCAAACATTTCTAAAATGTATAGTTACAGTATTTATCTAAGTCATAAAAACAGGCACTAATAAGAAACTTGTTGACATCAGTTTTAAATTGGGAAAACTTTAAAGCTCTAATAGAAGTGGGGAGTTGATTAAATAACCTTATAGAAATACAGTAAACTTTTCAGTGATTTAGAATAGATATAGTGGGACTTGCTTAGGTAATTTCTATGCCTAGTATTATACTGATGGATGTCAGAATTGAGTTGAAAGTTATTTCAATTCTTTTTAACGAAAAGGAGACGCTGAAATATATATACATGGGGGAGACATGATTTTTGATTAAATAAAAAAGTGGTTTACAATGACTTCTAGCAGGAACCTTAAATAATGCTCTCACTGCTTGATTCTCCATTGAGATCACGCGATTTGCATAAGAACTGTTTGCCCATAAAATTGTCCCATAGGCAAGATGAGAACAGATAGTTCTGATAGCCGTAGTAAACAGAAATCAAAACACTAAATTATACAATATTACTTAGTTTTGTAATTACAAATTTCTTAGAGCTGTGGGGGATGTGTGCATGTAACTCAAAGAACAAACGTGAATTCTGAGGAAATTCGCCATATCCATGCATTATCCCCATTAATTTGATACATAAATCTTAAGTGTATCACCATTAATCTAGGGTTGCCATATCACCGGATTACCCCGGAGATTACCAGATTTTGAGGGTAAAAATATAGCTCCGAGAAATTTCTGTGAAAAATTAAAAATCTCTTTTTGACATTGTTCTCAAATATGCGTTGTATAACACAAATTTTGTGTTGAAATCCTATCTGTGAACGAAAACGTATTTACGTTTGCAACTTTATCATCAAGCAACGATTGCCAAAGCTAAATCCTGTCTCCATGTAACTCTAACCTCTATTTTTTGTTATTCTTTGGCTTTATTTTGGCGGGATGTATCTTTAACGTTCACATATATATTCGCCGTTATCTAACGTTGAAAATCAGTATGAAGATTCTTGGCTCTCTGCTGTTTTTTATTAAATCATAAATCTGAAAAGTAGGATTATTGTTTTAGGTTATACATTTTAGTTTTTATATTTTGTATTTTTTTGTGGTTTACGATTTAAATCAAACAGAAAATAATAATAAATACATTTTCCTATAAAGTTTACTTTAATCTTTAATTAGGCCTATTTTTTATCACTTCCAATACTGTAATTTGATTCTATAATTGATTGTATATGCTAAAAACCATTAAAACGTGTTTTTTTAATACAATATTTAAAAATTGTCTTGGGGGGTAACCCCTGACCCTCCGACCCTCCCCCATGGGGGTTATTACAAAATCTCTTTTTGACAGGAGTTTGCTAGCTAAAATCTCCCCTTTTTCCCACCCTACCATATGGCATCCCTACATTAATCCCTCTTTTGTTATGGGTTGCTATTTTTTAATATAATACCATTGACTATATAATACGCTGAATATTTATAAGATCAGATATGTTAATTTTTGTTAGTTTTGTACAGTATATAAAATTGTTGTTGTTGCTTATCTCAGTGACATGTCCATAGAACTTACACTTTGAGGATGGAATACACTTACTTATAGTTATGCGATATTTAAAATCCTATTAATATTAGTAGTTATTTAAGACTGAAATTGTGCACTTGCTATCAATTAGGTGAGTTTTATTCAGCAATAAAACTAGTCTACAAATTTGAAAATACCCCATCGCAGTAAACCTGCGTACTCAGCGAATTTCTAATGCATGCATATGTTTCTCACTACCACATAAAGCCACTTACCAAGTTTCATAAAAATACATCAATAAATAAGTGATCTATAGGATTTTATTCATTCTCCATAAGAATAACATTAGGGCTGAGTACGCAGGTTTGCTGCTACAAGGAGCACAAAATTGTGTTTTCATACAATTATCAAAATAACTTAAATCAGTTGAAGCTGCATACCAAGTTTTATTAATTTATCATCATAATTAAGGGAGATATAAAACTTTACTAATTCTCCATAAGAATAACATTAGGGCTGAGTATGCAGGTTTGCTGTTACCGGGAAAATCAACAAAAACAATTTTTTGTGCAAATATCAATATACCACAACTAGTTGAAGCTACATACCAAGTTTCATCAATATACATTCATAAATAATCGAGATATCAAATTTTATTAATTCTTCATTGGACAACGTACTGTGTTTAGCACTTTGAATATCTCTGCAACGGTTAGACGTAGAATCACAATCTAAACACCAAAATGATTGTTTTGTAGAGCTGAACTGATTGGTAAAATCAAATGTGAAGTTTACATTAAAATGAACTGAGGAAAAGCCAAAAACCTTTTTCCTATAAGATAAACGTGGGAGATTTTATGAGGAGGTTTTTTGGATTTTCTCCGCAACCACTTAACCTAGGTTAATAATTCAAATACTATATTATTTGTTGTTTTTAAGCTAAATAAAATGGTCAAAATAAAAATTGAGTGTTTTAAAAACTTTACGGTGAAAAATGCAAAAAACTGATTTTTGGAAAATTTAAAACCCCCATAAACCCCTCTTCCCATGGTCCGATTTTTCTGGGTTTTGAACTAAAGTCATGAATGTCACTTTACACATTTGAGCCAAATTTCATTGAAATTGGACCTTTTTTACTCAAGTTATCGCATTCACAGACACACACACACACACACACACACACACATATATATATATATATATATATAGAGAGAGAAAGAGAGGTACATATATTACCTCTCTCTAATATATTACATATATTATAAATTTGAACGAATAGTGCTTTTGGCATCTGGGGCCCAAAAAGGTCTTGGGCTTAAGAGGGCGTTGGAGAGCGGCCATGTTGGATTTTATCTCCATAAGAACAATGTTAAACTTAAAACCATATATCTCGCTTATTTATCAACATACGATTATGAAAGATGTCTCAAATTAAAGGCATTTTTAAGACGCAGCGGGTTTGCTCGCTATTTTCTAATTAAAATAATACATTTCCAAAAATATAGTAATTTAAAGTCTATATTTTTATACATATTTTGTATGGTTTTCTAGTCATTAAAAAATAAAACTCCCAGCAAACACGAATCAAAACTTTATAAAGATTCAAACAAAATTTATTCCAAATCAATAGGTTAAACAGTAACAAAAAAATATGCTTTTCAGTAAAGACATGTTTTGTGCGTTTTAACATTGAAATAGCCCGTAGCGCTAGGGTCAGCGACGATATTTCTTCTGACTCCGACGTCATCTTAAGTCTTACCATGAGACCTACGGTAATAGCTTCTTCCCTATAGGGGAAACTCGCTAAAAAGATTTTCCAGTTCCCAGTACATATTTCTGTTTTTTTTTTAGCGAATTTCCCCTATAGGGAAAAATCTATTACCGTAGGTGGCATGGTAAGACTTAAGCCCGAGACCATGATAACTTTTGGTTTTGAGGTCCCCAGATGCCAAAAACACTATTCTTATATTTATATTCATAATTTTTATATATATGTGTCCGCTACCTCGATAACTTTTGAAAGAAACGCCCGATTTTGATGAAATTTGGCAAAAATGTGGAGAGTAACATTTATGACTTTAAGTTTGAAAACCAGATCGATCGGGCTATGGGAAGGGGGTTTTATGGGGGTTTACAATTTTCCAAAAATCAGATTTTTGAACTTTTTACCTACAATTTTAAAAACACTCGATTTTGGTTATAGCCATTTTATAGAGCTTAAAAAACAAATAATTTAGTATTTTGAATCATTAAACTAAGTGGTTGTGGAAACAAGTCAAAAAACGTGTCCATAACATTTCCCATGTTAGTCTTATGGGAATAAGGTTTTTAGATTTCCCTCAGACAATTTTACTAAAAGCTTCACATTTCTTTCTACCAACAGGTTTAGCTCTACAAAACAATCATTTTGGTGTTTTAATTGTTGTTCTACGTCCAACCGTTACAGAGTTATTTAAAGTGCTAAACACAGTACATTGTCCAATGTTATGCTTATAGAGAATTAATAAAATTTGATATATCGATTATTTATGAATGTATATTGATTAAACTTGGTATGTGGCTTCAACTAGTTGTGGTATATTGATATTTGCACAGAAAAATGTTTTTTGTTGATTTCCCTGGTAGCAGCAAACTTGCATACTCAGCCCCCATGTTATTTATGTGGAGGATAAAGTAAACTTTTATGTCTCCCTTAGTGATGAACCTAAATTAATAAAACTTGGTATGTAGCTTCACCTGGTTGAGTTATATTGATAATTGCAAAAAAAAAACTAGTCTTATCTTCCTCGTTGCAGCAAACCTGCGTACTCAGCGCTAATGTTATTCTTATTAAGAATAAATAAAGTGATATTTATCACTTATTAATGAATGTATTTTTGTAAACCTTGGTAAGTGGCTCTAGGTAGTAGTGAGACCCATATATATGCATTGAAAATTCGCTGAGTATGCAGGTTTGCTGTGACAGGGTATTTTATATATATAATTTCTCCCATTGAAGAAACTAAGGTGAATATCTATGCTCCTTCCTGCCATAACCCAGGTTGTAGAAGCAATTTTTCAGCGTCGAGACAATATTTTAAAGTTCACTTTGACTTTAAATATATTTTCTGAGTTTCTTATATCAGTTGCCTGCCTCTTAACCGACCACCTTGGATCCAGGACCCAGGCCGTATGACGAATTGGCCCATTAAACTGTTTTGTAAATTTGTGTATGCGTTAATAACTACTGTATTATAGGGAATGAGATTTAAAATTGAAAAAAAAACTTGTTAGCGAATTTCCTCTATAGGGAAGAAGCTACTACCATTGACTATATTTACTGAAGGAGACATCCCATCTATGAAGGATATGGCCCATCTGTCATACGTTTAGTGTTTGCCAGAATTTGAAGTGGACGTAGTTTGATTAGAACACCAACAGATTATGCTGCTGTCAACCATTCATTTTAGTTATTTTTTACGTTAACTTGTAAAATATCTCCACCCCAGAAAGCAAGTGATAATCAACTTATGTTTGCTTCCTGACACACCAACTGTTGTATTATCCTTTCCTTGAGAGGATAAGTAATAGTTGACGCAGTATACTCTGTTGGTGATTAGTGAGAACTACGTCCTCTTTGAATCTTGGCACACACCAAACTAGGGACAGATTTTACAATGGCAATGAGAAGTCTACTTCAGTATTAATAGTCAGTGCTATTACTGTAGGTGGCATGGTAAGACTTAAGCCCGAGACCATGATAACTTTTCGTTTTGACTCCTCCAGATGCCAAAAACACCATTCGTTCAAATTCATATATATGTATAATATATACCTACATGCCCGATTTTGATTAAATTTGGCAAAAATGTGGAGAGTAACATTTATGACTTTAAGTTTGAAATCCAGAATGATCGGACCATGGGAAGAGGGTTTAACATATTTTTCAAAAATCAGTATTTTTGCAATTTTCATCCCAATTTTGGTTAAACACTCAATTATGCGTATGACCATTTCATTGAGCTTAAAAAACAAATAGTTTAGTATTTTGAATCATTAACCTAGGTTAAGGTTGCGGGTGATTGCGGAGAAAATCCAAAAAACATGTTCATAAAATTTCCCATATTAATCTTATAGGAAAAAGGTTTTTAGCTTTTCCTCAGCTAGTTTTACTGAAAACTGCACATTTGTTTTACCAATAACTTCAGCTCTAAAAAAAAACAAATATTTTGGTTTTAAAATTGTGATTCTACGTCCAACCGTTGGGGAGACATTCAAAGTGCTAAATACAGTACGTTGTCCATTGTTATCCTTATGGATAATAAATAAAATTTGATATCTCAATTATTTATGAATGTATATTGATGAAACTTGGTATGTGGCTTCACCTAGTCGTAGTATATTGTTATTTGCATAACAAAATAATTTGTTGTTTATTTGTCCCTGTAGCAGCGAACCTGCTTACTTAGCCCTAATGTTATTCTTATGAAGAATAAGTGTGTAGCTCCCTTAATTATCAATCTAAATGAATAAAACTTGTTATGTAGCTTTACCTGGTTGAATTACATTGATAATTGTATAAAAACACATTTCTTGTCTTCGTTGTTGCAGCAAACCTATGTACTTAGCTCTCTAATGTTATTCTTATAGAGAATAAATAACAAGCTATATATGTCACTTATATATGTATGCATTCTTATTAAACTTGGTAAGTGGCTTTATGTGGTAGTCAGAAACACATACAGTTCATGCCTTGGAAATTCGCTGAGTATGCAGGTTTGCTGCGACTGGGGTATTTTAGAAATACTTCCTTTGGTGAAAAATTACCTAAAATTGTTTAAACTCCACAGTTTTTAACAACTGAATTGATATATTGAAATAAATGAGTTTACTAGGCTTATATTACAACATTATCAAGAAAAAAGCTTAAAAATCCAAAAAGCTATGGAGTTGATGATGTTTTATAATAAAATATCTAAAGTGAAGGCCTTGTTTCGATTGGTCAAAACTATGATGTTTCATTTCTCACTTTTAACAAAAAATGAGAACTCAAATGCCCCCTAGTTTACTTTAACGAATTGCAGACACACATATTTTTATAACAAATGGACAGTATTGAGTGAAACCAATTTTTGATATGCGTGAATTATTATTATTATTCTGCATTCCTTACACACCAAAAATTCACTATGACTTAAAACTTTAAGAAATTACAAACTTTATTTAATTTTAAATATTACTTCAGAATTCTTTTTAGTTAACAATGATTGTCTAAGTGCTTAGTGTAAACTTTTGTTTAAGTGTAATTTTTATAATTTTAAATAAATAAAAATGTTGAGCTTAATAAACCACAGCATTTTTGGATAACCGTCTCAGCTGGAACTGTAAATAGCTTCTTGGTTGGGGATTTTTCAATAAATAAATATATTTGTGGTAAGTTATTTTTAGTAAAATATGCACTGTCAGTTACGATTTTAGTAGACTTAGTAGTAGATTAAGTATACTGGTTGTTTTAATTATCCTGTATTAAAAGCATACAAAGTTATACTGTATTACCTATTTTTCAGTAGACTTAGATTAACATAAATATTAGTAAATCCTACTACTTTTCAATATAAATATCCTACTTGTCAACTTAAATATCCTCCTTTCCTCCTTTTTAGTCCTTAAAAACCACTTGGACCCCTGCTAAGTATTTCCTGACCACACTTCTTTGTTATATCTCTCTGTCTGTGTTATTGCTCTCTTTATTTTTCAACACAGTAAAACACAGTGGCTCAAGTAACAAAATTCTTCAAGTCATTACTGTACCTCAGTTAATTGGTAAATCACAGCTTGACTTTGTTGTTGCTTGTTTTTTTCTAATGTCTCATTGCAACATATAACGTTCAAAAATACAATAAGAATCAATAGAAGTTGTGACTTTATGTTCCAGTAAAAAATAACTGATAGTAACAAGTTTACTGCAATGTTTCAGATTAGAGATGAATCAAAACGTGTGCTTGAAGTGTCTTTACCGGTTAGATCCTGTATTAACAGTGTGTTGTAGCATATTAGACCTGTCAACCTAGGGAAGTTATTCATTTTTGTTTTGAGTGCTCCAGGATTTTTAGTGAATTTCCTATGGAAAGTGAACTATTAGCATGACCCGCACAGTAAAACTTAAGCCCGGGACCACCATAGAAGTTCCTAACGTGACCCCCTGAACACGTTTTGGGGGTTCGTTCAAAATGTTATATATATATATGTGTATATATATATATATGTGTGTGCAGGCACTCTATCGGTCGCATATTTTGTCCGGTTTACTTCAAATTTGGTAGGGACGTTCCTATCTATAATCAGTTGGACAAGTTCGTTGGGCAAAACAATCAGAAAACTCTAAACCCCTTTTTTGGGGATTAATCTTTTAAATTTCGAGTTTTTGGGCCCACAAAGGGTCAGAAAAGCCCCTGATGTGAAATTAATGAATCTAAAAAGATGGGAATTTGTGTGGCGAAACTTTTAAGCCCTCTCTCGTCATTCTAGCATATATATTTACCGAGTTATTAAAGGAAATGTGTATTGACCAAACACAGTACGTTGTCTTATAAGGGTTTTACATTAGAAAAGCCTGTTAATCATTTTTTGGTGTACTTTAATCATCCCCAACAACCTTACGCCTACTTTAAAGCCTGACTGGACCTTCTCCTAACCTTATAATGTGCAAAATTGTATTCCCAGAATTGCAGGTAAATAGAACCAGGAGTATCAGAACAGCCAAAAAAATCAATATTTTCAGATTTTAATAACAATTGGAATAATTGTATGTTTTTAACTGATTTTGAGTTTTTATAGTTTTTTATGTGGAAATTCACTTCCCTCACGTCAGCGTGCTGCGTGCGAACTCGTTTTTTTTTACCACGCCAGTGGCATTTTGTTAACGTATTGATAGGGAACGGTCCAAACCCTGGTCTTGTTACTATCTAAGGTCAACCTGTTCGTAGAAATCATCATTAATTAATAGTCTAATGACAAATGACAGCTAGGTCCAGTTTCGAACCTTCTCAAAATGTTGCGATTTTGATCAGGATCGATCTGGCGAACCTCGGATTACGAGGCGAGCACGTTAACCACTATGCTACCCAGCCAGTATTCCTGAGAGTTAACACTGGTCTTAAAAGTCAAACATATCTAACATGGCTACTGGTAACAATGACGCAGACAATAAATTGGTTTCTGTACATGTAGAATGTGACTGTTCGACAGATGTATGGTCATAAATCACAGTTTGTGTAACGAAACAAATACACCTTATGTTCCATGATTAACAGTCTTATTTCTTAGTGTCTCATAATTCTAACTCATAAATTTTCGCATAAATCTAAATCATAATTTTTAGAAACAAATATGACTGCTACAAAGGTTTTAGGAGATGCATATCTTTATGATGTTATCTTAGAAAGAACAGAACCATTGTGATGATTAATATGACAAGCGTGAAGTGTGTGACGAATGGTTATCTAGCTGTGACTAATGAGGCACTCCTGCATAGAAACCCCATGAAACAGCAGTTTGAGGGAACCAAGACAACCAAGTTGCAAATTGAAACCAGCATTGAATTTTGTTCCGTAATGTTTCTTAACGTCAATGGTACCAAATCAACTTTTGTTAACTTCTGTTTACGACAGCAGAACGAGGAATATCGTCCTGATGCCATTTTAGATGATGCTCTCCTAGAGGAAGCAGATTCCACAAAATGTTTAGGGATGCACCTTGATCGAGGTCTGACCTGGGACAATCACATTGAGGCAATCTGCTCAAAGGTTACCTCTGGCTTTTATGCTCTGCGTAACCTTGCCAAATTTTTGGCCTGGTCTATCCACATATAGCATATGGAGTTAGACTATGGGGTAGTTGCTCAGAATACAAATTTAGGAGAGTGTTTCTGCTACAGAAAAAAGCTCTCAGAATCTTGGCAAAACTAAATTTTAGAGAGTCGTTTAAAAATGTATACAGAGAGCTTGAATTATTGACTTTACCCTGCCTCTACATTCTTGAGGAGTGTAATCTCAGCAAATTCAGCAATACCTTGGTGAGGGGCAGAGATGTCCACCATTATGGGACAAGGGGCAGGGACAACCTCCGTGTACAGCAACACAGGACCACAGCTTTTGAAAACTTACCGTCCCAATTGGGGTAAAATTTATCAATCAGCACCCTGATAGCATTAAACAGTCAGCTAACATCAGTAACTTCAAAACTGGATTAAAACACCTTTTGGTGTCCAGAGCATTTTAGTCGGTCGAGGAATTCATGAACCGCTGGGATGAATAGTAAGTGGTAAAACTTTGGCAACGATGTCTTTTAACAAATTCATTAATTGTAGCTGAAAGTGGGAAGACAAAAGAAACATGGACTGACAATTTCTGATAAAAATACAATATACATGTTGACACTTGTAATGCAATGTAACCATTGTCTTTATACAATAAAACATTATTATTATTAGCCAGACCATTGTTTTAAATCTTGTTTGGGGAAAAACAAAATACTACACAACATACTTCCATGGATTATACAGTAGTAACTCGCTAACATGACTATCAATAGCTTCCATGGATTATACAGTAGTAACTCGCTAACATGACTATCAATAGCTTCCATGGATTATACAGTAGTAACTCGCTAACATGACTATCAATAGCTTCCATGGATTATACAGTAGTAACTCGCTAACATGAATATCAATAGCATGACTTCTTTGATAACACTTGCATTTTTATAATCGCTGTGAGATTGTCATAAAACTTCATGTTAAATGTACTTCCTATAGTACGCCTATTATTGTTTTACTAACCTCAATAGCATGGATTTTTTCCTAATCCAGATCGCAGTTCTAACCCTCTATAGCTCTTCCTTTTTTGTCTCCGAACCTTTATAGCACGACTTTTAGTCTACACGACCTTGTTAACATAAATCTCAACTAGAAGAGTACCTCGATAACAAGACTGTTTCCCAAATCGCCTTGAGAACGCCTTGATAGAACTCATCGAAAGGAGAAAAAAACTTCATATAATTTTTTTTCTAAATCGCTTCTTTTTCCTTCTGTCTACCTGTGTGTGATTGTTAATCAATGCAGCATATCTTAACAACCACCTGAGTACTAACTTGAAATTTGGCATATGTATTAGCCTATATTAGTTTAGGGCTAATTTTGTATTAAATTTGGCTTATCTATCTTCAACCATTTCATAATGGCGGTCATTTCATTTACTTAAAGCTTAGTATCTTGAAAACGGCAAATTATTGAGTATTTGATCTTGAGAAACTAATATGAAATTTTAAGCCAATAAGGATGGCATAAAGATTATAAAGATTAGTCAACCCATAGCTGAGCAATTGCAGTTCTATGAGTAAAATCGTGGTAATTCTGGTAATTTGTATAGAATTTGCAAGATTTTACTCATAAAAACTGCAATTGCTCAGACATGGGTCAAGTGAACTTTAAAATCTTTAAACCACCATATTTTGCTTAAAATTTCATATTTTGTGAGTACACTGATTTTAGAAACGGTTAAAGATATAAACGCCAAATTAGCCCTAAGGTAGTATAATAAACACACCAAGTTTCAAGTCAGCACCTCAAGTGGTTCCCATGCTGCATTGTTTAAAAATCACATACAGGCAGACAGACGGAAAACGAAGCGACTTAGAAAACAGTTTATATCAGTTTTTTGCTGCTTTTGACGAGTTCTACCAAATCCTGTATTTGTGCCACACTCTCATAGGAGACCCTGTATATACAGTGCGTTAATTTTTGTATCACCATTGGAATCTCGTAAACCGTAATAGTTACAAGGAAGGTTAAATGAGCAAAGTAGTGCGTAATTATAAACTAAATAAAATGGCGCAAGAAATCAAAAATATTCCTCCAAACTCGTTCACTAAGCTAAAAAAAAAATTCTTATAACTTTCTTATTTTTTAAGATACAAAAAACATGTTGGATCATTTCATAGTTGTGTGAAATTTCATGTAGAATTTGAATATTTAGCTTAAAGTTAAATAATATACTCGGTTTCTGATATTAAATGCTCAAGTCCAAAATCGTTAATGCAAGTATAGTGTTCTTATATTTTTATTTGAAAGAAATCTTTTCCCCGATCACAAAAATACCACTTATGTGGTATTTTCTTAAGTCCATAATCAAACAAAAACCTATTTTTATCAACTATTTGATGGATACGTTGTACTGGCTCCAACATAAAAGTATTAAATTTAGGTTTTACAGCTGATTTACATAAAACAGCTGATTCTCAGAGAAATCAGCTGTTTAACAATGTAAAAAATAAGGTTTTTGTAATAGCATGTTATTAAAAAAAATGTAGGTAATGACATTTTTACAGATTTGTTCATACTTGCATTAAAGATTTTGGATTTCATCATTTTATATCAGAAACCGAGTATATTATTTAATTTTAAGGTAAATATTCAAATTCTACATAAAATTGTATGCAACTTTGACCTTACATGTTTTTAGCGAATTTCCTCTTGATAGGGAATAAGCTATTACTGTAGGTGGCATGGTAAGACTTAAGCCCGGGACCATGATAGCTTTTTGTTTTGAGGCCCCCAGATGCCAAAAACACCATTCGTTCAAATTCATATATTATATGTATATACATATATATATATATATATATATATATATATATATATATATATATATATATATTGTTCGTAAAATATTCCGATCTTGATTAAATTTGGTATAAACGTGTCAGGCAGCATCTACTTTCATGAGGGAAAACCAGACAGAACGCACCATTTTAAATGGGGTTTTTGGGGGGTTTTGTACCCCAAAAATAGGTTTTTTGAACTTTTTACATTTAATTATTTGTAAACCCTAACTTTAGTTTTCACCATTACATTCAGCTTAAAAAACAAACAATTTAGTATTTTGAATAATTGCTCTATGTCAATCGGTTACTGAGATATTGAAAGCAACAATAACATTGTCCAATGTTAATCTTATAGAGAATAAGTAAAATTTGATATCTTGCTTATTAATGAAACTTGGTATGTGGCTTCATATGGTTGGAGTTTACTGATATTTGCATAGAAAATCCATTTTTTGTGGTCCCCATGGCAGCAAACCTGCATACTCAGAAGCTATAATGTTTTCTTATGGAGAATAAGAAACATGTGATATCTTGCTTGTTTATGAACATAAATTGGTAAAACTTGGTGCGTCATCTAGTGGTGATCCAATGCTTTTTGCATAAAGACCAGATTTTTGTGGTCCTTGATGCAGCAAACCTGCATACTCAGTTATATAACGTTTTTCTTATGGAGAATAAATAAAATGTCATATCTCGCTCATTTATAGAAATGCTTTGGTGAAAATCGGTAAGTGGCTTCATGATGTAGTAAGGTGCCATTTGAAATTCGCTGAGTATGCAGGTTTGCTGCAACGGGGGTATTTTGAATCTTAAAAAATAAGAAAGTTATAAGCATTTTTTGTTTTTGGTCAAAAATGTTCTTTGAGGTAAACGAGTTTGGTGGAATATTTGTGATTTCTTTGTGCCATTTTATTTAGTTTATAATTACGCACTACTTTGTTGATTGAACCTTCCCTGTAACTATTTTGGTTTACGAGATCACAATGGTGAGTATACAAAAAGAACACACTTTATATATATATATATATATATATATATATATATATATATATATATATATATATATATATATATATATATATATATATATATGTGTGTGTGTGTGTGTGTGTGTGTGTGTGTGTGTGTGTTTGTGTGTCCGGGACCGCGTCTAGTCGCCACCCCGTCAGATCGCTACCCCAACAGATCCTTTTCAAATTAATTTGGAGGTGGCGATCATATGGTAGCGTACCCAACAGATCGCCACCTCGGAGTAGAGAAGGTGGTGATCTGTCGGGGTGGCGACTTGTCGTAGCAGTGCGAGGTGGCGATCTGTCATTTACACTACCGTCTGATCGCCACCTCGCACTGCCGGGACAAGTGGCCACCCCGAGAGATCACCACCTATTACTCAAAGATAGTAGAGTCTGCGGTCTAACGTACAAGTTATTTACACTCTTGGAATTACCAGTTCTGTTCGAAAATCAGTTTTGTCAAACGTTTGTCTGACAACAATAAAACCCAAAATAATAATAATTTAAAAGTAGTAGAAGATAGATGAACTATAAACTGATGGTAGAAATAAAGCATATTATGATCAGAAGTAGAATGAAGTAAATAAATGAAATTGTGATGTAACACGATCGAGGAAGTAAAGAAACTGCAAATAAACTATACGTACAAAGTGTGATGGTCCCGACTCTTGTTATGACATACGGGCTTATTTCTACCTGAGGCGGCGGCGGTGGACGTTTTATTTGTGCGTAGAAAACACGTTGCGCATATTTCTAAGGTATCTTGAGGACGGGAAAACATGGAGTCAATACCAAGTTTAAAGGAAACCTCGTAAAACATTAACGGGAGGATATTGGAAAGTTACTGTTACAAAAAGAGTATCGTGATGGTGTGCAGTAATGTTGTGTAAAACGCGCATAAATATGAACGATATTGAAATTACGGTTTAAAAAATAGTTTAGTGCCACACCCACCAAAAAATAAAACTGTATAATTTTCAAAAGAATATTACACAGTTTTAAAAGGACAACAACTTATTTGCAATTAAAGGTTATCGGGAAGGAATAGAAGGTTACTTTTTATAGTTTAGTACATTTTTCAAACCTGAAATTATAGTACGTCAATTTCCTTAAAGTTTCATAAATTGATCCAAGATCAAATTTTAAAACAAATTACCAAATGAGTTGTGTATATTAAGTATATCAACGAACGAGCTCATCTTAAAATTGAATGAGCATTTTTGACCAAAACAAATTCAATTACATTATAGGACAGGAAAACGTCTGTCGGGCCAGCTAGTTATTTCATAACCAAAAATGGTGTATGTACTCAGGCATATGATAAAATGATTTGTTTATTACAAATTGTTTAAGTTCGTTTTTATTTATATTCATTT
Organism: Allygus modestus; assembly: GCA_963675035.1. Taxonomy (NCBI): domain Eukaryota; kingdom Metazoa; phylum Arthropoda; class Insecta; order Hemiptera; family Cicadellidae; genus Allygus; species Allygus modestus. Next base: position 132,436,331 of record OY776113.1, on the reverse strand, counting down.
GAGTTGTTTTCAAATTTTGTACGTTTTGGTAATTTATTTAGAAAGATAAAAACCTGCTCCTGATCTTCCTGCTTGTAATGGAATATTAGAAAAAGTATTTAGTCGATGTTGTTGTGGCCGTGAGAGATTAGCATTTCTATTATTATAATTATGAATAGCCTTTCCTAAAATTTGTTCACATTTAAATTGGGAACATAATATAGTTTGTAATATATGAAGACATGGCAGGTTTAAAATGTCAAAATCCCTAAAAGTAGTTTTGCAAGTCTCTCTGAATGTTAAATTGCCAATTATTTGTATACACTTTTTTGAAGGATAAAAAGTATTTTTAAGCTCTTGTCGTTATAGCTACCCGATAGTGTAATACCGTACGATAAACATGGATATAATAAACCATAATACGCTATCAGCAGCATATTTGTATTGCAGCACTTTGATAATTATCGCAAAACACAAATGTTTGAAGTCACCTCTGAACACAACCGGCCACGCAAGAGACCCCTCCAGTACAATTACAATCCCCAATAAGAGTTTAATTTTAAGGAATGCGGGAAACCCGACGCATTTTCCGGAAGTCACTAAAAATATTAAAAACATAAAGCAGGATATCTTCTTTTTACTTTTTGCAATATTTGAATTCGGAACGACGATTCTGTAGGTTCATAGCGTTACTTCTCTATTTATGATTTGTTTAACACACAATTTAAATTAAACCTCTCCTACTTCCAAAAGATTATACAGCTTCAACGCCTCTCTTAAATTTGTACATTGTGAGTGTGTTAGGGTTAATGGTAATTGTTATGGGCTTTACTAATAAACTATATTTGTATTCATGTAATCAAAACTGGGTTATTTTAATCATAAAATAAATCATATAAGTAGTGGAACTATTTTCGGTCATCTTAAAACGTCCACAGTGTCAAATAGTTTGTTAAACGTAACAAACGCAATACCACAAACGATTGGAAAAATGTTTACACGCATTGTAAATTATTGAAGAAAAGGGAAAAAGTGATGAAGAGTATTCTGTGTGGGGAGATGAAACACAAGAAAATCCCCAGGCTGGACGAGCGGTCGTACGTTGCCTCCACACTGTACGATTTAGTCAAAAACTGGCTGAAAACTGATTGCAAGTTCATACTTATCCGGCCGCTCGTCAGGCCAGAAATTTGTGCCTTCACACTAAACGTTTTTCGGTCCGGCCTAGCAATGCGTCCGGCGCGGCGGCCGGACCGGAAAACGTATAGTGTGTAGCACTTGGCTGCTCGGTAGAAAACCTGTATTCGTCGTTCTGAAAACATCAACTACTGGGGTGTGATGGTAGTCATGTGGTCATCACCCCTTGAGTCACCGGACGTGCGAGGGTCAATGTATAATGTATCTGGTCAGTGGTTTCAATGTATTCCGAAAGTATTTTGTACCTGTACCTTCACCCCTTGCATATAGTCCGTCGTCCAAGTCCAAGTGGCAGCTTGCGTTTGGCAGGCTGTAACTTAAAAGTATACAGTGTATATTAGTCATAGTAAAAAAATTTCGTCTAGAGGTTTAGCAGGAATTCTTTATGTGGCGAGATTGATCAAACACGAATATTCGCGAAACACATGGTTATGCTCGGGAGGAGCAGGATAGTGACCTCACTTCTATGAATTTTAGAGGGGGAGTCTTTGTCTAATTTGTGCCACTTCGCTGGGGTTGTCGGTAAATAACTGTCCATAACTTTCACATGACACCGGTTTCAAATCAGACATCATTATGGCTGGCAATTAAGGAATATCCAAAACAGATTTACGTGAGGTAATTGGAGGCGTGAAAACAATAGTGTTAGTTCACAACGGAAGAAAAACTAGTAAATATGACATCGAATTACATTTTATGTCAAACGTAAAGGCACAGTTTCCCAGGTAGAGCCAGCGAGGTAGAAACCATGGAGAGCTCGCCAAATGGACAGAAAACGGTTTCCTCATTGTCAGGCCAGACCTAAAGTATAGGACACGGCAAAACTGAGTAATCCCGAGCGGTGAGCGCGTTGTCGTTTACACGCTCCTACATCTTAATAATAATAAAACTACAATGAAACTTATATATTCCTTTTCTGCATGAATTTCCGCATCCAACAGTAAAAATATATTTTAGTTTTAAATTATGTATAATTTTTAATAATGAAAATACTAGAAAGCTGTAACAGCATGACATGAAAAAGTCAGCAAGCGAGAATTGTTTTTATTTTTGAGGTAGAAACAAACTTCCAGCAAGAAAGTTGTAGCTAATTAGATGATCTTAAATTTTCATTCAAAACAATTTTCGATATAACTTATAGTTTGTTCAATAACCCGATGTAAATAACCGCTATCTTCAGTTCTACGCGCGCCACTGTCGCGGACCACGGCTCCACGCTGTTCTACCACATCCAGCATAGTTCAGTACTTCTCATTTTACTTCGATTTTTACCTATAAAATATTAATTATGTACATTTTACTCCATATTGTTTTGAGATTGTCGTTTTTTTAACATAGCTTTCAATTTTGATATAAAATTCAGCTATCGAGATGTAATTAGGCTCATGAGGAATCTTATAATTTGATTTGTAAAGTAAATTAGGCAGTAAATAATAAGAAAATTATTTGTAAGAAAGAATAAAACATTATATAATAAGATAAACATTATATGATTATTGATTATATTTTACTCGTGAAGCAAAATCTTGTTTTAATCAATAATGAAATAAAATACTTTAAAAAGAAAACATAACGTTACCTTTGTATAAAACAAAACCTACTTCCTTTTAAACTATCTGCTTCTTAGCCGTAAATGAATTGTTGTAGCTAAAACTTTGATTAAAACCATGAATAAATATATGTTTTATATAAAAACTCAAAACTAATCCTCTATATCAGCAATATAACTAATCCTATACAAATATGTTTGGCGTTAAAAGTAGAGGAACATATCAAGGAACTTGAATACGAAGGATACTTAGTTGTTAATAAACCTTTCTACCGAAAATATTAATTAAATAATATAGAATCAATGTTATATGTCAAAAATCAAAACTAAGCCTCTCCAAAAGCCTTACAATAGTTGTTATAGTTTGGTTTCATGTCAAAAATTGAGGTATGTATCGAGTAAAGCAAATATGGCAGCTATTGAGTCGTAAATTATTTTGTTCGATAAAAATCAAGGTTAAGTACGTGAAGATCGAGATATTTATACTAATATTAAAAACTGCGCGTGTTTTTAGGTCATAATTAGAGGTTAAATAAATTTGAATTTAGTACCAAAAGATAAAGAATTTATCCAGTGATACGATTCAGAAAACCATTATAAAATTTAAAAAATCCTCGCGCCGTAAACCTCATTTAACTGAGCACGCGTCGCCAATAACCCATAAGACGCTGTACTGAGCGCTACGACGAGTCCTACACTTTGAGATGTGACCTTGAGCCCGGCGGACCGAATTTTGGTCTATCCCGACTATGGGCGCGAGCTCTCCATGGTTTCTACCTCGCTAGGTAGAGCATCCCAGGGCCTTATAACATGGAGAGCATCCCGTCCTAATCTTTTGTTGACAAAACAGCGCTTTTGTCGGGAGCGGCCGGCATTCCCCTTCTCTTCCAAGAAATTCCATGTCCTACTAGAATTTGTGATGAATTGATCCATTAGGCCCACAACCACAATAATTTGTTTCCGTCAATAGTAGACGAATAAGACAACATTTTAATCACAATTCTACGATGTTCCGTTATCCTGTTAACCTTATTAACCTGTTATGTCGATAACGGGACATCGTAGAACTGTGATTAAACTTTTGTCTTATTCGTCTGCTATAGACGGAAAAATGAGCCATCATTTTTTGCTGTAAGCCTAATGAATTAATTTATTACAAATTTTAGTAGGACATGGAATTTCTTGGAAGAGAAGGGGGATGCCGGCTGACATCAACACGAAAGAGGAAGGTTTATGCGGGCATACTCGTTTTGCGCGCAGCGGTCAAGAATCTGTCAAAACTACAAGTAGTTTTGCGCACAGCGGTCACTTGGGATCCCTCGCGGTCCGAGTCGGTTTGCGCACACGATCAATGCATACTGCACTAATGGCCCGACCGCAGGTTTAAATTATTTAGTCATAAATCGAAGACAAACAAATTAGTTATTAATGTAACAAGGAACAAGAAAAACAAATTTGTAAATATTATAAAATTGTGATACAATTTAAACTTTTTCTAACACAACTATACTGGATATAGTATTTGGTGAAAAAATTCCCTGGAAAACTAGATTGAAAATATTTAAGAAATACTAAACATAGTTTGTTGCTACTTAAGGGTTCTTTTGCATTTTGTTGATAATATAGTGATGAAAATTGCAAGCTTCCAAAATACGTTGACAGATTGTTTTCATACTAAATATTTCATATTAAATTTTGGTTAAAAAAACTGTATAAATAAGGTGCACTTTAAGATATAGATCAAGATACAAACCCAAACCGCATTATTTTTTAAATTCGGGAACTCTCCTACCATTGAAAGCAAAAAATCCCCAAAACAACCCCGTGATGGTGGTGGCAAAGGAATTTGTAGCTTTACTAAGATTTCGGCTGTAAGGATTAACGGCCGCAGGCTTTCATTACGAGTAGTTCTTTGAGTACATCTGAAATGCATTAATACTTGAATCTAGATCATCTCACACTTGATACTACGTTCTTGATTCTAACAAAAATAATCATAATTTTGTATAAAGACACCGTTGTAGTTTGCCAAATAAAGATATATAACAACACTAATTATGTCATATTGTATTCATTAACATCCCATACTCAACACATTAAATTATTGAAAGTAAGTAAATGATTGGTAAGGGATGAAGGGATTAGTTCTAGCTCGATGACAAGTGACCGTGTGCGCAAACCAGCGAGGTAGAAACCATCGAGAGCTCGCGCCCATAGTCGGGATAGACCAAAATTCGGTCTGGCCGGGCTCAAGGTCACATCTTTTAAGTGTAGGACTCGTCGCAGCGCTCAGTACAGCGTCTTATGGGTTATTAGCGACGCGTGCTCAGTTAAATAAGGTTTACGGCGCGAGGAATATTTATTATAAAATTGTTTTTGGAATCGTATTACTAAATAAATTCTTTATCTTTTGGTACTAAATTCAAATTTATTTAATCTCTAATTATGACGTAAATACACGTGTAATTTTCAATATTAGTATAAAAATCTCGATCTTCACGTATTTAACCTTGATTTTCATCGAAAAACAATAATTTATCACTCAATGGCTGCCATATTTGCTTTATCTGATACATTCCTCAATTTTTGACATGAAACCAAACTCTATAAAAACTATTGTAAGGAGAGGCTTAGTTTTGAGTTTTGGCATAAAAACATTGAATCTATATTATTTAATTGATGTTTTCGGTAGAAAGGTTTATTAAAAACTAAGGATCCTTCGTATTCAAGTTCCTTGAAATGTTTCTCTACTTTTAACTCCAAAAATATTTGTATAGGATTGGTTATATTGCTCATATAGAAGATTATTTTTGAGTTTTGATATAAAACATATATTTATTCATTATTTTAATTAAATTATTAACTACAACAATTCACTGACGACTAAGAAGCCTTCGTATTTGGAGGGGGGAATGTTTAAGTAACAGATATTTTAAAAGGAAGTAGGTTTTTTTTATAAAAAGGCAAAGTTGTGTTTTCTTACTAAAGTATTTTATTTCATTATTGATTAAAACAAGTTTTTTCTTCACGAGTAAAATATAATCACTAATCAGATATGTTTATCTTATCATATGACGTTTTATTCTTTTTAACAAATAAGTTTCTTATTATTTACTTCCTAATTTACTTTACATGTCAAATTATAAGACTAGTCATGAGCCTAATTACATCATAAGTGAATTGCTATGTTAAACAACAATAATCTCAATACAATATTGAGTAAAATGTACATAATTAATATTTTCTAGGTGAAGATCTAAGTAAAATTAGGAGGGTTTAACTATGCTGGATGTGGTAGACCAGCGTGGAACCGTGGTCCGCGACGGTGCGGCGGCGCGCGAAAAACTGAACATATCGGTTATTTACATCGGGTTATTGAACAAACTATAAGTTCTATGGAATCAAATTTAAGATAATCTAATTAGCTAAAACTTTCTCGCTGGAAGTTTGTTTCTACCTCAAAAATAAAAAAGTCCTCGCTTACTGCCTTTTTCATGTCATGCTGTTACAACTCGCAAATATTTTAATTATTAAAAATTACCCATAATTTTAAACTGAAATATATTTATACTGTTGGATGCGGAATTTCATGCAGAAAAGGAATATATAAGTTTCATTCTAGTTTTATAATTAAGATGTACAGGAGCGTGTAAATGACAACGCGCTCACCGCTCGTGATTACTCGGTTTTGCCGTGTCCTACACTTAAGGTATAGTCTGTTAATGCGCGGACCGTTTTCTACCCATTTGGCGAGCTCTCCATGGCGCAAACCGACTAACTCCCCGGGGGCCATAAAACTGGCCCTTATCAAAAACCTGGCCACTATGCGCAAAACGGGTATCTCCGTTTATGCACCACCGGTGGATACCTGAATGACTTTTGTTATACAACCTACCCTACGGATAAAGTGAACTATTTTTGAGGCATCAAAAGGAAAACAGGCGTCTGGGTACCTACACTCTTATTTTACAGGGTGTTTTGATGCAATCCAGTTTACAAGTACCGAGAAATGTAAATTTTAAAAGATCAATTCAAGTGCATAAGTTGGCATTATTTTATTTGCCGTCATTGTAAGGTAATAGAATTAAAGTTATAATTAGATTGTTCAAAATGTATAAAAAGAGTAGACTATTCCATAAACGCTTATCGTGATATTGTTGAACACATAGTCTAAAAGCAATTAAAAATATTTTAGTTGAGTCAGATGTTTGTGTGATTTTCCTTGAGTGGTCCCGTTTAGAATACAACTATAGTAATAGTATACAGTATTTTAACAAATATTGTATAAAAATATAGTATTTGTATAAATTTCATATTCGCTCTAAAAAAAATACGTGAAACGGTATTTCGGTACTTAATTTTTCGGTATCCTCTGACTATTAAACGTGGAGTTTCTTTGATTATCGTCTCGTTTGTTCTCGTTAAAACAATAATTTTAATTTACAGGGAACTGCATATAATGAGGCTATTGTTTGCAATTTGTTAATAGAAACCAAAGACACAACAATAAGCGCATTTACATTATGAAATATGGTCACTATACAAGTTTAGCAATAGAGTGTAGTTAACGTTTTTACACTTATAAAAATAGTTTGCTCAATAAATTGTTTCTAATAGTTTAGTAAAGTATTAAGACTACTGTTTTTCGCGTCATACGGACGATTTTTTTGGCCTTGGCACCAGCCTCAGTATTTTATAAGCCGTTATTTCTTAACCAATGGTGGTCTATGTTAATTATTTAAATTCAAACCTGCCACGTTTTAAGCACTTTCTTTAAACCTTTCATTTTTTTAAATAAATTAACTACAAATAAATGTATGAGTAGGGGAGCATGGCCGATACTGGCAAAGTGAATAAATGAGGATGAGGATCACCTCCCCCCCCGTTGTGGACTTATCCACCGAGCCAGGGTGAGGCACTCTTGCCGCATGGCACTACATGACGGTGACGTCATCCCCCGTGACCTTTCACCTTTACCCCTCCCCAACCTTTGACCTTTACCCCCCGTGACATCATCCTCCCCATGGCACCCCGAGGCTATTGTTGGTTTTCTTCTGGCTTCCCGCGCATAGACTAAGCCTATTTAATGAGCTGCGCTTAACGAGTAACCTCAGTTCTTCTGCAAATGTGTTACTGAGTGCTCTACGTCATCCCTTTCTGCTGCTTTACAATATTTAAACGTAAGTAGAAATGTTTTATTTAAATAAACCTTTTAAGCGTTCTTTTGCTTAGTATCCTTTTTTCAAAATTCATTATTAAAGATATATTTATCTTATTTATTTTCAGATAGAAATGAATTCAACTGTGTTGACCTTAGAACAGTGTTGTCTTATCGCGATTAAACGGAATGAGTCAGGTATTAAAACTGAAATCGGTAAACTACCGTAATGTGTTAAAAACAGTATCAGTGGAACTGAATTAGGTTTTGCAATGAAAGGAAAATTTGTGGTTCCACATGAAATTGATTCTGAGTCTGATATTAAAATGTGTGAGATGAACAGAAATAAATTAGTGTATCAGTGCTGGGCGTGTCATGGTTTTGACTCTTGTCACATCTTCTTGGGCACCACTGAACGCGTCAAGTGTGTTTCATTCTCCGGTATTATGTCAATGGTGAAGTGTTTTTGTTGCAATAAATCCGCGTTTGTAAATCCAAGGGATTTAGCGTATCCGTTGTTGTAGATGAACAATCAACATCTGTGTAAGATCTGCGGGCGTTCCTTCCGCCTGCTTGGAAACCTGAGGAGACACACAGAGTCTGATCTCAACGTCAGACGTCATGAATGCAACGTCTGTGGCAGACGCTTCACACGAAGCGACAACCTCCGCCGTCACGTTCCTGCAGCGCATGAACAACGGCCCGTGGAGGAACCCCATCCTCAACGAGGTTAGTAACGATACTTTATAGATTGTAACCTGTTTTAAAAAGTATTTTTCCAATAACAATTTTTAAAAACTTTGGAGATGTGTTAATAGGTTTACAAAATATTCGTAGTAAATTGTAGTAGATTGTCTCCAGGGCTTGGCCTTCTCTTTGTAAATGTTCTCATTAGCTCTATTATCCATGGAAAATCCCATCAAGGTAATCTGAGAATTGTTTACCGCTTTCACCCGCTTCATCCCCCCCGTTACCTTTGACCTTAACCCCCCCCGTCATCCTCCCCATGACATCATCCTTCCATGTCCATCCCCTGTTCGGGTGCCAATGTTGTTGCCTTATTCGTTTTATTGGTTGATTAATTGTCATTATATGGTGTATATGGAGAGGCCCATGCAACTGGGTTCCACTGCGCCGACTGCGACAAGGGGTTTAGCCGCCTCTACAACTGAGACCGTCACCAGACTCACGGCTGTCCAATTGTGGGAAACCTTGTTCATAGCCAGCCCAATCCACACCGAGCAACAACCCTAGCCGCAGCTCAAACCACAGCCGGGGCCTAGCACTGAGCCGCATCCAGGGCCTAGCATTGAGCCGCAGCCTGAGCCACAGCCGGGGCCTAACACCGAGCCGCAGCCAGGACCTAGTACGGATCCGCAACCGGGACATAGCGTAGAGCCGATGGTGGGTGCTGTCCTCCCCACTTTCCAGCTTGTACAACGGCCTTTACGAACACGCCTTCTCCCCTACCGCCTGTCCCGACCAATGGACGCCTTGTTGACTGTTGAGGAGGCACTAGTCTTCTTGTACCAGGAGGTTTTCGACCTGTTGACTGATGTTATGAATAGACATCCCGGCATCAAGGTGAACATGATCCTGGAGTGCGAGTTTACCAACATCCACGGGGCCACTTGTATGCGATCATTTAATACCAATAAGGTCCAGCTGACCGAGGCCTCTGACTTGGAGGATTATCTTTTAGTGACGTTCAGCATGATAATCAACAAGAAGGAGCAGTGTGAGTTGGTAGGCAGTGCAGCGGTTGGACATATCTGCGCATACGCTGTCTGGAGATCCGTATAAACGAATATACGCCGCTGGGAGGCAGAGGTTTTATTCCGTTTCCAAAGGCCATTGCTGATACATGCTGTCGTCAATGTCCATAACGCTGACGAAATGTGCTTAATGTATGCCATCCTGGCCAAGTTCGTCCCGAGGAATCCGCAGAGACTCGAAGAATATACCTTCGACTTCATCGCCCGGTACGATTGGACTGGTCTGCACTTCCCCATGGCTCTGAAGGACATCAAGACCTTCGAGCGCAAGAACGCCATCAGCGTGAACGTGTACGGTGTCGAGCGTGCGATGGTGAGGAGACGTCCCAACGGAACGCCCGAGTTCAAGTACAAGTTGTACCCGTTGAAGATTTGCAAGCGAGAGCGTGAAGACCACAGGGACTTATTATACGTGACAACTGACGAAGACAGCCATTACGCATACATCAGCGACCTGAGCCGACTGATCCGTCCCCAGTAGTATAGAAAGGACAGTTCTGGCTCAACGAGAGGTATGAGAGGCATGAGGAAGTATGAGGTCAAAGTCCAAGGTCAGTCACGTGACCAATGACGTCACAAGGTCAAAGGTCACCAAACCTAACTTAAAGCGCCCTATTTAACCTAACTTAGTGAATTTAGCAAGCATATTCAAGGTCAAAGTTCACCAAACCTAACATAAGACGCTTTACTCCCGACTTAGCGCCTGGTAGCGCCCAGGCCCATCTACTAATCCGGGATTTTTTTATATCTACGTAAACTATAGGTCCCGCGAACACGCATACCAAATTTCAACTCGATATCACCAATAATAACGGACATATTAAGCATCGGGCAAAGGTCAATAGTTAAGTCCGACCCAAAACTCATCCCACAAAGGTGAAAGTTACGTCATCATATAGCCCATATACGGAAACAGTTCTCTAAATTTTTCTCTTAAAACTTTCGTCATTTTTTCGATATCTCTTACCGTTTCCGAGATATAAGCGATTAAAGATTCATATTTCAAAAATCAAAATTCAATTTTTAAGAGTTCCAAAAAGAGAACCGTTCCGTACCGCGGACTCGTTCTTTGAGTAGTTCCCGTTCTTGGCTGATGCAAGATGTACTTTGAGCCCGTCAGACTACAATAACATCATGTGTTAATAATAAACACGACGTCAATCAGGGGGTATAAATACCAGCTGAAATGAGAGTATCGTCAGTCAGCTTCTCTTCGCTTCCAGCACTGGTGAGTAGATAGATACTAGAGTTAGTTAACAAGGTCTTTCAAATTTTAAGTTTTATTTTACGGACTTAGAAAAATTTCGAATATTCTTGGACTTTGAAAATTTTCGTACATTTCTGGACTTGCAAATTTTTACTCTTGATTCGAATTAGTTAACTGAAAGACTGGCAAACAAAGATTTATTTTACAGACTTTAAAAATTTCTGATATTTATTTGACTTAAAGATTTTAATTTTGATTTTTATTATTAGATACATCTGATTATTTAAATATTTGTATGCTATTCCCTTTTGTTTTTCTGTTATAGAATCATTAAGATGGAGTCAGCAAAGGTTACTTGCAGCTTCTGCGAGAAAATTATTTCCAAATCCAACTTATCCTATCATGTAAAAATCTGTCCGAAGAATCCGGAAAAACATGATACTCGTTATAAAAGAAAAATGTGTGATAGATGCGATAAATCGATCACGAGTCAAAATTTCAAACGCCATTTGGAAACATGTAAGGGAGATTTTATTATACCATACATTATACCAAATAAAGTTCAAGCTTCGACTGAAAATAATGTTATTAATCAAACTCACAAAAAAAAGCAAGTATTGATTACAAAGTAAAATGTCCCCAGTGTGATAAATTTATAAGAAAATGCAACATTAGCCATCATTTAAAAACTCACACGGAAACCGTCCAGCCTCAGTTAGTTTCTAATCGCGGTGGTGTTATTGATGATGATGGCCCCTCTCCAGCTAAACGATCCCGCCTTGATATTCAACCAGCGCAGGGAAAACTATCAGTTTTTAATACATTACATGGCGCAGCTTTTTTAGCAATGAACACTATAGTTAACCTCGTCAAAGGGCCTTTTAAGGGGGCATCTATACCACCACCCGAAGATTCAGAAATTGAACTTGTAAAAACATCATTCAAAGGCCGTTTAAATTTATATAATATTGAAAATAAATATGATATGAAAGATCCGAGTTTGTTTTTAAACAGGTTGAAACAGATTGTTGTTAAAAAAATCGAAGAACATATTAAAGAGGCGGAAGTTAAAACGCGACTGGTACTGTACATGGACTATAAAAAAGCTGAAGAGATTCAAGAATTTAACTTCAAAACTAAATCTTCAACGATCCTTTCGAGTACTGATATATCTGGTTTTTATGATTTTGCTAAAGAAAAATTATTAAAAGAAATGGAAGAGTTCCAAAGTCGCGGTTCCGGCTGGACATTACACAGGATCGCTGATTTGGAAATTCATATAAATCGTTACAAGCCACTTCGTGGAGGTTCTAGTTATATACCTCTGCCGAAAGAGATAGCGAAAAAGAAAGCTATAATTAATGTGAAAAATAAAGATCAAAAATGCTTTCTCTGGTCAATTTTGCCTGCGCTACACCCTGTTGATAAAAACCCTGAAAGAATTAGTAATTACAAACAATATGAACATGAATTTGACAATGCATTGAAAGATATTAAATTCCCTGTCCCAGTATCGGCAAGTGTTATATTACAATTTGAAAAAATATCTGGTGTATCTGTTAATATTTATGCTTGTGAACATATAGAGGATATTAAAGATAGAGATGACTTTGAAGATTATCCAAAGAAACATAGAAAAAATAAAATTGAAAATAAATACGATATTTACCCTTTATATATAACAAATAATGAAAAACTTGAGCGTCATGTAAACCTTTTATATTTTAAAGATGAAAATAAAAACACCCATTATTGTTGGATTAAAAGTATGAGTAGGTTAGTAAGTAGTCAGTTGTCAAAGCATGACGGTAAAAAATGTATTTGCAATCGCTGTCAACAGTCCTTTAGCTCTAAAAAAATATATAATGAACATAAAAAGATTTGTAAGGAACCACTAAATGATGAATCGAATGAAATGAATTCTTTTATATGCAATCGTTGTTTAACGGAATTTGAAGATGAACAAAAGCTTTTTAAACACCGAGAATATTGTATAGGTCACGATGCTGTTAAAATTGTAATGCCTCAAGTAGGTGACTATGGAACCCCTCCATATGTATTTTTTAAAAATCAATATCGAAAAATGAAAGTTCCGTTTGTGGGCTATGCAGACTTTGAATGTATATTAAAACCGATATCAGACGACGTGATAGTTCCAACTGATTCAAATAAACCTTATACTAAGAAATATCAATCACACGAAGCGGCTAGTTTTTCCCTATACATAACAACCGCAGACAATTATGAAATTCCGTTCGATCTTTATCACGAGTGTTTCGGTCCCGATACAGCGAAGAATTTTATGGAAACCATAATTAAAATTTCTAGAGACTTGGAGCACTTGTATAGTAAAAAAGCCGCTAAACCTATGCAAATAACAAAGGACGACGAAAAAATATTATAAACGCTGTTTGTTGTCATATTTGCGAAAAACTATTTATAGAAGATAAAAAGAACCCAAATAAAACAGATAGAAAAGTTCTTGATCACGACCATTTGACTGGTAAATTCAGAGGCGTTGCGCATAACTCGTGTAATTTGAACTTTAAAAAACCGCACTTTATACCGATATTTATTCACAACTTGAGCAACTACGACGCCCATTTGTTTGTAAAACTATTAGGCTTCGAAAAGAACAACATCGCGGTCTTAGCCTCAATAGAAGAACGTTATATATCTTTCGAACTTAAAGTGGAGAACGGTGTGAACTTGAGATTTTTAGATTCTTTCAGATTTATGGCCTCCAGCCTAGACAGTCTTGCGAAGAACCTAACTAAAGATAAATTCAAACATACGGCAAAGTATTTCGAAGAAGATAAATTAAATTTGGTTTTGAGAAAAGGCATCTTCCCCTACGATTTTATGGATAGCATGAAAAAATTTGAACACCAGTCACTACCCTCCAAAGATCTTTTTTATAATAAATTGAACAAGACAGATGTTGAAGATGAAGATTATGAGCATGCTTGTAAGGTGTGGGATAAATTTAACATCGCAAATATGAAGGAATACACACTTTTATATAACAAAACCGATACACTTTTATTGGCCGACATAGTTGAAAATTTCCGTGAAGTATGCATGGACACATATAAGCTCGATCCCGCATGGTATTTCACTAGTCCCGGTCTGGCTTGGGACACCATGTTAAAAAAGACAGGAGTCGCTTTAGAATTATTAACTGATCCCGACATGGAATTGATGATCACTAAGGGGATTCGCGGCGGAATTTCTCAGTGCTCCCATAGATACGCCAAAGCCAACAACAGATATTTATCAGATTACGACCCCGAAAAGCCCGAAGAGTATCTCATTTATCTCGATGTAAATAATCTTTACGGTTGGGCCATGTCAATATACCCACCTCTAGATAAGTTTAAATGGTGCGATAGTGTAAAATTACAACAGATCGAAAAATACATGAAAAAAGGTAATTGGATAAGTAACGAATCATGTATTGGTTATATTTTTGAAGTCGATCTCGAATATCCTAGAGAGCTACACGACACGCATAAAGACCTCCCATTAGCGCCAGAAAATAGTTGTCCTCCCGGTTCGAATCAGAAAAAACTTTTAACTGCATTATTAGATAAAGAAAAGTACGTTGTACATTATCAAAATTTACAGCTTTACCTTTCGCTAGGAATGAAATTAAAAAAGATACACAGAGGCGTCGAGTTTCATCAATCGGCGTGGTTAAAGGAGTATATTGATATGAATACAGATATGCGTACAAAAGCGACCAACGACTTTGAGAAGGACTTTTATAAGCTCATGAATAATTCTGTGTTCGGCAAAACGATGGAGAATATACGTAAACACGTAGATATACGTCTAGCTACGCACGACAGACAAATTGACAAACTCGTGGCGAGGCCTAGTTTTAAATCAGTGACGATTTTTACCCAACAGTTGGCGGCCGTGCACATGGCAAAGACGCGGTTATATTTCAACAAACCGATTTATGTAGGCATGTCTATATTGGACATCTCCAAGATCGCCGTGTATGATTTTCATTATAACGTAATGAGACCCAATTACGGTGATAACGCTAGAGTCCAGTATACTGACACGGACTCTTTAACATACAACGTGAGGACAAAAGATATTTATGAAGATATATAAGGCATGATTACCCACTTTGACACTAGCGATTATAAAGAAAATAACCCATATAACATGCCTCGTGTAAATAAAAAGGTTATCGGAAAATGGAAAGACGAACTGGCGGGTGTTGTTATGAGAGAATTTGTAGGATTAAGATCGAAAATGTACGCGTACGAAGACGAACGTGATAAAACCGGGAAAAAAGCAAAGGGAATAGAAAAATCTGTTGTTAAAAACGAACTCACAATTGACGATTATAAAAAGTGCTTATTCGGTCGCGAAGAAACGTATAAAACCATGAATGTTATAAGAAGCAAACGTCACGATTTGTATTCACTTACCCAATGTAAAAAGGCCCTATCCCCTCACGATGATAAAAGATATATATGCGAAGACGGTATAGAAACGCTTCCGTGGGGACATTATAAAATACCTATAGAAGAAATAGTAAATATTGAAATAAACGCCGCTTACGCTGTTTTAGACTTGGACTAGCGAAATAAAATTTTTTATTTATTTTTTATGAAATTTTTTTAGACCGAAATATGATACAAATCGATATTTATGTGTTTTTTTAGTTGTGACCCAAATTGGGTCACAACTCAATTTGATAAAGATCTAGTATATTTTAATATTTTTTCAAAATTTACACTTGATAAAGGGGGGTCTATTGATAGCACCCCCTTTAACTTTCAATATTAATCAAAATTCAAATTTTTGTAGACTTGGTTTCTTCGCCCCCTACAGCGATCAGTGTCTATCTGTAGGGGGACTTCTTTTCCATTAAAAAAGAAGTTCTCTGTTGAAGATGGAAACTTTGACGTAGTAACAGAGCTTTTCACTAGTATCCATCGACACTCA
The DNA here is from genome assembly GCA_963675035.1 of Allygus modestus. Lineage (NCBI taxonomy): Eukaryota > Metazoa > Arthropoda > Insecta > Hemiptera > Cicadellidae > Allygus > Allygus modestus. The sequence continues at coordinate 132,420,498 of OY776113.1, read as the reverse complement.
AAACACATAAAACAACGCAAAAACACATCTGTAAGTAGGGTTAACGATTCGTTCACCCCCTTTGAAACATCGAGTTCGCTTAGAAACATATATTATTAACAACACAAAATATAAGGTTATAATCAATTTTGTCTTTGAATCAGACCCGGCAAAACGACGGGTCTCATAATCAATTTTGTCTTTGAATCAGACCCGGTAAATCGCCGGGTCTCAAATACTGATAAATATACCTAAGAATAGAGGGGCGGTGATTCATCGCCATATTTTAATCAACAATACAACACATCTGGAACTATGGAGTAACGAATCGTTACCCCACTCTTATCATCAATTTCACACAGTTTACATCGATAAACCGAGCATTTGACATTTAGAAAAAATAAAATATACACTTATTTGAGACATATGTGCCTTGTATATTCTCGAATGCAAACACAAATATTGCTTTATTCCTATGTTTAATTTCCTTAATGGCAACGATAAGTAATTCTGTTCCTTCCTCCAGCTCTTCGTGTACGCATCGTTTTTTATAATCGATTTGTAGACGTTATTTTTTGGAATACATCGTGTATGCATCGTTTTATTATTGGAATACATCGTGTACGCATCGTTTTTTATAATCGATTTGTAGACGTTATTATTTGGAATACATCGTGTACGCATCGTTTTATTATTGGAATACATCGTGTACGCATCGTTTTTTATAATCGATTTGTAGACGTTATTTTTTGGAATACATCGTGTACGCATCGTTTTATTATTGGAATACATCGTGTACGCATCGTTTTTTATAATCGATTTGTAGACGTTATTTTTTGGAATACATCGTGTACGCATCGCTTTATTATTGGAATACATCGTGTACGCATCGTTTTTTATAATCGATTTGTAGACGTTATTTTTTGGAATACATCGTGTACGCATCGTTTTTGATTTTTATTAAAAATTATTTTTTCCTTTATTTTTTAAAAGCGAAACTCATCCTCTAGAATGCGGGGGAACGAGGGACGTGTTGTCAATTATACTAGTCCCATATTAGGACGTGTTGTCAATTATACTAGTCCCAAATTAGGACTGTTTATACTAGTCCCAAATTAGGACGTGTTTATACTAGTCCCAAATTAGGACGTGTTTAAACTAGTCCCAAATTAGGACGTGTTTATACTAGTCCAAAGTATTGTTTGACGGCTACAAGGCGGCCATTATACTAGTCCCAAATTAGGACGTGTTGTCAATTATACTAGTCCCAAATTAGGACGTGTTTATACTAGTCCCAAATTAGGACGTGTTTATACTAGTCCCAAATTAGGACGTGTTTATACTAGTCCCAAATTAGGACGTGTTTATACTAGTCCCAAATTAGGACGTGTTTATACTAGTCCAAAGTCTTGTTTGACGGCTACAAGGCGGCCGTTATAGTAGTCCCAAATTAGGACGGGTCCCAAATTAGGACGGGCTTATAGTTGTCCCAAATTAGGACGGGTCCCAAATTAGGACGGGTTTATACTAGTCCCAAATTAGGACTAGTATAAACCCGTCCTAATTTGGGACCCGTCCTAATTTGGGACGACCATAAACCCGTCCTAATTTGAGACCCGTCATAATTTGGGACTACTATAATGGCCGCCTTGTAGCCGTCAAACAAGACTTTGGACTAGTATAAACACGTCCTAATTTGGGACTAGTATAAACACGTCCTAATTTGGGACTAGTATAAACACGTCCTAATTTGGGACTAGTATAATGGCCGCCTTGTAGCCGTCAAACAAGACTTTGGACTAGTATAAACACGTCCTAATTTGGGACTAGTATAAACACGTCCTAATTTGGGACTAGTATAAACACGTCCTAATTTGGGACTAGTATAATTGACAACACGTCCTAATTTGGGACTAGTACAATTGACAACACGTCCCTCGTTCCCCCGCATTCCAGAGGATGAGTTTCGCTTTTAAAAAGTAAAGGAAAAAATAATTTTAAATAAAAATCAAAAACGATGCGTACACGATGTATTCCAAAAAATAACGTCTACAAATCGATTATAAAAAACGATGCGTACAAGATGTATTCCAATAATAAAACGATGCGTACACGATGTATTCCAAAAAATAACGTCTACAAATCGATTATAAAAAACGATGCGTACACGATGTATTCTAATAATAAAACGATACATACACGATGTATTCCAAAAATAACGTCTACAAATCGATTATAAAAAACGATGCGTACTCGAAGAGCTGGAGGAAGGAACAGAATTACTTATCGTTGCCATTAAGGAAATTAAACATAGGAATAAAGCAAGATTTGTGTTTGCATTCGAGAATATACAAGGCACATATGTCTCAAATAAGTGTATATTTTATTTTTTCTAAATGTCAAATGCTCGGTTTATCGATGTAAACTGTGTGAAATTGATGATAAGAGTGGGGTAACGATTCGTTACTCCATAGTTCCAGATGTGTTGATATTGTTGATTCAAATATGGCGATGAATCACCGCCCCTCTATTCCTAGGTATATTTATCAGTATTTGAGACCCGGCGATTTACCGGGTCTGATTCAAAGACAAAATTGATTATGAGACCCGTCGTTTTGCCTGGTCTGATTCAAAGACAAAATTAATTATAACCTTATATTTTGTGTTGTTAATAATATATGTTTCTAAGCGAACTCGATGTTTCAAAGGGGGTGAACGAATCGTTCACCCTACTTACAGATGTGCTTTTGCGTTGTTTTATGTGTTTTTGAGTGTCGATGGATACTAGTGAAAAGCTCTGTTACTACGTCAAAGTTTCCATCTTCAACAGAGAACTTCTTTTTTAATGGAAAAGAAGTCCCCCTACAGATAGACACTGATCGCTGTAGGGGGCGAAGAAACAGAGTGTACAAAAATTTGAATTTTGATTGATATTGAAAGTTAACGGGGGTGCTATCAATAGATCCCCCTTTATCAAGTGTAAATTTTGAAAAAATATTAAAATATACTAGATCTTTATCAAATTGAGTTGTGACCCAATTTGGGTCACAACTAAAAAAACACATAAATATCGATTTGTATCATATTTCGGTCTAAAAAATTTCATACAAAATAAATAAAAAATTTTATTTCGCTAGTCCAAGTCTAAAACAGCGTAAGCGGCGTTTATTTCAATATTTACTATTTCTTCTATAGGTATTTTATAATGTCCCCACGGAAGCGTTTCTATACCGTCTTCGCATATATATATTTTATCATCGTGAGGGGATAGGGCCTTTTTACATTGGGTAAGTGAATACAAATCGTGACGTTTGCTTCTTATAACATTCATGGTTTTATACGTTTCTTCGCGACCGACTAAGCACTTTTTATAATCGTCAATTGTGAGTTCGTTTTTAACAACAGATTTTTTTATTCCCTTTGCTTTTTTCCCGGTTTTATCACGTTCGTCTTCGTACGCGTACATTTTCGATCTTAATCCTACAAATTCTCTCATAACAACACCCGCCAGTTCGTCTTTCCATTTTCCGATAACCTTTTTATTTACACGAGGCATGTTATATGGGTTATTTTCTTTATAATCGCTAGTGTCAAAGTGGGTAATCATGCCTTTTATATCTTCATAAATATCTTTTGTCCTCACGATGTATGTTAAAGAGTCCGTGTCAGTATACTGGACTCTAGCGTTATCACCGTACTTGGGTCTCATTACGTTATAATGAAAATCATACACGGTGATCTTGGAGATGTCCAATATAGACATGCCTACATAAATCGGTTTGTTGAAATATAACCGCGTCTTTGCCATGTGCACGGCCGCCAACTGTTGGGTAAAAATCGTCACTGATTTAAAACTAGGCCTCGCCACGAGTTTGTCAATTTGTCTGTCGTGCGTAGCTAGACGTATATCTACGTGTTTACGTATATTCTCCATCGTTTTGCCGAACACAGAATTATTCATGAGCTTATAAAAGTCCTTCTCAAAGTCGTTGGTCGCTTTTGTACGCATATCTGTATTCATATCAATATACTCCTTTAACCACGCCGATTGATGAAACTCGACGCCTCTGTGTATCTTTTTTAATTTCATTCCTAGCGAAAGGTAAAGCTGTAAATTTTGATAATGTACAACGTACTTTTCTTTATCTAATAATGTAGTTAAAAGTTTTTTCTGATTCGAACCGGGAGGACAACTATTTTCTGGCGCTAATGAGAGGTCTTTATACGTGTCGTGTAGCTCTCTAGGATATTCGAGTTCGACTTCAAAAATATAACCAATACATGATTCGTTACTTATCCAATTACCTTTTTTCATGTATTTTTCGATCTGTTGTAATTTTACACTATCGCACCATTTAAACTTATCTAGAGGTAGGTATCTTGACATGGCCCAACCGTAAAGATTATTTACATCGAGATAAATGAGATACTCTTCGGGCTTTTCGGGGTCGTAATCTGATAAATATCTGTTGTTGGCTTTGGCGTATCTATGGGAGCACTGAGAAATTCCGCCGCGAATCCCCTTAGTGATCATCAATTCCATGTCGGGATCAGTTAATAATTCTAAAGCGACTCCTGTCTTTTTTAACATGGCGTCCCAAGCCAGACCGGGACTAGTGAAATATCATGCGGGATCGAGCTTATATGTGTCCATGCATACTTCACGGAAATTTTCAACTATGTCGGCCAATAAAAGTGTATCGGTTTTGTTATATAAAAGCGTGTATTCCTTCATATTTGCGATGTTAAATTTATCCCACACCTTACAAGCATGCTCATAATCTTCATCTTCAACATCTGTCTTGTTCAATTTATTATAAAAAAGATCTTTGGAAGGTAGTGACTGGTCTTCAAATTTTTCCATGCTATCCATAAAATCGTAGGGGAAGATGTCTTTTCTCAAAACCAAATCTAATTTATCTTCTTCGAAATACTTTGCCGTATGTTTGAATTTATCTTTAGTTAGGTTCTTCGCAAGACTGTCTAGGCTGGAGGCCATAAATCTGAAAGAATCTAAAGATCTCAAGTTCACACCGTTCTCCACTTTAAGTTCGAAAGATATATAACGTTCTTCTGTTGAGGCTAAGACCGCAATGTTGTTCTTTTCGAAGCCTAATAGTTTTACAAACAGATGGGCGTCGTAGTTGCTCAAGTTGTGAATAAATATCGGTATAAAGTGCGGTTTTTTAAAGTTCAAATTACACGAGTTATGCGCAACGCCTCTGAATTTACCAGTCAAATGGTCGTGATCAAGAACTTTTCTATCTGTTTTATTTGGGTTCTTTTTATCTTCTATAAATAGTTTTTCGCAAATATGACAACAAACAGCGTTTATAATATTTTTTCGTCGTCCTTTGTTATTTGCATAGGTTTAGCGGCTTTTTTACTATACAAGTGCTTCAAGTCTCTAGAAATTTCAATTATGGTTTCCATAAAATTCTTCTCTGTATCGGGACCGGAACACTCGTGATAAAGATCGAACGGAATTTCATAATTGTCCGCGGTTGTTATGTATAGGGAAAAACTAGCCGCTTCGTGTGATTGATATTTCTTAGTATAAGGTTTATTTGAATCAGTTGGAACTATCACGTCGTCTGATATCGGTTTTAATATACCTTCAAAGTCTGCATAGCCCACAAACGGAACTTTCATTTTTCAATATTGATTTTTTTTTAAATACATATGGAGGGGTTCCATAGTCACCTACTTGAGGCAATACAATTTTAACAGCATCGTGACCTATACAATATTCTCGGTGTTTAAAAAGCTTTTGTTCATCTTCAAATTCCGTTAAACAACGATTGCATATAAAAGAATTCATTTCATTCGATTCATCATTTAGTGGTTCCTTACAAATCTTTTTATGTTCATTATATATTTTTTTAGAGCTAAAGGACTGTTGACAGCGATTGCAAATACATTTTTTACCGTCATGCTTTGACAACTGACTACTTACTAACCTACTCATACTTTTAATCCAACAATAATGGGTGTTTTTATTTCCATCTTTAAAATATAAAAGGTTTACATGACTCTCAAGTTTTTCATTATTTGTTATATATAAAGGGTAAATATCGTATTTATTTTCAATTTTATTTTTTCTATGTTTCTTTGGATAATCTTCAAAGTCATCTCTATCTTTAATATCCTCTATATGTTCACAAGCATAAATATTAACAGATACACCAGATCTTTTTTCAAATTTTGATATAACACTTGCCGATACTGGGACAGGGAATTTAATATCTTTCAATGCATTGTCAAATTCATGTTCATATTGTTTGTAATTACTAATTCTTTCAGGGTTTTTATCAACAGGGTGTAGCGCAGACAAAATTGACCAGAGAAAGTATTTTTGATCTTTATTTTTCACATTAATTATAGCTTTCTTTTTCGCTATCTCTTTCGGCAGAGGTATATAACTAGAACCTCCACGAAGTGGCTTGTAACGATTTATATGAATTTCCAAATCAGCGATCCTGTGTAATGTCCAGCCGGAACCACGACTTTGGAACTCTTCCATTTCTTTTAATAATTTTTCTTTAGCAAAATCATAAAAACCAGATATATCAGTACTCGAAAGGATCGTTGAAGATTTAGTTTTGAAGTTAAATTCTTGAATCTCTTCAGCTTTTTTATAGTCCATGTACAGTACCAGTCGCGTTTTAACTTCCGCCTCTTTAATATGATCTTCCATTTTTTAACAACAATCTGTTTCAACCTGTTTAAAAACAAACTCGGATCTTTCATATCATATTTATTTTCAATATTATATAAATTTAAACGGCCTTTGAATGATGTTTTTACAAGTTCAATTTCTGTATCTTCGGGTGGTGGTATAGATGCCCCCTTAAAAGGCCCTTTGACGAGGTTAACTATAGTGTTCATTGCTAAAAAAGCTGCGCCATGTAAAGTATTAAAAACTGATAGTTTTCCCTGCGCTGGTTGAATATCAAGGCGGGATCGTTTAGCTGGAGAGGGGCCATCATCATCAATAACACCACCGCGATTAGAAACTAACTGAGGCTGGACGGTTTCCTTGTGAGTTTTTAAATGATGACTAATGTTGCATTTTCTTATAAATTTATCACACTGGGGACATTTTACTTTGTAATCAATACTTGCTTTTTTCTTGTGAGTTTGATTAATAACATTATTTTCAGTCGAAGCTTGAAATTTATTTGGTAACTGTTCAATCGCAATAAAATCTCCCTTACATGTTTCCAAATGGCGTTTGAAATTTTGACTCGTGATCGATTTATCGCATCTATCACACATTTTTCTTTTATAACGAGTATCATGTTTTCCGGATTCTTCGGACAGATTTTTACATGATAGGATAAGTTGGATTTGGAAATAATTTTCTCGCAGAAGCTGCAAGTAACCTTTGCTGACTCCATCTTAATGATTCTATAACAGAAAAACAAAAGGGAATAGCATACAAATATTTAAATAATCAGATGTATCTAATAATAAAAATCAAAATTAAAATCTGTAAGACAAATAAATATCAGAAATCTTTAAAGTCTGTTAAATAAATCTTTGTTTGCCAGTCTTTCAGTTAACTAACTCGAATCAAGAGTAAAAATTTGCAAGTCCAGAAATGTACGAAAATTTTCAAAGTCCAAGAATATTCGAAATTTTTCTAGTCCGTAAAATAAAACTTAAAACTTAAAAGACCTTGTTAACTAACTCTAGTATCTATCTACTCACCAGTGCTGGAAGCGAAGAGAAGCTGACTGACGATACTCTCATTTCGGCTGGTATTTATACCCCCTGATTGACGTCGTGTTTATTATTAACACATGATGTTATTTTAGTCTGACGGGCTCAAAGTACATCTTGCATCAGCCAAGAACGGGAACTACTCAAAGAACGAGTCCGCGGTACGGAACGGTTCTCTTTTTGGAACTCTTAAAAATTGAATTTTGATTTTTGAAATATGAATCTTTAATCGCTTATATCTCGGAAACGGTAAGAGATATCGAAAAACTGACGAAATTTTAAGAGAAAAATTTAGAGAACTGTTTCCGTATATGGGCTATATGATGACGTAACTTTCACCTTTGTGGGATGAGTTTTGGGTCGGACTTAACTATTGACCTTTGCCCGATGCTTAATATCTCCGTTATTATTGGTGATATCGAGTTGAAATTTGGTATGCGTGTTCGCGGGACCTCTAGTTTACGTAGATATAAAAAAATCCCGGATTAGTAGATGGGCCTGGGCGCTACCAGGCACTAAGTCGGGAGTAAAGTGTCTCATGTTAGGTTTGGTGAACTTTGACCTTGAATATGCTTGCTAAATTCGCTAAGTTAGGTTAAATAGGGCGCTTTAAGTTAGGTTTGGTGACCTTTGACCTTGTGACGTCATTGGTCACGTGACTGACCTTGGACTTTGACCTCATACTTCCTCATGCCTCTCATACCTCTCGTTGAGCCAGAACTGTCCTTTCTATACTACTGTCCCCAGATCACTGGACACGGTCACAGGATCTACATCTGCAAGCGACGCTTTGCCCACTTCGACAACCAGCCCAACAAGCTCGGCCTGATGGGCACTCAGCGTTTGAACACAGACGCTACTGCTACGCCAAGGCTCCCATATGCCAGGACATGCCCAAGAAGAAAAAGATCCAGTTCAGTCATCCCGAGTTCTCCTGATGAGAGAGGTTCTGCATCTATGCGGACTTTGAGTGCGCTCCGTATGCCTTCGCCTACCAGATCACTGACTCGCTGGAGCAAGAGGAGTTCGAACCCCACGTCTACTTTGGGGACGATGCATCCAAGGTGTTTATGGAGACGCTGAAGATAGGGGTGTTGATGCTGTGGGAGATCCTGTTCAGTGCGAGAGTTCTGTGACCATTTTTGACCCGACAGCAGATTGACGACTACTTCGCGGTAAACTATTGCTACCACTGCAATAAGGAATTCACCGAGCAGGACCCCAAGGTGCGGGATCACAACAATGCCCCACCGTACGAGTTCCGTGGAGCGGCTCACCGGTCGTGCAACCTGCGGAACAGGGAGCAGCACGTCATCAACTGCTTCTTCCACAACCTGTCCAACTATGACGCTCACTTCGTAGCGCGGGAGTTGGCACTTGACACCCGGTGATGTGGAGGTGTTGGCACACACCGAAGAGCACTATATCGCCTTTACAAAGCGATTTCAGTTTGTTCAGCCTGGGGACGATCCACAACGGGGAGCCTGGGGAGGTCAACGAGTTCGACGAGCTGGATTCACAGTCAGGTTCCTGGACGGCTATAGGTTCCTGTCAATAAGCTTGGCCAAACTCGCAGCGGACCTTCCCTTAGACAAGATGCGAGAGACCAGGAAGCGATTCCCCGAAGACCGACACTTCGACCTTGTGCGCTGGAAAAGCGTGTTCCCCTACGACTTTGTGACGTCATACAACAAGTTGTACACCACCAGGGAGTTTCCACCCCAGGCGACATTCAATAACAGCCTCACCCTGGAGGACATTACGGACGCCGAATACGAGCACGCCCTCAACGTGTGGCGAGCATTCGACTGCCGCCACCTGAAGGAATACACTGACAAGTACCTGCGCTGTGAGATTGCGCTGTTGACGGACGTATTCGAGCGGTTCAGGGATACTTTGTAGGCCGAGTACGAGCTGGGTCCTGCCCACTACTACTCCCTGCCCTCATACGCCATGGACGTCATGCTAAAGACCTGCAATGTGGAGCTGGACACGCTGCAGGACTTTGACATGTACCTCTTCATGGATCTACGCATCCGAGGGGGCATCTCCCAGGCCATTACTCGCTACGCTAAGGCCAACCACAACCAGTGTCACCCGGAAGACCGCCACCCCGATGAGCCGACACGTTACCTGCTGTACCTGAATAAAACAACCTCTACGGTTGGGCTATGTCCTAGTGTCTGCCCACTGGAGACTTCCAGTGGCTCAGCTGTGAGGAGATTGACTCCTTGACATCGCAACTCTGGACAATGAAGCTGAACGGGGTTATATCCTCGAGGTGGACCTCCACGACCCCAACCACCTACTTGATCTGCACAAGGGCCTTCCCTACTACTGCAAGACGAAGCGTCCTCCGACCGGGATGTTCCCCAAACTGCTCACTACCCTGGATGACAAACACCATTACATCTGTCACTACAGGATCCTCCAACAGGCGCTGGAAAACGAGTTGGAGCTTGTGGCCGTACATCGAGCGGTCTCGTTTCACCAGTCTCGATGGCTTGAGCCTTTCATCCTCATGAACACCGAGCTGAGGAAGAAGGCCAAGACCAAGTTTGAACAAGACTATTTCAAACTGATGAACAACGCGGTTTTTGGTAAGACGATCGAGAACGTCCGCAAGCGCCTCAACGTCAAGCTCGTGTGCACCCCGGAGAAGTTTAGCAAATACGTGACCAAGTCCAACTTCCTGGATCTTACTTACTACACGAGAGACGTTGCCCTCATCCATCTTGCCAAGGTGAATGTCGTTCTGGAAAAGCCTGTCTATGTTGGCGTGTGCGTACTCGAGCTAAGCAAGTGGCTCATGTACGAATTTCCGCGGAAAATGAAGATCCGCTCTGGCGACCGCCTGAAAGTCGACTACATGGACATAGACAGTTTTGTGTTCGACATCATGTCTGAGGGCATCTACAGGGAGATGTTGGAGCACCTGGACGATTTCGAAACTAGTGCCTACCCTAGTAACCACCCCTGCTACAACCCCACCAACGCCAAGGAGATGGGCAAGTTAAAGGATGAAGCCAATGGCCAATCGCTTCTTGAATAACTCGGTCTCCGCTCCAAACTGTACTTCATGAACATAGCGGATGACGATGAGGAAGACCACTTCAAGACCACCAAGCGTGCTAATGGAGTCGCCAGTGGTGTTTTCAAGAACATCCTCACCACTGCTGACCACAGAAACTGTTTAACGAAATATTGAAGCGTACCATCAACACCCGATTCCAGTCTCACCTGCACCGCGTTTATACGGTTCAAGTGAGTAAGCTGTCCGTTCGTTCGTTTTGTGAGGTTCCAGTGCGCGGGAAAGTCCCTGGCACACTGTGGCTGCTTTAGGGCGCTTGGGCCCTCTTCAGCTGTCCTTGAGTCTTGCGGATGATAAGCGCTACATCCTCCCTGATGGTATTAACACCTTGCCTTGGTGTCATAAGGACATCCCGCCAGTGCCTAGGGTTGAAAGACGAGGTCGTCCTGTGGAACGAAGGGAGGAGAACAGCGTAGAAGAAGATCGTCCTGCGGAGCAAAGGGAGGAGGACAGCGAAGATGAATTCACGGTGTAAACATAACTGTATATAACCAAGTTCATTTGAGAAAGGACAAATATCAAAACAAAAGTCATGAGAAGATACAATATTTCTTGAAACATAATAAGAATATACATGCATAGTCTATTAAGAACTTGACGCAACACTTTACACACAAACAAAATAAATATAGTTTTAAGTAAATTTCAACGGCAAGATGTGAAGATGGAGTCGAAGAGCCTACGGACCAGAGCGTCGTTGATGGCGGGAGCGGCCAGATCGAAGAGCTGCACGTAGTCGCTGAGTGGCATATTGAGGAATGCCCGGCAGTACAGGTAGGTGAGACAGTAGTGGCCGCAGACAAAAGTATCGAGATCTTGCATCCGATACCTGTTGTAGACGTAGCGGTTGCGTGAGTTGGGCCTCAGGAACTTTTGCTAGTCCGCTTGGTACGGTGGTATTCCATAACTGTCCATGTATTCGATTCGGTCCTCCGAGCTGTAGAATGCCACCCAGTGTTCGCCTCTCTCAGTGTGTGACATGGTGTTAACCACTATAGTGTTAACCACTCTGAGGTTGAACAGATGTGTCGGGTAGACGGTCCGAGGCTCTGACCGCAGCGTTCTTTAGTCCTGGGATTCGCACCAGGCACCTCTAGGCTCAAAAGGTTAAAACTGAACTTAATCGATTACCAACTCAAAATTAAGTATCTGCCTGGGAAGTTAATGTTCATAGCTGACTTCATGTCAAGATGTGGGATAAAAACTTCAGAAAACAAAGACATTCTTATGGATGATTCTGTTCACACGTAGAAACTCATGAAATCACTGAAGATGAGCCTAGATTGAAGCTTTTTCAAACCAAAACCAAAACCAGTGAAATTCTGACATTGGTAAATGAGTATCTCCATAATGGTTGGCCGGATCCAAACATACTTGAGGGTGAATTAAAACATTATTTTAATATTAGACATAAACTGCAAGTAAATTATGACTTAATATACTACGGTGAAGGTTGATTGTCCCAAAATGTTTGCGGAAATTTGTTTTGGATACCTTACATGAAACTCATTTAGGAGTCTCTAAAATCATAAAAAATCCCAACAGTTGTTTTACTGGCCAGGTATAACTTCTGATGTAACAAATATTGTGTCAATAAGCAAAGTCTGTCAGAAATTTGGGAAGTCAAAAACAAAAATCCGAATGATAAATCATGAGGTTTCAAGTATTCCTTTTAATAAAATTGGAATAAAATTATGTTCGATTCACTAACTTTTCTAAACACAGTAGGAAAAAAATAATGTGATGAATATTAATTTGTTTGTGTTATTTACAGCTGTTGTTAAGCCGTCTCTCATCCCCCAGGACTGGTTTAAGCCAGAGTTCGTGAAGGAGCAGCGGCAGCGAGATGAGGGGGAGGCGAACCGGCGTCACCGAGAAATCCGCCGGAGGCTGGTGAGGGCCTAGGAGCAGCCCAGCCTCAGCCGCAGCCGCAGCCGCAGCTACAGCCACAGCCGGAGCCGGAGGCAGTACCAAACGGAGAGACTGGACCGAGGCTAATTGTATTAAAGGATTCCGATTCAGATTAAAACAAACAAAAATTAAACTTTATCCCCCCCCCCAAAAAAAAAAATAATAAACAAATTAATTGTGGACTTATCCACCGAGCCAGGGTGCGACACTGTTGTCGCATTGCACTACATGATGTCATCCCCCCCTTGACCTTTGACCTTTCCCCCCTTACGTCATCCGCCATCGTTAATTTGAACAGTGACACTTAATGTTCAAAACGTATAATAACAAACTAATCCTCATTTTACTCCGCGATACCTTTCCAGCCAAGTGGGCTACTTCTGCATTTAAATCCTGCAGTCTAGCCATGTCAGACAGGTACCAGCGTCACTGCGTCGCGCCGCGGGGTCTAGCCACCCATCATCCTCCAGGTCATGGTACTCCCGGAGTACCTCACGTAGACTCCTCGGTGGTGGCGATGGGGGTGGCCATGGAAGCGGCGATGGAGGTGACGATGCCTGAGGCGATGGAGGTGGCGATGGCTGGGGCAATGGAGGCTGCAGTCCACTTGGCCCCGGCTGGGGCTCTGCCCGGATTTCCTCTGCCCGGATTTCCTCTGCCCGGATTGCCTCTGCCCGGATTTCTTCTGCAAACAGAGCCTACTAATCCAGCTGGTCCATGAACTCCAGACTTTGAGTGACACAATCAATCTCATAATCGGTCAGTTCTTCTCCCCACGCAGCCATGTTAGTGACTGGACTGTGCGACCCTATATGCCAATTATTGGAGATTACCGTTACAGACTTGCCACGGACTTTTTGTTCGCGGAAAGATCCTCAGTTATATAACTTGTTTACCTACTAGGCTCACGAGTTATTCGTTCTTTGCTAATGATGTATACAGCCAGTTTGAATCTTGAGTTAACTATGGAAGCAAGCAACACACTGTCACTAGCTCAGCTATCGACCATTGAAATAAGGAAACGGAAATACCTTCTGCATGAGGGGATTGCGCGATTACCAGTGTCTGAACAACGATACGTCGCATCCTGCCTCGAGGGGTATGTGAGTGAACATGTTTTAGTACTTCTCAATCCCGAACCGGACCCTCGGGTGATAGACTTATATAACAAATACGACCGTCATACAGTTAATCAGTGTCACTGGTGTAGATACACTGAACATTATTGTAATAGACTTGGGTATCCTGCAAGAAATGTGAAAGTGTATCGCTTATTATACACTAGTGATGAACAATACACTTGTTTCTGCTGTGGTAAGCGTGCTTTGGAGATTGATTGATCTAGCAATGATGATTATCTATCGACCTTAGTGATTTTAAAGGCGGTGGAAATCCAAACAGTTCGGGAGGGCTCGATGCACTCCAACTATATGTTTTTTCAATAAAGAGTGTTTTTTATCCTAATTCCCTTTCCTTCCAAAATAAAAATAATTAAATCATCCAGAAACAGTTATAATATATACCCCATGACGTCATCCTCCCCATGACGTAATCCCCTCTTTTGACCTTTGACCTTACCCCCCGACTACCTCCTAGCTACTATTGTTTTTTATCACTTTGTCCCCTGAGGCAGCAGTGACATCGCCCGAGAGAAGTGATTACCGTCTCCACCTGCCGCAGGTGTAGAAGCTTCTAGAACGTTGTGAAAACATGTTTACTCATTAGTGGTAATGATCGAAGCAACGTTTGATGTTTTGTGGATGATGGATCTGATTTGCCCACAAGCTCTGCCGCTGTTCAGACCAATATAAAAAATTACTTTTGCAGTTGCAATGGCTGTGGTGATGGCTGAGTTGTTATATGAAACAAAACCATTTATGGTATCATCGGTAATTGTGGAAATCAATTCAATTGATGCCGAGATGTTTTTGCAGACAGTGAAGTACTATACCACAGGCAACTTTACGAACTTGCACATAATCATTTAGGTATACAAGCCTATACCTAGTCATCGATGGCAGCAATTTCAAGCGGAGGTGGAGGGGAGAAAACCATATGATACCTGTGTACATGCCATAAATTGGCTTCTTAGAGAAACTGAACAGGTTTTCGCCAAAGTAATTGTTAATGGAGGTTAAATAAATAAAGATAAAAAAATAAATATAAAAGAAAAAACAAATAAGCACTTGTGGATAAACAAAAGTGGCGATCGCTCCCAACCGCCTTTACTAAAATGATATAATCCTGGACACTAAAGGGCGAAGCCGCATGTAAGCGCTACTTAGTCAAGTGGGTCGGTTGCGGAGAAGCATTCAACTCGTGGATACCTTCAGCTGAAGTACAACAGCTGCTATGACGAGGCACAGCCAACTTTACCTGACGTTGCCCAGCAACAGTTCGATGAAGTATTATCCTAACAACACCGTGGCTAATTACACCACTCATCTACCACCAGTCATGCAATTGAGTGGTGGCGAATGGGAAGTCGCTTTAGTAGAAGCTCATTATCCATGCTCATTTATCACAGTAGGCGAAGACGCTCGCATGTTTCTCTACGCGAAAAATGACACAGACAAGTCGATACTGATTGCGGTACAAGTGGAAGCTGGAAACTCTAAAGACATCGACGAATTGTTAAAGGCGATCAATGCCATTCCAAAATTGAGATTGTACCAATGTGAGTTTGTGAAATACATGGCGACGGGAAAGGTCGAATTGATCTCAATAGATCAGACCATAGAGCAACTAGAATTGAGCCCAACTCTAGCGTTGCAGATGGGATACGATATCCAGAATTTGGATTAGATTAAACTGAGAAAAGCTATAAGACCACCCAACTTATTGGCTGGAATCCCTTCGTACATGTACGTATATTGCGATCTAGTCGAGCCTCAACTAGTCGGTGACACTGTCGCACCGTTATTAAAGATCGTCAACATCGACCCCAAAAACTACACGTACGGTGCGAATAACATTGTGCATTTCAACGATTCTCACTACGTGCCGTTGATGAAGTTCGAGAGTGTGGAAATTGATTTAAGGAACAGCACCGGGCAACACCTGCCATTCCACTTTGGGACTACGTGCATGAAGCTTTACCTACGCAAAGAGCAACAGCAATGAATCCGAACGATCCCTATCTGGCGTACTACCGCCAACAGCAGTCGGGTCGTGGAATGTCCTCCGTAATCAGGGGCGCCGCTTTCCAACGCGGCCATGGCATTGGTAGTTTCGTAGGTGGACTGATCCGTGTGGTAGCTCCGTTGATCAAGTCAGGCGTGTTGACACTGGGCAAAGAGGCCCTAAGGTCAGGTGTGGGTTTCCTGGGCGACATATCGGCAGGTGCATTCAACCCCCGAGTCGCAGCCAACGCCCGACTCAAGCAGTTGACTGGCACGCTGAAACGCAAGGCGGACGATAAACTGGATCGTGTGTTGAGCGGCGGTGGCTATAAGAAGAGGCGCATACAGCGAGTGACCCCTAAGTCTCTGGCCAAGCTCCTTGGAACGAGGAAGAAGCGTACTGCAGCTAAGAAGAAGAAAAGGAAGCCCGTAAAACTCGTCAAGAGGAAGACTGTTGTGCGACGTAAGAAGAGGAGTACTGCAAAATACATTTTTGGATGATGGCGTTTCTACATCAGTAATCGTGCAAGTGCTTCAAGACCGATTTGGACCTGTTCTCACTGCCACCAAGACAGACCAGTATAGAGAGTGGAAAATGGGTGCAGTACAAGCCCATCTCGTCTCTGGCAGACGAATCACCCGTGGAGTTCATAGTTCCAGGTCATTGGGATGAGTATACGGATCTATCACAGACGCTACTGCACGTGAAGGTGACTATTAAAACGGCAAATGGAGATGCCATAACGGGTGATCCAGCGATAAAAGAAGTGGGCCCAGTTAACAACTGGATGCACTCACTGTTCACCCAAGTGTATCTATATCTGAATAACAAACGGGTGTCACCTCAGAACAACACGTACGCCCATCGCGCCTACCTGGAGAACCTGTTGACTTATGGTGACGACGTGAAGACATCGTGCCTCACCACGGAGATGTTCTTCGAGGACGCCGCTGGTCATATGGACAATTGCGAAGAGAATAATGGCGGACTCAAAACGTGAAGGCCGTATGTTGCAGGCAGTCGTTATGTGGACATGGTTGGAAATCTGCACGTTTACCTGTGTAACCAGGACAAGTTCATGTTGAACGGTGTTGAGTAGCGCGTTCGCTTGATCAGGTCGCGGAACGCGTTCTCCATCATGTCCAAAAGCGTCACCGACTTCAAGGAGGACATCAACGAGGTCAACCTGATCATGCGCCGCTGTAAGATGAACCCGAGCGTGCTGTTGGGACACAGCAGGACGCTAGAGTCCAGCACAGCCAAATACCCCATCACGCGCGTAGAAGTGAAAACCATCACGCTGCCTATTGGCATTAGCGGTAAAACTCTGGACAGCGTGTTTCTTGGCCAACTGCCGAAACGCATCATAGTCGGACTGGTCAACAACCAGGTGTTCAACGGAGACTACAAGAAGAATCCGTTCCATTTCAAAAACTACAACATGAACTTCTTCGTGCTGTACGTGGACGGTGAGCAAGTGCCGGGCAAACCGCTTCAACCAGATTACACGGTGGGTCAAGAGTTGTACGTGCTCACCTATCACACGCTGTTCACTGGCACCGGCATCCATTTATCAAACTGCGATAACGATATCGGTTGCGGTAAATATCCCTATGGAAACTACCTGTAGGCCTTCGATCTGACGCCCGACATGTCAGCTGGTCAACCGAGCCACTGGAACCTGATGCGTAACGGTAACTTGCGCATAGAGATCGGTTTCGCCACAGTGCTGACAGAGGCTGTCAACTGTATAGTATACGCCGAGTTGGACAACGTTGAGGAAGTGGACCGCCACAGGAACGTGACTAAGGACTTTGGTGGGTAAACAAGTCTGAACCTGTAGCGGACTAATGGTTTTTCCCGCCACCGCCACCGCCACTGCTACTTAAGGTCGAGGCAGCGTGCGCCCAGTTCAGTCAGCCGTACGAGATGGACATTCCACCACCGATCTACAACACTGAGCCCACCGGTCCAGTGCGCTGCCATCACGGAAGCGTAGTGCTGGACATGCAATGTTTCAAGGACAGCGACCACGATTTCCTGCTGAAAGAGGTTTGCGTGGTGGACGTGACTACTCGCACGCTCATCATGCACCACATCACCCGCCCACTCATCAACCGAGACTACCTGACTGCCGAGAGACTGCGCGAGAGCAACTGGCTTTCGCATCACTGTCATGGGCTCGAGTTGGATCAGGGTGACATTGCCTACGACGCCCTGCTGAACAAGCTGCAGTCCTGCTTCCTTCACCGTCCCATAATCTACGTGAAGGGATCGCAAAATAGGGATTTTGTCAAGCGGCACCTGATCACTGAACCGGCCACCACTGTTATCCAGGACATGGACGACTTGGGCTGCAGATCGCTTAACTGGTCACTCTCCTACCGAGCTCTACCCTGTCGCGACCATACGAGCACCCTCAACCGTTGCACTCTACACAACTGCATCGTTCTACGCAACTGGCTGATGATCACCGACAGATCGGACGCATAGGCCCTCGAGTGTTACTGCTGCTTCACCCACGAAGAATACCACCCAGATTGAGAGGTGCCTGGCGCGAATCCCAGGACTAAAGAACGCTGCGGTCAGAGCCTCGGACCGTCTACCCGACACATCTGTTGAACCTCAGAGAGGTTAACACTATAGTGGTTAACACCATGTCACACACTGAGAGAGGCGAACACTGGGTGGCATTCTACAGCTCGGAGGACCGAATCGAATACATGGACAGTTATGGAATACCACCGTACCAAGCGGACTAGCAAAAGTTCCTGAGGCGCAACTCACGCCACCGCTACGTCTACAACAGGTATCGGATACAAGATCTCGATACTTTTGTCTGCGGCCACTACTGTCTCACCTACCTGTACTGCTGGGCAGTCCTCAATATGCCACTCAGCGACTACGTGCAGCTCTTCGATCTGGCCGCTCCCGCCATCAACGACGCTCTGGTCCGCAGGCTCTTCGACTCCATCTTCACATCTTGCCGTTGAAATTTACTTAAAACTATATTTATTTTGTTTGTATGTAAAGTGTTGCGTCAAGTTCTTAATAGACTATGCATGTATATTCTTATTATGTTTCAAGAAATATTGTATGTTCTCATAACTTTTTTTTATATTTGTCCATTCTCAAATGAACTTGGTTATATACAGTTATGTTTACACCGTGAATTCATCTTCGCTGTCCTCCTCGTTTTGCTCCGCAGGACAATCCTCTTCTACGCTGTTCTCCTCCCTTCGTTCCACAGGACGACCTCGTCTTTCAAGTCTAGGCACTCGCGGGATGTCCTTATGACCCCCAAGGCAAGGTCCCATCAGGGAGGATGTGGCGCTTATCATCTGCAAGACTCAAGGACAGCTGAAGAGGACAGCTGAACTCTCTACGTTCAAGTCGTCTGTGATAACCACTCAAATCCTCCAGATGGGAGTGGCTTGGACATTGCCCAACCGTACAAATTATTGGCGTCGTAATACATTAAATATGTATCGTCATCATGCTCGACGCCAGATCTACTTGTAGATGCAACCTGACCGTTTCGATTGCAACATGATCCTCTTGTATATTTGTTATTGGCAACAACATGTCGGGTTACACACTGGACGAGTTCGCCTCAAATACCCTTCTCAAAAACAGATATTGGTCTACGTCCTGTAGGGTATCGAGGACCACACCGGTCTTGAACAGCATCACGTCCCAAGCGTATGATGGTAGCGTCAGATAATGTGCAGGATCCAAGTTGTAGTGTGGCATGCACATGTCACTAAAACCCCCCAAAACATCAGACGACGTCTGTTAGGAGATATATATCTGCATAATCTCCGAGGGTTTGACAGCCGAACTTGGTCCAGACGCGTTGGGCGTGTGCGTAGTCTTCTTCTTTGGTGTCATCTCCGATGATTCCAGTTGGCGGTAGCACATTTTCATTTAGTTCCTCCTGTGACGTTATGTGCTCGTATGGAAATACTCCCTTACGCTGTAGCAACTCAAACTCTTCCGGGTCTGTGAATCGTGCTCGGCATATTGTCTTCTTGTCAACTGGTAAGATTGATGCCAATTTCGCTAGTGACATTGGCAGGAATCTGTACGAGTCGACAAATTGGAGTTTGATGGAGTTGCACCGGCCCGTTCCAGGATATTTAAAACGTTTGGAGAATGTGATGTATTTCTCCTCAGTGTTTGCTAGCACATCAACGTCTCCTCTGTCAACTGTGAGCTCCCCGATGATGAAGTGTGCATCGTAATTTGACAGATTGTGGAGGTACACATTGACAGTGTCCTGCTCTTTTAAGCGCAGGTTGCAGGAACTGTGCGCCGCTCCTCTGTACTTGTATGGGGGAGAGTGTTGATGGTCTCTCACCTTCAAATCTGCCACATCACCCCGGATAAACTCTTGTCTACAGATGTGACAACAGGTCTCCTGTTGGAACGCTGCCTCCTCTTGATCTGTAAGCTGCGGGCGGTTTCCTGGTTGACGTTTGCCATATAATATGTCACCAATCTTCTTGGCATCGTCCCGCAGCATATTGAAGAAATTTTTGGCTGCGTCTTCACCCCTGTAGAGCGCAATTTAGAAAATGTGTCACAAATCGCTGGATCTTCGTTGTCGTCGTTTTCTCCCTCTTCTGCGCTTCGGTTGTCGTCGCGAATGTAGTAAGCGTAACTGTACGGCGTATGGACATTTAATGTCCTGGCATTCTTTGACCCAATCCCATCGCGTTGCCCCCTCCTCCTCCTACTCTTCTATTATTTTTAGGATCCCATGCTGGTGGTGGAATCGTTGGAGGAGGGTCGAGATGTTCATCTTGGTTGACTGGTACCAGAGCGCTCTCAAAGTTAGCGTAGATAGTGAATCGACTACGTTGCGATCGCTCTGGTCTGCGAAATCTAATGTCCACGTCTTCTGATAGATCTGTACGCAAAGGAGCATGATCATAGCAATAACGCTTATGTTCTTCAAGTCGTTGCTCCACGCGCAGACCTAATTTTTTCGGTCGATTGTCAAACGTGGTGAAACATCTCTTGCAGATGAATAGTCTGTGGCCATGTTGAGTTATTTGACATCCAACCAACCTCACGAAATTTTGTACATACGCATAATGGGTCGTGTTTTGGTTTGTCAGGAACAATAGGTCAAAATGATTGGGCAGTTCCCGTTTTGACACACGAAGTGGATATACAATATTGTGGAACTGCCCATCTCTCTTATTTTTGTTTGTCCAAACCCCGTACACGTTTACGTTTACGCCAGGATTGTTGCGCTCAAAACGTGCGAATCTGCTCTATCCTAGTGGGAAAGCGTAGACCATCAAAGTTTAAATCGGCTCTGGCTCTAAATTCTGCGGTGAAATGAATTGGCTGTTTTTGTTGATTATCCATGCCAATGATGTAATTTGATAGGATAGAGTACTCGAAGCAACGTTCGTCCTGATCATTGAGCACATTAACCACGTTTTCTTTATGTCGATATTTTGTGGTAGTGGAATGAATGAACTTCCTCCAAGAGGGCGGAAGACATTGACTCTTAGCTGTATATCTAGCACCCTCACGAAGCTCCACCCAGAACCCTTCATCTGGCACGCCTCCTTTTTCGCAAGTATGCTCTGAAAGAAATCTGAGCATATTTCATCCAGATCAGACGTGCGGAAAATGGGGACATTCTCTGTCTTGAAGGTTTGTTCACAAGTATCGTCATGTACATTCGCGAACTCACAGTTGATCCAAATGTTCATCTTGATGTCGTTGATTTGTTTGAGTACGCGACACATGAGAGTTACCACAAGCTCCCGAATGGTTCCGAGGAATTCCAACAACGTTACATGGTGATCTGCGGGTTATAGTAAGCGGTATGATTTTAATTTACCAAGAAACGATGTTTGGAATTCCTCGAAACCGTCGGGAGTCAAACCTTCGAGTAGCACCGTCGAATCGTCGTCTTCATTGCTGCTGCCGGTGCCTCTCAACGACGATGGTGACGGTGCTGGTGAGTGTTGCTGCGCCCCGCTCGGTCCTGCGACCGCAAGATACACTGGGGCAGCTCGCTGATGCCGCCCTTGACATGCGTACCTCATGTGACGGGCCAATGCGTCTTTCCTCGAAAAAGGTTTGCAGCATTGGAACCCTGGAAAGAGAGAGAAACCCGTTATTAGCCATGTTGTTTAGTAATAAACTGAAAGATTATTTACATTTTTGAGATTCAGTTGAATATTTCATGTTAAAACAATCAAAATGTAATTGTGATTAAAATTTATTTAATCTTTGAACGATTTAAAACGCACTTCTATTGCTGAATGTTTAAATGTGATACTTGTAATAAATTACATTTTTACAATACGAATGAATAATGAATGATTATTCTGATCCATGTTGTTTTCTGTCATACAATTATGCTATTAGTAAATTCAATGATAAACTGAAATATTATTTAATTTAATTTCAATATTTCATGTTAATGTGATATAAAACTAGATTTAAACGTGAAAATGAATATTTATTGTAATGCAAAGTTATTTAATAATTAAAAGATTTAAAACGTACTTGTAGTACTACACGATAGTTTGCTTTGATGTGAGGCATATTATTAATCAAGTTTTTTACAAATATTATCATTAAATGATTCTTACCTCTCGGGGCTTCGTCTGGTGTCGGGGCGGGAATCAGGTCAGGATGGTTGGCGGGGTCGACTCTCGGTGGCGCGGCAATATCTGCAAAACCAATATGAATTTATAAAAAATAATATAATTTCTTTCAACATGTATTTATTTGAACAATCATATTATTTGAACAATTATAATCGGTGTCGACTCTCAACACTGCATCAACATCTAAATCACCAAGTGGATTATCAGTACAACTATTATACAAACCTTTCAATGTGTGTTGATTTGAAGAATCATATGGAGTATTTACACTCTCCCTTCAAAGTTCTGATCTACGAAAATGTTTAATGATAATACGAACCGGGGCGGAAGCTGGATTCTGAGGCTGGGGAGGTATGGGGCGGTGGAACGTCATGATTTGGCGACGAAGATTTTGGCCCTGGCGAATCGTGATCCGCACTCAGGACAGATGACTTGGTTGCCACCACGCACCGTACGCGCAAGGCGTAAAAGATGGTCTTTCCTCTTGTATGCCATACCGCATATGGTGCATGAAAAACGGCGCTCGACGTACATGACCTAAAAACAGAGTATACCGAATTATGTAGATTTGTATACATTTATATTTACATTTTTATTTATTTATTTACATTAAATTTATTTTATTTTATTTTTACATTAAATTTATTTTACTTATTTATTTTTTAATTACATTGAATTATGAACAATTACTATAGTTACTTGTGGTAATTAAACATATGAATATTAATTGGAGGAAAAATGTGCATATTAATTATGTTAACTAAACTTTTTGCATATTAATTATGGTAATTAAAAAATTTGCACACTAATTAGAGTAATTACAAATTTTGCATATTAATTAGGGTAATTAAACATTTGCATATTAATTAGAGTAATTAAAAATGATTTACATATTAATTATGGTAATTTAAAAAATATTTGCAACATTATAAGAATAAGAATAAGAATAAGAATAATTTATTTTCTCCAAAAAAATATTACATTTTTGTACACTTTCAAATTTTGCACATAAAAAATAATAGTCTAAAAAATGCCCATTCTTTTAGCAAAAAATTAAAAGTCCACAACATGTCTATATTCAGAATGACTTAAAAATACAACAATACAGATTAATGCATAATAATTAAGACTAAAAAATAAAAGATTGTATATTTTTGTTGTGCATAAAACTAAGGAGAAAATGTAGGGCCTCCAAGGCAAAGCCTGTTAGGAGGTTCCTTTCCTTTAAATTATCAAAATAAAATACGGCGATCAGACAGAATTGAAAATCGGTATATAATAAAAAATATTATCGGTAAATTATCGGTATATAATACTAATAAATGCTTATTGAGATGATCTATACCTGATATAAAAATTATGTTAAGAATATTACATCATGAGTCATAAGATAATTTTCTTATAAAACTGATTTATAAAATTTAATAATCTTGTGCATTTTTTATATGATATACATTATAATCATTATTGCTTATTGAAATGATCTCTGGCATTGTTATAAAACAGTATGTAAAGGATATTACATAATGAATAATGTAATAACATTCTTATAAAATGATTTAAAAAATTTAATATTCTTGCCCATTTTTCTGGAGGGTATTTTTAAAAATTATTATTACTTTTTTATTACATTGAAGTATGAGCAATTACCCCATTTAGTTAGCCATATGAATATTAATTAGAGTAAAAAAATGTGCATATTATGGGATTAAAAAATCTTTTTATTTTTTGCATATTAATTATGGTAATTGTAGTAAAAAAACTGCATATTAATTAGGGTAACTAAACAATTTTTATACTAATTAGGGTAATTAAAATAAAAATCGCGGGGAATAAATTATGCAAATTTTATGCAAATTTTCCCCGCCACCCCCGCCACATACAGAATCGGCCACACCCCCCTACTCCCGAGAGGTTGAGTCCTGAGGATTAGTGTGAATTAAAAAGGACTGCTGGATAGTTATGAAGTAAATTAGCCACTCCTTATACTTTGTGACTCCTGCAAATACATCTAGACATTTAATTGACATATCAAGAACAAAATCGGCTTGGTAATTCCTTAGATCTTAACTTTACAAAGAACATGCTTGCCGATTAAATATTAAGATTATTAGCACTTTTTCTCACGGTAAAATCTTTTTTTACAGTTTTAGCGAAAATTGTCACTGATATTAGTTCAACCAATTCCTTCTCTTAGGTTTTTATTTGGCAATTCTCTTTCTTTAGTTCAGCGGGTTGCAAGGTGAGTACGTATTTTGAATGATAATTTAATTAATAACTTTTCTTCAAGTCCGTTAGAACATCATACTCAAAATTTGTTTTGATATTCTATAACAATGTTTTCAATAACAGGTGTTTTACCATATTTACTCAACCGATTTCAGTTTTACTGCAGAAGGAATCACATGTACACAATTATAAGAAAATATGCACTGTAATTGCATGATATGGTCTAAGGAAAAATCTGAACTTCATAGACGATCCTGTTAACAGTTACAATTTAAAACGAAACTAAATCTGGCATTTGAAGGGACATTCTTCATAGATAACAAAACGAAGAGCCGATTCAAACGCGAGTCAATACGTATGACAGCAGTTAGGCCATTAATCAATCAATAACTCCTTTATTGTCTTAAAACAGATTTGTCACATGTGTAATACAGGTGTCAGATTTGTATATGGATAGTAGCATAAATACGTAGCATCATAATTAATAGTAGGCAATCCGTATTTGGTGGGTTATTTTATTTCATTGGTTATTATTAAAACTTCTACGCAAAAGTCACAGGAATATCCCCAGACTCAGGGTTCCCAAAAAAAGGATCATGTGCTAATCAGGATTGGTCTGACACGACACTAGCCGCCGGGCATGTTTAATTGTATTACATAATTGAGCTATACAAGAACATTCTAACATTTAAGCTGACAAAAATAATCGAATCAAACAAAGTTTCCGTTCTATAACAACTGGACTAGAACTGAACACATTTCATAAATAAGGAAAGTATTCCATGAAGGCCTTGAGTCACCATGAGGTAAGCCAACCTTCAGCATTATCCCTTCATTCCCCCCGCGCGTCACTGGGTTTGTTGTTAAAATGATAGGAGGCACAACATTTACCGGTAGAAGACACAACATATAAGAAAGATAGAGTTAAGATTGATTTCGAGGCGAGTGTTGTGCTTATCTGTCAACAATTTCACTGAAATATATTATTGTGAAATGTCAACAAGGAAGAAGAGAAAGATAGAGTTAAGATTGATTTCGAGGCGAGTGTTGTGCTTATCTGTCAACAATTTCACTGAAATATATTATTGTGAAATGTCAACAAGGGAGAAGCGTCGAGGGTAGAAAAAGCTACGGAACTTGCCTCCTACTCCAGAGAGCACCTCTGTTCTGACTACACTAGGTCAGTCCGGAGGGGTAGTGTACCAAGAGAACACATCTCGGACCCACCCTTACTACTCCGCGACTCAGTTATAATCTGTCTGATATTAATGTGCGGTTGAAAGTCAACATCTGATTTCCCACCACGGGTACAGTCCCGGCCACGAATGGAGAGAAAGGGTCCAGGTAGGCCGGGCCAGGCCTAATCCTCTGTTTCTGTTGTCAAATTCCCCTAACATTTCCCACGTCAGCCAGCTGTTTAGGTTAGCAGACATTTATTCTTATAAGCATTTTAGGGGTTTTAATGAATCAATTTTTTTATGGTCGAGTAAAAATAGGTGCAGTTTATGCATATTTTGTACTCATTTATTTTTACAAACTAAACTAACCGTAAAATTGCAAAAAACTGCGTAAATATAAAAAGTACGAGTCCAAATCTATATATAATGGCAATACACACGTCATAGCTTTGTTTACATATAATATGATGCAAACAAAGCACCATCAGAAAAACAATAAATCAGCTGTTAGTGGTAATAGTTGGTTGGAAACGGGAGAAATGGAAAAACCGGGGATTTAAATTCTTTTTTCAACCTCACATTAATATCAGACAGATTATAGTTGGTTCTATCTGTACACATCTATATGCATTCATCTCAGTTGGGCCTATCTGTATCCATCTCAGCTACCGGTCAATCCATGTGTGTAGCAGTCTTAACGTGAATGTATGTTTAGATGTTGAGGCATGACGGTTGTGGTGCAAACCGTCGCGTCGTGTCGTCAACAGTCTGGGCAGTGTCTTGGCTTTGGACCCTGGGCGTGTCTCCTGGATAGGGAACCACGGGGTGCCCGATGAACCGAGGTTCCTGAGCTGCAACGCCGAGGACCGGGATACCTGAATTTGGATCACTAGTTTTCGGAACCATGGAGTCACGGAAATTAATTTTCCTAAATCGCGGTTCCAAAAATTTGCACTGATAAAAACAGGTTGTTTTAGTTTTTACAGCTCCGTGACCTGTATCTGTCCCTTTAATGTATTTTATTTTCCTTAAACAATTTGACAGTTCAGAATCATAATCGTCTTTGCTTTTTTATTAATTTGGAAAATGTAAATATTATAATTTGTATTTTGAGTTCTGAAAAGTTAAAATTATTAAAATAATTTAAACAAATTAATTGTATGTATTTTAAATGGCACATGATAAATAAACGTTAACGTTAACAATTGATTATAATCATGTATGACGGACTCTAGTCTAAATGTTCGATGTTAAAGTAAACTCAATTTTCCCTCCCATAGCAATAAACTTGTTGATTTGTATCTCAGTTGGAGAAACCCAGATATTCTTTCACAAAGAAAACATACTGCTACTGTGCCTTTCAGGAGCAGTGCCTCAGTGATGATTATACACTCTTCTGGTAAATTCCACCCAATCAAGAATCAAAATCAGTCTACTGCATGCATGCTGAATCACCATTCTCATTTGGCATTTAGTGACTCAGTGCAACATTACAGTAGTAATTCAACTAAACTAGGGTTCCATCTTTTAGGTTTCAAACTTTAATGAGTTAAGTTCCAATTTTAATCTACGGTGTAGTTTTATTTGATCAAGCTGATCCAACCACAATTTAAAGGATCTTCATCGGACCTGATGGTGAGCAGTGAAACTCACAACTCGCTATTCTAAACAAGGAAATTTGGCCGCTCTTGAAGGGGTTTAAGTTCAGCAATAAATCGCTTTCCTTAGGTCTAACTGGACGAATGAAGTCCGAGGAGTGCCAAGTAGCTGCAAGTGCACAATGCGGGAAATGCCACGTGAAATCTCTTGCATGCTGCTATCTGCTATCGTGGGCCTGTCAATCATTCATTCATCATTGTTCTGTACCCAGCTGCCAACGTAACGGTGGCGGCAGCACCTGCGTCAGCGTCTAGGGCAAAGGCCACCCAACAACGTTTTGCACTTCAATTGTAAAGTCAGGGTGCTTAGTGGGAATTTAAAATACGTACATGATACATAAAAGGTCTTATAAAATATAGACGATTTTCCATAGCGCATCAAACCGTTTTACACATATAACTGTTGTAAATTGTACAAAATAAGATAAATTAAGAATGAATACCTATCCAATGGATCCTCGGTTGCGTAAAAATGTTCACCTTTCATATCTCAGCAGTCCAGAAAGTAGTTTTAGTAGTACGCTGATCAACCGACTAATAGCGCAGTGGAAATGCCCTCCACTTAAGTGCGTTACGTATTATAATTGAATATACAGTTAGTGTATACTCATGGTATTATGTGTTACGCACATGCGCCCCTTACTAGTATTCCAGTTATTAAACGAGGAATCACTGTTAAATTCATCCCACTGAAATCTATAGTATGAAGATGTGGCACATCAGTAAGTTACAGATCATGTATCATTTTGTTGAAATGAATGAATTAAATGAAATGAAATACCCCGTCGCACAAACCTACATACTCAGCGAAATGCATATATATGCGTCTCACTGCTACATAGAGCCACATTCACACCACATAGAGCCTCCAAGTTTCACAAAAATACATTCATAAATAAGTGATATATAGCATTTTATTTATTCCCCATAAGAATAACATTAGGGCTGAGTACGCAGGTTTGCTGCAACGAGGAAGATACAAAATGTATATTTTTGCAATTATCAATATAACTCAACCAGTTGATGCTATATACGAAGTTTTATTAATTTAGGTTCAAAACTAAGGGAGTTATAAAACTTTACTTATTCTCCATATCAATAACATAGGGGCCGAGTATGCAGGTTTGCTGCTACGGGGTAAATCAACAAAAAACCTTTTTTGTGCAAATATCAATATACCACAGATCGTTGAAGCCACATACCAAGTTTCATCAATATACATTCATAAATAATCAAGATATCAAATTTTATTTATCCTCCATAAGGATAGCATTGGACAACGTACTGTGTACGTTGACGTTGAATATCCCTGCAACGGTTGGACGCAGAACAACAATTAAAACACCAAAATGATCGTTTTGTAGGGCTAAACTGATTGGTAAAAATAAATGTGAAGTTTTTAGTAAAATTTTCTGAGGAAAATCCAAAAACTCTTTTCCCATAAGATTAACATAGGAAATTTTATGGACGCCTTTTTTGACTTTTCTCTACAACCACTAAACCTAGGTTAATGATTAAAAATACCAAATTATTTGTTTTTTAAGCTCTATAAAATGGCTATAACCAAAATTAAGTGTTTTTAAAATTTAAGGGGGGAAAAGTCAAAAAACTGATTTTGGAAAATTTAAAACCCCCATAAAACCCCTTTCCCATAGTCCGATCAATCTGGTTTTCGAACTTAAAGTCATAAATATATATATATATATATATATATATATATATATATATATATATATATATATATATATTTGAAGGAATAGTGTTT
Source organism: Allygus modestus (assembly GCA_963675035.1). Classification (NCBI taxonomy): domain Eukaryota; kingdom Metazoa; phylum Arthropoda; class Insecta; order Hemiptera; family Cicadellidae; genus Allygus; species Allygus modestus. Next base: position 132,391,198 of record OY776113.1, on the reverse strand, counting down.
TTGGCATCTGGGGACCTGAAAACAAAAAGTTATCATGGTCTCGGGCTTAAGTCTTACCTTGCCACCCACACAGCACATGACGTCCCCAGGATATCCCATTTGTGTCCCACACATCCCATTGCTATCCCAGGATAAACAGGACATCCCTAGGATATCCTGATATGTCCCGGGACATTTGTGGACATCCCAGGGATGTCCACGAAATCCCGGGATAACGTGGATATCTTGGGGACATAATACAATTTTAGTAATACTTAACTAAAAGTTGTATTTAGAGTTTTAGTATTCAAACCAAATTGAATAACAAGGATAATGATTAGTTATGTAAAATAACACATGTATAAAGAAAGAATGAATTTACAGTTTATACATCGATGAAATATGCATAGAATTCTGACAATTTATAAGAAAAGAAAAGAAAAATTGCATATTTTTTACCGGTACACCATTAAATTAACGGCCAATCCGATCTCCCATAATCCCCTTTAGAGAAAAGAGAAAAAAATCCGACGCGGCGCCCGGCGCCTGCGCAGAATCGCAGCATCCCAACCAAACTCTATGTCTACAGACGACAGACGAGACCAGATAGACGTGCGTTAACCGTATTTGGCTTGGTAAATTATGTTTCAGTTACTTTCTACTTAGGCTACCAAGTTTTAAGTTTTGCAGGTTTGAATTGGGAAAAATATATCTTCAGTCAAGAGTTACGTCAGGTGTTTTGAATACTGTACTGTTTCTTGGTAAGTAACATACTTTGTTAAAACAGATTTACAGGTTAACTATAGTTAATTTTTCTTCATAATGTAATAAAGAGTTATTCCACTAGGATGGTTTGTTTATAGACAGTGCCCACCTACTGAATTACTGAATCAGTTTAGTCAGTCTCTCATACTAAGAACTACCATAACCTCAAAACTATCTAGGCCTATAAAGTGTATTGCAGAATGAAAAACTAGGCTTTCCATACTTCCATAAGGCCAATGTTACAATTAACACTAGTCTTATGGACAGCCTGGATTTACATTTATTTAATCATAAGAATACTGAAGACTTTTTAGCTTAAAGTTGTTTTCCTTACAAAATATATAATTCTTATCCATATGTGTTGTATTATATTAACTCTGATAGTAGATAACAGCCTTTTATTTTTATTATTCACCCAAATTTGCAATTAGGCTATACCGGTACTGCGCACAGTTACCTTACCCAATGCGCATAGTGACACACCAGTCGGGGAACTGGGCGCTTTTGCATACTTTGACATTAATTTCTGTACAAATAATGGTTAAATCGATTAAATTGGAATTTCCTCCTAAGAAACGAATAAGCTAAACGGGGAGCAGTTATATGTATTCGTTTGAAGTTTAACTCAAAATGAAGTTTTACATACCTTTCCGTCGTCAGTCCTTTGGTTTACTAGCAGATGACTAGTTTCGGGACTGCTGTTCCATTATCAAATCTGTCGTCGATAAATTAAAATATGAACACACAGTCACAATATATTCACTAACCTAACACAAGCCATGGACAAGTCCAAACAGCGGGATACGAACACGTGGAAGGCCACAATGTGACAAGGTACATTGGTAGGAGGTAAATTAGTCATGTAGGCCTGGTATTGGAGGTAGTCACGTCACAGCCTTCCGCGTGTTCTTGTCCCGCCGTCTGGACTTGTCCTTGGTCGGCCAAACCAAATAAATGTTTGTTTTAATCGTAGCGTCCGTTTGTGTTGTGTTGGTATATATATTGTGACAAAGTTATGTGTTCATATTTTAATTTAGCGACGCCAGATTTAATAATGGGACAGTAGTCCCAAAACTAGTCAGTCATCTGCTAGTAAACCAGAGGATTGATTGACGATAGGGTATAAAAACCTGTTTTATTTTGAGTCAAACTTCGATCCTAGAGGCAATATGAATAAATTGAAGTTTAACTATAAAAATCTTTGAGTACGATATAATGGATTTAACTTAGGTGTGCCCAGTTTTCCCACTTGCCCCTAAATAGGCCTTAGGTACGATACATAAAGTAATACCGGTAATGGTTTCTTAATGATTATTTGTTAGCGCCTAAAACTTATGCAAATTTTGAAGAGAATATTGAAGAACATATTGAATTTTATCATTCGGTTAACTGAAGTGTGGTAAATCAACTCTTTATTTTAAGATACTATAATCTTGATGCTAGGTGGAAAGATAAATCAGCTTCATCGTGTACTTTAGTTACTATTGAATTAATAAAAAGCGTATGACGTACGATTAGGTAAATAAATCAAATCTTTAAAAACTCAACCTAAATTGCCGTATGAACTGAAACTTACAGTGCCTGATGAGTGGATATGGTACATTAAAAGTAGGCATATGACGTAACTATGTGCTTTCAGGAAATTTGTAGGCCTAGTTTGTTTGCTAATCAATTAGGTATTTAAATTAGCATGTGTCTCTGTTTAGGAGCTGATCAGAAGCAGTTTGCTGAGGCCAAAGTAAAACATATTGGTTTCATGGATTGGCTCAAACACCAAATAAATCAACTCTTTATATGATGAGAAATCCAGGTAAAACTATAAAAACAATTCTGTATATTAAATAAGGTGGGTTATAAAACTATTATTAGGTAACGTAGGCTACTTCATTCGATTATGCAAGGTCTATGATAGCCTTAACACCTATCAAAATGATCACAATTTAGTTACTTACACAATTGCCTGAATAAGGTGTCATAAGTTAAAATCAATAATAAGGGCCTATATATAATAACCATTTTACATTCAAAGTTAACAGGATCGGTTGATTTTTTTGTGTGTTACATGGTCAACACTGAATTTGCTATTTTTTACTTAGGTATGTCTATTCTGTGTGTATGCCAATTTCAATATTTAAACTGAAAGAAAACAATATTTTAACTAAAATACACCATTAATCCATTTAAAAACATGATTTTTCTATTCCATTTCAAAGGTTTTAAAAATTACAGGTCAGGAACGGCACCAGTACGTCATTCTAAGCCAATGGGTTAAGAGTTAAGTCTTTATATCTATTACCTGAATGTATATTGATGAAACTTTGTATGTTGCTTGGTTGTGGTTTATTGATATTTACACAACAAGATTTTTTACTGTCCTTGAAGCCGCAAACTTGCTTACTTAGCCCTATTGTTATTTTAATGAAGAATATGTAAAGTTTTATAGGTATCTCCCTCAATTATGAACTTAAATTAATAAAACTTGGTATATAGCTTCATCTGGTTGAGTTTTACTGATAATTCCATAACAACACATTTCTCATCCTCCTTGACTCAGCGTTAATATGGAGGGTAAATAAAATGTCATTTGTCACTTATATTTATGAAAGTATTTTCATGAAAATTGGCAAGTGGCTTTATGTGGTAGATATATAAATTGGCATTGGAAATTCGCTGTTAATGCTGGTTTTCTGTGTGCGGGGTATTATTTGTTGTCCTTTTTGTCTTCATTTTATTTTTTAGAATACGTTAGGCTACTGGCTACCGCATTTATCATTTTATTTTTTCGGCATAATTAATTATTAATACAATTATTTGCTCATCATCTTCATGCACTACGGTACAAATTTGAGGATGGCCAAGGGGTCAGGTCTACTGGAAACTAGGGGTGAATAGACTCTGCAACTGATTTGCCAAAATTGAAGACCACTTATGCTTTTTGATGTTTCTTTAAGCACTTAAACTGTACCTTATAAACACATAGCTACACAAAATATTCAATGACATATTTACCAAATATAATGTTAAGGGGAGATTAAATTTGCAATATTTCTGACAATTTTCTTTTACATTTTTTAACATTAATATTCATAACATTATATTTCATTTTAGTGTGAATGATTGGTGGTTACCAGTAACTGTAATATAATCATTAACAAGGCGACTGAAATGGCAGCAGCAGAAATAAAATGAGTTTTCACGCTGTGACGGGGGTAATTTATTACTAGAGAAGACATTTTTAATGTTTGGTCTTGTTTACTTCCCAGGTCATTTATATCTTTTTTTAGCGAATTTCCTCTATAAGGAAAAAGCTATTACTGTAGGTGGCATGGTAAGACTTAACGCTGAGACCATGATCACTTTTTGTTTTGAGGTCCCCGTATGCCAAACACATAAGTTGTTTAGATTTATATATATGTGTCCGTTACCTCAATAAATTTTGAAATAAATGCCCAATTTTGATTAAATTTGCCCTAAATGTGGAGAGTAACATTTATGACTTTAGTTCGAAAACCAGATCGATCAGGCTATGGAAAGAGAGTTCAAAATAGATAAAAACCACCTAGTACTGGTATATTGATGTTTGCACAAAATTTGTTTTTTGTTGATTATCCCCGTAGCAGCAAACCTGCATACTCAGCCATGTGTTATTTTTATGGAGAATAAGTAAAGTTTTATATCTCCCGTAATTATGAACATAAATTATTAAAACTTGGTATGTAGCTACACCTGATTGAGTAATATTGATAATTGCTTAAAAATACATTTCTTATATTTCTTATTGCTGCAAACCTGCGTACTCAGCCTTTATGTTATTCTTATAGAGAATAACTCAAATGCTATATATCACTTATTTATAAATGTATTTTTATGAAACTTGGTAAGTGGCTTTCTGTGGTAGTAAGAAACATATAGGGCTATATGCATTAGAAATTTGTTGCGTACGCAGGTTTGTTGCGACAGGGGTATTATTCATATGGAGAGTAAGTAAAGTTTGATATCTCCCTTAGTTATGAACTTAAATTAATAAAACTTGGTATTTAGCTTCACCTGTTTGAGTTATATTGATTATCGCAAAAAAACACATATCTTACCTTCCTTGTTTCAGCAAATCTGCGTGCTCAGCCTTAATGTTATTCTTATGGAGAATAAATAAAATGTTATATATCACTTATTTATGAATTTATTTTTGTGAAACTTGGTAAGTGGCTCTATGTAGTAGTGAGACACATTTATATCATTGGAAATTCGCTTAGTACGCATGTTTGCTGCGACGGGGGTATTTTTGGATAAAATATTACCCAAGGCTATATGCAGTATTAGCTTAATTTTTTTTATTTACAGGAAGTGAGGCCATGATGAAGATGAAAACAGAGAAGGAATTTAATCAACTACCAATACTTACTGTGTGTTTATACAGCCTGGTTTATATGACTTACATTTTTTTATGTACTTATTTTTACTGCAATTATACTGCCATTTTGTTTGAATTCATTACTGTATTATTTTAAAAAAATCCTTAATTGTTTGTATCACATCACCGAACAATTATAAATTGGAATCCATCCTTAATTTTTTTTAAATCTGTATTTATTAATTCAACTTTTGTTCTGAGAAATGTTTAGGCCTACACATGCATATATTCATTTAATTATAAACTTGTTAAAACAACTATTTTTTTAAGTTTTGAGTAAATTTTAATAAAAAGTCCTAAGTTGTGTATATATTTTCAGTGTCAATCCAATTAAGTACATATAATCAGGACATTGGTGACACTTTTACAAATAAATCATGTGACTGTAATGACAAAAATTAGCATAAAATATGACAATGGTAACCAATATAAAGTTGTAAAACATGATTTTAAAGTATTTTTGCTTTTGAACTGTGATGTGACAATTTAAAGTTTTGTATGGGTCTAAAGATGACAAAATTACTTTTGACAAAACGTGTCATCCATTAAAAAGATATCCTAGGATCACAAGGAAGATTACAGGTATTTAACGTTTATACACTAGTCAACCTGTTTAAAAAAATAACACCAATATGAAGTTAAAACTTTTTTCTATGTTCAAGCTGGGCATGGACAATTATACTATTATTTTTATAAAAGAATAATTTAAAGTTGTCCTGTAATTTATTTTAGAACTGTCTTCCTATCAGATTGTGTGACCATATTGAAAGGTGCCCCATTATTCTATCAGTTTGAATCCCCTAACCCCACAGATATCCCTGCCTACTCCATGATAATTCTGCAGTCATCCTTAGAAGGCGATATGGCTTCAGGGTACACACTACCTATTACTAGGACCCTTATGGCCTCCCGAGGATGACCACAGAATTATCATGGGGAGGCAGGGATATCTGTGGGTTTATGGGATTAATACTGATAAAATAATGGGACACCTTTCAATACATGTCAAAGGCATGTCTCCAGTAAATCCTGTGGGACATCCTGGGGATGTCCTAGGGCTTCAGAGTACAATATCCCTTTGTGGACTGAGGGATGTCCCCAGTACATCCTGGGGATGTCCTAGGGCTTCAAAATACAATATCCTTTTGTGGTCCGAGGGATATCCCCAGATAATCCTGTGGGACATCCTGGGGATGTCCTATGGCTTTCATTATCATGTCCTGATTAGGTCCAAGGGACATCCCATGGTCATCCTGAAGGATGTCCCCAGGATGTCGTGGGGAGAGGACATTTTTGTGTCCTGGGGACATCCTGAGGGTATCTTGAGGATATCATGGGATGAGATAGGGATGATCCTGGGATATCTTGCATATCCCACTGTGATGTCCTTGGGATGTCCTGGGGACAACCTTGTGCTGTGTGGGCACTTACGGTAATAGCTTCTTCCCTATAGGGGAAATTCGCTAAAAAGTGCTTTATTGTACAAATCTTGTGTGATACATTACACTCAGAATTAAAAACAAAATTAAGGCCTGCAAATTAAATAGATAATATAATAACACTTGTAGAACAGTGGTCTATTGCAGACCGTCTGTTTGGTTGGCAAGATGTAAACTCAGCACTGTCAGGTACCAAAGCAGTCCTTCTTGAAAGAAAAGAGTAGTTAGAATAGGAGAAGATGACATCAGAAGATGACATCACTTTCGGCACTTTTTCCCAGGTTATTCTTATGGGAATCAGTTTTTGGACACTTGCCCGATCCCGGCCTACACAAATTTACTCTTTGGCCTATACTAAGTCCAACCCTTGCCTATATTACATAACATTTTCCAAACACAATCCGTCCCCTATATTTTTTAAAATTAATTGTCAAAAACTAACTTTGGTGTTAATCGATTTGTTTAAAATTTATTTATGTTCTAGGCTAGTGTGTACACACTATATTTCCCAAATTCAACGGTCAAATATTTAACGTTTTCCCCAGAATAACATGGGGTTTTTGAACACTTGCTCGGCCCTACGCTTTCCCGTACCCTACTTTACATCCTTTGCGGAAATCCACGAGTTCTGGCTACTTGGGAACCCAAGCCATTTGAAAATATAAGCCTTCCTGCTAATTACCTTCTCAAATAAATGGATGTATTTTAATTACCTTCTCAAATAAATACATGTCTTTATATTTATTCTTTAACAATTCTTGCTCATAAAATCCTCCTTTGATTATATTGTCATTCTCATCTTTCATAATATGTCACAGGCTTTGCTTTCTTAACTTCTGCCATTGTAAAAAGCTCCCCTGTCCAGTTAGGGGTATATCCTTTACTAAATAGATGTTTATACAGGGTGTTTCAAAAAGAATCATCCGATTTAGAAAAATCATAGCTATTCATCTGTGAATCCGATGTGCTCGAACAATGTACTGTTAGAAAGAGGAAGCTCTGGAGTTTAACGTCGTTTCCGCCAGGTAGCAGTAGCGCGCTTCTGTCAACGCCCAGCTCAGTAGTTGTCAAAATGGCGTCTGCACAACAGAAAGCGTTTTGTGTTATACGGTTTGCTAGATGCGAGTCTGTGATTTCCGCGCAACGTGAATTTCGTACCACATATGGTGTTGATCCTCCTACAGCCCAGAGCATAAGATGGTATAAAGCAATTTAGTGATACAGGCTGTCTCTGTAAAGGCAAATCATCAGGTCGTCCCCGTGTGTCCAATGAAGACGTGGAGCGCATCCGCCAGAGTTTCACCCGTAGCCCGCAAAAATCCACTCGCCGTGCTGGTAGGGAACTTAACATTCCTTCGACATCTGTATGGCATGTTTTGCGCCGCCGTTTGCGTTTTAAACCGTACAGGATTCAATTACTACAAGCTTTGCATGAAGGTGACAAAGTACGACGTGTTCAGTTTTGTGAGTTTATCCAAAGCCAGATGGCAGTAGATGATGAGGAAAATGATGATCGAGATTTGGTATCACGCATAGTGTTTAGTGACGAGGCAACTTTCCATTTGAGTGGAAAAGTTAACCGCCACAATGTGAGAATATGGGGGACCGAGCAACCACACCAAATTGTACAGCATGAGCGAGATTCCCCAAAAGTTAATGTTTTTTGTGCAATCTCACGGAATAAAGTGTATGGTCCCTTTTTCTTTGCTGAGAACACTGTTACGGGAATAACATATCTCGATATGTTAGAAAACTATCTCTTCCCTCAATTGGAAACAGATTCTGATGACTTCATATACCAACAGGACGGTGCCCCACCACACTGGAATCTTCATGTGAGAGAGTTTTTAAATGGTAGGCTTCCTCAAAGATGGATCGGCCGTACTGGACCTAATGATTCCGCGTTAAGTCACTGGCCTCCAAGGTCACCGGACCTTACTGTTTGTGATTTCTTTTTGTGGGGGTTTGTAAAAGACAATGTTTATATCCCTCCCCTTCCAACAACATTGGTTGAACTGAAGAACCGCATTAGAGCAGCCATCGAATCCATCACTCAAGATATGCTAGCTAAGGTGTGGGACGAATTTGAATATCGTATAGACATATGCTGTGCATCTAAAGGGGGCCATATTGAGCACCTGTAAATGGTATGTAAAAAAACTTTATTAGTTGTCCTTTAATATGAAATTAACCTCATGTCCATATGATCATTAGTTTTGAAATTATAAACCTTTAAAATCGGATGATTCTTTTTGAAACACCCTGTATTTGGAAATCCTTACACTATCCCCCACCTTATATCTTGGCTTTTTAACTTGTACTTTAGATGCCAACCTTTCGTGTACATCTTTAGAGTTCTTGGCACTTACTTGGTTAGGCTTCATCCCTATGGACCTATGTACTTCGGGTACATTCTTTATTAATTTTTCTTCGGTATCCCACTCATCGTTATCTAATGTTAATACATTATAATTTGTATCCCACTGTTTTATTATGCTTTTCTCACCTTTTGTTAATATTTGATTAAAACAGCCACATCACTTGGCAATGTTCCTGGTAAAATGTTTCTTAATTGCTTATTTTTACCATCAAACTTAAGACCATCCAATGTTATACTCTGATGTTTTGTTACACAATCATTATCATCGACAGTGGGTTTAACAGGAACTGGTCTTTTATTTCCGAAATCCCAAAATCCTTTACTCTTTGTTGGTACTTGAGAAACATTCACTGCATCACCGCTTTCTTCGCCTTCCCCCAGGTTACTAATTGTATGGTGATTAGCATTCCATTTGTTTTCTTTTACTTCTAAAAATTTATATTTATTATCACCCTTCACAAAGGCACCTTCTTTTCTTATTAAAGTCTGTTGTAAAGTTGGGACTTCATCTAAATTTTCAGTATTCTTAACATTCCCAATCTTTTGATTTTTGGCTTTCCAAATATCTTTCTCCGATTCTAAAAATTTGATATTTATTATCACCCTGTACAAAGGCACCATCATTAAAGTCTGCTCTAATGTGGGTACATCGCTAAACTTTCAGCCCTTTTCACATTAGTAATTTTGCACTTATTATCGTTCCACTTATTACTCTGGGATTCTAAAACCTCATATTTAGTATTACCTTTTACAAAGGGCGCAATCTTTTCTGGTTAACGTCTGGACCAAAGTCGATACATCATCAATTAACTCCCCATTTTTAACACTAGGCCTACCAATTTTATAATTTAAAGCCTTTCAACTATCATCTTTTAGATTCAAAGTAGTTTCTTTAAAACTTCTAGCATTAGGAGGTTTACTATATGGATTATAAACACGATCAAATTTATCTATAAACATCTTTTTATTTAATAAACAATTCCACTTTCTCTCAATTCTTCTATAATAGAATATATCTCATTATCCACTCCAGAATTCCCTGCTTCACGACTTGGCCAAAGCAGTCTTAACCTATCTACAAGCTCATTAGAATCGTCCCAATAAACAGTCTATTTTATTACCTGCCTTAAACCTCCACCAACAGTCTTAAACAGGGGTTTAATTATACCAAGATATTTAGTGTGTTTATTACTTGACATCGCCGCACCTGTTTTATAACCCTCTAAATGTGCATTTTTAGCTTCCAAAATCTCTTTATAATTTTGCAAATCAGCCTGACTATAGTTTACGGGTTCTTTTAAAGTTAACAATTCCCACAGATCCTTTGACCCTTTATAAATTTTAACTCCAACTGTAACATCATCATTGGCAATTTGATCTTCCTGATTCCCAATAACATATGTAATTGCTTCTCGCCTAATACCATATGTGGTGTTCTGTCATACTACTTCTACTAAGGTAGTTTCCTAAATAGTCTGATGCTAAAAGACCAACATCTAATTTGTGCGCCGTCATCTGGGTTATTCTTGGTATTCTAGATGAGTTATTTTCTAAAATCATTGGGAGAACTGGCCTCTCTGTAGTTTTGATGGCTAAATTTTTTAACTCTTGCAAAGGCTCTATTAATGGCTGGAATGTTTGGAACATATCTTCAGCCTCTAGAAATTTACCACGATTAAATGCCCTAAATTTATCTCTTATTTGTTTTGCAGAGTCTACCAATTCTTGTTGAATATTTGTTTTCATTTTATTTACATTTTATTTATCTCATTTTTCAAAGGATTGTACTCAAATACTTTATCGTGTATTATTAAGCAATATGCCTATGAGTTTGAAGGGACATTTTCTGCAGTTTCAATTTCTAATTTGGTATCTACAACCCCCTCTTTGACCGATTAATTCTGCCTAGAACAGTCTTTTACAATTAGGGGATATTTCTTTATAAAGTTAGCTCTGTTAAACATAGGATTGGGAATAGTGTTGTAGTAACTATCTCTAAACCTGACAAACATTTCGTAAGCTTTAGGAGCATCTCCATTTTCAAAGTCGAGATTTAAATCACTATAAGGGTAATACTCAGAGTTTAAAAACACTTTAAGATGTTTCAATTTACAGTGATCAAATTCGTCAGTTCTTTTTGGCGCACTATTGTCCCTACCTGTTTGGAAACCAAATATAATATACCTAGGCTTCTCCAAACTCGAAGGCGTCTTAACTGACCATGTATGTCTCTTGGTTTCGGGGTATGATGGGAGTTCGTGTAGCTCCAAACTTCTAAATGCAATTTGCAAATCTTTATTTTGCAATAACATCTTTTGTAATTGAAGCTTCTCCCCATCAGATGGCATCGACCACTAGATCAATTTAAGTGTAATTTTGGTAATAGGAACGACCCCACTAGTTGGAGCATTAGCTGTTATTAATATGCAATTTAAGTCGTTTTTGGATCTTTTCAACACCAACTCATGTTTAACATTTACTAAAACCTTATTAAAATCCTCAAACACACCCATTAACAGCTCTAATGGGACACAAGTACTAAACTTGCAACTTTTATGGAACTCCTTTAAATTTGTGTCAGAATCAAATGCGATATAGGACAATTTAATGGTGTTATTGAAAAAGCACAATATTTTCATAAGACTGGAAATTCCTGGATTTCTTACAATATATTATTTCTTTACCAGCAACTTCGTATCTAATTTCTTCAAATAAAAATGCAAATGCATTATTTATAAAATGTTCTTTATCGTGATTCTCTATTTCTCCTTTAAGATACAGATAACTCCTACATGGGAGCATTAATAAATCTTGATGATTTATACATATTCGAATTTCATCGGAATTATTTATTGCCAAAGTATTGTGGGGAATATAGAAGTGATTTGTAATTTTAACCACACTATCATCGAATTATAATTTCCCTGTAACGTCTAGAAAATCTTACATTTTTATTTATAGACAATTTTAACTTCAGTCTAATTGATCGCAGAAACCAGGCATTTTGCACACTCAGCCCGTTCTTGTAAATTCTCATATCTTTTTTATATGACAAGTAATTGCAGTTTCTTCTTCATTAAAGTCAATTGGCCTGTCGTGTTGATCTGCAATTGTATTGCAAACAACATCTAAACTTCTCTTATTTACAGGGAAGTATATAATATTTCTTGGGACCTCAATAATTGTGTAGCCGGGAGGGGCTCCTGGATAAAAACTGTGTATGGTGTGTGATTTTTCACCATTTAAATAAGACCCATTCGCAATACATTTTACCCTAATCACATTTACAATATTTATGTTAATTTTATTCACGGATTTAAACGGAACATCGGGATAAGGAAAACTTTTAGATCCCAATAATACAGACCCTAAACACGGTTTTGTAAAATCAAACACATGGCTAAAATGTAATGTGGCTGTCATAGTTTTATTGTCGGCTATAAGTAAAAAGTCTGGGAGTTGCTTTTGAATTTCCTTCGCAAGCTCAAACACTTCGTATGTACCTTCAGTAATTTCAATTACATTTGAGCTTTTTGATCGTAATAATACACATCCTCACCCTCGTCTATAGTTAATTTTGTGTCTTTTAAGTTTATTTAATTTTGGAACTAGCCCTTTGTAAAATATAAGTTTGACTTTTGTATTAATTAAAGCTACTTTATTTTGTATAATAACTTCAACTTTACCATCTAATGCCTGGTTTAATTCATCATTTGTGACCTACCTTTCTGGTGTTGTAATTTTGTTTATTTTGAAATATTTCAAAGAATTTAGAAGATTTTTAACATTAAATATAGAATCATAACTTTGAGAATCTACCAATCGAATTACATAATCACCATTTAATTATATAGGACGAAAGAACACCAACTTTAACTCTGGCTCTGTAACCAAAAATGTTATAGTAAATTAATCAATTTTTTAAACCAAAAATTTTCAGAAATGATAAACATAAAATTCCACAAATGGATCTATTTAATTCTTGTATTTGATTAGTTGTATGGTAAATTTTAGACGGTATAAAATATTTCATTTTTTTGGAGGTTGTATTCCGAATGGGTCAAAATAAATTACGATATCTTTATTTTTATTATATACTGCCCAATGTCACTGTCTAAATTAATCATTCCGCACGCTTTTACTTTTGGTCTTAGATGTTTTAGATTGTTTTTTAGGTACACTCCTCGAAAGTAGGGCACATATCTTGCGGCCTCTAACAGCTGAAAATTGTCCATCTTTGTTATAAAATTTTAATTCCATTCCCATTTCTGCTTTAGCTTTCATCAAATTTGTCACTACGTAAGCCGCTGCTTTTTCGGCCTGATTGGCATCTTTTTTCAGTAACTCTAGTCCAAGCCTGCTCCTCCAATCTCATATCTGCCTTGTTCCGGGTGACTGTATCGGGATTATACATGTAGAATATGTCGTGTTCTTTACAATAAGAGTCTAGCTTATTTTTTGGAGGTACATTTCTGGCTACATTTTCACGTATCTTAGTTCCAGTACCACAATAAGAATATGATGGTATGTAGAGGAGGAAGGGGAGGTAGTTTATATTTAACAAGCTACGGCCTCTACATGGATCTAAGAATAATCCCTTACCTTGGATCTTTTTACACTTTTTCTTTGTCATTTTTATAATATAAAAAATGTAAATTATTCAACAATAGAAAAAATTTAAAATAGAACATTAGTAGAATACACCAAAGATGTAGGGTCTATTTTCAACCAATATTCCATGTGTTATATGTGGCCCCAGTGGACCAGGGGAAACGGTTGTAATTTACAATTTAATTTAAAAAAGGAAGGATTAAAATTTACGAATTTATATATAATATCTAAATTTTTAGAACAAGAAAAATATAATTGAAATTTTTCGTCTGTGTGATGAAGTTAAATTACCCACATATTCAGACTGTGAAATTACACCAAATGACGTTGGAAAACTTTCGATTGTTGTATTTTACGACATAAATAGTCCTAATATTACACCATTTTTCTCAATGGGCAGACACAAAAATTTTACCAATTTTTACTTCTGTCGATCTTACAGTAAAGTAAACAAACATTTACGTGACAATGTTAATTTCCTTATATTATTTAAACAAGACGATTTAAATTTAAAACATGTTTATAACAACTATGTGGGAAACAACTTTTCATTTAAACACTTAGAAATCTCTGCCATCAATGCTGGGATAGGTCTAAATATGGCTTTTTCGTAATAGATAAGGAAAGGAAAATGAATAATGGAAAATACAGTTCTATGTTTGAACAATTTTATAATGACCAAGGGCAAGGGTGTTAATAAACCTCTTGTCATCATCAAAAGAGAGTACCAATTTATTTATCTTTAATGTTTGAAGATGGTGGTTTGTAGATTTAATTCCTGTAACATTCTCATAGTAATCTTCCCCGGTTGCAAGACAGTTGAAGTAATGTTGGTGTCTTAAGAGATGTTTAATCGTAGCATTGTCAGCCCCCTTAGCCCTTTTCACCTCTAGCTCATTTTGATTTTCTTTTTCGTATAACCATTCTAAAGGAATGAAAGAGCATAATTTTGGCCTTAACCCACAATATTTATATATAATTTTACCATTTAATTCGTCTTTAAATTTGCCTGTAACTTTTCTATTTTTATCAGAGTATAAAAAATTATCTTTACTATGTATAGAGGTGTAAAAACAGTCCAATTCACATTGTATTTCCTTGTAAAAGTCCTCTGTAACTATAGAATACATTAGACAAGCTGTGTCTGTCTTTAGGAATTTTTTATTCTTATATTTTGACATGTAATTATAATGGAAATCATACTTTATTACTTTACTGTTATCCAAAATTGTCATTCCTAAATATATTGGTTTTCAAACTTTACAATTAATTAATTTAAATGTACAGCATGCAAATTTTTATCAAACTTTTTGCTACAATCAAATCTTGGTTTTGTACCGTATTTTGTTAATTTAGACTCATCTACAAGATGTATATCACGAAATTTTCGTTGGTTCATAATTGTTCGACCGAAGAGACTATTATTTAACAGTTCGTGGAAATCTTTTTAAAATCATTTTTAGACTGTTTACGCTTTTCAATATTAAAATTATATAGGGTGCAAGCCATTTCGACTGTCTAAATTTTAAAATTATTAGGTATTTTATAACAACCAATCCTAACTCTTCGTATTTTTGTAATGCTTTTTAATGTAAAATATATTTAGCTTTGTCATTTAAATTTGGTATCAATTTTCCATTAATTTTTTCTGGGGCTAGCGGGTAATCATTGTGCAATCCGTGCAAACTTTTATCGTATTTTAAATCAACTTCCAAAATAAATCCAAAGTTTTCATTTTGATTGAATTTATAATCTTTCTCAGTCGTCCAACGGAATCCATCCACGGGCAAAGACTCACACATTGCTGTAGAGTATAGCGAGTTACAGTCTAAGTATACAAGGTGCTTTATTGATTTGGGTCATAATGTTCACTCATGTATTTATTGTTGGCTTTAGCATAGCGTGTGGAAATCATACTGACTCCTCCTCTGATTGCACTTTCTATAAACAAATGCATGACAATATCACGAAATAATTGTAATTTTATGCCGGTCATTCTAAGACATGCCTCCTATGATAGTCCAGGGTGTAATTACATATGAACAGGGTCAAGCTTACAATCCTTTAAACATATATCCCAAAATGTTTCAAACACATCAGCCAATAGCAACACATCTGTTTTAAGATATAAATCGTGATATTCTTTTAAATTATTTATATTAAAATGGGTCCATACGTTTTTAGCATGTTCATAATCTTTGGGAGATATACCATCTTTAGTTAGACTACTGTAAAATGTCTCTATTGGTGGGAGAGACTCTGATAATTTCTCTGGTCCTGATATTTATTCATAAGGAAATTCGCCTTTATGTTGTAGTAGTGGATTGTCCATAAATCTAAATGTATTTAAATTGGAAGCTAATTTGTTTAATGGAAGGGACAGAAAATTGATGGAATCTAAAAACACTAAGTCGTCCACCGAGAATGAAATATACTTTTACATGTCTTTGGCTATGCAATTTAATGTACGATTAAATTTTCCTAAGTGTTGCACTATTAAATGACCATCATAGTTTTTAAGATTGTGGAAGAATACAGGAATTTTCTTAGTTTGTTTATAGTTTAAATTACATGCGCTGTGGGTGGGGCCTCTAAACTCACCTGTTAAGTGACAATGGTCACGGACTTTTTCCCACAGTAACAGCTGGTGGCAGATGTGGCACTGGCTTGCGTTTAGGAATAATGTCTCTTGCTCTGGAGTCATTACAAGGGGAATATATACTGCCATTTGACTTGTAATAAAGTCATAAGTTTTAAATAACTTTTCGAAAAACACGTCCATTACATTTTCACCACTGTATAACTCTTCGGAAATTATTTTAGAATCTCTCACTACGACATATGCAAATCCAGAAGGGGTGTGATTGTTAGAGTTTATAAAGCATTCGAAATCTGTATAAATGACAAAGGGAGCTTTAAGTTGATATTTTTAATTTGTAAATTGTAACGCATCTTTTTTACATTTTGATTCGTTGGGCATCGAAGTTTTTACAATATGTTATGTGACGTTTCAATATATCTTTAGTGTAAAAATGCTGTAAACAGAACTTGCAATAATATTTTCTATTGTTGTGTTTTGTAGACCGTAGCATTAACCTGTCAAAATCACGAATGAAACAATAGTGGGTTGTGCGACCTTGCTGTAAGAGTAACAAATCAATGTGAGTTTTTTTAATTTGGTTTATAATTCTCAATGGAGATATTAATTTTCCTTCAATCCCAAAAACATTTACACTTATATTATTTTGTTTTTATCAATACAAATTTATCAATATTGGATATTTATACGGGATATTTTATATTTGACATATTTAATTCGCTTTCGTAGGGTTCATAGAATGAAACTCGATTTGCATTATCTTTATAATTCCTTGGGTGTAGGGCTACTACTATACACCACAAAAAGCATTTATTATCGCTATTTCTTATGTTTAAAACCGCGCGTTTCGATTGAATATATTGTGGAGTGGGGAGGTGTGATTTTGGATTTAGGGGTTTATACTTGTAAACATGCAGCTACCAGTATTTAGTATGGTCATATATCCATTCACTACCTTGAGCTTGGTACTTAAGCATGGAGGTATCGATCTTTAAAAGCGCTTCTTTAATTTGAGATTTTAAATCTCTGTTCTCATTCGTTATCATCGTCAAAATTCGAATATCAGCAATACATTCTTGGCCAATTATTAAATCACCATTATTGTCCACTGAGTGTTTGATAAACTTTACCCTCCTGATAAGAATCCATTTGATTGGCAGGAGACAAGACTGAAGAGTGTTTAATACTTCCGCAGATTCATCGTTAAAAATATACATCTTATAAGGTCGCTTGTCACAGCTTATGCAGTGGCATTTCTTTTGTAAGTTAACAACCTTTTTACAAACGTTGCATGTATCATTTATTTATAGCATATGTGTTTTAAAATTATTATTATTATCAAATATTTGATGGCATTTTTTACAAATTTTAGGAATAACTTTGTGAATAGTTCAATAATGGCGTAATAAATTACTTCTGTTGGAGTAAGAAGTAAAATAGACTACACAGGTCAACATTTTATGTTGTAATGAGTGTAGAGATGTCATACTCTACTTTTTTATAAACAAAAATTACCATTTTTTATTTAAATATGAGCAAAATTTAAAATATGAAGGTTTTAGACAAAAACACAAATTTGACATTTTTATAAAAACTAAGCCCCTTATCAAAAATCTGGGAAACAGCTTTTTAGATATTTGTATAGAGTAGCTCCAAACCGAATTTGAACCTCATATCTCAATAAACAAAAAACTGGAGGGTTTTTTTGGAAAACCAATATTTTTGATTATTAAGGGAACAAAAAATCCGGACACGCTAGCATGTGGGGGGGTTCTGTTCTACATGTACATTCCAAGTTTCATTAAATCTGGAGCATAAACAACCATATGGGAGCTAATTTTTTAATTTCATATTATCGCTTGTAGCGCGCTGGCGTGTCCCCTAAATTAAAAATTTTCTTCACCAAACAAAGTTTTACATCCATATGTACCTAAATACCAAATTTCAGCCCGATAGCTCTATAAATAACGGAGATAGAATTCAAGGGCAAAATCCAACAAGAAATGTTGGACCAAAAGGGGCCCAAACACTTTTGAAATCTGGAATGGGTGGGGAACCCCCCCCCCCAAACTCATGTTATGGAAGTTTTTAATAATTTCGTTATTTTTTCGATATCTCTTACCGTTTTCGAGATATAAGCGATTTTCGAAAATTGTCTTTTAGCATCCTGTACCGCTCTGCTTCCCCGGTGCCTCCGCTCCCCACGGTGTTTTTTAAGAAACTAAAAAAATCCGAAGTCCAAGAACATGTTATAACAGTTCCAAAAGTCCAAAATAAAAAAGTAGTTCAAGTAAAATTTTCAAAAAAAGTAATTAAAAAATCGTGTAAATATCAAAAGTTAAAGATATTTTAATCAAAAATGAAAAATGTTTGTTTTCAAAATAGCGATTCCCTTTCATCTTCAGAGCTAAGTTATAAGTTATTAGTAAGTTGATTATTTACGTATTAAGGACCACTCTGAATTTTCTAAGTCCAGAGTAAGAAAATTAATATTTTTTAGCTGAAATTATTCTAAGTCTCAAAGTATTTTTCCAACAAATTTTAAGTTGAAAATAGTACCTGCAACTCCGAAGTTCTTCTTGCTGGTGCTGGGGCTGCTAGACGTGAAGTGAGGACCCTAGCCTGCAGCGACTCTTTAAATAGCCGACAATCCACAAAATTAATTTGTAAAATTACGCGGGGAATCCCCGCGGGGAGTACCAGAAAGCACTAGAAACTTCCACAGGGATTCCGCGCGGAGAGTACCAGAAAGCAATAGAAACTTCCATGGGGATTCCCCACGGAGAGTACCAGAAAGCACTAGAAACTTCCATGGGGATTCCCCACGGAGAGTACCAGAAAGCACTAGAAACTTCCATGGGGATTCCCCACGGAGAGTACCAGAAAGCACTAGAAACTTCCATGGGGATTCCCCACGGAGAGTACCAGAAAGCACTAGAAACTTCCATGGGGATTCCCTGGCTAGATGTCATCTCGTGGGTATCATGTGTCGGTCGCTGTGCCCTTGGTGCCGATCTTGCAGAATCACCTTCAAGGTTGATCGTGGCGTTGCGCTAGTGGCAATAACCGAGTGCACTTCTAAGTTGTTTTCATGTGTTGTTTATATAGTGTGGAGTTATTTTTGAACTCGTGGATTTCCGCAAAGGATGTAAAGTAGGGTACGGGAAAGCGTAGGGCCGGGCAAGTGTTCAAAAACCCCATGTTATTCTGGGAAAAACGTTAAATATTTCACCGTTGAACTTGGGAAATGTAGTGTGTACACAGTAGCCTAGAACATATATAAATTTTAAACAAATTCATAAACACCAAAGTTAGTTTTTGACAATTAATTTTAAAAAATATAGGAGACGGATTGGGTTTGAAAAATATTATGTAATATAGGCAAGGGTCAGGCATTAGTAAAGGCCAAAGAGTAAATTTGTATAGGCCGGGATCGGGCAAGTGTCCAAAAACTGATCCCCATAAGAATAACATTGGAAAAAAGTGCCGAAAGTTATGTCATCTTCTCCTATTCTAACTACTGAAAAGCCGTGTAATTTTCTTAGTGCTATTAAGTATGATAAAGACGTAACAAATGTTGTTAGTAACTTATAATAAAAATCAGAAAATCTATACATATTATGCTTTGCTAAAAATTGTAAACGCCTTATGGAACGCTGAGTGTGCGGCATATATCTTAATTCGGCATCAAGTATTTTCTTCTCCTGAGTTTCAATTTGCCAACGACAAGAACCAACCGAAGAATTTGATGAAGTGGTAATATACTCCGTTTGTTTTCGCATGACATCTGAAAGGTGCCCTACAACTCACGGCCGGCCGGACCGCACAGTGCAGGGACATCTACATGACACAGTTTAAAACTATGAAACGTATAAATTTAATATTAAGACCAAATATATTGTAATTTGTTGTATGTTTGTTGAATTATGGGGAAAATGAGTCTTTGCAAGAAGTATAATTATAAAAAAGGATTGACATAATATCTAGAATTTGATTTTTCTAGTAGTATAACCACACTGGGCGCACCAGTGAATACAAACACGGAAACCTGTCAAACCCAACATAATAATTAATGTGAAGTAGGTCAGTTTTGGCCTACTTAACATACCTGCCAAGAGAGAGGGTGTGATTTGAGTGGTCTCCAAATAAATTTAGGTGCCTTTGCGAGTATAATAGAGATTGAGAATGAATTGTTAAAACAGTTTAGCAAAAACGATTTAAAATCTTGGTTTGTGAAATTTATTATTAAAACAGCATGGTAATCTAACATTTTATTCAAATGCATTATGGTCCATAGGTATGTTTTTAACAATACTTTTTAAATGTTAAAAGTTTAGTTTTGATGAATTACGGATATACCAAGAAATTTAGACGAAATAAAATGCATCAACGTTATTGATAAACAATCAGACGTATCAATGTTTTCCACTTCCCTTACGAAAATGGTCTAATAAACTCCAACACTGCTGAAATCCGAACATCGCAATATAAAAAAATTAACGCTTACGCAGAAAATCAAATAATATCAACATCACGAAATCACATGTTTTGGACTGATGCAGGACACTCGTAACGCACATTATGATGCGTCAACGTAGGACAAAATACATAATTCACGTTAACTTTCTAAGAATACTGCCAATAATAAATCAATGGTGGGATTGATCATTTACATCAGTAGTTGCAGCAATTGACGCTCGCTTATTTTTCGTAGAGTTGCATCTGGGGTTTGATTGAGATGGGACGTCAGCGTGTAGGTTCTCAGCGTGACGTCAGATGAACTGACACTAGATTACAAATTGTTGTCGCTTTGTGGCCGATTCGCCAGCGCCAGCTAATAGTATCCAATTAAAAGGCATGCCAGGCACAAAGTAATAATGATTTGTTACGAAACATTTGGCGATCTTGCCTGCTTCCCCCATAAGGTCAATGCTAACTTTGTAGTCCAGTCAAACTAAGACAAAAACCTCAGACAAATTGCTTCAGAAGCGTTGTTGATGGAATTTATATCAAACAATTTTGTATTTTAACACATCCAAAACCCACCAGAATCCGACCATGGGAAAACTCCTAAATCTTGGATTGAAAATAGCGGCTCTTTCCTATACAATATAAAGTAAAATAAAACAATAAATAAGTCGCTCTGTAGTTTTATAAATATCACTGACAGACACTAAAAACTTGGAAAACTCATTGCCACAAACCCGACCTTAAACGGACAATCGAGCCAAAAGTGGCAACCTGGAAAAGATTTGGTTAAAATGTCTTAAGAGAATTTGTAATAAATCTAATTACAACATTTATGAAATTAATTCAACTTAAACCCTACCAACTGTCAGGTTAGTGATCGAGGTCGAAAAACGTATCGATATGCTACAGAATGGCATTGGTTCATTTAAGATAATTCATATTACCCCACAATATCCAATATGCCAATAGCACAGGAATGGCTGTAGAAAATGATTCATTGTCCCTGTAAGTCGAAATGCACAACAAAGTGATGCGGATGGAAACAAAATGGCTTGTCGTTTGCAGCATTTTGCGGGGAGTGTTAGATCAGTGGGTGTGTGTGACAACGTTTCAGTTATTTAAGACATTTACTATGATTATTCAAATGAGTAGCTTTATAATTAGGTCCTTTTTGTGCGTTCAAACTTTTACACTAAGCAAGCAAATAAAGTAAATAATAAAAATACACTTTTTTAACTACAACCTAGCGATTATTTGTATGAAGGCGGGTTTCACAACAGTTGTCACTATCATTAATGTCATTTCCATTATGGGTAATTTGATGTGTCATTATTAGTTTGCCAACGTTCTTAGAACATTACAATTGTATTTCAATTTAAAATCAAGACAAATCTCGTCCTCCTTTTGCAAAAGTCCAATTTCTCTCTGGTTTTCGCAGCAAGGTGGTCTGACCCTGTAAATTCTGCTAAGGAAATACCATTGCAATATGGTTAAAAATGGCGAAAAAGAACAGCTACTAATAATGCGACAAAATATATAAAATATTATTCTTAGTAATTATTATAATCTCGATGAAGCATATTTATAGTTTACAATCAAAATTCACAGTATGATCAAAATCGACTCAAAGGTTTTGTTATACTAAAATAAACTGACACTTAAAATATAAAAAATATAGAAAAGTATAATTTGAAATGTTAAAATCAGATTTATTACAAACTTTCTTAAGGTATTTTAAATTAAAACTTTGACGGGCTGCCATTTTTTGCTCGATTGTCCGTTTAAGGTCGGGTTTGTGGCAATGAGTTCACCTAACCGAGACGTCTAAAATGAGCTATATTATGACCTATGCTTACAGTAAAACTTTCACGACTTCCTATGGGGGTCGTCCCTGAAAAACAATAAAATGGCTAAAACCTATAGTTAATCAAATTGGATTAAGGTCTACCAAGTTTTTAGTGTCTGTTAGAGATATTTATCAAAACTACGGAGCGACTTATTTATTGAATTTTTATACATAATGCATAGGAAAGAGTCGCCATTTTCAATCCAAGATTTGGGGGGTTTCCCATGGTCGGGTTTTGGCGGATTTTGGATTGTTGAAATTCACTATTTTTGGATACAAAATCCATCAAAAACGCTTCTGAAGCAATTTGTTTGAGGTCAAGCCATATTTTTACTGGACTATTAAACCCCCATCCCTCCTCAACGGATTATCCGATATCGTTGCTTTATGGTTAATTTTAACTATCAACAAAATATCTAGCGATTTCAGTGAGCAAAATTTCGATATTAGTAAAAAGTTTTACACCCTTGATTTTTCATGGCTGCAAAAATTGAAAACTCCAAAAAACGAAGCAAAATCATATGGTGCCATCCATGGCATGGTGATGGTGTTTGTGATATTGAAATTCTGCTCACTGAAATCGCTAGGTTTATTTTGCTCTTTTAATGAACTAGATATCCAGATAACCCGTTGAGGTGGGATGGGCTTTGAAATTAAACATTGGTCTTATGGTAGAAGCAGGTAGGAGACTGGAGTCCCCTCTTAAATTTTGGAAAACGAGTTAGTGGACATTTATTTGATGAAATAAAATAGTTTACACTGGCAAATCAAAACATGTTAATGACAGTTTAGCATACAGAATGGTCAGAATGACTGTGGTCGGATTTGTTCTCTAAAGTTGTCTTGTGATTCGATAGTTACGTCCTTTTCTTAGTTTTCGTAGTTGTATTATCAGGTTAATACTTGGGGGCCGAGCTTTGCATGGAGAAGGTCAGGTAGTGTGTTCAATAGGCCTGGTATAATCTTCACCGCGCCCCCTCCCAAGACGAGCTGATTTGCTTCGCTCATTTGCCCCTATTTTCTGCATGTTATTGTTATTCTCGATATTAAAGCTTTATATCCCTTAAATTAATATTTTTGTTACATGCACATTTCATTCATTTTGGATCTGTCCATTCTATATGCAATTTTTCAATGTTTATAGTCGGTGTATTCAAGAAATCACTTGTTAATCCTTCACCATGTATACCCCTAACTGTTACTTTGACAGTTCACTGATTATTTATTCACAGATGTTATGAATCTTTTGTTTTTATGTGAAACACCATAAACCCAGTTTTTAAATTTAACTTCCATATGAACTTTTAAACCGAATTTGAATTTTTCTGAGGTTGAGGTTTTGACTATCGCGTTTTGTAACACAAACCCACCTAATCCTGCAACTTTAACCAAAACCTTTTGCTACATTCCGAGATCAATTTTGCAAACAAATAAACCAATCAAAATTCATTGCCGTTGTATTAGAAAATATGAAATTATGAGAAATTAAAATAAATGTTACTGTCCTGTAACTAGAATTGCAAAGCAAAATAAATATACGAAACAGAAGTTGGTTTGACAAATGAGTTCACCCTATAAACACGGAGAAGCCTCAGGTGATTTCAGGCAGTTCAGACTACAAATTAAAGAACGAAAACTAGACAAAAAACACTTCGCAGATTTCCTGCCATGCTTGTGTGATCATTACGTGAGAACTACAGATTTTAATGGGTTTCCCAGCCTCTTGTAGCGAAGTAAAACACCCAACACAAATTTCGTGTTTTGCGTGTGTATACCTATAAACAACAACGGATAACAAGGTATTACGTTGCGGGGGAAAACTACGAGGTTCTCTTGTACGAATTTGGGTAACAATTTGGAAAAAGAGTGCTGGTAGCATATACATGACATATAGTGATGTACAACTATAGTACATATTGATAGTCTACAGCGATTATGACGTCACGAGCACGAAAACCTGGTGTTCGTCCGGGCGAAAACAGCCCGCGCCCGCGTCGAATGAATGAATGAACGAATGAACATTTGTACACTTAATCCCATGGGCAAAACCCTTCATACGGGTCCGCGTCTAGGGTTTTGCCCAAAGGATTGTACCATGTACTCGTTCAAACGACGCGGGCGCGGGCTGATTACGCTCGGACGACTACCAGTTTTTAGTGCTCAGGATGTCATACAACACAGAAGTTATTGCAGGAATTGCCTGAAGAGATGGACCGTATCCATTATCCCTCCCCCCCCCGCTCACACACACACAACGTATACCAGGTTTCCCGTTTTTGTCTGGATATAGTCACGTCACTAATAGTGTGATTCAAAATCGCAAAATGAAATCGATGTTGAATATTTGTTTCGCTTATGACTGGGAAACCCCATTTTAATGGAATAAAACTACATACATCAAACCACAACTGTCGCACAATAATCACACAAGCATGATGGGAAGTGCGAAGTAATCAAACCACAACTGTCGCACAATAATCACACAAGCATGATGGGAAGTGCGAAGTAATCAAACCACAACTGTCGCACAATGCCCACACAAGTATGATGGGAAGTACGAAGTACATCAAACCACAACTGTCGCACAATAATCACACAAGTATGATGGGAAGTGCGAAGTACATCAAACCACAACTGTCGCACAATAATAACACAAGTATGATGGGAAGTGCGAAGTAATCAAACCACAACTGTCGCACAATGATCACACAAGTATGATGGGAAGTGCGAAGTAATCAAACCACAACTGTCGCACAATGATCACACAAGTATGATGGGAAGTGCGAAGTACATCAAACCACAACTGTCGCACAATGCCCACACAAGTATGATGGGAAGTGCGAAGTACATCAAACCACAACTGTCGCACAATGCCCACACAAGCATGATGGGAAGTGCGAAGTACATCAAACCACAACTGTCGCACAATGATCACACAAGCATGATGGGAAGTGCGAAGTAATCAAACCACAACTGTCGCACAATGCCCACACAAGCATGATGGGAAGTGCGAAGTAATCAAACCACAACTGTCGCACAATGCCCACACAAGCATGATGGGAAGTGCGAAGTACATCAAACCACAACTGTCGCACAATGATCACACAAGCATGATGGGAAGTGCGAAGTAATCAAACCACAACTGTCGCACAATGCCCACACAAGTATAATGGGAAGTGCGAAGTAATCAAACCACAACTGTCGCACAATGCCCACACAAGCATGATGGGAAGTGCGAAGTAATCAAACCACAACTGTCGCACAATGATCACACAAGCATGATGGGAAGTGCGAAGTACATCAAACCACAACTGTCGCACAATAATCACACAAGTATGATAGGAAGTGCGAAGTACATCAAACCACAACTGTCGCACAATAATCACACAAGTATGATGGGAAGTGCGAAGTAATCAAACCACAACTGTCGCACAATGCCCACACAAGCATGATGGGAAGTGCGAAGTAATCAAACCACAACTGTCGCACAATGCCCACACAAGCATGATGGGAAGTGCGAAGTACATCAAACCACAACTGTCGCACAATGATCACACAAGCATGATGGGAAGTGCGAAGTAATCAAACCACAACTGTCGCACAATGCCCACACAAGCATGATGGGAAGTGCGAAGTACATCAAACCACAACTGTCGCACAATGATCACACAAGCATGATGGGAAGTGCGAAGTACATCAAACCACAACTGTCGCACAATGATCACACAAGCATGATGGGAAGTGCGAAGTACTTCAAACCACAACTGTCGCACAATGATCACACAAGCATGATGGGAAGTGCGAAGTAATCAAACCACAACTGTCGCACAATAATCACACAAGTATGATGGGAAGTGCGAAGTACATCAAACCACAACTGTCGCACAATAATCACACAAGTATGATGGGAAGTGCGAAGTAATCAAACCACAACTGTCGCACAATGCCCACACAAGCATGATGGGAAGTGCGAAGTACATCAAACCACAACTGTCGCACAATAATCACACAAGTATGATGGGAAGTGCGAAGTACATCAAACCACAACTGTCGCACAATGATCACACAAGCATGATGGGAAGTGCGAAGTAATCAAACCACAACTGTCGCACAATGCCCACACAAGCATGATGGGAAGTGCGAAGTAATCAAACCACAACTGTCGCACAATGCCCACACAAGCATGATGGGAAGTGCGAAGTAATCAAACCACAACTGTCGCACAATGCCCACACAAGCATGATGGGAAGTGCGAAGTACATCAAACCACAACTGTCGCACAATGATCACACAAGCATGATGGGAAGTGCGAAGTACATCAAACCACAACTGTCGCACAATAATCACACAAGCATGATGGGAAGTGCGAAGTAATCAAACCACAACTGTCGCACAATGCCCACACAAGCATGATGGGAAGTGCGAAGTAATCAAACCACAACTGTCGCACAATGCCCACACAAGCATGATGGGAAGTGCGAAGTAATCAAACCACAACTGTCGCACAATGCCCACACAAGCATGATGGGAAGTGCGAAGTACATCAAACCACAACTGTCGCACAATGCCCACACAAATACGATGGGCTTTACCAAGCTTTACCTTTAAAGGGTATTAATAGTTTCGTATAAGAAAAACGTTCTCCACATCCCCCAATATAGGGTAATTTCGGGGTAACAAAACAAGTTTTAATTTAAGCCCAATCGAATAACACCTCATTTTAAAGGCATTTTAAAGATAAATATTATGTTTTCAATACCGTTGAAATGTAAAGTTATGCGATAGGGCTTAAGAGAGGGCTTGAACGATGGCTTCGTTTAGTTGACTGCATCAGAGCTACAAATGGCGGACATATTGACACTTAATAAGGCAACCATCCATATTAAACTGTTTCTTATAAGGATTTCAATAAAATAAATATTGTTGTTATACCTTCTTTGATTTGTTTGGTATTCAAAGCCAAAACCACACTATTCTTTTGACGCAAACCGTTATTGGCAATCGTGGACAAGTTTTATCGTGGCGCGATACACAACCATAGAGTAAACAACCCCAATCAGTCAGACAAATGTCAATAAATTTTCCGTTGATAATTTGGGGTGTTGGTAATTTTGTTTATCTATTTAGTTTCAATGGTAATACCCTTGACTTATTTGTTCGGACTGTAACTTTTCTGACGCGCCCGTATTTGGTAAAATAAATTATAACATACAGAGAGAGAATAAATGTATAATCATTTAGGAGATTTATTGCTGGGTCATCGAAGATTAAACGTAGACATATAAACATACGACTAATTGGCATTTTTATGCGACGGTTTCAGGAAAGCGATCAAAAGGTCTTTCATAAACACAGGCAATGGGGAGAGAGTGGTTAAACCAGACACACTAAAAAGCTCATGACCCCCGTCATTAAATAGGTATTATTAATACTCTTTGCGAGTCCGGCTTACGCCGGAATAACCTTTGAAATGTTGATTTTATGTGTGGGTTAAGTGATGTTCAGTTATCAGCGAAAAGGTTGCTCGACGTTTCGGAATTTTATTTTTGATTCCGACTTAAGGTGAATACCCAAAACACATAAAAGTTCTTGACAACAAAGCAGGTGTAGCTGAACAGAAATCACAAAAGAATCACAGAATACAACAAGACTGATTCGTAGCTCATTGTATCAACATGGTGGCATATACTGAAAAGAGGTCATGAAGTTTACTTTATCTATAATATTACCTGTAATTAATAGTATAACTGTAATTATTTTATTTTCTTATTTTAAAATGAACGTACACATGCGCAGTACCCAGATTACTGACATGAAAAGGAATAAGGGAACGGAGCCAATCATATAACTACAACATATACGTATTAATATTATTATACAAATAGTTAACACGAGTGATCGTTTTCAAAATAGTCAGCTCTTTTGTTTACTGTACTAAATACTGATATAATATCACTTGTCTTAATTTCCAGGTTCCAAATAAAGTAAAATCCATTTATTTCCAATATTAACAAATTAATGCACACAAATTATATATATTTCGTAACAAAATAGAATTATTTTTGCAACATCCATGCCAAAAACAAGTCTAACATAAGAGCTCTAGGGCTTATTGGTGGTGACGCGTCCTTTACAGATATCTGTGCAACAAATTCATTGCTGTAATTAGTTACATAATTAAAATAAAGAATTAAACAAGATTATGAATGTACTATGTATTATCTATATTCTCTATACAATATTTACTTGTCTAAAAACTAATTGCTGTAAATAATTCGGAAGCTATACAGAACGTTTGTTTTTGCATATACAGGATGTTATTTTAACTTGCATATTTTTTATAAAAAACGAAAAGAGGTATAAATATGCAATTATCGGGAAACGTCTATTCCCATTGGGAGGGAAATGTGTAGATTAAAACTGAGTCCCCCATTCGATCTCCGTCTTCCCCCCACCCAAAACTTTAAAAAGTAAAATAGCAAAGTACCCAGTATGGCAAATCAAATTAAAGAGGACTGAAAGAGAACCGTTTTGGTGGAAAAATAATTAAAATCAGATTATTCGTTATTGATATATTGTGCAGTATTTAAATTAATTATTAAAACTTTCTCTGTTTTTTAACTTCCATATTTTTTACAAACAAAATGTATAAATATGCAATCTGCGGGAAATATTTATTCCCATTGAGGGAAAATTTTTTTATTGAAAGTGAGTTTTTATTCAACCCCCTCTTTCCCCTACTCCAAACTTAAAAAAGTAAAATAACAAAGTATATAGGTTTTATGACATCAAATTAAAAAGCATTTTTTTTAACATGTTGGTGACAAAATATTAAAATCGGATGATTCGTTATTGAGATATTACAATATTTAATCTATTAGGTCAAACCTTCGCTGATTCATCTCTTGCCCTATGTTGGCGGTTGCTTTAAACTCTGTAATGCAAGCAAATCTACTTAAAGGGAATAATAGTCATTTGTTTTTCATGATTAGTAATTATTAATGAGTAATTTAATAGTATGTATTGTTTTAATGACAGAAGAAGCGGCACATTTATTTAAAACTAAGTATTTAAATACTGTACAATATATCAATAACGAATTATGCGATTTGAATTATTTTTTCAACAAAAATATACTTTTTAAATGCTCTTTAATTTGATATGCCATATGGGGTACTTTGCTATTTGACTTTTTTAAGTTTGGGGTGGGGGGAAGCGGGGGGTTGAACGAGGGACTCACTTTTAATATAAATATTTCTCTCCCCCTCATAGGAATAGTTAATTCCCACAAACTCCATATTTATCCTTGTTTTAGTATTTGTAATAGAACAAATATTCAAGTTAAAAAAATGACATGTATCTATATAAAAACAGGATAATTAATGTAATAACTTAGATTAATCGAGATGCTAAAAGTAAAGCAAGATACGTTTGTTGTTAAACTATTTAATGATAGGGTAAATAATTAATCACATTTGGAAAAACATTAAGTTCTGACAATAAAGAAAATATAAATAAATCCCAGGTAAAATTTAATTTATATGGCGGAATGATTTGTCCTGGTTTTTTGTGTATATTATACATTAAATGTAACAATATAACGGCCAATGAACAACAATACGTAAGTAGGAAGGAAGTAATCCGGTATTTAGGTAGTTCCAGATTAGGTTTGTTATTATAATGATCCAGTTTACACTATTGTGTACATTTGCTAATACAGCTGATGAGGCAAATTGTTGTTTCTTCCCAT
Source organism: Allygus modestus (assembly GCA_963675035.1). Taxonomy (NCBI): domain Eukaryota; kingdom Metazoa; phylum Arthropoda; class Insecta; order Hemiptera; family Cicadellidae; genus Allygus; species Allygus modestus. The sequence goes on along the minus strand of OY776113.1, from coordinate 132,360,948 downwards.
AATGCCTTTTGCTTTAAGACATACATTGTTGTTAACTATAAAGTTCAAGGTTCTATAAAATGGGAGTAGGGGGGTTTAGCCGATACCATAGACGGGGGGGGGGTTGGCGGAGAAAAGATTTGCATAATTTATTCCCCGCCCGCAATGTTTTTTTTAATTACCCTAATTAATATTATTATTTTGAATTACCATAATTAATATTCATATTTTTAATTACACTAATTACCCTAATTACCATGAGTAACTAGATTAATTGTGCATAAATCGAAGTAACTAGAGTAATTGCGCATAAATCAGTGTAATTAGACATTTTAACCACCCCCCCCCCCCGGCAGCCACTTTGACCATGACAATGATCGATGATAATGCCTTTGGGACAAAGGACCAACCCCACATTCCCAGATGGAGGGTCAGATTTATTACCCGAGAGCAATCACCATTAAAGGACCCTTCCTCGAATTCCATTATAGGAGGGTTGTTTATTACCCAGTAGGTGGTCTTTAAAAATAGACCATTTCTTCAAATTAATTAGACAAGGGTGTTTTTTTTGTACCGACACCTGCGCTGCAGCTGCGCCAGCCCCATGGGAAACGCTCCGCCTAGAGCTTCACAATCCACAAACCTCATTATGTGTTATTGACATTCTCAGACTGAGGGTTGTTTTTGTCGTAACACCTGCACCGCAGCTGCGTATCATTGGGAACCGATACACCAGGCACTCCCCACCAACCCGCTCCGCGTCTACTCCTGGCTCTTTCTTGCTCTGGACCTCATTACGTATAAACCTATCACAGTTTTACTCCGCTTCTGTGTGTGTTGTTCTGCGGATTGTGTCATGCTTCTTGGATTATTAATCGTAAGTAACATTCATTCTTATTATTATTAGTTGTAATGTACAAAGGATATTAAATTTTATAAATTATTTATAAGAAAGTAATCATTGACTCATGAAGTAATATTCTTTACATACTGTTTTATAATAATAATGACAGAGAACATCTCAATAAGCACTAATGAGGATTAAGTATCGATAATGATCTAAAGAGTAAATATCTAAATGAGTTTTAATGAATATTGTTTTAGATTTCACTATAAAAACTCAATTTTATATTATCTTAAGATAGCAATTTCATGCTAAAACCACTATCATTGTTTAGTCTCCTTTGATATTTACTGCCAGTTTTGTATCATAATAGTTTAGGATTTGAGCCATACCTTTAGGTTTAAACCAGATTTTTTGTTTTTATTTTAAGAGTGTTGGTTTGTACTTTATTTATAAAATACTTTTAATATTTTTATTTCTATTAACATAAAAGAACAATAACATGCATGAATTGCTATCTTTGTTTAGTCTATATTATTCCACACTGTTGAGAGTCAGTTAACAATGTCAAATTTAGATCATTAGTGACTTACCCGGATATTAAATACATAGGATGTTAATTAAGATATGTTAAAACCAAAAATATCATCCTTAATCCCATTTCCTAGTTTCTGTGCCCCCCGCTCCTTTTATTTTTTATTTTTTGTTTTTTTACAAATCTGCATAATTCCTCTACGCTCTGTTTCAGATCATGAACGTCGAGCAACCTTTTTCATGCGCCGTATGCGGTATGGCTTACAAGAGGAAAGACCATCTTGTACGCCACGCGTGTACGGTGCAAGGTGGCGACCAAGTCATCTGTCCTGAGTGTGGATCACGATTCGCCAGGACAGAAGATCTTCGTTGCCACATCATGACGGTTCTCCGCCCTATGCCTCCCCAGCCTCAGAATCCTGCTTTCCTACCCGGCTAGTAATATCATTAATTATTTTCGTAAATTAGAACTTTGAAGGGAGAGCATAAATACTCATTATATGTTATTCTTTAAATCAATATATATATATATATTGATATATACATATATATATATATATATATATATATATATATATATATATATATACATTGAAGGGTTTGTATAATAGATGTACTAATAATCCATATTGGTGATTAAGATGTTGATGCGGTGCTGAGAGTAAACCCCAATTATAAATGTTCAAATAATATGATTCTTCAAATAAATTTATATATATATATTTATATATTGAAAGGGATTATATTAGTTGTTTTTCAGATATTGCTGCACTGCCGAGGTTGCTGCACCCCGCTAACGATCCTGACCTGATTCCCGCCCAGGCACCCAAAAAAGCCACGAGAGGTAAGAATCATTTAGTGGTAGTAGTAGTAGTAGTATTTGTATTTGAAATGGTTTATTTATTTATAACATGAAAAATAACATGTATTACATTAAAGCAAATAATCTTTCAGTGCTAGAAGTGCGTTTTAAATCTTTCAAAGATGAAATAACTTTGTATCACAATAATCATTCAGTATTCATTTTTACTTTTACGTTAATTGTAAAAAACTTGATTTATTTATAACATGTATCACAATAATAAATCAGTATTAATTTTCACTTTTACATTTATTGTAAAAATCTTTATTTACTCATAACGTGTATCACATTAAAGCAAATAATTTTCAGTCCTAGAAATGCGCTTTAAATCTTTCAAGGATGAAATGACATTGTAACACAATAATCATTCAGTATTAATTTTCACTTTTCCATTTAGATTTTTTATATCACTTTAACATTAAATATCCAAATGAATCTCATTAATGTAAATAATCTTTCAGTTTATTACTAAACAACATAGCTAATAGTGGTTTTGTCTCTCTTTCCAGGATTCCCATGTGTCCGATGCTGCAAACCCTTTACGAGGAAGGAAACATTGGCACGACTTATGCGTTACTCATATCGAGGGTGGCAGGAGTGAGCGATCCCAGTGGATCTCGCGGTTGTAGGACCGAGCGGGGCACAGCCACCTTCACCAGCAACGTCATCAACATCGTCGAGAATCACCGGCAGCAGCATTGATCAATACGACGATTCGATGGTGCTACTTGAAGGTTTGACTCCCGAAGGTTTCGAGGAATTCCAAACATCGTTTCTTGGTAGATTGAAATCATACCAATTACTAGAACCCGCAGATAACCACGTTACGTTGCTGTAATTTCTCGGAACCATTCGGGAGTGTGTGGTAACTCTCATGCGTCGCGTACTCGAACAAATCACCGCCATCAAGATAAACATTTGGGTCAACTGTGAGTTCGCGAATGTACATGACGATACTTGTCGAAACTTCAAAACAGAGAACTTCCCCATTTTCCGCACGTCTGATCTCGTTGAAATATGCTCAGATTTCTTTCAGAGCATACTTGCAAAAAAGGAGACGATCCAGATGAAGGGTTCTGGGTAGAGCTTCGTGAGGGTGCTAGATATACAGCGTGTTTGGCGGCGGGTGTGTTTCCGTCACGCTGGAAGACAGCTAGACTGGCGCTCATCAGCAAAGGCAAAGGTGACCCGGAGTCCCCGTCGGCATACAGACCACTCTGTATGTTGGACTCGGCGGGTAAACTCTTTGAGAGGTTGCTGAAACCCAGGTTGAGGTCGGCCGTCGAAGCCGCTGGGGACTTGTCCCCCCGGCAGCACGGCTTTCGGAAGGGCCACTCAACCTTGAATGCCGTGGCTGAAGTCCTGGGCGCCGTCCAGCGGGCTGACACGGCCTGTCATCAGGCCAGGCCGATCGTGCTGCTGGTCACCCTGAGAACGTCCCCATTTTCCACACGTCTGATCTCGTTGAAATATGCTCAGATTTCTTTCAGAGCATACTTGCAGAAAAGGAGACGATCCAGATGAAGGGTTCTGGGTGGAGCTTCGTGAGGGTGCTAGATATACAGCTAAGAGTCAATGTCTACCACCCTCTCGGAGGACGTTCATTCATTCCACTACCACAATATATCGCCATGAAAAAAGGTTCACATTAAAAAAGGTTAATGTGTTCAATGATCAGGATGAACGGTGCTTTGAGTTCTCTATCCTAACGAAGTACATCATTGGTCTGGGTGACAATTGACTAAAACCAATTCATTTCAATGCGGAACTTCGAGCCCGGGTCAATTTGAACTTTGATTGCCTTCGCTTTCCCGTTAAGATAGAGCAAATTTGCACGTTTGAGCGCAACAATTCCGGCGTAAGCGTAAACGTGTACAGTTTGGATAGACAGAAAAATAAGAGGGATGGGCAGTTCCACAACATTGTATATCTGCGTCGTGTGTCAAAACGGGACCTTCCTAATCATTTGTATCTATTGTTCCTGACAAACGAAGACACGACCCATTATACATATGTAAAAGATTTTAACTCGACGAGGTGACAGACTATTCATCTGCAAGAGATGTTTTGCCACGTTCTACAATCGATGTAATGTTTGCGACAACATTAGGTCTGCGAGGGGAGCAACGCCTTGATGAACATAAGCGTTATTGCTATGATCATGTTCCACGTTCAGATCTATCAGAATACGTGGACATAAGATTCCGTCGACCGGAGCGATCGCAACGTAGTAGATTTACTATCTACGCTGACTTTGAGGGCACTCTGTAACAATCAACCAAGAAAAACTTCTCAAACCTCCTCCAACAATTCATCGACCAGCTTGGGATCCTGCGACAAATAGAGGAATAAGAAGAGAAGGGGGAGGGGGACAATGCGATGGCATTGGGTAGACAAATGTCAGGACATTAAATGTCCACACACCATATAGTTTCGCTCACTACATTCGCAACGACAACAGAAGCGCAGAAGAGAGAGCCAACGAATGCAACGAAGACCAGCGACGCGTGACACATTTTCTAAATTGCGCTTGTACAGGGGTAAGGACGCTGGAAAAAATGTCATCAATATGCTGCGGGACGATGTCAAGAAGATTGGTGACATACTATATATAAAATGTCGGCAAGGAAACCACCCGCAGCTTGCAGATCAAGAGGAGGCAGCGTTCCAACAGGAGACCTCTTGCCACATCTGCAGACAAGAGTTTATCCGGGGTGATTTGGATGATTTGAAGGTGCAAGACCACCAACACTCTCCCCAGTACAAGTACAGAGGAGGCGCACATTTCCTGCAACCTTCGCTTCAAAGAGTAGGAAACTGTCAACGTGTACCTCCACAATCTGTCAAACTACAACGCACAATTCATCATCAGGGAGCTCGCAGTTGACAGAGGAGACGTTGATGTGCTAGTAAACACCGAGGAGAAATACATTATATTCTCCAAACGTTTTAAATATCCCGGAGCGGGCCAGTGCTGCTCCATCAAACTCAAATGTGTCGACTCGTACAGATTCCTGCTAATTTCATTAGCGATCAATCTTACCAGTCGACAAGAAGACAATATGCTGAGCTCGATTCACAGACCAGAAAGATTTTGAGTTGCTACAACGTAAGGGAGTATTTCCTTACGAGCACATAAAGTCGCAGGAGGTATTGAATGAAAACGTGTTACCGCCAATTGTAATCCACGGAGATGACGTCAAAGCAGAAGACTATGGACACGCCCAAAGCGTCTGGACCAAGTTCGGTTGTTAAACCCTCGGAGACTATTCAGACATATATCTTCTAACAGACGTCATGCTGTTGTCTGATGTTTTCACGGGTTTTAAAGATATGTGCATGACACTACAACTTGGATCCTGCACATTATCTGACACTACCATCATACGCTTGGGACGTGATGCTGTTCAAGACTGGTGTGGTCCTCGATACCCTACAGGATCGAGACCAATACCTGTTATTTGAGAAGGGTATTCGAGGCGGACTAGTCCGGTGTGTAACCCAACACGTCGCTGCCAATAACAAATATACAATAGGAACATGTGGCGATTGAAACGATCAGGTTGCATCTACAAGAAGAGATGGCGTCGAGAATGATGACGATTCATATTTAATGTATTACGAAGCCAATAATTTGTACGGTTGGGCAATGTCTGAGCCACTCCCCTATGGGGGATTCGAGTGGTTATCACCGGCGGAATGCGACGACTTGAACGTAGAGAGTATGCATGCGGACGGTGAGTACGGATATGTTTTAGAGGTGGATCTTGAGTACCACCAACGCTCCATGATAAACACCGTGATTTACCATTTTGTCCCGAGGTTAGAAGAGCGCCGGCAGACCGACTACCATACACACCAGAAGAACTTCTGATGAGCGGCGCGGGAAGGTCAACAAAACTAATGGCCCCCCGATGGATAAGGAAGGATACGTAATCCACTACCGCTATCTGCAGCAAGCGTTGGCCAATGGATTACGTATTCAACGAATCCACCGGGTAATGTGATTCAAGCAATCGACATGGTTGAAGCCATACGTGACTATGAATACCGAACTGAGACAGCAGGCCAGAAACAAATTTGAGGTGCAGCTGATCAAACTAATGGTCAATGCTGTCTACTGTATGAGTCTCCGAAATGTTCGAAAACATCTAAATTTTTAACTGGCGACCTCCCACAAAATCTGTACGAAGTACGTGGCCAAGGCAAATTTCACCGACCGCATCTGGTACAACGAAAACTTGGCCCTACTTCAAATGGAGAAAGTGCCAGTGGTCTTGAGCAAGCCAGTTTATGTAGGCATGAGCATTTTGGACCACAGCAAACGGTGGATGTATGGCTTCTACTATGACATGGTAGAACGATACCGATTAGACAGGATTAGAATGGCCTACAAGGACACTGATGGAATCATCTACGCTATCCGTACCAGAGACGCCTACCATGACATGCTGCAGAACCTGGACGAATTCAACACCAGCAACTATCCACAGAATCACATCTGCTACAGCGGTCAGAATGACAGGGTTCTGGGGAACTTCAAGTACGAAGCTGGCGGGGTGGTCATTAGTTAATTCATAGGCCTGATGGCGAAGCTATACTGCGTAGTGTATGGCGTAATGACGTGCAGTATTGATAATGGAGATGTCTCTGAAATTGATGCACCACCGTCCACGAAGAAGGCGAAGGGTGTTAATCGCGCCGTAGTGGAAAAAAGTTGACTGTGGGTGACTATGACCAGTGGTTGTTTCAACACACAGTCAAAAGCACTGGTAAAATAAACGCTTTCAGAGCCGTCACCACATTATTTATACCGTTGTGTTGACAAAGTGTTCGTTGGCACCATTTGACGACAAACGTTATGTCGACCTGGAGGATGGTGTCAACACTCTTCTCTGGGGACATTATCTTATACCCCCAGCGGCACCACCATTACAACCTGTACCATTCCTTCCGCCGCCAACTCTACCGTCTTCAAATATTCCACCTACATCATCACCAGCAGTTTTGATGGAGATTGAAGACGACAGTGACTAACTGTGCAGTAGTGAGTGCGCACGCGACGCATGAGAGTAAAGACAAAATGGCGGGGAGACACTTGTGAGCAGTGCGGTTTTAGTTTCAAATGTGTTGTATTCTACTCTCTTTTTTCTATTTATTTTTTTCGAATGTATATATTTGTTATCTTATTCTAGTCATTATTATGTGTTGTAAATAAATCATGTAAGTAATAATACATCTTGTATTTTTCATCATTGATGTTTTTGGTATTAATAAGTCTAGTCAATTGTATTCTTGTTAAATTTTTCCCCCAAACTAGTCTTAAGTTAGTGGATAAACTCACTATCATACTCTGTTTTTTTTTCCTTGAATATGAGTCTTTAAACTAAAGTAAGAGATGAGGAAAATAAAAAGAATATTTTTTATTCTGAGTTCACAATTTATTGAGAAACAGTAATTATTTTGAAAATTCAACTGGCATACATTTGTGCAAATAGTCTGCTGATCAGTGCGTCATTGTGAGCAGTAGAAGAGTCATCAAAGCGCTGAACAAAGTCCATCATATTCATGCCGTAGTGGGTGCGGCAGTACAGGTATATAAGGCAGTAGTGGCCACAGACCAGAGAGTTGTCACTTTGAAGACGATGCTCGTTGTATAGGTAGCGACGAGCGTTGCGTCTCAGGAATCTTTGGTAGAGTTGCAGATGTGGAGGATGACCATAGCTGTAAAATAACTCAATTATTCCTCCTCCTTTTTCAGGTAGAAAGCCACCCACTGAGAGTCATCTTCATTGTGTGGATCAGTGTTCACAATCATAGCAGTAGAATAACTTAGATAAATTATTGAAACTACAGAAATCAGCAGTTCGTATTATGTTAAATTTAAGTCCTGAGACTTCTTGCAGAGAGCATTTTGCATCTCTGGGAATAATTACGGTTTATGGTTTATATATACTTGAAACGGTTTCACATGTAAAGGAAAACTTGGAAAATTGTGTTAAACATAGTCAAATCCATAATTATAATACAAGGAACAAAAATGATTTATTGACAATGGCACACAGGACAAAACTGTTCACAAAACTCCAACCTACAATGGAATAATGCACTACCTCAACAAATAAAAAACATAAATAAGTTTGTAATTTTTCGAAACAAAGTGAAACAGTTAGTCCCTACTAAATTTTTATACTCCCTTGATGAATACTGATTATTCAGGAATTTTGAAATTTAAAGGGTTTTGAGGCTGGGAGATAAATGTTATTTTGAAGGGGTTATTATTATTTTAACATTACTGAGTAATTAAGATTAATTTGTTTTGTACCTTTGACACCATTCTTTGTACTATATGTACTGGTTGAATAAAGAGTTATTTGATTTGATTTGATTAGATGGTGAGATATAATGCGGTAAATGATCAGCAGCATAGACTCCAACATTCAGTACAGGTAGTTTGGACGGATACTTTTGTATCTCTATGGTGTTTATTCTAATGTATCGATATCGTCAGTAGCAGAAGAAGTACTATTTGTAAAACAAAAGCAGGAACTGGTATCATTCACATCATCATCATCATCATCATCGAGGTTTGCAATTAGATGTAACCAACCGCGTAATGTGAACCCAATAGGTTAGGGCACATCGTGTGTGAGCTGTCTTGTGATGGCGACATCGGACTGCACTTATTGATAGTAGATTGTTGGTTGATGATAGCGATCCACAACCAATATCGTTGATAACAATGACAATAGTAGTACAGTGGTCTGTGATAAAATTGTAGCGTACATATTCTTTTTTCTCTGCACCTTTGATATAGATAATCGATCGTTTGGCGATACATGCACGTAACTTTTTCCTCTAGCACATGATACCAAATATCACCTTGACCCCATTCCAATCCGTGACAGTGTTTTGTGAGCTAATACCTTGAACGTAGTTTCTCTTGCGTGAGGAAATCTCGATTGAATGGTGATTTGGCGATATGATGCATTAACAGTGTACCGCTGTCCAATTACAAGACACACACTTCCTTAAGAATGTAGTCATTTGCGTTGTCCTTGGAACATTGAAAATCCAAAATAATTGGTGACGCAACATTTTTACGCGGTACTCTGTGTAAACGATACATCTTGTATGAGTGTTGGTTGCCGACTGATTCTGGTTTAACCACCAAAGTCCACATTTACATTGCGACAACGATCAATTTCAATAACGTTGTCAAATTCTGCATACACTAGACAGTGGACAATCTATTTGAGTGCCGCGTCGAGACCAATCTCCATACGTACACTACCGTTACGCACGAGGTTCCCATGAGTAGTGTCACTTGCTGACAGATCCGGTGTTAGATGGAATGCCATCAGACAAAATCCATCATCGTAATCATCTCTATTTATCAGATTACCAGCATCGCTAAAGTGTATACTAGAGCCTGAAAACATACTGCGTTACGCCATTACGTATTTACCCTTTCCATATTTATAGTGTGGTTGTAGCGGTTTTGACGGCACTTATTCACCATCCACGTAGAGGGAGAAGTAGTTTGTTCTGAAATTTTGGAAATTATATGGATTCTTTTTTAAATCACCCCTATATGATGCGTTAGTGACCAATCCAACAATAATTCGTTTCGGCACTTGATCTAGAAACACATTGTCCAAAGTCTTGTTACTTATTCCAGACGCAAGTGTGAATGTTTTCTATTCCACTCTGGTGATTGGTTATTTTGCCATGCCGGTCTGAAGCGTCGTGCTGTGTGCCAACAGCACAGTTGGGATAACCTTACATCTTCGAATCCAGAGATTCGAATCAAGCATATGCACTTTATTTTCAAGATTATGGGACATAATGGAGAAATTATCTTTTGATCGAATTAATTTAAATCGCAGTTTCACACCATTCAACAGGAACTTGTTCTGATTACACACATCAACATGAGATGACTGACCATATCGATTTCGCAACTTTTATTTGTAATTTTTCGTCTCGCCTTTAGTCCATCATTATCGTCCAGCGTATTGTCCACATGGCCAGCATCGTCTGATTGCCATAGAGCACATGTCAAATGCGATTTCCTAGTATCAAAGCCGTAATTCATCAATGTTTCAATATACGCCCGATACGCATAAGTGTTGTTTTGCGGTGTAATTAGTTTTTGATTCATACACATATCCACTTGACTGAATAACGAATGCAACCAATTGTTGACGGGTCCAACTAATTTCGCTTCTTTGGCATCTGTAATTGCCAATCCTGTCGTTTTGCCAATAGACGCTGTATTTTCCAACTTTGTCTGTGAAAGATCAGTGTATTCTTCACCATTGCCTGGCACTACAAACTCAATGGGCGAATTATCAGTCAAAGTGGGGATTGGTTTTTACTGAACCCATTTACCACTCTCGATCCTGGTCTGCGTAGGCAGCAGGGAGAATACATCCAATTCCGTCTTGACACATTCACAAGACATTTGATGTAGAAACAACATTGCTAGTGTTAATTGAATATATCACGTACAGACGTTCTCTTCATCTTTCTAACTCTCCTCCGCTTGCTACTCTTCTTGGATGACGTCCTTCCTGGAAGGAGTTTCGTCAAAGACTGCGGTGTGACACGAGTGCGTTACTCTTATGCGATACTCTCGCGTTATACTTTCGCGCAGGAGTAATGCATCGGAGTTTTGCGTTATTCTTTCGCGTTGTGTGTCGGTGTTTCGTACGGGAGCCAATGCCACCGCCGCCACTTAGTACGCGTTGATGTTTGCCATCCAGCGAGTGTTGCGTTTCAGTGAGCCGGTAAACTGACTGAAACGATCTTTAGCAGCTTCTTTAGGATCCCACCACGTGGCCATGTCACCCAAGAATGCAACACTAGATTTAAACGCCTCTTTGGCCACAGCCGCAGCTCCTGACTTGAGTAGTGGTGCAATTGTGCGGAACATACCGCCTAGGAAACTGCCCACTCCGTTGCCGTGCTGGTAGTGTGCGCCGCAAAATACTTTATCGATACTGCCGCCAGTCTGAAATTGTTGGCGGCGGTAGTACGCCAAGTAGGGATCGTATGTATTCATTGCTGCGCTCTTTTGAAATGAAGCTTCACATACGACGTCCCAAAGACGAATGATGCTTTTCTACCAGTGTGCTCCCTTAGGTCTATATCGATCGTTTCAAATGCCCTTTTGATAAAAGGCACATAATGAGGACTGGTGAAATAGTCTTATGCACGCCGTGTACATAGTTCTCTATGTCAATATTGATGATCTTCAAAAGTGACGCTGTAGTATCGCCAATCATCTGCGGTTCAATCAGATCACAATACACGTACATGTGTGTCGACAGTCCCATAGACAGATTAGGCGGCCATAATCCTGTGAGGTTATTTGTCAATTCATTTTCGTACGAATCGAAGCCCAACTGAAGAGACGGTGCGTCACTGAAATGTAAATCTGATATACCGTCAACCATTTTCATTATCTTGACTCTGTCCTGCTTTTTATCATACTAAAAGTTTAAATACTGACTCACATCCTTTGTAGTATTGATCATTTTCAATAAATCATTTATGTTCTTGTAATATCCGGGTTTCATCTTTAGCATAATTTGTTCAGTACTAACTATAATAGGAATAGCTGGTAGAATTAGTTTATACTCGAGCCAAATAAAAGCTTCATCACTCACAATCATAAACGAGCATGGATAATGCACGTCGACCAAAGCCATCTCCCATTCGCCATCGGCTTGTAATCGAATTTGTCTCGGCAGATGTGTAGTATCATTGGACACTGTGGTTTTTGGAAAATAATCCTTTGAGCTATTGCTGGGCAATGTTAACAGGAATTGGTTACTAGGCATTTTGAAAATCTTGCATTTTGAATCTAAACTCGTACCCAAGATTTGAACTTGTCTCCGTAACCTTCCCATTTGACGAAACAACGCTTACTGCGACCTCTGCCCTTAGTGCTAAAATTTGATCAAACTTGAACTGATGATCGCTGTATATTGTCACTTTTTGTAATTCGTATTCGTAAAACTGTCCAGCCACTTGTTCACCTTTGAGATCTGCCAAAGTGTACATTGACAGTGGCATAATTGTGTTTACTTGTCACACAACAAACACTTCTTTACTCCAATTAGTTTCGTAACCTTTTGCGAATGTACCTTTCTCCTTAGATATACGTACTGTTGTGCCAACTTTCAGCTTTGGCTTAACACAACGCGGTATCTTATAGTACATGTTGCCATACCTGATACAATATTCGCTTATTGGTAGTAGTCACATCAACTGGGCGTATTCTATTGCCTAGACTCCTGTGCGCGCTGTTATTGCAAGCATTAACCAGTTTGTCCAGCACATCTACATGATGATATGTGTTCTTGTAAGTCAAATCTCGCCACATGCGTGTTTTCAAAGTGCGATTCACACAATCCATTACAGCCGCTTTAACATCTGGATTTTGTGTAGTAACATGGATGATTCCGTATTGTTTGAATAATTTTTTGTCTTAGCACCAGTGAATTCAGTACCTTTGTCAGTTTGTAAACAGCGTGGTGTCTTGGTCGCTTCCGCAAATATCTCCTCGAAAGCGTTGGCCACTTCAGCTCATTCTTTCATCATCAACGCCTTCATATATTGGCGTTTGCTAAACACGTCAATTACAGTCAATAAGTAGTTGGCATCATCATTGTGTTTACTAAGACCACGCATATCATTCAAGTCCGCTTGCCATAGTTCAAATGGACCAAAAACTATGTAAGGATTGTGCGGGAAACGTTTACGTGCTGGTTTGTGCAATGTGTAAGTGTCCTGTGTTTGTAACCATTCACTCACTTTGCGTTTTGAAACTGGTTTTGCAGCTCGCGCTAAAGGAGCTACGCCGCCAAACGACGCTAGTTCGCTCGGATTGTAATACAAACGTTCCATAATAAAAACCTATCCTGTTTATGGTTCCCACTTGTCTAAATTTGAAATCTGGTCTGTTCTATTTTAAAAAAAACTAAACTCCCCTGTCACCGGTGTAGATGTTGCTCTTTTTCCTTTAGCCGATCGTAGTCGATTTATGATTGGTGTTCGCAGTAATGAGTTAGTTGAGCTGTTTGCATCTTCTTCATCATCTGATCTTTTGGTGAATGTTGCTCCAGATTCTGCACTTATTACTTTTAGCGCTCTTATATTATTGACATAGTCCTTTGGCACGTTCATAGCTTTCAATGCATTTAGCACTTCGTGCCATCCTGGAGGTTTGTAATCACGAATACGCAGTTTACTATACAATTTAATATATCCACTAGATTTGATTCTGGGATTTTTCCCCATTAATATAAACTGAATAGCCACCGTCCCAACTGATCAAACTACCGTCGCGTTTCATGAAACGCAAAAGATTGCGGCCGCTAGATCTGTAAGTTTTGGAAATCGTTTCCACAATCTCTTCCACTGGACCACTTCTACAGTGGTATGCATTAGACGACATTTTCATTCCCTCCCGTCTCCACAATTGGTATGTTAATTGGTTGGCGATTATTCTCTGCAATATGTAAGATGCAATTTAACACCTGTTTGTATAATTTCCACTTTTCACTATCATCCATACGTTTGTTATTCAATATTTGTTGCATCTCCGTGTCGAGACTTTTTGCACTGGATAGATTAGTCTGTGTTTTATTAGTAGCATTTGTTTGCAATCGATCAATCAACTCTTGCGGTACAACTACCACCTTCTTTGCGTGCTCCATTTTTGCTAATGATTCGCTAGTTTTTTAAAGTGTAACTTGACACACGGCGTTCCAAAGTGGAATGGCAAATGATGACCTGTGCTATCTCTTAAGTCAATTTCATTCTTGGCAAAAGATCTATTTATAACAGGTACATAATGCGGATCGATGAATGATGTTGATTTATGCAATCCATATACATAGCTATTCGTAGATATATTGATAATTTTCAATAATGGCGCTACTGTATCACCGGCCATCTGTGGTTCGTCTAAATCACAATTAACATCCATGTGTGATGGTAATCGAAGACGAATGGCGTATGGAGTTACATCAAAATTGCTGTCCATAACCCGCTTCACTGCTTTTATATCCACATTTGCTTCCTCTTGAGGTTCTATGTAAATGTCAATTGTTTCATCATTACCGACTGATAAACATGAACAAGGATATTGCGCTTCCACAAGTGTCATTCCCATTCACCAGCGTCCAGTCGAATACCTCTCGGTAAATATGTTATATAATTTGCAACTGTATTTTTCAGATAATATTGCATTGAACTATTACTCGGAAAAGTCAAATAGAATTGATTGTGGATGCCAGTCATTTTTTAACTATTCAACGCTGCCTGTAGTACTGTGCTCAAAAGTAATGGTATTATGAGTCTATCGCCTTTTTGTATTAGATACTTTCGTTTCTTCGCCCAACCTTTGCCTTGTTTCACCAGTCTTCGTAGAGCGCTTTGTGTTTGCTTAACTGACTTTTGCTTTTCTTGGACAGAGGAACGTTACTGCCAAACACGTTATAAGCACATTCGCACACCGAGCTAATACGACTCTTGTCACACACCTTTAACAACGCTTTGCGCTCCTTTGGTGTTGCGTGTATCAAAGCCCTCAGCAGAGCTGCGTCCTTCCGCAAGCACGACATGATTGATACTGAAAAAATTACTTTTTATTTGGAAAGTACACATAATTCGTAGAATCTGGAAATATACAACTTTGTACTCGCATATTCTCGTCTGTTGATTGTTTTAAGTCTATCAGTAGGTATCAGTGTGGATTCCTCGTGGCGTCTGTGTACGCTTCCTCGATGAATTTTGGACTGTCTGGATATATTAGTAGTAGTAAAACAGGGATTGAGGGACAACGAGGATGTACGAGGATGTACGAGATGTACGAGGGGGTACGAGTTCATCGATGATGGGTATGAGGGGTACGAGGGGGTACGAGGCCATTATCCAAGGTCGCAGTTCAATTTCGAGCCAAACGCACCAATTGCCCATCAGCCGCGGTGGCTCAGCGGAAATGTACAAGTCCGACTTTATGTATTCTTAAAAAAATAAATATTCAAAATACAATTCTTCATTTATTTATTTATTTTCACCAAACAGCCTTTAAAAAACGCATTTTCATGTATAAATACCAAAGTTTTGTAAAAATTAAATGTTATAGTCACGATGAAATATTAACCGACTTACAAGTTAAACGCCACTTTCGACTTGAATAATTCGATTTTTATAACTTAAAACTGAATTTTACAACTTTAATCGCTTATATCTCGAAATCTGTAAGAGATATCGCAAAAATAATGAAATTTTTAAGAGAAAATAGAATAGGACTGTTTAGCTATATGGCCTATATGATGACGTAACGTTCGTCTATATGATTCCTGTGGAGTTCGTTTTCAGCCGGACTTAACTATTGACCTTTGCCCGATGCTTAATATCTCCGTTATTATTTGAGCTATCGATTTGAGATTTGGTATGCGGGTTCGCAGTGACTTCTAGTACACGTTAACATGGGAAAATCCCGGATTAGTGGATAAACCTGCACGCTACATGCGTTAATCCAGACTTTACAAAGTGACCTCGCGTTTGGTTACTTAGCGGCGGATTTGTATGAAACTTGGTATGTACGTTAAGGGCACTAAACGCTATCGACTCACGTGTAGGGATTTTTTAAATAAAATTTATATGTAACTTTGATTTTTGTTTCGATTTGTCTAAAACGCTTATTTTTCGCTCGAAATTGGCCTTTGACCTCTCAAATCGACCTAGGAGTCTGTTATCATTTGGCACGCGCCGTTATTGTCAGATTGCGGTCAGAGGTCAGTGGCGCTGTGATATCAAAGCTTCATTGTTTCCAGCGTTACGTAATTTTATTGTTGCTGTTTAGAGGAATAAAAAAAATAAATTCAAATTGTACCTTTAAGGGTGTTAGGTCAAAAAATTAATTTGTAATATATATAATTTTTTTCACATCAGGATGAAAATTAGGAAACAAAATAGATATATATTAAAGAATTCGCATTACTATTAAGGGAGTTATGGGTCTTAAAAGTAGAGATTTTGTCAAATGTTGGGAGAAGGTCAGTAAGAAAACCGTTTGTCCGATTTCAATGAAAATTTGCAGTTGAGAGGGATAAATTCAGGTTATTATTTCTAATATAATTCCATTTCAAAA
This sequence comes from Allygus modestus, assembly GCA_963675035.1. NCBI lineage: Eukaryota > Metazoa > Arthropoda > Insecta > Hemiptera > Cicadellidae > Allygus > Allygus modestus. Next base: position 132,344,556 of record OY776113.1, on the reverse strand, counting down.
TGAAAAAATCAGAAATATATTTTTTACTTAAAAAACTGTTAAAAATACATTAATACAATTGTGTGGTATAAATAATAGATGTAGTTGTGCGGGTCAGTATGATATACATGTTATAATTTGTTTGAAGTTTATATCTTTTTTAGTTTGGTCTGTGACATGCTCCTTTGGTTCTTGGAAATTGCCTTCCGGGGCAGAGTAGGCCAGCCGCACTACGCCTCACTAACACAAACTCACACGCACAGCGCCACCACGCGTGCACCCCACACACGAGCGCGTAGTCCAAGGTCGCGCCGCCCCCTACACTCCCTCCAGCCACACCCTCCACGAGTACCGCGTGTCCGCGTTTTTCAGTTTTTAGAGTATTATGGTATTACTAAACAACTTTTTTATTAGCATATTACGTGTTGTTATTACTTACGGGATGTAATAAAAGACGTCTTACAACACTTAAGATATATTTACACTTATACTGATTCACATACAGACGGTAAACATATATAAAATATGGTATTAGGCACCATCTTTTATTGAAGTATTGCCTAGTACCATCTTTTATATATGTTTACCGTCTGTATGTGAATCAGTATAAATGTAAATATATCTTAAGTGTTGTAAGACGTCTTTTATTACATCCCGTATGGTATTACTGCAACCGTAGCAATTAATGCCTTGTAAGAAATATAGGCATACAAGAAATAGAAAAGCTATTTCGAGTAAAACATTGTTGTGTGAAACAAGTTATAGGCTAGGGCCTACCTGTCATGTAACTGAAGATCCAGCTTCTTCTGAAGATGTATTTAACAAAGTGATAGGAAAGTGTAAATTTACGATTTAATTCAAATTTCGTGGATACATACCTTTCTATAATCAGTTGGACAAGTTAATTTTGCAAAGCAATCAGAAAGACCCTAACTTCCATTTTTGGAGGATATAACAATTACAAATGTTGTGTTTTTAGCTCCCAAAAACGGTAAAAAGAGGTCGGGATGTAAAATTAATGCATATTATATTATATGATTTCAGATTTCAATGTTTTCAGATTTCAATAAAATTGGAATAAATGTATGTTTTTACACTGGTTTTGAGTTTTAAAAGTTTTGTATGTGGAAATTCACAGTTTGGAGTAAACAAAGATAAAATATGAGGATTTTTTACTGAAAATGTACTATATTCAAATCTATTAATCAACCAAATGAATAACAGAGAAAACTTGAACAGGCATAGTAAATGCTTTAACTACTGATATTGAAACAGATTTCCTGAAGCCTTACTGGTAACTTTTTAATATTTTTTATAAATAAACAAAGAGAACCATAAAATCCATTTATTTTCCAAGCATTGTATATTTTTGATTTAAGTATATATGTTTATAAATAAGTAAATAGTACAAATAGGCACTCATTGGTGATAGAACGGGGTCGAATCGCCGATTGTATTCGTAAAATATACGTTACGGTAGTCGTTCGGGCCTATAAAACGGGATCCGGCTTCATTTTTCGCTGGGAAAATGTGGTCCGATTGGGTTCGATTGCCAATTGTTATAATTAATCACGGTTAGATTGTGAATTTTGGCAGATATTGAGGCTCTGTCATCATTTTCAGATTATAAACACGTTGTGGCCGTCAATTTTGGACCTTAGAATGCGAGGAACGGTTGTTTTCGGCAAATATAATGCTGTGAAATTGCCTATTTTGTTTTCCTATTTCCGTGGATAATATGCGGTTCGCTTGCCGCTTCAGGCCAATAAAACGCGGTCTACTATACCAAAAGAATTCAGTAATTTTGGTGTTTTTGAACACAATGTTGCGGCAAAATTTATGTTTTTACCGATAAAACACGGCCTAAAATGTGTTTCGGACGTCGTTTTTGGTAATGAAACACGACCAGGCTTTATATATTACCGAGAAAATGCGGTCCGATTGCCGTTTTTGAGCGATTAAGTACATTTCCGGCATAAAATGCGGTTTGTACTCAATTTTTGGCCGATAACAAAATTTGTAATCGTATTTATGACTCATGTATATAGTCAATGGTAATATGCTGTAAAATGATCGCAAAAATTACCAATTTTGGCTGATAACTACACACGCCCGGTCGGTAAATTTCTCTAAAAACCCAGTTTGACCGTTTTCAGGCTAAAATGCGGCTCGATTGACGTTTTAGACGGCAAAATGAGAATATATTTCTATTTTAGGCCGATAAAATGTGTGACGATATTAGTTTTGGTAAAATCTTCGATTTTGAAGATTCATACTTTGATACTTCCGCTGGCGTGTTATCATTTAAGACGGCCACACACTACCGGACTTTTTCCCGAACAAAACATCGAACCGAGCAGGATTTGGGGTCGAAGGGAGAAAATCCGGTAGTTAGTGGGGCCTCCGAACCAGACATCGAACAAGACTTCGACCAGACATCGAACCGAGCGCTCTCGAGGCGGTTTTTTTAGGAAAGATCAAAGAAAGATCGGTCCGATGTCTTGTTCGGGATCTGGTTCGGGGTTTGAAAGTGTGTGGTACTTCCATATGCTGCTCCGAGCGCCGTCACGAGCCCCGCCGCTAGCGATACGACGACGGTGAGGGTTGCGGTCTTGACTGTTGTCATTTTAGTTTCCACTTCACTAGGTTATGTAAAGTAGTTTGCACGATGGAGGCTGAGGAAAACACTTTGATGTTTATTTCCGAGTACAAAAATCGGCCAGTTTTGTGGGACTTGTCCCATACTTCACTACCACAAAGTGAAGCGGAATAACGCTTGTAAGGAAGTGGGTGAAATCGTGGGAAGGTGGGTGACATGGGTGAAGTGTGTGAAATATACAGAAAAGTACACTGCCAACTTGCACAACGGCAACTAAAGTCGTCCCCACCGTTTTTAACCCGCTCGGTGGTTTTCGCGCTCAACCTGTCCGATCCGATGTCTTGTTCGGGAAGAAGTTCGGAGTGAATTTAGCTACCTTCGTGCCCTGCTCCCTGCTCGATCCGATGTCTTGTTCGAGCAAAGGTCCGGTAGTGTGTGGCCGCCTTAAAATTACGGTTTGGGTATAAACTATTGCGGTTTTCCTTGGCCGATAAACTACGTTTAGGCCTAATTGTCGTTTTCGGTTTAAAAGTTACGGCGACCATGAATTGCGGTCAAACTGCAATTTCTTATCCGAAAAAACCGGTCAAATTGCTGATTTTGGTCAATGAATTCAAGACAGGCGTCTTTTTAGGCCGATAACACACTTGTTGGTCAATAAAACGCTTTTGGCTATTCTTTATGGCCGATCAAATCATTATTGATATGGAATTTTTATCAAATTTCCGGGGGAGTATTCCCGGACCCCCCACCCCTCAGAAGTATTCACCCCCCCCAAAGAAACCGGGCATTTCCCCCCTCCCAATGTGACTCCCTGGATCCGCCCCTAATCGTGCCTGAAATTTACTTTTTAACAGTAAGTAACAAATTTTCTCTTTAGCTTTAACAGCAGACGGATACTAAATTCCAACAATAGCGAAAACTTACATCTAACAAAGGTTAGTATGTTGGTGATTGGAGTAAAATGTCCCATAATTGTATATTCATGGAAAAACTGTTATGGGATAATTCGGGGACATCCTGTACATTTATTTCAGTATCATTACAGTATTTTAATAAATTAATAAGATCGATGTATTATGACTAAATATATTTTTTTAATTGTAATTCTTAAAACTGAAAACCATTTTATATTTATAATTAATGTTTATATAATAAATAATGATATTAGTTTTTAATACAGTCAAGCTATCCTAGCTTATTTAGGCCTAGATAATTCGAACCTCAATAATTAAAATTCAATTTTTTGGATAGTTCGAATTTTATTACCGTGGTCCCTTGAGATTCAAACTATCCGTGTTCCACTGTATTTAAATGTGCTCCCAACTGTGTCAAACATGTTTAATGATAAAATCTGTATAGGCTACAAGAAATGTACTCATCAAAACTATAAAGTGAACGCACTTTAGTCGGCTACATTGAAAGCACATCAGTGGTAAATAGGAAAAAACCCAACCCTACTCAACCAGTCGAGCCGCGAGCCGGGGCCTTGCGCCCCGGACCGACGAAGAACGACTAACGAGTAGAGATGGGCGTTATTTAACATAACAGGATGAATAACAGTGTTGCGGCCGTGGCAACGTTATCGCGGCAACACGTTGCGGAGAACTCCCTGTTATTCTAATAACGTTTCTACACCCGTTGCAGAAAAGTCGCACGGACAACGGGACAACGTAGGTACAATGCCGTTTCCGCAACGTTACCAGAGCAACGATAACTTCGGCAACGAACTGAATAATTATTACTGTTATAAGTTTCAAAACGGGCTTTAAACTACAATTTTTGTTCGATAATTCCCAGTGGCTGCTACTGAGAATTCCTCGATATTGTAATCAAGTTTTGGTTTGAAGTGTTATGGATCTTTACTATAATTAAAAAAATATGCTACAAATTATTTGCACTAATAACCAGTTAGTTGTTATTCATTCTTTAGCAATAGTTAAATTGATTTATGGGTAATTAATTAGAGATGGTTCTAAGCAGACGGTGTCGAAATAGTTTTTAAATAATTAATTTAAGTATTGTATCAGGTAAAAGGTAACACCAACACCATGGAGTGAATCACGCTGCAATAACCTAGCACAGTAATGTAACGTTTAAATAACGTCCTGTCTGTATAACGCCCTACTTACAATTTTGAACAACCGACAACGACAACGTCGACAACTGAACGCCGCAACGCCAGCCGACGGACAACGGTTTTTTAGCGGCAACGAGTTGGCAATCGTTATTCAAATAACAGGTTGCCGCAACACGTTATTGGATAGCTGCGTTATCGTTACAACCGTTGCCGGAAAACAACGATAATTCCCATCTCTACTAACGAGTAGACGGAATGACAGTGCTGCATGGGGGGAGGGGGAGAAATGAGGAGAACGCACTCCTCTCTCCCCCCAACCAGATCACACACTCACAGCACTGCCCGCGTTGTCTTCCTAGCGGCGCGTGGTGGCGACTTGTAGAACTACAAGCCAGACTAGCCTAGTGGCCAAACACCCTTAAAACATCAGTCTTGTACGCACTATTTTGAATTAAATAAGAGATGTTCACCTATATTTTTCTTCCTATCAGATGCCAGTCCCAAATTAGTTCTGTGGAACCAAGGTTTGACCTCAGGCGCCTTTTCTGTTGTGACCTCATTACTCTCAACATCTTTGTCTGGCGATGTTACAGGTAACCCCATGCCTAACTTCTGTTTTGCCGACATCGCTGTCCCTGTAGTCAAAGCTAAAGGTCTCTCGTAAAGACTGGCATCAGGTGCAAAAACGCGATGAAATGTCTTATCCTCTAGTATTTTATCTGCTTCCCATCTATCCTCTGCTCTCTTGTGTTGATATACCATATATCGTGTTCTTTTGCTGCTTCATCAAGAGGATTGTTACCTTTATCACCTCTAGCTAAGCGTTCTTGGAGTTTCGTCCCAGGTCCTAGAAAATTCATACCCGGCGCGTGTAGTTCAAAGGGCAATTTGTTGATAATATCGTTTAAAATTCCAAATCCTTCTATTATTTTCTCGGGTAAAGCAGCCAAACATCGTACCAAATACATCGGGCCATCTGGAAGGTCAACCTGTTGATCGAGAGTGTCCCAGATAAAATTAATAATATCAGTTGCGTAATCTTTGGTGTCATTTTTGTCTTTTATTAAATCAATCACGTATTTCGCAGAAGGTTTCGGTAGAGCAAGCACACATCGCATAATATACTTGTGTCCTTTTGGTTTTGCTATTAATTCTACCAGTATATCGTAAATAAATTGAGCAATACTCAACTTTTCATTATGGAAGTTGTTATTTCCAGCTCTCTCTTCTACTTGTAGGAAATAAAGCCTTTTGATAAGGTCCGCATATTGTGTTATATATTTATTTTCGACTGGATTGTTCGTTTCTTCCAGCAAACCAGATCCCAAAGCTCTCACAATTTCAAGTGTTCTGCTATTTTTTAAGCCGCTTCCCGTCGGTTTTCCGCGTAAATTTTCCAATCGAAGCTCCTCCCACATAGGTTTAATCACTTTTTTCCACTTGTACCCTTGACTGGATTTGGGACGTCCGGACGATGGATCGTTGCTTTGAAATATCGCACCAGAGTCGATTAAAATCGTTTTATAAGCATCTATATCACTTTTCGTATATTGCTCACTCCCAACATCTCCAGACTGTGTTAAAAGTCTCCATAGACCTGGAGTGCCGGTATATCTTTGGTTTGTCTTATCGATAATTATATCATCAATTGAAATAGTGACACTGGAATTTCCTACTTTAAGTTTTCGCTCTCCAATAGCATAGTCAAGACCAAATGTCCTACCGTTAGCTCTGGATAAATATTGTCTCGCCAAGGTGCCCACCTCGGTACCGCTTCTTTCAACGATAGCTTGAATCGATTTAGCTAAACGCATATCGTCATCCTTGTCGGGCAACGGCGTGCTAGCGGCCTCTACTATCGTTTCCTCCTCAAAAATGCCCTTTTGTTGTGGTAAATTCTGTTCCGGAATCATTGTTTCTTTTTCGAAAACGTCTTGTTCTGGCAAATTTTCATCATTTCCCAGTATCATTGTACCTTTTTCAAAGACCTTACGACTGGGCGTACTCATTGCACGCGGTCTAAATAAAATGGATCTGTTCTGTTTACTTCACAGTTCTTTTATCTCTTCATCTTTCTTTTTTAATTCATTTGTCAGTTTTTCCAACGCATTGACAACCGGTTCGCGTTGCCTTTCGATCCCTCATTTCTCATTGAATTCTCGAGTGCGATAATCTTCCGCTTCGGCAATTAGCTTGTCTTGTAATTTATCTATTCGGTTTGCTTCTTCAACTGATATAGGTGTGTTAACGTGTTTTGGCAAAAGTATCATTTCATTTTTAAATTTTACCGGTAATACAACTGGGTGTTTTCTACGAAACTCTACCCTCTCCTCCGCTAGCTCCCTTTGAATTTTCTTTATATCTTCACGCTACCGCTCTTGCATTTTTTCAATTCTTTTAGCCGCTTCGGGTGTCTTTTCGTCAGGCCACATTTCATCTGTCATTTTGTGTTTTTAACTAAAGTATTGACTATATCGCTATCACTAATACTTCTTTTCACCATGTCTAAATATAGATTTTGAAAGTTTATATTCGTATATTTTTAACGAAATTATACTTCACTTTGAATAAATATAATTGAAAATTACAAGTTTAATAAATAATAATAATGAGCGTCTAGACATGCGTCAAACGATTCGTTATAAAGTGCGTCCCTATGAAACTGACGCAAGTCACGCACGTCACGGTATAGCAACCATCGTCGACGCTCGGTAACCGCGATCGTTGTACGGTGCGATCTACCTGACGATGTGCGTGACGTGCGTTGTCAATGACCATTATACATTTGTAGGTGAAAGACCTTAAGCACCCTACAAAAGACCCAAATTCATGTATAATTTATACAAAATATTGGCGGTAATGTATAATTTACACTACATATTGGCGGTGATGAATAATGTATACTACACACTTGGCGGGCTATGCATTTCAAATTCATGTATAATTTACACTACATATTGGCGGGTCTGATTTAAAGACAAGTTTGATTACAAATTCTTATTTTTTGATGATGATAATACATATTTTTAAGTGATAATGACCATTCAAAAGGGGGTAAACGATTCGTTCATGATGTTTGCCTGTAACATCGCCAGGCAAAGATGTTGAGAGTAATGAGGTCACAACAGAAAAGGCGCCTGAGGTCAAACCTTGGTTCCACAGAACTAATTTGGGACTGGCATCAGATAGGAAGAAAAATATAGGTGAACATCTCTTATTTAATTGAAAATAGTGCGTACAAGACTGATTTTTTAAAGGTACAGTTTGAATTTATTTTTTTATTCCTATAAACAGTAACAATACCCCTCATACCCCTCATCGATGAGCTCGTACCCCCTCGTACATCTCGTACATCCTCGTACATCCTCGTTGTCCCTCAATCCCTGTTTTACTACTACTTATATTTGCCTGGCCAAGTACCTAATCTGCACTCTATCTCTAGTATTCTTAAAACACACAATGTAATGTGCATTCAATGAGATGACCGTCTGACCATTTCCTTGGTGAAACAAATGTTGAGTGATGAAAAACACACTAATGTTGCGATGATGACATCCTTTAGTGAAAATATCCACCACACGATTGTCAGACTCACGCATCGTATCATCTATAATCACAAGTATCGGTTCATTACCAGAAAAATCCTCCAAAATTGGCAGTCCTTCTGTGTGGTTAATGTTTAAGTTATTTGAATCTCCTCATCCTCCTCCTCCACCACTACCATAATGCCAGTTTATATTGAAAAATTTTGTGTCACACATTTTTGTAATGTGTTTTATAAATTTTGACACAAATTGTGACTTACCACAACCTGATGGTCCCACCACAATGGCTGAGAAAGGATGTTTCCACATCAAGTTCATGATCATTACTGATCGATAAGTACCACACTCTCAACTTACATGCTATGATGGATTTTTTGGGGTTAATTAGAATAAATACTTGGGTGGTTGTGTTCAGAATGTGGCTATAAATATTAAACTAAAAAACTATCAAAATTATACAAACGATATATAAATTCTTCATGTCTTGCTTTATACAAACTCCAACGGTGTTTATTTAGTCCCTGGTCTGGCGCTGTGTTTCAGCAGGTGGAGACGCTCTCCACAACCGCTATTGTATCTTTCGATGTCGATGTCGCTCACCACTAGGTTGAAACGTCGAGGTAGGTATACACGTAGGTAGAAGTCATCACTGATCTGCCGCTCCAGGATGACGATGACAGTCTCACCAAATAGTGTAGTGATGCACTCAGTTGTATTGATGAGTAAGCCACATTCCTCATGGAGATCTCGGATCCTGCTGTAGATTGGAGAATCAGATTTGCAATTGATGAGTGCAGTTCTCAGGTCAATAGCTTCGTCGGTGACGACTCCACTCACTTTCTCGGAAGCGTTCATGATGCTAGAAGTAGGAGGATGTGGACTAGACGCGAAGGTGGCTGGAAATGATGCTCATCGTGCCGTGCCCTCACCTTATAACCGGCAAGTGCTACCATTTTGTCCACAGGTGTTCGTCGCAGCTGCTCAGCAAAAAACAGACAGGTATAGACTCGAATGCAGCCGCGCAGGTGTTCACACAAAAAACCGACGCGTCGCTGTTTGGGAATGCAGCTGCTCTAATTGATTGATGACGCAGCTCGTTTCTTACGGACTGCTCGCTTCTTCGGTTTTGGCGGCTGTGAAACTGTACTGCGTTGTGTAACAGTTTTGAGTTAATCCTGTAATTTTTGGTACTCCTGATGATTTATCAATCCACATATTTTCCACTTTATCAACTAATTGTGTAACACTTTCGTGCATTTCACCATCATTGTCCAAAAATAATCCGCACATGTACAGTACATCTGTACTATCGTATAATTCAATTAATAGTATTTGTCTTTTGTTTCTCGGGTTTTGATCTGCAAATGTATTACCATCTTCCTGCCACGAAACTATGGGACAATCATCTTATGGTTTCGGCACCCATCCTGTTTCTTGGTTTCAATTCGATGGTATTTGGTCTCTTTCGCTTCTTGCTGACAGTTGTTGTTTTTACAGATGACGTCTGAGGTGGTGTTGTCGTCAATGAATGATCACCAGCATTATTGTTCATAATCTCAATCTCATCAATAAATGATTTGATATAATCGTCCGCAGAAACGTAAGCATTCAAGTCTGAACCGTGCGACTTCTACCGTGCTACTGACTGGTGTTGTGTCTGGTCACCCTCGAAGTAAACTGTGTGCACTCGTTGTGACACATCTTGTTGCAACAGTCCAGACGTTTAATTTTTTCTTCCAACATTAGTTCCAATGGTCTACGGAATCTCATTTCATCTACCGCAATTTGAGTCCATGTTAACTGCTGCACATCCACAGTCGGTTCGTATGTGTAATGGCTATTTAGATTTTCATTAAATTGAACAGACTTTTTAGCTTTTCCTTCATGATCTCCGTAATGCTCACCTGATTCTAGTCCAAGATGTGTCTCTCGCTCTATCTTACACCAACTTGATTGCTAAATTTTCACATAGTGTAAGACCTTTAAAATAACGTATCTTGGTCATTGATGCTTTGATCACTCTTCTTGCATCACCATCCATTGTACAGTAATTTTCAATTACATAAACTCTTTAAAACAATGAGTTCAAAAAAACTGCACATCAAGACAGTTTGAGCTCCAAAACAACATTGAATGGCGGTACGATGCTATTTGGAGTGGTCTAGAGTGTTCTATGATGTGACTAATGATTCTAGACATATCGAGTTGAAAAAATCGAAAAATAAATCGGGGGGATTTAAAAAAATTTCTAATTACATTGATTCATGCGCAATTACTCTACTTACATCGATTTTTGTGCAATTACTCTAGTTACATCCATTTATTTGCAATTACTCTAGTTACTTATGGTAATTCGTGTAATTCCTGGTATCTGGACAATGGTCTCTGTTAACGATCCCCGGGTGGGACGTAAAACTGACCCGATGTTTGGGGTGCAAGTGTGTGTGCCATCAATCAAGACTCATATAATGAAATTCTGAAAAGGTTCCATTGTTAATGATCCCCCGCTGGGCAATAAATACAACCCCTGTCAAAGCTCCAATAAAAACATAGTTATGGTCGTGGGTATATGTTGTTGGTTCACACAATGCAGCTGTTAAAATAAAAAAAAGTTTCTCCCATCATTTAAACTCAGCCATTCTGGGCTTCAGTTCAGATATAACAGCAGAGCGACAATGTGCACCAACGATGCTGTCATGATTCAAACGTTGGACGTTGTGGAGGCGGTTTATTTTAATCATCGTGCAATCAATGAAATTAGGGCACAGTTGGATGAGGCAAGGGTGTATGCCTTTACAAAATGGTGTGGGCAACCGCGATGTCCATAAGAATGGGCTGAACATAATACAGATTGGCGCCTGGTGGATGACTTTGATGATGAGTTGGCAATTGCGGAGAAGGCGGAATATCATAAGAAGCAAGACGCAGAGATGTTGGCTGCTGCTGTGGTCAATGATTCCGAGATGGAGAAATAAAACATGTCGCGCCAGTTTCTCGCATGTAACTGGACTGTAACCCCAGTTACATTGCACAGGTAAACGATTTTTTCAAGACCACTCATAACAGGCCTTTGTCAAGGCCACTTAAGACTTGAAGTTAGGGACAGTTATGAAATGTATAATTGAAGAATGACTCTGTTTTTTTTTGGGGGGGGCAAAAAAATTGATTTGTCTAATACAATATATTGTTAAAAGTATAAGACAATCTTCGAGTATTAGGAAAGATTCCCTTCTGTCCCTAACTTGAAAAGCTTTTGTGGCCTTGATAAAGGCCTTTTATGATGTCAATCTGATAAAGAATTACTCTTCGTCATTGCTCTCATTGCCGGAGTCAACGTCGGACTCCGCAACCACTACCTCCACTACAGTTGTTGTTATGTTCGGCAAGTTTAATTCATACAGATCAACCATTAATGAACAAATTCGATCGTAGATCTGCTCATTCATAAAAAATCACGTCTTAAGCGCCAAACATCGAACTGATCAGTTCTCGTTCCCTCTATTGTAATGTAGTCTAAATTTACGTTGCCGTGTAAAATCTGCCTTTCCAATTGTATAACATGGTTCAGGAACAGAGATAAAGCCTGATCGTCGTCATAGTGTGGAGGTAGAATGAGCTAAAAGAGCTGTGGCAAATGTTTGGATATATGTTTGTGGTGGGGGTAGTTTTTTGTGGGGGGTGCAGCACAGGCGATCTAGCGTGCTGCATTATATTCCATAGCAATAAAAACAACCCCACGTCTGGGAATGTTGGGATGAATTCGCAACGCAGATGCGTCGTAAATCAACGCTACTATAATGGCATTCTGACAAGGGTCTTTTGTTAACGAAATTACAAGGTAATAAAAACAACCCCACGTCTGGGAATGTTGGGGTGGCTCCTTTGTCGGTATATTATTATCATAAATCGCTGTCAGAGAAGGGTCCATTGTTAAAAACCGCCCGCAGGGTAATAAACAACCCTCATATAATGGAATTCGGAGAGGGGTCCTTTAATGGTGATTGCTATCGGGAAATAAATCCGTCTGGGAATGTGGGGTGGGTCCTTTGTCCCAAAGACATTATCGTAAAGCACTGTCATGGTCGTCGGGTGGGGGGGGGGTTTGAAAAATGTCTGATTACATTGATTTATGTGAAATTATTCTAGTTACATGGATTTATGCACAATACTCTAGTTACTTAGGGTAATTATGGTAATTAGTGTAATTAGGGTAATTGGGATGATTAGGGTAATTAGTGTAATTAAAAATATGAACATTAATTAGGGTAATTAAAAATATGAATATTAATTAGGGTAATTAAAAAAATTGCGGGGGGATAGATCATGCAAATTTTTCCTCCGCCACCCGCGACCCATGGTATCGGCTAAACCCCCCTACTAATGGGTCAGGCCTCTCAACTTTGTAAACAAATTACGGTCGTGTATATTTTTTGCAAACACCAGGGTATAATAGCAGGATTTTTAAGGAACTACATAACTTAATTGAACCAATTAACCAATTGTTATTATAAGCTTGATATGTGAATATGAAGAGGTCGAGACGTAGATTTGCAGATATTCCTTGTCATTTACATCCATTTTCAGGGCTTCTCCCCACAGGCTTTAAAATGTGAGTCTGTCGGAAGAATATCAATCAACTGAACTATACATTCAACACCTGCTGATATTGAGACCAAACACAGCACAACTGCAAGAACAGATGTTTCAATCATACTGCAAATAAATTGACACCTGGAAAAACAACTTAACATGTATGATAAGTTGTGACTGTTTAAATATTTTATTGCAGCAAAGCTTTAGTGATTACATCTTATATATTTCGAAACATAAGTAAATACGTTAAGTCGATTTGGGCGACGGGGCCATTTTGTTCTATAGAAGCAGTGACGGTGTTTTAATCAGTAGTTATATTTTGCGCAATTTGATCCAATTGTATTGATATCGTACAAGCTCAGTGATAAGACATTCTACCCAGCCCCTGGGTCTTACATGGGAGACATCCGACCCCCAACCCCTCACGTTGTGACTAGCAGTTCTCAGCAGTCAAACTGACACGCTTTGGACCTAGCTACTGGGTTTCAAACCATGGAGTTCTGGTTTGAAAAACTGTGGTAGTAATTGATTATGTAACTGATTACACCGTTAACTTGTGCAGGTAAATAGAAAGTTAAACTCGGAAAGAAGTAAATTTTGATATCGGATATGCGCGAGCGAATTGGTAGCGCCGGTACCTTTAAACTGTATTTTAAAGTAGGGTTTGACACCAAGAATATCAGAAAATTTTATATTTTGGAAAAAGTTTAAATATATCTGTTGAAATAAGATTTAAAAGTGACAACATATTTAAAAACTCCCCTACTTCGTAAGCCTATGGTGTCACAATTTGTTCCTTTAATTTTTGTTATGTTTGTTTTAACTTTGACGAAAATCACGGATATGTGACCTTAGTATTTAATGTCAAGAAGTGGCTGATGATGACTCGTAATTGAGTTGAAACCGGTTCCACTAGAGGAACAAATTGTGACACCGTAGGCTGAAGAAGTAGGTGGCTTTGAAAGACAACACATTTAAATTGTTTAAAGGTAAGTAATTAAATATATTAAATTAAGAAACAAACCATCCCTTATTTGTACTCCGGAAGTTCTAGTGAACAAATATAATTTTATACTTATTAATTCTGCAACCCCCACTATTAATGCTCTGCCTAAGGAGTCGGCATATACCTAGACCCAGCGTTAAACTAAGTGTCATAAATAAAAATTCCGATATAAAATAAAGAAGATCAGAACTTCTGAGACTCAAAAAGGTTTGAATTAAGTACACAAAAAACGCAATTCTGCTGCTTAAATTCAGAGGAGGGAAGGTTTATTGAAGATTGATATTAATAGTTTTATTTTGTTGTATTCATAACCCTTTAAAACTACCTGTAAAAACATTTGTCTAACACATTTACATATATTTTTACCATTTACAACAATTTAATTTTTATGTTTTTACTACAAAAAGTATCCCGTTATATCGCCTGTTTTATATTTCGTAGAATTTTTTTGAACAGTATTCGGATTATTCAAAAGTTTAAAGCGAGGTTTGTGTATAGTTATAGCATTAGTTTATCTTAAATAACGTCTATGTTCATCTTCCCAATAAAAGAATGTGGTAATCCCAAACAGCTTGACGTAGGATTAAATGGTGAAACGAACTGAGCAAATACAACTTACACAATAATAACATTATATATATATATATATATAAAATGTATGCATATACATACTAAACAAGACTAATTTTAATTTCTAAACCCAACACGTCATCCTTAACACTTTAATCGAAATTGTTAATTGAAGCCACACTTCAAGAACAAAAATACCTAGCGATTCCAGAGAGTGAAGTCTTAACTTTACAAAGTGTTATCTCATAACAATTCGCAAATATTAAATTATCGAAATGTTATTATCACTGATGTCAAAATTCTGCTCTCTGGAACCGCCAAGTATTATTCATCAAAAGGAGTCATGAATCTATCAAGCGAATTTCGGATAATCCGTCGTGGAGGATAACGCTAGTAGGGCAAACGTTAATATTGGTCTTATGGAAGAAGTAACTAGACACGTGAAATCTGTTGGGACTGGAGCATGGAGTTCTGTACTGTGCTGCAACTGTTGTTATTGCCCCCTCGGCCCTCACTTGTCAGGTGAGGCGAGCGCAACGTGACGTCACATCGTACGATCCTCTCCTCTATCTCTCTCTCTCTCTCTCTCTCTCTCTCTCTCTCTCTCTCTCTCTCTCTTTCTCTCTCTCTCTCACCTCACGTGATATCTCGCCACGTAGTAGTGGTACTATTCATAATACGAGTCCAATATTTACGTTGCGCCGTAGGTCGGCCAAGGTATTACGGTATTTAAGACAACAAAATAAAAACTGCTAGCAGGAATACCCAGAGACAAGATCGGGAAACCCCTTCAGCGTCAGTGAGTGAATTTGTATGTCATCCAACACCCCCTGACCCCTGCCACCACTGCCACCCTGACGTCACGGGGTTCCCCTCCCCCTCCTCTCAATGACACTTTTTTATGCAGATTTGCCAACCTAACCTATTAAATTGTTTACACAGTGTCGCCAATCTAACTTTTATTTGTGCTGTGTTGCCTCCCAAAATTCCGTCACGCTATTATATGTTTTGTTACGCAATATTACATCACTTTATTACATGAATATATTTTACGTTTCGTAAATTTACGTCACGCAAAGTACCATCGGGCAAAATAAAAAAGTACTGCCATGAAGCATATCAGCGTACTTATTAACTATACAAATACAGTACAAATGCATACAAATTCGGTAAGAGAAAGTGTCATTAGATTAAAAGGACCTTATATACACTGCATATTAAAAGGAAGTCATCTTAATTTTCCCTAATATTAAAAACAGCGTAAGGCACATACCACGCGACATCATTAGTATGGGGCCACAGACCATTGAGGAAAGACAGTTGATCATGGCTGTTTACAAACTCCACAACTTTATAAAAGTGTGCAAAACATTGTTTACGTAAATCGAGTATTCCAGTGTTTCGAATTCCTCTCTGACGTCTACCAGTTTTTGATATACACCCTGCAAAACTTTTGGCTTTGGCACTTGTGTTATATACTGTTAGAAACATTATATCCTATACAGTAGTATCCTAGTAGTAGTAGTACATCTCTATAGTGCCTCAGGTAAATGTGTAGGTCTACTCTGACATAAAATGTTTAACCTAAGTTTAAGATTTACCTATATGATAATAGTTTGATTGATAATGATTGTGATTATTTGTTTATACATTTCGTTACTTAGAACTATTGCGATAATTCGTTGCTCCAACGTTTACGAAAGTGTCTTGCATCTAGCAACTGCGACAGTAAACGGTACTATGTTACTTGCAAGTATGAAATGAAGCTTTGTTTCAAGTGAGAAGTGATCTTTGAGTTGTCAATGTTCATAAGTTACGTTATTTTGCGTCTTTTAAAAATTGTCTGTATCCTTTCCAGTCTGCCTCGCTGTTTTCTCTCGAGGTTTACGTTCTGCACGAGGCAACGGTTAGTAGTGGACAACTCTTACAGTTGTGTAAAGCCGCGTTTACACGTCGGATAGCTAACAAATGTTACAGTACCAACTTTTTTGTAAGAGCATATTCTCTCTCAGAGTAATGATGGGATGATGTCTGCTATTTTTGTTGATAACAGAATTTACTAGCAAAAATGTTAGTATAACATTAAGTTTTGTATGGATGTTGTTCTCGCTGCAGCTGTGCCTGTGTTATTTTAGCAAAACAGGAGACCTAGGAGATTTTGGGTGAAACCTTCTTTGAAGGCTGAAGGGAAGAGATAGGTAGGTGTAGTGGCAGTGATAAGCTAAGAGACTTAGAAGAATATGACCTCGTCCTTTGTTTTGAGAGCTGCAATGTAACGGTAGTTTCAACAAAATTTTCCCGAGGTGTGAAAAACACAAAAACAGCAGGCCAAAAACAAAAAACAGGAATACAGAGACAAAACCTCACCTGACAACTACTGGCGCAGCTCGACTAAACTGAAAGGAAATGGGGGGGGGGGTAAATGTTGCTAAAATTACAGTTCATTGTGTCCAAAAAGAGTAACATCTTCTGTGCATTCTGTCTAAAACAATATAATGATCATAAAATATGCTGTTCATTGTGTCCTAAAGAGATGCTTGGTCATTGTATCCAAAAGTAAAGACAAAACAGAAAACGCTGTTTAATATAATTTGTACAGAATATAAATTTAATATAAATATTTTGGATAGAATGGACAGGTATTATTTAAAAATATAAAATACATCTGTTCATTCTGTCCAAGTTAATTCGGTCCAAATTATATTAACTATGTTTCCTGTTTTTACTTTACTTTGGACACAATGACCACCTTCTCTTTTGGACAGAATGTACAGTGTATTTTATAATTATTCTTTAGTTTTGGACAGAATGCAAAGTATAAATTGAACAGAATGTGCAGGAAAAATTATTATTTTTGGACACTGCAATGAACAGATACTTTACTTTTGGACAGAATGACCCTTGGACACAATGATACACCATCCAACACGCTCGGTAACACATTCGAAAATATCAAAGAATGTTAGCAGATTTTACCGAAATACCGACACTTGGTAGATAGCAAAATTCGTTTTATTCGTATATTTGTTGATAACATGGATTGTTACCAACACATCAGAGGTGTTTTCTAAAATGTTATCAACAAATGTTAGCAACACTGTTGATAGCTGCGGTGTAACCATGGAGGCAGTATAGACGTCATAGTACCCCGGGTGTTGTGCGGGGAGCGTACCATGAACGTAATGATTACTCCATGGGTGTAACACCAGCACGGGTTCTTTGCCTCGTTTGTCATCGAAGTATTCCAATATACACTTATATATAAACTTTGAAGAAAAAACAAACTTTTCTTTTGATCATTGAGTGTAATCAGCATGAGATTACCGATAAATGGATGTCACTTTTGTGGATGCTGCAAAGGTTCGATTCTTTGTTTGCCTTAATGAATTACCTAAACGTTTGTTCTCTTTGAGTATTCAACCGCTTTATCTTGTTGAATCGGTTGTCATTGCGAATGACCAGCGCGTGGGCGTGAATGACAACTGTATGAGAGATGCACGTGTCTTTACCTCGACTCGTCGCGGCGTCGTTTGGCATCGCCATGAGATACCAATTAGTGGATATCGTCTTACAAGCCTTTACCCAATGAATACAGAGTCGTTTTACCTCAAAACAGCAATTTACCTGTAGATGCACAGTGCACAAGACTCGTTGATCTTGTTTGATGAGTTTTAATATACAGTAGTTACAGTATAAACTCGCTAACATGACCCTCAATAGCACGACTTCCTCGATAACACGTGCATTTTCACAATCCCATAACACTTAAAGTTAAATGTACTTCTATAGTACAACTATAAACCTCAATAGCACACCTGTTGTCCTAATTAAGATCGCAATTATAACCCTCTATAACTCGTATTTTTGTGACATCAAACCTTTATAGCACGACTTCAACCTCAGTAGTGCGTCGTTTTACATAATGGAACCTTTATGTATAGCACGAGTTAAATCTAAAAGTCGCGCGACTTATCTGTCACAAATGATGTAAGAGGGTGGGAGCGGCACCCCTGTCAAACTGGTTCGGTGATCTGAGTCCAATTACTTTTATTAGAATAATAATAAATGTATTTTTTAAAACGAAACGTGTTAGCAAGAGTTGATCCGAAACGCACTTGCAATAAAGGGGTTTTAGAGAAACCAGTAACCTTCATAACACGACTTTTAGTCTACACGACCTTGTTAACGCGAACCAAGAGTCCAGGGGCCGGATCCAGAGAGGGGGCACTAGGGGCAATTGCCCCCCCCCCTCCCGAGATTTTTATTTTTATGGTAAAATTTACCATTATCAATTTTTAATTAAATTGGTTTTCAACTGTCTATATTAGACTCAAACATAAGAAACAAATATATATTTTTCTGATTTAAAATTAGTTTCCTTCGGTAGAATATAATATAATACTTCTTTATTATAGTATGTATGTTTATAAATGTCGTGACTATAGTTCGATTATCGAAAGAAAGTGACTGGCGGAGCGGCCGCGCGGCCGGCGACGAAACATTATATGAAAACGTAAAACAAAGGGTTAGACATTTCCAATAAACGTAATTTAAATATTCAGTTAAAGGCGTTTATAGTACATTTTCCAAATATTTTGAATCTTATTCCGATGAATTTATATTGATAGTTATATCCTTTTAACACGAATTAAGACTTTTTTATTGTAATTCATGTTTAAAAAAAATATAACTATTAATATAAACTCATAGGAATAAGATAACAAATATTTGAAAAATGTGCTATACACGTCTTTAACTGAATATTTAAAAAACGTTTATTGGAAATTTCTTAGCCTTTATTTCACGTTTCCATGAGGTTATGAAATAGATTTCCGGTCTCCGCGCGGCCGCTCCGCCAGTGACTTTCTTTCGATAATCGGACTAAGTAGTCCATAAAGCAAATTGATGGAAGTGGAAAATTTTATCCTAAGTGGGAATTTTGAGGTTTTGTTTTGGCAGCATTGATCCCGTTTCCCGCCTTTGCCTGGTGCATACGAGACGGCTGTCAACGGCAAAAAACATTTCAGAATAAGGAAAACAGTAAACGATCAGTGAACCATGGATGGTAATAACGAAAAGTAGTTTTAAGATGCTAAGCCTAAACAATCATTTGAGTTTTGTTCTTCACTGCTGATAATGTTATCTTTACAATGACGAGATATCTACGGTGTATTTTTGAAAGTAATAATTTTAAAAGTAACACGTTACAAATTCTTATAAATAAAAATGTATAAACTAAAACTTAATTTTATTCCACTCAAAATGAAAACACACGATATTCTGGACTGCCATTCAGTGTAAAGTAAGGTATACGTAGAAGGGGGATTAATAAATTATTTAATCTTCAAACACTTTAAAATAAAATTATTTATTAAAAAACTTGATATTGATATCTGTATGGAAAACAGTAGGAATAAATTGCAGATTTCATCATTTTACAGTCTACTAGCTGTTACCCGGCAGACGTTGTCATGACTTTGAATATTACCAACTAAAACCAATATCACCAAGATCACCCATTCAAGTAAACATGTCGTTAGCTTTTATGTAAACAATATATTTCCATAAGGTTTATATGGGAACCCTTTTGGGCCTCTTGGGAGGAACCCAATTGAGTTAGGGCAAAATGGATGGCTTAAAATATATGTATATGGCTTATATATATATGTAAAATTTCACGGAGAAAGTTTTTGTTTGGTATATATATATATATATATACCAAGTTTCATGGCAAACGGCCCAACGGTCTCCGAGTCCATATAAACTTCAAATATATATACAAAAAAACAAACCAACGTCCTTTTTAGCGAATTTCCCCTATAGGGAAGAAGCTATTACCGTAGGTCTCATGGTAAGACTTAAGCCCGAGACCATGATAACTTTTTGTTTTGAGGTCCCCAGATGTCCAAAACACTATTCGTTCAAATTTATATATATGTATATATATCTATATATGTGTCCGTGAATGCGATAACTTGAGTAAAAAACGTCCGATTTCGATGAAATTTGGCTCAAATGTGTAAACTGACATTTATGACTTTAAGTTCGAAAACCAGAAAAATCGGACCATGGGAAGGGGGGTTTATGGGGATTTTTAATTTTCCAAAAATCAGTTTTTGCATTTTTCACCGTAAAATTTTTAAAACACTTAACTTTGGTTTTGACCATGTTATAGAGCTTAAAAAAACAAATAATATGGTATTTTGAATTATTAACCTAGGTTAAGTGGTTGCGGAAAAAATCCAAAAAACATGCTCATAAAAACTCCCATGTTAATCTTATGGGAAAAAGGTTTTTGGCTTTTCCTCAGTTAATTTTAATTTAAACTTCACATTTTCTTTTACCAATCACTTAAGCTCCACAAAACAATCATTTTGGTGTTTAAATTATGATTCTACGTCAAACCGTTGCAGAGATATTCAAAGTGCTAAACACAGTACGTTGTCCAATGTTATCCTTATGGAGAATAAATAAAATTTGATATCTTGATTATTTATGAATGTATATTGATGAAATTTGGTATGAGGCTTCATGTTGTACTGGTATATTGATATTTGCACAAAAAATAAATGTTTTGTTGGTTGTCCCTGTAGCAGCTAACCTACATACTCAGCCCTAATGTTATTCTTATGGAGAATAAGTAAAGTTTTATATCTCCCTTAATTATGAACATAAATTAATAAAACATGGTAAGTAGCTTCACCTGGTTCAGTTATATTGATAATTGCATACAAACTCATCTCTTATCTTCCTCGTTGCAGCAAACCTGCGTACTGAGTCCTAATGTTATTCTTATGGGGAATAAATAAAAATGTTATAAATCACTTATTTATGAATGTATTTTTGTCAAACTTGGTTAGTGGCTTTATGTACTAGTGAGAAACTTATAAATGCATTGGAAATTCGCTGAGTACGCAGGTTTGCTGCGACGGGGGTATTTATAAATATAGAAGGTTAGCTGTGTTGTCATGGGAACGGTGGGAAAAGAGGAGGACATAGTGGCCACCATGTAGGCTTCGATTTTGATTGGAGACTAATAGGCTATGTGTATGAGAGCTCCAGATGTATTAAGCTCGTTGATCATTCTCTTTAAAATAATAACGAGTTCGCACGCAGCACGCTGACGTGATGGGAGTGAATTTCCACATACAAAGTTATAAAAACTCAAAATCAGTTAAAAACATACATTTATTCCAATTTGTATTCAAATCTGAAAACAGTGATTTTTTGGCTGTTCTGATGCTCCTGGTTTCATTTACCTGCAAAGCTGGGAATACAATTTTGCGCATTATAATGTTAGGAGAAGGTCCAGACAGGCTTGAAAGTAGGCGTGACGTTGCTGGGGATGATAAAAATACTCTAACAAAGGAATAACAGGCTTTTCTATTGTAAAACCCCAATAAGACAACGTACTGTGTTTAGTCGAAACACATTTTATTTAATAACTCGGCTAGAATGACGAGAGAGGGCTTAACATGTTTGCCTCACTAATTCCCATCTTTTTACAAGCATTAATTTTACATTAGGGGCTTTTCTGACCCTGTTTGGGCCCAAAAACTCGAAATTTGAAAGATTATTCCCCAAAAAAGGGGTTAAGAGTTTTCCGATTGTTTTGCCCAACGAACTTGTCCAACTGATTATAGAAAGGAACGTCCCTACCAAATTTGAAGTAAGTTGGACAAAAAATGCGACCGCTAGAGTGCATACACACACACACACACACACACACACACACACACACACACACACACACACACACACACACACACACACACACACACACACACACACACACACACACACACACACACACACACACACACACACACACACACACACACACACACACACACACACACACACACACACACACATATATATATATATATATATATACATACATATATATGTATACAATTTTGAACGAAACCCCAAAACGTGTTCAGGGGGTCACGTTAGGAACTTTTATGGCGGTCCCGGGCTTAAGTTTCACCGTGCGGGTCATGCTAATAGTTCACTTTCCATAGGAAATTCACTAACATACTAGCTGATGTCTCGTTCTCCCCATGACATAAAGCTAGACGTTTTAAGAGTTTATTTACATTATATAAAATTTACATTATATAAAGCTGACTAACTAAATAATTTTTTTTGTTTTATACATTTATTTAACTTTACAATCTTTTTTTATCCAGTTTGACTAATGAGTAAATAATGTGTGAGTTACAATACAACAAATGACATTAAAGCTTCAGGTAGTTGCTAACCACTGTTAGCGCTAACAAAATAACTACATGAGATTAACATTGGAACTTTAAAAGCATATGGGGCGAAACACTGAAGGTGAAGGTTTTCCAAAACCCCATGAGCCACATCTAGAGAGTAAGAGCTTTTCATTTAATGGATACAAAATAATAGTTTTAGGGATCGAAAATCACCGAACAAAAATCAAGAAATTATTGTAATAATATAGATAGATTTTGGTTAGTACACAACAAGGTTAGTTATATCTAGAGATCTCGTTTCGCGTAAAAATAGTGCAGCCTATGGTCGACCGCCATTTGCCCATCTACCAACTCTGCTTCTATGTTAACCAATCAAATCCTCTCTTCTCGAGTTATATGACAGTCAGCTAAAAATAATTTCCTTTCTTCACCTAACGATAACAACAAAATGCTGATATAAACATTTAAATACCACACACAAATCAACTTGTGAAGAGATGATTTGATTGGTTACCAGAGCAAAATGGCGGTCGACCATGTAGGCTTCATTTTTTTACCATAACCGAGACCTCTAGATATCTTTTTAACCTCGTTGGTTAGACAAGTTTTAGTCAGCTGTTCTCATCTGCTTTGGTTGTTAATGAATTTTGGAGACAACGCTCATCAACAAAATCATGAGCTCTGTGTGTTGTATAACAACAAAAATTGCAAGTCAAATGGTAACTCACACGCATTGATCTTTGCCGTTAACATGAAAATTCTTTTTCTTTTTGTGTCGTAAAAACAGAAATGGCAGGTAGGTGTTCGGGCTTGTGCAGTTGCTTTTAATAGGAATGCGACCAGAACTGTATGCAGGTCAATTAGTTTTCGTAGGTTCTGCTTAGATCCTACTTGGGTTGGGGTACAAATTAACCTTGCCCCCCTCCCCGAAAAAAATCCTAGATCCGCCCTTGAGAGTACCTCGATTACAAGACTGTTTCCCAAATCCCCTTGAGGGTCTTGCTATCGAGGTTCTACTGTATATAAACTGATTAGTTGAGTGCACTCTCATGTCGTCATAAGGACCCGATGTTTATATTTTTATTCTGTAATGTATTCATTCCACTGTGACCTTTCTCTGTTCGCAAGCGTAAAGTCACTTTAGCGCATACGCGTAATTTCAGTATTTTGATTGGAGGGGCAAAATGGTCGTGATCTTGATTATTGTGACTTTTCATATAGTACAATAATAGTTCCTCCAAATTATTGGGGGGACAACCGCTCCGCCTTTCCACCCCTGAATTACGCCTATATGCCTTACGGCCTGTTCGCTGCAATCCGCGTCGTAGTTTACGTTTGAACTCATCAATCTGCTCAACACAGGTGTTAGTTTATAAGTAGAGTTTTCACCATTTTCGCCAGTCCCGGATTCCCGTATTCCCGATTCGGTGGCATAGTTCTGTGACGCACCAGTAGCAGATGACCGGCTGGTGGCGTGATGTGTAGTTCCGCCGTTCACCACCAAGTGAGCGCAGCGCTGGTGTCGCTATTCCGCCGCGTGGTTCGCGTTCGCGTTTTTCTCTCAGTACCTCGTGCGCGCTGAGTCAGTAAGGGTTGTATCGCTCCAGCCCGCAGTACACGTCCTCACGCGTCATGACTAACGTTATCTTGGCAGCTGCCTTCATTGTTTTGACAGGTAAAGCACTGCACAAGTTACTTCATTTTTTAAATATAAGGTTTTATTTTTCTATAGTGACGTTTGCAGGAAATTGTTACTTTTAAGTAACGCACTACAGAAATTTACACAACTTCTTAGTTGGAAGTAAACTAAAATAATTTTACCATGAGATTTTAGTAGGTTTCGTTTTTCCCCTGGAATTCAGATATAGTTGTGGAACTAGTTTTATAATTTTATACGCTGCTTATATAAATAAGAAACTGTAAATGTTTTTAATCTGGAGCACATAGCCTAAATGCTGTTCAGTATCAAGAATATTTTGTTTTAATTTACCTAAGTTTTAATTAAGTATGAATTCTTCTACGAAATTGTGCATTAGGTTTTACGGTATTAACGCTCAATTAGAATAATCGAAAGAAAAACACAAAAAATAGGAAAATTTTCGGTGGGAGAATTTAGAAAGCATTTATTTTTTAAGTTGTGTATATGTTTTCTGCATTATTATTGAATTTTAACTATTTTTTACCTTGGCTAATCGTCTTGAATGCTATTTAACGTATTGTCACTTTTGCCATAGCTTATTTCAAAATATGCACGTGCAGCAAATTTCAACATGAATTATTTAGGCCTATACTGTCCATTTTTTTTCCTTTTGCCGAGACGAAATACAAATACTATACATAACTGCCGTTTTGTAGTAAATTCTATATGATTTCTCCCGATTGATTAACAATATTTTAACCTACATAATATGAGTATACCCAATATATAACACGTAACCCTTCTTTTAGTTTATAGTTTATACCAAGTTTTGGAAAGCACTCGAAAATAATCCAAACCAAATCGACTAAATAGAAAACTATTTTAAGGTCAGCCAAAAAATTATAATTAGATACCTAGTCAATACACCGCCTGGTATCTCTGTAAATGATACCAGGGAAACCGACAGAGCTCACAAGACGTCTGGCCGGTCAAATCACGTCTTGTGAATACTGACGGGGAATCCAACAGCTGTCATATCAAATAGGGCACCCATTTAATTATTCTCCATTATCATTCCGAGCGAATTAATTACCATTCAATTACTGCGCGCGGCGAGCAATACAGGGATCTGACCCGATTTTAGAAATGCAACGTTTCCTTGCGCCCCGTCCTGCCGCCGTGGTCCAAATTTTTTTTAAGAATACCATTTTGTATTTTTTTTAATTCACTGAATATTATGAAAGAATCAAACTATTTAATATTTAACTGATTGAATTAGGCTACAATAAGCTTTTTCGCATTTCAGGCTGACGTTCTGAAGTATTGTTTTAATTTTTTTTAATACTCCTAGTTAATACTCCAGGCTACAATGTGTTTGTGTTATTTTGAAATGGTGTTACCGAAACGTCTTTGTCTTTTTTCAAGATTACTTAAAAAAGCAAATTTAATTTCACTACTTCACATTCTCTATTCCCCTGACATAAACATATTCTCTCACACTGACGCAACAAACTAAATAGGCTACATTTAAATGGAAATAATATCTGATTAATATCAATTATACCATTTTATTTCTAAAAAAACATGGGTACCTATAAAACGTTATTTTTAGGGCCCGAACACCTTGTTCGTTTTAAAAAAACTAACCCACTTTATTTTATAAGGCTAAAATCCAATACATTCATATGAGTGTGTATGTTAATTTATTTTGAGGTTTGAATTTTGGTTTTGAAGCCCATTCTCAACTAAAACAAAATCGGAATCTGATTTATTTTCAAATCGTCAAATTTACCCAATTTGACAATAATTTCTTTTTAATATTAGTGTACAATTATAAACGTTTCTTTAACGAGGTAAGTTCCCAGTTCCTATGTCTGCCCGTCGCGGCCATACAGGGGCGCGGTCTTACAAATATATCCTACCGGTTTGCCTGTAAATAATAATTATATCTTACGTAACCTTCATTATACTTTTATCGGAAGGCGGGGCTAAATAGCTGTAGCTAACCTCCGCCAGATCAATAGACGTCGACTGTGTTTTTATCAGATATTTGCGGGATTTTGAATATGAATAAAATTATAATGTTTCTAACATAAAATATGAATTAGTTTGTACACAATTTAACCAACAAAATGATTCATCGAACTTATTGAGTTCAAATAGTTAAGCTATTATTATTCTTGTTTCTATTATTTTTATTAAATTGTAAATTTGAGATTTTCTGCTACAACTCCGTAACAGGATTCTTACTTTTTCCCCCAAAAACAATATTTATCGTGCATGTTTTTAATGTAGGTTGGGCCCTATATGTAGCACTAGTAATTTTAGTTCGGGTTTTAACATTTATATTTAAATAAAAAAATGTATTCAAAAACCTAGTTACTTCTGTTTTTGTTTAAAAATGTATATACATCAGCATGAGTGATTTAAAATTAAAAACATATACGGTAGTCCAAAGACAATACATATAATAAGCAGTCTAATATTGTTCAGACATTTTTTTTATTTAAATAGTTAAGTAATGAAAATGGTCCAAGCACAAAATGGTGGCCGACGGAAAAGTATCACCTTTTTTAAGGTCTTATTTTTTTAACGGGAATTGCATTATTCAATAAAGAGTCGTAATATTGGTTTTAAATTAATTTAAAATTATAACACTCACCAATATTTTGTAAAATGTGTATATTTAGTGAGGCCTTTCGCCAGCAATGCTGGCTGGCATCATCAGACTAACTCACAAACTGAAAATAGGTTATATTTACAATAACAATTTCATTATAAAACATATGATTTGGAGAAAGTCAAAGTGTTAAAAGTTAAAAGTAAACTTATATATATATATATATATATATATATATGTATAATATTTATGAAATTAAATTGTATAATATAGTAAAACTTTTAAAATATATTCTACCCAAACTTCTTATAATTTTGTATGCTCTGAATTTAATAACGGAGAATTTGGAATTGGTCCATGGTCACTGTTTACTAAATTGTTCATTTTTTATATATAAATATTCCCATGCATCTAGTTGTTTTGGGTTTTGTAACATATTTCAAAAGTCTAGACCTGTTTTTTTTAATTATATGTCCCATATCTAAGCAATGTTTTGCGATAGCTGATTTCTCATGTTGGTTGTGTATAATATGTATGTTCTTTCATTCTAGCTTTGACATTTCTTCTAGTTTGTCCGACGTTTTTGAGATTACAATTTTCACAATTAATTTCATAGATTCCAGATTTCGATTCTTCTTGTAACTAAATATACAAATTTTACAAAATATTGGTGAATGTTATAATTTTAAATTAAGGGAATTGCATTATTCACAAATTTCCAAGTAGAAATATTTAGTCTGTTTTAATACCGATTGGTTACTTGGGTTGGTTTAATCTCAACACTAAAGTTTTTTAAACTAATCAGAAATAGCGGGTAAATGTGATATTTTGTATTTAGTAATTTTAAAAAAATGTTGTCCTTCCTTTTCTGGATGATCTATAGTGTATGAGTCGTTTTGTAATATTTGTGTTAACATTCAAGGTTCAAGTTCTTTATTGAGCTTTTAAACAATGTAATCGTAATTGTCCAAGTCATTGCATTTTTAATATATGGGGTCTTACATTGACAAATATGATCAAATTAACGTTTGGACGGGGAGCTTAGTTAAGTAGTCCATTACGCAGCATTTACAGTATTTTTGTGCGCTAATTATCGGAGCCGAATATATTACTAATTATGTAAAGCCGAATTTATTACAGTATGGATTTTTCTTTTTTACTTCCGATTTGCACACACATACCGAATTTGCTCTACCTAATTTGCGGTATTAATTACTGTAGCATAATATAACTAACAATCATTAACGTAATTACTAATACAATTTAATACCGTATATCATGGTACTTATGGTACTTTGTATTGCAAATATAATAGTAATACGGGTAATAAACAACGAAATGCTATTGTTTTGTAGTTTTATAGGACACTCAGATCCTACAAGTTAACAACAATAAGTTTTGTTCAAGATTTCTTTTTTTCTAAATTTATATGCTGATATTTTATTGCTGATCGGTATAAAGATTGAAATTAAATTGTATCGTGTAGTGGGAAATATTCGCTATGCTTTTAAAATTTACCACCCTATTCACTATTTAGTTTCCTACTTCAAAAGTAACTAACTAAAAATCCAGATTTGGTTTACAGCTTAAAATGATAAAAAACGTATTTTTAAACTTATTGGTTGTCCCCCCAAACAAATAGAGTTTCTATACTTATTATAGAGAGTATATACGTGGAAAGGGCTATATACCCCTGTAAACTATACAGGGAAAATGCGACAGTTAAACATATATTTTACAAGTCATGGTATTTTACTATCCGTAATTCGTGAATTTTCCCCGCGACAGTTAGGTTTGAGGGATATCGTCCAATTTGTGATCAGCCATGGAAGCAGCATTTGAGGAGAACACATCAGTCAGTTGAGGCAGGGAATATTTCTTTATCATTGATTGAGAAATACATCTGATGGGTTGGGACCCGGACAAACGACGGGATATCTAGGCAACGACGGCCATCGTTTTATTCCTCATCCCTCTCGTTCACGTTCCACGGGCCCCGCCTCTCTCTATCTCTTCTTCTTCTTCTCATCCACCTTTTTACAAAATTTATTTGATTTTTGTCGGCAAGTACCAGCGAGTGATAAAATAATAAGCGATTACATTATTAGTTTAACTATTTTATTTTATTTTTATTTCGTTTCGTTGTCTATTACCGATAAGGCGACTTAGCAAGAATGAGCCAAGAACTCTATAAATTCTTGTTTGAATTTTAGATAATTTTGAAAATTATCGCTCGTGTTATTTTTTTACAAATTAGTGATCAATTATCAGTATTTATTTAACTTATCTTGAAAGACAGATTACAAAAATGTAGTGGATATAAAATACAAATATGTACCGAGTGTTTGATTGTTTATAAACGTTTTTATTACTGTTTAGACTTTAGACCCTTGGCTATCTAAAGGGTATAGAAAACAAAATTAAAAATAATTACATTTTATTTTAATCTTTTAACATTTACCGAAACATTATTTGTACTGTAATATTACTAGGGTTTCACTATTATTTGCTGTAATGTGATATACATGTTTGCCACATGTACAGCAAGGAATAAAAACATGTAAAACTGTCTCTAAATAGTTTTTTACTGCGTTAACGTATAACATTAGAAGCGATTAAAATTTGGCGAAAATGCGATACAAACTATTCATTCTAGCTATATTAAACATACCTTTACTATTAGTAGCCCCCTAGTTGTTTTAAAATATCAGAGGTATATTTTTGATGTGTAACAAATTCCGTTTCACTCCCAAAGTGGAGGTTCAAATAATCTTTGCGTATAAGCTCGAAAGTCACACGACCACGACAAAGGTAAAATTCTACACTCAAGCATTACTCTTTACTCTTTTGATCAAACATTTAGACGATAGTTTTTAGTAGGGTATGTTCATTCAACAATTAAGTAAAATTTAACTGTGTGCAAAAATATAGCAAAGGACCGTCGACGACGCAAGTGAGATTATCGTTGCGAGATTCCCAACTTGCAGGACAAAGTATTTTAAGACAACATAATGGTAGTAATATGGTTTTGTCGCTTTAAATGGTTATAATGTTTAAATCCGAAGATGACACGTTTTGAAAATGTGTTTACAATATCAGAACCTGAACTAGACGGATTCTGTCAGTCTCCTTATTTCGTGGATGACAATCTCGTCCAAGGTTGACCATATCCGCACTGTAAAATATTTGAACCTAAAATTGTATTAAACATTTCCTCAAACGAAATTTACTCTCACAGAGTGTTGAGGATATCAAATTTCTATTCTCGAGTTACAATGGCTATTAAGACTAAACATGAAGCTTTATCGAGAGTTTTTAGGTGTGCGAGATATGTGGCTAACGTAAATCGATCTCGTGCGTATGCACACTTCAAATAATTGATTGACAAAAATGCGATGTGCAGGGGGAGCGACAAGGTTCTTCACCGACAAAGTTCCATGTGTAATTAAAGGTGTAGAATAGTTTATGGTGGGGCCGACTACGCCAATGTCTACAATCTAGGAATACAAAATAATATGTGACAGGGTATGACCCTTGTAGACTTTTCACCGCTGAGCGAAACGTATCAAGTGGTTGGATTTGTAATTGGCCGACTCGCTACCTTCCCGATCTGCAGGAGCGAAATCAAATATTACTCACCTAACAGTAATTTAGATAATGCGTTCGTACTTTATTGGTCTTCTCCGAGAATAAACCTCTCCCGACCCATACTGACCCAACAGATGTGTTAGTAGTTTATATTGGCCGAAACCATGTGTGGTGGAGGTGTTCGGGGGGGGCTCATTTTTCCCCCCGCATTTTTTTGGTTAATCACCGTTAATTAATGTTAATTACCATAATTAACGTAATTTATATACTAATTACACTGTTTAATATGCATAAATCACTGTAATTGGAGCAATTGCGCATAATTTGCATACCCCCCCGACGACACACAGTGACCATGACGTTGATTGATGATAACGATATACCGTCAAAGGAGCCACTCCAACATTCCCAAACATGTGGGGTTGGTTTTATTGCCATGTCATTTCGTTAACAAAAGACCCTTGTCATAATTCCATTATATTAGGGTTGATATACGACACACCTGCGTTGCAGACTGTGAAAACAAACCGATCTGTGCTTCCCAAGTTAACAGCATCTGCGACGCTCGATCACATGTGCTGCATCCCCCACCACACACTACCCTCACCACAAACATATATCCAAACATTTGCCACAGATCTTTTAGCTCAATCTACCTCCACACGATGAACGACGATCAAGGTTTAGCTCTGATCCAGAACTATATCATTGGATTTGAAAGGCAGATTTTAGACGGCAACATAAATGTAGACTACATCATGGTAGAGGGATCGAGATCTCACCAGTTCGATGTTTGGCGTTTCAGTCGTGATTTTTTAGGGAATGATCAGATCTACGACCGAATTTACGCATTCATGGTTGATCTTCATTCGTCAAACTTGCCGGACATATCAACGATGGTGGTGGAGGTAGCGGTTGCGTAGTCCGACGTTGACTCCGGCAACGAGAGCAATGATGAGTAATAAGCCTTTATCAGCCGTTCGACATCATAAAAGGCCTTTATCACGGCCACAAAAGCTTTTCAAGTTAGGGACAGAAGGGAATCTTCCTAATACTGGAAGATTGTCTTAGACTTTTACCAATATACTGTATCAAAAAAATCCATTTGTTTGCCCCCCCCCGCTATTTTCGTCTCCGATATTTTACCCCCCCCCCCCAAAAAAAAACAAAAACAGAGTCATTCTTCAATTATACATTTTATAACTGTCCCTAACTTCAAGTCTCAGGTGGCCTTGACAAAGGCCTGTTATGAGAGGTCTTGAAAAAATCTTTTACCTGTGCAGTGTAACTGGGGTTACAGTCCAGTTACATGCGAGAAACTGGGGCGATATGTTTTATTTCTCCATCTCGGAATCATTGACCACAGCAGCAGCCAACCTCTTTGCGTCTTGGTTCTTATGATATTCCGCCTTCTCCGCAATTGCCAGCTCATCATGCAAGACATCCACCAGGTTTCAATCTGTATTATGTTCAGCCCACTCTTCTGGACATCGCGGTTGCCCACACCATTTTTTAAAGGCATACCCCCTTGCCTCATCCAACTGTGCCCTATTTTCATTGATTGCACGATGATTAAAATAAACCACCTCCACAACGTCCAACGTTTGAATCATGACAGCGTCGTTGGTACACATCGTCGCTCTGCTGTTATATCTGAACTGAAGCCCAGAACGTCTGTGTTCAAATGGTGGGAGAAACAAGTTTTTTATAATAACAGACGCGTCGTGTGAAACGACCAACAATATCTACCCACAACCCTAACTATGTTTTTATTCACATTCCAAGACTTTTGGGTGTGTTTTATCACCAAACGTGGGGATCGCCAACAAAGACCCATGTCAGAATTCCATTATAGCAGGGTTGATAAACGACACACATCTGCGTTGCAGCTATGCCAGACTGTGAGGGTGCCAGGTTGATGGATGACAAAATCTGCGCCCACACTCGTTGCCCCCCCAGTTTTCGTCTCCGACATTTTGCCCCCCCCCCTGAATTTTTTTGTCAAACTCGATAAATCAATAGTCACAACATAGAACATTCTACACTATCGCAACACAGTTCAGTGTTGTTTTGAAGCTCAAAATGTCATGTACTGTTTTTGTGTGTAAGTTGAAAATTAGTGCACGATGGATGATGCAAGAAGAGTGATCAATGAGTCAATGGACAAGATACGTTATTTTAAACGCCTTACATTACGTGAAAGGTTAGCAATCAAGTTGGCGTTCGATAGAGCGAGAGACGCATTTTATGTTGAGCATTACGGAGATCATGAAACAAAAAGTTAAAAAATCTGCTAAATAGCTATTTCACGTACGAACCGACTGAGGATGTGCAGCAGTTAACATGGACTCAATTTGCTATAGATGAAATGAAATTCCTTAGGCCATTGAAACTGATGTTGCAAGAAAAAATGAAACATCTAGTCTGTTGCAACAAGATGTGTCACAACGAGTGCGCACATTTTACTTCGAGGGTGAACAGACACAACACCAGTCAGTAGCACGGTAGAAGTCGCACGGTAGACATGAACGCTTACGTTTCCGCGGACGATTATATCAAATCATTTATTGATGAGATTGAGGTTATGAACAATAATGCTAGTGATCACTCATTGACGACACCACCGCCTCAGACGTCATCTGTAAAACCATCAACTGTCAGCAAGAAACGAAAGAGACCAAGTACCATCGAATTGGAAACTAATAAGCTAGGATGGGTACCAAAACCATCAGATGATTGCCCCATAGTGTCATGGCTGGATGATGGTAATACATTTGCTGTTCAAAACCCAGGAAACAAAGGACAAATATTATTAAAAACGGAAGTATACGATAGTATAGATGTGGTGTACATGTTCGGATTATTTTTGGACAAAGATGGTGAAATGCACGAAAGTGTTAAACAATTAGTTAATAGCACCTGTGAACAAAATTGTGACACCAGCCGCTTATAAGGCGAAGGCGCGGCACTATGAGTATCATTCCCAGCCACCTTCGTGTCTAGTCCATATCCTCCTACTTCTAGCATCAAGAACAACGCCTCCGAGCTCGTGAGTGGAGTCATCACTGACGAAGCTGTTGATCTGAGAACTGCACGTAACAACTGTAAATCAGATTCTCCAATCTACAACAGGATAGGAGATCTCTGTGAGGAATGCGGCTACCTTATTACCGCAATGGAGCGCATCACTGCACCATTTGACGAGACTGTCATCGTCATCCTGGAGGGCCAGGTCGAGGATGACTTCTTCCTACGTGTATACCTGCCTAGACGTTTCAACCTAGTGGTGAGCGACATCGACATCGAAAGATACAACAGTGGTTGTGGAGGGCGTCTTCAACTGCTGAAACACATTGCTAGACCAGGGACCAAATACACACCGTACGAGTTTGTATAAAGCAAGACATGAAGAAAATATTTAAATATCTTTGTAAAATGTTGATAGTTTTTTAGTTTAATATTTATAGCCACATTCTGAACATAACCACTGTGTTGTTTTTTATAATTAACCCAAAAATCCATCATAGTGTGTAAGTTTTAAGAGAGTGTGGTAATTTTCTATCAGTAATGATCATGGTCTTGATGTGGGAACATCCGTTCTCAGCCATTGTGGTGGGAGCATCAGGTTATGGTAAGTCACAATTTGTGTCAAAATTTATAAAACTCATTAAAAAATGTGTGACACAAAATTTGCCAGTAAAACTGGCATTACGGTAGTGGGGGAGAAGGAGAAGACTACAGGAACTCAGCGGGGGCCAAAAAAATGAGACCCCCTCCCAAACACCTCCACCACCTCCACCACACATGGTTTCAGCCAATATACACTACTTGTGTTAATTGTTTACCCAAGCAGCGAGTTTTAACTGTTTTTAGAGCTCCCCTGGTTGGTTCTACGATGTGCAAGAACCTAGAAATACCTAGCTGATCGTGTATAACTGTCTCCCGCGATCGCCACGCCTAACACTCGCGTTGTAGCCTAGCCACTCCAGTATTATACGGTCGCGCGCCTGGTGTCTGCGACCTTGTCGACCGGTCGCGGCACGAGGTGGGCAACTACCGATCAGGCTCTGGCCAATCGCAAGAGGAGGCTCGTCCCGGCGTTCTAGAAACCTCCACACACGGCCGCCATCAGCTCCAGTACCTGTAAATGCTGCGCAGCTCGCTCTAGAGCCAATTATTCTAAATTCTGATCAAATGGACAACCCCCTTGAGTGAGAAGTACGATTGAAAACAACTTAGTCTAACTCTACTCTAATACATGGATTTTGCGAGTTTTATTAACAACACGCTACATCAGTTTTTGTTGCTTCTTCAGAACGATAATTTCATGGTACAGTAGATTATTTTCCTTTTACCATGTCACAAGAGAGATTTTATTATTTGTTCATTTTTGTTATTTGAACGAGATATTGTGTAATTAATTATAGCTCTTCAAAAGTTGGTCAGTTTAGTAATGAAAAAGTAAACAAGTTTTGTTTATATACAGTAATATTTATATATAATTCTGTAAGTGAAATTGTTAAGTCAAAATTGTGAGAGTTTGGCAAATTGCAGGACGATGGGAGACGACTCAAATTAAAGGTCTCGATCCTAGGGACTCGGGAAAAATAGTAGTATTTTCAAAATGTTACTAGCAAACGAGAAATAACCTAAAACATCCCTCATAAGAAAAGCATGTGAATTTAAAAACGTCTGCTTTGTTTACATTAAAACATGTGATTAATTTACTACTTTGTTTGCGAACTGACATGTAAATAGTAAACAAAATCAGAAGAAGCCGTGCATTGGAGCATTGGAGCAAGGTTACGGGCTATGGCCCTTTCAAGCCACTAGTATGTACAGTCAACTCCCGATTATCCGGGGTAATGACCGGTTGGAGGGTCACGGATAACCCAAAACCACGGTTAAAACAAACGGATTCAATAAATTGAATATTACGAATATAATAGAGGTTTATCCAAATTTGTATACAATAATATTGTGTTTTAATGTTATTTAAGATATATTTATGTAGATTAAATACTTTTGAAAATCTTTAAATTGTGATAACATCTACAAACAATCAAGATAATAATAGTTAATACTAGCAATGTTGATAGTAGCAGTAAATACTATTCAAAACGTCGAATGATATTTAATAGGTTAAGGAGTAGACTACAGAGTGTTCGATTCTTCTAACTTTCTCCAATCAGTATGACTTTTCGGTCATTTAAAGGGTCTCTCCCCCAAAATTATTTTCCGCTTTCGGTGATTCCTGAACATTTGCATTGCATTACCTCGCCACTAAGGAAACCAGGTAGGGAACGTGTTGATACATTACAACGTACTGATATGATTCAGATAATCCGAGAGTATTTGTAAACAACAAACATGCTATAAAGGTTCGTAAAACATCATGTAGTCCTATCAAATTTATCGCACTTGTTTAACAATCATATTGTTCTTATTTCCTCAACATTCTAATGTTAATCTGATTGCGCTATGAAATTAAGGTCCATGATTTGGGGTAAATTATAGATAATGTTTAAATCTATAGATTTCCCTATCCTATTCACTTTTCCCTCGAATGTTTCTAGGCCTGTCTAGCAAAAATTAAAATATTACTTAATCACGCCTCTTGTATACCACCGTTACGGTACACCCGTTTCTAATTTCGTAACACCTGTCTTATCCGTAAGCAAATCAGTTATAATTTGGCAAATCATCTTAACCTTTTTGCTATCTTAACCTACCTTCTGACCACTGTCTTAACCGAAGGATTATTATCAGACGAGATATCCTATAATGCTAGACCTGTTCAAATCAGTTTTATTTATATGTTTTTTCTGTTGTGATGTAACGCAATATAACGCTTCCCCGCCGTTTTGTGACGTTGTGTGACGCTGCAGGTCTAACCTCTTTCCCCGAGGATATTGTGTTTCTTGATGCTACCCTTGATGTGGAAATTGATGAGATTTCATTATATAATACAACGTGGTTGACAATAGTTGTAAACCTAAATAGGTTATAAATACTAAATTGGATCCGTTAGTAAAACGGCAACTGGCCGGGTTAGGCTACACCATGAATATCAGCTGCCAAATTTGTAGAATGCCAACGTTTCGAGTTTTAATGCTTTAATAGTTTTCAGGGCTTGTGTCACCACTTTTTGTACTATATTGCACTTAACTTATTGGGGTGTTCCGAATTTGAATAGCTTATGTAAGTTTACGTTAAAAATTATCTTCAACTGAGGCCAACATCCTAGTTTTATAAAAGTCAGTTAAATGTTTCGTTCCCGTTTAATGTTTTACTATGGCCAATATCCTTACCCCCTCTTTCTTTGTCTGACGTGTTCTCTAAATCTTGTGGAGTTACTCTTCCTATCATTAACCTCAGCTGCACTGTGTGAGACCCGGGGCTCGAAGAAGTAATTTGTTATCCTATCCCGTCAAATAAAGTAACAATTAGTTTACTTTAAACATTCCACTGTTAATTTGGCTGAATCTGATGGAAGTATCTTTCCAATTTTGGAACATAATTCTGTTATCTGAATTTTAATACAAGTACGTATTTGGGCTCATATAAAATTAACCTTAGTGCAAGCTTCCATATTTGAAGAAGTTCACCGCTTTTTAGTGATGTCGCGTTCTCAATTTCTGTTTGCAAACGTAAGAAATTCCGCCCAAAGAGCGCGAACAGATTTAATTTGAAAGCTCCACGGACTTCATGTCACGGATATTACAGTACAACCACGTGTAACTTATGATACATTATTCAACTGAGCATTTGAAACGTAACATACATGACTGAACAGTTAAGGGAACACATATATTGAGACATTAGTTTCACAATCAATGAAATATCCTCAAATATTAAATTTTATCTTCGACGTAGTGTTTTCCCCGAAAATGTTCAGAAACATTAAATTTTAACTAATGTACTGGTTATGATTGGTTGTTTACATTGTTCTCTTTGGGATGAATTGTAATAAGATATCATCTTGATCTTTCATGCACAATGGCATGAAATGTAAACGTAAATGTAGGGTCCGGTTTCCACTTTATAACCGTCGATATGCACTTATTTGATCTATTTAATACCTCTTCAGTTAAAACTTGCATATGGACCCCGAAGATTTCATGTTCGAATAACTATGATGAACGATTTCATAAAATATTTGTTTAACACATATATTTTGAAACTTTTTGAAATTTTTGGGGACGTATCGCAGGGAATTTACGTATACGAACTATATAGAAAATACCGGAGGAAATGAATCCCACTGAAGTCTAATGAATATTTAATAATTTTATCGAATTTCAAGAGCCACTTAAAGATTATTACAGGAAAATCACACTACTCGAATGGTTTGATTTGCGATTTGTTGGTAACTTTCCAAAACTATAATTAAATATATCAGAACTACTCGGATCCGGTAAGACGTTTCACGACTCCGTTGATGATAATGTTTAATTTTTGTGGATATTTCATGGATCATAGCGAACAGTCTAAGCCCTTGATATTCTTATTATTGATTTATTTGGGCTTTACCCATCGCTTCCAGTGGTTTAAATAAAGAGCTTGAAAATGTACAACAAATAATAGAAACAGTAGTAATAGTAAAAGAATAATGATAAAAACCCCTCTTTGATGGTGGGGTTTTAAACACTAGAAGTTAAGTAGAGTCCAAATAAATCAATAATGAATACAAATCCATTGCTGTTATGATTTAAAAAATAAACCTTCAATGTATATCCTTTATTAACTGCTGGCATGTATTTTATATTTCAAATGCCCAATTGTATAATGTCTTCATAAATGTTATATGACTGTACTATACATGATAAACTATTATCATATAACTTAGAAATAAAGAAGATGGGTTCATATTAAAGTTAATCTGATAGGAAAATAAATAAGACGGTGATGTAGACGCAATGTAGATTGCGAAATAAATCTGTTCCCGTATACTTTTGGTGGAACTTCTTACGTTTTGGCAAACCGAAATTAAGAACGTGACACAATTGAAAAAGCTTTGCATATATTTTAATTAAAAAAAACGTATTTACATCCTTGCTTGGATAATGATTGCCCTAAATTTAATAATATCGTTAGAACATGCGTTGACTCCCTCTTAAAATTTACTTACTTCAAAAGTCATGCACCGACTTAAGTCCACAAACTTCAAATCAGCGAAAGTATTGACAAACGTCACATTTTTTTCAGTCTCGGTCAGTTTACAGCAATACTCGATTTCGCGGTGGAAAGTTAGCTATGCGAAGTTGAATGGGCGCAATTTCAAGTTGAGCACGGTATATTGAGCTCGCCTCATATCGGCTGCTCCTCACAGGAACGTTTCTCCATTCTTCTGCATTTTTATTTATACAACATTTTTAAATTCGTTTCAAAGTTTAAGTAGGAAAATTATTCATTAACTCCAACTGAATTTGGTCATTGGTCAAGCGAGTATTAAGAGAGTATTGGTTACATTTAAAATTAAGAGACTCAGATTTTGGGATTGGGCCTAACTGGCTTCAACATCTTCAAAATAAGGTCGATGTAAGGTGTAGGCCCATAAAACGAGATAGTGAGCTGAATCCTCATATTTCAAAGTAGTAAATGTAGATTATAGAACCCATCAGTTCCCCTTGATAAATGTGTTGGTTTAACGCGGATGGCCAAAGAGAATAAAATTGCCACTCGGACGTTTTACTTACTTTAGTATGTTAGAAAACTACTGTACAGTGTTTGGGTTTATATTTGGCAATTCTTTATTCCAAAATGTGTTCAATCAGAAAATCTGTTATTGAGAGATACGCATTTACTA
Source organism: Allygus modestus (assembly GCA_963675035.1). NCBI lineage: Eukaryota > Metazoa > Arthropoda > Insecta > Hemiptera > Cicadellidae > Allygus > Allygus modestus. The sequence goes on along the minus strand of OY776113.1, from coordinate 132,305,303 downwards.
CACCGTTTCTAGAAAATGAGAGCCGACTAATAATGCAGTGCGTAGAGCTGACTAATAATGCAGTGTGTAGAGCTGACTAATAATGCAGTGCGTAGAGCTAACTAATAATGCAGTGTGTAGAGCTGACTAATAATGCAGTGTGTAGAGCTGACTAATAATGCAGTGTGTAGAGCCGACTAATAATGCAGTGTGTAGAGCTGACTAATAATGCAGTGTGTAGAGCTGACTAATATTACAGTGTGCAGAGCCGACTAATAATGCAGTGTGTAGAGCCGACTATTAATGCAGTGTGCAGTGTGTAGAGCCGACTAATAATGCAGTGTGTAGAGCTGACTAATATTACAGTGTGCAGAGCCGACTAATAATGCAGTGTGCAGTGTGTAGAGCCGACTAATAATGCAGTGTGTAGAGCTGACTAATATTACAGTGTGCAGAGCCGACTAATAATGCAGTGTGCAGTGTGTAGAGCCGACTAATAATGCAGTGTGTAGAGCTGACTAATATTACAGTGTGCAGAGCCGACTAATAATGCAGTGTGCAGTGTGTAGAGCCGACTAATAATGCAGTGTGTAGAGCTGACTAATATTACAGTGTGCAGAGCCGACTAATAATGCAGTGTGCAGTGTGTAGAGCCGACTAATATTACAGTGTGTAGAGCCGACTAATAATGCAGTGTGTAGAGCTGACTAATAATGCAGTGTGTAGAGCTGACTAATAATGCAGTGTGTAGAGCTGACTAATATTACAGTGTGCAGAGCCGACTAATAATGCAGTGTGCAGTGTGTAGAGCCGACTAATAATGCAGTGTGTAGAGCTGACTAATATTACAGTGTGCAGAGCCGACTAATAATGCAGTGTGTAGAGCTGACTAATATTACAGTGTGCAGAGCCGACTAATAATGCAGTGTGCAGTGTGTAGAGCCGACTAATATTACAGTGTGTAGAGCCGACTAATAATGCAGTGTGTAGAGCTGACTAATAATGCAGTGTGTAGAGCTGACTAATAATGCAGTGTGTAGAGCTGACTAATATTACAGTGTGCAGAGCCGACTAATAATGCAGTGTGTAGAGCTGACTAATAATGCAGTGTGTAGAGCTGACTAATAATGCAGTGTGTAGAGCTGACTAATATTACAGTGTGCAGAGCCGACTAATAATGCAGTGTGTATTAAACGTGTCAAACGTGCAAGTTGTGAGGTTTTTAATTTTTTGTATTTCGCCATTTGATACATTAGGTAACATTTTATAGTCAGGTTTGAAGTTTTGTTTTGAAAGTTACTTGATATAGCAGTCGTATCTTAAATTATGCGTCTGCTGATGACTAACAAAGGCATCTTTCAAAGACCGGAGGCAACTATATCTATATGTGTAAAGGCAAAGATAAATTGAAATCAATTAAACCCTATCCCCGGGCCCAAACGTGTGCCTTTCTGTGTCTGTTGCAAGATCTTTGCAAACATATTCCTGATATCCTTAAGCAATTGTGTGGTAAAATGTTCACTCCTTAAATACAAATTTGCGGTAGTTTACAATTACGGTTAATTTTATATGAGCCCAGATGCGATTTGTACAAAAGGTTTATTTCTATAGGGGCTTCAACTGAAATGCTTGTGATAATTTTTATAAAGAACACGTATTTATATTAATCGGGTTTGACAATTGTCAGTTCTATAAGGACCAATGTCATACTTAAAACAGTGTGACTTTCCTAATGTTATCACGGGTGTTTTCTTTCTAGTTATTAAGTCTCCGTCAGATGTTACTCAAAGGTAACGCATATCAAGATATTAGGTAAATTATCAAATGTTAACATAAAAGCAAAACGAAGGCATAAACTGTCGGCATTACTGTCACGAACTGTATGAATCATCTTTGCCTTTCAAGAGGCCGATAAACTCTTCATGAGAGAACCGGTTCGCGAGACAGACTGAAGACTGAGTTTATAGCCTATAAAGTGGAAGAATGTCGTGTCTTAGGTGCTTGATACGTTCTAAGCGTGCCAACTCCACTACGACTGTACCTACCTCCTACCTCAAGTCGCGGCGGTACAAGAGTGAATGAGTGTACGAGCTGCTTATTGATCAGAATCGTGTTTTAAAGTTAGTTTTTAACTTTCATACTATAATGTGTCTATTCGACAAATATCTTTACTGTGTTGGACCTCTGAATTATGCAATATCTTCAAAGTAATTTCCGTATACAGGTTTCTAAGGTTTAGGTAATTTTATAAATCTACTGCTTTAACACGATTTCCTAAGATTGCTTCGCTACAAGAGCTGATTGATTATACGACCGATCGGTTGGCAGTTCCGCAGCCTAATTTTCAATTTCAGTTTTCGCGCTGCCCGGATCCCGAGGGGGAGTGGGGGTCGCGGTCCCCCCTCAGCATTAATGGGATTGACAGCCGTGGGAAGAAGAGGCTCCGTTCAGTTCATTTAATTATTCAATCAGTTACGTTAACGCTCTCTCAAAAGTGCTGAAATCTTCGAAATATTCACTTTTGCAGGTGTTTGAGTTAACCTGTTAATTCTTGTTGGAAAAAGCTCGTTTCTGGAGATCAATTTCGCTTCGGGTGAAGGAAATGCAACTTCTTGCACCCGGATCCCGGAGAGTGGGACAATTACGTTAAAAGGAATAAGTAAGATCAGAGGATTTATAATTGAGTTGTGCTTTATGTCTTTCGTGTTCGTGCGTGGAAAATCTGGTCCGACGAATGGTGAATGCCTTTCAAACTCAAAAAAACACAAATGCCAAGTAAACAAGTTCGCAAACTTGAAGCTTTTGCTGATCAAGAGACCAAAAAGATCAAAACCATTTCGGGGAACTGACTCCATCCTTTTTGTTTTGTTCTTCTTTTATCTCCAACTATATTTTCACCCCTTATTTTACTTTCAACGTTAAAATCATTGTCAGTTCAGATAAGTGACCGTATATAAATGTCATCCTTTCTTGTGGAACTCAGAAGTCCTACTCGTTTTGACAGTGACACGGATATGCCAAGTCATGCGGCCATTAAATGAATATTCCCAAAATGCACGAGAAATCTTCCTCTTTGAAAATAGTACTGACCCAAAGTGAACCCCAGTTTTATGACACCGACACGATATAGCAGGTTATTAAGGCCGATTATAAACTTGATTGATCCCGGCACTACGCAGTTCTTCGTTGCGCAACAGTACGGAATTCGTAAAAAGATCTGAGTGGTTATCGGTACCTTTTTCATTGATGTTTTAATCGGTTGTTATGATCGGAGGACTGTGAAGGTGTGAGGACACCGTGGCTAATGATCTGTCCCAAGGTTGGGCCTTGGACCCCTGGGACAGGACCAGAAATGTAGCTTACCTCTATGAAGAGACCACACTACATTAATACTCCACCCTTCCAAACTGCATGTGACTGATTTTACTCCATCGGGTTTTTTCCTATCAATACATTGGTACATTGGTATATTTCAACATCATATTGTAAAGAACTAACCCACTGTCATAAGTGATTCCTATTATCAAAGACTATGGAAGGTTACCGTTGTATCAACGAACGGTTTAAAACATGAATCAGCGATTTTGTTTTACCTTTATTTATATAACATAAATCAGTTGTGTAAAGCGTACAATAACACGTTGTTCCTCGAATTACAACTTTTCAACAACAATACAGTTTGTGTTCATTCGGTGAAACCTCCTAAAAATTTTATTTTCTGGTACAACTATTAAAAAACAAATTATAACTATTATAAAAAAGTGACAAAAAACACAAACAGTGTGGGCACATAAAAAACATATTCTAAAAACTTATAAAAACATTATCATAATAACGAATACCACTGTATCGTAAAAACTTAACTGGCATTTTTATGAAATCAAATTGAATTTAAACACACTCTGGACTTAAAGAAAGCGTCTAGTGGTTATTTCGATTTTTTTTTCTTTATACAGTATAGTTAATGTACTTGATATATACTTTTATTATAGTATTAATTTAATTTATGGTGTAGGAAGCGAAACTCTGAAAACAAGCAATCCTTTAAGAAATTCAACATTAAAACAATTAACAATAAAACTCATATTAAACAAGCTTTAAAATAATACTTCCCGACAGTATCATAATTAGAAAATTGCTCAAAATAACAATGTCTAATATTTCAGTTTGTTTTTGGGAATTTTCTTAATTATGATCCGGAGCCAGGGACTTTATATTCGGTCTGCGCACTTCTGGAATTGCATTTAGTTAACAAAACTAGTATACAAACGTTACAGGATTTTACCTTTCCAGTTTCAGAGCGCGTGAGTTTGGTCGGATACAAGATTTTCGTTAAGCGATAACACGTTATCAGTAGTTTAGATGGTCAACGAACAACAGATAACCACGATGACCGTGGCATATCGGGAGCCCTTTAGGTGTTTACTTAGATGTTGAAGGATCTTAAAGAGCCCAATAAGATGACGCGAGTCACGTTGCCTCGTCACTTCTGTCCAATTTGGACCATCAGGAAATTTTATTGACCAAAGTTAAATCGGGAGAACGAAATAGTTCATTAGGAATCGGAACATTGGGAAACATAAGTAATTTTCAAATTCCCCACTCATTCGCCGCTGGAAGTTATCAGTTATCTTAGTGGTGCAGTTTGAAAATGAATGACATCTTCGGTTTTCCAGACAGATTACAGTGTTATAAGTCTGCATATGAATAAATTAATAGATTAATAAATAAATTTAATAGAAATAAATGAAAGATTTAACGAAAATAAACAATTGCAATAAAATATTATTGTGTAATATAAACTTGAAAATGTTCCCTGCAGCAAAACTCTGTTCCGCCATAATGTTTGACTAATTACTGCCACTTTTTTAATTATATATTTTTAATGTTAAAAAACGTTGATAGAAACTAAATTTTTGAGGATTCTATTATTATACGTTTATTACAAATGAAGAACGACGACATAAAACTTTGAAATATTTCAAACGTGAGTTCCAAATTAACCTGCTAGGCTTTTCATGTTTTTAAAACATTAACAAATAAATTAAATTTCAACCGTTTATAAAAAAACGCATTTATTTCCGAAAACTGAATACATCGATTGTGATAATCGGCCTTCAGGGTTTTTTTGGGGTGGGGGAAGGGTCAAGTGAAGTCTGTCAAGCGCAAGTGAGGTGGCGACGTTTTAATGAAGGGGTGGTTAAGGATGTCCGCTGATTATGTCATAATGAACACAGTTTCTGTAATTATACCGGACGTTGAAGGCATGCCGAACCCCCGACACCCCCCCCCCCCCTGGCTGTGGGGGTGCCGCTCCCCTATTATACCCGCCACCATCGATTCCAGCCTTATTTTTTCATTACAGAATTAATCATGTATTATCGGACTGATTGAGGTTCGACACCTCCATTCAAATGTCTTTGTGAGATATCGTTGCCACCCCTCCCCCCTCACCACCACAGTTTCTCGCATTAGAACTGTGTTCTGTATGTCGATTTTGGTAATGAGTTGATTTTATGCTGTTGTTGATGCCTTTTTACATTCTTTAATTAATTTTCATGTACAGTTAATTCAAACTTTACGTAGCCAGTGTAAGTTATCGTGTAAAGGTCGACCGAGGTAATTTCCGTGGAAAATCTTTATTATCCAGTTTTCCTGCCTACAGGTTGGATAGGCCTATTGTACAACAAATCAAGTCCAAAATAAATTATACACAACCTCATAATAATGAAAACTCCGGAAGAATGATTTTACTAACGAGGGAAAGTGCGACTCGTTTAGTTACTTAATTAATTTCGAGGGTCTGTATTATTTTTCTCCATAAACACTTCTGGCAGGTTGGTCAGTATCGATCGTATACGCTGTTCGACCTCATAGTTAAATTGCTTGCACAAACTTTACGTTTGTTATAATTAGTAAACTGTTCTACGGAACTTTACAATTTTGTTTATGATGGGAAAGAGATTTATCACTTTAATTTTACGATTCGCCTTACTATACAGGACACGAAATGTTGTGTATGTTGATATCAGATCAAATACTGATGGCCTCTGATCTAGTTTGTCGTAAAATTAGGAAGCAATAATTGATCTACTTAAGTAGACAACAAATGATATTGAATTAAATCAATGTGCTAGTTAACACAGTCAAAACAGTATCGAGGTTGTTATTGGTTTTTTTTTTAGCGAATTTCCCCTATAGGGAAGAAGCTATTACCGTAGGTCTCATGGTAAGACTTAAGCCCGAGACCATAATAACTTTTTCTTTTGAGGTCCCCAGATGCCAAAAACACTATTCGTTCAAATTTATATATATGTATATATATATATATATATATATGTGTGTGTGTGTGTGTGTCCGTTAACACGATAACTTGAGTAAAAAACGTCCGATTTTGATGAAATTTGGCTCAAACGTGTAAAATGACATTCATGACTTTAAGTTCGAAAACCAGAAAAATCTGACCATGGTAAGGGGGGTTTATGGGGGTTTTAAATTTTCCAAAAATCAGTTTTTTGAATTTTTCACACAGCAATTTAAAAAAAAACTTAATTTTGGTTTTGACCATGTTATAGAGCTTAAAAAAACAAATAATATGGTGTTTTGAATCATTAAGCTAGGTTATATGGTTGCGGAGAAAATCCAAAAAACGTGTTCATAAAATCTCCCATGTTAATTTTATGGGAAAATGGGTTTTAGCTTTTCCCCAATTAATTTTACTATAAACTTCACATTTGCTTATACCAATCAGTTTAGCTCTACAAATCAATCATTTTGGTGTTAAAATTGTGATTCTACGTCCAACCGTTGCCGAGATATTCAAAGTGCTAAACACAGTACGTTGTCCAATGTTATCCTTATGGAGGATAAATAAAATTTGATACCTCGATTATTTATGAATGTATGTTGATGAAATTTGGTATGTGGCTTCACGTAGTACTGGTATATTGATATTTGTACAAAAAACTGATTTTTTGTTGATTATTCCCGTAGCAGCAAACCTGCGTACTCAGCCCCCATGTTATTCTTATGGAGAATAAGTAAAATGTACTGACTCCCTTAATTATGAACATAAATTAATAAAACTTGGTATGTAGCTTCACTTGGTTGGGTTATATTGATAATTATATAAAAACCCTATTTTTGTTCCTCGTTGCAGCAAACCTGCTTTCTCAACTCCATGTTATTCTTATAGAGAATAACTAGAATGTTATAAAGCGCTTATTTATGATTGAATATTGATGGAACTTGGTATGTGGCTTCTCCTAGTTAAATTCTATTTATATTTGCATAAAACCCAATTGTTTGTGTTCCTTGTTTCAGCAAACCTACGTACTCATTACCAATGTTATTCTTATGGAGAACATTTAAAATCTCTTATATGTGAATATATTTTTATGAAATTTGGTATGCGGCTTTATGTGGTATTAAGACATATATTATGCATTGGAAATTCGCTGAGTACGCAGGTTTGCTGCGACGGGGGTATTTTTTTATAAAACAGCAGTAGTAATTTAAATCACGAAACGTTTTTATTTTTCCCAAATTTCCCTGTAGGATTATAAGGAATGTGTTTTACTTTCCTACGACAATGTTTCCAGAGTGTTCAATTTCTTCCCATGTTATTTTGAAAATAGGTTCGACTTTCATGCTCCTCGATACCCCTATTTACAAAATGCATACTTGCCAACATGATATTGACACTTCGTAGTTGTGTAAAATTGACATTTAGACGTAGTTTTGTAAGCCTGGTGGCATTGTACTTGTTTTATTTATAAATGTAATGTGTACTTTTGACATAGCTAATGGTTTATTTTCACCAACAACAAGTTTATGACGTTTCGTGGTTTGTAATCTGGCCCCGTCTTCAGATGCGAAGAGTACCTAGAACATGACAGAAGCAACAACCCGATTAAGCTGGATATAAGTGAAAAAGAAAATTCTAATTACTGACGAGCCATAACAAGGCCGGAAAAAATAAAGTAAAACAAACAAGAACCTTACAGTAGAAAACACGCAGGAAAGCTGCACACGTCGAGGATTCCACCAATATTTAATTCAACTTATTTTCTTTCCAACAGTGATTGCAAAACGTCCGCACTATTAAAAAAAATTAGTAACATAGTTTAGTCACCATCACCAACAAAAATATGCAAATAAAGAAATACACTTGTTCTTAAAACTGAGATTTAAAGTCTTACCATGGTAGGCAAATATTAAATACTTAACGTTGGTTAACCTTCTACCTAGCGGGTATATCTTCCATGGCGATAGTTAATATAAATCGATGGCGGATCTTGAGGCCTGTGCCGTTATTCCTCACGCGTCCCAAGCCCGGGGCGGCGAGACTGGGCCCCGATCCCATTTAATTGTGGCTTCACAGCAATACATACATTTCGTATTTCATCTCCGCTGAGCTGGCAAATTAAGCCATTCAAACTTTTTCCCACACTTTCCGGTTTTATATAAGGGACTTATAAAACCTATACAACGCAGCGTTTATATATTTTATTGCATTTAAACGAACGCACATTTTTAGTTAATTTTCAATGAATATGCTATACGTTGGAAATTTTATAAATCTTTTTCTAAGAAAGGGAAAGAAAATTATAGCTGTTTTAAGAAATTGTTTCATTTTTTACAATCAGCAGATTTGATATAACCTATGGGTATCTAAACAATATCTGGCAATACATAGGTTTAATTTATACAGTTTAAGCATATTTTCCAAAACCAATTTTTTTGGTCTCACATAATACTCAAGTGAGGGCGGGAGTCCCCACGCCGCTGGGGGCGATTTAATCAAAACTTCTTCCTTTTTTAATTTTTCAAACTAAAGTTACTATTAATAATTCATAACTTAATAATTGCATCTTCTTACATTTTTTAATAAAGTCACGTAGTTGTGTTTGCATTTAATACACATTATGAAAACTATTAATAATATGTTATCATCATTTATCGATTAAAAATGAAAAATACTTCTCGTGCTATTTAGATTTTACGTCAAAATATATTATATGAATACCGTATTTACATTTCAGTTATATGTAAGAAATGTATTGTTATTAAAATAATATTTGTAATATAATAACAACTTAAATTGCTGTTATATTCCCCTAAATAAACAATAAACTACACTTAATTCGTAAAAAGTATCCTATAATTTTTAATCTAAGAAAAAAGTTAATAAACTTCGGAATCAGATACAGATGGGTTAAACTACAAGTTTTTACTCTTTTATGTCATTTAAAAGCTAAGCTTTGGTTACGTATTGCTAAAGACATGTTTTATTATGTTCTAACCGTGGTAAAAATATTAAGTGTTATTTTCATGCTCAATTAAATAAGCTATATTTGTATACTAAGTTAATGGCGGTTAATATAATGGTTAACTTTTAGCAGGCCTACTTATAGTTAAATTGTTCAAACTCGAGTTTGCATTTTAAACCACCACTATTTATTTCATATGCAAGTTCTCATGCACGACGTTATACTGGTTTTGCAACGAAAATAGATAAAATATGTTTTCATTATCCTTGTTCATTAATTTGTTTCCACTTACATGTTTGTAGGATTATGTTTATAAAACTTCCACCTCCGAGTGGACGGCGTGTTGAGGGTGAAGGGTTGGTGGAAGGGGTAGTGGGGCGGGGGTGGGGGGCGACAATCTGTCCCAGCAAGGATTAGCCCCGTCCTACCATGTAAAACAGCAGTTCCGCTCCTTTCCGGTCTAAGATGGAATCAGTAATGAGAGATGCGCCTACTCCGGTGGATATTTTATTCAACGAACCAAATCCGCCGTACAAGAGGCAACGGCTTAGGGGGGCGCGCGGGGCACCTCTCGACATTTCGATTTGGACTGAGTGAGCTCGAAATTGGTTCTTCTGGGCCACACGTGAAAAATACAAGTAGCTTTTCCAGAGGAGAATTGAATAAAGGTATTGCTCCGGGAAATCGTGCCGTTATGCAGTAATGCGCTGCTCCAATCTCCTACCCGGGCTCTGGGATGCTCGCGTCCGCCAGTCGCACAAAGGCCCGATAGAGCTTAAAGCTTATCAGGAAGCATACATATTGCTATTAAAATTGCAATAGCCATTCTAATCATATATGTGGTTTACTTCCATATTTTAGAGTTAGGAATTGAAAGGCAAATTTAAACGTGCAATTTACGAAATTAATTTGTGGGGAAACAAAGTTAACTCGGTTTCAAAATGTTGCAATTTAGGCAAAACAATTAATTTCTCGTTATATATTGACAACAACAGTTGCCAGGGCACTGATTTGATTACTATAACGTAGACATACCTTACGATATCCCTTGTTTTGAACACAGAACAGTAAAAGCCCGTTAATCCGGCATCCGATGGTCCGGTACTTTCAATAATCCGGTATCGTTCTAAGGGTTCTAAAAAATAGTTTTGTGCACTATGAGTCTTTCGGGCGCGTTCGGCAGAGTTAGGGTGTGATTGGCCGAGTTCGCGGGGAATCGGCAGGAGTAACTATACTGTACGTATTAAGATATAATACTGTAAATATATTTTCTGGTTGAAATGTTTGTTTTTAACATTTTCTATCACTGCCAAAATCAGAGAAATATCAATAAAAATGGAATAATGGACCAATGATAGCCTTTTGACTCTCTATTTTTAGCGTTATTTCCGCTATCCTCGCAATAACGGCTATTTTAGACGGCGCTCAGTAATCCGGCATTTTCGGTAATCCGGCACTGCCAAAGTCCCGAAAGTGCTTCTACTGAAATTAAATTGGTTTAAAAAATTCCCCTCGCATTAGGGTGGGGCGTAGTGCAGCAGGCCGACACTAAATTAGGATGCAAGATTGTCGCAGATCCAATGAAATATTTTTGCAGAGCTACGTAAGCCCTTGCTTAATTGTCGAGGTCCGTACTAAGCCAGCTTACCCCCACCCCCAAGGCCCTTCCCCATCATCTTCCTTAGGCTAATATTCATATAAATTATAAACTATTACACGCCATATTGTCTGCCCGCAGTGCCTCTTGGCTTGTTCTTTGGTCGGGGTCCGTTAGCGAACATATTTAGTTTTCTCGTCAAACGCAAAAATAAATAAAGATGGTTTATTATTTTGGATTCATCTCAACAATTTGATTTTATCGCTCATAATTTAAATTTTCAAAAAGGGACACCAAATGGTTTCTTAAGAGGTAAATTTACAGCCTACATTTCTACAGTCTATTTGCTTATACACAGCCGGTAATCGTTTTAAAACTTGTATTTAATTATGTAAATACTGCTCGTTGTTGTGACCACAAGGTTTCCTGACCGATTCTGAGGTTTCTAATCTTTTCTGAATATAAACGCACATTTTATAATTTATTTTAGGCCGTACTTACCGTTTTATTGTTACAAAAGTATGAAAGGATATGTTGAGGCTATATTGAAGAACCACATGTTAAGTTATTCTTACCATGTTAATATATCTAGTACATCTGTGTGCGTTTAAAGTAAAATAATATAAATATGATAATCTGTTTTAAAAGTTCATAAACTTAATTGGACATCTGACTAAAATTAGCCTGCGATATTATTTGTTTGTGTTGGTTTAGAATAATTGGAGGTGGAGACATCGAATCACTTAGTTTGATAATTATTAAAAATAAATTTATTTTCCTCATCCTTATTTTAATATTTTTGTTATTTTGGTTGTATGAAGGAGTAGTTTAATATTTTTCTCCATTATATCAACTAACTTTAAAACATATCTGAACGATAACACCGTCAGTGTAAATAAATTCCGATCAAATATAAATAATTTTGGTTTCTGATTTCTTGGCGGTTAAAGAAGTCCAGTGTTATTTTGAAGAACCCTTGTTAGATGTGAATAGCGAGGCATTACGGGTAGAACGAAGCGATTTCCCTCCAGGAGGGTAATTAGGTCTGCGTCCGTCGGTAGAGCCCTTCAAGTTCGCTTTAGCATTTTGTTTGCCCATAATTAGTGAATACCGGGTGAATAAATCTTTGTATGGACACGCCGTTATTGATTGCTTACCAAAACGTTTATTGTACATCCGATTATAACTCGTTATGCATTTTATGCTGGGTTTTCCTGCCTGCATTGCCTTTTTATAGACGTTAAAAGTTACTAATTTCTAATACTTTTTTTATAAATGTGATTGGGATAAACCTCCTACCGGTACCTACTTAATTATAGTCATAAAAGCTTATTCTGACCAAAGAAATTAGAGAGATGATCTAATAGTGGGTTTACTTCTTTGAAAGTTATAAATTATAATACGTATGAAAACAAAATTATACGGGTTTTGAATTCTTCTATTTTCCCAAATCGCGGGGTACAAATCTTAAGAAACTCGTGATTTGCAAATCAGTTATCCTCCTAACTCAAGCTATAACAGGAAAACTGGATGCTATCTTTACACCGGCAGAACTGGATGTTTCCAAGGGTTGAGTGTAATTTGGTTCCTCGTTAAGTTGCAAAACTCATTTGTCTGAAGCAGCTTTTTAATTGTTGAAAATTTAGTTTTACCCGACAAATTATTGGAATCAAGACTTTCTAAATATTGTATTTAAAAAACAAAATTTGAATATATGTTTTGCAAAGGAGCAATAAGCTTGAAATATTATAATTATATTGACATATTTTCCACAAAATGGTTGTTTGGGAAGTTGTTGATTCTGATTTATCCTCGCGCACTTTACTCGACCACTAGACTAGCTGTCTGGGAGACAGTGAAGCCTGTAGACTGAATTCCTGTCTGTCAGGCCACTTTCTACAACAAACATGTTTTATAACGGCAGCGTGCTACAGTAATGCTTCGGCATTGCGTTTTGTTGATTTTCAAATTGACCCCCTCTTCAATTGGATACAAAACACTAATTGAGGTCTCGGATATAGTGAATTTAGACTGTAATCTTAACTTGAATACAGATTTCTACCTTTAGCTGTTGGCGCGGTGTAATTTGTTCATATACTGTTTTTATTGACATTTAAATCGTCTCATAGCGGAAAATGTCTGCCTTTTTAGCGAATTTCCCCTATAGGGAAGAAGCTATTACCGTAGGTCTCATGGTAAGACTTAAGCCCGAGACCATGACAACTTTTTTTTTTTAGGTCCCCAGATGACTAAAACACTATTCGTTCAAATTTATATATATGTATATATATATATATATATATATATATATGTGTGTGTCCGTGAATGCGATAACTTGAGTAAAAAACGTCCGATTTCGATGAAATTGTGCTCAAATGTGTAAAGTGACATTTATGACTTTAAGTTCGAAAACCAGAAAAATCGGACCATGGGAAGGGGGGTTTATGGGGGTTTTAAATTTTCCAAAAATCAGTTTTTTGCATTTTTTACCCTAAAATTTTTAAAACACTTAATTTTGATTTAGACCATGTTATAGAGCTTAAAAAAACAAATAATATAGTATTTTGAATTATTAAGCTCGGTTAATTGGTTGCGGAGAAAATCCAAAAAAAACTGCTCATAAAATCTCCTATGTTAATCTTATGGGAAAAAGGTTTTTGTCTTTTCCTAAGTTAATTTTAATGTAAACTTCACATTTGCTTTTACCAATCAACTCAGCTCCACAAAAAAATCATTTTGGTGTTTAAATTGTGATTCTACGTCCAACCATTGCAGAGATATTCAAAGTGCTAAACACAGTACGTTGTCCAATGTTATCCTTATGGAGAATAAATAAAATTTGATATCTCCATTATTAATGAATGAATATTGATGAAACTTGGCATGTGGCGTCACGTAGTACTGGTATATTGATATTTGCAAAAAAATTGATTTTTTGTTGATACTCCCCGTAGCAGCGAACCTGCGTACTCAGCCCCCATGTTATTCTTATGGAGAATAAGTAAAATGTAATGACTGCCTTTAATTATGAACATAAATTAATAAAACTTGGTATGTGGCTTCACCTTGTATAAAAACATATTCATATTTGCATAAAAACCCATTTTTTTAGTTCTTCGTTGCAACAAACCTGCTTACTCAGCTCCCATGTTATTCCTATGGAGAATAATTAAAATGTTATATAGTGCTTACTTATGATTGAATATTGATGAAACTTGGTGTGTGGCTTCACCTTGTTAAATAATATTTATATTTGCATAAAAAACAATTGTTTGTGTTCCTTGTTTCAGCAAACCTATGTACTCATCACCAATGTTACTCTTATGGAGAATTATTAAAATTGTATATATCGCTTATATATGAATATATTTTTATGAAACTTGGTATGTGGCTTTATATGGTATTAAGACATATATTATGCATTGGAAATTCGCTGAGTACGCAAGTTTGCTGCGACGGGGGTATTTGTTAAATATTATGTATGCATAGCTTTATTTTACAACATAGCCAAATAATATTGATTATTTCATTTGTTTGATAAAGTGTCGAATGATGTTGATTTAACAAAATTTAAAATATGACGGGTAAAAACGTGTTGCTAAGCGATAATCTCACGTACAACCCTGACTTTGATCGGCTTGAGTAATAATACGTGCCCCCCTCCTTAACCCCCTCCCCGTAACCTCCTTAGCTCACTGAGCAAGCTTTTCATTATCTCTTCCATCTTGAACCATTTTAAATATTAATAACGCGATGTATTAATTAAATTGAACACAAAACTACCTAAAAGTAGGAAAGATTAGGGGTTTTCTTTAGTCAAGCAACTAAGACGATTTTATAATCAAATTATGGTAATTATTTCTAGCAAATCTTCCTTTTGAGGAATTAGTTCAATTCATTTATTGTTAAATGGTACAGTATTTACATTGTATTGAACTAGTCACTAACTTAACCTACCTTAACCTAACAATCCAAATCATAGTAATACCACAACAACAAAGTACAATTTATTTTTCCTACTTACAAAATGATTTAAAGGCGCCACAACTATTTAAGTCGTTCTTCCTACAGAAGTAATAACTGCTACCTATTTTAATTAATTTGTTCAATGGTATAAAAGTATATATTATTGGCCATAACACCTTTATAATTATTTTCTATCTCGCATAGTTATTAATCTATCCGTCTCTTTTTATTTCATGTGAAAACTAATTATATTCATTGATTAAAAACTAATATGAATCTCAGTTTTTGCCGTAATACTGAGTATGATTTGTCTAATACTGTGTAGTTGCTATAAAGAAAATGTTTTATGGAAATGGATTTTCTTAGTAGTACAGTTTCTAAGTACTCAGAGCCATGCTAAATGTCTTGCGAGACCAACACGCAACAGATAAAGGAAAATAGCGAGTTTACTTAAAATCTGCTTAAGACGGCCGCTGAACTTCGTGCCGTTGGAATGCTGGAATACACTGTAATACTGGAATGCATTGACGGATTGACGAATAACAGCACCACTTAATATCTACATCGTACTATCTATGATTTGATTCCGGCTACCATCTCAGTATAGGCGATCTTTTCATCGTATTACCGCCGAATTAAATTTTCGCGGCCTTTTCATTATATGTAATGGTGAAATAAAAAGTATGCTAAATTCCTTTACGCTGAACTGTTTCCCAATCTCTCGGTGTATTATATACGCATGTAAATCATCAACGAGAAGAATCTTTCTTAGAATAGTTAGAATCGTAACGAGTGTTAATCGTTTCCAGTTAAAACATAAAGGTGCACTTAGAGGTACTGAGTTTAATAATGATGGCGTTCTAATTACATTTGACCATTATTATTTAGTTTACCTGGGTGCTTTTCCCAGTTGAACATCTTCCATCGCTAACTTAGCATCGCAGCTGATCAGTTTACATTCCGTCCTGACCTTATCGATATCCTAACAGTAAATAGATCCTAATCCTCATTAGGTCAACATTTGTAAATTTAGCTAAAGTGAAACGGGCCAAAATATGGATTAAAGGGCTGCGCATCTGAGATACACAAGTGAGGGCGGAGAAAAAGTGATATTATTTATCAAAAATAATGATAACGAATAGGGCCGAGCCAGCCAGCGTTGATATGATGATGTGGGGTGTTTTGGTGGAGGGGGGTAGCATGTGCGCCCCATGATTTATCAGCTGCTACTGTGGGGCCTGGGGGGGGCAAGCTCTCCTAACTTGATAAGTGTCAAGTCGGAGCGATGTGGGGCCCGCCACCTCTCGACAACTTTAAGTAGTTGTCCAAAGAAAAGTCCGACTTAAGATTCTTTCTCTGTTGCCTTTTTCTGTTTGTTTCGCGCTCGCACACTTGTTCAACTTAATCCGCCTTTGTCTGGTCACTGTTTCGCTTTTAAGAGGTTTTTTATATTTTTGAAGAAACTCTCTTACTATCTTGTTGACAGATGTCGGAGTGATTTTGATGTTTGGTCATTTAAAAACAAGGCGCGACGACGGCGAATCATAACGCTTTGTTTATGTCATGTATACTTTTTTAACGCGCGAGCCTCTCAGACCTCCACATCCACATTGTATCTAAAACAGTAAATCTTGTTAACTAACAGATCTGTTGTATTTGCTCTCAACTAAAGTATTACAGTATAAGCATAAATCATATTAATACTATTACAGGTAGTTATTACACTATATTCGAGTTATTCTAGAATTTGATTTCACACTTTTACACTTCTACAGTCCGCACTACCTTGCTAGCTTGATCCGCTAGTTGTTTTTAGTCCGCTGACAGCTTGGCTGTCAGATTTAGTTTTTTTTAACTACCAGCAGCTGAGAGTATGAGGTGTTCATAATATTTATAGAAGTTTAGTTAATAGAATACCCGAAAGGAAAATTACGAAATTTACACTTTTCCCCCTCCGCAGTTCCTCACTCAACAGCTATTACATACGCGTGAAGCTGGTGCGTCGTTAAACTGGTACTATCACAGGCGCATCTAGCACACAACTTAAGAATACATCAACTGTAATGGGATCTGCCCCCAACCTTCGGCACTCTAAAGCTACGAAGCCATGACCGACGTATTGTTTGAACTAGGTTTAGGTTATACGGAGAAAGAAAAGTCAAAGTAAGTTGTAATTTATTCATAGCCTGTTAAGTAAATAAACAGACCCTCCTGTCCATCAACCCGCTTGCTAATTATAAACAACCAACGTTTGACCTCCCACCTGGCCTTCGTAACGCCAGGAACAGGGCATATTGAGACAAAATGTCCTTTTGATTTTTTCCCTTGGTAGGTAGATCTGTATTGCGCGCTTGTAAAAACACGCCTTCAGCCGTAACAAATTGATTGAAAACGATGATTGCTGGAAAATACGTAGTCCAAAATGTGTTGATATATCTTTAAACAAATTTTGTTCAATTTAAAATGCGTTTTCGGGTAAAAATTGTGTAACATGCAACAAAATTAAATCCGATGATTACAGTGTGTATTGCTAATCCCGGGATGGCATTTCCTAAGCAGATACAGTTCTTAAACATTGTTTACGATTGTGCCCTAAAAATTTATGGATTTTCGGAAATATGAGGAGGTTTCAGTTGGACTGAAATCGGGTCGGAATTCGTTACTCGAATTAACATACATCCTCCCTCAACTCGACCCTATCCTATAGACTTGCAACATCAGACAGGGAGACTGGTTAGTCCGTTTCATTCTACCGTTCCCTAATTACTAGTACAGTATTTTTTACCGTCATATACAATGTTATGTATAGTATAGAAAAGACATAAAGTGCATGAGATGACACGTAACGTGTAAAGATCAGTGGAGTGCATCTAAGGAATTATAATAGACTATAATTACTACACGTCGGTATTAAAGCTCGCAGACTTCATCTTCAACTTTTAAGTGCCATTTGGCGGGACATATACAGAACGCGCCATCAAGTGTCAAGTTTTACGACCTCTAGCTGATAATAAGTCCTAATGATGCCGCAGTACGAAAGTTAAACGGAATTAACAGCACGTGGGCCATATGCAATTTGATATCGTTAGTTACATATTGAGATCGCTGTACATATATAATAAGTTATTTGTATTATATTTAATGAGATAAACACTTAAAAAAGTTATTTTTTTGCTATAGGAAAATCCCTATTACAATTATCCTCATTGCGAGATTTAAGGCGGTATTGTAATAACTTTTCTTTACGTTACCGCTTGGTGCTACACGTAAAACCCCCATAGTTGTAGACGTGCCATTTTTTAATAATAATAAATGTATGGGACACCGCTAACATAGATACATAAATACTACTGTGTCAGGCTAAAATGTTTTATAGTCACGTGGCATTTGCTAATTCACTATAGAAATATTTAACTAAGAACAATCGTTTAGATAAAAGTTTAACTTTAAGATTACATTTAAAACTTTCATTACAGCTAGACGATTCAGCGTTGTAAATTGTGAATGAATTGGTAAATTGTGGATATCCAATTTCACTAATAAATATTACTTTCTTTCTGAAGGTTTGTCATCGTATAATACAACCTCTCTTTGATTCATAAAACATATTTATTCCTCTCCGTTAAAGTTTTGTAACGATTTTAATGCTATAATTAATGGACAGTGTATGAAAACTGACCAATACGTAAAAAAACATACATTACCACGAATCCGACAAATACAAAATCACATATTCGACAAAGGCAATAATTTTGCCTTTCAATTTGGACCGGCTATTCAGACTTGTAATCCTGCTTTTAATATCATGTCTTTATAGAACATCAAATCTCACTTGTGAAAAATCCCGCTCTAATTAGCTCCATAAATATTTTTATATCCGCTTACATTGTAAGCGGATATAAAAACGCACGTTCTATCGTGTAATATTTTCCCCGAGATTATCCGTCTGCAGACCGGGAAACCAGCTCTGGCAACCCATTTTCAAACCGAAAAACCAGCTCTCGCGACCCGTCTGCAGACCGGGAAACAAGCTCTCGCGACCCATTTTCACACCGGAAAACCAGCTCTGGCAACCCGTTTGAATACCGGAAAACCAGCTCTCGTGACCGGGACACGGGCTTTCGTGACCCGTTTGAAGATCGGAAAACCAGCTGTTATGTGATATTGTTGTTGACATTCTATTTGTTTCGATGTTATAGATGTATTTTTAAGGCCTACAATCGTAAACATCGTTGATGTATTTTTAAATGTAATCTGAAATAAAAACATTTTATGTTGTTCGGCACCGACTGTTCATAGTTCTATGTTACCGCCTCATATTGGTATTGTCATTGGGCTTCGCCTTTATTGTTGAGTCAGGCACTTGACCTGTGCGATAAACTTGTACAGCATAACTGTTTCGACCTATAATAATAATAATAATAATAATAATAATAATAATAATAAACTTATTTATTGCTGTAGGACAATACATATATTGCATAGCATGCGTCAGTGAGTATAAATAAAATTAAGAATGTACAAGTTAATGTCTCAAGTTGCAAAAAAACAGAAATAAGCAACAGCTAGATAAAAAGCAAACACATTCCCACAACAACAAATGTGTTAAAGCCTCAAGCTGATGCTCCCCCCGATGTGTAATCCATGAACTCGACCACCGAGTAAAACACGTTCGACACTAAAAAGCATCTCAATTTTGATTCACAATTTTCGAACCTGATGCCCTCCGGGAACCTATTCAGAATGGAAACACCCGCCTGAGAGGGCAGCCGTACCATAGAAGCCAACCTGTGCTGTAATGGTCTGTACACATTTCTAGATCTTGTATTGTAACTATGTACATCTCTGTCCTGAATCGGGTTGATTTTGAATTTGCAGAAAAGCGCAGTTTCTAGAATGTACAGCTCAGCCAGAGTTAGCAATCCTGGTCCCCGGAAGGCATCTCGGCACGACTCTCTAAATTTGAGTTTTGCTATGATTCGAATGGCTTTTTTCTGAAGAAAAAAGAGACGTTTGAAATTTGTCTGTGAGCAACGACCCCTCAGAGGAATACCACATGACCATGAACCATTTAGATATACATTTGATTTTATTATTAATAAAACTATTTTAATTATTTTTTCGTTCATAATATTTGCTTCCATAACTATGTAGACGTTACTTAAACAGTAGGTTACCCGTCGTGAATTCAACTAATTTCGGCACTTTAAAGCCCCATTATCAAATCATTTTTTAGAACTATTAGTCCCTGATTGTAAAAGCGTGTTTGTAACGAGTAAAAATACGTGGTTTCAGCGATATTTTTAAATTATGTGTCTGAAAGTAATGTCGGTTCAAGAGAACCCGTGCCTACGTATTATTCTAACCAGCGAGAGTTTTTTTGTTAACCATGTCATAATGTTAACCATGTTTTAATGTATGGCTCCCATAAGAGTATATGTCATCCACGAATGTTCGGGTGTTTTCTTTTCTTTTAAAAATGCTCGCAGCTAATGAGGACTATGTTGCAGGTGCTCAATTGGCGGTCGCCTACCCTTGCAACCAGGATCGCCTGATCCAGTGTGCCGGCTCCCTGAGAGTGTTGTCGGATAATCGAGAGTTCGGATTCGCCGCCAAGAAGGAAGACCTAGACCTGATCTGTCCGTAAGTGGTATTATTTCTTAAACATTTAATTCCTTCGAAATGTTGTATATACTTCTAGTAGTTATTATATGTTTACGGTTAGTTGGGGTTATTTGAAACACATCTAGACTATACCCGGGGAACCCGAAGAATTTCATAAAACTGTGATTTTTATAACGCCATTTCTGTGGTCTTTATGAAAGATTAGGTATTTTTTTAAATAAATGAGCTAGATAAAAGTTTATTTGGAACTCGTGAGTTTCTGGCAGTCAGCGCATCCGTAGATAACAGCTCAAACTTCACATTTATTTCTTATAGCGGTTAGGGGACAAACGTTTTGTCGGCACAATCGTTAAATTATGATGACGGTGATACTATGGGTTTGTCATTATTTTATTTATTATATAAGGGCTTTAATGCCCTACGATTAATTTAAATAGCATTTAAACTTTCGCAATTTAAAGTCTGTGATATGTTGGGTTCGTTCATTTATATTATTAATTATATAAGAAGTTTAATTTCCGACGACCCCTTTACAGATTTTGCAATTATAATAAGGATTACAACAATTTTAATACAACTTTCAATTAGTTATTGTTTTATATGAAAGGTAAAAACTGATATTTGTAAATATTTCTTATTCTTATTTGATTTTAAAACAGTAACTTACGGACACAGATCTTTTTGTCCTTTAATTTCATGTCAGATAGTATGGGTCTAAAAGACACAAGAGCTCATAAATTAAAGGTCTAAATAAAGATGATGTATCCTGAGAGTAGAAACCTACGAGTTATTGTCGTATCAAAAGTGCTATGAGTCTTCGTATTAATTTGTTAAGAATATTTCAGAGTTAAACCCCTTTTGGCAAACTCCAATTCCAGCTACGCACCCGGGCCTCGAAACTCTTCAGGAAATGACGTTGTTGGTGCACTTCATCTGTCCGTAAACAATAATTGACCCTTCAATTCGCCCAGATTGGTACAATTGCGGTCGGAGACCGTGGGGGAGAGAGGGAGGGGCAAGGGCATTTTGATATCAGCACTTGATCCGAAATGTTTGTCAACAGTGCCAGAGTGCAGGTGTGTCCGCTAAAATTAGCCCGTGAACGGTTTTAGCCCGGTATTGGTGTTGAGCAGCCTCAGTGGACGGCCAACTTGCCTGCCAAGCCCCGGACCTCCTACCCCTTCCCCCCCTGCTCGCGAAATGGATCCGAAACTGGGGGCTAACACAAAGATTAAATAAAAATTATTTGGCTTCGGTGCACAAGTAAATAAACGTGAAGTTGCGAAAGTAGGTTATGACGTTTTGACGAATGTGTCGTATTTAATGAGCCCGAACTTGGCAATAGGCGGCGAGCGGTGTTCTATCAATTGTTTGTTGTTTAGCGTTGTTTCTGCGTTGTAGATTCGCAGAGGTTCGCAACTTAGAGCGACGGCAGCGAGTTTATTTACTCGATCTGTTGACAATACGTTATTGTTCGTTATCGAACGCAAATACCCCACTGTACTTCCAAACGCTCCATTCGCCTGCGCTCAACCGAGAAAAGCCACCTGATCCAATATTTGTATTTAAAAACATCAAAGCCGCATTGAACTCAGAAATTCTTTACCGATTATTTAAAGATAAGAACTTAACTTGTTTGTATTTTTGGACTATATACGGGCTTTCTTGCGGGAAATTTCTCTGTTTCAAGATTGCATTTCAGAGAGAACGTTTGATTAATTTTCTGTTTTTTTTTTTGTATAAATCAAAAATCATTGTTGACGTATAAATATCAAGTTTTTACTTCATACGATTTTTTCCGTTGTATTGCCGGTGCATACAGTTTAATGTATAGTTGTTAAGTACTTATACACTACATTTTGTTTAAACTGTTAAATTAATATAATTTTAATTTTTATCGATTATTGTTGATTTGTTCTATCTTTGTGCCTGACGCGCCATCAGCTGCACACAGGCGCGCAGGTAGACGAAATCAACCACAGATGAGGATAATTCGGTTGTGCTTACCCAGTGTTTTGTTGGCAGGGACCTGAACGCAGGACTGAGGTGCATCGACGAGTACACTAGGAAGTGTATGGCGCCCCACCAGAGATCTCACTTCAACAAACTGTACGGTTGTGCTTACCCAGTGTTTTGTTGGCAGGGACCTGAACGCAGGACTGAGGTGCATCGACGAGTACACTAGGAAGTGTATGGCGCCCCACCAGAGATCTCACTTCAACAAACTGTACGGTTGTGCTTACCCAGTGTTTTGTTGGCAGGGACCTGAACGCAGGACTGAGGTGCATCGACGAGTACACTAGGAAGTGTATGGCGCCCCACCAGAGATCTCACTTCAACAAACTGTACGGTTGTGCTTACCCAGTGTTTTGTTGGCAGGGACCTGAACGCAGGACTGAGGTGCATCGACGAGTACACTAGGAAGTGTATGGCGCCCCACCAGAGATCTCACTTCAACAAACTGTACGGTTGTGCTTACCCAGTGTTTTGTTGGCAGGGACCTGAACGCAGGACTGAGGTGCATCGACGAGTACACTAGGAAGTGTATGGCGCCCCACCAGAGATCTCACTTCAACAAACTGTACGGTTGTGCTTACCCAGTGTTTTGTTGGCAGGGACCTGAACGCAGGACTGAGGTGCATCGACGAGTACACTAGGAAGTGTATGGCGCCCCACCAGAGATCTCACTTCAACAAACTGTACGGTTGTGCTTACCCAGTGTTTTGTTGGCAGGGACCTGAACGCAGGACTGAGGTGCATCGACGAGTACACTAGGAAGTGTATGGCGCCCCACCAGAGATCTCACTTCAACAAACTGTACGCTGGAAGCTCCATGGTCATCCAAGAGATATGCCAGGAAGGTCCCTACCAGGACGGTACGTACCCTCAACACTTAAGTATAGGTCAACAACTTAGAAAAGAACCACTTGCCGGCTGGGTCCGCGCAGGTAGGGAGCAGGGTAGGAAGGGCAGGGCGAGGAACAGTGTCGTGGTGGGGGGAAGGCGCGTCTATAAGTCTATTAAACTATATTATTTACCCCTCAATTGTTTATTGATACGAGGCTACCCCCGAGGGTAGATATGATCTAAAATCTACAAGGTGGAATTGGTTTTACACGATTCCTAGCTACAAGTTATATAAAAGGATACAATGCTTGGTGCGGCCACAAAGTCGAATGCTACCTTGGCTAAGCCGCATCGCTTCATGCAGCCCATCGAATTCCTCGGAGAAATGAACCGTCGAAGCGAGAAACGCGCAGTTCCGTTTGATGGGTCAAAGATAACGTGTTGCGATCGAGCTTGCGAAGCGTTTCTCAGAAAAATGTCGCAAAGACACTTCTTATACCTCGGGCACTCAAGAAAGTCGAAACAAAAATAAAGACATGAAATGGCTACCGCTTTGTCAGGGACCGTCAGTAAAGTTTTAGCCGACTTTTTATACAAATCATTCGGACGACTTAAACCCTTATGACTTAGGCTTTGACTTTTATGTTCTTTGAGATTGGAATTAAGTTGTCCATTTTATTTGCAGAAATATATTCCTACAAAGCTTATGCCTTCCAAGAAATGTGCCTGATGTACCTAAACAAGTAACAGTGATGAGATATCGATTTTCTGTCTCTGGACATTTTGCCCAGTGCCGCGCAGTTTTACACGGGGTTCTGAGGAGAATTGAATCGCGTTGGTGCTGTCATTTACGAACCAGGATTACATCAAAGTCATTACCTTTCAATAACTGCAAATTTCAGCCTAGGTGGAGTTAAATTACTTATTTATTCTTAAATAGAAAATGCAAAACAAGTTTTTCATAGTTTTTATTTGCGGAAACAAAATATTTGTTAAAAAGTAATTCCACGTCCAGCTCTGCTTCTAAACAATACCTAACAAGTATTCATAAAACGTATCGGACGTCCAGTTTACATACAAGTTACTTCGTAGTGTCTAGGCTTTTATGCGCGCAAGAGCCACTTCGAATTGCAGCAAGACATTTTGAACCCGTTGACTCCATACTGCTTTACCTCGCCTCTGTTCTATGATGACGATTAGTTTTGCTATAGATTAACGATTATTAATAATAATGGGGTTTTCTTAAGCTCTGGGGGAAATTCGGCAACATATAAGCATTAAATTGTGAACGAATTAAACTATGCAGATTTTTTACCAACCTTAAATTACAATTAATTGTAAAGAAACTACAGTATGTATTTTAAATTTATTAGTTGTACTAAGCATTTTGACTGTTGCTATTATACAGTATGAGAGCTCTGCCGTATTTCTAGTGGCACCTCAGGCACCTGGTGCTTGTTACGGTTTATTGAAACTAAACAAGATTTGGGATGGGGGTTAGATTCAAATCTTGGACTTCTATTTTGAGTTACTTCGATTAAATTATTTTTATACATGAATAAAACGAAGCTATGAAAACGTATTTTGAGCTTAGGGTGGTAGCCCGAAAATTTAAATCGCATAATCATATTTAACGTTGTCAATTTGGTCGTCAGGAGGAGACTTTTACCAATCAAGTCCTGTCCGCAGATTTGGGATTATAGGGATAGTTAAACGTTAAGCTATACTCCCCGCCATCTTCAACCCACAACCATTGCAATCAGCCAGAAACGCGTTACGGCTGTCGATGTCATGAGACGAGGCCCGTCACAAGTTACAACTACAGGATAAATACATCTCACCGTGACAAGTAATGAAGAGTATCAGTATTAGAGTCATTAATAAGCGAGGGCAACTCAGTTAATAATAAGGTCAAACTTAACAAGCGTTAATGGCTTTATTCGGATTCATTGAACTATCGAGTGAAGACGATGCTCATTTCATCGAATAACGGACTTTGTCTTTTTAGTTCTTTTATTTATCATTATATTAAAAGAATAAGGCGATTTTTGTGCAGAAGATTATGGCCAAACTACTGGGTCGATTTTGATGATTTACGTGTCGTTTGAAAGCCCTTAACGTGTAGACGTGCCTTTTGGGGGTCTCAAGTCAGTACGTGGAACCAGAAACCCTTGGGAAGCCCTCAAAGTACGGTTTTGGCCCTTTTAAATAACATTAGACAGCAAATCAAAAAAATACCCCCCGTCGCAGCAAACCTGCGTACTCAGCGAATTTCCAATGCATTGATATGTTTCTCACTAGTACATAAAGCCACTCACCAATTTTGACAAAAATACATTCATAAATAAGTTATTTATTTCATTTTATTTATTCCCCATAAGAATAACATTAGGACTGAGTACGCAGGTTTGCTGCAACGAAGAAGATAAGAAATGATTTTTTTATGCAATTATCAATATAACTGAACCAGGTGAAGCTACTTACCATGTTTTATTAATTTATGTTCATAATTAAGGGAGATATAAAACTTTACTTATTCTCCATAAGAATAACATTAGGGCTGAGTATGCAGGTTAGCTGCTACAGGGACAATCAACAAAACATTTATTTTTTGTGCAATTATCAATATACCAGTACAACATGAAGCCACATACCAAATTTCAATATACATTAATAAATAATCAAGATATCCAATTTTATTTATTCTCCATAAGGATAACATTGGACAACGTACTGTGTTTAGCACTTTGAATATCTCTGCAACGGTTGGACGTAGAATCACAATTTAAACACCAAAATGATTGTTTTGTGGAGCTGAGTTGATTGGTAAAAGCAAATGTGAAGTTTACATTAAAATTAACTTAGGAAAAGACAAAAACCTTTTTCCCATAAGATTAACATAGGAGATTTTATGAGCAGGTTTTTTTGGATTTTCTCCGCAACCAATTAACCGAGCTTAATAATTCAAAATACTATATTATTTGTTTTTTTAAGCTCTATAACATGGTCTAAATCAAAATTAAGTGTTTTAAAAATTTTAGGGTAAAAAATGCAAAAAACTGATTTTTGGAAAATTTAAAACCCCCATAAACCCCCCTTCCCATGGTCCGATTTTTCTGGTTTTCGAACTTAAAGTCATAAATGTCACTTAACACATTTGAGCAAAATTTCATCGAAATCGGACGTTTTTTACTCAAGTTATCGCATTCACGGACACACACACACATATATATATATATATATATATATATATATATATAAATCTATATCTATATATATATATATATATATATATATATATATAGATATAGATATATATATATACATATATATAAATTTGAACGAATAGTGTTTTGGACATCTGGGGACATCAAAACAAAAAGTTATCATGGTCTCGGGCTTAAGTCTTACCATGAGACCTGTGGTAATAGCTTCTTCCCTATAGGGGAAATTCGCTAACAAAAGAAGCAGAACAGCTTGGATTAAAGATGCAAACATATGGTTTGCTAGTCTACATTAAAATAATTTCTTGAGTTTTGTTCGGCGATTTTTGATCCTTAAAACTATTATTTTAAACACATATTTGGTATCAGTCGAAAGCTCTTACCCTCTAGTTGAAAAACACGGGGATTTGAAAAACATCCACGTTCAGGCCTTCGCCCCACAGGCCTTCAAAGTTCTAATGTTAATCTTATGGAGTTATATTTATTTAGGCAGTCAGCTGATCAATGTAAACCTTTCAAAACATATGATTCTACGTCTGATGGATTCCCGAGCGTAGAACGGACAATCGGCTAGTCTTTTATTAAAAATATTTTACCGTAAATATTTAAAACATTTACAAATACGAGGTTAGGTTATGAATTTTGTAATTTTACCTCAAATTTCATGTTTTTTCAATTTACTTAATGTATTTCTGTTTTAGTCATATTGGAGTAAATAAGAATCTCCTCAGTTGATCCTAACCAACCCCCAACCCCAAAAATGGCCATATCGTATAGGGTCGCTTAAACATATGTCAACTTAAAAATTATACCACGCAGATTTCACTACTATTCTAGATTCATAAATTATCTTTCGACACACACTTCAGATAACCATTTTTATTCTCAATAAACTGACTCGACCCTTTAAAGTAGTTTGTTTCATAGTGTAAAGTAGTTTGTTTCATAGAGTAAAGCTCTCAGATCTGTGGGTGGTGTTGACACTTACTAGACTTGTTGCTACCATGGTTGCTACTACTGCTACTACAACTGCTGCTAGTCAGCAATAGGAAGATTTGCAGACGCAGTGTTTTCACTGGTGTGACTCATTCATTCACCCAGCTCATTGATAGCAGCTAGGTATTTACACACGCGACCTAGCGTCACAGATTATACGTTTTGAGATAGCTCTACATGTCCAGAGATAAGCGTGAGGTTGCGAGGTGGCCTTGCGCCACTGCCGGGGCAGCGAGATATTCGTTCCGTTGCTGTAGGCTGTTCCATTGAATTATTATTTCGGTCTGTACTGCGAGGAGTGCGAGGGAGACCGGTGTGAGAGAGAGGGGGGATATTCTCGTGACGTCACACATCGCCTGATGTGTGACGTAGCCGCACACACCTCCAGTCACGTGACGGGTTCCCCCTCTACCACGGGCGTAGCTCTAGCTCTTGCTCTCGACTCCCGTTACCACGGTGAGTGGCGCGTCGACACTCGACACGCTGCTAACTAGATAGCGATATCAGTTGGGAACTAGGTGTAATCAGAACCAGAGCTACCAGACGTCGTCGTATTGAACGCACTCCCCCTCTAGCACGCCCTGGTCAATGCATCCGATGAAGCGTGCTGAAAACAATGACGAGGAGGGAGGAAACAGGCAACAAAAACAAGTTAAGAAAAGTAACAGATTTTTTCAGCACACAGGTTGCCTGCTAATAAACAAAACTTATCTAACAAAATTTGTTTACAGTGAAAATTTATACTTAACTGAGGTTTTAATCCCTCGTACATGTTGGACACTGGCAAGGTCGTTGCCCAGTGTGGACTAAATTGCGTCCAATTAACTAACGCTAATAAATGTCAATACCACAAGTTCAAAAACTTGAGTTCAACTTAAAAGCCAAAAGCCAGGGTTTGACCATAGCAAATTTAATCTTTAATAAATAATAGCTAATCAATTGCTCACCGAATGGGTTAATCACCTGTATGAATCAACGCATAATCTTTGCCTTAATTTTAGTGAAATTGCTGAACTATAAAGACCCATTTTTTTACAAAAAAGCCTTCTCTTAAACAGCTTCAGTATCCATAAGTATACATAGTCAATGGTTGTAGCCTGAAATAAGACATTTTCCTATTTTTGATTTAATCTTGGCAATCAACAGTATTTAAGTTCCCCCATCAACCTCAATGTCGTCTTTAATCCTTAAACACCACATCTTTCTTGAATTAACAATTAAAGTTTTAATTATATCTCAAAATTATTTACTGAAACGCTTACGCACCTCTTCCATACAAATTTATTTATTAGGAAACCCCGATTCATCAGGGAATAGAGAGGTTCTAAGGTCTGTGTAGTTGGCCTACCCAAATCAGCTTACCCAGTTTATTTTATACAGACCTGAGGTTCTAGTCCCTGAGAATTAACGTACTCTTTAAGGTCCTTCCAAATAATTCCAGCAAGATATTTCTTTATTCATTTCCCGTTAACGGTGGTAATTGACTATGTAAGTGATTTGAAAACGTTTCCTCAAGGTCGTCCATGCCCGACCGACCTTGTAGCCCACTCTAGCAACTATAGCAACTCGAGCCTGCCCACTACCCAGGCTAGAGCCAATGACTACATAATGAATAAATTGTACTTTATGTAGTCATTGCTAGAGCCATGTGGCACAGCTCGCATACCATGCAGTTGAGTACCTTACATACGTTATACCTGGGTGATTGTACTCATTTCTTAAATAAAACATTTGGTAAATTCACTTTAAAGAGTCCATGCCATTATTTTAAGCAATCCTTTCCCAGTGTCAACGTTTTCGGATACATTTTACTGGATAATGTTGTAAATGTTGAGTTTTATTCAGTAAAACTGGAATTCCGCGGCTTTTCAGAGTCAATATTAATTTGTTATGAGAAAAAAACGTAACTGATGTTTGAATTTACAAACACCTCACTCCTGTGTCAGGTTTATGGGCAGAGAGTTGTATAGTTTTATGGATGAGCAGTATAACTGATGTTTGAATTTACAAACATCTCACTCCTGTGTCAGGTTTATGGGCAGAGAGTTGTATAGTTTTATGGATGAGCAGTATAACTGATGTTTGAATTTACAAACATCTCACTCCTGTGTCAGGTTTATGGGCAGAGAGTTGTATAGTTTTATGGATGAGCAGTATAACTGATGTTTGAATTTACAAACATCTCACTCCTGTGTCAGGTTTATGGGCAGAGAGTTGTATAGTTTTATGGATGAGCAACTGATGTTTGAATTTACAAACATCTCACTCCTGTGTCAGGTTTATGGGCAGAGAGTTGTATAGTTTTATGGATGAGCAGTATAACTGATGTTTGAATTTACAAACATCTCACTCCTGTGTCAGGTTTATGGGCAGAGAGTTGTATAGTTTTATGGATGAGCAGTATAACTGATGTTTGAATTTACAAACATCTCACTCCTGTGTCAGGTTTATGGGCAGAGAGTTGTATAGTTTTATGGATGAGCAGTATAACTGATGTTTGAATTTACAAACATCTCACTCCTGTGTCAGGTTTATGGGCAGAGAGTTGTATAGTTTTATGGATGAGCAGTATAACTGATGTTTGAATTTACAAACATCTCACTCCTGTGTCAGGTTTATGGGCAGAGAGTTGTATAGTTTTATGGATGAGCAGTATAACTGATGTTTGAATTTACAAACATCTCACTCCTGTGTCAGGTTTATGGGCAGAGAGTTGTATAGTTTTATGGATGAGCAGTATAACTGATATTTGAATTTACAAACATCTCACTCCTGTGTCAGGTTTATGGGCAGAGAGTTGTATAGTTTTATGGATGAGCAGTATAACTGATGTTTGAATTTACAAACATCTCACTCCTGTGTCAGGTTTATGGGCAGAGAGTTGTATAGTTTTATGGATGAGCAGTATAACTGATGTTTGAATTTACAAACATCTCACTCCTGTGTCAGGTTTATGGGCAGAGAGTTGTATAGTTTTATGGATGAGCAGTATAATTGATGTTTGAATTTACAAACATCTCACTCCTGTGTCAGGTTTATGGGCAGAGAGTTGTATAGTTTTATGGATGAGCAGTATAACTGATGTTTGAATTTACAAACATCTCACTCCTGTGTCAGGTTTATGGGCAGAGAGTTGTATAGTTTTATGGATGAGCAGTATAACTGATGTTTGAATTTACAAACATCTCACCCCTGTGTCAGGTTTATGGGCAGAGAGTTGTATAGTTTTATGGATGAACAGTATAACTGATGTTTGAATTTACAAACATCTCACTCCTGTGTCAGGTTTATGGGCAGAGAGTTGTATAGTTTTATGGATGAGCAGTATAACTGATGTTTGAATTTACAAACATCTCACTCCTGTGTCAGGTTTATGGGCAGAGAGTTGTATAGTTTTATGGATGAGCAGTATAACTGATGTTTGAATTTACAAACATCTCACCCCTGTGTCAGGTTTATGGGCAGAGAGTTGTATAGTTTTATGGATGAGCAGTATGTTTGTTTTTTTAAATTAGTTGTATCGATGTGTTATGGCGTGGAATGGAAAGTATAACTAATACGTTTTTAAATATACTAGCGACTTTTTGATCAACCAGTCTGAATTTCTCCGAGAAAAATCTTAAAAAGAGTTTTATAGTTCCCTATAATTTTTAAATTCTCACCACACATTCCCGCTCATTGGCATGCGTCGCGTAGGCGCTTGCTTGCTTACTTGTCCACTCCGTCTCATCGTCACCGAATGATTCGGTGTTTGCGACGAATCTTGTGAGTATATGGTTTGTGAACAACTCGTTTTTACTATTTCGCAATGATGAGGCTGAAATAAACTCATCAAAGGCTAATGTATGCATGTTTGTAGTGGAGATACGTAATACGCAGTGTAGCTAACTGGAGAATGCAATGACACGGTGTGAGGATAAAGTCCTTTCATTGAATTTATTTTTCTTTACTTCAGCACAGTAATACAGGAAACAATTTAACGACTACAAATTCATTCAATCATATCGTTTTTCGTTTGAGTTTAAAAAGTCCGATAGTTCAAAAATAGAGGAATGACACAACTCAATAGCTCAAGGTTAAAAGACTTTTAAAATACCAGAATGTTTATTAAGAGCTAAATATAACGCGTCGGTATATCCACCATCACTAATCAAATGGAAGCTACTAGAAGTAGATGCTCTGGGAGAAAGTGTTTCTCACTGGGGCGGGTTATGTCACACAGACTTGACGTTACGTACGTTACGCGTTACGCTTGTGTTTGTGTTTCGTATCCTAGGAATGTTCTTTTCTGGTTTATCTCGGATACATTGATCAGTGTAATCCATTTGTTCCTTATACATAGGTGAAGTAGGGCCCATCATGTCCAGAATGAATTTTAAAAGATTAACATGGAGAGAAAAGTTTACATTACATCAATGGTTTGTGCTCCATACTGAGGTAAACGTGTATACCATCTAATGAAATTAAACTTGACAAAGTATGTCCGTAAGATTACCATTGTGCCTTGTGAAGGTTAGTGGGACAGATCTCTGATCTCACGACGGGACTTCTTTAAATTTTATATTTGACCTATTTGAATATCCATCACAATTAGAAGATCTTGTATAAACGCATTAATTGTGTAGCTTAAACCCAATTAAATCTTCAAAACGCCCAACGGAAGAGTTTTTCCTAATTTATGTTAATTAAGGAGACTTTTAAGTAGTATCATACTGCTTTATAAGTTTTACACGACAAAACCGCATGAAAGAGTAACTCGAGTTAAAATAACTTGGTAAGACGTACGGGAAACAGAGGTCACGCTTGTAAGGTTTCGCCCTGCAAAAAATGTGAACCGATCGCGGGGAAAAAACACCGGACGCTTAAACAGAGTGTAGAGTTTCATCTCAGAAAAGCGAAGGCATAAACAGTGTTGACTAAGTGTAAAAAATCTACTATAAGTGAAGAGTTAAGTATCGTATAGTGTAGCTCAACCCAAGGTCGTGGTCTTGGACCGGATGACTTCACAGTTAACGATATTGACGTTACCACCAAGGTGCGAAGCGGATCGGGCCTTCGTTTTGAAGTCCAAATGTTTGTCGGTAATCCTCGTGACAATAATTTCCAACAAAAAACACCTGTCAATTTGTATTACTTGTTTGTTAATCTCATTAATCTATTGTACATCCGTCAATAGGATCTGGAAACCGGAGTTTAGGACGAGGCGGGAAGCACCGATGCGGCGGCTCGGTTCAGGAATCCCACCTTGACAGTATCAAGGGCCATTATTTACGATATTATACAAGCCAGAGGGAGAGGGAAGATGAGGTGAGCGTTCTCGGTTCTCGTGGGGCAAGACCATTGGCGCGCGGGGATCGTACGATATGACGTCACAAGCCGCCGTCACGCCGCGTCGCTCTCCTACCGCGGCGCACTCAGGCGCGAAGGCGCGAACGGTGATTCAACAATCGACGCGGCGCGGCACCGGCGTAGGCCTGCATACCCCCAGAATTGTCCATTACTACGTTAAAAAGGTTAAACATTTGAGCCAAAATAGGTTTTATCGGACTTCACAATGGTGGAGCAATTACCGCAAGTGGCAAGGGGTGTTACTCTTCGTGAAGTTGCTATATAGAACAATTATTAATCGTAAATTGTCTGTTTACTGTGTGTATTCGTAGGCGCAACTTTCATTGTTGCAAACGAGACTAACTGGAACTGCGATAGTGGCTCGTCTTTTCCAAGAACTGTGGTTCGTACACGCGACTGCGATAGTCGGCAGTGTGCATCCGGCCTAAGTAATGTGGCTTGAAGATAAATACACCACCAGCTTGAGGCAGATTTTGCGGAATTTCAAAATTAGACTGTTATGAATGCCAATTCTAGTTACAAAAGTAATAGAAGTTTTATACTACCAGTTGAAAGGAAATCGCGTTGTCACCATTCCAATTGTATTTAGAATTCCTAAGCTAGATTGCATGAGGTTTCCGTCAGTCACCCAAATATCCCTTGTAATATTTCTGTTTACAAACTCCAACTACCAAACCCCCGAACGAACAATAGAATAGAAAGAGTGTTTGTGACACATCCACAACAATGAAGTTGCTTGATGTTGCAGAGTTCCTGATGCATGCCGGTTACAGTGCGTCGCACGAGTGAAATTAAAATACCAGATCGTCCATAAACAGACTACTAGTGTTAATTTTAGCATTGGGCTTATGACCGGCTTGATTTTTCACTCGTGCAACGTACAGTACTTTTCATGTGAGAGGTGTGCTCCCATATTATTTGTTAGGAGGAATGTTGATGTCCGTGGTATACTGGTTAAAAATACACCGAGAATGGTGTAAAAACGTTAAAATATCTCCAAGGTCGCAGATGTAACGAGTTTTTATTACAACGGCCCATGTTCAACAATGGGTGTTGTCGATGTTACTCAACCAGCGTTGACTGTCAATTTGCGAATGAAAAGTGGAGCAGTTTCATTTTTTGCGTTTAGAAGGTCGTCTACTGTTTAGTTTTTGAAGAGTGGTTTATTACGTAATACATGTAAATAGTAAAAGTCACACGTGATTTTATTTAGATACTTTGTTTAGATGCCTTTGCAAAATTCGGTGTACTGATTGTATTTTTATTTCGCCAGGACTTATGTTCGCAATTATTATTAGCACATTAATAAGTTAGGCATATGCCGTTCAGTCATCTTTAGATCATTCCTTGATGGTCTTACTAATTACTATATTATCTTAATTTTATTTACAATGTAACAACTATGGTGCCTCTTTAAGGTTGGTATAAATAAAGCGTGAAGTAAAAGCATACTGAGTCCTGTATGACGAAATGTATTCATTGGTGAAGTATAAATTGACCTAATTCATCATTTTTTTTGAACAATTATTTATTTCAGTTTAATAGGAAACTAACTGGCTTAGAAAATGTTGCTTTTTATTACATTGGAAAAATTTCGAGAGGGTAATTTTTGTTTCAAATTTTATTTGTCTTTAGCCAGAGTATATGTAGGGCAGTGATCTATTGTCTTTCGGAATACTTACTGTATTTAACAAGTTAAAACATAATTACGAATTTATAAAAAAATAGTATATTTTTATCAAAACTGCTTTTGATTTAAACAATTCATCAAAACTGAAAATAATTGCAATCAATTTTAAGGTTCGAATTTGAAATTATTATTTTTGGTTCTAAAATAAAAGTACTTTACCTTTCAGACGGCGTTTGTGTTAAAATTACTGAAACATAAACATTGTGCACGGTAAAGTAATCGGAACAATATATGTGATTACTAATTAACACAAATTCCCGATGAACAAAGCCAAGAGACCCTCGACAGGCATTTCGCGATTGGTGGCTGTGTTCTATTATATTCTATCACCCTTCTCTCTTCTCTCAATTGTTCTGTATTCTTCGAATATCCTGATCATATGCTTTCAGTTGTAAAACAAATAATTTATTTTTCGTCATAATTCATAATTCATCCTTGAAAAACAGTTTCACATTATAATTAATTTTTAATTCGTTTTTAAGGGTAAAGGTATGAAATATTGTTAACAACCTGATCTTAAATTTGTTATCTATCCTTTTACTGTATTTCGTATCATTTCCTATTTTATCAGCAGTTCTTTATCACACCATTTAAAAAGGACATTTTTTGTAACAATCACAATTATTAATTTCGATAATTTACATGTAGTTTTGTTGAGTTCATAATGACCCCACCGGATTGGCTTGACATTTAAAATAACAGTTAAAATTACTTTATTCGATCTTACGGAATTAACCTTATCCACACCAGCTTATCTTACGGAATTAACCATCATCACATCGCATATACATACTGAACCGGTGATATTATATAGAGATAAAAAAATTGTAAAATCACACCGATGACTGGTCAAGATAAATTGTATTGTTATTATTGTAAATTTTAGTACTGTTAAACGATTATTTGTAGGAAGTTGCATGGGACTGCTATTGACGGTATAATAAACCAGCTCGATCCCAGACCGTTCTGCTAGTCGCGTTATCACGGCAGATTCGTGAATGTCAGACCCGTTATGTTATCAGAACATTGCTCAGAACATAGCTCTTGTAATATCTCGGTGATGTGAGATGTTTCGCAACACCGCATGGTCGCACGTTTTGCAACCTCAATCTTAACTCATAAAGTAACAGTCCCGTTGTTGAAGCTTGATTGAATCTGATTCAATTCACGCGACTGGTGACGTATTCTAAAATTGTAGACCATAAGCACCAGACGTATTTCAGCTTAAACAATGTATGGGGGGGATTTAGCTGAACTATCAGCGTAATGGGTGTCATTGGCATGTGCGAGTGTGACACACTCTCAGCAAGACGTTGACGTTGCTTATTGATGTTGCAGAGTTCCTGAGGCACGCCGGTTGCATGTGGGAGGTGAAGCAGGACTACGAGGAGTGTGCTAGGGACTATCAGCACAAGCTGCAGGAGCTCAGTGGTCTCATGTCCAACGACACCAGCGAGGGCGACACGGAGCGGCATGTCCGCCGGCTCTGCTGAACTATCAGCGTACTGGGTGTCATTGGCATGTGCGAGTGTGACACATTCCCAGCGGTGACGTTGCTTATTGATGTTGCAGAGTTCCTGAGGCACGCCGGTTGCATGTGGGAGGTGAAGCAGGACTACGAGGAGTGTGCTAGGGACTATCAGCACAAGCTGCAGGAGCTCAGTGGTCTCATGTCCAACGACACCAGCGAGGGCGACACGGAGCGGCATGTCCGCCGGCTCTGCTGAACTATCAGCGTACTGGGTGTCATTGGCATGTGCGAGTGTGACACATTCCCAGCGGTGACGTTGCTTATTGATGTTGCAGAGTTCCTGAGGCACGCCGGTTGCATGTGGGAGGTGAAGCAGGACTACGAGGAGTGTGCTAGGGACTATCAGCACAAGCTGCAGGAGCTCAGTGGTCTCATGTCCAACGACACCAGCGAGGGCGACACGGAGCGGCATGTCCGCCGGCTCTGCTGGTACGTTATTTACTTTCTGCCGTACATAACTTTAATTACTTTCGAAGCACGAAATTTCGCCGTTTAATATTTCGAGTATT
Organism: Allygus modestus; assembly: GCA_963675035.1. Taxonomy (NCBI): domain Eukaryota; kingdom Metazoa; phylum Arthropoda; class Insecta; order Hemiptera; family Cicadellidae; genus Allygus; species Allygus modestus. Next base: position 132,268,718 of record OY776113.1, on the reverse strand, counting down.
CAGATTCTAAGCTGTAAACCTTCTGTATCACTTTCGTCCCTTCAGATCCTGAAATCTCGGTTAGACATCCCCTGGTGTGGGGCATAGCAGGGCAATGCTGGGTTTTAATTTTTTTAGGGGTGAACTGGTAGGGTTTACAACAAAACTCCTAAATTCCAGATGGGGTCGTGTTCCGCTACACACCTGCTACGCCCTCACCTGGTGAATCGTGAAAGACCCCAGCAGCGATGCAGAGCCACCCACTACTCGGCGTACTTCCCTGCAATTTCACACCATTTGTAATTGTATTTATATCGGACCCAAATTGCGTCTTCTCGCCCCTCGTAAAATCATCCCAAATCTGAAAAGATAACCCGGAGAAGCGTTTGCAAATTAAATAATTGTAATCATGTAGCGTAGTTTAGTGTCTAAATACCCCTGTATATGTATAAAGTACTATGCACCTATCTCCTCTACATGTACTACGTACTGTATCGTATCGCCGGATGCTGTATATCGCAGTCGTAGTGACAGGGGCCTGGCAGGTGCGTCTTCAGCAGATTGCAGTTCTCAATAATTCCTTGTGGCAGCCGTCCAACCCGGCAGAGTTAATTTGCCCCAAATCCGCCACGTTCCATAATGTATTTGAGACGTTTGTTGTGGAGAATACCGTCTCCCTACCGGAGAATACCGTCTCCATACCCCTTTCCAGTGGCCGAGCGATCGATTGTAATGGAGAATCTCGGGTAATATCGTATAAATAGAAATATTACTTTTAGGTAATCTTTAAATGTGTTTAATTAAGTCGTTAAATGTGTATTCAGTAATCTTGGAATTATGTAAATACAACATTTCACACCCTCTTTCAGAAACTAAAACTAGTATAAATTCAAGGAGTACAATGTTTAATACGTCGCAATGTTTTTAAATTCAATTTGCCTTATAATACATTATTGAAGCTTTAGGATGCTAATCGTGCTTGCAAATTTAGATATCTAATAAAGTAATTCTGGCACTGGTACAAGTGGTATCTCAAAATCATTTTAACAACTGCAGGGGTCACGGAGATTCAGTAAAAATATTCGCATTGCACCGTAGGAAAGGGGGTCTCGCAATAGGTTGTGCGGAACGCAATAATAATATATTTTTAAGATTGTATCCAACTTCAGTATAATTTTAAACATTTTCAACGCACTCGGATATACAATCTGTTGATTTAAAAGTGCCATTGTAGGCGTGGTATTAAACTCACAATTTTGGTTATAACCAATGCATAGAGCTGCAAAGAAAACATATTAGTATGTTTTAATAACCCTAGGTTATATAAGTGGCCGCGTAGAAAATTAAAATAGGTATAAAAGACCAATTATAATTCTATGGAAAGTAAATGTTTAGCTTTTCCCTGTTAGTTTTATTAAAACTCCTCAATTTTTTATTTTCTAAGCAATTCGTTTTACGCCAGTCAGTTTCAGAGGTATTGAAAGTGTTAAAGTAAACTGCAAGTCGGAGTAAAGCGGTAAACAACATTATTAAATGTTATTCTAATGGTGAATAGATTAAATGTTATCGTATTTATGAATATAATTTCGTGGAATTATGAAACGAGTTCGCACGCAGCACGCTGACGTGAGGGAAGTGAATTTCCACATAAAAAACAATAAAAACTCAAAATTAGTTAAAAACAAACATTTATTCCAACTTTTATTCAAATCTGAACACATTGATTTTTTGGCTGTTCTGATGCTCCTGGTTCTATTTACCTGCAATGCTGGGAATACAATTTTGTGCATTATAAGGTTAGAAGAAGGTCCAGTCATGCTTTAAAGTAGGCGTGAGGTTGTTGGGAGTGATAAAAGTACACCAAAAAATGAATAACAGGCTTTTCTAATGTAAAATCCCCATAAGACAACGTACTGTGTTTGGTCGATACACATTTTCTTTAATAACTCGGTAAATATTTATGCTAGAATGATGAGAGAGGGCTTAAAACTTTCGCCTCTTCAATTCCCATCTTTTTACATGCATTCATTTTACTTACGGGGCTTTTCTGACCCTTTTTGGGCCCAAAAACTCCAAATTTGAAAGATTAATCCCCTAAAAAAGGGGTTTAGAGTTTTCCGATTGTTTTGCCCAACGAACTTGTCCAACTGATTACAGAAAGGAACGTCCCTACCAAATTTGAAGTAAATCGGACAAAAAATACGACCGCTAGAGTGCAAACACATATATATATATATATATATGTCTATATATATATATATATATATATATATATATATATATATATATATATAAAATTTTGAACGACCCCCCAAAACGTGTTCAGGGGGTCACGTTAGGAACTTCTATGGTGGTCCCGGGCTTAAGTTTCACCGTGCAGGTCATGCTAATAGTTCACTTTCCAAAGGAAATTCACTAATAAAATATCTTAAAAGAAATACAATAGTTAAGATTTAGCAACACAATAATTACATATGCGATGTCCTACGTGTAAATGACTTATAATTAATTGAAAACAACTCTGATGTATTCGAAACTAATAATTATTTCTAATTCATATTTAACATACAATAAAAAAGTCCACTTTTTGAATTAAATGTCACGACACACCGTATATTCCAGGAGGTATAATTTGTTTTAGTGCATGTACTTTTAAATAGGACATATCTCAATTCTTGATACTGGGAGAGGGAAGTAAAGACAGATTTGAGTGTTTTGCCATATCGGGATCAGCCCTTTGAGTCCCACGACTTATTGAATTGGATACTGCTCCCATGTCTACCAGTGATGGGTTTACAGGTTCCTTGTACAGTAACGCAATCACAAGCCCTCCTCCTCGCCCTATATTCTTTATATTTTCTGGTTAAAAATATGGACCACGAGAGATTTGTAATGTTGTAAAAAATCATAAACGTAACAACTTGATTAAATCGGAGTTGCTGGATCAAATTGGCTATTTATGAAAAAGTAGTGTATACAGACTATATCTGACTGTCGAAAGATAAAGATAAAAGGGCATCGAAATTCTAGACGATATCATAAGTCGATTGCATTTGTATGTCATAGTAATGATAAATATTCCATTCAAGAATTTACAACTCCTTCCTACATGGTGCTTTGAAAGTCACTTTTAACAATTATCTGAAATAATCCTCATTAAATTAACAAATTCTCTGCGTTCTTTTATTTACTGGTACTCGAAATTGAGAATATTTCATGTTGTCATCTCTGTCCCTTTCGATCGGTTGTGTAACAGATTAATTGGATTTTCAAAACAATTTTTTTTAGAACCCATTATACATAACTTCTGTGCGAAACTAATCCGAATTATTTTGCAATAAATACAAATGTGTAGGGAAATATTTTGTTTTATTTGCAACCAAATGGTTGTAGGTGTTCAATATAACAATGCCCGGATATTTGTTTGAAATTTGCATTCCGTTCTTTTTTTTCTAATTTAAACATTTGAGGTTTTCTAAAATAATAATTGTTTGTATAACTTGAATTGTTTTAAACACAGTTATTACTGCATAAATATGTTATAACTTCGTATACTGTTTACATAAACAAGGCGGCTGCCTTATGTAGAACTGAATATTTGTATTTTCCATGCAATTATCTAGGTAGGTACGTAAATACTAATTGTGTTAAAACTTCAACTGTATTAAGGGTTATATGTAAAACATATTCTTGTTAGCCGACTTATGATGCTACTTATTATAATTATCTACATTTTCTAATTAGCTTATTATCATTATGATTGTTAGTAATATAAAACAAGCTAACCATTGTAAAACGGTTATTTAAATAAACAACGGACAATTATTTTACATTCAATTACTACAGAATTTGCCTACGAATTTCTCAAAGCTATTCTAGAAACATAACGGCTTTTGTCAAAATGGCAGGATAATTTAATGTGCAATCATAAATTTCCGTTATAAATACAATATTGCAAATAGATATATTATGTAGTTTGCTAAGAAACAAAGTAAAAAATAAAAACAAAAGCAATAACACGGTTTAAATGGTGAAGGGCGCACGGCCCGTGGACTCTGATAACCCCAGTCGGCAGAGATAGACGTTATTGTGATTTGGTTCACCGGAAATAGCCTGGACTTCACGTTCCAATTCTTATTGGTTTTTCCGGCTACAAAGTTTTCATAGTGAAACTTCGTGTTTCAACGTATTCTCATTTATGTGTTTTATAACCTAAGAGTTGTGATTGCTTGTTGAAACACTTATTGCATTGAATGTGTTGTTTGTTCTCGGTTAAAGTCTGCTGAACTATAAAAACGTATTGGGGCTAAAATTGGGTTATAATTTACTATCTAATAGTTTTCGGAGTACTGCGATGCCATCAAATAAACCGCATTTGATTGTGTTTCTTAGATTTATTTTAATTTACTAATAAGATATTCCATTAAATTTTGGATTTGATAAGCTTATTTTTGTTTGCGGTTTGCATCACTCGGTGACTTTGACAAATGTTTGCCAGTTGTTCTCGCTCGCCGAGCAGATCTGCGGAGCGGTGTTCTGGCGAGGGGACAGGTATTGTCAGAGAGGTAAACACGATCAAATGTAATTGCGCTGGTGCTGACGAATGCAGATATTAGCGCAGAGCTCCTGGCCTGTCTGCTGATGTGCTGATGGCTATCAGTCCCTGTTGAGCTGAAGCTACGCTCCGCTGAACGCTGAGGATGACGTAAACCCAGAGCTCCTGGCCTGTCTGCTGATGTGCTGATGGCTATCAGTCCCTGTTGAGCTGAAGCTACGCTCCGCTGAACGCTGAGGATGACGTAAACCCTTGTCTTCCTGCGTAATTCGACCGCTTTTGCAAATTCATCGAAATTGTCCAGTAATCGCTGTGTTTAGTGAATTGAAATATACAAATTTAATTTTAACGTAAAATTTCGATGACAGTTCTTTTGGTTCAGAATTTTACATTTTTCTCCGTTGTTTAATATTTTTCTGTCATCGTTTTTTTGTGGCAAGAATTGTTTTTAGATTGCTTAATATACTTCCTAAACAACAATCTAAGCGTACCAAGGTTTAGGTTATATTATGTTTTAGGTTTCCGAATGAAAGTGCTATAATTATATACAACTTACCTATCAAAACCTTTTTTCTTGTTTAAATTAACTTTCCTATAAACCTGAACGGCGTGGGGTGGCCTGCCGTTACTATCATGGGTCAGACTACAAGGTTCGGGTTGTGGCGACATATTTATATTTTAATTGCTCCGCCAATCACTGAAATCCTCATCGCAGCTGTAAATGTTGTTCATTTAGAATAATGTGATACAAATACATGCTATTTTGTTTTCAACATACATTTTGCTGGGTTTTCACGTGATTGCTGTTTGTAAGCAAAGTATTACTGGTACCGTACTGTGCAACATATTTGAGGATAGCCTAAGGAATGTTATTACAACCAAACACAGGAAGGTCCAAATCGACAGTCTCAAAATCCGCCAGACTGTCCGTTGGACACAGTTCCTTCTGAATAGTCCAATCTGGTTTGGCTTAGTAGGTCTATATATATAAATCTCCCTATTTAAATTGTTGGATTTTCCAGCAAATATTTGACCGAGATGGACTGCCGCAATTGTTTGTCTGCTTGCTTGGTAAATATCCCAATGTCTATCAGGATATTTCAGGTATCTCTGTTTCAAGCCGAGCTTTTTCCGTGTGTTGCGGTGCAAGGTTTGATAATAGCTCAAACAATACGACCATGATGGATTATCGGCAACGGATTAACTGGTATCGTTATTTGATGACTCATTTTAAAGAACAAAACATTAGTAAATCCAGTGAGCAGAATTTAAATCACAACTCACTATTCCATAACAATCGTAAATGTAGATATTTTAAAATTGTATTTCCCTCAAAATAGAAATAGGTAGAAACGTATTTACTCTTCCGTAACTATGGAATTCGAAGACTGTTGGGCTCATTTCGGAGCAGAGAGTTAAACCTTTATCACTGGAATTTGTCGAAAGCCGTCTTGATTTTTTTGTAAACTTCCAGAAGGCCCTCAAGCGTTACTCTTTACTTGATCTTCCGAGAAATTTCGTTTTAGTGTAAAATTGAAAAGGTATAAGTAGTCCTTTAATGAAAGACTTAAGTGATTTTAGAAAGAGATAGCTCTCCAAGAACTAGGAAGAGATGTGTCTCGTGTTTTAGCCATTGCTCAGATAAAGAGGTAGTCAGAGATAGCTTTCTTACGAATGGTTGTTTCGTGAAAGAACTATATAGACACCACAGAATTAGTATACAATAGGGCAATGGGCTTGCTACCCCACCACACTACTTACAACTTGTACCACCTCCACCCAATACAATTACCACTACTACTAGTAGACCTAGTAGTAGTACAGTACTACAGTACTTACAGCCGACTCACTAGACACCCGCAGCTTGGGCGCATGTGGCGCAACTTGGGAAGTTTCCTCTGTTTCTTACGTCTGTTTCAAGTCCCCTTGTGATGTCGAACCAGTCGTGTTACCTTCCGAACACGAGTACCAGTTTGTTGCACCGTATCCTGTTATCTGTGCAATGCGGCCCGGAAGATGTGAGAGCTTCCTTGGCCTGGCCCGGGGTCAATAGACAATCAAACTTCGTCTGACTGGCGCTAGCGATCAAATCACGGGTCCCGACCGCGCCTCAATATACTACATACATACAAAGCTCGTATACAATCGTCGGCTCAATTAGACGGAATGTGTATTTTGTATTGTCTTCAAACTCTTTGACTTGCTTTAAATTAGCCGAGTAAAGCTAGCCACAGTATTTCGACAAACGTAAACTAACGTGACACCGTATTGTTGGGGGAACAGTGCTACGCCACGGGCGCGTGTGGATGTTCCAAATCCCAGCATAATTCCAAAGTAGTTACCAGATTGTACTATTGCAAAGATTCGCTCTTATCGTTTTGTGATGAATATGCTACTTTACTAAAATATTTTCCCAGTATCTTAATTTAAGATGCCTATATCTTCGTAGTTTATTAAAGACTTAGACAAAGCCCCCCCCTCCCCAGTTATTGTAATAGAGGGTTGGTCTAGGGTAAATTTGTATTAAATTGAATATAATTTTTGATGAATTAATCGACATTTTTGTATAGGGATGACAATATCCCTCGAGATTCTATAGCTGAACATGAATCGGAGAACAGTTCAAAATACAGCAGCAACAACAATATTCTTTGCCGAACCATAAATAGTAAAAAAACTCTACAATGATTTATTTTTTGTAGGGATGACAATGTACCCTCGAGATTCCATAGCTGAGCTTGTCTCGTTAGGACAGAAACAACAATATTCTTTTCCGAGCTCTAATGAGTAAGATCTGTATGTTTTTACATATATTTACATTTATTTGATAAACATAATAACATCCCATCGCTTTTGTTCCAGAAACTTCGATTGAAGTTTTTCTCAATTTAAAGCGCAGTGTCCATAAATATTTCCATACTACGTGACGTTTTCAAATTCTTGCTTCTCTTACATCGCTTGGACTATTTATAATATCCCATTCGCCGCGGTGGCGGCTCCAGCGCTTGGGTTGGCGTGTCTCAAGTCAATATGTTTGTTTGTGATAAGGTAGTCGGTTATTTGAGCCCGCAGTCGCGCCAAAATACAGTGATTACACATCGACCCCGGGAACAAGACCGCTATTCTCTAAGTTTTCAAGAAACTAGATTGGTGTCGTTTTACTTTTTCGTTTCGGTTATTGTTGGTGACAAGTCCGAAACAATGCGTAGGACTAGGGATTGGTAACTGATTGTTCCGCCATAATTGAAATACGTAATTCGAAAAATGGACTAGTTTGACTAGGGACAGACCTACGTAGGTTTTTCAGAAGTGGGGAAATAACAGTTCAGTTATTTTTAATCTCAACGAAACATCTCACTCGAATACATCAACATCAATTGACAAGATATATGAACTTAAATAACAAGCTTGAATTTCCTTCCGATTGAAAAATCCCTCTTAAGTTGTTCAGTCGGGGATGATACAATTTGCTTGCCTGCAAGGGAATAAAACAATTTGCATGCAAGTGGTCGTTACGATCTGTAGTTATAAGGGAAACCTCGCGTTTTGGTATTTGTAATTCCACTTTTTTGTTTAATGTTTATTTTTGCATTAGCTTACGAACCTCCTAAACTTTGCGAACGATAACATAGTATATACCATAGTTTTCTCCCTTGAAAATAAAGATAGAACATTTTATAAACAGTAGTTTTTATAAATCAAATATTTTGTTTGTATTGGTAAAACAAAATAAAACTACATTTTGTCAACACTATACGTTTACAGCTTCATAAATGTCATATGCCCTATAATTATGACGCCCCACTGCCAAAGTCCAGGAAGGTTTGCTAGGAGAATTTGTCCAATTCTTATCGCGTTATTAAAATGCAGATTACTAAAAAGCTGATAGTTTTCCTAACAAAATATTAGTTGCGTCGTCAATGATCGGTATTTACAAGTTATATTTGCTCATTTAAAGTAGAAAAACAAGTGCAAGGATCGTTTGCAGAGCTTCCTCCCTTGCTATTAATGAGGTACTAATGCGAGAACGAGAACGGAGCACCTCGGCAAGCGGAATCACTAATCGCTATAATTCACGCACTAATCTACTTAGCTTGACGGATCGCTGTCTAGTTGGGCCGAACGCGATGGAAAGCTCCCGTTAAAAATTCATGTTCAATCGAGACCACGCTGAAATATGCAGTGAGTTTATCGTTCGGTCATTTATTTATTAAAGGAGTATTTATATTTTACTGTCGGCTCGTTTCGGACTCTAGTTTGGGCAAGCTTTCCTGTAAATGAAAGAGTGTCGATCGTGTAATAAGCCTGTAAAGTGAATTGGAAACAACGAAGGCAAATAAACGTTAAAAGTTCGGCGCGATTTTACTTTTTAAAAGATTCGATTTGGTCCTTTCGCAAATATATTTTTTCATACGGTGTTTTTTCTTCTAAAATTTTCAGTTCTGATTTTTTTTTATACAATTGTAAATTTTCTTTTAGATTTCTGTTATGTTTATTATTACATTATTGTGTTGAACTTTTATGTCACGGACATGCTGAATTGATGAAAATAGTATCGAAAGACCCTTTTAGAATCGGCTCCCCCGTCTCCGTCGGGTTGATACCTCCATAGTGGAGTCATTTGATTTAACAGCTAATCGTGTAACGCGTGTTTAAAAGTGTTTGCAGATAGTTCGCGAGTATAGTCTCAAATTTTACAGATTTTTGTATTCTTTAGAATTGCATAAGTTTATTGAATCCCAATTCTGACCTTGGTTACTCTTTTTTAAAGCTTTGTTTTTAATAAATTTAACAACAATTGCCGGAAATTCCTATTTACTTTTCATTTTATGAGATCTCGTATCATAATCTATTTTTTGGTTAGTTTATTTGTATTTGTAATTTATTGTTAGTGGGTTTTCTTGTTATCATTTTTAGATTATATACTGCACCTGTTTCATAACAGTGCCCTTTTGACTAAGTTTTGTTTTTATTCGTTGGTTGTATTATAGACGATTCCTGAAATGCATATAAATTATATTCATTTAGAGTGATATATTTGTATAAATTTCAAAAATAAAATGATTTATATTCTTATAATATGTATTTAAATTTTTATGTATTTATATTTTTAAGAATATATAAACATAGTAATATTGCAACACAAAAACATATTTTAAAGAATTCATAACAATAAATCGATCATTAAAACAACTTGCATTTTTGTTCATACTATTTATGTAATATTCTTTTCACTTTGGCATTTTTAAACCTCAATAATAATATACGTTTTTTTTCAGTTTGATGTCTCGAATTATTTCGTCAATATGGGATCTTTCGCTTTAAAACGTCATTTGTATTTTAGTATAAATTAAACATACATAGGATCACCATTAATGTTAATCTCAAGGAGAATAATATAATATTAGTTTCTTATGGCTCGGCAGATACTGTATTAGTGTTAAAGAGTGAAATACGGCCAGTGCCGTACAACAGAGTGCGGCAACACTCGGACAGCGAGGTACTGCGAGCTAGCGTCGTGGAGCCGCAGGCGTTCCTTTCCCGCCACTTTACATTAATGCCGCACTTAACAGCACATAATGCATTGCGCCGATGTTATCGTTGTTATTGTACAGTCAGTGGCGTAGATATACCTTTGTCAAGGGGGGGGGTATTTCATTAGGGAATACAATACAAAAACTGTGTTCGTGACCGGTACCGCGGATACCGGTATACAAAGTTGAAGACATCACTGACGTGTCCCTTACATTCTTAATTATTGATATAGGTCTACACATCCAAGACATAAACCATTGATACAAAGTAATCAGTATTTGTAACAGGACTGAAAAGTACTAGTATCAGTTGTAATCAGTACTGGAAAGCTGGAAAGTAATCGTTAAGCTAGAGTTGCCAAGTCACCAGATTTCCCAAGAGATTACCGGAGTTTTAAGATAAAAATATAGCTCCGGGGAATTTCCTTGAAAAATTAAAAATCTCCCCTTTTTGAAATTGTTCCCAAAAATGCGTTGAATAGCACTTGTATTGAAATCCTATCTGTGAACGAAAATGTATTTACGTTTGCAACTTCATCGTCATGCAACGATTGTCAAATAAGCTAAACCCTATTTCCCTGTTCACTCTAACTTCTATTATTTGTTACTCTTTGGCTTATTTCGTCGGTAAATATCGTTGAGTTTTACATATATTTGTGGTTATAGAACGCTGAAAATCAGTATGAAGATTTATGGCTCCCTGCAGTTAATTAAATTACACATGTGCAGTTAAGCACATCACTAAGACCGTCTAGACGTCAAGGTCAAGGTCAGGTGCGCTAGTTGACGAACTGGCTGCTACGGGGTGAGGGTAGACTGTTCGGTGACTCACGTCCCAAATACGCAATGCGCAAATACCGTGCCGTGTGCCGGTGCAGTTCATTTGCTACGATTTATTGTACGCTAACAATATTTGTAATATATAAATAAGATATTTTGGAGATATTGCACACATATTTTTTTGTTTTTCAGTAACAGCATTTATTTTTAATCAAAAGGCATAAGCTTGATTTCAGGAGGATATAAATTTTCATTTTTCCAAGTTTCAAGGGGGGATATACCCCCCTGATCCCCCCCGTACATGCCACTGTGTACAATCAACAAACAATATCATGCAAACCTTTTGTACACATGTTGTACAACTACTGCCTAGTTTTGCGAAATAGTTTGCAGGTCACTAGGTTAAAATGAGTTTTCTTCGTCTAAGGTTAAAATTATTTTTAATATTTGCACGAGCTAACGTTTTAATGTGTATTTTTAAAAGCGGAAAAGAAGGGAGGTTCTATCTTGCCTTTTTGGTATAGCTAGAGCGTTTTTTTCCGGCGTGGAGCTAAGGGGGTGGGTTGCATCAGAAGTCACATTAAACAATAATGTTTATACAGTATAAATTTAACTGTCCAAAATATCATTAATTTGATTACATACTCTATGGCATGACTCTGGTTTTGCAGCTCGTTCCAAGAGTACCTGAGATGTTCCCATGCCATCGTGATGGACACCTGTGGTGAGGAGACGGCCACCTTCACCAAGGGCTTTCTGGACCGCATGGCCTCCTCTCTCATACAGGTTAGTCGACAACAACAGCAACCTCCTCCCCTCCCCCCGCCATAATCCTGTAGACGTGTAGAAGGGGTTCCTACTTTTATTTCACATTCGTGTCAGCTTCTTCTAAGACAAATGTTGAATGTTAATTTTTGTAGGTCCCCAAAAGATTATCCAAAAGCATCGGGTTATGATTAATTTTAAGGAGTCAGATATACTCTATGAATACAGTAAGTAGAATTCTTATATCACAAATAATTAATTAAGTAATAAATTATCACACTTACAAAATTGCAAATGTTGAATATTTGGAAATGTTGTCAAACGATCTTGATTTGTTATGGCAAAATTCTGATGACTGGATTAATTAGGTATTTTGTTCTTTAAAATTAGTTATAAACAACATTTGTATGGATAATCCGGTGACAAGATTCTGGAGCTGAGAGTTGACATTGGTCTCATGTGAGAAGCAAATCAAATGGAGAGTCAATGTCTCACGGCTCACTAGAGAAAAGTAATGCAAGAAAATTTCAATAATAATGCATAATTTAATTAAAAGTGTAGGCTTTCACGGACGTTATCACATGATACCAATGTAATCCGAAAAATTTAGCGAAATATCGAAACATTCAGTATTAGTAAATTTATTATTATATTCAAATCTTTTGTATCAAAATTTATGCATTTAGGTATCTTTTGTCCTTTTGTAAAGATACATTGTTAATTTTGGATACTTTGTTGACGAGTGAATAATTAATATTGTTCTTGGGGAAAGCAATGGAATTCCTGTTGAGCGTTTACAACTTCCACCCCTCTGTTGTCCAAAGAAATATTAAGGAATTAAAAAATAAATAATTAAAAGCGCTCCCTTTTATTCATTTTTGTATTTATATTTTTATGAGTCGAGTTCTCTCTATGTGTATGTATGTGAATATTATAATAAATCACTGTACGAAGGTACTTTAATCCTAAATAAATACAATTTTTTAAGAAAAACTGAATGTAAAAATGTCAAAAGTGTTTGTATGTTTTCTTGAAACATAGTTAGTTAGACTTGCTATAGGAACAGTCACTTTAGCTTTAAGCACCTATAATTTCACAATTTAGCTTCCAACGAAGAGTACTTCCCTATATTATTCAGAGATATTTATTTTTTGCATGTGTGATGTTTTCTAAAATGTACATGTTACAGTAATGATCGAAAAGCTATCAACAAACATTTTATCTGTGGGTGATCATTTTCGAAATATCACAGGGGCCATGTGTTGGCCACGATAAACTGAACCAGAGGTCGTTTCTGATATGTTAATCTTTGTCACGTTTTGCTGATTTTTACAAATTTATCATTCTCATGATTCAATTTGACAGAAAATTTCTTAAAAGGCGTTGATTGTAGTTTAAGAAATAAGTTAAGTTCTCTTAAAAATTGTCTTTGCCAAATAATTAAACAAAAATGATTACTTATTTTTATATAGGAATTATTAACTCAACACTAGCAGATGTCCCGTTCTCCGCACGGGAATCTCGCAGCCACAGGGTCAGATGTTTTGATCCATTTACATTTATCAGCTGTTTGACTAACTTAAATACAATATAACTCCATAAACACAACATAATATAACATTAACTTTAGAGCCAATGAGGCGGAGCCCTGAAGTTAGATATTTTTCAAAACCCCAAAAGGCGCATCTTGAGGGTAAGAGCTTTCGATTGATACCAAATATGAATGTAAAATAATAGTTTTTGGGGTCGAAAATCGCCGAACAAAAATCAAAATAGTATATTTCGTCACTAGGATCAAAAGTGGATCTTTTTAATACGAGCTCCATTTTAACTGCCGAGGCGAAGCCGAGGCTGGGAAATGAGCGAGTATTAAAAAAACACTTTTGATCCGAGTGACGAACTATATTTTTCGTCATACTGCCAAAAAACTTAAGGTTTAAATAAAAACAAAAGTAAAATTTACGTACTGTGTCTTCATAACCTCAAATGTTTCTTTCAGCTTGTCTCTTGAAACAATCAGCTGTTGCACATGCATAACTTCGGTTCATTCATATCTATCGGTTGTTGAGTCGATCACTTCAAACCAATCATTGTGGTTCGAATCAATCGGTTGTTCTTCAAAACAAACATTCGATTTGGGCATGGTTGTCATTGAAATATGATTGTTTGGGCTTTTTCTATTTTATTTCGATACGAATCGTTAGGCCTACTAACTTCGTCCATCGTGTCACTCACAGTTGTCACTCACCAGTGGTGTACGGGAAACGAACGCAAAAATAATAACAATACAACAATGAATGTTTCGATAATAACAATGAATGTTTCGATTATTTATATTCGAATGAATTTTAATCGAGTTATGACGACCTCGAATCAAAAGTATCATCAACAATGATCTTTTTAGTACTAGTACGATAATGATCATTAAAACATATGTTATTATCCAAAGACTAAAAAGAAGAACTTTTGAATCTCAACGCATCTGTCAAAAACAGTTGTTTTTGAAGCAGTATGACGAAAAATTATTTTAATAATATAGATATATTTATTGTCTATTGTTTATTGTTTGAAAGTTATTATTGGCAAACTATCATCCAACACAAATGTATTATATCTATTCAGTGTGTCTCATAAATTTAAAAATTGCACTTAAGATTTTTTGCATAAGAATAATAAATTTTCTGAGAACATAAAGACATTTGCAATTCTGCATTGCTAGACATGAGCTGTATTGTGATGTGTGAGCTATGTTTCAACGTTGATGTGTCTGCGCAGGTCCACTGTGAGAAGTACCCCCCGGGCTCTCAGATCTGCGAGGAGGACATCAGCGCAGCCTCCCTCTCCTCCCTGTCTGCGCCTCTCCTCCTTGGTACTCTAGCCTCAGTCTTCCTGCTGGTTCATCGGACGTGAATGTTCCTCCTTCTAGACACCAATTTTATGCTTAGCCGTCCGTTATCTGCAGATTTCTGGAGTCAAAGCGTGTTGTAGACTTTCATCCGTAAGACCGGTTCCGTAGAAGTTGTTTAAATTACGCTTTTACTCCGGGAACCGAGTTGTTTTCATAGTCGTATTAATCGTGTGATGATCATTCCTAGACCTAAAGCATCACTAATCTCTGTTTTATTTTTGCTCAAGATATTGGCTAGACTGTTCTTCGTATTCGGTACATAATCTACTTACGTTTTTATATAAGTATTCACATTCACAACGATATGTTATTATATGTGAGTAATACCACTTTAGCATAATTGTTAAACAAATTTTATTCGTTGTTAACTATTTATTGTAATGCGAATCTTTAGTACTGTACTTCATTAGGGAAATTCAACACCCAAGGTGTATCCTGTTATTCCAGGTTTTCTTGTTGTTATTGTTTTTAAACTTTAAAGTGATCTAGATTAAATTATATATAGAGAAATTTTTACCCGTTGAGATTTATTGTAACATTTTAAATGTAAGTTACGACGAGTGTCGTATTATAATATAAAATTTATTTATTTATTACATCCGATCCTGTGTAATTACAAATAGTATTTGTGATAAAAGCTTGTCATAATACGGTTGCATAAAAGCGTGTTTAAAATGTCAATAGCATAATGAAAATAAGTAATATAGTTCTTTTTGGAACTTAGGAAGTCTTTCACAAGAACATTCCAGTAGTGGTTGCGAGAGCTAGGCTGGCCCCAAGACTGTATAGCGAGTAGTGTTAATATTAGGAGTAATAAAGGAGGAAAATAATCATTTGAAAATTACAATCATAACAAATAATTTGTCCTATTAAATTGACTTGCAAAAATATGAAATTCTGGTGTACAATGTTAATATTTTAATATTAATACTTGTTAGGTTTTTGATGGCATATGCTATTTTTAATAGAACATTTCTTAATTTTAATACATTTTAATGCAAATTCCAGTATTTAATTATGTATATCAAGCCATAAATAAAAACATTCGTAGTAAAGTAAAATTTCTGGTTGGATGTATCTAATTTGAAGCTGTAGGTAAATTGTAAGTTGGGAGACTTCAAGATAAGCCATGTAATATGCAGTTACATGTATACATTATGCAATGCATGTATGTATATGCAATATAAATAATGAATTTAAGAAAACAATATTTAAAAGTTTTAATGTTATAAAACCAATTGATTCTACTCTTGGTAATTAATACTTTAGTTTTAAATGCTCATGTATAAAATTCATGAAGGTTAAAGTTGTTTTTCCTGGCTCATAACCTTTTTACTCAATTAGTTACAAATCCTTCTCTATTAAACACCAGCAGTAAATTTGAACGTTTATTTAGGAAGATATTTTGTATCAACAAAATAAGGTATTGGAATTAATACATAATCCTTCAAATATAATCATAATGATTGTGTTCAGGAAATGCAGTGATAAGCGCAGTAGTAATAGTTTTATATTTATATTCTTGGTGAGAGAAGTTCCTCTGGCTTAGTTACCAGTCCTGATATTTTTTATAGTGTTCAGCTTAATTTTGTAAATGAAAATTTCGGTGATCACACTGAGTCGGTTTTTCTAGATTGGTGATTCATTTGCATTAATTAATAGACAAATTTTCACAGATATTTCATGAACAGGTTATATTCACAGTTTGAAAGTGTCGAGATATTCCATAACACATATAACATATTCTGTTCAGTCGTATATAAACATTTTCAGGACATATTTAATTGTTGACATGTCCTGAAAACAGAGCCACAACGTAATAATCTTATTTAATTACTAAGTACATTTTCTAAAGTTGTATTCATACCGAGGCACATTTTTAAGACTCAGGTGAAAAATTCTGATCACCCTAATGGTCATTCAGTGCCCACAAAAATGTTAACTATTAAAAGAAATGAAATGGAGTCCATTATGTGTCGCTTGAATATATATAATGGATCATAATTACTACCGGTTCTGTAGAAGTTGTTTTAAAATTACGCTTTTACTAAGTGAACCGAGCTATTTTCATAATCATATTAATTATGTGATAATCATTCCTAGACCTAAAGCATCACCTATCTCACAGGTTACTATTAATTTTTAATATTCTTTGTATGAATTACCCTTGAAGTGCTATTCAGGAATACAACTAATTGTTCTGAAATAGAATATTAGATTGATTTCCACAGTGTAACTGTATTGTAACTATATGTATATGATTGCATGATAAATTAAGTTCCAAATCATATGAAATATATTACCTATGCCTGGCACCATGTAATGTTATAGATTAATTAACCATAAGTTATGGAAGTTCAGTATTTATTATTTTTCGAATGATATTAAAATTGATAACCTATTCAGCAATAACTTTGTAATAATTAGTGAAACAGCTAAGTTGTGTTTACAAGCACATGTTTTGTAATTAGCAAGAATCTAGTCCTTAGAAGATGTGTCACGGTCTTAGTTTCTGACTGCGCTCTCTAAATAGTTGGTATGTGTGAGTATGTACAGTTTGTTGTGTATGTAAATATCCTTTATGTACGAGTGTGATTTTTGCTCAGCGTCAAAGATGCTAAAAGGCTCTGAAACCCATATTCTTCTTCAAATATTTTGTGGGACCACCTGTAAATTTGTATCTTATTTTTTCCTACTATAGTTTGGAGATGGTTTCCTTTTTCAAAAGAGGGCTCCAGCCACAAAACATTTTGCATTTCTACCTGCTTCTTCCATTAGACTTTGTTAATTTTCAAATCCCTACCCCCTTCAATGGCTTATCCAAAATCGTTGATCTATGGGTAATTAAAGAGTAAAACATCTAGATATTTCAGTGAGCCAGAATTTTGATATAACAAGTAATAATTATTTAATAAAATTCCAAAATAGACAATATTTATTATTTGATTGTAGGTTATATTTGTGATATCATAGTTATTTTCACTGTAATTGCTAGAGTTGTTGCTCTTTAAAATGAGCCATAAAAAATGATTTAGGATAATCTGTTGAGAAACGGAATTGGAAAATCAAAATTTGTCTTATGGGTCAATCGGGTAGACGTGAATTGTTTCGTGAGTAGAGCCCCCTCTTAAGGAATTATTACTAGTTAAAATTATAAATAATCATTTTGCAGTTCAAATGGATTTGTTATTATTCCATTTTATGTAAAGATCTACAAAATCATTTGTCCTATGCATTATGATTGTAAAGGTGACGTCTTAATAATATTATAACCATAATATGGAGAAATCATCAGTCATAATTGTAATACAAATCAATCAACATAATTTTATTCAATTAAATTCAATTTTTGTTTAATTTGCAATTGCTGTAAATTTATCATAATCTTACACATTTTTAAATTAAAAAGATTATTAATAGTTTCTACAAATGTAAATACATAATTAGATGCAAAGCAAGAGTGAATGGCGTAATGGAGTGTCTGTCTGTTTGTTAGATGAGCTTTTCCAAGGGGTACTACTTGCACTTTGCAAAATACTTTATATTGTCAAACCAAAACCAGTATTGCAATGTGCACCCCAAGTATTAATTTATAGTAATTTGTTAATTTTGTAAATAAAATGTCGATAACTAGGTTAAATAATTTTGAATGTGTTTAATTTAAACTTTGAAATCATTGTTTAATAAAAAATATATTAAATTGTATCGGTTTGGTTATTGATTTGTTCCTTCCCTAATTATATGATAAATTAAAAATTAATCATCGGGGAGAAATGTTCTTGTCGTTGTATCTTGAATACTTTGTTTTTGTGGAATTAAATAAATGTGGATTTAAAATGAATTTGAGTGAGAGAAATTTTGGAGGACCATATGGATGAAGCATGAAGCTATTGCAGATTTTCCATCACTGAGTAGTAAAACCAACCAGTGATGGAAAATGTCCGTACTAACCTCTTAAATAAACTCACTAACACCAACAATGAATTTCAAACGAAGCATCTGCATAAAGTCTTTACACCAAAAAGAAAGGTCCGAAGAAACTATGATGATGGTATTTCCAGAGATTTGTTGATAAAGCAAATATATTTTACTAAGTTACTAAGTTAAAATAAGTTTTCCTGTTCTCTGAATTATGAAAACACTATCATTCTGGTATCCACATGATGCTTATATTTTTAACAACCTACACTTAAAAAACATAAGCATTCAACCCTGCATTATTTTTATTTATTTATACAGAGCTCAACTCCATAAAGACTCAAGAAAATTATGAGAATGGAGGATTAAAATGTATGTGACTTTTTTGGCAATTCCCTAAACATATTTCTCCACTTTGTTAGTAATCAAAACTTAGTATGTTAAACTCCTTCATTTATCTGATTCATGTATGAACATCAAAACAAATTTTGAAATTTAAAAATGTCATTAAAAGCTTTCCACTATTGTTATACAGTGTTGATTTTCCTAATGCTGATTTTATGATTGCAAACATCACATGTTTGTTCGCTGCTTTCCAAGCAAATAGTCCTATAAGCTAGTTATCAAATTGCAACAGAAATGTTGCAAGGAATCCCATGATAAACAAATGTTGGAATTGTTTTAACATGGTGAAATAGCACGTCTCTTGTGTTTTGCAAAGGACAAAACAATTAAGTCACTTATATCATTAAATAATTCTTTCTTGCCCTATGTGATAATAATGACCCTTGATTTTGTAAATTACAGTAGAGAAGGGCTAAAGAGTATCATACTATGATAGGGAGAGGAAGAAGAAGAGCGAGGGGATGAGAAATGTGCTCATTTGCCAGTGAAGTGGGTTTGAATATTAGCCGGTACAATGAGGGGGCAACCTTCACCTTCATTTCTGCACTTGTCACGATTGCAGTTTGCAGTTTCAGTGCATGCTTTGCTAGAGTACAAAAGAAGATCGATAAAATATGTTTAAAATAGCTATATAATCTACAAAAATAGGAGGAAAATATAACAATACAATTGATTATGCAGTACATACTAACACAAATGTAATATTTCAGTTGGAAACAAATATTTTTTTTGAAATAAGTAAGAATGTAATTATTTTTTTTATTTTATAGCTGCATTATTGGTGTAACTCACTTACAGAGAGATTTATTACGAACTGAAATAATAGATGCAACAAATTTATCTACACAGGTGTAACAGGAAACAATATTTGGGTCAATATTCCGACACAAGTTTTTATCAAGCAAACAGCAGTAACAATGAGTAATTATTTATAAATTTATACAACCCAAAAAGTGTAGGATACAATAAACAAATCAATCAACGGCATTTAACCAGAGCCAGCACCACTTAAACTGATGTCATTAAGCAGTGCCTCTGAACTATAAGCCCAACCATGCTCTGGCAGAAGCCGATATGGTATACCAGGTTACCACGTTTAGTCAGAAATAGTTTCTCATTTTGGGAAAAAGGGAGTAAAAGAGCAAGAAATGTCCTTACTCCTACAACATACACTTCTGGTTATTTGTTCTTTGTGGCCTTCTCTACTTCCAATTTCGTCCTCTACAAAGAAACCCACAATTACCACACAACTTAAAAATAATAGATAAAAATACCCCCGTCGCAGCAAACCTACGTACTCAGCGAATTTCCAATGAATATATATGTCTTAATATTACATTAAGCCTCTTACCAGAATTCATAAGAAATATATTCATAAATAAGCGATATTTAAAATATTCATTATTATCCATAAGAATAACATTAGGGATGAGTACGCAGGTTTGCTGCAAAAAGGAACAAAAAATAATGGATTTTTATACAAATATCAATAGAACTCATCTAAGTCAAGTCACATACCAAGTTTCATTCATATACATTCATAAATAAGCGATATATAACATTTTTATTATTCTCTATAAGAATAACATGGGGACCGAGTACCTAGGTTTGCTGCTTCGGGAACCATAGGTGGAAATTTTTTTTTGTTCAAACATCAACAAACCACAACCAGATGAAGCGATATACCAAGTTTCGTCAGTTTATGTTCATAAATAACCGAGATATAAAATTTGTCTTTTTCTCCATAAGAATAACCTTGGACAACATACTGTGTTTAGCACTTGTAATATCTCAGTAACCAATTGACGTAGAGCAATGATCAAAATACCAAATTGTTTGTCTTTTTAAGCTGAATTTAATGGTATAAATTAAAATTTGATTTAAATAAAAATTACATTGAAAACCCTAAAAAAACCATTTTTGGGGTACAAAACCCCCCTTCGGATGGTGTGATTTGTCTGGTTTTCGAACTCGTTCAAATAAATGGTACTTTACATATTTGTACCAAATTTTATTAAGATCGGACTTTTTTTACGAGAGTTATCGTGCTTACGGACACACATGTATATATATATATATATATATATATATATATATATATATATATATATATATATATATATATATATATATATATATATATATATATATTGAGCAACAAAACCAACCACAATAATAATACCCCCGTCGCAGCAAACCTGCATACTCAGCGAATTTCCAATGAGTATATAACATAACACATTAAAAAACTTAACAGGATTCATAAGAAATGTATTCACAAACAAGCGATATTTAAAATATTAATTATTCTCCATAAGAATAACATTGGGGATGAGTACGCAGGTTTGCTGCAACAAGGAACACAAAATAATGGGTTTTTATGCAAATATCAATAGAACTCAGCTAAGTGAAGTCACATACCAAGTTTCATCCATATACATTCATACATAAGCGATATATAACATTTTAATTATTTTCCATAAGAATAACATGGGAACCGAGTACCTAGGTTTGCTGCTACGGGACCCATAGGCGAAAAATTGTTTTTTTGTGCAAACAACAATAAACCACAACCAGATGAAGCCATATACCAAATTTTGTCAGTTTATGTTCATAAATAAGCGAGATATACAATTTTTCTTTTCCTCCATAAGAATAACATTAGACAACGTACTGTGTTTAGCACTTTCAATATCTCAGTAACCAATTGACGTAGAGCAATGATCAAGATACCGAATTGTTTGTTTTTTTATGCTGAATTCAATAGTGAAAATTAAAATTTGATTTTAATAAAAATTACATGTGGAAACCCCAAAAAACCCATTTTTGGGGTACAAAACCCCCCCAAACCTTCGGATGGTGCGATTTGTCTGGTTTTCGAACTCGTTCAAATAAATGGTACTTTACACGTTTGTACCAAATTTCATTAAGATCGGACCTCTTTTACGAGAGTTATCGTGCTTACGGACACACACACACACATATATATATATATATATATATATATTTATACATATATAAAAATTTGAACGAATGTTGTTTTTGGCATCTGGGAACCTCAAAATGAAAAGTTATCATGGTCTCGGGCTTAAGTCTTACCATGAGACCTACGGTAATAGCATAGAAAAATAAATCAGGTATTTATTTTTCTATGGTAATAGCTTCTTCCCTATAGAGGAAATTCGCTAATAACAATAATAATTTGGCGTCTTTGTATTTGTTATATATGTATATACAGGGTGTCCCGTAAGTAAGTACAAAAACTTTGGGAATAGGTTATATGGGTCAAAATAAAAATAAAATCAAGAATACTGTTTTTTCTAAAAACGCTTTGTTACCGATATATCCGCCATTTTCTATTTTTTTCAATAACAATTTATATCTCAAAAACTATTAAATATTACTTTATGAAACTTGGTATAGTGTTTAAGGTAGAAATTAAATAATTGCAAAAAAATTTTGTTAAAAAATATTTTTCCGTTTCAAAATGGCGGCCATTTTAATTTTTCAAACTAAAATTACTAAAAAACAGCTGATTTTATGGAAAAAATACAAGTACACTTTTCTTTAGTATTTTGAATTTTCTATCAAACGACACCAAGTTCAGAAGGATCGGGCAACAAATAGCTGAGAAATAACAATTTTTAGCTGATTGTCGCAGACAATGAGGAGAAGTTGCCAGGGTGCGCCTGGCCTGTACAACTAAAAATCGTTATTTCTCAGCTATTTGTTGCCCGATCAGTAGGGTGCGCAGTGATTTAGAACCGGAAATGGCATAGTGGTTAGAGCGCGTTATTCCGGAAAGAGTAAGAAGAAAAACTTCCCGCCAAATTTGCGCGCCAAAAAAAAATTGGCGCCAAACCTAACCTCACTTTTCTTCCCTCCAGATTTTTCCCTCCAAAGTGTTACCAACTTAGCAGAGCTAATGTACCATACGTAATTATATGTATCATATATAATTATATGTACCATATATAATACTACAGTGTATAATCATATATGTACCATAATAGTGTATAATATACCATCACCAGAAAGGTAAGTGGCTATCTAACCTCACTTCCTGCTGTGGTTAGCCTTCCGTGGCTAGACACTTAGCCAGTGTTGCCACTCTAAACGCTACCTACAAAACCTAAATCAGTTACGAAAAATTATTATTATAATATGTATATATATATATATATATATATATATATATATATATATATATATATATATATATATATATATATATATATTATGTCAAACTATCTAAATTATTATATGTATATATTACGTCACGCCACGATGTGTTACCAACCTATGGCAATGTATATTTCGCAAGAAAGTGCCGCTAACCCAATATATAAAACTATTACATGTACATATCACAAGAAAGCGTTGCAAAAAACTCAAAAATCGCTAATATCTCGAAAACGGTGGGTCCTAGGGTCATTTTGACCCCAGAAAACTGCCTACTACGCAGTGTAGGCACTCCAGGGGGGTATCTACCCATATGAAAAGTCTTAACTAAAAGGTTGCGGGTTGCATCTAAAAAATGAAGGGGCAAATTTTCAAAATTAAATATCTCAAGAATGGCTTGTCCGATTTTAATGAAATTTGGTATGTATGTACCTGTTAACCTCCGCTACATCTTACGAAAACCTAAACTCTGTACTGCAGGTAGTATCAAAATAATTGAAGGAGTCATACTTTAAAAATCAATATCTTAAGAACGGCTTGGCCGATTTTAATGAAACTTGGTATGTATGTACCTGTTAACCTCCGCTACAATTTACAAAAACCTAAACTCTGTACTGCGGAAAAGTATCAAAACAACTGCAGGAGCTATACTTTAAAAATAAATATCTTGAGAACGGGTGGGACGATATAATTGAAACTTGGTATATAGGTACTTGTTAACCTCCGCTACGATTTAAAACTACTCAAACCGTGTACTGCAGGTAAGTATCCGAAAGAAATGAAGGGGTAGAAATCCACAGCGGCGCGAAGGTCAGCGGGACTAACAACGGTGCATATTACCAAGGTAAGTAATAAAAAGAATATGTTTACAGCTAAATTAATTTATTATACATATATAACACTAACTAGTATATACATTCATCATGGTCTGTCGCCAGACCCCCACTCCTGTCTCCCGGCATCCTCTTCTTCTCCTTCTTCTTCTGCTCCCCTCCCCCTCTCCTCAGGTCCCGCCAGCCACAGCCTTCCCCCGTCAACTGTAACAGGGAAAACCCAAGGTTAGCCACTATCTAACCACAACATCCGCAACAAGTCTCTGTCAGCAAACTCGTTGTAACCTGTTAAAATACTGTTCTGTGATTGGCCGGAATAAGCTCGCACCCCATTGGTTGTAATTAGGCGTCCTGCCCTCTGATTGGTCCATACACCCGCAACAAACAACACTATTGCATCAGCCACCTCCCCACCACCCCCAATTACCGCTATTTTCCTCTCACTTTGCTCTCAGCTTTCATTGCGATCAGACGTGTCCCTGTGTTGCTCCGTTTGCTGCGTTTTGCAAAGATAACCTCACTTTTTTCTAACCTCAATCTTGAGCGTTTGCTTACCCTATCTTACGTGTAACATAACCTCACTTTTTAATTTGTATTATAATATTTTAGAGTAACATAACCTCACTTTTTATTTGTATTATTGTATTCTGTGTGACATAACCTCACTTTTGATTTGTATTATTGTATTCTGTGTAACATAACCTTACTTTTGATTTGTATTATTGTATTCTGTGTAACATAACCTTACTTTGTTCTATAGTAATCCTTCCAAAGTGGCTGTAAATCCTGTCGAGGTACTCAGTTCTGACGATACTTATGTAAAACACTTTAGACTTTACGGAACAAGAACAATTTTCAAATTTTCTAATCCTCCTCCTGAAACTACCGAAATTGATTGGCTAAGACAAGGTTTTGCTAAAATTGTGAATGAAATGAAAGAGCGGGCCCATGAAAATGATCAGCTTGGTTTCACCTTGCATAGTCTAAACTTAAAAAGTAAAGAGCCTGGTTTTGTAGCTTTCCGGCCCGCGAACGAAGTAAATGAAGATATCCTTTGGCAAATTTTCGGGGGTATTGTTCAGTCAAATTCAGAATCCATCAAGTCCACTGACACGTTTCAAGTTGAATGTACCCGAGTTAATCTCCCTGTAGGTTCTGGTCGTCCTGGAAAAGTAAGGTCGTAAGGGAATAGTTGTAATAAATAACAAAGATAATTTGTGTCTCCCCCGGGCTTTGGTGGTGGCCTTGGCTAAAGTGGCAAACGACCCAGAGTATAATCTTGTACGTATGGACAAGGGTAAACGACAGACAGTGAGGGCCCAAATACTGATGCAAAAGGCGAGGGTAGAGATCTCAGAGGAAGGCGCCGGTATCCCCCAATTGGAAAAATTTCAGGACCTGCTAAAACATTACAAAATCACAGTCTACAACTATGACAAAAAAGGCCGTGATGTTTACTTTGAGGGTTGGGTTGAAAATCCTAAATTTAAAATAAACCTTCTGTTTCACAATCGGCACTATAACGTAATCAACAGTTTGACCGCGGCTTTCGCCTGTAACTATTTTTGCGAAGCTTGCCATGTCCCTTTTGACCACAAAGCATATCACAGATGCTCAAACATCTGCCCTCAATGCCAAACCATCTCGCCTCCCTGTAAAGAGGAGCATGGGGGAATAGTTTGCCCAGACTGTAACATGACTATGAGAAACCAGCACTGTTTTATTGCCCATCAGGTTGACAGATGCAAAGCTTATAAAAAGTGTCTTGACTGTGGAAAATTGATTAACTTAAAAGAGAGATCAGGACCTCACAGATGTGGTGAAGTTTTTTGTAAACCCTGCAATGCATTCAAAGATCCCAATAATAAATGCTACATGCAACCCAATGAAGGAAAACCTAAAACTAAAGACTACCTTTTCATTTTCTTTGACTTGGAGACTCGCCAAGACGAGTCTCTCCCCTCTGACCCTGAACAAAAAGTACATCAAGTTAACCTGTGCGTGTCACAACAATTTTGCTTTAATTGTGTCGATGGTAAATTTTGTATGACATGTATAAACCGTACAAGAGTCTTCAACTCTGACCCGGTTCACCAATTCATGGAGTATGTGATGCAAGTTCGTAAACAGTTCAAGAATGTCTGTGTAATTGCCCACAACGGGCAGGGCTTTGATTTTCAGTTTTTACTAAAACATATAATGGAAGAAACAAAATTCACGCCTGAGCTAGTAATGAGGGGAACCAAAATTATTTTGATGGAAATGGACAACGTATTCATTGACTCCCTAAGCTATTTATTTTCATTGACTTTTATTTTCATTGACTCCCTAAGCTATTTCCCCATGGCCCTCTCTGCGCTCCCTAAAGCCTTCGACCTGCCTCCCGAGAAAAAGAAGGGCTACTTCCCGCATCTTTTCAATACATTGGCGAACCAAAATTATGTAGGCCCTATGCCCGACAAAAAATACTATTGCCCAGAGTCTATGTTTGAGAAACCACACAAGGCATTTGAGATTTGGTACGAGGAACAAGTAGCGAGTAACTATATTTTTGATTTTCAAAAAGAAATCCTGGAGTACTGTATTTCGGACGTAGAAATCCTAGCTCAGTCCTGTCTTAAATTCAGAAGTATTTTCTTGAAAGAATGTAACGTAGACCCTTTCCTCGAGGCCGTAACTATTGCCAGTGCCTGTAACCTGGCCTTCCGCCGCAATTTTCTAAAACCAGACACAATTGGCTTGATTCCTAAAAACGGGTACAGACTGACTGACAACCAATCTACAGCGGCCCTTCAATGGCTAAGCTGGGAAGAGGAGGAACGTGGAGTGGGGATTGAGCACGCTGGCCGGGGTAAAGAAGTTAAAATTAACGGGGTAAAAGTAGACGGGTTTGATGGTGAGAGAATTTATGAGTTCCACGGGTGTTATTGGCACGGGTGTCCAAAATGTTTTCCTTGCAATCGAGAGGCTCCTCTGAAGGAAGATCCCTCAGATTCACTTAATTTAAGATATGAAAGAACTTTGAAAAATATGTCAAAAATCAGTGATTACGAAGTTGCAGTAATGTGGGAGTGTGATTTCCGTAAATTAAAGAAAGAAAAAAACCTTAAACACTTGAACAGCTTGCCGATCCTCAACAACCTTCCCCTTGACCCTAGACAAGCGTTCTTTGGAGGCAGAACGGGCAATGCAAAAACGTATTATAAATGTGAAGGGGGAGAAACAATTCAATACGTTGATGTTTGTTCCCTCTACCCATATGTTTGCAAGTATGGCAAATATCCTTTGGGCCACCCCACAATCTATGTGGGAGATAGGGAGTGCAGGCAGCGAGGACTAAATGTAGATGGTTTGTTGAAATGTAAAATTCTGCCACCTCGGGATCTCTACCACCCGGTTCTCCCAACACAAATGAATAATAAATTGATGTTTGTTTTGTGTAAAACTTGCGGGGAAACTCAAAATCAGGGGGATTGTGAACATGAGAGCAGCGAAAGGGCGTTAGTTGGGACATGGACTATGGATGAAATCAGGAAATCTGTAGAGAAAGGATACGTTGTGCTTGATATGTATGAGTTGTGGGAGTATGAAGTCGCCACATACGAGAAAGGGGGATTGTTTACAGATTTTATTAATAAATTCTTGAAAATGAAGCAGGAAGCCTCAGGCTATCCTAGCTGGTGTAAGACAGAAGAGGATAAAGATAAATACATTTCAGACTATTTCCAACATGAGGGTATTAAATTGGACAAAGACAGAATCGTTAAGAACGGGGGTTTGAGACAATTGGCGAAATTAATGTTAAATTCATTTTGGAGAAAATTCGGACAGAGGGAGAACCAAACTAAAGCAACAATTGTAAGGGAATCTAAAGTATTGTTTAACATGTTAATAAGTCTAGAAGTACAAGTCAATAGGATCCAGCTTGTTAACGAAGAGGTTGTTGTAAACTGGGAATATATTGAGGAAGTTGGGGAACCTTTGAGAAATGTAAATGTTGTAATTGCGGCCTACACCACTGCCCAGGTGAGACTTAAACTTTATGAACACTTGGAGGCTTTGGGTGGGCAAGTCTTATATTATGACACAGATAGTTGTATTTATTTCTACCGGGGAGGGTTGTACAGGGTCCCTACGGGAGATTACCTCGGGGAAACGACCGATGAATTGGCAAGCGAGTACGGGCCCGGCTCTTATATCGTTGAATTCGTTTCTGGGGGGCCTAAAACTTATGCATACCTTGTCTGGTCAACCAACAAACAAAAGATAGAATCTGTGTGTAAAATCAAAGGCCTCACCCTCAACCTAAAAACCTCCGAAACATTAAATTTTGAACAGTTAAAAAAGATGGTCCTTAGTGAAACTGCTGAAATTTTAGAAATTGAAGAAAACAGAATCAGGAGGACTAAAGACAGAGATATTGTAACAGTAAGTGAAATTAAAAAGTTTAAAATCACAGGACCTAAAAGGAGGCTCGAGGGTGAGTACGACACCTTACCATTTGGCTATAAAAAGATACAAAGACTCGAGTAACCCGACAGGAATTACGGGAGGAGCGATTCGCTCCCTGCGCTGCTCTTTGCGTAACATAACCTTACTTTCGATTTGTTTGTTTAAAATGTCTCATATAACCGCCTATATATTTAATGATCTGCCCTACAGTGTTGTACAGTATCAGTAAATACTGATGAGGAAGTTAAGTGTAATGATTTAAATATACTCTCTGAATGGCACTGAGTTATCTTCTCCCTTAGTAATATATTGTAAGTAATAACAATGAATTGTAATATATTTTAAATAAAGCTAAAGAGGTTATGAGGAGTTATGGTAATCACTTTGAATTTGCCCTTAACAACATCCTCACCTCTGTAAATATAGTTGAGCATGTATTGAATAATGCAAAAAAATCCCCACTGTGTGAGTGTGACTGTATGATAACGCGCGCGATGTTGATGTCCAAAAATTGGCATCGACAAACCTAACTTAAACCTGCATCAATAAACCTCACTAAGACTGACGATGTTTCATATTTCCATGCACAAACCTAACTTAACAGAGCATAACATAACCTAACGATGAGACACGGCTGATCAAGTTTCTTAGATTATCTGCATAATTATTGCCTTTATAAATAATGCATTTTATGCTTTAATTGTCTGTTGATATGTACTCTTGTCCATGTTGTGTCTCCTCGATAATTTTAGTTGTTCTGGTATTGGTTACAATATTTTGACTTGTGAATGTAAACTGCAGGTATTTAAGGCAAAGTATGTATCGTGGTGGATAGCTGATATATATATCGTAACGGAATTTTTTCAAGCAACTAACTGAAGTCTTTAATTTCTACAGCTTTAACTTTTGCAAACGGGACTAACACTGTTTTTAAATTCACTAACCCTCCCAAGGGTGTCTCTGAGTTTGATTGGATTCGTAAGGGTCTTAATCAAATTGTTGAAAAAGCTAAAGCCGACGCTGTACCCACTGATTACCTCGGGTTTAAAATGCAATCGATAAATTTAAAAAGTGCAGAACCAGGGTACGTAGATTTTAGACCGGTCTCTGAAGTTAGCGGTGATGTCCTTTGGAAAGTTTTCGGGGGTATTCTTCAATCCAACGCTGAATCCATTAAATCTATCGACGCGTTTAAAGTAGATGTAGCTAGGATGAACGTACCAGTAGGTAAGGGGAGAGTACATCCAGAGATGTACAACACGTTTGACGAGGAATGTTATGCTAGGAAGGGTATTGTAGTAATTAATAATAAAGACAATTTATGCCCGGCTAGAGCGTTGGTAGTAGATAAAGCACTTGCAAAAAATGATCCTTAGTATAAAGCAATACGTCAGGATAAAGGTAAAAGACAAACTTTCAGAGCTAATAAGCTCATAGCAAAAGCCCGTGTAGAAATGCCGGAGGAAGGTGCCGGTATCCCTGAGCTTGAAAAATTCCAGTCCCATCTTAAAAAATACAAAATTACCGTCTACAACTACGATAAAAAAGGCCGAGATGTTTACTTTGAAGGAGGTAATGAAGACGCTAGATTCAAAATTAACTTGCTCTTTCATAACGGTCATTATAATGTAATTACAAACTTAACTGCTGCTTTCGTATGCCGTTATTTCTGTGAAGCCTGCCACATCCCTTTTGACCACAAAGCAGAGCATCGATGCTCAAACAGATGCACCTCCTGCCATACCATCTCCCCACCCTGTAAACTAGAACACGGAGGCATCACATGTCGTTTTTGCAACCGTTTCTTCAAAAACGAGCGGTGTTTAATAGCCCATCAGGGGCAAGTTTGTAAAACTTTAAAACTTTGCCGTGACTGTAAGAAAATGATTCATCCAAAAAAACGTAAGACAGCTCACGTATGCAGAGAAGTTTATTGTAAACCCTGTGATGCGTTCAAAGACCCAGCGCATCAGTGTTTCATAAGGGTAGATAGGAGAACACCAAAAGACCGATACTTTCTTTTCATATTTTTTTCCTTGGAGACTCGCAAGGACGAGTCGCTTCCCTCAGACCCTGATAAAAAGTTCATAAAGGTAACTTGTGCGTTTCTCAACAGTACTGCTTTAAATGTATTAATGAGGATGAGTGTGAAACTTCCAAGTTGTATTCTCCCTGATTACACTGGAGTTAAAGATATTTTACACATACCTTTTAAAAAAAAAGTTGTCCAGCCAACCAGTGCAGGAGTTCAAATGGCAAACGTGGCAATCAAACCACACACACACATACTATCTGCACGTTACTCAACCTAGAGGCAATGGAGGAGACAATAATGATACATGATGTGCATGTGATGCGTCACCTGCACACCATGTATCGGATGACAAACATTAAGCATCCGTAAGGGTGCATGAAAATTTGAGAATACCACAAAATCT
The DNA here is from genome assembly GCA_963675035.1 of Allygus modestus. NCBI lineage: Eukaryota > Metazoa > Arthropoda > Insecta > Hemiptera > Cicadellidae > Allygus > Allygus modestus. Next base: position 132,237,969 of record OY776113.1, on the reverse strand, counting down.
GTGCAAGCCGGCTCCATAACTGATATTGATGTGAGAAGTACAGAGCGTGTGACCCCATCCTCATGATAACATCAAGGGAGGGACTTGGAAACGTTTGACCGGGGAATTTAAAATATTTAGGTAAGGTTAAATGTTTCCCCGGTGGACAGTTTTAGCGGACTTGGTGACAGAAGTTTGGCAAGGAACTTTAAGAAGTTACGGTCATGTTAAATGTAACCCTGGTAGACACAATCGACCGAGAGATTACACCGTAAAACCGCAGGACGACCCCGTCGTTTCACCGGACTTGGATACAAATGTCCAAGGAATAATACCGTCAAAGGGAAATTAAAACCCTCCCCTCCCTCCCCCTCTTCTCCCCCACCCTCCCCCCCACTCCCCCTCCACCTCCCCCTCCCCCTTCCCTCCTGGCCTCTCATACCACTTTACCTAACCTACCGTTTCACCGGACTTGGATACAAATGACCAAGGAATAACACCGTCAAAGGGAAATTAAAACCCTCCCCTCCCTCCCCCTCTTCTCCCCCACCCCTCCCCCACCCACCCCCTCCCACACCCTCCACCTCCCCCTCCACCTCCCCATCCCCCTTCCCTCCTGGCCTCTCATACCACTTTACTTAACCTACATTAGGACCGTATTGCCAATCTGGTTTTTTTTTCTTTGTAGCACTGCCAACCTATTTTTTTCCTTGCAATACAAGGTCAGTAGCTAAATTATACTGATTGTTATATGTATATATTTATTACGTCACGCTACTTTCATTTGCTGCGCTTGGCCCCCTCACACTGCTTGCTGCTCTGGTTTCAGGGGAAACAAAAATAAAACTACCGAGGAGAAAACACTCCATAATTGCTGTCCTTATAAAGAACGAATTTCACCGTTTGTTGCCTTCTTAGATTTACTCTTGTTCATGGTTTTTTTGATGTGGTCAACTCCTCGTTAAATTTAGTTTTGGTGTTGATAAAAATCTTTTTACTTGTGAATGCAGACTGCAGGTATTCAAGACAGAGTATATATTCTGGTTGTTGGTATATCGTAACAGAGTTTAACAAGCAACTAACTACAACAAAAAGTCACATCTGACCTTTAAAGTGTGTAATCTCTGTACCTTTTTAACTTTACAAAAGTACCCTACTGTCATCTGTCTCTTTCTCGGAACGTTAATTTAATTCAAACACGTTGGACCCGGCATTTAGCTGTGTCTAACACTTAGAATCAGTTCAAAGTGGGTCCAGATTGGACCTACAACTTCCGGTGTAATGTTATCAAAAGGGAGCGTTTCGCTTCCCTTGGAATAGGGGTATAGCTTTTTTTGTCTGTGTTTATAAGCCTCTTCTCTCCTTTAAATTACTGTTTTTAGTATCTTGAGGTTTCTAAACAATTAAACGCATAGAAAGTTTCAAAAAGTAATCGAAATTGAAAGAATCCTGCTTTTATAAGCATGGTATTACAAGTATTCTTCAACGTCTTAAATTACATACACTAACAATACTAAAAAGCAAAAAAAGAATCTCCACACATGAAGCCAGAACCCACTTAAATAATATATTCCGACTTGTAGACGGGGTTGTAAATATGAACCCAACTGGAAAAATACTCATAGATAACAGGTAAAATGTAAACATATCTGAACAATAACTGCTTTTAATTATACATCGTAACGGCTAAGGCTCTGTAAATTAGCCTGAGAGCCATTTTAGCGAAGAGGGGTCTGGCGACTGACCCCCTTCCCTACCCCGCACTCTTTGTATTGCCAATTCCAAACGGTTTAAATCAAAGAGCCAGGAATTTATTCACTTAATTTAACATACAAAATAGAAGTTACAACTTAGGCTTTCCAACTCCCACATACTAGCCTCTACAAGCTCAGGACTTATACCCAGGTAATGTACTAATTATATAATAAAAAGGCAGAGACATGTCCCTAAATAACGGCTAAAAATTAGGTAAAGCTTGACGAACCCAACTGCTCCTAAAAAACAGGTAAAAGTCAACATAATTTAACAAAAATTACTTTAACACCAAACCATTTCCCAAACCCCTTGTAAACTATTCTATATTGTTCTTAATTAAAGTACTTAGATAAACCTTTACCGCTTATTACCAAGAATTATAGTAACGTATTAAATTTTTATATGACCTAAAATGACTGTCACTTTTTATTACTATTTGATTCAGAAGTCTAGGAACCCTTGCACACCGTAATAAACCCCCTGTAAGTGTCTGTTTGCTTGGATGGGGTTTGAGACCATCCGTGCATGGCACCCAGGTTAAACATTATTCCGTGCGTGAGTCAATCCAGATTACCTGGTTGATGCCCAGTACAGACTAATGTCCTCTCCCTTTGAGCAAACAAAGGATAGAGATTTTTTTTAAAGACAAACCATGGCCCCTCCACCGCCATGACTCGTGGAGACCTTCCAAAAAAAACTAGCTGTCTCCCCCGTTTATTTTTTATATTTTTTACTTTTATACTTTTTATTTTTATTTTACTTTTATATATTTTTTTTGTTTCACCCACCGGACCGTTCCAAGGAGTAGCCTGGGTATTAGCCAGGCACCTCAATGTACAAGGTCCTTCATTCACACCGGGTTGTTCGAAGGAGTAGCCGGGGTGTTAGCCCGGCGCCTCAATCTACTAAGCCCTTCATCACACATTCAGGTTTACGGGCTTTTCGTCACCCGCGCCAGGGACCTTAATTCAGGTTTACGGGGCTTTTCGTCACCCACGCCAGAGACCTTCATTCAGGTTTACGGGGCTTTTCGTCACCCACGCCAGAGACCTTCATTCACACACACACTCATACAGTGGGGATTTTTTTGCATTATTCAATACATGCTCAACTATATTTACAGAGGTGAGGATGTTGTTAAGGGCAAATTCAAAGTGATTACCATAACTCCTCATAACCTCTTTAGCTTTATTTAAAATATATTACAATTCATTGTTATTACTTACAATATATTACTAAGGGGGAAGATAACTCAGTGCCATTCAGAGAGTATATTTAAATCATAACACTTAACTTCCTCATCAATATTTACTGATACTGTACAACACTGTAGGGCAGATCATTAAATATATAGGCGGTTATATGAGACATTTTAAACAAACAAATCGAAAGTAAGGTTATGTTACGCAAAGAGCAGCGCAGGGAGCGAATCGCTCGTCCCGTAATTCCTGTCGGGTTACTCGAGTCTTTGTATCTTTGTATAGCCAAATGGTAAGGTGTCGTACTCACCCTCGAGCCTCCTTTTAGGTCCTGTGATTTTAAACTTTTTAATTTCACTTACTGTTACAATATCTCTGTCTTTAGTCCTCCTGATTCTGTTTTCTTCAATTTCTAAAATTTCAGCAGTTTCACTAAGGACCATCTTTTTTAACTGTTCAAAATTTAATGTTTCGGAGGTTTTTAGGTTGAGGGTGAGGCCTTTGATTTTACACACAGATTCTATCTTTTGTTTGTTGGTTGACCAGACAAGGTATGCATAAGTTTTAGGCCCCCCAGAAACGAATTCAACGATATAAGAGCCGGGCCCGTACTCGCTTGCCAATTCATCGGTCGTTTCCCCGAGGTAATCTCCCGTAGGGACCCTGTACAACCCTCCCCGGTAGAAATAAATACAACTATCTGTGTCATAATATAAGACTTGCCCACCCAAAGCCTCCAAGTGTTCATAAAGTTTAAGTCTCGCCTGGGCAGTGGTGTAGGCCGCAATTACAACATTTACATTTCTCAAAGGTTCCCCAACTTCCTCAATATATTCCCAGTTTACAACAACAACCTCTTCGTTAACAAGCTGGATCCTATTGACTTGTACTTCTGGACTTATTAACATGTTAAACAATACTTTAGATTCCCTTACAATTGTTGCTTTAGTTTGGTTCTCCCTCTGTCCGAATTTTCCCCAAAATGAATTTAACATTAATTTTGCCAATTGTCTCAAACCCCCGTTCTTAACGATTCTGTCTTTGTCCAATTTAATACCCTCATGTTGGAAATAGTCTGAAATGTATTTATCTTTATCCTCTTCTGTCTTACACCAGCTAGGATAGCCTGAGGCTTCCTGCTTCATTTTCAAGAATTTATTAATAAAATCTGTAAACAATCCCCCTTTCTCGTATGTGGCGACTTCATACTCCCACAACTCATACATATCAAGCACAACGTATCCTTTCTCTACAGATTTCCTGATTTCATCCATAGTCCATGTCCCAACTAATGCCCTTTCGCTGCTCTCATGTTCACAATCCCCCTGATTTTGAGTTTCCCCGCAAGTTTTACACAAAACAAACATCAATTTATTATTCATTTTTGTTGGGAGAACCGGGTGGTAGAGATCCCGAGGTGGCAGAATTTTACATTTCAACAAACCATCTACATTTAGTCCTCGCTGCCTGCACTCCCTATCTCCCACATAGATTGTGGGGTGGCCCAAAGGATATTTGCCATACTTGAAAACATATGGGTAGAGGGAACAAACATCAACGTATTGAATTGTTTCTCCCCCTTCACATTTATAATACGTTTTTGCATTGCCCGTTCTGCCTCCAAAGAACGCTTGTCTAGGGTCAAGGAGAATGTTGTTGAGGATCGGCAAGCTGTTCAAGTGTTTAAGGTTTTTTTCTTTCTTTAATTTACGAACTCACACTCCCACATTACTGCAACTTCGTAATCACTGATTTTTGACATATTTTTCAAAGTTCTTTCATATCTTAAATTAAGTGAATCTGAGGGATCCTCCTTCAGAGGAGCCTCTCGATTGCAAGGAAAACATTTTGGACACCCGTGCCAATAACACCCGTGGAACTCACAAATTCTCTCACCATCAAACCCGTCTACTTTTACCCCGTTAATTTTAACTTCTTTACCCCGGCCAGCGTGCTCAATCCTCACTCCACGTTCCTCCTCTTCCCAGCTTAGCCATTGAAGGGCCGCTGTAGATTGGTTGTCAGTCAGTCTGTACCCGTTTTTAGGAATCAAGCCAATTGTGTCTGGTTTTAGAAAATTGCGGCGGAAGGCCAGGTTACAGGCACTGGCAATAGTTACGGCCTCGAGGAAAGGGTCTACGTTACATTCTTTCAAGAAAATACTTCTGAATTTAAGACAGGACTGAGCTAGGATTTCTACGTCCAAAATACAGTACTCCAGGATTTCTTTTTGAAAATCAAAAATATAGTTACTCGCTACTTGTTCCTCGTACCAAATCTCAAATGCCTTGTGTGGTTTCTCAAACATAGACTCTGGGCAATAGTATTTTTTGTCGGGCATAGGGCCTACATAATTTTGGTTCGCCAATGTATTGAAAAGATGCGGGAAGTAGCCCTTCTTTTTCTCGGGAGGCAGGTCGAAGGCTTTAGGGAGCGCAGAGAGGGCCATGGGGAAATAGCTTAGGGAGTCAATGAATCTGACGTTGTCCATTTCCATCAAAATAATTTTGGTTCCCCTCATTACTAGCTCAGGCGTGAATTTTGTTTCTTCCATTATATGTTTTAGTAAAAACTGAAAATCAAAGCCCTGCCCGTTGTGGGCAATTACACAGACATTCTTGAACTGTTTACGAACTTGCATTACATACTCCATGAATTGTTGAACCGGGTCAGAGTTGAAGACTCTTGTACGGTTTATACATGTCATACAAAATTTACCATCGACACAATTAAAGCAAAATTGTTGTGACACGCACAGGTTAACTTGATGTACTTTTTGTTCAGGGTCAGAGGGGAGAGACTCGTCTTGGCGAGTCTCCAAGTCAAAGAAAATGAAAAGATAGTCTTTAGTTTTAGGTTTTCCTTCATTGGGTTGCATGTAGCATTTATTATTGGGATCTTTGAATGCATTGCAGGGTTTACAAAAAACTTCACCACATCTGTGAGGTCCTGATCTCTCTTTTAAGTTAATCAATTTTCCACAGTCAAGACACTTTTTATAAGCTTTGCATCTGTCAACCTGATGGGCAATAAAACAGTGCTGGTTTCTCATAGTCATGTTACAGTCTGGGCAAACTATTCCCCCATGCTCCTCTTTACAGGGAGGCGAGATGGTTTGGCATTGAGGGCAGATGTTTGAGCATCTGTGATATGCTTTGTGGTCAAAAGGGACATGGCAAGCTTCGCAAAAATAGTTACAGGCGAAAGCCGCGGTCAAACTGTTGATTACGTTATAGTGCCGATTGTGAAACAGAAGGTTTATTTTAAATTTAGGATTTTCAACCCGACCCTCAAAGTAAACATCACGGCCTTTTTTGTCATAGTTGTAGACTGTGATTTTGTAATGTTTTAGCAGGTCCTGAAATTTTTCCAATTGGGGGATACCGGCGCCTTCCTCTGAGATCTCTACCCTCGCCTTTTGCATCAGTATTTGGGCCCTCACTGTCTGTCGTTTACCCTTGTCCATACGTACAAGATTATACTCTGGGTCGTTTGCCACTTTAGCCATGGCCACCACCAAAGCCCGGGGGAGACACAAATTATCTTTGTTATTTATTACAACTATTCCCGTCCTGGCTTTACACTCCTCATAAAATGTGTTGTAAAATCCAGGCCTTACTTTTCCAGGACGACCAGAACCTACAGGGAGATTAACTCGGGTACATTCAACTTGAAACGTGTCAGTGGACTTGATGGATTCTGAATTTGACTGAACAATACCCCCGAAAATTTGCCAAAGGATATCTTCATTTACTTCGTTCGCGGGCCGGAAAGCTACAAAACCAGGCTCTTTACTTTTTAAGTTTAGACTATGCAAGGTGAAACCAAGCTGATCATTTTCATGGGCCCGCTCTTTCATTTCATTCACAATTTTAGCAAAACCTTGTCTTAGCCAATCAATTTCGGTAGTTTCAGGAGGAGGATTAGAAAATTTGAAAATTGTTCTTGTTCCGTAAAGTCTAAAGTGTTTTACATAAGTATCGTCAGAACTGAGTACCTCGACAGGATTTACAGCCATTTTGGAAGGATTACTATAGAACAAAGTAAGGTTATGTTACACAGAATACAATAATACAAATCAAAAGTAAGGTTATGTTACACAGAATACAATAATACAAATCAAAAGTGAGGTTATGTTACACAGAATACAATAATACAAATAAAAAGTGAGGTTATGTTACTCTAAAATATTATAATACAAATTAAAAAGTGAGGTTATGTTACACGTAAGATAGGGTAAGCAAACGCTCAAGATTGAGGTTAGAAAAAAGTGAGGTTATCTTTGCAAAACGCAGCAAACGGAGCAACACAGGGACACGTCTGATCGCAATGAAAGCTGAGAGCAAAGTGAGAGGAAAATAGCGGTAATTGGGGGTGGTGGGGAGGTGGCTGATGCAATAGTGTTGTTTGTTGCGGGTGTATGGACCAATCAGAGGGCAGGACGCCTAATTACAACCAATGGGGTGCGAGCTTATTCCGGCCAATCACAGAACAGTATTTTAACAGGTTACAACGAGTTTGCTGACAGAGACTTGTTGCGGATGTTGTGGTTAGATAGTGGCTAACCTTGGGTTTTCCCTGTTACAGTTGACGGGGGATGGCTGTGGCTGGCGGGACCTGAGGAGAGGGGGAGGGGAGCAGAAGAATAAGGAGAAGAAGAGGATGCCGGGAGACAGGAGTGGGGGTCTGGCGACAGACCATTATAAATGTATATACTAGTTAGTGTTATATATGTATAATAAATTAATTTAGCTGTAAACATATTCTTTTTATTACTTACCTTGGTAATATGCACCGTTGTTAGTCCCGCTGACCTTCGCGCCGCTGTGGATTTCTACCCCTTCATTTCTTTCGGATACTTACCTGCAGTACACGGGTTGAGTAGTTTTAAATCGTAGCGGAGGTTAACAAGTACCTATATACCAAGTTTCAATTATATCGTCCCACCCGTTCTCAAGATATTTATTTTTAAAGTATAGCTCCTGCAGTTGTTTTGATACTTTTCCGCAGTACAGAGTTTAGGTTTTTGTAAATCGTAGCGGAGGTTAACAGGTACATACATACCAAGTTTCATTAAAATCGGCCAAGCCGTTCTTAAGATATTGATTTTTAAAGTATGACTCCTTCAATTATTTTGATACTACCTGCAGTACAGAGTTTAGGTTTTCGTAAGATGTAGTGGAGGTTAACAGGTACATACATACCAAATTTCATTAAAATCGGACAAGCCGTTCTTGAGATATTTAATTTTGAAAATTTGCCCCTTCATTTTTGAGATGCAACCCGCAACCTTTTAGTTAAGACTTTTCATATGGGTAGATACCCCCCTGGAGTGCCTACACGACGTAGTAGGCAGTTTTCTGGGGTCAAAATGACCCTAGGACCCACCGTTTTCGAGATATTAGCGATTTTTGAGTTTTTTGCAACGCTTTCTTGTGATATATACTTGTAATAGTTTTATATATTGGGTTAGCGGCACTTTCTTGCGAAATATACATTGCCATAGGTTGGTAACACATCGTGGCGTGACGTAATATATACATATAATAATTTAGATAGTTTGACATAATATATATATATATATATATATATATATATATATATATATATATATAAATATATACATATTATAATAATAATTTTTCGTAACTGATTTAGGTTTCGTAGGTTGCGTTTAGAGTGGCAACACTGGCTAAGTGTCTAGCCACGGAAGGCTAACCACAGCAGGAAGTGAGGTTAGATAGCCACTTACCTTTCTGGTGATGGTATATTATACACTATTATGGTACATATATGATTATACACTGTAGTATTATATATGGTACATATAATTATATATGATACATATAATTACGTATGTACATTAGCTCTGCTAAGTTGGTAACACTTTGGAGGGAAAAATCTGGAGGGAAGAAAAGTGAGGTTAGGTTTGGCGCCAATTTTTTTTTGGCGTGCAAATTTGGCTGGAAGTTTTTCTTCTTACTCTTTCCGGAATATCGCGCTCTAACCACTATGCCATTTCCGGTTCTAAATCACTGCGCACCCTACTCCGATCCTTCTGAACTTGGTGTCGTTTGATAGAAAATTCAAAATACTAAAGAAAAGTGTTCTTGTATTTTTTCCATAAAATCAGCTGTTTTTTTAGTAATTTTAGTTTGAAAAATTAAAATGGCCGCCATTTTGAAACGGGAAAATATTTTTTAACAAAATTTTTTTTGCAATTATTTAATTTCTACCTTAAACACAATATTTAATGGTTTTTGAGATATAAATTTTAATTGAAAAAATAGAAAATGGCGGATATATCGGTTACAAAGCGTTTTTAGAAAAAACATTATTCTTGATTTTCTTTTTATTTTGACCCATATAACCTATTCCTAAAGTTTTTGTACTTACTTACGGGACACCCTGTATATATATACATATATAAAAATTTGAACGAATGGTGTTTTTGGCATCTGGTGACCTCAAAACGAAAAGGTTTGATGGTCTCGGGCTTAAGTCTTACCATGAGACCTACCATAGCTTCTTCCCTATAGGGGAAATTCGCTAAAAACATCATAAGCAAAACATCATAAGCTTATGTCTTTGGAGGACGAATGTACTATCAATGTACATAGTTTTAAAGTTAGAATTAGTGCCTGCAACCTTTATTTTTACAATTTAAATAGCTTGAGAAAAAATATACTATACCAACTATATGAATAGTTTTATATACTATACTATATGTTATATACTATAGTTTTACTATACTATATGAATAGTTTTCTTTACTTAAAAACTACAAACATATATTGTTTATTTTTTAAAACTATAAGCATCTTTTGTAAAAAACTAATTAGAAATATAATAACGATAAAGGTCAATTTGGTCCAGTTGATGACAAATTATCATACTACGAAAGGCTTGGAAAACAAAATTTAAGAAGAAGGAGGGGCAGACGGTGGAAGTAGGGTGTATTGGACAGTCCGAGGGCAGGAGTGACAGGAGGGACGCCCCCCCTCCCCCCCTCCCCCCCACGCGAATTTTTTTTTTGCGAATTTTTTTTTTGCGAATATTAACCTAACCTTACCTAACCTAACCTAACCTAACCTAACCTAACCTAACCTAACCTAACCTAACCTAACCTAACCTAACCTAACCTAACCTCGGATCAGATTTCTGATTGCAGATTCTAGTTCGTTTAGTCGAGCCGAGAAATTTGAGTACCCACAAAGTACCTTTGGACGATGTAGGGGGGGGGGCTATCTCGGTTACCTTAGGTCGGATCAGATTTCTGATTGCAGATTCTTGTTTGTCTAGTCGAGCCGAGAAATTTGAGTACCCACAAAGTACATTTGGACGATGTAGGGAGGGGGGCTATCTCAGTTACCATAAGTCGGATTTGAATTCTGATTGCAGATTCTTGTTCGTCTAGTCGAGCCGAGTAATTTGCATACCCACAACGTACCTTTGGACGATGTAGGGGGGGGGCGGGCTATCTCGGTTACCATAAGTCGGATTTGAATTCTGATTGCAGATTCTTGTTCGTCTAGTCGAGCCGATTCATTTGAGTACCCACATCGTACACTTTGGATGATGTTTACAAAAAAGGGGCCCGCACCACACTTTTGACCTTTTTTTGCATTTTTGGAATCTCCTCGTCAAGCCGAGTATTCTCAGTACCCACATGACATACTTTGGATAATTAATACAAGAGTTGAACAGGGTAACGCTACGACCAACAGAGCTAGCCCATCAGCGCTTGCGGACAATTGAGCTACCAGTGAATGCAAATTTGAGGAGAATATAATTGTACTCTGCACCGAGGCAGACGTTCACACAAATAACCGTCGCGTCCAGTCTCCTGTCTGGGAATGCGGATGTTGTAATTTGATACCTCGACTGGAGGGTGCAGGTGTTCACACAAAAAACCGACAAGTCGAGACCTGTCTGGGGTGCAGCTGCACCCGACCCCAGGAGGAGCAGGAGTAGCCCCCCCGGTCAAATAACCGTCGTGTCACCCTCATGTCTGGGAATGCGGATGCTGTAATTTGATACCCCGACTGGAGGGCGAAGCGACCCTTCCAGGAACCCATTATAGACCGCCCGTATCGAGTTCCATTAGAGCAGGGTGGTCTTTACCCCAGACAGCGGTTGAGAGTTTTTGCCCCGACCTCCTCCGAAATCCATTAGTGGGGAGCGTCACCCCATATCACCAGCCCTCCTTCAGTTCAGTTCGAGAGTTCCGTGCGTGAAGACGTGTTAGTCCGATCCTGTTCCGTTCTACGCGATTTGTGTTAGTTGCTGATTATTATCATTTGCGATTTGCGATTTGCGTAAAGCACCTTTGAACTATTTAAAACGTTCGTGTTGTGCCGTATTGTTTGTGATTATCAAAACTTATAATCCATATTAAAGATGAACGCCACACACGTTTGTAACATTTGTGGTTGTATTTACGTGCGTAGAAACAATTTGGTGCAACACCACATCAGATTCCACGGCTTGAGACCACAACTACCACCACCAACACCAACGCAGCTAGGTACGTTTTTTGCGTTGCATTATTGTTTCAATCAGACCTAAATGTTAGTAATATAGGAATACGTTATGCAATATAACCGGAGAGTGATAAAATTATTCTTATTTAACAGCTTTAACTATTTAGCGCGAATAGAGAACTCTTTGTTTTTAAAACTTAAAATTACATGACTATATCAATATAATTTAATTTTAATAACTTATGTTATTGCTCGCCCCATCAAGTCAAGTCATCAGAGTACCCACATTACATACTTAAAAAAAAATTTAACCCCCCCCCCGGAAAAGTCGGGGGGGGCACTGAGAATTTGAAAGTACTCTAAACAAAGGTAGGTGTTAAACATTTCACAATCTAATCGTTTTGTGCGTTTGCAGATGGGGAAGCTGCATGTCGGCTTTGTCGAGCCACATTCGTAGACCGGGGAGCTTTAGAGCGTCACATGGAAGCGAATCACCGAGTCATTCCACCCCGGGAGGTGATTGATGCTCCGCAGTCGACTGCCTATGACAACCGACACTCCAATGAAGGTGAGAATCTACATTAAAATAACTTTTTCCCTTTGAAACTAATTACCTTTTTTATAATTATTTAACTAGGTACCTGAAGAAGAAGAATGAGACCGTGACAACTGGTGTACTATTGATTTAATTGCTAGGGGGGAGATTTTCGTTCCCCCTAAAACATAATGCTTCTTTAGGGTTGGCGCAGCTCAATATTGTAGCTACATCCTTAGCTTTGAACCCCGAATCATGAATGTAGACTCACAGTACAGAAGATTACATTCCCTGTTTCAAAATTGATATTTTGATTTAACAAACTTAACTTTGAAATGTGATTCTCGAGAGAGGGGAATTTGTATCTTTAGTTATCCTAATTTGTTTTTATTTTTATTTTCAGATGAAGGTCCGGGTCCTGGCCACCACACCTGCCATGAATGCGGTCGCCGTTTCCATCGTGAAATACACCTGCGTCGACATGTGGATTCGGTACACAGCAGAGTCCGCAAGTTCATATGCGACACATGCGGCGCCGAATCCAAGAGGGAAGACAACCTGGGTCGCCACACCAAGCAATTTCACGGTGATGGTCAAGAACGGAGATTCCCTTGCGCATACTGCGGTCAGGAGTTCAACCAGCTGTTCAACAAGGACCATCATGAGCGGTTCTCTTGCCCGATCATGAAGGACCTGATCCTGAACCGAGTGGCTATGATACAGGACGAACCCCAGCCAGGACCCAGCACGGAGCCACAACCTGGAACGAGCACACACCCGCAACCCGATGATGTTGAGATGACTGGAGCAGGACAGTCAAGCCCCGTGTTCTCACTCATTCAACGGGGTTTTCGCAACCGCCTCTTAACCTACCGTCTGCAGCGACCGATGGAGAATCTCGTCACAATTGGAGAAGTGATGGCGCTGTTGATTGTGAGTCTTACGGAGTTGCTTGAGAACACCTTGGTGAAACACCGCAGCATTAAGGTCAACTTGAAGCTGGAGTGTGAATTCCAAAATATTCACAACAACACCTGCCTGCGCAACTTCAAGACGAAGATGACTCCGCTGACGACGACCTCGGACCTGAACCAGTACATCACAACAGCTTTTGCGAAGCTTATCAGAGAGAAGGCTGAGTGTGATCATATCGGCTCCGGGTGGACATACCTTCGCGTTCGTGATTTGGAGGTCGGCATTAACGAATACACTCCTCTAGGTGAAGATGGTCGAGCTTGGCTCCCACTGCCTATGTCTCTGGAGAACACCCAAGCAGTTGTCAACGTATCGAACGCCGATGAGCAGTGTTTTATGTATGCAGTCCTGGGAAAGTTTGTTCAAGAGAACACTAAAAGACCGGCATCGTACACCGACGACATCATCGCCCGATACGATTGGACCGGCCTTCAATTCCCCGTTGCTCTGAAAAGTATCAAGACGTTTGAGCGGACAAACAACATCAGCATCAACGTCTATGGTATTGATCACACGTGCGTGGGTCAGAAACCTGACGGACGACCAAAGTATCAGGACACCGTCTTTCCCTTGAAGATTTGTAGGCAGGAGCGTGAAGACCATTGTGACCTTTTGTACGTGACAACGGACGGTGATAGTCACTACGCCTACATCAAAGACCTTGGCCGACTGATCCGTCCCCAACTCACAGCACATATAGGAAGGATATTCATCTGTAAGCGGTGCTTCGCGCACTTTGACAACCGTCCGAACAAACTCGGTCTGACGGGTGCACAGCGTCTGGAGGAGCACAGGCGATACTGCTCCGCTTCGGCCCCTATTCGCATGGATACGCCGAAAAAGACAGAAATCAAATTCAGCCATCCACAGTTCACCCGACGCGAGCGTTTCACCATCTACGCGGACTTTGAGTGTGCTCTACTGCCGACCGCGGAGATGGATGAACAAGTGGATGAACCGCACGGAGGAGTAGCCACCCACATTCACATCCCATACGCCTTTGCGTACCAGATTATCGACTCGTACGGACTTGAGGAGTTCGAGCCTCGAGTCTACTTCGGGGATGATGCGTCAAAGACATTTATGGAGATGTTGAAAACTGATGTTGAGCGATTGTGGAACTTCCTGTACGAAGCAAGAAATCTGCGTCCTGTTCTGACCCCAGCCGAAACGACGCAGTACAACTCGACAGCGAATTGCTACCTCTGCGGATCGACATTTTCAAGCGAAGACCCAAAGGTTCGTGATCACAACCACGCACCGCCCTACGAGTTCCGTGGCGCTGCGCACAGATCATGTAACCTACGCTACAGGGAGCAGCGAGTAGTCAACTGCTACTTCCACAACCTCTCCAACTACGACGCTCACTTCATAGTGCGGGAGTTGGCGGTCGACCCTGGTGATGTTGAGGTGTTGGCTCACACGGAAGAGCGGTACATCGCTTTCACGAAGCGGTTCCTGTTCGACCGAGCAGCGGCACCCGTTGGGATGCCAGGGCGTGGAAAAAGACAGCCAGGATTCAGAGTCAGGTTCCTCGACACCTACAGGTTCCTGGCTTTGAGCCTCGCCAGCCTCGCCGCCGCACTTCCACCAGCTCAACTATTGGAGACGAGGAAGAGATTCCCCGAAGACCACCTCTTCGATCTAGTCCGTAGGAAAGGCGTGTTCCCGTACAACTTTGTAACGTCGAACGCCGTATTGGAAGATACTACGGAACTGCCTCTGCAGCGAGATTTCCACAACGACCTTACCCTGGAAGACATCACGGATGCAGACTACGAGCATGCTCGCAACGTGTGGGAAACCTTCGGTTGTAGGAACCTCAAGGACTACGCCGAGAAGTACCTGCGCTGTGACATTGCGCTGTTGACTGACGTTTTTGAACGCTTCAGGGACACGTCGATGGCTGAATACGAACTAGACCCTGCGTACTACTACACCCTACCGTCATACGCCTGGGATGTCATGTTAAGGACCTGTCGAGTGGAGCTTGATACGATACAGGACTTTGACATGTACCTCTTCTTCGAGCAAGGCATCAGAGGAGGTATTTCCCAGGTGATCACCAGACACGCCAAGGCCAACCATGATAGATGTCGCCCTGAAGATCGACGACCTGAAGAGCCAACGCATCACCTGCTATACTTGGACGCCAACAACCTTTACGGTTGGGCCATGTCCCAGTGTCTTCCGCAGGGACACTTCCAATGGCTCAGCCGCGAGGAGATCGCGTCCCTGAACATTGCAGCGTTGGACCCCGAAGGACCCACGGGCTATGTCTTGGAAGTTGACCTTCGCTACCCCGCCCACCTGCACAACCTTCACAAGGATCTCCCCTACTGCTGCGAGACTAAACGTCCGCCAGGAGGTAAATTCAAGAAGCTCGTTACGACTCTGGATGACAAGAAGAACTACATCTGTCATTACAGAATCCTGCAACAGGCGCTGGAAAACGGACTGGAGCTTGTGAACGTGCATCGCGTCATCTCGTTCCGTCAGTCTCGGTGGTTGGAGAGCTACATCCTAATGAACACCGAACTGAGGAAGAAGGCCAAGACCAAGTTTGAGCAAGACTTTTTCAAGCTTATGAACAATGCGGTCTTTGGCAAGACGATCGAGAATGTCCGCAAGCGAATGAACGCTAAACTGGTGTGTACGCCGGAGATGTTCAGGAAGTACGTGGCCAAGTCAAACTTCCTGGACCGAACCTACTTCAACGATGACGTCGCCATTGTACACATGTCGAAAGTCAATATAGTCCTGGACAAACCGCTCTACGTCGGAATGTGTGTCCTCGATCTGAGCAAGTGGCTCATGTACGACTTCCTTCGGAAGATGAAGAACCGCTACGGCGATCGTCTGAAGGTTGACTAAATGGACACTGACAGCTTCGTGTTCGACATCCAGACTGAAGATGTTTATAAGGACATGAATGAGCATCTGGACGATTTCGACACCAGTGCGTACCCCCGAAACCATCCCTGCTACAGCCCCGTCAACGCAAAAGTCATCGGAAAGTTCAAGGATGAAGCAAACGGACTTCCTCTGCTCGAGTACCTCGGTATTCGCTCGAAACTTTATTTCATGGACATTGTCGAGTTCGAGGAGAGGACCGAAGATGACGAGTTGCAGGTCATGACAGTGAAGCGCGCCAAGGGAGTCGCTAGAGGTGTTGTAAAACACAATTTAACCTCTGACGACTATCGGGAATGCCTCTTCAACGGCGTGTTGAAGAGAACCATCAACACCAGGTTCCAGTCCCGAAACCACCGCGTCTTCACAGTCCAAGTCGACAAGCTATCCTTGAGCTGTAACGATGACAAACGTTACATCCTTGCGGACGGAGTAAATACACTGCCTTGGGGGCATATTGACGTTCCACCTCAGCCCGAAGACATCCCTCAAGACGATGAAGAGGCGGAGGATGAGGAGCGTTGAGTGGTTGTGTCATATTACCAAAGACCCTGACTTGACTTGTAAATTATTTTGATAAATCTAGTCATTAGTTTGTATCGAGTCTCGTAAAACTTAGAAATGTGCTCCTTTTTTCTAGTCATTAGTTTGTGACTAGTCTCGTTTTTGCTAGTCAATCTCAAATGTTCAGGAGTACATACTCGATGTAAAATATATATATAAGGTGTGTAAATAAATAGCCAAATTGTTCGTATATACATTTGTCTTTTTTTTTCTCCCCTCACATAGTCTTAAGATACTAAAGTAAAAAAAAAAAATTATTCAGGAATATGTTAATTCATATAAACCAGGTTCAGATATGAATGTTACTTTACAATCATTGTATGATAGGTCTGTCCCAATTTGTGGTTGACAACTGTTGTTCAATTGATTTAATTACCAGGGGGAGATTTTCGCTCCCCCTAACACATAATGGCTTAGGGGGAGATTTTCGCTCCCCCATACTACAGGAATTGTTGAAGACTAGAATGCACCTGCTAATGTCATTGTATGATAGATCTGCCCCACTTTGGGGTAAAGGAGGCGAGGATGGGAAATAATAAGAATGTTTCTTTTTTTATTCTGAGTACACAACTAGTTTATTGATAAAAAACAAATGCAAAATTTCAAAGCTCAATTGGTATACATTTGTGCAAAGAGTCTTCTGATCAGTGCGTCGTTGTGGCCGACAGAAGAGTGTTCAAAGAGCTGCACAAAGTCCTTCATCTTCATGCCGTAGTGGGTGCGGCAGTACAGGAATACAAGGCAGTATTGACCGCAGACCAAAGTGTTGTCACTTTGAAGGCGATGCTCGTTGTACAGGTAGCGACGAGCGTTGCGTCTCAGGAATCCTTGGTAGAATTGAAGATGTGGCGGTTGACCGTAGCTGTCAAAGAATTCAATTATTCCTCCTCCTTTGTTAAGGTAGAAAGCGACCCAGTGAGTGCCGTCTTCATTGTGTGGATCTGTGTTCACAATCATAGCAGTAGATGGTAAAATATAATGGGGCAATTGATCCGCAGCGTAGACACCAACATTCTGTACGGGCAGTTTAGCCATACACTTTTGTATCTCTAAGGTATTCATTCTACTGTGTCGACGCCACAGTCAGTAGTAGGAGTAGTAGTACTAGTAGCAAAACAAAAGCAGGAGCTGGTATCACTCTCACCATCGTCAGCGTAATCATCAGCGTCAGCGATATTTGTACTTAGATGTAACCAACTGCGTAATGTGATGCAATTGGCTAGAGCGCATCGTGTATGAGATGTTCTGTGGTGGCGACATCGCACTGCGTTTGTTGATAGTAGACTGTTGATTGACGATAGTGATCCGCAGCCAATATCGTTGATATCCATGACATTAGTAGTACAGTGATCCGTGATGAAATTGTATCGTACAAACTCTTTTTTCTCAGCACCTTTGACGTAGACAATCGATCGTTTGGCGATACATGCACGTAACTTTTCCTCTAGCACATGATACCAGATATCACCTTGGTCCCATTCCAATCCGTGACAGTGTTTTGTGAGCCAATAGCTTTCACGCAGTTTCTCTTGTGATAGGAAATCTCGACTGAATGGTGGTTTGGCGATATGATGCATTAGCAGTGTTCCACTGACCAATTCCAAGACGCACACTTCCTTCAGAATGTAGTCATTTGCGTTGTCCTTGAAACATTGAAAATCCACAATAATTGGAGATGCGGAATTTTTACGCGGTACTCTGCATAAACGATCCATCTTGTGCGAATGTTGGTTATAGACTGAGGAGGAGGACGATGACGCCGCTGCCGACGATCTAACCGCCAAAGTCCACAGACACGTTGCGATGACGATCGATTTCGATGACGTTGTCAAACTCTGCGTATACCAGACAGTTGACAGTCTCTGTGAGCCCCGTGTCGAAAGCAATCTCCATACGCACACTGCCGTTGCGCACTAGGTTCCAATGAGTTGTGTCGCTTGCTGACATATCAGGTGTTAGATCGAATGCCATCAGACAGTAACCATCGTCGTAATCGTCTCTATTTATGAGATTACCAGCATCGCTAAAGTGTATGCCGGAGCCTGAAAACAGACTGTGATACGCCATCACGTATTTTCCCTTGCCGGTTTCGTAGTGTGGTTGTAGCGGTTTGGACGGCACTTGTTCACCGTCCACGTACAGCGAGAAGTAGTTGGTTTTGAAATTTTGAAAGTTAAATGGATTCTTTTTTAAATCGCCATTATAAGCGGCGTTGGTGACCAGTCCGACAATGATTCGTTTCGGTACTTGACCTAGAAAGACATTGTCCAAAGTTTTGCTCCTCACTCCAAACGGTAGTGTGAATGTTTTCAATTCCACTCTGGTGATTGGGTATTTAGCTGTGCCGGTCTGAAGCGTCTTGCTGTGCGCCAACAGTACAGTGGGGCTAACTTTACACCTTCGTATCCAGAGATTCGCATCAACAATGTGCACCTTGTAGTCACCATCATCCGCCATAATGGAGAAGGAATCTTTTGATCGGATCAGTTTAAAACGCAGTTCCACACCGTTCAACAGGAACTTGTTCTGATTACACATGTCCACATGTAGGCGACCGAGCATATCGATTTCACGACTTTTATTTGTCATTTTTCGTCTCGCCTTTAGTCCATCGTTATCGTCCAGAGTATTGTCCATATAGCCGGCGTCGTCCGCGTTCCACAGTCCACATGTTAAATGTGATTTCCTAGCATCATAGCCGTAATTCATAAATGTTTCAATATACGCTCGATATGCATAAGTGTTGTTTTGTGGTGTGACCAGTTTCTGATTCATACTCATATCGACTTGACTGAATAACGTGTGCAGCCAATTGTTGACTGGGCCAATTTTGTTCGATTCTTCGACATCTGCGATTGCCGTTCCTGTCGACTTGACAATAGACGCTGTAACTTCCAACATTGTTTGCGAAAGATCGGTGTATTCTTCGCCGTTGCCTGGCACAACAAACTCGATGGGCGAATCATCAGTCAGTGTGGAGATTGGTTTGTACTGAATCCATTTGCCGCTCTCGATACTGGTCTGCGTCGGCGGTAGGGAGAATAAGTCTAATTCCGTCTTGACGCATTCACACGACTTTTGATGTAGAAACGACATTGCTAGCGTGTGTGTTAGTTGAATATATCGCGTACAGACGTTCTCCTCACTACTTTCCTCGTCTTCCTCGTCTTCTTCTTCCTTCTAACTGTCCTCCTCTTCTTGCCCTTCTTCTTGGATGACGACGACGACGACCTTCCTCGAAGGAGTTTCGTCAAAGACTGCGGGGTGACACGACGGCCGCCGAACATGGCGCGCTTCGCGTTCCTCTTAGGCGAGAGTCTCGCGTTAGTCTTTCGCGCAGGAGTAGCGCGTCGGTGTTTCGCGGTATTCTTTCGCGTTACGCGACGGTGTTTCGCGCGAGAGCCGCCACCGCCGCCGAAGTTTGCCGTCCGCCCTGCGTTTTAACGAGTCTGTAAACTGCCTGAAATGATCTCTAGCGGCTTCTTTGGGGTCCCGCTGGTGCATGGCCATGTCGCCCAAGAATCCAACACCGGATTTCAACGCCTCTTTGGCCACAGCAGAGGCTCCCGACTTGAGTAGCGGTGTGATGGTGCGGAACATACCGCCTAGGAAACTGCCAATACCATGTCCGCGCTGGTAGGGTGCACCGCGAAATACCCTATCGATACTTCCGCCGGTCTGCTGCAACTGTTGGCGACGGTAGTACGCCAAGTAGGGATCATTTGTATTCATCATTGCTGAGCTCCTCTTTTAAAATGAAGCTTCACGTACGACGTCCCAAAGAGGAATGACGCTTTTTTACTAGCGTGATCCCTTAGGTCAATATCGATCGTTTCAAATGTTCCTTTCATAACTGGCGCATAATGAGGACTGATGAAATGCACAGTCTTATGCGCGCCGTGTGTGTAGTTATCTCTGTCAATGTTGATAATCTTCAAAAGCGGCGCTGTAGTGTCGCCAATCAGCTGCGGTTCAATCAGATCACAATACACGTACAAGTGTGTCGGCAGTCCCATAGTCAGATTAGGCGGCCATATCGCTGTGAGGTCATTTGACAAATCGTTCTCGTACGGATCGAAACCCAACTGGAGAGACAGCGCTTCGGTGAAATGCACTTTGCTTATACCGTCCACCATTGTCGTGATCTTGACTCATTCCTGCTCTTTGTCATACTCAAAGTACAAGTACTGGGTTACATCCTTTGCTTTATTGATCATTTTCAATAAATCGGTTATGTTCTTGTAATAACCGGGTTTCATCTTTAGCATAATGTGCTCGACACTGAGTGTGACGGGAATACTCGGCAGAACGAGTTTATACTCGAGCCAAATACACGATTCCTCGTCCACAGTCATAAAGGAGCATGGATAATGCGCTTCGACCAAAGCCATCTCCCACTCGCCATCGCCTTCTAATCGAATTTGTCTCGGCAGATGTGTAGTGTACTTGGACACTGTGTTTTTTGGAAAATAATCCTTTGAGCTGTTGCTGGGCAATGTCAAATAGAACTGGTTGCTATTAGGCATTTTGCAAATCTTGCGCTCTTACCCAAGAATTGAACTCGTCTCCGTAACCTGCCCACTTGACGAAATAACGCTTACTGCGACCACGACCCTTAGCGTCTAGTATTTCAGCAATCTTGAACAGATGGTCGTTGTATATTGTCACTTTTTGTAATTCGTATTCGTAAAACTGACCAGTCACTTGTTCACCGTTGAGATCCGCCAAAGTGTACATTGGCAGAGGCATCAATGTGTTTACACGACGCACTACAAACACTTCTTTACTCCAATTAGTCTCGTAACCTTTTGCGAATGTGCCCTTCTCCTTAGATATGCGCACTGTGGTGCCAACTTTCAGTTTTGCCTTAACACGACGCGGTATCTTACCGAACATGCGACGCCATACCTGATGCAATATTCGCTTATTGTCGACAGTCACATCGACTGGTCGTATTCTGTTGCCTAGACTCTTGTGAGCGCTGTTGTTGTATGCGCTAACCAGTTTGTCCAACACATCTACGTAACGATATGTGTTTTTGTAAGTCAAATATCGCCACATGCGCGTTTTCAAAGTGCGATTCACGCGTTCCACTACGGCCGCTTTAACATCTGGGTTTTGTGTAGTGACATAGATGATTCCGTATTGTTTGAATAACCTTTTCGTCTTGGCACCGGTGAATTCAGTACCTTTGTCGGTTTGTAAACAGCGAGGTGTGTCGGTCGCTTCGGCAAATATCTCCTCGAAAGCGTTGGCCACTTCAGCTCCTTCTTTCCGCCTCAACGTTCGCACATACAGGTGTTTGCTAAACACGTCTATTACAGTCAGTAGGTAGTTGACACCGTCGTTGTGTTTACTAAGACCACGCATATCGTTCAAGTCCGCTTGCCACAATTCAAATGGACCATACACTATGTAAGGATTGCGCGGGAAACGCTTGCGTGCCGGTTTGTGCAATGTGTAAGTGTCCTGTGTTTGTAACCATTCAATCACTTTGCGTTTTGAAACTGGTTTTGCAGCTCGCGCTAAAGGAGCTACACCGCCATACGACGAGGGTTCGATGGGATTGTAATACAAACGCTCCATAATACTGAAAACCTATCCTGTGTTCGTTTCCCACTTGTCTAGATTTGACGACGGCTTGTTTCTATTTGAAAAATCAAACTGCTCTGTCGCTTGCACCGGTGTAGATGTTACACGTTTTCCTCTAGCCGACCGCAGTCGATTTATTAGCGGTGTTCTCAGTATTGATTCAGTTGATGTGTCTTGTTCCACTTCATCGTCTGATCCTTCTCCTCCTGTGAATGATGATCGATATTCGGCATTTATTTCCTTTAGTGCTCTTAGATTATTCATATAGTCCTTTGGCACGTTCATCGCTTTCAATGCCTTGAGCACTTCCCGCCATCCTGGCGGTGTATAATCACGCATACGCACCTTTACTATGCAATTTAAGATATCCACTAGATTCGACTCTGGGATTTTACACCGTTGATGTACACTGAATAGCCACTGTCCCAACTGATTAAGCTGCCGTCACGCTTCATGAAACGTAAAAGATTGCGAGCATCAGATCTGTAAGTTTTGGAAAACGTTTCCACAATCTCTTCCACTGGACCACCTTCCGCAGCGGGGTGCGATCGTCGACTATGTTCAATCCCACCCGTCTCCACGATTAGTATGCTAATCGGTTGGCGTCTATTCTCTGCAATATGCAAGAAGCGATGTAACGATTGTTTGTACAATTTCCACTTTTCACTATCGTCCATACGTTTGTTATTCAATATTTGTTGCATCTCCGCGTCGAGGCTGTTTTCACTGGATAGATTAGTCGGTCTGTTATCCGTAGCATTTGATTGCAGTCGATCAATCAACTCTTGCGGCACAACTACCATCTTCTTTGCATGTTCCATATTTGCACTAATGACTAGCTACTTTTCTAAAGTGTAACTTCACGCACGACGTTCCAAAGTGGAATGGCAAATGATTACCAATGTTATCTCTTAAGTCAATTTCCACACTGTCAAAAGATCTATTCATAACAGGCACATAGTGCGGATCGATGAATGATGTTGATTTATGCAATCCGTATACATAAGTAGACGTGGATATATTGACAATTTTCAATAACGGTGCGACTGTATCGCCGACCATCTGCGGCTCGACTAAATCACAATACACGTACATGTGTGACGGTAAGCCAAGACGAATGTTGGGCGAACGGATGCTTTTGTTAACTGCATCACCTTCCAGCGTCAATTCATTCGGATCGAACCCCAATTGAAGCGCTAACGTCGGACTTAATGTAATTTTTCCAACATCAGCCCCCATCGATACTTCAATGAATTTGTTGTATGAGTTTTCAACGGTGAACTTTACACCATAAGTAATCGCTAGTTCTTGTGAATTGATATGATCACACAATTCTTGAATATTTGCGTAATCACCAGTCTTCAATTTAATTCTGTGGTTTTGTTTTGGAGTAGCTGACACTACCGGCGTTACATCGGCAGTGCTGTCCATAACCCGCGCCAACGCTTCTATGTTCACTTTTGCTTCCTCTTGCGGTTGTATGCAAATGTCAATTGTTTCGTCATTACCGACTGATAGAAATGTCATTGGATAGTGCGCTTCCACAAGTGCAATTTCCCAGTCGCCAGCGTCCAGTTGAATAGCTCTCGGCAAATGTGTTATATAATTTGCAACTGTATTTTTCGGATAATACTGCATCGAACTGTTGCTGGGCAGTGTCAAATAGAACTGATTGTTGATACCAGTCATTTTTATCTACTCAATGCTGCTTGTAGTACTGCGCTCAAAAGTAATGGTATAAAGATTCTACCGCCTTTTTGTATGAGATACTTTAGTTTCTTTGACCAGCCTTTGCCGCGTTTCACCAATCGACGTAGCGTCGCCTTGTGTTTGCTTAGCTGACTTTTACTCTTCTTCGCCAGAGGAACGTTACCTCGCAACACGTTGTATGCGCACTCACACACTGAGCGAATGCGGCTCTTGTCACACACCTTTAACAGTGCCTTCCGCTCCTTGGGTGTTGCGTGTATGAAAGCCGTAAGCAGAGCTGCGTCCTTCCGCAAGCACGACATGATTACTACTGATGGTGAAATTACCTTTTCTTTGGCAAGTACACATAGTTGGTAGAATCGTCTGGAAATATGCAACTTCGTATTCGCATATTTTCGTCTGTTGATTGTTTCAAGTCTATCAGTAGGTAGCCGTGTGGATTCCTAGTAGCGTCAGCGTACGCCTCCTCGATGAATTTCGGGCTGTCTGGATATATTTGTCTGGCCAAGTACCTAATCTGAACTCTATCTCTAGGATTCTTAAAACACACAATGTAATGCGCATTCAGTGAGATGTCCCTCTGCCCGCGTCCTTGATGAAACAAATTTTGTGTAATGAAAAACACACTAATGTTGCGATGATGGCAACCTTTTGTGAAAAGATCCACCACACGGTTGTCGGCCTCACGCATCATATCGTCTATAATCACAAGTATCGGCTCGTTACCAGAAAAATCCTCCAAGTTTGGTAGACCTTCTATGTGGTTAATGGTGACATTTTTCGAGTCGCCACCACCACCACTACCATAATGCCAGTTTATACTGGTAAATGGCGTGTCACACATTTCTGTAATGTGTTTTATAAACTTTGACACAAACTGAGACTTGCCACAACCCGAAGGTCCCGCCACAATGGCTGAGAACGGATGTTTCCACATCAAGCCCATGATTACTACTGAGCTAAACACCTCACAGTTACCATACTCACACTCTTAAACTTACTACCAAAGGACATTTTTGGGGTTAAGTGAAATAAATAACACAGTGGTTATGTTCTGAACGTGACTATAAGTATTGACTACGAAAACTAATTTACAAAGGTATTTACGTAATCTTCAAGTCTTGCTTTACATAAACTCCAATGGTGTGAATCTGCTATTGGAACCCCTCGGGCTGCGCTTCACCAAGCGAAGGCGTTCTCCAAACCCGCTGTTGTAGCGCTCGATGTCGGTGTTGCTCAGGACCTCGTTGAAGCGCCTAGGCAGGTAGACTCGCAGAAAGAAGTCGTCCCCGACCTGCCCCTCCAGGATCACGATGATCGTCTCACCAAAGGGTGTGGTGGCTCGCTCCATCGCAGTGATGAGATAGCCACATTCCTCTCGGAGATCGGATATCCTGGTGTAGAGCGGAGAGTCAGACTTGCAGTTGTTGAGGGTAGCTCTCAGGTCCGCGGTTTCTGCAGTGCCGTTCACGCCCGGAAACTCTAGCTTGAAAGTGCTGCTGCTCGACATCTCTAGTAGTAGTTGGAGTAGGTCTATGTGAGGTGGTGGTCTGGTGGCGAATGATGCTCAATCGGGCGGGGCCCCGCCTTATAAACCCTCGCCGCCATTTTCTTCTACGTGGGTGGTCCGAAGGGTCGGGCGCAGGTGTTCACACAAAAAACCGACGCGTCGAGACCTGTCTGGGAATGCGGATGCTCTAGTTGAATGCCGGCGCCACTCGTTGTTTCTTCCTCACAGCTCGCTTCTTAGGCGTTGGCTGCGAAACTGCACTGCGTTGTGTAACAGTTTGAGTTAAGCCTGTAATTTTCGGTAATCCTGTTGATTTATAGATCCACATGTTTTCCACTTTATCAACTACTTGTTTAACACTTTGGTGCATTTCACCATCTTTGTCCAAAAATAAACTGCACATGAACACCATATCTGTACCATCGTACATTTCCATTTTAAATAAAATTTGTCCTTTGCTTCCCGGGTTTTGAACAGCAAAAGTATTCCCATCGTCCATCCATGACACTATGGGACAATCATCTGTTGGTTTTGGTACCCATCCTGGTTTCTTGGTTTCCACTTCGATGGGAGTTGGTCTCCTTCGTCTCTTGCAGGCAGTTGTCGGTTTTACAAATGACGACTGAGGTGACGCCAACGTCTGATCACTAGCATTATTGTTCATAACCTCAATCTCCTGAATAAACGATTTGATATAGTCGTCCGCAGAAGCGTAAGCGTCCATGTTAACGTCCTTACCGTGCGACTTCAACCGTACTACTGACTGGTGGTGCGTCTGCTCACCCATGAAGTAAACTGTACGCTCTCGCTGTCAGACAATATTTCTGTTTGGTGTTCGCTTTTATTCACCCACTGAAGTCAACTGTTACGTTACGGTGACGATCGATCTCGATGACGTTGTCCAGTTCGGCGTACACTATACAGTTGACGGTCTCGGGCAACGCTTTGGAGAATCCGATTTCGATACGTAGATTACCGTTGCGCAGGAGATTCCAGTGACTCGACTCAGCCGCGGACATGTCCGGTGTCAAGTCGAACGCCATAAGACAATTACCGTACGGACAGTCACCTCTCTTGATCTCATTACCTGCGTCGGAGAACTGGATTCCGGTGCCGGTGACCAATGTGTAATAAGAGAGTATATATGTCTCACTGTTCAATGTGTAAACGGGCTGTAACGGTTTGGCCGGTACTTGTTCACCGGCCACGTACAATGCGAGATAATTCATATCGTAGTGTTGAAAGTTGTAAGGATTCTTCTTGAAATCTCGGTTGAACGCAAGATTACTGACCAGTCCAATTATCACATGTTTTGGTAGCTGACCGAGAAATGCGCTGTCTAAAGCCTTACTCATTATGCCGGAGGGTAGTGTGAAGGATTTCACTTCTACACGCGTGATCGGATACTTAGCCGTGCCGGTCTCGAGAGTTTTACTGTGTGACAACAATACGCTCGGATTGATCTTACATCGACATATGAAAAGACTAATCTCTTTAATTGTCACCTTGTAGGTAGTTAGCGTTTTGGACATTATACAAAACGAGTTTCTGGATCTGTTAAGTTGCAATCGCATCTCGACACCGTTCAACATGAATTTGTTCTGATTGCACAGATCGATGTGCAATCGACCGACCATATCGCAAACATCGCTTTCTTTCGTGTGATTGCGACGCTTTTTCAATCCCTCGTTCAATTCGTCACAATCGTCCATTAGTCCGGCCGAATCTTCAAAAAACAGCTCGCTAGTCAGGTGCGAATTCTTCGCACTACATCCATAGTTCAATAGGTTTTCCAAGTAGGCACGGTAAGCGTACGTGTTGTTTTGTGGTGACACCAGTTTATGATTGAGATAGAGATCCACTTGACTGAATATCGAGTGGAGCCAATTGTTCACCGGGTCCACCTCTTTAGCAGGTTGCCCACCGTCCGCTTTAGTGTCGTCCTGTTTCACAATAGAAGCTTTCACGTGTAATAACGTTTGTGTCAGGTCCGTGTACTCGTCACCGTGACCGGGTATTACAAACTCTATTGGCGAATCGTCCGTCAGCGATGAGATCGGTTTGTATTGAACCCATTTACCGCTCTCGATGCTGGTCTGCGTAGGCGGTAACGAAAACAAGTCCAGTTCAGTCTTCACACATTCACACGATTTCTGATGAATAAACGACATTGTTATCGAATTAATGTAGACGTCCGTCTTCGAAGAAGTCTATCAAGAGACTGTGGCGTGTCGCGACCCGCGCGCCGCTTAGGGGGAGATTTTCGCTCCCCCTAACACATAATGGGTTAGGGGGAGATTTTCGCTCCCCCACACGTCAGGAATTGTTGAAGACTAGAACAAGAATGATACCGTGGGTGTTTGACAACTGGTGATTTATTGCTCGGAATTCGACGCGGGTGGTCTATAATTATGTTTTCCTAGAAGGGTCAGCCGTCTTCCCGTCGAGGTATCAAATTACAGCATCCGCATTCCCAGACAGGTCTCGACTCGTCGGTTTTTTGTGTGAACACCTGCGCCCTCCCGTAGAGGTATCAAATTACAGCATCCGCATTCCCAGACAGTAGGGTGACGCGATGGTTTTTTGTCTGTACACCTGCGCCCATCATCCCACGACGCACAGCCCGCCCCTAGCAGTAAAGTTTAGTTTAGTCTTGAGTTTCGAAGCGCCAACAGCTACGAAGAGATCATGGCCAACATCGAGTGGGATTGTGACATCACAGACGTTGAGTTGGAGGATGTATGTGTTGCAGCGGAAACGACAATGAATAGCAATAATAAGAAGAGACAGTTTGACGATGAAGATGATTACTTTGAAGGTGATGAATTCTACAATCGAAAAGACGACGATGATTGCACCTTGAAGCATTTCCATAAGAAGAGGCTATGGCGCATTGACAAAAAGTGCAAGTACGTTCATGAACCAAAAATGTATTCAACTACTCAAGATCTTGACGTCGCTCTGTACTCCAGACGACGGGCAATCAACATCATGTGGAACCATTGCCCGCTGGACGACTTGGAGTGGGAATATTGGCAGCGGGACATGGACTACAAGATGAATTTCTACCCCATTGAAGAGGAGCACTTCTACGCCATTGAACATGAGCAGAAGTACATGATGCTTGTTGAAATGTGGTGGAATCGGCGGACCGATGAACTGCACCCTGATGAAGTAACAAAGTTTTTCAACAGTAAAAAATAAACGATTTCCAACACCTTAGCCTCCACCTGATCCCACCATCATAATCGGCCTTTTTCAAGGCCACAAAAGCTTTTCATGTTAGGGAACAGAAGGAAATCCTTCTAATGTAGGAGGATTTTCTTCCAAGTGTTGGTGCAGGCGTCTGGGGGGGGGGCTCCTCCTGCTACTCCTGCTCCTCCTGGGGTCGGGTGCAGCTGCACCCCAGACAGGTCTCGACTTGTCGGTTTTTTGTGTGAACACCTGCACCCTCCAGTCGAGGTATCAAATTACAACATCCGCATTCCCAGACAGGAGACTGGACGCGACGGTTATTTGTGTGAACGTCTGCCTCGGTGCAGAGTACAATTATATTCTCCTCAAATTTTCATTCACTGGTAGCTCAATTGTCCGCAAGCGCTGATGGGCTAGCTCTGTTGGTCGTAGCGTTACCCTGTTCAACTCTTGTATTAATTATCCAAAGTATGTCATGTGGGTACTGAGAACACTCGGCTTGACGAGTAGATTCCAAAAATGCAAAAAAAGGTCAAAAGTGTGGTGCGGGCCCCTTTTTTGTAAACATCATCCAAAGTGTACGATGTGGGTACTCAAATGACTCGGCTCGACTAGACGAACAAGAATCTGCAATCAGAATTCAAATCCGACTTATGGTAACCGAGATAGCCCGCCCCCCCCTACATCGTCCAAAGGTACGTTGTGGGTATGCAAATTACTCGGCTCGACTAGACGAACAAGAATCTGCAATCAGAATTCAAATCCGACTTATGGTAACCGAGATAGCCCCCCCTACATCGTCCAAATGTACTTTGTGGGTACTCAAATTTCTCGGCTCGACTAGACGAACAAGAATCTGCAATCAGAAATCTGATCCGACCTAAGGTAACCGAGATAGCCCCCCCCCCTACATCGTCCAAAGGTACTTTGTGGGTACTCAAATTTCTCGGCTCGACGAGACGAACAAGAATCTGCAATCAGAAATCTGATCCGAGGTTAGGTTAGGTTAGGTTAGGTTAGGTTAGGTTAGGTTAGGTTAGGTTAGGTTAGGTTAGGTTAGGTTAGGTTAGGTTAGGTTAGGTTAGGTTAATATTCGCAAAAAAAAAATTCGCAAAAAAAATTCGCAAAAAAAAAATTCGCAAAAAAAAATTCGCGAGGGGGTGGGAGGGGGGGAGGGGTGCGTCCCTCCTGTCCCTCCTGCCCTCGGACTGTCCAATACACCCTACTGGTGGAAAACGGGGGACACTTTTAAAACCTATGTTTCTAAATGAGTCTGAATGTTCTTTAAACTTTAAACTAAAGTTGTTTCGAATTATATCCTACACTGAGAGTTTTTCTAGCCTGTATGAAAAATATGGTATTACCAACATAACATAATATTAGTTATTAACCTACTATCTATGAACTGAATTCCCCACAATCTCGTGGAATTTAAAATTTTACCTCAGCAGTTTGACCGAACGGTGGTGACACTATGTTTGTTTTAGCGACAAGAAGAAATATAAAATCATCAAATATGTTTGTATTTCTAAGCGGCATGATACCCTTTATCTAAGTTGCTTAAGAGGGCGCTACAGTCACGAAACTTTTCGCGTTTCTACCTGCTTCGCCCATAAGGCCAATGTTAACTTTCAAAACCCGTCCCTCAACGGATTATTCGACATTGTTGATTTACGGCTCATTTTAAAGAGCAAAAATATACCTAGCGATTTCTGTAAGCAGAATTTCGATATCGTAAATAATAATCGATCAATAAAATTCCAAAATATTCAATATTTACGATTTTGTTAAGCACGAATTATTCATGGTAACGAAATCCTGCTTACTGAAATCGTTAGATATATTTTTGATCTTTAAAATGAACCATAAATAATCAATTTCGGATAACCCGTTGAGGAGGACGGACTTTGAAAGTTAACATTGGTCTTATGGGAGAAGCAGGTAGTCGCGGAGGACTGGAGCCCCTTCTTAACCCTTTTATACTTAAATGAATCAATTCACATTAATAACATGAAACAAATTATAATTTTCTTCGTAAAATGAAACTAATGAAATTTACAATAATTATGAAATGTTTGACAATTTATGAAGTAAAGATTTCTGTAAAGTTTATTTCCTCAAACAATCTAGCCCCACGCATAGTTCTGCTGCACCCCCTCCAAGAAAGCCACAAGTTTGGAAGATTTTTAAATTGTTGTAACCACTAAAATTTCCCAGTAATTAAATAAACAAATCAAGTCAGGAATTCCTAACACCGTGTCCAACCAACTATGGCGTTGTACCAGCAAGAGTTGAACACCATCCGCACTGCACTCATGATGTGCGAGTTGCGGCGCAAGAGTTGTAGGTGTCCATAAATTATTCTCACAACGTGTATTAGTTAGGGTCATGTTATATTTCAAGATAAAACCTAGAACCAATAATATAACATATAAGACGTGGTACCTTTTTTAAAAACTATCTAGTTGTGGAACTCATTGAGTTTTATTCAGTATATAAAATAAATAGTGATAGGATAATACAAAAATGTAATTTTCATCTCTACTTAAAAAGTTCCATATCATCCTCCTCCTTCTGATACATAATTATTTTTACATTAAACACGAAATACGATATATATGTTTGAGTTACGTCTGTTGTTATGCGTTACGCGTTATCACGTAAAAATTCGTTGGAATTGTACTTAGTCTTACTGTAATACTAAACGTACCGGATTACTGGGCAAAACACAAATTAAATTGATCAAACAGTGCATACTTTCATACGGGATCTACTACATAAATATACAGGTGTTATTATTCACATAACAACTTTATAGTGTCTTTAAAGTAATAGGACGTTGGAGTCACATGTGCTGGTCTGGGTTGTGCTACCGAGACGTTGCACGCTAATGTACTAAACAATAGTGCTGCTCTAAACCATTTTTACCGTGTTCGGACTTGGATAACCATCCCAAATTACTCCCCAAGGGCTATCAAAGTGAATGACACAGCGTAGTTGTTAGAATAACGCGTCTGAACAATACCTTTATTTATTTATATTTAATTCGAAGCGCCCGCCAAGAAGTGTGTTTTCTACGCGCCAGAAAGAGGGTCAGTTTTTACTTTTGTACAGGCTGATTGCAGGCTAACCAGTGGCAATTTCTCAGACGATTTGTGCTCGACAGGTCTTCCTAAATACAGTATTTGTAAAATTTGACTGTATAAATTAAAATAATTTTTTCAAAGCTCGATAAAATTTTGTATTTTGTTGGTGAAGTATAGTTTTTATTAAGTTTGACAGAAAAACATTCAACAAATTACTGGTTTATTTGATTCGTTTTTAGTAAATGTACTTGTTTAGTGTTTACTCACAAACAAAATATATTTACAAGAGACCTTTCATTTGAGATATGAATCATAATTTTCGGATCATACATAAACGAGATATGCATTCCGTTTAGCATTGGTTCTTATGGAGCATAAATCCAACATGGCCGCCGCATCCAAGCCCTCTTAATACGTATAGTTTGTAATCCACGTCTTTAATAAAACGCTTGCGACTTTGCGTGTAAGGACGTATTTGTGCTAGCCATACAATATGCATAAACTGCATGGCACGACTAAACATTCAGTCACTATACCAATCCGTATACGTTTTTTTCGGATTATTCTTCATATCCGGATATTATCCGTGTAACTGTGGGTGCACAAGACGGATCATCTAATCCAGTCGGATTCGTCTTCGAGTTCCCGTCTGCCTAAGCCTCGCAACTCATCTTCGCTAATAGCATGATTATTCAAACCCACTTCACGCCTTGATGGCGGCAATTTTTTCCGCCATGCTCTCAGCCCCGTAAACACTTTAATTGATCCCAGTCTTAATCCCAGCCCTGAATCCATCAAAACTTCACCCAAATGTTTCCCTTACGAATTTGAGTTTGACGCTTGCGACTCCTACAAGTACTATTTGAATTTATTTCCAATAATTTATGAAATATTAGTTTTTTTAATTTGGGGTTAAAAAGCTGGTCCGAGCACAACAAATACTTTATTTTAGCGAAGTTTATCATGGAAAATAACCATTACTGCCTGTTATAATGATTATAACTATGGTATAAATATTCTTACAATACATTAAGAATGCATAACATTTACTCGTTTATTAATAACTTGTTTTGCTGCTAAAAATTATACCTGGTTATTTCATAAGTAATAATACTTTTTTTTTATCCATGTATGTGTTTTTTTTACAACAAATATGTTTCTCTCTTTGAACATTTGAGACATAAAATAAAATTTCTAGGGTTTATTCTTACTAATTTAAATTTAACGTGACAATTTTAATAATTTTTGAGTTACTGTTTCAAATTGGCGTCCGATGAACAATCTGAAATCTAAATTCTAAACTAACAGTTTTATAAGAAAATTGTTATTCCTACTAAACCTAAATCTATCCTATTTTCACATAAACGTTTTGGCACGTTGGTGGATATTCTCTGATAAGTAATTGCTATGTTGTAAACTATGTTTCTGTAAGTTTATAATTTTATTACATTTTTACACACTTGAAAAATGATCAATTGCCACATTTTGAAACCTATATTACTTTATTTGATTTTATCTGAAATTTATTTCATGAAGACAAGCATTGCCAACTTTTTTTAATATGATATATATTGTCTCCTAAAGGAAATCAGTTTTAGCTAAAAAAAAAAAAAACAAACAAAAATCACACAAACGGCCTGATAGGAAGAGAGTCAACCAAAGTAGTATCATATTATACTTATTTATTTATTCATAAGCGGAACAATCTATTACATATACCCCATGTAATAAAGGCCGGACCCCCCCTCTAATTTTGTTATTTGTTAAAATAATCAAATATCCTTTGGGTATTGATAATAACTTAAGGTGTAGTATTTAAACAAAATAACAAACTTCTAAAAATGCATGTTTTTTAGGTGCCTAACAAACACTCATACATAAACATATACAATATGAATACGTACATGAATATAGTATACATTATTTGGCAAATTTTGTTTGTTTAGTTGTGGAACAAACTGGCGATGTTTTGGACAATCATTTCTAAACCCCTGCATTTTAACCACTCCTGACATCAAATGCTGTTAGAAAACCGGTTGTTAAATACATTTTCTATATTTTTTCGTCTGTGTCAAACACAATGTTTAATCTGTTTAAAATAATAAAGTAATGATACATTTCAAAATTTTTGATTAGAGGGATGATTTTACTTTCGATGTTTATTCAAGAAAGAACCAGCATAAACTATAAATAAACGTTTTTTTAATTTATTAAAAATGTTAATGTCACTAAAACAATTATGTGTTCGAAATAAACACAACATGTGCATATTAAATTTATTCATCCCGGATAAAAAACACTTAAAAGCATATTCTTAAGACTCACCGTAGTACAATTGACTATAAACACTGATAGTGGCGTGGATTAAGTGTATATAATAAAAGGCATATGGAGTTTTATACCCAGTGTTTTTCAACTAACATTGATTTACACTGTTTTAAGCTTTTTATTTCATTGCCTGCAGGCTTTTAGGTTGGTCTGCCCTTGAAACATTTTTGGGAAAAATCTAAACTCACTGAAAAGACATTTTACAGTATAATTTCCTCAACCATTAAAACACTGGTTATACACTGTTATAAGGATCACTCATATTTTTCTTTAGGCATATGTTTGTAGTACTGAAACATGCCGATGTTGCATAGCAATATGAAGTATTTTAATTGATTTAGGCTCAAAAATTTTGTCATAAGCTACCATTTGTAACCGTTTCATATTAATGACATTGACAACATTATTGCAAAATTAATTTCTAAACCACTCATGAATCAGCTCCTAATTTTCCAGCTTAGATAAATTGTATCAAATCTTTATTCTGTTAACAGAGAATGGTATCTAACAACGGAACAAAAATATTGACATCAACTACACAAGTTGTTAAATCTTTTGATTTGTAGAACCGTTATGTTACTCTCGAATATTTGAAAAAAGAAAATAGTTTTAAGCTTAAATATCAGACCATCCGTCCAGCATGCACAACAGGAGAACGGTTTGGTCTAAAGTCATCATACACAATTCTTCCCTACTAAAACACATATGGGTAATCTATTAAAAATATTTTCATCAAAATCTATGAACAGGATGTTCCAAAACTGAAGGTCATGGGTTCGAATATTACAATTTTCTTATGGAAACATAGGGAAAGTTGCTCATCATTTTAAAGGTCTCATTAAAAGAAACATTTTTACAAACACAGAATTCACTTATCTTTATCCGTTTCAAAATAGCGGCCATTTTTGTGTAAAATATTGACATTTACGGAATACCCTGTATTTTCTAAACCACTACTCGTATATTTTTCGACTCCAATTTCTTACTCGTGATAAACTCAGCTTTTTTCTGGTATGCTAAATGACAGGTTTTTGTTTAGAAAATCTAAATTTAAAGAAAATATTAATTTTGAAAATGCCTATATGCCCAAAATTCAAAAAATTAAAATGGGAGCGTATGCCAAAAAGTATACCATTAAAAAGATCTTGTAAATCATAGCAACTTGCATGTATTCTGTGGCCACATTCATTTTATGTGTTATGCAAATTAACATGTATTTCATAAGGGAAAATTATGTTTTTTGCTGATGGCAGAAAAAGTAAAAGAGATACAAGGTTAGTGTAAATTTGAAAGTTGCTAGGATTTACAGGACATTTTCAATGGTATGTTTTTTGACATATGCTCCCATTTGACTTTTTTGAATTTTGGACATATGTAGACATTTTCAAAATAAATATTTTATTTAAATTTAGATTTTCTCAAAAAAAGCCTGTCATGTAGACAGCTAGAGTAAAGCTGAGTTTATCACGAGTAAGAAATTTGAGTCGGAAAAAAGATACTAGTAGTGGTTTAGAAAATACAGGGTAATCCGTAAATGTCAATCTTTTACACAAAAATGGCCGCCACTTTGAAACGGATAAAGATAAGTGAATTCTGTTTTTGTAAAAATTTTTCTTTTAACGAGACCTTTAAAATGATGTACAACTTTCCCTCTGTTTACATAAGTAAATTTTGAGATTCGAACCCGTGACCTTCAGTTTTGGAACATCCTGTACATAGATTTTGATGAAAATATTTTTAATAGATCGCCCATATGAGTTTTAGTGTTTGATGACTAAAGAACAAACCGTTCTCCCGTTATACATGCTGGACGGGTGGTCTGACTCCTCTGTATATATTCTGTATATTGCAGTTAGGTTTTATCGAATTTCCCCTATAGGGAAGAAGCTATTACCGTAGGTCTCATGGTAAGACTTAAGCCCGAGACCATGATAACTTTTTGTTTTGAGGTCCCCGGATGTCAAAAACACTATACGTTCAAATTTATATATATATATATATATGTGTGTGTGTGTCCGTGAATGCGATAACTTGAGTAAAAAACGTCTGATTTCGATGAAATTTGGCTCAAATGTGTAAATTGACATTTATGACTTTAAGTTCGAAAACCAGAAAAATCGGACCATGGGAAGGAGGGTTTATGGGGGTTTTAAATTTTCCAAAAATCAGTTTTTTGAATTTTTTACCCTAAAATTTTTAAATCACTTAATTTTGGTTTTGACCATGTTATAGAGCTTAAAAAAACAAATAATATGGTATTTTGAATTATTAACCTAGGTTAAGTGGTTGAGGAAAAAATCCAAAAACACATGCTCATAAAATCTCCCATGTTAATCTTATGGGAAAAAGGTTTTTGGCTTTTCCTCAGTTAATTTTACATTAAACTTCACATTTGCTTTTACCAATCACTTCAGCTCCACAAAACAATCATTTTGGTGTTTAAATTGTGATTCTACGTCCAACCGTTGCAGAGATATTCAAAGTGCTAAACACAGTACGTTGTCCAGTGTTATCCTTATGGAGAATAAATAAAATTTGATATCTCGATTATTTATGAATGTACATTGATGAAACTTGGTATGTGGTTTCACGTTGTACTGGTATATTGATATTTGCACAAAAAATAAATGTTTTGTTGATTGTCCCCGTAGCAGCTAACCTGCATACTCAGCCCTAATGTTATTCTTATGGAGAATAAGTAAGTTTTATATCTCCCTTAATTATGAACATAAATTAATAAAACTTGGTAAGTGGCTTCACCTGGTTCAGTTATATTGATAATTGCATAAAAACTTATTTCTTATCTTTCTTGTTGCAGCAAACCTGCGTACTCAGTCCTAATGTTATTCTTATGGGGAATAAATAAAATGTTATAAATCACTTATTTATGAATGTATTTTTGTCAAACTTGGTAAGTGGCTTTATGTAGTAGTGAGAAACATATAAATGCATTGGAAATTCGCTGAGTATGCAGGTTTGCTGCGACGGGGGGTATTTTGGTCATTCGACGAGTCGCTTATTTGTTGTAGCAGGAATGATAAAAATTCCCTTTAATAATATAGTTTATTTTTTCCCACGCTCCCACTTTCCCACGCTCAGAACAGATGTACTGTTATCAGTATGTACTTTACCGTTCCTACTCAGTTTTAAGGGATTGTTTTAATTATTATTTTTCTTAAAGAAACACGTAATTGTTTTATGATACACAGTGTATTGCAATACGTTGACTACAAGTGTGCACATTTGTTGTTTTAAAAATTTAGATTTTTTAATTACCGTATTTGAAGTTTTGAGTTTTTTATGACAAAAGTTTAGTGGCGCGGAAGATCGGAAACGGGATACATTTCCAGGACGATAATATATGAAATAAAGGTTTAGACCTACACAAGTCTCTTATCTGAATGTGTTGAAAGGCAATATTTGATGGAAATTTATGACATAGCTTGTCATTTCAGGTGATCAGCATAGCACGGAACCAGAAACATCGCGAAAGCAACAACAAGCGAGGGAGCGAGGCGCGCAAGTGACAGTATATCTCAGAACTATGGGAGTAGGGAGGTTTTGGTTGATGGTGGGGGCGGGGGGTGGCAAATTTGGTCTTTGCACAGGCGCTGAAAAACTGACGGGCCGCCCCTGGGAATCAAGGACTAAATTGACTTTCTTAGTATTACGAATTGATTTGTATTTTTAACAGAAGCCTATTTTATTCCACCCTATTATATGTTCTTATTTTGGGTCGATATCTGCTAAATGATGAAACGTTGTAGGGGTTTTCAGTAGTAAAATATAAATATTAAAAAACTTCAAAGAACTTTCAGAAATGTTATAATCCCAGAATCGCAATCAACAGCAACTAAATTTAAACTACCTCCCCCCCCCAAAAAAAACAAACAAAAACAAAACAGCAACTAATTTGTTTTACTTTTTTTATTGAATAGATCCTTTTTATAATGTATTATTGATCGACCGAAAATCCCTTACAAAAATACATACATAGTGTACATAGTTATTACATAGTGACATACAAGTGTTAACAATTATTTGCATGAATATAATTTCAAATGGTGGACACTGAAGAATCCTTTCAAGAATAAATAACAATAAATTAGAAACTTAAACATTACATCAACTATCTGATTTATATGACACCCCCGTCTCAGCAAACCTGTGTACTCAATGCATATATATGGGTCTCACTACTACCTAGAGCCACTTACCGAGTTTCACAAAAATAAGTTCATTTTGTTTTGTATTTTATTTTATTTCATACATAGCATTTTATTTATTCTCCATATGAATAACATTATAATTGAGTACGCAGGTTTGCTGCAACGAGGAAGATAATAAATTTGTTTTGCTATTATCAATAAAACTCAACCAGGTGAAGCTACATCCCGAGTTTTATTAATTTAGGTAACCATGTCAGATAACCTTTCTTGAACGTAAGATGGATTACACTATGTATGCTTGGCAATCTATTGATTAGAGGATAAGAACCTGTAGGTAATTATTGAGTATACATGACCCCAACAAAATCGAGGTAAATTTACACTTTTATTATAGATTTTGACCTGAAAAACACGATAAAAGTATTCTTTTTCCGCGGAAAGACCGTTTTAATGGTGAAAATAGTAAAAAAAAAAACTTGGACGGTTCAAATTTCTTCTGCGGACTAGTGGTTTGAGGGGAGGAACGTTCAAATTGCAACATGGAACTGACTGCAAGAGATTTCCAATCTAAGAACTTGATAATAAAGAAAACACATAAATACCGTTTGATCAATCATCATCCACTAGAGATAATCATAATATGTTCTTAAAATAACTATAAGTTAAGTCAGTAAATAACAACTTTTAAGATGAAAATTAACAGTACGAAATTAAATAAATGGTGTTAACGTCCATTTTGTTATTTTTTCCGCTTCGGAGCAGATTTTTCTACTTGGAGCAGGTTTGCCAACTCGAACCCTTGAATATTGCTCGACTGCACCTGTATTACCTAACCTAACCTAATTAGGAGTATAATAGGTACCAAAGTATACTTATATTCGGGTTGTTGGTTGGTGGGCTTGCCACGGGTACTTATTAGGTTAACTAGCGTTGGGTTATGTTAGGATTGTTAGGTTAAGTGTGGTTTGTTTTTGTTCGTTTTGCCATCCAGGTACGGTGGCACTTAACCTAACCGAAGCTAGTTAACCTAATAAGCACCCGTGGCAAGCCCACCAACAAACCATGCCAGTACTAAGTGTACGCTTTAATGTCACATACCGTACGAAGATGTAGCGTTTTTTATTAACCATTCGTTTTCGGATCAAGCTTCTTCGCCAGCTCACTTCCTACAGGATGAGCTTACGCGCTCCGCGCTCTCTTGCCTCCATGGTGACTTCGTTTGCTGTCACGTACCCTACGAAGATGTAGTGTTTTTTACTAACCATCGCGCTCACTTGCCTCCATGGTGACTTAGTTCGCTACGCTCATTTACTTTCAGAATGAGCTTGTTCACTTTGCTCACTCACCTCTCAACACTTAGTCACTTATAATGGGTAAGGGGTAAATAAAGCACAAAACATAACTTTTTATTAGATACATATTATCTACGACATTTCATTTATATATTGTATACTCTATGGACGTTTTCCTGATAGTCTGTAGAAACTAGAAACATTGAAAGTTGTGTTCTAATCTGTGGTTTGTAAGTATTGTCTGCTTGCATCGAAAATAATAATTTTAAGTAATATTTTCTTTAATTAATAATGGTTTCCGCGCAAAATAAATGTTATTTCTGGATTCTAGAGGTAAAAATCTTTAAGGAAAATGCAAATTTAACTCAATATAGTTGGGGTCATGTATACTCCATAAGAACCCTGTAATCAAATACCTACTTAATTTTATTGTTAGCTCAAGTAAACAATCCAGGGCTTAAATAAAGTAGTTTCCGGTCCGCCTCCACATATATGAAGACGTGAGTGATGCCAACTTTTTATTATCAACAATAACATAACCTAACTAAACTTCTGTCATACTAACACCTCGCTTTGAGAGTAGTTTACATCTCACCTAACCTCAATTTATCG
The DNA here is from genome assembly GCA_963675035.1 of Allygus modestus. NCBI lineage: Eukaryota > Metazoa > Arthropoda > Insecta > Hemiptera > Cicadellidae > Allygus > Allygus modestus. The sequence continues at coordinate 132,198,072 of OY776113.1, read as the reverse complement.
AATAAGAGTCGTGCCGACTGTACTGTTCTGAGTAGGCCTACCGTACCTCCGTAGCTCCTTAACCTATTAAGCCCCTTGTCAACCTGACCAACCAACCATGCCAGAAAGTATACTTGCTGATACACAACTTGCAACTCGCAATACACAATGACAGTGAGTAAAATTGTTGATGGCGAGACTTATCGCCATATTGCGATATTGCTAGCAAACGAATATTTGCTTAACATAAGATAGAGAAAATATTGATGTTAGTCAAACTGTTAACATTACCCATTACGGAATACACACAGCATAAAGGTGGGAGAATTCTTTTACATACGTAGGGTGGTGGAAACTTTCAAATTAACTTACAGGAGAACATTAATTTTGTGACATTCAAATATCGAATGAAAATATCGAAGTTTTAACAATCGATATATATATCGAATAATTAAACTCTATTCTATTTTTAATAATCAGATTTTTTAAAACATTTTTAATTAAAATTGTTTATTTACATTTTAAAATAAAGTAAATAAAAATAGAAGTAGAAAGTGATTGTGATTTTGTGAATTTTACATGTTTCTGTAAACATGTGCTTAATCCAATAGAAAAATGTGTTAGTTTTCTTCAACACAAAGAACTAATAGGTACCTAATAATCCAAATTGTGATGTGTGTGGAGGCAAAACAAAAAACACTAATACGTGGTGAAAATTCGGTTAAATTTTGATGCAAAAAAAAAGGTCAATGACGAACACGATGTAAGAAAGAACGCTTTAGAAAACACTTTTTTCGAAAATGCCAAGTTTGGATTGATTAACATTCTAACTTTAGTTTAATTTTTTGTATAAATGTTGTAAATTATGATTTTTTAATAAGAAAAACAAGCACATCAACATCTAAAACCAGCAGGAAAACTATTGCTGATTGGATGTCGTTTTGTAGAGAGCTACATCGACAGAAAATTTGAAGAATAAGAGTAATCGATATATCAACTGTTAAAACTTTTGATATTTTCATTCGATAGTATGGTAGCCCAGATCCGGAACTGCACCCGTTTAAACGTTTAGGTATTTTAGTTCAGAAAAGGTAATTTGTAACTTTTATTTATAGAATGGAACCAGACGAGAAATTCAATGATTTCAACGGTTCACCTACTACCTCCAACAGCAAGTAGAAAGAAAACTGGAGAGAGTGAGAGTGGGAGTGGCAGTTCTGCAAGGTAAAATCCAATATAACAATCCGAATAAAAAAAATAAAGTTACCTACAGTTAAACCCCATCTAACATACGCTACCGACAGTGAGGTGCCTCCCTCCTATCTTAAGATTAAATTATAAACCCTTTTTCCAGGCCTACTACAGTGTCAGGGGATATTTAGTTTGCCAGACAAGCTAAGTAGCCAAACAAAAATACCCTTGCTGCAGCAAACCTAATATTTAATACACAAGCAGATTTTGTGTCACGCTGAGATATCAGGATCCACTGTACCGATAGTTATGATTGAAGTATCTATGCGGGAATGTCTCAATGCGTAGGTCTGCAGGAAATCATTAAAATCTACATCGGCCCTCAGGCCCCAAAGGCCTTCAAAGTTGCAATGTTAATCTTATGCAGTGTCTCCAGTTCGGCCAGGGACAAATACCATACAAGTAGTTAAATATTATTGTATTGTAGGTAAAATTATTGCACGTTTGCAAAGACACCTAAAACTTACACTCAAACGTTAAAATAGACAAACATTCAATTTTTTTAAGTAGAACAGTTGTAAATTTCCAAACGAAATAAAGGTTCGAGTAAATAAACAAATGCTTAACAAAACTCACATATTTTACAAAGCCTATGTAGGGTATTTATAAAAATAAATGGCAAAGAATCCAACAAAAAATTGTATATAGTACTTTTAAAATATGTTCTGAGAGCCTATTTATGTATTTTAAAAATTTAATTCATTAAGAGGTTTTTAATTAGTAGGTCATAATCATGTATAGTTTAGGCTGATCCCAAATTATTATACAATTTACCGTATCGTACGTGACCTATCGTACATCGTACAACGGGCTGAATTATCGTACAAAACGATAATAATCGTACAACTGGAGACACTGATCTTATGGAAGAACAGTAATCATTGAAATTGAGAATTTGATAGCTGTTGAAGGTAACAAAACACAGTACAGAAGAAAGATCAGCTGCTTTAGGCGAACTTTTGGAATGGCAACACAATTTAAAGTCACAACCGTATTTGCTTGAATTTGTGAGCAGCTGGATTTGCTAGTTTGTATAATCCATTTATAATATTATAAAGAAGAGATGGTTTCTGTCTGTCTGTCTGATGTTCTGGGTGAACACAAAAACTACTGAACCGACTGGGCTGAAACTTTACATAAAGGTAGATCTTGAACCCATGCAACATATAGGCCTTAAAATATAGGCCTATATCACTTCCTTAAAATACCCTCGGGGCTAAGCCCCGTGAACGTCCTAAGTTTCAATGTTTACATTTCAGAATAAAGTAAACATTCAGAAACTGTAATGCGAACAGCTGTGGATACTTCCATTTGACAGCTTTAAAGAGCAGAAGCAAGAACAGCTGTTTCATGCTAACTTAATTTCAGATTGCATTGACTATAGATTGGGTAAAGAAAACACCTGTGCGAAGAACGGGTACATCAGCTAGTTCTCCATAAGATTCACATTGGGCTACATACTGTATTTAGAACTTTCAATATGTCAGTTAACGATTGACATAAAGAATAGCAATTATTCAAAATGCTAAATTGTTAGCTATTTTAATGGTGTGCAATAAAATTTCATTGGCTCTTGACAGTGGCGTAACTGATTTTTTGGGCCCCTACCCGCAAACTTATTTTTAGCCCCCATGTAGCATAATCGTACAGTTTCAAAGAATCAATTCGAGATGACCAGCGTGTTGGGCAACGTTTTTTTTTTTTATTTTTAAGTGTAAGTATTTTAACTTAAAACGTCATACCTTGTAATACTTTGACTAAAAGAACTCATCAAAACAATTATGTTTTTTGGAATATTTGAAAAAGTATACCGGTAATATAAAAAAAGTTTAAAGTGTTGGCGGCAAAATGAACATTGCTGTTTTGTTTTTTTAGACGACTTATACAGTGAAAAGCAGCATAAATAATTCAGAATGGCTTTTATTTATTAACATTTATCAAAATTAAGTTGAACTATTTCATCCCAAAATGCGGGCCTGCCAGAGCGTTTACCTCGGCTCGCGGGCCCAGCAGTTACGCCACTGGCTCTTGAACCAAATGTGACAGCCACTGGATGCCTTTAGTTGTCCTTGCTTTGTATATGTACTGCCCTCAAAAGTTTTATGGGCTTCTCTTGATGAAGTACCCAATAAGTATTGGTATATCATTGCTGACCAGATATATAGTATGGAAAAATATTTTTCAGAATGGCCATTCTGGAAGAGCTAGTAAACAGTTCAAGATCTCCAGCCATATCTTTCGACCTTTGGACCAACAGAAGAAGTGTCTCCCCGTACCTGTTATAGAGTTAGATTTAAAGGGCCGTGGAAGCCTTCACGATAAAATCGTATTGCATTAATCAATGTGTGCAATAAAGTGTTTTATCTTTAAATGTTTGGTATTTTTGAATATACCTATTTAGATATAAAGTTGGAAGATCCAGTGATTTAGAATCTTCAAAATTCCATTGCTTTTTTGGTACGGTTGTGAAAAGTGATAACTCTTAATCCAGGTTAATTTTTTTCAATTAACCGTTAATAACGTAACTTAATAGGGATGCTCAATTTAATTACAGATGAAATATTTTTTGCAATATTATATATTAAATCTAATATATGAATAACAAACTATAAAATTGGAATAACCCCTGAAAATTTGGCCAGTTTAAAAATTATATTTCTTTTAACAGGTTAAAAATATTTTTTTACTGTTTTGGTCACTCAAGATGAAACCTGTAATGTGAAGACCTGGTGTAATTTTAAACTATGTGGAATATATGTGTTTCAAAAGCAACTTAACGGTGGGTTACCTTTATTAGTATCAAGTTTTAAATTTGAACCCATCTTAATATGATATGTAAATGTTTACTGAAACATGTTGTATACAATTTTTGGTGAATGAAAGGTGATTGTCAAGTTGAATTTGACTGTGCAATTTTTCCCGGTGATTTAACCTTTCTTGTTAAAGGTTAAATCACCGGGAAAAATTGTATACCCTTACAGACATTTAATTTTGCACAAGATATAAGTTGTTCACTGTTTTTCTTTATTCAGACATAATACAAACTTACCTGACAAGTATTTTGGTTAATATTTCACTCAAATTTGTGTAACAAATACAACACAAATGTTATGTGTTGACTTATTATGCTGCGTGTTATTTACAATAAAATGGTTATATTAATACAAATTTGGGTAAGTATTTTAACACAGTATTTCTGTGTTGCTTAATCATAGAGTAATTTTTTTCACACACAAAAATGTGTTAAACATTTAACACGGAAGAAATATGTGTTACCGAGTGACACAAGGAATTGTGTTGGTTTCCAACTCAGGTAAGTGGGTGAACTTCAACACAAGCAGCTGAGTGTTATTTCGACACAAGAGTGCGTGAGGTCTTACTGGGACATCTTGGTATTAAATTTGGGTCGAATTAACACGATTATTTTTTACAGTGCGAAGGTTAATTTCAAATACAGTTTGGTCAAACAAAAATTAACAGAGTTTAGCACTCATTAATTTGTTGTTTCTTAAATAAAACTTAAATCATCTCAAATGATTAAATGTTCTCAAATGTTCGGGATAGTTCGCCTCACCATAATTCGTGTTCACCCGTGCTGTTTTTGTCGGGTTTTGGCACAAATCAAAGGAGACGAGCGGAAGTGAATGGGCGAGCATGGTATTGCATTGGTATTGGGCGAACGTGTACTTGATTAGTTTGTTGTACACATTCGGTTGATTTGGTGCAAGACTCGTTCCAAACATCGAGAGAATCATTCGGTGATAGTGTACTGATACAAAATATTTCGTGCAGCTCCCACACTTCTCGCGACTACCGAACATTTGTAGTTAGGCCAAATGATCAGGCGTATTCGCGAGAAGTGTGGGACAGCCTTTATTGATTAGGCCTAACACAAATTATTTTAATTTACCTTCAACCTAACGAGTTTGCTGCACCCATATGTTTAAACATTAGTTTTATAGGCAAACAAATATTTAAATAACAGCAAATAAATTTTAAATCAGCAAAAGACAATAAACTTTTTTAAGAGTAAAAATTAGCTAATCCTACAAGAACAAATGTTCCAAATATACTGCTTACAACAGTGAAACAGTTCAATGGCTTGTGTTGACCATTCCATTTGAAAAAAAAAACCAAGAAACCTAATGTAATAATTTAGTACCTATTTGTTAAGACATAATTGAAAATACAATACTCAAAAACATAAATGATATATTGTCAATTTTGGTTAGAATTACCATCCTCGTGTTTATAAAGACTACCACAAAAACTTATTACCATACGTTCACCCAGTAAAATATATTTAATATACTGAGTAGCCAAATGTTTTCCGCTGGGATATTATTATGACAGATAGTATTGTGACCTTCCCCTCCAACGCTGATCCTCCCACTTGTTTTAGAAATATAAATTGCTATTGAAATATTCAGTCTCTTGGAGGTAATAAATTTTAAATTCATTTGCCTGATAAAAAATTAATACTAAAGTGATCAGGCCTACTTTATAACATTTTCACGGGATTTTGTATAGCAAATTAATGAAATTGTATTACTTTACTTACTAGCAAAGGAAGTAGCTTAAATAAAACTCAAATTATTGATAAAATTACAAATTTTATTGAATACCTTATATGAATAGATAAGTAATATAAAAAAAACACTGCATTCTACTGTTGTTTATAATTGATTTAATTTTATGTCATAAATTGCTAACTTTATTATTTTCAAAGCGCCCTCCAGTTCATCCAGGAAACTTCTTCTGCACTGCCACTAAAATCAAAAACCAAAACAGATTTTAAAACTTATGTTAAATAGATTTAATGCAACATAACAAGCAAAATTAATACACTTGCTGCAGGCACAGGTATATGTGTCTCTAGTACAAGGCACCATCGCAAACAATTCTTCATATTAACAAATCTGTAAGCAAGTATTCAAATTCAATTATTTATAGACCAAAATGTGAGTTATCGGCTTAAAAAGACGACTGTATTGAATTCATGGACCAAAATCAGCTATTTGACCTGTTTTTCGGATTAAAAATGACAATTTTACCACATTTCATGTTCGCTGTAACTTTTAAACCGTAAACGACAAGTGAACATAGTTTATCGGCCAAAAAAACCGCAACAGTTTATATCCAAACCGCAATAATTTAAAGGCCAACATGCCAGCGGAAATCTCAAAGTATGTTATCGTTGAAAACAAAGATTTTACCTAAAAACTAAGATCGAAACAAATTTGATCGGCCGAGATACGGCGATTTTAAACGATTTGCACCGGCAAAGAGCGCTTTTCCGGACTAGTAACGAAATATACTATTCCGATAATTTCGCTCGTAGCAGACTTGCATTTAACGGACAATGCCTGGTGATGCATCGCGTAATAGGGTTTTTAATTTTCTTATATAATATTTCTAAACAAACCAAGCAAAAGACGGCTCGGTTGGTTGTTAGAATCAGAAAAACACAATGTAACGTCACTTACTGAAGCCGCACGATTATGTGATATATCCGAGCGATGCATTGAAGACAGAAATCCAGACTTATCTGGTCCAGAGTGGCCAGACTTGAAATAAAACAATGAAAAAATTACAGAAAACATATTTAAACATACACAAAAAAAAACAGTATTTAAAGGATTTCGAAAATTTTAGCTTGGCAGTACATTACATGCATTTTTGTAAAAAAACTCAAACATTTCTTGACCGAATTTGCTGGTAAAGGTCTTAACAGCTGGGGGAAAGGTGCCCCCAGCTATCCAATCCCAACCCAGCACTTAAAAGTTGGCCTGAGGCCAATTGGACTTTAAGTTCCCTGGGGTAACTTAAATTACAGAAATAGCAAAACTTAAAATGCCTCATTATTTTCTTATCTATAAAGTAAATTAAATGAAACTTGCAGGGAACATGTATGAGCATTAATTACAACTAAAAGTGACCAAACTTGGCACTGGGAAAGTCCCAGAAGCCCACTTATTCAACATAATCAATTGAGTCACAATGGCCTAACTTAACAAGTCACAAAAACACATTTACACTGAACCAAAATGAATGATTGACCTCGCCAAGGTGTAGGCCAACCCAAGAACACAAAATAAAGTTATTTGGAGGCCTTAGGCTTAATATTACACAAACAGTGGACAAAATTCATTTTGTATAGACTCCTCAAACAGCGGTTTTCAAAGTCTCATATTTTGGGTAATTTCTATACTAGGACCTCGGGAGTGGTCTTAAACTAAACACAGCAATTGTTACTACAAAACAATGACGAAATAGTTGGTCTGACGCTCCCACCAACTCGGCCGTAAGCCATTGAAAACAGAGAAAACGCTCGGAGTCCAACTGACTTGAAACACAGAAAAGTGCATGAAAAGGTGATCAATCATGAACCCAATGCACAGAAGGTGCATAATCCTTGGCTTTAAACACAGGGCAACACTGTGAACCCATAGCCTATTTCTGGCCGAAAGCAATACAAAGTAGTCGCTACTCGGTACTAGTCTGTACTAGTATCGGGTATAATCGCTCCTGGAAAGTAATCGTTTAGTCCATCTTTAAACTTAAAAATAAATAACAAAAATAAACTCTAAACCGTCTATGGGCAACAAATATTGGGCAGCTGAATCACAACACTTACGCTAATATCACAGTTCATCATCAACAGGAGTTGTAGTCCGCCGCGGCACGGTGTAGAGGGCCGGCCTGGATTGCATGGGTAGGCGGAAGACGAAGAAGGCGTCACATTCATGGACCCTGTAATGTAACACCAATTCCTAATTTCTATGTACATTGATTTATTCTCAGTAGCTCAAAAGCTCTAAGTTCATGTGTTGTTTTGGAAAAGCTTTAACCCTTTGAGGTCGATTAATTTAAATCACCCAGACACCCTGAGACGAAATTAATTTTGGCTATTTTGTATAGATTTTACTATTGTTACATTTAATTACCCAAATTAATTTTAAAATGCATTTATGAGGGTTTATTTTTAAGACACTTTGATTACATACTGTATATTGATGAAATAAAAATAAAAATGTATACCTGTTTTATTTTTTCTTCCATATATTTTTAGTACATATGTACTATATGTGACAGATTACGAGAGTAAAAACCCATTTATATTTATTTGTAAGTAAAATGACACACACAAAAAACATTCAAAAATATCGTCATCACTAATTTTATTAGTCATAATTATAACTAAACAAAAGAGTAAACATAACCTAAACACCACAGATAACAATCGGAGCTGGAACTATCAGACTATCAGACCTTGCAGATAACACAAGACAGTATAGTTCATGGAGTAATAACATTTATTTCAGAACAAAATAATCCATGGAGTAGATAAAATAAACGTTAAAAGTAATAAAGAATATATAAGAAGCAAATAGACATAAAATCATTACATTATATTTAGTTTCAGCGCACTTCATACGGGCTAAACGTCACGGCGAGTATAGGTCGCCATTCGAGCGTTCGGGAAAATGGCGCGCGGCGACCTATACTCGCCATTCGACCGCAAAGGGTTAATTATGCCAAAGCTCACTTTAATTTGCTGATATACCCATCCAGAGCTCATTTGCCCAGTGCTTAACATAAATTTAAAATACTGAAAATAATAAAAATATTTATAACAGGAAAAAATGTATATTTATATTTTTAAGACTGAAGCTTAATGAAAATGGTTGTGAACTAATTAAGTAGACTAGATAAAATAAACAGCCTGGTAGGAAAACATCTAAACAACAAATTATAAAATAATTAAGATGTATTGCTGGATGAATCTTTCAGTTATCTAAATTCACAACATTTACTACAACATTTCTTATCCAAAATTAATAAGAAGCATTTTAAAACAAGGGGGCACATCTGAGCTAAATGTAGATACCAGAACATTTAAATTTTAATATGCGTAAGGAAAATTATTCACCAAAATGTAGGCCAACTACACCTAAACCGGAAACCAAAATTGGCCAACGTTTTGTGAAAAATAATCTGTGGGCTCAGTTTATTGACAGAATTGGTCCAAACTTTCTGAAAAATAGGAGCTTAGGCCCCTGCAACTAAATAATAAGCCATTGTTCATTTAAATCATCTCCTTTTGGACTCAGCCCAAGAATCCCCTATGCAAGAAAGTAAACTATCCTAAAACATGTTCTACGCCAAGAAAATCAAAGTTAAAAGTGGGGTAAGGCAGTTTACCCATAGTTGAGGGACATTGACAGGAAACATAATTTACCAAAACCCCAGCTTGAAACCCACCCTATTATTTGAACTTAGCCTACAAAACCGTACAAAACATAATTGAGAACACTGAATGAATGATAACTTTCAGAGTATTGCAGAAAACTTAATTAAATGTTTAGCGGTCTCCTAAGAAGCGGTAGGTCTCCTAGTGGTAGGGAAATGTAATTTGGAATGTATACAACAGTAATATAACACAAGAAATTAGCTGCGGGGTCATAAACCAAAGTTGTTTGCCGGCAAAGATGCCTTGATAGCCAAATCTTGAAACATTTGAGACTTTGTTTTATGGCCCAAGGGCTCTGAATAAGAAAGGAAACATTAATTAAACCTTCGGAAGTTCAGAAGGAACTTTAAAATCCAGAAATGCTTTTACAACGAATGAAAACTGAAATGAATATGTGCTCTCAGAGGTTATATTTACTTCTGCCGCTAAGGTTAAGACTTGGACATTGCTATCTACTTGACTTATTAAATGGCAAGCTTACTTGCTCTTGTGTTAAATGAGATATTCAACAATATAGTCTAGTTTGACGTTTGTAGACCTTAACACATCAATAGGTATCATGTTGAACTAGCAAGGCTTCAAACTTTTGTTTGGCTAAAAATTAACAGGTAAGTTAGTTAAAAGATCCAAGCCTCCTAACGATAAGCCTAAAGACATCTCTAAGGCTATTGTTATTAGTTAGAACGTTTAATAAGTGTTATTTGCTACTTACCGTAATATTGAACAGTTTATTACAACACATTCAATCGGCAACGGCATCCATCTCGACATCTTCACATTCACAATTAATTAATTATCATTCTCAAATCGGTTTTTACCGAGTTTTCTCCGAAGTTAATCACTACGGCACAGGCAGGGAGGCAGGTAAAAGTAAGGCAGTGGCTACGTACACGTCCGACGTGAGCCGCTACTGTTCACGTCCGATCCAAATTATGCACCGTACGTTACTTTTCCTGTGATTTTTAAAACAAATTGAGAGCCAGAAAACCTCCTAACCTAACCTAACGTAATCTAACCTATTCTAACCTAACGAAACATAACGTAACGTAACCCAACCCAACATAACCTAAGCGGTAGCGAAGTGAATTTGCCCTTATATTGGACGTGTACGCAGTCACTTCGTAAAAGGCACACAGATTTTTTGAGATATGTTCTGGGAGAATTGACAGTAGGCCCCTAGTACAAAAACAAATTCATATATATGAATATGAATAATTAAAAATCGGCCCTTCTATACTCTTACTGTGTTTTAATTGCAAAATATGATGTAGAGGTGGGCGTTATTTAACGTAATAGGATAAATAACACTATTACTGAAGTGTCACCTATTACCTTGGTAATAGGTTACTGAAAATACCCTATTATTTGTTTAACGTCTTCTGAACTGTTTGAACGAGCGAGTGAAATAACTATCCAGCTGAGAAGTTGAGATGAGTGTCTTGGTGTCTTCCTATTAACAGCGATCATCACGGAATAATAGTACTAGTCTGTCTGCGCTTACTATTACGGCGATAAATATTTAAATAAAGTTATCACGGGTGTAACGAGTGTATTACCACAAAGCTAAGGAACGTTCCTGAATATTATTGCAAAGTAACGGTATTTCCCATCTCTAATATGATGTACCGTATTTAATCAATAAAGCCGCCATATTAGTTGTTGGTTATGTATCAACCCTAACACTGTAGTTATGTAGATTTCCAAGGGAGTATGCAACTGTTAAGATGATACCTAGGGCTGTTTTGTTGATATATCAACATCTAAACAAATATCAGCACGAGTAGGTCGCAATTATACCTATATATATATATATATATATATATATATATATATATATATATACACATTCAAAACTATAGTTCAAGGTCATTCAAAACTTGTGTAAAAAAGGGGAAACACAGCTTAACATTGCTGTGTTTCCCCTTTTTTTACGGAAAGGAAAAGGATTAAAGATCTAGGACGATGAATAGGGTTGAAGGAATAGTGGCCGAATGGTAAAGTGTGGATGTTGTCTGGAAGAATGTGTCGTTTATCGTCATTGGAAGAAAGTGATTTTTTAACTTCTGTTAGGCTGTACAACTGATGGTTAAAACTTCTGATTGTATTGAATTTAGCTGTAATGACTTTATATTCAAATAAACATTGCTTGTATTGATCAAAAATAACTTTCTTTTCTAAATATAATTTCTTTACACCTTAAGCTTTCTTAATATAGCTATTCTTCTCGTCTTCTTTTTCATCATATAGTTTCAAGGAATACAGTTTTGACATAAGCGTAACAATCTCTTCAAGTAGAACTCCATTTGCTTCATCCTTAAATTTGCCCAGTGCTTTTTTGTTTCCGACTTGATCGTAGTTAGGATGGGTCTTTGGGTAGTCAGAAAAATCGAATTCGTTTTTGTGAACAAATGTACGAAGATCTTGATACATATCATTTGTAATAATCCAATACACAAAAGCGTCTGTATCCAAGTAGCTAATGCCGATGTTCTCTCTTCTATAGAAGGCGACCATTTTGTTATAATGAAAATCGTACATGTGTGTTTTTGAGATGTCCAAGATTGACATGCCTATATATAAAGGACGATCCATCTTCACACTCGTATTCTTCATGGACACTGCTACAAGTTTTTCATTAATAATTATAGATGTTCCAAAGTTTGGCTGCTGTACGAGTTTCTGTAGCTTTTTTGCGTCGGTAACAAGTTTAACATTTTTGTGTCTTCTTTTGTTTTCCAATGTTTTTCCAAATATCGCATTATTCATTAATTTAAAAAAGTCTTTTTGAAATTCTGATGTAGCGGCTGCTCTTCTGGTGGTGTTTGAATCAATGTAGGGTTTTAACCAACATGACTGAGAAAATTCCAAAACTCTATTAATTTTTGTTATACGTAGTCCTCATTCGATGGTTTGTTGGACTACCCAAAAGTGAGCCACGTAGCGCTGTTTATTATTTAGGGTCATCATTAATTTAGGGTGTTTTTCAGTTGGAGAAACTTCTGTTTTAGCTAGGAGTGGGAGGTCGTAATGGAGATCATGTAAATGTTCCGGGTATTCAAAGTCGCAATCCAAAATATATCCAGTGTCACCATGTTTTGGAATTTGTGAAATATCGTCAATAGAGTCGGGATTAATCCATTTGAAGTTATTATATGGAAGTGGGTTTGACATAGCCCATCCATATAATTTATTTGCATCGAAATATCCCAAATAGGTTGTTGGTTTAGTTTCGTCGTAATTAGGAAGGTATTTGTTGTTGGCTTTAACATGTCTGGTAACACTTTGAACCAATCCACCTCTTACACCCGCTTCAATCATTAAAACCATGTCAATATCTGTTAAAAGTTGGAGTTTGCATTTTGTTTCTTTTGACATGGCTTGCCAAGCTAATCCTGGAGAAGTATACGAATGTAAAGGGTCCAATCCATATGCGGCAAAACAGGTGTTTCGGAATTCTTCAATCACATCACAAAGAAGGTCACATCTAGTTTGACATAAAAGTCTGAGTAATCCCCTAAGGTCTCCATATTCATCTCGTTCCATACTCGAAGTGCATGTTGATAATCTTCAGGTTTTAATTTTTCATCATTAAGGTTGTTTTTGAATTTATCTGGTGTAGGAAGTGATGTTTCATCAAATCTATGCAGTCCATCGATGTAATCATAGGGGAAGACTCCTTTTCGAAGAGCTAAATCCATCTTATCATTAGGCACGATTTTGCTTGTTTCAATCAAATCTTGCCTTCTTAAATTTTTAGTTAATTTTGCAAGGCGAAAAGGCATAAATGTGAATGAATCAACAAATCTTAGTTTTATTTTACCAACTTTTTTTGAGAAGCTTATAAATTTCTCAATGGTTGTTGCCAAGACATCTATTTCTCCATTATCTCTGCCTAATTCTGGGATTATAAAGTGGGAGTCGTATCCACTAAGATTATGTAAAACAACGGGGATACAATTTGGAAGTTTGTAGTTTAGATTGCAAGAGTTACAGGCTGCACCTCTGTAAGCTCCTGTTAGATGGTCATGGTCTCGCACTTTACTGTTAGTCAGTGTAAAAGTGTTAATACACAAATAACATGTTGTTGCTGAATCGTGTCGTTGAATTTCATTTTCAGTCATAGGAATCATCGGCACCACATTTCTGTACATTTCTTCAACTTTCCCAGCTATGTTATATAAGTCATCGACAAAGTTTCGAGCTGCTTCTTCACCGCGATATATCTTCGGTGTTGTTGTTAATTCATATCTTCGCAAATGTTCTTCAGATAGTGTTGATTTTATCATCAAACAATAGCTGTTTGGTGTGTGCTGCTGGTGTTTGCCTCTTCTTGTTACGCTTTCTTCTTGATGTTCGAGCGGAAGTTAAGACGCCTCAAAATCAGCATATACAACAACAGGTAAACGGTATTGTTGGATTAATTTGTCGAATTTTATCTGCGCTCTGCTAGGATGCGGCAATTTAATTCTTATTTCATAATTTCCACTACATAACCTTTGATGTTCTAATAACTATTCTGAACCTCCTCTTCTTAATCGTTTGCTTACATGACAAAAACATCTTTTGCATGTGGTGTTCTCTCCGTTACGTTTCGATACTTGTTTTGAAACAAGAGCTTCAAAATTTTTAATATACACATAGTGGGATATGTCCCCTTTAGTGATCAATAGCAAATCCGTATGATCTTTGCGCTCAATAGGTGTTATACGCAAGGGGTACGCATTGTTTGACGAATCTAAGCCAAAAAGTTTGATAGAAGCTGAAGGATCTTGCTTTTCAAATTTTGATATATCAGTAATTGCAACAGGGTAAGTCATTCCTTGGAAATTATACTTATGTTGAACTTCTTCATATGCTTGACTCGGTCTTTTTTGGTGGCCTTTGTTTATATATTTTACTAGAATAGCATATTAAAAACATTCGTTATCTTCATTTTGCACATTAATACAGGATTTGGTATCACTTACTTTTTTCGGAAGAGGAATGTAACTACTTCCTCTCACTCCATAACCGTGTTTATGAACCCTAACGTCCAGATTTGATATACTTAATAAAGTCCATCCAGATCCTCTTCCTTCATGTTCTTGTAATTTGGTCAAAAGTTCCTCAAAACATTCTGTTAGATCTTTTCAATATCTGACGCAGCCATGATGGTTCGATTTTTTTTCAGGAATCCTCTTGGAGATGTTTCATTTTGAATGTTAGTAAACACAGCATCTAATAACAGTCCGAATTTGATCAAGTTTAATATTTTTAATTCATTTTGCAGAGTTTTGCTTACCAATCCTTTTGCGTTATTTAAAGATTCTTCAAGTTGTAATTTTGCATTGTCAATTTTAAAGTGGGTTACTACATTACCTGGTTAAGCTCGGGCATGTAGTTCCACATTTACTGATGGACCAGGTGCATAATGAATGACACTCGGTCTTGAAACTTCATTTTGTTCTTCTTCTTCATTTTGTTCTTCTTGATTTAGTTTTGCAACTTGATGTTGTGCTAATTGATGGTCGATTGAATCTAATTCTTCTTAATTTTGTTCTTCTTCTTCTGTAGTTGAATTGATGCTATGTTTCAATTCTTTATGAATGGTTAAAAGCCATTCCTCTCTAAAAGAAACTTTACAAATACCACACCGATACATGTTGTTACTGGGTTTTCCTCAAAGGTTAACTACTAATAACACTAATAACAGCTAACTAATAACAGCTACTAATAACACCTGAAAAATACAGCTCTATTTATACCCGATTAACAAAAGTGGTGGGGGTATACATGTTGGAGTATATGTGTTAGGGAAGATTATTGTAAGTGGGTCAAGGTCATCTTAGGATATTGCCAAAACGGGGAATAGAGCAGTAAGTGATTCTCACTATAACCACAAACTGCTCTATTCCCCGCTCTGTATTTAAAGTGAACTATTTGAAGACAACAAAAACTTATTCAGATTCTTCCGATGATGATGATGATGATGATGATGATGAGCTCATATCACTAAATAAGCGACGACGAACACTAAGGTTCCCTGTGACTGAATTTAGAACTACGTCATCGATATTAATACTGCTTGGAGGGGTTTCACTATCAACAAGGTCCATTTCCTCCAAACAGAGCAACTGATGATCAAATTCTGGATCATTATCATCGTCGTCGTCGTCAGTCAACAGCTCCAACAGCTCCATCTCTCCAAGATATGGTTCATTGCTACCAAACTCACTCAGTAGTTCAAGATCACTAAATAGTTCATCTCCCATCTCTGAATCGTCTTCGTCTTCATCTTCGTTTATATTTACTGGAATATTTTGAATCATTTCCAGTATTTCTTAGAAGGGAAAATGTTATCTCTGGGCGACATGATTCCAAGTAGCAGACTGATTTTACCACTGATACGAAACCACCTTTTATACCCGATTCCGGGGGGGTTGGGGTAAGTGGTGAAAGTGCAAGTGGTAGGGAAAAGTGTTTTAACTAACAAATCAATCCTACCCGCACTTTGACTGCAAACTGATCTATTCCCCGCTCTGGTTTTTCGAATATTGAACTAGTGATAGGGAAGGGGTATTATTGTAACACAAATGATTCCGCTCTGGTTTTTGAAATATTGAACTAGTGACAGGGAAGGGATATTATTGTAAGACAAATGATTAAGTCCTGTAAGTGGGTCAAGGTCACCTTAACCAATTACCAGAACGGGGAATAGAGCAGTAAGTGATTCTCATTCAAACCACAAAGTGATCTATTCCCCGTTCTGTATTCCCCCCCCCCCCCGTTCAGTGATTCTAAAAGTCTTTAGTTAGACGAAGGAAGTTGTTCAATGTCCATTGCTAGAAGTTCTTTAGGCAGTTGAAATGATGTACCTTCTAATAGCATTTCTAACATATTAATATAATTTATAGCATGTGTTACAATTGAATGCTTTGAACTTTTTGGATCAACAAATGGTAATTTTGATCGTAATAAATTATATTTTTCATTTAATTTTCTAAGCATTCTTCTCTCTCTAGCATTCCTTCTTCTCGGTCTATCATTCTTCTCCTTGTCTTTTACATTTAAGTAAGACGTAGGCTGCATCGATGTTGTAGGCTGCATCGACTCTGCTGGGCTATCCATAGCTGAATAATAACTATACTCTGAAGCCGTCCGTATTATATCTGTCTACCCCCACCATTAGAGTCAAAGGATCCCCCCTCCTCTCCCGGTCTTGTATGTAGTTTATGAGGTTGTGTAATAAAGGCACAGGATGTAGCCTCCTCGTAATAATTGGTAAATTTTGATCTTCAAAGGGATTGGTTTCACATCTATATTTACTTCTTCTGTTCCACGAATACGCAATCCTTTGTCCTGAACATATTGGTACTCCATTACCAATTGGTACACACGCTTCATAAAAGTATCCGCTTTAGTAGTAGAATCAATATAGTGGAGGTATACCATAGTAGATGCTCTATTGATGCAATTCACAACCAAAGTGATAATTGACTGCAACATCGCGCTTATATACCCGTCTTTTTATTGCTTCATTTAAAGGTTTGGTTTAATATATAATGTTATGTTAATGATCCATCCCTTATCGATTAACCTTACCATATTACCAAAGATTTGATATAACTTTCTACTATAGTTTGTTTTGAATGCTTCATCTTCACCACTATAGACTTCACCTGTTGGTCTCCACATGTACAATTCAAACCAACCTCTATATCAAGATACCGTAGCAGTAATCTCCTTACGGCAAGCAACTGATCAATATTTTCGACCTGTCTGCTAATTATTATAGTTGCTGCAGAGATGCAGGAGTGGATGCATTCATTTTCAGCAGAGTAATAAGTTTTACCAACGATGGGGACCTCCTTTATACTCAATTTAGGTGGTGGTAGTGGTGGTGGTGGTGGTGGTGGTGGTGGTGGTGGTGGTGGTGGTGGTGAGGGTAGGGAAGGGATATTGTTGTAAGAAATAAGAACATCTTTCATTATTTTTTTATCAAACGAATATTTTCTAAGTCCCAAGGTCATTTAAACCTGTTGCCAAAACGGGGAATAGAGCAGTAAGTGGTTCTTACTTTGACCTCAAACTGTAATCCCCGCTCTGTATTTTAAAGGACTTTACTTTAATTACACTGATTATTCGTCCTGGTCCTCGTCAAGTAGAAACAGTTGTTTATAAGCGGACGGTTCTTCATCAAAAAAGTGTTGTTCAGCCAACTCATCCTCTTTAAAAAAAACAGCTTCGAAAGGTGGTGGGGTGTTCAAGATTTCTCTGAGTACTGAAGGAGGTTCTTTGAGCTGTGATTGAAGATTTCCAATGTAATTTATTGTTTTATTTATCATGGTTAATATGGAATCATCAGGATGCATCGATGGTACAATGATTTTTAATAACCGATGTCGGCCGGTGATTGTCGCTCTCATTTTCCTACGTCTAACTTTACTTTCCTTGGTTTTGGGAGATCTCGAGTTGTGCGCCATGTTGTCTGAGGTAAGCAAGCAGCAGACTGATTTTACAAGTGATGAGTTACGAATTTTATACCCAATAGTAATGGTGGTGGTGGTGGTGGTGGGGGGGGGGTTATTGTTGTAAGAAATAAATATGAGGGTTTTTTAACAAAAAACCGAACTATTATGTTTTCGTCAGATATTTATTCAATAGTATCTGAATATTTTGAAGAGCTAATGACGAAAATACCAGAACACTCGTTGCGATATTTGTAGGACTTCATTTAAGGATGAATTTATTTTAATAATTCATAAATAAACTAAACATAACACCAATCAGAATAAAGTATATGAAGAAGAATTGGAAGAAATAGATCAAATGTTAGCTCAACAAGTCGACTCCTTTGCTCGCCGAAGTTCTTCCTCTAGTTTGGTGACCAGCTGAAAATCTGCTTCCATCTCATCCTCCTGCTCTGGACATTGCGGCTGCGCACACTACCTCTTGCAGGCATAATCATACGCATTTTTATACTCCTCCAGGACTTGTTCGTATGTCCTAGGCTGCTGGGATGTAGTATGCATCGCCGCTCTTGCTCAACCTTGGTAGCCTCAAGAGTTGCTACCAGCTCCTCCTCACTAACCGCATCTCCCCAAATATTGTTGTTGCTTGTTGGCTGCTGGGATTTAGTTTGCTCAACCTCGGTAGCGTCAAGAGTTGCTACCAACTCTTCCTCACAAACCGCATCTCCCCAAATATTGTTGTTGACGCTGCTCATGGTGTTGCTTGTTCCAGTGTCTGATTAGGAATGGCTCTAACAAAGGACCGCAGCACCTCACATGAATTGGTTTCACAGGGAGGGGGAAACCGGTTTTTGTGAGATGCAGATGGTGTAGAAGAGCCTGGTGTAGAAGGTGGGAGAATGCTTGCCAGCGCCTGCTGAAGAATGGAAGGAGCTGGTGAAGCCAAATATGGTGCAGGTGTTTGCTCAACCTTCCTCGGTGATGTAAATAGTTTTGAAGAACTTGAACTAGCCGGAGAAGGTGAGCGAGAAGTAGCCGGAGAAGATGAAGACGACGAAGACGATGAAGAAGATGAAGACGATGAAGAAGATGAAGAAGCGGACGGGGGAGCAACGGGGTTTTCCTGAAGTGGTGGTGGTGTGGAAATAATGTCCAGAGCTGGCATCGAACGTGGTGCAGGCTCCTCAGGAACGATGCATGATAGTATCAACGCCTGCCGAAGGATGGAAGGAGCTGGCGGAGCGGAAGACGGAGCAGGTGGAGAATGCTCAACCTTCCTCGGCAAAGATTGTTTCCTACGACCAGACATCTCGGGAACTGAACTGCACTCGGGATGTGTAAGCAGCAGAATGATTTTACCACTGGTGGAAACCCTCCTTTTATACCCAGTTAAAGGTGGAGGGGGGGTTGTGTTAGGGAAGGAATATTGTTGTAAGAGTAAATGTTTTACCAAACTAAAATTGTCTAAGTCCCGAAGTGGGTCAAGGTCATCTGAAGGTGGACCACAAACTGCTCTATTCCCCGCTCTGTATTAGGAGAAGAGGACTAGTTTAATGCTCGCAATTATAGGCATAAACCTGATAACGGAACGCTAACCTCTCCCCCGAAAAGTGACCCCCCCCCAAAAGAAAAGCAAAATGGCCAGTTAACAACAGTCGCGCACTCTGAAACCGCAAGGACGTTCATCACTGTGTAGGCGTCAGAGTTTTACGAACCGAAGTACAATAATCCCTGACCAAGGTCCCCTTAAGTTTATTTCCCCGAAGATGTATCCCCCCAAGATAAGCAATATGGTCAGTTTACAACAGTCGCGCACTCTGAAACCGCAAGGACGTTCATCACTGTGTAGGCGTCAGAGTACTACGACCCGAAGTACAATAATCCCCTGACCAAGATCCCCTTAAATATATTTAACTACACATGCAAATGCGCATGGTCTCTCAATTGTGCGTTGGGCCCACACACACTTAAGAGACCTACGCTGCAGCAGGTACTGCAACCCAGTGGGACGTTCATCGCAAAGGGCGGCAGGCTACTGCAAAGAGACGCTCGAAATCTCGGGTTATATAGACGGTGAATGGGAAATAGGGATATTTAGGGGAAAGCGGGATAAGGGATAACCCTGCTTCGTTGCGGGATTTTGTCGGGGATTTGTCCCGCTCTTTCAAAAAGTTTATCCCTCGACCTTGACCTTGACCTTGAACTTGACCCAAAAAAGGGGGGTGACCTTGAACATGACCCAAAAAGGGGGGTGACCTTGAACATGACCCAAAAAGGGGGGGGTCCAGGATGTAAACCGGTTCTAACCAGTACCCAGCTTTCTACCTATATATGGATAGGGCAAGGTTAGCCTTTGCGACCTGCTTTACTCTGTCTGGCACCTCATTCCAGCTTTGGTTTACAGCCAGTACACACGTGCTCTATCCAACTCAATTCTATCAATTTTCCCTTCCATCCAGCAACACCATGTCTTCTCCTCTGACTCCCGAAAAACTCCAACGTTTAAAGGAGTCTTTGAAGAAGTCGACGGAAAGAAGGAGTGGGTTTAAGAAACCTTCGGCTTTGAAGGCTGCTCTTAAACGAGATTTCCAGTTTCATCCATTGTATTTCCATCAACGACCCTCAACTCAGCCTCAGCCTTCTACGTCCACAGCTCGACCTTCATCTCCACCTCTAACTATAGATGAGGTGATGGAGCGGACGAGAGTGATGGGGATCGATGATTTGGTGACGCTGATCGAGACCTTCAAGGCCGAGTTCCGGAATCTGAAGCGGTTGACGGAGTACAAGTTTGTGGCTAGGAACGGGGACCACGTGTTCCTTTTCCAACACACCAACCACTACGTCGAGGTGCGTCTGCCGCTGACTATTCCACCACTACCCCCTCTGATACCCCACAGCCAGGAGTTGTACTTCATAAGGCAAGATGGGAGGGTGAAGTGGATTTTCAAAAATAAAGTTTAAACCGACCAGCGATCCCTACCAACCATTCCTAACCCAACCATCCTTCAGCACGCAAACGGTCCTTTTCAGGACCACCCTAAGCATTTCAAGTTTCAAGGGACTCTGCCTTTAAATAGGCAGGAGACTTTTGTTAGTCTCAAGATTGTGTAGCCGCTTTCTAACCGGATATGCATGTGACCTTGAGTGGCTTTGACCTTGAACATGACCCAAAAAAGGGGGGGTGACCTTGAACATGACCCAAAAAAGGGGGTGACAATGTTTCTCCAAAGTATATCATGTGGGTACTCAAATTACGCAATTTGATCAGACGAACAAGAAGGCGTAAACAGAATTCAGATCCGACCAAGGGTATTGCAGCAATAGTCGAAAAACAATAAAGCTCGTCCAAAGTATGTCATGTGGGTACTCACATTACGCGGCTTGACGAGACTAACAAGAATGTGCAATCAGAATTGAGATCTGACTTAGGGTATAGCAGAAACATTGAAAAACAACTATTTTCAGGGACAAATCTAAATAACTTCTTTATTTTTGGTTTAAAGTATAACATGTGGGTACTCTACTGACGCGGCTCAGCAAGACTAACAAGAAGGTGCAATCAGAATTCAGATCTGACCAAGGGTATAGCAGCAACAGCGAAAAAACAACTATTTTCAGGGACAAACCTAAATAACTTCTTTATTTTTGGTTCAAAGTACAACATGTGGGTACTTCAATTACGCGGCTTTACAATACGAACAAAAAGAAGCAATCGAAATTTAAATCTAACCAACTGTATAGCAACCGTAGCGTAAAAACAATTGTTTGAAGGAAAAGGTAACGTTGTGGTGGGGGGGGGGGGTAGGTGCCTATCATACACGATGGCGCTACATCATTATTCTTCCAGCTCTTGACGGATGAACATCTACCTAGAGGGTCTAAAAAATGTCGCAGTTTTACAGGAACATGAGGAAGGTGACCTTCAGGAGTCCACTTGACACTACCCTCTACTTCTCTGGCAATGAAGACAGACGGTCTACGCTTTTAGTGGACAATGAGCGGTTTCGTCGAAGAATAATCGAGGTTGAAACACTTTTAGCCAGTTTTTTGCTACGCAAAAAGCAGCATATGAATACATGCACTGGTTTAGATCATAGTAGCTGTTATAATTATACAGCGTTGAGCAAACATTATTGAAGTTTTCAGTTACGGAGCTACGGTCTTGACAGTATAAGAGCTAAACCCTAACTAACACATGTAAACTAGTTATTGTGCGATGTAAAACTTGGTGGGGGGACTGGTGTAGTGGGGGGACTGGTGTGAGCTGCCATCTGCCCCGCGCCATCTGCTTTGTACCCACCTGCCCCGCGCCATCTGTCCCGCATCCTACACTTAAGGAAAGGCATATATATTTATATATATATATATATATATATATATTTGAACGGATAGTGTTTTTGGCATCTGTGGATCTCAAAACAAAAAGTTATCATGGTCTTGGGCTTAAGTCTTACCATGCCACCTACGGTAATAGCTTCTTCCCTATAGGGAAAATTCGCTAATAATTATATCATATAAAACCTGATTAATATTTTATATATTATAAAATATCTAGATTTCGTAGTTTTTAAGTAAGTGTTTTAGTAGTTCCTGTAAAGCTATTGCTATTTTAAAGGTTACAACGGTAAACCAAACCTAATCTTATGGCAACATTTTTAGGGTGTTACGCTTTTTCCTCGCTAATGTTAGCACTTGTAACAGTTTGCTTCCCTACTTGTAACTCTCTTTTAAACACTTCTCTTTATTACATTTGAAACAAACTCTACTATTATTTATCAAAACTAATTACCTCTGAAAGTTACAGTGATTTGCCTCAAAATTCACTATAAGAGTGAACAAACACTAGTCATATCCAAAACTGAATTATTATGCAGAGATCTGTGGAAGTGTGCTGGGCCCAAAACACTTTGTGGATCTTTGATGAGTGTGGGTTGCTTTAAATAAGAACCAAGATATTAGATATTACTTTATTGAGCTGTAAATGCAGCTTACAATTTGTTTTAAATATGAATTAGAGCTCAGAATAAGGAATATATGTATTTACTAAAACTGTTTCACCTTAGAATGACATTTTGTTTGGTAGACTTCTAGGCCTTTATATTTTATATTTGTTTGTATTTTTTTAAACTTATTTATAACACAGTTATGTATGAGCTGGCGATGGTAGTATGTTTGCTTGATGTGAGAACAGGATGAGAAGCTGCAAATTATGTGGTAGCTATTTGAAAACCGAATGGTTGGGAATAATACGTTTTAATACCACTATGCCTCCTATTCACGCCTCCTAACCTCCAACCACTCTTTTCCTCCTAACTATGCCACAAACGATTATAATATTTAATGCTTCATCCAAAAGAACTGCCATAAACTGTGTAAGACAATTTATTTTTTTTTAAATCAACCAAACCAATTTAACTCTATTCGTTAAATCTGATAATTCCTAGAATTTAGTTACCGTACTCTTCCAAATTTCAAGCTCTTACCATTTGTAGCAACAGTTATAATTAATGTGAAACAGCTCGGGAATGCAACAATCAATTAAAATGTCAACAGCGATAAATATCTATAAACTTAACAAATGTTACGAGATTACAATTACTTTATCACATATACACTCCTGAAATATGACCAATCTTATAATAATATATTAACTATAATTACTTACAGGAACATTGTAGAATACCTTGGAACACAATACAACTTAATCAATATATAATCACTGATGTAACACTGTTCTTTTAAAATTAGCACTTTCCCTTTATTAAATTAATTTTCCCCTAAAAACTTTCCCGAATATTTAGTCGAAAGATGCTCCTCGTGTTTGAGTTGAATTTAAGAAATTTAGAAAAGTCTGCTTTTTGAATTTAATAATTTATCGCGGATTTAAGCTTCTCCCGGTTATAATTCGCGAAATAGAATACGTTGGGGTGCACCCCGTAAACAAGTCGACGAATTTAGGAATTAGCTGAAAACACGCGATATTAATTTAGAAAACTTTAGATGTTACTAGACCGAATTGTGAAGAACGAAGGAGGACGAGGCGAGACGCGGAACCATTCATATCATTGAACTAACGGTATTTATGAGGGAACTAACAGGAACTAACGAAGAACTAACGATATACATAAAGAAATAGGAATTATGTAGTTTAATTGTGGGTAAGCTACTTTTCATAGTGTGAAGTTGGCCTACCCATTGATTTAAGGCTTTAACAGTGTTAATATTGATGAACTAACGATATTTTTATGAGAACTAACAGGAACTAACGAAGAACTAACGAGAGATATCAACTAAACCGGGTAAGCTGATTTGGGTAGGCCAACTTCACAGACCTGACGCGGGGACGGTTTTATCTCGCTTCCCTGTCACGTGACCACGCTGGGTTCACCTTCCGGTTCAAGTCCAGAATCGCCTAGCTAGACTATTCGAAGCTGGAAGTTTCTAGACGCTTCTAGTTCTATTTCCTGTCGGTGGCAAATTTGAAATTAATTAATTGAATCTATGCTTGTAACAAGGAGGTAATTTATTTATATGCATTAACAGAAATATCCTTTTTACAATAAGTTGCGATAAATTGCTTAGCGACAACTGTCAATGCAAGTTATTTTTATTGTGATTCTCGCTGGGAACAAAATATAAAATCTAGCTAACAATAGTCACAAACAAGGTAATTTGTCGGGGAAAGTGACGACACGGCAATTATACTTAATTAACCTACCGACCACATGTTGGATTCACGGGAGCTATTTGGGAACTGGCCGAAGGAGGACGAGAGGTGATCGACGGGTAAACTGGAGGGGTAGTGGTGTGATCATGTAGTCCAATCGGGTTCGTTTATTGCGATCAGATCATATGGACGTAACATCAGGTGAGCGGTGGTCTGATACAACAGATGATGATAACTTACCGAGATTGTACAAAATGGAAACATCAAATATGAAACATTAAATCAGTTTTACTTAACATTAATTAATAATGTTAATACATCACAAATATAAATAACGTCAGCAAATAATCAGTAGAAAATATAATCTATGAAAACCCATGTTGAGAAAACAATCCGCACAAAAATACATTTAACTAAGACAGAAGCAGAAATTCTACATCTAATATTTAACACAATACATATATGATGTAGTTAATTTTAACATGTTATATAGTTTGAATCCTCGACACCGTAATGTTAAAACATTGTAGTGTGGATGATCAAAGTATTGGTGTATGAATGTACATAATTATAAACTTAAGAAATAACGACGTTTAAAATATCGAAACCAATAACGTAAACTCATAGTGTCAGGCTTCATTTCCCAGAAAAACAGCCATAATATAGTCTTTGAACTTCGTTGCATGCCAACCCTTTGAAAATCCTGATCCTGAACAAAAGCAAAAGTAGTTATGTCGTGATTCAGCAAACTGCAGGATACAAAATACGGCATATGCGTGATTTCTGAAAACACATGCCCTCAACTTGTGGTAAACGTTTCCGGCTACTCTGAATATTTCTGTTCCCCATCATTCCTAATACAATTATATAATTGTATTAGGAGAATAGAATCCTAACAAACCAAAACCATTCTAGGTTCGGTATATATTCATATACCATGAGCTTTGATATGAATTGTTTGTACGTCAAAATATTTGTTAGAATCGGGCGTAGCGCAAAATTTTTCCCCGTGTTAGTTATAAGGTAAAAATTCGGGTAAAAGTGGGTCAAACCCCCTACCGACCCTCCTGTACTATAACAAACAGCTTAGTCGAATCAAACCTGAGCGTGAATATCACATGTTATCTGTTAAAAATAAACTTGTTTTCTATCAATTAGGATAAACGAACGCCAATGGATTTGAGACGCTATCGTTCTATCTAATTTGTTGTGTGGCATTGTTGATTAGTTAAGGGTACACTGAGAGAGGGGTTTTGAAAGGGCCTTCCCGATCAATATCCATCTTATCTCCTTACAATCTGGCAACTGATTAGTAGGTTACCTACTCAGATAAAACGCGAAACAGTTTTTTTTTACTCTCATAATTCATAACGAGTTCGCATGCAGCACGCTGATGTGAGGGAAGTGAATTTACACATTAAAACCTTAAACAAATCAAATAAAGGGTTCAAACAAACACTGGTGACATATTTTTTTGAAAATGGGAAATTTTTTGCTGTTCTGATGCTCCTGGTTATATTTAAATTCGCTATTAGGATAGCAAAAACATAAAAATACAAAATAATAATAATTATAATAATTATGTACAACATTTATCTCCTCCTAATTAGGTTAGAAAGAGGTCTCGTCAGGTGTTGTAGTTGGTATTGGGGTGATAAAACTACATTAAGCTATGAAAAACAGCTTTTTTCAATCCACATAAGACAACGTACTGTGTTAAGTCAATTTACATTTTCTTTAATAACTCGGCAAATATTTGTCCTAGAATGATGAGGGAGGGCTTAAAATTGTTGGCTTTTTGCGTCCAATAGTTTAATATGCAATAATTTTACATATGAAAAAATTCAAAATTTGAAAAAATAAAATTTCCAAGAAGAGGGTTAGAGTTGTCCAAATGTTTTGCCTAGCGAACTTGTCCAACTGTTTACATAAGGGAAGGTTTCTACCAAATTTCAAGTAAATCGGACAAAAATTGCGACCGCTAGAGTGCAAACACATATAAATATATAATATATATATATATATATATATATATATATATATATATATATATATATATATAAAGTTTATAGCGACCCCTCAAAACGTGTTTAGGGAGACATGTTAGGAACTTCTATGGTGGTCCCGGGCTTTGAACCATAGTTCCAAGTTTTCACCGTGTGGGTCATGCTAATAGTTCACTTTTCCATACGAAATTCACTAACTATGAATCACGACATGCTTTCACGCTTAGATATTCAGATTCCAGCCCTTTTAAACAAATTTGTAAGAACTAAGCCTTCGAATCACTGATCAACAGAAGTGTGTTGGTTTAAATTGAATCATCGTCAAGTGGCTGTCCTTCACCGGTCTTATCATCCTTCAGAGGATCATTTGACGAAAAAGTAATTCGACGATTTTACAGTTTAGTTATAAAATCAATAGATTTCATATTTTTTGTATTTCAACGCCAATGACTTTTTTCTTAATAGAGCACACACAAGGTTTTTTTGGAAAGCGGTCCAAACCCCTCAAATTGTTGTGGACTCCCCGGGATTTTAACCCGTGACACCCTGAACTGAAGTCCAAGACGCTAACCGTTAGACCCGATACTTTTGCTAGCGAAACCAGTTCTTATTATCTACCAGTTTGTATTTAGTGTATTACCGATTTGCCTTTAGTTTTATTTTTAGAACCTCTGGCATCAACCCCAATGCGCCGAATAATCATGGTTCTAACGCCGAAATTATTAAGGTATTATTTACTTTTATGGGCTAAATGATTTATTTATGAAAATAACACATTTTTGATTTATTCGTTTGTTATCTAATAAAACCTTTTCAAAATTGTGAAATTTGTCATCAATGTTTAACTTGCCCGCGGAGATTTTGGCTCATTGGAACAAGCATAACCGGTGTGACTGGTCGAAATCCATTGCCTCATTGGTTTTTGCAAGCGATGATTCTTGCAGGCGTATTTGTTTATGCAAGAAAGTTCAATAAAAATATATTTTGTAGTCTACGTATAAGATATAATTTATTGCATCATGTTTTAGCGATTCTTTTGGATTTTCTAGTATTTGTTACTCATTTTTGTCAAGTATTTCTGCGTCTCTGATGCCCATCTTCCCTACAAGACCGGTAACAGGAGTCATCGAAGCCCAACACCGCCTTTAAACCACGCGGAAAAACGTAAAACTGTTTACGTTCGCATAAAAGAGGATTACATTAGCAAAATAACAGCCTGTACGCCGCGCGCCGTTGTTGATGCTCTCGTGTCAGTACCGTGTCGAACTCGTGCTGAGCACGGTCTTATCACTCACTAGCATCTGTAGCTTCCATACTCTACACAGTAACTATCTTCACTCCTTATGACGACAAGTTCATGAGCAATGCCTTAATGATTAGTGATTCTTTAGTTGCTTATTTTAATTGACTGTTCCGATGGTCAATATGCTAAGTTTCTTTTTTTCATTCGAAATGTTGGCAAGACATTTTCGTTTAGTCACAAGAATTCTAACAAATAAATCTTATATATAAATTGTATAGGAAAAACTACATTACTTAGCTCTTTCTAATTTTTTATATTTTCCAAAAGGCGGAGAAAGGTATGTTGGACTAGGTTCGTAGGAGTTCCCATCAGTTCCCTTTCATGCTCATGCGATGAATAAGGGTTGTTTTTGTTTAAAACCACTCCCTTACAAATTCGTGGTTTATTACCAAATACTAATATTAATTCTCACCAAAATTAAAAGTAATTTTGGCCCATATTATAACACCCCTCCACCCCTCCTCTCCTCCTTTCTCCCCCAGCCAAAAACGAGCTCCGCACGAGGATTCCTTTAAAAAGGTTTACAAAATAAAATTAATTTTGAAAACAGATGCGTGTCACATACCTACTCGAAATATGATTGATCATTGTTTAAAATTGTATGATGACTGTCAGACTATTAATTACGAGTCCATTCTCCGCCTCCATCTGTCAGACTGACAAGACGTAGGATGACTGTAAACTGACGGATCATCCATTGGTTATGGACGTCCACTCGCTGTTGAGCTATACCCACTTTCTACCATTGAGACGTAGCTACCAATTTCCCTTGTAACAACAGTTGCTACGTACCCTAGCAGGTTGTAGTTCTGGCGCGTTTTCCTTTTCATGCACACTGCACACGTCAATAATTGCAATGAAATACAATACAATAAATTACAAACCAGTTTAAAACATATTTTCAAAACCGTTTGGATGTTTTACTGCGAGTGTTTTTTTAGCCTAATCTGGGTTGCTTTTGAAAGAAAGATAAAATAATTTATAATTCGAAATCGCGTTCTTTACTAATGTTTGAACCACAATGTTGTATTTTCAATATGTGATACTATTTTAGTTTTTAATCGGAGTAAAACCGCTGTATAAATAATACATATTTAGAAAAAAAGAACAGGAATGTTTTCTTTTTAAATCACGTGGAGGGTAATACGTATAATTTGTATATATAATCAAAGAGACGATATTACAATATACAGAGTGTCTCACGTAATTTGTCTCAAATCGATTGCAGACGAACCACTTGACCTAGAAGGATGAAATAAAATCATTTCCTACTAAATCTACCACAAGGAGTAGCGTAAAAATAGTTTTAACTTGTTTAAATTACAGGGTGTACCAAAAACTGAGGATTACTAGTTCGTATCTCAGAATTTTCAAAAGTAAACAAAGGTCATGTTACTATTTCAAAGCCCTTTAACAGACAAACATTTTGGTAAAAACAGAACTCACTTATCTCTAACCGTTTCAAAATGGCGGCCATTTTTGCGAAAAATATTAACATTTACGGAATACTCTGGTGTCTACCTCGCTGTATCTGCTGAACCACAAGACATAATTTTATTCTGGTTCAAATTTCTTACTCGTATTAAACTCAGCTTTACCCTGATATGCTACATGCTATTGTTTAAAACATCGTAAAAAATAATACAAAGTTATTTTATTGAAAATGTTTTGATGCCCAAAATTCCAAAAATTCGTACTGTAATATATAAAATACCCCCGTCGCAGCAAACCTGCATACTCAGCGAATTTCCAATGGAGATATAAATGTCTTAATACTACATAAAGCCACTTACCAAGTTTCATAAAAATATATTCACAACTAAGCGATATATACAATTTTAATTATTCTCCATAAGAATAACATTGGGGCTGAGTACGCAGGTTTGCTGCAACAAGGAACACAAAAAATGGGTTTTTATGCTAATATCAATATAACTCAACTAGGTGAAGTCGTATACCAGTTTTTATTCATTTATGTTCATAATTAAGGGAGACAGAGCATTTAATTATTATCCATAAGAATAACATGGGGGCTGAGTACGCAGGTTTGCTGCTACGGGAGAATTATGCAAAAACAATTTTTTTTAGCAAATATCAATAGACCTCAATGAGATGAAGCTGTATACCAAGTTTCGTCAGTATACGTTCATAAATAAGCAAGATAAAAAAATTTTCTTTTCCTCCATAAGAATAACATTAGACAACGTACTGTGTTTAGCACTTTCAATATCTCGGTAACCAATTGACGTAGAGGAATGATCGAAATACCAAATTGTGTGTTTTTTTTAAGCTGAATCGAATGGTCAAAACTAAAATTTGACTTTTTCAAAAATTATATGTAAAAAATTCAAAAAACCCATTTTTGGGGTACAAAACCCCCCCAAAATACCCCTTCGGATAGGTCGATCTGTCTGGTTTTCGAACTTAAAGTCATAAATGCTGCTTTGCATGTTTTTACCAAATTTCGTCAAAATCAGATCATTTTTACGAGAGTTATCGTGCTCACGGACACACATATATATATATATATATATATATATATTATATATATATATATATATATATATATATATACAGTATCGAACGAATGGTGTTTTTGGGGTCTGGGGACCTCAAAACGAAAAGTTATCATGGTCCCGGGCCTAGGTCTTACCATGCCGACTACGGTAATAGCTTCTTCCCTATAGGGGAAATTCGCTAAAAAGTATTTAATTTTAAAGGTCTTAGAAATCCTAACAACTTTCTATTATATATCAACCTCGTATCTCTCTTTGTTTTTTAGAAATCAATAGAAATCGTCATTTCCCCATATAAAATACATGTTATTTCTACATAACACACCCAAATACTCAGAGGCCTTTTTTATAAATGAGTTATGCATTTTATATGGGGAAATGACGATTTTTGTATTGCTAAAAACAAAGAGAGATACTAGGTTGATACGTGAGCCACCCTGTATTGTTCATGGCTTCTAAAAGGAAAGTTAAATCCCGATGGTATTTAAAAATTGGTTTTAAAGACAATTTATATTTTTGTAATATCTGATAAATTGTTGTCTTATTGGAACTCAAAATGATTTGTTCATCCCTTAAACTATACATCTGTGAACATACAACCGTTTCGTCCACACGTCAGTCTTGGAAAGAGTAAGCATTCTTCTTGGACAACGTGTATTTTTTGTGACAAAGACAACGTTAAAAGACATTACGAAAATAATAAGTGAGAGACCTACTTTGTACTGATGTGTTATAATGTGTGTGTGACAGCCGTGCAATGTGTGGTAGATACTTGTGTTTAGTTCGAGGTTTGCAATGCGTATTGTTTTAACTGCAACAGATGGTTCCAAGGATTGCGCTGTGGACGAAGTGCATACATATGTAAAACATCCAACATACACAAAAGAATGAAATTCCGATACTGTTACACACGAACAAAAATAATATACTGGTGACGCATGAGTCAGGAAACTTGATCTTATTAGAGATTTTGATTTTGGTTCAGTTAGTTAACATTTTATCTTGCAGAAACCCTAAACTTTGAATTAGTCACAATATTATGTAGGTAACGAATTACTATGTATTATACCTTAAACAGAAGTGAAATCTCGCGAATGATTGCTAAATAAAAAGTTTGAAGATGCACTTAATTTATGAATAGCCCCCACACGTACCCCCCCCCCTCCACCCCACCACCCTCTCCACCTAGGCTTTATTTTTGACCTCTGTATTATACTCAAATTGAACAACAATGAACTTGTCATCTTTGCTTCGTGACCCAACTGATAATTACAGTTTATACTTTCACAAGCCGATTGCGATGGGACTGTTCAAATGCACAGTATTGTTCGACGCTAGAGAAAGCTCTGCCGACTTGGGCGCGTTTTCTTGGTGCCGCTAGTGCTACCGCCCGCCTGATTACAATAAGTACAAGGCTAGCACTTCGCGTGGCCCTAATGTTGTTGTAATAGTACCTACCCTTGAGTAGCAAACGTACATTTATCTATTCAGGATATTCTTTAGCCTTGTCCGCAGGCCGTGCTTTCCGTGGATACCGAGGCGCAGCCGTCGGATGTCGCTTATGAGTTGTATAATAATTTTTACGGACTATTATTTTAAATTTCAGAATGACTCAACTCATGAAGAACATACGCCATTTTTGTTTACAAAAAATAAAAGTACTTTTTCCCCGTGTAACCTTTTGATTTATTTTTATTAATGAATTATTATCAAAAATTCCTACTTTGACTTCTTTAAATTTAAATTAAATTTAAATTATTTTAATTCAAATTTCAATCAAAAATAAATACTAGGGAATTATTAAAATCTCAGGGTTTGTTACTTTTCTTTAGTTGAGGTGGCAGAGTATGAGAAATTATCTTAATGTCAGGGAAGACCCATGTTGAAATCTTATCAACATGTTGAAGTCTTGTGGGTTCGTGTGAGGCTTGCTGGAATTAGGTTATGACAATAAAAAGACCTGTCAATTGTGATGAATACATCTATTTATTCATTCAGGCACATCTTATAACTAATTACAAAATATACCATAGTCTCTGAGTCCATACATTTTTTACTACCACTAAGCCCTAAGTCACATCTGATAGATTTTTAAATTTATCTTGTACCTGTAGGCTTATAGGTTAACTGAAATAATGTCACTGGGATAAAATTAATTTAGTTTAGTTGTACCCAATTGAAGAAAAGTTCTGGTTGAATGTTATTTAGTTATACTGTAGATCAGTTAATACAATTTCATTGTCACTGATGTAAATTTAATTTAATTAGGTTAAGTTATACCCAATTGAAAAATAGTTCTGGTTAAATTGCTCCTACTGAAGGTAAACTATACCAAGTTACAACCTAGGATAGGCTATGCCTGATTACTATTGCTTTAGTTACAGTTCACTCATATAACAAATCTGTTTGGCTGAAACATCCTAGGTTAGGCTATGCCTAGTTCCTGTTAACTTAGTGAAAGTCCATTCGTTTAGGTATTTTCAAAATAAATAGTAGGTGTATCATATTAGACTATGCACTCATCAGTTTTGACGGAACTCCCATAAGGCCTAGTCACTATTTTTCACTGAAACCTTAACTCCGACACCTCATTTTATCTACTAATCACCATTAACTTTCCTTCTATTCATTTTAATAAGACTTTAACAAAACTGCCCTACAAATGTGATGTACGGAGCACCACTCCCAGTACATCCCCTACGGCATCTAACTACGCAATGGATGTCGTGGTCTCTCGACCGCGGTATTTATGTACTCCCTCGACCAGATTCCTGCCAAGCGCTCTGATTGGTCCGTGAGATCGCGCCATTATTTCTGAACGAACTTCCTGTTCCCTTAAAACGGAATTACCTGGGGGCTGAACTTAGCTCTGGAGAAGGCCACTATTTCACAATATTTGTTCGTTAAAAATCGACTCTTTTATTTATTGATGGATTTTTATGATTTTCCCAGACAAGTTAAAGAATTTCGTATGGTTTACTCCTATGTAATTTTCATTTCAATCGGACTTATAGTTTTTAAGATATTCCACTTTTTATAACGGTAATTTTCCATGAGTTATATTATATTAATAAATTATTATATTATAATAAATATGATAAAATAATTTATTATTTTAAATTTTGTTTTTATTTAGGAATTAGCTAGAGTAGTGACAATCTGGCAAAGAGGGGCCACTTTCAGCACTTTTTTCCCATGTTATTCTTATGGGGTTCAGTTTTTGCGCCGACACATGAACCCGGCCTACACAAATTTCCTTGTTGGCCTATACTAATGTCCAACCCATGCCTGTATTAAATACATTTTCCCCCATCCATCCTCTATGTCTTTTAAAACTAATTTTCAAAATAAGGCTAAAAAACTAACTTTGGTGTTTAAATTGATGTTATTGTTGTAGGCTAGTGTATATGTACACTTGTATTATACATCCTAAAATGTATATAAGGGGTCAGTACTCTCCGTGGGTAACCCCAGCGTAATTTTACAAATTCATTTTGCTTTCTGAAATCACAAATCTAAATTGTCGGCTACGGTATATAAAGAGTCACTGTAGGCCAGGGTTCTCACTTCACATCTAACAGCCCTAGCACCACCAATACAAAATTACCATTTTTTAAATTCAAATATGATCAAAATTCAAAATATGAAGGTTTTAGACAAAAACACAAATTAGAAATTGTTATAAAAAATAAGCCCCTTATCAAAAATCTGGGAAACCACTTTTTAGATATTTGTATAAAGTACCTCAAAACTAAATTTGAACCTCATATCTCAATAAACAAAAACGTTATGAGGGTTTTTTGGAAAACCAAAATATGTTATTATTAAAGAATTAAACATTATTTTTAAAACCCGTACATGCTAGCAAGTGGGGGTTTATGTTCTACATGTACAATCCAAGTTCTATTAAATTTGGATCATAAACAACTACACGGGAGCTAATGTTTGAATTTCAAATTATCGCTTGTAGCGTGCAGGCGTGTCCTCTAAATTGAAAAGTTTCTTTACCAAACAAAGTTTCACATCTATATGTACCTATATACCAAATTTCAGCCCAATAGCTCTATAAATAACGGAGATAGAATTAAAGGTCAAAGGTAAAAACAAATTTTGGACCAAAAGGGGTCAAAACAAATGTTTGAACCCTGGAATGGGCGGGGAACCGCCCGAAACCCATGCCATGGGTATTTTTTAAAATTTCGTTATTTTTTCGATATCTCTTACCGTTTTCGAGATATAAGCGATTTTCGAAAATTGCATTTTTTGCATCCTGCACCGCTCTGCTTCCCCGGTGGCTCCGCTCCCCACGGTGTTTTTGAAGAAACTAAAAAACACCCAAGTCCAAGAACATGTAATAACAATTCCAAAAGTCCAAAATAAAAAAGTAGTTTAAGCAATATTTTAAAAGACAAATTAAAAGATTTTGTAAATTCCAAAAGTTAATTTTTAAAATGGTAATTTTTATTTATAAATAGCAGAGCATGACATCTTGACACTCATTTCAACAAAAAATGTTTACCTGTGCACAGTGCTCCTTTATTGCTCCAACAGAAACAGTAGTTTAATCAGACACTATCGTAACATCCACAAAGTTATTCCTAAAATTTGTAAAATATGTCATCAAATATTTGACAATAGCAATAATTTTAAAATGCATATGCTAGAGAACTACAACAGCTGCAAGGTGTGTAAGAGAGTCATCACCCGTGACAAGAAACCCACCACCTACGATGTGACAAACGACCTTATAAGATGTATATTTTTAACGGTGAATCTGCGGAAGTATTAAACACTCTTCAATCTTGTTCCCTACCAATCAAATGGATTCTTATTAGGAAGGTAAAGTTCATCAAACATTCAGTGTACAATAATGGTGATTTAATAATTGACAAAGAATGTATTGCTGATTTTCGAAGTTTGGCGATGTTAACGATTGAGAACAAAGATTTAAAATCACAAATTAAAGAAGCACTTTTAAAGATCGATACTTCCATGCATAAGTATCAAGCCCAAGGCAGTGGATGGATATATGACCATACTAAATACTGGCAGCTGCATATTTACAAGTATAAGCCCATAACTCCCAAGTCATACATACCCACACCAGAAAATATAAAATCAAAACACGCTGTTTTAAATATTTAAAACAGCGATAATAAATGCTTTTTGTGGTCTGTATTGGCAGCCCTCCATCCAAGTAATCATGGAGAACATGCAAATTGAGTACTTCACTAAGAACCCCACGTAGGTCAGTTAAATATGACAAATATAAAATATCCCGTAAAAATATCTGACATTGATCAATTTGAAAAACAAAATAATATAAGTGTTAATGTATATGGGATTGAAGGACAGTTTATATATCCATTGAGAATAACTATACTAAATAGTAATAGTCACGTAAACCTGTTGCTTTTACAAGAAGGTCGCAAATCACATTACTGTTTAATTCGTGATTTTTATAAGTTAATGCTACGGTATACAAAACATGACCATAAGAAATATTTTTGCAAGTTCTGTGTACAACATTTTTACACTAAAGATATATTGGAACGTCACAAAACATATTGTAAAAACTTCGATGCCCAAAGAGTACAAATGTCTAAAAAAGATACATTACAATTTACAAATTACAAATATCAAGTTAAAGCTCCCTTTGTGATTTATGCAGATTTTGAATGCTTTCTAAACTCTGGCAACCACACCCCTTCTGGATTTGCATATGTCGTAGTGAGAGATTCTAAAATAATTTTCGAAGAGTTATACAGTGGTGAAAATGTAATGGACGTGTTTTATGAAAAGTCATTTAAAAGTTATGACTTTATTAAAAGTCAGATGGGAGTATATATTCCCCTTGTAATGACTCCAGAGCAAGAGGCATCTTTCCAAAACTCTACACACTGCCACATATGACACCAGCCGTTGTTGTGTGATAAAGTCCGTGACCACTGTCACTTAACAGGTAAGTTTAGAGATGCCGCCCATAATGAATGTAATTTAAACTATAAAGTAACTAAGAAAATTCCAGTATTCTTCCACAATCTCAAAAACTATGATGGTCATTTAATTATTCAACATTCAGGAAAATATAACCGGAAATTTAATTGCATAGCCAAAGATATGGAAAAGTATATTTCATTCTCTGTTGACTATTAAGTGTTTTTGGAGTCATACAACTTTCTGTCCCTTCCCTTAAACAAATTAGCTTCCAATTTAAATACATTTAGATTTATAGACAATCCACTACTACAACGTAAGGGCGAATTTCCGTACGAATACATGACAGGACCAGAGAAGTTTTTAGAGCCTCTCCCACCCATAGAGGCATTTTACAGTAGTCTAACTAAAGAATGTATATCTCCTACACAATATGAACATGCTAAAAGCGTATGGAATCTTTTTAATATAACGAATTTAAAAGAATATCACGATTTGTACCTTAAAACAGATGTATTGCTATTGGCTGATGTTTTTGAGACATAGAGGAATTTATGTTTAAATGATTATAAACTTGACCCTGTCCATATGTACTCAATCCCTGGACTAACATGGGAGGCATGTCTTAGAATGACCAGCATAAAATTACAATGATTTCGTGACACTGACATGCATTTGTTTATAGAACATGCCATTAGAGGTGGTGTAAGCATGATTTCCACGCCCCATGCTAAAGCCAATAATAACTACATGGGCGAATATTATGACCCAAATCAAGAAAGCACCTATCTTGTAAACTTAGACTGTAACTCTCTATACTCCACAGCAATGTGTGAGTCGTTGCCCGTGGACGGATTTCAGTGGACAAATGAGATAGATTACAAATGTAAATATCAAAATGAAAACTTTGGATTTATTTTGAAAATTGATTTAAAATATGATAAAAGTTTACACGATTTGCATAATGACTACCCACTAGAGCCATAAAAATTAACGGAAAATTAATACCAAATTTAAATGGCAAAACTAAATATATTTTACATTATAAAGCACTAAAAAAATAGAGAACTGGGTTTGGTAGTTACAAATAATTTCTTTATTAGCATGATACGTGTTGTTACAACTAAGCAGGATAAATAAAATAAGTCTCACAACACTATAAAGTATATATACACTTATACTGTACTTCCATACAAGACGGTAAAATATACACAACAGAAGGTACAAGGCGACCTATTTCAACCAGTTACACCGGTCATCATCAGGCCCAATCAGAGAATTGATTCTCTAATTGGGCCTGATGATGACCGGTGTAACTGGTTGAAATCGATCGCCTTGTACCTTCTGTTTTGTATATTTTACCGTCTTGTATGGAAGTACAGTATAAGTGTAAATATACTTTATAGTGTTGAAGACGTATTTTATTTATCCTGCGTAGTTACAAAATACCACCGAATTTTAGAATTTAGACAGTCGAAATGGCTTGCACCCTATATTAATTTTAATATTGAAAAGCGAAAAAGGCTAAAAACGATTTTTAAAAAGACTTTTACAAACTGTTAAATAACAGTCTCTTTGGTTGAACAATTATGAACCAAAGTAAGTTTCGTGATATACATCTTGTAGATGAGTCTAAGTTAACAAAGTACGTTACAAAGCCAAGGTTTGATTGTAGCAAAAAGTTCGATAAAAATTTGCATGCTGTACATTTAAATAAATTAATTGTAAAGTTTGATAAACCAATATACTTAGGAATGACCATTTTGGATATCAGTAAAGTAATAATGTATGATTTCCACTATAATTATATGTCAAAATTTAAGAATAAAAAGTTCCTAATGACACAGACAGTCTTATGTATTCTATAGTAACAGATAACTTTTACAAGGAAAGGCAATGTGACTTGGACGGTTTAGACACCTCTGCATATAGTAAAGATAATTTCTTATACTCTGATAAAAATAAGCAAATTACGGGCAGGTTTAAAGACGAATTAAATGGTCATATTATGTATGAATATTTTGGTTTAAGGCCAAAATTATACTCTTTCATTCCTTTACAATAGTTATACGAAAAAGAAAAGCAAAATGAGCTAGAGTTTAAAAAGGCAAAGGGGACTGACAATGCTACAGTTAAACATCTCTTAAGACACCAAAATTACATAAACTGTCTTGCAACCGGGGAAGATTACTATGAGAATGTTACAAGAATTGAATCCACAAACCACCATCTTCAAACATTAACGATGAACAAAAAGGTACTCTCTTTTGATGACGACAAAAGGTTTATTGTGAATGGCATTAACACTCTTGCCCTTGGTCATTATAAAATTGGTCAAACATAAATCTGTATTTGCCATTATTCTTTGGTCTTTTCTTGTCTATTACGAAAAAGCCATATTTAGACCTATCCCAGCATTGATGGCAGAGATTTCTAAATTGGTTAAATGAAAAATCATTCCTCACGTGATTGTTATACACATGTTTTAAATTCAAATCGTCTTGTTGAAATACAATTAGGAAATTAACGTTGTCACGTAAATGTTTGTTTACTTTACTGTAAGATTGACACAAGTAAAAACTGTTAACATTTTTGTGTCTGCCCATTGAGAAAAATGGTGTGATATTTGGACTATTTATGTCGTCAAATACTACTATTGAGTGTGATTCTACATCATTTGGTGTGATTTCACAGTCTGAATATGTGTGTAGTTTAACTTCATCACACAGACGAAATATTTAAATTATTTTTTTATATTTTTCTTGTTCTAAAGATTTGGATATTATATATGAATTTGTAAACTTTAATCCTTCTTTTTTACAATTAAGTTATAAATTATAACAGTCTTCCCCGAACCACTAGGCCCAACTATAAGACAGCGAATATTATTAGGAAATAGACCGAACTTATTTAGTGTATTTTATTTATGTGCCATTTTAAATTTGTTCTTTTGTTGAATAAATTACATTTTTTATATAATAAGAATGGCAAAGAGAAAGTGTAAAAAGGTCCAAGGTAAGAGATTATTCTTAAAGCCATATAGAGGCCGTGGTTTTTTAAATACCCTTATAAACAACCTTACATTCCCCCTCCACATCCTGTCATACTGCTATTGTGGTCCTGGAACTAATATACGTGAAAATTTAGCCAGAAATGTAAGCTAGATTCTTATTGTAAAGAGCACGACATATTCTACATGAATAATCCCGATACAGCCGCCCGGAACAAGGCAGATATGAGATAAGCGGACCAGGCTTGGACTAGGGTTTCGTCAAAAGACGCCAATCTAGCCGAAAAAGCAGCGGCTTATGCAGTGACAAATTTGATGAAGGCCAAAACAAAAATGGGAATGGGATTAAAATTTAATACAAAAGATGGACAACTTTCAGCTGTTAGAGGCCGCAAGAGACGTGCCCCACTTTCAAGGAGTGTACCTCAAAAACGAGCTAAGAAAACAGAAACCAAAATTAAAAGAGTGTGGAGTTATTAATTTAGGCAGTGACAAAGGCACACGTTGGACAGCATGTCGTAAAAATAATGATATTGTAACTTATTTTTACGCATTTGGTATACAACCTCCAAAAGAGGTAATTGAATATTTTGTACCATCTAAAATTTACTATAAAACTGATCAAATACATAATTTAAATAGTTCCATTTGTGGGATTTTATGTTTATCATTTCTAAAAAATGTTAGTTTATAAAAATGGATTAATTTACTATAACATTTAGGGTACAAAGCCAGAGTTGAATTCGGTGTTATTTCCTCCTACAGACTTAAATGGTGATTATGTAATTGGACTGGTAGATTTTCAAAGTTATAATTCTATATTTAATGTTAAAAAACCTCTAAATACTTTGACATATTACAAAATGCACTAAATTACAACCCCAAAAGGGGATGTCACAATTGACGAATTAAACCGGGCATTAGATGGTAAAGTTGAAGTTATTATACAAAATAAAGTAGCATTAATTAATACAAATGTCTAACTTATATTTTACAAAGGGCTAGTTCCAAAATAAAATAAAACTAAAGACACAAAATTAACTATAGACGAGGGTGAGTATGTTTATTATTACGATCACAAAGTTCCAAATGTAATTGAAATTACTGAAGGTAAATACGAAGTGTTTGAGCTTGCGAAGGAAATTCAAAAGCAACTACCAGATTTTGACGATAGCATGGTTAAAATTACAAATCACTCCTATGTTCCACACAACAGAAAATGTATTTAATACAGGCATGGGTTGGACATTAGTATAGGCCAACAAGGAAATTTGTGTAGGCCGGGTTCGGGTGTCGGCACAAAAACTGAACCCCATAAGAATAACATGGGAAAAAGTGCCGAAAGTGGCCCCTCTTTGCCAGTTTGTCACACTAATACCCCCCTGAGTCATGCTATTCGACTGCGTCGTGTCGCAGGACTCACTACCTAGTAACGGTGCAGTGAATGTTATTGGTTTATGTTTATGATGTGTTATGAAATAAAGTTTTAAATACCTTTCCTAAGTGTGTCCAGACTTATTCTAAAACCTTATATCTAACAGTGTTCATACATATAATACCTGAAATGAAAATTAATTTTATAAACTATACACTGATATAGCACAAGACACTTTTAAACAAATATACACAAACCTGAAAACATGAAAACATTTTTAAATTGATATCTTAAAATCTAAAAACCTGAAAACATTTACATCAAAACCGGAAAAAGTTCATATAACAAATGTTCTTTGTAGTTCGCACATCACCGATGAGTCCTCATAATATGATTGTAATAGTTTTACATACTTTAAGTTGTTCGTTGTTACCATAGGTGTTATTGGATTCAATTTACATTCCTCTTCTCTTTACCACTTTTGGATAGTACACAACTTGTGCGTTAATGGATTCCAGTTACATTCCTCTTTCAACACTGTATGATTTTCACATTACGTTGTCTTTTCCACGCACACACACGCCTATTTCACTACCACAACTTAAAAAATACAGGTACAAGATACAAATTGTTTATATGAGGTCCAATGTCTTCCTATCATGATGTGATATCCTATACAAGTTAAAAGACATTTTCATAAATTCTTACAAAACATTATATCAATTAATTCGTATCTAAACACAATTACAAATTGTGAATACAATCAATACTCATCATCTTATCAGTATTACAATACACTAATAATGTAATACAAACAAGAAATTAATTCAAACACTAGATATTTACCCTTTAACCTAAAATTCTGACAATAACTGTGCATGATGGCCTAACTAATGAGATGAGTTATTTTTTTTTATTATTATTTATTTATTATTATTTCAAACAAGCATACTATTTTTTTGATCAAACATACTTCAAACATACTGTGTCAAATGTAGTACCTAGTTTTTACTTATACCTACCTTAAAATGTGTGGTACAACCGCCTTGGTGCCTTTATTATTCTAATGAAAACAACTTACCTATATCTGAACACACTTATACAAGTAAATAGATAATAAGAGAATGTGAGTAGCTAGAGCCTTAACATGCGTGGGCTCTCGAGCACAGAGGTAGCTGAAAGAATTAAGAGTTTCCCATAGCTGAAAATTGTTAGCATGGACACAGAGGTTATATTGGTGAATTCAGTCGTTAGTCAGTTTTTAAACTGACTACTATGCTCCATCTTTTGAACAACTTGGGCACAGGTTATAGAGCATATTTGATTTGTTTGGGACTTTCTCAACACTCCACGCTGCCAAGCAATAGGTTACCTCTTCAATGCCCTAATGTCACCATTGCTTGCCAGCACATACGCTTAACAATTCAAAAAAGTCAACATTGTCTTCAAATACTTTCTTTGCACATACCGCATGCATGCTATTATGCATACCGATATGGCGACTTCTTATCCTAAAATATAAAAATATATTCATTCTAGCCCATCCGTTGAGTGATCAGTGCGTTCTTCATCTCATTTACTAACTTCCAAGTTTACTTACTTTATCCTTTAGGTAATTTATTGTAAATTATGTTTTTCCTATTTTCATCTTAAATAATAAATTCCTCAATTAAATTTGACAATTACTAATGTTTCAGAAGATATAATAAACAGGATAAATAAAATACGTCTTACAGCACTATAAGTATATTTACACTTATACTGTACTTACATAGAAGACGGTAAAATATACACAAAAGATGGTACAAGGCAATCAATGTCAACCAGTTACACCGGTCATCATTGCCTTGTACCATCTTTTGTGTATATTTTACCGTCGTGTATGTAAGTACAGTATAAGTGTAAACATACTTATAGTGTTGTAAGACGTATTTTATTTGTCCTGTTTAGTTGTAACAACACGTATCATGCTAATAAGGATATAATAAAATAACATTATTATTCTGTTCCACGACAGAATTAAACTTACCGTAAAAAAGTGTACGGGTTTGGGCGGTTTCTTAAAAAGTGTCCGGGTTTAGCCGGTTTTACGGAATGACTCTTTGAACAATTTGTTGTTATAACACTTTAATTGGAATAACATACTTTACGCGTTGTCCTATTATTTTGATCACATTTGATCATAATATAGTT
Source organism: Allygus modestus (assembly GCA_963675035.1). Lineage (NCBI taxonomy): Eukaryota > Metazoa > Arthropoda > Insecta > Hemiptera > Cicadellidae > Allygus > Allygus modestus. Next base: position 132,155,128 of record OY776113.1, on the reverse strand, counting down.
GAATAATTTCTTAATTTTTGTATTATGAGGGCCCAAAAACAGAAATTGTAACATAAACAAAAACGATCCATCTATTGCACAATTTTTTACCTTGAACAATTTTGAAAAAAAGCATGACAGGTATATCTCTAAGCCATTATATTTAAAAAACTACTAAAAATATTTCTTTAGCTGTGTAACATTGTAAGTACGCACAATTTAATTTGTTTTAGTATATTTTACCACTTGTCCATTTTGATTTCTACTATTTCATAGAGGCCTGCAAACAATAGAAAGAATTTCTTAATATTTTTATTTAGCTTATTTGACAAAGGATGCGTTTTTACCAACACCTTAACCCCTACTTCAAACTTAACTGTCTTTATTTTACTGTCAAATTTAAATTTTTTTCTTTCTGCTCTACTTTTAATATGTTCCTTCACCAATTTGATACACTCAGGATAATCTAACTGTCTGTTATGAGGAAACTCTATTACACTTTCTAAAAAATGTTTACTTATTTTTCCAAACATTACCTCTGACGGTAAATGTCCTGTTACTCCATGAACTGAATTATTCAAACATTCATCCACAAACTCCAGTGTTCCTGGCCAATTTGTGCGTTTCTTATGACAATATATTCTAATTATTTTATTTACCTCCTTATTGACTCTTTCTGTTGGATTTGACTGTGGGTGATACACTGATGTGTGTACTGCTCTTATGTTTGCCTCTTCTAATTTACTATACCACATGTCACTGGTAAATTGTGTACCATGAACACCTAAAATGGCTTCTATTGGGCCTACCTCTGGAATATATCTATAAAATATTTTGTTTAGTAACGTTTTAATACATGCCGTTAAGATATTACACTTTTTCTAACGGTAATTTTCCATGAGTGTTAGTTATATTATAATTTATTATTTTAAATTTTGTTTTTATTTAGGAATTAATTAGGATACCCGTTACAACCGGTAAGAAAAAAGTGCTTTGAAATTATTTTAGCTTGCAACATTCAAACCTCTTACCTATACCTAGCACATTTTGAACTTATCAAAACCGGGACGAGATGAATAACAAAATCAATCGAAAGGTAACTATTTTAAAATATAATCGTTTTTTTTTCAGTCAAAGGCCTCAACTAAGATTATTATGATTCAAACAGTTCTTTGCGACCTTATATACAAACTTTTAACCATAATTTAAACTAATTCTTGATCTTTATAAGATCGGTGCCTCAGACCAATCGCTGCCGTCCGAAAAAATTAGGATTATTGATATAAAATAACAAATTTCAATATGTGTGAGACTAAACTGTGTAATGTCTCGTTTAACTTCTTTACCACACTCATGGCTAAATAATACCCCCGTCGCAGCAAACCTGCGTACTCACCGAATTTCCAATGCATAATATATGTCTTGATACCATATAAAGCCACATACCAAGTTTCATAAAAATATATTCACATGTAAGCGATATATACAATTTTAATTATTCTCCATAAGAATAACATTGGTGATGAGTACGTAGGTTTGCTGAAACAATGACACAAACAATTGGTTTTTATGCAAATATAAATATAATTTAACTAGGTGAATCCACATACAAAGTTCCATCAATATTCAAACATAAATAAGCACTATATAACATTTTAATTATTCTCCATTAGAATAACATGGGAGCTGAGTAAGCAGGTTTACAAAAATGGGTTTTTATGTAAATATCAATATAACTCAACAAGGTGAAGCCACATACCAAGTTTTATTAATTTATGTTCGTAATTAAGGGAGTCATTACATTTTACTTATCCTCCATAAGAATAACATGGGGCTGAGTACACAGGTTCGCTGCTACGGGGATAATCAACAAAAAATAAATTGTTGGTGCAAATATCAATATACCACCAGTACTAAGTGACGCCACATGCCAAGTTTTATCAATAACACACAATATTCCATTGCAGAAATTCATTAATAATGGAGATATCAAATTTTATTTATTCTCCATAAGGATAACATTGGACAACGTACTGTGTTTAGCAATTTGAATATCTCTGCAACGGTTGGATGTAGAATCACAATTTTTTAAGTTCGAAAACCAGATGGATCGCACTATGGGAAGGGGGTTTTATGGGGGTTTACAATTTTCCAAAAATAGGTTTTTTGCAAATTTGACCCCAAAATGTTAAAAACACTCAATTTTAGTTATAGCCATTTTATAGAGCTTAAAAAAACAAATAATTTAGTATTTTGAATCATTAACCTAGGTTAAGTGGTTGCGGAGAAAATCCAAAAAAACGTGTCCCATGTTAATCTTACGGGAAAAAGGTTTTTAGATTTTTCTCAGATAGTTTTATTAAAAAATTCACATTTCTGTTTATTAATGTGTTAAGCTCAACAAAACAAACATTTTGGTATTTTAATCGTTGTTCTACGTCCAACCGTTGCAGAGATATTCAATGTGCTAAACACAGTACGTTGTCCAATAAACACAGTTTATTGTCCTTATGGAGAATAAATAAAATTCTATATCTCGATTATTTATGAATGTATATTGATGAAACTTGGTATGTGGCTTCAATTAGTTGTGGTATATTGATATTAGCACAAAAACAAGTTTTTTGTTGATAGCCCCCGTAGCAGCAAACCTGCATACTCGGCCCCCATGTTATTCATATGGAGAATAAGTAAAGTTGTATATCTCCCTTAGTTATGAATTAAGAGAACTTAGTATGTAGCTTCACCTGGTTCAGTTGTATTGATAATTGCAAAAAATACATTATTTATCTTCCTCGTTGCAGCAAACCTGCGTCCTCAACCCTAATGTTATTCTTATGGAGAATAAATAAAATGCTATGTATCACTTTTTTCTGGATGTATTTTTGTGAAACTTGGTAAATAGCTCTATGTAGTAGTGAGTCACATATATATGCATTGGAAATTCGCTGAGTACGCAGGTTTGCTGCGACGGGGGTATTTTACTCAAGTTATCGCATTCACGGACACACACATAATATATATATATGTGTCCGTGAATGCGATAACTTGAGTAAAAAAAGTCAGATTTCGATGAAATTATACATATATATAAATTTGAACTAATAGTGTTTTAGTCATCTGGGGACCTCAAAAAAAGTTGTCATGGTCTCGGGCTTAAGTTCTAAGTCTTAAGACCTCGGTAATAGCTTCTTCTCTATAGGAGAAATTCGCTAAATTCTTCCCTATAGGGGAAATTTTCTAAAACTACGTAGATCTATATTTTTTGTACTTCGAACTCGTTTCACAAATCTACATATTTTTTACAAACACATGTTCTATCCGATCATATGTTTTGCAACGTGATGCATAGCCTAATTCATTGCAGAAAGGAATTACACATGTAAAAAACATAAAAAATGGTTAAAACACCTTAAAATAAAATATCCCTTTGCAGAAAAACTGTGCTCTCAGCAACAATTTATAAAGCAACAGCATCGAAATGTGTAGGATGTTTTTTTGCACAAGACTTGTTCTTAATACTGTATATCAATCATATGATATAACATGTTATTATCAAATGTTTTATCACTATAATAGCAGACAATTAAAGTGACAGTTAGGCTGTAGCCAATAAGCATGGCTGTACGCTGTCATGATGTCATTTTGCCATAGAAAAATATAACTCGAATGTTATTCCGATCAGCTGATGTGGAGTTTTGGTAATGCATCACGTCTACTATTGCTGGCTAATCTTGGTTGATATCCCGGCAAACCACGCCCTCAACTGGCAATTTATTTGTCCGTTATTGTAGAGTATTCGATACATGTTAACTACCCTGTTACGTTTTAAGATAAACTAGAAAACGTGTCAATGAACGCTTAAAGTTGTTAAGTTTACCTTTCCACACGTTGTTTGTCACTAGTGCAAGATTGTATAGTGTTTTCCAATCAGCGATGATCATTAAACTGATTTAATTATACGAGAATTTAAATTGTTTTGTTGCTTCAAATAAAATCGGCAAATGCCCAAAACTATGTAGAGTAAGAGGCACGCGAGTCGGCACACGAGTGTACTAACTATGTATTCAATTCAACCACTTTTTGTATACCAACCACTTTTGTCACATTACAAACTTTGCTGGACCACATGTGTGGCTTGGTTATAATTTGCTCACACTGTCAGATGGTGTTTGTTTACAAATAAATTTGTGTTATTGTTTTGTTTGTGAAATGTTGGTTGTTCTTATGAGGTACAATTGGATTATTTATAAAGAAAATAACATACAATACAAGTAAATTCATCATTCCACAAACAAATTGGTGAAAAAAAACGAAAAAACAGTTAACACGGATTGTTAATTTATAAGGATGCATTTATTTCAGTACAAATTACTATAGTTTTAATGCAAGTAATTGCCTTTAGAACTGTCGCAATTAACTTTAAAGGTGCAACTGCATCAACAGACGGTCTTTGAAAACACGATCAAGAAACAAAACACATGTCAAATAAGTTTTCAAGACTGAATTTTATGCTTAACTTCGCAAAAAGGTATAAGTTTGTTTATTTCTGTTTGTGTCTTTAACGTGCCTTTTAATCTACAAGAGTGGTCAGATAAAGTCAATCAAGAAAATCAGCATTTTGATAACTATTAGTGAAAGATGTAGGTTGACCGCTGGTATGTGAAACGGTATGACTTGCAAAGCTGTTGCCTATGTAATTATAATATCGTAATTGCCCCAGGATTAACAGGGCAATGGATTGTGTACCTTCTTAGGAATAAAAACTAAAAACTTTGTAAGTCACAAATGCGACTAATTCTACCAAATGAAAATATTAGAGTTCACTTCTAAAAATGCATACATTGTTATTTCTTCTGCACGCAAACGAAGCTGTTGTTGGTCCTTTGCTCTACCATTTTAATATTGAGACGGAAGAGGTATGTGAAGCTGGCAGCGCCCATATTGAAAATAAAAGGGAAAATAACCTAAATCGTTTGTTTATCGTTTGTTTAGGTTTGTTTAGCTATTTTCGACGTTTGTTTGGCCTTAGTTGCTTTTAAAAACGAAAAATAAAGTGGGCGCTGCTAGCTTCACACCAGCAGCACCCATTAGTCATTTTGAGCTAAATACCATTGAAATCGTTTGTTTATCGTTTGTTTAGGTTTTTTAGCTATTTTCGTCGTTTGTTTGGCATTAGTTGCTTTATAATTCGAAAAATTAAGTGGGCGCTGCTAGCTTCACACCAGCAGCCCCCATTAGTCATTTTGAGCTAAATACCATTGAAATCGTTTGTTTATCGTTTGTTTAGCTATTTTCGACGTTTGTTTGGCCTTAGTTACTTTTAAATCCGAAAAATAAAGTGAGCGCTATTAGTGGGCGCTGCTAGCTTCACACCAGCAGCGCCCATTCATTGATTTGAACTAAAAACCAATGGAATCGTTTGTTTAGGTTTGTTTAGCTATAATCGACGTTTGTTTGGCCATAGTTGCTTTTAAAAACGAAAAATAAAGTGGGCGCTGCCAGCTTCACACCAGCAGCGCCCATTAGTCATTTTGGACTAAATACCATTGAAATCGTTTGTTTATCGTTTGTTTAGCTATTTTCGTCGTTTGTTTGGCATTAGTTGCTTTAGAACTCGAAAAATTAAGTGGGCGCTGCTAGCTTCACACCAGCAGCGCCCATTAGTCATTTTGAGCTAAATACCATTGAAATCGTTTGTTTATCATTTGTTTAGGTTTGTTTAGCTATTTTCGACGTATGTTTGGCCTTAGTTACTTTTAAATTCGAAAAATAAAGTGAGTGCTACTAGTGGGCGCTGCTAGCTTCACACCAGCAGCGCCCATTAGTCATTTTGAGCTAAATACCATTGACATCGTTTGTTTATCGTTTTTTTAGGTTTGTTTAGCTATTTTTGCCATCTGTTTGGCATTAGTTGCTTTAGAATTCGAAAAATAATGTGGGCGTTGCTAGCTTCACACCAGCAGCGCCCATTCGTTGATTTGAACTACAAACCAATGGAATTGTTTGTTTAGGTTTGTTATTGTAGGACTCGAGGGAAAAACGAGAACTTTTAAGGGAAAAGTGGGGGAGGCTAAAACCGCAAAATTTGCATTATTACCGCTATTTTACCGTATGTTAAGCTTTAATTTATTTGTAAATCGAAAAACAAAGTAAGCACTGCTATCCTTGTTCATTATTCATTAAACAGAATTAATTACTTGACATCTGTTCCATAAATGTATCATTCAGCGTTTAGTGAAACAACAATTTCCGACTTGTATAAACTGAGTAAATAAAAAAATACAACTTTAATGACAAAAAGATCAGGAAATACATTTTGATCATGAACAGGAAATACATCTGGTTATCATTGCTGAACAGAAGTAAGTTCCGGCTCACCCCGGGTATCCCTTCCGTTCTGTTATCTTGCTGAGCGCGTGAGAAGGCTCAGAGTCTTCAGCAACCGTAGGAATTTAATAAAAAATACAAACGTCGAAAATAGCTAAACAAACCTAAACAAACGATAAACAAACGATTTCAATGGTATTTAGCTCAAAATGACTAATGGGCGCTGCTGGTGTGAAGCTAGCAGCGCCCACTTAATTTTTCGAGTTATAAAGCAACTAATGCCAAACAAACAACGAAAATAGCTAAACAAACCTAAACAAACGATAAACAAACGATTTCAATGGTATATAGCTCAAAATGACTAATGGGCGCTGCTGGTGTGAAGCTAGTAGCGCTCACTTTATTTTTCGAATTTAAAAGTAACTAAGGCCAAACAACGTCGAAAATAGCTAAACAAACCTAAACAAACGATAAACAAACGATTTCAATGGTATATAGCTCAAAATGACTAATGGGCGCTGCTGGTGTGAAGCTAGTAGCGCTCACTTTATTTTTCGAATTTAAAAGTAACTAAGGCCAAACAAACGTCGAAAATAGCTAAACAAACCTAAACAAACAATAAACAAACGATTTCAATGGTATATAGCTCAAAATGACTAATGGGCGCTGCTGGTGTGAAGCTAGTAGCGCTCACTTTATTTTTCGAATTTAAAAGTAACTAAGGCCAAACAAACGTCGAAAATAGCTAAACAAACCTAAACAAACAATAAACAAACGATTTCAATGGTATTTAGCTCAAAATGACTAATGGGCGCTGCTGGTGTGAAGCTAGCAGCGCCCACTAGTAGCGCTCACTTTATTTTTCGAATTTAAAAGTAACTAATGCCAAACAAACAACGAAAATAGCTAAACAAACCTAAACAAACGATAAACAAACGATTTCAATGGTATTTAGCTCGAAATGACTAATGGGCGCTGCTGGTGTGAAGCTAGCAGCGCCTACTAGTAGCGCTCACTTTATTTTTCGAATTTAAAAGTAACTAAGGCCAAACAAACGTCGAAAATAGCTAAACAAACCTAAACAAACGATTTCAATGGTATTTAGCTCAAAATGACTAATGGGCGCTGCTGTTGTGAAGCTAGCAGCGCCCACTAGTAGCGCTCACTTTATTTTTCGTATTTAAAAGCAACTAAGGCCAAACAAACGTCGAAAATAGCTAAACAAACCTAAACAAACGATTCCATTGGTTTTTAGTTCAAATCAACGAATGGGCGCTGCTGGTGTGAAGCTAGCAGCGCCCACTTAATTTTTAGAATTCTAAAGCAACTAATGCCAAACAAACGACGAAAATAGCTAAACAAACCTAAACAAACGATAAACAAACGATTCCAATGGTATTTAGCTCAAAATGACTAATGGGCGCTGCTGGTGTGAAGCTAGCAGCGCCCACTTAATTTTTCGAGTTATAAAGCAACTAATGCCAAACAAACAACGAAAATAGCTAAACAAACCTAAACAAACGATAAACAAACGATTTCAATGGTATATAGCTCAAAATGACTAATGGGCGCTGCTGGTGTGAAGCTAGTAGCGCTCACTTTATTTTTCGAATTTAAAAGTAACTAAGGCCAATCAACGTCGAAAATAGCTAAACAAACCTAAACAAACGATAAACAAACGATTCCAATGGTATTTAGCTCAAAATGACTAATGGGCGCTGCTGGTGTGAAGCTAGCAGCGCCCACTTAATTTTTCGAGTTATAAAGCAACTAATGCCAAACAAACAACGAAAATAGTTAAACAAACCTAAACAAACGATAAACAAACGATTTCAATGGTATATAGCTCAAAATGACTAATGGGCGCTGCTGGTGTGAAGCTAGTAGCGCTCACTTTATTTTTCGAATTTAAAAGTAACTAAGGCCAAACAAACGTCGAAAATAGCTAAACAAACCTAAACAAACAATAAACAAACGATTTCAATGGTATTTAGCTCAAAATGACTAATGGGCGCTGCTGGTGTGAAGCTAGCAGCGCCCACTAGTAGCGCTCACTTTATTTTTCGAATTTAAAAGTAACTAATGCCAAACAAACAACGAAAATAGCTAAACAAACCTAAACAAACGATAAACAAACGATTTCAATGGTATTTAGCTCGAAATGACTAATGGGCGCTGCTGGTGTGAAGCTAGCAGCGCCTACTAGTAGCGCTCACTTTATTTTTCGAATTTAAAAGTAACTAAGGCCAAACAAACGTCGAAAATAGCTAAACAAACCTAAACAAACGATAAACAAACGATTTCAATGGTATTTAGCTCAAATTGACTAATGGGCGCTGCTGTTGTGAAGCTAGCAGCGCCCACTAGTAGCGCTCACTTTATTTTTCGTATTTAAAAGCAACTAAGGCCAAACAAACGTCGAAAATAGCTAAACAAACCTAAACAAACGATTCCATTGGTTTTTAGTTCAAATCAACGAATGGGCGCTGCTGATGTGAAGCTAGCAGCGCCCACTTAATTTTTAGAATTCTAAAGCAACTAATGCCAAACAAACGACGAAAATAGCTAAACAAACCTAAACAAACGATAAACAAACGATTTCAATGGTATTTAGCTCAAAATGAGTAATGGGCACTGCTGGTGTGAAGCTAGCAGCGCTCACTTTATTTTTCGTTTTTAAAAGCAACTAAGGCCAAACAAATGTCGAAAATAGCTAAACAAACCTAAACAAACGATAAACAAACGATTTAGGTTATTTTCTCGTTCATTTTCAATATGGGCGCTGCCAGCTTCACATACCTAGACGGAAGTACTTTCGTTAGGTCCGAGACGGACAACCACACGTTGGACGAGGGTCTGGTGGCAGGATAGTGAGCGTGATGAGAATGATGTACCGGTGCGGCGGCGGGGACGATATCGTCTATAAGGGTACAGAAAGTGGGCTAGCGAGTTTCCAAGTTGGCCCCGTATAAAGTAAACGCCACTTTCTCGCCGCGCAGTGTCAGAGATGGTGCCTGTAGCAGCTGCTTTTCTCGTGTTGCTCGTGGGAGCTCCGGCCCTCGGGGCTGTCATTAAGGGCAACATACAAGTCCGTAAGTCTCTTCCAGAAGAAAATCTATTTGCCTACATTAATTAATCTTTTATTCGTACTTTATTTGAATATTTATTTTTTAATTTTATTTCATTGTCCGTTTTATTATTATTATTATTGAATTTTTATAGTTACGTTTATTAATGTTGTTTATTTTATTCTTAGTTTTTGCTCTAAAGTATAGAATTATTATTATTATTTAGTGTCCATCTTTTTATGCATTCTAAGCATTCCACAGAAACAGAATGCAAATGCAGATTATGTTTGACCTGTTTTCTCCAACTGTTACAGTTTTCGTTATATAAATTTAGTAATGTTTATGGCTTTTGCTGAAAAGTGGATGGATTCCAGCTTTAAAGTATACTAGATGAACTCCTAGTTGCTGTTAATTTTATTGATTATTGGTACTACTTTTTTTCTCGTGTTCTAGTTGATTGATGAGTTTGCATTTTTGTCGTTCTTATTCTCTGCTTAAATGCTTGTTGCTTACCTCTTGGATGTATTTATAATTTGTGCAATTATTTAGAGCCTATTTAGAAAATATCTTTTCTCGACAATGTTTTGTTTGTAAAACGGGGTTTACGTTGAGGACAAATAAATTAAATAACATTAATAATGATAACTAAAAAAATAAATAAATAAATAACATTGAAAATTTAACTTAAATGCATACTTAGCTCTTACAGACAACTTCAGAAACCCACCGTACAAGTTTTGAATGATAGCTTTTGCTTATCATAAGCACTACAAAAGCTAATATTTTTGCAAACTTTTTGCTACAGTTTTTGCAAATTTTATGCAATACAAACCGCACATAATGATAGCTTTTGATTATAAATTATAATTTTTCATCAATTTAGCTATCGCAAATAAAACAAACAAAATATTTTTAATAAAATCAGGAGATGTGTTATTTTACTAAACACTAAACTAAATTTTCAAAATTCATGAACAGAATATCAATATTTATTGAGCTCTACCAATAATTAGAACTTATTAATGTAAAAAATACCATCACATTTGCTGTGATATATTTTTATTTTAGCGCTATAAACATTTTTAAATCTGCTTGAATACATAATAGAAGGTTCCGAATATTACTTAGATAAATTTTTGGAAACCCCTTCTTCGTAATCGCCTATAAGGGGATTATATAACACTTTATAAGAACTATAACTTTATAGTTTATCTGATTTTTCAAACACAAATAAAACTTATGCATGTTTATGTTTAAAACATACGCTACACATAAGAGGTAAAGGTATAACAAAGTTTAAGATGCGATTATCATTGAAAGTGCATCAAAAATAGATTTTAACACAAAGAAAGAGAACTAGATTAAATTAATAAAACCCATAACTATAATAGTAACACTGTTAAGTAAATATACCGTATACCCTCAGAACTTTAAGATTCACTAGATTTGTTAGCTTTAAAACATACCTAAGTTAATTCATACCCAAGTCTCATAAACAGAGGCGGAGACAAATCTCTGTTTTGTCAGCTTTTCAGGAATCAGCATTTTTTTCATTTTTTTATTGACCTTGTCAGATTTTCAACTCCGCCTTGCAAAAATCAGATATATTACAACGCACATTAATGAGCGTAATATAGCGTCTGGCTCTGATGATCGAGGCAATTCCTTAGCCACCGATATTAAATGCTTAAGCCTTCTGAATCCTAACTCTTTAAACTGATGAATCTATTGCTACGGAGAAGATCTCCGTCTCAGAGAAAGTTTAGACTACTGTATTAAAGACAACACGAAATATCTGCTCTCGAGTCTGTAGAGGAAAGTTAAGAACCACATCTCACAGGCAAACGTTTACAAATAGATACAACATAATTTACGATCAAGCAAGTTTTTTTAAGTTTGAATTTATTTTCATGCAAATAATATTTAACTTTCACTTTACTATCTATGAACCAAAATAATGTGCCCTATCGATTTTAATATCATCATTAAATTTATATTATCATTCGATGATTTTAGATTTTGTCCTTAGTTTCAAACTGTTACGTATAAATGTCTCAATAAATACTTATTACTAAATATTGTCTACATAATACAGAATACCTATACAAATCGAAAAAGTACACCTTAACTGCTAATGTAGAAGTCAATTTGCTAACAAAAAGTCCTTGGCAACTTTTCTTCTGTGTAATTTTTACTTAATTACCATTTTACATGTTTATTTTTTATTATGATAATTACTTACTACATTCACGTGGAGACGTCTTCTCTCGATCATTAAATTACCTCTCAAGAAATTAAAACTATCGGAGTTAATAATTAGTTACTAAAATCGCTTTAGAAAAAGTAACGCTTCTTGAAATCTCGTGTTTAGTTAAGGGAGGAGGTGAAATAAGCTTACCTTGGTAGCATGTCATTGGCGTTCGAGTAGTCGGTAAGGAGCGGTCCGGTGTAGTGCTTAGGCCTCTTACAAATAAATGAGAGCGTTGCAAAGTGCATTAGCCTAACGCGCGATAGTAAATACCTAACAATAAATGGGGCGTACACAAGCAATCGCGCGTCTAGGAAATGTTACGTATTTTCCGGATTCTGGCTTTGAGGGTCGTTATACGTGCCCAACGAGAGTAAGTTCCACATGATTTTTTTTTTATCTATCCATAGTTGATTTTTCCAAGATTTCGGGTACAGAGCGTAAGCAAGACAGATTTGATTAAAACAACTAATTTGCTGACTAGAATATTTTGTATATAAAGTTTGTGTTAATAGCCACGTGAAGTCTCTTATCACATTTTCCTTTTTTGTCCTCCGTAAGAGTAATACCCTCCCCCCTTGCAGCAGACATGCGTACTTAGCAAATGTATTAAGCAAAATTAATAACAATTATAAATATCACCAATCAAAAATACCTAGGTGTCTAGGTTTTTGGTAACCTAGGTGTTACTACTTTGCACACCTAGGCAAAAAAGGTAAAACTATTTCTGAATATAAAAAACAATTTGTTTAATTGTTAAAAAAAGATTTAAAAATGTAATATCAACGGGGGATGTTTATTTCTTCGTCTTCCCTTCATAAAATTCGCTAAACAACATTAATACGTTTAATTTATTTTTACAGGTATTATCATTAGTAACCAATAGAAATAAGGTGTCAACATTAAACTTGCAACGACCAATTAAGTGGCAGGCCACTTGAGTTTTGCCCTAATCATGGTGCGGGCGATGCGGCTACTGTTTCCCACCCGCACAGTGTAAGACGCTCACTTTTAAAACACCACATTATATTTAAACCGAAAAAACGCAGCGTTTACCCGGCGCGAGGAAAACGCTACGTAGACCCGGGGAAAACGCTGCGTAGACCCGGGGTCTAACGCTCCCATGTGCAAGGGGCCTTGGAGCGCGTAACTGTGGTATTGTGGGACTTGATGGTTCGGACGGTTCGTTTCCAATAACTGCGGTTATGAGAAAATACAACTTTAAATAACAAATACACGTATATATCAGGTATTACGAATATAAACTGAATATTGTTTGTAAACTGAATAATAGTTGTAAACATTTGATTTTTAATCAAGGTTAATTTTTTATTCTGCCACCAGTTGAGAATATTCGTTAAGCCTAGTTTGGTCAGTCATGCGAGGCGTGAATAAAATAAAGTTTTTTGTTTTTATTTATATTTGACCCAGTACCAGGTATATATTTCTAAAGCACCTGTGCTGTGTTTATGTTATCGGACAACATACTGTAATATAATCCGTTTTTCTGGAATAATAATTCTTTTTCTTTTTCAATTAAAATTGTTAAGGAGGACGATTGTATTTAGTCCTTCAGATCTGAGGGTGGTTGTTTTTTTAGAAGATGTTGCCATCCAAAGTGTCCTATTAAGTAAATCAATATCCCGTGCCTAGTGTTTGTTGCGGACATACCAAGTTCCTTGAACCAAACTTTTTATATGCAAAAGTAATAGTTATATTTCTCTAAGCGAAGCTTTATTTTATCAAACGGTATGTGAGTTTATTTTGACATAAACTGTACGAATTTCTAAGGAAAATTGGGGTTTCCTGTAATATTTGTTTATTTCCAGTCATTTCTCCAATATTACGGCAGTTACTAAAATTTGTCGTAATTGAGTACTTTTATGAACAAAATGCAAATAAAATGTAATTTTGAGCCATTTTAATTTTTTGTTGAAAAAATTTTCCAAATTAAAAACCCTTGTACTTGTCTGAAATAACTCCGTAATTTGATTATCTTGATGTGTGTATTTAACAATATAGTTTCTAAATCGCTTTAATGCATTCAAAATTCTCATTCGGTGTTTGTTAGGTCACTGAACAGTTTGCAAATTACTGTATTTTGATTTTTTCAAATAATTGTGTGTAGTGCTTGAGTATCATTACAAGTTACTTCTCGGGTCATTCACGTAGAGTGTACGGTCCAGTACAGTGTACATCTCACATCAATATACATTTTGAAACCAAATCCCTAGTAAAACCCACCTAGCCACTCAACAGATCCTAACTCCCCCCTACAACCTTATAAATAAAAATAAACTTGTTTCTTCCACAACACCATCTCCAAAAGAACAAACACCCCCCTTTATGCTAGTTAAAAATGATTTAATATGTTTCCTCACTCGTAGAAAACTATACCTAAATAAAATCAACAATAAATTAAATTTTAAATTGGCCCCCCTTATGACCTTTGAAATAGGACCCAATAATATTACGAGGAACATAATAATTTTGCTAATTTAAATAAGTAGGCTATGCCCACAACCCATCTTCTTCAAGAGGGAATGACAGATGACGTCTCCCCTTTCTTCAAAATTGTGGCGAGGAAGAAAATAAGTCAAGGAAGTGAAGTAACTTTATTCATGTAACTTTAAACGTGGACCACTTTGAATTTAAGGAGTGGCTGTGCATTTTCAACTATCGTGCAGAACTGTTTTTCGGTCAGGTAGTTGTTTAAGTCGTATTGTGCCAGCGGGGGATAAATTTTAGTGTTACAACAGAAACAACATTAGCATGCTGCGAGTGCGGCTCATTGTTGACCTGTTGCCGCAAGAATAGCTAGTTAGGAGTGTGAGGCAATGATGATGTGAGAGAGCCGTGTTGTAGGACTTGGCTCAAAGACGTGCCTGAGGCACTAAGAAATGATTTGTTTTAAAATGTAGGTTCCCAGCAGTAGCTTAAAGAACCTACCGAGGAACCAATAAAGATAGATTTGTGTTACAACAAGAGTGATTTTTGGACAAACAGTAGAATTTTAGTTTATGAACATGGGTTAAGCAACTAACCAGATTGACACAACTTGTCATTCCTAGTCGCGCCATATTAATTTTTAAACTTTAAAATAAAATCTTAACTTTTACTATAGTACTTTTACGAATAAACTGCACTCAAGCAGTTCCCAGTTTAGCGTTTTTGGCCGAAATAGACCTTCCCATAGGTATAAACGAGAGTACAGTTCGGGGCACAGTGCTTGACGCCTGGTTAGCGTATGCTCTGGAATGACTTTTCGCCTCTATATGGCTTAGTACCGTTAGTGTTACAGAATACTTTTGTCAACAGAAACCAAAATTAAATAATTTAATGTTAAAATATTGGTTTTTGTTATTTTCGTTATTGTCTGCTTTTAATTATGAGAAGTTTGAGTTGGTTCTCGCCTTTCCCAGGCGTCAAGCACCGTGGCGCGAACTTTGTACCCTGTTGAGTGAAGTTGAGGAAATGTTATTCTCACTTTATAGAATGTATAATTCGGAATTGTCCAATTCAAAACAGATCTTTTAACTGTATATTGTGATGAAATTCCAGAAGTATTTTTATTTACATTATGCTTGGAACATATGTTCTTTTAGCGAATTTCCCCTATAGGGAAGAAGCTATTACCGTAGGTCTCATGGTAAGACTTAAGCCCGAGACCATGATAATTTTCGTTTTGAGGCATCCAGATGCCAAAAACACCATTCGTTCAAATTCATATATATGTATATATGTGTCCGTAGGCACGATAACTTTCGTAAAATGGTCTGATCTTGATGAAATTTGGTACAAACGTATAAGGCAGGATCTATTTTCATGAGTTCGAGAACCAGACAGGTCGCTCTATTTTAAAGGGGGTTTTGTACCACGAAAATTTGTTTTTGAACTTGTTACATGTAATTATTTTTAACCCAAACTTTTGTTAAGACCATTAAATTTAGCTTAAAAAAAAAAACAATTTGGTATTTTTATCATCGCTCTACGTAAATTGGTTACCAAAATATTAAAAGTGCTAAACAAAGTACGTTGTCCAATGTTGATCTTATGGAGAATAAGTAAAATTTTATATCTTGCTTATTAATGAACAAATATTAATGAAACTTGGTATGTGGCTTCATCTGGTTGTGGTCTATTCTTATTTGCAAGAAAATTTTTTACCGATACTTCCTGTGGCAGCAAACCTGGGTACTCAGCCCCCATGTTATTCTTATGGAGTATAAGTCAAATCTTATGTCTCCCTTAATTATGACATAAATTAATAAAATTTGGTATGTAATTTCACCTCTTGTTGAGTTATACGATACTTGCATAAAAACCCATTTGTTGTGCTCCTTGTTGCAGCAAACCTGCGTACTCATCCCCCATGTTATTCTTACGAAGAATAACTAAAATATGGTATACATCGCTTATTTATGAATGTAGATTGATGAATGAGGCTTCACCTAGTCGAGTTATATTGATATTTGAGCGAAAACCCATATTTTGCGTTCCTTTTGCAGCAAACCTGCTTACCCAGCCCCATGTTATTCTTATGGAGAATGATTCAAATGTTATATATCGCTTATTCATGAATGAATATAATATATAACTTGGTATGTGGCTTCACCTAGTTGAACTGTATTGATATTTGCATCAAAATTGTGTCAGCAAACCTACATACTCATCCCCAAATGTTATTCTTATGTAGAATAATTAAAATATCGCTTATTTGTTAATATATTTTTATGAAACTTGGTAAGCGGCTTTATGTAGTATTAAGACAAAAATGTGCATAGGAAATTCGCTGAGTACGCAGGTTTACTGCGACGGGGGTATTTGACTTCAAACAAACAGTTCACGTGAACGTAGTTAACTTGGCATTCCTATTGCGGAAATGTTAAGAATAGTTTTTAGGAAATAATCTAGTGAAACTTTACGGAATGGCTTTTCCAATTTTTCTATTTCTCGGAAAGTGAGTTTTAAATACGAAAAACTAATTTGCATCGTCTTTGTATACTTATTAAAAATATAACACATTAGTCAAGCACTCCCAAGTCCCTCTGGATCGGTTCCTTAGCTTTGAAAATGTCTTAACTGTTACAATTTATAATACTAGTTATCATAGAAGTGGCGATTGAACGCTTGCGACTGCCTGCACGCATTTGTATGTTTCAATTACCCTACAAGAGCCCGTGTTGAAACGGTGCGGCGGGCGGCGCCTGGGAAAATGGCTTACGTAGAGCCACCCATTATAAACTACACCAACGCTCCTTCAATATTTAGATGTTTCTTTGAAGGAAGATTCATCTTGTCCAATGGCGGACGAGAGGTCAAGGCTGGTCGCAACCGGTTGTGTTGCAACCAACAAAATATGGACTTGCCGACTTGCCGTTGTGTGTCAACGCTCTCGCTCGGGGACAAACTGGTTGTTGATGTGATGGAAGGTTTGTTTGCAAACACTTCAATGATCTTACACGAGCAACTTAATTGCTATACCCGTGTCAGTTTGTTAGTCAGAATGGGAATTTTATTCTTAATTTTAGGTCTTATAAATTATTTTCTTACGTTTATTAAACAGATCTTGCAAATATATTATTCGTGTGTCACTTATTGGAAGACGATGTTACAATAACCTTAATAAAGTAATCCTAGCAGTTTTATCTACTTGAGTCTGAGTGTGTTGCAGCGACCTTCACGGAGCCCTGCTACAGAAACACCCCTGAGTTCAACACCTGTGTCAAACGCGCCCTGCAAGGTCTCATCCCGAAATTGGCCAAAGGTGGGTAAACTCACCGCTACAAAACTCCATTTATTGATTATAATAAATAAGTCCTTCAGAAAACACAGTATGGCAAATACGAATATGTTAAGTATTCAAAGTTATAGTTATTCACCAGGGGTTATATATAATGGGCCAAACAGTTTTCAGTTTGGTCTACCAAATGTTTCATCCTATCTATGCATTGTTGGAGAGTGAAGACAAAACAATTCACGCACACAGGTGGCCAGCCTGTAGAGTGCGAATCTAACTAGTTTAAAACGGTATACCCACTAAAACCTCCTGTACCATTTTGTACTCTTGGAACCTTTATCGTCTTACACTAGACATAAGATAGACTTCCTGTTTTTAGAAGTTATAAGTCTGCTAGTTCCGTATAGATGGAAAAAATATATGCACAGTAAGCCCCAATGTGTACTGTGGACAATGTTTTAGAAGAAGAAAAGAGCGCTTAAAGGAAGGTATTAAGTCTTGTTTAATTTTCCAGTCGGGATCCCTCAATTGGAGTTAGAGAGTATCGACCCACTGAGAGTACCGCAGATGGTCATGTCCTACGACGCCAACACCATCGCCGGGAATGTGACCCTCAGAGACACCGTCACCCGAGGCATCGGGAAACTCAAGATCATGGAAGTCAGGTAAAGTGGTCTACAGGATAAATATATCGCATGGAGGTTGGCATTAGGTAAAGCAATATGAAGATGGCATAGACCGTGGGTAAACACACAAACACATTAGTTGTGACAAGCTATTCCTTGGTGTCTCTCCGATTATAGACCAATAAACGGAGGCCAACTAGCCAGGTCTGGGCCCCAGGCTAGGGAGACAGCCTGTGGTCCCTAGATTTACATGAACATGATCTTGTGTCCTTTTTCAATTAGCCTTGGAGGGCAGGCCAGAACAAAGTGCCTGTTAGAGGGCTGACGAGCCAAGATGGCCCTCCAAAGAGTTAATTGGCTGCTCCGTCCCACCTTACAAGTCCCTTTCCCACTGGAGGCATGCGCCAAATTTTCGTTGTGGAAGACGACTCTTCTGGTGATCCCTAATCCATATTCAACAGCAATCAGAGAAAACATTTCTCACCGCTGGCTAAACTAGAAGGTGTCAATATTAAGACCACAAAATACGTAATGATTATGTACAAAATAAGTTTGATGTTGAAATGTACGTCACAGTAATCTTGCGCACTCAGTGAATTTCCAAACTGAATGTTTGACAACTTTCTAAAAGTGTAGCCATAGTTAATGAATTACTATTGTATTAATGGTAGAAGTAATTTACCTAATAATAACAAGGTTAAATACACCAGAACTAGGTAAATGCGTAGTGTGGTTTTGAGACTTCTGGCTCATTTGACTGACAGCTTCCGGCCACGTGACTTTTCGTGACGTAGCTGTGACGTATTTGTGACGTGTTTGGTGAAGAAATTGTGACGTAACGGTGAGGTAGGTCAGTTCAAGGTCACGCTGAGGATGTTTTATAAAATAAATCTTGCCCAAGTTTGATTCGATAGTAGTGATTCGATTAAATAAATCGAATGAAACTATCGAACGAAACCTGTGCAAAATAGCGGTTTTAACTTATATTCTCTTTTTATTTATTTACAATATTATACGTAGAACAAAACATGTGCAAGATAGTAGATTTATTTCTAATTTTTCTTTATTTACAATAATGTACACATAGTCAATGATTGTTAGAGAACCACCGATTCTGTGGTGCCCAATGCTTCTATAGATGTGTAGGGTTCACGTTCTCCATAATAATACTTCATTCTCGGCGCGGGTGGAAGTGATGATGGTTGCTACGATAACGTCTCTGATTCCGTAGAGCTGCTTACATTGTACGAGGCGAAAGATTCATATTCTCCAAAACTATATCTCTTTCTCGGTGTAGGTTGAAGTGTAGTTGTGGATCCTCCCCATGGCTCTTGAGCTAAAGAGTTTGTTGCAGAAATATCCAATGTTACTTTGTACCCGTTTACAATCAAAACTTTCAAGTCATCGGAAAGAAGTTGTAAATCATGAACTGTAGAAATATGAACAGTATTGTAGTGGACACATTTAATTTTGAGAGCCATGATGTTACCTCGTGTACGGCTACTCGTGGAGTGTGCTACTCACCTCCTCACCTCCTCACCTTCCTTTTATACATAACCCACTCCACTTATCTTTCTCCCTCCACTTTTCTCACATCTACGTTATGAATATTTTCATCATGATATTTGTAGGAGTTCTGCATACAATGAAATTGCTTTACTTCAATCCACAAGCACTGTCCACAACAGTGTCTACAAGGTAAAAATAGTAAATCTTTTTCAGACGAAAAACATACTACACATTCGATTTCTTCGATCTTAATTCCTTCAATTGGTGTTTCTAAAGTTTTAACCGGATGAAGTTTATATATATTCCGATGGTTTTGTACAAACTCATTTCCTTTTTTAACTAACACATAAGGACACCAGCTAAACCATCGTGCATGTTCTTCCCATGGGTTATCCGTCACTTCCCAATCCAGCAATCCTCCTGCGCAATAGTAACAAATTGTCTTATCGTCTTGTCCCATGTAAAAGAAACCAGCATCTGCAAACTCCTTTCTAAAATTGTATAGACACGAGTCCTTTAATGTTTCATCACACGTGTCCAATCTCGATTGTAGCTGTGCATATTTTGGAAATTGAATTCTCTTCTTTACTATTAGATGTTCCATTCTGTTTTTGTAGATTATTAAAATATCGTATCAATGCAAGAGTCGGAGGTATACTGACGTTGAGTAAGCGTGTAGGAAAAGTACCTACCCTTCCCCCACCACACCAGTCCCCCAACCACAACGTTCCCCCACCAACTCATCAACAGTCAGTATGAAAGTGATAAACTTATAACAAATACGGCGCATTATATACGGCGAAAGTTCTGAATCTAGGTCAAGGTCACCAAAATACGTTTTTAAAAATAAAATATCAGTACTTGGAATTAATACCGATATTTTATCTTATTTTAATTATTTGCATTTCAAGTTTTACATTATATTGCTTAATCTAACAATAAGTTCCCGATGAGGTCAAATGCAGAGATAGCTCGGTAGAGTTGTTCCCGCTGACTCTGTGTGATACTATATACAAGGTTCCAGGTTCGATGTTGTGCAAATCTTCATTTTGAAGCAGGTGAACAATCTCTTGGGCAGGAACATTTGAAATTTTGCTTCATCCTACTGTGTATGAAGTATCGCTTAGAGATACTAGAGTAGCGTCTCCCACTGATGTTTCAATCTTCCTTATGCCGTGCACGATGTAGTGTTTGTTTTTCTCTGAAGTTTTTCTTGTTGATAGCCCTTGATTTTGATTGGGTGTTCAATTGATCAACCAATGTCTGCAGAAATTTCTGTGATGCCATCTTGATAAGTGTTCTCTCGTTGGAGTCTGGAGTAATACTGATGTTGGGTCTCCTTTCCTTACTGCCCCCGCTTTTATACCCTCCGCTCCCCCTCTACTTCCCCCTCCATTTCCCCCTCCACTTTCCATTGCACAAGGATGTAGAAAATCAGCTAAACGATAAGCGTTCTTTACAGCGCAATGAAAATTGCGTGTTTGTCATTCTTTGTTAAAATACAAATTTAATCCATTTCAAATTCGAAACACATCCATTTCAACATCTGTTACATATTTTGTAGTATAAAGCTTTAGCCAATTGCACTTTTCTAATCCTCTTGTATAAAGTCTTGTAAATTTACTGAAGTAGTGATACATAATGCTTTCCACTTATTCAAAACTTGTATAACCTTAATTCCAACCAATGTGATGCAAGTTTCTCGTCAACCACTTATTAGTTCTTTCGGATTTTGAGTTTAATTTGTTAGAAGGAAATGGAGGTTTGAATAAAAAAGTATATATGACATACGTTAGCAGGTCTAAGATGATTAGTTCTTTAACAATGTATCCATCATTGTTCCCACAAGAAGCTTGAAGTTCAATTATGCCAGACCTCACCTTTATTTGACTAGAACATATTACCTTTCTCTCCATCTCTAGGATGTCGAATGAACTGGTTTCCACGCCACAGTAGAGCTTTTATAGCTCAGGCCATACAGTTTTCAGCGCGATGGTGTATATTTAACGTGGGCACCGTTCCCGGTAGGCCTACCCCACGAACTTCTTTTAGTTTTTTAAACCGTTTCAGTAAAACGTTTTCTGTTTCTTCATTTTGTACAATTTCTTATTCTTCTTTAACCTTTTCTTCTTCTTCTTTAACCTTTTCTTCTTATTTAATCTTTTGTTCATTAACGTGTTTTCATACCCCTTTAGACATCTCGACATTTCAACCTCATAAGGTATTCGGTTAAAAATAGATCTATCTATTGGACCATAAAGAATTTGAGTATCGGGATGTTGTTCCATCGTATCTACCAAATAGTCTTTTACCACGGTGCTTGAAAATACAAGTTGTTTCATATACCTTGTTATAGACAAAGCTGCACAACTCAAAACTAGAATTCTTCCGGCGTCAGTTGAATTTTATCTTCATGATTTGTCAGGTCCACTTCCACTTCTGCACTGTTATTCTCCTCTACTACAGAGGTCATCTCGACTGTAATAGATGTTGTTTCAACCGCAAACATTGATCAACTGAACCCCTCCTGTAGTGTGCGCTATTTATACCCTTCCCCCTCCATAGGTCTACAGAACCATCTTTACAATACCTGTTAGAGGTGTATACGTTACAATTTTATCGTGAAGAATCAAGCAATATGCAGTTGTATTAGCAGGTATGTTCGATTCAAACTCCATTTCCAACTTAATATCCACACTTGATGACTTTACAGACTCATTTTGTTTAGAACAATCAATAACCACGATAGGAGCTTTTGAATTGAACTGCGTTGGTAATGGTAGCGGTGTGTTTGTTTTACCGTAGATGTTTGAAATCTAACGTACATATCGTACAGAATACTATATCGGTTTTTTTATGATATGTTTAAATTGTCATATGGAAAGAATTGAGAGTTGAGGTATAGTTTACAGTTCTTAAGTTTACAATTATAAAACGATGTTGGATCAGCTGTTATTTTACTTCTTCTATCTGTTTGTAATCCGAATATAAAGTACCTAGGTTTTTCCAAGTATGTTGAAGTATTTATAGTCTATGTATGTCGCTCCGTTTCATTTAGAATAGGATATTCGTGGTACTCCCAGCTTCTAAATGCCACGGTACGCCTTTATTTGTCTCAACAAGGAAATCCTGTGTTCATCTGCAAGTTTTAGGTGTGATACCCTCCAAACGATCTTATTTAAATCCAACTTTCAGTCCAGAGTGGTTTTAGTTGTAGTTCCTGGAGCTTGTAAGAAAGGTCGCTCGGTGTACAAAATTAATATTTAAAGTAAAGTTATAAAAATTGAGAGCACTTGGAAATAAAGAGAGGTTACTACTAATTACTTGATTGGAGAGTTTAGGATCAGAAATAATTTGATGCTACGTTTCTGATCAATAGCAAGTACAATATAAATCAAAATATACAGTTACAACAATTTTATAATTATGAACTCCTGTGAACGTTTTCAGAGATTATTTTATTGGTATTAGTATATTAAAATATATTTCCTTTACCAATGAATTAACTATTATAATTATTTTGTATACATATAAATAAAAGTT
Source organism: Allygus modestus (assembly GCA_963675035.1). Taxonomy (NCBI): domain Eukaryota; kingdom Metazoa; phylum Arthropoda; class Insecta; order Hemiptera; family Cicadellidae; genus Allygus; species Allygus modestus. Next base: position 132,132,085 of record OY776113.1, on the reverse strand, counting down.
GAATTCATCTTTAAAGTAAACTGTCTAATTAAAATGCAAATTAATGAATGTTTGCTTTTGAAACATTATTCTTATAATTATAAATTGTATTACACTTCTGTGATTTTAATATTACTTGAACAAACTATTTAAAATGTAATGCAAATCTAATAGAGTTGTTTCATATTTTCTGCATTGAGCTAAATCATTTAATTAATTTAAAAGGTTTAAAACATAACGTGATTACTAAATTCATCAGTTCATTGTTATATAAGGCGTTTGAATTAATTTAAAAGAATTACTTGAAATTTTGGGTTTATCCAGATTTTTCACTACACCGACACTTCACAAAATTTCGAATGGCCCATTTTGGCACAAGGCCATCACTCCCTCACTACTAGTCACTGAAATTTTCTAATTCATTGTTCTAGGATGATGTTGGAAGGCTAAATTAATTTTCTTAATCTTCCTTCAATCCCCTTCCACACCAAAGCTGTGGCTCGTTGTCATTAGCTGTCTAAGTATAATTTTTCATGGAGAGGAAGAAGGCTATTGGTTCAATATGATATGGGGAGGTTTTAAGTTGGAGTTAGTATTGTATCAGCATTTCTCATCAGTACTGTGCAATGAAGATGGATCTCCTGGTGATAGGGTTCAGGGTCAAAAGGGATAGGTTTACTGGCTCTATTGTCTGAGAAAGGAATTTGTTCTTAGAAAGGTTTAATGTCCGAGGAAGGAAAGATTCATTAGTTTGGTTAGAAATTGTAAGGGAAATCATTTTAGGAAATTCTCTTACACTCCCCAGGGACCGAAAAGAATTCGTCCCGAATTTTATTATTGTTGTTCTTCTCATTAGTGGAAAGTTGAAAATCATGAATGTGGGATGTCTGGGTTGAGGTTCTCGTAGGTGGTCTTGGAGTCCCTGCAGGTCGTCTTGGAGTTCTTGCAGGACGTCTTGGAGTTCTTGCAGAACGTCTTGGAGTTCTTGAAGGTCGTCTTGGAGTCCTTGCAGATTGTCTTGGAGTCCTTAGTAGGGATAAATGGACATTCCTGGCTCAGGAGGAGCCAGGAGGAGCGCCCCCCCCCCGAGGAGCCCCCCCCCCCGAGGAGCCCCCCCCCTAATTAGTATGCAAATTGTTTTTTTAATTACCCTAATTAATATGCAAATTTTTAATTACCCTAATTAATATGCAAATTTTTTTTTTAATTACCCTAATTAATATGCAAATTTTTTTTTTCATTTCAGGAGGAGCCCTCCCCCCCCGGTACATTAATCAGGAGGAGCCCCCCCCGACGACCCCCCCCCCCGAGGTCTCGTCTGTGACACTTTAAGGGGGGGGATATCGGTTACCATAGGTCGGATCTGAATTCTGATTGCAGATTCTTGTTCGTCTAGTCAAGCCGAGTCATTTGAGTACCCACATCGTACACTTTGGATGATGTTTACAAAAAAAGGGCCCGCACCGCACTTTTGACCTTTTTTTCTTTGCATTTTTGGAATCTCCTTGTCAAGACGAGTCATTTGAGTACCCACATCGACCACTTTGGGCTAACCTGATGATGACCTTGAACCTGACCCTCTTTTTTTTTAATGCATTTTCGGAATCCCCTCTTCAAGCCGAGTATTTTGAGTACCCACATGACGTACTTTTGATAATTAATACAAGAGTTGAGCAGGGTAACGCTACAACCAACAGAGCTAGCCCATCAACGCCTGCGGACAATAAAACTACCAGTGAATGCGAGTTTTGATGAGAATATAATTGCAATTCTTTGGGTTAGAGCACTTGAAGGGGGGTGTATCGATACACCCCCCTTCAAGTACTCTACACCAAGGCAGCTGTTCACACAACCGACCGACGCGGTCGGTCCTGTCTGGGATGCAGCTGCTGTAACTGGGTCCCCAGCAGGAGGAGCGCGCGACCCCAGCAGGAGCTGCGCCCGACCCCAGCAGGAGCTGCGCCCGACCCCAGCAGGAGGAGCAGGAGCTGCACCCTACCCCAGCAGGAGCTGCGTCCGACCCCAGCAGGAGGAGCGCGCGACCCCAGCAGGAGGAGCAGGAGCTGCGCCCGACCCCAGCAGGAGGAGCAGGAGCTGCACCCTACCCCAGCAGGAGCTGCGTCCGACCCCAGCAGGAGGAGCAGGAGCTGCGCCCGACCCCAGCAGGAGGAGCAGGAGCTGCACCCTACCCCAGCAGGAGCTGCGTCCGACCCCAGCAGGAGGAGCAGGAGCTGCGCCAGACCCCAGCAGGAGGAGCAGGAGCTGCGCCCGACCCCAGCAGGAGGAGCAGGAGCTGCGCCCGACCCCAGCAGGAGGAGCAGGAGCTGCACCCGACCCCAGCAGGAGCTGCGCCCTACCCCAGCAGGAGGAGCAGGAGCTGCACCCGACCCCAGCAGGAGGAGCAGGAGCTGCGCCCTACCCCAGCGGGTAATGCAGCAGCGGGCAATGGATCCACATGCCGTTGATTCCCCGTTGTTTGGAGTACAGAACGTCGTCAAGATCTTGGGTAGTTGAAAACATTTTTGGTTCATGAACGTACTTGAACCTTTTGACAATACGCCATAGCCTCTTCTTATGGAAATGCTTCAAGGTGCAATCATCGTCGTCTTTTCGGTTGTAGAATTCACCACCTTCAAAGTAATCATCTTCATCGTCAAACGGTCTCTTCTTATTATTGCTATTCATTGTCGTTTCCGCTGCAACACATACATCCTCCAACTCGACGACTGTGATGTCACAACCCCACCTGGGAATGCGGATGCTCTAATTGACTGATGGCGCCAGACCCTTGCAGGAACCCATAATTATAGACCACCCGCGTCGAATTCCGAGCAATAGAACAATAGAACAAAACATCAGCAAAAGGGGTTGTATCGATACACCCCCCTTCAAGTACTCTAATCTAAGGCAGGTGTTCACACAAAAAAAACCAACGCGTTGAGACCTGTCTGGGAATGCGGATGCTGTAATTGGATACCCGACAGGAGGGCGACCGACCCTTGCAGGAACCCATAATTATAGACCACCCGCGTCGAATTCCGAGCAATAAACCACCAGTTGTCAAACACCCACGGTTTCATTCTTGTTCTAGTCTCCAACAATTCCTGACGCATGGGGGAGCGAAAATCTCCCCCTAGTAATTAAATCAACAGAACACCAGTTGTCAAACACCCACGGTCTCATTCTTGTTCGGGAGTTTGAAGTGTGTAGTTGTGTAATAGTGTTGCTGTGTGACGTTCTGTCAGAGTGATCACCCGACGTTTTGACCTAACCTATAAAATGAACCACTTAACCGCCTATGTGTTTAATGATCAGCCTTTGTCTGTACTGTTTGACAGCAGCGATAATCCATGGTTCAAAGCTAAGGATGTAGCTACAATATTGGGCTACGCTAACCCTAAAGAAGCAATCAGAGTACATGTTAGAGAAAAATATCGCAAAACAATTCCTGAAGTATGGGGGAGCGAAAATCTCCCCCTAACCTATAACGAGAAACATTCAATCTTTCTTAACGAGCCGGGATTATATTCGTTACTTATGAAATCTAAAATGCCCATTGCCGAGAAGTTTCAAGATTGGATCTTTGAAGAAGTTTTGCCATCCATTAGAAAAAATGGACAGCACAGACTTATAAACGAGAACCAACGGCTGCTACAATCACTTACAAAGTCGCTAACAAATAACCGAAAGCTAGATCAAACAAATTCCGAGTTTAAAACTACAAATGATATATTGTGTATGAAAAACCAATCCATGAATCAAACGCTGATCGAACAGACACCTAAAGTGGCAGTGTTGCCTGAAGATGTAAATCTGAAGCATATATTTTGTGTGATGATTAGGGAAACCCTTCTAAAGCAGTACGGAGTTTGTGAATACAAGTGCATTCGAACACAGAAGAGGAATTTCAAACAAGCCTTGAAAAAAGCAAAGGAAGAAGGATTTACAATGTGCTATTGTAGAGAAAATGTCCCCAACGGCATAAACATAGTGAATAAGGCTAAGGAAGTGATGAAGAGTTACGGCATGCACATTGACTGCAGATACAACAACATCCTAACCTCGCACAATTTCATTAATATAGTTGAACATATCTTTGACAATGCATAGGTCTGCGCTTGTGGACTCGTTCCAGAACCTTCGACGCTAGTCAGGTAGTAACAGTCGATACGTGCTCCAAAGATGACCAGTGCGGATGACGCAAGAAAAGTAATCACCATATCAATGGCCAAAATACGTTATAAACGTAACAACATCCGAGAAAGGCTCGCAATCAAGTTAGTGTTGGATAGAGCGAGAGATGTGTTTGAGAGAAAATATCATATGAAACAGCATACTTATGAAGAAAACAAAAATATTGAATATCATGTGAAAGAATATAACTATGAAGAAAACAAAACAGACTGTTAAATTTAACGAGGAGCTAAATACACAGTACACTTATGAGCCCTGTGAGGATGTACAACAATTAACGTGGACTCAAATCGCAATAGATGAAATGAGATTCCGCAGACCGTTGGAACTAATGTTGGGTGAAAAAATCAAACATCTAACCTATTGCAACAAGATGTGTCACAGCGAGTGCATACAGTTTACTTCAAGGGTGAGCAGACGCACCACCAGTCCGTAGTACGGTTGAAGTCACACGGTAAGGACGTGAACATGGACGCTTACGCTTCTGCGGACGACTATATCAAATCGTTTATTCAGGAGATTGAGGTTATGAACAATAATGCTAGTGATCAGACATTGACATCACCTCAGGCGTCATCTGTAAAACCGATCACTGCCTGCAAGAGACGAAGGAGGCCAACTCCCATCGAAGTGGAAACGAAGAAACCAGGATGGGTACCAAAACCAACAGATGATTGTCCCATAGCGTCATGGATGGAGGATGGGAATACTTTTGCTGTTCAAAACCCGGGAAACAAAGGACAAATTTTATTGAAAATGGAAATGTACGATGGTACAGATATGGTGTTCATGTGCGGTTTATTTTTGGACAAAGATGGTGAAATGCACCAAAGTGTTAAACAAGTAGTTGATAAAGTGGAAAACATGTAGATCGATAAATCAACAGGAGTATCGAAAATTACAGGCTTAACTCAAACTGTTACACAACGCAGTGCAGTTTCGCAACCAACGTCGAAGAAGCGAGCTGTGAGGAAGAAACAACGAGTGTCGCCAGCAGTCAATTAGAGCATCCGCATTCCCAGACAGGAGGGCGACGCGTCGGGTTTTTGTGTGTGTGTGTGTGTGTGTGAACACCTGCGCCCGGCCAACTACTACTAGAGATGTCGAGCAGAAGCACTTTCATGTCAGAGTTTCCGAGCGTGAACGGCACTGCAGCAACCGTGGACCTGAGAGCTATCCTCAACAACTGCAAGTCTGACTCCCGCTCCTGGTGTAGACCAGGATAGCCGATCTCCGAGAGGAATGCGGCTATCTCATCACTGCGATGGAGCGAGCCACCACACCCTTTGGCGAGACGATCATCGTGATCCTGGAGGGGCAGGTCGGGGACAACTTCTTTCTACGAGTCTACCTGCCTAGGCGCTTCAACGAGGTCCTGAGCAACACCGACATCGAGCGCTACAACGGCGGGTTTGGAGAACGCCATCGCTTGGTGAAGCGCAGCCCGAGGGGTGCCAATAGCAGATTCACACCTTTGGAGTTTATGTAAAGCAAAACTTGAAGATTATGTAAACACATTTGTAAATTAGTGTTCGTAGTCAATACTTATAGCCACGTTCAGAACATAACCACTGTGTTATTTATTTCACTTAACCCCAAAAATGTCCTTTAGTAGTAAGTTTAAGAGCGTGAGTATGGTAACTGTGAGGTGTTTAGCTCATCAGCGTCATCATCAGAATCATCGATATTTGTACATAGATGTAACCAACCGCGTAATGCTATACAATTGGTTAGAGCGCATCGTGTGTGAGCTGTCTTGTGATGGTGACATCGCACTGCGTTTGTTGATAGTAGACTGTTGATTGACGATAGTGATCCGCAACCAATATTGCTGATATCAATGACATTAGTAGTACAGTGATCCGTGATGAAATTGCATCGTACAAACTCTATTTTCTCAGTACCTTTGACATAGACAATCGGTCGTTTGACGATACATGCACGTAACTTTTCCTCTAGCTCATGATACCAGATATCACCTTGAGCCCATTCCAATCCGTGACAGTGTTTTGTGAGCCAATAGCGTTCACGTAGTTTCTCTTGTGATAGGAAATCTCGACTGAATGGTGATTTGGCGATATGATGCATTAGCAGTGTTCCACTGGCCAATTCCAAGTCACACACTTCCTTCAGAATATAATCGCTATTGCTGTCCTTGAAACATTGAAAATCCAAAATAATGGGAGATGCTACATTTTTACGAGGTACTCTGCGTAAACAATCCATCTTGTATGAGTGTTGGTTGCCGACTGATTATGATTTAACCGACAAAGTCCACATTTAGATCGCGATGTTGATTAATTTAGATGACGTTGGTAAATCCGCATATACCAAACAGTTGCCAATCTCTGTGAGTGCAGGCATGCATTATACCACATCGATATCGATAGTAGCAACAGTAGTACTAGTAGTAGTAGTGGTCATCGACACATCGATCACTCTTCTTTATTCTTCCGCAATGTGCATTATCTTGTACGTGACAACTGGTACTAACAGCGATCTTCATCGCCTATGTATTTAATAACCAGATAGGAGCTGCTCTGTATGACAGTAGTAACAACCCTAGGTTCATAGTTACAGAGGTTGCTCAAATCTTGAGCTGCGTTAATCATAAAAAAAGCACTTCTAGCACAAGTTAGTGAACAATACAAGTCAACAAACTTAGAAACGAGTTTCCCCTTTCAACATCAGTTACAATTGTAGACGTAATCTCATTTCATCTGTTGTGATTTAAGTCCACGTTAACCGTTGTACATCCTCACGCGGCTCGTAAGTGTAATGAGTATTTAGTATGACAATAAACTTCTCGAATGTTAGTACGTTAAATCGTAGCTTGTTCATTGACGCATCGATCCCTATTCTTGTTTCAGTCTCAATATGCATTATGGCGTACGTGCCAGATGGTACTAACAACGCTTGAAATAAACTGCACACATGTGTTGCGATACATCCAAACACAACAAGTTAGATGCATCATTCTAACATTCAGCATCAATTGAAATGTTATGCGTGGTATCATTTCATCTGGTGTAATTTGAGGGAATAACTCGACTACGAACCTTTATCGTATGTTAGTTCATTAACAACGTAACTTGTACATTGACGCATCGATCACTTTTCATGCTTAAGTCACAATGTGCATTATGTTGTATGTGACGACTGGTAATAGCAATGCTTGAAGTAAACTGAGCACATGTGTTGCGATACGTCTTGTCACAGCAGGTTATATTGCTCATTTCCCCATTCAACATCAATTACAATTGTATGCGTACCCCTCATTTCATCAGTTGTAATTCAAGTCCGCGTTAACTGTTGTACATCCTCACGCGGTTCGTAAGTGTAACGAGTATTTAGTTTTACATTAAACTTCTCGTATGTCAATCCCAAGTATTCGGTGTTTCAAGAAGTTTGCCTTTCCCTCAAGAATTGTCACTAGCATTATAACATACGCGTTTAATAACCAGATCGCACTTGTAATATTTTTGTATATCGATAAAAATTCCAAGTAATCGAGGTTTGAAGAAGTTCGCACATTGATAAAAAAAAAATCCAAGTAAACGATGTTTGAAGACGTTTGAGTTTTCACTATCACACAAGTTCCAATCTTGAGTAATGTCAACCCAAGAAAATGAAAGCTAACAGCATCACGTAGTTGTGTTAAGTTGCGATAGGTATAGTTAGGTTTATTAAGACTGTGTCCAGTTAGAAAGGGGAAACATGGAGAGACTTATCTCATCGTTAGGTTACGATATCCAGTGTAAAGTTAGGTCCCTGCATAGAAATAGGAAACGTAGGCAGTTGTATCTCATCCTTAGGTTATGTTATGCTCTGTTAAGTTAAGTTTGTGCTTATAGATAGGAAATATTGTCAGGAGTATCTCGTCGTTAGGTTAAGTCATGCTCTGTTAAGTTAGGTTTGTTGTTGATTATAAAAAAAAAATCTGTGCCTTAATGTCGGCGCGCGCATTATGATTATACCCATTTAAATTGCGCGCGCCGACATTAAGGCACAGATTTTTTTTTTATAATCAACAACAAACCTAACTTAACAGAGCATGACTTAACCTAACGACGAGATACTCCTGACAATATTTCCTATCTATAAGCACAAACTTAACTTAACAGAGCATAACATAACCTAAGGATGAGATACAACTGCCTACGTTTCCTATTTCTATGCAGGGACCTAACTTTACACTGGATATCGTAACCTAACGATGAGATAAGTCTCTCCATGTTTCCCCTTTCTAACTGGACACAGTCTTAATAAACCTAACTATACCTATCGCAACTTAACACAACTACGTGATGCTGTTAGCTTTCATTTTCTTGGGTTGACATTACTCAAGATTGGAACTTGTGTGATGGTGAAAACTCAAACGTCTTCAAACATCGTTTACTTGGATTTTTTTTTTATCAATGTGCGAACTTCTTCAAACCTCGATTACTTGGAATTTTTATCGATATACAAAAATATTACAAGTGCGATCTGGTTATTAAACGCGTATGTTATAATGCTAGTGACAATTCTTGAGGGAAAGGCAAACTTCTTGAAACACCGAATACTTGGGATTGACATACGAGAAGTTTAATGTAAAACTAAATACTCGTTACACTTACGAACCGCGTGAGGATGTACAACAGTTAACGCGGACTTGAATTACAACTGATGAAATGAGATTACGCATACAATTGTAATTGATGTTGAATGGGGAAATGAGCAATATAACCTGCTGTGACAAGACGTATCGCAACACATGTGCTCAGTTTACTTCAAGCATTGCTATTACCAGTCGTCAAATACAACATAATGCACATTGTGACTTAAGCATGAAAAGTGATCGATGCGTCAATGTACAAGTTACGTTGTTAATGAACTAACATACGATAAAGGTTCGTAGTCGAGTTATTCCCTCAAATTACACCAGATGAAATGATACCACGCATAACATTTCAATTGATGCTGAATGTTAGAATGATGCATCTAACTTGTTGTGTTTGGATGTATCGCAACACATGTGTGCAGTTTATTTCAAGCGTTGTTAGTACCATCTGGCACGTACGCCATAATGCATATTGAGACTGAAACAAGAATAGGGATCGATGCGTCAATGAACAAGCTACGATTTAACGTACTAACATTCGAGAAGTTTATTGTCATACTAAATACTCATTACACTTACGAGCCGCGTGAGGATGTACAACGGTTAGCGTGGACTTAAATCACAACAGATGAAATGAGATTACGTCTACAATTGTAATTGATGTTGAATGTGAGAATGTGAAATCTAACCTGCTGTGACAAGACGTATCACAACGAATGTGCACAGTTTACTTTAAACGCTGTTATTACCAATCGTCCCGTACGCCATAATGCACATCGTGACTTAAGCAAGAAAAGTGATCGTCGTGTTAATGTACAAGTTATTTTGTTAACGAACTAACATACGATAAAGGCTCGAAGTCAAGTTATTCAGGCAACACTGCTTCTTTAGAGGTCTGTTCAGACAAAATTTGAATCATGGTCTGGATCTCCTTACACAATATATATATATATATATATATATACATACATATAATTTTCTAGTTTTAAACTCCGAGGTAATTTGATCTAGTTTCTGTTATTTGTTAGTGGCTTTGTAAAGGATTGCAAAGACTGAAGTTTCTCGTTTCTAAGTTTGTTGACTTGTATTGTTCACTAACTTGTGCTAGAAGTGCTTTTTTTTATGATTAACGCAGCTCAAGATTTGAGCAACCTCTGTAACTATGAACCTAGGGTTGTTACTACTGTCATACAGAGCAGCTCCTATCTGGTTATTAAATACATAGGCGATGAAGATCGCTGTTAGTACCAGTTGTCACGTACAAGATAATGCACATTGCGGAAGAATAAAGAAGAGTGATCGATGTGTCGATGACCACTACTACTACTAGTACTACTGTTGCTACTATCGATATCGATGTGGTATAATGCATGCCTGCACTCACAGAGATTGGCAACTGTTTGGTATATGCGGATTTACCAACGTCATCTAAATTAATCAACATCGCGATCTAAATGTGGACTTTGTCGGTTAAATCATAATCAGTCGGCAACCAACACTCATACAAGATGGATTGTTTACGCAGAGTACCTCGTAAAAATGTAGCATCTCCCATTATTTTGGATTTTCAATGTTTCAAGGACAGCAATAGCGATTATATTCTGAAGGAAGTGTGTGACTTGGAATTGGCCAGTGGAACACTGCTAATGCATCATATCGCCAAATCACCATTCAGTCGAGATTTCCTATCACAAGAGAAACTACGTGAACGCTATTGGCTCACAAAACACTGTCACGGATTGGAATGGGCTCAAGGTGATATCTGGTATCATGAGCTAGAGGAAAAGTTACGTGCATGTATCGTCAAACGACCGATTGTCTATGTCAAAGGTACTGAGAAAATAGAGTTTGTACGATGCAATTTCATCACGGATCACTGTACTACTAATGTCATTGATATCAGCAATATTGGTTGCGGATCACTATCGTCAATCAACAGTCTACTATCAACAAACGCAGTGCGATGTCACCATCACAAGACAGCTCACACACGATGCGCTCTAACCAATTGTATAGCATTACGCGGTTGGTTACATCTATGTACAAATATCGATGATTCTGATGATGACGCTGATGAGCTAAACACCTCACAGTTACCATACTCACGCTCTTAAACTTACTACTAAAGGACATTTTTGGGGTTAAGTGAAATAAATAACACAGTGGTTATGTTCTGAACGTGGCTATAAGTATTGACTACGAACACTAATTTACAAATGTGTTTACATAATCTTCAAGTTTTGCTTTACATAAACTCCAAAGGTGTGAATCTGCTATTGGCACCCCTCGGGCTGCGCTTCACCAAGCGATGGCGTTCTCCAAACCCGCCGTTGTAGCGCTCGATGTCGGTGTTGCTCAGGACCTCGTTGAAGCGCCTAGGCAGGTAGACTCGTAGAAAGAAGTTGTCCCCGACCTGCCCCTCCAGGATCACGATGATCGTCTCGCCAAAGGGTGTGGTGGCTCGCTCCATCGCAGTGATGAGATAGCCGCATTCCTCTCGGAGATCGGCTATCCTGGTCTACACCAGGAGCGGGAGTCAGACTTGCAGTTGTTGAGGATAGCTCTCAGGTCCACGGTTGCTGCAGTGCCGTTCACGCTCGGAAACTCTGACATGAAAGTGCTTCTGCTCGACATCTCTAGTAGTAGTTGGCCGGGCGCAGGTGTTCACACACACACACACACACACAAACCCGACGCGTCGCCCTCCTGTCTGGGAATGCGGATGCTCTAATTGACTGCTGGCGACACTCGTTGTTTCTTCCTCACAGCTCGCTTCTTCGACGTTGGTTGCGAAACTGCACTGCGTTGTGTAACAGTTTGAGTTAAGCCTGTAATTTTCGATACTCCTGTTGATTTATCGATCTACATGTTTTCCACTTTATCAACTACTTGTTTAACACTTTGGTGCATTTCACCATCTTTGTCCAAAAATAAACCGCACATGAACACCATATCTGTACCATCGTACATTTCCATTTTCAATAAAATTTGTCCTTTGTTTCCCGGGTTTTGAACAGCAAAAGTATTCCCATCCTCCATCCATGACGCTATGGGACAATCATCTGTTGGTTTTGGTACCCATCCTGGTTTCTTCGTTTCCACTTCGATGGGAGTTGGCCTCCTTCGTCTCTTGCAGGCAGTGATCGGTTTTACAGATGACGCCTGAGGTGATGTCAATGTCTGATCACTAGCATTATTGTTCATAACCTCAATCTCCTGAATAAACGATTTGATATAGTCGTCCGCAGAAGCGTAAGCGTCCATGTTCACGTCCTTACCGTGTGACTTCAACCGTACTACGGACTGGTGGTGCGTCTGCTCACCCTTGAAGTAAACTGTATGCACTCGCTGTGACACATCTTGTTGCAATAGGTTAGATGTTTGATTTTTTCACCCAACATTAGTTCCAACGGTCTGCGGAATCTCATTTCATCTATTGCGATTTGAGTCCACGTTAATTGTTGTACATCCTCACAGGGCTCATAAGTGTACTGTGTATTTAGCTCCTCGTTAAATTTAACAGTCTGTTTTGTTTTCTTCATAGTTATATTCTTTCACATGATATTCAATATTTTTGTTTTCTTCATAAGTATGCTGTTTCATATGATATTTTCTCTCAAACACATCTCTCGCTCTGTCCAACACTAACTTGATTGCGAGCCTTTCTCGGATGTTGTTACGTTTATAACGTATTTTGGCCATTGATATGGTGATTACTTTTCTTGCGTCATCCGCACTGGTCATCTTTGGAGCACGTATCGACTGTTACTACCTGACTAGCGTCGAAGGTTCTGGAACGAGTCCACAAGCGCAGACCTATGCATTGTCAAAGATATGTTCAACTATATTAATGAAATTGTGCGAGGTTAGGATGTTGTTGTATCTGCAGTCAATGTGCATGCCGTAACTCTTCATCACTTCCTTAGCCTTATTCACTATGTTTATGCCGTTGGGGACATTTTCTCTACAATAGCACATTGTAAATCCTTCTTCCTTTGCTTTTTTCAAGGCTTGTTTGAAATTCCTCTTCTGTGTTCGAATGCACTTGTATTCACAAACTCCGTACTGCTTTAGAAGGGTTTCCCTAATCATCACACAAAATATATGCTTCAGATTTACATCTTCAGGCAACACTGCCACTTTAGGTGTCTGTTCGATCAGCGTTTGATTCATGGATTGGTTTTTCATACACAATATATCATTTGTAGTTTTAAACTCGGAATTTGTTTGATCTAGCTTTCGGTTATTTGTTAGCGACTTTGTAAGTGATTGTAGCAGCCGTTGGTTCTCGTTTATAAGTCTGTGCTGTCCATTTTTTCTAATGGATGGCAAAACTTCTTCAAAGATCCAATCTTGAAACTTCTCGGCAATGGGCATTTTAGATTTCATAAGTAACGAATATAATCCCGGCTCGTTAAGAAAGATTGAATGTTTCTCGTTATAGGTTAGGGGGAGATTTTCGCTCCCCCATACTTCAGGAATTGTTTTGCGATATTTTTCTCTAACATGTACTCTGATTGCTTCTTTAGGGTTAGCGTAGCCCAATATTGTAGCTACATCCTTAGCTTTGAACCATGGATTATCGCTGCTGTCAAACAGTACAGACAAAGGCTGATCATTAAACACATAGGCGGTTAAGTGGTTCATTTTATAGGTTAGGTCAAAACGTCGGGTGATCACTCTGACAGAACGTCACACAGCAACACTATTACACAACTACACACTTCAAACTCCCGAACAAGAATGAGACCGTGGGTGTTTGACAACTGGTGTTCTGTTGATTTAATTACTAGGGGGAGATTTTCGCTCCCCCATGCGTCAGGAATTGTTGGAGACTAGAACAAGAATGAAACCGTGGGTGTTTGACAACTGGTGATTTATTGCTCGGAATTCGACGCGGGTGGTCTATAATTATGGGTTCCTGCAAGGGTCGGTCGCCCTCCTGTCGGGTATCCAATTACAGCATCCGCATTCCCAGACAGGTCTCAACGCGTTGGTTTTTTTTGTGTGAACACCTGCCTTGGATTAGAGTACTTGAAGGGGGGTGTATCGATACAACCCCCTTTGCTGATGTTTTGTTCTATTGTTCTATTGCTCGGAATTCGACGCGGGTGGTCTATAATTATGGGTTCCTGCAAGGGTCTGGCGCCATCAGTCAATTAGAGCATCCGCATTCCCAGGTGGGATTGTGACATCACAGTCGTCGAGTTGGAGGATGTATGTGTTGCAGCGGAAACGACAATGAATAGCAATAATAAGAAGAGACCGTTTGACGATGAAGATGATTACTTTGAAGGTGGTGAATTCTACAACCGAAAAGACGACGATGATTGCACCTTGAAGCATTTCCATAAGAAGAGGCTATGGCGTATTGTCAAAAGGTTCAAGTACGTTCATGAACCAAAAATGTTTTCAACTACCCAAGATCTTGACGACGTTCTGTACTCCAAACAACGGGGAATCAACGGCATGTGGATCCATTGCCCGCTGCTGCATTACCCGCTGGGGTAGGGCGCAGCTCCTGCTCCTCCTGCTGGGGTCGGGTGCAGCTCCTGCTCCTCCTGCTGGGGTAGGGCGCAGCTCCTGCTGGGGTCGGGTGCAGCTCCTGCTCCTCCTGCTGGGGTCGGGCGCAGCTCCTGCTCCTCCTGCTGGGGTCGGGCGCAGCTCCTGCTCCTCCTGCTGGGGTCGGGCGCAGCTCCTGCTCCTCCTGCTGGGGTCGGACGCAGCTCCTGCTGGGGTAGGGTGCAGCTCCTGCTCCTCCTGCTGGGGTCGGGCGCAGCTCCTGCTCCTCCTGCTGGGGTCGGACGCAGCTCCTGCTGGGGTAGGGTGCAGCTCCTGCTCCTCCTGCTGGGGTAGGGCGCAGCTCCTGCTCCTCCTGCTGGGGTCGCGCGCTCCTCCTGCTGGGGTCGGGCACAGCTCCTGCTCCTCCTGCTGGGGTCGGGCGCAGCTCCTGCTCCTCCTGCTTGGGTTGGGTGCAGCTCCTGCTCCTCCTGCTGGGGTCGGACGCAGCTCCTGCTGGGGTAGGGTGCAGCTCCTGCTCCTCCTGCTGGGGTCGGGCGCAGCTCCTGCTGGGGTCGGGCGCAGCTCCTGCTGGGGTCGCGCGCTCCTCCTGCTGGGGACCCAGTTACAGCAGCTGCATCCCAGACAGGACCGACCGCGTCGGTCGGTTGTGTGAACAGCTGCCTTGGTGTAGAGTACTTGAAGGGGGGTGTATCGATACACCCCCCTTCAAGTGCTCTAACCCAAAGAATTGCAATTATATTCTCATCAAAATTCGCATTCACTGGTAGTTTTATTGTCCGCAGGCGTTGATGGGCTAGCTCTGTTGGTTGTAGCGTTACCCTGCTCAACTCTTGTATTAATTATCAAAAGTACGTCATGTGGGTACTCAAAATACTCGGCTTGAAGAGGGGATTCCGAAAATGCATTAAAAAAAAGAGGGTCAGGTTCAAGGTCATCATCAGGTTAGCCCAAAGTGGTCGATGTGGGTACTCAAATGACTCTTCTTGACAAGGAGATTCCAAAAATGCAAAGAAAAAAAAAGGTCAAAAGTGCGGTGCGGGCCCTTTTTTTGTAAACATCATCCAAAGTGTACGATGTGGGTACTCAAATGACTCGGCTTGACTAGACGAACAGGAATCTGCAATCAGAATTCAGATCCGACCTATGGTAACCGATATCCCCCCCCCTTAAAGTGTCACAGACGAGACCTCGGGGGGGGGGGTAAAGTGTCACAGACGAGACCTCGGGGGGGGGTCGTCGGGGGGGGGGGCTCCTCCTGATTAATGTACCGGGGGGGCTGGCTCCTCCTGAAATGAAAAAAAAAATTTGCATATTAATTAGGGTAATTAAAAAAAATTTGCATATTAATTAGGGTAATTAAAAATTTGCATATTAATTAGGGTAATTAAAAAAACAATTTGCATACTAATTAGGGGGGGGGGGCTCCTCGGGGGGGGGGCGCTCCTCCTGGCTCCTCCTGAGCCAGGAATGTCCATTTATCCCTACTGTCCTTGCAGGTCGTCTTGGAGTCCTTGCAGGTCGTCTTGGAGTCCTTGCAGGTTGTCTTGGAGTCCTTGCAGGTCGTCTTGGAGTTCTCGTAGATTGGGCTGCTCCGCTGATCCTTGTTGCTGTGTTGTGGGATTACTGCAGTCGGGATTACTTTGAAGAGAATGTTTTTTATAATAAGTTTTTGATTGAAATGATTTGCAGAAATGTTTTTGTTAGAATTAACCCATCATTTTATGAGTTTTTATGACTTAAATTAATATAGTACACTGAGTTCATATTTTTGTTTGAATTTAACATTGTAAACAATAATAAAAGGTGTATTTTACTAAATTGCTCTTAGTTAGTCTACCATATGTTGCTACTAAAATCTACAATAAACTAATACATCTAACAAATTTTCTTTATATATATATATATAAAGAAAATGTATAAATAAAATATATACATATAAAAATATAAATATATATATATGTAAAATATATATATATATATAAATATATATATATATATATATAAAGAAAATGTATTAGATGTATTAGTTTATTGCAGATTTTAGTAGGTCATACTAAAATCATCATATGATAAGATGATGACTTTTTTTATAAAGCTTAGTCTACCATATGTTGCTACTAAAATCTACAATAAACTAATACATCTAATACATTTTCTTTATATATATATATATATATGTGTATAAATAAAATGTATTAGTTTATTAGTGAATTTCCTTTATAAGTGAAAATACATTGTTAAGGGTGCGCCGTACCTCCCTTCCGCACGCTCAAGTAAGGGGTTTGCATCTCCCTCATTGTAGGCTAAATTGTTAACCAATTAAAAATAATATGATGTTATTTAATTCAATAAATGTTCATCTAGAGATCATACGATTTAAAAAATCGTGATTTTAATTCAAAATAAGTGGTAGGCCATTAGTAATGTTCTCAAATTAAGCGTTTTTCTAAAGATTCCTAACGTATGGAGAAAAATTATTTTTGAGAAAAGGAACCGTATGATCCCTAGATTGGAATCTGAAAAGTGTGAAACTGCAAATAGTTTGGTAGAAATCTGTAAAATAACAGTGCGATCGAGGAGAACAAAATGGCCTTCAAGCGTAAATATGCATGGCCCTGCTTGTTGGCGGTGCCGGCGCGGCGCTAAACAACAATGAATTCAATCTGGGTAGGGCGCACCCTTAAGATAGGGAGAAGGAGCGGTGCAAAGGTCCGCAGGATTCCTGTCCTATGATAATCATGTTATCAACATAACATACTATAAACAGGATTTGATAGATGACAGTTAATTCTACTCTTGCTCTTTATTAGAATTTCAAAATAATGTTTCTGTTGTAAGTTGTTGTAGTTTGAAAAAGCAAATTTTTTTAGATTTGAAAGGGCTTGTAAATGCTGTTGTAGTTTGAAAAAGCTAATTTTTGTACATTTGGAAGGACTCGTAAATGCAAAACTTAGTTAAATAAAATAAAAATGTAAAAACTAGTTTAAATAAAAAAACTAAGTAGTTTAAATAGTATCATTTGTAGAAAACATTCCCCTCTTTAATATTATACTTTAACTTTAATTAAAGGGTTTATGGAGCAGCTGTGAAGATGAATCCCGCAACCCCTTTCATAGCGCAGCGCGGAAGGGGTAGACCGGAGCCTTAAATCTAACATCTAACATCTAAAACCACGAACAAATGCTTTATCACCACGTGTTGATGTAACAGGTCTGTGGCCAACGACCCTACCCGTTTCCTGATGGATGTAGACTTCTACATTCCCAAGATGAGGACCGGAGGGCTGTACAGCATGCAGGGTCACGTGGGGGATATCCCCATCACAGGGGACGACAAGTACAACATCTCCATGGGTGCGTATGTGAGGTCTCGATGTGAGGTCGACTCACAGTTTCGTACTCCTTACAGACAGTACCGACCAGGGCAGTAACCACTGAGCTTTGTGTTATATCTGGAGTCACTACTCTCTGAGTAAATATTTCCCAAAAGCGTGCCATCTAGAACAGGATTTTGCTCTGTTGTGTTGTCACCATGGCACTAGCTGGACCAATCAAAATTCATTGGGTGGACGCTATCAACATTGAGAGTGAAACGAGTCGTCTGCTGTAGTGGCTGCTTTTATCAGTTAACTCATGGATTTGTATTTGATACTGGAACTATCCATCAGCTATTAATGTTATTTTGTTGATGTGTAAGTAACATAAATAATTAAATGAATCACGTTGTTCAGTGCCATTCACCAAACCACGAAACATGGCGATGTTATCTAAATCATTACTTAGCTTAAAGATGATTGGTTACTTTTTATTTCAAACATTTTGCAAGGTTTCAAAGTTAAGTTTTAACACTAGTAATGTGCAATTGTGTAATTGTGTAATTGTGTCTTGTAATGTGCTTTAAAACAATGATAATGGTTTTGAAAAGTCACTAAATTAATATTGTTTTAAACGGGGAATAAAATGACTGTACCACCAAAACGTCAAAAACTCCCACAATGCATCATTAAAAACACATTGACCAACATAACGACCAAAAACACAGTGGCACGCTTTTCTAATACAGAGTGGTGACTCCTGGTATAACATAGAGCTCATTGACAGTAATGAGTCCGATATA
Source organism: Allygus modestus (assembly GCA_963675035.1). NCBI lineage: Eukaryota > Metazoa > Arthropoda > Insecta > Hemiptera > Cicadellidae > Allygus > Allygus modestus. The sequence continues at coordinate 132,113,670 of OY776113.1, read as the reverse complement.
TGTGTTTCCCACATTTACTCTACACATACCTGGCCAAGTACAGGCAGGACCGACCACAAACGTTCTAGTAACTGTCCTGACTGTACTAGGAAAGGAAAATCTAAAAATGAGAGAAACAGTATGAAGCCTTCTGTGCTTTATCCTGTTAGTTAGCTCTACCGGTATAAACCGATTTAAAAATTGTTAATGATTTAAAGCCGTCAATTAACCCGTAAATATTAGAAATGATAATTCTGTTACTTGTAAAAACAGGTATTGACAAATTATGTCTTGGATATCCCTAGTCAGTAGGGATAATATCTGAATCGTAGTCACATAACAATTTATTAACGGTTTTATCAACCTCCCTAACGCTAATTTTTAAAAGCGACAACTTGAAACAAATTATATACTTTTATAGTCACGTTTTAATGACGCTTGCATATGTATTAATGTCGGTATAAACGTATTAGGCTAATGTCTGCTTTCAAAAATAGAACACTATTCCAAAATTATTCGTTTTAAATATTTTATTTTATTATTCCAACGGCAATATTCAATACAACGATGATCAAAGTGGCCAAATCAATACATGCACTTCATAAAAAATACAACATAATTCTAAACAGATAAAAGGTACTACAGGTTTTTCCAACAACATATGATTAGCTAAGTCTTTGCGATTTTGGCAAGTTTGCAAACTGCTCCGATCGGGGTCCAGTCAAAACTGGAACGAACCCCTTGTCTTAAGAAGGAAACGAACATTAGGTGACGATTTATATTGCTTCAAATAAGGCTATGGAAGGATCTCGTTACTATATTATCATACTATTTTAAAACCCTCAATTTTTTAACTTTTTTTAAATGTATGCCACAGTATTTGAGACAACGGTCTTTGAGAGGAGAACGGTACGGGACTCCTTCCTATAGCTTATTGTCCACTGTCACTCTTGTCCACTCTTGTATTGACCCGAGCTAATGGGGTATTTTCTTCAATGGGGTCGCATAGACGGGTTTCGATTTTTATGGGACTGATTTTTATCCTTCCTTTTGCAGATCAACTGGCTTGTGCTATGATTCTGCTACTGTTTCAGACGGAGTGAGCGGAACGTGGAAGCTGGTAGGGTCTCCGGTGGAGGAGGACGGCCAGGTCTTCATGAGGATCGACAAGTTCGAGGTCGCCCCACAGGTCCAAGGGCTCAAGGTCCATGCCAACAACCTGTTCAAGGGCAATCCGGAGCTTAGTAAGTTCAGTAGTTATACCGTGTAATACCAGCAGCGCGGCGCACGGCGCACACTGGTCAGAAACACACATTTAGCCGATCAAAATTACTTTTCATTATATACATGCGATTAAAAAGCAATTATAACTTTCGTCGTTTTGATTTATGATTGTACGACAATATTATTAATTTTACAGCAAATAGGATTGTCAGAGGTAGGGAAAATAAGAAATAGCTGATATTAGATTTAGCTGCTTTTATGGAAATCACACTCTAAGCTTTCATAGAAACATTATGTAACATAATATAAATTAAATCAATGGAAAATATTTGATAATAAAAAATTAAGCTCTCGGACCATCAAACTTATCTCTAACTCAAAACTCTTAAAAAAATCACAAATAAAACCATTTTTTTAATCAGTTTCATTTTCTTATTCATCAAAATCACTCAAGTCACTTCCAGAACTATCAGAATTCATATCCGGTGATTCTAAGAGGCCTATCACCTCCAGAGGTAGAGGTCCGTTTTTTTTTGGGTGGCACACGGATCATGCTATTGATCACAGGGTCTGAAGTCAAAAAGGCCATGTGAAACAAATCCTCCATGGTTAGCTTTCGAGACATTTTTCTTGTGTTGTCCCTCCGAAATCGTTTCAAGTCCTTATGTTTTGCCTCTTGGGCCTCTTCGGACATTTGTCCAATAGGCACAATCGATTTCTTTACTATGAGCTCTCCGTGAATCAATAATTTATGGAGGGTAGGTGGCATGTAGTACCAGTTGTACAGGCTTACATACAACTTTGCCGTCTCAAAACAGTACTTTCCGAATTTGGAGCTGTCAACCACTGGTAAGGGTTCTTAAAACTACTGAAATGCGCCAGATCAGGGTTTCATCGACACCTGTAATCTCTGAGGCTAACTTTGGGTCCTTGAAAAACCAGGAATGAAACAGGAAAAAGTTTACAAATAAATTCTTGATTAGCATTCTGCGTGTTGGTGCTAAAATGCAGTAGGAATAAAAATAAGACTACATAATGTATTTACATTTATAATATAATTACATAAAAGGCGGTAAATATATTTAAAAGATGTTACAATAAATGGCATGATTTATATTAATTTACCGTCTGCTATTTAATTACAGTATAGGTGTACATGTAATGAGTAGTGTTAAAAGACGTATTGTTATTTATCCTGCATAAAAGGCCATATTAAAACATGTTCATAGTAATTATGAGGTAAACCAAAATTGTAAAATCCAAATAAAATTAGGTTAGTTAAAATTTAATCGTATAGTAAATATATTTTTAATATTTTTACGAGTAAAAATGCTTTTTGACTTTGACTATGAAGTTATTTTTGGTATAAAATTGGCATATATTCTTAATTCTTCTGACTTGCTTTGAAGATTACAGTAAATTGTGAATATAAAATTAATTTTTAAGGGTTTTATTGAGCATTTACATAGTTTAAAAATAGGTTTAGAATTGACCGGTTAAAACGTTTTATTCAAATATAAAAAGATTTTGAAAATAATTTGTAAAAAATAGAGTTAATTATAGATTCTTTGTAGTATTATAGATTATAATCTATAATACTTCGAGTCGTGCTCCTATCTTGGAAACCCATTAGGGCTCCGCCCCAGTGGCCCTTAAAGTTACAATGTTATTTTTATGGGCAAGAGCTTTAATGGATCAGGTAATTACTTAAACAAATGCAATTTTAGCAGGTATTTTAATCAGCTGTGCGAAGCACGGGTATAAGTTAGTACATAATAATGGTTTTATGTTTTGAAAACCGTCAAACTAATGTCAGTAAACTAGTCTGATACATCCATTTACGTGTGTTGCAGGCGCAGTGACGGTCGCTTTCGTGAACCGCTTCTGGAGGGTGCTCTACGAGGAGATGCTGCCCTACACAGTAGAGACCTTCGACAAGGTTGGTCGGCAGCTCCTCAACAAGATCTTCCACAAGATCCCCTACGACCAACTCTTCCCACTGGCCCAACTGGAATAGACCAAACACAGGCATCGTAGCGTAGGGTAGAGCTGAGGGACGCAATGTACGAACGGTCTCGTTGGTGTAAAAGGCTTTTACCCCGTGCTGCTGTGCTGCGCTACACTGGCGCCACAGCCGCTTGAATCTTTCTAATCTTTACAGGACTCCAACCTTCAATAAAATTAAACTCTCCTAATGGGCCTAATATAAATCACGTTTACAACCAGCAAAACCAGTTTTTACAACAAATAAAATAAAGGTGAACTCGTAAAAATACTGTTAAACATGTTTAAAACAGGAGCAATTTAAAGGTTTTAAAAGGTTAATTTACTTTAGATTATTATTTATATATTTTTCTCAACAGCCTATATTTTAGGCTTATTAAAGGGGGTTTCTGATTAACTCATTGAGGTATTGTATTGGAATACTAAAAAACAATTAACAAACCACGTACGAGAGTGTTTTGGACAGTTTGGACAGTTTAAACGAAGTTGTCATCCTTCCATTTTAATAAACTGTCTACTTACCATATCTACAAGAGAAATAGCTTTAAGGTTATATTATTGTGTAACAGCAATAAAATTATTTTTTATTTTACATTTGAATTCAATTTATTTCAACATCCTTAATTTCATTTTTATGTGACTAATATCTTGCTGCTGACGTTGATCCAGTTTCTGCCAAGTTGACCCTAATCGAGATTATTTAGGGCACAAGAGAATTGCCCATGCGCAGCTTGCTTATTGCAACACCTGTTTTGATTTAGTTGACCTTGCCGCTTTAATATAGTGTCACCAATACGATGTATAAGTGAGAATTCCCCATTAGTTGATCATTGTTATGGTTTTAAATTGTTTATTTATTTTTCACAATTAGTGGTGAAGGTACTCTTAAAAATGATGGCTAAATCATCGGTTTTGGTCAAGTATTAATGAAAAAAATATATATAACAAATAATAAATCATATCTCAAATTTTATATTTGTATCTTGTCTATTGCATCTATTCTTTTTGTAAACACCCTGTCACTTTGTATATAATGTTATAACTCATGTTCTGAATAATCTCGTTGTATATTGTTGTGTTGTCTTCATTGAATTATTTGTTCACTGCTTGCGATTGTTCACTGTTAGACCTATACAGGGTGTCTCATCTAAGGGGTCTCAAACCGATTTCAGACGAACCAACTTACCTATAAGGATGAAATGAAATTATTTCTCACTAAATTGACCCCAATAAATAACATACACATATTTTTAGTTGTTTACGAATACAGGTGTTCCAAAAACCGAGGGTCACTAGTTCGAATCTCGGAATTTTCTAATATAAACGTATGTCAAGTTATATGCCATTTTAAAGCTCTACAACAGACTAACATTGTGGCGAAAACAGAACTCACTTATCTTTATTCGTTTCAAAATGGCGGCCATTTTCCTGAAAAATACTGACATTTACGGAATACCCTGTATATGCTAAACCACAATACATAGCTTTGTTCTGATTTACAATTCTTACTCGTATTAAATTCAGTGTTACGATGATATGCTACATGACAGTATTTAAAACATAATTAAAAAATACAAAACATACTATTTTTGAAAATGTTTATAAGCCCAAAACTCCAAAAAGTCGAATAGTAACGTATGTCAAAAAGTATATTATCATAAACTCTTAGAAATACTAGCAACTTTCTAATTCACACCAACCTCGTATCACTTTTAGTTTTTTAGCAATCAACAAAAATAATTATTTCTCCATATAAAATGCATGTAAGTTATAAATAACCCCTTTATAAAATAGCCCCGTAGTAGCAGACCTGCGTACTCAGCGAATTTTCAATGCATATACATGTATCAATGCCACATAAAGCCACATACCAAGTTTCATCAATATACATTTATAAATAAACTATTTATCACATTTTAAATTTGTCTCCATAAGAATAACATGGCGGTTGAGTATGCAGGTTTGCTGAATCAAGGAACACAAAAAATGGGGTTTTATACAAATATCAATATAAATCAACTAGGTAAAAGCTACATACCAAGTTTTATTAATTTTTGTTCAGAATTAAGGGTGATAACATTTGTCTTATTCTTCATTAGAATAACACGGGGCTGAGTAAGCAGGTTTGCTGCTACGGCAACTATCGGCAAAACAAAGTATAAAGCAATATACCAAGTTTTGTCAGGATAAGTTGATAAATAAGCGAGATATACAATTTTTCTTATTCTCCATAAGAATAACATTGGACAACGTACTGTGTTTAACACTTTCAATATCTCTGTAATAAATTGACGTAGAGAAATGATTAAAACACTAAATTGTTCGTCTTTTTAAGTCGCATCCAATGGTGAAAAGTAAAATTTGATTTACTGAAATATTATATGTAAAAAAAACAAAAAACCCATTTTTGGGATACAAAACCCCCCCCCAAAATACCCCTTTGGATAAAGCGATCTGGCTGGTTTTCGAAATTAAAGTCATAAATGTTGCTTTACATGTTTTTACCAAATGTTATCAAAATCGGACCATTTTTGCGAGAGTTATCGCACCCACGGACACACACACACACACACACACACACACACACACACACACACACACACACACACACACACACACACACACACACACACACACACATATGTATAAATAAAGTATATGTGTACTTTATACATATACAGTTTATATATACAGTTATTATATACTGTATATATACAGTTTTGAACGAATGGTGTTTTTGGCTTCTGGGGACCTCAAAACGAAAAGTTATCAAGGTCCCGGGCCTAGGTCTTACCATGCCGACTACGGTAATAGCTTCTTCCCTATAGGGGAAATTCGCTAAAAGGCCACAGAGTGCTTGTAGTGTTACACACATATAACATGTATTTTATTCGGGGGAATGATGATTTTAATTGGTTGCTAAAAAACCAAAAGAGATACGAGGTTGGTGCAAATTAGAAAGTTGCTAGGATTTCTAAGACCTTTAATTTGATATACTTTTTGACATAAGTTACTGTTTGACTTTTTGGAGTTTTGGGCATAGGTTAGGGTTCATTTACGCTACAGATCGTTGACACAACGAACCTCCTAAATATTTAATAAAATATATCATGGGTTCATTTACTCTACAGATCGTTGACACAATGACCCTTCTAAAATAACTAAACAGAAATAAAGGTTCATTTGCTCTACAGCTCGTTGGCACTATGACCCTATCTAAATAATAAAATAATAATTCAAGGTCCATTTACACTACAGATCGTTGAGTCAACGGCCTTAAAATGTAATATTTTAAATAAATATGAAATTAGGTCGTTGATACAACGAACAGTTTAGTTTAACATATTTGTTATTTCAACTTTAGGGCCGTTGGCACAACGAGCCATTTCATATATTTTATAGTGAAAATATAAAGAGTAGGTTCATTTACACTACAGATCATCGTTCTACATGGTGCGCAAAAAGTATCATTAAACGGAAGGCGCTCATCCATTCGCACTGACAACGCGGCCGACACGACGCGACGGACGAAATTAATTTGCGCATATTATTACTAAAAACCATACGCATATATTTATATAAATTCCTTTTAACAAATAAAAGTCAACTATTTTTAATGCAGTACAAAATATATTGCCGTAAAACAATGCTAATGCTAGAAGTTAATTTGATAGCACTATTATACTATATTTAATATTATAATTCAGAAGCTTTGACAAATTCTAACCATTATTAAAAGGTGAACCTTTAAAGTGAGAACTAAGACAAAAATATAAGGTAAGTAAAATGGAGTAAATTGAACCAAGTAAATATATTCAACGGAACTGCTGTATAAAACAACTAACTTACCACTGTAAAACACCGTGTTTTAATAGACGTTTATTTTGAAGACGTAGAAGCTTAAGGTATTGCCTAGGCGTATTTCGTCCAGGAAGTAATCGAATTCAACCTGTACGTTTTTAATGTTTGACTACATGTGTGTATGAACATGACAATAATAATTGGTACTGTCCTACAAGTAGTAGAATCATAAGGAGCTTTAATGCCACAGTACATATAATTTTAAATTTAAAATTAGCCTATGTATTACGGAAATTGATAATTTAATTGATAATTGTCCTCGGAAATGATAAGCGAGGAATTTGGCGTGACTGTAGTCCCTAGTTGGGTACTCCGTATGGAAGACAAACATTATTGGCCCGGTTTTTCCATTCCTGATATTGACACGGTCTTAACCGGTTGGCCATTTTAACTTAAAAGACTCCTAAATGTGTTTTAAAATATGTAAAAGGCCAATGTACCTTTCTCAATACAGTAATCGTTTTCTTTGTATATATTAGTTTTGATAATACGTATGATTGTAGCAATCCGATGGACCTTTGGTTCCATTTAAAATAAAACATTATTTTTGTAATTTGAAGTTTGGTTTTACAACGAGCGGTTACATAAATTTTCTTGTTGTAAGTAACTGATTCTTTCCACGTTTTGTGACTGGGCGTATCTGTGGGAGATTTCTTGCAGAACTGGTACAACTTAGACTACTTTATTTACCACATCGAATATACATTTTATATGATATGTATATACATTTTATGAGTTTGTTACTCTGCTGTTTTGAATACAAACAGAGAACAAAATTGATATTATATTATTATGTTAATTTAGTCTACAGTTTTGTTATACATTAAAAATTTGAGATTATATAACATACTCTTTAAAATAACCATAAAATAGTAGTTTTAATCACAAGGAGCAAATGTGGTTGTTTTTGGTGCGCAATCGCTCGGAAAACGGTTAAATACTAAAAACACACGTTTGCTCCATGTGATAAACAAATTTTTTTGTCATACTGCCCAAGTAAGCCTTTGATAGTTGAAAATGTGGATAAACAATTAGGTCATTTGTAACGTCTTGGTAGTTCAGATAGCTTAACTTTACAATATTTACATTTATTTTATTTACAAACAAATCGACTTACATTTTGTCCACCTGTTGGTTACCTTTGAAAAATACAAACGTAAAAATGAACAATAACAATCTTTTAGGTTAGCGCACTCAAAAAATCCACAGCTGATTTTTCGGTGCGCTATTGTAAGGTATCAGAAAAATTCGATTTTATGAATTAATTACAGACCCAAAAACAGCTGATTTTTGTGCAGTATGATACAAACCAATATTTATTGAGTTATTGATCAGATATTTGAAAGAAGATGGGTAAAAAAAACAGTTATGGGTTTATTCCTCTCCCAATAAGGCTCGGCCTTAAAGGCCTTCAACATTTCCATGTTAATTATACTAGACCGATTGAGCAAATATTGGTAGAAAGACAGCAGGCAATGAACTATAGTAAGAAACAGGCCTATACTTTCCATCCTGTATGCCCTCTGCTCCGTCGGCCTTACAGTTTAAATTTATTCATCAATGACGTTAGTAGTTAACTGAACCATTGAGCATACATTTGTTAGGAGAATAGTAAATACATCAGAAAATAACCTTTGCCTACTCATGGTCCAAAAATGATTTACAAAATGTTGGAATAACTATCGAATATATGGGTTAATAAATGTGTTCTAATCAGGCCTCATCCATGGAAAAATATAGTATTGTATAGAAAGATATTCGAAAATACTAACATCGGGGTTAAGTTTTGTAAATAACAATACCCCCGTCGCAGCAAACCTGCATACTCAGCGAATTTCTAATGCATGTATATGTGACTCACTACTACATAGAGCTATTTACCAAGTTTCACAAAAATACATCCATAAATAAGTGATACATAGCATTTTATTTATTCTCCATAAGAATAACATTAGGGTTGAGGACGCAGGTTTGCTGCAACGAGGAAGAAAAGTAATGTGTTTTTTGCAATTGTCAATACAACTGAACCAGGTAAAGCTACATACCAAGTTCTCTTAATGTAGGGTCATAATTAAGGGAGATATACAACTTTACTTAATCTCCATATGAATAACATGGGGGCCGAGTAAGCAGGTTTGCTGCTACGGGGACTATCAAGAAAAAACTTGTTTTTTGTGCTAATATCAATATGCCACCACTAGTTGAAGCCACATACCAAGTTTCATCAATATACATTCATAAATAATCGAGATATAGAATTTTATTTATTCTCCATAAGGATAACATTGGACAACATACTGTGTTTAGCACTTTAAATATCTCTGCAACGGTTGGACGTAGAACAACGATTAAAACGCCAAAATGTTTGTTTTGTTGAGCTAAACACATTAATAAACAGAAATGTGAAGTTTTTAGTAAAATTATCTGAGAAAAATCTAAAAACCTCTTTCCCTTATGATTAACATGGGACATGTTTTTTTGGATTTTCTCCACGACCACTTAACCTAGGTTAATGATTCAAGATACTAAATTATTTGTTTTTTTAAGCTCTATAGAATGGATATAACCAAAATTGAGTGTTTGTTACATTTTTGGGTCAAATTTGCAAAAAACCGATTTTTGGAAAATTGTAAACCCCCATAAAACCTCCTTCCCATAGTGCGATCGATCTGGTTTTCGAACTTACAGTCATAAATGCTACTCTCCACATTTGTGCCAAATTTCATCAAAGTCGGGTGTATTTTTCAAAAGTTATCGCGGTAACGGACACATATATATATAAATTTGAACGAATAGTGTTTTTGGCATCTGGGGACCTCAAAACGAAAAGTTATCATGGTCTCGGGCTTAAGTCTTACCATGCCACCTACGGTAATAGCTTCTTCCCTATAGGGGAAATTCGCTAAAATAAAAAAAAACTAACAGCTGTTCAAAAGCAACCATTCAATTGTAAAAATAACACTCACCTGGTAAAGTATCATGTGATTTTCTTGAGAATTGTGATTATTACCTATGCGTACATAACTTTAAATGTACATGATTAGGTTATGTATAAATTGCGAGAACCATTCAAACTAAAGATTGAACATAAAACAGGCATGCCCAAGTAATCGAGGAAATAAGCAAAGCAAATACGCTAGCCTTGGAGTGGAACCGTGAATATAAGTCTCTAGGCATTTTTTTAAAAACTAACTGGCTTTTCGAGCAAAGCTCGGTCCCCCAGGTGCTTTAAAAAATGTAACGATTTTCTCAAACATACCATTGTACAGTGATCGCGAGCGAAGCCGCGACGGGATACTAGTATTAACCATGTATACCATGTATCTTATAAAATAATAGCGTGTAGTGGCGAAGTGTAACCCTCTATTCAGAGCAAACTATTCAACGTAAAGAGGCCAGGGTTGTGTCAAAAAATGTCCCTTAGCCCAAGGACAGAATAGAGTTTTGATAATGGAACCAGAAGTAGATGATTTTCCTTTGATAAATCCTGGGTCTCAAAAAATATATGACAGCAGAACGGCATTCTAGTGGTTTACAGCTGGAATTGTAGTTTGATTTGCAATTTATGCAGTTGTTGTAGTTTTGTGTGAGCAGAATCAACAGTTTTTGGAAAAAATTACAGTAGTGACTATCCTTCCTAAAGTTCGATTTGTGTATCAGTATAAAAAAACCATGATTAAAGACACACAAAAATGTGACAAAACGTATATAGGAGGAGTTATGTTATGTTTATAATGAATAAAATGTGAATATACAAGTTAATGTAATTGATATAATTCAGTAACTATATTTTGGTTAAACATTTAAAGTCTAAAATTCCGATTTAGTTCTTTTATCTGAAAATTTTGTTTGATTTCACAGAGTATGCTTTATTTCATGAAATTTGATGAAAATATGGTAAGAAGTTTTAATAAAATTGATGAGAAAACTAAAGGAGTAATAGACCTATCCCACTATTAGCATTGAATACATAAATATTTATACTAGCTGTCACCATACCCGGTTTCGCCTGGGAATAAACATTATGGTGTGTGCTGTATTATGTGGTTACCCATGGAACTACTACGAATCATGATCAGCTGTTTTAAGTATAATAAGCTCAAACCATAAGAGCTTATAATAAAGTGAATGTCCATAAGAATAACATTATCTAGTGATTAAATTATCACAAGTAGATTTGGTGAGATCTTGCTGTATTTTAGGCCGAAAGACAAACCTCAGAATTTCATTAGCAAACGTTACCTCAAGATTTAATAAATTATTTATTTATAAACTTTGACTTTATAATAGACTATAACTTTTATAGACATCGAGAAGTAATAAATAACAAATTCTAAGATAAATAAGAAATTTAAATCATAGCCTTAGAGGTTGTGTCTATTATTCACCATCTTTAATTTAGAGCTTGTGAAGAACTACAACAGTGACATTAATTAACTAACTAGAGATCTTTAATTGGATATTTATTCAATTTGAAAATTATTTTTATTGGTTTTTAATTTAATTTTAGTTAATTTTTTAGTATTTTATTATATATTACTCAGAGATTTTTAGAGCTTGTCAGCTCGGTCAACCAATACCTTGAGATTAAAATATATACCTTTGTGTAAACAAACCAAAACCAACTAGGCCACTATTATTATATTTAAATCACCGACTGAAAAATTTATTTAATTGAAATCCAGCAAATTTGTAACATCAGTTTGTGATTCCCTTGAATCAGTTAATGAAAACCGAATACACATGTAAAGTCACAATAAAGTAAATCTGTTCATATAAATAGCTGATTTATTTAATTACTGTAGATAAGCTAAACATAAGGTAAACCAGCTGAATAAATAGGGACAGATAACGTAATTTAACAGTTTATCAGGTAATCTTATTAGCTTTATCTTATTAGCGTAATTTTCAAATAATCTCAGATTTATTTTGGAAGTTTAATTAAATAATATTATAATAATATTATTAAACCCTCTGGAATCCAAACAAACATCGGTATTTCGTGATGATTTTATTATTATTTATTATCTTATACTATTCAGATTATGGCGGGATAGTAGATTCTACCAAATATTATATGTGATTTGCAGGAGGGAATATCTGTTATTTGTTTAATTATGAGGATGTATTTAAAGAGATAAATATAAATGCAAAGGTTGTGTATGCATTTGTTTTTAAGGTATCTACAAAACGGATCTACAAATAACATAATCTGTTGAACAAAAGTATGACACGGCGCGGCAGAACACATCGTACAGCCGAAGTCGGTATAGGCTGCTAAATTAAACTCGTTACGTGTCAGTTATCTCAGGCTGTGTCTGTGTATAAACAGAGCATGAGATACGATTTTACTAATTAGCCTTTTTATAAATGTAATATATTTTTTTTAACCACAAATAAGTATTTTATTTACAATTACTTTATAACACATCGTGAAATTTTACGTAATCCAAATAAGTAACTTAATAAATAGTCCGTAAGTTAAGCTGTATTTAACTATGGTACAGTAAAAATTACAAAACTAAATGTGGACTTATTAGTTCCGATACCGTTTAAAAATTAGATAACTTCTTATATCTTATAAAATAAAAAAAATTCCATCAAAGGGAAACTAATTTACGCTACTGTTATTTAAAATGTTAAAATTAAATATATGTTTAAACTTATTTAACTATAAATTTAGCATTCACAAATTTATTTATTTTGCAAAATAGAACATTTTAAATTAATTTACTCCGCTAAACAACATCATTTACTGTTTCAATTGAATGAAATCATAAATACTGTAACGCTACATAATAGTAATTTTTTACTGAATTTTTAACAACTTTTAAAATGTAAGCTGAGAACGTTAAAACAGTTAATGGTTTATTTTAACTTTACCTATCGCTTTAAGTGGGGCTTTAAGAGCCACTGGGGCAAAGCCCAATGAAGATATATTAGTTTGTATAAGTGATCTAGACATAATAAGCTATCAATTAAAAAATTAATGATTAAAATAGGCCCAGTAGATCGGCCCGTTGGACTGGTCAAAGTTTTAATTATTTTGAAATATATATAGTGATATCCACTTTCACAAAACCCCGATTTTAGGGAACATATCCCCTAACTTTGCCTGCTGAGTTTCTACCAATTATTTGTTCCATTGGTCTATGATTAACATGGAAATTTTGAAGGTCATTAATAGGAACGAGTCTCATTGGAATTGAAATAAGCCCTTAACTGTTTTTGTGATGGACCTATCTTCTTCCAAATATTTACTCAATAACTCATTGAGTTTGTGCATGATGGGCTTAAAAACACATAACAAATTCAGCATTATAATCACAATGACTATCTAGATAAATTAAGCTTTAGATACCATGTTGCAAGGTCTTATGTGCTCCCAACCCAATGTTTAGTTGCCGCGCCTTGATTCTATATTGTTTAGTACACCGTTGTGAAGTAGTTAGTAAATCACGTGTTTTTCCATTCTGTGGTAAAAGATAAACGATCTGACTAAATGCTCATTAGAACAAACATGGTGCATTGTACGGTGAAATGTTGAGTAATCTGTACCCATAAACTCTTCTATGGGGCAGTGACGGACCAATGGGCATAATAACCCTAATGACGTACGTAATGATTTGCAGAAGCCTAGACGTTTCCTGCCCCACACGAAAATGGGCAACATATTTTATTTAATTAGGTTCAATATTTTTTTGAGAAACACTGAACAAATCTGTTTCATAAACGAACAGACAGGTGAACAAAATTTAAATATCTCCGCTGCATACAATATTTCACTGCTCAAAGCGATGTAGAACAAAAATTATTTTATTTATATAGATAAATACATTCCTTATGTGTAACATCTGTTATTGCCTGTCCATAATGTGTGAACAGCTACAATTCAAATCAAATTATTCCCCATGTTATTATTATGGGCAAAAAACTAACTGTGAGGTCAGTCCGTGCCCTTGAGATTAAAAATATCGAAAATTAAAAACCTTATTGCAAAACTACGAACTGAGACGAATTGTTTTGACACTTCAAACATTAAAATTGGCCAAGAAATAAGGGAGAAGTTGTGTTTACAAAAAACGGCTTAACGTATTATATACATGGATACTGGAAATTTACCGATCATACACATTTGTCATTTGACTTTCGTAATAAGTCGGCAAAGGGCAACGCTAAGCGCAAGCGTCACAAGGTAAAGCGCCTTCAGTTTGACAGATACTATTACCGCGCAGTGTAGTACGATGATCTGTAGAGTAAATGGACCGTTCATTTCAGTTTAAATTTAGTTCACATGAAATGGCTCGTTGTGTCAACGGTCTTATTTTATAAAATTATAAAAATATATCGATGAAGGTCCGTTGTCGCAACGAGCCTGTAGACGCTTTGGACCGTTTTGCTTATATTAAATGGGTTCATTGGCTCTATGACCCTCTTTAAAAATATAATAATAATATAAGGGGCCGTTGTATGAACGATCTGTAGAGTAAATGGACCTTCTTTTTTAAAATTAAATATAACGGAGGGTCATAGTATCAACGAGCTGTAGTGTAAATGGACCTCATATTAAATTAAATATTATTAAATAGGTCCGTTGTGCCAATGATCTGTAGAGTAAGTGAGCTGTCCCTATATAAACATTTTCAAAAATAGTATGTTTTGTATTTGTTAATTATGTTTTAAATACTGTCATGTAGCATATCAGGGTAACGCTGAGTTTAATATGAGTAAGAATTATGAATCAGAACAAAGCTATGTATTGTGGTTTAGCATATACAGGGGGTATTCCGTAAATGTCACTATTTTTCAAATAATGGCCGCCATTTTGAAACGAATAATGATAAGTGAGTTCTGTTTTCGCCAAAATAATAGTCTGTTGCAGAGCTTTAAAATGGTATATAACTTCACGTATGTTTATATTTGAAAATCCCGAGATTCGAACTAGTTACCCTCGGGTTTTAAAACAACCTGTATTTGTAAAAAACTAAAAATATGTGTATGTTATTCCTTGGGGTCGATTTAGTGGGAAAGAATTTTATTTCATCCTTCCTTTAAGTCAGTTGGTTCGTCTGCAATCGGTTTGAGACACCTTAGGTGAGACACCCTGTATAAAGTAGTGCACTGCTCTCAGCATAATTATTACATCTTGGAGCCATGAACTGGCATGTACTTGAAATTGTAAAAATTGCATAAATCTCGGTAATTCATCTTGTAAAATGGTGTATACCGTAAAAAATACAGAAATAAAGAAATGTGGGCTGCCGACAAAAAACACCCTGCAAAATAAAATATTGGGATAGGTTCCCTAAATTTCCAACACTTTGAGCCCTTCAGAGGAAACCCTTCCTCCAATCAAAAAGGAAAACAAATACTACTTTCATGGTAATTTATTTTAATATTTTTAACCTGCATTGATCAATGTATTGGCATTGATTTTTGTATTGGCTACTGTTTATATTTTTATGAAGAAAATAGCAGACAGTAAAATCTACGATAAATAAAAAAACTCATAACCAAAAGGTACGCACAATACATTTTTAAGGCATCACTTCTTAAAATATGTTGTCAACCACTATTGTCCGTCTAAGTGAGGCCCAAATCAGAGGTTCGCTCCTTTAAACTCTCCCACATGATGGTACTCGTATACAAAATGATAATTTTAATCTGATTTTAAAAAATCCTACGACTTTTAATTTGAATGCTCTTATTACTTTACAGTGTGTTTTGTTTGGTATTTTAGTTATTTTGATGAAAAAAATATTTCGCTGAAAATTGTCATACCTAGTCGTAGTTGTTACTTTTTTGCTCGTATTTAGGCTTATATACCTGTAGACTGTAGACCTAAACGTCGATATACTTGAAGACTGTAGACCTAAACGTCAACAATTTCGTTTGAGTGAAACCTCCCCCCCCTTCCTTAAGTTGTATACCGTATTTGTAAATATAATCTGCCATACGATGCAACGGAAACACCCGTATTAAAGCTGATTCCATTTTAAAGCTGATTCTAAATATTTGAATTCGGATGTGAAAAATAACAGTAAGCAGGCCATTAAATAGGAACATTATCTATTAACGGGCCTGTAATTGATGTGTGGTTAATTGATTAGCTCCTCAGTCAATCAGTGTCATGCCAGTTACAGTCAGTAATTAAAATCATAACACTAAAACACGCTTTATAATTATTACATCTTGGAGCCATGAACTGGCATGTACTTGAAATTGTAAAAATTGCATAAATCTCGGTAATTCATCTTGTAAAATGAAAAACTAAAAGCTAAAAGCTATTTACTGTCTTAAATCAGTTTGGGCCTAATCACACACATTGAACAAAATGGGTGAAACCTTAAGCCATGTGAAACATAAAGTCGCGTGAATCCTAAAATCATGTGAAACCAAATGTAGCGTGAAACCAAAAGTCAGTCTTTGTTACGGACTGCGCGTTCTATCCGACCATTTTTCCTAATTATTTTAAAATGGTAGATATTAATGCCCAGATATAGCATACAGCAAAATTGTTTAACTTTCTCTCCCTTCGCCCCTTGGCCTTCCGCCCTCTTGGCTTTCGAAGTCACCATCATGTTTTACATGGAAAGTTATTTCATCTGACGATTATTTAAACTGTCTTCTTCAACCGTTATAGAGTTCACCATGGTTTGTGGTACCTACCTACCACGGTTTTGTTCTCGGGTTACTTTTTTTACAGATTTTTGTGAGGTACGTTCTTGTGTCACAATGTAATAGTCTTAAGGAGGAATAATATGTATTAATTTAAATGTTACAACGTATCGGTACATGTTACCGGTATGTTCCATAATTGACATAAGGATTTTGGTAGATCGGATTTAAAACATATAAAACTTAATTTTATTGTAATAACAAAACTTAGGCCTATAACCATTATCCATTAATCTATTATGTATGTGAAAAAATGAATACATACGCGGGCTACAACATACCAGAGGTACACAAATAAAATAGACAAGCCGCAATTTAGAATTAAAGACTAAATCATTTTAAATCTTAAACAAAGAAACAAAGAAGTAAAGGCTAAAGTTTGAAATTGCAGTTTTTGAAGAAAGACGCATTTAGGATAACAAATATTGATACATTTTGGATGATTGAGGGCAATAAAATCAATTCTCCTATGATGTTTGAGGTAACAATCGATTTATTTCAAAACCCTCATAATCTTACTACCGAAATGAATAAACAACATGCTGTATTTACAATTTGTATGTTTACCAAGTTTAAATTATTAAACCTACTATTTGACGGCAGGACAATTTTAAAACGCGTAGTCCCAAAAATAAATATACAGTAGTCATAAATAATATTATTTCCCTTTTTTGGATGAAATTTCTAACGAAATTATTTAGGTATGCAGTTTTTTGTGGCGGCTGAATATTTATTCTGAACGAAAAAGAAGTGTAAGAACTCTTTCCATGAGTGCCCAAACGTAGTCATTACAAACTCTAAAAGATAAACAAATTCCCTTTTACTTACTAGTTTGCAATAACGTATTTTGTATAATAATTTATACTATATGTATACTGTAGTTCGTGAAGTGGGATGAATATGTTCCAAGAACCTCGGAGTGGTAGATGGGACACGGCGGGGTGACGCGTGTGACACGCAACGCGACACTGTGACATGACTGTGACACGGTGATACAGTGTGTCACACTGCGCCGTCAGTGAGCGAACAACTATATCCATATTGTCATTCTTGGATAAAACGCTTAGTCCTGTTTTGGTTTGGTTTGAAAAGCTCAACAATGTATTAATTTGCAATTCGTAAATTTGGGCACTGCCCGCGTAAACTATACAGTGTGAATATTATTGTATACTAAACCACTCTTACGAGAACAAATTCGTTGCGCTGTTCTCCTCTGAGCGTATGGAAGAGTATCTGTTTGGGATACATTGCAAATCAGTAGATTCAGACGTTACCAAATTCTAATAGTTGTTCTATATATTTTATTTGTAAACGTGTCTAATAATAAATTAAAGTCTTAGAGGGGTTTTACGAGTTAGAAAGTAAAGCTTTAGATTAATATATTCTTCCTTTTAGTGTCACACATGTTTACAAAAAGGTTTGATTGTGAATAAAACCAAATAATAATAATACAAATATGTAGCTAATCCAAATTCTAGCTGTGATTTCCATTGTTCAGATGATGTGCAAGAGCACCTGAAGTGCGGAACGTTTTCTCTCAGTTAAAAGGAAATGGTCAGACATCCTCTGGGGACTCATGTATGATGTTTGGTTGTATCGTTAACAGATTCAGCAGAATATAAAACACAACTTACCATACAAATTTCCTTTTCCTACTTTTTTTATTGAGATAGTTTAACAAATATTTTCGAAGGGTTTTATAATTTTAAAACTTGTGTTTTATCAAATATAAAGATACAATCAGAAGTGAATCGTTAACAATCAATGGCAAAGGTTTAATAGTCGGGTGATAAAACAATATCATCAAATGTAACAACTATTTTTGACATCGTGTTTACTTGATCTGTATATCTTGTAGCTTTTATTATTTTCACTACCAGCAGAATAGTTATCATCATATGTAATTAGGTGCTTTATTTTCAAAACAAATAATGTTAAAATTAGTTCTCCTTTAATATTACAATTTATTAATTTGAATGTATATACATCAACGGAATCGGAAAGTACTCACTTAGTACTAACCTTGAATGTGCAGAGATTACAAATATACACCCTCAATAGGCTTACGTATTTGTAAAACAGTTTACTACGTCCCTTAATACTATATTGTAAATTTAGTGTTTTTTTAATTTAGTAATTTTTGTGGATTGACACATAGTTAACCTGGAATAACCAGTTTGAAAATGTTTCAACAAAAATTCTGAA
Organism: Allygus modestus; assembly: GCA_963675035.1. Lineage (NCBI taxonomy): Eukaryota > Metazoa > Arthropoda > Insecta > Hemiptera > Cicadellidae > Allygus > Allygus modestus. The sequence goes on along the minus strand of OY776113.1, from coordinate 132,094,719 downwards.
CGTTAATATTTAGTATAGGTACGTCAACAATACGTTGACTTGTGTTTATTACTTTCTCCCCTTATACATAGTATATGGAGAAAGTATTGTTTTCGTCAAAATTTTCGAATTTGAGTTGTTAGTGGAAATATTTGTTTTGGTACTCCCTGAACCCAAAAAAGTGGTTTTTACGTGATGTCTGTCTGTGTGTGTGTGTGTGTGTGTCCGTGTGTGTGTGTGTGTGTGTGTGTGTGTGTGTGTGTGTGTGTGTGTGTGTGTGTGTGTGTGTGTGTGTGTGTGTGTGTGTGTGTGTGTGTGTGTGTGTGTGTGTGTGTGTGTGTGTGTGTGTGTGTGTGTGTGTGTGTGTGTGTGTGTGTGTGTGTGTGTGTGTGTGTGTGTGTGTGTGTGTGTGTGTGTGTGTGTGTGTGTGTGTCTGTGTGGATGTTTACAGAGCTAGAGCCCTAACCAATGGGCCGATTTTTATAAAATTTGGCATGTAGGTACTAATCCACGATATCTCCAGGTATTTTTTTCATTTTTTGAATTTTTGATTTTTAAGGGTAATTATCCCCCCAAAACCGCCAAAAAACATGAAAAATCCAAATTTCTCAAAAACGGCTCTAACGGTTTTGATTAAACTTTAGTCGTTTGTAGAACTTTAGTTTTCCAACAAAATGGCACCACCCGCATTCCTGTAAAAATTCGGGTTCAGAAATTACAGGACTTAAAACATCAAAAATTCAGTTTTTTGGATTTTTCATAAAAAGACATAACAATAAAAAAAATATTACTATTCACCATTAAAAAGAGCTCAAAAAACTAAATAATTTAGTATTTTTAATTACTATTCTACGATTGCTGGTTTCGGAGAAAATTGAAATTTTCATTTTGTGGTAAACGCAGTACGTTGTACACATGTTATTCTTATGGGGAATAAAAAATTACTATTTCTCTCTTATTTACTGATCAATTTCATTCAAACTTGATATGTTTGTCAAGTTAGTATTGACCAACAGAGGAAATTCGAAATATGTTGCCCCTTAATAACCCTGGGGGGGGAATAGGGGGCATTTCCCCTCTTAAAACCACGAGTGTATCTATGGATTCTGTAGTGCCTCCAAAGCAGGGATTTGGGTGGATATTCTTTAAAACAACTTGTTTACAAGATTTTCTGTACATTCGACCGTGCTTTGTATTCTATATTTAGTAAATAAAAAGTAATTTATTCATTAAAGTTGGGCTAAAAGGGAGAAAGTATGTGTCAGTTTCCTGATACCGTTTATTTTTAGTTTGGAACGGTGATTCTCAATAGTAGCATTGACTATAGATACTTCAGTATCTATAGTCAATGATAATAGCAAACATTTTCGTCTTTAAACGACCATTGCTTATTATTTATAATACTTAATTTAATGAACCGTGCTGTGATTATTAATAAAACAATGCATGGTTTGTCCGATATAGATTTACAAAAGTTTAACTAAAATATAAAAAAGTATTAAAATACCCCCATCGCAGCAAACCTGCGAACTCAGCAAATTTACAGTGCATAATATATGCCTTAGCATAAATCCGCATACCAAGTTTAATAGAAATATATTCACATATAAGCGATATACAGTATACAATTTGAATCGTTCTCCATAAGAATAACATTGATGATGAGTACGTAAATTTGCTGAAACAAGGAACACAATTGGTTTTTATGCAAATATAAATATAATTTAACTAGGCGAAGCCACATACGAAGTTTCATCAAAATTCAATCACAAATAAGCGCTGTATAACATTTTAATTATTCTCCATAAGAATAACAGGGGGCTGAGTAAGTAGGTTTGCTGCAACAAGGAACAAAAAATGGGTTTTAATCCAAATATCAGTATAACTCAACAATGTAAAGCCATATACCAAGTTTTATTAATTTATGTTCATAATTAAGGGAGTAATTACATTTTACTTACTCTCCATGAGAATAACATAGGGGCTGAGTACGCAGGTTCGCTGCTACAGGGATAATGAACAAAAAGTAAATTTTTTATGCAAATATCAATATACCAGTACTACGTGAAGCTACATATCAAGTTTCATCAATATACATTTATAAATAATCGAGATACTTTATGAATTTTATTTATAAAAAAACGAGATCGAGAATTTTATTTATTCTCCATAAGGATAACTAACATTGGACAACGTACTGTGTTTAGCACTTTGAATATCTCTGCAACGGTTGGACGTAGAATCACAATTTAAACACCAAATGATTGCTTTGTGGAGCTGAAGTGATTGGTAAAAGCAAATGTGAAGTTTACATAGAAATGAACTGAGGAAAAGCCAAAGACCTTTTTTCCTTAAGATTAACATGGGAGATTTTATGAGTAGGTTTTTTGGATTTTCTCCGCAACCACTTAACCTAGGTTAATAATTCAAAATATTATATTATTTGTTTTTTTAAGCTCTATAACATGGTCAAAACCAAAATTAAGTTTTTTAACAATTGTAGGGTGAAAAATGCAAAAAACTGATTTTTGGAAAATTTAAAACCCCCATAAACCCCCCTTCCCATGGTCCGATTTTTCTGGATTTCGAACTTAAGTCATGAATGTCACTATACACATTTGAGCCAAATTTCATCGAAATCGGACGTTTTTTACACAAGTTATCGCATTCACGGACACACACATATGTATATATACATAGATATATATATATATATATATATATATATATATATATATATATACATATATACATGCATACATATATACTATACAGGGTGTCACAAAAAAGTGTGATGGGCTATACAGGACCTAATTCTACATGCAAAAATAAGTCAAAAATGAAGAATAACATTTTTTGGATTTCGGCTTAGTTTAGCCGTAATCCGCCATTTTGTTTTTTTGGGAAAATATTTATTATTTCAAAAACCCAATGAGATATTTTTACGAAACTTGGCAAAAGTGTTTACACTAAAGTAAGTAACATTTGTAAAAATTTTTTTTTACCTTTCCAAATTTCAAAATGGCGGCCATTTGAATTTTTTTATGCCACATTTCATGAAAACCGGTACCTAAATCAAAATTTTTCAAGACACAAAATCTTTTGTATTTATTATAACAAATCCAACAAAACAAAAATGAATAAAATCGGTTCATAAATAAAGAAGCTGTGTTTATTTTAGTCATTTAGACTGAAATTACTTAATTACATTACATAAATTATTACATTACATTTAATAAATTTTAATATTAATAATAATCATTTGTTGTTTAAAACAATGGAATGAAGAGGATACACCACATGTAGGTAGGCAATCAATCTACTAATCAATCTTGATTAATTTTATTTCTCCTTTTTACTCAACATTAACAGCTGATATGCATTTAATCAGCTGTTATAACAAATCCATTGTTGACCTGCCACACATTATTGCTGTTTTGTTCACATCCAATTGCTGCTTAGACGTTTACGTAACTCAAGTTATCATGTTAACAGACATATATATATATATATATATATATATATATATATATATATATATATATATATATATAAATTTGACCGAATAGTGTTTTTGGCATCTGGGGACTTCAAAACAAAAAGTTATCATGGTCTCAGGCTTAAGTCTTACCATGAGACCTACGGTAATAGCTTCTTCCCTATAGGGGAAATTCGCCAAAAGACATAGGGCTGATTCAAGCTGATAAGGCATGTTCTTATTTCAAGCTGTAAGACAACACAAATTTCAATTCAATATGAAAGTTATTTTAGTACTTTGGGGTAGTGTATTTTGTATTTTATGTACCATACCGCATTCCTAAACACGTGCAATTTAAATCCTTCATAATGGGGTTTCCCTCCGAACTGAACATTCACTCATTACTTAAGCTCATAATAATGATAATAACAATAATATGCAATAATGCATAGTAATGCATTTATTTATATTTCAAACGTCAAGTGCCCACTCTACCATTTCGAAATCATGGTGCCCCTTCAACCCTGGTACATTTATTTCAGTGCTATGCTTCCCATGTATGAGACAAACTTATCGACGCTGTAAAAGGCTTGCACTCTTAAAGGCTTTTCCAGCCTTAAAACCGTGGGCTCAGGTACGTCTTTTACCGAGTTTGGCAGACTGTTGATCAAGGCAGACTTTACCTGGCTGTAAAGGCAGGCGTTAGTGCACTACCGATCTGTGCTCCCGTAAAGTAGTTTTCCTGCATCTGGTGTTTTAAGTGGGTATGTCTCGGCCCCTAGTCAGGGCACATTTAGACTTACAATACAGCGCCGTTTCTGTAATGTAGCCAATGCCAACAAATGCAGATTTTTGAACGCTGGCTTGCATGACTCTCCCTGGTTTTGCCATTGGAAAGAATCCTGATTCACGCACTAACTAACACTGAAATAAGTTATACATTTTTCATATAGTTATTTTAACTGTTCGAGATCAAATCCTTCACTTATGGTTTACCCAAAAGGTGTTTTCCTAGACAGCATTATTTGTGAACAGGGAACTCCTTCCATTGCACCACCCTCCCCCCAAAAATTCCAAAACAACCCCGTGATGGTGGTGGTAAAGGAATTTGTCAGTGTACTAATAATGGTCATATGATATTTTTAATTTTAAACTACCATAACACCACCTTAAAAACATGTTTATGGTACCTATAATATTTAAGTACGAAAAGTATCATCAAATTACTAATATTAATATTTTGTATGACCTTGCAGCCACTAGATACATATTATCGACTGTAATGGATCCAGGCATGAGGGAATTTTAAGCGTTAAGAGTTAAGGATTAAAACAACGAGGTTTAATTATTCGTTTTCGTCAACTTTCAAAATCACATGATTACTCACTCAAGCGATGCTGTTGTCGTATATGCAATATCGAGGAGCGGAGTAGCGGAGCGCATGGCGGGATGGAGACCACATAACAATCTGGACATGTGGCCCTGGGAGGCAATAATGATCTGTCATCACCAAGACGCGTTCATATCGCATTATATCTCGAGCTGGATTCTAAATCTAATGCATAATGACAGTAATGCTCAATTAAACTGTAGACCAAAGTGTTACAAACTGTTAAATGTGCGCAACGAATAAAAGCTCTCAAATTCATATTGACTTCTTTGAATAGGACATTTTTGTTTCCGATTTGTTTATATTCTTTTAGTATATATCTATCACAACCCACGTTACACTAGTTCACTACACCATGCCACCACACACCGTACACCACACACCGTACACCACACAATACTATACCGCACCAAAAAAAACATACAAAACCTTATACCACACCACACCACCTCACAACATATTTTACTGCACCACACTACACAACACCTTACACCACACCACGCCACAACACCTCATACCACACCACACAACCATACACTTTATCCCTTACCATCACACCACTCAACACCTTATACCATACCACATCACAATTAAGGTCATAAATAAAATAATCTTTTAAATCTCTTTATACAATTACTCACGGTACACAATATTTTGTATTATAATTTTTACTGATGTATTCGTTAAGAAATATGAACATCGAATCTCTGCTGTGTAGCCTGAAGTATTTTTTAGGCGTGAATAGGTCTGTCTGTAGCCAATTTATTTGAACTACATACATCCAAGTTTCAGCTCAGTCGGTTCAGGAATGTAACATTAAAATGGAAGAGACGTGACAAAAGACAAACAGACGGACACCACCATTCTTTAATAATATTAATTGTTGGTAAACGTGAAATCAGAACCATTCACAAGTTTATTTTAAAAAGGCTCCCCAAATAACATAATAAACAGTGGAAGTCGTATCAATTGATTCATGCCATGAAATCATTTTCTTATAAGTTTCTACCACTGATAAAAACAGTAAATCTAATTATGAGACAACGTATGAGTTCAACCGATATATATTTTCTAATTTTATTGGTATTATGGATACATTCACGATATTGCTGAGCACGTATATTTCAAATCCAAAGAGTATATAGCTTAAATAAACCAAATGAAGAAGTATGGTTAGAGCTTTAAACCTAAATTTCCCTATGAATGTGTTTTTGAAATCCACTTTTTGGAGGAGGCATGTTTCGTCTGACCCTCGCGTTTAATAGAATCTGGGGTTTTAAATTCATTTGTCACTTTTTAAATTATATAGACAAATTTTACATTAAAATTTAAATTAAAAAACACACAGTGAAAAATACAACATGAGTAGGGACTATTGGGCGGTTCTGGCTGTGACGGAGCGTGACAGGGCAAATTCCCCCCTACCGAGTCGCCCCTGGATTTTTTTTGAACTACCCTAATTAATATTTATAAATATAACCAGCCCCCCCAGGAGGTTTTCATCTCCACCATTTCCCCTCCATTTTTATTTATTTTATTTTTTTTACTCTTATTAATATTAATAAACCTAATTGCCCTAATTTATATTCATTGATCTAACTACTAATCATAAATGTAATTGATTAATCGATAATTAGATCAATTGTGCATAAATAAATGAAATTAGACAGGATTCACATAATAACCCTACAGGGAGCAACCCCTTGCCTTTGGGAGTGATTTATTATGTCTGCATTCACCAACAAAGGATTCTCCCCTCGCATTCCCAGACAGAGGGTGGTCTCTCTATCCCCACCATCACCTTCTCCCACCATTCTCTTGAGATTACACCGAACCAACGACGCATTCTTGCTCCCGCATTCACTGTTACAAGTCGATCAATTCCAAGCATCATGGAAACGAGTGCCCGAAGCTCCGGGACTGCATCAATATTTGTTACTAGATCAATCGAGTACAATCAAGATATTTTCCAACTTATCAATATTATTCAAGAATTAAAACGACAGGGGAAAAATCTACATCAAGATCAACGAAAAGACTAGAATTAATCCTAATGTAGAAATACATCAAGATTATGACACTATAGATTATGCAGACATCTTTGAATTCAACAGTCGACTTGAAAGCTTGATTCTGGAATGGAACTTTGTAACAAATATTGAAGTTTGATCTATTCCCTCAAGAACTTGGTTCACCTATTCAAGAACTGGAAGACGAGCTATACGCCAAACTATGGGGAATTAACAGCGTGTGGAATTATTTCCCGCTAGACAACTCGGAATGAGATTATTGGCAACGGGACATGGACTACAAAATAAATTTCTACCCCATAGAACAGGAACACCTTGAGGCCATTGAGTACGAGAAGAAATACATTATGCTTGTCCACATGTGGTGGAACCGGCGAACTGATGAACACACAACATTACAACATCACAACATTTTTCATCGATAAAAAATAAATATTTTCTTCACATTCACCTCCTCCTTCTTCACCGGATAAAAATCGGCTCTTTTTATATCCTATCACTCCTTTTCAGGACCACCTTAGCATTTCAAGTTAGGGCCCGGAAGTTAGGGCCCCATCTTCCCAATGGGGTAAAATATCTCAAGTTGCGATGGATGAAATGAGATTCCGCTGACCGTTGGAACTGATGTTGGAAGACAAAATGCATCTAGTCTGTTGCAGCAAGATTTGTCACAGCGAGTGCACACAGATTACTCCAAGGGTGAGCAGACACAACACCGGTCAGTAGTACGGTAGAAGTCGCACGGTAAGGACGTAAACATGGACGCTTACGCTTCTGCGGACGATTATTTCAAATCATTTATTGAGGAGATTGAGGTTATGAATAATAATGCTAGTGATCATTAATTGACGACAACAACCCCTCAGAAGTCATCTGTAAAACCACCCACTGCCATCAAGAGGCGAAAGAGACCAAGTACCATCGAAGTGGAAACCAAGATACCAGAATGGGTACCAAAACCAACAGATGATTGTCCTATAGTGTCATGGTTGGAGGATGATAATAAATTTGCTGTTCAAAACCCGGGAAACAAAGGACATGGTATGGTATAGATATGGTATACATGTACGGCTTATTTTTGGACAAAGATAGTGAAATGTATGAAAGTGTTAAACAATTAGTTGATAAAGAGGAAAATATGTGGATTAATAAATCAACAGGAGTACCAAAAATACAGGATTAACTCAAACTGTTACTGTTTGGAACAATAAAAACAGCCCTGGTTATTTTATATAATCCTTGAAATATAATGTTGAATATTTATTAGTCAGGCTGTGGGCCCTAAAAAAATAATCATGTGTTATGATAGAAATGTTTACATGTAAAAATTTATAATGGCTTTATGATGGAAACTGTATTGGTATTAAATAAAGTATTCCACTGTGTATATCATGATTGCGTACTGATTTCACATATTTTATGACTGGTTATGGGCCCAGCGCATTTGAAAGCAGATTAGTTACTCGGTATCAGGTTTTTTGTTTTGATTTTGATCTCGTCGAACCAACGTTCACGTGAATCATTTTACCGAGATGGATACCAGTACAGTAATGAAATTAGTGGATGCAGGCAACTGGAATCGTTGGAAATTTCAAGTGAAAGTGTCACTGAAGGCTAAGGGATATTTTTAAATAGCAGATGACACAAAAGTAAAGCCGATTCCGGGAAGTAACAATTACGAAAATAATTTACAAAGTTCGATGGAAAAAGATTGTAAGGCCTAGGAAATTATAGTTCCACGTCTTGGAGATGGTCCCATGTCTCACGTCTTGAGCTGTGAAACTGCTTCAGAAATCTGGTCAAAGTTGAATACAGTTTATGAGAATAAGAGGGAGATAAGTCTTCATCTATTGCAACAACAGTTTTTCAACTTGAAGTTCAGTATTGGAGATAATGTAAGTGATTTCTTATCAAGATTGGAAGAGATTGTCACAAGGATGGGACACTGTGGAGAAAAGGTGTCTGAAAAGATGATAATGACGAAGATACTAATGTCTCTAAAAACATCATTCAGCCATTTTATTAGCGCTTGGGAATCGGTACCAGTTGAGGTGCAAACAAATGAAAAACTGACAGGGCGCCTTCTAGTAGAAGAGGAGCGACTGAGGAACGGGTCATCTTCATCTTCAGAATAAGGGTCAGCATTAGTAGCAATATCAAACAGAAAGCTCAATTGCTACAACTGCGAAGCAGCGGGACATATAAAAGCAAACTGTAAAAAGGTTCAACAACCCTCTGCACCTCAGGTACGTTGCCATTATTGCAATAAATTAGGGCATTTTAAAAGGGATTGTTTCAAATTCAAGCAGTCCTTAAAAAGTAAAGGTAGGTCAGGGAATAACTTAAGAGGAAAGGAGGAAACTTCCTTGATAACAACAGCATTTATTAGTGACTATTGCAATAATAAAGACACATGTTGTTACTTGGACACTGGGGCTACTGAACATCTATGTTGCAAAAGAGATGGTTTTGTAACTTTTAATGAATTTAATTCAGACAAATGGGTTCGTTTTGGAGGAGGAGGTTTACTTAGAGCTACTGGTGTTGGTGATATTAAAGTTAAATCAGAAATAAAAGGGGGCGATTCCTTAATTGTTACGATACAAAATGTTCTCTATGTCCCTGGAATGACGGTTAATTTATTTTCAGTCTCTAGAGCTCTTGATAAGGGGTTTCATTTGACGTCAGACAAAGAGGAGGCTAAGATCTGGAATAAAGCTAATCAAGTTTGTGCTACAGCAGTTAGGGACGGTAATTTGTTTAAAATGAATTTCAAGCACATTTCAGAAGGATAAGTTAAAGCAGAGGCTGTACTTTTATCTGGGGAATCAACTAGTTTGGAGGTTTGGCATCATAAGTTGGCTCACGAAAATATCACTCATGTAAAGAAGGTATTATCTAATTAGAACATTAATTTCACGGGATCTGAGCTGTTTTGTGGCCCGTGTGTTTTAGGAAAACAAAAACGCAAGACTTTTAAGCAGAGTTATTCTACGTCTACAAAAATTGGAGAGCTTGTTCATGCTGATCTTTGTGGTCCCATGGAAGTGTCATCCATAGGAGGGGCAAACTATTTTTTATTGTTTAAAGACGACTTTTCTAACAATAGATTTGTATTATTTTATTAAGCATAAAGGTGAAGTAAATGATACGCTTCGATATTTCTTGACACGATATTTAGTTAGAAATCAAGTAGGCGAAAATATCAAAGTTCTAAGAACTGATGGAGGTAGTGAATTTGTAAATTCAGAGTCATCAAAACTGTTGTCTGAGCTAGGAATCATTCATTAGATCTCTTCTCCTTACTGTTCTGAACAAAACGGACGTGCTGAACGCGAAATGAGAACTGTGGTAGAGGCGGCTAGGACTATGTTAACAGCTATGAACTTAGACAAATCTTTTTGGGGAGAAGCAGTCAATATAGCAGTCTTTGTCATTGATAAGACTGACACAAGACCAAGTAAAGGTAAAACTCCCAATGCGTTATGGTGTGGTAAGGTTTTTGATATCAAATGGTTGAAGGTATTTGGATCAAAAGCTTATGTTCATGTACCTAAAGTCAAAAGACATAAATGGAGTAATAAATCTAAACCTGGTGTTTTTGTAGGTTATAGTGACACAAAAAAAGGTTATCATGTTTACATACCTAGCAAGAGAAAAGTAATAATAAGCTGTAATGTTGTGTTTGATCCTACTGAGGGTGTTGAATGTAAGGGCTTTGATCAGATTCAGAGTTCTTGTCTCAATCCTGCTTATTCTGGAAATGAGTTTTTAAGAATCCAGGACGTTGTTGAAAATGAGAGTGATAACTTTGGAGAAACGAGACTAGAGGAGCTACAAGTTGAAGAACCAGTGATAAATGATGATGATGTGCAAGAAGTAGAAAATGGAGATGAACCAGCGAGAAACAATGATGAGCAAGAAGCAGAAAATTAATATGTTGAAGAAACTGAAAAAAATTTGCGTGTTTTAAGATTTAGAAGAAATATTAGAAGACCTCATTGATTTTAAGATGATGAAGCTGGTTTTCTAGTATTTTCAGGAAATGATGATCCAGTATCCTACGATGATGCGGTGAAAGGAAAAAATGCAGTGAGATGGAAACAAGCAGTATTGGAAGAGTTGAAGAATTTACAAGATAACAATACATGGACATGGTAGAGCGATCTGAGAATGTTCCTCTCATTGGTACCAAGTGGGTATTTAAAACCAAGAAATCTTTAGATGGTAAGACCAATATTTTAAAAGCTAGATTAGTAGCTCGGGGTTTTCAACAATCTGAAATTTTTTATTTCTCAGAAATATATGCTCCAGTAGCTAAACTAACAATATTAAGAGTTCTATTAGCGGTAGCTAATCAATACTCTTTCCCTATTCATCAAATGGACGTAACTGGAGCTTTCCTTTAAGGGGACATTGAAGAAGTAGTTTACTTATCCACTCCATCAGGGTTAGATGCTAGCGAAAACCAAGTTCTAAAACGTAATAAGGCTATTTATGGCTTGAAGCGTTTCCCCAAAAATTGGAATGAAATTCAATCAAGTAATAGAAAGGGAAGGTTTTATCAGATCACAAAATGATACATGTTTGTATTACAGATTTAGTAATGGGAAGAAGCTTTATGTTCTAATCTATATTGATGATTTGATTCTTGTTGGTAGTGATTTGGAGGAAGTAAAATCGTTTAAGTCCAAACTTTGTCAGTATTTCAAAATGAAGAATGTAGGGCCTGTTTCAACTTATCTAGAAATAAAAATTGAAAAGGATTTGACTTCTGGAGTTACTACACTTAACCAGACCGATTACCTTAAGCAAGTATTCGAACGATTTGGGATGTCCAATTGCAAATCTGTTTCAACTCCCATGGATGCTAATTTTTGTACTTGTTTGGGAAATGTCACAACAGGAAACAAAACTTTGGAGCAAAAATGTCGAAGTCTTATTGGTTGTTTTATGTATGCCATGTTGGGTACACGGTCTGATATTTGCTATCCTATTTCTTTTTTGAGCCCATTTCAGGACCGAGCAAGTGAAGAGCTTTGGTCAGCACTAAAAAGGGTTCTCAGATATATAAAAGGGCATGGGATCTGAAATTTGTATACCGGAGGGGAAACCTAGATCTCAAGAGGTTCGTTGATGCTGACTGGGCTGGTGATGTGGAAGCTCAACACTCAACATCTGGATACATATTCAGGCTTAGTTCAGCAGCTATATCGATGTCTTCAAAAAGACAGAAATCAGTTGAACTCTCGTCAACTGCAGCAGAATATGTTGCTCTCAGTTTTTCTGTTACAGAGGCATGTTTTCTACGATTATAAGGTGGAGCCCAGCCCAATTGAGCATCATTCTTCACCAGACCACCACCACGTCTAGACCTACCTCCTCCTACTATAGATTTTGAGCAGCAGCACTTTCACCCCTGACTTTGCGAGGGTGGGCAGCACTGCGACCATGGACCTGAGAGTTACCATCAACAACTGCAAGTCAGACTCTCCGCTTTACACCAGAATAGCCTACCTCAGGGAGGAATGTGCTTATCTCATCACTGCGATGGAACGAGCCACCACATCATTTGGCGAGACAATCATCGTGATCCTGGAGGGACAGGTTGGGGACGACTTATTTTTACGAGTCTACCTGCCTATGCGGTTCAACGGTTCTGAGCAACACCGACATCAAACGCTACAACAGCGGGTTTGGAGAACGCCTTCACTTGGTGAAGGACAGTCCAAGGGGTTCTAATACCAGATTCACGCCTTTGGAGTTTATGTAAAGCAAGACCAAGACTTGAAGATTATGTAAATACGAGTTGTACCTTTGTAAATTAGTTTTCGCAGTCAATACTTATGGCCTCGTTCAGAACATAATCATTGTGTTAATTATTACACTTATCCCCAACAATATCCTTTAGTTGTAAGTTTAAAATTTAAGTGTGTGCTAATTTAGGGGTGTTTATTGTTTAGTAGTAATCATGAGCTTGATGTGGAAAAATCCGTTCTCAGCAATTGTGGCGGGACCTTCGGGTTGTGGCAAGTCACAGTTTGTGTCAAGTTTTATAAAACACATTACAGAAATGTGTGATACAACGTTTACTAGCATAAATTGGCATTATGGTAGTGGTGGAGGGGGAGGCGACTCAAATAATACAAACATTAATCACATAGAAGGCCTGCCAATGAGCCGATCCTTGTGATTATAGATGGTATGATAAGTGAGGCTGACAATCGTGTGGTGGATCTTTTCACAAAAGGTTGTCATCATCGCAACATGAGTGTGTTTTTAACAACACAAAATTTGTTTCATCAGGGACGTGGGCAGAGGGACATCTCATTCCACATTACATTGTGTGTTTTAAGAATCCTAGAGATAAAGTTCAAATTAGGTACTTGGCCAGACAAATATATCTTGAATTCAGTTCATCAAGCTCAAGTTGCAAACCAGGAAGAAGAAACGGGGTCGCAGCTACCACCAAAACCCTTTGGCCCAGCCAAGGTACAGGTGAAGACTCCACCGAACCCGTTACGACAAGTCGACTAGAATAATTCAACGAAAGAGGATGAATTGATAACTCCGAGGAGAGACGGTGGTGGTCTCTGTCACCTTAGGAGTCAGATCGACGATGCAAACGTGGTGGAGGGAGAACAGCTTGACCTTATTGCTAACGCTCTAGGCGAGCTGGAAACCCTTTTCAAGAACAACTACCGTGTCCCTAAAGGGGTAAAGGATGGCGTGAGGAGCATCGGCGACTGCTTTTTCCAGCTGCAGTCGATCCGGAAACTTCGGCTGGCGTCGACTACGTCCGAGCGAAAGGTAGTGGACCAGTCCTCTTCTCCGGTGGTGACGGAGGGAGGGAAGTGGAAACAGACAAAGCCGGAGTCTGCCCCCGTCATAGCAGCATCTGCCAGTCCCCCAACAAGTTCCAGCGGAGAAAGCGCAAATATGCAGCTAGAATTCCCGACTCCCTGAGAACTCTCAGCAGCCGCTGACGTCAACGCAGATAGCGAAGAACTCCTGCTCCCAAGAATCTCCTAGGCAGGAGTAACGAGGTGCCATGAGGGAAAAGATGAAAAAATAAAAACAGGCTACAAAAGCCGAAACCAAGAAAGCAGAGACGGGCAAGGAGCAGGGGGAAGCGCCCTCGGTCACACCCAAGTCCACAGGAAGAAGCAGGAAGCCACGACCCGTTGCAATTCTCATACGACCGACCACTGGAAAGTCGTATGCGGATTTGTTGAAGAAAATCTGGGGTGGGGTGAAGCCGGAAGAGTCGGGTGCTGAAATCAGTGCAATTAGGCAAACGCGCACCAGCTGAGTCCTTGTGGAACTTGTTGCGAAGACCAGGAATAAAGACGAATACAGTTCTGCACTGAAGAGAGCCGGTGGGGAAAATGGAACTGTCAAGGACCTAGGACCGAGTGTTTATCTTGAAATTAGGGACCTTGATAGTTTCACCTCCGAAAATGAGGTGAAGGAGGCCATCGAAAGGGACCTGGGAGTGCGAGTGGGGGAGTTTAAAGTCTTTTTAAACCGAGCCAATAGCAAAGAGCAGAAGCTCGGGATAGGCACTCTATTAGAACGTGGAGCTAATGGAGCTCCTCAAAACTGCAAGGATAAAGGTGGGCTGGGTCAATGCGAGGATTCGCCGCAGGGTGGAAGTAACCAAGTGCTTCAAGTGTTTTGGTTACGGCCACCTTCAAGCAGATTGCAAAGGCCCAGACCGACGGTCCATGAATCTGTGCCTGAAGTGCGGTGAGAGTGGCCACAAGCGGGACGCTTGTACTGGAAAGGCCAAGTGTTGTCTGTGTGCCGCTCTTGGTTCAGAGCAGGCTAACACTGATCACCTGCCCGGAGCAAGAGCATGCCTCTTTTTCGGCAGGCTCTGGCCAGTGCCACAGCCAGTCATAAAAAGTAATGAGAGTCCTCCAAGGAAATACCCAGCACTGTAGGGTAGCGAACGATCTTCTGTCCCAGATAGTCCTGGAAAAACAGATCGATCTGCTTTTTATTAATGAGCAATACCGTGACAGGGATGGATTCAATTGGTCCCCGGACACAGTCGGGACTGCTGCCATTTGGATCCCAAATAAAAATGTATTTGTCAGAAGTCACGGTAGAGCGAACGGGCTCGTTTGGGTAACTACCAGTGAAGCAAATTTTGTTAGCGTTGGTGGGGCCGGCTCTCGGCGGTGCAGCAGTATCTTAAAACCAACGTGGATTGTTAGTACAACTAATATAAACCCTTTCAATACATATATTTATTTGAAGAATTATATTATTTGAGCATTTATGCTCTCCCTTTAAAGTTCTAATTGGAATTGACTCTCAGCGTTGTAGCAATATCTGAATCAGTAACAAGGATTGTTAGTACGTCTAATATACAAACCTTTCAATTCATATATTGATTTGAAGAAACATATCGTTTGAGTAATTATGCTCTCCCTTCAAAGTTTTAATCTACGAAAATGATTAATGATATTACTAACCGGGGCGGAAAGCAGGATTCTGAGGTTGTGGAGGCATGGGATGGTGAACCGTCATGAGGTGACGACGAAGATCTTCTGCCCTGGCGAAGCGGGAGTCACACTCACGCTCAGGGCAGACGACTTGGTCGCCACCATGCGTCGTGCGGGCGTGGCGAATGATATGGTATTTCCTCTTGTAGGCCACACCGCATACGGCGCTTGAAAAAGGTCGCTCGACGTTCATAATCTGAAACAGAACATACCGAATTATGGAGATTTGTTAAAAATTAACAAAATAAAAATCAGGTAAGGTAATGGAACATTGTTAACTGACTATTGATAAAATAGCCTAAAGAAAGATGGCAGCTCATGCATGATGTTGCTTTTATGATAACAGAAATAAATATATTTAAAGTTTTATAAATGAATTATAAACCAACACTCTTTATAATAACAAATACAACCTGGTTTAAAGCTAAAGATGTAACTCAACTCCTAAACCATCACGATACAAACATACAGTGAACAGCAAAGGAAACTAAACAAAGATAGTGGCTCTAGCATGATGTTACTATTTTAACATAATAGAAAATTACTTGATTTTTGGTAATGAAGTCTAAAAAGATACTCATGAAATAATTAAAACTCATTTATATAATCCTCATTAGTATTTATTGAGATATTCTCTGTCATTGTTATAAAACAGTATGTAAAGACTATTACATCATGAGTCATTGATGATTTTCTTATAAAACTATTTATACAATTTAATATTCATGTACATTACAACTAAGAATAAATGTTACTTACGATTAATAATCAAAGAAGAAAGACACAATTCACAAATTACAACACACAGAAGCGCAGCAATACTGGGACACAAATACACACTTTGAAGTCTAGACCAAGAATGAGGAAGGAGCGATGCGTGCTGGCACAAAGGGGTCGACGCGGAGAAGGGACAAAAACTCCCCTCTGTCTGGGAATGCGGATGCGGAGGGTCCTTTGTCGGTACATCCAAGGTCAATGTCATGGTCAAGATGGCCGCCGGGGGGGGGGGGAAATGGCGGAAACGAAAACCCCGGGGGGGCTAATTAGATTTATGAATATTAATTAGGGTGATTAAGAAATATCCGGAGGGGCTAATTATATTATGAATATTATGAATATTAATTAGGGTAATTAACAAAAATCAGTGGGTGGCTGGGGGGGGTTATGTAAATTTGCCCCGCCACGCCCCACCACCGCCAGGACCGGCCAATAGTCCCTACTAACATGACAGCGAAAGATAATAACTACGATAAAGAATATTGTTATTAGAGAATTTCCTATGGAAAGTGAACTATTAGCATGACCCGCACGGTGAAACTTAAGCCCGGGACCACCATAGAAGTTCCTAACGTGACCCCCTGAACACGTTTTGGGGGGTCGTTCAAAATTTTATATATATATGTATATATATGTATATATATATATATATATATGTATATATATATATATATATATATATATATATGTATATATATATATATATATGTGTATTCACTCTAGCGGTCGCATTTTTTGTCCGATTTACTTCAAATTTGGTAGGGACATTCCTTTCTATAATCTGTTGGACAAGTTCGTTGGGCAAAACAATCGGAAAACTTTAAACCCCTTTTTTGGGGATTAATCTTTAAAATTTCGAGTTTTTGGACCCAAAAAAGGTCAGAAAAGCCCCGGATGTGAAATTAACGCATGTTAAAAGATGGGAATTAGTGTGACGAAACTTTTAAGCCCCCTCTCGTTATTCTAGCATAAATATTTACCGAGTTATTAAGGAAAATGTGTATCGACCAAACACAGTACGTTGTCTTATGGGGATTTTACATTAGAAAAGCCTATTATTCATTTGTTGGTGTACTTTTATCATCCCCAACAACCTCACGCCTACTTTAAAGCCTAACTGGACTTTCTCCTAGCCTTATAATGTGCAAAATTGTATTCCCACCATTGCAGGTAAATAGAACCAGGAGCATCAGAACAGCCAAAAAATCAATATTTTCAGATTTGAATAAAAATTGGAATCAATGTATGTTTTTAACTGATTTTGAGTTTTTATAGTTATTTATGTGGAAATTCACTTCCCTCACATCAGCGTGCTGCGTGCGAACTCGTTTTATTTTAAATTTGCAGTACATATAATTTAATAAACAATATATATTTGCTTCCAACTCTGCAAACATCCCTCAGCTTGTGGTGAAATTTCAGTGGTCTATCGCATCACGGAGATATTTCCCGCGCAATTATAATTGTATTAGCTATACCACACTCGATCTTTTTTATTAATCCTTCCTAAGATGTTATAACACATCTAGTGTTAATTAATGTTAAAATCCATAGTCAATTATGAAACCAATACCGTTTGTGAAACGTTATCACTTGCACTTGGACTAAATGTTTCTCCTGGCCCAGACCGCAACGAAGGGAACTAATGTCCATTTATGGGGTTTGTACGAAGATAATTTGGCCGCGTTAGCGAATGTCAGGGTGGAATTTCTGCCCCCGCATTCCACTACCAGTTTATGTAAACGCATTCCGTGCGCTGCGCTGTGTTGCATTCATTACTTATGACTGTAAAAACATGAGTTCGCCGACCGGTGCGGTGTGTTCTTATTCTGGAACACGAATAGCCCTAACTCGCCTTTTTGGAAAAGGAAGTGAATAAATCAGTCTTGTGAAGTTCTCAAGTGTGAAGTTTGCCTTATTAAAGAAGTATTTTCATTTCATTTCAAGGATATTTAATCAAATATTTGTTTATTTTGTTATTACTCTGATTTTGCTGTTAATCTTATTAATTTTCATGTTGAATCAGGATTACATTTTGTATCCTGCCCAACACTAAACGTGTTATTGCAACTAACGTACA
This sequence comes from Allygus modestus, assembly GCA_963675035.1. Classification (NCBI taxonomy): domain Eukaryota; kingdom Metazoa; phylum Arthropoda; class Insecta; order Hemiptera; family Cicadellidae; genus Allygus; species Allygus modestus. The sequence goes on along the minus strand of OY776113.1, from coordinate 132,076,472 downwards.
CTTTTACAATGCTGCTTTTACAATAACTGCTGTTATTGTAACTAACGTGTAAACAATTCAAATTCCGTCGTTTTTTAGGGGAGGGGTAGCAACAATTTTATAAAAGTCTCATTAGAAAATTAAAATGGAAGGTGTTACATTTTGCATTCAATTTTTTTATAATTTCAAGGTTGATATTGCAGCTGATGTCTGCAAAGTATGTTATTGAAACCACGATGAAATTGGTTCTGTATGTTTTAAGTGAACGTTTCAATAATGATAATCCACAGTAAAAAAGGTGTACGAATTGTCGTCTGTTAAATCTGATTTACCTTGAAGTATGTTTTTCTGTTCGGTATAAAATTCGATCTAAGTAGTAATTGTATCAAAATATTTTATCTTTCTGATAAAATCACTTGTTGATTTGATCATTGATACATTTTGAAGTGTGAACTATACGTTTATCCCAATGTTAGGTTTTAAAATTACGTTTTCGCAATATAACATCAAACAGTTATAAACAGTATATATATATATATTTAAGATGTATTTACGTTTATTAATTATTTGTATTGGTTAACTTGTATTGATTTGCAGAATTTAAAAAAGTTTGTTGCAAAACACAAGGGGATAGATATTATCCAGCATTTAGTTGCGATTAATAGGGGTGGGGGGGGTTTGGAATTACAATCTAAAGCGTTACTAGTATGTATATGGACTTTATAATGTTACATCACATACACGAAATACGTATAGACATGAAATACGCCCATATACATTTTACACAATGTCATTTGATAGAATAATTATCATTCCATTCCAACTGTAAATGCCCTTATATATTATACTGCACATATGTACAAAATTCTATATTGTGACACCTCAAAACTTGTGCTCCTTAAACAATTTCAGGAAACATACAACTTATTGTGTCACAATCAGTTTGGCAATCGCCAAATGAGCGTATAGCGACTCATAATATTCTAAATCTAAACTATACTATGTACTAGCTGTTACCCGTCGTGGCTTCGCCCGCATCACTACATAGCGTTAATAAGATATATCTTAACTGAATAAATAAAATCATATTCCAAGGCACCCCACATATTTCTGTTAAACGTTTGCCGCCGCTGGGCAGCCCTTACAGCAATAGCTCGTATGCGAGCTTCAGCTTCCTCAACAGTTTCTGTAAATCACTGCTCTGCCATTTCAGTTGCTCTCAACCTGGCCTTCCGCTGAGCTTGCTCTTCGTGAAGAGCAGTGCCGAAGTGTCGAAGTTGCTATTCTTCTGAAGTTTCTTCTACACTGTGTGCTGCCTGCCGTAGAGCTGGTTGAAGTCTTCTACTTTTGTGCTGAAGTTGCCTGAAGTTCTAACCACTTTATTAAATTGGGATTTTTCCCGAACTTTGAGACAAAGTTTATTTACGTTTCCCCGGCATTATTATGATGCAGGTACCTTCATGGTTAAACGTGCAAAAAAAGTATAAACCAAAATGTAAATAAATAAGTAAACCAAAAATATTGTTGTCTCAAATACAAAACCCCTGTTTTAATTATCATCTGATCCAGTAAATGTTATTTTAATCTGATTTCTCTAAGTTTAGTGGCCACTGAGGCAAAGCCCAAAAGGAATTTTAGAAAGTGAACAGGCCTATATGATATTTTAGATACTAGCTATCTTCCTACCAAATATCAGCTCAATCGGTTCCGTAGCTGGAGCGTAATCGAGTCACAAACAAACAAACTCACAAACTTCCAGCTTTATAATATTAGTATGATGTTATGAACTGTAATTCTATAATTGTTTACATACACATAATATTAAATATATGTATTTGCCACCAAACAAAAAAATAAAGGCTTGATAACTGAACCGCTATTCGAATTTAAACTGAATAATACCCAACCTCAGAGGATTAACAATGAACAATAACACTCATAAACCTTCCATGCAATATTTGAAAATTAAGTACAATATCAAGGAATGGCAGCTAATTGGGGCCTTTGTTCACGACATAAGTTGATACAAGTTATGAAAAATACTCGATTCTACACATCTACTACAGCCTACCGTACACTGTAAAAACAAATGTTTAAAACTAATGAGTTTCGCTGATTCGTAAACAAATCAAACAATGTAGATTTTAAAAGTGCATTTGTTGCTACAAAGCAGTTCTGCTGCAAAGATGACTTCACCAAAATGTATACTGTATACGCGTGTCCAACTGTGAGCATGAACCTTACAACGAGCGTCTAGTGCGGGACTAAACGACATAACTCTCACTGCCGTCCGAGACAACAATGAGCTAAGCTTACGGAAATCTTGCTTGTGGCAAACTACATCTTTTCTGCTCTGGCAGAGCTCGCACTCTGAGAGATTTTTTTTTTAACTTGTTAGACACTAAATTATAAAAAAAATTATTTTATTTCAATCCATTGGTACGATAAATTTTGTAAAAAAGTCCGATCTTTATGAAATTTGGTATAAACGTGTAAGGCAGCATCTTTTTTCATGAGTTCAAAAACCATATAGTTCGCACCATTGTAAGGGGGGTTGGGTGGGGGGGGGGTTGTACCCCAAAAATGTTTTTTATTTTAATTTTTACTAATAATTAGTTTTAAAGCCAAACTTTAGTTCGCACTGTTGAATTCAGCTTAAAGGGGGTTGCACCCCAAAAATGGGGTTTTTAAACTTTTACGTATACATACAGTAATTATTTTTAAAGTCAAACTTTAGTTCGCACTGTTGAATTTAGCTTAAAAATAAACAATTTGGTATTTTGATCATCGCTCTACATCAACTGGTTACCGAGATATTGAAAGTGACGTTGTCCAATGTTAATGTTATGGAGAATAAGAACAATTTTATACCTCGCTTATTAATTAACATATATTAATGAAACTTGGTATTTGGCTTCATATGGTTAGGGTATACTGATATTTGCAAACAAAACCTATTTTTTGTGGTCCCCATGGCAGCAAACCTGGGTACTCAGCAGCTATATTGTTATGGAGTATAAGAAACATGTGAAATCTTGCTTATTTATGAACATAAATTGGTAAAACTTGGTATGTTGCTTCATCTGGTATTCATTGGTATTTGCATAAAACCCCGATTTTTGTGATCCTTGATGCAGCAAACCTGCATACTCAGTCCTAATGTTTTCCTTACGGAGAATATATAAATGTCATATCTCGCTTATTTATGAATGTGCTTTGATAGAAATTGGTTAGTGGCTTCATGACGTAGGTATGTACTATTTTAAATTCGCTGAGTATGCAGGTTTGCTGCAACGGGGGTACTAGGTTGTGTTGCGGTAATGGAGGGCCACACCATGCTTGACGGTATTTGATTCGTTTTCATTGGTTAAAAAATGCAAAAGATAAATATTGTGTATAGTGCGTTATTTATTATTTATGTAATGTACAAGAAATTGATTCTATGATATAATGCTCTAATGTAATTGTTAGTCTTCGATACCGAAACTAATCATCCCTTTATTTTATTTCTTACTTTGTTTATAATCATTCTACCTGGGGGGCCGAGCTTTGTTCGGGGAAGGCCAGTCAGTTTGTTTAGAAGACTAGGAGTAATATTTCACCACTTTCCCCAGTTGATTATCAGATTTGTATAGCTCATTTGCCTTTTTTCTGCATTTTTAAAATCACTCCAGTTGTTATTTATAGCTCAATGTCCCTTTGAACTATTTTGGATATGAACACTCTATATATTCAATCTTCACTCAACATTGTTAATAACTGCTCTCAGGAAACCACAAGTTAACAATTATAAACAACACGAGTATTACTTTGACAGTTCCCTGGTTGATTATGAACAGCGGTTACAATTATTTTGTTTTGATTTTAAACTCTATAAGCCCAATGTTAATTTTAGCGAATTTACCCTATAGGGAAGAAGCTATTACCGTAGTCAGCATGGAAAGACCTAGGCCCGGGACCATGATAACTTTTCGAAACTGTATATATATATATATATATATATATATATATATATATATATATATGTGTGTGTGTCCGAGGATGCGATAACTCTCGTAAAAAATGTGTGATTTTGATGAAATTTGGGACAAACGTATAAAAGCAGCATTTATGACTTTAAGTTCGAAAACCAAACAAATCGGCCCATCCGAAGCAAGGTTCGTAGAGCTTTCAGACAAGGTGTGCTGATTTACATAAGAGCAATGTTCGCAGCAAAGAGGTCTTAAGAGGTCGTCCAGCTGATTCATAAATCCACAACATACCATAAAGTGTAGCCAACCTTACAGAGTACAATATTGGTACAGTTACAGTCAGTTTTAAATAGCCACTGGACAGTTGACTTTGGTTACATGACTTTTACGTATTTACTTGAATAATGCTAATTAGGTAATTGTTATTACAATCGTAGAACAAATTGAATTAAAAGCTGTTGGTATTTAGAACTTTTTACAAAAATAAATGTCCAAGAATTAAAAAATAACTAAGTTAACTAGTCAATCTTGTCTAAGTGTAATAATTTGAAGCCTTCATTGTAAATGGAATTCATCTTAAACTTGGTACCTAATATTAAACAATACAATTTATTGTTCATGGACATCGGGTAGTAATACAAAATAATATTATTGTTATTATTAGACCTTCCTTATTGTTTTAATAAATTGAGCTTATTCATTTTTCAAACTAGATTTAACAACTTAAGGTATTAGCTTTTGTTTAGTTTAATTTGATATCACTTTATGAGTAAATAATGATAGGCCTAAGATTAATGTTATCACTAGAATGTGAATAGTATGTAGGCTATAGATATGTTTAGTAAAGTTTGGAAATTGACTAACATATAATCCTATAAAACTTATTCATTTACCAATTATATATTTTAATATAGAGTATATTTAAAATATTACTACTATCTTATATTGCTATTTGTTCTTAGCCTACCGACATACAAATGGATTGTCTGTTAATAAATTAATATAAACTACTCTTAACCATGGACACGGGGCATCGGGTTCTCGTGCTCCTGTATACCAACACAAGACCAAGACACTATACTGGACTAATTCAAATGATTAGAGACGACTTGTTTTTCTATTAGCCTATAGGAAGGTAGTACAGGGGGGCATGTGCAAAACATTCGGAGCGACATTTCATATAGCAACCACTGTACCGTACTGAAAATATAGAATTTGATCAGTCTTACCACTTGGAGTGTTAACATTTGAGCAGGGCTCGTCATATTCTGATACTTCAGGGTTGTTTTTCTTCTCATCGTCAGAAACTTATGCTGCTTGATGGGCTAAAAATAGGGTCGGCACTGTTGTGCGTCTCAGTTTCCTTTTAGTTGGACATTAGGTACTTTTCCTGTCAAATACTCATGAAAAGAGTTTTTTGTGAAACGAACGGAACAAACTCTTAAATTGTTTACATTACATTCACGATTAGGCAAACAATTATCTATCCATTGTTTTCAAATTGCTTCATCTTTAGGAAAAACGTAGTATTGAATATGCTTAAGTTGGTCGTTTTTTTGTCTTTGTTATGTAATTTTTGCAACTTAAAACAACACATTTCATCCCTGGCATGTCAGTGAAGATAAAATAAAAAATATAAGCCTGGATATTTATTTAATTCCAAATTATTAGTCATGCAAAAAGGAAAATTTAAACAATTACACTTAATTCAAAATAGTAACAGCAGTAAAGTAGACTTTGAAAAACGTTCGGAATTTCATAAAGTCAAATAATGTCAACACTCTAAAGTAAATAACTTAAATATTAACATTAACTTAAAATATCAATGTAAACCTGGGAAGAAATAAAACACGTTTCTTTTCACTGTTAGGTTTTGTTTTAGCGAATTTCCCCTATAGGGAAGAAGCTATTACCGTAGGTCTCATGGTAAGACTTAAGCCCGAGACCATGATAACTTTTCGTTTTGAGGTCCCCAGATGCCAAAAACAACATTCGTTCAAATTGTTATATATGTACTTATATATATATATATATATATATATATATATATATGTGTGTCCGTAAGCACGATAACTCTCGTAAAAAAGGTCCGATCTTAATAAAATTTGGTACAAATATGTAAAGTACCATTTATTTGAACGAGTTCGAAAACCAGACAAATCGCACCATCCGAAGGAGGGTTTTGTACCCCAAAAATGTTTTTTTTGGAGTTTTCACATGCAATTGTTATTTAAATCAAATTTTAATTCATACCATTGAATTCAGCTTAAAAAAACAAACAATTTGGTATTTAGATCATTGCTGTACGTCAATTGGTTACTGAGATATTGAAAGTGCTAAACACAGTACGTTGTCCAATGTTATTCTTATGGAGAAAAAGACAAATTTCATATCTCGGTTATTTATGAACATAAACTGACGAAACTTGGTATATCGCTTCATCTGATTGTGGTTTGTTGTTGTTTGAACAAAAAAAATTTTTCGCCTATGGTTCCCGTAGCAGCAAACCTAGGTACTCGGTCCCCATGTTATTCTTATGGAGAATAATAAAAATGTTATATATCGCTTATTTATGAATGAATATGGATGAAACTTGGTACGTGACTTCACTTAGATGAGTTCCGTTGATATTTGCATAAAAACCCATTATTTTGTGTTCCTTGTTGCAGCAAACCTGCATACTCATCCCTAATGTTATTCTTATGGATAATAATGAATATTTTAAATATCGCTTATTTATTAATATATTTCTTATGAATTCTGGTAAGAGGCTTAATGTGTTATTAAGACATATGTATTCATTGGAAATTTGCTGAGTACGCAGGTTTGCTGCGACGGGGGTATTTTATATGCAGTTTAAGTTAATAATCAGAATAAATCAAAACGATATATTAGTTTCATTAAATAACAGCTGATAAAAATATATACAATGTCATTTTAACAACGGTGAGAAAAATATGGTACTCGTACGATAAATATCGTGTTTCCAGCAACACTGCAGATTGGATTGGTGATCACGTGACCTTCCACCTGTTTTTACGAGGTCTCTTCCGGTAAAGCAGAAAACCTTAAATAGATCGATTCAGCACACCTTGTCTGAAAGCTCTACGAACCTTGCATCCGAAGTGGTGTTTTTTGTTTTTTTTTTTGGTGGGGGGTGTTTTCACCCCAAAAATGTTTTTTTTTAAGTTTTTACATGTGATATTTAAAAAAAATTCAAATTTCTGTCAAATTTTAGTTTTCACTATTATATTCAGCTTTAAAAATCACACAATTTGGTGTTTTGATCATTTCTCTGCGTCAATTGGTTACAGAGATATTGAAAGTACTAAACACAGTACGTTGTTCAATGTCATTCTTATGGAGGATAAGAAAAATGTTATATCTCGCTTATTTATAAACTTATCCTGACAAAACTTAGTATATTGCTTTATATCGTTGTGGTCTATTGATATTTGCACAAAAAATGATTTTTTGCTGATAGCTCCCGTAGCAGCAAACCTGCGTACTCAGCCCCTATGTTATTCTTGTGTAGAATAAGTGAAATGTTATCTCCGTTAATTATGAACATAAATTAATAAATCTTGGTATGTGGCTTTACCTATTTGAGTTATAACCCATTTTTTGTGTTCCTTGTTTCAGCAAACCTGCATACTCAGCCGTCATGTCATTCTTATGGAGAATAATTAAAATGTCGTAAATTGTTTATTTATGAATGTTTATTGATGAAATTTGGCATGTGGCTTTATGTGGTATTAAGATACATATGTATGCATTGGAAATTCGCTGAGTACGCAGGTTTGATGCTACAGGGGGCATTTTGAACTTTTCATTTTAGTTTTAGTGAATTTTCCCTATAGGGAAGAATCTATTACCGTAGTCGGCATGGTAACCATGATGGGCCCGGGACCATGATAACTTTTCGTTTTGAGGTCCCCTGACCCCAAAAACACCAATCGTTCGAAACTGTACTATACCGAGGGTGCCAATTTGGTATAAACATGCTTTAAATTTTGGGTTTTACATAACCAACCACTTGAGATACTTTACTCCAGGATTAAATAAGGACAATCTGACATCGTTGTAACTTAACATGGTTTACTGATGGTGCGCTTCAAATGTACAAATTATAAAATACCCCCGTCGCAGCAAACCTGCGTACTCAGCGAATTTACAATGCATATATATGTGACTCACTACTACATAGAGCTATTTGCCAAGTTTCACAAAAATACATCCATAAATAAGTGATCTATAGGATTTTATACATTCTCCATAAGAATAACATTAGGGTTGAGGACGCAGGTTTGCTGCAACGAGGAAGATAAGTAATGTGTTTTTTTGCAATTATCAATACAACTGAACCAGGTGAAGCTACATACCAAGTTCTCTTAATGTAGGTTCATAATTAAGGGAGATGTACAACTTTAGTTATTCTCCATATGAATAACATGGGGGCCGAGTATGCAGGTTTGCTGCTACGGGGACTATCAACAAAAACTTGTTTTTGTGCTAATATCAATATACCACAACTAGTTGAAGCCACATACCAAGTTTCATCAATATACATTCATAAATAATCGAGATATAGAATTTTATTTATTCTCCATAAGGATAACATTGGAGAACGTACTGTGTTTAGCACTTTGAATATCTCTGCAACGGTTGAACGTAGAACAACGATTAAAACACCAAAATGTTTGTTTTGTTGAGCTATATGTTTGTTTTGTATGAGTGGATTGGCAACACTCAAACAATAATGAAACGAGTGTCAGCGTGTCAGTAGCTAATGATTCAATAATTTGCTATAGCACATCACCGAGGGTAGTCTCTTCATCCAGACATTGTCGCCATTTTAACGATTCTCGTTAGTTTCCCATTGTCACAGTAAACAATAAGAAGTTCGGATTACAAAGAACTTCCTAGGCTAGATCGATCTGATTTTCGAACTTAAAGTCATAAATGCTACTCTCCACATTTGTGCCAATTTTCATCAAAATCGGGTGTTTCTTTCAAAAGTTATCGCGGTAACGGACATATATATATATATATAAATTTGAACGAATAGTGTTTTTGGCATCTGGGGACCTCAAAACGAAAAGTTATCATGGTCTCGGGCTTAAGTCTTACTATGCCACCTACGGTAATAGCTTCTTCCCTATAGGGGAAATTCGCTAATAAAAATGACCCTTAGCTATATCAGCTACTGTCTAATAAGATATAAATGGTTTGGTCTTACATTACTTTGGTGTATCTGACCAACTGGGATGGAATGGTCTACGTCTGTACAGAAAGTAAAACAGTGGAATTACAATCAGGTAAGGCTAGATTATTTAATACAAATTGAAATGAAATAAAATAAAATGCATATGAATGTTACGTTAGAATATGAGGTTTTCCTGTTGAAAAATGCAAGTTTGATTTAATTTGACTATTTCCTATTTTATGGAGCTCTTCAACATTTGTCTTTACTTTGAGGTGAAACAATATTAGTTTTTTACATTTTTAACAGTCAAAAGTTATACAAATTCAAGGTATCAATGTTTAAATAATAACTGAATACTAATTACAATTATCTACGTCATTCCAGTTATATGGCCACACCAACTCTATCTATACGTAACTATACTATACGTAATTAAAGATTTTGTATAAAACAACATATCAGTATAGTACATATATATATATATATATGTGTGTGTGTGTGTGTGTGTAACCGCGGGTGCGATAACTCTCATAAAATAGGTCCGATTTTGATAAAATTTGGTACAAACGTGTAAAGCAGCATTTATGACTTAAGTTCGAAAACCAGACAGATCGCCCCATCCGAAGTGGTATTTTGGGGGGGTTTTGTACCCCAAAAATTGTTTTTTTGAAGTTTTTACATGTAATATTTAGTGAAATAAAATTTTACTTTTCATCATTGGATTCAGTTTTAAAAAACACACAATTTGGTGTTTTGATCATTTCTCTACGTGAATTGGTTACAGAGATATTGAAAGTGCTAAACAAAGTACGTTGCCCAATGTTATTCTTATGGGGAATAAGACAAATTTATAACTGGCTTATTTATGAACGTATACTAACGAAACTTGGTGTACAGCTTCATCTGGTTATGGTCTATTGTTATTTGCACAAAAAAAGCAATTTTTAAGGATTATTCCCGTAGCAGCAAACCTGCATACTCAGTCCCCATGTTATTCTTATGGAGAATAAGTAAAATGTAATGTCTTCCTTAATTATGAACATAAATTAATAAAACTTAATTTATGTCGAACACTAAACTCCATGCCAACGCTGATTTTCTCTCCCGATTTCCAAAAGACAATCCTGAAGAAAATTACGTTGATGAGACTTCACTATTCCACATAAATCAGCTGGAGGTTATGCCAGTAACTAGAAGAGAGATAGCAGGAGCCACCAAGGACGATTTGGAACTATCTGATATTATTGCTACTATCACCAGAGGAAAACAGCTCAACAAGAGGGATGCATCACTTTATTCCATACAAGACGGCTGTGTTTTTAGAGGCGAGAGGGTCACCATACCAAAGAAATTTCAGAAAACAATCCTGAACGAGCTACATTCCGCACATATTGGTATGACAAAAATGAAGGCCTTGGCACGCAGCTACTGCTGGTGGCCAACGATCAACCATGACATCGAACAACGAGTTCGAAGTTGCCTTCCTTGTTGTGAGAACCAGAACAACCCATCAAAGACAATTCATCCATGGGACTACCCTACAACACCATGGCAACGGATCCATGTCGATTACGCGGGTCCATTTAAAAACTTCTACTTCCTTATAGTTGTCGACGCATATTCAAAATGGGTAGAAGTAGAGCCAGTAAACACAGTAACAAGTCAGAGAACCATAAAAGAATTGAGAAACATGTTCTCCAGGTTTGGACTCCCATGGACAGTTGTAACAGACAAGGGAACCGCTTTTACATCCCACGAATTTCAGACTTTCCTCAAACTGAATGGTATCACTCATAAGAGAACTGCTCCGTATCACCCATCATCCAACGGCCAAGTGGAACGTTACGTCCAGGTTGTCAAGAAAGGCGTCAAAGCCATGTCGTCAGAAGCTGGAGATATACACCTTAAGCTTTGTAGACTGCACCTACGGTACCGAAGAACACCACACAATGGTACTGGTTTAAGTTCATCAGAGCTACTTATCGGAAGAAGAATTAGGACAAAACTTGATAACCTGAGGGAAACAACCTCTAATGAGCACCAGACATAACATCCAAAGCGGAAGTTTAGAGTTGGAGACTGGGTTAAATTTAGGAACTTCAACAACAAGTTCGAAAGGTGGAAATATGGAAGGATTGTTAAAACTGATGGAAATTTACACTACTGGATAGAATCTAAGGGGAAGAAAGAGAGACGCCATGTTGATCAAATACGTTCTACCCAAGTTAGCGCCAGTACGGATTCCATAGTGTAGAACCGAGACTACTGGGATGACCGACATCTACTGGCCCGAGACAAGATCGAGGGGAAGAGGAGAGCCCCAGTCCACAAGGAAATGTGACAATCTCAAGTGGATGGACTGAAGAAAATGTGACGAGCTCAAGTGGATGGACTGGATCTCCTAACTTAAATGAATTCAGCGAAACTCAAGAGACAGGAATATTAGAGCAACAAACCGTAGAGAAAAGCGAAAATGTTGACATCCAGAGAGGAGAAGATGCACCAGTAGCTCCGCCTGAACTACCGGATTCGCTGCCTTTAAGAAGGTCAACCAGAAGAAAAAGAAAACCAGTAAAACTATGCTGTAAACACTTTTGGTTCAGTGAGATAAGAAGGGAGGACTGTTACATCCCTGAATAATATATGTTATTACTCATGTGTTTAATTTAATCAGATGTTCCTAGAACCATTTATCAATGTTATTATTTATCAATTTATCTTTTAATTAAATAATCTTGTTATATATATATATATATATATATATATATATATATTACATTATAATGTAATATATATTAAATATTACATTCTAATATTACATTCTCTTGTTTTCTAATTTTACATTATATATATATATATATATATATATATATATATATATATATATATATATATATATGTGTGTGTGTGTGTTTGTGTGTGTGTGTGTGTGTGTGTGTGTGTGTGTGTATGTGTGTGTGTGTGTGTGTGTGTGTGTGTGTGTGTGTGTGTGTGTGTGTGTCCGCGGGTGCGATAACTCTCATAAAATAGGTCCGATTTTGATAAAATTTGGTACAAACGTGTAAAGCAGCATTTATGACTTAAGTTCAAAAACCAGACAGATCGCCCCATCCGAAGTGGTATTTTGGGGGGTTTTGTATCCCAAAAATGTTTTTGAAGTTTTTACATGTAATATTTAGTAAAATAAAATTTTAGTTTTCACCATTGGATTCAGCTTTAAAAAACACACAATTTCGTGTTCTGATCATTTCTCTACGTGAATTGGTTACAGAGATATTGAAAGTGCTAAACTCAGTACGTTGCCCAATGTTATTCTTATGGGGAATAAGAAAAAAATATATCTTGCTTATTTATGAACGTATACTAACGAAACTTGGTGTACGGCTTGATCTGGTTTTGGTCTATTGATATTTGCACAAAAAAGCAATTTTTAAGGATTATTCCCGTAGCAGCAAACCTGCATACTCAGTCCCCATGTTATTCTTATGGAGAATAAGTAAAATGTAATGTCTTCCTTAATTATGAACATAAATTAATAAAACTTGGTATGTGGCTTCACCTAGTTGATGTTCACATAAAACCCATTTTTTGTTTGCCTTTTTGCAGCAAACCTACGTACTCATCCCCCATGTTATTGTTATGGAGAATAATTAAAATGGTAGCCTACATATCACTTATTTATGAATGAATATTGATGAAACTTAGTAAGTGACTTCACTTAGTTGACTTATATTTATATTTGCATAAACACCAATTGTTTATGTTCCTTGTTTCAGCAAACCTACGTACTCATCCCCAATGTTATTCTTATGGAGAATAATTAAAATTGTATATGTATCGTTTATTTATGAATATATTTTTATGCAACTTGGTATGCAGCTTTATGTGGTATTAAGACATATATTATGCATTGGAAATTCGCTTATTACGCAGGTTTGCTGCGACGGGGGGATTTTTACATTATTTGATTTTTCCTGGGGATGAGACCTGTCTAGAACGTTTTTTTATTCCAGAAATTAGTTATTTTCAACATTTTAATTAAATCGCTGGGGCTGTTTTTGAGATCAGAGTTGCAATCAAGTACGCACGGACGCAAGCAAGCAAGCAAAAATATAATACAATAATACTCTAATACTATAATACTCTAATACTCTAATATAATAATACTCATATTAGAGTGTAGAATTTAATATATATCAGTTTTTCTTTCAGTATTCAAAAACGTTTGTCAGTGTGTGCAGTAGTTCTGGTATAGTTTTTCACTACAGTCATCTTCATTACGAACAGATTTACTTCGGTCAGTTACCCCTTTTCTGCATGTTGTAGGGTCACTTCAGTTGTTACCCTACAACGAAGCCTTCATTTGAGTATTACTGAATGTCCTTTCAGGTAGTATTTTAGACGTATTTGATTCGGTTTGTCCACTCGTTTTGCAATCTTCACTCAATGGTTCTACACACTGTTTTCAAGAAATCACTAACTTGTTCTGTTGATTTCTTTGATTATAAACACCACAAGCCCAATGTTCAAATTTCAAATGAGTTTTTTTAACAAGTTTGAGTTTTCCTGGGTTTGAGGTTTTCACTAATCGATTTTTGAGTTCCAAAATTTAAGCATAGTACATCCGAGATAAAGTTTACAAACAAACTAACGAACAGACATTAAAGAATATGGTTGCTTGTGACTTATAAATTATCTTATACTTCCAAAACTGCTGCATGGGATAAGTATATCGGGAAAGGGCTCTTTTTTCCAAAGTCGTGTGGCCACCCAAGGAATCGAACCCGTGACCACTGGCACCGAAATCCAAGACGCTATGACCTTTAGGCAACCGAGGAGTCCCAAAACTCGCTTCTTCGCCTTAGGTTTCGACATATGTAAATCATAAGAAAAGTAAAATTAATTAATTCAGATATATTCCAAACTTATGATGTGAAACAGAAAAAATGGGGAAGTAACCGATGAGAAAATCCGTACTCTTGAAAGGTTCTTAAAACAATAACACAACAACAGTTTTTAGCTTGCGGTCTCGAAATGATGACTGTACAGCAGCAATGCGTCCTAAAAGCGGAAACATCGGTTTAATTTTAGACTTGATCCTTGTTCAGCAAGCATTTAAATCACGACTATGTGTTGCTCGACATTGATGTCCTGTTACGGTGAACATGGCGCGCCGCTCCCATAGTCCGGTCCCTCTTAAATGACAAATGTGAGGTTTTTACATTTATAGTTATGACTGGCGAGGGCTGCAAAAACAAACATTTAAAAAAAGCTAATCGTTGATATGTAATATTTAACGATTATATAATTTTGTATAATCACTAAAACCCCACAGATTTACAACTACACTCAGGTTTATATTTAAGAAAATTATAATTACGATTTTAAGTTGATTTAAATAAAGAGTAAAGCTACATTTGTCTAAGAATGTGCAAATTTTCATCAGCATGATACAAAATTAAAGTTCATTAATTGTAGGCACTTTAATGCCTCAAGGGATGCGCTGAAAGTTAATTATCATAATGAGGTAAAGTAACAGGCTCAGAAATAAGAAAACAAACTATTTTACAGATTTAAGCTACAAACTCATACAAATGTTTACCGTATGATTAGTTTGAATTATTATATGTGATCATATGACAAAAAAACGGACGTATGCAGTGATATTTTAACACGCAGGCAACAATAATGCTCGTCATTTCACTAATATACAAGTAGTAGCTGAAATGAGTATACCTCGTGGTGTATTCGTCATCGAGCTTTCAAACACGAACCCCGAAGTAAAGAACACTGTTTTTTTCTTATGGAGCAACGTAAACTTCAGTTTGAGATTAGGACGGAAGAGTCAGGGGAGAGAGAGGGGGAGAGGGAGGAAGAGGGAGAGCGTTAATCAGGGTGATTACAGTATTAGATTATTAATCAAGCGTCTGCAGCGATCTGCATTCTAATACACCCAGGTGTCACATAGGCACTTGGGCTTCCGAGTTGTCGATTCGACTGTAACTCGCGACAAACGTACAAGAAATACACTATAACAATCGCGTGGACTTGGCGAGGACTGCAACGGCAACAGACTTTCCGACGTACGACTTTGGCGTGTGGAAAAAACAGAACCATACCCATTCACCAATTACCTAACTATGTTTTCGAAACTGTAACTCCCACCCTCCTCCAATAAACTACCCCATAGTGCTAAAGCATACCTCTAACATTTAAGTTTCGTATTTTAAATAAATCATCTAAACTTATACAGGACAGCATTCAAAGTGACTTTTTGTCTAATATTTTAATTCTTGCTAGGAAATTCTATGTATGCGATCAAATGTGAATTTGCTTTAAAGCATGTAAAAAAGTGAGGTAATACAATTGCAAAAAAACTTAGAAATACAAATCCAATTTTTTTATAGCACTTTATAAAGAAAAACTCCAAAACTTTAAAAACGATCATGTAAAGTACGAGACTAAGTAAATCCAAAATAGATTAACTAACTTATTATCAATAAACCAACAATCTAATGTAATATTGGAAGATATCGTAAAATCTATCAAATTATAAAATTAAAATTTTAAAATTAAAATTAAAAGATTGAAAAAAAACTGTATTTTATTCAAGTTTTTAAAAGTAGATTATTAAGCACCGATGTCAATAGTGTTTCCTCGTTATTGCAAAAAAGTCCTAAAAATTATTAAAGATTGATAAAAACTGTATTTTATTTAATTATAATTTCAATAGTTATAATCATAACAATTAAATTGAGGAAATAAAGGGGTTGAAGAAGCAGGTAGCGTTGGAGAGCCAACTAAAGCCATAATGGGCCCATACAGGTGCGTTGATGGCCTCGCCCGACATAAGGGCTGATTAAACAACCCTGTAGAAGGCCAATCAGTCGTAGTAGCCATCTTGGGTGACCACCGCCCCACGCTACTGCCCTCACTATTCTATTCTTGCTCGTCATATAAGAGGATACGAATAACAAACTATGATCAGCTGGTCCAAACACTACATCAGTACTGATCTCAAGCTAGTACCTTAGCATTATAACACAAATTTGTGGCCAGACAACAACACAACGGGGATTCTATTACAGATTTTTTCCACAAACCAAACCAATCATCTACAAACTTTTAGGAAAACAGTATAAGAAATGTTTTTACGATTACAATTTATTAAATAACTAACCGAGCCAGAAGTAGGAGCAAGGTTATTACAAGAGCGTGACTTGAGGTATTTTGCGGAATCATTTGATGCGACAACAACGACAGAGTTATCTAAAAACGAAAGTGCAATCATCTCTCACCCAAATCCAGGTAAAAATATTAACCAAGGAGACTAGGTATATTGTTCAGGAGAGTAGGTTGTTAATCACCAAGAAACAGTTCGAAAGCAAAAGTATCCATAGTCCTACCACTACAAATAATGGAGCTTTGAACATTGAGATCTGAAGAGGTAAAATGTTTCCGTTGTGGTGATAATCGTATCGGGCCAACTTCTGTAATCTAAACAAATCAACCTCTAGTTTTTGCAATCAATTTGTCACATCGCTCGTGTTTGCATGAGTAGGAACTAGTTAAAAACATCGGTTCGCTACTCGGAGGAAGAGCTCGTTGAGGAAGGAGGAAATGATTTACATAATATACATTTACTGGCAAAATCAAGAAAAACTGGGAACTTTAATGCAAGTGTTTCAGTAGGAGGAAGAGAGGCCATATATCAGCTGGATATGTATGTGTAATTGAGCTCCATCTCATTGAAAGAGTTCTCACATGTATTTCCAAACAAACAGTTGTTACCAACTGCAGTTGGTACGCAAGGTAGGTTCTTACACGGGTGAAACAATAAAATCCAGTAGTGTAGCTTATGTAAACTGTAACTAACTACAAGGGTCAGTTATTCATTGGAAAGTTGTACGTAATTGATCACGATTTTGTCTCTTTTTTTGGCGTGAATTAATGAGGAAAGTGAAACCCGACTGGGCTGACATGCGGGTAATCAAAGAAACAAAATGATCTCAACTGACTTCACTACTGAATGAGTTTGAAGATATTTTCAAACCCGAAATTGGAACGATACCTGATTACAACGCCAAGTTTCAGGCTAATGAAGACACAGTTCCTCTATACGTAAAACCACGGAAAGTCCCATATGCAATAAATACTATAAATAAGTTTAAGCAATAAGCAATACGTTGAAAAGGAATTAGAATGCTTGGAAAACAAACAAATCATAACGAAAGTAGAAAACTGGGGGGGGGGGGGGAACGGTGGTACCAGTGGTAAAAGCCGAATGGTAACGTGCGCTTGTGTGCCGATTACACGGTAACACTCAAAACATTTATTAATGAGGTGAATGATCCAATACCAAGAGCAGAAGACATTTTCTCAGTCGTTTGTAGGATGATATGTTTGCACCCTCGATACAAGTTATGCTTATTTACACAAGGTGATAGAATTTGAAAGTGCTGAATTTCTAACATTAAGAAGCACGCCCAAAGGACTTGACAAGGTAAACCGGCATTTGTTTGGAGTTAGGGTTGTTCCGTTCCTCTGGCAGCGTTTTGTGAATTGAACATCACAAGGTACAAACAGCGAGCACAGAATACAGAGGCGTACAGTGTCTCTTTGATGACATACTAGTACAAGGAACTACATTTGATTAAGAAGTACGGAAATACTGTTGCACGATTAAGGACTGTGCTAGAGCTGTTGAGAAGAAAACAACCTCAAGAGAAAAACTTAAAATCTTTGAAAGGAGTGTCAAGTACTTGGACCATTTCATGAGAACGATTTTCATAAAAGCACCGTAAAGGTTGAAGCTAAAGAAAACACACAAAGCGACCTTCAAAGGGGATACCCGTTCTGCGCACAGCGGTCAGGTTTTTGACGAGGGTCAGTTTTATGGCCCTCAATGAGTTAGTCGGTTTGCGCACAGGGTCACTTTTCATCGGGCTGGAACTAATCCCTTCATCCCCTATCAATCCTTTACTTACTTTCAATAATTTAATGTATTAAGTATGCAGTGTTAATAAAGATAATATGACATGGTTAGTATGTTTTATACTCCTTTTTAGACACCGTTGTCTTTATACAAAAGTTTGATGAGTTTTGGGTTTTTTTTGTAGTATCAAGAATGTGGTACCAAGTTTAGGAAGATCTAGATTCAAGTATTAATGTATTTTAGATGTTCTATTAGAAGAAATACTCGAAATGAAATACTGCAGCCGTTGATCCTAACAGCCGCATTCATAGTAAGCGACAAATTCCTTTGCCACTGTACCAACACGGGGTTGTTTTGGGGATTTTTCTGCTTTCAATGGTAGGTGAGTTCCCGAATTGCAAAATAATGCAGTTTGGGTATGTTTAATTTGCATATTTTTAGATCCTTATCTGTATCTTAATTTATTCAGTTTTTCAAACAAAATATGAAAACAATCTGTTAACGTCCTTTGGAAGTGTGCAACTCTCATCACTACCTTATCAATAAAGTGCAAAGGAACCCTCAAGCAGAGACAAACTAAGTTTAGTATTTCTTCAATATTTTCAATCTAATTTTTCCAGGGAAGTTTTTTACCAATTAATAATATTTTAAAAAGTTGTTTTTCTTGTTCCTTTTAGCGAATTTCCCCTATAGGGAAGAAGCTATTACCGTAGGTCTCATGGTAAGACTTAAGCCCGAGACCATGACAACTTTTTGTTTTGAGGTCCCCAGATGCCAAAAAGACTATTCGTTCAAATTTATATATATATATATATATATGTCCGTTACCGCGATAACTTGAGTAAAAAACGTCCGATTTCGATGAAATTTGGCTCAAATGTGTAAAGTGACATTCATGACTTTAAGTTCGAAAACCAGAAATATCGGACCACGGGAAGGGGGGTTTATGGGGGTTTTAAATTTTCCAAAAATAAGTTTTTTGCATTTTTCACCCTACAATTTTTAAAAAAACTTAATTTTGGTTTTGACCATGTTATAGAGCTTAAAAAAACAAATAATATGGTATTTTGAATTATTAACCTAGGTTAAGTGGTTGCGGAGAAAATCCAAAAAAACCTGCTCATAAAATCTCCCATGTTAATCTTATGGGAAAAAGGTCTTTGGCTTTTCCTCAGTTCATTTCTATGTAAACTTCACATTTGCTTTTACCAATCAGTTTAGCTCTACAAAACAATCATTTTGGTGTTTAAATTGTGATTCTACGTCCAACCGTTCCCGTGATATTCAAAGTGCTAAACACAGTATGTTGTCCAATGTTATCCTTATGGAGAATATTTAAAATTTGATATCTCGATTATTTATGAACGTATATTGATGAAACTTGGTAGGTGGCTTCACCTAGTACTGGTATATTGATATTTCCACAAAAAATTGATTTTTTATTGATTATCCTCTTAGCAGCAAACCTGCATTCTCATCCCAAATGTTATTCTTATGGAGAATACGGAAAGCTTTATATCTCCCTTAATTATGAACATAAATCATTAAAACTTGGTATATAGCTTCACCTGGTTGAGTTATATTGATAATTGCAAAAAACCCGCATTTTTATCTTCCTCGTTGCAGCAAACCTGCGTTCTCAGCCCTAATGATATTCTTATAGAGAATAAATAAAATGCTATATATCACTTATTTATTTAAGTATTTTTATGAAACTTGGTAAGTGGCTTTATGTGGTAGTAAGAAATATATTCATTCATAGGAAATTCGCTGAGTACGCAGGTTTGCTGCGACGGGGGTATTTATACTAATAACTAATATGTTTATATTCGATTCATGACCATCTAATTTAAACCTGCGGTCAGGCCTTTGATATGCATTCACCGTGAGCACAAAACGACTAGGAGCGCGATGGATCCCAAGTGATCGCTGTGCGCAAAACGAGTGTGCCCCCGTCAAATGTGAATTGGTTAAAGTTTTTTTTTTTTACTTTTCATACTACAGTAAATTTATTTCTAACTTCTCTGATATAGTTTACCTTTGAACAGTTTTCTGCAGAAAACAAGGGGTTTAAGTGGACAACTGCATGTGAAAAAGGTTTCCAGAGAGTTATAAGAAACGCAAATAGTTTAAACTGGAGATATGATACAAGCCTTATTAATTCACGAGGAATCAAATGGAGTTTGATAATAGTGATAGATACAGAAGGAAATTGTATGTACCTGCTACTAATGGACAAGGCCTGCAAATGGAAAAGGCAAATCAACCAAATGTTACCCTGCAAATTCGAGGGGAAGAGTTGACAGATATACGCAATAATCAAACATGTATTCCTAATGTTTATAGTTGACATTTTTTATATTTACAGTTTATAAAGAGTTATGTAAACTGAAAAATATAATGTTAGTTTCAACATCTATTTCATTGATTTCCATAACAATTACATATTAAATTCATAATAGTTGCTTCTAATCTTCTGACTTGCGTTAAGTTATACCTGCCTTCCCATCTGGAGATGGTGTCAGATTTTAGATACAGAAACGTCGTCAAAACTTTCTCTTTTAAGTAGTAGCAAATGCCCGAAATAAGTTAAGTACCACAGTTGATTTTATTTGCGATAGTTAATTAAAGACCCGTATATTTTAATGGCATATGGTATTTTAGGCATGAATACAAACCAATTTCTTGATGACCATTGTACGTGTTGTTGATGAACATTACTGAATAAAAACACAATTTTACGTCTGATCAACACAATGTTTACACAATTAAATTATTATTTACAAGAGGTAATATATTTAGGCAGTCCATGCTGCCATCTTCAGACCAACTGACCTGTCTAAATTAAACATTGAGAATTATTTTTGATGACATTTAACACAAGGTTTTGAGAGTTTGTTACACGCGTCATTACAAATATCGGAAAATACTGATGACAACGGATCGTTGGGAGAAGTGAACAAACAGATGCGAGACGAATATAGAGGATTTCTGATATCGATATGTACCATCCGAGACCTGTGAATATTTTTCCGAGCCAGTGGATGTGGCAATCTATATCTGCTGAGCAAGCGCTACGATCCCCCATACTAACAACCCCATCTGTACCTGCCAATACACCTGTTCTCTATGGAGAAAGTAGAGTAACACGTAGTCGTGATACAGCGGTTAAGCATTTCACAGGAAAATAATTTTTTAAGATTGACTTACCTATTAATCCTCTAAAATTTCCGTTTTTATTATTAACTACTAAAAAAGCATACGTCTAAGAAGTTACCAATTTTCCTACATCGTATGAAAATATTCAATTTTTAGGGACTTCACTCAGCGCAAGTCAGGAGGAGTTTTTTGAATTCCAAAAAAATTAATAGCCGATTCAAAGGCAGATGCCAGTTAAAGAGAGTTTAATGTTATACTTTAGCATTGAAAACTTGTCATAAGTTTCTGATATGTCACACGATTATTCATATATAAACGATCCGTGATGGATAAATAATTTAGGTTAGGAGAATAAAAAAGTTAATTTCGAAATGCATGTAAAATCAAATAGAAATCTCAGGTTCCAAATATGAGGGTATTATCGTAACGTATGGTATATATAGCATATGCAATTAAAAAAGTACATGTTCGTTATTATACACCTATTATACATGTTATTAGACACCTACACCTGTCAAAATTCAGATTAGCCTATAATGATAGTCGCAATGATTATTCATCATCTATCGCAGATGAAATTGAATTTGGTCACATGATTGTTTGAACATGTGTTATTAGGCGTAACAATATAGTGGTTCACCACAAAATCGAGCTGCTTTGCGCACAATCATACATATACTTTAAACATCTGAACTGGCCGTACAAACAAACATTTTCCCTCTCAATTACATGCATAGGCAAATGAACAGGAGTTTTCTTGTTGTAACCAGAATCGTCAAGCCTAGCTATATTTAATATAGCATGATATAGTATTGTACCTCATTTTAGAGGGCCCACCAGTTGATCGACATGTTAGTTGGTAGCAGAGACAGCTGGTCGACTTTTTAAAAATAAATATTAATAATTAAATAAATAACTGAAACCTACCGATCGACATGCTAGTTTCTCGTAGGGACAGTTGGTCAATTTTTAGAAAATAAGTATACATAACTAGGTGTACGCTCATTCCTCGCGTATAAGGATAATTGAAACACATGATCAAACTTAAATCGAGTCTCATAAAAAATTCAATATCTGATTTGAGTAACATCATCAGAATACATTCCGTTATCATTTAACTGCCGCCAGAATCCGGATTTTATGTCTATATAGCTATAGTTTTAGTCACTTCTCTAAGAATTAATTATCGCGGTAGCTGAGAGGTATCGCACTGGCTCTTGAAGCGAGAGGTCGCAGGTTCGGATCCCGCCGCCGAACTAACATTTTATCCGTAGAAAAACATACATATATTTATCACTTGTTTTTATCAAAGTAAATGTTGTATAAATACGTAAATTTATTTATTTTTAAAATAAATTGGAGATTTCAGGCATGGTTTGTTGTTAGGATTGGCATGGGTGCGTTATCTTAGAACAAACAGAGCATTTTGGGCTAAGCAGTGACTTTAGCAGTGTGGTTAATTTAACTTTTAAGAGAACAGCGAGTTTCCTATATGAACTAATGTTAACAATTTCTATAGGCCAAGTCAAAATATCCTTAAGGATTAACAGTAAGTCGTCAGGTCCAGTTATTTAGATGAAAAAATGGGATTTCAATATATTGTTTCAATAGCCTAGGCTATCATGAAATTAAATGCTATAAACATGGGTTGGCCCAAGTCCGTACATGAAACTTCTAAAATTACAAGTAGCCTAAGTGTATATGCCTACATTTTATAGTCATAGGTCCAAGTTTATGATGAAAACAGCTCACTATAATATAAACCTAGGAGATGTCAAATAATTTCAGATAACCTGTACAAAAGGCTTAGTTTGGTTAGAATAGTTTAAAGCTTTTGTTTTGGTTCGCTACAACATTCCTGGTAATGTGTTTAAAGTATTTTACAACAGTTGTATTTTACAAAATGATATTTCAATAGCCTAGGCTACCATGAAATTAAATTCTATAAACATGGGTTGGTCCAAGACCGTACATGAAACTTCTAAAATGGCAAGTAGCCTAAGTGTATAGACCTACATTTTATAACCATAGGTCCAAGTTTATGATGAAAACAGCTTAGTATAATCCAAACCTAGGATTTGTCAAATAATTTCAGATAACCTGTATAAAAGGCTTAGTTTGGTTAGAATAGTTTAAAGCTTTTATTTTGGTTCACTACAACATTCCTGGTAATGTGTTTAAAGTATTTTACAACATTGTATTGCCAGTTTAATGTCGGCTTACTCTTACTGTAATCCAACCCTAGGCTATGTCAAATCATTCCAAGATAACCTCCCGAATAAAGCTGTTTGGTTAGAATAATCTATAGCTTTTATTGTGGTTACCTACTACATTACTGGTAATGTATTTTAGGTAATGTAGACAATTTTTATTATTAATTTAGTGAAAATATAACCTACCAAATAATTGTCCTACAAAAATAAATTTTAAGGTTGTTCGCTTACTGTGACTAACTTCATCAACCCTTTCTAGACAAATTGAGGCTTTGCATACTTTTTACACACACAATATTACCAACACACAATATTACTTTTTATCACAATATTGACAATTGTCTAAGAAAATGTAATAAAACAAACTATTTTATAAGTTAAGTTAATATTTTAGTATCTACAGCCATCACAAAGGTATTTTGAGTTTTTCGATCTGCCACACGCGTCGTCTGTCGTCTGCCACTGTTACAATCGTTGCCTCTGTCCGACTGGGTGAGCGCTTTTTCGCCTACAAAATTTAGAGGTTGTTTGGTCGATATCGAACAGACGATACCGCAACGCTTCATAAACCGATTGTTCGTTCATTCTACTGGATGATTTGAGTTTGCCGACTGCCGAGAAGTTAAACTTGGAAATGGAAACCACTGTGGAAGTTCTAAGCTGACTCGACTAGGGCCTGTTGAAGTATAAGTTTGGCCATTGGACAGTTTTAAATTGAAATACCTTACATCCACTTAATATAGCAAAAGATATACCCAATTTAAATAAACTTTGTAATGCTAAGTTAATTAAGTAATGAATACAAGGTCTTCAACAGATAAGATGCCTTTAAATTTACAAATTGGTTGCAATCATAAATACAAAGACCCCGAGGAAGGGTTAAGATAATTAATCGGTCTCTCTAAATTACTTGTGATAAGAAAAAATTGTTCATAAATTAAACTAGTATGAAATAAAACCCATTCCTTGCCCAAGTAATAGGCTTAATTATAGCTAAGGACTTGAAAGGCTCAGTTATTATGAGTTATATTAACTTTCCATATCCATAATTTAAAGTACCTATAAACTCTTAAACTCCTATAAACTCCTATAAAATCTTCGAACGTTTCAGTTTCATAAAATCTACTAGCGCTACTCATTTTGTATTCCAACAATCACCATTTTCCTTCCAACTTCGAAAACATCTATCTACTATCGTAGTCAACATTCAATCGATAAAACAACCAGTTGGTAAAATTGTTCGATATCGACCAAACAACCTCTAAATTTTGTAGGCGAAAAAGTGCTCACCGTCCGACTGACGATATTTACACAGAGTAGGCGTACTAAGGGAATATTAACTGTATGGAATTTTTTTTTTAAACGTACACTTAATAATTTATAAAATAATAAATATGCTCACAACTTAAAAATATACTTCGATTTATCTCTCTTGTGTGTTTTTTTGTTGGTAAAAAAACTGCTGTTATCCAGTATAACAAAGTATACTCTAGTAAACTAACTATTGCTACTCTGTTGTTGAAACATAGACGTCGGCTAAATTTTAACGATTCAAGTACCATTAAAATGGCTTCCAATGTTATTCTTATGGAGAAAAAAATAAATTTGGTTTTAAGATAATTTGATTAATACTGAACGAAGTTATCTGAATAACGAACTTGACCGAGATTTTGACCTGTTAAGTTTTTCTGGAAAATTTTAAGTTTAACTGTGGAGGCATTCTCGAGTTATTGTGGTCACAGACACGCCAGTTGAGTTGATTCTCTTACCAGTCTAAACAGTGAAGTTGTGTATAAGGATACTTTCACTTCGTTCAATTATCCAATTAAATAAAGACCTGAAACCAGTTTGTCGACATGATATTTGGTCGAAGACCCACTTGATCGACTTTTAAATAAATACATGCAATAATAGATAGACTACCAGTTGCTCGCGCCTCCCACTCAGCCTTCCCAAGTAGAGGGGAGAGGCGGAGCTTCTATCTGAAGTGCATATCCCCACTACAAACCCAATGTTGGACCGGCCGCACGCAGGACCACGCAGGACGCAGGTTAGGCCATCGATTTTCTGAACCTTGTAATACAATTTCCCTGATATTACAATAAATTGGCAGGGGACCAATAGGAGTGCTACGTCAGGTTTTTGTAACTAAATCCTAAAATAATTACAACACTGCTGTACGACGTATAATGCAGTTCTAACGGCAACAGTGGCTAACGCACTCTCTGGATTGTGCTGCTACCTTTTGGCGCTTTTGGAGAACTACGTCAAACCATCTCGTTACGCAGTCGGGCAGTACAACACCATATAGCATAATAAACTTGAAGGCCTATTGGTTAGCCGGATTTTCAAAATCTGACCGCACCCATCGAATCGTTTTCTGCACTGGAGCACCGAGCCTCGCGGCCGCGACATGTTCAGACTTTTACGCAAACTATATAGGTAGATGTTCATTCATCAAGAGCTGGAAGTATAGTGATGTAGTGGTAGCGTGTAGGATATACACCTACCCCCACCACAACGTTAACTTGTCCTTAAAATTTCGCTACGGTTGCTATACCGTTTGTCGAATCTAAATTCCGATTGCACCTTCTTGTTCGTCTTGTCAAGCCGCGTAATTTGAGTACAAACTCGCTATACTTTCAATTACAAATAAAGAAGTTATTTAGGTTTATCCTTCAAAATATCTGTTTTCCCGCTATTGCTGCAATACCCTAGGTCGAATCTGAATTCTGATTGCACCTTCTTGTTCGTCTACCCAACTCAAGCCGCGTAATTTGAGTACCCACATGGCATACTTAGGACAAACTTATACCCCCCGAGCAACTTTCGTCTGGAGCACTTTGCCCACCCCTTCCGTCAAGGTCACTTCCATAACCGGTCCTTATGTGATCCCCTATGGTGACTATACAAACCGGAGACTAACAAAGTCTCCTGCCTATTTAAAGACTAGGTCCCTAACTTGAAATGCTTAGGTGGTCCAGAAAAGAACCGTTTGTGTGATGACATGATGAAGGGATGGTAAAGGTTTGGTGAAGGTTTTATTTATTTTTAATAACCAACTTTACCAGACCCTCTTGCCGGACAAAATAAAACACTTGCTCGTAGCCAATCTCAGGAGGTGGCGGAAGAGATCGCGGTATGTGCAACTCGATGTGATGGCCGAGGTGTTCAAAAAGGCAGATGTTGGCACCGTTCTTAGCGACAAGTTTGTATTCCGTCACGAGTTTTAACTTTCGGAACTTAGTTGTGGTGACGTTGAGCGATGTAACCAATTCACGTTCCATCATCACCTTTGTCCGCTTCATGACCTCATCAACAGTAAGAGGTGGAGTTGAAGTTGATGGTTATTGTTTGAAATATAGAGGATGATTCCGGAAATTTCTTGATGTGGTGGACTTAAAAGAAGTAGGTTTTTTAAATCCAATCCTTTTTTCTGATGACTTATTCAGAGACTCCTTCAAATGTCACAGTTTCTTGGGGGTCAGTGGAGAAGACATCGTAGTGTAGCACGTGGTAACAGTTCGCAGGGCAAAGCTGGAATGAAGTGGTGGACGGAGTTAAGCGGGTCGCAGAAGGTGAAACCTTGTCCCACCCTTATATGAGTAGAACACTGAGACTGGTTTAGAACCGGTTTGGCCAAGACCCCTCGCCCCCGTCGACAGACGAGACCCCCCCGGCGGATCTTTGACAAAACCTTATATGGTTGGATAGTGGTAACCGGTATGGTTTGCTTGGGTATATAGAGAGCCCGAGACTCTGCTCTCTTCGCAGTAGCCTGACATCCGTTTCGATCTAAGTCCAACTGGGTTTCAATCTGCTGTAGCGTAGGTCTCTTAAGTGTGCGTCGGGCCCAACGCGCAATTGAGAGTTCACTCGCATTTGCATGTGTAGTTTAACATTGTGCATGTGTAGTTTAATATATTTTTGCTTTTTGATACTTTATAATAATTAAATTGGTGAGTGACTGTTTGATTAACACCTAACTTTATAATAATCTTGTAGATTGAATGTTTGCTTAAGACTTAATGCTTTTATTTACAACCTTTACCTTGACCTAGTTTAGGACTTTAGAAATATTCTATGCACACAAGTTAGACACACACGTTGTAGTAAAGATTATGGGTGGGGGGATTTGTGATGTATACTGTAACAGCGGGGTAAAAAATCATCATATAGCTATGGAAGCTTTAGGTGTTAACCCATGGCTTGCTCCTTCTGAGCTTGCTGTCTCAGAAGCCCTTCTGGCTATTTGTAATTTTGAGTATCAAAGGTTTAAATTCAAAGTAAAGGTAGAGGTTAGGCCGTTACACAGAAATGATATGCATTGTGTTTTGATCGAACGGGAATCATCCTCTAACATTGAACTTTTCTATTTTATCAAATGATCATGCAAGGAATTTTGTGTAAAACGGATATCAGTCTCCTTCGTTTGAATTCAGAGCTTCCTTCCATATTAAAATAGCAAATGTAATACCTTTGCTAATTTACGAAATATTTAATTTGACCTTGACCCAGTTAATGAACTTAGAATATGTCAGTGTGCGCGTAGTAGCGTCGCAACAATATACTGTCAAACCCCCCTCACCCTATCTTACCCCCACCATGGATTGCAGACTATAAAAGTGGGGGCAGTCCGCAAAGGTCTCACAGTCTCAGGCCGATAGCCTAGCTATCTGTTTGCCTGATCTTTCCGTAATGGCATCTTTAGAATAGAGTTGGTACCCCTGTATAATAAAGATTCTACCTTAGCATGTTAGTTTGTTAAGCATGTTAGATTAACGCTTGTAGTTTGCTGCTAGTAAATGTAGTAAATGTAAATGTAAATGTAGTGTTTAAGTTTGTAATTATTTTTGGTGTTGGTTTGAATTGTTTTATTTACTAATGAAATATGTACTTTTCTTACACTCTTTAAAACTGGGTAAAGTCTTTATTTATATCAAAGGGGTTTTTATCAAAGTAATTTAATATGTTTCTCAAATAAACCCTCCCCTAACCCCTTACAAAAAGGTACGGCACGAAAACCGGTTGACATTACCTATCTTGGTCCTCACGCACGAGAAACTTTTGTGAATATTAAGTTGTTATTTGTAAACTGACCTCGGTCAAAACTTTGGTTCGCAGTAGCCCGTTTCGATCTAAGTCCAACTGGGTTTCAGTATGCTGTTGACCTTTGTAAAACCGACCTTGGATGTTATTTTGTAAAGTATTTTTTGCTTAAATATCTTTTGTTTTTGGGGAATATTTGACTTTTGTAAAACCGACCTTGGATGTTATTTTGCAAACTAACTTTTGCTTAAATATCTTTTGTTTTTTTGGGGAATATTTTTCGGGGAGAAATTGATGATCCGTTATCAGTTTATTCCCTATAATTGTGTGCTTTCATATTAATTATTTTCTCTAATACAGGGCGAGGAATAGAGCAGTTTGTGGTCAAAGTGAGGATCACTAACTGCTCTATTCCCCGTTTTGGCAACATGTTCAGATGACCTTGGGACTTTAGAAAATTTCCGTTTGGTAAAATATTAGAAGATATGTTTATTTTTTACAAGAATATCCCTTCCCTAACACTTGCCCCCACCACTTAAATTTGGGTATAAAAGAGGTCCCCCGTCACTAGTAAAACCATTCTGCTGCCTGCGCTTGCTCACGCTCAGAACTAAGGCACACATAAGGAAAGCGACAAGACCAATGAAGTTGAAACCCTCCATTGGAATGTCTTCTAAATCTTCTGCTTCTTCTGTTGCTTCTGTACCATCAACCTCGACTTCTGCTGTTCCATCCATACTTCGCCAGGCTCTGGTTATGTCTTTGATTCCCCCAAAGAAGACGAGGAATTCTCCATCACCACCTCCCATTGTTCTCCCAGAGAAGACGAGTGATTCTCCACCACCATGTTCTTGATGAGTCTTCTTCTGATTCTTCACTATAAATTTCAACTTCTTCATCATCAAGGTCAAGTTCTTCATCATCAAGCTCCAAAATATTTACCACCCCCACCAGACATTCAATTGACACTACGCCTTCTGCAAGTTTAATTCCTCGTCCTTCAGTAATTTGCATAAATAAACAATCTCCTTCAGAGAAATTTCAACAATTAAAGTCTTTGAGAAGGATGTGCGTACTTCCTGCACAACAATGCAATTGCATTTTCAAAAAAGGTGCAAAGAAAGGTGAACGTTGTACTAAATCTTGTATTTTAAATGAAGAAGTATGCAGTTTTCATTTAAAACTAAAACACAGTGTTTCTTTTTATTCATCACACCCAACAGTGACACCATCCAAGACTCGGATTAATCGGCTTTGCAAAAATAAACAGTATTTCTTTGTTAAATCAATGGGTTTTGCAAAGGTAATGTTAAAATGTGGAGATCATCTCTACATTTTAAAATTACCTAGAGGCATGTTCCATCCTATACACCCTACCAAAAAGGACTATATAATCCGAGTTGATTCGGGAGCCACTGAGTGGAAAACATTACAGTAAAAAAACTTCAAAAAGGATTTTCCAAATTAAAATCAAAGTTTTTCAAAATTAATAAAAAGTGTGGATAACCTATTTAAAATTTTCAGCATATGCTGCAGAATGTAAATGGGTTGTCCACACTTTTTTAATGTTACAACGACCTTGACCTAGATCTTGGAATTAGAAACATTATACTAAGTTGAAAATAATATTCAAGGGGGTTATATATATAAATGGTGGGGGAAATAACCTGTTTCCCCTACCATTGGCACACACTCAGACGGCCTAGGTTTCAGTTTCAGTTCAGATATAGCAGCAGAACGATGTTCACGTGTGACGCCGACTTGGTTCGTACGATGGAATTCGTGGAGAGGTCGTACTACCAATATCGCCCACTAGATGTAATAATAGAAGAGTTAGAAGAGGTAACGGGACATATTATGTTAAAGTGGTGTGGGGAGCCTAGATGCGCAGAACAGTGGGATGAGTATCATTCTGATTGGCGCCGACTTCAAGTGTTAGAAGATGAGTTGGCAATAGCTCTGAAGGCTGATGCGGATAAGAATGCTGATGCAGAGAGGTTGGCTGCCAATGCTGCCGATGCTGCTGCAGTGGTTACTGATGCTAAGATAGAGAATTAAAGAAATATTATACGCCCAAGATAATAATCAAGGGGGGGCTTTTGACTCTAATGGTGGGGGTAAGCGGGTATATAAGCGGACGCTTCAGAATATGGTTATTAGTCCAGCAGGCACATTCAACTCCAAGAAGTCAAGGCCTTTCAAAGGAAAAGACGAGAGAAAGAATGTTAGACAGCGGGAAATAATGGCGAGAATCAATGAAGCTAAACAGTAAAATACCATTTGCTAAACCAGATGAAACCCAAAGATCCACTATAATACTGACTATAAATTACATCAAAATTCTTCAATCCCAACTACAAGAACCGGCTACAACACCTCAACTGTCCGAAGAACCGCTGGCTCCCTCAATTGTTCAAGAACTGTTAAAAACACTTCAACCGTTTGAAACAGTTCTTCTCGAAGAGGATGAGTTGGCGCTTCAAAATTGTTTCGATGAAGGACTACTTACCCCCTTATTCCTCCAAGAACTTTTTCTTGAAGAGGATGAGTAAAGTCTTTCAACAAAATTAAAGACTTTTGAACTACAGAGGGGGAATAGAGCAGTTTGTGGTCAAAGTGAGAATCACTTACTGCTCTATTCCCCGTTCTGGTGGTATGTCCAGGTGGCCTTGACCTACTTACGAGACTGCCACTTGCGTTAGCTGTCACTTCGAAATATGTCACCAAGAGATAACGTTTTCGCTTCTAAAACAACTCTACCGGAAATAATCAACGATATTCCAGTTAAAACTGATGAAGACCAAGACGATTCAGGAACGGAAGAAATTATGAGTGATCTTGAACTAGAAAGTGGTCTTGAGGGTCTAAGTGGCATTGACAGCATGAAAGCAGAATATATGGAGCAAATTGAACTTTTGAGTGACGACGAAAACGATTCAGAGACCTCGATGATTTATCATCAGTTGCTCTGTTTGGAAGAAATGGGGGATTTTAATAGCGAAACTCCAAGCGGTAGTAGCAATGGGTTGGTGTTCAATGCAGCCACAGGGGAATTTAGTGTTCGTTGTCACTCATTATATTCTGATATGACCTCATCATCATCATCATCATCATCATCATCGGATAAGTCTGATTAATTTATTTTTGAATACTTAACTTTAAATACAGAGCGGAGAAGAGAACAGTTTGTGGTCAAAGTGAGAATCACTTACTGCTCTATTTCCCGTTCTGGCAATTTGTTTAGATGACCTTGACCCACTTACAAGACTTGAAAAGTTTAATATTAAATGGTAATGAATAGTAATAATTATTCAAATATTGCCCCCACCACTTTTTATTTTTTACAGACGACTGCTGAAGAGTTGCTTACCACTTTGGCTGTGAACGGCTTCACAAGATTATCTACTATGGTAATCCTACAATGTATTTCTTCTATTGCCGAAGCGGATATTTTCTTGCAACAAGTGTACTGATTACTCATGGAGTTTCGGTTGTGCATGTTAAACGAATGAACATTCTTGGAAGAGAAGAAATTAAAATAGAAATAAAACAAATCCCTTTTGCAAAAGAGGTTTATCGCGTATTAAGAGAAGGCTACATCCTGTGTATCTATTATACCACATCATAAACCTCATGTGGATGGATTAGTTTTTAATTTTTAAATACAGAGCGGGGAATAGATCAGTTTGTGGTCAAAGTGAAAATCACTTACTGCACTATTCCCCGTGTTGGCAACATATTCAGGTGACCCTGTCCCACTAATGGGGCTTAAAAAATAGGGGTTCTACCTCCACCTCTTACCCCCACCCCTTTTTAATTGGTTATAAATAGAGGTCAATTAGTAGTAGTGTCATTTGTAGCAGGTTAACACCTACAACATGTACCACTGCAATATTTGTGAAGATTCATTCAAAGAAGAATTGCTTTTAAATATTCATAAAGAAATACAACATAACACCAATAAAAATGAAATTAAACAAAATGAAGAAGAATTGGAAACAATAGATCAAACGCTAGCTCAACATCAAATTTCAAGACCAAGTGTTATTCATTATGCGCCTGCTCCATAAGTGAATGTGGAATTACACGCCCGAGCACTACACACCTACATCATGTAAGTAGGGGGGGTTATGTACGTTCTGCTCAGTCCCCCCCCATTTTATATTTTTGTCCCCCGATTTTATATATTTTACCCCCATTTTATATTTTAACCCCCAAATTTTATATGTTTTGCCCCCTCCGAATTTTTGTCATTATTTTTCATTATTTTTTCATTGTTTTCCATTCTTCTCATTATTTTCCATTCCTTTCATTATTTTCCATTCTTCACATTATTTTCATTCCTTTTCAATTTGTTTCGTTATTTTCTATTCTATTTCATTCTTTTCATTTTTCTATTATTATTTCCCTTTATATTTTCTTTCTTATTTTTTTTTTATTAAGTTACTTCCTCCACGAACTTCTCCCACCACCACACCATTGACATTCTACCATAACAGCTTATTCTTGTTCTCGTATTCACTGCGACAAGTCGACTAATTCCCAGCATCATGGAAACAAATGCCCGAAGCTCCGCAATTGCATCATTAATTTTTAATAGAACAATCGAGGACGGTGAAAATCTTCTCCATCTAATCAATCATTTCCAAGAAATGAATCAATAGGGGAAAAAATCTACATCAAACTCAAGGCAAAGAGTAGATATAATCCTAATGTGGAAATACATCAGGATTATGACATTATAAATGTTGCAGATCTTTTTGAATTCAATTGCTTGCTTGAATGGTTAATTCTGGAATGGTGTTATGTGACAAATATTGAAGTTGGGCCTGTTCTCTCTTCCGACTTGCAACTGGATTAATCTCCAGTTGGGCTACAATAACGGTTCTTATCAGGACCACCTGAGCATTTAAAGTTAGGGACAGAAAGGATAATTCCCAATAAATGGGATTTCCTTCGATTCTTCTAAGTGTAGAGGTAAATGAGCGAAAAACTGACCTTCCCTGAAGTGACCAACCGTCCCATTACGTCAGTTTGCTATGAATTGGCCATCCGTCCCATTACGTTGGTTTACTATGATGGAGCCCACACCCCCACTCTTCCCTAAAGTGCCCAACCGTC
The DNA here is from genome assembly GCA_963675035.1 of Allygus modestus. NCBI lineage: Eukaryota > Metazoa > Arthropoda > Insecta > Hemiptera > Cicadellidae > Allygus > Allygus modestus. Next base: position 132,042,839 of record OY776113.1, on the reverse strand, counting down.
CCATTACGTCGGTTTGCTATGAATTGGCCATGCATCCCATTACGTCGGTTTACTATGATGGAGCCCACTCCCCCACTCTTCCCTGAAGTGGCCAACCGACTCGTTGTTGTCTAGTTATATTCCTAATTATTGGAGATTATTGTTATAATTAACTTGTAAAACCATTACACTAACTTTATGTCTGTTTCCCTGTTATGTTACATATATTTCGATATATATTACAAATTAGTTTACTAATTAACTTAACCTTTTCTGATTAACCCTAGGTGGGGTGGGGGAAGTTTGAGCCCCTCCCGATTTTATATTTTGCTCCCCCCCGATTTTAAATTTTCCTCCCCCCAAAAAATTACAATTTTCCTCCCAAAAAATTTTCCTCCTCTTGGTGGGTAGGAGGGGTGGCGGTAGGTCGGGACAGTCCCAAAGAAAAGTAAACAAAAAATAAAAAATACAAAAGTTAAAAAATTAAAAATGAGTTGGGGGTGGGGGTATGTTGGAACAATAATAAATATAAATAAATATATATTTTTAGTAATTATATTTTTTAGTATATTTTTATCTTGTGATTATAAAAATGTGTTCTAACTGTCAATGTGTACATTCCAGATCAAGAAGTTCGTCTACTTTTCATGCAAACAAATTTTGGAGACGGGACCACTGGCAGCGACACATGTTGAGTCGTCACAGCGGACAGAGATTCATGTGTCAGTTCTGCGACAAAATGTTCACCAGATGTGACCATTGGCGCAGGCATCTGTTGACTGTTCACCATACTCGTCAGGAGGACCTCCCGCAACCAACCGCTGCCCACACAGCACACGACGTCCCCAGGATATCCCATTTGTGTCCCACACATCCCATTGCCATCCCAGGATAAACAGGACATCCCTAGGATATCCTGATATGTCCCGGGACATTTGTGGACGTCCCAGGGATGTCCACAAAATCCCGGGATAACGTGGATATCTTGGGGATATCCCACCGACATCCTCTATATCCCAGACCAATTTTAGTAATAATTAAAAGTTGTATTTCGAGTTTTAGTATTCAAACCAAATTGAATAACAAGGATAATGATTAGATATGTAAAATAACACATGTATAAAGAAAGAATGAATTTACAGTTTATACATCGATGAAATATGCATACAATTCTGACAATTTATAAGAAAATAAAAGAAAAATGTATACTTTTTACCGGTACACCATTAAATTAACGGCCAATCCGATCTCCCATAATCCCCTTTAGAGAAAAGAGAAAAAAATCCGACGCGGTGCCTGGCGCCTGCGCAGAATCGCAGCATCCCAACCAAACTCTATGTCTACAGACGACAGACGAGACCAGATAGACGTGCGTTAACCGTATTTGGCTTTGGCTCGGTAAATTATGTTTCAGTTACTTTCTACTTAGGCTACCAAGTTTTGAGTTTTGCAAGTTTGAATTGGGAAAAATATATCTTCATTCAAGAGTTACTTCAGGTGTTTTGAATACTGTACTGTTTCTTGGTAAGTAACATACTTTGTTAAAACAGATTTACAGGTTAACTATAGTAAACTATAATTAGTTTTTCTCCATAATGTAATAAAGAGTTATTCCACTAGGATGGTTTGTTTATAGACAGTGCCCACCTACTGAATTACTGAATCAGTTTAGTCAGTCTCATACTAAGAACTACCATAACCTCAAAACTATCTAGGACTATAAAGTGTATTGCAGAATGAAAAACTAGGCTTTCCATACTTCCATAAGGCCAATGTTACAATTAACACTAGTCTTAAGGACAGCCTGGATTTACATTTATTTAATCATAAGAACACTGAAGACTTTTTAGCTTAAAGTTGTTTTCCTTACAAAATATATAATTCTTATCCATATGTGTTGTATTATATTAACTCTGATAGTAGGTAACAGCCTTTTATTTTTATTATTCACCCAAATTGCAATCAGGCTATACCGGTACTGCGCACAGTTACCTTTCCCAATGCGCATAGTGACACACCAGTCGGGGAACTGGGCGCTTTTGCTTACTTTGACATTGATTTCTGTACCAATAATGGTTAAATCAATTAAATTGGAATTTCCTCCTAAAAAACGAATAAGCTAAACGAGGAGCAGTTATATGTATTCGTTTGAAGTTTAACTCAAAATGAAACAGTTTTACATACCTTTCCGTCGTCAGTCCTTTGACGACCAGCAGATGACTAGTTTCGGGACTGCTGTTCCATTATCAAATCTGTCGTCGATAAATTAAAATATGAACACATAGTCACAATATATACACTAACCTAACAAAAGCCAAGGACAAGTCCAAACAGCGGGATACGAACACGTGGAAGGCTACAATGTGAAAAGGTACATTGGTAGGAGGTAAGTTAGTCATGTAGGCCTGGTATTGGAGGTAGTCACGTCACAGCCTTCCGCGTGTTCTTGTCCCGCCGTCTGGACTTGTCCTTGGTCGGCCAAACCAAATAAATGTTTGTATTAATCGTAGCGTCCGTTTGTGTTGTGTTGGTATATATATTGTGACAAAGTTATGTGTTCATATTTTAATTTAGCGACGCCAGATTTAATAATGGGACAGTAGTCCCAAAACTAGTCAGTCATCTGCTAGTAAACCAGAGGATTGATTGACGATAGGGTATAAAAACCTGTTTTATTTTGAGTCAAACTTCGATCCTAGAGGCAATATGAATAAATTGAAGTTTAACTATAAAAATCTTTGATTACGGTATAATGGATGGTACTTTGGTATTATACGGATGCCACCCTTATGCAGCACGCTGCGGCAGTTATGTTAGGATGGGTTATCATAAAAATGATTGTAGGACTTTCCTTGTTTCGTTACGAATCGAATGATACCTGATGAGTCATACTTCCGGCCGCCAAACCCCCTCCAAATAGGCCAAGGTCAGGTCGTTGACTGGAGCACGCGCATCACCTGTCACCGCCTGTATCTGGGTCAGTTTCATGAATGATTTATTGCCGTGCACTACGTTACATTTGTTTTCATAATGAGTTACGTTCTTTTGGTGTGGGATTTACCTCGAAATGAAGAGGAAACCGTACGTATTTTTATGATAACCCATCCTAACATAACTGCCGCAGCGCGTTGTATATTTGGCGGAGTACCCGTGGCGATCGGGTCTGGCTGCTAGCGGCGGCGACGCATTCAACACGATCCTAAAAGACATCGCTGCCTTTTGGGAGGCACAACACAAATACCGCTCATCAGAATGATATAAAATTTGTACAGTAAGTCAATAAAAGTACGTTTTTTCGAATTATGTAGTTATCCTTTGTATCCGGTAAAAATTTAACCTCCAAAAATAGTGGCATCCGTATAATACCAAAGTACCTAATGGATTTAACTTAGGTGTGCCCAGTTTCCCCACTTGCCCCTAAATAGGCCTTAGGTACGATACATAAAGTAATAATGGTTTCTTAATGATTATCTGTTAGCACCTAAAACTTATGCAAATTTTGAAGAGAACATTGAAGAACATATTGAATATTATCATTCGGTTAACTGAAGTATGGTAAATCAACTCTTTATTTTATGATACTATAATCTTGATGCTAGGTGGAAAGAAAAATCAGCTTCATCGTGTACTTTAGTTACTATTGAATTAATAAAAAGTGTATGACGTACGATTAGGTAAATAAATCAAATCTTTAAAAACTCAACCTAAATTTCCGTATGAACTGAAACTTACAGTGCCTGATGAGTGGATATGTTACATTAAAAGTAGGCATATGACGTAACTATGTGCTTTCAGGAAATTTTTTGGCCTAGTTTGTTTGCTAACCAATTAGGTATTTAAATTAGCATGTGTCTCTGTTTAGGAGCTGATCAGAAGCAGTTTGCTGAGGCCAAAGTAAAACATATTGGTTTCATGGATTGGCTCAAACACCAAATAAATCAACTCTTTATATGAAGAGAAATCCAGGTAAAACTATAAAAACAATTCTGTATATTAAATAAGGTGGGTTAGAAAACTATGATTAGGTAACGTAGGCTACTTCATTCGATTATGCAAGGTCTATGATAGCCTTAATACCTATCAAAATTATCACAATTTAGTTACTTACACAATTGCCTGAATAAGGTGTCATAAGTTAAAATCAATAATAAGGGCCTATATATAATAACCATTTTACATTCAAAGTTAACAGGATCGGTTGATTTTTTTGTGTGTTATATGGCCAACACTGAATTTGCTATTTTTTACTTATGTCTATTCTGTGTGTATGCCAATTTCAATCTTTAAACTGAAAGAAAACAATATTTTAACTAAAATACACCATTAATCCATTTAAAAACATGATTTTTCTATTCTATTTCAAAGGTTTTAAAAATTAAAGGTCAGGAACGGCACCAGTACGTCATTCTAAGCCAATGGGTTAAGAGTTAAGTCTTTATATCTATTACCTGATTGTATATTGATGAAACTTTGTATGTTGCTTGGTTGTGGTTTATTGATATTTACACAAAAAGATTTTTTATTGTCCGCGAAGCCACAAACTTGCTTACTTAGCCCTATTGTTATTTTAATGAAGAATATGTAAATTTTGATAGGTATCTCCCTCGATTATGAACTTAAATTAATAAAACTTGGTATATAGCTTCATCTGGTTGAGTTTTACTGATAATTCCATAACAACACATTTCTCATCCTCCTTGATTCAGCGTTAATATGGAGGGTAAATAAAATGTTATTTATCACTTATATTTATGAAAGTATTTTCATGAAAATTGGCAAGTGGCTTTATGTGGTAGATATATAAATTGGCATTGGAAATTCGCTGTTAATGCTGGTTTTCTGTGTGCGGGGTATTATTTGTTGTCCTTTTTGTCTTGATTTTATTTTTTAGAATACGTTAGGCTACTGGCTACCGCATTTATCATTTTATTTTTCGGCATAATTAATTATTAATACAATTATTTGCTCATCGTCTTCATGCACTACGGTACAAATTTGAGGGTGGCCAAGGGGTCAGGTCTACTGGAAACTAGGGGTGAATAGACTCTGCAACTGATTTGCCAAAATTGAAGACCACTTATGCTTTTTGATGTTTCTTTAAGCACTTAAACTGTACCTTATAAACACATGGCTACACAAAATATTCAATGACATATTTACCAAATATAATGTTAAGGGGAGATTAAATTTGCAATATTGCTGAAAATTTTCTTTTACATTTTTCAACATTAATATTCATAACATTATATTTCATTTTAGTGTGAATGATTGGTGGTTACCAGTAACTGTAATATAATCATTAACAAGGCGACTGAAATGGCAGCAGCAGAAATAAAATGAGTTTTCACGCTGTGACGGGGGTATTGTATTACTAGAGAAGACATTTTTAATGTTTGGTCTTGTTTACTTCCCAGTTTATTTCTCTCTTTTTTTAGCGAATTTCCTCTATAGGGAAAAGCTATTACTGTAGGTGGCATGGTAAGACTTAACGCCGAGACCATGATCACTTTTTGTTTTGAGGCCCCCGTATGCCAAACACATAAGTTGTTTAGATTTATATATATGTGTCCGTTACCTCGATAAATTTTGAAATAAATGCCCAATTTTGATTAAATTTGGCCTAAATGTGGAGAGTAACATTTATGACTTTGGTTCGAAAACCAGATCGATCAGGCTATGGAAAGAGAGTTCAAAATAGATAAAAACCACCTAGTACTGGTATATTGATATTTTCACAAAATTTGTTTTTTGTTGATTATCCCCGTAGCAGCAAACCTGCATACTCAGCCATGTGTTATTTTTATGGAGAATAAGTAAAGTTTTATATCTCCCGTAATTATGAACATAAATTATTAAAACTTGGTATGTAGCTTCACCTGATTGAGTTATATTGATAATTGCTTTAAAATACATTTCTTATATTTCTTATTACTGCAAACCTGCGTACTCAGCCTTTATGTTATTCTTATAGAGAATAACTCAAATGCTATATATATATCACTTATTTATAAATGTATTTTTATGAAACTTGGTAAGTGGCTTTCTGTGGTAGTAAGAAACATATAGGGCTATATGCATTAGAAATTTGCTGCGTACGCAGGTTTGTTGCGACAGGGGTATTATTCATATGGAGAGTAAGTAAAGTTTGATATCTCCCTTAGTTATGAACTTAAATTAATAAAACTTGGTATTTAGCTTCACCTGTTTGAGTTATATTGATTATCGCAAAAAAACACATTTCTTTCCTTCCTGGTTTCAGTAAATCTGCGTGCACAGCCTTAATGTTATTCTTATGGAGAATAAATAAAATGTTATATATCACTTATTTATGAATTTATTTTTGTGAAACTTGGTAAGTGGCTCTATGTAGTAGTGAGACACATTTACATGTATTGGAAATTCGCTTAGTACGCATGTTTGCTGCGACGGGGGTATTTTTGGATAAAATATTACCCAAGGCTATATGCAGTATTAGCTTAATTTTTTTTATTTACAGGAAGTGAGGCCATGATGAAGATGAAAACAGAGAAGGAATTTAATCAACTACCAATACTTACTGTGTGTTTATACAGCCTGGTTTATATGACACATTTTTTTATGTACTTATTTTTACTGCAATTATACTGCCATTTTGTTTGAATTCATTACTGTATTATTTTAAAAAATCCTTAATTGTTTGTATCACATCACCGAACAATTATAAAGTGGAATCCATCCTTAAATTTTTTTAAATCTGTATTTATTAATTCAACTTTAGTTCTGAGAAATGTTTAGGCCTACACATGTATATATTCATTTTATTATAAACTTGTTAAAACAACTATTTTTTTTAAGATTTGAGTAAATTTTAATAAAAAGTCCTAAGTTGTGTAGGTACAGTAAAACCAATTAAGCACATATAATCAGGACATTAGTGACACTTTTACAAATAAATCATGTGATAGTAATGATAAAAATTAGCATAAAATATGACAATGGTAACCAATATAAAGTTATAAAATATGATTTTAAAGTATTTTTGCTTTTGAACTGTGATGTGACAATTTAAAGTTTTGTATGGGTCTAAAGATGACAAAATTACTTTTGACAAAATGTGGCAACCATTAAAAAGATATCCTAGGATCACAAGAAGATTACAGGTATTTAATGTTTATACACTAGTCAACCTGTTTAAAAAAATAATACCAATATGAAGTTAAAACTTTTTTTCTATGTGCAAGCTGGGCATGGACAATTATAGTATTATTTTTATAAAAGAATTATTTAAAGTTGTCCTGTAATTTATTTTAGAACTGTCTTCCTATCAGATTGTGTGACCATATTGAAAGGTGCCCCATTATTCTATCAGTTTGAATCCCCTAACCCCACAGATATCCCTGCCTACTCCATGATAATTCTGCAGTCATCCTTAGGAGGCGATATGGCTTCAGGGTACACACTACCTATTACTAGGAGCCTTATGGCCTCCCAAGGATGACCACAGAATTATCATGGGGAGGCAGGGATATCTGTGGGGTTATGGGATTCATACTGATAGAATAATGGGACACCTTTCAATACATGTCAAAGGCATGTCTCCAGTAAATCCTGTGGGACATCCTGGGGATGTCCTAGGGCTTCAAAGTACAATATCCCTTTGTGGACCGAGGGATGTCCCCAGTACATCCTGGGGATGTCCTAGGGCTTCAAAATACAATATCCTTTTGTGGTCCGAGGGATATCCCCAGATAATCCTGTGGGACATCCTGGGGATGTCCTATGGCTTTCATTATCATGTCCTGATTAGGTCCAAGGGACATCCCATGGTCATCCTGAAGGATGTCCCCAGGATGCCGTGGGTCGTGGGGAGAGGACATTTTTGTGTCCTGGGGACATCCTGAGGGTATCTTGAGGATATCATGGGATGAGATAGGGATGATCCTGGGATATCCTGCATATCCCACTGTGATGTCCTTGGGATGTCCTGGGGACAACCTTGTGCTGTGTGGGTGGATTCCTTCCAAAACAGCAGCTCCCAGCACAACAGCAACCAGTGTCAACACCACTAATCTCAGGTGTGTATTATTGTCAACTATCATATTCAATATACTTGATAGTTAGGTTACGATGAGATATTTGGAGGAAGACAACGTTAATTTTTTTAAATCATTATCTATTAAGATCATAAATTAAAACACCATAATTTAAAAACAACATGTATCAACTTTGTAATTTTATTTTAGTTTTAAACTAAAAAATAATAAAGTGAATGGAAGAACCTGTTGAGAAATAATTGTAATGGGAATGTGTTTGTGATTGTAACTTCACCCCTGTAACTTCCACGTTTCTGTGCTTTCCTTTCTCCACCTCTGTGCTTTCCTTCATATCTGTCATATTAACCCTCTAGTTTTTTCTCTTGTTATTGTTACTTATAATACAGTTATTCATCATTAATCGAATATATTTTTTGGTAGCTTCGTTCAACTATTTGACTCCACGTATGTCCGAAATGGAAATCCCCGTGATAGACCTGACGGAGGAGAAGGAGGAGGAGGACTTCGAGTCATGTCCCATGTGTTTGGGATACAATCCGATGTCCTGGAGTAATCTTCCCATCCAGCTCCAGACTCAGCATGAATGGGGCATGGCGTCAGCGATGGCTCTTTGGGAAGATAACTTCAACATACTTCTCGGTATGTTTATGATCAATTATACATATTTAATAAATATTACTATCACATACTTATCAAATATGAATACTTAACATCGATCATTCGTGTTTGAAAGTAACAGTAAATAACAACTACAAGTATCATCACTTGACTTTACTAACATCGATATCATTCATGTTTGAATGAAACAGTAAATAACAACTACAAGTTTCATCACTTGGCTTTACAGATAACGTGTATTATTGTCACTTGTTTGAAAGTAACAGTAAATACAACTATAGTTTGTACATATAACGAAAGGTAAAATATGGAAAAACCTTCAATTCGCTTCTAAGGAGACAAAATGCTACCAATTTCCAAATATGAAGAAGAATTTCAGAATGATGAAAGTTTTGGCCAGTTACAAACATCTGAAGAAAGCGAAGAGTATGAAGAAAGCGGAGATATAAAAGATTTAAAGGAAAAGGACGTCGCAGAAGATGCAAGTGCAGAAGATACAAGTGTAGAAGGTACAAGTGCAGAAGAAGTGGTTATTAACCCATCCAACGTAAGCAAATTAGGCACAGATGTTATGTTTAAAGGAACACTTGGAAGGAAATATACACTAAAAATACTACACGCCACACATGCTAATCGAAATTATCATATATATGGAGATAGAATAGAGGATAAAGGAGTAATGATTGGAGATAGCAATTTAGATATAAACGAAAATGATGATATAGTTATTGGTGATAAAAAATATAAAGGTACAAAAGGTTTGTTTGAACTCATATTTAAAAATAATCCTGGTAAATAAACTAAAAAGGATTTACAATTGTTTAATAATATACTAGAGTATACAAATGCACATAGAAAAAAATATTCCAAAGACTTACCTATTCATAGAAATTGGTCAATAAAATACACAAGTATTATATCTAATCTTTTCCCCTCGAAATTAAATAAAGCTCAAATTAAAAAAGAGCATTATCTTCTGCTGAATTAAATGTTTTGCATAAAAAGAGAAAAACAACTGATCCTACCGCATCTGGAAGGGGATTATTGAAAAATTTGTATAAAACTAATATAATATATTACAACGATATAAATAAGTTAATTGATCGAATGAGGTTATTACATGAAGCTATGGAAGCCGGGCACACTGGTTTAGAAAACGAATGGGTAGCTTTGGTTGATGAACTGCGAAAACGAGGAATAATTGTTCAGTAGACGTATATAATATGAGAACCTAAACGATAGAGATTCAGTTACATCATGAGTGTGGACAAGTTTGGACGGTATTCCGAGTTTGGAGTAAAATCGGAATATAATGAAAAAAGAGCTGGGTTTCCGTTAACACCTGATGGCAACTATAATTTTGAAGGAAAAGTAATTCAAAGTGTTGGTGATCCGCTTTTGTCTTCTGATGCGGTTACGGTACAATACATGGATAAAAGAACCCCAATGTACACGAAGATCATTGGGGGTTTTCCGGTAAGAGGTTAAGCAATATACAACATCCCGTTTATGATGGTGAAATAGTAAATTTAGCTACTCTAAAATTGTTAACGATTTACAAAAGGATTGAAACTGACACAAGCTATGATGTAAACAAATTTAAATTATCAAATGTAAGTGATTGTGAGCAGGATGGAGACGCTGTAAATAAGAAAATGTTTGATATCGTACACAAAAAATGGACTACGGAATATGAAAGACATTTGGAAAGGTTTGGTGCAGCTCTATTCAATTATATCCATTGGGCTTCAGGAAGAGCTGCAGCTTCAGATGTTGACAGCCACAATTATTTAAACTGGTAAAGATACACAATCCAGAGACACCTAATCAATAAGATAAACCGCCTGAGTCTTCTAAAGTCAAGACATTAGGAAAGGGGGATAAAGTGAATGTGATTAATGAGCCAACAGAAAACAATGAAGATTACATAAGAGAAAAAAGAATTTAAATAGCCATAATAAGGGATAAAGCATCACTCATATTCGAGAGACAATACAGAGAGGATGATGAAATCCAATATTACTGCGTGGAGTTTAATATCTCAAGAGCCGAGATTTACCAAAGGAGTGTTGACAGATGGTTTCGTTCAAAGGTTTGATAGATACATGGATTGGGAACAACTTTCCATACACTACCTCTTTACAATGACTATGTTGAGAATTTATTTTCACAGAGTTAACTGGATCCATATTTTACAAAGACAACAGTTTTCAGAAGACTTCCTCGTAGAGATGGCATCAAATTTTAATAAATGTTGGGAAGTAATAAGTAAATATCAAAATCTCTCTGAGAATTTTAAATATAAACTTTACTGGGATGTGTTATTCAATCACAAACATTTAAAGTTTATTCATTTTATCGAAGACAACGATACCATCACCAGCAGAGAAACATCTGGAACATCTTCAATTACACCTTATTTATATTTTTACTACTTTTATTTAATATGTCTACATTTAATTAATTAATCCATTTTTATATAATAAATGGGTTTTAAACAGTATATAATACAAGAAACCAAAACTGATATTACATTTATTGTAAAACATTTATAGAGTGCACCTACTGATTGTAAGTTTTGCTATAAATAGTCATGTCGAGGGTTAAACGCATCAGTCATAATCGAGAGAGATTACAGAGAGGAAGGGGAATAGCATCAACAGCATTTTTTCTATTGAGTAAACGGTTGGAGCTATAGTTAACAAGGCGATTGATTTATTACCTGTGGAATTACATTTACCTGGATTATATCAATATTGTGGTCCTGGAACCAAATTAAAGAAACGTCTTGCTAGAGGAGATCCTGGAATAAATAAGCTCGATCAGGCTTGTAAACAGCACGATATAGCATATTCCAAATTTGGTGATACTAAAAATAGATCAATAGCAGATAGAGCACTTGCTGAGTAAGCTTGGCAAAGAGTAAAATCTAGTTATGCGAATATTGGTGAAAAAGCAGCGTCTTTAGCAGTAACAGCAGCAATGAAAGCAAAAACTACGTTTGGAGGAGGAAAGAGAAGAAGGCGTGGGAAAAGACCCGCTAAGAAACAAGGAGGTAATATCAGAAGAAAACATCGATCCACCCGTGGTTAAGGTAAAAAGAAACCAACAATATGGTCAATGATAAAAAATGGAGGAGGATTGTACCTAAGACCGTATCGTGTATATTAAATAAGAAAAAGCAATTAATAATTAAAAATAAAGAATTAACCAATGAAGAACTGATTCATATGCTCCTTGTTTGAAAATCCCATTTTTTAGAGGAGTATTTATGAAAGATGCATTACATTAAAATGTATAAAAATGAGACTAGTATAGTAAATTTGGATAATAGTGAAGGATTAGGCACTCATTGGGTGTGTTACAAGAAACTTGGTAAAACTATTTATTATTTCGACAGTTTTGGGAATCTTCCACCACCGAAAGAACTTCAACAATACTTTCGTGCGGCTGAAAATGTTTTTTACAATTATACAAGAGAACAACCTGAGGATACATCCATTTGCGGTCATTTATGTTTAGATTTTTTAGCTAAAAGTGTTAGTCAACTTTAAGATGTATTCGTATACAGTGTCATTAACCGGTAACTCATGAACTTTGCGCAGTATTCTGTCTCCAGCGCTACGTTTGCAAAAAAGAAGACAATGGGAAGCCGCATTATTGGATTTAACAACATATAACTCTATTCCAAACGTTAGTGAAGAAATTAATAACAAAATACATTATTACAAGACAAAAGATGATAAAGGAAAATATTCAGCTGTGGAAGAATTCAGTTTACTGACAGGAGCTTATGAAATTGACAATATAAATGAAGTTATACAAAAACATATGGGAAAGGAAAATATAACGATAAAAGGCAATAACAACACTATGAAAGCCGAAATTACTTCTAAGTATTATATTGATTTTAATCAAGAACATTCAATTGGTAGTTTACTGGGGTTTTCTAAGGAAACAAAAGAATTAGAACCTAATACAACTCATTGTGGTAATAAAACTGTGACGATCATCAAAGTTAATAGCATAGACATTACATGTAACATTATACAAGGATCCTACAGAGATGGTGAGAATCGTCATATATTACACACATTCTCACCATCAGTTGCAACGGGTTTCAAGATAGTAGAAAAGCCTCAAAACCTTGTGTACCTACCGTTAATACCAGTTTTATTTCAGACATCGTGCTGAACATAGTGGATCAAGACGGAAACCTTATTGACTTTAGAGGAGAAGCTTTTACTGTAAGAATACATATAAAATCATCCGCTTAGACAATGGGAGTAGTGGCGAAAGGGGACTTCTGGCTCACTTGATTGACAGCTTCCGGTCGCGGGCCCGGAAGCGCTGCGTCATGAAATACGTCATCTGAGGCTGAGCCAGTGACGTAGGTGGTTTTGTGACGTAATGAGGGAAAGTTTAAAGGTCAAGGTAACTGGGAGGGTGTTTTAAAAAAGTACTACCTCGCACGCGTAAAATCCGATTGTGATTCGATAGTTTTCATTCGATAAAATATCGAATGAAAACAATCGAATGAAGCAATCGAACGATACGAGTGCGAGGTAGTACTATTTCATTTAACTTTATTTTTACTTTTCTTTTTATTTACAATAAGTTATGTTTACAATAATTTATGTTTACAATAGTTCCCCGTTGTTTGTCGTCATCGATGTTGTTGATCCGGAGTCGCGACCATCACTTCGTTTTCTGATGAAAGGCGGTAGATACTTTGACCTCTGCGCAGAGTCTATGTTGTTTGTTGCGATCAGTTCTAAAGATAAACTGTAGCCATTCGCTAGGAGAAGTCTTAACTCCTCTTTAAAAACCTCCAGGTCCGTAGAAGTTGATAGATAAATAGAGTCATAATAAATACATCGAATCTTGAGTGACATGATAATGTTATTTTGTGAAGAGCGCGGAGAGAGGATGATGTTCACCAGTCGAGAGCTGGAGGTGTACTGACTATTCACAAGCTAGCGTTTCAATCGTACCAAATGGTGGGGGTAAAAGTGTGGTGGGGCGGAGCAGATGGCGGACGGCAGATGGTAGGTGGCAGATGGCAGGCGGCAGGTGGCAGGTGACAAGTGCGCGGCAGATGGCAGCTGACGTGGGGAGGAAGACTTTGAATAAAATATCCATTAGTTACCCATCAAAATATTTGTGGTTCCATGTGCACCGCGCAAAAGTTGGTCTGCTCGTTGAAGTTCCTCCTCTAGTTTAGTAACCAGCCGAAAATCCGCGTCCATTTCATCCTCCTGCTCTGGACATTGCGGCTGCGCACACCACCTCTTGCAAGCATAATCATACGCGTTCTTATATTCCTCCAGGACTTGTTCATATGTCCTAGGCTGCTGGGATACAGTTTGCATCGCCGCTCCTTGCTTAACCTCGGTAGTCTCAAGAGTTGCCACCAACTCCTTCTCACTAATCACACCTCCCCAAATAATGTTATTGCCACGGCTTATGATGTTGCTTGTTGGCTGCTGAGATGTAGTTTGCTCAACCTCGGTAGTGTCAAGAGTTGCTATCAACTCCTCCTCACAAACCGCATCTCCCCAAATATTGTCGTTGACGCTGCTCATGGTGTTGTCTGTTCCAATGATTGTATAGTAATGCAGCGTTTGAGTGTAGTTTAGGTACTCGTCCCTTCCCCCACCACATCACTCCCCCCACCACACCACTTCCCCCACCAAGTTTTTACATCGCGCACTAACTAGCGTACACGCATTAGTTAGTGTCTGACTCTTACACTGTCAAGACCGTAGCTCCTTAACTGAAAACTTCAATTAATTTGTCTCAACACTATATGTGTATAAATATTACAGTCACTATGATCTAAACTAGTGCATGTTTCCATGTGTTGCTTCTTGTGCAGCAGACAACTGGCTAAGAGTGTTTCAACCTTGGCTATTCTACGATGGAACCGCTCATTGTCCGCTAAAAGCGTAGACATTCTATCTTCATCGTCGGAGAAGTAGAAGGTGGTGGCAAGCGGGCTACTGAAGGACACCTTACTCATATTCCTGTAAAACTGTGACATGTTCAGACGTTAACACAAACTATATAGGTAGATGTTCATCCGACAAGAGCTGGAATTATAATGATGTAGCGCTAGCGAGTAGGATAGACACCTATCCCCACCACAACGTTACCTTGTCCTTCAAACAGTTGTTTTTCGCTACAGTTGTTATACCCTTAGTCGGATCTGAAGTCTGTTTGCACTAACTTGTTTGTCTGATCAATCCGCGTAGTTTGAGTACCCACTTGATATATTTTAAACTGTAAATAAAGAAGTTATGTAGGTTTGACCTCTAAAATAGCTGTTTTATAGCTATTACTGCTATGCCCTTGGTCGGATCTGAATTTTGTTTGCACCACCTTGTTCGTCTGATCAATCCGCGTAATTTGAGTACCCACATGACATACTTTGCACAAACTTTGTACCCCCCCCCCAAAATGGGTCATGTTCAAGGTCAACCCCAAGGTCAAGGACCTTAGGACTTAGAAATTTTCACAAAGTGGGCTGCACACAAACATGAGACTAACAGTCTCCTGCCTATGTACAGGCCAAGTCCCTAACTTGAAATGCTTAGTGTGGTCCTGAAAAGGACCGTTTGTGTTTGAAGGAGATGGTGGATAAGGAGCGGTGGACAGTGTTTACTTTATTTCTTCGTAACCCACTTTACTTGACCCTTCTGCCGTACCAAAAACAAGTCGCACTCGGTCTCAGGAGGTGGCAGAGTTGACCTTGGAAGGTGGACCTTGATGTAACGGCCGCCAAAGAGGTGTTGGATTAGGTACTCATCGCCGATCAAATAAATATTCCATGTTCAACTTCAACTGGGCAAACTTGACGGTGACAGACTCCAGCGGCGTTACCAACTCGGTAAGTTTCACCGTAGCCGTCCTCTTCATTATTTCCTCAACAGTTGGAGGTGGCGATGAAGGTCGAGGCGCTGAAGGGCGAGGCGGTGTCGGTGGTGGAGATGCAGAAGACGTCGAAGGCCGTTGATCAAAGTAAAGTGGGTGGTTCCGAAAATTTCTTTGTATACAAGACCTAAAAGAACTAGGTCTTTTGAAACCGCTCCTTTTCTCCGAAGACTTCTTCAAAGTCTCCTTCAAACGTTGCAGTTTCTCGGGTGTGATGGGAGAAGACATAGCGCAGAGGTGTATATAGTTCGCAAGGCAAAGCTGGAATGAGGTACCAGACGGAGCAAAGCGGATCGCCAAGTGTAACCGTGACATTTCCATATACGGGTAGAAAGCTAAAGACCGGTCTACATCCTGTTCCCCTTCCACCGTGACGACAGAACCCCCCCCCGTGACGTATCATCTCCCCCCCCCGACGTCACGGGGCGGAGCCCCCCCCCTTGACGGAACCCCCCCCCGATTTGGGTCATGTTCAAGGTCACACCCCCCCCTTCGACCTCCCCCTTCCGCTTCGGTGACGTCACTTTGCCTATATAAGCGGGAGCAGTCCGCAGTCTCGTCGCAGTAGCTTGCCGCCCGTTGTTTGGATATACGTCCCAGTGGGTTGCACTCTGCTGCAGCGTAGGTCTGTTAAGTGTGCGTTGGGCCCGAAGCGCAATTAAGAGATCCGCGCCCTTGCATGTTTAGTTAGTTTGTTTAAGCATGTTAGATAACGCTTGTAGTTTGCTGCCAGGTAATGTAGTTAGTCTAATATATATGTTAGTGTGTGGTATCGGTTTGAAGTGTTTTATTTACTAATAACATATGTACTCCCGGCCCTACAGGTCCCTCAACAACCTTGGTCAAAACTTGGGTTCGCAGCAGCCTGACGCCGGGTGTTTGGGTCTACGTCCCACCGGGTTTCAGTGATACTGTTGACCTTTGCAAAACCGACCTCGGCTGTTTTTGTAAAAGTAACGTTAACTGATTAATTTGTTTCTTTTTCATAGTTGCTGGTAAAGTCTTTATTTTCAAAGTAA
Source organism: Allygus modestus (assembly GCA_963675035.1). Classification (NCBI taxonomy): domain Eukaryota; kingdom Metazoa; phylum Arthropoda; class Insecta; order Hemiptera; family Cicadellidae; genus Allygus; species Allygus modestus. Next base: position 132,026,257 of record OY776113.1, on the reverse strand, counting down.
TGTATCTTGTTTCTCATCCTTTTCCTAACCCCCTGACAATAAGGTTCGGCCCTGAAAACTGGCCTTGTCAATAAGATCAAAACGGTCATGCAAACCGGTTGACACCACCTATCTCACCCATGAGAAACGTTTGTGAAATATAAAATCAGTCTCTTGTTTAAAATCAGTCTCTTGTTTGTTGTCTTTTGTCCCCTTCCCCAATACAGAGCGGGAAATAGAGCAGTATGTTATGCTCTATTCCCCGCTTTGGCATTATGTCAGATGACCTTGACCTACTGACGGGACTTAGAAAAACCGTCGTTTGATCAAATATTGGAAGAAATATACTTTTAAAATAACCTTTCTCAATCACCTCCACTCCCACCACTTACACCTCCCCACCATTTACATCTCCCACCACTTACATTGGGTATAAAAGAGGTTCCCCATCACTGGTAAAACATTCTGCTGTTTGTGTTTAACCATGGCGCATATCAGGAAGCAGACCAAGCCTAAGAAGATGATCGTAGCAAAACCAGCTCTTGTGTCACGTACTACCTCTTCTACTGCTTCTTCATCATCTACACCAACTACTTCTGCACCGTCTCTACTCCGCCAGGTTTGATCTTCGCCAGCTTCTTCATCGCCTGCTTCTTCATCGCCTGCTTCTTCATCATCCGGTCCTGCGTCCATACTCCGCCAGGTATTACTGATGTCCTTGATAATCCCGGAAGAGTCGCAACCAAGGTCTCCATCTTCTCCACCACCAAGACCCAAGTCACCAACAAAATCATCTTTATCTTCCCCATCACCAAGGTCAAGGACAAGGTCTTCTTCGTCATCTTCTTCTTCGTCATCTTCGAGCTCGAGGTCCTCTTCTTCTTCATCTTCGAGCTCGGGATCATCATCACCGAGTTCAAGATCTTCAACACCCACTATACCGCAGATCATTTCTCCAATCATCACTCCACTTTCCACAAGTTTTCGTCGGTCAGTAATCTGCATAAATGATCAAACTCCTTCAGAGAAATTTAATGAATTAAAATCCTTGAGAAGGAAGTGCTTACTTCCTGCACAACAATGTAAATACAGTTTTAAAAAAGGTGCAAGGAAAGGGGAACGTTGTGCTAAATCTTGTGTCTTAGATGAAGAATTATGCAGTTTTCATTTAAGACAAAAACACAAGGGTACCGTTTCTCTTTCCACACCACATCCAACAGTGAAACCAGCCAAAACTCGGATTAATAGGCTTTGTAAAAACAAACAATACTTCTTTGTAAAAATAATGGGTTTCTTAAAGGTCATGTTAAAATGTGGAGACCAACTCTACATTTTAAGATTACCTAAAGCCATGTGCCATCCCTACAAACCCACGAAAAAGCACTATCTAATCAGAGACAATTCAGGAACCACTGTGTGGAAAAAATTGTAATAACCTTTTTCCAAATTAAATCAAGTCTTTCTTTTTCCAAATTAAAAAAAAGTGTGGACAACCTATTTACATTTTGTAGCATATGCTGCAGAGTGTAAATAGGTTGTCCACACTTTTTTTTACATTGTTACAACGACCTTGACCTAGATAACGGACTTAGAAACATTTCGCTCTGTTTAAATTCCTTTTCAAACCAAAACATTGATCTGTTCACCAACCTTTTAGGTGGGGGTAAGCGGGTATATAAGCGTGGCGTCGTAGAACATATTCATTAGTCAGCTATGGAGACTCCAGCAGGTTCATCCAACTCATCAGCTACTGATATGGAAGTAATCTGGGAACGTAGAGCGAAACAAAATAGAGCACGTTCGCGAAGAAACGAAAATAAAGTAAGAGAAGGATTCAAAAGATTACAAGTCGCTGTACCATTTGCTAATCCTAGTGATTCTAGGATTTCAAAAATTCGACAGGCAGTACAATATATTAAGTTACTTCAAACACAGCTTCAAGAACCTTGTATAAAAGCTGAACTGCCTGAGGAACCGCTGCCCCCCTTAATCTTACAAAAAGAATTAGGGAACGTTTTTGTCGAACCTCCGACCCTTAAAAAAGAAGATAACTAAACTCGTTAAAATAATGAGAGGGGTTAAAAAAAAAACAAAGCGGGGAATAGATCAGTTTGTGGTCAAAGTGAGAATCACTTACTGCTCTATTCCCCGTTTTGGCAATATGTTCAGACGACCTTGACCCACTAAAAAGACTTAGAATATTTGTGTATAGTATTGACTTACACTCCGTGTGGTAAAATAATGGAAGATATATTTATTTCTTAACACAATATACTCCTTCCCTAACCCTTGTACTCCCACCACTAACCCCCCACCATTTAAACGTAGTATAAAAGGGGTTCCCTATCACTGGTAAAATCATTCTGCTGAAAATGAGTACACCCGCTCTCCCTATCGCTGCAGCAACACTAGTAGTAAGCAGAAAGGTTGAAAACCACGATCAGTTAATTGTCTTAAGAAGATTACTGCACAAGTTTCTCGATTGGGAGGTTGGTTGTGATTTGTATATGTGGAAGCCTACGGCTCCAGTGTATAATAGTGAACAGGAAGCATGGAAAACAAGCTATAAAAACAATGTAAAGTTACATAAAATGATTGGTATAATGGAAAGGTTACTCCGGCAGAAATGGATCATCAATACAACATTTTATATTAAACCAAACCATTGTTGAATCAATAAAAAGGAGAGAGATTAAAAACAGAGCGGGGAATAGATCAGTTTGAGGTCTAAGTGAGAACCACTTACTGCTCTATTCCCTGTTATGGTGGTATGTTCAGACGACCTTGACCCACTTACAAGACTTGTCATTCTGCGACATCGTTGTTTGATATAAAATGTACTTCCTACAATAATATCCTTGACAATTACCCCCACCACGTAAACTTGGTATTTAAGCGACCGCATCGGAATATCCCCAGTAGTTTGCTATGGATTCCCAAGCAAGCACATCCAAAGAGTACAAAGATGAACTATCAGAGTTTCTGAAGTTCAACAATTGCACTTCACAATTGCGGAACCGAAGAGCCGAAAACGCATTAAGAACAAAAAGATATAAGCTGACAATGCAAAAAGCCTACAGTAGATTATCAAGTAAAGTCCCGGGCGTTAAATCTACTACTAAAACAAAGGACATGATATATCGGGCAATAAACTACATAAAACATCTGCAGGCAATAGTTGCAGAAGTTCCTTCTGAAGAACCGGTCTCTCTTGAACCGATAGAATGCGTGTTCCTGGTGGAAGATAGGTTGGCGAAACATCATTTTCTTGAGGAAGAACCGTCAGCCTACAAACAAATCTTCCTCATGGATGAAGACCAGGATGAATAACTGGGATAACAAAATTAAAGACGTCTGGAATACAAAGCGGGGAATAGATCAGTTTGTGGTCCAAGTGAGAATCACTTACTGCTCTATTCCCCGTTTTGGTAACATGTTCAAACGACCTTGACCCACTTCAGGACTTGGAAACAACTTTGTTTAATACTAAATATATATTTAACAACAATATCCCCTCCCCAACACTCCCCCCCTATTATATTGTGGTATAAAAGGCGAGTTTGTATCAATGGTTGAATCAGTCTAGTCATGGCACCAAGAGACATCATCTTTCCTCATCCACGAGAGGTAATTCTAATGTTAAAAAACATTATGTTAGAAGATGAAGATGAAAATGAAGATGCGGTGTTGGAAGATGAAGAAGTTTATTCCGTAGAGATGGAAGCCGTGAGTTGGATGGAACAATTGGAGAGTGATGAGGATATCTCTAGTGTAGCGGATGACGTGGAGGAAAACTCGAATTCGGACGATGCGGAGTGTTACCAACAGTCACTCTGTTTGGAACACATGGAGGCAACTCCGAGCGGTAGTAGGACCCTTTTTGAGGGTACCTACGTCACTAGCTTTCTCCCCCGTCACTTATTTCCGTTTGATGAGTCGGATTTGTCAGATGAATCTGATTAGTTTTCTTCGTTAACCTTCCAACTACAAATATAGAGCGGAGAATAGATCAGTTTGTAGTCAAAGTGAGAACTACTTACTGCTCTATTCCCCGTTCTGGAAATATCTTCAGATGACCTTGACCTATATCAGGACTTGGAAACGACTTCTTTTGATACAATAATTATTACTAAATCAAACATATGCTCCAAGAGGGGGGTATTCTAATGGTGGGGGTAAGCAGGTATTTAACCATGCACTTTGGAATACACGTATTAGTCAGCTATGGATTCGCAAGCAAGCACATCCAACTCCAGATCTGTCTACAATCAGAGAAACGCTGAACACTCAAAGAAATGGAGAGTGAATATTAACACTGGATATGAGAGATTACAAAGTGTAATCCCATTCGCCAATCCTCGAGATGCAAAAATAACCGTTTTGTATAAGGCCATGTAATATATCAAAAGTTTACAGTTAAAACTCCAAGAACCGCTGTCAGCTCCCTCAATCGATCAAAAACTGTTGGAATCATGTCCTCTGACTGAAGATGAAAAACTCCAAGAACCGCTGTCAGCTCCCTCAATCGATCAAAAACTGTTGGAATCATGTCCTCTGACTGAAGATGACTTGGCGGTTCAACATTTCTTTGCTGAAGAACCCTCATACAAACAACTTTTTGAAGATCAGGATAATTAAAAGAAAACTTAAAGATCTGTTAAATAATACAAAGCGGGCAATAGATCAGTTTGTGGTCCAAGTGAGAATCACTTACTGCTCTATTCCCCGTTTTGGCAACATGTTCAAACGACCTTGACCCACTTTGGGGACTTGAAAACATCTTGGTTTGATGCAAAATGTACTTCCTGCGTAAAATTTGGTATTTCTTCACTAACACATATATACGGCATGTATACCTCCCACCACTATTCTTAATCGGGTATAAATAGAGGTGCATTTTGGAGTGATATTAGTAGCTGGTTAGCCTTTGAGGAAGACACAGTTATAATATGTATCGGTGCGATATTTGTAAAGCCTCATTTAGAGATGATTGGCTTTTAGCCATTCATAAAGAACTAAAACATAATCCCAACACAAATACAAAAGAAGAACAAAATGAACAAGAATTAGATTCAATCGATCATCAATTAGCACAACATCAATTTGCAAACCTAAATCAAAAAGAACAAAATGAAGCTTTAAGACCGAGTGTCATTCATTATGCACAATCAACGCCATCAACATCGACTTCTACGCCTGCTATGTCTACACTTCACCATCCTTCAACATCAACACCATCGACTTCTACGCCTGCTATGTCTACAATTCACCATCCTTCAACATCAACACCATCAACATCGACTTCAACGCCTGCTATGTCTACACTTCACCGTCCTTCAACATCAACAGCTGCTATATCTACACTTCACCAACCCTCAACATCAACAGCAGTAGATGTGGAACTACACGCTCAAGCACTACCTGGTAAGGTAGTAACACATTTTAAAATTGACAACGTAAAATTACAACTTGAAAACTTTTTACATAACGCCAAAGAATTAGTAACCAAAACACTAAAGAATGAACAAAAAAGATTAAATTTTATCAAATTTGGACTGTTGCTAGATGCCATATTCACTAACATTCAAAATGAAACATCGCCAAGAGGTTTCATGACAAAAAACCGAACCATCATGGCTGCGTCAGATATTGAAAAGATTGTAACAGAATGTTTTGAGGAACTTTTGACGAAACTACAAGAGCATGAAGGAAGAGGATCTGGATGGACTTTATTAAGTATAACAAGTCTGGATGTTAGAGTTCATAAACACGGTTATGGAATGAGAGGAAGTAGTTATATTCCTCTTCCGAAAAAAGTAAGTGATACAAAATCCTGTATTAATGTGCAAAATGAAGATAACGAATGTTTTAAATATGCCATGTTGACCAAATATGTAACAGACAATCCGATAAGACCTAGTCACAAATATGAAGAAGTACAACATAAGTATAATTTCCAGGGAATGACTTACCCTGTTGCAATTACTGATATATCAAAATTTGAAAAGCAAAATCCGTCAGCTTCTGTCAACATTTTCGGCTTAGATTCGTCAAACAATGCATACCCCTTGCGCATAACACCTATTGAGCGCAGAGATCATACGGATTTGCTATTGATCACTAAAGGGGACATATCCCACTATGTCTACATAAAAAGCTTTGGAGCTCTTGTTTCTAAACAAATATCAAAAAAACACGGAGAGAAAACCATTTGTAAAAGATGTTTTTGTCATGTAGGCAAACCATTAAGAAGGGGAGGTTCAGAATGGTTAGTAGAACATCAAAGGTTATGTAGTGAAAACTATGAGGTTAGAATTAAATTACCACATCCCAGCAGAGCGCAGATAAAATTTGATAAAGTAAATCACCAACACCCTGTTTCATTTGTTGTGTACGCGGATTTCGAAGCATCCTTACTTCAAATTGAACAACAAGAAGAGGATATCACAAAAAGAAGCAAATATCAAAAACACGCACCAAACAGTTATTGTATACTAACAAAATCCACGCTGTCTGAAGAACATCTTCAAGAATTTGGACTATCATCTGCTCCGAAGATTTATCGCGGTGAACAAGCAGCGAAACACTTTGTAGATGATCTGTCTGACATTGCCTCCAAGGTGGAAGAAATCTACAAAATTAAAATACCGATGCAACCTATGGAAGAACATCAACTTCAACATCACAATTTGGTAACAACATGTTATCTGTGTAATAACCTATTTACACAAGATAACGTTAAAGTGCGTGACCACGACCATCTTACTGGAGCCTACAGAGGTGCAGCCTGCAATGCTTGCAACTTAAATTACAAAGTTCCATCTTTTATACCTGTTGTTCTACATAACCTTAGTGGATATGACTCTCATTTCATAATCCCGGAGTTAGGAAGATATGATGGAGCAATAGATGTTTTGGCAACAACAATGGAAAAATTTATAAGCTTCTCTAAAAAGGTTGACAAAATAAAACTTAGGTTTATTGATTCGTTTAGATTTATGCCTTCTAGCCTAATGAAATTAACTGAGAATTTAAAAAGAGAAGATCTGATAGAAACAAGCAAAATTGTAGTCAGTAGTAAAATGGATCTGGTTCTTAGAAAAGGAGTCTTCCCCTACGATTACATCGATGGACTGCATAGATTTAATGAAACATCACTTCCTCCACCAGAAAAATTTAACAACAAACTCAATGAATCGGAAATTTCACTTGAAGACTATCAACATGCATGTCGAGTATGGAACGAGTTGGATATGAAGACTTTGGGAGAATACTCAGACTTTTATGTAAAACTTGACGTGACTCTTCTCTGCGATGTTATGGAAGAATTCCGAAGAACCTGTTTTGCAGCATACGGTTTGGACCCTCTACATTCGTATACATCTCCAGGACTAGCTTGGCAAGCAATGCTAAAAGAAACAAAATGTAAACTCCAGCTGTTAACAGATATAGATATGGTTTTAATGGTTGAGTCGGGTGTTAGAGGTGGATTAACTCAAAGCGTGACGAGACATGTTAAAGCGAACAACAAATATCTACCTGACCATGATCAAGAGAAACCTTCAACGTACTTGGGATATTTCGACGCAAATAATCTGTATGGATGGGCCATGTCGAACCCACTTCCATTTGACATCTTTAAATGGGTTGATCCCGACTGTATTGGCGATATTTCACAAATTCCAAAACATGGAGATACCGGATGTATTTTGGATTGCGACTTTGAATATCCAGAACATTTACACGACCTTCATTATGACCTTCCACTCCTTGCAAGAACAGAAACTTCACCAACTGGAAAACACCCCAAATTAATGATGACCCTTAACAATAAACAACGATACGTAGCTCATTATTGGGTTGTTCAACAAGCTATCGAATTAGGTTTACGTCTTACTAAAATTAATAGAGCTGTGGAATTTTCCCAATCGTGCTGGTTGAAACCGTACATAGACTCGAATACTACCAGAAGAGCAGCCACTACATCAGCCTTTCAAAAAGACTTTTTTAAATTAATGAACAATGCGATATTCGGTAAAACATTAGAAAACAAAAGAAGACATAAAAACGTTAAACTTGTTACAGATCCGAACAAACTACAGAAACTCGTACAACAGCCGAACTTTAATACATCTATAATTATTAATGAAAATCTTGTAGCTGTATCTATGAAGAAAACAAGTGTGAAGATGGATCGTCCTTTGTATATAGGTATGACAATCCTGGATATCTCCAAGACTCATATGTACGATTTTCATTACAAAAAGATGGTCACCTTTTATGGACGAGAAAACATCGGCATCTCCTACATGGATACAGACGCTTTTATATATTGGATAATTACTAACGATATGTATGAAGACGTTCGGACATTTGATTACAAAAACGACTTTGACTTTTCCGACTATCCAAAAGATCATCCAAACTACGACAATGACAGAAACAAAAAAGTGCTTGGCAAATTTAAAGATGAAGCCAATAGTGTTATACTTCAAGAAATTGTTGCACTGATGTCAAAATTATATTCTTTACAACTAAATGAAAACCAAGTCATTAAGAAAGCTAAAGGAGTAAAAAGTTTGTATTTAAAGAAGAATGTGCATTTTAATCACTATAAGAAATGTTTATTTGAAGATCAAGATATAACAGCAAAATTCAACACAATCAGAAGTTTCAACCATCAGCTGTACAGCGTGACGGAAGTAAAAAAAGCTCTCTCTTCAAATGATGATAAACGACACATCCTTGCAGACAACATCCACACTCTACCATTCGGCCACTATTCCATCAACCCTATTGACGAGTAACCCTTTCATCGTCCTACATCCCTTTTCCTTTTCCTTTCCGTATAAAAGGGGAACACAGCAGTATTTTGCTGTGTTCCCCCTTTTATACATTAGTTTAGAATGACCTTGACCTATATAAGCAGATTTATACAAAAGAATATTTAATATCATATCAGCTGTCTTCGTGAAACCATCATGTCAGACCTGAAGGAGAAGATTATTAATGAACTACACAAACCTGCAAGAATAAAGTTTCCAAGAAGAAATACTGTTATAAAAGGGATAAATGATCTATATCAAGCGGATTTAATTGAAATGCGACCGCATAGCAGAATAAACAAAGGATTTAAATATATACTCACAATTATTAATTGTTTTACAAAAGTTGCAGACGCTTTGCCTCTAAAGGACAAGACTGGTAAAAGCGTAACAGAAGCCACGGAAATAGCCATAAAAAGAGATAAAAACAAAATTAAACATTTACAAACTGATGATGGAACAGAATACTTTAATACAAACTTTGCACAGTTAATGAAGAAATATAAAATAAATCATTATTCTACAAATTCAGAGAAAAAAGTAGCTATTGTAGAAAGATTCAATAGAACCTTAAAAGGAGCACTGTATAATCAATTTTCAAAAAGAGGTTCTTACGTATGGTATGATGTTTTACCACAATTAATAAATGATTATAACAACAGGTTTCATAGAACTATCGGTATGAAACCTAACAAAGTAAATAGAAGAAATGCAAAAGATGTATTAAAACGCATAAAGAAAAATACAAAGCCTAAAGTAGAAAAAATGCAGCCAAGAAAATTTAATGTAAGTGATAAAGTACGGATTAGTAAATATAAGGGAGTGTTTACCAAGAAATACCTTCCCAATTGGACGAATGAAGTTTTTACAGTGTATAAAGTGCAACCGACTGTACCTGAAACGTATATCTTAAAAGATAACAAAGGAGATTTGTTGCAAGGTGCATTTTATGGACATTAAATGTTAAAGTCAACAGTAGGTGATGTATATCTCGTTGAAAAAGTGTTACAAAGAAAAAAGGACGCAGTTAAAGTGCGGTGGTTAGGGTTTAACAAAACTGAGGATTCATGGATACCTATAAAGGACTTGGTTTAATGCAAGCAACTCATTTCGTCGTTAACCTTTGAGCAGGATGGAGATTATTCACCATAAAGATCGATTCAATATTAATAACATAGATGATTTAACTGTGGATAACGTTAAAATCAACAATGGTAAACACGGTAGTTTACTTCCAAACACTGTTCGATGTATAGTAAGTGGTCCCTCAAACTGTGGAAAGACCAATGTTGTATTTAATTTGATCACTAATCCGCAAGGATTAAGGTTTAATAACCTATATATTTTTTCAAAGTCTCTACATCAACCAAAGTATCAATTGCTGGATAAAATCCTATGTGATGTGTCTGATGTTAATTTTTACAAATTTAACGCTAGTGATAGCATTATGCAACCAAACGAAGCAAAACCGTATTCTGTATTTATATTTGACGATGTATCTTGTGAAAATCAGGATACTATTAGAAACTACTTTGCCATGGGAAGACATAATAACATCGACAGCATATATATAGGACAAACTTATAGCAAAATCCCAAAACAACTTATCAGAGATAATGCAAATATTCTAATTGTATTCAAACAAGATGATACTAACCTAAAACATATATATAACGATCATTTGAATGCGGATATGCCATTTGAAAAGTTTAAAGAGCTTGCAGAAAAGCATGGGCGGAAAAGTATGGATTTTTGGTTATTATGAAAAATCAAGCTATAAAAGATGGTCGTTATAGAATAGGTTTTGATAAATTTGTTTTAATACTCTGATTAGCGGTATTACTGTACAAGTCGTCAAGGTGTGAAGATGGTTAACCAGGAAAAGCTATTAAAGGAAATAAAATCACTTAGTGATTCTATTAGACAAAAGAACCGAGCTTTAAAATCAGGTATAAATGAAAGAGAGCAATTTTTAGAAACAACATTCAAACCTGTTACTGAACCTTTAAAGCGATTAGCACAAAATATGGAAAAACCTTCAATTCGCTTCGAAGGAGACAAAATGCTACCAATTTCCAAATATGAAGAAGAATTTCAGAATGATGAAAGTTTTGGTCAGTTACAAACATCTGAAGAAAGTGACGAGTATGAAGAAAGCGGAGATATAGAGGATTTAAAGGAAAAGGACATTGCAGAAGATACAAGTACAGAAGATACAAGTGTAGAAGATACAAGAGCAGAAGAAGAGGATATTAACCCATCCAACTTAAGCAAATTAGGCACTGATATTATGTTTAAAGGAACATTTGGAAGAACATATACGTTAAAAATGTTACACGCCGCACATGCTAATCGAAATTATCATACCTATGGAGCTAGAATAGAGGATAAAGGATTAATGATTGGAGATAGCAAGTTAGATATAAACGAAAATGATGATATAGTTATTGGAGATAAGAAATATAAAGGTACTAAAGGTTTGTTTGAACTCATCTTTAAAAATAATCCTGGTAAATATACTAAAAGGGATTTAAAATTGTTTAAAAATATATTAGAGTATACAAATGCACATAGAAAGAAGTATTCCAAAGACCTACCTATTCATAGAAATCGGTCAATAAAATATACAAGTATTATATCTAGTCTTTTTCCCTCGAAATCAAAAAAAGCTCAAATTAAAAGAAGAGCTTTATCTTCTGCTGAATTAAATGTTTTGCATAAAAAGAGAAAAACAACTGATCCTACCACATCTGGAAGGGGATTATTAAAAAATTTGTATAAAACTAATATAATATATTACAACGATATAAATAAGTTAGTTGATCGAATGAGGTTATTACATGAAGCTATGGAAGCCGGGCACACTGGTTTAGAAAACGAATGGGTAGCTTTGGTTGATGAACTGCGAAAACAAGGAATAATTGTTCAGTAGACGTATATATAATAAGAACCTAAACGATAGCGATTCAGTTACATCATGAGTGTGGACAAGTTTGGACGGTATTCCGAGTTTGGAGTAAAATCTGGATATAGTGAAAAAAGAGCTGGGTTTCCGTTAACACCTGACGGAAACTATAATTTTGAAGGAAAGGTAATTCAAAATGTTGGTGATCCGCTTATGTCGTCTGATGCGGTTACGGTACAGTGCATGAAAAAAAGAACCCCAACTGTACACGAAGATCATTGGGGGTTTTCCGGTAAAAGGTTAAGCGATATACAATATCCCATTTATGATGGTGAAGCAGTAAATTTAGCTACTCTAAAATTGTTAACGATTTACAAAAGGAATAAAACTGATACAAGCTATGATTAAAAAAAATTAAAATTATCAAATGTAGGTGATTGTGAGCAGGATGGAGACGCTGTAAATAAGAAAATGTTTGATATTGTACACAAGAAATGGACTACGGAATATGAAAAACATTTGGAAAGGTTTGGTGCAGCTCTATTCCATTATATCCATCGGGCTTCAGGAAGAGATGCAGCTTCAGATGTTGACAGTCACAATTATTTAGACTGGAAAAATATACACAATCCAGAGAAACCTAATCAACGAGATAAACCGTCTGAGCCTTCTAAAGTCAAGACATTAGGAAAGGAGGATAAAGTGAATGTGATTAATGAACCAACAGAAAACAATGAAGATTACATAAGAGAAAAAATAATTTAAAATACCCATGATAAGGGATAAAGCATCAGTCATATTCGAGAGACGATACAGAGAGGATGATGGAATCCAATATTACTGCGTGGAGTTTAATATCTCAAGAGCCGAGATTTCCCCAAGGAGTGTTGACAGATGGTTTTGTTCAACGGTTTGATAGATATATGGATTGGGAACAACTTTCCATACACTACCTCTTTACAATGACTATGTTAAGAATTTATTTTCACAGAGTTAACTGGATCCATATTTTACAAAGACAACAGTTTTCAGAAGACTTCCTCGTAGAGATGACATCAAATTTTAATAACTGTTGGGAAGTAATAAGTAAATATCAAAATCTCTCTGAGAATTACATTGACAATTTTAAAGATAAACTAGACTGGGATGTGTTATTCAATTACCAACGATTAAGTGGCAAGTTTCTAAGGGAACATGACAACTATTTAAAGTTTATTCATTTTACCGAAGACAACGATACCATCACCAGCGGAGAAAAATCTGGAACATCTTCAATTACACCTTATTTCTATTTTTACTACTTTTATTTAATATGTCTACATTTAATTAATAAATCCATTTCTATATAATAAATGGATTTTAAACAGTATATAATACAAGAAACCAAAACTGATATTACATTCATTGTAAAACATTTATAGAGTGCACCTACTGATTGTAGGTTTTGCTATAAATAGTCATGTCGAGGGTTAAACGCATCAGTCATAATCGAGAGAGATTACAGAGAGGAAGGGGAATAGCATCAACAGCATTTTCTCTATTGAGTAAACCGGTTGGAGCTATAGTTAACAAGGCGATTGATTTATTACCTGTGGAATTACATTTACCTGGAGGATATCAATATTGTGGTCCTGAAACCAAATTAGAGAAACGTCTTGCTAGAGGAGATCCTGGAATAAATAAGCTCGATCAGGCTTGTAAACAGCACGATATAGCGTATTCCAAATTTGGTGATACTAAAATAGATCAATAGCGGATAAAGCACTTGCTGAGAAAGCTTGGCAAAGAGTAAAATCTAGTGACGCGAGTATTGGTGAAAAAGCAGCGTCTTTAGCAGTAACAGCAGCAATGAAAGCAAAAACTACGTTTGGAGGAGTAAAGAGAAGAAGGCGTGGGAAAAAACCGCTAAGAAACAAGGAGGTAATATCAGAAGAAAACGTCGATCTACCAGCGGTAAAGCTAAAAAGAAACCGACAATATGGTCAATGATAAAAAAGGGAGGAGGATTATACCTAAGACCGTATCGTGTGTATTAAATAAGAAAGAGCAATTAATAATTAAAAACAAAGAATTGACCAATGAAGAACTGATTACATATGCTTCTTGTTTGAAAATCCCATTTTTTAGAGGAGTATTTATGAAAGATGAATTACCGGTTAAAATGTGGAAAAATGAGACTGGTATTGTAAATTTGGATAATAGTGAAGGATTAGGCACTCATTGGGTGTGTTACAAGAAACTTGGTAAAACTATTTATTATTTCGACAGTTTTGGAGACCTTCCACCACCGAAAGAACTTCAACAATACTTTCGTGCGGCAGAAAATGTTTTTTACAATCATACAAGTTAACAACCTGATGATACATCCATTTGCGGTCATTTATGTTTAGACTTTTTAGCTAAAAGTGTTAGTCAACTTTAAGATGTCTTCGTATACAGTGTCATTAACCGGTAACTCATGTACTTTGCGCAGTATTCTGTTTCCAGCGCTACGTTTGCAAAAAGGAAGACTATGGGAAGCCGCATTATTGGATTTAACAACATATAACTCTATTCCAAACGTTAGTGAAGGAATTAATAACAAAATACATTATTACAAGACAAAAGATGATAAAGGAAAGTATTCAGCTTTGGAAGAATTCAGTTTACCAACAGGAGCTTATGAAATTGATAATATAAATGAAGTTATACAAAAACATATGGGAAAAGAAAATATAACGATAAAAGGCAATAACAATACAATGAAAGCCGAAATTACGTCTAAGTATTATATTGATTTTAGTCAAGAACATTCAATTGGTACTTTATTGGGGTTTTCTAAGGAAACAAAAGTATTAAAACCTAATAAAACTCATTCTGGGAATAAAACTGTGACGATCATCAAAGTTAATAGCATAGACATTACATGTAACATTATACAAGGATCCTACAGAGATGGAGAAAATCGTCATATATTACACACATTCTACCCATCAGTTGCACCAGGTTTCAAGATAGTAGAAAAGCCTCAAAACCTTGTGTACCTACCGTTAAACACCAGTTTCATTTCAGACATTGTGCTGAACATAGTGGATCAAGACGGAAACCTTATTGACTTTAGAGGAGAAGCTATTACTGTAAGAATACATATAAAATCATCCGCTTAGACAATGGGGTTATCATTTAAAAAGAGAGAGCCAACCAGCAAAGAGGTCAGTAGCTCATCAGCTGTAGAAGGATTAACAAGTGACAACATTCGTTTTCTAGAAGAAATTGGATTAAAGGTCATTAACAATGGATATACTGGATATAGCGCAGGGTCCAACATTCGACGAGACCTTATGGGAAAAGGAATATCACACGCACAACCCTTACGCTTCGTCAAAATTAAACAATAACGATGAAATTAGGATTCCTATACAACAACAAGAGATTTATACTCTTCCATGCGAAAGTTATTTATATATTGAAGGAAAAGTAACAAAAACTGATGGTACTGCTGGAACCACTGTTCCGTTCATAAATAATCCTATGGCATTTTTATTTGACGAGATTAGATATGAAATTTCAGGAGTTACAGTCGATTCAACAAAAAAGGTTGGAATTTCCAGTACATTGAAAGGATTAGCGTCTTTAACACCAAATGAGAAGAATCTGTTAGCTGTTGCAGGATGGGTTGCACCAGACAAAAGTACAATCGCTCCTGACTCTTCGGGAAACTTTGATTTCTACGTACCTTTAAGATTACTCCTAGGATTTGCTAAAGACTACAGAAGAATAATAATAAATGTAAAACAAGAACTAGTTTTATTAAGATCATCAAACGATAATGATATTATTAAAGCAGCTGCTGGAACAACTGATGCCAATTTAGACTGGAAATTAACATTAGACAAGATTGTTTGGAGAGTACCACATGTGCGACTAAATGATGAACACAGGATTACATTATTAAGAAAGTTAAAATCAGATCGAGACATTGTAATGCCATTCAGAAGCTGGGAGTTTCATGAATACCCCGTTTTACCTACAACACAACGGCATACATGGACTGTAAAAACTTCTACTCATTTGGAAAAAGCGAGATATGTAATATTTGGATTACAAACGAAGAAGAAAAGTATAATAACTGAAAATGCTGGTGAATTTGACCATTGTAAATTAACAAACTGTAAAGTGTTCCTGAATTCACAATTCTTTCCCTACGACAACTTTAATATTTATTTTGATAAAAAAAGATACAGTGTTTTATACGACATGTACGCTAGGTTCCAAAATTCATATTACGGCAAAACAAATACACCTCTACTATCTCCCGTACAGTTTGAATCGAAAGCTCCGATTGTTGTAATTGATTGTTCCAAACAAAATGAATCTGTAAAATCGTCTAGTGTTGATATAAAAATAGAAATGGAATTTCAAGAAAACGTACCTGCAAATACATCTGCGTATTGTTTAATTTTGCACGATAAAATTGTTACATACACACCGTTGACCGGTATTGTAAAGACAGTATTGTAAAACGTTGTACCACCACCGGCACCGCCACTGTCGCTAACCTATAAATAGCGGAGCAGCAATGCAGGTCTTCAGTTGATCGTCCATCGGCGCATGGGTAACATCTTCTACAAAATGAGTTCTCCATCTGTTGTACAAGGTGATGAAGAGGTAGCACCGTTATTGGAACGTGATAATACTAGTGAAGCAGAAATCATCAAGGAAATAACTGCATTTTTAAAGTTTGGTAAAAGAGATAGAGAGGAGGAAATTAATACAGACCCATCAAAGGTAGTACCAAAGAGGAAGAAGAAAGTTGAAGAAAATATTCCTCCTCACATTTTAACTGAAGTTTTTCTGCGAATCTTTTACCCCATCTCAGCATGCATCAGTAAAAGTGTATCAGTTGGATTGATGAAATCATTGGATTATTCCCCTACAGTAATACTACACCATGGAACAAAAAAGGTTTTATTTTCGCAAAATGCTTGGGAGTCATTTTTGAAACATGTACATTTAATAGAATGTTATTTAACTAACAGTTTGTGTGGAAGGAAAACACATATTCGACTTTTGGATTGTGACAATGAAATCGATATTGTTAAACATCGCGGACAACTACAAGTGCGAATTAGAGACTTGACTCAACATGAAAATAAGATTCTACTGTCACGTGAAGAATTCTACGTTTTAAACTACGCAACAGAACCTATTACAAGGTACATGAGACAGTTGGTATTTGCAAGCGCTATTATTAAAGAATATTTGGTCGATACTTTGGAAAAACAACCTGATAGCACCATCGTGTACGGACCTGTGGATACATCTATTTTTAATAGAATACCTCATGAAGTTTGCATGTGGAGAAAGTTAAAGGATTTTGAACCACTTGTAGAAATCGCTACAGAAGCTACAGAAGAAACAACACAGGAAGAAGAAACGGAGAAACAAGAAGAAGAAGTTAAAAAAGACTAAAGTTTGACTTAGTAAAGAAGAACACACTTGGGGTAGGCCTATTGGGGACGGTGCCCACGTTAAATATACACCAACGCGCCTGCAACTGTACGGCCTGGTATTTAACCTACCGTGGTGTGGAAAACAGTTTAGTTGATCGCTAGGTGCCATGATGAGCGGAGGGGATGAAGAAGTGAGTGTAAAGCCTTGTGTAATAGAATTTCAAGCATTTCGAAATAATGATGATAGGTTTATTATCAAGGAATTAGTAATTTTAGACTTGCTTACATTTGTAGCCTACCCATTCACGTTTGAAGCTCCTTTTTCTTTTAACAAACTTAACACCAAAGCGAAAAGTACAAACAAATGGATAACAAACTACTTTCATCACATACATTGGTATGAAGGATTTATAAGCTACAGTAATCTGCACAGTATTATGTTTAACTTTTGCAAACAATATTCACATATATACACAAGAGGATTAGAAAAAAAGAACTGGATACAAAAGTACACGCACGGTAATGTTTTCGATATAACTATCAGTAAGGACTTTAACATTAATCTCGGTAATATTTGTGTCGCTGCAAAAGATCTTAAACACGGTCAAACAAACTGTGCATTGTACAACGCATATCGTTTGGCTGCTTACTTGAAACAAACGCAGGAATGTGGTGGGGGTAGCGGAGAACAGAAATGTGGTGGGGGTAGCGTGGCCTATAAATACGAGGAGACAACACCGCTCCAGCACGAGTATTATTCGAGACTCCGAAGAGGCAACATCACAGAAGACACCACCACTGACGAAGATGGCATCACAACAATATCTACAAACATTGGTTGATCAATTCAACACTCACTCAAAATCGAACCTTCTGCTAACTAAAAAATGTTCAGAACTAAAAGAACAAAGACATTACATTATTCATAGCATCAAGAAAGTGGAAACCACACATGGAGAAGCAATTCTAGTATCATTGTGCGAAGGACCTATGACTCCAGGAGATGAGCCGAAGTTTCAAGTATTTCTTCCAAAACGATTTGTTCAACTGCTACAAAATGAAGACTTGCGAGATATTCAACCGGGGACGTTGTATTTGGTATCACACGGTGTAAGCGGCAACAACTCGACGGAACTCACTCTGCACATCATGCATCATTGTACATAATGTCTCTATTTGTTTTTCTCTGTTTGTATTTCTAGTCATCATTGTTAGACTTAAGCTTATTGTATTGTAAAATGTTTGTTTAATAAAGAAAAAAATAAAATAAAATAAAATTAAAATAAAAGAAAAACAGCAACATAGCAGTATATTATTTTATATACTGCTGTGTTGCTTTTTTTAAATTCAAACGGATGACCTTGAACTTTCATTCAGGGTTAACTTATGAAGAGGTATAAAAGAGAGGGAGCAGTGAAGTTAGTCTCAGTCTTGTCCAACACACGCTGCAGCTAACATGTCGGTGCCACCGATGAACAATTTATCATTCGATAACAATTTGAAGACATATTGTTGCGAGCGAGTTACAATGTTTTAAAATACCAGGCGATCAAGTTGACGGGAAAGCTTGTCGTAAGTGCAGGTGTTTCAGCTATTGCATATGTAGATGTAAAACATATCAAATGAACCGACAAGATAAAATACAAGAATTACGCCGACGGCTTGCATTACTTTGGCGGCGAATGGAGTAGCAACCATCTGCCGCGCACTTGCCACCTGCCGCCTACCATCTGCCGCCTACCATCTGCCGTCCGCCATCTGCTCCGCCCCACCACACTTTTACCCCCACCATTTAGTACGAATACAACGCTAGCTTGTGAATAGTCAGTACACCTCCGGCTCTCGACCGGTGAACATCGAGCTCTTCACAAAATAACAATATCGCTCGTCCCGACTGTGTGTTCCCTGCGGTCACAAAATAGGCAAGGAACACACAGTCGGGATGGGCCGATTGGACAAACAAGCGCAACACTTGAAGACTGCGTCTGACGGCTGCGACTCCGAATCAACAACATCGATGACGACAAACAACGGGGAACTATTGTAAACATAAATTATTGTAAACATAACTTATTGTAAATAAAAAGAAAAGTAAAAATAAAGTTAAATGAAATAGTACTACCTCGCACTCGTATCGTTCGATTGCTTCATTCGATTGTTTTCATTCGATATTTTATCGAATGAAAACTATCGAATCACAATCGGATTTTACGCGTGCGAGGTAGAACTTTTTTAAAACACCCTCCCAGTGACCTTGACCTTTAAACTTTCCCTCATTACGTCACAAAACCACCTACGTCACTGGCTCAGCCTCAAATGACGTATTTCATGACGCAGCGCTTCCGGTCACGCGACCGGAAGCTGTCAATCAAGTGAGCCAGAAGTCCCCTTTCGCCACTACTAATGGGGTTATCATTTAAAAAGAGAGAGCCAATCAATAAAGAGGTCAGTAGCTCATCAGCTGTAGAAGGATTAACAAGTGACAACATTCGTTTTCTAGAAGAAATTGGATTAAAAGTCATTAACAATGGATATACTGGATATAGCTCAGGGCCCAACATTCGACGAGACCTTATGGGAAAAGGAATATCATACGCACAACCCTTACGCTTCGTCAAAATTAAACAATAACGATGAAATTAGCATTCCTATACAACAACAAGACATATATACCCTTCCATGCAAAAGTTATTTATATATTGAAGGAAAAGTAACAAAAACTGATGGTACTACTGGAACAATTGTTCCGTCCATAAACAATTCTATGGCATTTTTGTTTGATGAAATTAGATATGAAATCTCCGGAGTTACAGTGGATTCAACAAAAAGGTTGGAATTTCCGGTACATTGAAAGGATTAGCGTCTTTAACACCAAAGGAGAAGAATCTGTTAGCTGTCGCAGGATGGGTTGCACCAGACAAAAATTCAATCACTCCTCACTCTTGGGGAAACTTTGATTTCTACGTACCTTTAAGATTATCCTAGGATTTGCTGAAGACTACAGAAGAAGAATAATAAATGTAAAACAAGAACTAGTTTTATTAAGATCATCAAGTGATGAAGATATTATTAAAGCAGCTGCTGGAACAACTGATGCCAATTTAGACTGGAAATTAACATTAGACAAGATTGTTTGGAGAATACCACATGTGTGACTAAATGATGAACATAGGATTACATTATTAAGACAATTAAAATCAGATCGAGACATTGTAATACCATTCAGAAGCTGGAAGTTTCATGAATACCCCGTTTTACCTACAACACAACGGCATACATGGACTGTAAAAACTTCTACTCATTTGGAAAAGGCGAGATATGTAATACTTGGATTACAAACGAAGAAAAAAATGTAATAACTGAAAATGTTGGTGGATTTGTAAGTGTTTTATACGATATGTACGCTAGGTTCCAAAATTCACACTACGGCAAAACAAACACACCTCTACTATCTCCTGAACAGTTTGAATCGAAAGTTCCGATTGTTGTAATTGATTGCTCCAAACAAAACGAATCTGTAAAATCGTCTAGTGTTGATATAAAAATAAAAATGGAATTTCAAAAAAGTGCCTACAAATACATCTGCGTATTGTTTAATTTTGCACGATAAAATTGTTACATACACACCGTTGACCGGTATTGTAAAGACAGTATTGTAAAATGTTGTACCACCACCGACACTGCCACTGTCGTTAACCTATAAATAGTGGAGCAACAATGCAGGTCTTCAGTTGATCGCCTATCGTCGCTTGGGTAACATCTTCTACAAAATGAGTTCTCCATCTGTCGTACAAGGTGATGCAGAGGTAGCACCGTTATTGGAACGTGATAATACCGATGAAGCAGAAATCATTAAGGAAATAACTGCATTTTTAAAGTTTGGTAAAAGAGATAGAGAGGAGGAAAGTAATGCAGACCCATCAAAGGTAGTATCAAAGAGGAAGGAGAAAGTTGAAGAAGATATTCCTCCTCATATTTTAACTGAAGTTCTTTTGCGAATCTTTTACCCCATCTCAGCATGCATCAATAAAAGTGTATCAGTTGGATTCATCAAGTCATTGGATTATTCCCCTACAGTAATACTACACCATGGAACAAAAATGGTTTTATTTTCGCAAAATGCTTGGGAGTCATTTGTGAAACAAGTACATTTAATAGAATGTTATTTAACTAACAGTTTGTGTGGAAGAAAAACACAAATTCGACTTTTGGATTGTGACAATGAAATCGATATTGTTAAACATCGAGGACAACTACAAGTGCGAATTAGAGACTTGACTCAACATGAAAACAAGATTCTACTATCACGTGAAGAATTCTACGTTTTAAACTACGCAACAGAACCTATTACAAGGTACATGAGACAGTTGGTATTTGCAAGCGCTATTATTAAAGAATATTTGGTCGATACTTTGGAAAAACAACCTGATAGCACCATCGTGTACAGACCTATACATCTATTTTTATTAGAATACCTAATGAAGTTTGCATGTGGAGAAAGTTAAAGTATTTTGAACCACTTGTAGAAATCGCTACAGAGGCTTCAGAAGAAACAACACAGGAAGAAGAAGAAACAAAGAATCAAGAAGAAGAAAACGAAAACAAGAAAAAGAAGTTAAAAAAGACTAAAGTTTGACTTAGTAAAGAAGAACACACGTGGGGTAGGCCTATTGGGGACGGTGCCCACGTTAAATATACACCAACGTGCCTGCAACTGTACGGCCTGGTATTTAACCTACCGTGGTGTGGAAAACAGTTTATTTGATCGTCAGGTGCCATGATGAGCGGAGGAGATGAAGAAGTGGATGGAAAACCTTGTGTAATAGACTTTCAAGCATTTCGCAATTATGATGATAGGTTTATTATCAAAGAATTAGTAATTTTAGACTTGCTTACATTTGTAGCCTACCCATTCACGTTTGAAGCTCCTTTTTCTTTTAACAAACTTAACGCTAAAGCAAAAAGTACAAACACATGGATAACTAAACACTTTCATCACATACATTGGTATGAAGGATTTATAAGCTACAGTAATCTGCACAGTATTATGTTTAACTTGTGCAAATAATATTCACATGTATACACAAGAGGATTATAAAAAAAGAACTGGATACAAACATATACGCACGGTGATGTTTTCGATATAACTATCAGTAAGGACTTCAACATTAATCTCGGTAATATTTGTGTTGCTGCAAAAAATCTTAAACACGGTCAAACAAACTGTGCATTGTACAACGCATATCGTTTGGCTGCTTACTTGAAACAAACGCAGGAATGTGGTGGGGGTAGCGTAGAACAGAAATGTGGTGGGGTAGCGGAGCCTATAAATACGAGGAGATAACACCACTCCAGCACGAGTATTATTCAAGACTCCGAAGAGGCAACATCTCAGAAAACACCACCACTGACGAAGATGGTAACACAGCAGTTTCTCCAAACACTAGTTGATCAATTCAACACTCACTCAAAATCCGACCTTCTGTTAACTAAAAGTGTTCAGAACTAAAAGAACAAAAACACTACATTATTCATAACATCAAGATAGTGGAAACCACACATGGAGAAGCAATTCTAGTATCATTGAGCGAAGGACCTTTCACTCCAGGAGCCGAAGTTTCAAGTATTTCTTCCAAAACGATTTGTTCAACTGCTACAAAATTAAGACTGTGTTGCTTTTTTAAAAATTCAAACGGATGACCTTGAACAACAACATAAGGGTTAACTTATGAAGAGGTATAAAAGAGGGGAAGCACTGAAATTAGTCTCAGTCTTGTCTAACACACGCTGTAGCTAACATGTCGGTTCCACCGATGAACAATCTACAATTCTGTAACAATTTGAAGACTTATTGTTGCGAGTTAAAATGTTTTAAAATACCAGACAATCAAGTTGACGGGAAAGCTTGTCGTAGGTGCGAGTGTTTCAGCTATTGCATATGTAAGTGTAAAACATATCAAATGAACCGAAAAAATAAAATACAAGAATTACGGCGACGGATTACATTACTTTGGCGGCGAATGTAGTAGCAACCATCTGCCTCGTGCCAGCTGCCATCTGCCCCCCGCGCCATCTGCCCCACGCCAGCTGCTGTTGTGACCACCTGCCCTCATCCTACACGTTTACCCCCACCATTTTATTTAATACCAGAACAACGCTAGCTTGCGAATAGTCAATACACCTCCGGCTCTTGCCTGGTGAACATCAACCTCTCTCCGCGCTCTTCACAAAAATAAAACATTGTTGAAATGTCCATCAAAATTAGATGTATTCATTATGACTCTATTCATCTGTCGACTTA
The DNA here is from genome assembly GCA_963675035.1 of Allygus modestus. NCBI lineage: Eukaryota > Metazoa > Arthropoda > Insecta > Hemiptera > Cicadellidae > Allygus > Allygus modestus. The sequence continues at coordinate 132,002,815 of OY776113.1, read as the reverse complement.
TACAGACCTGGAAGTTTTTAAATAAGAGTTAAGACTTCTCCTAGCGACTGGTTACAGTTTATCTTTAGAACTGTTCGCAACAAACAAAGTAGAAGGCTCTGTGCAGGGATCAAAGTATCTACCGTCTTTCATCAGAAAGCGAAGTGATGGCCGCGACTCGTCTGGATCAACAACATCGATGACAACCAACAACGGGGAACTATTGTAAACATAAATTATTGTAAATAAAAAGAAAAGTTAAAAAATAAAGTAATAAATGTAATAGTACTACCTCGCACTCGTATCATTCGATTGCTTCATTAGATTGTTTTCATTCGATATTTTTATCGATTTAAACTATCGAATCACGATTCGAATTTTACGCGTGCGAGGTAGTACTTTTTTGAAATAACCTCCACGTGACCTTGAACTGTAACCTTACCCTCATTTCGTCACTAAACCGCCTACGTCACTGGTTCAGCCTCAGATGACGTATATATTCACTCAGCCCATCCGGTCACGTGACGTGTGTGACGTCACTTCCGCCCCAGACCTCCCCTTTCGCCACTACTTGAGACCTAGCCAAATACCTAATTTTACATCCATGTAGGCTTAACTGTGTCGAAGCCAATATTGACCGAGGTAGTCCTAGGCCTGAACGCCAAATTTCAATAAGCTATTGGTAAATCAATTCACCTGTTTAGGCATTATACTAACATAGTTTGTAGGGTTTTGACTACAACATTTTTCATCATTTGTTACCCAGCAGTAAGCTTATTTGAAATTTTTTAGTTGAAGGAAGTGAGGTGTCTTTAAGTATTATAGATTAGGTCTAACTGAAAAACCTTGTCAAAATAATGCTGTATTATTTTACGTTAAAATATGTTTTGATTTTACTTACCCTTTTGCACAATTCCTTTACTACGTAGTATGATGCTAAGACTAGATGAACTTATTGACTTTCGTCTCTTATACTTTACCAAACAATAATAAACATGAAAAACCCTCCAAGATCGAAATGACATAAAAACAATGCGCGCCGCGCCAGCCAAGGAGAAGGAATAACCTTAACCAAATGCAAACGTATATTTAATTGCAATTGTAAGGTTAATTTGTAATACTTATTTTGTGATCTATAATTACGTTTTTAAATCATAATTGTAAATAAATAGTTGTCCGTTAAATTGTAAACTGCTTTTCGGAACATGCAAAATGCTTGATTTGACTTTCTGTACCAAATTGAATTGTGTCAATGGATGTTTAAATTATTTAGATAATAAACCGTACTTATTCTTGAGTGAGTGTGATAATAAATTTAACTATAATTACTTAAATTTACATTTAAGCCTTATTATTAATAACTAAACATTTAACTTCGTATTATTTTACGAATATGCGTTGAATACTGTGCTGATACAAAATTGTATGCAAATTTTACTTCAAATGATGTAAAACCTTTGATGGGTTCGGCGGTTTAAAAAATAATTATTGTTAAATAAAACTGATTGAAAAAAATAATTATATTCATAACATACCGTTTTGGTATTATAATATTTTGATATCAAAGGATATATGTCAACAATTTTACATAATTTTGACGTCAATATCTCATGCAATATTTTATTTGACATCAATTTCCATACTCCAACAAATTTAGTTTATTTTGGCGGTGGACGGCAAGGGGGGCCGCACCACATGTTAAGCCTAGGGTCTACAGACCCTAAATCTGGCTCTGAACGTAGCTTGGCATAAAGGGTTTCCTCAGTTACGTTCTAAAGGGTACTGGCCGTCCTTAAAGTTCAATATCTGTCTATCCTATACTCTAACATGAGTAAGGCTAGCTTGTTTACAAATCTGATTAAAAAACGGCTCCAGTGATGTCCTAAAATGTTGGAAATATCTAACTTCTGGGATAAAAATATGTTCCAGGCAGGTGTCATTCTCTTGGTAAACTTGAATAATATAATAAAAGTATTGACTATACATCCTAAAGTTGACTTCTCATTGCCGTTGTAAAAGCTGTCCCTATTTTTTTGTGTCCCAGGATTCAAAGAGGACGTAGTTGCACTAATCACAAACAGAGTATACTGATGTCAACTAATACTTATCCTCTCAAGGAGGGGTTAAAACAACAGTTGGTGTGTCAGGAAGCAAACAAAGTTGATTATCACTAGCTTTCTGGGGTGGAGATATTTAACAAGTTAACTAAATAAATCAAACTAGTGGCTTACAGGGACTATAGCCCATAACTTATGGTTTTTGTGTAAGTGGATAATTACAGCTGATCATTAGTTCAATAACTAATTTATGGGATAAAAATAAGTTCTGGACAGGTCTCATCCAGGAAAATCAAATAATATAAAAAAAACGAAAATGAAAAGTTAAAAAAATTAACATTGGGCTTATGGAGTTAAAATCAAAACAAAAGAATTGCAACAGCAGTTCATAATTAACCAGGGAACTGTCAAAGTAATAATGTGTTGTTTACAATTGCTAACATGTGGTTTCCTAAGAGCAGTGATTAAAACTGTTGAGCGAAGAATGTGAATATAGAGTGGTCATATCCGAAATAGTTCAAAGGGGAATAGAGCTATAAATAACAACTGGAGTGACCTTAAAAATGCATAAAAGAGGCGAATGAGCTATACAAATATGATAATAAGTTGGGGGAATCGGGGAAATATTACTCTCAGTCATCTAAACAAACTGACTGGCCTTCCTCTAGCAAAGCTCGCCCCCCCCCGGTACCGTACTTGTTATTATAATTGTAGCTATTAATACAATATTGTCAGGTTGTAGGTTACATTCAAGGAATATACCTAAAATCGGTCAATCTTTCTGAACGCCGCTTATAGAGCCATGAAATTTGGATTTTTTTTGGTGTTATGTGAAAACTGGAAACGGTGTTAAACAATATGAGCCTGTATTAATGTGTGTATATATATATATATATATATATATATATATATATGAACTGTATGAGCCTGTATATTTTGTGGAGTTAAAACGGAAACGATCTTATATTAGATAAAATGTTGATTGAAACGCGATTTAATATTGAAAGCGGATGTGATAAATCAAAACTATTTATATTTCTTGCAAGCAAGTCTCATTGTTCTTGGAGTTCTTTCATAAACATAATTCATTACTTTCATAACCGAGCAGACGACGCTAGAAAATCACGTCCAGCCGTTATCGAGTTAAGACTGTGAAGAAAAAAACCCTAGCATATCAATATATAGAAAATAAACGAGACAAAAATCAATATTTTACTCTATTAAGAACAACATGGGTACCGATTGGCCGATGAGGATATCGATATACAGTGTTCGTATAATATCCAAACAATATCGGTATTTCATTCTGGTCTCCACTTCAGAAGATGCGTGTCGCTTTTTAGCTGCTAGTGTGTGCAGCAAACAGTTCAATGGGCGCGGTCACATTTTGAAATCACGACTACCCAATGCAAATTATACTATATGGTGATGTACTGCGTAACAAGTTAGCTCGACGTAGTTCTCCAAAGCGCCAAAAGGTAGGAGCACAATCCAGAGAGTAAGGAAGTCAGCGTTGCCGTCGGAACTGCATTATACGCCGTAACATCAGGAAAATTTTGTTACAAGGTCCAGAAAGTTTCTTGCCGCACCTGCGCCCTGCGTGGTCCCGTAAGCGGTCGGTCTAACATTGGGTTGGTGGTGGGGCTATGCACTTCCGCTAGAAGCTCCTTCTTTGGAAGACAGAGTGGGGGGCGCGAGCAACTGGTATATCCAGCAAGTAGCCAATCTGTAATTATATTTATTTATTGAAAAGTCGACCAACTGTCCATGCGAGCAACTAACATGACGATGTTAGTCCTGGTTTCAGGACTTTATTTAATTATTTATACTTATGTTCTAAAACCCTACCAACTGTCCATGCCAGCAACTAGAGCAACTAACATGACAATCAGTGGTTTTCAGGACTTTATTTAATTATTTATACTTATTTTCTAAAACCCTACCAACTGTCCCTGCGAGCAAATAACATGTCGATCAACTGGTGGGCCCCCACTTTGAATATCTCTGCAACGGTTGGACGTAGAATCACAATTTAAACACCAAAATAATGGTAAATACCCCCATTGCAGCAAACCTGCATACTCAGCGAATTTAAAATGGTACTTTACTAAGTCATGAAGCCACTTAACCAACTTTCATCAAAGCATATTCATAAATAAGCGAGATATTACATTTTATTTACTCTCCATAAGAAAAACATTAGGACTTAGTATGGAGGTTTGCTGCAACAAGGACCACAAAATCTGGGTTTTATGCAAATATCAATGGATCACCACTAGATGAAGCAACATACTAAGCAACAATTTATGTTCATAAACAAGCAAGATATCACATGTTTCTTATTCTCCATAAGAATAACATCATAGCTGCTGAGTACGCAGGTTTGCTGCCATGGGGACCACAAAAAATGGGTTTTGGATGCAAATATCAGTAAACCCCAACCATTTTAAGCCACATACCAATTTTCACTAATATATATGTTAATTAATAAGTGAGATATAAAATTTTACTTATTCCCCATAAGATTAACATTGGACAACATACTGTGTTTAGCACTTTCAATATCTCAATAACCAATTGACGTAGAGCGATGACGATGATCAAAATACCAAATTGTTTGTTTTTCTAAGTTGAATCCAATAGTGAAAAATTAAATTTGGCTTTAAAAATAATGATGTGTAAAAAGTTCAAAAAGCCCATTTTTTTATACAAAACCCCCTTATAATAGTTTGATCTGTTTGGTTCTCGAACTCATGAAAAAAGATGCTGCCTTACACGTTTATAACAAATTTCATCAGGATCGGATCATTTTTACGAGAGTTATCGTGCCTACGGACACACACACACACACACATATATATATATATATATATATTTGAATGGTGTTTTTAGCATCTGGGGGCCTCAAAACGAAAAGTTGTCATGGTCCCGGGCCTAGATCTTACCATGCCACCTAAGGTAATAACTTCTTCCCTGTAGGGAAAATTCGCTAAAACAAATGTGAAGTTTTTAGTAAAATTAACTTGAGGAAAAGCTAAATACCCCTGTTGCAGCAAACCTGCATTACTCAGCGAATTTCAAATGGTACTTCACTAGGTCGTTAAGTCACTTACCAACTTTAATCAAAGCATATTAATAAATAAGTGAGATATGACATTTTACTTATTCCCCATAAGAAAAACATTAGGACTGAGTATGCAGGTTTGCTGCATCAAGGACCACAAAAGCTGGTTTTTATACAAATACCAATGGATCACCTCCAGATGAAGCAACATACCAAGTTTTATCAATTTTTGTTCATAAATAAACAAGATATCACATGTTTATTATTCTCTATAAGAATAACATTATAGCTGCTGAGTACGCAGGTTTGCTGCCATGGGGACCACAAAAAATGAGTTTTGTATGCAAATAGCATTACATCCCAAACATATAAAGCAACATATCAAGTTTCATTAATAAGCGAGATATACAATTTTACTTATTCTCCATAAGATTAACATTGGACAATGTACTGTGTTTAGCACTCTCAATATCTCGGTTATAAATTGACGTAGAACGATGATCAAAATACCAAATTGTTTTTTTTAGCTGAATTTAGTGGTGTAAACCAAAATTTGGGTTTAAAAAGAATTCTATGTAAAAATAAAAAAAAACATTTTTGGGGTACAAAACCCCCCTTAAAGTAGAGCAACCTGTCTGGTTCTCAAACTCATGTAAATAGATAATGCCTTACACGTTTATACCAAATTTCATCAAGATCGGACCATTTTTAAGAAAGTTATTGTGCCTACGGACACACACATATATATATATATATATATATGAATATATACAGATATATGAATTTGAACGAATGGGGTTTTTGGCATCTGGGGTCTCAAAACGAAATTATCATAGTCCCGGGCCTAGGTCTTACCATGCCACCTACGGTAATAGCTTCTTCCCTATAGGGGAAATTCGCTAAAACCTTTTTCCCACAAGGTTAATATGGGAAATGTTATGATCAGGTTTTTTTTATTTTCTATGCAACCACCTCGGTTAATGAGTCAAAATACTCTATTTTTAGTGAATTTCCTTTGGAAAGTGAACTATTAGCATGACCCGCACGGTGAAACTTAAGCCCGGGACCACCATAGAAGTTCCTATCGTGACCCCTGAAGACGTTTTGGGGGGTCGTTCAAAAGTAAATCGGACGAAAAATGTGACCGCTAGAGTGCAAACACATATTATATGTATATATATATAGACATTTTTCGTCCGATTTACTTCAAATTTGGTAGGGACGTTCCTTTCTGTAATCAGTTGGACAAGTTCGTTGGGCAAAACAATCGGAAAACTTTAAACCCCTTTTATAGGGGATTAATCTTTCAAATTTCAAGTATTTGGGCCCAAAAAGGGTCAGAAAAGCCCCAGATGTAAAATCAAAGCATGGAAAAAGATGGGAATTAGAGAGGCGAAAGTGTTAAGCCCTCTCTCGTCATTCTATCATAAATATTTACCGAGTTATTAAAGAAAATGTGTATCAACCAAACACAGTACGTTGTCTTATGGGGGTTTTACACTATAAAAGCCTGTTATTCCTTTGTTAGAGTACTTTTACCATCCCCAGCAACCTCACGTCTACTTTCAAGCTTGTCTGGACCTTCTCCTAACCTTATAATGAGCAAAATTGTATTCCCAGCTTTGCAAGTAAATGGAACCAGGAATATCAGAACAGCCAAAAAATCAGTGTTTTCAGATTTCAATAAAAATTGGACAAATGTATGTTTTTACATTGATTTTGAGTTTTAAAAGTTTTTATGTGGGAATTCACTTCCCTCACATCAGCGTGCTGCGTGCGAACTCGTTTTTGTTTAAGCTCTGTAAAATGGTCAAAACAAAAATTGAGTGTTTTACAAATTTTAGGATGAAAAATGCAAAAAACTTTATTTTTGGAAAATTTTGAAACCCCATAAATCCCTCTTCCCATAGGGGAATAGGGGATTTTTCTGGTTTTCTAAGTAAAAGTCATGAATGTCACTTTACACATTTGAGCCAAATTTCATCGAAATCAGACAGTTTTTACTCAAGTCGCTTTCACAGTCACATGTGAATAATATATACACAGACACATATATATATATATATATATATATATATATATATATATAAATTTGAACAAATAGTGTTTTTGACATCTGAGGACCTCAAAACAAAAAGTTATCATGGTCTCGGACTTAAGTCCTACCATGAGACCTACACTAACTTACTTGGTGGTAGGGAAGTAACTTCTTCCTTATAGGGGAAATTCGCTAAAATAGACATTATTACCACAAAATTACCAAAATGAACAATTATTTTTTAGCTTATTTCTATCACATATCTTTAAGTCTTCTTTTTTTTCTGGTCCAATTACCCTCTGGTCAGGTTATCATCTTTTATATCCTGTATAATTACCATCTAGTATGTAAACACAGTTTAAGTATATTAGTAAGTGTTGCAAGACGTCTTTAACTTAAATCCCACACCTCATATCAATATTTTTAATCAGTAATCGATTGTTTTCAAGTTTTTGATCTAGTTACCCTATATATCACATTGACAACTGTTTCTGATATAATTTAGCACTGCGAGCTTATGTACTTGGTCGCTGGCAGTTTCCAGCAACGCTCCACTTGGCAGCCAAAGGGTAAAAAAGGTTATTAATTTATCAATAAGGCCTATTTTCCCAAAATAATTTAATGCTAGGGGCTACCTTTTCTGGCTCATATGAATGGTAATCTATCCCTCACCTACTATCTCCACAGTAGCCTCCTCCCATTCCCAACATGTTAGGACCCCCCTCCCCTTAAAATAATAGTTCCATGCATTTTGAGATGGTTGAAAACTGAAATTAGTATTAAATAATGCAGTATAACCTCTTAACCATGGCTCGGTCCTGTACGCGACGGGTATAAGGGGTTACAATGTTTTTAAGTTACTTAGGTCTATAATAGGTAGTTATAATTTATATTAACCCCTCGACCATGAATGGATGTAACCACTACTTTTTATAGTTATTAGATAGTAAGTGGCCTATCATATGTGCATTGACGAATGGTAGGCAGATATCAACCACTATTAAATCTTTAGAAATTGTTCCAAGTTTTATATTTGTTGTACTAAAGAAAATAAACTATAGGTATACAACTGATTTAAACAAGTAAAACTAATGATTTTATGCAACTTTTCAAAAATCAAAACCATTATTCATTTTTAATATTTACAAGTACTAAATAACAGAGCAATAGTAAACACATATCATACCATACATAATTGCCACATGAAAAGTGTTAATATGTAAATGTCATAAACTACCACTCTCGTCAATGAATTCAAGAATAAAATGTTAGAAGTTGACATTTGTTATGGTGGTACTTTAATTTTGAATCTTAAGATGTGCAATAAGGCACATCTCCACACTTTAAATCCCATATAACATATGTTTCAATCCTTTTACCCAAAAGCTTGTAAATGAAGAAGTCGAACCTGTGTTGTTATATTTTTTAAATATATTCTTAACACCTGAACACTTAAAAACATGCTTCCGGTGGTCGCACACACAGACAGGATTGGTGAGCAGTAGTAAAACACGTGATCAGATGCACAACTCACAAATTATTCATCCATCCAAAGCTTAGTTCCTTTCCATCCACCTTCTGCTCCCCTTCAACTCTCAACAGCAGCTGAACTATCTGAGCTGCACATGGAAACGGGAGCTATCCCCTGGCCGGGAGGATAGCGCCTTAGACCGCTCAGACTAGCAGCGGTATCGGACCGAGAGGTATACCAGCTCATGTGCTGGTTGAGTTAGTTCTGCTTTGTCCACCAGGTTACACCATATATTATACCGTGACTTCATACAGTGCTCGTAATAATATGATTGATTACACAACATTTAACCATGTATTAAGAGGACAAATTCAAAAGCCGATACATTGGCTCTTACGGTTAAATGAAGCACCCAGCTACCATAGGCGTGCGCACGGTAGCTACAAAAAGGGCTTGAGGGGGCACCAAAATAGATGAATAAATAAATGTTTAGATGTTACTATGTTAAAAAAATAATTTTAATATAAGATTTAATTACAAAATATTATGTAAGTTTCTACTTTAACAGTAAGTAATACTGGGAGCAATATTGTAACACAGTAGTATATTATGGGTAGTATATTACCTTATTTAGGTAGTACTTACATATTCAATTAAAATTGTCGTCCAAAACATGAACTGCCATCTAACTTTCCCGTGGCGATCAGCAGATTTCTTGGAAACCGAGTGCCGGATATAAGAACAATACCCCTTCGCCCTCCTTTTATTCATTGTTATTTATTTATAGGAAAAGTAAATGCCATAATGGTTTAAATTTGGAGTGTAAATAGAAATACAGTGGAACCTCGATAACTCGAACCTCAATAAGTAGAATTCCTTGATAACTCGAATTTTTGTTATTCCCCTTGAACTTGCCTACCTAATGCTATATTATTTTACCTCTGTAAGTCGAAGGGTTAGCAGGAAACTCCTCGATAACTCAAATTTTTCAGTATTCTTAGACTGTCACCACAACTCTATAAGTCGAAGTTTTAGTTGTAGAACCTCCATAACTCGAATATGTACAATTGCCATACCTCTATAAGTCGAAGTATTGACTAGAGAATATAAGTCGAAGTTGTTCATTCAACAAACCTCCAGTGACTTTTCAGCCGGAAATTCCAAGCCTCCCTCCTCACTACATCTCTTTCCCGAGTGCTCCTGTTGTCGGTAAAACAACCGACAAATTTATGTTGATTAGCAACGCACATATCAAACAAACGCACGGGTTACACCTATGTGAGGATTTCATTTCATAAATAAGGAACAGTCTCATATTGTTGTAAATTATGTATTTTTCTTAAATAAAATGGTTTTTATTTTATTATATTTGTGTCCGGTGTGTCGTTTAGTCAGTTCCAGTTTTAGAGGTTCTGGATGTAGTGTGTGTAACGTAGTTTTTAGAGATTGCTGCGGACATTTTCCATCACTGATTAGAGAAAAACAAGTTTCACTACTAATCAGTGATGGAAAATGTCCGCAGTAATCTCTTAAACAATATAAACTCATCATCACCAACAATGGATTTTAACCACGTGTAGTGTTTTTACTAAGTGTTTGCAGTTTGGCAAAACTCTACCCCATGAGGAAAAGTTGAAGATTAATTGAGGCTGTTGTCACAGGAAATAAAATAGTGACATCGGGAGGCAGTTTGGAACACCAATGAACACTCTTTTAACAATTTTAAAACAAAAATATGTATAGTTTTGCTTCACCCAAATTCCAACAATGCTCTGCAAATTTAATTGTTATCATGTTTTGATCCTTTTTAGTTTTGCAAATTATTTTAATAGCCTACAGTACATTGATGTTCAGCTAAATTTAAATTGATGCGTACTTGGTCAGAATTGACTTCCGTAAGGGGGAGGGATTTGTTTGGGGCAGATGATAAGAAGTGAGCAAAAAAGTCTATAAATCGACAGGAAGTGGTCGAATGGGTAAAACGTCACTAAAATACCGAACTATTTGTCATTATTTGTTTACTTCCCTCCTCCCCAATATTTTCACTGAATGAAGTGTTTTGAAGTATTTCATCCTTTACCACGTTAATCAAAGAAGCTTTAAAAAATATTTCCGGGCTTATTTTATACATTATAATTGTTCAAATCGTTTTTAATTTTAATAATAATTATTATCCGGAATGATTATTTCTGATAAAAAGCACGAATTTATGTAAGAACCTTTCCATGATCCATCTATTGCGTTACCGTGACCCTCAATAAGTCGAAGTCTGTGGAGAATCACCTTGATAAGTCAAACCTCGATATTTCGAAATATTCGATAACTCGAATTTTTCCCGTTCCCCTGAGTTTGAGTTATCGAGGTTCCACTGTAGTAATTTAATATCGCTGTTTATTTGAACTTTACTTTTCACTTTGAGCGCACCATAATCAATTGAGAAAGTAAAACAATATAAAAATATCAATATAAATAATAATTCCATCGCTATCATCAGTTAGATTTTATTACTACCAAGTTATTTTTCTGAGAAAAGATCAATTCTGTGATATCTTCTCGTATTTTAGCTTTTTTTAAAAGTGCTTGGTACCCTATTTCAGTTGATTGCTAATTGTTATATTGGTTTAGTAATCTTTAAGATACACTGTTTTACCAAGAAATCGGAGTGACGTGCAGCCGCAGCCGTCTGGCCTGAGCGTAATCTAGATATTTTTTAGAAGATAATACAAAACAAGTAATATTGTGATATTTTGTAAATTAAATATACCTATGCAGACACAATTTTATTGCATTGAATAAGATTAGCACATATTTGTGGCAAGGAGGAGTAAACTATCACATTAAATACAACAATTGATGTATTCAATTATTTGGCAGATAAATAAGTTCTTAGAGCAGTGAGATTGGGGGGGGGCATTTTTCGGTTTCGGCACCCACACTGACCGGACTCTGCGCACGCCTATACTAGTTACCTGATGTTAAGTCGCACATAACAGCTGAGACTGTTTTTAAGGAAATTGATTTTACTTTTTTTCTTTTAGGGCCAGATTAGTTTCTTATTTGGTGATTTAGGCACAATCACAATCTGTTCATAGAGCTTTCAGACCAGGTGTGCTTATTTACTTATGAGTAATGTTCGCAGCAAAGATGTCTTACGAGGGCGTCCAGCTGATTCATAAATCAACAACATAACATAAAGTGTTGCCAACCTTAAGGGTATAATAATGGTACAGCTATTTTTAAATTGTCACTAGACATGCAGAAAGAAAATTTAAACCCTTAATCCATTAATCTAATAATACAAATAAATCAAAACAATATATTAGTTTCATAAAATAACAGCTTATCATAGAATGTAAGCAGTTAAACAATGTTAATTCTAATTACACTGATGAGGAAAATATGGTACTCATACAATAAATATTGTGTTTCCAGCAACACTGCAGATTGGATTGGTGATCACGTGACCTTCCAGCTGTTTTTACAAGGTCTCTTCTGGTAAAGTAGAAAACCTTAAATAGATCGACTCAGCACACCTGGTCTGAAAGCGCTACGAACCTTGATTTAGGCATACTAACATTAACTTATAAATCATGTGAAATAGATATTTAACAACACTCAATATATTTGAGGGATAATATCCAGGTGAGTCTATATTTTAAGAGTATTAAAGTTATAGTGGACGTTAAAATAAATACCCAATTGGTAGTGGATTAGCCTTGGTGAAAACACCTGTTTTTTTCTAAATAACCCGAATTTTACAAATATTTTCAGCTACCTGATTTTCTGCCACTACTAAGCCAATAGATGCAGTCGGGGAAACAGTCTCTCGTTAGCTAGTTATATTCAATGTAACTGGTCTGGCTCAATAATCTGTTGACCTCGAGGTATATAAGGAGAAGTAGGTAACGAATAAAATAATCCATATTTTTTCTAATTTTTTTACCAACACACTTTCATACATTATAATGAAAATACAATATAATAATCCTTATTTTACTTTTTATAGTTACTTTTTACATATACAAAGATCGTTCAAAAATCTTTGCTATTTAATCCGGCCGATATTAAGTTTCTACGGCCGGACTCTCTAACTTCATTTAGAAACCTAAAAAAGTAAATATAACACAGTAATGGCAAAATGTTGCTTACAAAATTGACAGCGAAATTATATCTCTAAAAATAACATCGTAATCAATAGAAAAGTACAAAATTATGTTTCGGAAAAATCGAGTTACGCACCTTAGTGAAATCAACGATCAGCGGTAATCGATAAGCGGGAGTTGAATAACCTTCTTGATAATTTGTATTTTACACATAGGTTACATTTAGCTAAGTCGATATTAAAAGCCGAACGCTTAAGTAAGAATACAACCGATTATATAATTTGTACAGCCTCGAGGGAGCGCTGAGGTGTAGACAATTTTGTAAGGAACTTTTGCTGCTTAACAACACCGTGCTCATTACTGCACTGTTTATAATACAAGTCCTTTATACAGGCCACAATGCACGCCACCCCATGTCTTTTGCCGGACCAGAGTGATAATATACAAAATGATACGGAAACTTACTTCTTGCCTCCATCTCATCTTACACACTTTAATAATACTGATGTCATTTAATACTTTAGCTTCTAACACATGGCACACTCAGTTTTAGAAAACAATGAATACTCTGTATTATTTGTGCTAAATATCCGCTAAGCGGTGTTAAAATAAAAATTTTCAGGTAGAAGATGTCCAACACTGTTCAATTAGCGCATTAAATTATATCTAAACTTAGTATAAGGTTTGCTAAAGCTTCATAACCTGTGCCTGCATACTAACTCCTGGTCAGTTTTTACTCTTAGCTAGGTATTAGGGATGTGTCGGTTGTTAAAGTCGGTTGTCAGTTTTACCGGTTTTTTACAAAAAAAAAAACGAAACCGATGGTCTAATGTCGGTTTCGGTTTTTCACTGTTTGTAAGTGCTCGCATTGGAAATAATCATTATCATGTTGTACAAATATCGTTTGACAAGCTAAACAACGTTTAACAAAATAAATGGTTGAAATAAGACTCCTCCCGATAATAACCAATCACTTCCTTTCCAGTCCCAAAATAACTCTCAACTAACACGAAAGTAGAATTGACAGGAGTTCTATTTATGGATGTATGAGAATGAGGAAAACAGATAAGTAAACAAAGCTAGTGGCCCGAGTCGCCGAGCGACCCTAAATTTTGTATCCCATTCTTAATGGCTGGTCTATTGTTCAGCTTCCAGCTGAGGGTCCCGGTAATTTATTCAAGAGATAACAGTTCCTAGTCCAAAATGCTAAAACCGAAACTGATTGTAGTACAAAGACAAATGACGGCTCATTTTTTTTCGTCTGACTTTCCGTTCAAGAGATATGGATAATACAATCACTGTTTATCATTTTTATTATTTTCCCGACTATTCAAACTTTTATATGTTGATTTCCTTCTTTCCCGACATTTTCTTTCTTTCTATTCAAATTCTCCACTTTCCCAACTTTTTCGACTGCTAGACATCTTAAAATGTATTTATTATTTATTTAAAGTAGGAATTTAAAATTACAGTATATTTAAAAATGTTGCTCTACAATCATTACAAAATAATTTTTTTAACAAATTTTTATTCTAATTTGTATACAAAATTTAAAATCCTAAATTTAACGTTACAAATGAATTTTTATCGGTCAAGAATGGTAAACATCCAGATTGTTTTATAACACAACAAACCAATTTCAAAAAATATCATGGGAGATTTATGTTTAAAACATAACAGTTATATGAAAAATAAATATACAATTCAACCATTTTTTGTTATTATTTACTTTTGTAAGTTTATTTTGTTTTATTAATGAAAAATAATCACCAACCGATTGTCTCTAATTTATTAAATAAAAATCAATTACTGACTAACTTATTATCTTTAAATAACATATTACTTTGCTATTTAAACTGTTATTAGGAATCGATGGAATCGGAATCGAGAATCGGTTTGTAAGAATCGGAACCGGAATCGAAAAAAATTGGAATTGACTCATCCCTAACTTAAACCTTAACATCTTAACAAAGTTTAAGTTAAAAATTATTTAGACTACGTTATTGCCCTAGGCTAAATTGTTATTATTTGGCTAAAAAAGGTTTTAAGCCTATGTGATTAATTAATTTTGTAATGGCCCATAATATTTAATTTAAATTCATTTGATTTGTCTTTGATTGATTACTTGTGAATTTTTAGCCAAATCTCCTGCAAAGTGTCTCTGCAAGCAGTATTTATGTAAACCAGTGAAACAAAGTATGAAATAGAGATTTATAGGTACCGGTATATAATCAATTAAAGTTTTTTTTTTCAGGCAGAATTTCAGAATATAGGTAGAAACTTAAAGTATGGACGAGACAGTTATTAGGTAAGTTCTTTGAAAAATAACCGAAACCGAGAATTGTTTTTTGTAAAAAACCTAACTGAAACCGAACTGATAAAAAATGCAAAATGCAACCGACCCATCCCTACTAGGTATCGTTTACATATTTCATTTAAAGTAAATTTAGAGAAAGAAATAAACTATTAATAATTTGACCTATAATTAAAAAGTTAAGAGACCACTGGAGAGAGTGGAAACTAAAGTATGAAAAAAATAAGTAGTTGAGTAAATTACTGAAAGGTGTCCCATAGTTATTTTCAAAAACTTGTCACACCATCCGCTAAACATTGTGGGTCGGTCCGGGAGCTCGGGTTTAGCTATAAGCACTTATCGTTAGTCCTGGACTATCATAGAGTGTCTAAAAATTGAGCTTGGGAGTCCGAGCGGGTTTACCATAGTCAGTGTCTAACTTAGACCATGGCTAGTTGGACCAGGAATCGCAGGGAATGCGTATTTAAGGGTTGGCAGCGGCCAGTTGGAAACACCTGATTCATTGTCGGCTATCAATCGACAACCCTGTAGACAACTCTTTCTGCCTTTGGTCAGTTTGGATTGAACGTTCGCTCTTATTAGACGTGGTAAAGCGTGTTTTTAAAGTTTACAAGGCTTTAATTCAATTGTATTTGTTTTTAATTATGTTTAAAATTTGGTGTTGTATTTTTGGTAGGTATCAGTCAGACATTTTCAAGTTTTAAGTGAATTAAAGTTTCTAAAGTCAATTTCAAAAGATAGCAGAAAGCAAGAAAACAAAGAAATCATTAATGTTCAGTTTGCAGCTGCACCATAAGTTAACAGTGGGATGCATTGTAGTGACATTAGACTTAGCCTTACATGTTCCCACGCCATCTCTCCCCATTCCCACAGTCTGCTCATTGAACCTGAGTTTAATCCTGCAATACTATTAATTATTTATTCCTGTCCCTGTGAAACGTTTCGAGATGTGACAGATTTTACAACATACTTCGCCCAAAATCAATATTTTGCCTTATCTTTGAAACAGCCCCATAAATGTAATAATGGCTTTTCCGACAGAAAGTTGGAAAATCTAAACAAAACTGATTTTTGTTTATGAATTTGCATATTAAAAAAAAATATGTAACTTTTTAAGTCAAAAAGGAAACAAAATCAAAAAAGAATATTTTTTCATACATGATTTTGTTTAAAAACAAACTGTGTAAAATTTAATCCTGATCATGAATATAGCATTAGTCAGCAGATACTAAATCAATTATTTTTTATGCTAGGACTTGAACCAAGTTTATCTTTTAGACTCAGGTTTATAGCGACCGGGTCTTTCCAAAGTGGATATTTAAGTTTGGGGTCATCCCTCTTGTTGTAGGCCATTACAAACCGAATCTAATGCTAAATAAGAGATCCAGAAGTAAATTTTAAAACTGTGGCTTATAAAACTAAAAAAATCCAGTTTTTAAGCTCGGACTTAAGATCAACCTGAGCTCCCGAACGACCCTAAATGGCGCAGCTATAATTACCCTATCCACATGAGAGCCAATTTCCATAATTGAATGACACAACCTTTTCACAAAGCGCCAGGACAGTAATAGAGTTAAGGCAGACAGGCATGAGTTTGAGTGTGGGGAGTGTTTTTCAAGTATAATAGTTTCGTTTATAGACCCAAAGAGTGTGCATTTCAAACATGCACCACAGCATGCATACAATTTATTTTTTGACTGCCAAAAATATATATTTTAAAACCAGGGGCCATCCTTAAATCACTTGAGACATTTGGAGGCCATTTCTGTTTCTTTCCAAATTAGATTACCTGGACCCCCCACAGTTCATTCAACATTTTATTTGCCCACCAAAAATTTACATTTACCTGAAGTAGCTATTGAATTGTAGCTAGTTGATAAGTTTTGGGATGATCAATAAAGAATTTTAAAATATCAAATTACCAATGAGTCCTGAAGAACTTTTGTAATTAAAAAATAATAATTAAAGATTAGTTAGACCAACGTTTTCAAAGATAGCTGCCTCACAACAAAGCTTTCAAATAGAGACAAATCACATTTAAACTGGTGATCACTTGTAAATGGAAATGTGAAACATAAAACAAATACTTAGTCGTTCAGTTGCAAAATAAGAATAGTAAACTAATATGATATGTTTGCAGCAAATGACAATTTTAATGTTATGTTTTTTCTTTGTAAACTAAGATAAAAATCGGAGTTTTAAAAATCTTAAGAACAAGTTAAATATTAAATATCCATCAACATAAGCAGTGAAAAAATACATAAAGTACATTTCCAATATACATACAAGTAAAACATCTGAATTTTGTTTGGAAACAGAAACAAATATACACATACTTTAAATGATAATAAATAAGTTACAACAAATAGCTATGCACATCAGAAAATTATAAAAAAGAACATTAAAGAATTTCAACATTTTTAAGTATGACAATAATAATTAGGTAGTGTCCTCATCAAATTACAGTTAAAATACTACAAACAATAATAAAATACGAAACTACCAAATACTAAAATAAAGATGGTCAAACAAATTAGAAATCTAAAATAAGACTAAGATAGCCTGTTATTATTGCACGCCTGTGTATTAACCCAAATATCATGGCATGCTAGTTTACTCATGCAAGAAAAATAAAAAACTAATAATTTAAAACACTAAGTAAATATCGGCCATAAATATTCAAGGAAAAATGTCTGTATAACAATTTAAAATTAAGTTTTAACTAATATCTCAAAAATTACAATGTCAATTGCATCTCATTGCAAATATACATATTACAAATCAAACAACAATTTAAAGCTTTGACATGAATACAAATTAAAATCATATAATAAACAATAACTAACAATAGTATGTAACTGATACATGTGATATAATATAAAACTGTTAAAACCTGTGTTTATTTTGACCAGACTGTAATGTTATAGTACTGATCTTAAAATTATATTTAGAAATAATACCTGTAACTTCTAAAGCTGCTTGGTACATAATACTGGGTACTGCAATTAAATGTGAACATCAATGTGTACTGATCATATATGAGTTGACTTAAAAATGTTATTAATACATTTCAAAATTAAAATGCAGCATTATTAAGACACATTATAAATATGAACCAGAAAACTCAATTACAAAACATTTGCCTGTTTTCATATCCTAAACTTCCTTTCTAAAATTCAATATCGCACAATTTCTTTAACAGTCATTTGTTATTGGAAGTTGTTATGTATCGGTTGGAAAATCAATGTTTCTATCAGTACACATTTAGATAGAATTGAATTCTTCGAATTACACTAAGCATGGGCTCGATATAAAATTAAACACTATCTATTAAATCGATACATTATTTCAATATGTTTCTAAGTACTCAAAAAAATAAGTAACTACCTCCAGTGTATAAGCTGGTTAGGATATAAAAAATAAGTAATTTGTACTCGATATCGTGTGGGTTAAGTTTATGAGAAATTGTCCATTTTAACTTCTAAGAGAGGTTCTCAAACTGCTTTTCGAGCTTTCAAAGTTTTCCAATAAAATACCGATAACTAAATTAACTAGTTTAATAATACAAACAAAGATAAATCACAAAGTGGACCAATCACTTAAACATAATATACAGAGAAGCATGAGTTTTGTAGGCGAATCGTGTGACGTGTACTTTACTGACCTGACACTTAACTGTACATTACATTCCTATGTGAGATCGTGAGTCATGTATACTACATGGATGGGCTGGTCTACTAGTCTAGCCATAATAAAATGCATATACTACCTATAATACACAGTGATTGGGTGACAAACCAAATTACACAATACCGATCCATAACGATGAGACCCTTACTCGAAAAAGAAAAATAACTGAGCTGTGATTCTTGAAAATGAACTAAGAAAATACAGTTTCTGTATCAATAATTTCATAGAGAACACTTATAAAAATGGCATTAAAACATAGACTAAATACAATAAACAATACATATTAAACACATACATAATATGTAGGGGTGTGCGAGTAGTGATTTTTTTATTCGAGTCGAGTCGAGTTGTGTCAATTATTTTCGAGTTTCGAGTATTTTCGAGCGAGTATTTGCCATCAGTTGGTAGTTTGAAATGACTAGATCTTTAGTTATGGCCGATATTAAGTGGCCCGCTCGCCACTTTTGCCGATATTATGTACAACGTCATCATTTACGGCCGAAATTACACGGTCCAATCGTCATTTTCAGCCTATTTTACGTAATGCGATTGCCTTATACGGCCGTTACTACGCGTTTTGGCCGGTCGCAATTGTTAGCGATCGTCCGGAAATCAGCGGGAAATACTCGCTCAAACTTTCGAGTATTTTTAAAGACTTGAGTCGAGTTCCGAGTATTAAAATACTCGGCCGAAAACTCAAAGTTTCGCGTACTCGCACACCCCTAATAATATGGTATAGATATAATTGAAATAGTGTATGAAACACAATTTTATTTGTTCGTAAATATTCTACTAGGTTACGAAGATTAATCCGTGAAAATTAAATGAAATTTAACATTAACAGAGGCACAGAACACTATTCCGATGGAGGCCCTCATGATAAGCCATTTCAAAAATAAAAAAATAACCATACATTATGACGAGAATACTATGTATTTGTGTAATTTGGTCTGCGACTCAAAACGAAACCAAAAAAAGCGTATAAAGTACAAAAGACTTACACAATAAAACTAAATGTGTGATGGACTAAGTGATCAGAACTCAGTATGGCAAGAACACAGACCATTGGTTTTAAACTCAACAATAATATAAAAATAAATAGTAAAACAATTGTCAAATTCGTTTGAGTTTTCATGCTCGATTAAATATACTTATTAAAATACTACTTTGAGCAGTAAATCTAAAATATTAATACTAACAATTTTAAACGAATAAATTCTCAGAAAAAAATGCCTGCGAGTTTTGTACAACGAAAAATCACTCGGATTTATAACATTCACGATGTACTACTTATCGACCCAGTTAACAGAGCCAGTGTAGAATCTGCCTTATTGTCTTCCAGCGACTGTCATTTGAGAAATAAAAAGATAGTGGAGAGGATTAAAAATCCATTAGATATAAGTAAATAAAACAACTCATTGGCACTTAATATGATTCATAGATAATCTTCTCTGTTACTGTCAGTAGTTGAAATATCTCCAATCACAGAAGAAGGGAGAACATCCAATGCAGTGTTCGGAATGTGAAGTAAGGTTCAGAAGAAAACAACTATGATTAGACCCAAACCCTTATGAAAAAGACCAGCTACCTCAACAATCCCATGTTAAATGTCCGAGTTAACACTCATGATACCTACTGTGTAGTAACAAATAAAAACTATGTTTCTAATGGTTTTGTAACACATGTCCACCAGATACACCTCATCACATGAGATAAACAGTTTCATGGAGGAAACCAAAGTTGTCTTATTTAAGAGGAAAACTTAATATTAATTCATTGACCTATAAATGGAGGATATTCTTAAATGAAAGGTTAAAAATGTCAACGAAAAGAAGTGTCAGTGAATAAAAAAAATAGCTATAGAGGTTTTTAAGTATGTGTATGAACATTAATGAATTCACCAAATTAATAACATTTTTGTTTAATCTACTTGAGGAAACCCCCCATATTAAAAAATCTATTGATTAAAATGTTATAATACTTGTTACAGCTAGTTTTTGCCGCCTCTTAGCTGCAAATTTTATATTGCGATTGAAAAATGAATACTTCTATATAAAAAGTGAATTCAACCTTGAAACTAATCCAAACTACTCCCAGTAAACCTCTGTGATTTAGATTTAAGAAATAAACTAGTAGTTCAAATGCAGCTTTGTTCTTTGTTCCAATATTGTTGTTTGATTAAGGTTATATATTTAAACTTTGATACATTTTATAGTTTCTTTTATAACATAATCAATTTTACATTAGCTTGTCCTTATCACTTAAAAAATAAATAAAATACTACATACATTTAGTAGTCTGAGTTTTCTAAAAAGATTTGCATCAACACTTTAAATTTCATCTCAATTAATGTTATCTCAAAACATAAAATTTGAAAATTAAGTTTTCATCTGAAAGAAGACAAATTAAGTCTTTCTTCGACAAAAGTGACTATCTCAAAATTATACTGCAGATTTAACCCCCTAACGGTATATCATAAAGGTGAAATATAATTGTTAACTACATATAAAAAACAGTTTAAAGTCGCTAAAGTGATCAGTTGTTTCGATCTAAACCCTACTACAACTGAACATCACAAGAATAACACTGCACCTGATCTCGCTCCCTTCCACGCTTCTGTTACCGAACTTCAAATTTAACTTAAAAAAGTAATATGGCACAACAATTCCAATTGTATTATTGCATCTAAATAGTAATATGGCTATGATACAAATGTCAGAAAAATTGTTGATGAGAATAATTAATTAGGGATGGTAACAGATGACAGAGATATTTAAAAGATGACAGCAGCGGTTGGATGTGGCGGCAGTGTGGAACTAATGGAATAGTTGCACGTATACGGGGGCAGGGGCCCATCGCTACTGGGGCCCGTTGTGAGGCAAGGCCCCTTGTGTTCCCTGCAACATATCCAGTAAACTGTTACTACTCAATAACAACAGCAGATATTTGTGGTGGCAGTGTGGACCTAATGGAATAGTTGCACGTATACAGGGGCAGGGGCCCATCGCTACTGGGGCCCGTTGTGAGGCAAGGCCCCTTGTGTTCCCTGCAACATATCCAGCAAACTGTTACTACTCAATAACAACAGCAGATATTTGTGGTGGCAGTGTGGACCTAATGGAATAGTTGCACGTATACAGGGGCAGGGGCCCATCGCTACTGGGGCCCGCTGTGAGGCAAGGCCCCTTGTGTTCCCTGCAACATATCCAGCAAACTGTTACTACTCAATAACAACAGCAGATATTTGTGGTGGCAGTGTGGACCTAATGGAATAGTTGCACGTATACAGGGGCAGGGGCCCATTGCTAGTGGGGCCCTGCCCTTGTATACGTGCAACATATCCAGCAAACTATCAGTACTCGAAGATAACATTTCAGGATATACATTTTTGACACACTGAATACTATTACATTAACCCTTTGAGTGCCGCGGCGTCATGGCCATTTCTTATGCATAAATTGCCGGGTTAATTTAAATGGAAAATGTAGTAGTTTATATAAAATTGCATATAAAATACAATTTTGGAGGTATCCATGTAATCTTTGATTTATTTTGTTCATGGATAAATTCTCTATGAAATAGTATAAGGTAACAAAAATTACAAAATAAATTGAGATTAAAAATATTATTTTTTTATATAAAAATAATGAAATGTTTTTTCCCAAATTTGACTTAAATAAATTATTCTAAACAATTTTATTTTTTTTAACCCAATAGTCAGAAAGAGAAGAAAATGCTGATGAAAACGGATGTACAAATCATCAATATGAGTTAAAAAAGTTTGCAAAAAAATGAAAAGAAAATATGTTACAATTCCAAAAAGGCCCTAGGCTAGGCTATGTAGTTACTAATCAAAGTATTTTGTAATATATAAAAATATTAGTTTTTTGTTTGTTGTCAGTAAACATGTTTATTATTACTAGTATAATAAGCATTAGGCCTACCAATGTAAATGAAATACACAATAAAACTAAAAAACAAAAGACGTACGTGTACCTTTTATTTTCGCCAAAACTTACGTGTCTAAAACAATGACACTGTTTTCAAGTTCATTGAAAACTAATTCCCGAAGGGTACTCAAGTTGTTTCCATATATTCTGCCACTCATTTTTGTTTCATACGTAAATAGGAAGTAAAAAACACTAAAACACAACTTCAATAACATTAATATCAGTGATATTTACGTCGTTTGCCGGCATAACCTTAAACAAAAACAAATACAGACGACATCTGCGACAAATTTGACTAAATTAGGGTCTGCTAACAGACCAAAGGCAACAAAATTGCTATAAAACTGATAACTAGAAAGTAGGGATGGGTCGGTTGCATTTTTATCGGTTCGGTTTCAGTTAGGTTTTTTACAAAAAACCATTCTCGGTTTCGGTTATTTTTCAAAGAACTTACCTAATAACTGTCTCGTCCATACTTTAAATTTAAGTTTCTACCTAGATTCTGAAATTCTGCCTTAAAAAAAAAAAAACTTAAATTGATTACATACCGGTACCTTTAAATCCCTATTTCATACTTTGTTTCTCTGGTTTGCATAAATACTGCTGCAGAGACACTATGCAGGAGAGTTGGTTGAAAATTCACAAGTAATTAATCAAAGACAAATCAAATGAATTTAAATTAAATATTATGGGCCATTACAAAATTAATTAATCACCTAGGCTTAAAACCTTGTTTAGCCAAATAATAACAAGTTAGCCTAGGGCAATAACGTAGTCTAAATAATCTTTAACTTAAACTTTGTTAAGATGTTAAGGTTTAAGTTAGGGATGAGTCAATTCCAATTTTTTTCGATTCCGGTTCCGATTCTTACAAACCGATTCTCGATTCCGATTCCATCGATTCCTAATAACAGTTTAAATAGCAAATTAATATGTTATTTAAAGACAATAAGTTAGTCAGTAATTGATTTTTATTTAATAAATTAGAGACAATCGGTTGGTGATTATTTTTCATTAATAAAATAAAATAAACTTATAAAAGTAAATAATAACAATAAAAAAGTTGAATTGCATATTTATTTTTCATATAATTGTTATGTTTTAAATTACATAAATCTCCCATGATATTTTTTGAAATTGGTTTGTTGTGTTATAAAACAATGACTTTGGATGTTTACCATTCTTGACCAATAAAAATTAATTTGTAACGTTAAATTTAGGATTTTAAATTTTGTATACAAATTAGAATCAAAATTTGTTTAAAAAATAATAATTTAGTAATGATTGTAGATCAACATTTTCAAATACACTGTAATTTTAAATTCCTACTTTAAATAAATAATAAATACATTTTAAGATGTCTAGCAATCGAAAAAGTTGGGAAAGTGGAGAATTTGAATAGAAAGAAATAAAATGTCAGGAAAGAAGGAAATCAACATAGACAAGTTTGAACAGTCGGGGAAATAATAAAAATGATAAACAGTGATTGGTATTATCCATATCTCTTGAACGGAAAGTCACACAACTTTGATTGACATTTTATTTTATTTGTGGTAATCAGACGAAAAAAATGAGGCTTCATTTGTATTTGTACGACAATCAGTTTCGGTTTTAGCATTTTGGACTAGGAACTGTTATCTCTTGAATAAATTACCGGGACCTTCAGCCGGAAGCCGAACAATAGACCAGCCATTAAGAATGGGACAACAAATTTAGGGTCGCTCGGCGACTCAGGCAACTAGCTTTGTTTACTTAGCTGTTTTCTTCAAGCTTTGTTTACTTATCTGTTTTCCTCATTCTCGTAAATCCATAAATAGAACTCCTGTCAATTCTACTTTCGTGTTAGTTGAGTTATTTTGGGACTGGAAAGGAAGGGATTAGTTGTCGGGAAAGTCTTATTTCAACCACTTTTTTTGTTAAACGTTATTTAGCTGGTCATTCGATATTTGTATAACATTATAATGCTTATTCCCAACATGAACACTTACTGACAGTGGAAAACCGAAACCGATATTAGACCATCGGTTATCGGTTTCGGTTTTTTTTGTAAAAAAATCGGTAATACCGACAACCGACACATCCCTAGCTAGAAGCTTCTGGATCAAAACAATATACTTTGGAAGCCAGTACCTTGTTTTGATATGAACTACTACGTAAAATACCGAGAGTCGCTGTCAGCGACACTCGGCACTTTATGCGGAAAGCATCACGTCGCTGTGTGCGATGCCGCGGCACTCAAAGGGTTAATATAGTTATGTGTGAATCTGGGAATTTTTAATCCATAAATAAAAAAATGTACTTTAAAACAAGGTTAAAACGACAAATGATTGGAATGAGAATCGCCAAAAAAATATTATAACTTCCATTATTGTGATGTTTTATGACATTCCTAGTATGATAGGAACCCTTTAAGCTTGAATTATAGGATAGTTACAGTCTGGTAGATACTCTAGGGTTGGGAAGTGAGAAAAATGGGTTCTGGTTTACACCCTGTGTATATTTCCTACTAAATCAACCCCAAGGAGTAACGTAAAAATAGTTTTAACTTGTTTAAAATACAGAGTGTACCAAAAACTGAGGGTCACTAGTTCGAATCTCGGAAATTTCAAATGTAAACGTAGGTCATGTTACACACCATTTTAAAGCCCTTTAACAGAAAACATTTTGGTGCAAATAGAACGCACTTATCTCTAACCGTTCCAAAATGGAGGCCATTTTTTTTTTAATATTAACATTAACATTTACGGAATACCCTGTATCTGCTAAACCACAAGACATAATTTTATTATGATTCAAATTTCTTACTTGTATTGAACTCAGATTTACCCTAATATGCCAAGTGCTAGTGTTTAAAACATACTAAATATAATAAACAATTATTTTTCTGAAAATGTTTATATGCCCAAAATTTAAAAAAGTCAAATAGACGTTCATCAAAAAGAATATAGTTTTCAAGGTCTTAGAAATCCTAACAACTTTCTAATCTACATCAACCTTGTATCTCTCTTTGTTTTTTAGCAATCAACAAAAATCATCATTTCCCCAAATAAAATACATGTTATTTCTACATAACACTTCCAAATACTCTGAGGCCTCTTTTATAAATGAGTTATGTATAAATAATATGTATTTTATATGGGGAAATGACGATTTTTGTTGATTGCTGAAAAACAAAGAGAGATACGAGGTTGATGTAAATTAGAAAGTTGTTATAGGATTTCTAAGACCTTAAAAATGATATACTTTTTGCCATACGTTGCTATTTGACTTTTTTGAATTTTGGGCATATAAACATTTTTAACAAAAATTTTGTATTATTTTGTACTATGTTATAACCAGGGGTGTGCGAGTACTCGAAACTTTGGGTCTTCAGCCGAGTATTTTAATACTCGAACTCGACTAGAAGTTTTGAAAACTACTCGAAAGTTTGAGCGAGTATTTCCTGCCGATTTCCGGACGATCGCTAACGATTGCCACTGGCCAAAACGAGTAGTAACGGCCGCAAAAGGCGATTGCATCAAGTAAAATCGGCCGGAAATGATGACCGCAAACGATTGCGACCGGCTAAAACGCATAGTAAAAGCAGCAAAAGGCAATCGTATCACGTAAAATCGGCCGAAAATGACGACCGCGAATAATTGCGACCGGCCAAAACGTGTAGTAACGGCCGGAAAAGGTGATCGCATCAAGTAAAATAGGCCGAAAATGACGATCGGACCACGTAATTTCGGCCGTAACTAACGATTTCGTCATTCAATATTGATTATAAGCGATGTCTGGACCAGGTGAAATTGGCCAAATATGACAACCGGGCCCTGTTTCATCGGCCGGAAATGAATGTCAAACCGTGTTTTGTCTGTCAATACGGAATCCAGTTTGATTGTACTGGCCAAAACTTTGTATTGCTACTCATATATTAGTTAGAAACCATGTTTCTATTATCAAATCTAGGGTGGTATCCAAATCTCATTACACTATTTTAAACTACCAACTGATGGCAAATACTTGCTCGAAAATAATTGGCACTACTCGACTCGACTCAATTAAAAAAATCACTACTCGCACACCCTAATTATAACACTAGCATGTAGCATATCAGGGTAAAGCTGAGTTCAATACGAGTAAGAAATTTGAATCAGAATAATATTATGTCTTGTGGTTTAGCAGATACAGGGTATTCCGTAAATGTTAATATTTAAAAAAAATAAATGGCCGCCATTTTGGAACGGTTAGAGATAAGTGTGTTCTATTTGCACCAAAATGTTTTCTGTTAAAGGGCTTTAAAATGGTGTGTAACATGACCATACTTTACATTTGAAATTTCCGAGATTCAAACTAGTGACCCTCAGTTTTTGGTACACCCTGAATTTTAAATAAGTTAAAACTATTTTTACGTTACTCCTTGGGGTCGATTTAGTAGGAAATAATTTTATTTCATCCTAGGTCAAGTAGTTCGTTTGCAATCGGTTTGAGACACCTTACGTGAGACACCCTGTAATGATCAGGGATTCAGAGGCTTAACTCGTACAAAAATTAAGTTATTGAGTAGCAATTGTTCCACATGCAATCAAGATCGTTAACCCAATTAAATGATAGCTAAACATGCCATTTAATTGGGTTGTCGATCTTGATTGCAGGTTAAGTGCTATTTCTAAACACATTATTTGTTATTATATCGTGTCCAAACAGCAATTACAGCTGAACTGTGTACGAGTGTGAGTCAGTTACCGGAGGCATGGTGGGGAATGACGGAGGCTGGACCATGTGCTGCACTGCGAGGTGATGACTCAGCTTGGGTCCGCTGTCCTCAGCCTTCTCCTCCTCTCTCCGTTTCAGACACGCTGCCTTCGGATTTAGGTTCCGTTCTGCAACATCACAACCCATCATTGCCTCCACTCTTGACAAGGGTGGGATCTAGGTGCATTTAATTAAGGTGTGCTATTCAGAAGTACAAATTTGAGCACGTTCTGCACAGCCACCAGGTGACGTCAAAAGTGTTTATTTGATCAGCTGGTATACACTGACAGCTGAAGTTACTCTCGGCTAGAGGCTATCCAATAACCCAGGACGGCATCGGAACGTCTACACTCCCTCCATCACCACCACCGCGGCCGCGACTAAAATTGCAGACTTTCACTAACAATGGACATATGTAAAAAATATATGACGTCACTCTCAAAGTTAACTTTGTGGTGGGGTTGGAGGTTAGGGTAGACGTTCTCTGATCCCGACCTGAGTTTTAGTATAGGCTATAGCCGTCAAAGATGAAGTTTCCTATTGGTCGCAAACTAGTTTCTAAAAAAATGTGCCACCGAAGTACTCTGACTATCCCCCCCACCCCCCACTCCTTTACAAAGGATAGTCAGAATACCTTGGTGACGCGCTTCTGCCACTAGATGACGTCACGCTTCAATGCGCAATAGCACACCTAACTTAAATTCACCTAGGTTTGGATAACAATAGGTTTGATATTTATCAATGACCTAACAGTAAACTAAAAATAATACAGTGACTTATTTAAACAGTTATACTCAGTCTATATTGTCTTATTAGCCACAGTAAAATATAACTAATAGGGGTGTGCGAGTAGTGGTTTTTGGATCAAGAATTTGCCATCAGCAATATATTGTTGTTAGCTTTATATAGTGTAATCGGATTTGGATCAAATTTCAGATATGACAGTCTAAATATACATCTTGTCTCTTCTTCGTGATTTTAATTTTAAATCAACACATACATCAATCAATAAAATTTAATTTATTTTAACGAGGCCTTTCAATTACAAAGTAATCATCGTCAGGTTCTCAAACATCTGATTACTTTGTAATTGAAAGGCCTCGTTAAAATAAATTAAATTTTATTGATTGATGTATGTGTTAATTTAAAAGTCTAAATATAGTTTCTATCTAATCTTGAGTAGAACTACACATTTTTGGCCATTACAATCAATCTGAATTAACATGGTTTGACATTTTTGGCCGGTAAAAAGAAGTCCGGTTGCCATTTTCCCATCATCACTTGGTCCGGACATTACTTATAATCAATATGAGTCGTTATTTACGGCCAATATTACGTGGTCTGGTTGTCTTTTTTGACCGATAATGTGTTTTTTCACTGTTATTTACGGCCTTTATTACGTGGTAAAATCATGATTTTTTTTACCGATATTATGTTTCTAGTTGATATTACGTGTTAAGGTCATTATTTCATGGGTTGCGACTTCAATTACGGCCGAAATTACATGGCCTGGTCGTCATTTACACATATTCGGATGTATTTTTATGACCACTACACGTTTCTTGTCATAATTTTCAGCCGATTTTACGTGGTGTGATCGTTTTTGCGACCGTTTCTATGCGATTTGGCAGGTCGCGATCATTAGCGATCGTCCAGAGATCGGCGGGAAATATTCGCTCAAACGTTTGAGTATTTTTCACATCTTCGAGCCGAGTTGAGTAATGAAATACTTGGCCGAAAACTAAAAATTTTAAATACTCACACACCCCTAATAACTAATAGGAGTTTACCATATCAAGAAACATATTTTCAGAGTAAATATGTAGCCTTGAATAGACCAGCAATCCATTCAATTGGCGGAACAACTAAGTCAAACACTAGCGATCCAGGTGACCAGTGGTCGAAACAGCCTAATGAGGGACATCATTCCAGCCGACAACTTGCATAGCTAAAGTTTTTGACTATGTATTACTAGACAGTGATATAACAAGATATAACACAATTTTTTACACAACTTCCAGGTTCAATCAAAAAAGAACAAAATTACAATAAATTTAAAAGCTTACTCAAAGAATATTTGACTAATAAGGCACTTTATTCTTTTTCAGAATTTCCTTAGGACCTACTACTGATTGCCTGAGTTCAGTTATAATAAATAATGTATTAAATAATGTAATGAAATAAAATGTATTTCATTACAATGAAATAAATATGTATTGTCTAAGTAACTGATTAAGTTGTTTTATATATATATATATATATATATATATATATATATTTTCTTTATTGTTAAATTTGCAGTCAAAATAACTTAAATTTATGTTTATGATTAATATTTTATTTTCTCTCCATATAACCTGATAAGAATGTAATTTTTAGTTTTAGACTAGAACTTTGACTCTATTCAAATACTGTATATGTATTGACTCTGAATAAAGAATATTTTGATTTGATTTGATATATTTAATTATACTTAGGAATAATGGGAGACTTGATCGGTCCTAGGTCGGGGGCATACATTTGGGAATATCTAATGTGATGTGCGAACTAAGTTGAGCTTACCCCTAACTTGTTGTTCTAATGACATGATGACCTCGACTGCCATATTCAGGATACCCAGCTTTGTCTGAGGTTTGTCGGTTTTAAGGTGGGCCATGCACATTCGACCGAGCTCCTTCAGTGCTTCGTTGATATCTCGTATCCGAATTCTGAAACAGCCAAATGTACTTATTATATTCAAGTAAACCCATGATTTAAGAAAGGGTGATCCAAAATGCATCTGAAAGACAAATTAAAGAAGATTTCTCAGTCTTAAATACAAATTTGGGGTATTCGAGAGTTACAAATAATTTAAATCATAATTATAACTGCTGAATTTAATTTGTACAGTTTAGTTTTTTCTCCATATACTCACAAAATTTCACCAAACCACACGGTTAGATTGATTCAATTAGGTATATACAACAGTTGTAGTGTCTGAGGACATGGTCAAATGGGTTAAAACCTAAGCGGCAAGATGTAGTGTGCAAACGGTTTTAGCTTATTTCCTTAATGATGAAGCTATTACGTTTGGTGGCATGGTAAAACCTACATGATCATTTTGTGTTTTAAAACCCTCGTAGAAAAAAAAAAAAAATCAAAAAATGTTACATAGTATAAATAACGTAATACCTACTTCTTGTAAATGATAAACTCAAAACCGAAATACCACATATAAATTATATTCACCTGTTAGAGCCAGTTAAATTGATTTTTTGCCTAATGAAAAAATAACTCTGAAAATTGCATTTTTGATAATCTTTAAATAAACAAAAAAGAACATTTTAATTGTAGAAAGTCTGAAAACCATACCAAATTATTAGACTAAGACATTTCTTTGAAGGAGAGGCTCTTAATTATGCTTGGGTTACAAGAACTCATGTTCTTTTATTGGACACGGTAATTCAAAGTTAGACATGATCAGGTACAGTTTCAATGATAGCTGACAGCTAAGATAATTTGGTTTTCACAATCAGTCACCTCTGGCTTGCTCATGTGAGTAATGACGTTACGGTAGCTCAACTGTCTTTAGATCACCGTACCGGCATTAAAAAAACAAAAAACATAATAAAATATTTTAACATTACAACTTATGGTTATTGAGGGAATATTAAGATCATTTTACATTTTTACAAATGTACGAGTAAGTTATCAGTTATTGTTGTTAACAAATGTAATAAGCGCTTGGTCAGCAACAGCACCTCTCAAATATGAGTATGTTATTGTTATTACTCGGGCTGTGTGAGTAAACCTTTTTTGAATCAAACTAAACTTTTCCAAATATTGTTGAGTTTTGGGATTTTAGAAGTAGTTTTAATATCAATATAGTTTGTCATTTGAAATGTTCAGGCATTACAATGTGACCTGGTCACTTTGGATGGTAATTATTATTTCAATTGCAGTTTTTGACCAATACTGCAACTAGCGATATAAGTTTTTAGCAGATGCTAAGTAAACCGGTTTCTATTTACTGCTAGTAATTCATGACGTAGCCTCAAACAATTTTCCTCTGATCAGGAAGACGAACTTGCTTAGTTTTCACTAAACTTAATGAAACTTCAAGAGGAGTTGTGTGTATCAAAAACTCTCGAGTACTCACACATCCCTAGGTGTTATAAATTAATTGCCATAATAGATTCTCCCTGGTTAGTGAAAGCACTACAACTTCACCTTCATGGGTTACTCTGTAACTGTTATTGTAAATTGTTGTAAGAGCATTTAAACAGTCAGTAGACACAGCAATAAGACTGACCATCTCCGAGACATGCACCAGTTAAGGTTTAAGCTCCAATAATAAATTATGTTGGCTTGAAACTTGTCTTTAAATGTAAGTGCTCCTAGCTTGCAAAATATTGCTGTGAACACATGATCGATATTAGCATCAGAAAACAAGCCAAAATAATCCCAACCTGCTCTGTCATGCTTTGACCTTTGGTCATGCAAAACCACAAATCTACGTTCCACCTTTCCTCTCTCCACCCCTACTCATTATTTAAAATATTTACTCTAACGTATAGATGATTAAAAATCTAGTTCACCTCGGATTATCCGGACAAGGCTGTCCTAAATAAAAAAATTGTTAAATACAAACAAAACACAATTTTTCTCCTGCGCTAGCGCCTTTTAAGTCTCAAGACACAACTGAAATTCATTAATGTACGTGTTAAAACACCGGCGAAATTCACACATCTATTCTGGTTTACAGTTTTTCCACACAATTTTCAGCATCAATATTGCAGGCGCTAGTGTCCCGATCGTTATTTATACAATGTTATAGTATCTTCAGAGTTTTCAGATTTTAATTATCCAGATCAATATTCTGTCACGTTAGTCCGGATAATCCGAGGTATACTGTATATGCACACATGAAAAGTAAGTGTCAAAAACAAATTAAAAATGTATCTATAATGAGAATTAATTTGTAATGTGTTATCAATTATTTATTGAGTGTTTTTTTTATGAAAAAAAACTGCAACAACATTTGGAAGTAGTACTTAAATTTTATGAACAAGTTGAGATGCTCTTTTATTTGCTTAGCAAAAAACATTACTGAGATTGATGAAACAACGACAAACAATGAAAATGAAATAAAGGTAACAAAATTAAAGTAAATAATTGTTTAGAGAAAACTCTTGGATGAGGGAAACTCTTTAAACCCTTTAAACTCTTGGAAAACATAACAACCTTTTAATATCAATGATAGTAATATGCATGGAGCTTTAAAATAAATAAGTTCACTGCCATGAAAATCAGATAGTGTGATGTCAAACAATCAGAAGGCCTTTAGTTGCATGGATATACTGTAGTTGTAAATTAATAACAAGCTCCAAGTTTTGAATGGAGCCTCCAAATAATTTGGATAAAACTTCCATACTATATTCAATATTGCTACAAACACTGAATATGTTAGAGGAGATTCGAGGATTAAGATCATAAATCCAATAGTCATTCAGAAAGAAAATCATCCCTTGGAGTATCCACATACATACCTCCACCTGCAAACTAAAATGTGACCTCTACCTCATCTTCCCATAAATCTGACATCAGTTCTCATAACTGCTCTACAACTTTAAATCTGTTAAAAAAATACCAGCTTCCATAGAAAGTTACACCATATGTGAACTTCAAGGAGTTTTTTCTTGAAAAGATTGTCCTAACAATATTTTTATAGATAAATATATAGGCACATAAGTTTAAATGCTTGAACAGGTTTCTGTGTGTAATTGTTCCTCATACAAGGGCGTACGGTAGCAACGGGCCTGTATACACCTCAACCACTCGATGTGGCATCACAGGGAGTGGTTACAACCAACAAACGCTAGGGAAGATTCTTCTTAATTTTCAGCAATAATGTTAAAATATTTCATTTTTGAATAACTATCCTGCTCTAGACAATAGCTGCACAAACATAATTATCTATAGTTTATAGTATTACTTTTATCAGTAGTTTTAAATTTAAATACTAATCTTACAACAAATTTAATACACTTGATTTATTATTGTGTGTATTAATTTTCTATTGAAATTGTTTCATTGTGTACTGTTTACCACTGTACATAAAACATACTGTTATTACCGATTGTGAATTTTTGTGTAAGCACATACGTTTGTTTAGTTAGCGCGTTTATTTTATGGTTACCTCCTACATCTAATCTATCTTCTGAGATGTGATGTCGCGGGCAACAAACACCGAGCCACCCGGTGGGAGTGGAGGTTCTGTCTAGTCCTGTAGTTTATTTTTCACTTTAAGAGTGTCTTATTGTGAGCTTCAGGTGTAAGAAGTTTGTCTCAATTGTTAAACAACTATTACGGGTGGTTTATGTGTATGAGGCTAATGCTGAACTGCTGCATCGTTGTAAGCCTGAGTGGAACAAAACTAAACGTTTCTATAGGGTATTTGTTCTTTTACTACATCCGCTCATACTTAAACCTCAGATGCATTTATTTACATAACAATCAAACACAATATTTGCATTGCCTTTATTTCCTGTTAAGAATAGTTCCTGACTATCCAGCTTCATTTTCCTATCAGTGCAAAATGGTGTTAGAATAAATGTGCTGAAACCGAGAAGAGAAAGGGTATGCAATGTGTACACTTCAAATCCAAGCACTATAAAACACTTAACATTTTCTGATAACTCGGCTGTCCGACAAAGTATAACAATGAATTTTCTTTGTTTACCATAGTTTTTTTTTCTCAAATTATCTGATAAAAAAGGGGAACCGATTATGATAGGAGGGGAGAGAGAGAGTGTGAAAAGTAGAAGACATGCTGGCCCCATCTCCGAGTTAGCAACAAAGGCGAAGTTACCTCTCACGAGCATTGTTGGCCTGTCTTCTCTCCTTCTCGCGCTGTGCTTTGAGCTCAGGATCATCCCCATCTTCGTCACAACTCGACACAATAACACAACGTGAGGAGGGCTACCACTCTCTGAGGCTGTCCGAGCCATAACCTAACCTAACCTCACCCCCACGCTTCTCAGATGAGAACAATAATTTAGAATACACTAATTACTGTTCTTTTTTTGCCAATGAGGAAAAGTACTATTCTAACATAAAAACGTGTATTGTATTTCAAACTTATTTTTGTCTACATGAAAACTTATTTGAAAAAGAAAAGTTTGAGGAAAGAAATTTGTGTATTGTTAAAATGTATATAACTGAATTAAAAAAAGCTAGAAAAAACGTTCAACATATTTACGTATAAATTTAGAAAGTGGTATTTTTGGGTTTCTTGAACACTGTAGCTAATTCTTGTCATCCAAATGTTGGGGAACACAGATCGTAAGATGTTGTAGCGCTAATATATACAGTAAAGTTATCACAGATAAGCAAGTTATTTTCTTTGATATTAATTAAACCAAGTTTTCATATATTGACTCAACCTTCTGGGTTTAAAAGTATTATTTGTCAACCGGAAATAAATTAAAAATTGATAACTTACAGAGTGTATAAATTTAAAGATTTTGCAGCAGTTTCCAATGTTATTAAATGTCCTTTTTTATGTTATGTCTAGTTCAGCCTCAGTAAGAGTTTTAAACTATTTCAGTCCAAATATATTAACTATATTAATAATTAATAAATATATTTAGATGAAATGTCTATGGTAAATGCTTGCCAAGTTAGCCTTAACTCGAGATGATCAGCCAAACCAGTTTGAAATAATATAGCAGTCAATGAATAATCCATCATATTTCATATACCTTCATATTCATATTTTTTGTTTTGTGTAATAATTTAAGAATATAAAGTATGGAACAATTTATTTTTTCTCATTAACTTCAACTTTGAAGAAAAAAGTACAGTGATTGTTTTGAGTATCCATAGGAAAGCGAACACATTCTGAAATAAAGCAGTGTTCAATAAAAAGCATGCAGTGTCAGGTTTCATAGAGAGCAGGTTTGTGAACAGGCAAAATTAAGTGCATTGTGCAACTATTCTTAAGACATTACCATGTTAAGGAAAGACTTCTTTAAGGTTATCAACACAACAATTGAATGGCTCCCGCCAGTAACGTTGTAAGTGACAAATTTTACAAAATCGAGATTTCTATGCAGTAAAGTTGGAAACGACATCCTAAACTAGTGCAGGGTATTTATTTGTTGATAGCTTTCAAGTTGGCAGTGCTAGGACCGGTGGAAAACCGTGAGTTTTTGGTCCCACCGTGCAGTAACGTTGCATGTGTTCCAGACGGCAACACCACCGCGGCTGAGACTTTTGCCCTCAGATATAAATCGGCTTAAACACAGTCAAAAGATTTAAATTAACATTCAAAATTGGTCTAGGTATGATTAAAAAGTAAACAGGAATGCCGGGGAAACCTAAAAGAGTGAAAATAAAAAACCTGTACCCTGAAAAATGCCTCCACGTGAGCTACGTGCAGTAACGTCATAACCGCCAAGTGCCCAAAACTCTTGTTTATCATAAAACTAAATATTACCAGTTTTACAAGTCAAATTACTGTTTACAAAAAATCTTTTTCATTTAATTTTATGTTAAACATTAAGGCTTTTGTTTAGTTTATTTTTGCCATCAAATATAGTTTCAAGGTAAATAATCAACTTTTTATTGATTATAACAGGTTTTATATCGTAAGTTTAAGGCAAATATCTGACTTTTCCATTTTTGGACTTGTACAATATGTATTTATTAGTGTATTAATAAAATTGTCTACACATAACAGCTCTTATATTTTTTTACCCAATAATGTTGCAGCCACCATTAAACCTAAAAAGCCGCAAAAACGTTGTTAACGACTGTCGTTTACGTTTTTGCAATTCTGAAATCACGTATTTGGTCATAACTTAATTACTACATGAGATATTATTATTATATTTATTTTAATGACCACTTGGTCTATTTAATATATATGTGACCATAAAAACATTTATTCCATTGTTATTTTTCCAGTTATTTGTTTTTCCTATTTCCTGAAAAATTTACATTTTGTCGCTTACGTTACTGGCGGGAGCCATTCAATTATTATTTCACTAACTGCAATTGAAAAACCAAAATTTGGACTAAAAATCTTCAGTTTGGGAAACCTTTATATTAAAAACTGTTTTCATATTTTGTATTATTTTGATATATATTTTTAAATAATTTTTATAGTTTACTGCCAAGCAAAAATTGTTGAGTAATTTGTTATTCTATATAAACAAATCTTTCACGGCTTAACATAATATGATGTAAAATTAATTCTTCATATTTTGTATACACAAGGTATATGTGGTAATTAAATTAAGACTATAGATACATACAAAGGGAATTACAGGCAACACAAAATCAAACGTAGTAAGCTACCTAGTGATCGATGGCAAGCCAATGTGGGTGGGGACTGTCAATGACTGAACACAACTTACCTTTCGCGCACGTTGTTGGCTTGTCTTCGCTCCTTCTCTCGATGAGCTTTGGTCGATGGATCTTCACCATCATCGTCCTCTGCGCTCGAGCAACTGTAAGAACTAATACTTGTCAAAACAGTCAAACCCAATGATAACAGCACTCGAGCTACTATCAAATCAGAATGTTTTTGTCAGAAAGAATATTCCAAATTGTTCTGATTTGTTATGAAACTAAAATGACTTCTTGGACATAACATTTTATACCTCATCTTGCAATTTTTATCGGAATGTTGAGTGAATCAACACTCATCTGACAATGTTAAGAATTTTTTGGATCACTGAAGTTAAGTTGTTTGATAGAACAAGTTAGTGGCTATTAAGTTAGTACAGTCAACTCCCGATTATCCGGGAGCAGGTTAATCGGGTTGCGGTTTAACCGGGGTCACGAAAGGTTTATTTTTATTAATCCCCATCTAAAAATAAATAGAGCACTAATAACAATTTATTTTGTTAAATTATCTCTAGAATCATATTTAATTTACTTTTGTTTATCAGAGTAAATACTATGCAAACAATTTAGTAAACACAACATAATCCGAGTCTGTCATTTCGCTAATGAGCCGTGGGCGAGTGATGGGGAGCGATGACCTTGACACTGCAAGGACGGTCGGACGCCTAAAAATAGAAATATCTCAAAACAATCGCCCTTCCCCCCGCTGTTCACCCTCAGCGACGTGACGTACGGACGTACAGACGGACCGTCGGACACGGATGTCTAAAAATAGAAACATCTCAAAACAATCACTCTTCCCGCCGTTGTTCACCCTCATGAGGTTTTCCCCAGTGTGGAATTAATTAGCATACTGTTCAGTGTAGTTTAGAGAGTTTGGTGTTTATCTTGACTGTTTGTAGATGTTATCACGATTTAAAGATTTTCAAAAGTGTTTAATTTATATAAATATATCTTAAATGACATTAAAACATAATATTGCAGTGTAAAAATGTTGATAAACCTATATTATATTCGTAATATTCAATTTATTGAATCCCTTTGTTTTAACCGCCCTACCCTCCAACCGGTCATTACCCCGGATAATCGGGAGTTGACAATATTGTTATTAAACTGTATTGGATATATGAATGTAAAAAAGTAATAAAGTCTGAAGCTACGTAAACCGAAATATTGGGTTCTAAGAACATCTTCTATTAAATTCAATACATAGAGCAGAACATAAGGAAACCATCAGTCAGACTGGTGATGTTTAAAACATTTTCTTGAACAACAAATCTAGTTGAGGAAACTAAACATATATTAAATATGGTGTTTATTAGAGTTTTTAGGAAGGCCCTGGGAACTCTCAGGACAGATGTTTTCAACATATAAGTGTTAAGGCTCCAGTCTACCCCTGTCGCACAGTGCGTTATGGGTTTGCAGAATTACACATTACTACATAAACACTATAATTGAAATTAAGGTTCAGATTCAGATTCAAATCACTTTATTCAAAAGTACACACATTATGTGTGTACTTGAATGGCATCAACATAGTACATAGTTATATCTAGGTACATTTAAACTTAAGTCTAATTTTGGCTTGTAGAATGGATTTCAATATCAATCTTAATCTAATAACATTAACAATTTAAAAACCCTGAAAACATGTTTGAGAAAGGCGTGTGTTATTTATCGATTAGAAAAAATTCTTCCAAGGAGTAAATGGGATTGTCAAGCAGAAAATTATTTAGTGTTTTCCTAAAAAGTTTAAAGTAATTTATATTTTTTATTGCTTGAGGTAAGTTATTATAACATTTTATTCCTGCATAAAATAGATGTCATATTAAAGATAAATTATGTACTCTTGCCTTTTTTTTCTATTATTTCCAATTTTAGAACTGAGCCATATTTTCAACCCCTTAAAAAACCAGTGATTTCAGTCTAAAATAACTGAAGACAGATGCATTGTTTTGAAACATAAAAATGGCAAGTGTGACCCTCTAGAGTTTGTTAATAACATAAGACGTGAACTGTAATACGATGGACCTCTGTAACACTCTTTTTCCCTTTAATTACCAGGTATTTCCATGTGGCAATGCAGATTTTTCCATAAGGTAGATTGGAGCCTTAAAGAGAGCCCAGAGAACAGTTGTTATTCGATATAGCTCCCTAATGGTTACGACTGCTACGAGACTACAAGACTATCTGTAGTACTCACTAGCGACGGGAGCGTTTGGCTCCTTTGATATTTGATGACGGCAGGCCCGGGGGCGACGTGGCATTCAACGCCAGGTCACTGCTCGACGGCTTGGTGTCACAACTGTCCGGGGGCTCTTTGCGCTTCTCTGTCAACAAAACAGATCCTGACATACAGGATCCACACACCTTATCAACACTAGCACGACACATCACACAGGCTGTTAACGCGACAACAGTCGCCTTACAGAAAATAAGTTTATTGAGAAATATTTTATTGAATATTTTCTAACCCAAGTGCGGTTTTTGAAAAAATATTTTTGTTTTAACCCTTTCCTCGCTCATTTTTTAGACTGGCCTATTTCTATCCAGCTGCATTTAAAATCACAGCTAGTCACTTAACTATTAATTTTTTGTTTTGTTTGTAAAAAAGCAGACTCTTGTGTTTTTATTTTGATCCAATTGATTAGGGGACAAAAAAAACAACAACAACAAAACTGAGTGCGGCCGTGCAGGTCAGGCCTAAGATACGACAACGTCGCTAAATGCAGCGGGCGGGGCTGCTCCAACATATGAGCGGAAAGGGTTGGTTATCAAAAGATCAGAAACTTATGGATTGTACTCATAAAAAAGTTGATAAGTGTTGTATGTTTTTACATGAGGTTATATTTTTTTGAAATCCTGTGGCCACGTAAGGTTACGGCCCACATGGAATGCTCTAGAACCTAGTAGAAGCCACCAGTAAAGGTGAGATACAACACCACTGTGCCCCCACGCATGCGCGGTCAGACACGTCCGCTGACTATCTTCGAGAATCGAGGGAGACGCGAGCGGACTGTGACAGTGGAAGGAGTGATCAGCAGGTGGCAGGTATACTTATTTCAGGCGCCGAAGTGGTTAGTTAGCTTTTGAGGGGAATCGGGGGATGGGCAAATTATGTCCTTAATTTAACTAAATTGAAATGTCGTCGTCAAAATTAGTAACTGGATTTAATTAATTATTTGGAATAAGACCATTAGAGTGAGATTGCGCAATACCATGTGAATGCTAGGGCGGGAGTCAAAAGGAAATCATAGTAATTATAAGCTTGGTTAAGCAATTTTCAATCCCATAATAATCTATTTAATGATATAATAAAAAATCATCAAAGCTGGCATCCTACATTGTAGTAAATTCGGGCAGGAGTATTTGATAGACAATTCAGGACCTGTAGGGCCGCACACGCAGACTTAATATTTGCGAGGGATTCTTGCCTAAGGATTTATTCCAAAGGGCTCGATCGCCTCAATCCTATTAATGCTCGTAATATAAATTAAAGAAGTATGACAGTCTAGTGGCTGACAAAATTTACATAGAGTGTGATTTTTATCTGGGACAGTACGTATTGAATGTCTTGAAAACAATAAGCTCACCAAAACGAGCGGCAACTAATAAATAAATGTTGATATTGTTCTTCACAGTTTTATACCTTTCATTGTTGATTATTATTAACTGTTGTTTATTATATATTGTAATTATTTACTGACTGATATTTGTTTAGCTACTAGAGGCCTAAGATCTTCCATATTTTGTGTTTGCTTTCATTTAAAATATCACATAAATACTTTTTATTGACGAGACTTATTATAAATTATTGTAATTACTGAATGGTTATACTTCTTTTTTCGTTATATGTCAGAACGTAACACTCACTTGAAGCAGCAGTTAGTCTCTCCAACTTGATGGGATCATCAGGAGTCGCAGCCAGGCTAGGGTAGACTCCGTGGGGGCTGGCCTGAAACATGACACCATCACACTTGTAATCGCATCACTGCCAAATAGCAATTAAAATCAGGGTCAGAGGCTGCCAAAACCATCTTGGACATTGGTCCCATAAGAGCATCGTTAACTTTTAATAAGCATTACTGCATTAATAAGCACCCAATCATCCATAAAATTGTGTTTTAGTACCATATTAACGATTCCAGTGAGTTACATTTTTATTTACAAAAGTATTTGGTTTTTACAATATTCCTAATTTACAACTTGATTAGTAAACATCCTACTATTTGCAGATAACTTCAAAACTGTAACAAGTTTCTTATTAAAGAGCACTAATACACATTCAACTTGAAACAATAACAAAGGGGTACAATACACGAGTACACGAAAATTTGAGTATTTCGGTCAAGTTTTACAATACTTAACTCGACTTTATAATCGAGCAAGATTTGTCTACCGATCTGCGGAGGATCACCAATGATTGCAAACAACCAAATCGTGTAGAATGGGCAAATGCCTGGAAACATGAATCGGTCATAAACGACCAAACTGCGTATCATCGGCCGAAAATAAAATCATACTGCATGATATTGGCCATAAATGATGAGGTAACACAATATCGACTGTAAATGACAACCAGACCGCGTTGTGCTACCAATTATATTGGTTAAAAACCATGACATTCTATCTGGAGGGGTATACAAATATCATTCCACTATTTAAAACCCCCAACTAACAATGCTGATGACAAAAATTACTCGAAAATACTCAAAACTCAACTTGGCCAAACCAAAAAATCAACACTCGCACACCTCTACTAAAACAACATTTCTTGAATGATAATTTCTTTATTGAAGGAGTGCTTATTTAAAGTTAACATTGCTCTTATGGCAAAACAATCTCTTAAGATGGCTTACAGCAGTTTCCAGTGATGATGATGTCTTTGAAGAAAGGGAGGACAAAAAATGGCAAAAGTACTTTAACGTGTTAACTGTGTTAAACGTGATTAATCATGACAATTGCATGACATGTTTCCTTGCTAAGCAACTACCGTAAATCCCGCGTGCCGCACTGAACAAGTTAAAATGATGATATTTACACGGCCAAATCTCTTTCACCACATTGAGTGAAGCAAAATCCCAAATATGCATCAAGGGTTTACAGGACTTTCCAAAACAAAAACAAGTTACATATTATATGAATGACATATTTTACGGTTAGAGTATGGTTACAAAAATTAAAAATACAACTAGACCAATTAGTTTCATATTGATCAGAAATTCAGTACATTAGATTTACAGCCATCAAGGTGTAATTAAACCATTTATTATGCATTTGTAAGTGAGTACAGTGTAAGAGTAAATATATTTTGAAGTATTGTAAAATGTTTTTATTTACATCCAGTAGGCATAAAAATGTATAACCATTCATGCAGTTATGTTAATTGACAAATGTTGAGTAGGTGCTTTGGGTGATTACTACTTCACAAATTAACAAAAAGGAGAAATAACGTGTCAATCTAATAACATGTCAATCTATTGCCATGGCCTAAAATATTTTCTTATCCATGACTAACCAACATTTTCAGAAAACTATCGGCTTTATTATTTATCGATAGTTTTAGTGTAAGAGTTGTTAATTTATCTCCAATATTCAAAGTTGCTTTTAAAGTTTGGTCAAGACTTATAGCTTAAATATGAGGAAAATTAATTTACTGCTAAAGCCAATTATTGTTTTTATAAAAGCACTAAATCAGAAACAAAAGTGGTACTTTGCTGATTTTGTCTTGCAGTTGAAAATAGGCATAAAAGTATACAATCATTTTCAAAAGTCAAATCTAGGTCAACCTGGTAAAAAAGGTCTAACAA
Organism: Allygus modestus; assembly: GCA_963675035.1. Lineage (NCBI taxonomy): Eukaryota > Metazoa > Arthropoda > Insecta > Hemiptera > Cicadellidae > Allygus > Allygus modestus. The sequence continues at coordinate 131,960,209 of OY776113.1, read as the reverse complement.
TAAATAGTGTTCAAGTGCAAAAATGAAAATCATCTTTTTAATTATCACTATTTACACTTACCAGTAATAGAGGAAAACATATTAAAAGGAAAACCTTACATTACACAATGATATAAAAACACACTTGTGCTATAGTTCGCAGGTAAAAAAAATCAAGGTTTCTTTTTTAATAGCTTAAAACATTCTACATCATTGCAGCAAACATGAGAATAATCCATAAAACCTTAGTAAAATTAAGGCTATTGACTGTTCTAATGATACAATTTTATTATGCCTACTTCCATTCAGAAAACTATTCTCATGAAAATTGTTCTCTAGAAGTTCATTAGGATGTTGAATGGTTCAGGTATTAACTGAATGTATAACCTGTCAAGATAAAAACCTTTTGACTTATTTTCATTTGAAGTCAAGAATGCCAAAGATTGGTTATTTTTATATTTGTAAAGGCTTATTCAGATAAGGCTTTTGGTTTTAGATAAGACACATTTGAGATAATTTGTAACAATCTGATATTGTGGCATATTAACACGTTCAGGGTGGCATGCAGGATTCCTGGCAGTTGCTTAACAAGGAAACAAATGCAACTATCATGATTAAACACGATTAACACAGTGAACTTGATAAGTGGTCATTTCTCAGTAGAGAACTAGGACTATACAATATTTCTTATGAGATAAAAAAACTATGCCTGTGTTGCCTAAACTTTTACCACAGACCTGTAGAAAATACTTTAAACTACTGAATATTAGGATTTACTCACCTTACAACGTAAATAGTTAAAACTGGATAAAAATAATGACTTATTAAAACATTTAAGGAATAAAGCTTTTGAGTCTAGAAACAGATAATATGTATTGTCTTGCTGGACTAAATACCCCCGTCGCAGCAAACCTGCGTACTCAGCGAATTTCCAATGCATATATATGGGTATCACTACTACCTAGAGCCACTTACCAAGTTTAATAAAAATACATTAATTAATAAGTGATATACAGTCAACTCCCGATTATCCGGGAGCGGGTTAATCGGGTTGCGGTTTAACCGGGGTCACGAAAGGTTTATTTTTATTAATCCCCTTCTAAACATAAATAGAGCAATTACAACAATTTATTTTTCTAAATTATCTCCATAATCGTATTTAATTTACTTTGTTTATCATAGTAAATACTATACAAACAATTTAGTAACCACAACATAATCTTAGAGTCTGTCATTTCGCTAATGAGCCGTGGGCGCGTGATGGGGAGCGATGACCTTGACGTCTAAAAATAGAAACATCTCAAAACAATCACCCTTCCCGCCGCCGCTGTTCACCCTCAGCGACGGACGGACGGACAGACAGACGGACGGTACGACGCAGACGTCTAAAAATAGAAACATCTCGAAACAATCACCCTTCCCGTCGTTGTTTACCTTCATTGGGTTTTCCCCCAGAGCGGAATTAATTAGCGTACTGTTCGGTGTAGTTTAGAGAGTTCGGTGTTTAGAGATTTTTAACCTATTAAATATCATTCGGCGTTTTGGATAGTATTTACTGCTATCAACCATTGCTAGTATTAACTATTATTATCTTGATTGTTTTTAGATGTTATAACAATTTAAAGATTTTCAAAAGTATTTAATATACATAAATATATCTTAAATAACATTAAAACACAACATTGTTGTATAAAAATGATGATAAACCTTTATTATATTCGTAATATTCAATTTATTGAATCCCTTTGTTTTATCTGTGGTTTTGGATTATCCGTGACCCTCCAACCGGTCATTGGATAATCGGTAGTTGACTGTATAGCATTTTATTTATTATCCATAAGAATAACATTATAATTGAGTACGCAGGTTTGCTGCAACAAGGAAGATAAGAAATGTGTTTTTTTGCAATTATCAATATAACTCAACCAGGTGAAGCTACATACCAAGTTTCATTAATTTAGGTTCACAACTAAGGGAGATACAAAACTTTACTTATTCTCCATATGAATAACATGGGGGCCGAGTATGCAGGTTTGCTGCTACCGGGAAAAATTAAAAAAAACTTTTTTTGTGCTAATATCAATATACCACAACTAGATGAAGCCACCAAGTTTCATCTATATACATACATGAATAATCAAAATATAACATTTTATTTATTCTCCATAAGGATAACATTGGACAACGTACTGTGTTTAGCACTTTGAATATCACTGCAACGGTTGGACGTAAAACAACAATTAAAACGCCAAAATGATTGTTTTGTAGAGCTAAACTGACTGGTAGAAAGAAATGTGGAGTTTTTAGTGAAATTATCTGAGAAAAATCTAAAAACCGTATCCCTATAAGATTAACATGGGAAATTTTATGGACACATTTTTTGACTTTTCTCCACAACCACTAAACTTAATGATTCAAAATACTAAATTGTTTGTTTTTTTAAGCTCTATAAAATGGCTATAACCAAAATCTAGTGTTTTTAAAATTGTAGGGTAAAAAGTTCAAAAAACAGATATTTGAAAATTTTAAACCCCCTTCCCATAGACCGATTGATCTGGTTTTCGAACTTAAAGTCATAAATGTTACTCTCCACATTTGTGCCAAATTTCATCAAAATCGGGCGCTTCTTTCAAAAGTTATCGCGGTAACGGACGGACACACACACACACACACACACACACACACACACACGCACGCACGCACACGCACACGCACCCGCACGCGCTCGCGCGCGCACACGCACACGCACACACACACACACACACACACACACACACACACACACACACACACACACACACACACACACACACATTAGTGATGTGTAAAAACCAAAACTTGAATCTCAAAACCACCAAAACTTTGGAAAAGTTTCGGTTTCGAGATTCGTTCGGTGAGTTTCGAGAATCAAAACTCGAAACTGCTGAGATTTTTTGTGTCTTTATTGTTGTTTTTTAACAGAAATAACGCCCGTGTTTCGATCAATAATGCAAAGGTCAAAAGCCTACTGTAATCGGTCGTCTACCTTCACCTTTTTTGGATTATTGATTTTTTATTTCTGAAAGAACAACTCTAACCAAAATATATAATTAGTTTTAATTAATTTTTCTGGATTTATTTTTCATAACCATACCCAGGCAAGTAGATAGGGTTTCGCGATTTGAGTTTCGAGATTCAAGATTCGATTTTGTAGGTTTCGGTTTCGAGATTCGAAATTTCTGGTTTTGACCATCACTAAACCATATATATAAATTTGAACGAATATTGTTTTTGGCATCTAGGGACCTCAAAAAAAAAGTTATCCGAGCCGACCACAACTGGCCAGTGGGAGCAGCGATAAGATAAAGACAAAACAATTAAAATACCCAAGATCCTTACAAAAATGTTTTTAAAATCACCTGAATCAAACTGATTCTGAATCAAAAAGACACCGGCAACACTGATGCCAGTTTAGATTCCAATACAGTATACAGTGTTGTTCGTAGACTTACAAGATGTGCGTGGGCCGAGTCAATGCCGTGAGGGTAGAGGGGCGTGGAATGTGTGACAGAGGCAAGGGCCGCGTGAAGTCCCAGCTGACTCTCCGCGTGGTTCCGTAGCACGTTTATGGCATCGTCCAGCCTCTCCTCCATTCGAGTCCCCTGCAGCAAAACATTCCGAAATACAGTCTTGCAACATAATAAAATCATACACAAAAGAAATAACACAAACGAACGAATAAAATAAAATGTAGGCCTACTTATTAACAACAAGCGGTACCGGTGACAAGCTTGCATGTCATATGCAGAGTCTCGACTGGTGGAGGGCGGGCGTCAGGAACTGACCTTTGATCCCCGGCTACCTTTATTATGGCATCGCTCTTTTGTCCAAATTTATTAAAGTATTGAATAATGTGTTGGCCTGGAGGGTGTTACAATCATTTAATAAATGCTGCGGGAGGGTTTTGGTGGCTTTATGTATTTTAAATTGTTCCAGAGCTGCCATCGTATGTCCTTTATATTTGTTTCTAGATTTGAATAATTGTGGTTATTATTAACAAGATGGTCAGCGAAATTTGACTTCTGTACATTGACAGCTCTGGGAAGATGTTCTTTGAACCTTTTCTCAAAAGGCCGCCCCGTTTGACCAATGTATAATTTTTTACAATCATTAGTTTTTTAAAACTTTGACGCGACCGTCCCATTGAAGAGTCAAGATTCACGAGTTCTTTGCTGACCTGAAGATGACAGTTTACTGCTGAAACACGTAGTCGTTTATTCAACTACAAGGATCACGAGGCAGACTACAGGTATTTTTAACCTTTTGTTATAGTCAAACGTGATTCAGAAAAACCAACACAATTATGAGGTTGCAACATAAGATCCCGTTTAAACTGTTAACCCCTTTTCTCCCGCAGTGTGATATCACAGACTGCCATGCTCGTATTAACCCGTTTTGCAGGAGCCAGTTATTTGAGTTGAATGCTGCAGCTCAATGTTACACTGCGGTTCACTCCCGTGGTGATTTTGCGAACTAGGTTAATGCAGTACAGTGCTGCACATTTTCTGCTGCTATCTAGTGGCATTTTAATACTTAAAACAACATTTTGCAAAAACAAGTGAATTATCTGAACAAGTTTTGCACAAAGTTTGTACTGAGGAAAACTTTTGAGGCTAGCAAAATCAAAATAATGTAAATCCTGCCGCCACTTGTAAATAATAAGCAAATTAAGAGTGTGTTTAAGTGTTTTCAATAAGTAGAAGTCAATCGAGTTCCACTGGTCAAAGTTGAAGAAGAAGGTACTATCGGGTATTTTGTAAGTTCTCTTGTAAGAAAATTGTATGCCAATAGGTATACAGTGTTTATAATCATTTGTATCTTGTACAGATACAATGGCAGGAAATAATAATAATGCAGGTAAATAGTAAGGTACCTAGTTCAGAACTTTTGAGTTCGGTATATACCACAGTTATTTAAGTTTACTACTAAGATTGTAATGATTGGGATGCTGATCAAATTTGTAGGCCTGATTCATAATTAAAATGATAAACCATATAAACGTCTCCAATAAACATTGAAGGTTTATTAAAACTTCCATCTTCAAAATATTTACCACCGATTTCCAGAACCTATTGGCTCCGTCAGTGAGGGTTCTGAAGGACTGAACAATTTACAAAATAAGACACGGGTGACAGAGGTTTTACATTTTATTCTATTTGGAATTTAAACTTCAGTTAAGAAGTTAAAATTCTAAAATGCACACTTCACTTTCTATTTTACATTGCAACAATGTTTCTGAAATTCGGTTTCTGTCAGGTTTCAGCCATTACATTTTACAGAGCCTATTATACAATGCAACTTTGTATCAATATGGCAATTGTTAATTCTTTTAACTATTAAGGAATCGATTTAATGTTTCTGCAACTCGCAGGGCATTGGGTTACATGGCGCTCATTTCCTATTGCAACTGTGTTTCAAGAAGCTGAAACCGCACGGACAAGCACCGGGCTAGCAGACTGACTCCTACTCATGGAACGATCGTCGCTGGGAGTGCCGCGCTGTTGGGAAGCATTGCAACTCAATTGCATATCATTAAAACTTTGTTTCACGTCTTGAAACAGCAAAGCAACTCGATTCAAATTCCTTGCAATCAAATTTGAGTGCCCTGCATAACTCCGAAAAGGCGTAAATGATTTCGGAGCAACGCATAGCACATTAAATGCATAAATCCAATACGGCAAAACCCTTGAAAAGTCTGATTTTAAGCTTATGTAAATGTTTTAATTCCAAAATGCACAACTCCGACAAGTTTTGAGCAGTTAGGCGATACTCCGACACAACTGCAAAGTTAAGCGTAACTCCGACAAAGGCTTCCCGCCGGGGCGCTAGCACGGGGCGTGGTAGCAGCGCTCGGCGATGATGCAGATGGCAAGTAGGAACTAGGAACGTTCCGATTCTGGCTAGGACCCGATATTAAGTTCCGATACAATATCGAAACAAAATTATCGATAATTGAGACTATCGGACCCACAGTATACAGTGCGTTCATTATTTTATGCTCACCATTGGGATCTCGTAAACCATAATAGTTACAAGGAAGGTTAACTAAGCAAAGTAGTGTGTAATAGTTAACTAAAAAAATAGCGCAAATAAATAGAGAATATTCCGCCAAACTTGTTCGCTACGCTCAAAATACCAGTTTTGACCAAAATCTAAAATTATTGCTTCTAACTTACTTGTTTTAAAGATAAAAAAATTGTCAGATCAAAATAGTATGAAATTATTTATAAAATTTGAATATGTAGCTTAAAATTAAATAATATACTCAAGATCCAAGATCTTTATTTGTCATTAAGTAATACGTATCACAATAGACATCGTCAAACATATTATGATTAGAAATTTTAAAAATATTAATTCTAGTCACAAATCAGAAAATATAGAGTATGTTCAGTGAAAATAAGGTATAAAAACTAAAATTAATTTTAACATAACCAAGGATGTGTAGCCAAATTTACTCAATTAGCCTAAACAAAATTATGTTAGCAACAAAAATTATTCACATGGAGAAATCAAACATAGAAAAAACAAATAAAAACAATCCACTAAAAACATTGGACAAAGCAAAAATATTCTGAATACTTGAATTAAATTTCAAATCAGACTTGTTATGCTTCAAGAAATCATTCACTGAGTAAAAGGGTCTTAAGGTAAACCATTCTCTAAGTACTTTTTTAAATTTGTTAAATGATACACCTGAGGCAGAATTAGGTAATCGATTAAATAATTTTATTTGCATTTAAAGGTGACTATTTATTAATTTGCTTAATCTGAAAGATGGTAGGTCCAATTTATCTTGATTTCTTGTAGCATATGAATGTACATTTAGTCTATAACTATGGTGTCACAGATTTTCTTTCACATGAATTAAAGTGTGATAAATAAATAAGCTTGGTAAAGTTAGAATTTTTTGAATTTTCAAGTATTCGAAGCAGCTATCAGTACTTTTAATGCCCATAATGATTCTCATAGCCTTCTTTTGGCAAATAAAAACGCTTACTGCACCTGGACAATTTCCCCATAACCTAATTCCATATATAATATGAGGATGGAAAAAGGCATAATATGCTGTAATTAACATGTTGTGACTAACACAAGACTTTAATTTTCTCAAAAGAAAAAGAGTACTCTGTTACTTATATAAATGGTCAAGTCCAAAATCTGTATTGCAAGTATAGTATTTTTATATGTTTATTTGAAAGAAATATTTTCCCTGATTACAAAAATACCACATATGTAGTATTGTGTTCATAAAATAATTCCATAACTGAACAAAAACCATTTTTTAGCAACATTTGTTGGATATTTTGTACTGGCTCCAACATAAAAGTATTAAATTTATGTGCTACAGCTGATTTACATAAAATAGCTGATTCAGAGAGAAATCAGTTGTTTAACAATGTAAGAAAATAACAATTTTGACAAATAGGCTATATGATAAAAAATATAAACGAGTTTGCACGCAGCACGCTGACGTGAGGGAAGTGAATTTCCACATAAAAACTTTTAAAACTCAAAATCAGTGTAAAAACATACATTTGTCCAATTTTTATTGAAATCTGAAAACATTGATTTTTTGGCTGTTCTGATACTCCTGGTTTTATTTATTTGCAAAGCTGGGAATACAATTTTGCGCATTATAAGGTTAGGAGAGGGTCCAGACAGGCTTGAAAGTAGGCATGAGGTTGCTGGGGACAATAAAAGTACTCTAACAAAGGAATAACAGGCTTTTCTAGTGTAAAACCCCCATAAGACAACGTACTGTGTTTAGCCGATACACATTTTCTTTAATAACTCGGTAAATATTTATGCTAGAATGAGGAGAGAGGGCTTAAAAGTTTCGCCTCACTAATTCCAATCTTTTTACATTAATTAATTTTACATCTGGGGCTTTTATGACCTTTTTTGGGCCCAAAAACTCGAAATTTGAAAGATTAATCCCCAAAAAATGGGTTTAGAGTTTTCCGATTGTTTTGCCCAACGAACTTGTCCAACAGATTATAGAAAGGAACGTTCCTACCGATTTTGAAGTAAATCGGACAAAAAATGTGACCGCTAGAGTGCATACACATATATATATATGTCTATATATATATATATATAAAATTTTGAACGACCCCCCAAAACGTGTTCAGGGGGTCACGTTAGGAACTTCTATGGTGGCCCCGGGCTTAAGTTTCACCGTGCGGGTCATGCTAATAGTTCACTTTCCAAAGGAAATTCACTAATAAACCTTAAAGATTTTCTTAAATGTTAAAACAGCTGATTTCTCCCTGAATCAGCTGTTTTATGTAAATCAGCAGTAAATCATAAATTTCATACTTTTATGTTGTATCCAGTACAAAAAATCCAATAAGTTGTTGCTAAAAAATGGTTTTTGTTCAATGATAGGGTTATTTTATGAACAAAATACCACATATATGGTATTTTTGTAATAAGGGAAAATATTTCTTTCAAATAAAAATATAAAAATACTATACTTGCACTACAGATTTTGGACTTGACCATTTTATATGAGTAACCAAGAATAATAATATTTAATTTTAAGCTGCATATTAAAATTTTACGGAAGATTTAACCCTTTGAGTGCCGCAGCGTCATGGCCATTTCTTATGCATACATTGCCGGGCTAATTGCAATGGAAAATGTAGTAGTTTATATAAAATTGCATATAAAATATAATTTTAGAGGTATCCATTTAATTTTTTATTCATTTTGTGCATGAATAAATTTTCCATGAAATAGTACAAGGTAACTCCAATTACAAAATAAATTGGGATTAAAAATATCCTTTTTAGCGAATTTCCTATGGAAAGTGAACTATTAGCATGACCTGCACGGTGAAACTGAAGCCCGGGTCCACCATAGAAATTCCTAACTTGACCCCCTGAACACGTTTTGGGGGTTCGTTCAAAATTATATATATATGTGTGTATGCGCTCTAGCGGTCACATTTTTTGTCCGATTACTTCAAATTTTATGGGGATTATTCTTTCAAATGTTGAGTTTTTGGGCCCAAAAAGGATCAGAAAAGCCCCGGACGTACAATTAATGCATATATTAAGATGGGAATTAGTGAAGCGAAAGTTTTAAGACTTCTCTTGTCATTCTAGCATAAATATTTACCGAGTTATTAAACAAAATGTATATCGGCTAAACACAGTACAGTAGGACCTTGCTAAATCAAGTTAATTGAGACCGAGGCCACCTCGGATACGTCAAATCTCGGATAACACGGAATGTAACCTAAAAATCGTAATTGGGGTTATAAATAGCTCAAGATATGTTTAAACCATGAAATAAAACAATGATTTGAGGTTTGTTCAGTTTATTAGAACAAGAAAATATCGTAACATTGCCATCTCATCTCTCTAATTAACAAGCACACGCTAAGTTAACAGCGATAAACAGAACTCAGTAAACAAATCACTGTCAACACGAAATGGCGGCTTCGGCAGACTAACGACGACGGTCCCGAATTGCACTGTCTGCTACGCACAAACTTTGCCGAACAAACCCGACAACTGCCCACGTTTACTGTGGTTGAATGCAAACACATACAGTTCAGCACGCGTATTGCGGCTGCGGTAAGTGAAGGCGCGCGCTGTCAATTGCTCATTTATTTGAGCGTGTTACTTTCTCTTTGAAATTTATAATACTGTACACATATTGGGACCGCCTCGGTTAACCCGGAATCTCGGATAAGCGAGGCTCGATTAACCGAGGTTCTACTGTACTTGTATTATGGGGTTTTTAAATTAGAAAAGCATGTTATTAATTTGTTAGTGTATTTGTTTCATCCCCAGAAACCTCACAACTACTTTTAAGCCTGACTGGACCTTCTCCTAGCCTTATAATGCGCAAAATTGTATTCCTAACGTTGCAGGTAAATTAAACCAGAAGCATCAGAACGGCCGAAAGAATTAATGTTTTCAGATTTCAATAAAATTGGCATAAATATATGTTTTTACTCTGGGTTTGAGTTTTCAAAGTTTTGTTTGTGGAAATTAACTAACTTCCCTCACGTCAGCGTGCTGCATGTGAACTTGTTTTATATAAAAAACTTAAAAATTTGTTTTTCATCCAAATTTGACTTAACATAAATTATCCTAAACAATTGTATTTTATTATTTTTAACCCAATAGACAGAAAGAGCAGAAAATTCTGATGAAAACTGATAAATAAATCATCAATATGAGTTAAAAATGTTTGCAAAAAAATTAAATGAAAACATGTTACAAGGGGTGATCGCATTGGGCCGGTACGGCAGTCGGCCGGCTCCTTAATGAGTAAAACCTTATTAGCCAATGAACTCACACACAATGCTACAAGTGAACCGTCATTAGCTACTGTAAAGTTCATTGATATTGAAACCAATACTCTGCTCACTAACAAAATCTATTAAATAACATCCAATTTAATTAAATATACTAATCTAGTACATGTGTAAAAACTTTATTAACATTGACAGATAAACTACACAATAAACACGAATAATCCAAAGATTGATTCTGTAATATTTCAGTTTGCCGTCTTAACAATATTGATAGACCTGATGCTCAGCGCTGTCACCATATGAATGAAGACGCCTCGATCGCAAGGTGCCTGTAGCGAGCCCGCTCTGATTGGTTGAACCGTTTTGGCGCCAGCTGGAGACTACAGCCGGCCGACTGCCAAACCGGCCGAATGGCGCGCCCCCAATTACAATTCCAAACAGGTCCTAGGCCTAGGCTATGTGGTTACTAAGCAACGTCAAAGTAGAATTTTGTAATACAACAAAATATTATTTTTTATTTTGTTGTCAGTAAACATATTTATTATTACTAGTATATAAGCATTAGGTCTACCAAAGTAAATGAAATGCACAATAAAACTAGAAAACAAGACGTACGTGTACCTTTTATTTTCACCAAAACTTACGTGTCTTCAACAGTGACACTGTTTTCAAGTTCATTGTAAACTAATTCCCGAAGGTTCAAGTTGTTTACATCTACTCTGCCACTCATATTTGTTCTATACGTAAAAATTAAGTAAAATACACTAACACACAACTTCAATTACATTAATATCAGTGATGTTTACGTCGTTTGCCGGTATAACCTTAAACAACAACAAACACAGACGACATCTGCGACAAAGATGACTAAAATAGCATCTGCTAACAGACCAAAGGCAACGGAATCGCTTTAGAACTGATAGCTGGAAGCTTCTGGATCAAAACAAGATACTTTGGAAGCCAGTATCTTGTTTTGATATAAAGTACTACGTAAAATACCAAGAGTCGCTGTCAGCGACGCGCGGCAGTTTATGCGTAATGCATCGCGTCGCTGTGTGCGATGCCGCGGCACTCAAAGGGTTAACGCAACTCTGATGTGACAAGTTTTTTTTGTGTCTTGAAAATAAGTAAGTTATAAGCAATTTTTGTTTTTGGTCAAAAATGGTTTTTTGGGCGTAGCGAACGAGTTTGGCGGAATAATCTCGATTTCTTTGGGCCATTTTATTTAATTAATAATCACGCACTACTTTGCTCATTCAACCTTCCTCGTTCATTCGACATTCAACTATTATGGTTTACGAGATCCTAATGGTGTGCATACAAAAATTAACACACTGTAGAAATACCTCTAGTATCGTATCAAAAAACTCAAAACCAAATTAATATAATTTTATTTTTGATTTTAATTTAACTAATACTTAAACACACGGTTGTTCAGGTTTGTAGTGATTATATCTATTTCTAGAAAATTCCATATCCTTCAAACATAACTTGCAAGTGGCAGTTTCTTAATCCTTTTTCATTTAATGGATGTACATTCGTCTTGTAGGCGGAACCATTAAAAAACACTGAATCAATAAATAGGGCCTACTATCATTCACTATATTTTAGAAATACTTTATTTCAAATGGTTTCTATAGTGTAGGGCCTCTGAATCTAATTTGTTCGCGTTTCTGAATAACTGTAAAGGCAGTTTACGTTATATTTAAACGTAATGTTCGTGAGGACTTCTCGCGAACAGGCTTGAACATTCGCCTGAACATTCGGCCGAATGTTCACTGAACATTCGCCCTGTTTGAAGCTCCCACACTTCTCGCGAACACCCACCGAACATTCAGGCGAATGTTCGGGCGAACACCTCCCTCAAAAATATGAAATAGATTTTATCAGCTGTTGGCGCATTGTCCGTCGTGTCTGATCGTGTCCAACGAGCATTGTCGTGACAAAATGGATGACTCTACAGATAATTTTGCTGTTGTTACATCTACAGTCGTGATGTAATTAATTATAAAAGATGTAAAATTTAGTCGTGTAGAAGAAACCAACGAAACTATGAGAAGCCTGTTTTTTACTAAGTAATCAAATTTAATCTAAATATATTATTTTGCACAGCTGATTAAAATTCCTACTGCAACTACATCTGTTTAAGTACTTACCTGATTAATTAAACCTATTGCCCATAAGAGTAATATTGTAACTTTAAGGGTGTCTGGGGCGGAGCCCTAAAGGGATTGCCAAGTTGGGACGTTAAAACGGAACAGAAAAGTCGAGAGACAGTCACCACCTTTCTTTTATAAATGTATAGTTTAGGATAGATAATAATTACAAATACCCCCGTAGCAGCAAACCTGCATACTTAGCGAATTTCCAATGCATATATATTTATCTTAATGCCACATACCAAGTTTCATCAATATACATTCATAAATAAACAATTTATGACATTTTAATTATTCTCCATAAGAATAACATGGCGGCTGAGTATGCAGGTTTGCTGAAGCAAGGAACACAAAAAAATGGGGTTTTATGCTTATATCAATATAACTCAACTAGGTGAAGTCACTTACCAAATTTCATTAATTTATTTTCATAATTAAGGGAGATAACACGTTACTTATTCTCCATAAGGATAACATGGGGCTGAGTACGCAGGTTTGCTGCTATGGGAGCCTTTGTCAAAAAATTGTTTTTTTGAGGAAATATCAATGGTCCACAACCAGATAAAGCCGTATACCAAGTTTCGGCAGTATATGTTCATAAATAAGCGAGATATACAATTTTTATTTTCCTCCATAAGAATAACATTAGACAACGTACTGTGTTTAGCACTTTCAATATCTCGGTAACCAATTGACGTAGAGAAATGATCAAAATACCAAATTGTGTGTTTTTTTAAGCTGAATCCAATGGGAAAAAATAAAATCTGACTATTTCCAAAATTATATGTAAAAAATTCAAAAAACCCATTTTTGAGGTACAAAACCCCCCCAAAATACCCCTTCGGATAGAGCGATCTGGCTGGTTTTCGAACTTAAAGTCATAAATGTTGCTTTACACGTTTATACCAAATTTCATCAAAATCGGATAATTTTTACGAGAGTTATCGTGCTCACGGACACACACATATATATATATATATATATATATATATATAGATATATATATATACAGTTTCGAACGAATGGTATTTTTGGGGTCTGGGGACCTCAAAACGAAAAGTTATCATGGTCCCGGGCCTAGGTCTTACCATGCCGACTACGGTAATAGCTTCTTCCCTATAGGGGAAATTCGCTAAAACTGTTAACAAACATAAGAAACTGTTTTATTATTTGGCATAAACATTGAAATATTAAGTTTATTAACTGTCAAGTTTTTACAATTACCTTACAATAAGGAATATACTGAACAATAATATTATTAAAGAGATAACTCAAAAACTATTCTTTTCGGGTAAAATTTCACCGTGGGAATGACAGAATGGTTGTGCACCTGCATCACGCCGCCGCCGCCGATGCGATACGTTTGCAATTCTTGGAAGCTTCTTATCTTTTGTTAAATAATTGAGATAAATTAAATCGATTCCAATGACGTTTATTCAACTGAGATGACACATTTATTTATTTATTTGGTAAAACAGATACATTTGGGTGTTGTGACCAAAGATAACAAAAAAGACCTTATATCTAGTCTTCTAATATTTAAAATTCTCGTGTCACAGTGTTTGTAACAAAACTCCTCCGAAACGGCTTGACCGATTCTTATGAAATTTGGTGTATATTCGGTAGGTCTGAGAATAGAACGTAAACTAGTTTTTTTTTTTTTTTTTCGATAGGCGAGTGAGCAAAGCGAACAAGCTCATATTGAAAATGAATGAGTGTTTGACATAAAACAAATTCAATGACATTAGGACAAGAAAACGTCGTCGGGGCAGCTATAATCTGTCTGATATATTTAGGCGGTTTGATGGGAAGCATTAGTACCCCCTCCACTGGATAAGACCATTGAATGACATCACAGCTGTTTTTTTTTTTAATCGAAACTAGTGTAGGTGAAAGACAAACAAGCTCAACGAAGGATCGGTGAACTATCGTCTGCTTAATCTGTTTATAAAACCTTCATAACATAACCTAAAATCACAAGTATAGGACTGTTATGTTTTAACATTGACTAACATAGTCAATGGTTTTAATATTGTTGCATACAATTCTATATTAGCCTTGGGAGATATAAATAAAGCAAAGCAAACAAAGCTTTCCCTCATTGTTCCCTAAGTAAGTGGCAAAATCAACTGTTATTTTTAAATTCCCATTACCCAATTAGGTATCCGATTATTCGTGTTTTGCATGGATGCTATTAAGATTTATAAAATCATTTACAAACCAGAATATGCCTTAAATAATGTATCATAATCTACGCTTTGATAAAAAATACATTATAAGAAAATGTAAATGAGAAGCGGACCTTTATTATTTGGATAACATACTACAGCATAGTTTTACATATAGAGTAAACTTTAAGCACAACGACCAATTTAAAATAATAGCATTCTCTATTGTAAACTTAAACAGCAGCACATGGGTAGTTTGATTTTATCTCAGGCCTATAACAACAACATAGATTTGTGGTTTCAACTCTTTCTATGGCATCTGGACCCTCACTGTCGGTGTCGTCCCTGTTTTCACTTCCATAATTATCCTCGTAACATAACAATTGATCATAGTTAATCAAATTTTTGACAGTAACAGTATTTTTTGTGTGTCAGGAAATAAGTTTTTTGAAATATCAGGACTTTTTGTTTCAATTTCAAACAACATTGAATAATTTAGCTGGAATAATGCATAAACACCAAAAGAATCAAACAATAAATATAAACATAAACCACTATTTTAACATTTTGAAACAAAGTGTGATCAGCTGGATAGGGTATCAAGGTGAGACGGAGGAGTGGGGGAAACAATTTAACCTCCCCTTAAACCGCCTAAATTTAACAGACAGATCACAGTCTCTTCTTCTATAAATAATTGTAAATAACTCTAATAATAATAAATAATTCATTTAATTTGTCCATTATTGAGGTTGGCGTCAATCTGCTGCCACCAAACCGCAAGTGGTTTTATGAACTGAATGATTCTAAACATTACACTGCCATGACACACGGATGCAATAGTGCAGCTGAGTTGAAGAAGGGACGCAAGCTCTGAATCCAGCAGAATCCGTTGACAGTATACTAATAAATGTCAACCCCCTACGCCTTAAAACAAAACTTCAATTTACACAAATAACAGTAAAATTATTTATTTATGGCTATAATTATTTAACTGACATACGCATAGTATGCCAGTTCAACTACAAATTGACATTTAACTATAGATTATTCATAATCAATGACCACATAAGTGGTATTCAATACTTACTTGAAAGCAGAAAAAATAAATGCGATACGCATACAAATAAATACGCATGTTTTATAGTATTACCTCAGTAGGACGAGATGATGCATGTTATCAATGACGCATGTTTGCGAACAGTGTGGGAGCCTCCCGAATATTCGTCGGAATGCTCGGCTGAACATTCGCCCGAATGTTCACGGAACATTCGGTCCCGTATTCAAAGTTCGTGCAGCTCCCACACTTCTCGTAAATACTCCGAACATTTAGAGTTCAGCCGAATGATCGGACGTGTTCGCGAGAAGTGTGGGACCGCCTTAACTCTAATGTTAAACCTGAGGTTGTAGTTAAAAATATCGCCGCGGTTTAGCAGCACCACCCAGTAAGTGCTGCTACCTAGTGGGTATTCCTTGAACTAAGTTATCCAGGTTCGAGATTTTACCGCAGTACAAGTTACCCAGGTCTGCTTAACTTCATAAGAACAATAAACAATGTCTATATCTAAGACAGAGCAAGGTGCGCCTGCTAAACTGCCTAACAATAATAAACACTGTTTATTAAAAAGGCAGTGCAAGCTGCCCATGTCTGCTTAGTTGAATAAAAGCAATTTTCAACATCCCTCGATGTAGTTCAAAAGGTCTGTAATGGTATGCGAGGTAGTTTTCATTTGTCATTAAATTCTGTTGCCCAGAAATATATAGGGTATATATAAAATGCACAAAAATATCATATGATATTATAATTCATATAATTCATAAAAATATCTTTTGATTTGACTTGATGGGTTTTGCTAAACTTCCTCCTTCAGTTTCTCATCCAAGCAAAATAAGAGTAATTTTTAAATTAGTTATTTATAATATGGAATGCTTTTAGAATGTTTTACTCCGGTAACAGAGCCCCAAAATACTGTTAACAGGAGTTGACTCTGGTACATTGTCTATATTATGAACTAATTTTAGCTCAATCGTATCAGTTTGTTGTTGGGTGATAGTCAATGGTGATAGTGGCCCTTAACATTTTTAAAGTAAAAAAATGTAGGTCTATATTTTACAGAAGTGCATTACCAAGCTTCCTGCCTAGTTTCAGCATAATCGGCCCAGTATTAAGAACAAATTTGTGATTTCAAAGATCAGTGTAGCAGAACCAAAAAGGAATAGGAACATGCTTGTAGGGAATACCTATTTCCCTATTATATATACCTGCTCAATCACTCCTGTAGTGAGCGATTGAGTTGCCAAAGTAGCGCAACACTGTTAGGTCAATTGCGTATTGTCTTTACGTGAGGACCTCCACGGTGATATTAATTGTTGTTGTTGTACAGCTTAATTTGTCCACTTAAACTGCCTCGTTAATCAATAATATATGCTAAAGGAATTTAATAGTTATTGAATTTGAAAAAGATAATGTTATCTTGACGGCGCTAACAATATTAACTAAAAACACCGACGATTGGCGAACAACATAATAAATAGTAACCGCAGTTCGTTTATTGTGGGTACACCAACCAACAGTTTCCTAACGGTGCTGACTAACTCCCAATGTTAGGCCAATAACTGCTTGTGTGCAAAAAATCACAAAATGAAGCTGTATTATATTGTATTACAAAGATTGGTGTAGGTACCGATTTCACTTTAAATCAAATTTTGCTAGGTCACATAGGGTTCTTGGTCCTGCAGCCAAAGGTTTAATACATTGCTGTATGGTTTATTATTTCTTTTCATAGTAGTAAAACGTGTGTGCCATCATGGTGGTTGGTTCTGAGCCACCAATACAGCCACTCGGAGGTATGGATGTTAAAGAAGCAGTTGCGTTGGCTTACGTGTTAATACGCTAATGGGAACGCTGCAAAAAGTGTAAATATTGGAATCATCCATTTTTGCATGATACGGGAGCAAAATAGCAATTTTAAATGACTAAGTTGAGTGAAGTAATAAGCTGGACCAGTTACTTAGGATTTAGCTGAAGGCCCCCTAGGCTCAAACTCTGGCACGGGCCCTTACCGCCAAGGTTATCAACCGTTATTAATTGTTTCGTATGAAGCTGTAGTCTGTGGTTTTTGGTGATGCGGGCCAAGTTGAGGTGAGTAAACAGATATAGCCTATGCTTATACCCAGCAAATGTATTGTCCAATTATAGCGGGGTATAATATATATATAACAGTGAACTAGACAATTAATTAAATAAATAACTCGATGTATTGTGTGTTATTAAATAAATAACACACAAACTATCTGTTCTGAGATTTCAACCTACAATGTTCGATTTACGTTACGGCGCCAAGGGCGTAGCCAGGGGGTGTGCTGAAGGTGCTCCAGCACCCCCCGAAATTCTCATCAAATTACGTTTTTAACAATGACTAACAGAGGCTTTTTTAACCTCCTTAATAAACCTCAGTTTTGCTCCCTTGCTGGTTAGTTTATCGAACGAGTGAGCGAGGTTAGTCGGAGCGGAATGTACGCAACTCGACACTCAAACGGGCAGGAGCTTTTTAACCAAACTATAGTTATAGGACGCAGAATAAAAATTACTGCTTTAATCCAACATTATTTGTTGAGTAAATTCAAATAAACAATTGTTGGAAACTGGGCCGGATTTAAGCATAAGCTACACAGGCGCGCGCCTAGGGGCCCCCACTATACTAATCCCACATACAACAACATCAAACATGCAAAAAAAAGGTCGCCAGCTGGCTGACCTGGGTGGTAAGGGCCCACACCACCGGCTGCGCCTAGGGGCCCACAGCTCCTAAATCCGGCGCTGGTTGCAAATATAAATTGGATGGACATCAATTGTAACCTAGTTAGACCTTTAAGACGATTTCACAATCTTAAATGTACATGAAATGTTCGTCACCTTATAGGTATTTCGTAGCCTATATATAGTATATAGGCCCTACTCTTAACTACAACTTATTATTCCGTAGTTTAATGATATCAGTCTGTAGGATCATGCACTGTAATGTTTTTACGATACAAGCATATATGCATAGACTAACTACAGTACTGTAGCTAGTCCATGATATTTGATTGTTGATATGATCGGTATAGACAATGAATTACTACATAATTACTCATTTTTTAAATTATTAGTACATTTTTATTTAAGACTAACTAACTCATCTTGCACTCTAGTCCGTTCATTTCGGCAATGTCAGTGTTTCACCAGAACAAGTAGCCTACTAGATGTAATGGCGAGCGTGCCCAGGAAGCTGGTTCTCTTGTAGTTTGTTATGCCATCAAAACAATTTTAACTTTAACTATACAATTAATTATATTATAACAAGTTTTCTGTTTCAAGCAATAATAATAAAAAAACTTTTTTGATATTTTGTCTCTTGTTTGTTTTTGTATCCTAATAAATTTTAATTTAGTTACTATCTGTTACATCCTTATAAACAGGTGGTTGAGCACTCCGCAAGATAAAATCCTGGCTACGCCCTTGTACGGCGCTTAAGCCTCGTTCTCAAGAATCCATTTAAGGCAACATAGTAAAAATAAATTAATGCCTTACTATGATCGCTCATTATTTCTAAATTCACAAAACCACCTTAATTGGCTCGGCCTGGTCCACGACGTCCGTGGCTAGTCTTTACCTACCGTGCCGCCCCTCACCGGCACCACGCCGTCAGAACAGTCGGCTCGGAAATGCAGAGACGATTTGTCTTCTGATGAATGATCAATGCCGTCTGACTAGGCAAGCCGCGCATCATGAGAACGAGTTTTTACCAATCAAGGGCACTCAATACTCAATATCAGTTGTAAATAGCAATACTAAAATAATGGGTTGGGTTTTCTATGAGATGAATAAACTACGTTTAACAGAACAAATAAAACTGCAAAGTCGTTTTAGGTAGCAGTTACCTCTGCAAATTATAGGTTGTTAAGTAATTTATTGTAGTAAGTAATAGATTGTCTAGTAAATTTGTTAATATGTTTTACACAAACAACAGTGCACAACAGTTGGTTAAATGACAGCAGTTTAGGTTAGCCTCTAAAAAATTATAATTAACAGTTGTGGGACACCGGTCCGCTTGTTATGGAAACTCCAACACCATTTTATCAAACAATTTGATTCAATTTAAAATTATAAAAAACATAATAAATCCAATTTAACTGTTGTTTATATCACTAAGTACAAATAAAAAACCAGAAACACAGGACAAAAATTGAATACATAGTTATCAAATATCAATACGTATCTATTGTAAAAATACTTTGCAGATCAGAGAGTTACAATTAAAAAGTAGAAAGAAATGACTGATTTTTTAATAACAATATAAGCACTAATACGCTTGCAGAAATCTTGTTTACACACAAGTTGTTCCAGAAAGATTAAAAAAATCTAATTGACTTTTAAAATCTAAATTCACTTACATCGATTGAGGACACACATTCACTTAAATATAGGCCTAAATTTTGTTTGTTATTATAAATTAAATTAAGCATTTATATTATAAATAATCAATATGGTTATTACTGACCTGCCAAACAAGCCCCAACTACATGAGTAGATACGGAAAGACTGTTCCAGGACAGTTTCGTCCCACTGTATTTACAATGACTACCATACTATAACAAACAACCACTTGAACGTACCTCTCTGATATCAGTGTGATCACGCAAGAAACCGATGGCAGCATCCAGCCTCTGGGACTCTGGGGCGGCCGGCTGCGCTCCCAACACAAACAATAATCAACAAAACAAACAACACGACAAACATGCAACAACCACCTACAACTACTACTCATGCTCACCCAGAGGGCACTTTACCCTCCTCTCATAAGGCCAGTGAACTCTTCAACGGTTCATGCACAATTTTTGATTTATCAATACCGTTCTAAAATATATAGGGGGTAAATAGTGAGCAATAGTTTGTGAACAAGTTATCCTGTTAATCAAATTAGAAAATTGTACTCTCTGAGATGATATGTAGTTCTTAATGTTTTTAAAATGAGGCCCAAACTGCTGACTTTCCATATAGGAGGGTTTGAAATTATTAATCGCTTTTATAAAAGTGGCACACAAAAAATATCAGTTTTTACTTTCTCCAATACATGGTATAGTTTTCACGAAGATTTTTGAATCTAAGTTATTGGTAGAAGGATTTATTCTGATGATCCCTGAACCCAAAAAAGTGATCTTCATATTCTATTTATTTGTCCATCTGGATGTTTAGAGATAACTAGAGCCCTCACCACCAAATGACTGATTTTGAAGAAATTTGGTATGTATGGATTAATCCATGGTCTCTCCAGAATGTTTTGTAATTTTTTTTATTTTGAGTGGTCAGTTTCATTATTCCTCCCCAAAAAATACTGAAAAACATGAAACTTCCAAATATCTCAAAAGTGGCTCTAACAATTTTGATTCAGTTAAGTTGCTTGTAGTGTTTCAGGTCTTTACCAAAATGACACCACCCTTATTTCTGGGAAAATTCAAGGTCAGAAATTACAGGATTTGATTTAGTGTTTATTTTGCAAATAATATTAATATTTAATTTAATGAATTGGACTTATAACCATTAAAAATAGTTACAAAAATATAATTGGACTTGTAACCATTAAAAATAGTTTAACAAATAATCTATGGCTAATGGTTGCGGGGATCCATTAGATGTGTACTAGTCTAATTAGAGGTGTGCGGATATCCGTAAAGCCGGTTCGGTTTCGGTTCGGATCGGATATCCCGAATCCGATCCGAAGGCTTTATCGATATATGATAAGGTCTAGTACATATCTGACTTATTCGGATAGAATGTATATCTGGGGATAAAAAGGTAGAAACGAAACAATAAATATGTTTGGAACATTAATAAACGTTTTTGCCTCTTGATGTCGTTCAAGGTAACATGACGCAATTCCTGTCGCTTTGAATGTTTTCAATACGTAACTCGTTTCAATTCCGATACGATATTTGGTAATCATGTATTGTATCGCGATACACGGCCACATCGTATATCATTTTAGCAAACTGAATGACCACGGTTTATAAAGAGAAATGTGTGATAGCGAACGTTTTTGACAGTAAATGACTGCAAATTTATACAATATTGCAATTGAAACTCGATGTCGATTCACGATTCACGGGATTAACGCAGACAGCGAGACATCATTAGTGGATTACTGGCGAATAAGTCGATAATTTTTCGTTGATAGTCGATTTCCGATAGTATCAACTTCTGACGAGTGCAATGAGCAAGCTCTTATGGAGTAAGTTGTAATTCAAAAGTTGCATAATGCAAACGCAAAAATGTTAGTGTATGAGATTTAAAATTGCTGCTTCTGATATTTTACTTCCATTTAATAAAATTAAAAAAACGCTGAGCAAAATACTGTTGACTTGCACAAAACGAGTTGCATAGCTTTCTCTACGGCGGAGTTTCCCGCTATGATCAACGAGCTTAATCTAGCCAGAGCTCTTATACTCCAAGAAAAGACTTCACTTGTTTATCCCCGGACGATACCTCTAGATATATTAAGCTCGTTGAGTGTCTTTACAACGACGCGACGTTTAAAGCAGTGACAACCTGACGACGGATTCAAGAAGGCATCGCTTAGTTATCTATTATTTATTTATACAGATTTTGTCGTTCGGATATTATTTGATTTGGTTAAATTCATGTATTTAAATGGAACCGAAAAGGAAGATAAGCGTGATATGTAAATTCTTTAAAAAGAACGAAGCCAATAGTGAAGTTGCCGATTGTTTGAAATGCAAGTTGACACTTTGTAGTCTGTTTACATTCCGGTGACAAACTAGGTTAAACAAAGTTTCTAATTTGTAGTAAACAAAATAAATTAAAACGAGGCCTAGTTAGTAAATTTATAAAACAAAGGAAATTCTTTGGTTATGGAAGTTTTTGGTTAGCTCATACAGAGTTGAAGCCCTATACTGATTCATTCTTTCAGTAGGGTCTGATTGCCTTTATCGTGCTAGGCCTTTAGTGTGTTGTGATGTCTGCTTTGCTATCAACATCGGTGATTCCGGTCTTTTAAATAGGCTGTAATCATTTTAAAATGTTTTCTTGTTGTTTCCCTTGCCTGACCATATGTTTATGTTTGTTTTTTTACCAGGCCTACACCTAGACAAGCTAAGGTGTTATAGCATAATGACAAGGATTATTGATAGTCAAGGTGACATTACATGGTTTGAGTAGCCTAACCTAGGCCTACTGTTATTAAATTACCTCTATACTTTTATCTTATACCTATATAACCAGTAAACATATTTCTGGTATTTTTCACTGCAGAGAAGATAATATTTTCGAGTAGGTATGTACAGAGGTTGGTATATTGCTCCTCCAATTAAACATGTTGTTTTCTGGTGGGGTTATGTGTAGTACAGTCTTCAATTACTCAGAAAGATACATTTGTAAAAATAATAACCACTTGTTGGGTTTTGAATAAAATTATTTAGCTTAAATATTGTATATTTATATCTTGCAAGAAAAATGAAAAAGTTCCAACCTGAAAATACGGTAGGTGGTTTTAGAGATCGGGGTAAAGTAGGCTAAATATCCAAATCCGAAAATTATCCGATCTGAACCTAAGCTATCCGAACCGAAACTGATCCGAACTAAAAATTCACTATTCGCACACCTCTAAAAGTAATATTTTGAATTAGCGGTCAAATCAGTATGTTGTCTAATGTTATTCTAATGGAGAATCAATAAATTGTCATTCCTCTCTTATTTAATGATTAATTTAACTAAAAACGTTTATATATGTTAAACTAACAATGACCAATGGATGATTTTTGGAATATGTTCTCACCTAACCCAATGGGGGAATTCCCCCCCCCCCTTAAAACTACTGTGAGTAGTAAATTAATCTGCAATCCTCCAAAAAACGGAATTTTGGTCAACATTTCTGAAACAATAATTTACAAGAAGGTTTCTACATAGGCTAAACCATAATTAGTAGTCTACAAATAATATACATATAACCTAATTTACTGATTAAAATTTGGTTAAAGGGGGAAAGTATAGTATATGTAATTTTTCTGATACCTTTTTATTTAAAATATATTTTAAAGTTAAAATACTAAATAGAGAAAACTTTTAATGTGACACGGGTTTCTATTTAAAGTTGAAAATCACTGGCAAATAAGAATTTACCTAGGGAAAGAAATTATAACTCTCCAGACAAAATATTTATTGTAAGAAAGTTCCATGACTGTTTATGTTTAATCTTGCTTAAAATATTAGCTGAATTGCAAATAAAGCATCTATTGACTGATCATAAAGTCTGTTCTTTATGGAATGAAGTTTTTTGGCTACTGTTTACTAGTTTAGATTGTTACGGCAGTTTTTTATCCGGGAGAATTTTTTACCGATAAACTATTCGACAGGTTAAATATTTCATAATTCATAACTTCACAATAAGAGTTGTAATAACAGATCAATTACTAATCCAATATTAAAATCATATGATATCGATTACTGTTAATCTGAAGGGGTCTCTGAAATTTTAAAACTAAAACTGTCTGCAGAAGAAGATAATAGAAAGGTGATATATTTCTTGTTACCTCTTAGAACAAATAACATGCACTGGAAAAAACCAAAAGGAATACAATTGATAAAAAAAATAATGCACAAACTCAAGTTAATTACACTCAATCAGAAATGGATATCCATTGCAAATGAAATAAATAAACCAAAATGTACAACCTTAACCAACTTAATAATATCATTAGTTTTTAACTTCAAATTATTTAAAACAAAGTATTTTCAATCACGAGCTTGCCAGCCACTCCTAGAAATGAAAATGAAAATTTAAGCAGAAAATAAAACATTTGTGCATCAATAAAAAGCATTGTAAGCTTACTATTCTTTACGTACAGTAGAAATCCAGAGGTCCAAATGCCTTACCATCCCCACTGATTTTAGAACAGGAGATACAAAAAATATATTGAGACCAAAAGCAGCTTGATGTATTTTACCCAAAATATTTATTTAATAAGTTAAAATCTGTTAATAATTTTCTAAAAATGTTTAATTTTTGGTGATATTGAGTTTCTGCAAATCGGAATAGGACAGCAAATTCTGGCATATTAGAGTTCTACTGTTTAAAGTCAAAACACTTACCTGATAGACCCAGCCAGGTACTACATCCCATAACTTTATTTCTACAGAGAATTTGATAAGTTTGGCAATTACCTTTTCGGGAACTTCTTACCCACAGTAACATGATGACAAGCTTATATTTTCAAAATATATATCGGTAATTATAAATCAAAACTAATATCATGGTTTCTTCAACCCATTACCGAGACATGGCTACAAATGGCTCTTCCAACAAAAATGGTTTATTACTGACAATGTAACAAACAGGAACTAGTGGTGTGAGAGTACTCAAAAATTAGAGCATTTCGGCTGAGTATTTCAAGACTTGACTTGAAGTTTTAATAATAGTGTAGGCGATACAAAAGTAATTAAATTCTATAATCTTCAAATTCCTGTGTTCCAGATGAACTCATATTATTCAGATAATTGTGTGTCATGATCTGCCAAGTTTTCTACGGTTAATAAATATACAAATGTAGTGAGACTAATTTGTTACATGGAATTATAATCATTAATTTATAGCTATTAGCAAAAATATTTGTGTACTAATATATTTTATTTTATCAACCGCATCACAAATTTGAGAGGACGGCTAAAGATGTACGAAGGTGCTCACCATGTGTAATGTCCGGTGGTCCGGGGGGAAGTGGGGGGAGGCGGGGTGGGAGTGTGGGGGCCAGTTTTGACCCCCGGTGGCTCCGGGGGCACCTCCCGTCAGGGGTGGCGGGGAACTCACAGGGGTCGAAGGGTTCGAACTATAACTGCTAACACTTTGGTCTGTGGGATAGATCTGGAACATCAAACAGACAATTCTCAATTTTCTCTCATGTAAACAAACTCGGATAAAACTAGGCCTACTCTATCTGATTTTCTTGGGAATAAGATGAGAACTTAACAAAACATATATTTTCATCAGCTAAATGCTTAGTTTTCAATTTAAGACTAGGATATCATTTAAAACTTTACTCTGTTGAAGCATGAGTGGGTTCCTAGAGGGACATTAACCTTGTAACGTTAAGTGTCCAAAACACCAAATGAACAATAAATACACAACGGTTTAAGAAAACATTAAGTTCTAGGATCTACCCAGTGTTCAAAACGCTGCATAGGGTAGTGACAGCTCCTACCCTACTGTAGGAGTCACCTGTATACAATTGATTCACATTCTTCTACATTGTTTACTGTTGAAGGATTACTTTTAAACTAATGAAGAAAAAACACAGAATTTATGATGATTCAATAATTTATTATAAATAATTATACAAATTAAAATAATAAATTAGATTAAAAACACTTTCTCAGTAAAATATTACCAAAATAACCAAAACAGCTCAATGACTATATTGTGTAGTGAGTTAGGCGGGCTACACACTGGTGTCTCATACATCGTGTCTCAAGACATCTGTCTTGTCTGATGAAATTGAAAGCGACATGTATGTTTCATTCGTGTCTCATGTCTCATATTGCATGCATTGTTGCCTTTGCGGGTGCTGTTGCAGACTGCTGACTGGTCCGTTCTGCGATGTGCAGACCTGCTTCCCGCGAGACATGTCTTACCAATCACGAGTCATGTCTTACCAAACACCGACCAACCGGAATCGCGAGACACTTGTCTGAAGCAGATGTGTAGCGTCGCACAGCTGACTCGAGCAGTGTGCAAGTTCCCATTCAATAACACAGGTTGGTTCAGGTGAGACACGCCTCAGACACGACATATGTCTTAAGATACGATGTCTGAGACACCAGTGTGTAACCCGCCTTAAGGTCAGTTAGAGGATATAAATACAAGTTCGGCATCAATAATGTTTTTGTGGCCAATGGATAGAGAAGGGATATTTAGTTGAGAAAGAGGCAGAGAGAACAATAACTATGGTGGGCAGGCGATTTGTTCAAGGACTAAAAATACATAGAATGGCTAACAATAATTGGCCATTGTTTGAGTCCTACAACTGTTGTGAGGTAAGAGAGATAAAACTTTATTATTCAGTTCAGCAAAACAAAAATGTTTTATGTTTACTAACCCGAATGACATCATATAATATGATAGCTCTATGTATTTTCTTCTTAAAAATCCATACTTAAAAATAGATTTTGTCAAACGCCAGTAGCTAAAAAAATTATTAAGTAGTGGTATGAAAACTTATAAAAACTCCATAGATGTGGAAAATATTTAAAATACGTTAGAGCTCCCTTCAGTTTCCAAAACCCCCGCCTTAGACCCTTCATGGCTTGGAGGTGTTTTTCGAGTCACTGTCAGCGTCCTGCCTTTTGTATTTATTGTTCTCACAGTTTTAACCGTTCATATAGTTACTTTTCACATTCATTAACCAAAAACTGTTTCTTCATACTGTTTCATGATTTGATTTCAGAGGGACCTCCCCACCCCTAAAATAAACATGGGTCCATGGAAAGATTTCGGTGAAAGTAAAAAACTATGTATGGTAGATCTCTGTTTGACCTAAATAAATATTTATAATTGGGGCTTTATAATAATAGTAAATTGTAAAATTCGCTAATCTGATTATTGGGTTTAAATTATGGTTTCGGATAACTAGGTTTTATTATAATATTATACAACATGCTTTCGATATATGCTCTTGTCAATCAAATTTACTTACAGAAGCCAAAGCTTTCCCTAGTGTATCGCCGGGAGTTTGAACGACCGGACTATGTGAGGGGTAGAGGATACCAGCCGGGGACTGGCCCCCGCTAGGACCACGAAAGCTGGACATGGGTGGGAGCGGGGGCCCGGAGGTGAGTGGGGGGCCCCCAAGCCCTAGAGAGGTGACGGGGTCAGCATTCGGTGCTGGGGGAACTGCGGGGGCAGAGCCGCTGGCACCGTTGGGTGACATGGCACCGTAACCCTGCAACACACATAACATACAGTGGAGGGAGATCTGTAATACAGAGATAGTTCTCCTCACCTCATAGACCTATAACTTAAGGTGCATTCTGAACGACCGGCCAGCGGATTTACCACATAGCTAATTTGGTGATTGGAGGGGATCGAACCCGGGACCTCACAGACCAAAATCATGTGCTCTAACCACTACCAGTACACCAGGCCATGCTCACAACTAAGCTAAAGGCTAAAACTTAAATAAATAATAATAAAGAAATTAATACGTATTGACCATTATTGATTGTTAAGCCATTACAAGAACACTAAATATTATAGAATGAGTTGTTCCGATTTTTGTTTTAAATATATTTCTATTTATCTGCTTATCTGAAGATTATATACGGTTGACCAACAGTCCATATAAAAGTTATTACGCACATAATATTGTGTAGCATCAGATAAACTATAAACAAATTCAGCCTAAATATAAAATTTAAAAGACATTTTGTTAACCTGTCATAAACTATATTAAACAAATTGTGGGCTAGAGTTTTAATAATTAAAATATTAAAGAAAACTAATTGTTCTATTACTTTATACATTTAACTAATTTTGATAATATTTGGTAGTTTTCAAAATTGTATACATTTATTTAAGATCTGACTTTTCTGAAACATCCTTTTTAAATGTAGAGAATAGATGCAACTGATTGACCCACAGTCTGTAGATTGTTATACTAGAGCCAGTTGACCTAAGGCCAACAAGGGTGCACTCATTGTTATTAATCTATCCACAACCTTACTTCTGTAGCAATTAGGCTTCCAGTGAACAATTGTGTGCATCAGTACAACATTCCTACATTTATGTGAAGAAACATAACTATGCTGAACTAGTGAACTCATCACATTTTATTCTACTGTAGAACCTCTATTAATCCATCACCTTTGGATAATAGAAATGTCATTATATAAACATGTTCATGATGCAGTGTACAGTAACTAAATTTAAAATAGTTTAGGAGAGAAATGAAAATAAAACTATATACTTTACAGTACCTACTGTACAGCCACTACACAGGATAATAGCTCATGCAGTCGCTCAGACACTGCTGAATGGCGCAAGTCCCGATGCTAATAAATCGTAAAATTCTCATAGACTGACGACGGATAAAGAGAGTGACGGTTGATCGAGGTTTTACTGTATTCAATTTATATTAAACCCTACTGGGTCGAATCATGACTGAGTGGTCAAGTTACACACGGGACAACATTCCAACAACATTCGTAGTGTAAGGTAGCTAGGTCGCATGTGGGACAGGTACAATCCCGACCGAACTAAGTGGCCGAGTAGCGGGTGGGATGGCTGCTGTCCCATCGAAAAATACATTGGTACAGTATACAAGATATATATATAACCATTTGTTAACAAAAAACC
The DNA here is from genome assembly GCA_963675035.1 of Allygus modestus. NCBI lineage: Eukaryota > Metazoa > Arthropoda > Insecta > Hemiptera > Cicadellidae > Allygus > Allygus modestus. The sequence continues at coordinate 131,931,189 of OY776113.1, read as the reverse complement.
ATTGTAAATATTTTTAGAGACGTCTAGAAAGAGTTTACAATATTCAGTATATACTTTGTCTTGAATGAAACAATTCAAAACCAAAATAGAAACAAAATAATTTACACAACAAAAATGTCTTATTTGTGGAACAATAAAAAAAAAGCGAAAAACAATTATAAACATATTTCTACTTTTATAACTTTATTTGTAAAAAATTTAAGAGTAATTCACTACTTTAATAAATTGTCATTTGGGGGATAGTTTTTACTCTAGTGCCTGTGTAATTGCAGTGAATATGAATTAAAATAAAGTGTATCATAAATTTTAACCAATTTTAAAAATGTATTGGCCTTATTAACTCAACGATATCAATTATTAAATAAACTTAATTATGAAGGAAAACACTTTCCTGATCGTGAAAAAATTCAACATAATAATTTAAATAATATACTTTTTCATGGCGGCATTTAACAACATCATAAATTGCACAGTAAGGACAACTTTACAAATCGTATATCTAAAATATTTATAAATAACCAATTTGCTTTCTAGCATTTCTACAATAATCTAATAATACAATTTTATATTTCTACTGTAAAAAGCTTAAGTTTACGAATCAAACAGTTAAATTTGAAAAACATGTAATTTAACAAAAACACTCACAATAATTGAGCTTATGTAATGTATTAGTTAGAAATATTTCTGTTTAATATATTAATGTGAAGAAGAGCACGTTATGAGGAATCCATAAATATAGATATATTATGTTGGTAATTTGGTGCACAGTAATGATTGTTTTTATTAAAATATGGATTGTAGCAAGATCGGCAGGGAAGGGCACTGTAGGCTGCTGCCGCCGCGGGACAGTGTGTTTTCGCACGGCCTCCATCGGAGGGAAGGTGGAGTTTTATCGCCTTTCATAATTTGCAAAGTAGTTTAAAGTCATTTTAGATCAATACCACGTCCAAGGTTACATATTTTCTACCAATACTTTAAACAAATAAAACTTATTTAAAAACAAACTAAACCTGAACAACCTGTGACTCATCACTGGACATAATGTTACAATTATCAGCACACACGTGAACACAGATTCCACTGAGACTCTTCTCTTAACACACACACCGACAAAGAAGGAAAGACATAAACTGTGAAATGAAATTGAATAAGAGTTTCGGTTAAAACACCACAGACATCTGAGAACAGGGGCATAATGGAAATAGCACAGATGATAACCAAGTGAACAGAATGTATAGGTATCAAACACATGACAACTCATTTGTCTACACTCACACCTGAGTACACAGACGGGCTAGGCTAGGGAAGCACAAAGAGCAATACCAACATACCACTTTACTCTGGACTCTGATTATAACTTGGCATTATTATTTCAAATTTATATAATCAACCCAAGAGTTAATTTGCTGAGGATGAATTCTTTGTAACCAAATCCTGTTACAGACAAGTGAATTTTCTGTTTGAAGCCACAGTGGTGTTTCCAAAGAATGCAATCAAGGACAAGTGCCTAATGAGGGTGTAAATATTGATGTACGCTGATAAAACCATGTTACAGTCTTAAAAAAACAGTTACACCAGTAGCTTAGGTATGAGTTGCAAACAGTTGAAGCAATTAATGTTATCTGATAATTGAGGTAGAATGCGGTAGTTTGAGCCTGTAATTTGATGAAACTGCTTGACACCCAATTGTCAGCTATTTTGATTGGGCAAATTACCATCTTTAATTTTCATTATAATGTCTTTGTTTAACAGCTTTAGTGTAGAATATAATTAAAATTATAGACAAGAATAGTAAATAATTCAAGGAAATCTCTCAAAGAGCATGCTTTAGAAATTTTGTCCTATTAATGAGCCTCAGTAAGTCAAATACCCTCTACTGTTTGATAATCGGGATGAAATTACATTGATAAGAGAATTTACATGATCTACATTTGGTTAACTTCATAAAACTTTATGCTGATTATTACTATAGAATGAGTCAATCTCCAATAATGAATATCGGATAGGAATTTGTTAAATCTTTTCGTGATAGTATATCTAAAACAAACTCGTAGAAAGGCTAAAGCTGTTACTTTTGGCCTCGCATGATAGTGTCCCAATATTTTGGTTTTGTAAATGTATTAATATGATTACCACAAGGAAAAAATATGTGCTAAAAATTCCATTTCACCATTCTGATTCAGTTTAGTTTAAAAGACTCGGATTAAAACTAATTATTTATCAAATCTAACGAACAATGAACTGAAACCATTTCATGTCCTTTTGTAGAACTCAGTGTGAAATGATTTTCAAAGAGTCTCCTAAGAGTTTTACATCATCTAAGAGCATGACTAGTTAAAATAAATTTTGAAGTCACGGTAATCATATTATATAGAGCCTACATTTAAGTAAATCTAATATTGTACTGAAATAAATGTTAAATCTGAATGACTTTTATCAAAACACAATTATACATAGTAACTCACCATATTGTCATGAGGCAGATGAATGTTGTTTGATGAGTATGCGGATTGCGCATTCGGTGGTGGGGCAGTGTAGCTCCCAGGGTAAGGGCCCCCGCCTGGCTGCAACTGCCCCGCTCCGCCCCCGCCTGTCCACGGGTCTCCGGGGCCTGCTCCCCCATCTAGCAAAAATATCACAATAGTTAGATATTGTTTATGTTTTTTATTGTGAAGTTATTTTTAATCGGAGACCTCTTCCGTTATTCTTTTGACTGATTTCAACGATTAAGTTACCTGGTATTAAAAACTTTACCCTTATTTGCAGTTGTGCATAAAGGTTTTCAATTTTTTATATTATCAGGTTAAAATTAATTTTTGGCACATAAGATTAAAATAGGAAACAGTTGTAAATGAATTCCAGCTACTGAGACATAATGAACAATTCATTATAAATAACAGATACATACAGAATATAAATAAAGCGTAAAATGAAATTGCAATGTGATTCTCAGGCTGAAGCTACATTCTTTAGAGCTAAGCCCACTAAGCCAATGTCCCAAACAAGAAAAACAAATTCAGTCTTGCAATGTTGCCACATCATTTAAAAAAATTCAACTAGATACTTCAATTATACCACAGGACTATATTTGCAAAGAAGACTTTTCTATCAATTAAAAGTATAATTTCACACATTACAGAGAGAAAAGTCCTCAGGTAACTCACAAACATGAGTCTATAACCGGCCCTCGGCTATCCTAAATAATGACCTATCTAATATTTATTATATCAGGTGTTTGAAAAAGAACTCTCAAATTTCAAGATTAATTTTAACCCTCCGAGTGACCTTCGCCCGTTTTCGGGTGACTATTTTTGACCGCCGAGTGTCAGTCGCCCGATTTCGGGGGACTTTGCACGCCTCCAGTTTTGTGTAATGTTTCCGCGTGCGATTGAGCGATCCCGGGTATTGAGCATACCAATGTGATCAGCGGATTCTAGGCTTCATGATGACTATACATGACCACCGTTCGTGCTATTTTTAATATCATCTGTGATGGAATTCCAAACGTCTACGATTGTTTGTTGTTGTTATGGTGATATAGGCTTTAATGCCTCCAGGTTTTAGGTTAGTTGGATTTTTAGACTTATTATTTAGATAAAACTGTGCTAAAATATATATTTTATTTTTCCTCATTAAATTTGGAACAGAATGTATATCTTCATATTCTTATTTAGTGTGAATAAAGTGGTTTTACATATATGGGTACTGAACAAAACAAAATTTATTTTCCTATTTTCTGGATTTGAACTGATGCCAAGTTATTATAACATTAGGTATGAACATAAAAAATTACATTTTTAGATAGCCCATTTAATAAGCTTTAAGAAAATGTACAACAGAAAATGTATTTTATTTGTCATAATTTATACATTTTACTAATGTTTTAATAAAAGTCTGCAAAAGGCACAAAATTGCTGGACATTAAGGAATTTTCTAATGGCACTCAGAGGGTTAAAGAGTAGGCTAAATATAATAAACATTAATTATAAAAGAGAATAACTTCCAAGGTTTTTTTAGTCCTAGTTAATTTTGACATGGGCACCATTTGTTGTGCAACAATTATCACGATAATATTTCACTTTTCGCAAAGTATTCAAAATCTAAGAAGGCATTACTGACATTAAAATAGATTCCTTGATGCAAATTGTTTCAATGAAAAACTTGTGGATTTGTTTATTTTGTCACATTTTTTCTTATTCTCAAAATAAAAAAGAGGTCTTAAGTCAAGGCTTTGAGGTGGTAAGAAATTAGGCCTTCTGTGACAACCCAACTTACTGTGGAGTCACCATCACACAGAACAGAAAAAAACTGGCTACACCTGTTTACAGCAAATATTGTTAACAACAGGAAATAAATTCCCACATGTATATGAGTTAAATTTGAATGGTTGCGTACAAATAAAGAAACCGAATAGTATAGGTCACCACTCTGTAGAGATTTTATTATTCACTAATACTAGGGAGTGGTTTAGTAGTTGACTACAGCGAGACACACTCACCTAGGTAGTAAGGATCCGAGGTATAGAGGGCAGCAGTCGCCTTGGGGGAGGTGTAACGCGGGGAGGCTTCTCCGAACTCGTCTGACCCGTACTGGAAAACACCACCAAAACCATCAGCCCATTACATAAAGCAAATACCAACATTGCAACAGTTACACACTGAGAGATAAGCCATGCATCTTGTGTTAGACAGTAAAAGAAAATTCCGCTTGCATATTATACAACATTACACAACTATTTTGTTAAATTTTGGATATAGATATACTGAAGCATTGTTTGCATATGAAGTTGAATTATAAAATTGCCTATTCTAAACAAAATTTATAGAATTACAAGAGTTATATATTATTATAAAAAAAGTGACTGGCGGAGCAGCCGCTCGTGCAATTTTTAATTTGTTTTTTAAATATGGATAATATACTCATTTGAATAAGATAAAATATAATTTAAAACATATGCTAAAACGTGTGTAAATAATGTTTTTTTAAATTTCTAACCATGTGTTTTACATTTCCACGAGGTTACGAAATAGAATGTTTAACATAAACTCAGTCGCTCCGCGGACACTCCGCCAGTCACTTCCATAGCACTATAATAGAGTTTATATTCATTTAATATTCCTAACAAAATCATATGATATCTTCTTCCTGGCGTCATTTGAAGTGATCTCCCCATAAGTGCCTCAAAGCTTTATATGGATAAAATGAACTACTGTGGCCAGGCAATGGAAATGTCCAGTTTTTGCCTGAATCATTTCCGCATTTGGCACACCAAGTACCAAGTGAGGTTAACTCTACATTAAAGATATCCGAAAGTTGCCACAGAGGAAGCAAACATAGACTTGTACCATTGTTTTATAAAAACTAAAACCCTAGTTGGATATAACATATAAGTTGTTTTTGCACAACGTATCGACCACAGTCAATGTAATAAGCATAATATTTAATTCTTATGAATTTATTTGAATTCTTTAAATTTTGGTGAATTAACTTCCAACAATAAATACTTACCACAATGGGGCTACAGTTAAAAATATCAGCCTGGAAAGGATTAAATAATTAAACTTCATATTTCCAATAAATAACAGATATTAAAAAAAAATATAGTTATCTACCTAATGATCAATATTTTCAATGTTTTTCAAACATTCATTGCCTAAAAATATAATTTTTGTAATCATCAAACATTCTATATGATAGTTGTGATACAGCAAAAATACAACAAATCATTTAATAATCCAAAATTTGCATATTTAGAGGAAAAAAGGCGAAGCGGAGAAAAGCATTTTCCAAAAATGACTAGGGCCTGAAAATCTTAATCGTGTTTACCTAGACATACATTTAAACAATAATGTTAAACCAAATCAGTGTTAATTAAGCAAATGTAAATTATTGTATATGATGTATCTTAGAAAAAATATAATAGTTTTTAAATGATAAATAAATAGTTGAACAGGAGTAAACGCCTTCAACATGTAGACGCTTTCCGCACTACTGCTGCGTCTTGAAGCAGCTTCTAATAATGTGCAGGCTGCACAGTTTTTGAGCCGTTTATGATATATAAAAACACGCAAGTTATTTATTGTTATCAACGAATTATGTTAAAGCTAAACGATAAAAGTTAAATCAATATTAAAATAGTTGGAACATAACAACTTGATTTTACCAGTAAGTTTCAAGTTATGAAACACTACGACGCCATTTAATACTCTAGACAACCGTCTAAACAACTCTAAAATATTAACAAAAGTGCAAGTAATTGTAAAACTTACGAGACATAATGAGAAGTTCGTTTTTGATTGTTTCATTCTCTTTAGGGGCATAATCTAAAGTTGAAAATATCGTTTGAAGCTATGGGCAAGATTCTCATCAGGGAAAAAGTAGAACGAGAAACTCCCCCAATGAAGGCAGAAACATAATAACACTAGTCGTGTTTTATAACCCGTGAAAAATGTAGAATATTAGAATATTCTGGTTGAGGAGAGCGTCTTAAAAGTTTGTTCTGTGATTTTAAGCCGAAATGAAAGTCGAGTGCTAGACGAGTTACTATTGCGTTATAGAACAAAACCCCAGGAGCAAAATTCAGCTCCTATTATTTACTTAGCTATTAAAAGTGTGTTCTGATTCCAAATAGTGTCGTATTCAAGTTTTCCGAAATAAAAATCGAGTCCATGACGAATTACCGTTACGTTATTGGACAAAAAACTGGGAGCGAAATTCAGCTCCTATTATTTACTTAGCAAAGTGCTTCATGAATTTACTTTCCAATCGACGAATTTTGGAAATCGGGTACATTTTCAGTCTCATTAGAGGCATTACTCAACAATGTAATTATTATTTATTCTTAACCGCGGTGTTTTGGAAGATATCATTTTTTTAATAGATCTGAAATAGCAATGTAAATGCTCGAATAAATAATAACTATGCTTTTTGTATTAAGAGGACGTTGGAGTCAGAAGAAATATCGTCGCTAACCCTAGCGCTACGGGCTATTTCAATGCTAAAACGTACCAAACATGTCTTTACTGAAAAGCATATTTTTTGTTACTGTTTGACCTATTGATTTGGAATAAATTTGGTTTGAATCTTTATAAAGTTGTGATTATAGTGTTTGCTGGGATTTTATTTTTTAATGACTAGGAAAAACTACAAATTATGTATAAAAATATACACTTTAAATTACTATATTTTTGGAAATGTATGATTTTATTTAGAAAATAGCGAGCAAACCACCTGCGTCTTCAAAATACCTTTAATTTGAGACATCTTTCATAATCGTATGTTGATAAATAAGCGATATATATGGTTTTAAGTTTAACATTGTCCTTATGGAGGTAAAATCCAATATGGCCGCTCTCCAACGCCCTCTTAATAGCAATCAAGCCTAAACTGACCAAACAAAGGGAAGCACTGAGACAATTTTGTAAACCAAACTTTCAGCCGGTACATCAGCTCAAGGTATCAACATTCGTACATTATTTTATTTTCTATTGAGAAAGTTTAAATTTCCATTTACTAGGTCAAGCATTCAATTCGCATGATTTCCATTTAATTTTAATTGCCCTTACATTCCTCTGATTTCATGGGCTGGTTTCCAAGACGCCAATTTGTTTAAGAAAAATGAAATATTTCCATATACAAATAAATAAACGCCATTTAAAACATAAGTCAGTACCTATGTAGAGGGATAAACATACAACCCTGAACGATACACCAGCGAATTATCACCAGTGATATGTTTTGTTCCCTTTAAAAATTTTAAGAGCGATACAGTAGCACCAAACGCCAACTCGCGCTCGAGACGCCCCAGCAAGTTAACATTTTCCAACGGAACGGGATGAACGACGTAATAAGTGATATTTAAAGTCTGAGAGGGGAATTTTGCAAGAAGGAGCAAGAGTTTATCAAAGATAACAAAGTGTAAATATCCACCCGCACCCCTCCCTCCGCAGCGACATTGCGTACGATATACAAATATAGCTAGGAGCGGTCGTGACAGCACCTCGATGCCTCGATATAGTTTATTGAAGGGAGATTCGGATTAAAAAGCTATAAAACGTCGTGGCTTTTAGACGTGTACTAATTAGAGTACCGGGCTCGGGTCACACTCAGTCACGAAGAGTTACAATGGCCTGCTATAAAATATCCAATTTCCAGTCATGAAATGTAATGTGAAATCTCTGAAGTATGCTAATCAAAATTACGTTCAGATCTAAAATCATCGCCGATAAATTTTCAATCGGAACATTTTCCCCTTCATCTACGATGACCTGATTGAAATCCAATTAAAAAGCTTCCTTAACTGACGTATTAAGGTTTGGAAATATTCCAGAGTATATTATACGTAAATTTGAAAATTTACTTAAATTAATTTATATAACACAGGTTATTTAGCATATTCACCCAATGATCTGCGAGCCATAATTTGTACAAAGTACAGCAAAAATAATAACGCTTATCATTTGTAGCGAAGAGGGAAAAACAAAACTATAGGAATTTTACGGGAATATCAAGTATTAATGTAATTAAGGAGACTTTTATCTAGTGTCGAATATCGACATGCCCGCATACAATTGTGGCAGCTCATTAGACATTGCAAAGAATGATGTTGAATGAATGAGGCCCTGTTTCACCTGACTCCTCGCGTTTCTTCAGGCTGTCTGGCCTTCCACAACTGTTTTCTATGGGTCAATGGTAGAGGTGCTTCGCTTGGATTATAATAATGTTAATATAGCGACGTTATTTTCTATTTACAGATTAAGACAAGTAGTTTTTTATAGATGGAGTAAAACGCTTTCAATAAAATTGGCCATTTACATGGCAAAACTGGAGAGACATTTTATCTAACTGTCGGTAATTCCATCCGGGGAGGGGGGAATAAATACCTCAATAAAGGCCCAAAAATCCCCCGCTATGCAGTGTCTCAAAAATCCCTTGCTCTCAAAAAATGCAGTTAACAGGTATCACCCTCAATAATAACCAAAGATAAAGTCTATCTTTGAACTGCTGACATAACTTTGAGTGCACAGGAACTAGACTTTAAAAGTTAAGGTGAAATCAAGCTATTTTGTAATAATTAATAAATGTATTTGATAATACTGAAACAAGCTCCAATGTAAATATGCAAGAAATCCTAATGAACTATATTCTTGATGCTACACTCCTCAGACTCAACATACCTACAGCAAAACAAACCCATACTCTGCAAACAATTTTCCACCCAACAACCCGTTGTACCCCATTGAGGTTAATAAATCTACAAAGGGATGCAAATCCCTCCAAGGAACCTCGCCACGAGTCGTCGTGCAGTCGATGCCAGCCGGATAAAGCATCGGTGCCTGGGTACTCTGGCAGGGGAGGGAGGGAGGGTGGCAAATCCAACGTGCGGGTACGCAGTCACGGCCGTGACAGCGGTGGCAATCAGAGGTCGTTCACATGGTCTCCAGGAGAAACAATACAGTGACTCGGTTGCCGTCACTACTGTTCGGCTTCCTGCTTAGCTATCCCCGGGTATTCCGTGCACACTGAAGTAAGTCACCCGTCACGGTCTCCAGAAAATAAATAGTGTCTCGCTGTAACTACCCTTCGGTTCTGCTGTTCAGTTATCCCCGGGTATTGCGTGTACACTGAAGTCAATTACCCGTCGCAGTCCCCAGAAAAAAAATAGTGTCGCAGTATCCACCCTTCGGTTCTGCTGTTCAGTTATCCCCGGGTATTGCGTGTACACTGAAGTCAATTACCCGTCGCAGTCCCCAGAAAAAAAATAGTGTCGCAGAATCCACCCTTCGGTTCTCCCTTACGTAATTTTTATAGAGGGCGCCCCACAAACGCAAATAAACTTAAACAAATTGTTGAATGCTAGGTGTAAACAACGACATGTATTACCTGAGTGATAATTCGTATCTTTAAAATAACAACAAAATTGTAGATCAATTTGGATCTTGTGCATGGGATCCTACGTGGTCAGATATATTTTGACTACTCCTACCTATACTATATACCTCCAAAACCCTTCAAAGCATTAGCCAAAGCCAACACCTTGTTTACGTAACCGTTTTAAAGTTTGATTTTGTATTCAAGAGGATGCAATGGGATTTGTAGGTGAAATGGAATACAAAATACTGACACAGGAGATAAAAAAATCTTTACATTTTATGGATAAAGCCGTAAAAATATTATTTCCTTGAACAATTAAGTAGAATATAAGGGGCATAAAGGTACTTAGAGAATATTTAAAACTCGCCTCCCCCCTTCCGCAGAACATTACAAACAACGTTATATTAAAAAATTACAACAAAATAGTAGATGTGGCATTCTGCAAGGATTGTATTTTAAATCTGGAAGGATTATATTTTAAATATGTTTAAAACTAAATAGCTTTTATTAAATAAGCAACATACAAAGATTTTTAATATAGGCATTGTTTATGCCAAAGAGAAAATTTAAGAGTTTATTTAATAAATCTCTTACTTTGAACCTTAATTGAATAAATAACAAAATGCTGATTCTTTTAGGATAGATCAATTAATGAGCAAAGTAAAATAAAACATATGAGAAATTAGTATATTGATACAAAATTTATAGAAATAAACACAATTTAAATTTAAAAACCTTAAAAGTCTACAAGTAGTGAAAAAATAATTTTAAATGCAAAATAAACAATAAAAATGTCTTAGCTGTCAGTAGGGTTTTAACCAGGAAAGTTAAGATATGAAGGCACAGACGTTGACCACTAGACCACCACTGCCTGTGTGACCTCGTAAATGCTGCAATGATCACTCATGTCACTTCAACACAATAAAAACACAGCATTGATCATCCATAACCACCAGTATTTTCTTCACAGACTATTTTAAATCTGAGATGTTTAAAACAAACTGTTTTGTGTTATTTATAAAATTTCAATATAAAACAAAAATAAAGGCATTCAATAAACTTCAAATAAAATAATCTATTTATTTTACATAGTAAAATATTAAATGTTGAGATGCTCAATCAGGCATTAATTAACACCCTCCACAGATTCAGTAGTGTTAAAATCTCGTCAGCAAATGTATTCAGGATTTGAAATATTTTCAAAACGGCCAGTCGCTACTTCAAAATTATTAAATCATACAAAAGGAGTAAAATGGTAGCATAAAATAAACAAAATTGCGTTGCATAACGTTGAACTAGACTCCCCCCCCCCAAAAGCTCTACAATACGGCGAAACACCGCCTCCTGAGCTGTTATATTTTTTATTTTAGTTTATCTTTATATTTCAACTCAATTATTGTTTCAAGAATACGGGTGCATACGGGAGTATACGTTCGGAATTGAAGTGCTTAAAAGATCATTTCAGCCTTACAGATAAAATATTATACGCTTAGACAAAACGCAGAAATCATCACAAGCGTTTAACTACTATATCGCGAATCTAACGTATAAATGTGATTGAAACGAGAATCTGCAGTTTCAAAACAAAACAGTGAAATGCAACACACACGGAGTGTACAAAGTGATTAAAGAGAAACATAAAGTTGGACCGGGTTCAGAGAAGAGCCTCTTTGTCTGGGGTGCCAGCGGAGGTATTTTGGTACCGCGGTACGACTACGTACCCTAGATGAACACTTCACATTATGCTTAATGCTCAACGCTCGACGTTGAATGCTCCGTTCGAACCATGTTAAAAGTGTTAAAACTCAGGGAATTATCGGAAGACGACATTTTAAATAATGACTATTGCGGGATAATTTGAAAGAATGCCAAACTGTGCAAGACACACACTACTCCGATTACCGCAAAATCCCAACTATCATCTGTCATTGTTGTTGCGATATAAAAAGTTGTTCATTGACTGCCAAGCGTAGTTTTATCCTCTATAATTGATCATAAATCATTAATTTGCGATCTTCTGATGACGGGGGTTAAGAAATTAACTTAGCTCTGATGGGAGTAGCAAGTAAAATCGTGGAGAGCGTCCAAAATTATTCCCGATTTAGAGTATGAAATAACTGACAATTTATTTTCTTTCTAATGGTGAAAATGGTGTGCCATATTATTAAAAACTGCCATTAATTATATATTTTATAGTTTATGCTTATTTTATATAGTTTTGTTCGCTGTTATGTTGTGTTAGTCAAGCTAGCTGCCGTTTAAGGTTACTACCTATAGCTGTCATGTAAAGAAAATAAATGCATAGCTTTTTTGCCGGTTAGGGGATGAGAATTCGAGTAATATTTGAACACAAAATGTACAATTACAAATTAAAAGTTGACAACGAACCGGGGGTCTTGTTACATCTTGAGGTTATCGAACTATATGGCGTCAGTGGATGAAATCAACTCCGAATTCCAAAATTACAGACAAGACTTTAAGTAACGATATGTCGAAAGTAACCACGTTTAAACAGAATATAGATATGATACTGTGCACAGAGGCGACGTTAATCGTAAATGGCAGACAAGAAACAACTAAACGGTTACGATCCGCTGTAGGCTGTACCACCGACGAGGGACGGGTTCTAAAGCAGTGTATACTTGGTTGAACTTAAGAATTTATACAGGAAATGTATATAACATACATACATTTATTCTGTGTTTTCCTAACTTTGGAGACACATACATGCATAGTTCTTCGATCACCATTTCAAAATGCAGTTTTTGTTTTTTAATCTATTAACATTTTTTTCTGTTCATTTGTTAGAATGATATAATTTTATCGTCATAATGATACTTATTGCTGTAATAATAATTAGTTATATTTTAATTATTGTTTACCTTTGATTTCCACCTTCTCCCTTTGCATGGTCTCACCAAATTAGTGTTCCTTCTTTGTACTGTTATTGAAACATGAATTGTTAACCTTTGGAATGGATTCATCCCTTTTCTCTCAAAATTATATTTCTTTTCCAAACGGGGCGAGGGCGCCACTCGGATCGAGGTACGTATCCCAGATTGATGGTTGTTTTCGGTTAGCCGCACTAAACGCTAAATAGACCAATTGATCCACCAATAGAAACAAACTCACTATTTATAGAATATTTAATCATTTTTATGGGTCAATTGGGCCTTGAACTCGTTCCAAACCTGTAATGCACGTTCGCAACACACACAACCACGCCTAGTAGTTGCTCAGCTGTTGTAGCGCCTAGGTACACATTTTGGAAAAAATCATCATTTTTTCTGGAAATCACTATATGTTGACAATATTTTACGCTTGTATGGTTTAACGTAATCAGGGAGCCCAGCGATTTTAGAGCCCTGAAAAGTAGGACTTTTTAGCTAAAAAGTAGGATGAATTCGCAGAGTTGAGATGCATCAACAAGGAAAATATACTGAAGTCAAACCTAATTCTTAAATAAAATAATAATGTATTTTTGATTACACTTTATTTATTAATAATAATTATTAAATACGACATCTTTTTTTATGATTTTTTTGTATCCCCAACCAATGTGCCCGGATAAGGCCCCAGCTGATAATAATAGAGCAACCATTATTATGTGCTATTCATCTTTATATATAATTCTGTAAGCGTGATTTTTAAGTCAAAATTGTGGGAGTTTAGCAAATGCAGGATGATTTAAGACGGCTCAAATTAAAGGTCTAGGTCTCAGGGACACGGGAAAATAACAGTATTTCCAACAAGTCACCATCCAACGAGAAATAACGTAAAACATCACCCATAAGAAAAGTATAGGGATATAAAAACGTCTGCTTTGTTTACATTAAAACATGTGATTAAGTGTCTTCTTTGTTTATGAACTGACATGTGTTCCTCCTTATATCGTTGTATTTTCCTTGGTAATGTAAAGAGAGAGAAAAATCAGTTGAGACAGAGTATTGGAGCACGATTAGGGGCTTTGGCCCCTTCAAGCCACTAGGTTATGATACAAAAACAAAATGGAAAACTATAGTTATTTTAATAGACTTTTACTGAAAATATTTGTAATTTTTACTTTCTCTATACATAGTGTATGGAGAAAGTATTGTTTTCGTCAATTTTTGAATTCGAGTTATTAGTGGAAACATTTGTTTTGGTGCTCATTGAACCCAAAAAAGTGATTTTTGAGTGATGTCTGTCGGTGCGTGCTTGCCCATGTGCCACGATATCTCAAGGAGTTTTTTTTTAATTTTGTTTGACTTTATAATTTTTAAGGGTTATTAACCCCCAAAACCAGTAAAAACATTAAAAATCAAAATTTCTTAAAAACTGCTAAAGCGGTTTCAACTTAAGTTTAGTGGTTTGTATAGCTTGAAGTTTTTAACAAAATGACACTACCCGCTTTTCTAAAAAAATTGGGGTTCAGAAATTACAAGACTTAAAATGTTTCAAAATTCAGTTTTTTTGATTTTTCATAAAAACCATATATTATAAATCAAATTTACTTATCACCATTTAAAAGACTGAAAAAACTAAATAATTTAGCATTTTTAATTATTTTTCAACGATTACTGGTTGCGGAGAAAACTCAAATTTTCATTTAGCGGTGAACACAGTATGTTGTACAATGTTATTCTAATGGGGAATACAAAAATTACCTTTGCCCTCACATTTACTGATCAATATCTTTCAAACTTGATATGCAGGTCAAGATAGCTTTGACCAACAGAGGATATTTTAAATATGTTACCCTTACCCCTGGGGGGGGGGATGAGGGGACATTTCCCATCGTAAAACCACTGTGTGTAGCAAAGGATTCTGTAGTGCCTCCAAAAAAATTGATTTGGTTAGACATTTCTGAAAACAAGTTATTTAGAAGATCTCAGTACCTCCTACCTTACTTTATATTCTATGGTAATAAATAAAAAATAATTTATTCATTACAGTTGGGCTAAAAGGGAGAAAGTATGTGTCAGTTGTCCTGATACCGTTTAATTTTGCATTCAATAAAAGCAAGCTGGGTTATAAAAACCATAACACTTGGGTTAAATTATTCTGAACATCAAATGGGTGACAATCAAAAGCCATTAATAAATTCTATAAAACTACATTTTAGGCTTTCACAATAGTTCTCAATATTGTTAACCTTTTTATTTTTAGAGAGTTAAATAAATAAATTTTGATGTATCTGAATTTTTCAATATAACTCACCTTTGAAATTCAAACAATTAGTGACTGCACCATATAAATGCCCTATAAGTATTTCAGCGATAGGTGGGTTTACAAAAATCCAGAGTCGTGATACATTTTAAATTATAAAATAATGTTTGAAGGCCTTGCCACGAGTTATGTTCCATTTCAGATAAGATTACTCGACATCTGTGAGGAACCCATACTCTTGCATACCCAACAAGATCAATAAACTTCAGTTAGTGGCACTTGTCAAAAATAATATAGCAAATTAGTTACGCGTAAGTATCATTATGTGATATATTGGTTTAACCGTTGATGAGGGTATTTTACATTCAGTAAGAGTGTTTATAGAATAAGAGGTTTATAGTATGATTTCTTGAAAATGAAGTGTGATGTTTACTTAGCAATCAGCATTAGTCGCAAATCTAGCCTTATCTCACCCCCTCGTATCAGTAATGTCTGATGTTGCATCAACACTATCTCAGCACGAGCGACGTCAATGTGGGTGGTTTAGATTGATTAACATTCACACGCTCAGACGAAGCTGATAATACAAAAATTCCCGAGCTATATTTTCCTACATTTAGTCCTGTTTTAATTTATATAGATTAGTAAACGTCGTTTGCAAAAATAATAAACCATTGTGGTAAAACTATCGATCAACGACACCACGCAAATTAAAAAAATTGTTTTTCAAAAATGTAGGAAATTTGACGCTGATTTTGGAAATGATAGTTTTTCCGCGGAAAAGTCGGGAAAACCCCGGAAAATCGGAAAATTGACAATTAATATGTTTTATTATATTCCTGTCATGTAGGAATTTAAACTGTGCGGGATTTCACCCTGAATACGTACGTGCAATTACTTTTCCGAACACACTTTTTGTCCGCGGAAAAGTGGGGGAAACCCCGGAAAATTGGAAAATATATTCTTTTTTATAAATACTATCATGTGGGTATTCAAAATGTGCGGAATTTCACCCAAAAACGAAGGTGCATTTATTTTCCCGATCAGATAATATCCAATCAAGCTAGGAGCCGATAAACCTCAAGTGCGCAGGAAACGTTGAATAAATTCTGCCATATCGGCAAACACGGGTTATACAACGCTCCGCGGAGTTAGGTTAGGTAAAGTTATGATAAATAACTAATATATCTATCATAACCTAACCTAACTCCTTAGAGCGCTGTATGACGAAAAACGTGCTGCCACATCGGTAAACATGGGGTTTTCAGCGCTGCGCGGAGTTAGGTTACGGCATATTAGTTAGAATGTTAAACTTACCCTAATTATGTGGGTGGAAACACAGTGCAGTGGCCGCTTTAAAAAATCACCGAATATACCACCGGAAACTAGTGCAGAGGCCGCTGTAAAAACCATGGCGTTGGGCCCGCTCAGTTGAATAGGTTGTAACGTTTATTGACAATATCTTGCTTATTAATAGTCCGATTGGGAAATTAATTGCACGTACGAATTAAAGGTGAAACCACGAACATTTTGAATACCGGCATGACAGTATTAAAAGAAACAAATATTATTTTCCTATTTTCCGGGGTTTTCCCGACTTTTCCGCGGAAAAAACTATCATTTCAAAAATCAGCGTCAAATTTCCTACATTTTGGAAAACAAAATTTAAATTTGCGTGGTGCCGTTGATCGATAGTTTAAGATCAACTATGGTTTAAGATCGAGATTCCTGTGACGAGCAAGACAAACTAAACGATGGCGAACCTAGGTTCAAAATGGCTACCATGTTGAAAATGAGTCGTATGGTCGATGAGAAAAAATGTTTGACGTGAGCGCCTTACCAGACGAGATGCAGCACACAGGCACATGAGTCGCCGACCCAAGACCTCACTATACTCACTATAGGAGTATAGTGAGGTCTTGAATATGCCTGACAATCGGCGAAATGTGTCTTAAAACCAAACCAAGACGTCAAACGCTATCTCAAATTTGATGCGAATCTGGCTAATACACACAAATTGGCGTATTTACAACGACAATTCATATAGAGAAACTGTTACTGATCAATAAGTTTCGAGATTGTTATAAAGACAGACACACGATCGATAACAATGTGTTACAATATTGACAAATTTCTACGCTATATGTACATTTATATCAACAAATCCTCTCGGCTCGGTAAGTCAAATCGGTCACGGTAGAACTAGACCTGGTTCTGCTTGATTATTAACAGAATTTCTGATTTGACTAAATCAGATATTCGATCACATAGGTGTAAATTATTGTATCGTAAAAAAAGTTAGTTCAAGTATTAAAATGATTTCTGCCAACCATTAAAACAATTGGACAAGTAACGTATAGGAGGTGTAGGTGTGTTATCTACATCCGCATAACGACTTAACTAACTCCCCTCCTTCATTTCGATCCGTTTATATCATGAAAAGGGTTGAACGACTCCGCCACATGTTCGTGCCTCCACCGACTGCTCCACGGTAAGGGTTCGGCATTCGTATTCGCGTATCTAACACATAACGTTACATTGTTTTAAACTCGAATGCTATTCATCGCTACAACATCAATACTGTACGTGTATTATTGTTAGACCTAACCGTGCCGGTAGTCTTATAAATATACAGCTTTAGTTTAAACAAATTAAATATGACTGTGACGGTGCAAATTTTCGACATCCACCGCATACATTTTAAGCATTAACCCCGAATACTTCCTTGCAACATTACGGAGAACAGAATATCACACTTAAAATATATTTAAAAAATAAGCATGTTTAAGTTTACTACGACTGTGTTAAGTAATGGATATGTTCACGGGTTATGGTGCGTTACGTGGGGGGAGGGAAGGACTTTAAAATGACGGCAAATTTGTTGTTACTTGACATGTGTACGACATTTATCAGCCGTAGATTTAATAGTGATAATTACTTTGAGTTATGGAGCTAAGGTGTTTTCGATTTCTTTTCGTAGATTTAAATAATTGTATTGTGTTTCTAAATTCAAGGGAGTTAAATGTTAGATATCAGGTCATCATGGAATTCCCAGTTTATTGCCCATTTGGAAAAATTCAACCAACAATATACATTGCACAAACCGACTCCAAACTAATACAGTATCAAGCATAAAGGATCTGAACTTTCAAAAAAGCATCGTCTAAAGACTAGTGATTTTTAAAGAATGAAATTTTTCTAAATATTGTCGAGGATATTTTCCTAGGGATTGTACTTCGGCAATTGAACTTGACAATTGGCATTTACACGACTGTTTGCGTAAATCGAATGCATATTTTGTCTATGGGCCTTGATTAATCTTAGGAATAAAAGACAACTACATACTTCAATAAAGCCAAACCAGCTCCTTGTAGGAACTCGAAAAATGACCCCGAGCCTTTAACCATTCGTTCAGCTTCTCTTTTACAAGTTATTGTTACTTTTCAACTTGTATGTGCCGCTCCGGTGACGCTCGTATAATGCGGAACACCACTTCTCGGAAACGGTGTGAAATCGGACTGGACAATGGAACTGTTTCTTTGAAAATGAAACTAAAACGTTAAGAAATACAGTAAAACCAACCGGTGTCGGATTCAGGACAAATGTGTTTTGTAAATCCATAGCCAGTGACAGAAACGATTAATTGGAACTCTTAAATTATATTTTTAAATTGTCATACAATTTATAAAATGCAGTTAAAAAATAATTTTGCTTCTTGCCCTATAGTATAGACCATTAAATAATGTATACCTTCGTAAGGAGAAATTAGTAATTAAATAATGTACACAGAGGTAAAATGCTAGAAACTATTCCCACTAGTCATCTATTTGGTTCTCGTCGTTTAAATTTCACAACGCATTCGTTTAATTTCCATAGCCTAGAGTTATAATTTTAAGTTTCCCAACGCTAAACACAGTTTGAGCAAGCGACAAGCGTGCACAAGACCGGCGAGTCGCGACGACATGACGCTATATTATCTGCATGACATCATGGATCGCCTCCTAGGAACACTAACCATCCACTCTCTCGCTGCCTTCTATTTGACCTCAATTAGCTTTCGCGACTACCAACAATGAATACCCTCGCCTGAATCTCATTGCATAAGCGCCATTTCCAGCCGTAAAACCTCCGCGAGGCAGCGAGAGCGGAGACGCAACAGTGCGAGTGCAGAACTGCTCAACGTTTGTGCAAATTATATTTAGTTAAGTTTTAATACACACTCAGGAACTAACTTAACTACGTTACAACCTAGCATTTACAACCTAGGAGTCTAAATTAGGAGATTTAAAATTCAGCACTCACAGCTGAGGTACTTACAAAAAATCTTTTGGGCGTTAATATTACAAAAAAAGTTGCAAATAGAGAGAAAACAACTGTACAAACATTTAAGCTAGAACAAACTTTATATCAATAATGATGCACTGTTATAATAAGAGGGGCTCCAGTCCTCTGCGTCTACCTGTTTCTCCTATAAGACCAATGTTAACTTTCAAGTCCGTCCCTCCTCAACGGGTTGTCCGAAATTGACAATTTATGGTTCGTTTTAAAGACCAAAAATATATATAGCGATTTCAGTAAGCAGAATTTCGTTATCATTAATAGTTCGCGCATAAAAAATCGTAAACATTGAATATTTTGGAATTTTATTGATCGATTAGTATTTGCGATATCGAAATTCTGCTTACTGAAATCGCTAGGCATATTTTTGCTCTTTGAAATTAGTCATAAATCAACGATATCGAATAACCCATTGAGGAGGGACGGGCTTTGAAAGTAAACATTGGTCTTATGGGCGAAGCAGGTAGAAACGCGAACAGTTTCGTGACTGGAGCGCCCTCTTAAAGATGTTGTATTACAAAAGATGTGTTCGATCTAATACAAAAAGGACCATCACAAAGATCTATTCTGATGAGTAACTGCCCGTGGGAAATATGCAGAGGGAAGATTGAACTCGAGTTATAGAGGTTCCAGTACGTAAAACGACGCACTACTGAGGTTGTTGAAGTCGTGCTATAAAGGTACGGTATTACAAAAAGACGAGCTATAGAGGGTTAGAACTGTGGTCTGAATTAGGTAAAAAGCCGTGCTATTGAGGTTGGTAAAACAATAATAGTCGTACTATAGAGGTACAAAGTGTTATGGTAATCTCTCGGGGATTATAAATATACACGTGTTATCGAGAGGGTCGTGCTAGTCAGTTTCTACTATAACCAAGTCCTTCGTCACTTTTAAGGATTTTGTGCACAGCACATTTCAAAGAATCTGATACTACGTTGTATAGGTACTAATGCATTAGATTTAGGTACAGCCATTACATGAACACAACAATTTAATTTGTTTCATTTAACTGGAAAATGTTAGTTTGACTTTTATGTGACGATAGGCAATGATAGGGTCAATCGACCCTGCACATTAGGAAGGACGACAGAGTGTTAACGGGAGCCCGTGCAGGGTCCTTGCTCCCACGAGTCGTAAATTCCTCAGCAGACACAATGTGAGCCGGCAACAATGCTATTGCCCTGTCCAGATCTGTTTATACAGTGGGCCACGCACAAACAATGGTACAAAATACCGTCCGCCCCGTAAAACTACGGCTCCGACAGGATTATGATGTTACAACCATGCGGTAGTTTGTAGCTCACAGCTTGGGAGAAGTAGCATTGCAGCTATACTTTATGGGACTAAAAAGGTTCGTAGCAACGTGACAAGATCATGAGGTAACGACCATGACTAAAGCATATTAAGAATCAAGCACAATCAACGTTTCCCAAACTAAGGATCGTGGTAAATATTCATTAATTAAATAAAATTATAAAAACAAAACGTATATTTTACATTTATCAGAATTACAAAATTATTCAAATGGCAAGCGCCAATAACATTATACGCGTCAAAAATGTTTTAAGCAACATTCACGGTTGAAAGAAATTTTAGAAACGACATTCTGAGTTGGTGTAGGGTATTTATGTTTTGTTAACTGTTATGTTGGCAGCACTAGGACCGACTTCTTGAACATGCGGTGCAACACCGTTGTAAGTATTGCAAAATTGCAAATGGACAGCCCAACAAGTTATTGGTTATTGGTTAGTGGTCTAGAAAAGTTTTTCAGAAATATAGGAAAGCAGGGAAACTACAATTGGGATCCAGAGATGAACCAAAACCTGGAAAACTTCATCCTTGTGAGGCGAGTGCAACCAATGAATACAGAGTCTTATTAGACTTTGTATTCATTGGTGCAACACAGTTTTAAGAACATTTTACCATCCAGGTAAAACTACTGGAGAGATCGCCAAGTGAGCTAAAAACGGTCCGCGTAGGTCTGTGCGGAACAGAAATGGTGGGCCACTGTGTGCTCAGAGCTGTTTCTGGCGTTGAACGCGCTGTCGTTTACACGCTCCTGGACTTCACTGCCATGTTTGAATTGTAATGAAATTTATATATCCTTTGTGTACGTGAACTACGGAATCCGAAAGTATAAATATTGTTTTACTTTACCGTTTTTTAATATTTTTAATAATTAAAAACTGTTACGTGTTATTAAAGAGGGACATGAAAAAGTTACTCAGCGAGGAAGTTTTTTATTTTTAGGTTAGAAACAAACTTTCAGCGGGAAAGTTGTAGATAATTAGTTTCTATAGAACTTTTATTTCAAACATTTTTCGGTAAAGTTGTTGGTTTGCCTACAATTCGTTTGGAAAGATGCTGAAACCTTTCGCCGCGCCGCGCCGCGCTGTTAAATTCAACTCAGTGATGCTGTGTTACAACATGGCCTAGTTTTTTGATAAAATACATAGTTATACGACTTTTCTTTTAGTCGTATTTTGCTAAGTAATCTTACAACATTCTACAATTCAACTGTAATGTGTAATGTAACAGTTAATCAGTAAATAAAAATGAATTTTGAGAAAAATCATTTCATTTAATCCTATGCCTTCCAAAATACTCTTAAAACTGACTAATGCTAAGGATACATTTATACTATCCCATTATTATTATACTGTACTTGCATCGTCTCTTAAATAAATCATAATCAATTGTTATCATACACTGAAGATAATTTTTTGTTATTCAATAGCGAAATGTTGTATTAATGCAACATTATGTAATCGTTCTTAATACTATACGTGGACGGGTGAACGAACCATGTTGGTAATTAATGTTTATTAAGAATACATTTGCTATTAAAAAGTATTTGTCTTGGTATTCATTCATCAACAAAATTTTATGATATAGGCCAATTAACTTTCATACAATCTACAACTTTTGGCGAACGTCGAAGTTTATATGCTAAAATTCAAAGTTTCACTAGTCCAAAGAACGATATTACTGCTCATAAAAAATTCATTCCAGTACCAAAAACTTCAAAACATCATTATTGAACAACACCTAAAACCTAGTGGATCGCATATAAATTTACATGACTGGAAATATGAAAGAATCAGCCATCAAGGAGATTATTTTACAAAACTCCCAACTTTCTGTTATTTTTACGCAACTAACCCTGGTGGAATATATTTACTTTCGGTATTAAAAATTCGAGAAACTATTCAGGAATACGGATCAGAAGGTCATTCAACCATAAAAAATGTTCCCTGGCTGCAAATTCGATTCAAGTGAGCGCGCGTCGTGTTTTTCCCTATATCCCCCATGCTAAGCGCTGCCGCGGTAGCCCACCATTTGCGGCGCGACCTCGAACGCGGCCGGACCGAAATTTGGTTCGCTTCACCACGGGCGCGAGCGGTCCAGTAGTTTTAAGTCTTTGCATTTTACACACACGATTGTCATACATGTTAACTGTCGTGTATTCAAAGTTTCTGTTATCGTTTCCCACAGGCTAATCGTTTTCAAAAAATACGTGTTTCCAGTGACATCGAAATACTCTGTAACCTATCAACTACTTCCGGTTTTAGTACACTTACCCCGCTATCCATGCCCCAGTGGGGCGGAGTCCCCGGTTGCCCAATAACGTCATACGGTCTCCCTCTCGCACTATTTTGTTTTGCTTTCACCAACAATAAGTTTCTCACTGAAATTCTCTGCAGTTCATTCATAATTGTTCACTGATTTTATTATATCGAAATGTTTGTTCCAATCTATTTTGAACTGATACATTTGGAAGAGAATGTGTTAAGTAAACCTATAGACCCTAATGATAATTAACAGGCAACATCTAAGATACTTCTACAAAAGGTTCATTATACATATAATAAGGTTACGAGATTTAATTTTGAACAACGAGTGAACCCGAGAAAGGAGCCCCCCTCTACGTCGGCACTGCTGGCACCAGGCAGTCTGAGACAAGCGAACACAGTGCTACCAACTACCAACACACGGCCCGGCACTGGCCACTGCTAGGTTGGCGACACTGCCCACTACACACACACTACTGACACGTGTCACTGGACAATTCCACAATTGTCATCTTCCAAACTGAAAACCTAGCAACAAATTATAAATAACGGCTGGTATGTATAAACATATTTTACACATGGATGCTCGAAGTTGGAATAATTTTAGCGAATTTCCCCTATAGGGAAGAAGCTATTACCGTAGGTCTCATGGTAATAATTAAGCCCGAGACCATGATAACTTTTTGTTTTGTGGTTCCCAGATGCCAAAAAGACCATTATTTCAAATTTATATATATGTGTATACATATATATATATATATATATATATATATATACAAAGTATATGAGTATATATACATATATATGAATTTGAACGAATGGTGTTTTTGGCATCTGGGGGCCTCAAAACGAAAAGTTATCATGGTCCCGGGCCTAGGTCTTACCATGCCATCTACGGTAATAGCTTCTTCCCTCTAGGGGAAATTCGCTTAGTAATGAAGATTGTCCGTGTGATTTCATCCCTTCTTTAAAAGTAAGTTACGAAGTTGGTATTTTTGTATATCTACGCCAGAGGGATTTTGTTATAGTATATTACGTTACTAACCCGGTAAGTGGTGTTTTACCGTGCGAGCACGACAGTTCCCGCGCGAGGCGTAGCCGAGTGTGGGATTTTCGTGCGAGCACGGTAAAGTTTACCGGGCGAGTAACGTACGATACTTCACATCATACTACACAGGAAAATTAGTACATTTTAAACTCACAACACAATTTATTTAGGACACAATATTATAAATTTTAGGACAATATTATAAATTATAATATTTTTATATTTCTGAAAATAAAATAGGCCTGCCTTCAGATGCCCTTAACAATTACAAAATTGATTACTAATTATATCAGGTATATCAGGTTCATTGTATTCCTCACTGAAATGCATTTTCAAAAGTTTCCTTTTTAGTATCAAATAGAATGGTTTGTTCTCTCAAAATGTGTTTACTATTCAACACTCGTAATTACTCATGTGGTTTAACGTTGTATTGTTGCAATCAGCTGTTTATTTCATCAGCTAACTAAGTGCACGGTAAAAAGCTTTTACCGTGCAGTGCACGGTAAAGTAATTTTCCGTGTGTAGGCACGGCAAAGGGCAACTTTCCAGCCTATCGATACGGATGGAAAAGTACCTGTTTCTGTGTAGTATGATGTAAAGGATATTACTGCACGCTTTTAGGAATAGCGGTCCAAACCTATACAGTATTGAACAAATCCCAGGAATCGAACCCGAGACCCTTTAAACCGAAGTCCAAGACGGTAACCGAGAAGTCCATAATCAATTTATCAAATTCAAGATTAAAATTAATTTGTTAAGTAAATTCAACAAATTGTTGCGATTAACAGGGAAATTGTGTTTAAAACTTCTCTATCTAAGCTACAGAGTAAATACCCGATAACAGAGTAAAGTAAAAACTCTACATTTCCTTGGTGTCCAGACCAAGGAACCTGTCGTGAAATGTCGGGACAAGTTTGATGTAAAGTATCTTTTGAGGGATTTTCCCCTTTACTTGTTATCTTGCTGTGAGGTGACTGACATCAGCCATTGAGTATTCTCTATAGCCAATGCGTCAGCTCACGAACCTCAACACCCAATGTCAACTGTGCGATGTACCCGTCCATTCTTGTTCATTTAGGCTTCCTTCCAGATGGAAATCGTAAACAATCAGTACTAAACAATATACATTTACGTAGTCTGTCTCACAACGACTAGACTGAGCATTAAAGAGGGTTTGGTTGTTTGCAGTGTAGTAACAAAGCTGTTAGTATCATTTTATGTTTTGTTGGCATTTATATTTCCTGCTTCGCGATTCTATCATCTGTATGAATGATTTACAAAACCAGTTGTGAATGGAGTTAGTTATTTATAATTTAATTCGATGGTCAGATACTCGGAATAATTTGCATTTCCATTTTAAGTTTAAGACTCTCGCTTTAACCTTTTCAAAGTAGCCGTGTGTTACTTATAAAACGACGACTGATGGTAAAAGCTTAAAAGCTGTTGTTAAATACATGCAAATACCGCTAAAAAAATATTCAAGCCTATATAATAGATAATTTGAGCGGTTGATCTAAATTTTGGAATAATCGAAAACTTGTTATTTAGACTAAATCAAAGCGTTTGGGACAAATATGTGTAAGAGTGTATTGTTGCATGTATAACATTTATAAAATATTTAGGTAATTTAAATAATATAATTTTACCTATAGCATTTTTATTTTTTTAAGTGTAATCTAAATAAATTCAGAAATATGACTTGTAAATTATTTATACACGAAAAACACCAAAGGCTCTCACGGTTATATTTGAGCGGAAATTATACCGCCTTAAAATATTAAACCACACGATTGAAGTTTTGATTATTTAAAATAAAATTGTAAAATATCTCCACTGATATCTCGTGAAATTCACGAGACACGTTGTATTCGTGTACAAAAACACCTTTACTACCAGGCTGCATCGGATAGCTATTCAGATTATAAAGGTCTTATAACTTAAAGTATAATCACTAAAATGTTTGATACGGGTTTTGATTATACACAACCCGTTTTAGAATGGTCAAGATAATTTTGCTTCAAGTATAAAAACAAAATAAATAATGCGGTCGTTTTTATGTTTTTTTCTAAATAATTAAAAAACCTAGTCATTCAGAAATAATTTTACCATTCGATATTATTATGTTTAGTACCTCCTGCGCTCAATTAAGAATGTTCAAAGTGTGAACCTGTATTGATTTATATTATAAACTACTATACATTTTTATTTTATAACTAATCTAACACCAATCACTAACACTAAACAATAACACTAATCATACTCCGATTGTAATGTAACAGTGTATCCGCGTATCAAGGGTACAAGTTAGACAGCGTATCTCTGTGGGGAGAACGACCGCGGTCCGAAGATACGGCCTTGCACACACCCCACGCCAGGGGTGGGAACAAAGGGCACATGCAAAACCAGTTTCCACCCTACTTTAAGTGTTTAATCCCCACAAGGATGCCTAAAATCTAATTTTCGATACAGGATTTATTACCTTTCTCTGTGAGAGTCGTTGTGTCATGTGTTTATTGTTTAATTCCCCGTGCAATCACCTTCGTACAAAATGTTTGGGGGGAGGGGGTATATATTTAGTAGGTTATAGTAAATTAATTGGTTAGTTGTATATAATATTTTTTACACTAAATCTTATCTGTGTGTCACTTGTAAAAATCTTAAATTCAATGTTTGACTTTTAAAACTTTAATGGAATACTAAAGTAGATTTATTTTTATATAAAAACATTAATTCACTAAGTACCTTTATTACACGAGCATATGTTGTTTTTATCCTCTGAGGAGACGTATAAAAACATACGTAGTTAAACTTTGAATTTAATTAATACTAAAGTAGCTTTCTTCTTATACATGAACATTCGTTCTCTAAGTAAATTAATACACGTTATGGTTTGTATATTATTAATCACCATACAATATATGCATGAAATATATTCTTACAATATATTACGATCCCATTAGATGCATGGTGCCACTTTTGTACGTTGATGTCCACCTAGGCACCTTAAACATATTTCTAGGCAGTACTTTAGTAAACTCAACATCAGTTTGGCGACGAAGTATTCGCAAAAATATATTTTCTAATCCTGTTCTAATCGCAAAATGCTAAATGAAGAAAATTTATATCGCTACGGTGAAATTTAAGACAGTTGTTTCTTCGGAATATCACTCTAAAATCGTTTGTTCGATGATGTGATCGCTATCGTTTAACCTAAAGGCATTCCTCAAGCCTTTGCAATCCATACTTGATTACCACTTCCTCACTTTAGGAATTTATACCGTGGTAGCGCTTATTGTTTAATAGACAGATTTGTAACACCACTTTAAATTGGTGGGCAAGGGGAAATTGGAGTTCAACAATTTTTTAGGCTTAGTACTAGAGGACTCCGTATGTCAATTTTGTTAGCGAATTTCCTATGGAAAAGTGAACTATTAGCATGACCCGCACAGTGAGACTTAAGCCCAGGACCACCTTACCCCCTTTTTTGGGGATTTTAAGTTTTCAAATTTTTAGTTTTTGGGTCCAAAAAGGGTCAGAAAAGCCCCGAATGTACACTTATAGCACATTTAAGTGTTGTACGTTAAAATCCAAAGATTTTAAGCCCTCCCTTATCATTCTAGCACAAGTACTTACCGAGTTATTAAAGAAAATGTTAACTGTCAAAATTGGGGATTTTACACTGGAAAAGTCTGTTTTTCATATCTTAATATCGTTTTACCACCCCCAATACCCCTATACCAACTTGTTATCCCGAGTATACCCCCTTCTAACTTTATAATGTACAACATTGGCATCCTATTTGTGAATTTAAATTAAACCGGGAGCATCAGAACAGCCAAAAAATAACATTTTTCAATTTTCCAAAAAAATTATCCAGTGTTAGTTTAAACCCTTTATTTGATCTTTTTAAGGTTTTAATGTGGAAATTCAATTCCCTCACGTCAGCGTGTTGCGTGCGATCTCGTTTTCTATTGACGGTCAGTGTTTGTACAAGGACATATATGATAAATACTAATACCTCGTCGCAGCAAACCTGCGTACTAAGCGAATTTCCAATGTCGTAATAACACATAAAGCCGCATACCAAGTTTCATAAAAATATATTCACAAATAAGCGATTATACAATTTTAATTATTCTCCATTAGAATAACATTGAGGATGAGTACGCAGCAACAAGGATCACAAAATAATGGGTTTTTATGCAAATATCAATAGAACTCGTCTAAGTAAAGTCTCATACCAAGTTTCATTCATATGCATTTCTAAATAAGCAATATATAACATTTTAATTATTCTCCATAAGAATAACATGGGGACCGAGTACCTAGGTTTGCTGCTACGGGAACCATACGTGAAAATGTTGTTTTTTGTGCAAACAACAACAAACTACAACCACATGAAGCCATATACCAAGTTTCGTCAGTTTATATATTCATAAATAAGCGAGGTACAGAATTTTTATTTTTCTCCATAAGAATAGCATTAGACAACGTACTGTGTTTAGCACTTGCAATATCTCAGTAACCAATTGACGTGATCAATGATCAAAATACCAAATTGTTTGGTTTTTTAAGCTGATGAATTCAATGACGTGAATTAACATTTGATTTAAATCAAAATTACTCGTGAAAACCTCAAAAAACCCATTTTTGGGGTACAAACCCCCCCCCCAACCCCTCTTTGGATGTTGCGATTCGTCTGGTTTTCGAAATCGTTCATATAAATGGTACTTTACACATTCATACCAAATTTCATATATATTTATATATATATGTCTCCGAAGGCACGATAACGTTCGTAAAGATGGTCCGATCTTGATGAAATTTGGTATAAAGGCAAGGCAGCATCTATTTTCATGACTTCGAGAACCAGACAGGTTGCATACAAAACTCATTTGTTGTGGTCCCCGTGGCATCAAACCTGCGTACTCAGCAGCTATATTGTTATTCTTATCTATATAAATAAAATTAGAGTTTTGTCTGATCATTGCTTGGAATTATGAAATGTTTGCATATTTTTACGTTTCATACTATAGGAAAGCAGAAACGCGTCTTATCTCAATTTCTGTCTGTCTGTTTGTCTATCGGTGACGCTCAAGGACGGGATTTTGTTCGCTTTTCACGGGAAAACGGGTGCACTGACATTGATGAAACTTTGTACATGCTTGAGAAGGTTTTAGGCCACTTTAAACCGGCAAACGTATTTTGGAAAGATAATGGCGGCCGCTCAAAAACGTGACTTTTGTGCGATTTTGGACACGTTTTGTTCGCTTTTCACAGGGAAACGGGTTCACTGATTTCGATGAAACTTTTTTTCTATGTTCTATATGTGCGTTAGAAGGTTAATTGGATTTTTTGAAATCACCTTAGGACTCTGCCCTACGGGGTTTTAAAGATCCTATGTTATTCTTATGGACAAAGTATTTATTTAAATTGAACCAGATGATGACTTAATAAGTTATATCTATAACTTTAAATATTGTAAACTATCTATAACTTTAAATATTGTAAACAGCTGTTTATCATTATGGAAATAAAAAACTTACTTGAATGGCAACTCTCATAATGGAAATCAAAAAACTACTTGAATGGCAACTCAAACTCTTTTTCCGATAGGCGAGAGTAGAGGGTATTGGGGAACTCTGCGCCCCCCTTCCCCGATTTTAATGACCCCCCCGATTTTATGTGTTTGCCCCCCGATTTTATATTTTTGCCCCCTCCCGATTTTTATTTTTGCCCGCCCATTTTATATTTTGCTCGCCCCCTCATTTTATATTTTGCTCCCCCCCGATTTTATATTTTGCCCCCTCTCCCCCCCCCCACGATATTTTTTATTTTTTTAAATTTTAAACACCACGTGTCAGCATTACAGTTTCAGGAATTCTTGCCGACCTGAGCACACGTGTCCTCCACCACATTCTCCCACCACCACTCCATCAACATTCTACCATAACAGCTTATATTTAAACATACTTGAAAGGCATAAATATATGTTCATTATGGAAATAAAAAACCTACTTGAATGACAACTCTCATAATTTTACATAAAACAAATATAATGCCTCTTCTGCGGCAGCAACGCGCCGGGTACTAGGTAGACCTTTATATAGTTATTTCTAAAAGCGAATCCAAAGTGTTACGTGTACTGATTTGGAGTCGCAAAAACCACACGCCGTTCACTACCCGACATAGTTCCTCGACTTAGCAACAGTACCCGAACTATATGCCAGTATATTTCGTTAACTTTGATTTAATTGGACATTAAACGTGTAAAATGTAATTTTAATATTGTAAACTTATGTGGATTGTTATTTTCTTTAGTTAATCTACTATTTATATACAACCCGCACAAAGGACGGGCACACAGCTAGTGGAGGATAATAAACATGTGATATCTTGCTTGTTTATGAACATAAATTGATAAAACTTGGTATGTTGCTTCATCTGGAGGTGATTCATTGGTATTTGCATAAAAAACAGATTTTGTGGTCCTTGATGCAGCAAACCTGCATACTTAGTCCTAATGATTTTCTTATGGGGAATATATAAAATGTCATATCTCGCTTATTTATTAATATGCTTTGATTAAAGTTGGTAAGTGGCTTCACGACTTAGTGAAGTGTCATTTGAGGTTTGCTGCAACGGGGGTATTTCCCTTTGAACTTAATGAACTTAAGTCCATCAATCACTTTTTGATTCCTTACAGGTCCAAAAACTCACAAAAATAGCTAAAAAGCCCCAAATTGGAAGCACTGGTATAACTAGTGGGAGAGGTTCTCATAATATCAAGTGGACACAACACAGCGAGTACCTGGGGATCTGCCAACGGTTATTTATGGCCAAATATAACATTTTCTACAAATAGCATCCTGCATTAGGAAACCGGGCCCGGGCCAATCTGACACATTTCTGCCCCGATCGTCCAAAACCCCCCTAATCTCCATAAGACTCGACGGGGGCCTGCCCACACGAGCAGTTACAGTGGCGTAGGTACGGGGGGGGGGATCAGGGGGATGTATCCCCCCCTTGAAACATGGAAAAATAAAAATTTATATCCTCCTGAAATCAAGCGTATGCCTTTTGATTAAAAAGAAATGCTGTTACTGAAAAACAAAAAATATATGTGCAATATCTTCAAAATATCTTATTTATATATTACAAATATTGTTCGCGTACAATAGTAGCAAATGAACTGCACCGGAACACGGCACGGTATTTGCGCATTGCGTATTTGGGACGGTAGTCACCGAACAGTCTACCCTCACCCCTTAGCAGCCAGTTCGTCAACTAGCGCACCTGACCTTGACCTTGACGTCTAGACGGTCTTAGTGATGTGCTTAACTTACGGTTGCCATATTAGATTTGTAATTTAATTAACTACAGGGAGCCATAAATCTTCATACTGATTTTCAACGGTCTATAACCGCAAATACATGTAAAAGTCAACGATATTTCCCGACGAAATAAAGCCAAAGAGTAAAAAATAATAGAGGTTGGAGTGAACAGGGAAGTAAGGGTTTAGCTTATTTGACAATCGTTGCATTACGATGAAGTTGCAAACGTAAATACATTTTCGTTCACAGATAGGATTTCAACACAAAATTTGCGTTATTCAACGCATTTTTTTCGGGAACAATTTCAAAAAGGGGATATTTTTAATTTTTCAAGGAAATTCCCCTGGGCTATATTTTTATTTTAAAGCTCCGGTAATCTCTTGGGAATAATTCAAAGATTACTTTCCAGCTTTCCAGTAATGATTGCAACTGATACAATTACAATTACTTTTTAGTCCTGTTACAAATACTGATTACTTTGTATCAATGGTTTATGTCTTGGATGTGTAGGCCTATATCAATAGTTAAGAATGTAAGGGACACGTCAATGATGCCTTCAATTTTGTATACCGGTATCCGCGCTAGTCACGAACACAGTTTTTGTTTTGTATTCCCTAATGAGATATCCCCCCCTTGACAAAGGTCTATCTACGCCACTGAGCAGTTACGACTGTCTGAGGTCTGCGGTAGTGCAAGTGGAAGTGGGATAAATCCGCACTACAATGCGTCGTTGTACAGCGATGGGGCCAGAAAATGTATACAAAAATAAATATTACTTGTTTATAGGAGAGAATGAGAATTTTGATAAAAGAGAACTACGTTTATGCACGCATAATTTTTATGCCATCAAATAGGGAACGTTAATATCTGCTACTAACCTATACGTTGTATACAGAACAAGCGAAATGCTAATTTAACAGGGACTATTAGGCGTTTTCCAAATGGCCATGCTGGTCTGTGTATTTCTATGTGCGCGAATAGTAGACTTTTATCGTGTCAACGATTTAAAATATGGTATGAATATTTAGATGCATTTTCAGGATTAATTTAAAATATGTAGAGATAATATGGATAGGCATTACCTTAAAACGCACGTTAAAATGAGAATTTTGAACGAACATTGATATTTATAGGAGCATAATTCCTTGTGTCTTGCTTTAAATTTGTAGTTTTTACAGACGGACAAACGCCTAATCGTTAACGTAACTAACGTTACAAGTTTGAAGCGCAAACATTTTCCCTCCAGCAAATATGACGAGGGGTCCGTAGACCATAAATACTGTACTTTGCGAGTCAAGCGGTGAATACGACGGATATAAGAAGGTGTAATCGTTTGCGCAAGTATTTGGTGGTCGATAGCAAGAAAGAGATAACTTGTTATCCATCCGCTAACATTTAAAAATGAAAAGGAATCTTGGTGGAATTTTCTCGAATCAAAAACAAATTGTATAGCTTAGGAGAAACCCTTATGTAATTTTCGTAAATGTCAAGTAGAAAATCTGACATCAATCGCGCTATGGCCATTTCAGATGTATTGGTATGCGAACTTTATAAAACCGCGTTTCCACTCTTGCAATGAGCTTTTAACTACCTCCGAACAAAATTTTGCCTATCTTCCCACACTTTTGGAACATTTTCAAATCGCTTAACTAACCATAAAAAGCCAGTTTTAGGAAAAAAACACAAATTAAGTACAATGACCACTTTAATTAATTGATAATAAACCCATTCTAAGGTTTATTATCATGTTACAGTTAATAGTTTTTACTGTTAACTGATGTAAGAAATAAGTTAAGCATAGGATAAATCTACGCAACGATATAATAAACGATGCTTCAATCGTTCACAACCGACAAGATCAGCTGAGCTGCCATCGGACATCTGACGCAAAAGTCAATATTATTGAAATGGAATATTAGTAAAAAAGGCTTTTTTTGTTGAATGGTGCTGGGAATTTATTTTTATATTTGAATATGATGATGAACTGCTTTACTTTACCCATATTTTAATCACCGGTGTAACTACCAGTTCACCGGCGATTCAAATTTGAATCTGTTTCCCTTTAATTTCCCTCAAATTCTTTATCCCTTTAACTTTTATTCTGAAGACTAGTTTTCCCTCAAAAGGGGAGATTTCCCTCGAAATGGAAACACTGAACACCTGTCTCGTGTCACTGTCAGGTCTCACTGTACTCGGCGAGATCCGGCGGGAAAAGTAAAGGGATAGCCTACATCGGATTCTCCTTCACCGCTCTCCGCGCTTCGTCCCAACTGGCATACTAACTGCACATGCATAGTGAGTGTAACTGACCAATGGTCAATAAACCAGCTGGTCGTGGTCGTTTATATCCTCCTTAACGACTGGTCAGTTTATCTCTCTCTATATCCCGACTCCGGTAACACGTAATTCTTGGTAGAATAATAGCTCGTAATATTTAGGACGTTAAAACTGTGACGTATCATTGTGTCCAAAAGTAAAATTATCTTCATTGTGTCCAAAACTTCTGTGCATTCTGTCCAAAACCAAATAATTATTATAAAATATGCTGTTCATTGTGTCAAAGAGACGCTTGGTCGTTGTGTCCAAAAGTAAAGTAAAAACAAAAACATAGTTAGTTTATATAATTTGGAGCGAATGAACTTGGACAGCCGATGTTGTATTCTTATATGTTTAAATAATATCTGGGCATTCTATCCAGAACATTTAAACTATTCATTCTGTCCAAGTTCGTTCTGTACAAATTATACTAGGTGTACGCTCATTCCTCCCGTAAGAGGATAAAGAAGACTGAATTTTTAAAGATATATTTGAAAATACATGTTACGTATTTAGCTTTGTTAACTTACACCTTGTTTAGCCAAACACTTTTACAATAAGTCAACACATATCTAGACCACATGCAACATACCTAAATAATTATAATTTCTTTATATTCTAATCTGACAGAGAAAGATTACAAATGTGTGAGTGTACGAGTACAAAAATACTAATGATTTCAACAGCCTACTTGTATTTAAAAATACTTAGAGAAAATTTGAATTGATATATTATAAAACTGAGGAGCCTTGCAAAGGTCCGCAAGCATACGTTAACGTGTCTACTAAAATATTTTACAGATTTAAGAGATAAGAGACAACCGACAAAATTTGAAGTACCAGCTATCATACTAATCATTCTAATATTATAAAGCTGAAAGTTTGTGAGTTTGTTTGTTTGTTTATTAGTTTGTGGCTCAATCACGCTCTAACTACTAAACCGATTGAGCTGATTTGGTATAGGAAGATTGCTAATGCCTAAAGTAACATATAGGCCTATTCACGATTTAAAATTCCTTTATGGTTTAGCCCCATTGGCTACTAAACTTCCCATGTTAATCTTATGGGCATTAACATTTACTGGATCAGATTATAACTAAAACAGGTGTTCTGCATTTTATATTTTGAGTTCATTAATATGTTTATAATTTGGTTTAAATTTTGTTGCACCTTTAACCAAGAAAGTACCTGTATCACAATAATGCCGGGGAAACGTAAATTAAACGTCAATGTTTTCTGTTCTGTCTTTACTTTTGGATACAACGACCAAGCATCTCTTTTGGACACAATGAATAGCATATTTTATAATCATTACGACAGATCTGCAGGGACTACTCTCCGTCAACTGTTTTCATTGATATAATAATGTTGTATTATGTAACTTATGGACAAGTTATACAGGCTTACTCCACAATATAACATTCATTATACAAATATAAACATTGTTATACATTGTTAAACATTGTTATTAAAATATTAATAACAACAATGCAACAGGTTTAGAATGCTAAATATACGCTAATAACTGTTCTCTTACCGATTGTTTACTAACTGACTATCTAATGTTATCTAATTGTATGCCAATGTTAGTGACACAGTATTAAAACTGTATCCCCTTAATTATGATAGGGGGTTCGTGTTACGAAAAGTGTCACAATTCCCCAACTTCTCTTACAATTGCAATGTTTACTGCTTACATTCGTTTCTCCCTCATTAACGAGTAATTTTAAATAAAATAAAAAATACGGAGAGAACGCTGTGAATAAAATGCATTTAATATTCTACTACAGTATCACAATTACAAATCTCGAAGTAATTCCAAAATATTACAATTTGACAAACTTGGATAGGGTGTTTGTTCGGTATAAAAAGAAATGGCGCAATAGACTCTCACTCTGAAATTTTAGCTTTTTAAAATAAGCCACAGAAAATCAACTTCCAATCGGAAGTGACATTAGTTTGACATTAACATAGGTGTTTTTGTGAAGAGCGGGGGGAAAGAGCTGGTGATTTCTCGTGACTGGATGTGATCGTCTCAAACATCGAACAATGAAGAAAATATATGTTCCCACGTGATTAAAATTGCTGACGGAAAACGCATGCTAAGCCTGCCAACTCTTAGATCATGTCTTAAATGAAATTGTACACCAGTGTAAAATCGCTTAGTGAATTGACAAGGAATTAGAGAAAAAAACATGACGAGAAATAAGAAGCACAACGCTTCGTCTCGGCTGTGCATAAACCTGGCTATAAAGACGCCATAAACTCCAGTAAATACATAAAGTCAGTTTACAATAAACCCCAGGAGGGGATCCAAACGTCCTCACAAACCCACGATAAACGGTCGAGACTGCTGCGATCACAACTCTCTTCAGTCTGGTAAAAACTAATTTCTTGATTAGCACGATAAGTGTTACAATTAAACAGGATAAAATCAACTGCGTCTCAAAGTACTACACAAGAGATTTACACTTATAGTTTACTTACATAAAAGACGGTAAATACGACCAAAAGATGGTGCAAGGCAATCGATTTCAACCTGTCTCTAATTGGGCCTGATAATAATCGGTGTAACAGGTGGAAATCGATCGCCTTGTACCATATTTTGTGTATATTTACCGTCTTGTATGTAAGTACAGTATAAGTCTAAATTTTAGTGTTGTGAAACGTTTTCATCCTGTTGTAAAAACTGGCAACACCGACCGAATTTATATTAGAGATAATGCGTTTACAGTACAATCTGACTGAAACCATCATATCGATTGCCAGCACACCCACCACGTGTAATAAAGAATGTAGTTTATTTAACAAGTGACACTATTGTGGTAAAAGATTACTTCTTAGTTTGTTTTCCTTTTTGTACTTGCTTTTCTGTACAGTAACACTTCTGATTCGACTCACGTACGTCTGTGCTTACTGAACCGATTGATCTTCTTTCCACAAATTCACGTATCGTTTCAGGCTTGTAGACAGCTGCACATTGAGCCCTTCATCGACCGAAGACTTCTGATTCACTCTCCTAGCTCATTCATCCCCGTTAACCTTCTATTTAGTCAAATCACAATCTGTTTCCTTCACAAAGTGGTTGTCATTATTTAACAAACGGTTGTAAAATCATATCGGAGATATTGTTCCCCAGCTCACGAACACGCACCGTGGACTTCCCTTGGACATTTTTGAAAGATTATTCTTAACTCATGTTAAAATCTGGAACAAGGCGCTTATAAACATCATGAGAGTAACCGACAACACAGTGTGCAGTTTGCATTTCTCAGTCTGTTATGAATGAGTTACGACATACAAGACAGCGTGGGCCTAAGGCCACCGGGTCAGCCCACGTGCCTCACATCGTTTGCATACATCGAGCAAACGGAACTAAGAGAAACACAGCTATGGGGATGTGCCACAACAGAACCCCTTGATTTTTCAACCTGAAGAAAATTGTTACCTACTAAATATCGACACTAACTTTCTTGATTCTTTCAGTGGATTTTTTCAATGTTTGTCGTCCCAACGAAACACATTTGAAACACACCGAGAAAGGCACATCCATCCACATTTAGTCCTTAATTGGAACTAAAACTGTTTAGTGGAGATGGGAGTAGTGCAGTAGCGCAGAGTCCATCTTGACTACTGATGGGATATAACAAACTCACATAGCCCAACGCAAACTGGCCAATAAGCGTTGAACCAGCTGGTCGGGGGTGTTCTTCACTTATTGTTGATAGGAACTATGCTTCCATATACACTGATCCAATAGGTATATGAAAATGGGGCTTTAGGTTGACTTTCTAATAATAACGGGGATTAACCAAATCATTGGGCTACCTTACTCTGATAAATGCCACAACTTTCGTAACAAACTCCTCGCATTTACCCAATTGTTAATCCGGGTTTCTTTGTAGAGAGCACCCTAAACATACTAGGTGTTTTAGTGTAAATAATAAAAAAATATATAAGTATAGTTTTTTTTCTTTACTCAAAATATGTAGTATTTTATCTACAAATTAAATTTGTATTTGATACTGTTTAAGTTAAATTCAGGGCATTTTAAAATTCTGATTTTCTACAAACGCTTTAAATTAACTATTTAGAATCAGCCGTTTTAACTGTTACTTTGCGGTAGTGCTTCAACCAGTTATTTGTGTATGTTGTGTAGAAGTTAATGTGTACATTATGCCCACCTTAGATTATAGAGAAATAGTTCCATAGCGTTTCGGGATGTGTGACCTTGAGTTGTTTACACCTATATTAGAATTTTATTTCTGTTGCTAAATTACTAGTCAGCATAGACGTTTATTTCAGTAACTCTACGGGATAGTCCGCTTGATGTTTGAATTTCAAGAACATTATATAGCTACAAACCTAAATACGTTTTTAAGACTCACCAAATGTAGATAGTTTAAGTTTCTTACCTGCAAAACAAAACAGAAACAATTAGGTTAACGTAAAAATTGTATGCCCATTCAAACTTTTAATTCGAGAAAAAATCAAAACAATACGATACAAGTAAATCAATCAAAACTACAACATAGAAACCACTGTACTATTTGATTAACAAAAGAGTTCTCAGTTTCGCCTCGGTTTCAACAAGAATTTTCAAGGAAGCTTTGAGGATGTCATATTTTTTCATCTTATTTACACAATATTGCAACTACGTCTCTACCCACACGTCAAATGTAACGACACATACGATTTACGAGCTGATTCTGAGATATTTATACTCAAAAATGTGTACAATCGAATAACTAATATATAGAGCAAACAAAGGTTCATTCTTCGGTTGAAGTTGTAAGCTGTAGACAGAGTATACCTCGAATACGGTCGTCGGGCTACAGCGGCACCCAGAGAACTCGACCAGGAAAATCCGTATAACTTGTACAATACAAATCCAAATGATGACTAGATACATCATAAAACTTTCATTGGCTGTACAAAGTATTCATGTTACAACTTGTTCATTTTATGCAGAACTGACGGAAACTTCAGGAAAGGCTCGTGCATGGGCATGGATTCAAATTTCCGGAGTATCAATATAATGTGCTTTATTCACGCAAGTTTTTTTAAGCGCCTACTTAGTTTGAAAAAATCGCATTAAATCACAGACATACTTAAAATTATCGGATAAGTTCCGTAGTCCTGCCTCGTATCAAGATATCAAGCGTGTCGTTTGACATTTTATGTTCTTCATAGTAAAGTAATCGTTGACTTCCCAACTCGAAGTTTCCGTCAACCGACCTTCCGTTTAATAGAACCTAAATCTCGTAGTACGCATCAGAGATTTTACGGGAAGTGAATCTTTCTTTTCCAAATACAGATAGATGTCATCACGGGTTTGCTCAAGCAGGCCAGCAAGCAAGGCCGAACGACAAAGATCGGAAAGGAATGTACTGCAATCGTCCTTCACATATTATGCTATATACAGTATGCCGTCTTGCCGCAACGAGTGCATTCGACACACTGAATCTACATTCCCGGTCGAGCTCCTGGCGTTGCCCTTTACAGCGCTGAGGACTATGTGTAAGACACTCGTACCATTGACCCTAGCAGTGGCCAATGTTACAAGTGGGGAATGGGCAACCCATTTTGGCGATTTTGCAGACCTTTTTTAAAAAATCTGTAGAAATTACAAATATGGAGTAAACCTATCAATATGTGTATTCATTTTACTCGGAAAGACCAGGGGAATCTGAATATACAGTATACACAAAATTGAATCCAGAAAGGTTGTTTTTTACAAAATGCCAAAAACAAAAACAAAATCAACAATTTCCGACTGAAATATCAAAAGTAAAGTTTTGGCATTCCTACACCAGATTTTTTAGGCAAACCATTATATGCATTTTGTAGTAAATTCAATTCCCTACATAGAAATGTCTAACTCATGGGGAAAATATTTTTTTACATGTGTTATGTAAGAAAATACTAAAAATCGCAACTTTTGTCGAGTATGACGTATAACTAGTGAGTTGGACATAACTGATGTAAGGTAATTATTGATAATAATACTGTACATATACGAGTTTTATTGAAGGTAATGAAATAAGGAATAAAAAGATGCCATAATGTTGGGAGTAAAACAATTATTATCACCCGTTTATGATACAAATAACTAGAAAATTAGCATTTATGGAAAAAAATATTTCCGGCACATTGTAGTACAACTGTAATTTAAGTATTAAACTGTTATTCTTATGAAGAATAAGAAACATTTTATATCTTGCTTATTTATGAACGTATCCGAACAAAACTTGGTATATGGCTTCCATTTCGTTGTGGTCTATTGATAATTGTCCAAAAAAAAAACAATATTTTGCCGATGGTTCCCGTAGCAGCGAACCTGCGTACTCAGCGCCGATATTATTCTTATGGAGAATAAGACAAATGTTATGCCTCACTTAATTATGAACATAGATTAATATAACACGGTTCACCTAGTTGAGTTACATTGATATTTGTATAAAAAGCTATAATTTGAGTTCATTGTTGCAGCAAACCTGCGCACTCATCCCCCCATGTTATTCTTATAGAGAATAATTAAAATTGTATAAATTGCTTATTTATCAATGGATACGGCTGAAACTTGGTATGTGGCTTCATCTGGTTGTGGTCTGTTGATATTTCTATTAAAACCTAATATTTTCTGTTCATTGTTGCAGCAAACCTGAGTACTCAATCCCCATGTTATTCTTATCGAGAAAAAATTAAAATGTTATGTACGGCTCATTTGTGAATATGTATTTATGAAACTTGGTAAAAGTTGCTGTATATGGTATATAAATATATGCACCGGAAATTCGCTGAGTATGCAGGTATGGTGCGACGCGACGAGGGTATTTTGAAGATTATAAGCCTACCTAGTGAGTCACATCAGTGGTTCGTTTGGGCCGAAATGAGTTTCCATTCCACTTGGAGCAAAGAATAATTACACTGATTAAATATTAAAACAATACTAAAACACACTACTTCGGCATACATATTCTTACTCTGTTCCTTTAACGAAGTGTTCATGTAAAGAAACACGCGAATTGTAAAAACCCCCTAGGACTAATAACTGTACGTTTATTTTTTGGAGCAATTAAAAAACCTTCCTATCTATTATTTTAACCATCATCAAACTCGTAAGATCACACTAATTAAGGTATCTGCTACGGTTATGTTTTACCAAATATTTGATGATACCTTAAAACAAATTAAATTATTTTATCTATGGTAAAACAAACCAGGTTGCGTGTGATTTCTATTGATTCGAATCTTTTCTACGAACGGACTCATACTTTTACAATTAGATAATTTAAACCAATCACTGGTAGGATAATATATTTAACTAATTAGGCCTGTTGTGGACACGGTGTATTTATTTATTGCAGTACGAAGAGAAACAATATTTGTAATCTCGTTCTGTTCTAGGCTGTATTTAATATATTAAGGTATAACCAAACATCTGATCATCCGTATATCTTCTTAATCTGTCCAAAAGTTAAGGTACGGTATTTAAAACATCAATATACGAATGTGCTCGTCTTTTAACATAAACATGCATATTTACTTGCACCCTTTGTACAAGTTTCCCTTATTATTGACAAGTAGATTTAATTCGGTTATACGGTATTACTTTGCACATTTTAATTTAAAATGTGAATCGCGTCAGCTAACAACAACTATTGTACGGTCTACAATAGGAATACGATGAATAAAACTGCTAACAATAATTAAAATCAGAGTAACGAAA
Organism: Allygus modestus; assembly: GCA_963675035.1. NCBI lineage: Eukaryota > Metazoa > Arthropoda > Insecta > Hemiptera > Cicadellidae > Allygus > Allygus modestus. Next base: position 131,889,829 of record OY776113.1, on the reverse strand, counting down.
TTCCAAAAGTTCTAAGACCTGCCTCCACGATCTACAGATCTCGTCCACTTACACGATCGAACGTGGTACTATTACTAAGTTATTTGCAAACAGTGCGAAACAAAAGCGAGCATTAATCCAAACATCGCGTGGTCGCTCCGAAAGCAACAATATGAATGGAATTGCTACTAAATTAAAAAGCTTTTATTGGAGTGCGCATCGAAGGGTTATAATGAGGTAGCTAGTAAACAGACGCTCTGACGCGGACGGATCATCGTGTTCACAGTTATTGTTGATTCTATCAAATGTGAGCACATGTACCGGGGACACGTGCGTTGTGTGCGGTTTGGCGCTGTTATTTCACCTAGAACGAATGAATACGTCACTACGTCGGTTCAATACGTCAATAATCAATTCAATAGTTCAATATTTTTTTTATAATTTAATATTAGTCAAGATAGCTGTTTTGGGTTTAATACCTGTAGCTATCAAGGAATATGATTGTTTATTAATAAATTACTTATTATTACTTATATACTCGTACTTTCCCCTTTTCACGGCGCAGGGCTAACCATGTCCCTGACTAAAGTCATTTTATAAGTAAACTTGGTAAACGATGGTACTATTAGACACGGTATGTAAGAGGTGAGTTAATAGTTCTTTAAATTTTAATAAAAATTCGTATACACCAGAAGGTGATTTAAAGGTACTCGAAGTATCGGATTGTGATACTTTACAGAAAAGCAGTGGTATTTGGGGCAGGAGCAACGCGTTATTGGATAGAGAGAGGGAGTAGTTATCGGCGTTACGTTTGGTAAACTTTGTAAAGGTTATATTTTTTAATCAGTAGCGTTTACATTTTGAATTACATTTCTTGACTTAACTGTTTTGCAATTTGCATGTACAGTATTTTTGTTGCATTTGATCGTTTGTATGGTAATAATCCAAAGTTCCCTGGCGTTGGTCTACGAATTCCGTCGCCACCGCACCACGCCACCCGCCACTCCGTTCTGCTCCGCGTTACGACCGGATTCACGGAAGATCGTCGTCCATGTATCGCCTTTTCTCCTCAGTCTGCGGCCACGTACCCGGTACCGTTCCATTTTTACATTTCTTTGTCGAGGAATTGAGCATTGCACACTTGTGCGCTGTTCTCCGAAATCCCGCCGCCGCTCTCCGCGTCAGCGAGACGTTTGCACGCGTCGCACATTTTTGTGGATGTAATTTCAGATTACATCCAGTTGAAGAGCGTAACTGCAGTCTATGTCGTGGAGTGGTGTATTCTTGGTAATAACTATGAGTATTCAGCCAGTAGCATTCTCCGTGGGGGACTTTGCAGTTTTTTATGTACAAAATTGTCACACGAGTGACACGAGTCACAACCTATGGCCCCATATGTGTTTTGTGTAATGTTATGAAATCAACGATGTTAATTTGATTTTGTATTGAGAATTTTTTGAGTTTTTTTTGCTTTTTTTGTTTCTAGTGAGAGAAACATAACTATGGAAATATAGTTCCCGAAACTATAGTAGTAATATAGACACTTGTTACGAACTGAAGACAGATTTTAAAATACGGAACCTTTTTTACTAGATAATTTACGGAACAAATTGCAACATTTCGGGTTGTTTTATCCCATACTTCCCCATGATCATATATGCACGTACACAACACGAAACTGGTATTCCAATTACCGTGAGAGTCTCGGTCCTACTTTCAATTTCGGCAGTGAAGCAGAATGGTAGAAGCGGTCCGGTTCTAACGGCACGGGTCGCCGGCGCCGCCTTGGAACTTGGGAGATGAAACACATTTCCGACCACATATTCCCAACCGGAACCGTAATTGTATTAATATTGAAAAAAGTTAATACAATCTGCAGATTTAAAATGCACATATTGGTTCACCGTGCATGTGTGGGAGCGTTACGAGAAACATTACATTTTGACTACATTTGGTTATAAATACATTACACTCCTAATTTGCGGAACTCAATTGCTTAGCACTTAGCTTTAAAAAATATTACTTCGATATCAATTTAAGAGGGCGCTCCAGTCACGAAACCTTTCGCGCTTCTACCTGCTTCGCGATAGATTTGAAAGGCCAATGTTAACTTTCAAAACCCGTCCCTCCTCAACGGATTATTCGACATTGTTGATTTGTGGCTCATTTTAAAGAGCAAAAATATATCTAGCGATTTCAGTAAGCAGATTTTCGAAATCGTAAATAATAATCGATCAATAAAATTCCAAAATATTCGATATTTACGAATTTGTTAAGCACGAATTTATGATAACGAAATTCTGCTTACTGAAATCGCTAGATATATTTTTGATCTTTAAAATGAACCATAAATAATCGATTTCGGACAACCCGTTGAGGAGGGGCGGACTTTGAAAGTTAACATTGGTCTTATAGGAGAAACAGGTAGACGCAGAGGACTGGAGCCCCTTCTTAAGACCAAAGTTTACACTTCATTTTTAACATGTCTCCCCAACTGAGATTGAGAGAAATATTTGTAACAAACATACACGAAGTCAATAGAATATATGTTTTTATGGCAAATTTATTTTATTTAAAATAAACAAAAATGAAACAACAAACTAGTTACAGACCTGCATTATTAGGTTAGGTGGTTAATAAGTTTGTAACTATTTTCAATTACAACCCTATTCATTTAATAGGAGCAGTGATACAAATCCAGAAAGGAACGCCTATTCATTAACAAATAACATATCCTTATATATAGTACTTAAAGCAGTTTTTTGTCAACTCCTCCCTTATTTCTTAACCAATGTGTCAACAAAAATTATCAGTTCGTAGTTTTCCAATAGGGTTTTTAATTTTCGTTATTTTCATTCTCAAGGGCACGCGTAGCCCTTAAAGTCGGTTGTCCATAACATTAACATGGAGGATATTAATTTGTATTAATTGCATACTAAAACAGCTGTGGTTGTAAAATACAGGATAACAGAAGAGAATATATCGTTAGCTGAATACAAACAAAATACCCCCGTAGCAGCAGACCTGCGTACTCGGTGAATTTACAATGCATATATATGTATCTTACTACCACATAAAGCCACATACCAAGTTTCATCAATACACATTCATGAATAAACTATTTGACATTTTAATTATTCTCCATAAGAATAACATGGCGGCTGAGTATGCAGGTTTTCTGAAACAAGGAGCACAAAAAATGGGTTTAATACAAATATCAATATAACTCAACTAGGTAAAGCCACATACCAAGTTTTATTAATTTATGTTCATAATTTACGGAGATAACGTTTTACTTATTCCCAGTAAGAATAACATGGGGGCTGAGTACGCAGGTTTGCTGCTACGGAAACTTTCAACCAATAACAAGTTTTTTGTGCAAATATCAATAGACCACAACGATATTAAGCAATATACTAAGTTTCGTCAGGATAAGTTGATAAATAAGCGAGATATACAATTTTTCTTATTCTCCATAACGTAGAGTAATGATAAAAACGCCAAATTGTTTGTCTTTTTAAGCCGCACCCAATGGTGAAAAGTAAAATTTGATTTACTAAAATTGTTTGTAAAAAACTCAAAAAAAAAAACATTTTTAGGGTACAAACCCCCTGAAATACCCCTTAGGATGGAGCGATCTGTCTAGTTTTCGAACTCATAAATGTTGCTTTACATGTTTGGACCAAATTTCGTAAAATCGGACCATTGTTAAGACAGTTATCGCACCCAAGTTTGGCATCTGGGGACCTCAAAACAAAAAGTTATCATGGTCTCGGGCCTAGATCTTACCGTGGCGACTACGGTAATAGCTTCTTCCCTATAGGGGAAATTCGCTAAAAGTTACAAGCTGGAACTGCTTTGCTCGATTTCGAGCAACAGGTCAACTAGTTGTATATTATGTAATGAAACGTATATTTTAAAAAATAGGCCATGAAGTTCAAAATAAGTCAAAACACTAAAAATAAAATCAATGAAATGCGTACGATTATTTAAAAACTGAAGACTAAAGATAAACCTAGTAGATGATTTTAAAGACGTAAACTAAATGGCGGATTTCATTGTAAGAATTTATAAAATAACTATACTCTAAAATAGTAAAACAATAATATTCACTACGCACTAACATGTCATAAGGTCTGCCATAATACGACACAAAACAGCACTGTAAGACAATAGATCCAAATTAACGGTCTCATAATTTGGTCCTTATGTTGATATCTATAGTGTGGTCATTTCTCACTGTGATACTTGTAACTGAAATTATCAGCATTGTATTATCATTGTTATTGTTTTTTGTTGTTTGTCTAGACTGAAATATTTAATCTTTTGTTAAGAGTTGAAGGCCTTTCTGAAACCATGATCATTTATTACTTTGCGCTATAACTTACAACGTTTATTTAAATGTTTTCAATTGTTTTGATTCAGAATTGATTGACGATCTTCATTAATAGTTATTGTTATGTATTTATTTATCATTGTTGTCGTTGATATTTTTATTTATAGTTTTTAATATTAATATATTATCACACTGACTATTATTGTCAAAATAATGTTATTATTAGTTTATAATCTGCGATTATTTTTGTATAATTAATATTTTTTTGTTAAGTATGGAATGCATTTTTTATTTTGTATTGAAATATACTCATGGGGTTTCCCGTTGGGAAAAAATAGAGAAGATACTCAAAATAAGCTTTAAATGAAAACTATTAAATTGTTATGTACCTGTAATATGAAAGAATTATACAAGTATGTGTTACATCGTAATCGTAATGTTGTTTAAATTATATAAGTTTCTTAATTATTAGTTTTACTTAAATTATTTCAAATGTAATATTTAAAATTGTTCTGTTACTAGTGGAAAATCCCTAATAAACCAGACCGCAAGCGAAAATTGCTTTGGTTTTGCCTATTATTGTTTTGTGGTTCGTTCTGTAATGAAAACATCCGAACAGCACCGTAGCAATACAATGTATTGGAAGGGCATAGATTGAAGGGGGGAGGAAGGAGTGGGAACACTCTTCTGGAGCAAGAGGTATTTAAAATCCCAAATTTCAAATTCTCCCTCAATTCGCAGCCTTTGACAAGTGTACTAAAATCAATTGAAACGTCAAACAAACTTTAAAAAGAGGAAAATCGACAACATCAAATTTAAGGTCGGATTCCGTAGGATGGCCGTGTTTATAAAATATTGTCTACGATATGGTAGCGGGTAGCGGGTAGCCGGTCGCCCACCCACCCCGGTCAAAGCGGCACCAAGACATATAAACAACGTCAGCGCCAGGCTCGGACGCGGACCGCGCCTTGGATTGTTGATGACACGCGTCACAACCACTCATCAACAAATAAACATACATTTTATTATTCGTCCGATGCAAAAACAAGTATTCAGACCTCTTCTTACTCCCTTTGACTCGGTGTGCGTCCCGCCACTCGTTTATTTTTACCCGATTTCGCCAAAAGAGTTTCGAGAGGTGAACCTTTGTGGCGGTTGCTGTGTTCAACACCGGTGTGTAATGGTTTCGGTTTGAGGACTAGATATGTGTAAGCGTTTAGAGATTTACTTTAAAATAAACACACGCGGCTGTTACTGTACACATGCGAGTAAAGGTTACTTGTTCAGTTACAAAAAAACATCGTTTCTCCCCGCTCCTCCCGCAAGAGAAATTAATTCTTTTTCGTCTCGTTCATTTAATCGAAATTTTAGTTTTCGAATTAATAGAGTGATTTACTGAGCAATTTTATAATTCAAATCAACTTCCAACCTTCGCGGAGGAGGGTTTGAAATTAACTTGTACTAGCGGTAGGAGCAGGTGGAACCGCGTTGCTATCGTGACTCGAGACCCCTACTTCCATTACAAGGACGACGTAATATGCGAAGAAGACTTGTCAACACGGCACAATCCCTTTCCAGATAAGGAAATTACTCAAGATTTCGCACAAAATGTGTATTGACTGACAGTACAACATAATAATTAATCTTTTGCGTGGACAATGGTTACGTTGTATAGATAGCGCTAAACTAAAATTGCTTGATAAAAAAAACAATCACCAGTACATTCTGCCTCACTGAATTAGATGCTACTGACTCATTCGATCTCGCATTTGTATGGGACTATGTTAACGGGGTTTGAATTGTTTTTTGTTTATATAAATAATCCCAGCGGCTCCTCATGAATTCGTTCACCAAACAGAACCATTGAGTATACACAGTCTACTCAATGGTAGTGTATACTCAATGGTAAAACGCTCCACACACCAAAACCGTTTCAGTAGTTTTGAATTGATTTTGGTTCGATGACAGTATGACCTGACCCGAGAGCTTGCTCATAGATTTGACGCCTACCTGAGCTGGGAGATATTCAAAAGCAGTTGTTCGGTGTTGCTGAACACGATATTTATCCCTGCCTCTGGTCTCGTATCTTTAGATCCTTATCTGGATCTGTAGAAAACGTGGTACGGCTCACATTTTGCGATCGGTAGTACGTAGACACCTGGAGCGTGTAGACTGTAGACAGTGACAGTAGACCTAGCTCCCTGGTCTATAAATGAATTTCGGCACGACTCTCTACAATTAAATTTTGCCATGATTCTTACAAAAGTAGGAATAATATAAAAATGGGCGTTTAAATTAAAGGATTACCCCCAAATCAACCAATGCTACTAGGTAGTAATACAAAATACGGCAATGAACAAAAATATCACAGTGCAGTTAAGTAACGTTCAGTTATGAAATTGGCTGCAAGTCGACAGTGTTTGTTATATAAAAGGAATCACGATAAACATTGAGCTTGTAACTTTAACTATTTATAAAGAACCCCACTAACACATAAAGCTACAAATGCAATATTTAATTTGAAACAGGCGCGGTAGGGTGTGGTCTTGGTTGATACATATATTATTTTACGATTAGTGGGTTGTATCCCGATTTTCAAAGGACGGTGATCTATTTATGGCCTGCATTTTCTGTTGGGGTTTCATTCGCCATACCATACTTGTTATTTAAGGAGTTTCCGCGGACATTTTCCACCACTTATTAGTAAAAACAAAGTTTCACTACGTTTCGGAATCTGTTTCGTATCGAACAATCAATAATGGAAAATGTCCGCGAAAACTCCTTAAATAACATAACTCGCCATCACCAACTATTAATTTTAAACAAAGAATACATTACTTATATTTACAAAATCAGTTTTGTATAATTGTATGAGTTAAAGCGAACATTGAAGTCAAAACTCATAAATCAAGAAACAGAACAGAACATAAGCAGTAAAGCATACAACAATTGAGTATATACTCTGTGCATTAAATAATACAACCCACAGATCTCTGTTGCCGCCCGAAGAACAGGTTATCGGCAAATTACAAATACGTTTTCCATTATTTTCCACAGCATTTATATTTAGGAAGATGCTCTAGTAAGAGCAGATGGCACAGTTTTTTTCACAAAATTCGTTTTAATATTAGACCCGGGATGATCACGAAGTTTCAAAAGGGCTTCAAGTTAGTTAATGATTTAAAAACTAATGTATTTTGTTACCTTGATCTTGAATGAGCATTGGTGTACATCGAAGTTTCACTCGTGGGATGCCCTGTGCGTTTTTAACGCTAACTTTTTGAAATTCTAAAGAATTTTATTTCCATTCACGAGGTTAAGCGGTTTTGTATTATTCATATCCCTTTACAACACCTGAATACCTAGCAACACAATTTCGTAAGCCAGACTCCTCTTTATAGACACTGTTGTGTCAGTGTATCTTTCAGCAGATCAAAATACACATGAGTGGAAAACTTGCAAAGACGGAAACAAAAGTCGATCGAGAAACATCAAACACGACCTGGAAAATTTAAATTGATATATTTAAATTGATAATTTGAATTACCTATTCAGTCAATTGAGGTGTAGTATATACTAAAGGCAACAACTTTTTCAACATCTTCTACGACAAAACAACCGCAAGACAAGGCATAGCCAAATAGAAAAATGTATGTAAATTTTGCCGTGTACATATCGCTTTTAAAACGAGAGTGCCTACCGGCCTTATAAGCCAGTCGGATGAGCGGGAGCGGGGATGAGCGGAGGGTACGTTCCAATTAGTCACGGAACGCACATGTGCTGTCGGAAAAACTCCGAGCGACATCACGGGGCAAAAACCGAGCTGCAAGAAACGCTCAGAGCCCCGGCACAGGCTCCTGCCAGTCTCAACCACAACTAGGATTAACATTCAGAAGAAAAGGTGCCTAGCGCAAAATTTCCGGCACACGTCACTACTGCCATAATAATAGATGCCGAACACAACATTTTCGGCTCATATCACTACTACAGACCAACTGAAGAAAAACAAATTCTACAACGATGATACAAATTAACAGGATTTTGATATAATGTTGATTTTAATTTTTTCTTTTTAGCGAATTTCCCCTTTAGGGAAGAAGCTATTACCGTAGGTGGCATGGTAAGAGTTAAGCCTGAAACCATGACAAATTTTTGTTTTGATGTCCCCAGATGCCAAAAACACTAATCGTTCAAATTAGTGTATATATATATATATATATATATATATATATATATTTATTTATTTATTTATTTATATAATGTGTCAGTTAACACAATAACTTGAGAAAAACGTCTGATTTCAATTAAATTTGGCTCAAATGTGTAAAGTGACATTCATGAATAAGTTCGAAAACCAGAAAAATCGGACCATGGGAAGGGATATATATATATTTATTTATTTATATAATGTGTCAGTTAACACAATAACTTGAGAAAAACGTCTGATTTCAATTAAATTTGGCTCAAATGTGTAAAGTGACATTCATGAATAAGTTCGAAAACCAGAAAAATCGGACCATGGAAAGGGGGTTTTATGGGGTTTAAAATTTTTCCAAAAAATCAGTTTTTTTAATTAATCACCCTAAAATTCCTACAACACTTGATTTTGGATTCGACCATTTTATAGAGCTTAAAAAATACGGTATTTTGAATCATTAACCTAGGTTAAGCGGTTGCGGAGAAAATCCAAATAACGTGTTTATAAAATCTTCCATGTTAATCTTATGGGAAAAACGTTTTTAGCTTTTTCTCAGTTCATTTTAATGTAAACCTCACATTTGCTTTTACCAATCAGTTCAGTTCTACAAAACAATCATTTTGGTGTTTAAATTGTGATTCTACGTCCAACCGTTGCAGAGATATTCAAAGTGCTAAACACAGTATGTTGTCCAATATTATCCTTATGGAGAATAATTAAAATTTGATATCTTGATTATTTATGAATGAATGTTGATGAAACTTGGCATGTGGCTTATCCTAGTACTCCTACATTGATATTTGCACAAAAACAATTTTTTGCCGATTTTCCCTGCAGCAGCAAACCTGCATACTCAGCCCCATGTTATTCTTATAGAGAATAAGTAAAATGTAATGTCTCCCTTAATTATGAACATAAATTAATAAAACTTGGTATGCAGCTTCGACTGGTTAGTGATAATTGCATAAAACACATATTTTGTGTTCCTCGTTGCAGCAAACATACGTACTCAGCTTTCAATGTTATTCTTAAGGAGAATAAATAAAATGATATTCATCACTTATTCATTCGTGTATTTTTATGAAACTTGGTGAGTGGCTTTATGTGGTAGTGAGAAACATATACATGCATTGGAAATGTATACGCAGGTGTGAGTACGCAGGTTTGCTGCTAAGGGGGTATTTAATTTAAGTAGAGATGTAATTCGATAAATTGACATACAGTAATTGTCTGATACGGTGGCTAATAAAAAACAAACCGACGAAAGATGGATTTTTTTTATTCTCCTGTCCTCCTGTTAGCCCCCTGAGAATGTATATTATTTAGAAGTAGCTTTCTTTGTAAGAAGACTGCACGCAAGAGCTAAACACCATCATGGAGGTACAGACTGGACATCCCCCTATGCCCCCTACCCCACCACTGGGCCCTAGCTAGAGCTCAACTCCTCCAGTCCGTATCATTCGATGTTCCCTTTCATTCTTTCTTTTCTATGGTATGGAATTATCAGGTAAACCGTGGTTCAGCATACAAGGTGCTAATACACGTCAATAAGCACAACTTTAATAGATGCACTTTCCCTCAGTTAAAAATACTCCGCCATACGAACTCTCGAACATAATGGGTTTACTTTAGTCATTGACAAAGCCAACTCTTTGTATTTTATGTGATTAATTGTTATTTTAATATTTCACTTGCCACCAAATATTGAGTTAAAAACAATTTAAAATGCACAATTAGGTTCAATTTACTCGAAATCTGTACCATTGGCTAGTTTGTGATAACCTACCGTTCTACACTTCACGTTACACCTCTAGTTTTTTGGAAAAAAAAATAGTATCCATAAAAGTAAAACACCTACATTTAATATTATGTTTAACAGGGTATATAACACGTTTATATTAGTTGTTAAAGTCTCCTTTAGTCAAAGAGGAGTTTATGATTCATCCTTAAAATGTTGGCATCTCGTCAGAATTTTTGGAAACGACGATTTTATTATAAAACGTCCAACGAATAATTAAATTGATTGTAATCACTTGAACGAGTAATGCACTCATAAGCGTAACGCAGGTCGACTCGATGACTCAAGGAAGTGCAATGCAAAGATGCAATCAGAGCGGGCGTGCTTACAAACAATGGTCAGCGTCTACTGGGTAGTGCTGCTTCGCTGTTCTGGCATGCCGTGTGTGAGTATACGTGGGAACATTGGTGGTCAGCAAACTGCCACAATGACATCACCCGTTATGGGAACCGCCGGTTTGTGTAAAATCACGCTCGACCGCCATGTCGACGCACGCAAGTGTTCTAAAAGATGCAAAGATCCATTGAGTTATTGAGACGTGACTGACAAATTTAACAGTTACCATTATTAGTTTGTATCCATAATACTTGTAACTGATTTAATTTATACACTGGAACGTTAAGATAATGTATTTGTCCCTGTTACAAAAGGACAACTCAAAATTTCCTCCGAAATCCGAAAGAATAGGAAAAAGTAGTCCAGTACACACGCAAGAATCCGAGGTGTTTTGCAGGGGCGGTCTGGTTACTATTGGGACCCCCGTTACCAACCTAACTGAACACACCATTTATACCATCAAAAATATGTTTGCATACATCTTAACTTATACGTATTTCTTTAATTTCCTCGGAAATATTTAAAATAAAACAAGATTAGCGATTTAAAAACATTTCATGCATCGTAACAAAATTTGTGTTTTAAAACGACACAATAACTACTCTTTTCGGCTGAGTGTCATAAGTTAAATTAGCCATAAGGTACGCATGTATTATCATCTTCCTACAACCCCACGATATATGAATAATACCCCCGTCGCAGCAAACCTGCATACTAAGCGAATTTCCAATGCATAATATATGTCTTAATCTATAATATTATAAAGAATAGGTGGTTTCTGTCTGTCTGTCTGATGTTCCGGGTGAACGCAAAAACTACTGAACCGACTCGGCTGAAACTTTACACATAGATATTGAACCCATGCAACACATAGGCCTATTCACTTCCTTAAAATCCCCTCGGGCTACGCCCCGTGAACGTCCTAAGTTTCAATGTTTACATTTCAGAAGAATGTAAACATTCAGAAACTGTAATACGACAGCTGTGGATACTTCCATTAGACAGCTTAAAAAGCAGAAGCAATAACAGCTGTTTCAAGCTAACTAAAATGCAAATTGCATTGACTATAGAACGGGTGAAGAAAACACCTGTGCGAATAACGGGTACATCAACTAGTACCACATAAAGCCGCATAATAAGTTTCATAAAAATATATTCACAAATAAGTGATATATACAATTTTAATTATTCCCCATAAGAATAACATTAATTGGGGATGAGTACATAGGTTTGCTGAAACAAAGAACATAAAAAATGGGTTTCTATGCAAATATCAATATAACTCAACTAGGTGAAGCCACATACCTAGTTTCATCAATATAAATTCATAAATAGGCGATATATCCCATTTTGATTAATCTCCATAAGAATAACATGGGGGATGAGTACGCAGGTTTGCTGCAACAAGGAACGAAAAAAATGAGTGTTTAGGCAAATATCAATATAACTCAACTAGGTGAAGTCACATACAAGGTTTTATTAATTTATGTTCATAATTAAGGGAGACATAGCATTTCAATATTTCTCCATAAGAATAACATGGGGGCTGAGTACGCAGGTTTGCTGCTACGGGAACCTTTAGCAAACAATTGTTTTTTGAGCAAATATCAATAGACCACAACCAGATAAAGACGTATACCAAGTTTCGTCAGTATACGTTCATAAAGAAGCGAGATATAATTTTGTTCTTATCCTCCATAAGAATAACATTAGACAACGTACTGTGTTTAGCACTTTCAATATCTCGGTAACCGATTGACGAAGAGGAATGTTCAAAATACCAAATTGTGTGTTTTTTTAAGCTGAATCCAATGGTAAAATTTGACTATTTCAAAAATTATACGTAACAAGTTCAAAAAACCCACTTTTGGGGTACAAAACACCCCCAAAATACCCCATATGATAGAGCGATGTGGCTGGTTTTCGAACTTAGGTCATAAATGTTGCTTTACACGTTTATACCAAATTTCATCAAAATCGGACCTTTTTTACGAGAGTTATCGCACCCACGAATACACATACAATATATGTATACATATATATATATATATATATATATTCATATATATATATATATATTCATATATATACATATATATATATATATGTATATACATATACAGTTTCGAACGAATGGTGTTTTTAGAGTCTGGGGACCTCAAAACGAAAAGTTATCATGGTCCCTGGCCTAGGTCTTACCATGCCGACTACGGTAATAGCTTCTTCCCTATAGGGTAAATTCGCTAAAAATGAAATGAGGTTCCTTAAACAGTTCAACAATGACTACAACATAATTAAAATTATATACAGTAAAAACAATTAAAAATGCCTGGCATCTTTGTTAAGCTTATTTTTTAGATCTTCTTACCGCGATGCCATGGTTATCACAGCTTCAAATGCGACACCCTTCGGCAACTGTTTCAATCGCAACTTTCGAAGGAAGAAATCTCCTAGAATGGCATTAGCCTTGGCCACTTCCGTGGGATTAAAGTGCGACGAAGTTGACCGGGTGTTATTATTCAATCCGGAGACCAATAAAAGTAGTTTATTAATAAGAGGTATATTATAATTAATTATTGTCCCCACTCCGCAGAGTCCGAGTACTGGCGCACTCACCCGGGGATGGGATGGCAACATTGCACCGCGCTAGGTGTCTAGCCAATGCGGCGTCAAATAAAAACATCTGATTTTTTGTCTGTTTCATGTACCAACTCCGTCGATGATGGAGTTCCGTGCTGACCACGAGCCAAATGGAAGGAGGAACATTGGTTAAAAACAAATCGGGAGGCCCCCTGGTTTCTCACAACGCCAAGTATAATTAGGTTAAGAAAGGGAAACGGTGGAGGGATCAATCTTGTAACCCAGGTGAGAACCCCAAAAGTTCCTCCATTCCAGGAGTGTGTGGACGGTGCGGAGCTAGCATCAGGTAATGGAATGCAATTAGGTAATGAATGGTAACAATTTTCAAACAATTCAGGTGTAACCCCCTTCCTATCCCCAAGGTGTTTGGAGCTTCTAGGTTTCAACCAGCAAAGCACCTCCCTCTCCCATGATACAGTAGCTGGGTTCGCCCAGGGGTCTGTATCAATATCAAAATATCAAGAGGTATATTATAATTAATTAGTTGTTTGTCTTTTGCGGTTACAGTACAGTGGAACCTCGATAACACGAACCTCTATAAGTCGAATTCCTTTATAACTCGAATTTTTATCATTCCCCCTGAACGAGCCTATCTAATGCTATGTTGTTTTACCTCTATAAGTCGAAGGGTTAGTAGGAAACACCTTGATAACTCGAATCTGTGCAGTGTTCTTAGCCTGTCGCCACACCTCTATAAGTCAAAGTTTTAGCGGTAGAACCTCTATAACTCGAATAATTACAATCTCTACAAGTCGAAGTATTGACTAGAGAACCTCTATAAGTCGAGGTTGTTCATTCACCAAACCTCCAGTGACTTATTTGCAGCCGGAAATTCCAACCCTCCCTCCCCACTACATCTCTTTCTGGGTACTCCTGGTGTCGGTAAAACAACCGACAAATTGATATTGATGAACAACACACATATCAAACACACTCATCCTCACGCACGGGTTTCACATATGTGAGGATTTCATTTCATAAATAAGGAACAGCTTATGTTGTTGCAAATTATGTATATTTCTGAAATAAAATGGTTTTAATTTGATTATATTTCTATCCTATATTATATTTCTATCCTATTATATTTGAAGGATTCTACCCTTCCATGACCCATCTATTATTGCGTTACCGTGACCCTCAATAAGTCGAAGTCTGTGGAAAAACACCTTGATAAGTCTAACCTCGATATTTCGAAATATTCGATAACTCGAATTTTTCCCGTTCCCCCTGAGGTTCTAGTTATCGAGGTTCTACTGTATTATAATTTGCAAAACTTATGAAGGTTATTCTTTAGCTCAAAACCATAGGTTTGTATTGTCTTAAAGAGTTGGAAAACTATTTCCCCACGGGGATTAACCAAAAACCTGCATATTCTGGATTATTGAATAAAGCAAGCCAATGTAGTGAAGGGTTGTTGTCATTTTCAGATGGAGTACAGGTAAAACCACCCTTGTACTCTTACGAAAACTGGATTTCGGTTTGCTCAAATACGACATTCGACTATACTCGCACCTCGGATCCGACCCGGAGAACCAGCGGGCACGTGGTAAGCAGAGTGGCGAGTGGCAGAGAGAGTGGAAGTGGAGGTCTGAGGTAGAGTGGCAGTGGTAGTGGCGGCGGCTGTGGTAGTGGAAGGGAGCTAGCACCTGGCCCTCGACAGCTGTGCGCGGCGTTGCCACATCTAACCTGTTGATTCTCCGCTCCACGCTGCACTACGCTCACGCCTCACGCTCAGCTGTTTTGTTTACATCCGTACCGCTACTGCCACACAGCGCCGCCACCGGTTGATATCAATGCACTCAGGTGTCATTCGCACTGCACATTCGGGTTCCTTGGGCATTTGTTGTGGTACTGCGACTCCACTTTCACATGAATGTTAGAAATGTTTGCTCATTAAATATGGGCAAATTTTACTTCGTATGTTTAGATATGACGGCATCAAACATGACTACATTTTAATAACGAACTCGGTAAAGAGCTGAAAATTATCCAAACAGAGCATATCCTAAGGCTTGTCTACTCTACTGTACACTCATCATAAGTCCTATTAAACAAGTCCAGGTCTTGCCTACCGGGTTATTAAATAATATTGCGAAACAAAGCACAATAATGTTACTAACATTCTTCGTTGTTTGCAATGTAGTTTATCTTTCATGATAGTTGAATTTTCCCTATAGGGAAGAAGCTATTACCGTAGTCGGCATGGAGAGACCAAGGCCCAGGACCATGATAACTTTTCGTTTTGAGGTCCCCAGAAGCCGAAAACACAATTCGTTCAAAACTGTCTATATATAAATGTCCGTGGGTGCGATAACTCTCGCAAAAATAATCCGATTTTGATTAAATTTGGTACAAACACGTAAATATATTGAAAGTGCTAAACACAGTACGTTGTCCGATGTTACTCTTATTGAGGATAAGAAAAATGTTATCTCCCTTAATTATGAACATAAATTAATAAAACTTGGTATGTAGCTTTACCTAGTTGATTTATATTGTATATTTGTATTTGTTATATTTGTATAAAAACCCATTTTTTGTGTTCCTTGTTTCAGCAAAAACCTGCATACTCAGCCGCCATGTTATTCTTATGGAAAAAATAAAATATACCCCCGTCGCAGCAAACCTCCGTACTCAGCGAATTTCCAATGAGTATATAACAAAACAGATTAACACACTTAACAGGATTCATAAGAAATATATTCACAAACAAGCGATATTAAAAAAAATAATTATTCTCCAAAAGAATAACATTGGGGATGAGTACGCAGGTTTGCTGCAACAAGGAACACAAAATAATGGGTTTTATGCAAATATCAATAGAACACAACTTAGTGAAGTCACATACCAAGTTTCATCCATATACATTCATAAATAAGCGATATTTAACATTTTAATTATTTTCCATAAGAATAACATGGGTACCAAGTACTTAGGTTTGCTGCTACGGGAACCATGGGCGAAAAATTGTTTATTTTTCTGCAAACAACAATAAACCACAACCAGATGAAGCCATATACCAAATTTCGTCAGTTTATGTTCATAAATAAGCGAGATATACAATTTGTCTTTTTTCCATAAGAATAACATTAGACAACATACTGTGTTTAGCACTTTCAATATCTCAGTAACCAATTGACGTAGAGCAATGATCAAAATACTCGTGCTTACCTCGATGACTTTTGAAAGATAGTCCGATTTTGATGAAATTTGGCAAAAATGTGAAGAGTAACATATATGACTTTTAAGTTCAAAAACCAAATCGATCGGACCATGGGAAGGGGGTTTTATGGGGGTTTAAAATTTTCCAAAAATAATTTTTTTCAACTTTTGACCCTAACAATTAAAAAAAAACACTTGGTTTTGGTTATAGCCATTTTATAGAGCTTAAAAAAATTTCCCATGTTAATCTTATGGGAATAAGGTTTTTAGATTCCTCAGATAATTTTACTAAAAACTTCACACTCCTTTCTACCAATAATTTTAGCTCTACAAAACAATCATTTTGGTGTTCAAATTGTTGTTCTACGTCCAACCGTTGCAGAGATATTCAAATTGCTAAACACAGTACGTTGTCCAATGTTATCCTTATGGAGAATAAACTAATTTTATATCTTGATTATTTATTAATGTATATTGATGAAACTTGTTATGTGGCTTCAACTAGTTGTGGTATATTGATATTTGCACAAAAAATGGGTTTTGTTGATTTTCCCGGTAGCAGCAAACCTGCATACTCGGCCCCCATGTTATTCATATGGAGAATAAGTCAAGTTTTATATATCTCCCTTAGTTATGAACCTAAATTAATAAAACTTCGTTGAGTAATATTGATAATTGCAAAAAACTTTTATCTTCATCGTTGCAGCAAACCTGCGTTCTCAGCCCCAAAGTTATTCTTATGGAGACTAAATAATATGCTATATATCGCTTATTAATGAATGTATTTTTGTGAAACTTGGTAAGTGGCTCTAGGTAGTAGTGAGACCCATATATATGTATTTGAAATTCGCTGAGTACGCAGGTTTGCTGCGATGGGGGTATTTTTGTCAACGCCAACGGCATTTTTGTTACCTGAGCACACAAACGCTTTTAGGGACAGCGGTCCAAATCCCTCAAATTGTCGTGGACACCTCGGGACTTGAACCGAAGTCCAAGACGCTAACCGTTAGGCTAGCGAGATACATCCTTTTAATACGTATTCTTGAAGGAATGCCTTGTTTTTCGTGTGGTGGACGCCTGAATTACCTCCCCGCGCCTGTGGGGGTGCTTCTGGCTCGCGAATGTACTTCAACTGAAGTTTCATCCATCCATTTTTAAGGTTAAAAATATGTCGAATAAAAGGCTTATTTCAAGCGAAGCAAACAATCTAGCGGGAGGGGAATTGCACTTTTTTTAGTTAAACTTAAATTTAAGTACGAATAAATGTTAAACAAACTGTTAAAAGACCCACATTAAAATAAAACACATTTCAAGACAAAGTAATTTGAAACCGTGAAATGATTGTCATGTAAAATTTAATAATGTTGTAAATGTAATAGAAACAACCGGGATGTTGATTCACAGGCACCTTGCATTCGCGAACTTCAGTCAGGGCCCAACGCGGTTCCACCTTGCTTACCCGAACTTCAGACAGGGCCCAACGAGGTTCCATCTTGCTTACCCGAACTTCAGACAGGGCCCAACGCGGTTCCACCTTGCTTACCCGAACTTCAGACAGGGCCCAACGAGGTTCCATCTTGCTTTCCCGAACTTCAGTCAGGGTTCATCCGCGGTTCCACCTCGCACTCCTGCACTTCCGTCAGAGTTCATACGCGTTTCCATCACTTTCCATGACGAAATCTAACACTTATTTTACTCATCAGTATTACCTTCGAAATGAAACTTCCGTAGCTTACCATGACATTTTGAGACAAATCACCCATCTCGTGTTTGTAATGTCCATATATTTCGTGATATTCATCAACTTCAGGTAGTCAATGGTCAAAATAAACCCTGGCAATTTCTCCTGTAACACCCTAGGCTAGCTAAATGCCGTACGACAGAGACGCGGCAAACTACCGCAACACTGTGTAAACCGGCTCAACATTCGGAAAATGCATAAGGCTCCACAAGGATAAAAAAATTTACATTTACACAGTTATGAGTGGAAAAATGTCACAAAACCAGCCCAACAGCTAGCGAGGGCAACGACACAAAAGAGGGTATCGTGCACATGCGTCATCCCGGCATACCCATCATTCTCGCCTCTCGCGACTGCCGTTTTTCTTCACTTGTTTTCCTCGTTCTGCTATATTTATACTCTTCCAGGACGTTATTGCTGGGACTAGATGCACTTCCGACTTCTTTAACTGATGTTAATGTGCCTGGAAGAGAGCACTTGCAACATGTTGAAGTATACAGGCATAACTGTTTTACGGACTGCCCTCGAGATTGTTGCGTCCGCTCTCACAACAATACGTTTGCTATGTGTAGTCTTCAAAGATAATATACATCTACAAAGAATTTTTAAAAATTGTGTTAACCTGGGAACAATTGTGAAATTTGAATTAATTTGTGGGTCTATGTTGTATATTTTTTTAAACATGACTAGATTTTCTAGTAAAAACCAGCAATGAACCCAAAGCTAAGTTTCATTTACAAATATTATGTGAAGAAGAAGAATGTTCGTCAAAAAGCGTTTACATAAAATATACACTGGTTTGTCAACTTAAAACTCAATTTTTAAATAACTAAATCGTCTTCTAAAGATCAGTACATTTAATTAGCCAAACGCCATTTCAGTGATAGTAGGGGAGGTGATTCACCATATAAGTTTCTTATAAATATTATTATTATTATATACAATATTTTTTAATGAATCATTACACGTCATTTTAATTTTTTACAATGTAAAATATGAATACATATTAAAATATTTAAATGGATATGGGAAGTTATGTATTTTTACCATCCAGTCTTTGTAAAGGCCGGGAACTATGACTGTCAAGATTAGCTTCAGTTATGAATTCCCATTGCAAAAATATACATAAAAACGACTTATGATAGGTCAGGCTCATAAAGAGAAGTTCTTGAGATTTTCAGCTCCAGCTCCAAGCTCCGATTGGGCTATCGCGGGGTCACGATGACTGGAGAGCTGGGGAGTGAGAATCAACAACACAAAACTTGGCTAGGAAGGTTTGGTGGTTAACAGGTACGGCATTTCCAAGCTCGAACCTATACAGATTGTGGAACCGATGGTAAATCCAGTTTGTAGGGATGTGATATACTTCTGTCACTTGTATAAAATTGTGGTATCCGTGATTATTCGATTTCTTACACCAGGGGGCACACGGATATATATAGGGCCGTAGTCGGCGAGGGGATCGTAGGTCATAATTTCGCAGTGTTATATTGCTTATGGCAAACGGGTCTCGCCTCCGGTTTTCTCACTCCTTAATCTTAACTAACCATTCCCGAATATATTTATAGCTAAAGCGTACATTTAAATATTTGGACATAAACTTAATTGAATGGGTTTTCCTTGAGTTCTTCTGAACGATTCGCATGGAGTCGTGTGGAAATAAATATTAACAGCGAATATCCTATGGAAAAGTGACCTATCAGAATGACCCGCACGGTGAGACTCAAGTCCGGGACCACGATACAAGTTCCTAACATAACCCCCTGAACACGTTTTGGTAGTTCCGTAAATATTATATACAACATATTGGTATATAATTCACTAAATATGACTGGCGATATAAATACTGTAACTAACATAACTGAGTATACTCTTAGTTATTAGAATTATTTTATTATGTTTCGATCCATAAGGTCATTATCCAATTCGAAAATGCATTTAGCCTAATATAAAACTTAGCAAGTAACTATTATTATTTAACATTTAAATGAATCAGCTGCTGTGCTAAATTTGGTGTAGTATTCAAATTTGTATTTTATTTGTTCAGTTTTCTATTTTTTCCAAAATATGGGACTATTCAGATGTGTTTAGTTAGTAGGTTAGTCTTTATATTTCAGGAATATATTTAAGTCTTAACAGTAAAATGTGTTGGCATATAGTTTAGGGGACGGTTTTCTTCTGTACGTGTATAGTCTGTGTGATTATTAGGTAGTTGGTGCTCCGCAAAGTTTGATATCAGAGTTGTTTATTATTGCTTTTAAGGACTTGAATGTGTTCTTTGAAAGCGTGATTTGAAGTTCTTTCCAGGACTGAGAAGTTGGCCTACCCAAATAAGCTTACCAAGTTTCTTTTATATCTCTCGTTAGTTCTTTGATAGTTCCTGTTAGTTCTCATAAACATATCGTTAGTTACACCTGTTACAGCCTTAAATTAAATCAATGGGTAGGCCAACTTCACACTATGAAAAGTAGCTTACCCACATTTAAACTACGTAATTCATATTTCTTTATGTCTATCGTTAGTTCTTCGTTAGTTCCTGTTAGTTCCCTCATAAATACCGTTAGTTCAATAATAGCAACGGTTTTACAGCTAAAAATTAAAAATGGGTATGTAGTAGCCAACCCATGATTACATAAGATTATTAATATTTATTAATGTCTATCTTTAGTTCATTGTTAGTTCTTGTTAGTTCCCACAAATCTATCTTTAGTTAAAACATAGAAACCATTTTACGGCCAAAACTAAAATTGGGCATGCCAACTTCAAGCCATGAAAAGTAGCTTACCCACAATTAAAATACATAATTTATATTTCTTTAAATCTATCGTTAGTTCTTTGTTAGTTCCTGTTAGATCTCATAACAATATTTCATCATTATTAACCATGTTAAAGCCTTAAATCACTGAGTAGGCCAACATCACACCATGAAAAGTAGCTTACCCACAATTAAACTAAACAATTCATATTTATTCATGTCTATAGTTAGTTCTTTGTTAGTTCCTGTTAGTTCTCATAAAAATGTAGGTATTTCATCAATATTAACCATGTTAAATACCTAAATAAATGGGTAGGCCAACTTCACACTATGAAAAGTAGCTTACCCACAATTAAACTACATAATTCATATTTATTTATGTCTATAGTTAGTTCTTCGTTAGTTCCTGTTAGTTCCCTCATAAATACCGTTAGTTCAATAATATTAATGGTTTTACAGCCTAAAATTCAATGTTGGTTAGCTAACATTCCAATGTATGTAGTAGCCCACCCATGATGTCATAAGATTATTAATATTTGTTAATGTCAATCTTTAGTTCATTATTAGTTCTTGTTAGTTCCCACAAATCTATCTTTAGTTAAAACATAGGAACCATTTTACGGCCAAAACTAAAATTGGACAAGCCAACTTCACACCATGAAAAGTAGCTTGCCCACAATTAAAATGCATAATTTATATTTCTTTATATCTCTCATTAGTTCTTTGTTAGTTCCTGATAGTTCTCATTAAAATATGGTTATTTAATCAACATTAACTATGTTAAAGCCTTAAATCAATGGGTAGGCCAACTTTACACTATGAAAACACATTTAAACTACATAATCCATATTTCTTTATGTCTATCGTTAGTTCTTCATTAGTTCCCTCATAAATACCGTTAGTTCAATATTACTCCTTAGTTTAAATCTTGAAGTTACAAATTATTAAGTAGTTTTGAATAATTTATCTAAATCAGCATGCAAAATTGAATTCACAGTAGAATCTTGAACATAAATTGGAAATTTTAGCTAACCAAAATTGAATTTTTGGTTGTAAAATCATTATTATTATTATTATTACTGAACCAATGGTATTTATGAGGGAACTAAAAAAAACTAACAAAGAACTAATGCCAGACATAATTAGATTTCAATAACCTTTTGCGAACATGAGTAGGCTACAACCACAGACAAAGGAATCTATAGATTCGTTTCTCTGTGCTACTACATACAATGGAATGTTAGCCATTTTTAATTTTTGGCTGTAAAACCATTGCTATTATTGAACTAACGGTATTTATGAGGGAACTAACAGGAACTAACGATAGACATAAAGAAATGTGAATTATGTAGTTTAAATGTGGGTAAGCTACTTTTCATAGTGTGAAGTTGGCCTACCCATTGATTTAAGGCTTTAACATGGTTAATATTGATGAAATAACTATATTTTAATGAGAACTATCAGGAACTAAAAAAGAACTAACGAGAGATATAAAAGAAACTGGGTAAGCGGATTTGGGAAGGCCAACATCACAGACCTGTTTTTTCCAGATGGACCTATCCAAAAACTGTCACAACAAGTGCAGCTAATTTTAAAGATTCCAGACTATAATCATTTTGCACTTTTGATCTACGCTTATATATCACTGATTACGCAATAATGAATGATATGTATGTGTGTGTGTGTGTGTGTTTGTACTCGATCGGTCGCAATTACAGTCCGATTTACTTCAAATTTCGTCGAGACATTTATTTCTATAAACAGTTGGATGAGTTCGTTGGGCAAAACAGTCAGAAAACCCAAATCCCCTTTCGGGTTTGAAACAAATTCAAATTTTGAATTTTTGTGCCTAAAAAGGTTAAACAAATCCTCCGGTTATATAACATGAATACTCATAAAACGATAGAACGTAAAGATCCGAAAATAAAAACCCCACTATTATAACAGCACAAATATTTCTCGAGCTATTAAACAAATTTAAATCGCGTAAACAGACCGTTGTAATTCTGATAAAACATTGGAAAACAATTGTGTTTCATACCTTAGCGTAATTTTATAATTATCAGTTTTCCAATACCTACTTTTACTCCGGACTGGTACTCCTACAAAAAAATTGGCCCTCCTCCTAACTTTATATTGCACAACATTGCCACCCTATCATTATTAAATGGAACATCACGCATTTAAAAATAGTAAAACAAATAAAATTATTCCCAATTTCCAAAAATATAATAGCATGGTGTTTATTTTAACACCGTATATGATTTGTTACATTTTTTTGCGGAAATTCGCTCCCCTCACGTCAGCTTGCTCCGTGCGTACTCGTTTATTCTTACTATAAATTTTCATGAGCCAGTAAGACATTAAAATAGACAACTTTATATGATAAACTAGAGTATGTATCCTATGAATAAACAAGTAGTAAGTAAATTTATTAACGCATGACAAGCATCGGTCCGGTTTGAGGTAATTTCGGTATTGTTAACAAGCCGGATAATATAATAATTATATTTTTGTTAGTAAAACTTTATAGGGATTATATCACTTTTACTGTTACAAACTATAACTAAATTATTTTTACGGTGTCCTGCGTAAAAGAATGGTGGGCATGTAGGGAAGGAAAATGCATCCCCTCATCACGGCTACTATAGCCACGCGAAATGTAGGGGGGAAGTGTTATTATTCCACTGTTAATACACAAACTTTGGTGAAAAAAACTCAACGATAGGCTAATATGTTATTTTTCTACCACAGTGATAACTCGGTCTTGCATCCATCTCTATTTGCACCAGTTCTCGTTTAAATGGTCAAGATTTTAACAAATATTTTTCAGTAACAGTTATTAAGTAACGGATTCGGAAACGCCCCAACGGAACTATCAAACCAAACGTAATGATCAGCAACCAAAGAATAACATAGACTGGCAATTGCGTGCTGGGTGTGAAGCCGGGCAACCTCTGAGTGGTGGGGATAAATCCACGGTAATCGTCCACTACCGAGCGTTGCCGTCGGTGGCGCTGTTCTGGTGATGTCTTTAATTCAAGATTATCCCTGTACCAATAGATTTCATTTAATTGTTATTATTAACCTCAGTGAATACCATTTGTTCAATAACTTATTGCCTTTCTCACATGAATATCATTTCTCATAAGAAATATACGAGTATGAAGTTTGATTAAGATTATTCCTAACTTTGAGGCTTCCTGAAGGCTAAACTAAGCATTTAGAGAAAAAATATGAAGATTAAAAATGTATTTATCATGTCTTTTACGAAAAACTTCTCGCTGACTATACTTGCCTGACCAAAATTTAAAAAATCCTCACAGATAAACTTTGTCATGTCTAAATTCAAAACAAACAAAATTTTAAGTCATATAAAAAAATATGTTAATTTTTTACTCCAACTTAACCCATTGCTGTGATATATTGTTTTATTCAATTTCACAAAAAAAACTAAATTTTATCTTAGCTCTAACTGTACGTTTAGACGGTTGTAATGAGACGCGGCAAATTAAAATGTATGCCAGTACCGTCCAGTGACTGAGCCGTTTAAGCCTCTTGAGTGGTGGGGGACCGGCTTCAACTACAGATATGTATAGTGGATAGGGATTGCCAGTCTATGTTATTCTTTGGTTGCTGGTAATGATGCATAATTACCAGTTGTAATAAAACAGTTACATTAAAAGACACAATTCTTTAGCCAATGGCAGATATGCAAGGACTGTGTTTGGCTTCCCCTCCGAGAAATGGTGGAGTGGGGGAAGCCGCCCCCTCGCTACTCTATATCTCTTTCTCGTAAAATCTCGAAAAGAATACCGACAGAATAATTCACCAACACATTCCTAACACTTGCATGCGTACACAATTTTACTGTCAATGAGTTTCAACAATACAATTTGACAACATTTCTTGCAATATTTTTCTGCCACCCGGTTAAGGCTTAGTGTCTCGTTATTTTCATTATGTTACGCCAGCCGATGTGAAGACTGTAACTACATACAAAGAGTATGGTAAACAATTGTAAACAAAGATTAGGACGGGACGGTCTACCTGGGGACCTGTGCCTTTACGGCTGGCATCAACTGCACACATTAAGAGCCATATTGGTTTTATCGCCCATTAGAATAATGTTAAGTTCAGACCCCAATTTTTCGATCATCTCTTGAGATAAAATTTTGATTTTGGTGTCAATTGAAAGATATTCTTATCGCGGGTGATTATTGTGGAAAATATTTTGAAAATTAATTATGATATTTAATACAAAATGTAATTATTGTTGTTAAGTTTGACAATTTTTCTGGCAATCTGTAACACGTTTCTGTACGAATTTGTACTCGCAAAAATCACTGTTTACTTTATTTTGAATAGTCAAAAAAATTACCTAAATCAGATTGAAAATGAAATAAAAATGTGGGTCCTAAAATGTGGTCGTAGTTGTGAAGCGCGCTGGCGCCGCCTACGAACTTGCCGTTAGCAGGAGCGTGCCCTTAAGGAAAGAGGAAGCGACGTTTTAATACTTCGCCTGTACAATTTTCTAATAAAAAAAGCTGTTGGCTTTTGAAAAGGACTTTTTAGGTAAGATCTTCTGCCAAGGTCACGACCAAAATCGGTAATCTGAGCAGAGAGGTGCTTATGAATACTAACTCTGGCGAAATATGGACTGATTTATAGATGTATTTTAGTGGTTATTTTGATTTATCGTAAATTTTAAAAAGTAAAAGGACATCTGACGGACGAAAAGGAATTCGTCTCAAATCACTGGGCCGGAGGGGGTTGCCCAATTGAAAGGGTTGTGTTGATGGAGTGGTGGTGGGTGGCTACTGTGACTTTGGGGACGGTGACAAAGAGGATGGTGGCCCAGGGCCGTGGTGGGGGGGAGGGAGTAACACCTGCCGGACCCCGACATCTGCTGCCGCGACTACGGGACACCGGGGCGCCGCCCCACCGAGCCCTACACTGGTACACTGCTGCTGCCGTACTGTACCTCTCCATGTCTACACTCGTAAACTCATGCCGACGGATTAACCCCTAGAATAAGAATATAAATGAAACTATATTTGATTGAGTACTATTTTACAAATTACTTATGGTCTTCCTCTACTGTCAAGTCCAAATCTACATGCCAAAAACACTAATCAAGCGATAGATTTGTTTTGTATTTTCTTGCCCGAGCTTTGAGCTGGCTGACCAAATCAATCCGTTTATTTTTCGATACCTCATTAGCACCAATTTTTCATCCTGGCAAAGAATTTCAAAAAACCCTCAAATACGCCTCCCTTCCTGTTCAGTGGCTGCGTAAGGTTTGTATGTCACAAATGCCATAAAGGCAGTTCGTGTGAGTGCGATTACTCCTCGAACAACAAACAGCCTTTTTCACAATTGTTAAAGTATTTTAAATCAAGAGAAATTTTAATTAAGTCAAAAGCGTGCCCCGACTAAACTATTGTTGGCACCTCAAAAATGGAACTCGTTAAAAAAAACTCCAAAACAATGGTTCGTTTATATTGAAGGGTATGACGAAATTGTATGTAAATAACATTCTAGTCATCTCATGATGACATTATGTATGTGTGGTGGATATTGTCTTCATACTACGCTGATATCAAAACTAAACAATATTTTGATTAGCATATTAAGTGTTGTTATTACTTACGGGATGTAATAAAAGACGTATTGCAATACTTAAAAATATATTTACACATCATTCATTTCTCCCATTGGCCTGAGGATGACCGGTGTGACTGGTCGAAATCGATAGCCTTGTACCATCTGTTATATATGTTTACGGTCTGTTATGTAAATACAGTATAAGTGTAAATATATTTTTAAGTGTTATAAGACGTCTTTTATTACATCCCGTATGAAAACTAGACGAAGAATCATGATAAGGTCTAGGACGAGATTAAAAAATGTCTACTAAGCAACACGGTTTTAATGGCGGGTTAAGATACACGTGTTGTTAAATTATAATATGTAAAATTTGAAAATCTCGGACACATCACCGATACTGGAACGTGTGTCTCTGAGCCTATGGAATATGTAAGGCCGCGCAGGCCTAAGAATCACAGGCGACGCAACATACAAACAAGGCAAATTACGTAAACTTCGGGAAATCACCGTAGCAAGATAAATTCAACGGTAACCCCCTTTAGTTTCCCGATATATACTACTAATATTATAAATGTGAAAGTTTGTAAATTTGCTTTTGCGTTTGGATATTTGTGGCTCAATCAAGCTCTAACCACTTGACTGATTGAGCTGAAATTTGGCAGAGAGGTACTTGATAGCCCTGAGTAGCAGATAGGCATATAAAGTTGCGAAAATCCTAAAGGATTTTGCCCCACAGGAGTTCAAAGTCCCCATGTATTATGGACATTAATTTTTGTTTGAGCTGATGAAAATATTAACAGCTGATCTTGATTCGTAGTAGTTCCACGGGCTAACCACAGAATGCAGCACACACAACTGTCATAGATTTATAAATCATTTGCGGGGCGAAGCCTGCGGTTAACATCTAATTCAATCTCATTCGCTAAACTTATCATCGAACCACATTCTAACTACTGTAGATTGTCTGTTCCTCGGGGAAAATGCATTCAAATAGCGGCAAATTGGTAATTTCCCAGCGAATAGCAGGTGCCGCATGATCTGGTCGATGGCCTTGGACTTAGACTTTTGTTCGCTTAGGCCAATTAAATGTATATTCCCACGCGTAATGGTGGCGGAATAATAAACTGGTCGCGGTTACAAAATGAGCGATCGAGCACCTGGCCGCCGTCGGATGCGTCATTTCCTTTGCGTTATCCACTACTATTACATATTTACTTACGTACTACCACCGTGCTACATGTACGCAAACAACGCGTTTGTACCATCGAATGCAATAAGGATTATGTAGATCAATACTATTTGTATAAAAGGAATCACAAAATACAGAACGTTTTGAGGAAGTTGAGGTTTTTGTCGACAACTCGGATATGTGCGGAATATCGAGTTTGACTCACTCGGTAAAAAAAGTATTCATTAAAAATGATAGGGATCTCAATGAGTTTAATTCAATAATGCAGTAAACAATAAAAACCAAAGTTGATCTAATGTATTAAAAACAATACCTCACGTCTTCAAAAACTTCAATATTAACTTTCAGGCAACTTTTTAAGATAAAGAAACTTACCCAAATACCAATTTTTATGGAATATTCTTGCATTGGTAAAAAATAACTATAGACTATTATGAGCGAATCTGTGTATACCTAAATAGACATTCATTGGTAATAACATGCCGCAATTTAAATACAAATGATTTAATTGTTTACTTTTCTTTAATGGCTACCTTTAAAAAGTGTACTTCTGAAAGATTATGTCGATATCCGCGTGAATTCGTTTATCTCATTAACAATATATATTTTATCTTCATAAACACTTTAAGGTCGTGTTTAAGCATTACTACAATGTTCGAAGATTGGCGTTTTGCCATTGGAAAAAAATAATTGGACTCTCCGATAGAAAATTAATTGACCTCAGGGTAAATACGTATATTAGTAATAAAATTGATGTAACAATGAAAAGGAATTCATAATTTTGGGCTGGATTAGTGTTACCACTACTTTTACAAATTTAAAGTTAAAAATGAAATTTATCGTTGAGAGAGTGTTGCGCTACGTTTTGTATCACATCGGATGATATGATTTGATCATAATTAAAAACTAAATACTACTTATGCTTCTACATATTTACTGAAATCATAACGTTGCCACGGTAAATTTGACCAACTCAAAATAACTCAACTTCGATAATAATTTCTGAAAAATCCATGGCCATTATCACAATTAGAATTTTGTATTTTGGAAAAATTTGCTAAGTAAAAATCCTTTTCCAAAACGACCATACGGTGGACAGGCAACAGTTGGAGGCCGTTTACAAATAATGCTGGTGATATAACGACGGAGTATATAGGAAACTAGTGGAGTGGCCGGTGACCGCCCGAGGTGAGAAGTGAGAAGGGGGGTCAAGACACGAGCCGCCATCTGGCACCGCACAGCGGTCTACGACTACTGGGGTGCGGGTGCGGGTCCACGTCGCGGGCTAGACACTTGGCGTTACCAGCGATAGCTGATCAATTCCAAGCAAACTAGAATTAACTGTTCGAAATAGATCTTAGCATACTATTTTACAAGGTTTAAAACTCTAATTTTGGAAGTCAAAATTTGTACTCAAACTGTCTGTGGATCTAAGTAATCGAAACACGTACTCAATGTAAATATAGTAAATTTCGAAAGCGGCATTGCTTTTACCATGGTTTGAAATTCTCCTTTAAAAGTAATAATTTACACTAATCTATGAATTTAAGTAACTGATAAACCTGCAATATTTATATTGTGTTTTAACACAGTTCACTTCCGATTCCTGCAATTTTATAAATCCGAAAGTACTCTCAACACAAAATAAAATATTGCTTAACCGGAAATTTTGAATATCGTTACGACGCTTCAGAACAGAAGAGTAGTTATTAATTGATAAGATTTTATGGTAAATTTATATGTTTGTTTTAAAATATTTGAAAGGTTTATGGTAGGAGTGAATTTCGACTATCAAGTGAAAAGGTAAGAGGTGGGAGTATTTGGTGTGATTGAAAAGGTAATGGTGGGAGAAAAGGTAGATGGTGGGAGTAGGGGTACATCGAGGGGGTAAGGGTAAATGGTAGGAGAACTATTGATGTGTGTTATAGTGATGGTATGTTCTGGTATATGTTGGTATGTGTTGTTATGTGATGGTATGTGTTAACTGACTTGTATGGGATTATGGGGGGGTACTGAGAGGTTAATGTGATTTTAAAGATTTATTTTGTGTTACTTGACATACTCTTTTATCTATTACTCTGTTATAGTAAGCCTATATTTTTAAAGTATCCATACTTGATATTATGTTTTTGTAATTCACAAAACTGTATGATTGGGGTAGGTTTTTTAATCGGTTACAATCTTTTAGAGTTCTGTAACCGTGTGTTTTACATCTTACTGTAGCAAAGTCTAGTATGGGGTTATTAGGAGATATATCTTTGAATAGACCTAGACGTGAAGGGTGAAAGAAATCATGTTTTAGTAAACGAATCGTTTTTAGAGAATATGTGCAATGCGAATGAATCGTTGTCTGTGTGTATGAGATCGAAAGGGGGATAGGGTTTCTTTAATTTATTGTAGTACATATCGTACTTGTATCTTTAACTTATATCTATTATTTAAAAACCTAAACATATTGGCTTTTTACATCGAACCTTTCTTTTAGACAAAGATTACGTAGTTATTTTCATTTAATATTAATCTGTCTACGAAAGTGCGTTGTTTAATTAATCTTATAAGTTTTCTAGTATTGTTGTATAGGAAATGTTTATTTGTTATCTTTACCTTTTCTATTGATTTTCCGTATACGAGGTTTGATTGGAGTTTGAAAAAATTGGGTAGGGTTGTATTCTTGTATTCTTTGTATTACTTGTATTCTCAAGTCTGAGTTTATTTTTATGAAGGTTCTAACCAACATGATTCGTTAAATGCAATATCTCTGTGAATTTTTCTAATATGAGTCCCATTGGTACAGCTTTTTTTAATGTCTCGTAGTGTATATGTTTCCTGTCTTGAAAAGAAGATATTAATTTACCTTCTAAGTGATGAGGACATAATGGATAGTCTGTGTGATCTAGATTAAATGGATATTTTAAATCTACTTCTAAGATGTAACCCGTACCTTCTTGTTTACTTTCTAATTGAACCGAGTCTGGTGTGGAGATATTCACCTGGAACCGTCTAGAGGAAGTGGATTTTTCAACATTACAGTGGAGTAAAGACCGATACAGTAATGTCATAGAAATAAATTAGTGAGTCTGCTTTTGAGGGATCGTAATTGGGGAGTGAGGGGCAATTTGAACTTGCGTATGTCTTTACTGCACATGCAAATCCACCTCTTATAGGTTTCATTATCATATTATACATTTCAATATCGTTTAAAAGTTCTATACGAGCGTTTGTAATCTTGAGCACGACGTCGAAACTGTAAGCCCCTATTGTCAGACAGTATAACATGTCAAGTTTATAGTTTTCAATACAGATTGATCTTATAATTTCCAATTTATCAATTTCTGGACAGAACTGAGAAGAGTCTAAAAATTTAATTTTAGTATTTTTAATCCTCTTTGAAATGCATAGAAACTTTTCTATTTGAACCTTGAAAGGTGATGAATCTTATGTTGGCATTAACGCAAGTAAAGTAATTTAACAGTTCTATTCCTAGATCTTTTATAACTATGGGGACAAAGTGTGGTAGTCGGTAGTTTATGTTACAAGTCAGTGGGCGTAACCTCTTATTGATCCGTTTAAATTATTATGATCGAGGACATAATCGTTGTTGAACATCCCTTTACCAGAGATATGACCAGGAGAACCGACTTCGGGTGGATGTGGAATTTGCTTTGGGGGAATATTTCTCTTGTACAATCTACCGATTAATTCACACTCTCTTTCTAAAGAGTTCATAAAAGCTGTAATGTCTGAAAAATATTTAGTTCTAATTATTTTACTGTTTTCATTGACAATATTGTATGTGAGACTTTTTATACTGATGTGCCAATACGGTGAACGAAACAAGTGTTTGGATCTGGTTTACAAGTATCTTCTTTGTTAAACTGTTGTTCTATGTCGCAGTAGATGACAAAGGGTATTTTTAACTGTCTGTTGTAGTAGTTTTTAAAAAACAACAACTTATTTCCTTCTTTTGGAAGGGTGACGGTTGGTATTGTACTGTCAAATTCCATTTCGTGACTGAGGAGTCGATCTTGTTTGTAAAAGTGTTTGAAACACTGACGAAAAACGTATAATCTAGTAGTTGTTTTGACCAGCTGTTTACCGATAAAGGCTTCAACGTTTTTGATCGATACATAGAGGTTTTTATAGAATAATATATCTCTATGATCACGTTTTCTTTGTGGTGTAACTTTTAAAGGAGTAATTTTTCTATTTCCATCGTCTAGAGAGTAAACGTTCATGGAGATGTTATTTACGCTTTCAAATATTTGTATTTCGTCGAGTTTTACAGGAAACGAGACGCAAGACCATTTGGACTTATCGTTCAAATGCACGTATTTGAAATAATTTAGAATATTGTGATAATTCTTTCTAGAATCAGCCAAAAGTTTTCCTATTATGACGATTTTGAAACAGAGATCGTTGCAACATGTTCTTCTACTACCCTTACTGTGCAATGGATTTACAAGAGATTTTTCCTCTCAGAAAGGAGGGTAGTTCGAATCTGGTGGAAGAAGAGCAGGATGAACTTCAGACTGATTCGTATCTGTTGATGCGGAGCTCTAGTGTGACAATCGTGTATATAGCCCACCCTGAACCTCGCAACTCCAAATTGGACTTTCCCAATATCAGTTTCCCTATACTGGAAGAGTACTGCTGATTTAAATCAGTTCAACTGAAAACTGTCAAATTTTGAGTTTTAAAACTTTTTGTTACCAATTCGTCGTTAGATTTTGAAAACTTACACTCCAACAACATATTATACTTTATACTGTCGTGCATTTGTTGGTAGTGTTTTAATAAATAAATAACATTATCCCTTAACCACTCCATGTACGTTTTAACTAAAAAAAAACCGTAGGTGTTGTCCGCTTTCAGTGTAACGAGTCTGCACCTTGCAGCTGATTCAATTTGAACGAAATGGTTTTCAAATTAAGTGATATATTCGTGGTTGTTAATTTCGGGGCGGTAAAAAACTCCACAGACTTATACGGTAAATCAATAGAAAATGTAACTGATAACTTAAATAAACATTTCCTATACAACAATACTAGAAAACTTATGAGATTAATTAAACAACCCACTTTCGTAGACAGATTAATATTAAATGAAAATAACTACGTAATCTTTGTCTAAAAGAAAGGTTCGATGTAAAAAGCCAATATGTTTAGGTTTTTAAATACTAGATATAAGTAAAAGATACAAGTACGATATGTACTACAATAAATTAAAGAAACCCTATCCCCCTTTCGATCTCATACACACAGACAACGATTCATTCGCATTGCACATATTCTCTAAAAACGATTCGTTTACTAAAACATGATTTCATTCACCCTTCACGTCTAGGTCTATTCAAAGATATATCTCCTAATAACCCCACACTAGACTTTGCTACAGTAAGATGAAAAACACACGGTTACAGAACTCTAAAAGATTGTGACCAATTAAAAAACCTTCCCCAATCATACAGTTTTGTGAATTACAAAAACATAATATCAAGTATGGATACTTTAAAAATATAGGCTTACTATAACAGAGTAATAGATAAAAGAGTATGTCAAGTAACACAAAATAAATCTCTAAAATCACATTAACCTCTCAGTACCCCCCCATAATCCCATACAAGTCAGTTAACACATAACATCACATAACAACACATACCAACATATACCAGAACATACCATCACTATAACACACATCAATAGTTCTCCCACCATTTACCCTTACCCCCTCGATGTACCCCTACTCCCACCATCTACCTTTTCTCCCACCATTACCTTTTCAATCACACCAAATACTCCCACCTCTTACCTTTTCACTTGATAGTCGAAATTCACTCCTACCATAAACCTTTAAAATATTTTAAAACAAACATATCAATTTACCATAAAATCTGATCATTCATAACTACTCAAAAGTAACTGTTTCTCAACTAACAATTTGAAAATGTATTAATTTAAAGCAGATGTAGATAATGATGATATTGATTTTGTCACCTTAAGAGGACAACACTTTAATTCGTGAGGAAGCCGCCGGAATTGTTGATCAAATAATAAAGTGTTAAGTATCGCGTAATTTGTATTTAATTACTGTAAGTCAGTTTAACAATTGCAGTTTTAGGAACTCTATGTTCCCATAGTCATGTCGCACTTACTATATTTATGTAAAACAGTAACATTAATATTTGACATTCTAATAACTGCAGCATGATTTTGGGGACGTTCTCCCTGAATAAAATTCTGGTTGTTATTATTACTCATACAGACATTGAAGACGAATTACAGGGTACGATGTAAACCTTCTTATTAATTACTACTTCAGCAAAGCCCTTAAGGAAGTCGTAGTATCGGCATGGTACTAGTGGTAGTGAAGGTACGATAGGAATATCACGGCTTCTGAGCTGAGAGGAGGGTGGCTAAACATATTCTTCAAGTAGAAGATGGAGGAAACATATAACATTTATCCGTGATGCAACACTGAAAGAAAGTCTGTAATTGATGTTTTGGAATGTTGCCAAGTTGGCGAATAAAAATGTCACTAACGAGGAATTTCCTGTTTGAAACTTACCGAAATACTGGAATTCTGACCAATTTGAAGAACAGTTCTTACGTTCTTCTTGAAAGTATGAGTTTTAAATCAAAATCGACCCAAATTGGTTTGCATGTTCACATTCGGCACAGGGGAGCAGGGGTGCCAAGTACTCGGCTGCAACGACAGGAGATCCCGCCGAGCTACGAAGCACGATTTTGGCCGAACTGGAGACAATTGAATCGTGAACAAATCATAGTGTTCACATAACATAAATCTCCTTCCTCGCCAAACCGCGCAAATGTAACTTTAAATATTACAAAAACCTTTTGCTGTGAATTTCGGTAGTCCAGTAAAATATGTAGATACCCATATATTATTTTGCTTATTTCACAACTGAACACAACTTCCTTTCAAAACCAAACTTACTATTCTGTCATTAAGCTTTTTAATGTTCTCCCCCAAATTCTGAAAACTCAGGTGGATGTTGTAAAATTTAGATATAGACTAAAAATATACTTGATTGAAAAAGAGTACTACAGTGTTAAAGATTATATATCTGAAAGAAGGGATGTTTAGTTGGAAATGAATGATGTATTTTAGCAGTCTGTTATTTTAGCTAATGTATTTAAGTTTGTATTTGTGACGATTGTCAATGCTGTATTTATATAGTCGTGTGACAATAAAGTATTCTTGATTCTTGATTCTTGATTCTATTCCATATTTCATCTCCCTGCTATGCCTTATGTTCGTGTGGGTCTCACTACCATACATTTTAAATTTCCAGTTTTGCACTAGGATTTTAACGATTCCCAAGTCACCTTCCGTGGCAGTTGCGATACTGCGGACATAACCCTATAAAACTACGTTAACATTCAGCCCAGTCGGCTACACACGGTTGTCTCCGTTTTGTCAATTACAACGCGCAACATTTACCCCAACATGAACCTATAATTTGAGATCTGTGACATTTTTCATCGCAGATGGCTCGCGTCGACGGGCAAGTGGCAAAGATTGCCAAAGCTTCAGCGGCGGTGGCGGCGGCTGTGAAACGAAAAGATAAAACTATCCAACTTTCCTACGGCATGGAGGGGAGGGAGAGAGTTCGGTCCCACGTTCCACTTACACCTATCGCCGCCGCGCGGTCACCACGACAAGTATGCTGTGCTCACACGCGTAATTCCACATTTGTAACAGCTTAACTAATTATTCCGGACGTAATAACACTTTGAAACATCGATCTCGTACTGTTTCTTTACTAAGAGCAGATCAGTTTTCGTAAAAATGGTCAAACCCGCCTTCCCAACATGCGTGTGTAGTCAACTAATCTAAAGACGTCGTTTTTTATTAAACATTATTATAATATATCAAAATGCATAGATTAGAACCATCTGTAATTATGCAATTTTTTTGTAACGGCTAAAATACACTTGATTTAAATATTAGCCATAGTAAGCTTCATGAAAAACAAGGAGGGAGAAGACAATTTTAAATAAAATACCCCCATAGCAGCAAACCTGCGTACTCAGCGAATTTCCAATGCATATATATGTATCTTAATACCACATAAAGCCACATACCAAGTTTCGTTAACATATACGTTCATAAATAAACGATTTATGACACTTTAATTATTCTCCATAAGAATAACATGGCGGCTGAGTATACAGGTTTGCTGAAACAAGGAACACAAAAAATGTTTTTAATACAAATATCAACCTAACCCAACTACTAGTACGTAAAGCCACATGCCAAGTTTTATTAATTTATGTTCATAATTAATGGAGATAACATTTTACTTATTCTCCATAAGAATAACATTGGACAACGTACTGTGTTTAGCACTGTCAATATCTCTATAACCAATTGTTGTAGAGCAATGATCAATACACAACATTTATTTATTTTTTAAGATGAATTCAATGGTGCAAAGTAAAATTTGATTTACTAAAATATTATAAGTAAAAAATCAAAAAAAACATTTTTGGGGTACAAAACCCCCCCAAAATACCCCTTTGGCTGAAGCGATCTGGCTGGTTTTCGTACTTAAAAGTCATAAATGTTGCTATACATGTTTGTACCAAATTTCATCAAAATCGGACCATTTTTACGAGAGTTATCGCACCCACGGACACACACACACACACACACACACACACACACACACACACACACACACACACACACACACACACACACACACACACACACACACACACACACACACATATATATACAGTTTTTAACGGATGGTATTTTTGGCACCTGGGGACCTCAAAACAAAAATTTATCATGGTCCCGAGCCTAGGTCTTACGGTAATAGCTTCCTCCCTATAGAGGAAATTCGCTGAAATAGATCAACCTGTGCATAAAATTAAAGGTCTTACCATTAGACCACAATTCCACAAACACGACCTCAAACGGACCACACTAAGTTAAATACTGTACATAGATAGCAGCCGGCCAAACTGGTCTTAAAGTGTTTCTTGAAAACTTTCAAATACGAATATATCCCTGACAACCGCCCTTTTGAAGTCCGGTTTGTGGCAAAGCTATAAAATACCTTTAACTGTATATATACTACGACCTATGCCAACCTTAATACAAACAGGAATTCCTCTAATGAACGTTCCTTAGGGGAGGTGTATGTATGTCATAAGGTAGGCGCCATACCGTATATAATTTTAAACGTCCAAAATAGCATTACACAATAAAGTACCACAAAACAAGCTCGAAAGGAAGATTGCTATGGATATGATCGCAACTTAAAATTATGTAATCAGCACTTCAAGACAAGTTTGAGCCGCTGCCATTTTTGAGTTATTGGGTTAATTTTGGGTTTGAGGTTGGGTTTGCGGCATTGTATTTTAATATATAATACCTCTAATCTGATTTCCAGTTTGGCCTACGCTTTTACTAAAACTGTCTTCTTACTCTTTACGGGAGCCTATGGTCGTCAATTTATATGAAAAGGAAAACTGACAACCATTATTTAGAAGCTTATATATACTATGCCTAGTACTAAATAAGGTGAGGTTTTGTCATCGATAAAAGTTGCAGAAAATAGTTGTTACAGACAAATGGACCTACACTATAAGTATTTTGCTATAAAATACATATATATACATTATGCATACAGTGTGTTCAATTCTATGGACAATTTTGGTTTTTGGTCAAAATAAGTATTTTGATCGCATCGCACAAATCCGAGTGAACATTTTGGATTTCTCGCCGTCATTTTGTTCGCCCCACAATTCCGCACTACTTAGCTAATTCATCCTATTCTTCATCAATTTATAATAGCACAATGGTGAGCGTAACACAATTAAAACTATGTATAATGAATTTATCTTCATGCACTTACTTTGTATTGACGGGTGAAACAATTTTTCAGTTTGATTTAAGACAGAGATAAGAATTTTGTTGATAATTTAGTTTAATAAGTTCCACTTGTGTTAACTCTATGACGCTATTATACAGTTTAGATTCTGATTCTGATACATATCATTTTGTATATGTATTTTTTCAACATACAACGAATTAAATACTAAAACTACTTAAATTATTTAATATATAAACACGTTTTATCGACTAAACGATGGTGAAAATCGCGTCATGCTGGAATGAATTATTTAACTATGTCAGTAAATAACCTCTCCAAAACAGAAATCGAAAATAAAACCGACAACTTGTTTATTTGGTAGTATTATAAATTGACGGACATCGGTAACAGTATCCCAGGAGTAAATAACTAATGGCGAGATGTTAAATGTATAACGGGGTCGGGGAGGCGGTGTGGCACAGTGCGTGACGCTGCTAACTGGTTATTTGACACCACCACCAAGCGACTTGCAGCTTACTTATTAACACTGTTTAACACGCCATGACGAACAGTCACGTACGGTGTTTTACGACACCATAGGATCAACTAAAATCCAATTATCAAAATCCACCAGCTAAAACATGTTGCCACTGTTTTGCCGTGATCACGACACGTGATCACTTTGAACCACAGAGGCAGATGGCTTATAACACTGAATCATAATTACGAGATAACAGTGCGAGAATGAGGTTAACACCACGAACGTAGTACAATATGAATGCCCTAAAGATCATCGGTAAAATGTGTGAACAACAATGGTTCTTGCAGATGAAGAGATATTTGGATTGCTGTTGCTGTCGACAACTTGGGAATGGAGTTGCACGATCCTCGGAGTGGTGCAAATAATCGTTCGGCGCTCAGTGACCGACTAAAAATTACAAACAAAAGTGTTTTATCCACGGTAATTTCCCCGACTTTTTAACAGATATCGATCTCTCCCAGTTTTCCAGCAGCTACCACACGTTGTGCGGTTCCCTCTTCCCCATATCGCTGTTACACCGTATCCACTCAACCTCTAGGGGTGGTGGCGGACCCGCATGGCAGACGAGCCGAGGTTCATCTTACCTCCTCCAGCGAGGTAAGGTTACCTCAGACATGCAGGCGGTGCAGTGCATCATCTCCCCCAGACTCGCTGTCTCTACGTTCTACGCTTGAATTACATCCGATTATTCGAGGATGGGGGAATTTATGATGTTTCGACTTCTGAAGCGAAACAGTGACGAAGCGACTGACGGGGTAACACATCGTTTTTTAACTTTCGGGAATCTTCCACAGATACTGCTTAATAAAACGTTACCATTGAATATCATTTGTAGTCAAATCATGTATCCAAAGCTTACAAACATTGCATAATTTTGACCAATATAAGATGAAATCATTGTGCTAAGTAAAAGAGTCAAAACATTCATTGTAACTAGTTGATGACACAACGCCGTGAACCACACACCATAATACGAACCCGATTTTGAGGCATTCGGCGACTAGATGGGACTACCGAGATACTTATGGGTGGAGAGAGTTGAGTATTTGCATTCTCTGGTCTGATTTCGTACACAAACAATAGAGTAAATAAATGTCTTTAGACTTCTGGAGAAGTTGGCTTCAACCAATATCATCCCCAGACGTGGTGATTTAGACAACGGCTCCCGAAAAACGCTTACAAGGCGAATGAATATATCAACTATTAAGATACGAAGAGGAAAAGTTGGAAACAGAATTTCCAAGATTTGTCTAGTAATGCCATGACGCGAAAACGCTGAGGAAGGTCCACGGCAGCGACGGCAGCCACCGGTCAACGGAGGGAACATCCGTCCCATCCCCTGCCACTGGATTATGCCGGGTAAATAAATACCCCCATTGTGAGCGCAGGTAGTTAACCCCCACCCCTTGCAACTGCCACCCCTCACAAAACCATCCCCTGCGAAATCCGAAACTCGAGAGTTCATTTCCTCACTCTCCGATTTAGCAAAAACTCATCACTTATCCCGAAAAAAAGATGACATCCGTCGCTGGAGTTGTGATTCTCTGGCGTGCAGTGGAGTTGCGACGCTTTGGGCACGCGATTGCTGCATATAATACGTGCGAGGCTGTGATCCCTGACTGAACCCCGTTCACAATTATCATTTAAGAATATCCACATGGTATAAACATAGTGGAATAAACTAACGTGTTAGTTACAAAAAGGCGATCCAAAAGGAAAATCCGAGATCCAAATTAATGTCGTCGTTGAATAAAATATGTTTTATGCGGATCTGAAAAAAAAACTTCTAAAAGAGTCTTAGTCTGAATGAAACTTTTAATATTTACAAACAAATTAAATATATCACTGAATAAAAAAATAATTTCAGAGTTGGGTTTTGATAAAAAATCATTATGTACTGTACAATTGTAGTTCTGAATTAAGGAACTCACAACGGAATCAGGTTTCAGTTTCATTCTTACATCAACACTTCGCACACACAAGCGTGCTGTAATCACTGGTACGAGTAAAATGAGAAAAATTCAGTCCTCGTTTATAATTTCCTCGATTTGTTTAGGGAAGGAACAACATTTATTTATATTTCCAGTGTAAGAAACAGTATACTGTACCAGTCATTGCATTAGATGCTATTTTGCAAAATTACGACATTTTTATTATTTTATTTCATCACAATTGTTGCACAACTGCGTACTTTGTACAATAAAACTTTATTTTTGGAAACGACTCTCGATAGTATTGGCATTAATACACAAATATAAAATGCTAAGTTTTCTTCAACTGTTACCAACAATGTTGTTGACTTTGAACCGTTTGTTATTAAAAATATTTCCAGACCGAACATTATTTTTAACAGTAATTGGAAAAAAGTGAACGGTTTAACACGAAAGTGATAGTGTGAGCGGTATTAACGCGTTTTAGTTTGTTGACAGTAAAGAATTTGATATATATATATATATATATATATATATATATATAATATACATGATAATACATTAGGATAACATTTTGCGTATACTATTAATAAACAGCAGCCAAATGTATTCACACGAAAATCAATGTTTGTAATACGCTACATGCAAACTTTGTAAACAATAATATTTTTAGTTTTAAGATTCACCGCTACATATTATACACTAAAGCGTCTAGGTGTGCAGATGTGCAAACTGGCTTTAGATTTTCGATTTAGGCTTCAGGGCTCTGCCCCACGGGATTTCCAAGTTCCCATGTTATTCATATGGAGGAGAGTTTTATTTGGTTTTATTTGTCATATGTATTTTTCTTAATTCAATTCAATTAAATACACAGCTGTTATAAGGATTATATCTAACAGGCTGTTTGTTTTGTTTACTTTTTACTATTCTCGCTTCTCAAAACGGGATGGCAAGCTGCGCATATGAAATCATTAATCGAACAGTTAAGGTAAAGTTTGCAAACTCGAATCAATACTAAAACAAGAAACCTATTAAACATTAACTGTTTAAACAATTTAAACGACTAATGTTTGCATGGTAGACACGTGTATATTGACTTATCGAGTACATACCTTTATTTACAACAATTATAATTAACGACGTGTCGTTCTGCATTCTATTTGTATACATCACTTTATTTCGCAAACCTCCCATTGTCTTTCTATATAGGCTACCTTTTGATTTGTTACAGTCTTATTACCTTATTACCTGTAGTCTTATTCCTACAGTCTAATTTCTTCAAAATCTTATAACTGCGGAAATTGATAATGTACGGTAATACATGCAGTGGCGGATTTAGGGGGGGGCTATAGGGGCTATAGCCCAGGGCGGCAAGTTTTTAGGGGCGGCAAATTTACAGAAAATTATTAAGTTGTTTACAAAAGAAATGTTGAAACGAGGAACATTTTGACGAAAACGGACGACAATGACGGAGTGCCGCCCTTTTAAAGGTAAAGGTAGTAACCAGAGACTAATGTATAACGCTTGCAGTCCCTCACACTGCAGTTCCTCAAAGCAGTCATAATGCATTTGTTATTCATCCATACTAGCGACAAGACGATTACGCTACAGAGTACAGAGAAAGGGCGGTAAGCCACGAACTACATCAAGTGTGGTATTCTTAATCTATGGTCCAACTCACGGACTTCCAAGTTTACCCATACATTCGCATAGCATTACAATTATTTGTTACACAATATCAATAATGACCAAGGCACACGGATGAGAAATGTTGCAACAATCGAATTTGAGATGACAATAACAAAATGTATACTTCAAGACTTCAATGATATTGTCGTTTAATTTTCAAACTCAAGGTAACAAAGAAAGTTATTCCACCGTCTTATACTTACCATCATCAAAGGCTACCACACATAATCGTTCATTCTGGAGGATATTTTTTTAAACAAAACAACTGACCAAAGGCAAATAAAGATTAACATAATTTGTGAATAGAGGATTTTATTGGTTGTTGCCATAGGAGCATAGTTGACAGAGGGTCAAAATGGTGGTCAGCATGTTGGCAGCAGTTTTTTAATCTAGGCGAGACCTCTATATATATTTATTGAGTGGGACGGTGTCAAAATCACCCATTTCATTAAATGAAAAACTGTGATATTTGAAGTCTTTAAATTAATACCTTGTCGCATTTTAGGTGAATCATGATGTTAAACTTAACTTTATAATCTTAGGACCTATTTTACATGTAATTTTATTGTTTATCTCGAAGCAAAGTTATGATTTGAAACTCAAAACATCCTTTTAATATAGCTTTGGAAATAGTGTTGAAATCAAGCCGCCTTGTACATCGAATGACACTGTCCCACCAACAAGTTGACACTACAACAGGACAAAATACCAAACATGACGGCACGCTTTATGAAGGTTATTTGTCAGAGAGTAGTGACTCCTGTAGGTATTATCATAGATTAAAAATACCACAAGTAAGTAATGCCACTAAGGAGTTTGTTTAATCTATGGTATTATATTTTAATTCATTGGATCTCCAACATCATGGAGGTGAAACTAGAAGAAGCCGTTGAAAATGTGTAGAG
The DNA here is from genome assembly GCA_963675035.1 of Allygus modestus. Lineage (NCBI taxonomy): Eukaryota > Metazoa > Arthropoda > Insecta > Hemiptera > Cicadellidae > Allygus > Allygus modestus. Next base: position 131,847,172 of record OY776113.1, on the reverse strand, counting down.
TTTTATGAACCTAAATCGATTAATTTTATATTTTGATCGTCTAAAACATATCAACAATTCTTTGTATAAAAGTATGAATTACAAAATGAATGAAAAACTATATTGAAAAGCGCTAATTCAGGATTAAAATAATCAGAATTTGAGGCTAATGGTCCGAATTACGAATTTTAAGGCTACAGTGTCATCATATCTTATTTATAGGTTATTTATTATAATTTTCAGCAGTCAATGCGTTGGTGTAAAATTTAATGTTTTGATGAAGTGTAAGAAGGGATTTTTTGGCCTTTGTTGAAGGATTTTCTTGTTATTAAAAGTAGCACTAGCACTGCTTCACTGCTTTTAACACGAACATTTATCTCTAGGTCTGATTGGCATTGAGTACGAGTAGGCTATATTGAATATTAACTATGTTAATGTGAATCAAGACACACACATTATCTACATTACATTATTTTACTGTTTTTTCAACTAGGAAATAACAGAAATTTCTTAAACTTATTCATTCAGTTAATTCGTAACTTCTTTTGATACTATCACAAAATAACCAAACAAGATATATATAACATGTGGGTAAACCTGGGCGGCGAAAAGGAAAAAGATTACAGTGGGGAGGGGGAGGGCGGCAAATTTCCTAATAGCCCTTAGGCGGCAATTGCTTAAATCCGCCACTGAATACATGCATAGTTCTAAGAAACAAATTATTTCTGGTTTCAATATTAATCAAAGACACAAATCTACTATAGCAAAATTTCACAAAATGTAAAACTAAAACTAAACAGTTTTAACCTTTATGAAATTTTAGCCCCAAATAACCAATTAAAGCTGTTTTGGTGGTTAAGTATCCCAATTAGGCAATTATTTTCCACCTCAACATGTAATTGCTATATAATGTATTTACACAACTGTGAATAGGGGTTTCTAAAAATTATAAAGCATACACTTTATTATTCAACTAAACGAAGTTTCAGAATTTAATTGATTTATAATCTTTTTGATTGCAATGTACAGGAATTATTTGTATTTATGTAACTCAGTATACAGAAAAATTAGTAATAATAAAAAGTACATGAGTTTTTCCTCCGGTAAATAGTTAATGTGATTATCACTGTACATCAAATCCTACACAAGGCCCCAAATATTTGAAAATAACTGCTTAAGAACCTTGAAATGTACAAATTAGTAAAATCATGAATTCCTTTCAGATGTAATTGAACATATTACATACTAAAGAAGCCCCGATACAATTATATAGTTAGGGTTAGGAAACATTCACATAACATTAATAACGTTGAATGATATTTTGTAAGATTTGCGATGTCGGGCTTTTCAATCACTTCCACGATACAAGATACACATACCACCAACCGGCGACGTGAGAAGAGTACTGAATCTTTCTTTAGGGGAAATAATGTCTAATCACCTTTTGCTTCAAGTTTGTTTCTTTTAGGGATCTGTGTGTGTGTTCATTCTCCCGGTCTCACAGACCACTTTCTAGAATTTAAAATGTTGTATTGGCAATACTGGTGATCGGAGACTACACTTAGTACCTTGCAGTCTTCTTCAGTTCTTTAGGACTCGGTGTTTATTATACATTTTTTCACGATTGCATTTGCATGAAAAGTAATAAAATAACATCCGAAACGGTCTGTGGGACCGAGGGTTTCGGTTAGGGTAGGCGCCAAATACACTGAATGAATTGGTCTATGACGCCGGGGTGTATGCTAACATAATATGAAAGTTCAACATGAAACAATTGTTTTAGTGGTTAAAAAATAATTTATTTATAAGTAAAGCTGTGATGTAAACAGTAAAGTGTTCAATATATGATATATATTAACAAATGAGTTTAGCAATCAATAAGTGCCTCACAGGCCGGGGGTTTTGTTTAACGTTCCAAAAGCTGTTTCGGTTCAGATGTTAAATCTTACCGAATCTTATATGAGGTAACATCCAAAAGAAAGTTGGAGTTGTGATTAAAATACTTACAATTTTTAATTGAGAACTGGCAATAATCGCAATAGCAAGTAAACAAAAAAATAGACAAACAACTTATTACTGTGCTAGAGTAAAATTCATGAAGTATAGTGAAACAGCCTGGGTGTTAGCTACTAATATTTCAGTTTGTAGTACTCTGATAATATTTGTTTAAAGTACTCTGATAATATTTGTTTAAGTCTGTTTCATTAACTTATTTTTGAGTTCGAGAATAAAAGGACATTGTGTTTTTAAAAACCGAGTGACTGAAAATCACAACATATTAATATTACCATTAGATTATAGTGTTGGATAACTTTGGTGGTTAAACTTGTAAATAATACTAATTTATCGAGTTTATGCATCTACTTTAATTCGTCAGACTGGTAAACAGAGGAAAAAAGTAAATTATACGTATATTGTAAGTTATCATCCATAGAAATTATTTATAAGGTGAAATAACGAACGACCAAATGTGAAACAGGTGCAATAAAAACGCTTACTTATGCCCAGAAAATTGTGTTGTAATCTTTCGAAATAATTTGTCTGAGATTAACGGGGCCAAGTGATGGCGAGACCATAACAAGACTCGGCGGGCATCTCGTTGGGCCTGTAATGACGCTGTTTATTTACGTAATTGTGACTGTGGCTGAACATGGTTGCCAGCCCCATGCGCTGCTTATACGTCATCGGGATGGCCAACGCTTAATCAACTTACAATATAATTACTGTACTACATTGTACGCCAAACGTTACAATTAAAATAACAAATTTAAAACTTTAAAATTAATAAATAAATTGATCATTAAATTAAATGTTAATTTGAACGAGACATTTAATTATGCACTAGCCTATTTTAATAATTGTAAATTACTAAAGGAAGTTAGAAACCCAGATCAACTTGATGCTTTCGCAGGTCTATATTGATGCTTTTGAAACATTGTCTATATTTCCAAATTTAGTTGTGAACAATTACACTGGACCTATTAAAATTCTCCACTTATCTAAAACCGGATTTTATTTTATTGTTAAAATACCTATAGTCTATATTGTTTAAATACCTATGATAAATTAAAATACTTCACTGATCCAATTTTAGTTTCACAATTAATCAACTCTACTTAACTTTGTATGTTTATTTAACCTGACGTTTTTATTTACTTAAATTGTAACCTTAAATTTAGTTGTTCGGGAACTTGAAAATAGTTACTTTGTAATCGAAAGGCCTCGTTCAAATACAAATTACATGTATTTATTAATTTTAAATTTTAAATCAATAACATTGTTCACACTTTTATTTAGATAATGATTTCCCTGACCAAAAAGTTGATTTCCCCTGACTTTCTCTAATCAAACAAGTTTATTTTTCCAAACTCGCGACTCGGAATGCGCACTTTTTTTATAAAAAGGTTTTGATTTTCGCACAGTAGTGCTTTGCGTTTACGATTAAAATCAAAATTCTTCCCTGACTTGTATAAAATAGTAAGCATTTCCCCTGACTGTTGGTGTTTTTCCAACTTTTCCCTGTCTGTCCCTGACCTTTTTCAAATTCCCTGACTCTCCCCTGACATTCCAGAAGAAAGTGTGAATGATTAATAAGATGAATTATAGAAGATGGAATATGAAACTCATTGACCCGCCGATTCAAAACACTCAAGTTCAAATGTTCAAATTAATTTTTGTCTGAAATTTAATTATTTTTTTAATGTTTTAATTTGTTTACATATTGTTCATCTAGCATTGCCTATTAATCTAACTATTTTTGCCTACTGTTGTTTTCAATAATTAGTACATTATAATGAGTGGGTGGTATTTTGTTTTTAATAGACCAACATGGAAAACACCTTAGAAAGCAACATTGCACCTCGTCATAAAAACCCGCTAATAAGGAAAACGCCATACCATATCAAAATAAAATCGTAATTTGGTCTTTTATGGGAAAACACAATAAGATACACTCACGATTTTAATCTCCAATAATACTTCATCGTGGTATTTTACAGAGCAAAACTCGAATAATCTACATTTGTCTTCAAGGTGTTTTATTCCCCTATTATTTCAGCTGTGATCGTGTAAACTATGATTATGACGATCATAGATTACTACTACAGTACTATGAATTATGGTATTATTTAAGATTAATTTTAAAAACTTCGATGCTGTGGGACGATGGAATTAGGTATCAATTCAGAGACAACAGCAAGCTATCACATGATTAAGTACTAGTAATTAGATTACATCACTGCCTAGTCATGCCATCTATGTGTTAACTATGTAACCATCGTAGATTGAACTCACAAATTCTGCAAACCATTTCAAACGCATATACTGACACAACATATTTGTAGGCACCTATACAATTATTATTTAGCTTGCGAATCCGTATTAGCTCGTGGAATTATCAAAGAAAATTCGTTAGCCTATTGATTACCTTAGAATTTTATTTACAGTGACTTTTTTATTTATTTTTTAAACGAAAGTGGTTTAATTCAAAGTTTAAGTGACAAAACAACAAATACTCATGAAGTTGCCTGGTACATGTAATACTGAAGTATGATACTAACAAAAATGTAATCTGGAATGACCGAATTTCTTTGATTATCTGGAATGACAGATTTTCTTTGATTATCTAAGTTCCAGTACAGGGAAAAAGATACACTAATTTTATTTAAATTCGTAACATTCCCAGTGGTGAAGCTCGTATAAAACAATGGAAATGTTGACTGTGGCAATTTTAAGGGCAGCCCCATCCAACCCCCAAAACCGCAAATATTCCTAGCACAAGACCAGCGCCGAGTGGACGGGGCAAGGGGTGCATCAGAGCAGCCGACCTCATGCCACACCTGGAGAAGCCTATCTCGACACCAAACACCGGAATTCTCCGCAATACGTACTACGACATTCGTCACCGGGTGGCAGATCATCTAACCAGTTGTCAGCCGCCGTACTTCTCTTTGCCTCTGTTCAGTTGTAAGCATTTTTTTAAATCTATGCATCAAAAAAATTTGCAACGACGAAGGGCTCTGATATCAAAAAATGGGACATACCGATCGACAAAACCATATGGAAAACCAGTCATCCAGGTTTTGGAACAAACTAAAATTAAAAAAGAAAAAAACTGTTTTCTCAACCTCAATACTTTACAAGCAAATGTGTTTTATATCTAAACGCGCGTAAAAAATGTTAAACACTCTAGGGTTACTTCAAGAGCCTCATTGTTCTTAGAAGTCCAAGTTACAACTGTTTAAATGCCACTTGTTCATAGTAGTAAGCGCGCCGTTTGAATGGTGGATATACCACGATAGCATCATATCGGTGATCGCTGGATTGAGTGTCATATACTTTCGTTCTTGTATTTTCCTCCTACAAGCGTACGGTAATTAACCACCGAACTGCAACTCCCCAACTCCCCGCCTGACCTATCGAAACCCTTAGGTTTGAAGTAACTGATTATCCCAAGGTCCACGAGTGCCCGAGAGGTGGGACAGGTTCAGGATGGAGGGTTTCGCCACAGACGCCCCGACCCCCAACCTCGCAAATAACTCATTGTATATGGGTTAAACCAGGGGTCCTTCTCCCACATGTCCCTCGGCGATGGCAGTGCCAACCCCCCCCCCACCCTCCCCGACCACCACTAAGTCCCCTACAAGTGGGTGAAAAGCACAACCAACAGGTCGTCGGGTCTGCTGCTTTCATATAGATTCGCACAGCGATGGCAGTGCCAACCCCCCCCCCACCCTCCCCGACCACCACTAAATCCCCTACAAGTGGGTGAAAAGCACAACCAACAGGTCGTCGGGTCTGCTGCTTTCATATAGATTCGCATTGTAGTTATTCAATTCAGCTTAAAATTAACTATCCGCGTACCTTACAGGAAGTGGATCCAAAATCAGGGTTAGTTCTCTATTCAAAGTGCGCTTATACGAGAGAAGTAATTGGTATCAGCTGCACAGGTTATTGACCTTTCAACAGTTGCTTGAATGAAATTCGACATTCGCCGAGGTATAATTAATACATGTTATATTTAATTAATAGACTAGCTTTTGTGCACATTCCAAAAAGCTTTGATGTTTACGTAAACAAGTTAAAAAACATCCTTAACTGTTCTAAATGAAAAATGTTATACTGCATCACTTGATAACACATAACTTAATACTTCAGCATACAGTAATTGGGTGACAGTTACCAAATTATTGTATAATTACTAAGGCACTAGAATATGTAATAACACGTGCAAAACACCACGTAGACGTAGATCTCTAGGCAAAACATATATACAAATTATTTCAAGCGTGTTGTAGATACCTACACAATTTACAATAAAACAATGTTGTAACAATGTGATAATCACTTTTAATAACTACAGTAGTGATAAGGGACTTGCCTGAACCGATTTTTTGCCTTAACATATAAACTAGTTTTTATACTTAAATATAAGTGACAAGGAATGGGAAATGTTAGAGCCCTATGTTGCACAAGAAAACATAGACGAGGTTGCTTACCGACCCATGCATGCGTTATTAACATGTTAACCAAATAACAAATACGTTATTTTTATAACTTGGTATATTAAATTAATGTAGTTTTATTTACTGTAAATAGCTCATTTAAAACAAAGAGTACCGTTAGGTGATATACTCGTAATAATAATAGGTAATTATAATAATTGCAAACGCTATTTGAATATGCCAAGTACGCAAGACTAATAACGCAAATGTTATGAAACATTGTTTGTTACCCTTCATGTCGCGTGTATTATTTAAATATTTCAGATGTCGTGATGATCTTACATTGCCCGATATTTACAAGAGCAACCGTCGCACAGTAACCCAAGCAATGGAGATTAGGGGGACAACACTCCCCTTTTATATGGAGCAAACTATCTGTTGAGTTTGATTAGGAACTACTTTGAGATTATGATTATAAAAATCACTTTGTCAAAATATCATTGATGAACATAAATGAGCGAGTCAAAGTTATTACTGTACTTCGTGGTAATAGCCGTAACAATCGATACAACCATTACAACCTTCATATTATTATTTATGTATAAATACAGAGCTTTCAAATGTATATTTACTTAGTAGTCTTGAATACCATACGAATTTAAATGTTTGGTTGAATCATATCGATCATTAATGTTGGATGCAGATTAAAGTGAAAAACAATTCATAAATATAATATTTGTCAGTATTTTAAAAGTTTGAAGATGCGTAACTAATGTTACCCTCGGGTACCCGGGCTAATTTTTTGCTTAAAATATACCTTGGAATATCTTCTTTTAATTCATTAATAGTTTAGTTGCGACTTCAATGCACTTAAATTTGTTTGTAAATTTATTTAAGATACATGCTTATTTGTATATAAATGTTAATTTTAATCGTTAAGTTAATACAGCTAAAAGTTGTTACTTATTTTGATGCTTATTTCAATATTTATTTAGTTAAAACTACGTTTAAAGTAAAATAAAAATATATCGAATCTCGTAAAAATGTTATTAAGTACAAATAAAAAATTATAAAGGTCTTTGTCACAGAATATCTAACTTAACATCCATCTATCTTACCTGGTGTTTGACCTTAATGTAGATGAGCCAAAACCAAGGTATGACTCCATTAATGACGGTAATACGAAAATTATTTTTAACGCTGAAACTAGTAGGCCTACTAATATTAGGCCTACAGCTGTAGATGTTGGGCTTATTACGAATCTAAGCTTCCTCTTAAGAGCTTTCTTCTGGTTATAACATTTCTTTAGTTAGCTTTGAAAAATTGGCACAGGATACAAGAAATCTGTACTATAAAGACCTATATTCATGGTGTGATATGCCCGCTACTGTGAATAACATACTTTTGTACGATACTGAGATAATTAAAAATAGATTTTGCCCATTGGGCAGTTTTCAGAGAAAGGCAAAGATGCTCGTCACGAAGACTGCAAAGGTTTTCGGGGACGTAATACTCGAAAGCGGTCAGCACAAATTGCTAAAGATAAGGTCTTATTATCAATGTTATTTGTAACTTTAGACCCTGTCAAAGATCAGTTATCGGCTGGTACCAAGAAAAACAGCAAAAGAAATTCCGCAGGAAGTAATGAATTTAATAAGAATTCCAACTGAAAATCCTTTTCTATTCTGTACTTTTAGCGGTATATTATGAAGTCTTTGAAATCTGTTATCAAAGACTCTAGTGATGAGCAAATTAATTATTTTTTTAATAAGTTTGCAAACTTAACTTAGACTAAAACTATATGGATATAAACCACATGTGAGAAATATTTATCATAAGAAGTTATTGATTTAAGCTACTTTCAACTTCATTGTCAATTTATGTACAGGGCGATATAAAAACGTTCAGGACTTGTGAGATATGATTCCTCAAACAAAAATAAAGAAAGATTCACGTGAAGGAATGTCCTAAAACGCTTGAGTTTTCTGTCCATCTGTCTGTAATTGTGTTTTAATTAATACGTTATGACTTGGAAACATCTAAAGATATAAACTTCAAACTTAGTAAATGTATTATATCTAATAAGACCCGTTTTGTGTTACCCATAAAGTGAGTGTTTGTGTTTTTTATAAGTTAAAACATACTTTTTGCCATTTCTGGACAAAAAAATCATGTTTTAACTTATAATAATCACGAGTTTTCAGTTAATTATGATCTTATTGTTAAAATCTCCAAATCATTTATTTTAAATCAAAAAGACACAACTTTTATATTCTTACAGGATTTACCTAAACATTACGGTTTTTAAGACATTTAGCTTTGAAAAACAAAAATGGCTGCCATTTTGAAATGGTACACCGTAGAAAATTAATATTCCATACCAAAATGGGTCTTATTAGATGTAATACATGTACCAAGTTTGAAGTTGATACCTTTAGATGTTCTAAAGATATAACGTATTAAGTAAAAATCACGTACAGACATATGGACGGAAACTAAGCGTTTTAGGACATCCTTCACATCAACAATTCTTTATTTTTGTATGAAGAATCATATTCTAAAGTCCTGAAGGTTTATTTATCACCCTTTACAAAAATATGTTTCTTATACTTAGCAAATGCGTTCATTTTACTATATATGCTATATATAGCTACTATATCCCTAGTTCTGTATAAAATTGTTTTAATTTTGATTAATTTTGTTTACAAAACTCGTTAAATCCATTACTAAAACCATCCCGCCGAATACAAATTTTGTCCTCCTAATCACTATTAATTGGGCCACTGTGCGTCGTCCCTGATATCAACAAAGACACGTGGTACTAAGCCGATGTAAGATTTCTACAGATTATGTTCAAATGAGTGATTTAAATGGTTATAATGCTGCTAAACGTATTCCTTGTTACAATATGATGTGTTCAAAGGTGTGACACGATATACACAGTTTCCAGGAAGTACTGTAAACAGCAGCAGCTTGATGCGGTCCCGCACTCCGTCAATGTTTACCTGGGCATGGTCCAGAGGGGCGGATGTGGGGACGTGCGGCGTGTCCGCGTACTCGTAGCTGGGGGGCTCCGCGACGAACATGGCAGTCTCCACCAGCCCCGGCATGGTCTTGAGCCGCTGCTTGAGGTGGAGGTAGAGGTAGGGGTCCGGAGAGTGGTGCTGGGGCGACTCGTCCATGGTCTGCCTCATCGCTACCGACACTCCGCCGCAGGTACCATGGGCCAACAATCCAGTGAATATCCAGTGGTCCTGTGCGGAGTGTAACGTGATGCGCTTGCGTACACTCTCGGTCACCGACTGACTGCCTGGCGGCGGCAACAGCGGCACCAGCGGCACGGCGACGGGGCATGGTGGGGGGACTGCCGCCTCTGACCCCCTAACCTACCCCCGCAGGGACTCCCTTCTCCCTTCACTCACACATCGGCACCATCACCACTACCACACACCACCACGATACTTGGATACTTCCAATGGGATTCAAACAAAATGTGATACGCAAGATTAAAAAAACCGAATGGAACGATAAAAATTGAATCTAAAAAGGTTTATTTGCAAACCCAACAAATCTACGACTGCTGTGACTTCTATAGAATTTCAATTTTTTTATTTCCTTGACTATTCCTACAATCCTGGAAAGCTCCCATGTCACACTTCTGAATGTAGTGACATTTTCGATTAAAATCAGGATAAGCGGTTACAGAAACAATAATTTTAATAAACAATAAACAAATGCCATATATAATTTCCAGCAAAATTATGAACTAATCAAATCCAAGTACAATTTACAATTTCAAGAAAATTAAATAAAATCAGGAACCTAATCAATACAAAAATTCAGGTACTGTTTTACCTTTGTGTTATCTTTTACTTGTTTTATTATTGATATATTAGATATATGTTAGAAAACAGTATATTTATATGAGCCCAATTGATTATACTTATGTGTATCACTGAATTTATAGTTTGGGGAGTTTAAAAACAAACTTGATGATTCATATAAAAAACTGCATTACAGTATTATGATGATCTCCCCTCTTGCCTGCTCTACTCCAAGAGTCATTTTCTTCACATCAAAAATTAAATGTTAGGTGTTTCTTGACCTAGATGCTTTATGTGAAGGCTTTAAACCCATTTATATTAAGTAAATAAACTGCTTAATATACACTGTAACAGTTTTGAATCTTCTTTCTTAATAATTTATCTCTCATCACTATTTTAAATAAATAAAATTATACTTTTGCTTTACAAATTCTTCTTCTGATGAATACAAAGAATTATGGATTGGGGCCATACACATATTATGTAACTCACTTAAGGGGGGGGGGTGTAGCGTAGCGTTATGTGGGGGGGGGGTTTGGATCAACATTACGTAACTCACCATATTAACCCTAAGAGCTGGCACACTCCCATATCTATTGATACTGTTATAAATCTTTTAAAATTAAAAAGATAAACAAATTGATATCTAAATGAAAGTTACAGTTAGTTATATAAAAAATACTTCTGTCATAGGGACCATACACATGTTACGTAACGCACTAAAGGGGGGGGAAGGGGTATAGTGTGGCGTTATGTGGGGGAGGGGGGGTTTGGATCAACTTTACCTAACTCACACATATTAACCCCAACTGCTGGCGCATTCCCGTATCTATTGATACTGTTATAAATCTTTAAAAATTAACAAATAATCAAATTGATATCTAAATCAAGTTTACACATAGCTATTTTAGAAATACTTCTGTCATATTATTTTAATAACAGTTAAACAAACAACATAACATACATAACGTGTTTTGAGTAGGTTCTGTATTGCTTTACATTACATGTATATTTTGAGTTTTATTAGAGTGTAAATTCATGACTTGATACTGTATTGCGCAAAGCCACTAACATCTATAGTTTTTTTTTCAAGTTGTTTTGTATTTGTATTAGTTATAAATTAAATTTGTCACGTTTTATAGCTGAGCAGCCATTCCATATGTAACGGGTTGGTCATTTGCACCGTTTGAGGAGGTTTTTTACATTTAATAAATAGAAATTGGAGTTCCAGTTCAAGCCAGCTTATTAGTAATGTTTAAAGGTTTGTCAAGTTAAAAATTTCAACAAATTTTAACAAAAACAAAAAAATAGATAAATAATATTCTATCTGTAACGGGTGGGACACTTTTGCAACCTCTGTTTAAACATGTGTACTATTTATTTTAATATTTGTAAGATTCCACTTGTTATGATAATGAGAATTTTTGTATTATGTTATTAGGTATTGATAAAAGCAGCACTGACAAGAATTCTAACAAATGTTTTGTTTCTCTAAGAACAAATAAACTAATCTGGTGTAACGGGTGGGAAAAATGGAAATTAATATGCTGTTTTCCAGTTTAATTCATACTGAAATAAATTAAACTAAATAGTGGTTTGTTAGGCTAAGTGAAACTAATATACACAATGCATGTAAAAGTATAGTAAAACGTTTATTACCATGACAATTGATGAAAACTTGTCAAAGTGCTAAATAATGTAAAAATAACACCATACAGGCATAATTCATTACTGAAACCTCAAAAAACTAAAAAATATAAATTACCCAGAACAAATTGGTTAATATTCATTGTTTGGTTAAATATTAGTTTATTTAGAAGATATTTAATATTAAAAATATTTTTTTAGCGAATTTCCCCTATAGGGAAGAAGCTATTACCGTAGTCGGCATGGTAAGACCTAGGCCCGGGACCATGATAACTTTTCGTTTTGAGGTCCCCAGAAACCAAAAATTCCATTCGTTCAAAACTGTATATGTGTATATATATATAAAAATAAATAATCACATGTCACTTCTAGCGCAAAAAGTGGCGAATACAGAAAACGAATGTCAAACCTGTGTTTTCAAACAATACAACAAAATATTACTTGATTATCTATAATTTAAACAAAATTAAGCAAATTTAAAAAATCTATAAATTTAAACAAAATCATTAAATTTAAAAACAAAAATCAGCAAATTTAAACAAAAATCAGTAAAATATAAAGACAAAATTCTATTTGCAAAATATTTCTAAAAATTGACAAAAATCAATAAATTTAAAGAAAAAATGCAATATGCAAAATATAAAAAGTAGTAAATTTAAACCAAAATCAGTAAATTTAAAAGAAACATATCAATTTGTAAAATGTATACAAAAAACATAAAATTTCAAGAAAAAAACCAATTTGTAAAATGTTTTTTAAAACCAGTAAAAATATATCATTTCTGATTACATTATACTCCAATAATTTTTCTGAAACAACAACCACATAACAATTTGTTTTACTATCAGCTGTTATATTACAATTAAAATCCATATTTATAATTATATCATTTTTCGAACCGGAAATATTTAAGGGATTTTTTTGTATCAATTACATATAATGGTCGATTATCCATAAATTCTTTTGGTTTATAGTACATTTCATTAATATTATAATATACTTTTTTATAATATTGATACATTTGATACATAATTCTAAATTTGTCGTTATTAATATCTAAGTTAATCAATTCATCAGGATAATAATGCCCATTTAATTTAATTCTTATATTTTTTACAAACATACTATAAAATTTTGAATTATCATACTCCTGATTGTTTAAATCTTCATTTATGAAAACCAATAATTATAAATTTTGGATTATATATATTTCTATAAATATTTGTTATATCGAAACTATATGTTTTTCCAATTATTGTTTTTTGATCAATACATTGCCAATGATTAAAATGAAACAATATTTTTCACTTTTGGTTATATCATTAATTACCTGAATTTTACTTGTAGTTTTATATTCAATAATCGGTACTAGAATAAAAAATTCATCAAATATTCCATCGTTTTTTTAGTTTTTCATCGAAAAATTGCATCATCATCAGATCTTATAAATGAAATGTTGAAACCCCCTTTATATATGGGAATATTTACATTTTCAAAAAATCCTAATCCGAAATGTGATAAATTACCAATTGCTTCAAATTTATTGTTAAAATGGGATTCAAAACCATTACAAAGTTGAGCTGTTGCATCAATTTTTGAATAAGTTAATGTGGCTTTAATTGTACTTAAAATTCCAGGCTATTTAATTTCATCAATTAGTTTACTATTTTTTCTGACTTCAACTTTTGAAAATAAAAATGCTACAAAATAATCGATTAATTATATATTTGCTTTTGCATCATAAACATTTCCATCGGTTTTGTTAATTTAACAGAAATATAAAATTGAAATTTCGATGTACAAAACACATCCCCAAAAACGATATTAAACTCAGTTTTTTTATTTGGTTCATTTAAATGTTCTTTAGATAAAGGGTAAAAAATGTTATATTCAGCTCTGTCAATTTCATATGTTTTAGCCATTTATTGAGGGGAAAAAATGTGTTTTTTAAACCAGTAAAATTTATAATAATCAATAAGAATCAAGATTATTTCAAATAATTAGTCAACTTCATCATAACCCATTTTTCCTTTAAATTTTGAATATCTGAAGCATGATTTAATATGAAATAAGATGATAATTTTTGATAATCCAAGACCAATTCCCAATTCAAAATATGTTTATAATCATCAATAAAATTTTCAGTCAAGTTTTGATATTTACAAATTAGATCGATATAGTCTTTTAATTGATAATTTATGAATTCTTTAATAAAAATAATTGAAAAAAACGCTTTTTTATATAATATTTTATAATAATTTAATTTTTCAATATCATCTATAAATTCATAAGGAAATATGCCTTTAGAACTTAATATATCAAATGTATCTTCATCTATATTAATTATGATATCACATTTATTTTTAATAAATTCATTTAAATGTTTGAATTCTCTTAGATTTGTAGCTAATTTATCAATTCATGCTGGCATAAATCTAAATATGTCTACGAATAAGAATTTTATAAATTTTCTTGGTTTATTATCTTCAAATTCGTATCCAAATCCAGAATTAACTGTGTAATTTATATATTTTACATCGGTGTTTGCAAGTAAATCAATTTTACCATATTTTTCCATTATTCTTTCATAAATAAATGTGTATCACAATTTCCAATATTATGACAAAAAACAGGAATATTTTGAGGAAATTTTAAATTTAAATTACAACTTGGTGTGCTGCTCCTCTATATTTTCCTGTTAAATGGCAATGATCCTTCACTTTTTCTTTTAAATCACCTTTTTCACAAATATGACAAATTTTAGCATTTTCAAATTCAATTTCTTTTTTTTTCAGTTAAATTCATAAGTTTCTTATTTTTTAAATTATATTTCATCGCTATATATTTCGAGATTTCATCTAAATATTCAAGTAATACATTTGGAACATTTTCCAATTCTTTTTCGGTTTTTGCTTGATAACATATGGGTTTATACATTTTATTTGTAACTCGTGATGCCAAATAAATTGTGAAAGAATACGGAACATGTTTATGAATTTTATTTGTAAATGGGTTTTTGTATTATTATCACACGAATCAATATTTTTCAAAAGACTTTCAAAATCTAAATAAATTACATATGGGTGTTCAAATTTCTTAAAATAATTTTGAAATTTTACTGTTTGAACTGGAAATGGCATAATTGGTCTACATGGTTCTAATGATTTACAAATTATTACATTTTTATTCGAATCTCCATTTTTATAGAAATGTGTTAAACATCATCGACAAATAAACTTTTTATGTTTATTTTTTGATAATTGTGATGAAAATAATTTACTTTAATCTGTAATTAATATGCAATGTGAATTATCACCATTTTTATGATATAATAAATCAATATCTAATTCTGCTCCGTAACTTTCAGAAATTTGTAATGGAGCTATTTTAATTTCTTCATCAATTCTATATACATTTATTGAAATTTTAGGATAGTTACATTTCGAATCATATGATCTTTTTCCAAATAATTTGATATTTGCTAAGCTCATTGGGTAATCAAACCTCGTAAATATTTGATCATACATATAATTTTGATATTATTTAACTCTTTCCGCATCTCTTTTTGGTTTATCAATTGCACATCTAATTGCATAGATAAAACAAAAATCATCTTTATTGTTCAAGTTTATACAACATTTTTAATTTTTTATTTCGTTTGGTAATTCAACGTATGAACCCGCATTTAATGAATTATTTTTGCTTAATTTTAGATTTAATTCAACACAACTTTTAAATGACCAACCACTACCTTTCGAAGGTTGATTTAAATGTTCTCTTAATATTAATTTATTAAATTGATTATCTATAAAATCATCAATATTTAAAATATCTATATTTCTTAAAGCAAAATACTGGCATGTTCTTTGGTCATCTTTATTTATCATTGTTCTTACATATTCGCATGTTAAAGCCATTTGCCCTTTAATATTTTTGAATGTTTGTTTTTCAATTAATTTTTTAATTTAACTTCTTTGAGCTTCTAAAAATTCTGATAAATTTAAATTATAATTTGAATTTGTTAAAATATATTCTTGAAAATATCCTTTTAATGAAGATGTTTCTTGAATATCAACTAATTTTCTTGAGGTTTATTTTTATAATGATTATATAATATTTCAATTAATTCTTTTCTAGTTTTATTTTCAACTTTTATTTTGTTATCAATGGCTAAATCTTGAATATATTCATTCGATCTATATCTTAAATTATTAGGATTTTCTTTGATTTTATTTAATCTTTTGATTAATTCATCTCTTGATAATTTTAGAAAGTTTAGAACAGATGATTTACCAGCAATTACAATTAATTTTTCATAATTAAATAATGAATAGTTAACTGATATATGATTTTTTTAATTTCTTTTAACTGATATAAATCATTCTTTTTATATTTATAAATGTCATTATTTTCACACCAAACTTTTCAATGATTTAATTCTCTTTCATATTTTTTATTTATTTGCTTCATGCATTTTCAAATTATAATGTCTTGCATAGTGAGATGATGAAACTTTAAACAGTAAGAACATTTATAAATTATATTTTTATATATTTATAAATGTCATTATTTTCACACCAAACTTTTAAATGATTTAATTCTCTTTCATATTTTTTATTTATTTGCTTCATGCATTTTCAAATTATAATGTCTTGCATAGTGAGATGATGAAACTTTAAACAGTAAGAACATTTATAAATTATATTTTTATTCGGCACCATTTATTAGAAAACAATTTTAATCAAAAATTTTAACTTTTTTATTTTATGAATTTTTAATAGAATTAATATATGTTTTATGAATATTTTTGTTTGAAAATTTTGTGAATAGTTATAATTCCGTTTAATATCTCTTCCGCATTCGCATTTTGTTGTATTTTAAACAATTTTCTAACGCATTGAATACAAATTTTATATTTACTATCTTTACTAAAATGAGTGTTATGAACATTTTCTATATTTTTAATTTCTTTATAATTATTACACATTTTTTTACTTAACTCAATTGGTGTAATATTATCATAACATTTCTTTTTATAAATCTTCTTACATTCTTTACAATAACAACATAAACCATCTTTATTATTTTTATCTTTATTATATTCTGTAATATGTTTAAATTCTTTACATCGAGAACATTTCTTCTCCATTTATTATACAAATTTTTGTATAAATTTGTTTTCTTTAATTCATAATCATAAAAACTACCAATTATATCTTCATTATTTAAATCTTTTATGATATAAGTAACAGGATTTGTGTTATTTATTCGAGAAATTACAAATATTTCTCTTGACCAATTATTTTTGTTATTTGTTTGCAAATGTTGATTTTTTATTTCCAATTATAACTCGATCATTAATTTTAAATTTAGATTTATTTACATAGTTTGGTGATTTATATTTAAAAATTGATTGTTTTAAATCTTTTTCGCTTTAATTATTTACATCGGTTGGGTTTCATTTTAATTGTTGAATGATATGAATTATTATAATCTTTTAACTATTTTTGGTAAAATATCAATCCATCTAAAGTTTTTTTTAATTTCAAATTGTACTTTCATTTTTTAATTTTGTGTTCTATTATATCTTTCAATTATACTTGATTTTTCTTCATTTTCTGTATGATATAATTTTAATTTATATTTGTTTAGTATTTAATTAAAATCTTTATTTATAAATTCTAAACCTTTATCGATATGTAATAAATTTTGCCATTTATGACCAATTTCTATTGCATTTTTTATTATTTCTTCAAATGGTTTTGATACGTTTTTTCCATATTTTGTCTTTAATGGTTTTGACCAAACATATTTTGTAAATGTATCATTAATTTTAAATTTAGATTTATTTACATAGTTTGGTGATTTATATTTAAAAATTGATTGTTTTAAATCTTTTTCGCTTTAATTATTTACATCGGTTGGGTTTCATTTTAATTGTTGAATGATATGAATTATTATAATCTTTTAACTATTTTTGGTAAAATATCAATCCATCTAAAGTTTTTTTAAATTTCAAATTGTACTTTCATTTTTTAATTTTGTGTTCTATTATATCTTTCAATTATACTTGATTTTTCTTCATTTTCTGTATGATATAATTTTAATTTATATTTGTTTAGTATTTAATTAAAATCTTTATTTATAAATTCTAAACCTTTATCGATATGTAATAAATTTTGCCATTTATGACCAATTTCTATTGCATTTTTTATTATTTCTTCAAATGGTTTTGATACGTTTTTTCCATATTTTGTCTTTAATGGTTTTGACCAAACATATTTTGTAAATGTATCAATAACATTTAACATATATTTAAAACCCTAATTTTATTTTTCATAAATTTTCATTATTATTAAATCTGCTGCCCTTAAATCATCAATTCCTAATATAATAATTTTGCTTTTTGGAAACTTTTTTCTAATCGGAGCATGAATTTCATTTGCTTCAATTACTTGTTCTGTTTTATTTAATTATTCTTCAATAATTGGTTTTATTTCTTTTTTCGTAATTTTACTTTTATTTGTTTTACACATTGAGCATTTTGTAGCAATTCTATACATTCAGTTTTTCAATTGAACAATTTCTGGATTTTTATTTTTATTTTTTTCTTACATTTATGGCAATGAATTGGTTCTTCCATTTACATATAAAAAATTATTATATAAATGGACATGTGTTATAAATGTCATAATCAAACATTACTATTTTAGAATTATTGGACAAATGCGTTGGATGTAATATATAAAAGAAAATTATTTATCAAAAAAAGGTAAAAAGAAAAAAATAATAAAAATAAACATTTAAAAAATATTTTAAGACAATTTAATCAGTTTCAAACATATCTAATGCAAGAATTATGTAACGGAATATTTATATTATGGATTAGAAAAAAAATATTTGTATATAACTTAAAAAACTGTAAACTATTTTTAAAAGAGAAAAAAGTTAAAGATTGAATATTTTACTATCAATTTTTTTTAGCGAATTTCCCCTGTAGGGAAGAAGCTATTACCGTAGGTGGCATGGTAAGACTTAAACCCGAGACCATGATAACTTTTTGTTTTGAGGTCCCTAGATGCCAAAAACAATATTCGTTCAAATTTATATATATATATATATATATATATATATATATATATATGTGTGTGTGTGTCCGTTACCGCGATAACTTTTGAAAGAAGCACCTGATTTTGATGAAATTTGGCACAAATCTGGAGAGTAACATTTATGACTAAGTTCGAAAACCAGATCGATCGGTCTATGGAAAGGGAGTTTTATGGGGGTTTAAAATTTTCCAAAAATCTGTTTTTTGAACTTTTACCCTAAAATTTTAAAAACACTAGATTTTGGTTAAAGCCATTTTATAGAGCTTAAAAAAAACAAACAATTTAGTATTTTGAATCATTAAGCTAGGTTTAGTGGTTGTGGAGAAAAGTCAAAAAATGTGTCCATAAAATTTCCCATGTTATGGGAATACGGTTTTTAGATTTTCCTCAGATAATTTCATTAAAAACTCCTCATTTCTTTCTACCAATCAGTTTAGCTCTACAAAACAATCATTTTGGCATTTTAATTGTTGTTTGACGTCCAACCGTTGCAGTGATATTCAAAGTGCTAAACACAGTACGTTGTCCAATGTTATCCTTATGGAGAATAAATAAAATGTTATATTTTGATTATTTATGTATGTATATAGATGAAACTTGGTATGTGGCTTCACCTAGTTGTGGTATATTGATATTAGCACAAAAAAGTTGTTTTTTTATTTTTCCCGGTAGCATCAAACCTGCATACTCGGCCCCCATGTTATTCGTATGGAGAATAAATAAAGTTTTATATCTCCCTTAGTTCTGAACCTAAATTAATAAAACTTGGTATGTAGCTTCACCTGGTTGAGTTATATTGATAATTGCAAAAAAACACATTTCTTATCTTCCTTGTTGCAGCAAACCTCAATTATAATGTTATTCTTATAGATAATCAATAAAATGCTATGTATCGCTTATTAATTAATGTATTTTTATGAAACTTGGTAAGTGGCTCTAGGTAGTAGTGATACCCTTATACACGCATTGGAAATTCGCTGAGTACGCAGGTTTGCTGCAACGGGGGTATTAAGTAAAATACATAATAATAATTTTGAATCAAGTTTTGAAGATAAAGAGAAGATCACATTAATTTTTAATAAATATTTATGTTTTATAAAGAACAATATATCATATAAAAAATTATTTCTAATGATTTTAAAATATTTAGAGAGAGATTTTTGTATAAAACCAATTTATGATGATGAATTTTTAAGATTCATAGAATATTCATTACAAAATTGATTTAACAAACGAGTTTATTAAATCAAGTTTGTAATTTCTAATTAAAATGTTTTTCTAATAAATGGATCTGTTAGAATAAATTAATAATATTTGAGAATAAAGATTTAAAGAATATAAATCATTAAAATGTTTAAATTTAAATGAGAAATATAAAATTGAAAAAATTGAAAGAACAAAAGATAAATATGGTTATACAATTATTGTAGAATTAGAAGATTGTAAATAGTATATTTCGTTCCTAGACCGCAAAAGTGCTCTTTGCCAGTGCAAAATCGTGTTTACGTGTGAGACGAAGTCGAGCACGGAATTTAGATCAAGCACTGGCAAAGAGCTTTTCGGACGAGTATTGAACGATACTTTTCGTCATGCTACAAAAAAGTCATATAATTACAAAAACACAATGCCATAATATGCTTCACACGTGTAACATCAATGAGAGGTTAACTTTGGCGAATGATTTGACAATAATGAAAATCAGCTGTTGCGTCGCGTTTGTAACTCCTAAAACTGATCGGAAAAGAACTGTCCGGCAAAAATAGGCTTTCACCATAAGATTAACATGTAGCTAATTTTAGTGGTCAGAAAAGAAGTGATCGGAAAAGATAACAAAGGACCATATGTTATTTTAAATGAAAACAGCAAGTTTCCAGCCGCATTTTAGTATTGAAAGTCATATGTTCCCACGTAGTATGACGAAAACACATTTACCAAATCGATTTTTAAATATTATCGATGATAAAAAAATTAAGGAATTAAACAAAAAAGAAAATTTACATTTGATTGTTACAGAATTTAAACAGTTTAAAGATAAAGAAACTGCTTTAGTTAAATTTGAATCAAATATTATTTGAATAAATAATTATAGAAATTTATATTTTTACTGGTTTTAAAAAACATTTTACAAATTGATATGTTTCTTTTAAATTTACTGATTTTTAAATTTACTACTTTTTATATTTTGCATATTGAATTTGTTCTTTATTTGTTTTTTGCTTATTGATTTTTGTCAAAAGTTTCTGATTTCTGTTAAAATTTCCTACTTGTTAAAAGTATTTTGCATATTGAATTTTGTCTTTAGATTTTACTCATTTTTGTTAAAATTTACTATTTTTTAAAAATATTTTGCACCTTGATTTTTTTTTTATTTTACTGATTTTTGTTTAAATTTGCTGATTTTTGTTTAAATTTACTGATTTTGATTAAATTTATTGATTTTGTTTAAATTTATTGATTTTTCTTTGAAATTTGCTGATTTTTGTTAAAATTATAGATAATCAAGTAATATTTTGTTTTATTGTTTGAAAACAGAGATTTTACATTCGTTTTCTGTATTCGCCACTTTCTGCGCTAGAAGTGACATGTGATTATCTACTTATATATATATATATATATATATATATATATATATATATATATATATATATATATATATATATATATATATATAAGACAAACCAGACAGATCGACCTATCCAAAGGGGTATTTTGGAGGGTTTTGTACCCCAAAAATGGGTTTTGAGTTTTTTACATGTAATTTTTGAAAAAGTCAAACTTTGGTTTTTTCCATTGGAATCAGCTTGAAAGACTCACAATTTGGTGTTTTGATCATTGCTCTACGTCAAATGGTTACAGAGATATTGAAAGTGCTAAACACAGTACGTTTTCCAATGTTATTCTTATGGAGAATAATGTAAACTGAATATCTCCCTTATTTATGAACTTGTCCTGATAAAACTTGGTGTAATGCTTCATATTATCGTTGTGGTCTATTGATATTTACACTAAAAAACATTTTTCAGCCGATATTTCCCATAGCAGCAAACCTGCAAACTCAGCACCCCATGATACTCTTATGGAGATAATTAACGTGTTATCTCCCTTAATTATGAACACAAATTAATAAAATTTGGTATTTGGCTTTACCTACTTGAGTTATATTTGTATAAAACCCCATTTTTTGTGTTCCTTGCTTCAGCAAACCTGCATACTCAGCCACCATGTCATTCTTATGGAGAATAATTAAAATGTCATAAATCATTTATTTATGACATTGATTGTACATTTTATACATTTAGTATGTGTTGATGACACAATGTGTGTATGTGTTGATGTTGTTTAGTATTTAGTATGTGTTGATGACATTGATGACATTGATTGAATGTATATTGATGACACTTGGTATGTGGCTTTATGTGGTATTAAGATACATATATATGCATTGGAAATTCGCTGAGTACGCAGGTTTGCTGCTACGGGGGTATTTATGTTTGGCTTAAGGTTGACTTTTGGTGGAATGGCTGTGAGATAGTTTATTTAGTTGTTTATTTTATTAGTAACAGTCTCGTTTGTGTACATTTTGCTTTGAACCAAGTTATTAAAACATGTTGTTGAAGGAAAGTAATTTAAAGTTTTAATGATTCATTGAAATCCATATTGCAAATTCCTAATAAAATGATGTTTAAAATTTGTAAGATGTTTTAAAGCCACTACGATTGAGTTCCGTAACACATGGGGGGGGGTTTAGGGGGGTATGGTTAAGTGTTACGGTGCGTTAGATGGGGGAGAGGGGGTCTGAAATGACAAAAAAGTATTATGTAATATGTGTATGGCCCCATATACCAACTGTTACTGTAAAATTCATCACTTTTTATTTGATAAAGTTTTATAATTTTGGTATGAATTTTAATGAGATATGTGTAAGTGATCTATTGTAAAAATATTGGTTGTGTTATTGATAGGTATTGAAGATTTCTCAAATAACAAACAACAACAATAACAAATATTATTTATAGTTGTGAATCGATAAACATTACACTTTTATAAATTTTATGGTTATAAAATGTCCAGGTCATTGACAAAAGTGTCCATATATCATAGACTGTAAACATTTCCAGGTCAGCAAAGTATCTTGTAAGACAGTCTGTCCCTTTCATCTTAAGTACCAAGCATAATCCCATTTTAAGATTTAGTATCTCTTAAGTTTTAGTGGGATGTTGCATATACAATGTTCTGTAGAAGTTAATACAGAAATTATAAAAATAACTCTGAACTATGTTCTACGTTCTACTAACTAGGGTTTTTGTACCTTCCTCAGATTGAATTTCAAAAGTAGGTCAAATTTTATAACACAGTTCCCTCCAAAATTGAAAGACTCAGGGTAGGAAGCCAGGGCTAGTTTTGATCCTACCTTAAGTATCTGTTGCTAAAATATTTACTTTTGTATTTTGAGGTATTGCTCAATTTAAATTAGTTACTGAGATATTTTAAGTGCTAAGTATCTCTATCCAATATTTTTCTTCTTACGGGTAATAAGTACAATTTTGTACCCTGCTTGAACATATATTGACAATAAAACTTGGTATTTTGCTTACTCTGGTTATGGTCCGTGTGATATTTGCACAAACACACCATTTATTTGTCCCCATTGCAGATTATCAGCGTACTTAGCCCTAATATTATTCTGAAATAAACAAAATATGTTATATTACTTATTTATGTTGATGTTGCCTCACTTTTATATATGTTGGTAAAACTTGGTAAGTAGCTTCATGTGGTAGTTAGATACGCTAGTGAGGTAGGTAGGTTGACTGAGCCCCAGTTATCCAAGATAGTTATTTATAATATACATGAATTTTTAATTTCAGCTTGAACATAACAGTTCAGTTCCAAGTCTAGTTAATTTTATTTAAACTAATAAATTACTTGTGGGTAGTGTAAGTAACTGGGTTTAATAACTCAATGTATGTTATAATTTATCTGACAAAAATTTAAGTTAGTTTCATTTTCTGGAAGACAAACAAAGTCTAACCAATGGTGCTTCAGTCATCTGCCGACCGCCCAGCTGTGAGAAATCAAACACACAAGACGAAGACGTTCTGCTTTGCAAGCGATGGAGACATATTATTGTAGCAAAATACATAAGAGGAAAACAACTTAAGAACAATAAATTAAGCCGAAATTCAAAAAGGAAATTTTAAATTTATTTTTAGAGTTAATTAATATCCACAGACAGAAAACATTCACATACACACCATGAACCATTATTCTGTCAGTGTATAAGTAGTAAGTATGTGTAAGTAGTATAAGTAGTATGTGTAAGTAGTAAGTTATGTAACTTTGATAAATTGCGAAGTATATTTTCTTTAAAATCATACTACTTTAACTGTTTTGTTATTTGCCCTGATTGCTGGTCCCATAAGGGTCTATTACGAGGGGGTCTACTACAGTTATATTAAACTAGATCAAAACTAGTTATTGTTATACGGGATGTAATAAAAGACATCTTACAACACTTAAGAATATATTTATACCTATACTGATTCACACAACAGACGGTAAATATATATATCAGATGGTACAAGGCTATCGATTTCGACCAGTCACACGCCGGTCATCAGGCCAATGAGAGAAATTACAGAACCAAAATAGCGTCCCTGCTTATATTCTATTGGTTACTGGAAGTTCCGGATACAAGTTCATAAATGTGCCACCAGAATCAAAGTTAACTTGTTCATTTATCAATTTATCTCTACCTTTACATTTTTCTTTAACTATAAACAATTCTTCCCATGCATTAATTTCATTTACTTTTTTATAATTCTTGAGGATGCTGAAGTTTTCTTCTATTTTTCCTATGGTGTCGCCATTTTCTAAAAGATCTTTCGCTACGTTTAACCTTTCCGGTTTCCTGTACTTGCAAGCTGATACATGGTTCTTAAATCTTTTAACAAAATTAATAGTTTGACCAATATAAAACTTATCACATTTGTTACAATTAATTTTGTAAACGCCGCGCATGTCGAATTTGTTACAATCTTCTATCTTGGGATTTAATATTTTGTTCATGGTGTTTTGCGTTCTGAAGGCTACATTAACTCCATATTTCTTGAATCGATTAGCAAAATTTTGTATCTTAGTTCCTGTGAAGCTGAACGTTGCGAAATTGCTTGATGTTTCTTCTCGTCCGTCTAACGTTGTTATTCTACGCAATTTTTCTTGGATTTATTGTCATTAAAACAGAAGTGACGCCAACTATAAAAATGAAATAATGGATTTGTAGAAAATAAACAACTACTAGAAGAGATGGTTTTGTCTTAGTAATGCACACTGCTTGGTGGCTGTGGTGAGGTCGAAAAAGGTGAATCGGTTGATTCTCTAATGAGCAAATAAATCAAGTTTTGAAGAATCTGTAGGTTCCTGGCTATGAAACTCAGGATAATAATTGAAACAAACATGTAAAACTTACCCAATGTTGTGTAGAAGCTCCATCAGCAGGATCAGACGAGTCCAAATTCTGGAACAGAAAACAAATATTGAAAAACAGAAGACTCTCAAAAGTCCAGATCACACTTATCCGGACCGATGAACTTTAATGTTAATCCAATTTTTGTTGCAAATAAAAACGAAAAAACGGAACTTCACAGTTTAGCGCTTTCAGTTTTCACACGATAATCCCGCATTACACAAATGTCATGTAGTTATAACGTTAGGCGAGTCTTTGCTTAGCCCAACCGTGTCGTTATCGGTGTTTTTTATTGTTTATATATCCAGTGCGCTGCTTCGTTCAGGTCTTCTCCTGTTTATGACTCATCACTGACGATGTAAATCAGTAGACCAGTGACAAGTTTTTAATACAGAATACTTCATTTATGATTTAAGTGCTATATTAAATCTTTATAAATCTAAATACATTTCTATACTTTCCTATTTAAACTACAGTTGTATCACGTTTTCATGTAATAAATGTGCTCCTTCGATAATCTAATCTTTTTTGTGTTCCGACCATGCTCTCTGTCCCGTCGGTGACGGATTGATGAGGTTCTACTGTATTACGGAGTGTTTATAACTTTCTTCTGGAACCTCAATCTTATATTAGCACATAAATAATCTTGTATTATCATAACTGTTCACTATAAAGGAGGAGTTGATGATTCATGCCCACCTCGGGTAAATCCGGACCGACCGTACGCCACGATAGTCCGTTTTTCTGAGAGTCTACTGTTGTACTTTTTTATTAGTTTAACCAGGCCTATGTAGGAAAATTTACCCATTGCCTGGTTTTAGTTCAAAGAGAGTGTTTATGTATTATCTGAAGGACCTGACTTAAAATGCAGGAATGTCGAGTTTCAGAGGAAATATTACACTTGATAAAATTAGGTCTTGCTGATTGGATGGCCTTCTCTCAGCTCCATCACTGAACTCGACCCGACAAATGAGTTTTGTGGTTGGGTGTCACAGTTGAAACAGATTTATAAGGCAAGAAATGGTCTTGCTGATTGGATAGCTTGGCCTTCTCTCAGCTCCATCACTGAACTCGGCCCTACAAATGAGTTTTGTGGTTGGGTGTCACAGCTGAAACAGATTTATAAGGCAAGAAATGGTCTTGCTGATTGGATAGCTTGGCCTTCTCTCAGCTCCATCACTGAACTCAGCCCGACAAATGAGTTTTGTGATTGGGTGTCACAGTTGAAACAGATTTATAAGGCAAGAAATGGTCTTGCTGATTGGATAGCTTGGCCTTCTCTCAGCTCCATCACTGAACTCGGCCCTACAAATGAGTTTTGTGGTTGGGTGTCACAGTTGAAACAGATTTATAAGGCAAGAAATGGTCTTGCTGATTGGATAGCTTGGCCTTCTCTCAGCTCCATCACTGAACTCGGCCCGACAAATGAGTTTTGTGGTTGGGTGTCACAGTTGAAACAGATTTATAAGGCAAGAAATGTGCACACTGTTTTCAACATTACTGACTTGGGTAGTGAATATCTAAATAAATATGGTAGTAGTTAGTCCTAACTGTTCACAGCTATCCAAATAATAACTAAATTCCATTCTAGCGACACCTGGACTATATATTCAAGACTAAACAGGTCAATGGTCTGGTCCAGAGAAAATTTTAATATCTGATGGGAGGTACTACTTCCAAAATTATGGCCTTGCCATCACAAAATCCACCTATTGGTTCCCCTCTCTCAAGCATATTGGCAGTTATAGTATATTTGATATGTTTATTGGAGATAAACATATTTTATCTGACAAAAAATAAAGCAAACAAATTTGTATTGTACTTTAGATACACTGACTACACAACTGCTTTATTATGGCAGTAACATCACAGTTGGATCTATTGTTGAACTATCTTAATAATAAACATCCAAACTCAAATTCACCCTAGAAACATAAAGAGCAAACTCCATAAGACTTGGCCATAACAAAGCTGCACAGTGGTTTTGATTACAAAATTTATAGAATCAATTTTTATCGTCCAAACAATTCTTTCCCCCTCACATCATTTTGATTCACAGAACATGCCACCATGTCGGTGGTACATTGACTGTGAATAGTCCTTTTGAGCCCTACAAAAAGGATACAAAATAATAAAATATATATAGCTATTGCTAATGAATATAGACAGACTAATAACAAAGCACAAAACAAAATGGTCAACAAAAGTAGCAGGCCACAGAAAAAGTATGTTTGCATTGAGTATTCCCATACAACTTCAGCATCGGTTAAGGAATAAACTCCAGAAAAATGGAACCCAAGTGGACTTTAGGACTACAAACAGTACAAACCGTACTTCCAACGCCCTGATTAGGAATCAAAATAATATCGGCAAATTAGAAGACAGGTGTTCATAAAACTGCTCCGACTGCCCGAGCCAAAAAATAGGGCAATTTTTTTTTTGTTTGGGGGGGAACTGTTGTAAAGAGCATAGACCAAACTCGTGACCTACTTGGCCTTGCTAAGCAAACCATTCACTGAGTGCAATTGACGATATCCTCTGCAGTCTAGCATATAGCAAACTTGAAGCTCTTGAGGAATTAGAAATACAGTAGAAACTCGCTAACACGGCCCTCAATAGCACGACTTCCTCGATAACATGTGCATTTTTACAATCCCCGTGAGATAGCCATAACACTTAATGTTACATATACCTCTATAGTATGAGTGTTAATGTTTTACAAACCTCAATAGCCCGGCTGTTTTCCTAACTCAAATCATAGTTCTAACCCCCTATAGCACGTCTTTTTGTGAAACCAAACCTTTATAGGCAGCTTCAACCTCAGTAGTGCGCCGTTTTACATAGTGGAACCTTTATTGCACGAGTTCAATCTTCCCTGTGCATACTTCCTATGGGCAGTGACCCATCAGAACGGATGTTTTGAAGAAAATAATACCTCGGGCTCGGATCCAAACATGAAAACCCCGCAACCACCCTTCCTTTGGAGCGTTGATCCAAAATGCAATTGCTATAAAGGGGTTTTTAGAAACCAGTAAGTAACCTTGATAGCACGATGTTTAGTCCTCACGACCTTGATAACACGAACCTAAACTAGAAGAGTACCTTGGTAACAAGACTGTTTCCCAAATCCCCTTGAGAGTCTTGCTATCAAGGTTCCACTGTATATCAAATGTACCAAGAAGGGATATGATTATATCATAAATGAAAAACTGCAGTTCAACTTTTAATGTGCTCATACACTCAAGAAAGCTTTCACTTATTAATCTATAGCCTACTGATAACGTGGAAGATAGGGAAGGAACCTGTAGCTGCAGTCTGCTACCTGCTCCGTGACCATCCATGTCGCGCACCATGATATATATAGGTACCAGTAGTAACTCTAACTATAAAAGAAGGAAATCAAGACAGGCTAATTATTACCTAGCCTAAGCCTAGAGTAGAGTCTTGAGTTTCATAAGCGGTTCATGTAATTGATCATTTTATTTTGATATTACAACGGAATGAGTTTCAGGTATTTTTCAGTTTATCCTAGCTATTTTTTCTATATTTTATATCATATCAAATCATCTTTATTCATTGCAATACAAATAGTACAGAATGGCGTCAATCATATCGTATTACTTATTGATTTGTTGCCAAGAGTGGTATATATAAGTGACCTCCGATGGTGAAATGGTATTGTTTGTTTTTTTACGACCCATCTTGTACAGTGTGCTGCGGCTGTTAGGTTAGGTTATGTTAAGTTATTTTTAAATATCAAATCCTTATCCAACGAGGTATATAACTATAGTGGTCTCGTCTAGGGTAAAAAACTGTGCTGACATATGGACTGCCATTTTGACCCTCTATACCCTCCGGTCTCCATGGCAACAAATATGTCAACCAATCAAATCCCCTCTTCACAACTTATATTAGTCTTTATTACTCTTTGGCTAGATGTTTCATTTTAAAAAATGTCCTCCAGTGAGACTTCACTTTTTTTACGCGAGACAAGGGCTCTATAATTATTTACACCTCGTTAATCTTATCCTGACCACCACAATGTGTTAACAGGTTTTAACTGTTGCATAGTCATAACTGGTTGAAATAGAAAGTATTGGACTAATAACATACATAGCCTGTTTTATTTTTTCTAAAAGATTTTTTACTGCATAGTTTTTATCAGAAACTTTCCGTTCGGGTACACTTTCATAAGCGATAATATAAAAAACCAAATGAAATTGTTCGATACACTATAGCTATTATTTAGATTATTCCGTAATGGTTTCGGTTATGTTCGGTCTTTAAAAACGACTTTTTAAATACTTCAAGGTCACCACATTTCTTCATTGGATTAAGCCTTAAAATAAATAGATGACTAAAATAAAACCTAACTCATATATGGTCTCTATTAAATAATTTGTGTAGTAAAATCCTTAAACCGAATAAAATTTCCTTAACAAATATTTTTCAAAAACACAATTCATGTGTTTTTTACCCCTTCCCAAATCATGAACTATTTTTATTTACCTTAGTAAGCATTTGTTCTTACGATACATTTCTCTATCGTATATAAATTGTAACACACAGACGAGGGAAGTTTAGGAGGTTATTCTTCCTACATCAGTAAAATAACATTTAAACTATTGAAAAATCTAAATTTATCCTTTGCGGCCGAGTAAGCTGCAATTGCCGCCCAAGGTCAATACATACTTTGAACAGGTTTGCTGGGTCGATTTATTTAAGGTTTTCTATTCAACATAAAAACAGCTGTAAGGTCACGTGATCACCAATCCAATCTGCAGTGTTGCTGGAAACACGATATTTATTATACACGTACCATATTTTCGATATCATTGTAATTAAAATTAACATTGTTTAACTGTTTAAATTCTATGATCAGCTGTTATTTTATGATACTAATGTATTATTTTGATTTATTTTTTATTATTAGATTAATGGATTAAGGGTTTAAATTTTCTTTCTGCATGTCCAGTGACAATTTAAAAATAGCTGTACCATTATTACCTTAAGGTTGGCAACACTTTATAGTTTTTGTTTTAAAAAAATAGTGAATATATATTTTAAAACATCAATCCCCTAGATTGAGGTTATGTAGCGTGTTGTTTTGGCGGGAGTTAGTTATTGCATCCCCCCTTGCCTTGTATTTCGTGCCTTGACAACGCGGGACGGCCGATATCGACCACGCCGGGTCTTGCACGGGTGCTGCGAGGCCGAAATTGACCGCAATATTATGACGTCGTACGCGGCTAAACAAAAGTACTGGAATGCTTGAAAACCACATGGTCGGACTTCTCTTCTTCATAGGTAAGTAGTTCAACAAATAATTTTTTAGCACCCGGGAAAATTTCAATAAATTTTTCCAGCAGCCAATGTGTTAAATGAAACTTTGTGATTAACTAGGAGTTAGAAACTGCTATGAGCACTTAAGTAATAATTTATTTCCTGTAAGAAAATTTGATGTATTGTTGAAAAGATATTGCGTGATAAGTTACACGTCATTTCTACACAATATATTAAACTTTGGGATTACTAAAGGTCCGATCATCCTCATACGTGAAGAATGAGCGTATTCCTAGTATTAAGTGTTATGGAAATCTCATGGGGATTGTAAAAATGCACGTGTTATCAAGGAAGTCGTGCTATTGAGGGTCGTGATAGAGAGTTTCTACTGTATTACTTTGACTGCAGTTACAGTTTTACCTTT
The DNA here is from genome assembly GCA_963675035.1 of Allygus modestus. Lineage (NCBI taxonomy): Eukaryota > Metazoa > Arthropoda > Insecta > Hemiptera > Cicadellidae > Allygus > Allygus modestus. Next base: position 131,815,997 of record OY776113.1, on the reverse strand, counting down.
TCTGTGATTTTTTTCTAGCTTTGCCTGGATTGTGCCACCAATTTTGTTATGTTTTAGGTATTCTTTCCACCTGAAGAAGGCATCATATTCCAGATCCCGAAACGTCATGAAATTTTGGTTTTACTTATCACTAGTGGAAATTTCCTACAATAATTTCTTGAATAACAAGTTCTGTTGTAGAGTTTTCAGTGCCTTTGACATGACCTTTTGACAACTTATGAACCCGGGATCCACTGCTTAAAGTGCTTATCGAAACACAGCCTGTTTAACAAATTTGTTATTGAGTCTTAAGGATTGGCTCTTGTGTGGTACGCCAGTGCTCAACCCACTCAGCTATAACTGCCAGTAGGTAGTGTAGGGAAGGTAGTGCAAGACAGATGGTGAATAACCCCAAGACTCCAACTCCCCTCAAACGGGTGCAAACAGTAAATTAAACAAAACAACAAATTGTAAACAGTGCCCAAGAATGTAAATATGTTTTGGCAAATAAATGTAAATTAGTAAGCTGACTGTACTAAAATGTGTGGAGGGAGAACGTCATTACTGCACATACGCACACCAAGAATTATGTACTGTGAAATGATCTGTGGCAGCATTCCACCACGGCAGTTCAAATTAGTTTGTACTCGATTAATAAACCTATTATCCTGGTTTTACTTTGATAATTTAGGTGCTGACAGAAACAAGCAATTTGATAACAAAACCAATTCAAATCTAGTGAAACACGGAACATAATCTGTAAAATAAATGACACTGGTTAACGAAAATATATCAAAAAATTATATTACCTATTTGATTCAAGATATTTTATGATTATAATTACTTTTTTTGAACATACTATTAACTGGTACCAGTAGCCTACATTATACATAAGAGTTCTCTGATTTAAGACATCAATTAATATGGTTGATACGGTAACACCTTGATAATCTACTGTCTGATGCTATTGTCTGATCGAAAAAAAATGTTTATGAAGCCCCAGTGTTACCGGAGCGTAATTTTAAGCAGTGGGGAGTGACTGTACTAAACCTACTCGCAAATGGAACAGCACCAACATTATGTGACCTTGAGTTCCAGTGCCAACCCCCACCCTGAACTGCCATTATTGTCTATTTTTATAGTGCAGTATCAAAGAAGCTTGAGTTATAGATCAGAATTATGCCGAACATCATTATACAAAACGACCTCTCACAGACCTTTAAGATTCCCCTTTGTTTAGGAGCAAAAATTGAGAGATATATTAGTCTTATAACTGAAGGATTTTTCTATGGTATGTGGTGAAATAAACAAATATAACTTTTATTAACAGGAAATGGTTAGAAGATTTATATAGAAGGTTTTTGTAGTATGGTAATGACAGACGACGAGAATGTTAGGCTTTTGCCGTCAGGCTGGCCATCAAGTTGCATTGTCTCCAGTCTAACGCATTTATATACAGGTATTTAAAGAAATCCATTCATAATCAAAACGTTGTTTTTCTTTTTTTTTAAGGCTCCCTCCACTCCCCCTTCATCCTCACTAGCTTTTACACCCAAGTACTCAACACAAATAGAGATAGGTGTATCAGAACAATCCAAACGTTTTATAAACCTAAAGGCTCTGATAACGCACGTGTTTTGGTTCACTTTCCAATGAACGTGAACATGAAATTATACTGGTGCCGCTACGTCACCGCGCTGACAGCTGGCTCAAAGCACCGCGCTACCAGTGCTTTACCCCTACAACTTCCATGGCTGAAACTTGTGTTCTTGAGGAATATTGAGTGTCTGAGTTTACACCTCTCAGATGAAGTATAACTGGATCACGCTCTCAGTGGATGAAAACCGTGCCGGTCCCCGAGGCCGTTCAGTGGCAAAAAGGCTCAAGGTGCGCCCACATGATATCAGATAACTTCAATTATGGCTTGCTGTGGCTGTCTACTAACAGTCTAGTAGATTAAAAATTAAAATGGAAATATTAAACTTTACAGAATCGAATGCTATAAATATTATTGCTTGGATTAAATATGAGAAATTCCTTTTTACTTGAAATTAAATCAAAATTGGACTTCACGCCCCATGGCATTACTTTAAGTTAGAACTCGCTGTGAGCGACTGTTAATAATTAAATGGGTTACAAGGTATAATAGAAGGAAGATAAAGCTCTAAGAAATCTATTAACGTAAATGTGTTTTCTGAAATAAAATCAATATAGTGTTTTATCTTAAAAAAAGGAGTTTGCTCCAACGGCATGCGGCAAACGAGACCACAACGTTAAAGCTATGGTTCCACAGACTGCGCAATTTACGGCAGGAAGTGTGAAATTTTCTGCTGCGGAGATTCCGCCGCGTAAAATCTGGAGAGGTGGTTCCTGTGACTGCGTAAATAACGGTGCAGAAATTCAGTTGTGTCCAAGCTGTGTGACAGCTCGATTGTGTGACAAGTATGGATAGGAAGAGGAAAGCCCTCTTGGCTTTGATGCTTTATGATGACATTGATGATGATGTTGTCGATCTTTTGTCTTCATTAGTGCCAACTCATAGTGATCGGAGTGATATTTTTAAGAATAGGGACAGTGAAGGAGCTTACAAAATACTCGTTCGTAGACATTTGGTAGACAATGAAACTAAATTTAAGCGCTACTTCCGGGTGTCGAAAGACCGATTTTTCATTTTGGTAAAAACTCATAAAAGATTACTACTATTGTTATTATTTTTTTAATAAAATTACTAGAATACCCTTCAAAATTCATTTTTGTATTCACTGACATGTGTTGATAAACGGTAATTTTATTTTTAAAATAAAGACTTTTTAGAGATATTGCACACATATTTTTTTAGTAAAAGCATTTATCTTCAATAAAAAGGCAAAAGCTTGATTTCAGAAGAATAGACATTTAAATTGTTCCAAGTTACAAGGGGGGGTATCCACCCTGACCCCTACCGAATCTAGGTCACTGGAACTTATAACAACTAATGATAAATTAAAATTATCTGTTTCCCAACCTATTGCATTCCAAATTGTTTTTTATAACCCAGAAAACGTCATGGCGTGACACCAACTCAACATGTTCCTCCTCTTCGGTCGATGAAAAACGTTCATCAACAATTTTTTTCGATGCACAATACATAATAACAAAAACTGCCCAGTCACAATGATAGATGGCTTCTCTCCGCTGGCGGATTCTGGAATGGCACTGCTCTCAGACCAGTATGATTTGTCCGCCGGGCGGAACCGAACATTCCGAATGCGAAAACGCACGTCAGTGGAACCAGTCAACAGGGAACTCCATTGAACCAGTGTCGTTATAATTACGCAGCGGAAAATTTTGCATCTCCCGCCGTAAATTCAGCAGTTTGTGGAACCATAGCTTTACTTCTATTATGATCAGTTATGCCCAGATGCCAACACTATAATTGATTAAAGCTTATAAATATGGATGGTAAAAATGGTAAAATTTCTATCAGTTTTTATTTTTAAATTTGTTTAATCAAAACAAAAAAGTACCTAAATTCTAGTAGTATACCAATTTTATTTTTATTACTGAAGTAGCATTGTTCTTTTTATGTCTAACCACTTGCTCACCTGCTAATTGAGTTTAATCGATCTAAAATAATTGAAAGAGAAAAACAATTAGGGTAATATAAACCTTGTCGCCACAGTTTTGACACTTGCTGCTTATGTAATTACCTCATCTGTTGTATCACAAATTAGGTATTTCTATTAATGAAGGGAAATATAGAAACTAGAAATAAATAACGCTACATCGATCAAATCCCACAATCTAGATCGCACAGTCTTTCCAAGTATTTCCACTCCTAAAATCCAGTTTGTTGCGCGCTTCCACAAATTCCGCTCTTCATATAATTTGTATCAATAACAGCTAGTCTTACAAAAAAATTATTCGGATGAAAAATTATCTTTAGAATGTTATCTATAATTTTCTCACTGACAGTTTTTACCTGACCAAAAAATGAAATGATTCCCTGTTTACTACTTTTATCACCTCATTCTCGATACGGACTAAAAACATTCAGTGTATAACGAATTATTAACAATAAAGTACATTACTTTATAAAACTGTTTTTCACGCTGTTTTCAATTCACCGTTTCAAGCTGTAAAATACCATGCAATGTTAGGATAATCATCTCAGTTTTTTTAGGGTTAAATTCCTTAAGTCAAGAAGGGTAAGGTAAGAAGGGCCGTAACATTTCGCCTGTGAGTGGACCCCCTGTCACGTGACACGCTACATCACCGCGCTGACAGCTGGCTCAAAGCACCGCGCTACCAGTGCTTTACCCCTACAATTTCCATGGCTGAAGCTTGTGTTCTATTAGACATCATGATTATACGACTTCACCCTTATTTTGTAGATGAATCAAGCTTTATTGCGATATAATTTTCAAAAGGATTGGCAGCTGAACTATTTATAAAACGATTTAGTAAGGAATAGAGGTTTGTATTAAGTTAAATGGAATCACGTTGAAAAACCATTAGTTTTTTATCGGTATATAAAAATAAAACTTAAATACTATGGTCAGAAGAATGATTTTGATCAATTTAAAAATAAAGGAAGGTAGTTTAAGTTACATTATGTTTTTAAAAACAACAAAGATCCTCCTTTAGCGGCAGCGGAGTCATGCGAGAATTTAAGAAACAACTTTTCTAAAGAAACAACTTTTCTAAAGAAAAATAAAGCACTTAGATAATGAAAAACAAACACTCACCTGTTATATTTGATTTTATATTTATATAGATACAGATCATACTCATTATAAAATATTTATAAATGTTAACATACAACTATTTACAAATTAATTTGATTTTCCACTCTTCATCAATCTTTCTTATGCAACAGCCAGATTTCACTGGAAACAGCAAACCTGATTACTCCACAAATTTCTAATGCAAACAGGTATATACCTCACCAACAAATAAACTATCATCTAGTTTACTCATAATATATTGGTAAATTAGCGAGATATAAAGTTTTAGTCATCCTCCATAAGAATATGGAGGATGACTGATTGATTACGCAGGTTTGCTGTAATGAGGCCGACTAGAAATGGGGTTTAATGCAAATATAAATAGACCACAACCAGAAAGTTTTTACTGTACATTATGTCACAAAGAAGCTTATACAATATTAGTACTGTACACTCTTAAACACCCTGTATTTGCTGTGATGCATAACAGTACAACACTACAAACAATACTAGAAGTAAATAAACTGATCAAGCTCACTGTGCTTAGTAAGCAAACACTTTCCACTTTCTGAGCCAAATACCAAAATTATATTTGAGGATATTCAAAAATTGATCAGGACACGTGTACGAGAGGAAACGAGTGAACAGAAGGGCCCTTGGACAATAGATTTAGACGTACAGATTCGTAGAAATCTGTTGAGAAAAGTATTTATTTAGCATTTGCGCCAAGGGCGTGGTGAGCGGCTGTCAGCGCAGTGACGTCACAGCGCTATCTGGCGGGGTGGGTGTGGGGCGGGAGGGGGTTATGGCGGCAACGCGCCGCGAACAAAGAAATAGTATAGCCCTTGTTATAGAGCCCTGGTTAAATGCCTGTTTGAGTGAAGCCCTGTTTTGCTGTCTGACATCAAGGTCTTGCGGATATAGATCCTTTTGCCACCCAAAGGGCTTTATGGAGGCACAGTTTTTGGATCTCATTAGCATTGCAATGCTCTATCCAGTGCTTCATCTGAGGTTTTACACTTAACTCTTATATTTGATCATAACTCAAAGTTTATAATCTATTTATGATTAGTGAGTTAAAATTATTTTTCACTACTTACTTCTTTTTTCTTTTTAGATGGCGGACCTGTAAAATACAAACATATATTAGTATTTTTAAAACGAAAATTGACAATTAATAGAGCACAGCTTGTTATAGTAAATATAGAATATTTTGATGCCAAGTGCAAAACACATAAACGATCTCAGATGAAAGGAGATCATTATCTTTAATTTAAACCATTTTGGTTTTGTTTTTAATCTAAAAAAATACAAATCCCTGGCAAATTTAATAAATTGTCATCAAGGGGGCAGTAATAATATAAACCCTTTGTGAGTCGTTCTTTTAATTTTTGAAACCATATTTTGTATGTACCACATACTTGTACTATACAAACAGTAAATTTGTTTCCAAAATTACCTTACACCAAATTTTTCGATTGTTAAGACAAATTTCCATCAGCTTACCAGACAAGCACTCTTACCACTATGCTCCCATCCAATGTGTAATGTCAACTGGGAGCTTTTTCTGGTGGTTCAGTGGGTCTTTATAATGTTACTGAAGCTAAAACTGAGAGTTAAAGAGTGAGTACTGATAAAGAGTGTAAATTTGGCGCTCTGTGATTATCACATCCAAGAATTTGTTTAGCCAACTGTGTCACAGGGGTTGATCTCTGTGGCTTAGTACTTACTTGATAGCCAAACCTTTAACACTAATAACGAAACACCCCAGTTGCAGCAAACCTGCATACTCAGCGAATTTCCAATCCATGATAAATGTCATAATACCACATAAAGCCGACCAAGTTGCATAAAAATATATTCATAAATAAGCGATATATATATATATATATATATATATATACAAATTTGAATTATTCTCCATAAGAATAACATTGGGGATCAGTACATAGGTTTGCTGAAACAAGGATCACAAACAATTGGTGTTTATGCAAGTATAAATATAATTCAACTAAGTGCAGCCACATAACAAGTTTGATTAATATTCATTCATAAATAAGCGATTTATACAATTTTAATTAGTCTCCATAAGAATAACATGGGGGATGAGTAAGCAGGTTTGCTGCAAAAAGACAAACAAAAAATGGGTTTTGATGTGAACATCAATATAACTCAACTAGGCGAAGCCACATACCAAGTTTTATTAATTTATGTTCATAATTAAGGGAGACATTATATTTTACTTATTCTCCATAAGAATAACATGGGGGCTGAGTACGCAGGTTTGCTGCTACAGGAATAATCCTTAAAAATTGCTTTTTTTGTGCAAATAACAATAGAACACAACCAGATGAAGCTGTAAACCAAGTTTCGTTAGTATACGTTCATAAATAAGCGAGGTATAAATTTGTTCTTATTCTCAATAAGAATAACATTGGACAACGTACTGTGTTTAGCACTTTCAATATCTCTGTAACCAACTGACGTAGAGAAATGATCAAAACACCAAATAGTGTGTTTTTTAAAGCTGAATCCAATGGTGAAAACTAAAATTTGATTTCAATAAATATTATATACAAAAACATAAAAAAAACAATTTTTGGGGTACAAAACCCCCCCAAAATACCACATCGGATGGGGCGATCTATCTTGTTTTCGAACTTAAAAGTCATAAATGCAGCTTTACACGTTTGTACCAAATTTCATCAAAATCGGACCTTTTTTACGAGAGTTATCGCACTCACGGACACATACATGTATATGTATTTCGAAGTTTGGTTTTGGTTTCGAACGAATGGTGTTTTTGGGGTCTGGGGACCTCAAAACGAAAAGTTATCATGGTCCCGGGCCTAGGTCTTACCATGCCGACTACGGTAATAGCTTCTTCCCTATAGGGGAAATTCGCTAAAAAACTAAAGTAAAATCTACTTCACTTAAGTTTTCAATTTATGATGTGTAAATTTGCAGCTGACAAAAACCATATGATGAGTTGTAAATAGATATATTAGAAATAATGGATTGGTTTTCAAGATAAATATATATATTTTTAATGATCTATCTACAAACCTGTGGGCTGCGGCCTTCTTGGGGCATTGCTGAAGGGGAAGTAAGGTGAATCTGGACTAAACGTTTCACTAGGTGCACCGTAACTGTTCGTATACACAGCCTGAAACAACAACATTGCATTATCTTTCTCACCGATAATTAAAGCAATAAACCAAATATTAATATTAATAGTAGGCCACAATAAATACACTTGCTCTGTGATATTTAACTTTCCACTGAACACTATTAAATTGTAAATAAATGGTATCAGAACATTTACAAATACTTTCTCCCTTTTAATCCTCTATTTAGTGGTACTTGGATAATTAAAACTTCTGTAATTCAAAATCTTCTTAAATTTGAATTTTTCGCTTGGTCCCTAGCATTCCCTAAATAAACACTGTTAAAAAAACTTTTATTTCGGTTGATTATTTTGTTTAAATTGTGGCTGGATAAAAAAGCGGCCACAATACGGTTGTCAAAACTAGGAATGCCCGGATGCTAGGAAATCTTATGCACGGATGGCATAAGGCCAAAGTCTCAGCTCTCTAACAAACTTATAGGTTTGTCGCGGCAGCTGTAATTGGAACTATTTAGTTCCAATGCTTCGGGAGTGAAATAAGCTTCAACTTTTCAAAGTGAACAAGAATTCAGCTAGCTACAGCTGTTGGTAGAGCTGCAACGATTCGTTCCAAAAACAGCTCCAGCGGCTACTTCCGAAAAACAGCTGTAGCGCCTCACAAGTTAAACTAGCTGCAGCTGGAAGTGGTTTGGAAGCAGTTCCGCGGGCTCTGTGGAACTAGCTGTAGCTGTTTCGCGTAAGTAACTGATCAGGTCTGATCAGTTCTGATCAGGTCTGTAACTGCTTGGTAAATCTCAAACCCTGATGGGCAGTGCCATCAACATATAATTTCAATAACATCCCTAAATATTAAAGGTCAAAAATCAATCATAACCATTATATACTTCCCGTACGCAACCAAGTCTGTGTCAGAAAGCAGTTCAGCACTCAATCACACCCCTTACAATACTAATCCACGTACTTTTGAACTTTATGTTATCAGTAGCCTATGTACTGCTAGTTGTTTGTGCATTAACTTTGGTTTTTAAATTTTTAATCGTCAATAGTCTATAAGTCTGCTCCCTGCTACGACAATGACGCCTCTAGCTTCCATGTAAAAAAATCCCTCAAGCGCAAGGCCTTCGTCGGTGCGAGGCCCTCTGCAGCCGCAAAAGTCTGTTGTTTAGCAGTTGGGTGTGACATTTTGCACCAGTCCAAAAGTGCTAGTTGTTCAACACACTATTTCTTGAATGATACATAATCTCTGGAAAAATGAATTATGAAGGTCTTATTCTAGCAACTTCTGTAATTATATTTTTTGAATAATTCAAATTTGTTAACTGTATCCAAGTTCCACTGTAAAAAAATTCCCTTTTATTTACTATAAAGAATATAAAGTATGGTTAACTTTAAATAATACTATACTAGTAGACTATTTTACTAAAACACAGCAGAGGGTTTTACAGTGTAATTTTTTGCATAGCGATTTTAGTGGGGGGGGATCCCTCTCGCCCCCCAGGTTTAAGTGACAACATATTCTAAATATCCTCTACTGGTCATGTTAGCTAAACCTATATCCCAAGTTTTTATGAAACTAGACAGTAAGTATGAGAGAAATTGTTATCTGTTGATTATCTTTAAGAATAACATTTTTGACAATGTAATATGTTTACTGCTAATCGAAAATTCCAACTTTCTCGGCAACTATTAGTTGTAAAATAATAACTTAAAAATTATTGATTTAGTTTTTGGTGCTCTTTTTAATCGTGATAAGTACATTCGGTTCCATTAAAGGTTTAGGCAAGATAAAAAAATAATTTTTAAGCTTGTAAGCTATACAATTATTTAATTATGTTAAGGACCTAAAGATCTATAAATCACCAAATTGTAATCAAAATTGTTCCAAGACTATTTTTGAGATTAAGATTATTTTGTTTAAGGGTTTTTAGTGATCATTATCCTTTAAAATAAAAAATCTTGAGAAATACTGTGGAATTTCACCTGCAATTCAAAGTTCATTAAAAATCGGGACATTAATACGGACTCTATAGGTAGGGTTCTCAATCCCAGACCAAAATGTCAATCCCGGGATTCGTAGATAATAGAAATGTAGAATATTGAACTATGTTATATATTTTACAACCGACTGCTTTTGTTTTTTAATGTGCGTCTGGTTGGAAGTCGGCAATTTCGTTGTTGCCGTACCTTGCGTGCCTCCAGGTTCGCCCATGGGGGGGGGCAAGGGGGGCAATTGCCCAGGGGCCCGAAATTTCTCTGGGCAGGCCTGCGTGACTCTGATGTTGAACCTACCTCTCGTGTCTCCACTTCTTGGAAAGCCCTCTCCTTTTAAAATATTTCCTTAGATAAAACTACAAATAAGTTCACATTTTACAGAGTTTGCGTTAGAAGTTGCAACTGAAAATATTATGACTCAGGCTCAGTAAAGTAGCTTGTAAACTCGCCCTGTGTAATTGACCCTTAGGACTAAAAAATTACCAAATATCAACCATGGGAAGGAAGCGCATTGGAAGTTCGGCGTCATAAGAAAAATATTCTCAGCATCAGAATCATACAGGTACGGATGCGGGCACAGTTACTTTAGGAAATAAGTTGGCATTGTTGAGTTGAGTAGTTCTCATCGTTCGCCAAACAATAGATCAATAGATGTAGTTTTAAAAGTAATGATTATATATTAACAATCATTTGTATATTTGGGTGATTAAAGACTTTTTTGCAAGTTTCAGTAATAGTTAAGCATCACAAATCTTCAAAAATAATCCTAAACATGTTTTTATCTATCGGTTTAAAAATAATGGTATTTGACAATGCCATTAATCCCGGGATTGAAGGTCAAATATCCCAGGATTTACATGTAACCAAAATTGACCGGGATCCAGTGATCCTGAATCCCGGGATTGAGAACCCTTTCTCTAGGTCTGTACACATTCTGGCAGACAGGCATCACCATGAAATCACTTTTTGGGGTTCAGAGAGTTTCAAAATTAATACTTCCACAGGGTGTCCACAGAAATAGTTTTTCCAAATTTTCGTATATTTCCCGCCAATAAATATTGCACCCCGGTATTAGCTACAGTTGTTACAAAAACAATATTTTACTTTTAACGACATTATATCAGCCACAAATGGCGAGTTAACTCCGTTTGTCGACCGACAACAGTGATCTTATTTTGTTTATAAGCTGAAAAAGGCGATCAGAATGTGATTATAACCGGAAATTAGGTGTTTGCAGAGTACAATTAGATTCAAATATTTCGGCCGAATATTTCAATCCTCGACTTGGCTCGAAGTTTCTAAAGATACTCAAAGTTTTGAGCAAATATTTCCCGCCAATCTCAGGAATATCACTAATGATTGCAAACTGCCAAATGGTGTAGCAATGGCCGGAAAAGATGACGGAACTAAGTTAAATCGGCCAAAACTGACTACAGGAAATATGAATCTATCATGAACACCAACCGAACGTAATAACAAAATAACGATCGGAACGCGTAATTTCGGCTATAAATGACGATGGAAAGCATGTTGCAAAAAATTACGATTGGACTAGGTAATGCAGCCGTAAATGGCGACCGGTCCACTTGAAATTGGCTGTAATTGACGTTTTAACACGCAATATCGGATAGAGATGAAAATACCACATTTTATCGACTAAAAATTGCAACAGAAAACATTGAATTGGCTCAAAATTACGACTGGACCACGTAACATTGGCCGTAAATGACGATTTAATCACATAATATTGATTATAAATGATGACCGGACCAAGTGACATTGCCCAAATGGCAACTGAACCGTGTTTTATCAGCCGAAAACTACGGCCAAACCATGTTACGTTTGTAAATACAGAATCCACTTTGATTGTACTGGCTAAACATTTATACTGCTACTCATATATTTGTTAGAAACCTTGATGAGACATCAAATTATACCTGGAGTGTTATCCAAAATCCATTAAACTATTTGAAACTATCAACAATAAAATAATGCTGAAGGCAAATACTAGCTTGAAAATGCTGATACTCGAGAATAATTGGCACTACTCGGACTCCAAAAAAATCCCAACAAATCACTACTCGCACACCCCTACCAGAAATTGCCGAAAGACAATAGAATTCAAGTTTAACAAATTTTAACTTAAGGGTCCGAATGGCCCAATTGGTAGCAGAGCGTGGTTTTAATCCAACAACCTCTGAGTTATGGGTACAGCACAAATAAAACAAACATGGTCTGCCCGTCGTTTTTGGCCAAAAACTTGGTCTAGCCATCGCTTGTTATCAATATTATGTGATTAATAAATCGTTACCTACGGCCGATATTATGTGGTCTAGTCGTGATTTTTCCCGTATTGTGTTTTTTGTTGTCATTTACGGCCGATGTTATGTGGTTCAGTCATAATTTTAGACCGAAGTTATCTTTCCTGTCTTAATTTTAGGCCAATACTACGGGGTCAAGTCGTTATTGTTAGCCGGTATAATGTTTCCTTTGTCATTTAAACCTAATATTGAGCAGTTCGGCCGATTTTACGCGATTTCAATTCAATTCAAATTATTTATTTGCCATATTAATTTTTTTACAAATCATTGACAATGTCATATATCAGGTGAAACCTACGTCATGCAAGCCATAATACAAACACTTACATTAAAAATATTGCAATTTCAAAATACACTGCTAAATAAAAGTTACCTTCAAAGAAATACATGAATATTATGAGATTAAATGAATTAATAATAATATCAAGTAAAAGAAAAATTATTTAAGTACCATTTCAAAAATATGAAACAGTATTAGAAACAAGAATAGGGAACTCTGAATGCATGAAATGTCATGAATAGCCTTAAAATGAAATCTTTCTGATATTGAAAAATTCTTCTAGGCTGTAAAAAGGGTTGTTCAATAACCAGTTATATAGTTTATTTTTAAACTGATTTTGGGTATACTGGTCAATCAGCTGCTTTAAAGCGTTGTATACCTTTAGTGATAAAACCACATGACTGTTTTGGGATTTACCCAAGCGGAAAAAGGGAATGTCTGCCTTATTCTTGTTTCGTGTATTGTGGTCATGTTTACTGTTATTAAATTTAAAATACTCGGGATGTTTTAGAATATAAATTGTGAGGTCAAACAGACACAAATTTATTACAGTCTGGATTTGGAAATTAATCAAAATGGGCTTACAATGTTCTCTGAAATGAGCTTTAGCAATAATTCTCATCACTTTCTTTTGTAGTATTAAGATGTCCTGAATTCTGGTGCAGTTTCCCCAGAGAACAAGACCATATCTCAGAATCGATTCAAAATAAGCAAAATATGCACTTTTTACATAGTTTTCTGGGATAACATTAATGAGACGCCTCATGAGATATATCACACGTGACAGTCTAGAACTGATATATTCTACATGTGAGTTCCAGGACAGTTGACTATCTAAATGAATTCCGAAAAATTTTGCAGTATTGACTGTGTTATGGTTTGATGAATTTAAGATTTTCTTTAGATGAAAATACATGTTTTTAGTTTTATCCTTATCAAGCAAAAGTCCGTATGAGTGAAACCAATTATTTAGCAGTTTGCAACTGTTAGCGGTCCTCTGAAAATCGGCGGTAAATACTCGCTGGAACTTTCTAGTACTTTTCTAGTCAAGTCAAGTATTGAAATACTCGGCCAAAATAATCGAGTTTTCGAGTACTTGTACTTGCACATCCCTAATTTGGCCACAATAACAAAGACTTTACCATAGTTTTTAAGCCGAAGACTAAAATCGAAATAAATTTTATCGGCCGTAAAATACACCTGAAATGCATATGTTGTCGGTCTAAAATAGCAAAATAATCTCATATTGCCGTCTAAAACGTCAATCGGGCCGTCATGTATAGCCTGAAAATGGCCAAACTGTGTTTTAGGGCATATTCACTGACCGGACGTGTGTTATCGGTCAAAGTAGGTAGTTTTCCTGGTAATTTTACAGTGTATTAGTAGCAAAAAAAGAAGACCACAAAGATTGTTACGGGCCAAAAATTGCGTACCAACAATATTTTATGCTGGCAGTGGAAATATAATTGTACTTAATCGTACAAAAATGGCAATGGGACTGCATATTCTCAGCAAAAATAAAGTCGGGTCGTGTTTTATAACCAAAGACATCGATCGAAACGTGTGTTATCGGGCAACATCAGTACTCTGGCTGGGTTTTATCAACATACTACATTTTGCTGCGTCAAAAACCCCGATATGACTGAATTTTTAGGAATACGAGACTGGAACGCGTTTTAATGTACTTAAGAGGGGGCTCCAGTCCTCTGCGTCTACCTGCTTCTCCCATAAGACCAATGTTAACTTTCAAAGTCCGTTCCTCCTGAACGGGTTATCCGAAATCAATTATTTATGGTTCATTTTAAAGATCAAAAATATATCTAACGACTTCAGTAAGCAGGATTTCGTTATCATAAATAGTTCGCGCATAAACAAATCATAAATATTGAATATTTTGGAATTTTATTGATCGATTATTATTTGTGATATCGAAATTCTGCTTACTGAAATCGCTAAGTATATTTTTGCTTTTTAAAATGAGCCATAAATAAACTATATAGAATGATCCGTTGAGGAGGGACGGGCTTTGAAAGTTAACATTGGCCTTATGGGCGGAGCAGGTAGAAACGTGAAAAGTTTTGTGACTGGAGCGCCCTCTTAAACGACAAAATAGCCGCATATTCCACAGAAATAGCAATATAACCTCTCGTTTTTGCGCCTGAAAAAGACAATTCACCGAAAACCCCATACTGCAATTTGCAAGGCAGAAACATCAACCACGCTAATGTTTCGGGCCACATTTTACCAACCGAAAAAGACTGACAAATTACGTTTTACAGGACAATTTTACTGTCTAAAACATGTTTTATAAAACAGAATAGGCATTTTATTCGTCAAAAACAACCATTCCCGCATTTAGAAGTCCGAAAACGACGACCGCAACATGTTCTATCGGACGAAAATCACGTCCGAGCTGCAATAAATGCCAAAGATCACAATCTAACTGTGATTAGTAGGACATTTTTGGCAATTGAACCATATTTTCCCAGAAAAAATAAAGCCGGATCGGTTTTTAAAGGCCCAAACGACAACCGAAACGTATTTTTATGGAAAAAATGGCAATGCGACCCCACTTAATCGCCAATTAATGGTGATTTTTCTGCGTTGTATCAGTCGAAAACGGCAATATACTTGCATTTTATGGCCCGAAAACGACGATCGCAACTTGTGTTATAGGCTGAAATTGACAACCAAAACGTGCTTTAATGGCTGGAAACCAACAACCCATCTGTATAAACGAGAACGTGCGAAAAAGAAGTGTTAAACAAAATTTCCGGACTTTCGCCAAAATTCCCGTATATTTCCCGATTTTTCCCGGTCCGTGGACACCCGGTTCCACCAATAGGCCTAACTCAAATTCGAAAACAACACTTTCCCATGTAGGGGGAGAAAGTAAAAAGGGAACATCATAATTAACTGAAGTTAGCTCAAGTTAATGAGTGAATCATAAAAGCAATATCAAAATGTAGCATATTACCTACATTGCAGCCCAACTGTTCTACAATTGTAAAACTTTCTAAACACTAATTTCGGGCAGCATTTCAAATGCGCCTGCGTCTGCTGCCCCTATCACTGCTTCGCCACTTCTCCTGAGTGAGCCGCTTACATACCTAACGCATTGTACATTGCAACAAGTAAATGTTCTTATGGGGGAAACCTCAGAAATAATTTTCTAATTTCCTGAATAGGAGTTTGGTTTTGCTTTCTACCTAATCACCTGAAGGGTAGGCGGAACACGATTTATGAACCATCACACTCCATCTAATCTTAACAAATGTTACTTATATCTGGTCCGTTTTAAGTTTCTATCGTCTTATTAAACATAGGAACAAAAAAATAGTTCATAAATGTTAAAGGCAAGATCATTGTATTTTATTAATATAACGCTGACAGAAAATATAGTTAAATTCATTGAACATTCTCTCTTAGTCGTAAATTTTATTATGGCTGATTTACCTTTATTAAAACGTAATCTGTTTTAAAATTAATTTACTATAATAATAATAATAACAATAATAAAAACCTAGTAGGGATGAATATCATTTCCCCAAATCTGATTCATCGCTAAAAAAATGTTACCACAAAGTATTTTTTTTAAGAGAACAGCTACTACCACAGTTACTCATTCAAACTATTGTTAAGACTTTCATTCTATGCTCAATCTTAAGATGCCTAGCTAATTAAATTACTTGAAAGTAGTAACGTACCATATTGTTTACTACGCTACAACTTACAAGTTAAAGAAATATTTCTTGGCAAATACCCTAATTATTAACCATTATACCATTTTTTTATTTTTTTACAAGAAAAAACCTCTGCAACTGGTAATATTTGTGACCATTAGGGTAACGTTAGGGCTGTTAATTTCCTCCACTACAACCGCCCCTTCCTGTCTCTCTCCATCAGACTCCGAAAAGTAGGCGTGGTCTCCCAGGGAAGTACAATCAACATCCTCACGGCACTTAATTTACTCACACTGGTTGTATAAATTCCTTAGAACTATTAGAAATTACCCGCCATGTCTTAATTCATTACGGATTGAACTTTGTTGTTTTCTGCCATTTTCTTTGCTGAGATACTGAGGTACTTTATGGTTAGGTTAGGTAAGATATTTCAGTATTACTGACATAGATTTTTCTATTCAATTTGTTCAACATACTGAGTTTTATTCACTTCTGTTTACCTAATTGTTTTAAACATAAAAATTAACTGTGGGTTTATTATGACATGAACCTTTTTATTGTTTTTAAACATTTACATGCATGAACTAAGCCAGTACTTGCACATACTACATTTTTATACATAAAAATATCAAAATATATATTTTGCCAATATTCCCCTCAAGATGTTAAAATATGTATTACTCTCAACACCCTCAAAAATATAATTTCCAATTCATTTAAATTGGCTCACTCATTTCTTACAGTAAGTTAATCTATCTCCAAAATTGTCAACCAATCATGTCCAAGCAGTACGTGGTTGGCATTACTAGCGACAAACATGATCTGCCACACAGATACTCAAATCCGTGTAATTGGTCTCTGGTAACATTACCGCTCACAAACCTTACTTATTAGTAGGGATCCCGAAAAACGCTACAGTTAACAAAATTAAAGGTTTTCTTAAGAAATTACTGATGATTTATATAAACATAAGAAATACACTAGGCCCTACGAAACAGAGTTATGAAAACTTACGTTAAATAAACAAGAAATAATATACACAAATTTAGAAAACTTACTTAAATGCGTAAAAAATCAACAACTAGGCCTATGTATTATAATCAAATATTATGGTCTGCGAGCTTGATTGCAACACTGTCGACTGCAGAAATAAAGCGACTAAGCGAGAGCAGTAGCAAAGGAGACTAGTGTGCATTCCCTGCCAGGCAGCACAGTGCCTGGGTTCAATCTGCTCACAGTTGTCAGTAGACGCAGGTCTGTACTTGTGATCTTAGAGCGTCATTAATTTTACTGCAACACAGAGCACCGGAATAGTGATAAACCACATGGCAGTTAGTGATGTACTGCGGTTAGGGATGGCTAAATTTCTTAATATATCGAAAACAAAATATCGATACTTAAAATATATCGGGCATAAAATATCGATATTTCGGATATATCGAAGTGTGTCCAGTTAACATAAAACCACCGTTTGCAAGCATAAAACAACGTATCATCGTGACTATACTGTAATACCCTTAAATGAAATGTAATTAAATTAATTAATGAAGTTTTGGCTGAAACAATAAGGATTCTGCATAAAAAGATGGTATACCTCACAGTCAATTCAAAATCATTATCCGCATAAATCTCAAAGGGCCATTATTAAATCGTGGGAAAAATACGATTAAGAGTGGTAATTTAGGTAAATAAAAGGATAAATTTTGTATAATGTTTATTTGTACATTAAATTTGCATATTAAACATCACTTGATGTTGAAGTTGACTAAAAAATTAAGCCTATCTACCTAGGTCACCCGGTGGAGGAGCGGAGTGGAAAATCAGTGTTGCCAACACTATGTCTGAAAATGCGTTCCATTAGCAGTGCACTGAGGCATAAATAAACACTCTTTGTTCTTTGCCTACGATAAAATCCATGATTTGGAAATTATTAATAAGCTATAATATAAAATAAACCATTTTAATAGAGAAGAACGATAATTTTGAATTGGTAAATCCAGCTCAATCATTAGGAAAATAAATCCGATATATCGTAAGAAAAAAATCGATGTTTCCGATTTTATCAAAACAAAAACATCGACTGCAATATATCGATATATTGGGGGTAAAATATCGATTGTTCCGATACACCGATCTATCATTGCCATCCCTAACTGTGGTTTAAAGGCTTGGTTATCAAAGGCGCAAAAATGTAAAGATTGGTTTTTTATTTTTGTAAAAATTCAATATTACAGGGTCAGATAACCCTGGAGGCTTGATATGTGAAAGTCTACAGTAACACTAATTTTAAAACTGTTGTAATCGAAAGTCGGTCATAAATGTGAAAGTTTAAAATTTATTACTTGAGGTAGTTTCAATATGATCTTGTATAGAAGTTAAGGGAAGAGGGATGGGGATTTTTTTAGTCTCAGTTAAGGAATTTATCATTTCAACGGATGGAAACACTGCAATGAGGTGAGTCATCTAATTGATCTATTGTGTCACAAGCTTTGTGTGAAATAGGGTTCTGTGTCGAGCTTTAGGCTAGGTAATTGATTATGGCTAAAAACATTAACATAAAAACAATTGAAGAGAAAAATGAGTTATGTGACAAATTGTTACTATACGTATAGTTTGCTTCATACTTTTCACTTTATCTTTATTCATATTACCGTACAAATTTTGTTTGGATTAAGTGGTTTTCCGTATTAGCACGGTTTGGATTATCGGGACCCTAGTACATATACATACCTATATAACTTGCTATGACTACCACTAATGATATCTGTGTGCGACAGCATGCCAACTTAAATATTTTAACTTACTTAATCAAGATTTTGGATGCACTTTGGTTTTATAAAATCTTTAGGTGTGAAATTGCATTTTTATAACTTTCAATGCCTTGAACTCTTGTAGGGTAGATGGTTTCCTCAATATACACATTTCAGCTCAGTGTGCAGCATATTCAGGTTTGGAAACCATTTGCTGTTCAAGAACTCAAGGCTTTGAATACAAATGTAATAAAAAAAACATTTATTTTGAAACAATAGATCATTTTTTGGGGAAGCTGATTTAAATAAAAGGATTAGTACAAATTTGAATTACCATACAGCAAAAAGTTGATGAAATGGTTTAAGAGTAAAGAACCACCTTAATACATTAGGATAGGTGTAATTACTTGTAATTTATTTTTAATCTTCTTTAAGCTCATTAAAAACTCTTCCAGCCTGAGACATCTCATAATTATACTTAATTAAGGCTATAATAAAGTAGATTATAATCTATATTTTTCTGGGATTATTTTACAACAGTGACAATGGAAAGAAAAGCAATATTGTAATTGAGTCAGAAGCATACAAGGCTGCAATTCCTTATTTAGCTGCTCGAGATTCATGAATCATTGCCCAAGAAATGATATTGCACAAATATCCTTTCCCTGTACAAGCAATGACCTTCAGGATTTATATGTGAAATTAAACATTGTATATTACGTAAACAACCGTTGGGCTTACCATTATATTTTTTGATGACACTATTATAATTAATAAATAAAACTTATTTTCAAAGTAATTACTAATTAGTAAGTTGAACTCTTGCTAACTGAAATACAGGGGGTAACCTGTGAAATTAACATCTAGATTAAGTTACTAAGTTCCAATAACATTTTTAATGATGTACATTATATTTTAACTACCTATTAAAATTAATACTAATACATCATGTTTATGTTTTTGTACTTGACATTGTCCATCCTTTAAAAGAACAATTACAATGAAAACTGACTATTTAAGCAGCTGATAATTCAGATAACAAACAAATTTCAGTTTAACAGTGTAGCCAAAAAGGATTAGTTAAATTATGTTAGATAGTGTTCAACATGGTTTTCATTCTAATAAATCAGTGACAACTGCTGCTGTGGGTTTTGTTGAATATATTTTTGAATCAGTTGATAAAGGAGAAGTTTCTGTAGGAATTTTCATGGATTTGTCAAAAGCATTTGACGCTGTCTATCATCCCACACTCTCATATAAACTAAAGACACTTTAAAGTCGGCTACCTTTAAAGTCTTTAAATTAATATTTTTTAACTCTCAATTCCTGCGCAAGAAAATCACACATTAACTATAGAAAGTGGTTTGAAAGAATGCATTTTATAGATAAAAACAAACTCTTAGTTACAAATAGATGACATTTTCACTCTCAGCATGCCCAAGGATAATTTAATTTTAAATCCTGATCTAAAAAGTATTTGTGTTTTTAATCATTAATCTTTAAAACCGTGTCCTTGTATTTGGCAGGGGTAGCAGATTACCTGCTGGAGTGTATTCATTAGGCTACACATTCATAAAATCTACAGTCAAAGCATCCTCAAGTCGATTGCCTGCGTCAAGGAAAATTACAGAACTCCCGCAAGTAAATGAAACACACTTACACAATACCAGAACAGCTAATGATCTGGATATAAAAAGATTTACTATCTTGGCCAGGAAACTGTTTAATACTCTGCCCGTGGAGGTCCGACAGACAAGAATCACAGGATTTAAAGAACGGTGCAAGACCAGCTAATGTAAAATCTCTTTATGACAAGTTTTCTGAGGAACCATAGATGGGAAGCCATCAACTACCAATGTAAGCAATGTTTTAATAATATTCAATGGTTAAAAATATATAAAAGGGTTTTATTTTTTTAACAGTCTCTCTCTCTCTAGGATCTCTGATCTCTTAAACAAAAATTGTTGGCAACCTTTTTTACCTTACTTTTTTCACCACATAGACAACAGGCCTGTGTGTAGAATTTATCCAGCAAAGCAGGGGTGAGCCGTTAGATTTCAAGTTCAACAGTAGGCCTAATAAATTTATTTCTAGGACTGGGATTCCAACCCACAAAAAAACTGCCATGGTTCCGAAGTCAGCTGTCTTGACCACAACAACAACTCATACTAACAAAAGAATGATAATTTTATTCAGACACAGCCTAATTATAAAATTACATATTTGATATTAAAACAAATACTGTAAATGTTTAATTTGGGTTGTTGGGAGTCTCTGATACCAAAGACAGCATTCATTTGATCTAAAGTAGGGGTGTGCGAGTACTCAAAACTTCGAGATTTCGGTTTTCTGCTGATTTTCGGACTACCGTTAACGATTGCGACCGGCCAAATCTCGTTGGAGTGGCCAGAAAAATGCAATTGTATCACGTAAAATCGGCCGAAAATGACGACTAGAAACATGAATTGGTTATACAAAACAGCTGAACGTGTCTAAATGACCATACCGCGTAATTTCAGCCGTAAATGACAACGGAAAACATAATATCGGCTAAAAATGATGACTGGATCACATAATATCGGCAAAAGTGGCGACCGGGCCACTTAATATCGGCCGTAAATAAAGATTTTGTCATCTAATATTGATTATAAGCGATGACCGGGCCAAGTGATATTGGCCAATTGACAACTGGACCGTGTTTTGTTTGTCAATACATAATCAAGTTTGACTGTACTAGACAAAAATTGGTATCGCTACTCAGGTATTAGTTAGAAACCATGTTTAGATTATCAAATCTGGAGTGGTATCCAAACCCCATTACATTATTTTAAACTACCGGCAAATACTCGTTCAAAAATACTCAAAACTCAAAAATAATTGGGACTATTCAACTCGTCTTGATTTTAAAAATCACTAATCGCACACCCCTAGTCTTAAGTTATAATAAATTCTGCAAAATGGTAGGTACTTATTTATCTATAGCTCTTTGACAAAATTATAACTAGCCTAACTGTTTGAAACATTCTGCATGAGTTGTTTTGGTATTAGGTAGTCTAACAGACGTTAATTACACATTGTTTTACATTTCAAACGACAGTAGAAACTGCAATGTGTGTATTACAGTAAACAATTGGGAACACAAAAATGATTTTAACAGAGATTTTAGAGACATTAAATGGAGATAAATAAACAAAAGCTACAGTATAGCTACAAGAGTCAAGAAGGGGCTATGAGGTCAATGGGCAATCGCTTAGGGCTGAAGTTAAAAAGTGAATTAAAATCAATACTCTGGATCACAGGTTTATGTCCTTTAAAGTGTTTGCTACCTTTAGGGACTTGTGTTAAAGAACCATCACCACAGACCAGCGGCAACAAGAGATGTATAGGCTGAATCCAGTAGTCTGATGTCGACACTATTCCCTTGATATGAACAAGTAGGCCTAACATAAATATGATTTCCTATTTCTGAGATCTACTTTATCAGTGTTTGTTCGTCAGTCTATACAAGGGTTTGTCAACTATGTAGGACATTTGGTCTCTATATTTGTCCCTATAAATTGGGGAGAAGACAATTTGTCCATAAGTTTGGTTTGTAGGCAACAGTTTATTTCACTTTGCTAGGTCTCCAATGACACAGGTTTAATGGATTGGTCATACTGAAACAAATTAGCCTAATTACCTACCTAACTGGAACTTCGGGACAACATATTGTAAGATAAGTAAATAGAAAGACAGAAGATTTATTAAAATATTATTATTTTAAGATGTTTGGTATAGGCTAAAATACTGTTTTATTAATTAATAAAGCTCAACAAGCTATATCTATAGTTTGTAAAGATGAGAATAAAGGTGACTTACTATTTCAGAAACTGAGAATACATTTCTACTTTAACTGTCACTATCTGACACTTACTCAAGATATATATAAAGTTTGATAACTTAGTAGCCAAGCATAAAATCATTTACACTTCATCAAAAAATGTAATTAAAAAAATAAGAAGTTAGTATGAGAGATAAGTTAGAGTTTGAAGATGACTATTCCCTGTAGCTTATACAATGTTCAATAATCTAGATCCTGATCAACTCAGTGCTGAAATCCCCATTCTCATAAAGTATACTCATTAAAGACTTAGGCCCTACCGGTACCTACAATTTATAATTATTAACATACACAATTTAAAAACAACTTTAAATAAAGTTTTCCAACGAACACTAGCTATCCCCAACATGGCTTACTCCATGTAAACTATATTAAAAACAGGTGAAATGTATAGCCTACTATAAGAACTAATGGGGAACTCGTTTTGCTCTCATGTGACTTAGTTTCATTCAGGGCTGATTCAAATCATTCTTACGCCTATAAGACGTGCGGAGGGCTTTGCTAATTTGCCTCTTTATAATTTTACAACAGCTGTGTGTACACTTTGTGAGACAAACCTGTTGATTTATCTTGATCCATGACCACATATTTAATCCCTGATTCAATTAATCTCTTCTGAATTAACCTTAGGTACTGCGATAGTAGCCATATCAAATTTCAGCTTTGAACCGACATACTCGGGAAGTGGGAGATTGTTTAATGAGTCAATGAGTGTTTTAGCGTTATGAGTACTGGTACGTACAGATAGGACAGCTAAGAACAGCTATATGGTAAATTTAAGTTAAATCTTTTTTGCCTGTAAGATAGTATAAATTTAAAACAATTTGTAATTTTGTATTTATTCTAATTGTTTGTGTTGGTAGGCTATGTTCAACTTGTGTTGCCTGCCATTATTACAGAACAATTAAGTTATGCCGTTTATAAAAAGATAAATGATTCTGTTTCTATTCTTTGACGGAGTGAAGATAGATGGACTATCTGAAATCATATCTCAAACAACCAAACAGATTGGCCTACCTACCTTTTGCTACTGGATATCAATTTTATATTAATTGAAGAGAACTGTTTCTGTCAGGTTGTTGATGAGTTAGACTAAAATATACAATAACTTATATGATTAATAAAGATTAAGTTATGCCCTAGTTTGAATATAAAATTAGGCTCAAGGCTGTCAATTTTTATGAAACAAAAAACTTACCATTCCATTATCCATATTATTATATGGCGACTGGAACCCTGATTTCTCTGCAACAAACCCAAAATTATTCAATAACTTACATAAGTTTTGGTACAAGTAAGCTACACACACAAATTTATCATGGTAATTTAGTTCATGCAACTTTGTAATGATTTTAAATTAAGTACCTTGGTCTAAACAAACTCACTGATATCTCACAATCTAGTCAGAGTAGGTAATAAGTTAAATAATTTCTTCAATAACAGTCTGTTTAAAAATTCCTTAACTACAACACCTAACATTTCTAATCGAAGACTAATTCTGAAAACCAACAATAAACCATATTCCTACTTCAAAATATTGTAACTTTGTCCACAGAGTTAAATTAATGAGTCTGGCCTAGTTAGTTTATATTTATTATTAAGTTAGGTTGCTTTCTATGTCTTACGAATCCAATGTCCTGCCCAATTTTAATGGAGTCATAAATTGTATGGAGTCCTAACGTTAAAGTAATAGCAAACAATTGAAGAATGTATGTAATATGCCAAAATGACCAGTAAATGTATTCTGTCTTAAACCATATGAATAAAGTAAATATGCTATCGATTTAAATTATAACCCAATTTAAGTAACTGCCACAACTTTGAATGCAGGCTAAACTCACCTTCAATAACGAATAAATGCAGACTTACATGATAGGCTAAAATGTTTTTTTCTGTTAACAGGTTTCATATGAAGCTATATCATAACCACAATCAATGTTTTGACATGCAATGCAATGTAATGCCCAATTTAATACATTATATTCCAATTACACAACAAGAATATTTAATAAAACATTACTCATTGCAATATGTTCTTCTTGTGTATAAACAAAATCACTCAAAAACAATGAACACTACACAGAACTCATTTAAATGGATGAGCCCTGTGCCCTTGCTGTGATCTATATTGATAAAGGTGAATGTATGCAAGCGGTCATGTAGGTTGGAAGTAAAATTTATAATGTGAATAGGTTGAAATTAATATAATAATCAGCCTTTGAGTCATAAATAAGAATGTGTTGCTTTAGAACCAAAACTTTGTCCAATTCATTAGCTGGACGAGGGAGATGTACACATCAACATAACATTATTTAGTGGTGCCATAATAGACCCAAGTTGGCCTAAAAATACAATAAAATTAAAGGATTTCATTTTTTAAATAAACTTACCGGGCTGTTTGTTTGCAATCTTATTAAAACAATTTTGAAACACTTCGTACAGATGCATAGGTTCATCGTCGCTGGTCGCCATCTTGAAATCCACAACAAAGCGACTGACTGCTACAAAAAATGTTAATCTGTATTCTAGTGATTCAAGTCAACCGAATGGCAGTGTATCATTTAACATTCTGTGCCGATCATCACAAGCTATAATATGGTATTAAATAATGAGGTATTGTTAATAATAATAATAATTTTGCCATTCGTTAATTTACAACCTCTTGAGAGAGACATTATTATTTATGATAGATGGTTCAAAATAAAAATGATGTATTATATCTCGAATATGGAATATACAATTATAAATGGACCAGTCTCCTAATAAATTCCAAGTATTGTCGAAATTTAAATTGTGTAGTGTACTAATATGTTAAAAATTTCATTTTTCGTAAACAATCAAATTAATGTAAATTTACGAGTATAAAGCTACAAACAATCGAGCAAGCTCGACGGATTTAACCCAACATCGAACAGAGCGGTGAACCCAATAAATCAGACGTTGTCCACACACGTCGAGCCACTGATCGAGCATGTTGGGAGCACCGCCAGTTGAGAAATGGATTTTGACGCGGCTATAGCTATTTGTGCTGGAGTTCTTTGCTTGAGAAAGAAAAAAACCCTGACGACTTCTGACCAAAAAATTGTTCTTATAGAGAAATAAATTTAGCCACGTGGCTTTATTAGGGGAGCTGGTCAATAATGAGTGCAATATGCGGCGAAAGCTCATTTCGTCATTTGTATAAATGTTGGTGTTTTAACCATAGGAATATTAGGGCCATAAATGGGTTGGATATTAAATAAAAACTTACAGGAAATATTTTAGCTGGAAAAATGAGATTTCGCCGCATATTGCATTAAAACATTAAGCTGTGTTATCGGTAAAAGAAACAGGTATGTAAATTAATACAGAATGTGATATTTAGATAAGTCAAATCGGATTTAGGGGTTAGAATTTTCACCTGTATTTGAAAATGTTAGATACCGTATACAAGTATTTATTATTTCACAAATAATATAAACTAACTTTACATTTTTAAATTAACACTAATACTGTTTAAGAGTATAGCGATTCAGTTCAGGATCTTGTCATAGGACATGAAGAAGGATCTGGAACTATCCTTGGGTTAGTTCCAGAAGAATTGGATCATTGGATCAGTCGGCAGTAACAAGCGGTGTGTCATCAGCCGACCCTCATTAGTACGGTCCAGTGATTTAATTAGGGTGGTGTGGACGAGTTTTAGAGGACACGGTCTTGTTCACTGCCCTTTCGGATTTTCGATTTTTGGACCTTTTTAAGTTCACGTCGGAAGGATTCCCTAAGTAATTCAAGTTTATATTTAACGATTTTTTTCACAATCAGGAAAAGTTTATTTTGATTAAAAAAAACATAACATTCTTTCCTCAATTGTTTGTTGCAATTACTTGGGCTCTTTATGTCCCACAAGGCACGCTGGTCTCGGTAAAGTTCAATAAATTCCCTTAAAAACTGCTTATTATCATTGAAAGATATTTTGCACAGACTTTATTCATAGTAAGTAGTAAACTCAGGCAGAACACAAGGGAAAAGGAGCTCGTGTCCGTTGAGCCGCTTGACGGTATATCCACACACGACCTGACAAATCAATTGAACCGCTCGTGTTGGACGTTCCCATCCAACCCAACTCAATAAATCCGTCGAGCATGTTCAAACAGCGTCTATACACGGTCGAACATGATGGTCGAGCCACTCGGCCAAAATGTTCTCCCGTGTGTGGGAAACTTAAGCCACGAGAGCAAGTTGAATGGGTTAAACTATTTCACCTGTCGCCGTTTGAACCTAGACATTGGCTAAATTACAAACGTAATTATATACATGGGTTTTAAAACGATAACCAACTAAACCAAATACACTTTTTTTAAGTCGCGTAATTTACACAATCAAACTTTATAGATTATTATTTATATCATGTATGTAGTTATTTACATGCACACCTCTCATAAATTCACGCTCGGCCTATTATACATCTTTGACCCAAGAAACATACATCTTTACATAAGCGTTTTGTGACAGACAATCTTTGATATGTCAAATCTACACGATCTACACACAAGGTTCGTAGAGCTTTCAGACCAGGTGTGCTTATTTACATAAGAGTAATGGTCGCAGCAAAGATGTCTTACGAGGGCGTCCAGCTGATGCATAAATCAACAACATACCATAGTGTTGCCAACCTTAAGGGTATAATAACGGTACAGCTATTTTTAAATTGTCACTGGACATGCAGGAAGAAAATTTAAACCCTTAATCGATTAATCTAATAATACAAATACATCAAAACAATATATTAGTTTCATAAAATAACAGCTTATCATAGAATGTAAGCAGTTAAACAATGTTAATTCTAATTACACTGATTAGGAAAATATGGTACTCGTTTGTTGACTTCATTCCACTCTTCAAGAACCCTTGTGAAATATGGAGTTCCACAGGGCTCTATCTTGGGCCCGTTGTTGTTTTTATGTTACATCAATGGAGTGCCAAAATTATCAACATCTAGTAAAGTCATATTATATGCAGATGACATTAATTTAAAAATTTCAGGAACCGAAACCAATAGTATTGAAGTATCTGCGTTTACCCAGCTAACGGGTATTCAACAATATTTAGCTGGTTTGAATCTCTTATTAAATCCTTTAAAAACCAAATTCATTTCCTTCTCAGCTACTGAAAATAAGCCTAAAAGACTATCAACTAATATCTGTCTAAACGAGCATTTTTTGGAAGAGATTAATGAAACAAAATTTCTAGGGTTTTACATTGATAATCATCTTAATTGGAATTCACATATTGCAAAAGTTTGCAATAAAATTTCCTCTGGAATTTTTGTACTAAGAAAAATATCACCAGTGTGCAATTTGGCAACTATGAAATCTGTATATTTCGCATTCATCCATTCTCACATCTCTTTTGGATTGGTTATGTATGGCAATACCTCCAATGAAATTTAAACAAAATTTTAGTTTTTCAAAAAAAAGCTCTACGGATAATGTTGAAATTAAATTGGCTCGAATCAGCCAAAGAACATTTTCCAGCATTAGGAATCATGACTGTTTTTACCTTATACATTTTTGAACTGATTATGGTAGTTAAAAGGAACTCAAATTACCTATGCTTATTGGGGTCTTATCACAACCATAACACCAGATATAGGAATGATTTTAGTTACAACAGACACAAATTAAAATTCTATGAGAAAAAGCCATGTTATGCGGGTATCAGGTATTTTAATGCCTTGCCTGCTGATTTAAAAAATATTTTAGATTTTGATCAATTTAAAAACAAGTTAAAGAAATTTATGATTTGTAAATCTTGTATTCTTTGGAGGAGTTTTTTGAATAGTTCATATAATTATAAGAAACTGTGCAATAAATCACAATGTTGTTAAATTATGTACCTTAGTATTAAGTTAAAAAGCTTGTATTTTGTATGCTATGATGACGCCATTCTGTACTATTGTATTGCAATGAATAAAGATGATTTGATTTGATTTGATAAATATCGTGTTTCCAGCAACACTGCAGATTGGATTGGTGATCACGTGACCTTCCAGCTGTTTTTACGAGGTCTCTTCCGGTTGGTTAGAAAACCTTAAATAGATCGACTCAGCAAACCTGTACAAAGTATGTATGGACCTTGATCTACACATGCCTGATTTGTATTATTATAACTGAGCATCTTCCATCAATAATAGTTTTGTAATATTATTTCTAACTAACAATAACAGATTGTAAATATATAACTTTAGTATAGTCAGACACTGCGATTTAATAAATAATGGTATAACTTATCGGAATCAGTGATAACAATTTATTTTTGTAAAAGTAAGTAAATGACTACTTTCCAACAACCATTCCATAACAATGTTACTTCGAAAAAATTATAATATGCCGATCTCACATACATAATTGGAGTAAATTTTTTAATTTTGAATTAGATCAATAACTCTGGATAGTCTTGTTGTTATGATGTTGGTATGTGGTTTGCAGGACAATTTTTTTAAATGAATTATTCATAAAATTTATTTAACAATTTTCAATTCTTGGTAATTTGTGATTTGGTATTTCCCTACAACTACAATCAAGTTCATTGGTTTCATACTCTCATTTAGTAATAACCAACCAGGTTATTATAATACATAGAGCTCTCGTCTGGGATAAAATTGGTCAAGCCATTTCCCCTCTGTCCATCCCCTCTGCTCCCATGACAACAAATATTATTTGGTAACCAATCAAATCCTCTCTTCACAAGTTAAATGTTTGTCAGCTGACAAACTTTTAACATGTGAAGAGAGGTTTTGATTTGTTACCTGAGGAAAACAGTGGTCAGCATGCATAGGCATCACCTTTTTACCCCAGACGTGAGTTCTAGATATTTTAACTGTTGACAAAAACCCATTTGCTCCAAACTATAACCGTAATAAATCTTTAGAGAGTGTATATTTTTAGCTAGGGTTTGAATTTATTTTAGATATGTAATTTCATTTAGAAAATAGTGGTAAAGTTTGTACATTGTGAGAATTGTGTGAGAATTTTTACAAAAATATAGCAGGTCATTATTGAAAATAATAACCTCCCAAACACTGACCCTTAATTGTGGCTCGCCAAACCTAACATTAAAGTAATTTGACCTCTATTTTCCAATGCACGCTATTTGTTGGTAGTTCTCAAGGAAAGAGTTAAACATATATCTAAGCAATACTACCAAAGTCATATTAGGATATTTTATTCAACAGGAGTGTCCAGGGCTGGATTTAAGCATAGGCTACACAGGCGAGCGCCTAGGGGCCCGCACCAAAAAGGAGGTCCGACCCACACAAATAGGACATACATACAAAGCCTCATAAGAAAAAAAGGACGAAAGGACGCTAGGTTGCTGAGCTGAGTGGTAAGAGCCCTCACCACCCATTAAACTGGGTCTCCAGCTCAAATCCGGCCCTGGGAGTGTCACGCTTTACACAATACAAATCTCAATCAAGCAATAAGGCCGCTTAAATAGATAATTCTACATTTTATTTTTTTTTATTAAGGATTAATGTTTATTTAATTTTATTCGTAATATATACTTCTAATTTATATTGGTATTGTATATTTTCCCATTTGATTATCAACTTGGTCCACCCTTTGCTAAGATGGAATTCACCTGAGGTAAATCGATATTAATTTATTGCTTTTTTGTAGCATAATTATAGACATTTCAAATTCTTATTAATATTAGGCGCCCTTTAAATCTCTATTATAGACATAAAAACAAAGAGTACTGGAACTTTAGATTCAACAAAATGCTCTTTGACAATAGACTAGTTACATTTCCTTTATGATATAATATACCACAGTTTAACTCATTGAAATTAAAATTATACAGTTCAATGTGTAATTCGTCAATACTAATACATTAAAAACAAAACATCTAAAAAGTAGACAGTTTGATCAGTAAACCAAATCATTCAACTTTTGTTTGAACTTCTCTATTGGACAGTTTTAATACACTTTTGGTGAAAATCTATTACAGCATTTAGATCCAATTAAATCATAGATTCTTAATATTTAGTCAATCTTTGAAAAGGTAACTTACATTTAATGAGTTTCCAGTTTGCAGATTTTGTAGCTGTTCATGGTATGCAGCAGACTGTGTGTGAGAAGAGATTTACAAGAGTCATGACTTAAGTTTTAATAAATTATGACTTACAATGATCCAGACTGTGTACATTAGTGATAATTCTAACATTTGTTTTGCAACAACAGAATAGTTTTACATGACTAGTATCACTCCAAAGTAATATGCCATAGTAAACTATGCTTTGAAAGAAAGCTAAGTATGCAGATCTAATGTACTTATCTGATACATAACATTTTAAATTTTTAAGCAAGTAGATCATTACCATCTTCTTCATCTTTTATCACAATGGGGATTGATAGTCTACAAATACGTCTATAGTGTTGTAAGACGTATTTTATTTATCCTACTAACAAAACTTATATTTACAACTATTTAAGTTGTAGACTACTGTTACACTAACAAAACTTACATTTACAACTATTTAAGTTGTAGACTATCAAGATCACACTTGATAGTGCATTCCAAATGAATTCCCAACATATTGAAATTATCTGAATCACTAACTAAAAAAAAGATGCCTCTTAATTATGCTAAATATAACATGGATTGAGTTTGGTTTTCATTTAATAAAAATCTGTTGGCTCTGAACCACTTTGATGCTTTGAGTGCTAGTATCTTCTGTAACAGGTTTGTGAACTGTTGTTTACAGAGGTCGTATAATCAGCATATAAGGTTGTATACATGTGTATTCACATAACATGGCAAATAAATCATGAAAACAAAAAGTAAAGGCCCAAGTATCAAACCTTGTGGAAAACCACACATGACATATCAGCAACATTAGATCTAATATATTACCTATATATACACAGCACTTTGCTTACAATGTTCTAAAAAAGGTCTAAGAATAGTTAAGCTATTGTTTTGGAAACCCCAAAAACTTACTTTATACAAAAGTAACTCATGATCCATACAATCAAAGGCTTTACTCAGGTCACAAAAAGTGACCTGAGCAAACTCCTTGCTCTTCAAATACCTGAAGAAATTTGTTTAACAACTTCAAGGACTGAGTACCCGTATAGAATGTCACTGAGTATAGAATCAGTAGTATTAGTATAGTAGATCTATTTTTTTAACACAAAACTGCTCATTACAGAACTATGTTGACCTAAGAATAAGTTACACATTTGGTTATGTAAAATAGTTTCCAATACTTTTGAAAAAATAGGAGTCAAAAGCTGCATGAATTGAGATTTTGTAAATCCTTTTTTATATACAGGCACTACTCTCGATAACTTAAATAAGCTAGGAAAGATACCCTGAACCAAACATTTATTTATAGTAAAATTAAGAGGACAAGCTATACAGTTAATAACATGTTTCAATAAATTACATATATATCAACACAGATGGAATATTTTAACTTATTTACAATATGTACAACCTCCTCCATTTGTTTTCAAAGAAAGAAAAACTACCTGCATTAGGTCTAGAACCTCAATTTCAATTTCACATCATATCTGCATCAGTTTCCACAGGCTTTATAATGTTGTACTAAAAATTCTGATCTGACTGTGTACAAAAAGTGGTGTGTACTCATGTGTTGAAATGGAATTGTTCCTTCTGTTCCACTATTTTGTCTACTTTTTGCTTTTTTACTAATTTTGAAAACTTATAATTTTCCAATCCCTTTTGCATTTGTTTTAGAAGACTCAATCCCACTAATGTTGTAAGATTGTTAAGCTTTATTAAGAGCTCATTTATATTTTCTCTTAGCTTCTACATAAACAGCATTGGATTGTTTAGAGTTATTAACCTTCTTACTCAAATCCGGAAACAACACATAACTTATTTATTGTTTACTTTGGATAACTGGGGAGTATACCCCATTCCTTACCATTCTTGATTATTTTATTAGATAGAAAACTAGCTTAACATTTTAATTGAGGAATAGTCACTGCAAAAATGCTTTTAAATGCAGAAAACAATTCTCAAAGACAAAAGACAAAAATCATCAGCAGAGTGATGTTTAAGTGTTGAAAACAAGTAAAACCACCTAGAACTATTAAGTTATAAACAGCTTGTTATCATATATTGGTCAAGTCACAACTATTTTAGCCTTTTGGGATACACAGTTGTGTAAGTTAACATTTTCAGTAGAAAGACTTACACAATCATTGCCTGAAAAAGGAAAATTAGTAACGTTGCAAGACTGAGTGATCTAAATGTGTTTGTTAATATATATTGTCAAGGTAGGCTTCGCCTTTTGAAGCCTTAGTGTTACGTTACTGTAATCAAAATTAAACAGCCTAAGTAGATTTGTCAAACCATATACACTAGATTTCATATACACTATATAGGTTCATCCTCATTCACATCAAAACGTGCATTTAAGTCACCACCCATCATTATCTTATATTTTTTCCACCTGTGACCACTGGAAAATTCAAACAATCTCGCTGGTAAAAAATAAATAAAATAAAATAAAACAAAGCAGGGTCCCCCTTATAAGACCTGTACTTAGATATTATTATTAACTTCATAATACATATTTTCATTATCATACACTATTTAAAAAAATCTGTTTATAAACCTTATAGGCTATATTTATATTTAGTATACAAATCTTGAAGCATGCCCATGTACTGTTTTTTTGTTTGATAACAATAAAGAATCTTGAATCTTGGATCATCAATAGATATCCCTGTTACTTCAAATCTTAGAAGTTTTTTTTCACCACATAAAAACTAATATCAATTTTGCTGCAATAATCATATACCAGTGAATTATGCACATAAACTGCAAAATATCACCACCATGAATATTCTTATCCCTAAACAAAATAAATCATTTTAAAGCCATGCAATTGCATAAAACTATTTTCATAATTTTTACATCAGTGCTCATTAATACAAATATCAAACTGTTAATCGAAAGCAAAATTATTTGTTGATATCTCTTTGCAATTCAGTCCTTGCACATTTAGGCAGCAAGGTTCGTAGAGCTTTCAGACCAGGTGTACTGAATCGATGTATTTAAGGCTTTCTACTTAACCAGAAAAGACCTCGTAAAAACAGCTGGCATGATCATAGACTAACTACTGTAGTTAGTCTATGGCATGATCACCAATCCAATCTGCAGTGTTGCTGGAAACACGATATTTATCGTACGAGTACCATATTTTCCTCATCAGTGTAATTAGAATTAACATTGTTTAACTGCTTACATTCTATGATCAGCTGTTATTTTATGAAACTAATATATTGTTTTGATGTATTTGTATTATTAGATTAATCAATTAAGGGTTTAAATTTTCTTCCTGCATGTCCAGTGACAATTTAAAAATAGCTGTACCGTTATTATACCCTTAAGTTTGGCAACACTTTATGGTATGTTGTTGTTTTAGGCGGTGGCTACGTACACGTCCGACGTGAGCCGCTACTGTTCACGTCCGTTCCAAATTATGCACCGTACGTTACTTTTCCTGTGATTTTTAAAACAAATTGAGAGCCAGAAAACCTCCTAACCTAACCTAACGTAACCTAACCTATCCTAACCTAACGTAACATAACGTAACCTAACCTAACCCAACCTAACCTAAGCGGTAGCGAAGTGAATTTGCCCTTACATTGGACGTGTACGCAGTCACTTCGATTTATGAATCAGATGGACACCCTCGTAAGACATCTTTGCTGCCAGTGTTGCCAGAAACAGGTTATATAATTACCCGGTTTTCGGGTATTTTGAAGGTCGTGCGGGGATTTTGTAGGGATTAAGAAAAAAACCGGGTAAAACCGGGGATTTTGGACCTGAGATGCGGGGATATCCCCGAAATATCGGGTATTATACATTTTCGTGTGACAGTTGGTATAAATGTCAATTTGAACGGGAAAATTCAAGATTCAAGCAATTTAAACATAACAACGTAACGTGCGACGTTCGTCGCGCATAAAGTCAATAAAGTGCAATGTATGTTTTTGTAAGTGCATAAAGTGGCAATGTATGTTAAAATTTAGGCTACAGTTAAAAAGTGTTAGATGATACTAGATCATACTTTTTATTTTAGACTGCTAATCTTTTTTTAAAGTTTTTTAACCAGTCGGTTAACAAATGTAGAAATAGGGTATTGCTTGTGAATAGTGGGGGAAATAGCGCCCCCACATATAGGCTTCAATTTGTCTTGGGAAATTAACATGTGTTGCATGCTCTATATTATTATTAAGCTCATTGCTTAGTTCATTAAGCTAAGTTATTAAGCTAAGTTCATTGCTGGACGAGGGAGAGTACAGAGTGAAATCAGATGCCGGATTTACTAGCTGTAGGCCCCCAGCCGCAACCAGTGGTGCGGGCCCCCCTAGGTGTGCGCCAATGCTTAAATCCGGCCTTGTGATCCAATCTATCCGACTCAACCAAGTATCTAGAGGTCTCGTCTCGTGTAAGAAAGTGTAGCCTACATGGCCGACCACCATTTTGCCTTGTTGCCCACTCTGCTCCCATGGCAACCAATAAAATCCTCTCTTCACAAGTCATTTGTGCTGAAAAAACATTTTAACCTGCCAATAAATGATTTGATTAGTTACCGGTACTTAATGAAAATGGCGGTCAGCATGTAGGGTACACTTTTTTACCCCCGACGATACCTTTAGATATATTTACCTCGTTGATTGGGCTATTTGATACGGTTAACTTTTGTTCAGGTGCAGCCGGCATCCGTTTGAAAACAAACATTTATGGTGAAAACGACATGAAAAAATCAATCTATGATTAAGTATTAACAAATAATCGAATGCGAGTTAACTGCAACAAAATAGTTTATTCTAGATTCTTTTTGTTCACTTAATCCAAGGAGTTCTATTGGCAATACTGGAGACAACACTGATGAACAGAATTGCGAGCCGTTCTTTGCCAAATTTTGGTGAGGCAAAGAACTATTCGCTGGAATCGAATGACTCGACAAAGTGGCTCAAACAAATACTTACTTTAATTAGAACAGTAATAATCTTGTACTATTTATTTATTTGCTCATAATTTAGTTGTGGCCGCTGATCAGTGTATCAAATCATAGACTAACTACAGTACTACCATAGACTAACTACAGTACTGTTGTTAGTCTATGGTACTACTGTAGTTAGTCTATGACCAAATTAAGGATTTTTTTTAGGGAAGGTACTTTTTGCACACACCTGCTTCCGCAGGGGTAGTGTGGGGCTCCTCCAAGATAACACTAAACCTCTCTCCCTCCTCCAAAATGGGTATCTAGGTTAACACTAAGCGCTGAGGGTACTAAAACTGTTATCGTTGTTAATTTTCGGGTATAATTATCTGGCAACTTCCAAGAAATTACCCAGTTTTGAGGTAATTGAAGCCCACGTGGGGATTTTGCGGGGATTACAACAAAATGACCGGGTAAAAACGGGGATTTTATAGAGGGTTTGCGGGTAAAATGGCAAACCCAATCTGGCTACTGTGTATAGACCTAATCTGTTTGCTGTGAACATTACTCTTATGTAAATAAGCAAACCTGGTCTGAAAAATTAATAAAATCTTCTAATTAAAAGTAAATAAATATTTCTCTTCACACCAAGGCAGGGAAAATGCAGGGGAAATATTTGCTTACAGGGAATTTTTACATTTTACAGGGTACAGTTCATTAACTGCATGAACTGCAGGGGATTTTGTTTTTCCCTAGTGTGGGTAGGTACATGGTTGATTTGGCAGCCAGGTTTCTACCGAGTGATATTCTACCCCAAGACATTCTCTCCCGCGCCATGTCACCAAATTAAAAGGCCTATTTTTACTCTCAGGCCCTTTCGTTCTTCTATCTTTATTGGCAGAGGCTACGTACACGTCCGACGTGAACCGTTACTGTTCACGTCCGTTCCAAATTATGAACCGTACGTTACTTTTCCTGTTATTTTTAAAACAAATTGAGAGCCAGAAAACTTCCTAACCTAACATAACATAACATAACATAACATAACATAACAAAACATAACATAACGTAACGTAACCTAACCTAAGCGGTAGCGAAGTGAATTGTCCCTCACATTGGACGTGTACGTAGTTACTTTGATCTTTATTCATCTTATCTTTATTAGCATAGAAAAATAAACCAGGTACCTGGTTTATTTTTCTATGTTATTAGTGATGGAAATACCTGTTACTTTACAGTAACGGTGAAAACAGTGATTGGTCACTAGCGTTACCTGTGATTTTTAACTGTGATTCACAGTGATTCGTTACTTAGCGCTGAAAATATATTGCCCGTGATTCACCGCTACCTAAACAGTGATTCCTAAACAGTGATTCACCGTGATTTCACTCTTGTCGTTCTTACCGTGATTTCACTTTTCCGTTCTTCCCGTGATTTGTACAGGTCGGATTTACCAAGTGTAATTAAGATCTTTAAGAATAAAAGCATCTAAAAATAGGTATGTTTGTCATAAATTCGTGTCTTGGTTTAGTCTAATTTGTTTCAACACAAGTGGATAATTTTTCGACCATCCGATCTTATTATTTGTGGAATACTTTTAATTACAAAACAAAACAAAACTGATTCGAAGTGACTACGACACGTCCAATGTAAGGGCAAATTCACTTCGCTACCGCTTAGGTTAGGTTAGGTTAGGTTACATTACGTTACGTTAGGTTAGGTTAGGTTAGGATACGTTAGTATAGGTTAGGAGGTTTTCTGGCTCTCAATTTGTTTAAAAAATCACCGGAAAAGTAACGTACGGTGCATAATTTGGAACGGACGTGAACAGTAGCGGCTCTCGTCGGACGTGTACGTAGCCTCTGCCAAACTGATTATAACCTATTCAAACTTTGTGATATTACAGAATGGTACTGCCCTAAAGTTAAAAAGAACGTTTGTAATATATTATATAAGTAACAAACTTACACCAGAAAATGCTTAGAAACATATTTGTTTCTTCCAACTGTTATACACAAAATATGAATTGTTCCATAAAAACGTAGCTCACATGTCTTACCGCTAGTTATTTATTTTTTTTTTTTTAATTGGCCTGATATATATTTAAGTTCAAACTCGACTCAACTCAATTCTGATACCAACAGTATTACAGTGTATTACTATTACAGCAAAACTATCACTGGTCGCAGTGAAACATCTCTAAAGAGGACTTCGTTGAGGTTTTGGCATTTTAAAATATAAAAAGGTCAATCACGACATAATACCACTGATTTTCTGTATTCAAAATCAATGATGAAATCAGCCGAAGGTGGGGACAGATAAAGATCACTACCCCGGCGAGAGCGGGGGTGTACGATAAGTATTCCCACGTTGCAATCAACAAAACAAAATTAAAGTTAGCAGGTTAGATTTTAGATTTGACAGATAAAAGCGCGGGAACATATTGCAGGATTAAAGCGCGCTACGTAGCGATATCAGGTACTACCAGTATCGAGAAGCACGGCGAATCACGAATCACTGTGAATCACTGTTCCTTTAGAAGTCGTGATCACAGGTCCACCCGTGATTTTAAAATCACCGTTATAAAATCACAGTTCGGGATTTTGGGGCACATTACTAATCCTTAAGGCGGTCCCACACTACTCGCGAACACGCCCGAACATTCGGCCGAACTCCGAATGTTCGGAGTATTCGCGAGAAGTGTGGGAGCTGCGCGAACTTTGAATACGGTACCGAATGTTCAGTGAACATTCGGGCGAATGTTCAGCTGAACATTCCGACGAATGTTCGGGAGGCTCCCACACTGTTCGCGAACATGCATTATTGCATCACTGCATCATTGATAGTCAACGATCTTGTTCTACTGAGACAATACTATAAAACTGCGTATTTATTTGTATGTGTACCGTATTTATTTGTTGTGCTTTCAAGTAATTATTGAATACCACTTAAGTGGTCAGTGGTAATGAATAATCGATAATTAAATGTCAATCTGTAGTTGTACTGACATACTATGCGTATGTCAGTTATAATTATAGCTATAAATAAGTTATTTTACTTTTATTTGTGTAAATTGAAGTTTTGTTTTAAGACACAGGGGGTTGACATTTATTAGTATACTGTCTACGGATTCTGCAGGATACAGGGCTTGGTTGACTTCTTCAACTCAGCTGCACTATTTGTCAGTGTGTTGAGGCAATGTGATGTTTCAAATCATTCAATTCATACAATCACTTGTGTTTTCGCGGCAGCAAATTGACGCCAACCTCAGTAATGGGCATTTTAATTAATTATTTATAGAAGATACAAATACATCCTTTAATACGGAACCCTTAATTATTGTCCCTACATATCCTTTATTTAAATAGTACTTGATTTTCTTCCACACTCCATAATCAGTGCCAGTCACAGTGGTGAAGAGGGGACAACTACTCAAGGAGAAAAACCATTTGTTTGAGATCACAGCTCCCAAACGTATCTGTTCTTGCAAATTAATATAAGTGTGTCATCTAAGTTGAGTAACCGGCAGTGGAATCGATTTAATTTACTTCAATTATTTGACAAGACATAAGAAGCTCCCAAGAATTACATCAATCGCATCGGCGGCGTGGTACAGGTGCACAACCAGTCTGTCTTTCCCACGTTGAAATTTTCCCCGAAAAGAATAGTTTTTTGAGTTATCTCTTTACTAATATTATTGTTCAGTATATTCCTTTTTGTAAGAACTTGTAAAAGCTTGGCTGTTATGTTAATAATAAACTTAATATATAAATGTTTATGCCGATTAATAAAATAATACCCAATGTTTGTTAACCTTTTTTTATAATGAATTATACTATCTTATACATGAATAAAATAAAGGTGGTGACTGTCTGTCGACTTGTCTGTTCCGATTCAACGTCCCATCTTAGCAATCCCTTAGGGCTTCGCCCCAGTCACCCTTAAAGTTACAATGTTACTCTTATGGGCAATAGGTTGAATGAATCAGGTGAGTACTTAAACAGATGTTTACAGTAGGATTTTAATCATCTGTGCGAAATACTAGTGTCAGCTAGTACTTGATATATTTATATTTGATTTTTTACTTCGTAAAAAATAGGCTTCTCATATTTTTGTTGGTTTCTTCTACAGTTTTCTACACGACTAAATTCTACACCTTTTATAAGTTATTACATCAGGAGAAGACATTTTACTCGATGTTAATTAATTTCCGACAAATGTAAACATTGTTATTAATATTATTATCATGAATTAATTATAAACAAGTCAAATACAAAGCGTTTCCTTGTGCACACTGAAGGCAGAGTGGTCAACAATGGAAGATCGCCGCGAAAACGCCCAAACTAGCAGTTATTACAGCTGATTTCCAACAATTGTTTATAATCAGCTGATTAACAAAATCAAACAGACGTGTATCTGCTATTGCAGAAAAAAATACGACTGTAGATGAAACAACAGTGACATTATCTGTAGAGTCGTCTATTTTTCCACGACAATGCTCGTTGGACACGACGGACAATGCGCCAACAGCTGATTCGAATTTATTTATGTTCGAGGGAATGTTCGCCCGAACATTCCCCCGAATGTTCGGTGGGTGTTCGCGAGAAGTGTGGGAGCTTCATCAGGGTGAACGTTCAGTGAACGTTCGGTAGAATGTTCGGCCGAATGTTCTGGAGAATGTTCGGCCGAATGTTCAGGCGTGTTCGCGAGTAGTGTGGGACCGCCTTTACCTTCACTCAACCGCATTTCCTTGAATGTTAAGGCAGTCCCACACTACTCGCGAACACGCCTGAACTCCGAATGTTCGGAGTGTTCTCGAGAAGTGTGGGAGCTGCGCGAACTTTGAATACGGGACCGAATGTTCAGTGAACGTTCAGTGAACATTCGGGCGAATGTTCAGCCGAACATTCCGACGAATATTCGGGAGGCTCCCAGACTGTTCACGACCGTCTACGCGCAGTCCATGCCGTGGAACAGTTACTGCTATATTTTAAAGTAACCGTTCCTTCCGTTGATGGCGCCAATGCCGAGTAACAGTTACTGCTATAGTTGAAAGTAACCGATTTTACGTACCTGTGAACTTGACAGCCACTGAGCCACCGGTACGGCACACGGGAGACATTTCAGGAGCCGTGTGACGTCACTAATCCGCGTCATCGGTGAGGTTCCCTCATCGCCCGCCGCTAGCGCCAGAACAGTTTTTGCCGACATCTAAGTTAATCAAGATCCAGGATCATCGCCATCATCTCATCATATGTTCAATATTTGTACTTGTAACCACATTCTTATTATACTTCTGTCCTAAGTATTCCCTCACCCGATTGGCAGCAGTTAGATACTGTTTTTTCACTGATTTTACAATCAAAACAGCTACTCATTACTGAAATTAACCCTTTATCATTAACAGATTAACTTGGTGCCACTTTTGCTGTTTCCAGAGTTAAACACGTTACTTTCATCCTCATCGCTATCCAATCTAATGGGCCATAATCCAACCTGGCCAGCAACCATAAACAACTTAATTAATAAAGCCCTAGTAAAATTATGTTCGGCAGGTTTTCCATAGTTATTAACATATTGCGTGATATGTTTCACTATTTATTCGTGTTTTATCATTAAGTCAACCAATCGAGGACAACTTTGGTGTCCAATTAAGGAGAAAGTTTATTGAATCTTCTTAATAGTAAAATTTAAATTGTCCAAATTGATATATCTTATTTACAGCTACTACAAGCAAACAATTAGCTTAATCATTAAGAGAATAACCCAATGTTTTGACTCATTACGCCAAACTGAAGAGGAACATGCTTTATTCACATAGGCTATACTATGTTTGGCCTATCTACTTAAAATTCTTTACAATTTGTGTAATTACACACAACAAATAATATGTGTGAACCTACACAACACAGATTGAGTAAAAATAGAATTATAATGTTTCCAATTCATTGTAAGTAGATGAACAATGACTGTTTTCGAGTAGGTTGAAACATTATGTAAATGTGCAGTAGCTTACATTTTTTAAATATAGGTAGGCCTATGTTAATTTGTTTTCAAAGCCCAAAGAAACAAACCCTTTTTGTTCTCATTTATTTGACGGACAAAATTATTATTAGTATGTGAATTCGTATGTAAGGCCAGTTACTGGGATATTGTTCAGGTTAATTTATGATACAATAAATACATAAACATTCCTTTCAGTCGATTTATAGACGCGTAAAGTTGTTAACATAACAGAGCGGACGACTCTTCAACTGACAGATGAGCAGCAGACTCTAGCTACAGTACGTGTGATGTCATAGGGCTTCTGTTTTTGTGTTCATCGGTGACGTCAAACGGCTCCTGAAATGTCTCCCGTGTGCCGCACCGCTGAGCCACTAGTCGTCTAGCCCTTGGTTATTTTTTATATTTGATCATTGGCATCGAATGTTATACAATAAAAACTATTTTATAAATATGTTTATAAAATAGGCTCCAGGTTTTATTTAGTGTATTACCAGGTGTATTGTGCAGGATTCTCTTGCAACAGCAAACCATAATAGACATTTACAACAGCCTATTTAATAATTGTCAATAGAAAATGTCTACTATGAGTAAAAAACTTAAATATGCCTGCAACACTTATTTGTTTGAATTGTCTTCATATTTAATTTGAGTAGGACTTGACAGTTTCAAAATGAATAGATACCATAAAGTATTATAGAACAAACAAGCTTTATATTTTAACTTCAAATAAAACACAAAAACTTTATATATAAAACTCAGTTTAGGTAGGCCTATAAATATTGTTGTTTTTTAACGGCTAACTTGCCAGCACCTCATAACAATAACAACAACTAAAAAATTTAAAAAAAGCATCTGGCACTTAGCAACAAACCAAGAATCGAGAACTGCTACATTACACACTGTTACTTTATTCAACTGTGGAACGCACAAAGGAACAGGTAAATACTAGATGTAACAGTGACACCTATCCAACGCTGGTGCGCATGCGCAACAGCTTCGGCATGGACTGCGCGTAGACGGTCGTGACTGTTCGTGTTCGCGAACATCCATTATTGCATCACTGCATCATTGATAGTCAACGATCTTGTTCTGCTGAGACAATACTATAAAACATGCGTATTTATTTGTATGCGTATCGTATTTATTTGTTGTGCTTTCAAGTAAGTATTGAATACCACTTAAGTGGTCAGTGGTAATGAATAATCAATAATTGAATGCCAATCTCTAGTTGTACTGACATACTAGGCGTATGTCAGTTATAATTATAGCTATAAATAAGTTATTTTACTGTTATTTGTGTAAATTGAAGTTTTGTTTTAAGGCACAGGGGGTTGACAGTTATTAGTATACTGTCGACGGATTTTGCAGGATTCAGGGCTTGAGTCACTTCTTCAACTCAGCTGGACTATTTTTCAGTGTGTTGAGGCAATGTGTTGTTTCAAATCATTCAGTTCATACAATCACTTGCGTTTTCGCGGCAGCAGATTGACGCCAACCTCAATAATGGACATTTTAATTAATTATTTATATAAGATACAAATACATCCTTTAATACGGAACCCTTAATTATTGTCCCTACATATCCTTTATTTTTAAAGTAGTTTATTTTATTCCACACTCCATAATCAGTGCCGGTCACAGTGGTGAAGGGGGGGCAACTACTCAAGGAGAAAAAACATTTGTTTGTGGTCACAGCACCCAAACGTATCTGTATATTTGCAAATTAATACAAGTGTGTCACTAAGTTGAGTAAACGGCAGTGTAATCGATTTAATTTACCTCAATTATTTAACAAGAGATAAGAAGCTTCCAAAAATTACATCAATCGCATCGGCGGCGTGGTA
The DNA here is from genome assembly GCA_963675035.1 of Allygus modestus. Lineage (NCBI taxonomy): Eukaryota > Metazoa > Arthropoda > Insecta > Hemiptera > Cicadellidae > Allygus > Allygus modestus. The sequence continues at coordinate 131,772,459 of OY776113.1, read as the reverse complement.
CAGGTGCACAACCAGTCTGTCATTCCCACGTTGAAATTTTCACAGAAAAGAATAGTTTTTTGAGTTATCTCTTTACTAATATTATTGATCAGTATATTCCTTATTGTAAGAACTTGTAAAAGCTTGACTGTTAATAAACTTAATATATAAATGGTTATGCCGAATAATAAAATAATGATCAATGTTTGTTAACCTTTTTTATAATGAATTATGCTATCTTATACATGTATAAAAGAAAGGTGGTGACTGTCTGTCGACTTTTCTGTTCTGTTTCAACGTCCCATCTTAGCAATCCCTTAGGGCTTCGCCCCAGTCACCCTTAAAGTTACAATGTTACTCTTATGGGCTATAGGTTTAATGAATCAGGTGAGTACTTAATCAGTTGTTTACAGTAGGATTTTAATCAGCTGTACGAAATACTGGTATCAGCTAGTACTTGATATATTTATGTTTGATTTTTTACTTCGTAAAAAATAGGCTTCTCATATATTTTCGTTGGTTTCTTCTACACGACTAAATTCTACACCTTTTATAATTTATTACATCAGGAGAAGACATATTTACTCGATGTTAATTAATTGCCGACAAATGAAAACATTGTTATTAATATGATTATCATGAATTAATTATAAACAAGTCAATTACAAAGCGTTTCCTTGTGCACACTGAAGGCAGAGTGGTCAACAATGGACGATCGCCGCGTCAACACCCAAACTAGCAGTTATTACAGCTGATCTTCAACAATTGTTTATAATCAGCTGATTAACAAAATCAAACAGGCGCGTATCTGCTATTGCAGAAAAAATACGACTGTAGATGCAACAATAGTGACATTATCTGTAGAGTCGTTCATTTTTTCACAACAATGCTCGTTGGACACGACGGACAATGCGCAAACAGCTGATTGGAATTTATTTATGTTCGAGGGACTTTTCGCCCGAACATTCCCCCGAATGTTCGGTGGGTGTTCGCGAGAAGTGTGGGAGCTTCATCAGGGCGAACGTTCTACAAACATTCTACCGAACGTTCACTGAACGTTCGCCCTGATGAAGCTCCCACACTTCTCGCGAACACCCACCGAACATTCGGGGGAATGTTCGGGCGAACATTCCCTCGAACATAAATAAATTCCAATCAGCTGTTGGCGCATTGTCCGTCGTGTCTAATGAGCATTGTCTTGAAAAAATGGACGACTCTACAGATAATGTCATTGTTGTTGCATCTACAGTCGTATTTTTTTCTGCAATAGCAGATACACGCCTGTTTGATATTGTTAATCAGCTGATTATAAACAATTGTTGGAAATCAGCTGTAACAACTGCTAGTTTGGGCGTTGACGCGGCGATCGTCCATTGTTGACCACTCTGCCTTCAGTGTGCACAAGGAAACGCTTTGTATTTGACTTGTTTATAATTAATTCATGATAATCATATTAATAAAAATGTTTTCATTTGTCGGCAATTAATTAACATCGAGTAAATATGTCTTCTCCTGATGTAATAAATTATAAAAGGTGTAAAATTTAGTCGTGTAGAAAACTGTAGAAGAAACCAACAAAAATATGAGTAGCCTATTTTTTACGAAGTAAAAAATCAAATATGAATATATCAAGTACTAGCTGAAACCTGTATTTCACACAGCTGATTAAAATCCTACTTACTGTAAACATCTGTTTAAGTGCTCACCTGATTCATTCAACACCTATTAGAGTAACACCCATAAGAGTAACATTGTAACTTTAAGGGTGACTGGGGCGAAGCCCTAAGGGATTGCTAAGATGGGACGTTGAATCGGAACAGACAAGTCGACAGACAGTCACCACCTTTATTTTATTCATGTATAAGTTAGTATAATTCATTATAAAAAAATGGTTAACAAACATTGGACATTATTTTATTAATCGGCATAAACATTTATATATTAAGTTTATTAACAGTCAAGCTTTTACAAGTTCTTACAATAAGGAATATACTGAACAATAATATTAGTAAAGAGATAATTCAAAAAACTATTCTTTTCTGTGAAAATTTCAACGTGGGTATGACAGACTGATTGTGCACCTGTACCACGCCGCCGATGCGATTTATGTAATTCTTGCATGGGAGCTTCTTATGCCTTGTTAAATAATTGAAGTAAATTAAATCGATTCCACTGCCGGTTACTCAACTTAGATGACACACTTATATTAATTTGCAAAAACAGATACATTTGGGTGCTGTGACCACAAAAATTTTTTTTCTCCTTGAGTAGTTGTCCCCCTTCACTACTGTGACCGGCACTGATTATGGAGTGTGGAAGAAAATCAACTACTATTTAAATAAAGTATATGTAGGGACAATAATTAAGGGTTCCGTATTAAAGTATTTATTTGTATCTTCAATAAATAATTAATTAAAATGTCCATTATTGAGGTTGGCGTCAATCTGCTGCCGCGAAAACGCAAGTGATTGTATGAACTGAATGATTTGAAACAACACATTGCCTCAACACACTGAAAAAATTGTGCAGCTGAGTTGAAGAAGTGACTCAAGCCTGAATCCTGCAGAATCCGTCGACAGTATACTAATAAATGTCAACCCTCTGTGCCTTAAAACAAAACTTCAATTTACACAAATAACAGTAAAATAACTTATTTATAGCTATAATTATAACTGACATACGCATAGTTTGTCAGTACAACTAAAGATTGGCATTTAATTATTATGATTATTCATTACCACTGACCACTTAAGTGGTAATCAATACTTACTTGAAAGCACAACAAATAAATACGGTACGCATACAAATAAATACGCATGTTTTATAGTACTGCCTCAGTAGGACAAGATCGCTGACTATCAATGATGCAGTGATGCAATAATGCATGTTCGCGAACAGTCTGGGAGCCTCCCGAATATTCGTCGGAATGTTCAGCTGAACATTCGCCCGAATGTTCCCTGAACGTTCACTGAACATTCGGTCCCGTATTCAAACATTCAAAGTTCGCGCAGCTCCCACACTTCTCGCGAATACTCCGAACGTTCGGGGTTCGGCCGAATGTTCGGGCGTGTTCGCGAGTAGTGTGGAACCGCCTTTAAAACCGATGACATTTTGTTATTGACGTTTTGAAATTAATTTATTAGTTTTATTATTTCTTGGCATAAATCAAGATCACAAGAAGAGTCAAATCATTAGTTACATTTGTAAATTTAATTTAGTTTTAACATAGATGGATATTTTGTGATCTTTGATTGTTAATTGTTTTGTGATATGCTAATTAGGCCTAGGCCTATCTTAGGACTTCAAATTATAAATAGTATGTTATAATTACTACCTTGTTATGTTTAGATATGTGTCTTCAGCTTTTTTCACAGTAAGTAAAATTATTAAGTTTGTCAGCAATTGTACAGATAAATAGGTACCTATCATATTCCTTATTGATTAGATGTTTGCTATATGGGAGGAGTCTAAAAGGGCATTTAAGTTACACTAGGAAATGTTGTGAACCTTGTCATGCACCAGTGCTTAAGTATACTTATATTAACCCTAGCAGTGGCCTAATGTTGAAGATGTGTGTGAAACTGGCAATGAAATATTATAGCAGACAACAGATTCCCGACAATACGTAAATCTAACCTCAAAAAAGATATGATTTACCGGTATATGAAATTAGAGTCACATACTATTTATTTGTGAATAAATTATAATAATTTAACCATTATATGTATAACAAACATTCCACTAATAACTCAAAATCAACAACGAAATTGTCTACAGACCTGGTACAAAATCTCAGCAATAACTACTAAACCATTAGAAAAATACATACTTTTATTGTATTTAATTAAAGCTATTTAGTCTATCTAAAGGCTTATAACTATGTTATACCGTTTCGGTGATAAAAATATGAGTAAATGTAATCTCAACTTGTGCGTTTTGAAAGAGTTTTCACCATCAGACTAGGCTATGATTTGCGGATACCTTTCAGCATCAACTCGTTATATTTATTATTTATAAAGTAACGAGTTTATCTAACGCCCTATTACTGTGTCAGACCATAAAACTGCCATAACGAACTTTGTTAGTCTGATACCTTGAAAATTCCTTGAAAACAGTATTTGAGTCAACTATTGCAGAGTTTTCACTTGGGGATTTATCACCCTATATTAGGGATACTTTAAACTCCCATGAAATAAAATGTAATTTGTGGTGAATGTAAAAAACTTGTGTAAAATTTTGGTAATCCAACATATGTTTATGTCCCTTTGTTTGGATGGACACTTTTACACTTATAAAATATAATAATGTATCTAATATGGTAAACCCTAGTTTTTGAAATGCGGAAGGATAACTGAGGGTTATATCATAGCAGACCGAGGGATAAACCGGGAACTTATGCCGAAATATGTGGGATAAAATTGTACCGCGTTCCACGTAGTGGCGAAAAAGAAAATGTTTAAAAAGTTTCAATAGAAATCCGACAGAATGCGTTCGTATACACTCGATCGCTTGACAAAAATATAAAGAAGCGGTCAAATTGGATATTTTTATACAATGCTGTTTGTGAGATGAATGTTATACATTTTAATTCTTTACAGGGTGTTTGTGAACTCTGTTCTCAAACTTCTGTAAATGATTACAAAATATTTTATAGGGATTATTGTGGTATTTGGACTTTGATTGCTGGTACAAGGTTACTATTTTTACAATGAAATGATAATGACATCCGGTACTTTGGTATTATACGGATGCCACTATTTTTGGAGGTTAAATTTTTACCAGATACAAAGGATAACTACATAATTCGAAAAAAACGTACTTTAATTGACTTACTTTAAAAATTTTACATCATTCTGATGAGCGGTCTTTGTGTTGTGCCTCCCAAAAGGCAGCGATGTCCGCTAGGATCGTGTTGAATGCGTCGCCGCCGCTAGCAGCCACACCCGATCGCCACATGTACTCCGCCAAATATACAGCGCGCTGCGGCAGTTATGTTAGGTTGGGTTATCATAAAAATAAGTACGGTTTCCTCTTCATTTCGAGGTAAATCCCACACCAAAAGAACGTCACTCATTATGAAAACAAATGTAACGTAGTGCACGGCAATAAATCACTCATGACATTGACCCAGATACAGGCGGTGACAGATGATGCGCACGCTCCGGTCAACGACCCGACCTTGGCCTATTTGGAGGGGGTTTGGCGGCCGGAAGTATGACTCATCAGGTATTATTCGATTCGTAACGAAACAAGGAAAGTCCTACAATAATTTTTATGATAACCCACCCTAACATAACTGCCGCAGCGCGCCGTATAAGGGTGGCATCCGTATAATACCAAAGTACCTGACATCCTTTGGTATAAAAATGTGAACTCGCTGAGTACTAACCCAATGGCGTAGACATACGAGCTGGTCTCGTTCCTTACTTTTAATTTTTTAAACCTATGAATTGGAATAGAAATTTGTGTTTTTAAATGGATTAATGGTTTATTTTCATTAAAATAGTCACATTGGCACACACACAGTAGACATAAGTAAAACGTAGCAAAATCAGTGTTGACCATGTGCAACTCACAATGAATTAATCGATCCCGTCAACTTCCAAGCAAGCCTGCCACCGTTTGTTTTACTTGGGCCCTCCTACCAACGTTGCCACTGACCGGTTAACTCATTGTGAGTTGCACGACTGGTCAGTTTTGGTCGTGCGCAGGAATCGAACCCACGAACATCGTATCCACACCTGGCCAAGGTGTTTCCACGACATAGCCAACTCAGCTAACACGACCAAGGGCCTAGCGGCGATATTAAGGTTTTTCAGGCAGTCCGCGCCCCTAGCGGATAGAACCGTAGTCGCCCGCGGTCGTTAGTTACATATTTGCTACTAGAGTGCAGCACCAATCAACTCCCGTTATATGCTATTGCGAATAGAATAAAATGACTACCTTAATGGGTTAAATCAAATTCCAAACCTTTTTTTTGGAAATGTCAAAAGTTTATATAAAAATTGTTGGGTATCTGCCACACTGTTTTCGCTAGTGAATCATAATGCATTACGTTAGTATTTTTCTCCGGTAAACAAAAAAATACAACGTTGATATTTAAAATTAATTGATTAATGCAGTTTAAATAAATTTAAATTGACAGTCCAAATGACTCTAAACATTCCAGGGGACGTCATATAAATTCTGTACGGATATACATCCTTGATTTAAACTAACAAGCGTTTTGGTATTTTAAAAGTTGGCAATTTACTAGGGTTTCAACAGTTTTATTAGCGAATTTCCCCTTTAGGGAAGAAGCTATTACCGTAGGTGGCATGGTAAGACTTAAGCCCGAGACCATGATAACTTTTCGTTTTGAGGTCCCCAGATGCCAAAAACACTATTCGTTCAAATTTATATATATATATATATATATCTATATATATCTATATGTATATATATAAACGGTATCAGGAAACTGACACATACTTTCTCCCTTTTAGCCCAACTTTAGTGAATAAATTACTTTTTATTTACTAAATATAGAATACAAAGCACGGTCGAATGTACAGAAAATCTTGTAAACAAGTTGTTTTAAAAAACATCCACCCAAATCCCTGCTTTGGAGGCACTACAGAATCCATTGCTGCACTCGTGGTTTTAATAGGGGAAATGCCCCCTATTCCCCCCCCCCCAGGGTTATTAAGGGGCAACATATTTCGAATTTCCTCTGTTGGTCAATACTAACTTGACAAGCATATCAAGTTTGAATGAAATTGTTCAGTAAATAAGAGAGAAATAGTAATTTTTTATTCCCCATAAGAATAACATGGGTACAACGTAGTGCGTTTACCGCAAAATGAAAATCTCAATTTTCTCCGAAACCAGCAATCGTAGAATAGTAATTCAAAATACTAAATTATTTAGTTTTTTGAGCTCTTTTTAATGGTGAATAGTAATATTTTTTTATATTTATGTCTTTTTATGAAAAATCCAAAAAACTGAATTTTTGATGTTTTAAGTCCTGTAATTTCTGAACCCGAATTTTTACAGGAATGCGGGTGGTGCCATTTTGTTGGAAAACTAAAGTTCTACAAACGACTAAAGTTTAATCAAAATCGTTAGAGCCGTTTTTGAGAAATTTGGATTTTTCATGTTTTTTGGCAGTTTTGGGGGGATAATTACCCTTAAAAATCAAAAATTCAAAAAAATGAAAAAAACGCCTAGAGATATCGTGGATTAGTACCTACATGCCAAATTTCATAAAAATCGGCCCATTGGTTAAGGCTCTAGCTCTGTACACATCCACACGGACACACACACACACAGACAGACATCACGTAAAAACCACTTTTTTGGGTTCAGGGAGCACCAAAACGAATATTTTCACTAACAACTCAAATTCAAAAATTTTTACGAAAACAATACTTTCTCCATATACTATGTATAAGGGGAGAAAGTAAATATATATATATGTGTGTCCGTTACCGCGATAACTTTTGAAAGAAACACCCGATTTTGATGAAATTTGGCACAAATGTGGAGAGTAGCATTTATGACTTTAAGTTCGAAAACCAGATCGATCGCACTATGGGAAGGGGGTTTTATGGGGGTTTACAATTTTCCAAAAATCGGTTTTTTGCTAATTTGACCCCAAAATGTTGAAAACACTCAATTTTGGTTATAGCCATTTTATAGAGCTTAAAAAAGCAAATAATTTAGTATCATTAACCTAGGTTAAGTGGTTGCGGAGAAAATCCAAAAAAACGTGTCCCATGTTAATCTTATGGGAAAAAGGTTTTTAGATTTTTCTCAGATAGTTTTACTAAAAACTTCAAATTTCTGTTTATTAATGTGTTTAGCTCAACAAAACAACCATTTTGGTGTTTTAATCGTTGTTCGATGTCCAACCGTTGCAGAGACATTCAAAGTGCTAAACACAGTACGTTGTCCAATGTTATCCTTATGGAGAATAAATCAAATTCTATATCTCGATTATTTTTGAATGTATATTGATGAAACTTGGTATGTGGCTTCACCTAGTTGTGGTATATTGATATTAGCACAAAAAAACCAGTTTTTTGTTGATAGTCCCCGTAGCAGCAAACCTGCATACTCGGCCCCCATGTTATTCATATGGAGAATAAGTAAAGTTGTATATCTCCCTTAATTATGAACCTAAATTAATAAAACTTGGTATATAGCTTTACCTGGTTCAGTTATATTGATAATTGCAAAAAAACATATTACTTATCTTCCTCGTTGCCGGATGGCATGGGGCAGGTGGTAAGCTAATCAACTCACCCTGGTCCAAGGTCAACTTAACATAGGGATCGTTGGGGGAGGGGGAGGTGAGTTGGTCGAAACTGCGCAGTAAATAATTCGTCATTACAAACTTGATGAGAGAAACTATTCTAAGAGTTGAAACGAAAATCACAAATGGAAAATCGAGCCTTTTTCTATTTATAAAATCTATGTGAATTCCTGATCACATTCAGACGGGTTAATAAATTTTAATAGAAAATTTAGCACCAAAGAATTACAATTAAAAAATCTGCATACACTTTTCATTCCAATAAGCTAAAGTGTTGTAACTGATAATTGTTAAAGTATTTAAGTTGGTATATACAACAGTTTCCACGACTCAGTAAAGTCTATAGTCAATGGAAGAACTCTCTAACAACACAAAACTGCTTAGCTAAAGACGATTGCAACACTTAGGTCAGTTTTGTTTAAAGTTGACAAATTGTATATCTCACTTATTTATGAATGTATCCTGACTAGTGATGCGCGATTGCGAGATGTACCATTCGAAATGTTTCGATTGTTTTATCCGTTCGTAATGTTTTCGAATACATGAGTTCACATTCGAATGGCGCATTTGAAATAATTTAATCATTTTGGATTTGGACACAAATAAAACACGCTTACACATTCAAGATTATTTTATTTTTCACAAAATAAACCAAACAAAGGAGTTTAAAGATATAAACTTAGTTGATTTTATATGCGTACCGCCGTACCACTACGTTACTTATATTATTACAACTAAAACAATAATTATGTCTACTTGCAATCAACCATGACAGCTAACCATAAATATGATTTTGTCTACATTTCAAAACCCATAAATGGTTATACACCGTGGTATATTATTACACATTTTAAAAACTTATTAAATTAAGAAAAATAATTGTTCCAATATTACTCCTACTCCGTCAACTAACCCTGGAAGTAAACATGAACACCGTAGATATTATTAGGCTACATTTAAATAACTCATAAGTAATACGATTAAGAAAAATAATTGTTCCAAAGTTTAATTACACAGTTACAAATCTAAAATCCAGTCGTGTAACCCTAATCGTTACCATGAACATACCGTGGATATTATTACATTTCACAAACTTACATTGTTACACATGAGGTTTATAAACAGTGGCAGAAAACGAATGAATTCATTCGAATGAATTCATTAGAATGCATATTTTGAACCATTCGAAATCAGGTATTTCGAAAATGAATATCACTCGAAAAGCAACTTTTGAATATCACTCGAAAAGCAACTTTTCAAAAATTTCAACATCTCGCACTCGCGCATCACTAATCCTGACGATACTTGGTATCTCATCTTTTGGCTTCATCTTGTTGTGCTCTATTTATGTTTACACAAAAACAGATTTTCTTGCCGATAGTCGCCGTAGCAGCAAACATACATACTCATGCCACATCTTATTCTTCTGGGGTATATGTAAAATGTTATCTCCCTTAAAAATGAATGTATATTATTAAAACTAGGTACTGCGTGGCTTTACCCAGTTTTTTCGTTAGTAAATACTGTGATATACTGTCGCAACTCATTTAAAGTATTGCCGATTTGCAAGAAATATAGATGATTAGTCAATAAACCGCGATCAGAGCGCAAATAATCTTAATCTGTAATGAGGATAAGTATGTTTAATTCTCAGCATTTCACACTCCATCTCCAATACTCCGAAATGACTTAGTTAACAAATAAGAACTTGGTTGCAGGGCCGTATTTCCCTAAAGGCGCATGGGGCGAGCGCCCGGGGCCCCCGGCCCGAGGGAGGCTCCCAGGCCACGAAAGTCTGACCCCACGAGCCACTAAGGGGGACTTCGCTAGGCAGTGCTTTAATTTGGTTCTGAAAAAGGTGATTATTTCTCAACTCTTAAACTTTATAAGTAATAAATATAAAAATATTCTCTTATTGCTGAAAGGCATCAGACTAACAAAGTTCGATATGGAAGTTTTCACATCACATTTTAACCAAGTTCAGAAGACCGAAACGGTATGACATAGTAATAGGGCGTTAGATAACCTCTTAAACTGTATAAATAATAAATATAAAAAAATTCTACTGCACCGTTTTTGATTAATGAGTTATTGCTGAAAGGCATCAGACTAACAAAGTTCGATATGGAAGTTTTCACATCACATTTTAACCAAGGTCAGAATACCGAAACGGTATGACATAGTAGTAGGGCGTTAGATAACCTCTTAAACTGTATAAATAATAAATATAAAAAAATTCTACTGCCCCGTTTTTGATTAATGAGTTATTGCTGAAAGGTATCAGACTAACAAAGTTCAAAATGGCACTTTTCACATCACATTTTAATCATGTTCAGAATTCCGAAACAGTATGACATAGTTATAGGGCGTTAGATAAACTCATAAAATTTATAAATAATAAATATAAAAAATTTCTAGAACACCTTTTTCGATTTATGGGTTATTGCTCATGGATAAAATAACATCGAAATGGCAGTTTTCACATCATATTTTAACCATGTTGAGAAGACCGAAACGGTATGACATAGTAGTGGGGCGTTAGATGACCTCTTAAACTTTATAAATAATAAATATAAAAAAATCCACTACACCGTTTTTGATTAATGAGTTATTGCTGAAAGGTATCAGACTAACAAAGTTCGATATGACAGTTTTCACATCACATTTTAATCATGTTCAGAAGACCGACACGGTATGACATTGTAATAGGGCGTTAGATAAACTCATAAACTTTATAAATAGTAAATATAAAAAAATTCTAGGACACCATTTTCGATTTATGGGTTGTTGCTCGTGCCTAAAAATACGTTCGAAATGGTTGTTTTCACATCACATTTTAACCATGTTCAGAAGACCGAAACTGTATGACATAGTAGTAGGGTGTTATATAACCTCTTAAACTTTATAAACGAGTTCGCACGCAGCACGCTGACGTGAGGGAAGTGAATTTCCACATAAAAATCTATAAAAACTCAAAATCAGTTAAAAACATATAATTATTCCAATTTTTATTGAAATCTGAAAATATTGATTTTTTGGCTGTTCTGATACTCCTGGTTCTATTTACCTGCAATGCTGGGAATACAATTTTGCGCATTATAAGGTTAGGAGAAGGTCCAGTCAGGCTTTAAAGGAGGCATGAGGTTGTTGGGGGTGTTAAAAGTACACCAAAAAATGATTAACAGGCTTTTCTAATGTAAAACCCCCATAAGACAACGTACTGTGTTTGGTCAATACACATTTCCTTTAATAACTCGGTAAATATATATGCTAGAATGACGAGAGAAGGCTTAAAAGTTTCGCCACACTAAATCCCATCTTTTTACATTCGTTAATTTCACATCAGGGGCTTTTCTGACCCTTTTTGGGCCCAAAAACTCGAAATTTGATAGATTAATCCCCAAAAAAGTGGTTTAGAGTTTTCCGATTGTTTTGTCCAACGAACTTGTCCAACTGATTATAGAAAGGAACGTCCCTACCAAATTTGAAGTAAATCGGACAAAAAATGTGACCGCTAGAGTGCCTGCACATATATATATATATATATATATATATAAAATTTTATATATACATACATACCGTATATAAAATTTTGAACGAACCCCCAAAACGTGTTCAGAGGGTCACGTTAGGAACTTCTATGGTGGTCCCGGGCTTAAGTTTCACCGTGCGAGTCATGCTAATAGTTCACTTTCCATAGGAAATTCACTAATAATAAACATAAACAAATTCTAGAACACCATTTTCGATTTATGGGTTGTTGCTCGTGCCTAAAAATACGTTCGAAATGGTTGTTTTCATATCACATTTTAACCAAATTCAGAAGACCGAAACGGTATGACATTGTAATAGGGCGTTAGATAAACTCATGAAATTTATAAATAGTAAATATAAAAAAAAAATCTAGAACACCATTTTCGATTTATGGGTTGTTGCTCGTGCCTAAAAATACATTCGAAATTGTTGTTTTCACATCACATTTTAACCATGTTCAGAAGACCGAAACGGTATGACATAGTAGTAGGGCGTTAAATAACCTCTTAAACTTTATAAATAATAAATATAAAAAAAATCTACTACCCCGTTTTTGATTTATGAGTTATTGCTGAATGGTATCAGCAAATCTTAGCCTAGTCTGATGGTGAAAACACCTTTTCAAAACGCGCAAGTTGTGATTACATTTACTTATATTTTTAACCACCGAAACGGTATAACATAGTAATAAGCCTTTAGATAGACTAATTAGCTTTAATTAAATACGATAAAAGTATGTATTTTTTCTAATGGTTTAGTAGTTATGAGTTATTGCTGAGATGTTGTAGGTACGAGGTTTGTAGACAATTTCGTTGTTGATTTTTATTTATAACTGGAATGTTTGTTATACATATAAGGGTTAAATAAAACACAATAGGATAAGATTTTTATAATTTATTCACAAATCAATAATATGTGACTCTAATTTCTTATAGGTACCGGTAAATCATCTCTTTTTCGAGGATGGATTTAAATATTGTCGGGAATCTTTTGTCTGCTAAAAGGCGGGAAAGGTTGGTTTTGAGGTTATGTTGCAAGGAATTATCCATAAATGGAAATATCCAGAAAGCATATGTTGAAGTGGGAAATGGCCCCGCAGATTTGGCGATTTTGCAGACCTTTTTTTGAAAATTCGTATAAATTCAACCGTAGAAGTAAACCTAGCCAACCTCATATTCATTTTGATCGGAAGGAACAGGAGAATGTCGAATTACTCAAATAAAAAGGATCTAGGAAAATATTTTTTCGGTAAAGTGAAAAAATAAAAAAATAAATTTTTTTTTGAAATTTCAAAAACAGTCTCGGTGAAATTTGTTCCATAGATTTTTTATAGAAAATTCATTAGGCCTATATATATTTTGTAAACAATCTAATTCCCTTCATAGAAATATATAACATGTTGGGGAAAGAATTTTTTTGTAAGTTTTAGGGGTGTAATATAATAATAAACGGAAACCCGAAATATGTGTAAGCTGTACAGTGTTAGTTTGTGTTGTAAATAAGTCATGTAATATATGTATATACTAATAATGATATATACATATTTGTAAAGCTAATGAAGTAAGGAATCTAAAAAAAGTCCTAAGTTTGATGGTAAAAAATTATTATCACTTATAAATATTTGTAAATAAGAGAATGATTAGTTTTTTTTTGCATAACTTATTTGGAAAATTGCTCGGTATTTAGTATATAACTTTTTAACCAAATTTTTTTACCCAAAACAAATATAAACATGTTGTAGTACATTCAATTATCTACATAAAAATGTATAACACCTAGAGTAAATTATTGTTTTTATATGTGTTATGTAGCACTAAACAAATAGTCGCGGACTTGGTAAATTTCACTAGGCCTATGTAGGAGTAAACACAACACTTTATAAACACTATTTGTCACACTTCAGTAATATTTATGCATAATATAAAGCATAAAGATTACTGTTATATATACACAAACACTTCTATAACACTACAACTCCGAAATAATACCTAATTTATAAATAATTCACAGATAAAAATTACCTAACGCGTACAAAGGAATAACCCAATATTGCAATGGCGAAAAAGTAACCTAAACATATGACGAATTATTTCGTATCTGACAGATGTTATGCTAGGAGCAGTGCTGCCAACGGCAAAACTAAATTCTTCTACATTTCTTCCTCTTCAAAATGACATATTATTTGACTAGTAACTATATCATACACTGCATGGGTGCGTTATCTTAGAACAAACAGAGTATTTTGGGCTAAGCAGTGACTTTAGCAGTGTGGTTAATTTAACTTTTAAGAGAACAGCGAGTTTCCTATATGAACTAATGTTAACAACTTCTATAGGCCAAGTCAAAATATCCTTAAGGATTAACAATAAGTCGTCAGGTCCAGTTATTTAGATGAAAAAATGAGATTTCAATATATTGTTTCAATAGCCTAGGCTATCATGAAATTAAATGCTATAAACATGGGTTGGCCCAAGTCCGGACATGAAACTTCTAAAATGACAAGTAGCCTAAGTGTATATGCCTACATTTTATAGTCATAGGTCCAAGTTTATGATGAAAACAGCTCACTATAATCCAAACCTAGGAGATGTCAAATAATTTCAGATAACCTGTACAAAAGGCTTAGTTTGGTTAGAATAGTTTAAAGCTTTTGTTTTGGTTCGCTACAACATTCCTGGTAATGTGTTTAAAGTATTTTATAACAGTTGTATTTTACAAAATGATATTTCAATATATTGTTTCAATAGCCTAGGCTATCATGAAATTAAATTCTATAAACATGGGTTGGTCCAAGACCGTACATGAATTTTCTAAAATGGCAAGTAGCCTACGTGTATAGGCCTACATTTTATAGCCATAAGTCCAAGTTTATGATGAAAACAGCTCACTATAATCCAAACCTAGTATATGTCAATGGTTTGCTACAACATTCCTAGTAATGTTTAAAGTATTTTACAACAGTTGTATTTTACAAAATGATATTTCAATATTTTGTTTCAATAGCCAAGGCTATCATGAAATTAAATTCTATAAACATGGGTTGGTCCAAGACCGTACATGAAACTTCTAAAATGGCAAGTAGCCTAAGTGTATAGGCCATAGGTCCAAGTTTATGATGAAAACAGCTCACTATAATCCAAACCTAGGATTTGTCAAATCATTTCAGGTAACCTGTATAAAAGGCTTAGTTTGGTTAGAATAGTTTAAAGCTTTTATTTTGGTTCGCTACAACATTCCTGGTAATTTGTTTAAAGTATTTTACAACATTTGTATTACCAGTTTAATGTCGGCTTACTGTAATCCAACCCTAGGCTATGTCAAATCGTTCAAGATAACCTTCCGAAAAAGGCTGTTTGGTTAGAATAATCTATAGCTTTTATTGCGGTTACCTACTACATTACTGGTAATGTATTTTAGGTAATGTAGACAATTTTTATTATTAATTTAGTGAAAATATAACCTAGCAAATAATTGTCCAACAAAATAAATTTTAAGGTTGGTCGCTACTTAACTTGATGAAAGCTTTCTAGACAAATTGAGACTGTGTACTTTTTCCACATGACAATCACAATATTACCAATTGTCTAAGACAATGTAATAAAACAAACTATTTTATAAGTTAAGTTAATATATTAGAATCTACAGTCATCTATTTTGAAAAGTTATTTTGAGTTTTTCCATCTGCCACACGCGTCGTCTGCCACTGTTACAATCGTCGCCTCTGACGACTGACGATATTTACACAGAGTAGGCATACTTAGGGAATATTAACTGTATGGATATTTTTTTAAAACATACACATAATAATTTTATAAAATAAGAAATATGCTCACAACTTAAAAATATACTTCGATTTATCTCTCTTGTGTGTTTTTTGTTGGTAAAAAAACTTTTGTTATCCAGTATAACAAAGTATACTCTAGTAAACTAACTATTGTTACTCTGTTGTTGAAACATAGACGTCGGCTAAATTTTAACGATTCAAGTACCACTAAAATGGCTTCCAATGTTATTCTTATAGAGAAAAAAATAAATTTGGTTTTAAGATAGTTTGATTAATACTGAACAAAATTATCTGAATAACGAACTCGACCGAGATTTTTACCTGTTAAGTTTTTCTGGAAAATTTTAAGTTTAACTGAGGAGGCGTTCTCGAGTTATTGTGGTCACAGACACGCCAGTTGAGTTGATTCTCTTACCAGTCTAAGCAGTTAAGTTGTGTATAAGGATAATTTCACTTCGTTCAACTATCCAATAATATTTCATGAAAACTATAGGTATACAAAAATAAAACTGACACTACATTTTACGATGAAAAACAAACCCCCCCAAACTATTTAATGTAGACAGTAAGTTTAACTAAATAGTTTGTGGTGTTTTTTTATTTTTAGCGAATTTTCCTTATAGGGAAGAAGCTAATACTGTAGGTCTCATGGTAATAATTAAGCCCGAGACCATGATAACTTTTCATTTTGAGGTCCCCAGTTGCCAAAAACACCATTAGTTCAAATTTATTATATGTGCGTGCGTGTGTGTGCGCGTGAGTGCGTGCCCGTAAGCACGATAACTCTTGTAAAAAAGGTCTGATCTTAATGAGATTTGGTGCAAATGTGTAAAGTACCATTTATTTGAACAAGTTCGAAAACCAGACGAATCACACCATCCGAAGAGGGGTTTTTGGGGGGTTTTGTACCCCAAAATTTTTTTTGGGGTTTCCGCTTGTTATTTTTATATAAATCAAGTTTTAATTTTTACCATTGAATTCAGCATAAAAACAATTTGGTATTTTGATCATTGCTCTACGTCAATTGGTTACTGAGATATTGAAAGTGCTAAACACAGTACATTGTCTAATGCTAATCTTATGGAGAAAAAGAAAAATTGTATACCTCGCTTATTTATGAACACAAACTGACAAAATTTGGTGGTTCATCTGGTTGAGGTTTATTGTTGTTTGCACAAAAAACAATTTTTCGCCTATGGTTCCCGTAGCAGCAAACCTCGGTACTCGGTTTTTTTCTATGTTACTCTAATGGAAAATAATTAAAATGTTATATATCGCTTATTTATGAATGTATATGGATGAAACTTGGTATGTGACTTCACTAAGATGAGTTCTATTGATATTTGCATAAAAACCCCTTATTAGCGAATTTCCCCTATAGGGAAGAAGCTATTACCGTAGGTCTCATGGTAAGACTTAAGCCCCAGACCATGATAACTTTGTTTTGAGGTCCCCAGATGCCAAAAACACTATTCGTTCAAATTTATATATATGTATATATATACATCTATATATATATATATATATATATGTGTGTCCGTTACCGCGATAACTTTTGAAAGAAGCGCCCGATTTTGATGAAATTTGGCACAAATGTGGAGAGTAACATTTATGACTTTAAGTTCGAAAACCAGAAAAATCGGACTATGGGAAGGGGGGTTTATGGGGTTTTTAAATTTTCCAAAAATCAGATTTTTGCATTTTTCACCCTAAAATTTTGTAAAAAACTTAATTTTGGTTTTGACCATGTTATAAAGCTTAAAAAACAAATAATATGGTATTTTGAATTATTAACCTAGGTTAAGTGGTTGCGGAGAAAATCCAAAAAACGTACTCATAAAATCTCCCATGTTAATCTTATGGGAAAACAGTTTTTGGCTTTTCCTCAGTTTATTTTAATGTAAACTTCACATTTGCTTTTACTAATCTGTTCAGTTCCACAAAACAATCATTTTGGTGTTTAAATTTTCATTCTACGCCCAACCGTTGCTGAGATATTCAAAGTGCTAAACACAGTACGTTGTCCAATGTTATCCTTATGGAGAATAAATAAAATTCTATATCTCGATTATTTATGAATGTATGTTGATGAAAATTGTTATGTGGCTTCATGTAGTACTGGTATATTGATATTTGCACAACAAATTGAGTTTTTGTTGATTATTCTCTTAGCAGCAAACCTGCGTACTCAGCCCCCATGTTATTCTTATGAAGAATAAGTCAGATGTATTGAGTCCCTTAATCATGAACATAAATTAATAAAACTTGGTATGTAGCTTCACTTGGTTAAATTATATTGATAATTGCATAAGAACCCATTTTTTCCTTGTTGCAGCAAACCTGCTTACTCAGCCCCCATGTTATTCTTATGGAGAATCACTAAAATGTTACGTAGCGCTTATTTATGATTGAATATTGATGAAACATGGTATGTGGCTTCGCCTAGTTACATTCTATTTATATTTGCATACAAACCAATTGTTTGTGTTCCTTATTTCAGCAAACCTACGTACTCATTACCAATGTTATTCTTATGGAGAATGATTGAAATCGCTTATATGTGAATATATTTTTTTTATGAAACTTAGTATGTGGCTTTATGTGGTATTAAGACATATATTATGCATTGGAAATTCGCTGAGTATGCAGGTTGGCTGCGACGGGGGTATTTTTTGTTCCTTGTTGCACAAACCTGTGTACTCATACCGTACCCAATGTTATTCTTATGGAGAATAATTAATATTTTAAATATCGCTTGTTTGTGAATATATTTCTTATGAATCCTGTTAAGTGTTTTAATGTGTTATATTATATATCATTGAAAATTCGCTGAGTACGCATGTTTGCTGCGACGGGAGTATTTTTAACTATTCTTTTGAGTGGACATTATGAACGTTATATATTTTTCCTGGAAAAGAACGCATTTAAATTCAGTTGTTTAAAGGAAATATATGACATTACCACTACCAGTCATCTATGTTTTTAGAATAAATTATATTCATGGAGGAGTAAATTAAATTTCTTCCGGTAAGTTGTTTGGTTTTTAATATGTGTAATAAATATTTTCATTTTTAATATTTTAAATTAATTGTTTTTTTTACTTGTTCATTGAAACCCCAGCTTTTTAATGGTGTTATAAAGTAGCCCATAGGTTTAAAAGTGTAAGAGATATATGCAATTTTAAAAACATGTTCATAGTAGCCCATCTACTTTGAACAGCCATAAACAAGTTAGTAAAAAAATTAAATCATCCAAAATTTGTTTAACCTGCTCAAGTTGTAAGTAAGTAGGCCTAATACCAGTGAGCATAATTTGGTAAAAGAATTATTTATTTTATACATGTGGGGTATTTGTGTAATGTCAAAATTTCTATTTTTGTATTACAAAGTAGCTCCATCTGACGGTACTCAGCAAAATTTATAATGCATATAGGCTATACGTTTCTCACTACACATAAAGCCACTTACAAAGTTCCATAAAAATACATTTATAAATAAGTGATACAGTAGAACCTCACTCATTCGAAATTCAGGGGACAGCCAATTTATTTCGAATTAAAGAAAGTTTGAAGTATCGAGAGTTTGAATTATAGAGGTTAATGTGAATGAAATTAGAATTATAGAGGCACAACTTTATTTAGGAAAAAACCTATGGAATAATTCAAAACATGTTAAAAATATACAGTATATAAAAATGTAATACACTACAAAGGCTACATTGTTAATTAAAATGGCTAATCAGTATAATTAAATATTAATAAAAGTATTACACATTAATAAACGAGCAATAGAAATAAAAAAAGAACTAAAAATGGCTTTAAAAAGCAAAAACACAATTAGTTGAAAAAAAGTCTAATCCTTGACTGTTTCAATGCATTTTTTGATTGAATATCAGAAGTGTTTGATGAAGCCCCCGCGTTATGGAAGCACAAATGTTTCACTGGAAAAAATCGTAACATGTAATCAATGACAATGATTATTCTAAAAATAAGTCGTTCCATAGCTTTGGTTTTATACATAAATTATAATTTAAAACTCAAAACAATAATAAATCATAGATGAGTACCTAGCCTATATCGATTGATTCACAGCGCAAGTAATTCGTAAATCATGATAGTATTGCGTTTGGCTAAATACGTAGGCCAACGCTGTTGCCACGTATTGGAAAATAATTGGACTCGAATTTACACTCGCGTTCCGCGGTTGCGTACTGTACACCGCGCATACGCCCACACTCGCTAAGTTCTAACCTCAAACTCCCACGTCAGTTTTTCGTCGTGTCCGTATCGAATACAATGAGACTTTGTATCAAAACTTATCTTCGCTATGTAATCTGGAGTCACTCTTGGTTAAAAGACGTGCCATTGTGATAGCCAGTTTTTGCTCAGTTATGTTGGCAGTAAATCTTGTGGGATGCTGCCCAAAATCTCCCATTTGATTCAATGTAAAAACGCGATTTTCAAAGTCTTTAAATATTAATATTTTGTTGCATTTTAAGAGAAATATATGTTAAACTTAACTTTATAATCTTCACACATATTGTAGATGGAATTGGAGCCTTTATTTCAAAGCAAAGTTATTATTTGAGTTAAATGAAAACACCCTTCTAATGTGGCTTTGGAAATAGTATTGTAGGGAACGTGTAACTCGATCCCACCGGAACTCGGTCCGCCTATGTTAAACTCCCATAAGGCTCAAAACAGCAGAATAAGAAACTCAGTCCGATATGCCGGGGGTAGAATTGGGTCCGACTGGAATCCGGTCCGAATTTATTGTTGTAAGCCCCGCCCTTCCTACGCTCATAATACGGTTTCCGCCTCTTTATTGGAGCGCGGTTTCACCAACCACAGCCAAGGGGACGGCTCTACACTCCTCTGGTTTTAGTACGGATGGTTATACGACAATTTCATTCAGTATTTGTTATTTTCTGGCATAGAATATTTAATGGTTAAAGATTGTTATAATGCAGCATTTGAATTATACTGTGAACCGTATAACTCAAATGAAGATTGTTATAATGCAGCGTTTGAATTATACTGTGAACCGTATAACTCAAATGAAGATTGTTATAATGCAGCATTTGAATTATACTGTGAACCGTATAACTCAAATGAAGATTGTTATAATGCAGCGTTTGAATTATACTGTGAACCGTATAACTCAAATGAAGATTGTTATAATGCAGCATTTGAATTATACTGTGAACCGTATAACTCAAATGAAGATTGTTATAATGCAGCGTTTGAATTATACTGTGAACCGTATAACTCAAATGATAAACTCCTATACCCCAGCAAAACTTCAAGAAATAAGATCTACGATTATGTTATTATAAACTGTTGATCTGTTGTTATAAACTGATCAAGCTTAGAAAGTACCAAATATGTATCTAAATATATTACTGCAAACAATACCCAACCAGTTTTTAAGTAGTACCCATAAGCAAATTAAAGGTTTATTTAATATATAAAATTAAATAATACTTTATTGTCATTCAACATTACAAGCATTGGCTTGCGTCAGAATTAAATAATATATTTAAACAAAAAATACACTAGCTATGTCTTTTATTAATAAACACTGTAATAGCTCTTACTAATCAAGAACTCCTTAATATTATTTTTTAACTTAGTAGAGTATCACTTGATTACGTTCTCGGGTTGTCGGGTAGAGCCTCAGATTATCGTATATATATATATATATATATATATAAAATCTAGTTTGTGTGATAGAAACACTGGCATTGAATGACAAATCCTTTGATAGTCTTTTATTATAATATATGATATGTTTAAAATAAATAAATAACAATGGACATGAAAATCAAAACTGCTACAATATCAAAACAGTAATGTTTGTACTCAAATAATAATTTCTTAGGAGTGATCCTATTTATGAAAGTGTTATAATTGAACATATGTTAAAAAAAATTTCTTTCCTGTGTGTCTTAATTTGTTATTTAGCAATAGTTTATTGTAACCATTTTTATTAACAAGACCAATACAAAAATCACATTTTACATTGCAGCGTTAACAACAACATTAGAACTATTAAACAGGTGTAACATGCTGAGGAAACACAAACTTGGCATCTCTTGACTAATAATTGCATGAAGTTCATGTCAACTGTTCATATAATGTTCCGATTGGCATAGGTTTTCCATTTAAATTTGAAGGTAGTAACTTTAGATTATCTGATCTTCGATTCAACCTCTTTTCTTCTGCGAGTGGTTAAAAAAGACTATTTATAGTTTGATTATCTGATGACAATAATTTGATATAATAGTGTGTTGTTACTTGTTTTGTGAATTCTTCAATGGTTGGATTTCGAGGTCTTTATGGAGTTGAGAATTTCTAATAAACCATGGTGCATTTACAGATAGGCCTATTTGTAGAATTTGGTTTTGGAAAGTCTGGATCTTTTTTAGAGGGGTTTTACTTGCGGTTCCCCAAACCTGGCATCTGTAAGTGAGAAGTGGTCTTAAAATAGTTTTATAAATGAATAGAGTACGGTACTTTTAGTTTTTAATTTAGAATTTCTATTTATAAGGGGGGAAAGAAGGGCTAGTCTAGCATGAGCTTGTGTTATTTTTGTATTAATGTAAACTTTCCAATTTAGTTTTTTATCTAGATGGACTCCTAGATACTTTATCGAGCTATGCTCGGGGTTCCAAGAAATATTTGTGTTATTAACGTTTAATTCAGGTATATCTCCTACTTTTCTAAGGGTAAACACTTTAGCTTGGCTTTTGTTAGCATTTAAAGATAATGAGACGGAGCATTCAAATTTAGAGAATATGTTGTGACCAACGAGGTATATTTATTTACATCTCTTTGGTTGTCAGCCGTGTTATGATTAAACCTTTTACAATTTCACCTTGGCAGAAGTATTAATCTTATGTCATGTTACATTAAAACACCTGTTTTAATTTCCAAGATACGTAAATATTACCTCATTTTATTTTAAAACGGTAAGACATATTTTTTGAAGATTAAGTCAATATTAACAGTGAGCTGGAAGTTACAATACACCAAAACATTTAATGTCCTAATCCTTTCCATGTGTACAGTTGAGTTTTGGCTTTGTTGAGTTTTTATAAATTAAAGCCCCTGTAACATGAAAAGGATAAAAAAATTATTACGCTTTTAATTTGTTTAAATCTTCCTTTAATATTTATTTAATGAAAACTATTACATTGCCGTTTTAAGCATATAATGGGCTTACGCTTGTGGATCTTGGCAATTTGTTATAACAAGGACGGTTGTCATGGAATTGGGCATTGGCTAAGAGGAAAAAGCGAGAGGTAAAATATTGTTATTTTTCACAATTTCATGTAATAATATAAATGACAAAGGTTATAAATGTTAACACTCTGTCTCATACTATCATTGGATTAAAATATATTTCCTAAAAAAGCACAATAATTAGACAGACACAAGGAAAACAACTCGTTTTGACGTATATACAATTTAATTTATTTCTTTTTTTGGTTCAATTTCTGAAACAGTCATCTCCCGTTATGAAACTCTCATTACACTTACATATGGTCAGTGTTGTATAGGACTTGAGACTTGATCGACACTTTTAACAAACCTTGACGTACCGCTAAAACTTTATTGATAAATACACAACTTGCTAAACAGTTAAACGCCCCAGACTTTCCTTAATTTTTTAGTTATTTATTGTTCTGGTTCTTTTCCTTTTAAAAATGTCAATTAATTATTTACCTTAATTCATTCAAAGACCTTTTAATCACAAAGTAAACTTCATATTTCACTAGCACTGAAAACATTAAAGCCGAGTTGGTAAATACATTTAGAATAAAACCTTTGTAAAATTGTTCTTTATAAACTTTATTCAGTGCAAAATTAAACAATGTACTCCTCTCACAACATATTATTCTTGATTCAGTTTTTTTTTGTAATCGCTTGTCGTTATATCACTCAATACTATTAGAGACGGCGGGTATGTGCATGTGTGTTCTGTTACCGTGTTCTCAACTCTTGCTTGCGCTTTTTTTAATGCAAATAGTTGAGTCTCCTAGTATTATCAATTTGGTCAGCTTGAAATTTATGAACTTGCTAAATGTCTACTTTTTAATCGTTGTATGCCCTATTGAAATAGTTTTTCCCCTTCAAATGTGCTTAGAGTTGTTTATATGTGACCCGGGGCACTCTGTCCCTCCTCCCTCCCCTTTGGATGGTCCTAGGGTTAAATTTGCTCTGGATATTGTGCCGATATTAAGACTCCATTTTCAGTATTTGTACAACTTCCTGAATTAAAAGAAATTAGAGGGGGAAGGAGGATGTCAAAACAGATATTAAATTACCTTATAACTAAATGTTTCAAAAAGGTTGTTAGAAACTAAATTGGACCAACCACATTTGTTATGACTGATCGTCAAATTACGGGTGTATCGTTACTAACTAATTTTAAGAAATGCACAAATATTAATCAAAAATATCAATAAGTTTATTAAATGAAATATTAACATTATAGCTAGTTAAATAGTTTCATTAGTTGGCCAATTGTGGCTATACAGATCGGGCAGATCAGTGGCAGTCGAAGGGGGGTTGCGGCGATGGAGCCGTCGGCGTGTGTACACGCCGTTGATTAATACAGCTACTATAATCTTATTTTATTATATTTTATTCTATCGTAGTGTGCAGAAAGAAAGTGAATAAGTCTTACATGTGTCCTGACAATTACTTGTATAATCTCATAACTCATCTCATCTCATCTCATTGTTGGATTATTGTAACTGGTCATCCGCAGGTACAGTAGTATTCTCAAAATTATAAATAACAATATTTTTTAACTATAACCTTACATAAAATGGATTTTAAAAGGACTTACTGTTAACTGCTAAGGGGTAATTCGTCTATAAAGTTTGAACGCATAAAAACAAAATTTTGCGTTAAACTTTCTACAATCACCTTAAAATTAACAGTTTATATTAAATAATGTATTAAATAAATTAGTATTACGATGTTTTATCATTTGGAATATTTCAACTGAATTAATAGCCTGGATTTCACAAGCATTGCTTTGTTAAATTAAGCTAAATGTCCAGTAAAATTAAAACACTTGACTCTGACAAAAAAAACAACAACAAAACAGTAAGATATAATAAGAAATTTAATATAAAAGCTGGAAACAGGTAAGCTTAGAAGAGTATCGTTAGTTTAAATACTATGTTTAAAGATAAATATGTTGATGACAGTATTATTAATGATTTTATTTTGTTTCATTACAAAATGATATAACATTGGGGCAATGTCTTTTTCTCAAACCCACCTTGTCACAGCTTATAAAGAGTACCTTGGGGCCAAGCTTTGCTCTTGGAGACTAGCCAGTTTGTTTAGATGACTTGAGAGTTCACTGATACAAACAGATGTTATGATTATTTTGTTTTCATTTGAAACTCTATTAAGTCTAATGTTTTTTTTTACTTTTCAAATTAGTTTGTTATGTAATCATATTTTTTCTGGAGATGAGACCTGCCTAGAACTCATTTTTAACCCAGAAATTAGTTAGTTAGAACTATGGAAGGAAATCGCTGTAGCCGTTTTTTGAGACCAGAGTTGCAAGCAAGTAAGCATACACACAACCAAACAAACGTTACTCATATTAGAGTACTGTATTATATGAATATGATAGGATTGGTAACAAATATGGCATGCTAGACATAAAAAATTATGTAGAGTATACTAAATGGTTGTCGGTTGTCACGATAAAGAAGGAAACGGGGGTGGATGTGCGCTACTGCATTTTCTATAGAGTCGAGAATTAAATTATAACGAGCTGCTCCCCTGCAATATTTTGCGGATATAATCTTTATAATAGCTGTTTATTGAATCAAGAAAATTGCATGTGACATAAACCAAGTAAAACTCTCCTCCATATGAATAACATGGGTGGGGCCTAACCCTGAAGCCAGAACCCTGGGCCTAAATCAAAATTCTGGCTCAACAGTGACTTATAACTTGAAATTATCTTTTAAATTTAAAAAATCATCAAAATCGGTTAAGTATTAACTTCAGGAAGTGGGTGAACAAAAATCAGGATATTTTTTAAATATGTAGGTTATCAAACCTTTTTGAGATTCAAAGTTAACAGACTCTTGGAGATGACATATGTTAAATAAGTTTGCTATCACATTAAAACAGTCTAAATTTGTGCTTCTAATTAACCAGTATTGTTAAAAACGCAGTGTTAGCTAGACGGTTTATCACTCTGAAATTAAATGCGTGCGGCAGTTCAGCAGTAGACCAAAGACCATAGGCAATAAGTAGTTTTTATTTATCAATTATAATTTATCTTGTGATTGTAATTTTGTATAATTTTGTACCCATCTATTTACCCACCTCCCCATTTTTATAATCACCTCTTGTACCTTGTAATTTCTCAACACCGACTAGCCAGTCAATGGAGCGTCGTAGAATTGTGATTCAAGTTTTGTGATATTCGTCTTCACTTGGTAAAAAAACTGACCCATCACAATATTATAAGTGATCAGCCGTTCGATTTTTAGAATTTGTACTAGGCTGAGTTATTTCTAAGAATTAAAGGGAGGCAGTGGCAATGACCGCTGGCACGGGGGTAGCGCGCCCCGTGATTTCACGACAATAGCTATGTTTTGACAACAGAGGATAAGGCCTGGCCCGGCCTACCTGGACCCTTTCTCTCCTTACGTGGGACTTGGGACCTCAGCATCCGCATGACACTTGGCTCTGGAATGTGTCACTCATTTCACTCCTCTGTGCAAAAAAGACTTGAGACTACCAAAATTTGTACTTTGCACTTTGCGGTTCATTAGGGTGTGCCTACCACACTTGAATCCCCTGGCAAGAGGGACACCCGTCCTCCCTGGAGTCCTTCGTTACTAACCCGCGCCTTCGACGGCTGGCTCTCCCCGTTTCCATCTTATCTTAACTCTCCGGGGCCTCCGGAGAACACACGATTCCAGCGAATATGATCGAAAATATTCTGGACATAAATGGTGTATTGTTAGGATGTTTATTTTATCCTAGAGTTAAATACTCATTGACAAATTAATCAATCTAATCTTAAAAAAGTTTAAATTTTATACCTGATGTTTATGAAAGATAGTTATTGTTTTCACTAAGGATAACGATTCTACATACATTTCAGAATACATAACTTTATAGTGTATGACTGGTTTGGTTACCATGGCAATGGAGGGATTTGTTTATGAATAGAGGGATTCTGACGGCCACCATGTAGGCTTCACTGTTTTTTGGGAGATTAATTAGTGTTTGCATACTCTAGATAAATTAAGCTCATTGGATAGAACCAAATTTAGCCATCGAATTATTTCCCTTTTTGTAATTGAGGGTTCTAAACATTTAATTTTACATAATCTTCATACTCAATGTGCAGAAAGATGGAGAAGTTAAACGGAATTTAGATTGTGGAAGCGTGTAATTATTTTAAGTTAATATAAGTTTTAGAGGATAGTTTGGCAGGAATTAAGTTAAATAAATAGTCAAATAAAACGTTTTATAGTTGTATTTTTACATTTCCAACAAATAAAGTATCCAATTGTAAGGTTAAAGTTAGTTTTAAATAAGCCAGAAATTGTGATTCATTCTTAAGTAATGTTTATCAAAGAATATTATTCTTGATGATAATAACAAACATCTGTTTTTCATATCATGTGTAAACTTAAACCATTTCCTGTTTACATTTTAACTCATTATTGGTCGTATATGCATTGTTTCTAGTTATTTTGTTCATTGCAGTGCGTTAAGGTTAGTTCAGTGCTGTGTGAACTAAGACTATGTTTTTTACGAAAACAGTATAATATTATATTTGGCATTACAATTAGCAAGTTGAAACTTATCAAAACTTATCTTCGATCTACGATGACACAGGAAAGGCTAAATGCTTTGGCAATTTAATCCATAGAGAATGATGTTGCAAAAAAGTTGGACTTTAAAGACATTTTATAATAACTTATTTTGCAAGAGCCAAGGCAAGGAAGATTAAAAAAATATATATTATTCTTTTAGGGGTTTAACAAAAATTGACGAATCAGACTGATTATTTTAATGTTGTTCATAATTCAAATTCAAATTCAAATTTCTTTATTGTTCGAAACATGTAATTACATGCATAAACATTGTCAAAGGTTCTTAATCTATTTCAGAGTGCATATTTATATACATTTTTCAGTCACAGTAAAAGTCAAATTAGGCCTAAATATCAACACAATATATTTACATGAAATATCCACAGAAAAAAAGTTATAAAGAACACGCGATCTATATTTCTACAATTGTAAATCATAAGGACACTTCATGATTAAATATCTCTTGAGTTCTGTCCTAAACTTATTTCCATCTAAGATTTTTATGTGTTGAGGAAGTGAATTAAAAAATATTGCACCTTTAACATAAGGACTATTTTCTGTTGTTTTGAATTTTCTATTGACTCTATAAAAATCAAATTTTCTCCTTGTATTATGAGCATGGACATCACTATTTTTACAAATATATTTATTATCCAGTTTCAACAGCATTATAACTTGAAAAATATACAAAGCATAAACTGTCAAAACATTAAATTCAATAAATATATTTTTACATGATGTTCTAGGATTCACCTTAGCTAGTAATCTTAAGGATTTTTTCTGGAGGATAAAAACTCTGTCCATGTGTGTTTTGGCTGCACTTCCCCATAACAGTAGGCCATAAGAAAGATAAGGGTACACTAGGCCATAGTAAACTTTCATTAACATCAATCAATCAATCAATCAATCAAATATCTTTATTCGTTAACTGTACAATTGTTACAGATGAATAGTGTCACATTTGTCATAGTGAGTAGTGTCTCTCTATTTATATATAAACATGTATTGGAATCTACAAATTTGATTGAACTAGGCCTAGCAACTAGACATTCAAATTTACATTCAATTCCTCAAAGGAGTATAAGGGATGATCTATCATAAACTTTTTATTTTTTTTTATGAATTCTGACAGGTTTTGTGTTTTTTTTATAGAATCTGGGAGCATTTAAAAAAATTTTAAACCTCTATAATTTATGCTTTTCTTAAAAAACTCTAGTCTATGGGATTCGAAAGTTAAAAAATTTCTGGTATTGTATGGACGACTTCTGGCTTCCGCTTCCATCAGAGGTATATTGTGTTCCTTGACATGTTTTACTGTGTATAAGACATGTTGCGAGAAAACGGTTAAAAAGCCTAATTCTGTAAATTTTGTTTTGACTGAGTCTCTATTTCTTAAACCAAGTATTATCCTTATTGCTTTTTTCTGTATTTTCAAAATCTTTTTCAAATTTTTGGTGGAGGTGGCCCCATAAATTCCTACCCCATATGATATATGGGAATCTATAAGTGCAAAATACAAAACTCTCAATGTTTTTAAACTACATTTTTTTGACATTCTTCTAAGTGCGAAAATCCTAGACGATATTTTATTCAAAACACTTTCAATGTGGTCATCCCAGGTCAAATTTTTGTCTATAATCAGTCCCAAAAATTTTGTATTACATTCTTGTAGTATTTCATCTTCATCTATTTTAATAATTGGGTCAATTTTTGTTCTGCACTGTCTTGTTGAGAATGATACAAAGTTTGTTTTACTTGGATTTATTAGAAGGTTTTCGTTTTCAAAATATTGTTTCACTAGTGTAAGGTTTGTATATGAGGCAATTTCAACTGATTCTTGGTTTTCTCCAGAAATTATTAGGTTTGTATCATCTGCGTATATGCAAATTGAGCTGTGAACACCACAAGACTTCAGGGAGTCCTTTTAGGTAGCACAGGAACAATAAGGGTCCCAAAATGGACCCCTGAGGAACTCCATATTTCACTGTTCGCAGTGTTGACAATACATTATTTATGTATCTGAAATTTTCGTGTTTCACTTGTGTTATTTCGACACACTGCTTTCTTTCATACAGGTATGATTCAAACCAGGCCAATTCTTTATTTTTTATATTGTGGGACTTTAATGATTCAATCAATTTTTTATGTGAAACACTGTCGAAAGCTTTAGTTAAATCCAAGAAAGTGCCAATAACTTTCTCCCCCCTATCAATTTTGTAAATGATATTTTGAACAAATTCAATGCCCGCTGTGATGACAGACTTGCCCGTCCTGAAACCATGTTGATGTGCATCAAACAAATTTTGCATTTCTAAAAAATTTTAACTGGTTATAAACAACTTTTTCATATAATTTAGAAAATGTTGGCAAAATAGAGATTGGTCTATAGCTAGATAATCGTTTTCTGTCCCCTTTTTTGAAAATTGGTTTTATTTTGGCGACCTTAAGCTGCTCGGGAAATATACTACTTATAAGAGAGGAATTTATGACATGAACCAAAGGTTTCAAGATAGTATTTTTAACTTTTTTTATCACTGTAATAGGGATTTCGTCCATACCAGATGATGAAGTATTTTTAAATGACTGTATTACAATGTTTAATTCTTGTTCAGTTATCTGTTCAAAACGAAATGAATCCATCGGAGAGGATTCTCCCCTATACTCCCTTGAATGAGACATTTTTGTGGAATCAATTTTTGGCACTACCTCTTTATCAACCACATCAGCAAAATAGTCATTAAATCTAGTTCCTACTTCTACTGGGTTTATAACAATGTTATCATTTTCATGAATACATATGTTTATCTGATTGTCTTTGAAAATTCCAATTTCCTGATTTAATAATTTCCAGGTTGTTTTTGTAGCATTGTCTGATTTATTAATTAGATCATCAAAGTATTCTTTCTTTGCTTTATCAATTGATTTTTTAAGTTCTTTCTTCTTTTCTTTTATAGATGTTTTTAAGTTAACATCATGCATGGTTCGAAACATTTTACTTAATTCAATAATCTTTGCTTTATCTCTTGTGTAATCCAATTATTATTATCAAATTTCAATGTAGCCCATTCCTTAGGACAGCTTATATTAAAGTAATACATGAACAAATTATTAAAAACTAAAAATTTTGAAGCTACCGGAGCTTGATAAAACTCTACCCAAGACTCACGAGATAAGTAATAGATAAGTGTCTCAATATTCTGTGTACTAAAATTTCTACAAAACTTTTTAATTTTAGTCTGCCTCCAGCTTATTGTGCAAACGTTTTGTATCTTAAGCAATTGAGCATCATGGTCCGACATTTCTGTTATCAATCCTAGAACTTTGACATTTTTGTTCAAGTGAATATTTGTAATAATATTGTCGATTGCTGTTTTTGAGGTATCCGTAACCCTAGTTGGAAAATTGACCAAATAGCACAGGTTAAACATGTTCAAAATATTACAAAATCTCTTATAAACCAAATTATTATCCTCCAATACATCGATATTAATATCTCCAACTATAACAATATTTTTATATTTTTTCATTACAATTTCCAGGTAAGTTTCAAATTTTTTTAAAAATGGCTTTTCAAATCTATATTCAGGAGTTCTGTATATACATGACAAAACAAAAGAAAAATTGTCAGCTTCTATTAATGTAAAGCAACATTCAAATTCTTTATCCAATATTAATTCTTCAACTTTAGGTAAAATTATTTTCTTAGCTACTACATTAGTTTTACATAAAATCATAACTCCTCCACCAACTGTGGTCTTACGAGTAAAATGTGAACATAATTTAAAACCATTTACATTCAATCTTTGCAAATCGGAATGAGACATCTTATGCTCACTCAAAGCAACAATGTCAGGCTTACTTTCTTCTAAATTTATTTTCAATATATCTAATCGGGATGCCAGGTGTTGGATGTTTTGATGCATCAAGGTTATTTCATTGCTACTGTTGGTCAGCTTAATTTGAGGGTTTGACTGACATGGAATAAAAAATTGCTGCTTTGAGTGGGCGAGATCAGATTATTTTCCACGTTAGTCATATCGTCAGTCTGTGGTGTAATTACACTATTTTTAGCACTCTCACTAGATTGCCCATTTAACACTTCACTGGCACAAAAACTATGATGGAGAAGAGGAGGAAAGCTGTTCATGTCTTCTATAGAGGGAAGCTGCTTGTTGGTGTTTGGACTGTTGGACTGGTTGGTTTTATTAGTTGCTGCAGGCTGCTGGGAACAAGAAGAAATGACATGCTGTAGTCTTCTTGTGAATTGGGGAAATGGTACACCACCTCTGAGGACTCTGTGAGATAGTTCATCGTAGGTGACAATGTAGACAGTAGCACCCGTTTGTTGTTGAAAATGCGTTATCTTGGCTGCAAAGTGTTCGACAGAGATGTTGTCACGAACGCAACCCATTGGTGAGCAAAGGAGGCGCTTAAGTTTTTCTTTTTAAAATCTATAAGGAATTGCTCAAAAGCCAAGTCATAATCTGGTATTTGTGGTTTCTCAAAGTACTTTCCTTTTGTAACGAGGCTGTATATTGTAACGCCATCATTATGTTTTTGTCGAGTAATATGTGAGGCAATGAAATCATCATTAGTAGGTCTTCCAAATTTACTTTTAAAAACTTTTGCAATTCCAGCGCTCATGTTCTTGTCGTCAAGCAGATCTGCTGAAATACAGTGTGCAAATGCAGTTTTGTGATCACCTTGATAATTCTTTATTATATTATTCATACTGGTCTCAATAATCCTTATGGGTGTCGCAATCTTAGGTATTTCCAGCAGTGACTTACCAATTTCATATGCCAATTTATTTTTGCCTTGAGTATTTAGATGTAGGCCGTGTTTAGTGTAATGTTGTCTGTGAAGGGAATCCAGATCTACAAGATACACTGAATCAAGTCGGTAGACTAGTTCCTTTATATACAGATTAAGAAGATTTACTTCTTCATGAACAGAATCCTTATCTGTTTTATCACACCTTCTTGGTATTGTTGTTATTATAACCGGTTTATTCTTACTCAATTCTTTTAACTTAGATTCCAATTGTGAATATATTCCCTCTAGGTTTCGTCTTAATGTATCATTAGTACCACCAATCAAAATAGTAATATCGTCATTTGATGGCGACTGCGATGCTACTTCAACTACCTGAATTAGTCCAGCATTTGGCATGACAGATGAAATTGCTTGAATTTTGTATGGGTCGAGTTGTTCAATACTGGACGTCAAATTTCTTCCCTGACTATCTGAGTAGATTGATAGCTTTAATTTATTTTCAAAATGCATTATTTCCCGTTTTTTTAAGTCATATACATTATGTTTAGGCTTGATATATTTATTCATCCTTGGATTTCTTTCCCTCTGACTTCCTTTATTATTCTGAGAAGGTGTGCTCTCCTCTTCAGTGATATTGGTTGATGTTGTAGACAAGGGCTGGAAACGGTTATTCAAACTTACGTTAAATGTTGATGAGTAGTGGTTACCTCCGTTTTTTGTTGATCGTAACCAGTAGTAATACTGTGTGGATGACCAGGTTTTTTTTGATGCTATTTTTGTCTTTAGGGGAGGAAACTTTTACCCACTGATCCTGTACTTTATAATTCCGTTTCTGACTAGTGCAACTAGATTCATGTTTATCTTTGGTACTGCCTACACTATGCGAAGCTTCATATGTCATAGTAGGAGTAGGAATTGATGCTGGTGCCTGATTTAGTGCTGCTTTGCAACTGCACTGATGAGTTACTGTTGATGAGGGGGATTTTATCATCATTTGACTGATATTGTCTAGGGATAGATTGAGCGGGATTAAAGTAGAGCATCGCTAACTGTGCTCGTTTAAGGATCAGAGTACCGTTTGAAATATCAGGGAATAGGCCTTGTAATGACTCCAAAGAATCTTTGCCCTGCATGATACCTTGAATGATTATTTCAGAACAAATAATCAAGTAGATGCCACAGTCATATCCATTTAACTGCTTAGGAACACTTACTGGAGTGATTTTACAGGTGGAATTTTTGTTCACTATAGTTTGCAAGTTTGAGCTTATTTTTACCGCATGTTCATAGTTAAATAGTCCTAATGAGTCGAAATAGAAGAACTCTTTTTTCTCAGCAACATACAGCATCAAACTCCAATGCGAACCGGAGCCCCCGGGCTTGTCCACTGCGGGAGAGTCATTTATGGGGATCAATATGTGTGTTTTTTCTTGTAGATTAACATCATACAGCAAATGCTTATAATCATGGACACACTTTATGGCTTGAGAAATCATAGGATTCACTAGCCAGATATTTTTTGTCCTAGTCATTGAGCTGCTGAGCAGTTCATAGTAATAATTTATGGGATCGTCTTCAATCCATTTATTTCCCAATATATCCAGAGTCATTGAGTTTCTGGCTGGCAAAGCTGTCTGGTGTTGCTTATCACAGGAGGCAATATCGTTAGATATAAATTGTTTATTTAAATCATCTGTAATATGTTTATCTGATTTTTTCTTGTTAGTTTCAACAGCTAAAGATACAGAGTTTGATGTCTGGGACTGTGTATTTTCAGGATGAACATATCCGGATGAAGATAGGAGTTAATTCTTCGTAATAAAAATAGGCTAGGTGATATTTTTTTACAAACATAGTCAATATGTACTTCCCAAGAAAATTTGGTGTCAATATTAATACCAAGAAATTTACAAGATGCGACAGATTTAACACTAAAATCATTGCTATTTACAACAAACTCCTCATTTACACCACTTGGGCTAAAAAACACTAGTTGGGTTTTATCTATATTAAGCAACAAATTATTTTCTTGAAAATAAAGTTTGGACTCATTGATAAACGTGAGAACTTTATCTTTCAAAGCGGGATAGTCTTTCGCCCAGCAAAGACCAGATGTATCATCTGCATACGTACTAAGGAAAAAACTATTGTCCAGTGAAATCTTAAAATCGTTAACATAACATATAAATAGAAATGGCCCTAAAATTGAACCTTGCGGCACACCAAATTTTACTACCCTAACATCTGATATTCTCTTTTCTATTAAGTATCCATCATCATACATAATCTCAGTACATTGCATCCTATTTTTAAGATATGATTCTATTAACAGCAATAAACTTCCATTAACTCCAACATTTGACAACTTATTTAACAGAATTTGGTGATTAACCCTATCGAAAGCTTTCGATAAATCTAAGAATGTTCCTGATACTTTGTTACTATTATTTATAGATTCCAGAGCTGTATGAACAAATTCTGCAGCCGCAGATGTAGTGCTACGCCCTTTTCTAAAACCATGTTGAAAGTCTTTCATTAAGTCAAGAGAATTATAGAAACTAGTTAAATGTTTTAAAATAATTTTTTCAATCAATTTACTGAAAACAGATGTAAGAGCAATGGGTCTATAATTCTGAACATCGGTTTTTGTACCCTTCTTATACAGTGGCTTTATCAAAGATAGTTTTAAAGCTTCTGGAAAAATTCTTTCCTTAAGTACATTATTAATAAGATGTAATAGGGGAGAAGCTAATTCAATAAAATCAAAAGTTTTGCTAACAGTTCTGTTTGTTATCTTTCCTACATAATATGTAACTTTTTTGTAAACATAAACACAAAATAAAAAAATTAGATGTGTTGTATTTCTAAATGCATTCTTATAAACATATCTATAAATACCATTATTGGGGGGTACAGATCACAATCTCGCCCCAGGCACCTATTAACCTCAGGGCGGCCAAGGTAAAGTTTGTTAAAGTGTAGTTTGGTAAAGTTTGTTCATTAAGTGTGTTTGGGGCAGATGATAAGAAGGGAGCGAAAAAAACATCAAATTATAGACAGGAAATGGTAAAACTGGCAAAACATGACCAAATTACTGAATTGTGAATCATCGTTTGTTTACTTTCACACTCTGCCATATTTTTTCTGTTAATAAAAACTTAAAATGATCTGTCAGACAAAAATTAGAAGGGTACCAATCGTTAAATATTCATATTCGATTGATGTTAATAGAACATTGATGGAAGATGGCAACCAAACATAACTGCCTGAAACTTTGGTCAATTCTTGACAAGTTAAAAATAGCAATATAATTATTATCAGTTTAAAACATTGTAACTGAAAGGCCTCATTCACTATTCAAATTTAATTTATTGTTTGATGGATTTTAAAATGTTATATTCTAAATCAATAAGAAAAGCTATAGAAGATTGATGAAAAAATAGTGTAACATTTTAAATAAGATGGCTGATTAAAGATGCTGTTATTATTGCTGGAATAGGACACCCCAGCATTAGCTGCTAGGCACGCCTTCCACAAGCGGGAATTTTGCGCAGGTTACCAGAAGGAAAGGATATAGCATGAAAGGAAAGGTTGGGATGGGACAGGCAGCCAAATTGACCTTTCAGAGGGCCAACTCCCGTGCTCCTTTGACAGATGTGATCATGCTCAAACAGACGGACCCGCTCTGCCCTCCAACTGGCCAACTCCACTGACAGGGTATCCATGTACAACAGCCAGAGACCACATTCTCAGGTTGGGGACCAAACCCGGAGTTTCCGTCCCCAGCCGCTGCAAATGGAGGGACCAAAGGTGAAAGGGAAGCTTGTCATAATGGATAGCCAAAATACTTACGACATGTAATGACAACTTCATTTGCTGTACCCAATGTCAGCCTCAAAACTGGGATAGACCAGTTTTAAGGTTGTCCTGGGACAAGCCCGCGACTTAAATGATGCTTAAAAAATGATAGCTTGATTTTTAAAGGCCTGTCATGCTTTAAAATGTTTTGAAACATTTTAGTTTATAATGTTTGAAAGGTTATGCTTTTAATCGTAGCTTACTTTGTTTGCTAGCGTGTATATTGCTTTGATGTTAACGTACATTAATGATTTTAAATATAATAAGGACTATCTTTATTTACATTTATGCTACATAATAATTTGTTCTGGTTGTTTTAGTAGTGATTATAAAGAATGGCATCGTCGTCTCAAGCGGTGAATGTGGATTTTGACCATTCGTGGCAGGACAATACAGAATGCTTGACACTAGACTTCGGCCCATTCGAGACAGTTCATCGGTGGAAGCGGATGCCAGAGTGTGATGAGTTTGTCGGAGCAAGGTAAACACTTTTGGAATTCGTACTAAAACCTTTACAGTTTAGATATGACTTGTCGGCCACTTGGGGAAAAAAACGTTACGGTGCCAACACACTTTGCTATTGAACTAAGTGGTTTATTTATTTTACATTTTTACTAAAGTTAAAAATGTTTAATTGATAGTTTCTGCTCCCCCATCCTCTCTCTGGCATCTCTGTCCAATTATTACACCTAGTCTTTTCAAATCATGATTTTACTTATTATTATTACTATATTTCAAACATTTTTATATTTCCATTTATATTATGGTAGGATCCACAGTCTCAGTCAATTGATTTATGGCAGGAAGAGGTGTGATTCTATCATATGAAGACCTTGCAGATCTTAACTTAGTACTGCGCTGGAGATTGTTTTCTACTAACTCCAGCTAAGGTCAACTGGTATTCACCATTTGTGTGATCAGCCCATTGAGAATGGATGTAATTACACATGCGAGTTTCATTATTGTGTTTGACCAGTGGTACACACTGCTTTTAAAAATAAGTTCTAATCTTTTAAAATTTAAATCTTCTTAAACAACCTAATCTAAGTAAAAACATTTTTCATACATCAATTTTAAATTATTAATAATCAGTATTACGAAATAGGTGTAAGTCAACAGCCATTTATAGTCACAGGCTTTCTCCCACACAGGAATTTCCTAAAAGCGATGTAATATTTATTATTTACTCCTTTTAACTTAACAATTTCATTGAGTTGGAGATTTATGTATTCATAGGAGCTTTTAATTGGTAATTACTGAATATAGAATTGTTTCTATTTTCTAGACGAAGCAAACATACAGTAGTGGCATACAAAGAGGCGATTTATGTATTTGGAGGCGACAATGGCAAGACTATGTTAAATGACTTGCTGCGTTTTGATGTCAAGGAGAAGTCTTGGGGCCGTGCGTTTGCGACGGGTGCTCCCCCGGCCCCCCGCTACCATCACTCCGCTGTCGTATGTTTACATTTTTTATTGTTATGTATATGAAAGTTTTAAAAATCATCCCTAGTTTATTACCTATCCGTTTTGAATTAATAAACAAAATTGTATTCCAGATACATTATTTTTATAATACCAGGAACTATAAAAACAAAAGCTAGTGAATTATAAAATAGCTAAATAGTTTTAAAAACAGATTTTGAATTGAATCTTAGGTTGTCTCAGTTATACCTTACTAATTTTGTAACTTAATTACATACATTTTTATTAAACTTGGGAAGTGGTTTCTTGTGTTAGTTCATATTGGCGTTGGAAAAGTTGCTGAGTACGCAGGTTTGCTAAATCATTACTAAAGAGTGGGAGATCCTCTTAACTGTTTAAAATCAAATTGGGCCGCAGTGAATGTTCCGGAAACCAGGAGGTGACTATCCTTTCTGTAATGGCGCTCTCCTTGGGTGGAGAGTGGGCGCCGAGTTTCAGAGTTACAGTATTGTGTAGCCTAAACCTCATGGATAGGAGTCAACATTCTCCCTAAGTTTCGCCCAGCCTCACCGCAGGAGGACATCAATGTGTACAAATTCTTCTGAATTATTCTGACAGTCATAGCTATAATATGGCTTAAGCTCAATTATTTTATTACATAATTATTAAGTACAGATTATCTTTCTTCAAGTACAGACAGGAGGTTGCTTTTATCCACTTTTTAGGTATTCAGCAGGTATACACATTAGCCTATATTGCGATATAGTCTTATATTGTTTTCTTACCAAGATTTTCTTTTTTTAGGTATTCGATTCCTCAATGTTTGTGTTTGGGGGCTATACTGGTGATATACATTCAAACTCAAATCTCACAAATAAAAATGACCTATTTGAATATAAATTTCAAACAGGCCAGTGGATTGAATGGAAATTTATTGGGAGGTAAGGCTATTTTTCATTTTATGTTAAAACATGTTTCAAAATAGGATGGTAAAATTATTCTTACAATGATGAATGTGTACTAAATACAAATGAAAACCCTATATATCGAAAGAAAATGTAACCACAGGCAAAAAATCTGATGGAAGGCCAAGGCAGATCATGAAATTGTCATACAGTGGAACCTCAATAACTCGAACCTCAATAAGTCGAATTCCTTGATAACTCGAATTTTTGTCATTCCCCTTGAACTTGCCTACCTAATGCTATGTTATTTTACCTCTATAAGTCGAAGGGTTAACAAGAAACACCTCGATAACTCGAATTTTTGCTGTGTTCTTAGCCTGTCGCCGCACCTCTATAAGTCAAAGTTTTAGCTGTAGAACCTCTATAACTCGAATATGTACAATTGTCTTACCTCTATAAGTCGAAGTATTGACTAGAGAACCTCTATAAGTCGAAGTTGTTCATTCACCAAACCTCCAGTGACTTTGCAGCCGGAAATTTCAACCCTCGCTCCCCACTAAATCTCTTTCCCGAGTGCTCCTAGTGTCTATAAAACAACCGACAAATTTATGTTGATGAGCAACACGCATATCAAACACACTCATCCTCACGCACGGGTTTCACCTATGTGAGGATTTCATTTCATAAATAAGGAACAGTCTCATATTGTTGTAAATTCTATATATTTTTAAAATCAAATGGTTTTGATTTAATTAGATTTGTTTTCTGAGTCATTAGTTAGTGTGAGTTCAGAGGTTCTGAAACGTAGTGTTTAGGTTGTTTTTAACGAAGTGTTTGCAGTTTGGTAAAACGTGTTGGCAAAACTCTACCCCATGAGGAGAAGTTCAAGACTATTTGAGGCTGTTGACACAGGAAATGAAAAAGTGACATCGGGAAGCAGTTTGGAGCACCAGTGAACACTCTTTCGACAATTTTAAAACAAAAATAAGAATCGTTTTGATTCACCCAAATTCCAACAATGCTCTGTAATTTTAATTGTTATCATGTTTTGCTCTCTTTTAGTTTTGCAAATTATTTTAATAGCCTAAAGTACATTGATGATCAGCTTAATTGAAATTGATGCGTAGTTGGTCAGAACTGACTTCCGTAAGGGGGAGGGATTTGTTTGGGGCAGGTGATAAGAAGTGAGCAAAAAAGTCTAGAAAATAGACAGGAAGTGGTCCAACGGGCAAAACATCACCAAAATACCAAACTGTGAGTCATTATTTGTTTACTTTCCTCCTCTACAATACTTTCACTGAAGGAAGTATTTTGTCCTCTACTACGTTAACCAAAGAAGCTTTACAATATATTTCCGGGCTTATTTTATACATTTAAAATTGATCAGATCTATTTTAATTTTGATAATAATTATTATACGGTATGATTATTTTTGATACATAGCTCGAACTTATGTAAGAATTTATACCCTTCCTTGATCCATCTATTGTGTTACTGTGACCTTCAATAAGTCAAAGTCCGTGGAAAATCACCTTGATAAGTCGAACCTCGATATTTCGAAATATTTGATAACTCGAATTTTTGCCGTTCCCCCTGAGGTTCGAGTTATCGAGGTTCCACTGTATTTTGTTATCTTTTAATAAAAATTAACATTTAAGATAGTGGCCATGCAGTGTGAGCTATCTCCCTACTTTGCTAGAAACAGGTAGCGTAAAATTTGCCTAAGCAATGGGCAGGAAAATTGCCTCATATATCAGGAGCATAATTTACCAATTTTAGTCCAATTTTTTGGAAGGTTTTTTGCTTATTTTGAAATTTCTTGGTGCTGCTAAGTTACTTTGTTAGAATCTTTTTCTGATTCTTAGAAACTGCCATTGAGAGTAGATTATTCAAAGTATCTGTTTCAGGGTTGGTTTGGGTAACCGAATTGTTTGGATGGTAACCATTTTAAACCCCGTTGTAACAGTAAAACATATCAACCACTCATTCAAGCAGTATCAAATCGGGAAGCGGTTTACAATTTTTAAACGGATTGAAACCATGTATGAAATTAAAAAACATAGATCAGACTTTCTAGAAAGTCAGAGAGAGTCAGGGAATTTGAAAATGGTCAGGGAAAGTTAGAAAAATGCCAA
This sequence comes from Allygus modestus, assembly GCA_963675035.1. Lineage (NCBI taxonomy): Eukaryota > Metazoa > Arthropoda > Insecta > Hemiptera > Cicadellidae > Allygus > Allygus modestus. Next base: position 131,731,894 of record OY776113.1, on the reverse strand, counting down.
AAGTCAGGGAAAATGCTGGATATTTTATACAAGTCAGGGTTTAATCGTAAACACAAAACAATACTAGGCCTACGCAAAAGTCAAAACTTATTAGATTTTTGTAAAATCTGTTTTTATGGTGCAACAAAGAGGAAGTGAACCATAACTGGGAAGGCAATAAATGTATTGGACAATAACAAACTGTAATCATTAAAATAAAAAATAAAGAAGAAAGCATTGGACAGCTGTGGGGAATATGGAGGCTGATAACAAAAAATATTTTTTTAAGTGCCCAGTCCGAGTTGAGAGTCAGGGAAAATTAGCTTTTTTGGTCGGGGAAATCAATAACCAAATAAAAGTGTGGACCCATGAAAAAACACTTGATGGGCATCATTAATTTAGTTCACTGTTTTACAGGTTTGTTTCTGCACTATACTTGGCAGTTGTCTCTTGGGTGGATTTTGATTTCTCGAAACGGTTTGATAAGTGATGATTCAGATAATTAAATTGAGGCGGTGGAAAGTCCTCAGTCAGGAACTGTTGCAGAGACGACTATGCTAAGTAAAAATGTTTGGCGGGACGATTGTCTCAGCTTCCCACCCCGTAGCCGCAAGTACTACACCAGCAAGCCACGCCCTTGTTCTCACTCCGTGAATAACAACAGCAGTTCTGCCAACTTCCAGTGTTCAGCATAAAATTATGGGACACTCAGAAAGTATCGTTTTGTGTATGGCCATTAGAATAACCTAACCTAACCTAACCGCCGCAGCGCACTGTGTAAGTTTTTAGTCCAGTATAAAACTGTAATTGTTTACTTTGATAGATAATGTGCCCGAGGTAAACCATTGGATATAGCCTATACTCCAAAGTCGGTTTGCTTTTTATAAAATAACTAACTATTATTCAATCCATGCTTTAAAATTTACAAGTTAATTTTAAACAATTTAAATGTTCTCTTTCAAGGATATAGTTTATTACCGGTATCAAATTATGTTAAAAAGGTACAAAGAATGGCAAGATTCGTGGTATGAAATTATGATATATTATTATAATATCTTTATTCTGTTGCTTATGTCTTTTGGCATCACTGTCGAGGAGGGAGCAACCTTCAAATCAATCAAATTAAATCATCTTTATTCATTGCAATACAATAGTACAGAATGGCGTCAATCATAGCATAAAAAATACAAGCTTTTTAACTTAATACTAAGGTACATAATTTAATAACATTGTTATTTATCGCCCTTGGTCAGAGGGCGTGGTCTGTTGGTACAGTAATGGTGGCGTGAACACCATGAATTCCTCCACCAAACCTTTAGGACTGAATGAAGTCGTCACTTTGACAGTTCCTGGCGTGTCTACTTCTGGGCCCCCATTATTTTGACATTTGAATGACTGCCACTTCTGTAATCAGGTGTATTATATTTCTTCACCTATGTTGGAAAATCATGGATACAATTGTAGTATTTTTAAAACAAGGGTGTTAATTTTTTTAAAGACCCCGTCTTAGATGTGATATTTGTGACAGAACCCCAGTGCCACGTTCTGCCCATGGAGCTGCGGTATACAACAACAAATTGTGGATATTTGCTGGATACGATGGCAACGCAAGACTGAATGACATGTGGACTATATCCCTACAGCCTGTAAGTACTAATTTGTTGGTTTATCATTCACAGGGCCATTTTGAAGTATGCAATCATGTGCATGTGTTACAGGAAATTGGAGTGCAAAATAAAAAATGCATCGATACTAAGAATGAAATAATTTTCAGTGACAATGGGTCAGATCATCAACCTAAGATCATTAAAGCAACTCGCAACTCATCACGCACCTTGAGAATAAGTACCAACTTTCCTTAAAGGACCGCTTAGGTTATATTCAATTTGCCTGTTACTTTTTATATGAATTTTCACACAAAATACAATATGTCATATTTCAGTTTCCTTTAGTCTTGAAATACAGAACATAGAAGATTCCAGAAAATCAGGAATTTCTCTAGTCTATTAGTTATTAACCCATTGGCCTACCTGAAATTTGCCGCCTGACAAATTAACCCATTGGCCTACCTGAAATTTGCCGCCTGACAAACCGTTCAGTTTCTACGAAAAATTACAGAAGTGTTGACTTTTACTAAAACTGTCACTCTAACAACAATTATTGCTAAATTTACTTAATTTTTGCACTAATCTTCAGAGAAATAGAGTGTCTACAAGAAGAAAATACTTTTGGCTGCATTTATTTATGTTAAATATTATATATATATATATATATATATATATATATATATATATATATATATATATATATATATATATATATATAATTTATAAACAAAATTTAAATTTTAAAAGGAGCTTACATGTAAAAAACAAAAAAATAATATTTCAGCCCAAAAACTATTATTTACTTGTAGGTTATTTATTTTTTTATATGAAAATAAAAAAATTATAGTGATACATTTACATTTGACCTAGATATAACATATTTTCCAAAATCATATTTTCCTGAAATTTGACTAAGTTTCCCCAAGTATGGGCATATCCATACAAAATTCCTCAAAATGGTTCATGACACAGAAAATCAATTATGAACAATCTATTCTTATTAGACTAAACATTTGTAAAAATTATTAAAGTATAATTTTTTTATTTTTTTTTTACACAATCACGAGAATACTTGGGGTTGCACGTCCAGGCTACTTACAGCAGCCACGAGTATACTCGGGGTTGTGAGCCAATGAGTTGATTAATTAATGTATGAAAACAACAAAAAAAGTGAAAAAAGAATATTTAAATTATTAGAGGTGTGCGAATAGTGATTTTTTAGTTCGGATCGGTTTCGGTTTGAATAACTTAAGTTCGGATCGGATACGGATCAGATAGTAAGGGTTTCAGATCGGATAATTTTCGGATTCGGATATTTAGCCTACTTTACCCCGATCACTAAAACCACTATATTTTCAAGTTGGAACTTAACATTTTCATTTTTCTTGGAAGATATAAATAGGCCTATAGGCCTAGAATATTTAAGCTAAGTCATTTTATTAAAAACACAACAAGTGGTTATTATTTTTACAAATGTATCTTTCTGAGTAAATGAGGGCTGTACTACACATAACCTCACCAGAAAACAGCATGTCTAATTGGAGGAGCAATATACCAACCTCTGTAAATACTTGAGAATATTATGTTCTCTGCAGTGAAAAATAGAAGAAATAAGTTTACTAGTTGTATAGGTATAAGATAAAAGTATAGGTAATTTAATAACAGTAGGCCTAGGTTAGGCTACTCAAATCATGTAATGTCACCTTGACTATCATTAATCCTTGTCATTATGCTATAACACCTTAAGCCGCGTTTACACCGGAGTTCGGAACACGTGTTTACAACAAATGTTCCTAACAAACCAAGAAACACCACTTTTTGAAAAGAAACATTTTGATGTTCGGAACAGTTTTTTAGTGTTTACAACAGAAATTTTGTTTCCCGCCAGAAGTCGGTAAAGATCAAAGGGTGTTCCAAACATTTGTTTGGAACACATGTTTCAGTACTTCTTCGCTGTTTACAACACTTCCCCGCTACCCCCGCGCCTAACCACCACCACGTGACGACGCACCGCTCCCGCGCTGTCATTAACCATTAAGAAGATCTATTACAGCTTCACACACCTCAGGTACGAATAAAGAGATCGTCGATTTTGAGATCTTGAACAAATAGCTCAAGCTTGTGTATGGATCGCCACAAGCCAAAAAGCGCAAGGTAACTGCAAGTTTTTTTTTTACAGAAATAACCTTCCTGTAATTGGTGTCCATTATGCTAATCCTCTGGCCAACCATAGGGGTCAAATATTCAAAGTCAGCACTGGACATTCTCAAAAAGTTTTTGAAACTCCCGTCCGTCCGCAGTTCTCCCCATAGCAGGTCGATATCATCCCTATTTAAATCATCTAACAGGTCATTGCCACTGTATTTTGATCTGGATTGCAGTGACGGTCTCACCCAGTACCGTCTCGGTCTCCGTTGTTTAGATAAGATCACACACGCCGCCGCGGCCAGTAAAACATCCTCTTCTGTAGTCATCTCGAGAAGGACTGACCTCGTGTTCTCGGGAACGCGGGAACGGTGAATGAATTGTTTCGAACAAAATCAAAGAAAAGTGCACTATCTGTTGTAAACTTTTGTTACAAACGAATGTTAGAAACAAGTGTTAGCAACAAAAAGTTCCAAACATTTTGTTCCAAACTCCGGTGTAAACGCGGCTTTAGCCTATCTGGGTGTAGGCCTAGTAAAAAAACAAACACAAACATATGGTCAGGCAATAGAAACAACAAGGAACATTTTAATATGATTATAGCGTATTTAAAAGACAGGAATCACCGATGTTGGTAGCAAAGCAGACATCACAACATACTAGCATGACAGATCAGGTAAATAGGCAATCAGACCCTACTGAAACAATGAATCAGTATAGGATTTCAACTCTGTATGAGTTACCATAACCAAAAACTTTGATAACCAAAGAATTTTCTTTGTTTTATAAGTTTACTAACTAGGCCTAGTTTGAATTTATTTTGTTTACTACAAATTAAAAACTTTGTTTAACCTAGTTTGTCACCAGAATGTAAACAGACTACAAAGTGTCAGCTTGCATTTCAAACAATCGGCCACTTCACTATCGACATCATTATTTTTAAAGAATTTACATATCATGCTTTTCTTCCATTTTGGTTTCATTTTAAATACATGAATTTAACGAAATCAAATAATATCTGAACAATTAAATCTGTATAAAAATAATAGAGATAACCCAGATAACTAAGCGATGCCTTCTTGAATCTGTCGTCAGGTCGTCGCTGCTTTAAACGTTGTCATAAAGAAATTCGACGAGCTTAATAATATATCTAGAGATCTCGTCCAGAGGTGAACAAGTGAAGTCTTTTCTTTTAGTATAAGAGCTCTAGCTGGATTAAGCTCTTTGATCATACCGGGAAACTTCGCCGTAGAGAAAGCTATGCATCTCGTTTTGCGCAAGTCAGCAATATTTTACTCAGTGTTTTTCAATTGTATTGAATGGAAGAAAAATATCAGTAGCAGCAATTTTAAATTTCATACACTAACATTTCCGTTTGCATTATGCAACTTTTGAATTACAGATTATGAGAGCTTGCTCTGCTCATTGCATTCGTGAGAAGTTGAAACTGTCAGAAATCGACTATCGACGAAACATTATCGACTTAGCCAGTAATCCACTACTGTTGTCTCGTTGTCTGCCTTTATCCCGTGAATCGTGAATTGTAAATCGACATCGAGTTGCAATATTGTATAAATTTGCGGTTGTTTACTATCAAAAACGTTCGCTATCGCACATTTCTCTTATTAACCGTATTCATTATGTTTGCTAAAATGATGTACGATCCGGCCGTGTATCGCGATACGATACCTGATTACACAAATATCGTATCGATGAATTGGTACGAGTTAGATGGAGTTAGGTACCGAAAACATTCAAAGCAAAAGGAATTGCGTCATGTTACCTTGAACGACGTCAAGAGTCAAAACGTTTATTAATGGTCCAAACATATTTATTGTTTCGTTTCTACCTTTTTATCCCCAGATATACAGTCTATCCAAATAAGTCGGATTTGTACTAGACCTTATCGGATATCGATAAAGCCTTCGGATCAGATTCGGATATCCGATCTGATCCGAAACCGAACCGGCCTTTCGGATATCCGCACACCTCTCAAAATTATGGAACGGTGTCAACGTTATTGACCTTTTCAAAAGTTTTGTTCTAGCTAAAACCTCACATAAACATAAAATATCAAAATAAAAAGCATAAACATTTGTTATAATGCTGCCGCAGTACTATGGATATGAAGGTAAAATATTCTGAGGGCCATAATTTGCCTGCATAACTATCTAAACGTTGTGATATGATTGGTTGATGTAAAATACTGCATTGCGGTGAAGTAACAGTAGTTACTCAATTCCTATTTAGATTGATCAAGAAATAGTTTTGTAAATAAATAATGTAAAGACGTATTGAGTAATTAATTTGATCATACAAATAATAGAAACAGGAATAAAATGCTAAATCCACTGGACAAAATCAGTTTTATGTAAAAATATTCAAAAATTGGCTGTGAATGTATACCAGAAAAATCATTCCACTTTTTTTTAAGAAAAAAGAAGCTGGGATCCTTCCTCTTGAACCAACATGGTCCAGGACGATAACAGGTTAAACTGCTGCCACATTCTTGTGGCTTTTAACTACTTTAATCTTTATTTTCATGTGAAAGAGAAACTTGTATTTTGATTCATGAGTCGAGTCAGTGAGACAGGTACTTTACCTAGTGAATTAACAAAATACCCCCGTCGCAGCAAACCTGCATACTCAGTGAATTTCCAATGAATATATAAAATAACACATTAAAACACTTAACAGGATTCATAAGAAATATATTCACAGACAAGCGATATTTAAAATATTAATTATTCTCCATTAAGAATAACATTGGGGATGAGTACGCAGGATTACTGCAACAAGGAACACAAAATAATGGATTTTTATGCAAATATCAATAGAACTCATCTTAGTGAAGTCACATACCAAGTTTCATCCATATACATTCATAAATAAGCGATATATAACATTTTAATTATTTTCCTTAAGAATAACATGGGAGTAGATGTAATATGCGGTTACTGCGGGCTAAAGTCGAAGGGCGAGTCACGTGATCACCGCATGACCGGGATTAAATTCGCAAACCTTACTAAAGCGATGTTTTCACACTCTAAAACGATCTCAAACCTAACTTAAGCCATGTTTTACTTTATAAATGAGCGTTTTCATTACTGATATAACAATAAATGCAAAAAAACAATATTTTAATTTAAATAATTGTTTTAAAACACAATTGGTGTGGTAAGATTCAATAAACAACAGCTGATCATAAGGTCCTTTCCATCTGTGAGCTGTTATCTTCGTGACAAGCTTCGTCTATGTGAAAGATCACTTGTTTATCTCTTAATTTTAATTGGTTTATAAAGACGCCATTGTGCCTCCCATTCGAAAGATGGCTGGTTTATCACACGATTATTATTGGGTCCTAATATCAATCGACTCTGCCCTTCAACGATTTTAGTCCCGGTCGAAAAGAGCCAGTATAACCGTTAGCTTGAGTTAGTAAAAATTTTTGTAAACAAAATTAAATTAAAAATTATAAACTTTTCTTTAAAAATTGTATTCTCTTATAAATTTAATATCATGTTTTATCTTTTCATTTGGTAAATTTATTTTCCCATTATTTTTCATATTGTAAAAGCATTGTTAGAGGGTAATGTCTTTCATTTCATTTATCAATTTATTTACGTCAACTGTTTGTTCATCTTTATTACACAGAAAACATAATTTGTGATTTTCGGGAGAATCAATCACTTTAACTAAAGTGCACCACTCTCAACATCTCATCCCATTAAAGTATAAACAAGGAACACAAACAAATGGAATAGAGGCGTTGTGACCTTTACATAGTGTTATATAACTCACTTCAGCTTTAATTTCGTTATTGGTTTCCATATTTCACTTTATCTATATATAAAACAGAATTTTTCAAATTAAATAAAAAATATAATCACATACGAAAAAAATATTTAACGATATATATTTTTGATTTATTAAATAACGATTTGTTTACACTTCAGACTCGCTAGCAAGTTTTAAATAAACAATATAATCGGATAAAGCGTTCTGTAACGGCCTATAATCTTGCAATCTCTTGAGCGGAACGTAATTTAAGATGTGCAGTTTTTCGTATATCCTATTCTTATACTCTTTAGGATTCAAGTGGTACAACAAAGAACTGTTTTCATATAGCTAAGAAACCCACCCCACTATACTTCATATAGGTAAGAAACCCACCCCACTATACTTCATATAGGTAAGAAACCCACCCCACTATACTTCATATAGGTAAGAAACCCACCCCACTATACTTCAACTACCTCAGTTTCAACTACCTGAATTATATGGGGAAAAAGGCTCTGTGGTATTTCGACTTTTTTCTTCATATAGGTACGAAACCCACCTCACTATACTATACTCTCAGCTACCCAGTTTCGGCTACCCCATTTAAAATTATTTTTACTATACAATGTATGTTATTTTGATTTTCTTATATTTATTCGTTATTTTTATAATTTAAAACTGAATTTTACAACTTTAATCGCTTATATCTCGAAAACGGTAAGAGATATCGCAAAAATAACGAAATTTCTAAGAGAAAATAGAAGAGAACTGTTCCTATGTGATCTATATGATGATGTAACTTTCATTCCTATGGGACGCGTTTTCAGCCGGACTTAACTATCGACCTTTGCCCGATGCTTATTCCGCTTATTTTGCTTATCTCCGTTATTTTTAAAGATATCGATTTGATTTGGTATGCGGGTTCACAGTGACTTCTTGTATACGTTAATATGGGAAAATCCCGGATTAGCGGATAAACCTGTGCGCTACATGCGTTAATCCAGACTTTACTAAGTAACCTCGCGTTTGGTTATTTATTGGCGAATTTTTATGAAATTTAGTATGTATGTTAAGGGCACTAAACTCTATCGACTCACGTGTAGGGATTTTTAAAATAAAATTTATACGCGACTATAATTTTTTTTACATGAAATCCAAAGTCAAACCTCATATTCTGTAAAATTCATTAGGAACCTCAAATTCAACTGCAGTTATATGCTTATGTATGGGAAAAATGACTTATTCTGTAAAACAATAATCTTCAAATGTGCAGTTTTAACTTGCATTATGTAAAATCTGTTAGCTTAGTTTCAAATTACCCATGACAAGAGTGCTATTAGGTATCTTTTAAAACATTTACATCCAAGAAGAATACAGTTTTAAGATTTATATTAACCAAACGTGACGCTCGGTAACCGCAATCGTTGTACGGTGCGATCCGACCTGACGACGTGCGTCGATGATAGTCGGTATACCATGACGTCCGTGACTAGCGTGAGTGTCGTACGGCCGCACTTTATAACGAATCGTTTGACGTACGTCCAGACACTCGTTATTATTATTGATTAAACTTGTAATTTCCAATTATATTTATTAAAAGTGAAGTTTAAGTTCGTTAAGAATATACAAATAAAAACTTTCAAAATCTATACTTAGACATGGTGAAAAGAAGTTCTAGTGATAGCGATATAGTCAATACTTTAGTTAAAAAAACACAAAATGGCGGATAAAATGTGGCCCGAAGAAATGACACCCGAAGCGGGTGAGTTTGTTAACAAAAACCCAGTTATATTACCGGTACAGGAAAGACGTAAAAATCAATTTATACTTTTGCCACAACCCGATAGGACACCTGTAACAGTTGAGGAGGCGAAGAGAGCGGAAAAATTGTATGAGAAATGGTATGAGGATAGTAAGAGAATTCAAAGGGAGCAAGCGGAGGAGGAAGCAGAGTTTCGTAGAAAACTTCCAGTTGTATTACCGATAAAATTTAAAAATCAAATGATACTTTTACCAAAACGCGACAACACACCTGTATCAGTTGAGGAGGCGAAGAGAGTGGATAAATTGCAGGACAAATTGCTTAAGGAATCTGAAGAATATCACACTCGAGAATTTAATGAGAAACGAGAGATCGAAAGGCAACACGAACCTGTTGTTAATGCATTGGTAAAACTGATAAATGAATTGAAAAAGAAAGACGAAGAGATAAAAGAACTGGGAAGTAAACAGAACAGACCCATTTTATTTAGACCGCGTGCGATGAGTACACCTAGTCCTAAAGTATTTGAAAAAAGTACAATGATACCGGGAAATGATGCGAATTTGCCAGAACAAGACGTTTTCGAAAAAGAAACAATGATTCCGGAACAGAATTTACCACAACTAAAGGGCATTTTTGAGGAGGAAACGATAGTAGAGGCCGCTAGCACGCCGTTGCCCGACAAGGATGACGATATGCGTTTTGATAAATCGATTCAAGCTATCGTTGAAAGAAGTGGTACCGAGGTGGGTTCATTGGCGAGACAATATTTTTCTAGAGCTAGTGATGGAACATTTGGTCTTAACTATGATATCGGAGAGCAAAAACTAAAAGTAGGAAATTCCGGTGTCACTATTGCAAATGATGATGTAATTATCGACAAGACGAACCAAAGATATACTGGTACGCCAGGCCCATGGAGACTTTTAACACAGTCAGGAAATGTTGGGAGTGAACAATATACGAAAAGTGATAGAGGTGCTTATAAAACTATTTTAATCGACTCTGGTGCGATATTTCAAAGCAACGATCCTTCGTCCGGACGTCCCAAATCCAGTCAAGGGTTTAAGTGGAAAAAGGTGATTAAACCTATGTGGGAGGAGCTTCGATTGGAGAATTTACGCAGAAAACCAACAGGAAGCGGTTTAAAAAATAGTAGACCACTTGAAATTGTGAGAGCTTTGGGATCGGGTTTGCTGGAAGAAACAAACAATACAGTTGAATATAAATATATAAGACAATATGCGGACCTTATCAAAAGGCTCTATTTCCTACAAGCAGAAGAGAGAGCTGGCAGTAAAAACTTCCATGATGAAAAATTGAGTATAGCTCAATTTATTTACAATCGACTAATAGAATTAACAAAAAATCCAAACGGACACAAGTATATTATGCGATGTGTGCTTGCTCTACCGAAACCTTCTGTGAAATACATGATTGATATGATAAAAAGTACAGATCATAACTCACTGAATACGTAAATGATGTTATTAATTTTATCTGGGACATTCTCAATCAACGGATTGACCTTCCAGATGGTCTGATGTATTTGGCGCGATGTTTGGCTTCTTTACCTGAGAAAATTGTAGAAGGATCTGGAACTTTAAACGATATTATCAACAAATTACCCTTTGAACTTCACACGCCGGGAATGAATTTTCTAGGACCCGGGACGAAACTCCAAGAACGCTTAGCTAGAGGTGGTAAAGGTGTAAATCCTCTTGATGAAGCGACAAAAGAACACGATATATGGTATAGTAAACACAAGAGAGCAGAGGATAGATGGGAAGCAGATAAAATACTAGAGGATAAGGCATTTGAATGTGTTATTGCACCTGATGCCAGTCTTTACGAGAGACCTTTAGCTTTGGCTACAGGGACAGCGATGTGGGCAAAACAGAAATTAGGCATGGGGTTACCTGTAACATTGCCCAGATAAAGATGTTGAGAGTAATGAGGACAAGACGGAAAAGGCGGTGGAGGACAAACATGTGTTCCGCAGAACTAATTTGGGACTGGCATCAGATAGGAAGCAATATATAGGTCAACATTATTTATTAAATTGAAAATAATGCGTACAAGACTGATTTTAAAAAGGTACAGTCTGAATTTATTTTTTTATTCCTATAAACAGCAACAATGGGATTACGTAACGCTGGCAACAATGAAAATAAATAAATTGATAAATGAAAGACATTTTAAGAATAAGTATAAGAATAATTTATTTTCTCCAAAAATATTACATTTTTGTACACTTTCCAATTTTGCACAAAAAAATAATAGTCTAAAAATGCCCATTCTTCTAGCAAAAAATTAAAAGTCCACAAAATGTCCATATTCAGACTGACTTAAAAATACAACAATACAGATTAATGCATAGATTATTAAGACTAAAAAATAAAAGGTTGTACATTTTTGTTGTGCATAAAACTCAAGAGAAAATGTAGGGCCTCCAAGGCAAAGCCTGTTAGGAGGTTCCTTTCCTTTAAATTATCAAAATAAAATACGGCGATCAGACAGAATTGAAAATATCTAGAATAAAATATAGCGATCCCTTAAGTATTTGTGCCATAAATTTTACTAATCCAAAAAATACATACAAAACTACTTCAACAATTAACACTGACTAAACTATGGTTTGATCTTCAAACCGCACACCGCACTTTACTACCAGGCAAAGGCAATTGAGACATTACCCTCTAACAATGCTTTTACAATGTGAAAAACCTCTGTATGTAATATATAATGGAAAAATAAATTTACCAAATGAAAAGACAAAATATGATATTGAATTTACAAAAGATTGCAATTTTTAAAGAAAAGTTTTTAATTTTTAATTTAATTTTTTTTTACAAAAATTGTTACTCACTCAAGCTAATGGCTATACTAGCTCTTTTCGTCCGGGACTGATATCGTTGAAGAGCGGAGTCGATTGATATTAGTAACCAATAATAATCGTGTGATAAACCAGCCATCTTTCTAATGGGTGGCGCATTGCCGTCTTTATAAACCAATTAAAATCAAGAGATAAACAAGTGATCTTTCATATAGGCGGAGCTTGACGCGAAGATGGATATACATTGTGATAAGCTGTTGTTTATTGATTATTACCACACCAATTGTATTTTTAAACAATTTTTAAAATTAAAATATTGTTTTTTGTATTTATTGTTAAATTAGTAATGAAAACGCTCGTTTATAAAGTAAAACTTGGCTTAATTTAGGTTTGAGATCGTTTTAGAGCGTAACAAAATCGCTTAAGTATGGTTTGCGAATTTAATCCAGATCATGTGATCACGTGACTTGCCCTTCGACATCGCCCTTCGACTTTAGGCCACAGTAACCGCATATTCAAATCAAATCAAATTCCATTTATTGTCATACAAATACAGAGATCATTGACAAAGTCACACACCACCATGCCAGCTAAGTCATAATGTCACAAGTTCATCATATTCATAAACTATATCTAAATAAAATTCGCTGGACAACATAACTTAAAATGAATTGTTAAATAAATAACGCAACATAACATAAATAACATAACATTAGAAATCAACTGGTTTAAAACTGAAAAACTCTTCAAGAGAATAAAAAGGATTGTCTAGCAGCCAACTATTATACCTATTTAAAAACATTTTTTTGTTATACTTGGAGACTAGAGGTAACAAATGGTTATACACCTTTGGACACATTACAGAGTGGTTTTTGCAAGTTTTACTAAGCCTATTAAAAGATATGGCTGCAGAGTTTTTATATCTAGTGTTATGAGAGTGTGTATTGCTACTAGGAACGATTAGGTGAGGATTTTGAAATACATATTTTAATAAATCATAAAGGTATAGATTGATTACGGTTTGAATATTGAAGTTTTTAAATAAAGGTTTACAATGTTCTAAAGAGGGAGCATTAGAGATTATTCGAATTGATTTTTTTTAAGACTAGGTACTTCAGTAATTTTAGTGGCATTTCCCCAAGCTACAAGACCGTACCTGAGAATGGATTGGAAAAAGGCAAAATATGCTGTTTTAACATAATCAGTATGGACACATGTTTTCAAACGTCTCCACAGATAAATGACCCTTGAAAGTTTTGAGGATATATAATCGATATGCGAATCCCAGTTCAAACTCCTGTCTATAACCATACCCAAGAACTTAACACTACCTAATATCTCAACTTCAAAAGCATGATTTTTGTACGGTTTTAGGCTAAAAACAATATGTTGGGTTTTGGATTCATTCAAAAGAAATCCATTACTCTTGAACCAACCTGAGGCCTCAGCAAGAGTGTTAGAGGTAACAAGGTTCAATTCATCAAGATCTTTACTAATATTTAAAAAGGTGGTTTCGTCAGCATAGAGAATTGTTGGAACTGAGACAGAAAAAGGCAAATCATTGAATCAAATTAGGAAAAGCATGGGGCCTAAAATTGATCCCTGAGGGACTCAATAGTCAGTAACTCTTTCTTGCGACCAGTTTCCCTCAATACATACTTTTTGCGTCCTACTATTCAAGTAAGACTGGCTCTTTACCAAAATTATAATATTTAAGTTTTGAAACAAGATCGCTGAAATCTACACAGTCGAAAGCTCGGCTCAGGTCGCAAAGTGTGGCCTGAGCAAAAGCCCTTTTCTCAATTGCTTGAGAGACTTCTCGAACCAGTATATCTATGGCCTGAAATGTAGATCTGTGTTTTCTGAAACCAAATTGGAGAGGATTTAAAAGATGGTTTATTTCAAGATAAGTATTAATTTGGTTAAAGATAACCGCCTCAAATAATTTCCCTATATCCGGTATAATTGATATAGGTCGGTAGCTATCTGGTTTACTGATTGGCCCCTTTTTATATACAGGACACACCCAAGAGATCTTCAATTCATCAGGGAAATAACTTTCTTTTAAACAAGCATTAAAACAATGTGTGATGGGCGTAACAAACTGAGGGGTAATTCTTGTTAACAAATTGTTGGACATACCATACACATCACTAGAGTCGGAGTTATTCAGATTCCTAACGGCACTAAGGACGTCCACAGGAGTGATTTTGTCCCATTTAAAATGTTTTGGAGGTTGTTCTATATTATTTTCCAGTAATAGATCATTGGAACTAAGAGTAGGGATACCTATACTTTTTTCACGTCCGCAACTGAGTCAATAAAAAAAATCATTGAAAACATCTGGTCTAATAGAAGAATTATTAATTTTGCTTCCAGAAATACAGTTATTATTAATAACTTTCCAGGCGGCTTTGCACTTGTTCTTACTATTGTGTATATACTTTTCGTTATAGGAAAATTTAGCTGATTCTATTTCTTGTCTATAATCTTTTTTCATTTTTTAAAATCATTTTGTATGTGATTTGAATTGTTTGAGATTTTGTGCAGATACAGTAATTGGTTTTTCATCATAGCCAGATCATGAGTATACCAGGTATTCTTTTGGTTGTTTAACTTATTTTTGTTAGATCCTCTATCAATTTAAAAATGTGAAATAACATTAGTAACTATTTTAAAAAGAGTACTAAACAGTGTTTTTGCGTTGCAAAATTTATACTGATACATAAAGCCAGACCAATCAAAAGAGGACAAAGTCAGACCAATTTCATCAAATTTATTTTTGGGTAAAATAATTTTAAGATGATTAATTTGAGGAAATTGAGCATCTGTACTAATTTTATTTGAGATATTCTCTAGGTCCTCAAGGATAGGATACCATCATGATCAGAGAAAGGGAAATCTAGGATTTGACATGAGGTCTGAACATTTCTATTATTGATAAATACATTGTCCAGGCAGTTTTTCCCCCTAGTTGGGCTAGAATTCAAGAAATAAAAATTATATTGCCTGAGAAGATTTTTTAAATAATTAGAACACCTACTTTTAGTTGTTACATCAAATTTGTGATTGAAATCCCCACCAATCACTATCAAATAATCTTTAAATTTAGTCAGATGATATAATAGATCATTCAGGTTTTCAAGGAAAATGGAAGGGTCACCGGCTGGTGAATGATAAATTGAAACCACTATCATGTTTAGTTGTTCCAAAATAAAGCTCGGAGCCCTCAAAATGAAGCTCGGAGCAAAATATGTTTGTATCACAAACTCTAGTTTTGAGTGAGTTACTTACAAATATTAGCGATCCACCTCTAATATGGTTTTCCCTACAAAAGCTACTTACACAGTTAAAACCTGATGGAAAGGAAAAGGGTACACTATTATTACACAGCCAATGCTCAGACAAGCATATAACAGAAATATCATATTGTAAAAGGAAACTTTCCAAAATATTGACTTTGCTAATCAAACCTTGAACATTGAGGAATAATATTTTGAATTTAATACTATTTTTCACAGTGGAGTTAATTTGGCTATACTTCTGTAGCCATAAGCTATGTTTGACGTTATATCTCTCACTTCTAAAAAAACTGAGTTCAAGAGCTATTTACAATGGTTAGACATTCTGCTCTTATGCTACTACTTGGAGAATTAACAGGCGGCTGGGTACTATCATAACTGTTTATTGATTTTGGTAGGAGAGCACTTTTCTTAACTGCCTCACTAAAAGTGAGGTTACCGGGCACAACTGGGACCACACTTTCCTTTGCATTGGATTTGAAACAAACAGAACTATCACTCGTACTCTGCTTTAGCGCATCAGCGCCGGGAAACACTGCCGTACATTCACTATGTGGTATAAAGCGATCAGCTGAGAATTCGTCTTGACAAGATGTTGAATTTACCACAGAGCAAGGAGTGCCTGAAGGTTTGGGAGTGTTACATCTACTCATGGGGACCAAGTACCTAGGTTTGCTGCTACGGGAACCATAGGCGAAAAATTGTTTTTTTGTGCAAACAACAATGAACCACAACCAGATGAAGCCATATACCAAATTTCAATTATACATAAGTCCAAGTATAACTTTTAGTCCTAAGGGAAACTTTCCTTCTCTGAATGATTTGTTTAAAATGGTAGCAAGGGGAAAGGTAAGCTCATCTGCACAGTGCTTTAATAATTTGGATTATATTTCATCGAAACCAGCTGAATTTTTGGGCTTCAGTCCAGATATGATGGCTCTGACTTCGGTTGTGTTTGTGTCTGTAAGGACATTACATTTTTTAGTTGATTCTTGCCTTGTGGGGTGTATTGCTTTCCTTTCAGAATCTGGGATATTTTTTGAGGGTGTCTTCTGCTACATTCACAAAGTATGAATTAAAGCTGTTTGCGATTTTTTCTGGACAACATACCAGTTTCGCACTTATTTGTAGTTTGAGTTCTGCATTGTTATTCCTTCTGTTTTGAGCACTGTTTATCACCTCCCATGCAGCCTTTGATTTGTTTTCTGCTCTGGCTTTGTGGTTAGTAGATGCCTGTTGTCTGAGTCGCTTTTGTCTTTGATCATAAGTTTTCTTATTTAAATTTGCCTCTGCTTTATCATTTTGATTGCCTGTAACTTCATATCGACTTTGAGATGTTAAATATTCTTTTTTAGCGAATTTCCCCTATAGGGAAGAAGCTATTACCGTAGGTCTCATGGTAAGACTTAAGCCCGAGACCATGATAACTTTTTGTTTTGAGGTCCCCAGATGCCAAAAACACTATTCGTTCAAATTTATATATATGTATATTTATATCTATATATATATATATATATATATATATATATATCTATATATGTGTCCGTTAACACGATAACTTGAGTAAAAAACGTCCGATTTTGATGAAATTTGGCTCAAATGTGTAAAATGACATTCATGACTTTAAGTTCGAAAACCAGAAAAATCGGACCATGGGATGGGGGGTTTATGGGGGTTTTAAATTTTCCAAAAATCAGTTTTTTGCATTTTTCACCCTAAAATTTAAAAAAAAAATTAATTTTGGTTTTGACCATGTTATAGAGCTTAAAAAAACAAATAATTTAGTATTTTGAATTATTAACCTAGGTTAAGTGGTTGCGGAGAAAATCCAAAAATACCTGCTCATAAAATCTCCCATGTTAATCTTATGGGAAAAATGTTTTTGGCTTTTCCTCAGTTTATTTTAATGTAAACTTCACATTTGCTTTTACCAATCTGTTCAGTTCCACAAAACAATCATTTTGGTGTTTAAATTGTGATTCTACGCCCAACCGTTGCTGAGATATTCAAAGTGCTAAACACAGTACGTTGTCCAATGTTATCCTTATGGAGAATAAATAAAATTTGATATCTCGATTATTTATGAATGTATGTTGATGAAATTTGGTACGTGGCTTCACGTAGTACTGGTATATTGATATTTGCACAACAAATTTATTTTTTATTGATTATTCCCGTAACAGCAAACCTGCTTACTCAGCCCCCATGTTATTCTTATGGAGAATAAGTAAACTGTAATGACTCGCTTAATTATGAACATAAATGAATAAAACTTGGTATGTAGCTTCACTTGGTTGAGTTATATTGATAATTATATAAAAACCCATTTTTCTGTTTCTTGATGCAGCAAATCTGCTTTCTCAGCCCCCATGTTATTCTTATGGAGAATAACTAGAATGTCATATATCGCTTGTTTATGATTGAATATCGATGAAACTTAGTATGTGGCTTCGCCTAGTTAAATTCTATTTATATTTGCATAAAAACCAATTGTTTCTGTTCCTTGTTTCAGCAAACCTACATACTCATTACCAATGTTATTCTTATGGAGAATAATTAAAATCGCTTATATGTGAATATATTTTTATGAAACTTGGTTTGCGGCTTTATGTGGAATTCAGACAAATATTATGCATTGGAAATTCGCTGAGTCCGCAGGTTTGCTGCGACGGGGGTATTTAGTTTTAATGCTTCCTTGTCTACAAAGTGCTTTGGCTTGGTCTTTTTTTCGGCTTACTGATTCTCTTGGGGCAAGCTGAATCCATGGCCTACGTGAGGGTTCTGCTAAAAAAGTTATACCCTCTTTAGCAGGGAGCACCCCATTGTTAAAGCCGTTTTTCTTTGTAGTACAGTGAAACTTGGATAATTCAAACTTTTTATAATTCAAATTCTTCTTTAATTTAAATATTTTGCTTGGCCCTTAGCATTTTTAATAAACAATTTTAAAAAGTCCTAGTTAATTTGAATTTTATTTTGGATAATTCAAACTTTTTTATTTAGGCTGGTTAAAAAAGCAGCTGTAATGTAGTTGTCAAAACTAGGATTGCCCGAAAACAGTTGTTGCACAGTTGGCATCAGACCAAAGTCTAGAATTTTTACATTGCTTTTAGAGGTGTGTCGCGGCAGTTGGAACTGGAATTATTTAATTCCAATGCTCCAGGAGTGAAAACAGTTCCAACTGTTCCAAGTGAACAGGAATTCAGCTAACCCGTGTTAGCGCTGGAACGATTCATTCCAAAAACAGCTGCATCGGATCGTTCCGAAAATAGCTGTAGCGCCCCGCAGGTTAAACTAGCTGCAGCTGGGATTGGTGTTGGAAGCAGTTCCACAGGCTCTGTAGAACTAGCTGCTGCTGTTTTGTGTAAGTACCTGCTTGACACATCTCTCACCCTGCTAGATTACTTTAAAGGTTATTTTACCCATCCCTCACCCCACTTCCGACCCATCCCTCTTTTTAGTAGTTGCGTGTGACTTTTAAAACCTCTCCAAAAGTGCAAGTTGTTCAACAAACTATTCCTTTAATGGTAAATTTTCTCTGTAAATAGTCATTATGAATGTTTTAAGCCTTATTCAAGCAGTCCGTTGAGATTTAAATTATTCAAGTTCCTCTACATTGGTTTTCTCAGTAGTGAGGGAGTGTTTGATGAATGCGCAGGGTGACCAGAAACAGTGGGAGGAGATAGCTCAGGCGGGTGACTGCCCCCCCACCTGCTGCAACTTCCCTGTAGCAGTCGCTCGGGAGTCCATGTTCGTGTTTAGCGGGCAGAGTGGAGCCAAGATAACCAATAGTCTCTTTCAATTCCATTTTGAAGATTTAAGGTAAGATTAACAATACTTAATTAGCTTTTAAGTTGTTTGGCCCAGTTATTTATAAAAAGAGGAATGAAATCCAAATCTTGCTTTAAAATGCAACGAAACTTCATCAAATTAATTCCTGTGAATGTGATTTGAGATAATCATGTGATGGTTTTAAACTAAACATTACATTGGTTGGTAAGGTGAACACGGATAAATAAGTACTTAAAAAGGTTTAAATACCTGGTTTCAAGTAACCGTAATTATTGCAGTAGCAACGAGTTTCGACTTCTAAAGTGAAGTCATCTTCAGGCTTGACAAGAATATGTTGTCACTTCATTTGAAGGTCATCATTACATAAAAGTACATTTAAACACACACACTCGCGGACATGACGGACAATCGTAGAAATACTAAAATTATAATGAATGGATTGAGATGCGACCATTGCTAGTTGCTACTGCAACAATTAGGATTACTTGAATGGTACTTAAACCATTTGTAGTATTTCTCAGTAATTCTAAATAAAATTAAAATAAGTGTATTTTTGTATTTATACAAATTGTTATTCAAACTCATCAGGAAATTTTGAGGTTTCAGTACTGTTATTGAATTCAAAGTTGTTTTTGCTACATGACCCCAGTTTTGGGTAGAAAAATAATTTAAAACTGCAGAACAAAATCCACATTTAATCCCTGAATTGTGAAGATATTCTATTTCTTTCAAAATCAACAACATTAAGAAAACAAAGATTAACAATCATCATTCATTTTATGCCTCAGATTGCTTGATATAATTATATTATGAGAAATCTTACCTTAGCAATCTAATAGATTCAATTAGTACTTAAAATCCCTATTTCGGTACCCTTGGACCATCACCAGTTAGGACTATGGTTCACGATCAGTGATTTTAATTTAAGTAAATATTTTGCACTGACTAAAATCTAACGTTTCGTTTATACAGTTAAAGGTTCAAAACGTTTCAATCCATCTAGTAATATTCTTATACACCCTAGACATATTATGTTTTATAATCTTAATATTTAATACACACACAGGTTTAATGTAAGGTAAAAAATCAAAGGAATTACTAAACTGATTTTGATGTTTCATAAGTTAATTAATTACAATAGGTCCAAGGCGTAGATCTTTTGTTTTAAAGAAACAAAAGAAAGCTGTCCAAATAATTTTCAATTTAAGACCTGATCACTCTGTAAAAGAGTATTTCAAAACTTGAAAAATATTAACTGTTTATGGACAGTATATTTATCAGGATAAAATAAACTATGTCTCACAAGCACTTATACTGTACTTACATACAAGACAGTAAATATACAAAAAAGATGGTACAAGGCGATCGATTTCAACCAGTCACACCGGTCAACATCAGGCCCAATCAGAGAATCAGTGTATCAATATATTTATGATACAGTGTTAATAGCAATTCAAAATCGTTTAAAACAGAAATATGCCCAGTCTCGCCAATGTAATACTCAAAATAAAAATATCATCATACCCACTCACCATAGATTATCCTTTTATGATGAAAAACCTTCATATATTGGATCAAAATTCTTATGTGAACTTCCTATTTTGTTAAAAACTGAAAATAGTATCAATAAATTTAAGATGTTAAAAAATTATCTATTTGAAAAAACATTATACTCATTTAAGGAGTTTTATAACTCGTAGTCATAGCCTTTAGTTTTTAGTTTGGAATTTGACACTATACTCATGTATTATGTACATATATTGTGAAAAAAGATTATTTGATTTGTAGGTACTGTCTTATATACTAATTTGTACTAAATATTAATTTGTATGTATCGTAAAAAAAATTATTGAGTAATACTTAAAGTCATAAACAGTTTTTATTAGTAATTCGATAAAAATAAAAAATAACTATACTATGGATACAAATATTTTTTAAAACCTGCATCTTTGGAGTATTTTAACATTTTTATTAATATTATTAATACAAGTTTTTGGAATATTCATGATAAATTAATTCAAAAATTACTTGAAAATCAATCAATTGCGTTTTTAAGTTGCTTAACTGATTAATTATATTGCTTTCAATGTAAATAAAAACTATTGATTTAAAACATACAGACAGCAAAAACCAAAGTTTGATAAATACTAGGGGTGTGCGAATAGTGATTTTTGACTCGAGCCGAGCCGAGCTTTTTTTCTAAGTCCTCGAGCTTCGAGATTTCTCGAGCCGAGCTTTTTATGAGAATTTTCTCTAGGGGTGTGCAATATACCGGTAGTGTTTTCTGACTCGAGCCAAGGCGGGCAGAATTATTTTATAGTTCTCGAGCTTTGTGCATTTTTGATTAGGCCTATATTTATTCTTTATTTATATTATTTAAAAAAATTTGATTCATTATGGTAATGTAAAGTAATGTATAACTTTCAATATTTGTCATCTTTCATTCACTTCTTCTATATTCATTATGCCTTTGTTCAATAAATAAAGGCCTACAGTGGAAAAATAAAAAATAGGTAGGTTATTAAAAAGTAAGATTTATTGAGACCACTTTTAGATAGTAACAAACAACTCTTATTTTTATATTTTTTTTCAATATAAATTAGGTAGCCTACATAGGAAAAAAATAACCTAAAGGAAGAGAACTACACGTTTTTAACTAGACTGATAAGCCCACAGTTAACGAATGCAGTTATTACCGTATTTATTAATAGCCATAACAAACGAACCACATGTCAATATGTACTCTCCATGTAACCAAACACTTAGGCCCTAGCCTAGGGAATTGACAAAACCCAGTAGCCTATATCACTCATTCAACTGTTTGTAAATAGTAAATTTTAGGTTATCCTTTTATAAATATAAGTTAGTTAAACAAGTCTTTATATCTTATTGTAATCACTGAAATAAGTTATTCAATAATGTAGGCCTAGCTTATGTTGTATCTAACCTATTAACTAATAGACTTAACCTATTATATCTGCTTCTGAAACAAAAGATTTCAAAAGCAGAAGGTGGATCGTCAATGCATTGTTCTTCCATCACTGCTTTAACAATTTGATAGCATTCAGTTACAAAATGATATGCTTTCTACTGACGTTTATTCACAAATTCAAACAATCCCGCAGAGTTAACAATGTCAAAAATTTGATTTTAATCGCACAGCTGTAGCGTTACAAGTTACAAAGCACTGCGCCATTTTGATCGCGTCTTGCCATCTTGTAAATCTTGTACATAGAATATAATCAAACTTTTAAATAATATGACCACCGGTATTATAAATATGCATTACGTAACCATTCAGAATATTTGTTAATCTTTAGATTTTGTGAACCTCGCAATTAGTGATTTTGAAGTGTAAATTATTACAACAATGATGTAACACTAATTATTGTTAACTTTAACAACTACAATATGATTACAGTTGTATTTATATTAGCTTTATCTCTAAGTACTTTAGATTTTACTGTAAACTGACGATTTTTTAACAATACAATTTTTGTAGAGTACTATTTAAAACGCCGTTGTGATTATTAGTCGTTCATCACCTACAACTTTCAACTTTGTCCCTATTGGTCACGCTAAAATATTATTACATTATAACCATCTTCACTCAACGTCTTAAGGCAGTTCACAAAGTGGGTACGCAAACAGTGTTGCCAGACGTAATTTCAGACTCCAGGGAATATAATTATTGGGTAATGTACAAAGTTGTAAGTTGTAGAAAAGGAAAAGACTGTACCGATGCAACAGTTAGAAAAAGTGTTTTCATAGATTTTAGTTTTTTGCTGGGGTACTTTTTCTGGAGCAGTACGATTGTTGTATTAATTATTAATTTGATTATTAACCGTGAAATATTGCACAACTCAACTGGATAACGGCAACACTGCTGTAATGGGGGGTTAAAGGTTTAGAGTTATTTTATAAGTCATTTGTATTGTAAACAACTAATTGTAACTAGGTCTCTGAACCCTTGTTGTGAGAAGTAAGACCTCGCCGAGTAGGAAGCGTTCTGGAGGTGTTTATGTAAACACTGAGTGCTTTGACACTCAGTAGAAGGCGGTCAGTTAAATAGGGTGGCTTGTTTTGTATCGGGGTCTGTGAGGCACTGGGCCCAGGAGAGTCCAGGTGGGTGAGTAGACGTATTGGTTACTGTGTAGGGTTGAGCCCTGTCAGAATAGGAAGACTAAATTCATTTTGGGGTTTTGAGTTCGGTAGTAGTTTTGTGTGTGGGATTATTTGATAAAAGGGAATATTATCGAGGGATTTATACACATTAAATTGGGTGGTCTGTTTTCCTATAAATCAAGGTACAGTCTCTAAATTATTAAGAGGATCAAGATACTTTGACCGTGCTGCCTCCAGGACGCTACCTGGGGTTAACCAATTTGATTATACTTAACTTAGGTATGGTTACCAATTGTACTTTACCAGAGAGAGAGAAGTGAGGACCAAATAAAACAGTGTTAAACCTAGGAAACTTGTCTCATTGTGAGAAACCTACTCTAAAGGGTACTCATTAAGCTACGCTCCTGGTGATTGTATATCGACGAGGTCGTGTACATCACACTGCACTGCAAACAGAATAGTGTGATATGTCCACTTGATGTGATTGAGCGTAGAGAAAGTAGCTCCATTGCGTTGGTTGATCAAGTCGGCAGTTTAAAACAGTACTTTAATATTTGGTTATTTTTTTAAACGAAGGACCGAAAGCATTAGCATTGCTGAATAATATTTGTTATTTAGCTCTACCGACGCTAACTACGAGAATTCTAACATTGATTCTGGAACGTTTTTGCTTTAAATTTACTCTTTTAGACGACTCTTTCCACTAGTCGGCGTTTTAAATATTCGGCTTGAACTTCAAACTTTTATGCAAATCTCGAGCCGAGCCGAATACTGCAATATTCGGCTCGAAAAAGCTCAAAGTTTGAATACTCGCACACCCCTAATAAATACCATTCTTGGCGCATTGGGAGAGTATTGTATCATTAATACAAAGTAAAATAAGATAACTTAAAAAAAACTATGTATGATATGAAACTAAAAATATATATATAAATTATACCTTTAAATACTGAAGATTGCCATCAAAATACTCTAAAATTACTTAATTAGGCTACTAAATTCAAAATTGAAGTTCATAAAAAATATTACAGTACATTTATTTACCCTAAACATATGTGTCATGTAAAACTGGAAGATAAAGAAAGAAAGTAATAAAAGTTCAGTGATGTTCTGTTAATTTGGATATCTCACCTTTAAAATAGTTAGCTATTAAACTCATAGAAAAATACACGTAGTTTGTTGTTGTAATTAGTTTTCAACAATTTTTGAAACCTTTTTATCATTTAAAATTAGTTTCACTAGAATACTTCAAAAACAATGATAATAATACATAAATAAAAGCAGTTTTATTTGAAATCAAAATGGAGAAATAATGTGATTAAAAGATAGTAATTTTGAAACTCATAATAGTGATGGATTTGAATTTATTTTTTGTTTTATTTGGACTTAACCTATATCTTCTAGTGTTTAAAACTACACTACGTTTCGGGAGGTAAGGAAACTCCTCCCGTTATCAAGGGAACCCTACTTACATCTAAATATCAAATTCTTACACCTAACTAGCCTACATTTTTTTGGATTTCTTTGTTATCTTTGTGTTAGTGTAAATTAAAATGTAAAAGAAAAAGATTAAGAAAATCCAAAAAAAATTTAGGTTAGTTAGGTGTAAGAATTTGATATTTAGATATAAGTAGGGTTCACTTAAAAACAGGAGGAGTTTCCTTACCTCCCGAAACGTAGTGTAGTTTTAAACACTAGAAGCGATAGGTAAAGTCAAAATAAAACAAAAAATAAAAGATAGTATTCCTTTTCTCACTCAAGGAATGATGTTGGACAGACAACTGGTTAATAGCTAATAACCAGACCCCTCCCCCCTAACCCCTCACGCTTTCCTAGTCTAAACCTTTCATATCTTCAAGGACAGATTTTTTACGACCCTACCCAGCCCCTCCCCGCTCCCCTTGCCCACCTTTCTTATCTCCAGTCTCGTTCAGCTATAAATAATACCTGTCAACGTAGAGTTTTGGGGCTTGTTTTCCTTAAAGGAAATGACTAGAAGTTATCAACAGGAGACTGTTTTATTTCAATCACTTATTTTGTTAAACATTGTTTAGCTTATCTCTGTTTATTGTTTGAATCAGTAAACTGTACCGTACCGAATTTGTTCCGGGGTTATGTTCTGTACCGAACCGATGACGGTAATTAGTTTTGTACCGTACGGGTACCGTTTATTCGGTCCACCGCAGACACCTATTGCTTTGATTTGATTAGGTTTGATGTAATCTCTTGTAATGTACATCCGTCCTCAAGTCTCCAACCCACAGGCCTTTTAAGCTTTAATATTTTTCTCATGGAAGAAAAGTAATCAATTGAATTATACATTTAACAGCTCTTGATACATTACAAAAACCAGTACAGTGTTACAGATGTTACATTCATTATATAAATTAAATTATTTTTGGGATGATAACGCAGTACGCAAGTAGGGGGCATTAGAGGGTTCAAAACCAGCAAAGGCGTGCGAGGAGGAATGAGGAATCGCCCCCCCCCCCCCGTGACGTCAGCCCCCCCCCGGTGACGTCAGCCCCCCCCCCCGGTGACGTCAGCCCCCCCCCCGGTGACGTCATCCCCCCCCCCCCGTCACGTGACCCGACATAAACCTAACATAGGCTTTGTCCACCAGTTGTATTATAAATTTGTTTTGTTTGTTTTTTGTTGTTGTTTTTTTGTTTTGTTTAGTTTAATAATTTAATATAATATTATAAAATACGAATATAAAAGTACAAATACGAATATAATAGATTATTGAAGTTGAACCCTTCGATAGCTTATGACAGCTGTGAAACCATTGGAGAGGAAGCCGTTAACCCTCTCTTTTACTAGGCTCAGCTCCACCGGCACATTGGCAGTGAACCTACGGGGGAAAAAGTGTACTCTTCCGTCTTCTTCTACCCAGCCGAGGTGGAGGATTATTAATCCATGAAACATTTCTTCTTCTATTTTTTGAAACGCAATGGCTACAGTGCAGGGGCAGCACAAGACGTACACGGTGTCCGACATGGTGTTCCGTTGATCGTCAACTGAAGAATGAGGGTTCGGCTAACAAACAAGCCATTACCACGTCGTAAACAAGTGGAACGTTCCAGAAGCCTTTTACCGCTCCGTTGGAAACCCCTTTTGAAGTAAACAAGCTATAACCGTATTGAGCGTTTCCTCCAATATCCTTTATTTTATTCAGAAAAAGCAATACCCTAACCTACCCTCCGTTTACTACAACTCTCACATATATCGGAGGATTAATCTCCCGAAGGAGCCAAAGTATGGCGTTGCGGCATAAGACGTGTGTCGGTATCACATTAAAGTCTCCCAGGTCAGCCCTGAGTTGCCGACATTTGTGTGGGGTCAACGGTCTTTCTAGCCAAAATTCAACATGTAATTTTCCGAGGAAGCATCTCGTATAGTAGTACACCGTTTGTAGAAATACCTCCGCGTCTATTGAATCCACCTCTGATATCGTGGAATGTATATGGAAAGGCATTGTCGCTGGATAGGTCCCTACCGGCTCTGAAACCATTGAGAATAAATGAAACATGGTGCACCGCTTGTCAATACTGTTAGAAGGAGACTAACGAGTAAGACCGAAGGTGTAAACAACTCGGAGGACAACTCGGAGGAAACTGCCATGACGTCATCTTCCACCTACGTGACCGCCACAGTCGGTTTACCCATTAGTGGTTCCAGTGGAAAGTCCCACGACCGATTTCTCCGAAACTGCCATGACGTCATCCTCCGCCTACGTGACCGCCACAGTCGGTTTACCCATTAGCGGTTCCAGTGGAAAGTTCCTCCTCCCGACCGGAGTGCTATTTATGAGCACGTCTTCAGAGGTTTCACCAGTTTGTCTTTGGAGCTCTTACTGTGCGGACGAAGTAGTGCTGTCTCTGCGGTATACCTACACAACTTGCTGTTCATTGCCTTTGGATTCCCGTAACAGTTAATGTAAGTAACATGTAATTTATTTTTTCATCAGAAAGTTTACCAATGCTCTAAAATCTTATTAGCTAAAATTAATATTTAATGTTTTGAATATCTCGGTACACTGAGTCTTGTCCTTGTCTCTTTTCAGATGGAGATGAGTGAAACTGTAATGACCTTGGAACAGTTGTGTTTTCTAACGATTAAAGTTAACGAATCAAATTTAAAAAGTAAAATAGACTCGCTTCCACTCCTTTTTAAAAACGTTTTGAGTGAAATAAAATTTGGTTTCGCTTTTAAATCGAACTTTCAAGTGCCTAGTGGAATTATAGACGAGGGCGAAATCGCTATGTGTGAGCGTAACAAAGACAAAGACGTGTACCAGTGTTGGGAATGTCATACGAGCGATTCATGCCATCTATTTCTATCTAACATTATTAAAAGGGTTAGACTCGCCTCGTTCCCAGGGGTATCGCTACCAAAGTGTTTTTGCTGCGACAATTGTGCCTTTGTAGCGGACGGGGAATACAGATACCCGATGTTTTTGTAGATGGCTGGTCCCTGCATGTGTGTGGTCTGCGGCCGCGTGTTCGCAAACGCCGGAAACCTGACTCGCCACACGAGAGCCGCTCACAGCGACCGCCATCTCAACTGCGACGTCTGCGGTAGACGCTTCGGGCGAAGCGATAACCTGCGACGCCATCTCGCCACAGTTCATCTTCTCACTCCTCACGACCAAGCGCCAGGTACGGTTTTTATGTTAAACAAGAATAGGTGGATTGCTAGCCTCTGTGTAATTCCTCACCCTTGTATTTACTGGACCTAGGTAAACTGG
This sequence comes from Allygus modestus, assembly GCA_963675035.1. Taxonomy (NCBI): domain Eukaryota; kingdom Metazoa; phylum Arthropoda; class Insecta; order Hemiptera; family Cicadellidae; genus Allygus; species Allygus modestus. The sequence goes on along the minus strand of OY776113.1, from coordinate 131,703,819 downwards.
CGATTGTGATGAGGAAGAGGTCGTTAGTTCTCTATACAGTTCCTCACTCATCCTCACGATCAAGCGTCAGGCATGGTTTTTATGTTAAACAAGAAACCGCCAGTACTAATGACTTGTTTTCGAGAGAGAGTAAACGGCTTTAGTCGAGTAAACAGATTCAAGTAGTAAACAAGGGGCTGCCAGCCTCTGTGCGATTCCTCACTCTTGTATTACTGGGCCCGGGTAAACTGGCGCTCGAGATGAGGAAGAGGTCGCCAGGCCTCTGTACAATTCCTCACCCTTGTATTTACTGGGCTCAAACTGGTGATTGAGATGAGAAAGAGGTTGCCAGTTCCTCACCCTCGTGTTTATCGGGGTCACTAATAGGACTTGTTTTCCTGTTCGCAGGCCATCCGTGTCCGTTGTGCTCCGTCGCCCTGGCGGGTCCCGAGGATCTTCGCCACCATATGGAAGCGGTCCACGGTGCGAGCCCGTCTGCTTCAACTTCCTCCTCCTCCTCTGCAACGCCACCCTTCAGAGACCCACGGCCCGAGTGCGACGCGTGCGGGCGGCGATTCTCCCGCGGGGACCTGCTCCGGCGTCACGTGCAGCTGGTGCACGCCAACGAGGTCCGCTGTCCCGATTGCGGCGCCCTTTTCCACAGGGCCGCTTTTCTCCAGCGGCACATGGAGAGCGCTCACCGCGGTATGAGGTTCGCGTGCGCCTACTGCGACCGAGGCTTCACCCGACGCTACAACCGGGACCGACACGAGGCCCACAACTGCCCCGTCGTGAGGAACCTCGTTGTGGACGAGATGCCGCGCCTGCCCGTTCTGTCACCCGAGCCCCGGCCCAGCCGCGAGCCCCAGCCCGGACCCAGCCGCGAGCCCCAGCCCGGATCCAGCCGCGAGCCCCAGCCCGGACCAAGCACGGCACCCGACGGGATGGTGGGTGGCGGCGGACTACCCACGTTTCGCCCCATCCAACGGGCGTTCCGCGGACGGCTTCTGACCTTCGGCCTGTCCCGGCCCATGGAGGACTTCTTGGCCGTGGAGGACGCGCTGGTGCTGCTGTTCGACAGCGTCCTGGAACTGCTGGCCGACGTCAGGACCCGACACCCGAACATCAAGGTGAACATGTTCTTAGAGTGCGAATTCGCCAACGTTCACGGAGCCACCTGTCTGCGGGCCTTCAAGACAAAGAACGTGCCTCTCACCGCCGCGTCCAACTTGGAGGACTTCCTATCGGCTTCCTTCCACAAGCTGGAGGAAGAGAAGGAGCAGTGCCTGCTAGTGGGCAGCGGGTGGAGCTATCTCCGAATACGCGACCTGGAGATCCGCGTCAACCTCTACACCCCGTTGGGAGAACGCGGAGCCAGGTTCGTCCAGCTTCCCAGGACCATCTGCGAGACGCGTGCCGTTATCAACGTGCAAAACGTCGATGACATGTGCTTCGCGTACGCCATCCTGGCCAAGTTCGTCGCGCAACACCCGGAGAGGCCCACATCGTACACACCGGACGTCATGGCACGCTACGACTGGGTCGGCCTACGCTTCCCCGTGGCTGTGAAGGACATTAAGGTTTTCGAGAGAAGGAACGCCATCAGCGTTAATGTGTACGGGATCGAGCGTGCTATGGTGGGGAGACGCCCTGACGGATCGCCAAAGTGCCAGGACCGCGTGTTCCCGCTGAAGATCTGCAAGCGGGAGTTGGAGGATCACCGGGACCTGCTGTACGTGACTACTGGCGGGGACAGTCACTACGCCTACATCACAAACATGAGTAGGCTAGTGCGAGCCCAGCTGACGTCCCGCGAAAGCGCTATCTACGTGTGTAAGCGATGCTTCGCTTACTTCGACAACCAGCCCAACAAGCTGCAACTGTCCGGTGCCGAGCGTCTGGAGGAGCACATGCGATACTGCACCGCCAAGGCTCCCCTCCGCTTGGACTTACCGAAGAAGCAGCAGATCCGCTTCGCCCACCCCGAGTACACTCGGCGCGAGCGCTTTTGCGTTTATGCCGACTTTGAGTGTGCTCTGCAGCCCGTCGCCGCTGACCCTGCGGAAGCGCCGCCCGGCACGAGGCCCCTGCAACTGCACGTCCCGTACGCCTTCGCTTACCAGATCGTGGACTCGCTCGGCCTGGAGGAGTTCGAGCCCCGCGTCTACTTCGGGGCTGACGCGTCCAAGGTCTTCATGGAGAGGCTCAAGATGGACGTGCTGGCGCTGTGGGAGTTCCTGTTCAGCATGAGAGCTCTGCACCCTTCTCTGACCCGGCAGGAGATGGACGAGTACCTGGCAGCGACTCACTGCTACCTCTGCGGGAAGGAGTTCACGGACCAGGACGTCAAGGTGCGGGACCACAATCACGCCCCGCCCTACGAGTTCCGAGGAGCCGCCCACCGCTCGTGCAACCTCAGGTACCGGGAGCAGCGACACATCAACTGCTACTTCCACAACCTGTCCAACTACGACGCCCACTTCGTAGTGCGCGAGCTGGCCATCGACCCCGGCGACGTGGACGTGTTGGCCCACACGGAGGAGCGGTACATCGCTTTTACCAAGCGATTCCACTTTGGTCAGCCCGGGGACAACCAACGACAGAGCAGTTTCGCGGTGCGCTTCCTAGACACCTACAGGTTCCTGTCCATGAGCCTGGCCAACCTGGCGGCGGGACTCCCCACGGACAGGATGCGTGAGACGAGGAAGCGCTTCCCCGACGACCGGCTGTTCGACCTGGTGCGCAGGAAGGGCGTGTTCCCCTACGACTTCGTTACATCCTACGACACGTTGTACAGGACCAGGGAGTTGCCGCCCAAGGAGGCGTTCAGGAACTCCATGACCCTGGAGGACGTCAAGGACGAGGAGTACGAGCACGCCCTCAACGTGTGGCGAGCCTTCGAGTGTCACAACCTCAAGGACTATGCGGACAAGTATCTGCGATGTGACATCGCCCTGCTCACCGATGTCTTTGAGCAGTTCCGCGACACCTCGTTGGCAGAGTACGGGCTGGACCCCGCCCACTATTACACCTTGCCGTCCTACGCCTGGGACGTAATGCTCAAGACCTGCGACGTGGAGCTGGACACGCTGCAGGACTTTGACATGTACCTGTTCGTGGAGCAGGGGATCCGGGGAGGCATCTCTCAGGCCATCACCCGCTACGCCAAGGCCAACCACGACAGGTGCCCGGACTACCGCCCGGACGAGCCCACGCGCTTCCTCCTGTATCTGGACGCCAACAACCTCTACGGCTGGGCCATGTCCCAGCGCCTGCCGACCGGAGACTTCCAGTGGCTCAGCCGTGAGGAAATACAGGCGTTGGACGTCGCGGCGCTGGACGCAGAGGCTGATCGAGGCTACATCTTGGAGGTGGATCTCCACTACCCCGCGCGCCTACACGACCTGCACAAGGACCTTCCCTACTGCTGCAAGACGAAGCGCCCGCCGATAGGGAAGTTCCCCAAACTGTTGACGACCCTGGACGACAAGACGCACTACATCTGTCACTACAGGGTCTTGCAGCAGGCGCTGCAAAACGGATTGGAGCTGGTCGCGGTGCATCGGGCGATCTCCTTTCGCCAGTCGCGGTGGTTGGAACCGTACATCCTGATGAACACGGAGCTGCGGAAGAGGGCCAGGACGAAGTTCGAACAGGACTTCTTCAAGCTCATGAACAACGCGGTCTTCGGCAAGACCATCGAGAATGTACGGAAGCGCCTCAACGTGAAGCTGGTGTGCACCCCGGAGAAGTTTTCCAAGTACGTCGCCAGATCCAACTTCCTGGACCGGACGTACTACACGGAGGACGTGGCCCTGGTGCATCTGTCCAAGGTCAACATCGTGTTGGACAAGCCCGTCTACGTAGGCATGACAGTCCTGGAGCTGAGCAAGTGGCTCATGTACGAGTTCCTGCGCAAGATGAAGGAGCGCTACGGTGACCGCCTCACCGTGGACTACATGGACACGGACAGCTTCGTCTTTGACATCGTGTCCCAGGACGTCTACGCCGAGATGAAGGAACACCTGGACGACTTCGACACCAGCGGCTATCCGAGGTCCCACCCATGCTACAGCCCCGTCAACGCCAAGGTCATTGGAAAGTTTAAGGACGAGTGCAACGGCCTGTCCTTATTCGAGTACCTCGGCCTGCGGTCCAAGCTGTACTTCATGGACATCGAGGACGCGGCGACAGGCGGCAGCAAGGCTCTCAAGCAAGCTAAGGGGGTGGCGAAGGGCGTTGTCAAGAACGTCCTCACCCCCGACGACTACAGAGAGTGCCTGTTTGACGGGGTCCGGAAGCACACCACCAACGTCCGGTTCCAGTCCCACTTGCACCGGGTCTACACCGTGGAAGTGGACAAGCTGAGCCTCAGCCCGACCGACGACAAGCGGTGCGTCCTCCCCGACGGCATCCACACTCTGCCGTGGGGACACAAGGACGTCCCGCCGCTACCGCCAGCCAGGAGAGGAGATCGACGGATGGAGGTGGACGGTGAGGAGGAGGAGGAGCGCCAGGACGAAGACGAGGAAGAGGAATTCCCTGTTTAGTTTTAATATTAATTTTAAGAAAAATTTGTAAATAGTATTTGTAAGAAAATATAATAGCTTTATGTACAGCACAAACCTGAGTTGTTTATTTCCTCCCCTTTGCTCACTCAAAAGCCGTTAGGCTTAAAGTGTGTGAGAAAGGCGTTATGGGCCGTTTGGCCCGAGCCGTGCAGCTTAAAAGCCCCCGCCAACCGGGAGCGGTTGGCGGCGCGTGTCGGGGGACGGCCCTGAAGGAGTTGCCCAGGAAGGAATTACTCAGCGGTCTGCTGACGCTCGAGGTTGCACCCTTGAATTGATCAGCGGCTTGCTGACGCTCGAGGTTGCACCCTTGAGTTGCTAAGTGGTTTGCTGATGCCCGAGGGGTCTTGTGGCGCGCCCTCTTTGGCGGCCTTCACTGCCGCTTGGCGGGGGCTCAGCCAGTGACACACGCCGCTGGTATATAAACCTGAGGTCCAGCCTCGCTGCCTCAGTTTTGTTAATTTATTTTTAAAATTTAGTAAGGAGAAAGGAGAAATGAAAACACAAGCTTTATCATTATGAGGCATGTATTGTACAGTAATAAGGTTACATACTACAAAAACCTTACAAACTAGTTTTAAGCGAATATGGAGTGGAAGAGCCTGCGGACCAGAGCGTCGTTGACAGCGGGAGCGGTGAAGTCGAAGAGCTGGACGTAGTCGCTGAGTGACGTGCGGAGAACAGCCCGGCAGTACAGGTAAGTGAGGCAGTAGTAGCCGCAAACAGAAGTATCGTAGCCCTGGAGTCGATACCTGTTGTAGACGTAGTGGCGGTGATGAGGATTGCGCCTCAGGAACCTTTGAAAGTCGGCCTGGTATGGCGGCCTCCCGTAGCTGTCCAGGTACTCGAGTCTGTCCTCTTCCGAGCAGTAAAACGCCACCCAGTGTTCACCGCTCTCGGTGTGCGCCACTGTGTTGGATATGATGGCGGTCAGAGGCTTGACTGGCGCGCCCGGTAGTTGGTCAGAGGCGTAGACCGCGACGTTCCTCAGTCCGGGGATCCTCGCCAGGCATTCTCTGATCTGGACGGTATTCATCGTGGGCGGAAGCAGCACAGGCAGCTCGAGGTGGACGAGTCCAGTGTGTCGTTAGCCACGAGCCAGTCCCGCAATACTATGCAGTTATGAAGGGCGCAACGGTTGTGGGAGCTCTTATGGTGGCGACAGCGCAGGGTCCGGTAGGTGGGCGGACCGTTGAGCGACCCGCAGCCCAGATCCTCCATGTCCTGAGCGGTGGTGGCGGCGGGCTCGGTTATGAGGTGGCGTTGTACAAAGTCCCTCTTCTGCGATCCTTTGACGTAGACCAGGGGGCGGTGGATGAGGCAGGAGCGCAGCTTGTCCAGCAGGGCGACGTACGCGATGTCCCCCTGGTCCCACTCCAAGCCGTGGCAGTGGCGAGTGACCCAGACGCTCTCGCGCTGTTTCTCGGAAGTCAGGAGGTCCTTGCTGAAGGGCGGGCGGGCGATGTGATGTAGGAGCAGCGTGCCGGTAGTCACGTCCACCACGCAAACCTCTTTCAGTAGAAAGTCATTATCACTGTCTTTAAAACACTGCATATCCATCACCACGCTTCCGTGATGACAGCGCGCTGGCGGCGGCTCGTTGTAGATCGGTGGCGGCACGTCCATCCCGTACGGCTGACTGAACTCGACTGAGCGCTGGCGGGAGCGCGCCTAGCGGGATAACCTTGGGTGCGCGCGCCGCCATCACCTAACGGTCCGCGGTGACCTTGAGCGCGCGGCAACTCGTTTACCCGCCAAAGTCGACTGTGACGTTGCGATGACGGTCCACCTCCACGACGTTGTCCAACTCGGCGTACACTATGCAGTTGAACGCCTCCGCCAAGGCTTCGGAGAACCCAATCTCTATGCGCAGGTTACCGTTGCGCACCAGGTTCCAGTGGCTGGATTGAGAGGCCGCCATATCGGGCGTCAGATCAAACGCCATCAGGCAGTATCCGTAGGGGTACTCGTTGCGACTGACTTCGTTACCGCAGTCTGAGAAATTGATGCCGGTGCCAGTGTACAGCGTGTGGTAGGCGAGCACGCACAACTCCTGACCGAACGTGTAATCCGGTTGAAGCGGCTTACATGGCACTTGCTCACCATCTATGTACAGCGCGAAGAAGTTCACGTGGCTGTGGGTGAAGTTGAACGGGTTCTTCTTGTAGTCCCCGTTGAACGCCTGATTGTTGACCAGGCCAACTATAACGCGTTTCGGCAGTTGTCCCAGAAACACACTGTCCAGAGTCTTGCTGCTGATACCGGAGGGTAGCGTGAAGGATTTGACTTCCACGCGCGTAATGGGATATTTGGCTGTACCCGACTCCAGCGTCCTGCTGTGAGCCAACAGCACGCTCGGGTTGATCTGACAGCGGCGCATGAACAGGTTGACTTCGGCGATGTCCACTTTGTAGTCTGTCACGGTTTTGGACATGATGGAGAATGAGTTCTTTGACCTGATCAGGCGAAAGCGCATCTCCACGCCGTTTAACATGAACTTCTCCTGGTTGCACAGGTCGACGTGCAGATGTCCGACCATGTCCGCGTACCGGCTGCCCTTGACAAACTCCCTCCGGTTCTTGAGCCCGGCATTATCCTCCTCAGTATTGTCCATGTACCCGGCATAGTCCTCGTAGAACAACTCCGCGGTGAGGTGCGATGTCTTGGCATCACCGCCATAGGACAACAGGTTCTCCAGGTAGGCGCGATAGGCGTACGTGTTGTTCTGAGGAGACACCAGTTTGTTGTTCAGGTACAGGTCCACTTGACTGAACAGCGAGTGCAGCCAGTTGTTAATCGGACCCACCTCTTTTATCGCTTGATCACCCGTTACAGCGCCTCCGTTAGCCGTTCTAATGGTAGCCTTCACATGCAGTAGCGTCTGTGACAGATCCGTGTACTCGTCCCCGTGACCCGGAACTATGAACTCAACGGGTGAGTCGTCTGTCAGGGAGGAGATGGGCTTGTACTGCACCCATTTACCGCTCTCTATACTGGTCTGCGTGGGCGGTAGCGAGAACAGGTCCAACTCGGTCTTGACACACTCGCACGACTTCTGATGTAGAAACGCCATTATCCAAAAATGTCCTTCACGGTACTCTTGCTCTTCTTGCTTCTCCTCTTCTTAGCGACACGTTTTGCGGGCTTCCTCTTGGGCGCAGCGCTCTTCTTCCTCGCTCCGAGGAGTTTCGCCAGAGACTGAGGAGTAACCTGCTGTACACGCCTCTTCTTATAGGCACCACCACCGCTCAGCACGCGATCCAGTTTTTCATCAGCCCTGCGTTTCAGCGACCCGGTAAACTGTCTGAGTCGGGCGTTGGCTGCGACTCGGGGGTTGGCTGTGCCCGCCGCCACGTCGCCCAAGAAGCCCACACCGGACCTCAGCGCCTCCTTGCCCAGCGCCGATGCGCCGGATCTGATCAACGGGACCACTGTACGCATCAGCCCGCCTAGGAAACTGCCGATGCCGTGTCCGCGTTGGAAAGCGGCTCCTCTGAATACGGAGGATACGCCATGGCCCGCCTGCTGGTGGCGGTAATACGCCAGATAGGGATCGCTCGGATTCATTGCCGCTGCCTCTCTTTCCTGAAATGAAGCTTCATGCACGTAGTCCCGAAGTGGAATGGCAAGTGTCGCCCTTGGTTGTCCCTTAAATCGATTTCCACGCTCTCGAATGAGGTTTTAATCACCGGCACGTAGTGCGGGTCTATTATATACACTGTCGTGTTGGCACCGTACGTGTAATTCCTGATGTCGATGTTGAGGATCTTCAGTAGTGGCGCCACAGCGTCGCCCACCAGTTGGGGTTCCACCAGGTCGCAATACACGTACATGTGTGATGGCAGACCGGCGAAGAGGTTAGCCGGCCTCACGGACCTGTGACGCTTGACGATATCCGTATCCACCTCGTAGCCAAACTGTAGCGCCAAACTGGGGCTCAGTTTGAGGCTCTGAACGGCTGAAGACGTCGACATCAATTCCACCCTGGAGGACCTCTCGTCATACGAGAAGGCGCACAGGTTACTCTTCATTTGAGGGTGGTTGTTGATTGCGTGCACGAGTTCCTCGGTACTACTGTAATTGCCCGGCTCCACTTTGATTAACAACTTGTCCACCACGGCCAACCCGCCTTTCGAGTCCCTCATTCCCAGCACTAGTTTGATGTAGGTTCCCTCACCGACGGTCAGAAAAGAGAAGGGGTAGTGCGCCTCCGCCAGAGCGACCTCCCACTCGCCGTCTGACAGATCAACGGTCGAGGGTAGATGGGTCGTGTAGTTTGTCACCATGTTGTTGGGATAGTAATTCATTGAACTGTTACTGGGCAACGTCAGGTAAAACTGGTCGTGCCTCGTCATCGCAGCTGTTGCACGTCCGCTGCGGGTACCCACGAGTTGAAGTCCTCTCCGTAACCGGCCCACTTGACTAGGTAGCGCTTACTGGAGCCTCGCCCTTTAGTGTCCAGTATTTTATCTATTTGATACAGGCGATCCGGGGCGATCGTCACCTTTTGCATCTCGTGCTCGTAGAAGCGCCCTTCCAGCGGCGTCCCGTTCAGGTCTCGCAGCACGTACAATGGCAGAGGATGCGACCCGTATACGTGGTCCACCACGAACAGCTCCTTACTCCAATTAGTCTCGTAACCTTTGGCGAACGTACTCTTCTCCTTGGCTATGCGCACCGTGTCACCAGGCTCGAACCTGGGCTTGTGTCGCCGGATCGCCTTTCCATACATGTGACGCCACACCTTGTACACCGTTTTTCCATCGCCGCTGTCCGCGTCCACGGGTCGTAGGCCACCCAGGCTCTTGTGCGGGCTGCGGTTGTAGGCGTCCACAAGCCTGTCCAACACGTCCACGTAGCGATACGTGTTCTTGTAGGTCAGGTAGCGCCACATGCGGGTCTTGAGCGTGCGGTTGACTCGCTCCACCACCGCCGCCTTCACGTCGGGGTTCTGCGTGGTGAAGTAGTTTACACCGTGACTCTTGAACACTCGCTTGGTCGCGGCCCCGGTGAACTCCGTCCCCTTGTCGGTCTGTAGGCAGCGAGGAGTCGCCTCAGCGAATATTCCCTCGAACGCAGCAGCCACCTCAGGCCCGCTTTTCCTCTTCAGTGGTACCGCGAACAGCCGCTTACTGAATACGTCTATCACAGTCAGCAGGTAGTTGACCCCGTCGTTGTACCGGCTCAGGCCGCGCATGTCGTTCAGGTCCGCCTGCCACAGCTCCCGGGGCCCGAACACGGCGTAGCGGTTGCGGGGAAACCGCTTGCGCGCAGGCTTGTGCAGCGTGTAGGTGTCCTGGGCGCGCAGCCAGTCGGCTACCCGACGTTTCGGTAGGCTCGCGGCTCTGGCCAGAGCAGCCACCCCGCCGAGGGAACCGGGCTGGCTCGGGTCGTAGTACAACTTCTCCATTACGGTGAGAACTGCTCCCAGTTGTCCAATGACGATTCCCGGTCGGGTTCCTCGGTTATTATCCTTCTCCTGGCCGCTGGGGGCCGCGGTCTCAAGCGGTCCAGTATCGGCGTCAACCTCGGTGACAGGGGTGTCGAGGAGGCTGTCGTCGTGTCTCCCCAGGGGCTCGATGCCGAGTCCAGTCCCACGCCTAAGTAACGCAACGCCGTGGGATTGCTCACGTATTCTTTGGGCACGTTCATGTCCTTCAAGGCGGCCATCACTTGATGCCAGCCGGTAGGCAATCGGTCCGCCCTTCGCGCTCTCACTATGCTGTGCGCGATGTCCACTATATTGGAATCGGGGATCTTCACCTTGTTCACGTACACCGCCCCACTGGCGTCCCAGGCGATGGGGCTGCCTTGCCGGGTCATGAATCGCAACAAGTTGCGCGCCACCGACCTGTAGATTTTTGAGAACGATTCCACAATGTCCTCCTCCGCCGAGGCGCTAGACTCGCGCTTAATAATAATAATAATAATAATAATAATAATAATAATGCTTTATTGTCATTAATCAATTGAAATAGACAACGTCACAAGAAATACAAGAGACATGCACATACCATTCTTCAATAACATACAATATCACATGCAAAATACAATATTACAATATCAGAATTCAAGCTAAATATAGCATGCCATACTAACTATGCAAATCTATAATTGTGATCAAGCCAAATTTATTCATGCTATATCTATATTCCAAATTAACGCATAATGCAAATCAAGCAATTTATTCACTTCAATATGCAAAAGCAAGTATAAGCATACGCAAGTATATGAGGATTTATGTAAGTATATGAAGTTTATGAGGATTTATGAGTATATGCAAGTATTTTGGTGGCAAGTTGCAAGTATAAGGTAGATTTTCGACAAGCTTATAAACAATATCAATAAATAGACACAGTATGGGAAAGCATTTAACATATATAAAAATAACAAACAACGTAAAAATAAAAAATTCTAACAGAGACATTACATTCCAAGTGATAATAATAAGTTAAAAACAAGCAAAATCATCACAGTTTAAAAACTCGTCAATTGAGTAAAACGCCTTGCTCAATAGCCACCTTGATAAACGTTTTTTAAATAAAATGGAATCTAAGCTACGGTAATCTACTGGAATTTTATTAAAAAACTTAATCTGTAAATACTTGTGGCTGTTAATAAATTTACTTAATCTAGCAGCTGGAGCATTTAAATCACAAGATCCTCTAGTATCGTAACTATGAACTGAATCACGAGTAACAAAGTTGTTAATATTTTCCTTGACAAAAATTAAATTTTGAAAAATGAATATGGAAGGCAGAGTCATAATTTCATAACTAATAAAAAAAGGTTTACTACTAGTTCTAACAGGAATATCAAACAAGATTCTTAAAGCCTTCTTTTGCCAGATAAAAACATGTCTAGCTCCACTACTATTACCCCACAAAAGGTTTGCGTATAAGAGATGGGTGTGAAAAAAACTATGGTAAGTAATAAGCAGCATATGAATGGAAATACATTTTTTGAGCCGTCTCAGTAAAAAACAAACTCTGGCCAATTTAGAAATAACATTGTATGTATGAGACTCCCAAGTAAGCTTGACATCAAGTGTGACTCCTAGCAGTTTAACGTGGTCATAAATCTTATTATTAGCACAGCCTAATTGCCTCAATGAAAAACAAATTCTTTCTGTTTTCTCATCATTAATAGATAAAAAATTACTACTAAACCAGGTTTTACCAAAATCAATCATATCAGTTATAACTTTTTCAGTCTCCTTAAAATCCTTACCCGAGTACAGAAAAGAGGTGTCGTCAGCGTATAACAATGTTTTACAAGGCATGGAGTTAGGAAGGTCATTAATAAAAATTATAAATAACAATGGTCCAAGAACGGACCCCTGCGGCACCCCAGCAAGGACTTCTCTGAATGAAGAAGCTTCGGAATCTAAAAGAACCATCTGCCTCCTTCCACAAAGGTAGGATCTAAAAAACTCTAATTCTTTATCTTTAATACCATAAAATTCCAATTTGTTCAGCAGAACATTGTGACAAACAGAATCAAAAGCCCTGCTGAGGTCCACAAGGGCCACGCTCAGGTACTCATTACACTCAAAACTGTCAAGAATACCAGACACTACAATCTCTACTGCTGAAGTTGTTGAACGGCCACTCCTAAATCCAAACTGGCTGTTACAAATAATATTATTGTCAGTTATGAATTCATTTAGCTGTAATTTGACACAAACTTCAATTATTTTAGAAAATATAGTTACTATTGATATCGGTCTATAGTTAGAGATACATGATCTATTACCTTTCTTGTACAGAGGTATCGTTTTTGACGGTTTTAAACAACGAGGAAAGTGAGATTGCAGGAAAACTAAGTTAATTAAAAATAACAAAGGTTGTAATATAAGAGGGGCCATTAACTTAACGATTTTGTTTGACAATCCATAAATATCTTCACTGCCGGAAGAACTTAAATTACTAATAATTTTCGTCAAGTCATAAACAGTTATTGGTTTCCAATGAAAACTGGAACATGGAGGATTAACATTATGAAGAAAAGATAAATAATTTACATTATGACAGCTGCTATTTGACTTTTCCATGACTTTTTTACCAATATCTATATAAAAATCATTAAACTCATCAGCCTTGATTGGTGAACTAGCATTTACACCCCTTAAAAATGAACCACTTTCAGCCCTGATCACTTTCCATGAAGCTGCACTTTTGTTTTGTGAATTAGAAATAAATTGTTCATTGTGTCTGATTTTTGCAGCCTTAATACTCGCTCTATATTCATTTTTACAAAGTATGTAGCTATCTATAAGGTGTTGATTGTTTTTATAGCTAGGTATTTTTAACAAGTCACTAATAAGCATCAACATATTTCTGTTCTTCCTAAGATTATCATCAAACCAACCATTTTTATTTTGCTTAACCTTATTATCTATTTTGATTTTCTTAGTAATTCTAGGACAACAAACATTATACAATGAAAGAACCACTCCCAAAAAGCACTCAAAAGCAAGATCAACATCCTCATTTACATAAATGAAATCCCAATTAACATTAGCCAGGCTTAACATAAATAAATTTAACCCATCTTCATTTAACTTTCTGAATGAAACTTCTCTCCAGAGTAGAGAGGATGTACATGCAAGAGTAAATTTAAAACACAAAATTGGGTGGTCAGAGATTCTTTCCTTCCATACATAATGACTATAGCAATTTGAACCCAGATTAGTAGCAATATTGTCAATACACTTTTTACCTTTTGTTGCAGTATTAAAAACAAAATATAAATCAAAAGACTTCAATACATTTTTAAGCATTACAGAGTGTTTGTTATGGCCTAAAAAATCAATGTTAAAATCAGCACCTATCAAAATTCTAGCTTTAGGAAACTTATCAGTAACAAAGATTAAAAGGTCTTCAAAGCAATTAAAAAACAAATCCAAACTAGAATCCGGAGGTCTATACAGAGAAATAAATACAATATTAAAATTCATAACATAAATACTAACAGCTTCGAGAAGGCCGACATGCACAAATTGGGATATGTCAATTTCCACATGGTCAAAATCTACCTTAATAATGATGGAAGCACCACCATGTGGATCCCTTTCTCTACAACAAGAAGCAGCAAGTTTGAAACCCCTAGGAACATATAACAGCTCCTCACTCTTTAACAACCAATGTTCATTAATCAACAAAATACTGCATTCGGCCTCCTCTAAAATAACAGACAATTGATCTAACTTATTCCTTATAGATTGGATATTTACATGCAGAAGCATTAGTGTTAAAGGAGATTTGGTATTTCCTAACTTAGATTGTGAAGTTATTTTATTGGTTGGCAAACTCAAGAAATTCCTAAAAAAGCACTACCTGATTCACTTTTTGACTTGGCACTATTGACATCAACACATTCTCCTGACACACTCTGGAGCACTACTTCAGGTGGAGGGGTTGGAACCGGAATAACAGCTAGCCCAGTATGATGCTGTAGGGTTGATTGGGAGTCATCAGGCCTTGCAGGAGTCAACAGATGTAGGTTCACAGAAGACATCTCAGCAGTAAAGTTGATGGAGCCGGGAACCAGCACTGACGAAGCGGCTTGGGCAGATAGAGTAGGAACGACATTGTTCCGTACTGCGGCAAGGTCGTTGGAACCAGGAACCAGCACCGGAGAAGCGGCTTGGGCATATGGAGTTGGCATGTCATTGTCCCGTGCTGATGATAGCAATGTACTATAGATTTTTCCACTAATTTGCTTTGCAACAGCAATTTTACCTCTTTTGTTAAGATGGAATCCATGTTTCGTGTGGAATTGTCTCTCAAGCACATGAAGGTCAATCAATTCAACATGGCTCAAAACACTAGCTAGATGTCTTATGACCATATTGATTTCATTTATAAATTTATTACGCAAATCATTTCCATGAAGGTCATATCTGTAGGGTATAGACGCCAATAAAAGTTTAGTGTGACCAAACTTTTTGACTTGTCTTTCTAGGAATTGCGAAATCTCTCTTATATGTTTGGAATAGCTGTTAATATTAATAGCATCTATGTTATTCGTACCCCCAATAAATACTATAGAATCATTCATGGTATAATGACGAAGATCAGAACAAAGGTTTGCAGACTTAAACACAGACTCAATAGGAGCTCCAGGTTGTATATGGGCGAAAAAATCATTTTTATTTGGGCATACTTGTGTCAAAAAATGAACGAGATCCCTACCGTGGCTGTCAGAAAAAATTGATACCTTAGGAAGGTGTTTTTTGTCACTGAGAGATCCTCTAATATTACTATCAGACCTTCTGCCTGATTTCACATATCTATTATATCCAGATTCAAAATTCTTATTTTCCCTGCCATTCTGAGCATGTAAGACAGTATTAATGCGGAGGGTTTTGACAGTACCCGCAGTGGAAAGCGGTACTGGTTTTGAGGTTTTTGTGCAGAATTGGAATTCTTTTGAGCCCAAGTTGTTGTATAGAATAGAGTCTTTTAAATTATGGGCTTTGAAAACGTCCCCGTTGTGATGAAGACTGTTAAAATCTTTTAATTCCTCTTCTAGCCTTTTGATTACCTTCTCACACTAAGCAAGTTTATCTTTGTCAAGATTCCATCTGGACTCAATGTATTCCACTTTATCTAATTGTTCTTGAATGAAAGCGTTTTTATTATGGATTTCATTGTCAAGATCCGTAATGTTCTCAATCAAAGTTTGGATCATTACCTCGAGCTGTTCAGAATGCTCAGATTTATACTCTGTAATTGTACTCAATGATCTATTCTGTATTTGCTTTGTGTCATCAAATACTAGCCCTTGTAGGTTATTAATTGACAACATTTCACTGGCATTAATAGCATATGCCATGTGGCTTCTCTTTCTAATCAAGTCTAATTCAGTGAATTGAAGCTTTGCAAAGGACAAGAAATCTGGATTTTCACCATTTATCACATAGTTTAAAACATACTCAATGGCTAAAACAGAATATATACCACAATCATAGCCATTTGTTTGCTGAGGGCCATTTAGTTCCACTAACTCAGGCTCTTGATCCTGAATTTGAATGACAGTAGATAATCGGGTCATGACGGTTTTAGCATGAGTGAGGTTATATGTTTGAAGTGAGTCATAATAATAATACGTGTTATGATGCTTGCTATAGAAAAGGACACTCCAGTGAGAGCCACCACTTTTATCCAACATCGTTGCATCATTAATGGGAACAATAACAAGGTCTCTTTCATTTAGTTTTTGATAGGATAAAATATGTTCATAATCAATCAACATTTTGACAGCATGACTAACAGTCGGATCTATAATTAAAACCTTTCCAGATGTTGATAATTGTCTATTAATCAATTCAAAGTATTTGTACAATGTATTATCCGATAACCACTGTTTATCCAAGAGCTCTCCAATAACTAACTGAGATGCAATACTGTTATTAGTCTGTAAGGCTGTAACAGCAGTGGTAGCACAATGAGCTTTGTAAATATCTGAGTCAATTAAAGGAGGTGTTTCTACCATCCTGCTTAGCGAAGTGTCGAGAGCTCCTTTTGGGCTAATTTCAGTTTGACTGTTATTTATTATGTTAGTGTTAGTGCCCCTATCAGAGGCAGCACTGAATTCCAGAGCTGTATTAGATGAACTTAAATCATTATTTTTTCCTGACCCATGTGAGTTAACAGACATTACAGTGTCTCCCAGGAATGAGTCATTACCGTCTGCATATGAACCATTTAAGGTACACTGAAATTTATTAGCAAGTATCTCTACTTTCTTGGCTGTAAAATTGA
Source organism: Allygus modestus (assembly GCA_963675035.1). Classification (NCBI taxonomy): domain Eukaryota; kingdom Metazoa; phylum Arthropoda; class Insecta; order Hemiptera; family Cicadellidae; genus Allygus; species Allygus modestus. The sequence goes on along the minus strand of OY776113.1, from coordinate 131,687,504 downwards.
AATCCTCAACATTTAAATGTAACTTCTTCTCCTGTATATATTCACTTAGAGCTTTCTTAGACCTGAAGACATGACCCCCTGGAGACGTTACATAAATATCAACTTTACCCACACTCAATCCTTTTTTACGGATTACTTCTTCTCTCTTCCAACCCTTCGGAAGAGGTGTAGATTTTTCTTTAGTAAGAAGTTTTTCCATATCTTTTTAATAACATAAAACTACTCAATAACCTTCGAAACTCACTTGATTATAAATAATAATATGTATTAGGTAAAATATTACCAAAGGTAAATAATGCTAAAGGTTAAAGCTCCAGTTTTGTACTTTTACAGCAATTGTGTTTATTAAATTTTTTTGTTCAATATACTCAAACCCAATTATTTGAGTTAAAAGTTTTAAATCCAAGAAAATAACTTTATTCTAGCAATAGTCCAACGTAAACAACAACAAAACACCCCACCTGTCATTATCAGCTGATAAGCAGTTGGCTATCAGTGCCCCAGGTCACCCGACCTTGACCAGTCTGATCCGGTTTTGACTCATCCAAATTAGGATTCACTTTGAGGATAAGAAATGGTAAAATCCAGTTCATCTGTTATCAAATGACAAATACACCAAAACTCACTGTTAAAACTTTGTAAGGTACGTTGAATTATTATATTAACTGTTGTATTAAACTGAATTCAAAGTAAAACTTACTAATTTATATTTTTAACCAGAGCACTTTAACAGGATTAAATGTAAGTCCGCCATCTTGGTTGGAGCGCTTCATCTGACTCGGACCCCCTGCCGCTTCCTCCTCCTCCCTCTGCTCACCCTCGATGATTGACAGACCTATGGGTTGACGTTTAGCCGCGGAAAAGTGCAGGAACCGCTGTAACACCTGCTGATATTGTTTCCATTTCTCCGTATCGTCCAGCCGTTTGTCGCTCAATATGCGATGCATCTCAGCGTCCAGGCTGGCTGGCTTATTGGCGCTACCTGCTCCTCCTCTTGGTTCTGGTCCCGACCCTGGTCCCGGTCCTTCTCGCAATCTCTCGATGAGCTCCTGCGGTACAACCACCATTTTCCTAGCGTACTCCATGTCCGATTAGCTTCTGCGCTAAAACGGGCAGAACAGCGTTCAACAGCAGAGGTAGGAAGATCCCTCCGCCCCGTTGGACGAGGTAGTGTCGCTTCTTGGCCCAACCCTCGCCGCGTTTCACCAGCCGTCTGAGCGCCTGTTTGTGTTTGCTCAATTTGCGTTTGAGACAGGGGGAAAGCGGTACGTTTCCGCGTAGCACGTTATACGCGCACTCGCACAATGACTTGATGCGACTCTTGTCGCACGCTTTTAACAGGGCCTTGCGTTCTTTGGGCGTAGCGTGTATTAGGGCCCTCAGCAGCGCCGCGTCCTTCTTCACGCGGTGTGACATGATGACTGACGCTGGCGCGCGCTCGGCCTATTTATCACTTCTTCTTGGGCAGGTACACGTAGTTCACCGGATCGTCTGGGAAAATGGCCGAACGTACGCGCATCTCTTCTGGCGTGGACTGTTTCAAGTCTATGAGCAGGTAGGCGTGCGGATCACGCGTGGCGTCCGCGTAAGCCTCCTCCACGAATTTGGGGTTTTCCGGGTATACTTGACGGGCCAGGTGTTTGATCTGAGCGCGATCCCTGGGATTCTTGAAGCACACTATGTAGTGAGCGTTCAGCGATATGTCGCGCTGGCCCCTGCCCTGGTGAAACAGGTTTTGCGTGATGAAGAACACGCTCATGTTGCGGTGGTGCGAGCCCTTGGTGAACAGGTCCGCCACGCCGGAGTCAGCCTCGCGCATCATGTCATCGACGATAACCAAGGCGGGCTCGCTACCGTCATAGTCGTCCAAGTCTGGCAAGCCGGCTACGTAGCGCACGGCAGAGTCCGCACGGCTCTTGCCGCCACCGCTGCCATAGTGCCAAGTGATGCGGGCGAACCGCGTATCGCACATGCGGTCGGCGTGCTCTATGAAGCGAGCCACGAAGTGCGACTTGCCGCTGCCCGAAGGCCCGGCCACGATGGCGGTGAACGGGTGTTTCCACCTCAAGTCCATGGCGTCTACTGACCGCCGTGCACCGCCACCTCGGCTCTTGTAACTAAAGGTTCTTTTCTTGCTCTTTTTTATTTGATTTTATTTTTTTTTTTCAATTTTGGAAGGAAATAAGGGAATAGGAAATACCGTTTATTTTATACAAATTCCAGGAAAGGAGATTTGCTGCCAGGAGGGCCGCTCCTCTTTACAAGGCTCGTCCTCGGCCCCACGCCAACGTTGTACTGGGAGATGGCGTTGTCGTCCAGGACCGTGAGGAACCGTCGAGGCATGTAGATCCGGATCGGGTCGTCGCCGACGAGACCCTCCAAGGTGGCCATCACCGCCTCGCCGTACGGTGTATCTACCCGCTCGAATGAGCGAATCGGGTACACCGCGTTGTCCCGCAGATCCGCGATGCGAGTGTAACCCGCGGCCTTGCAGCTATTGAGGGCTGTCCTGAGGTCCATCTTCTGGTCCGTGTTGAGCATGGCGCAGCGGCTGGATGCAGAATGACCGGCTCTCGCCACCGAGTCGCCTTTTATTGGCGGTGTCTACGTGCCGACTCACGCGTATCAACAACATGATGACATAGTTACTCGCTCAATTCCAGGAAGGGTGATGTAATGGAAAGCTTTACTGCGTAAACAAGTGGATTGTTCTAGAAGCGTCTCGGTTATCAACTGCTTAGTGGAAGTTTCCACGCTCAATTCCAGGAAGGCTGACGTAATGGAAAGCTTTACTGCGTAAACAAGTGGATTGTTCTAGAAGCATCTCGGTTATTAACTACTTAGTGGAATTTTCCACGCTCTCTCGTTTACTGGGTAGCGCGCTTGGAGTGCGCACTCCTCTTGGTTTTCCCTGAGATGATGCAATCGGTCTTTCGCCAAGCGGGTAGAGGAGTAGCGGTCCTAGTGATCCCGTCGTATCTTGACTCTCCCGTCTCGCTATTTGCCAGCCATAGGTTTTGCAATCTGGATAGCAGGTCCTCTAGACATATGCAGATTTCATCGTTTCGCTCCTCGTCCAAGTACAAGCCGCAGCTGAACGTGGGGCGACCTCCTTTGAACACATTCATCTTCAACAGTACGTTACCGCTGTTAGTAGGGTTCTTCACAGTGTACTGATATCCGCCAGCGGACCAGCACAGTGTCGGGGAATCGATAGGCACTTCCTTCCTCTTTACAGTCCACCCATCGAGCTTTTTCTTCTTTGACGCACATCCCTGCTGAACTGGCGGTGCGTTGGCGTTCTCATCGTTCATTGCGTTCAGCTCCTCTAGGAAGGAGCGGATCGTTTGGTCCACTTCGGCTGCGCTGACTCCGCTTCCGTTCATGGTGACGTCTCGAACAACACTGAGGTCGCGCGCGCGCGGCTCTGCCTCGGTTTTATAGCAGAGTCGTGCGCTCCAGCGAACCTTCTAGAAGCTTCTTTATAGCCGAGTCGTGCGCTCCAGCGAACCTTCTAGAAGCTTCCAGAAACGTGACGCTCCTCACCTGCATGATGTTCCGGTGGGTCCTCACTCCACCGTTGCTAATTTTATTAGGGTGGGATGGGAATAGGATTATGGGTTGGGATAGGACAGAGGGTCTTGGGTTGGGGTAGGACAGAGGGTCTTAGGTTGGGGTAAAAGTAACCGGTTTAGGGTTTAACCGATTACTGTCCAGGCCTTCTATAATTTTCCTGGACGTCCAACACCGCCATGCTGCCTTGGTTTAAGGTTAACTGCAACACTTGCAGAACCTCGTTCCACTGCGCTGGGTCTCCCGGGTCGTAACGACGAGAGGACATCACGGGACTGGCCGGACTCCACCGCCCCGGCCTGAGGAAGACGTGACTGCCTCTCCTCATCGCCTCCTCAACCCGAGTCCTTGTAGGGGTGAGGTACTCCGGTCCGAGCAAGAGGTAGCGGCTGATGTTGGGAACGTTAATAAAAATGTCTACAGTAAGGACGTCCATTATGAAAGCGGCTCTGATCAAGACTGACTCGAACACCGCTTTCACCCATAGGAGCTTCACAGTGGAATGTAAGCAGTAAACTGTTCCCGGAACCGCTGATGAGAAAACAGCCCCGGGCAGTCACGTAGCCCTTAACACGGGGGGGGGGGCTGACGTCGGGGGGGGGGGCTGACGTCGGGGGGGGGGGGGGGCGATTCCACGGATTACCGCTTTCACCCCGGGGGTTGTTGACTACTCTGGAGTCTAAATATCGCCGCTTTCACCTGCTGTTTTTCACATCTCTGGGTCGGACCGTCATTCCTTCCCTGATCGCCGAACCACCAGCATGTTCCCCTGCCCTCACTGCTCCGCCACCTTCTCCCGCAAGGACCACCTCATCCGTCACCTCCACTCCACACATGGTGAAGGAGGTGAATCCTATTACTGTCCCGTCTGCGGAAAGGAGTTCCGCAGGGGGGACAAGTTGAGGATTCACCTCATCACTCATGCCTCCACCTCCTCCGCTCCACAGACTACCTCCGACGCCTCCGCACCATGCTCCTCATCCGCCCTGCAACCACCAACCTCCGCCACCACCTCGACCCAGACCGCCACCGAAGATGTTTCGGTGGCCATTCAGGTCGGGGTGGAAACGTCTGAACGTTCCACCCAGACGTCAGTCGTCGAGCGTCCCGTATGTAAGTATCGTAGGGATGGGTTAGGGACGGGTTAGGGCCTTGATGGTTCGCGCTCTAGACAGTATTACTAATTACTGACTTCTCCTTTACAGGCGCTGTCCGCCCTCAGGTGCATCAAAACCAGAATTGGCTCCAGGACGAGGTGCGGCAGCAGCAGCGGGACAGGCAGCAGCGGGAGGCCAGAAGGCGGGAGCTGGAAGAGGCCCGCCAACGCCTCCTGCGGGAGCTGGAGGAGGAGGCACAGCAGCGGCGCCATGCCGAGGAGGCCGCCTCCGACGACTCCGGCTCCGACGTCCAGCTGCTCTCGGACGACGACGGGTGGGACTAAAAATAAAAGACTGTACCCCATGTCCTTTTCCCTTTTTATATAATATTAAATAAAAAACAAAAAAAAAACAAAAAAAAAACAAAAACAAAACAAATATATATATAATAAAACTGGTGGAAGAAGCCTATGTTAGGTTTCCGCCAGGTCACGTGACGGGGGGGGGCTGACGTCACGGGGGGGGGCTGACGTCACGGGGGGGGGGGCTGACGTCGGGGGGGGGGGCTGACGTCGGGGGGGGGGGCGATTCCTCATTCCTCCTCGCACGCCTTTGCTGGTTTTGAACCCTCTAATGCCCCCTACTTACGCACAATACTTTATGGGTATGTTGTAAATTCAGTATGAGAAGAAAATTTGCTAGAGTTCAAGCATCAGTTTCTAGTAGCAGTTTATAACTATCTGTCATAAATGTTAAGGTAGTCATGTTTTAGGTGGAGTCGTATTTCAACGGAGCATATTCTACGAGGCACGCCCCCACCCCCGACGCGACGCTACGGTCATACCATGGTCGGGTTTGACCGCCACTTGTATGTGTTTGGGGGAGCAGCAGATTCCACGTTGCCGAATGATTTGCACTGCTACGACCTGGACACTCAGACATGGAACGTTGTCCAGTTGGCTCAGGACTCCAAAGTCCCCTCTGGTCGGTTGTTCCACGCGTGCGCAGTCGTCGGTGACGCTATGTACGTGTTCGGTGGCACCGTCGACAACAATGTGCGGAGTGGAGAAATGTATCGCTTCCAGGTACGTGCGAGACATTCTTCTAAAACACCTAAAGGGCTTAAAACATATAAACTTGTTTTTAGTATAAATTTAAAAGAATATTTTAACAATTACTGTAAACCAATCAGTAAAATTCAATTTATCAGTTTTGGTCTGCAAAAATAACCGTCTTGCCCTCAATGGGCTATCCTATATATTGTTTTTGGCTTGGTTTATTTTAATGGCCCTATAATATGGTAGCTATCAAGTTGAACAATATTGTGGTTCGTGGCTCTTATTTGACATAAAATGGTTACTAACCCACTGCGGGTGGTGAAAAACCTAGGTGTGCACCATCAAGCGACTGGCATGGCATATTTAATCACTTATTGCTCGTTGACATTTTTCGACACTGTTGATTATGCAGGAGCATTTGAGGAAAAACACAAACTAAATCACGGCCCTCCAAAAATAAATCATCATCATCATTTCTCCACCACTTTTGTCACTTTCGCATTCTAGCAAGTTAAGATGAATGGGAGTTATTGCCCATCGCAACCAAAAACATTATCTACCTTGACACCATCAGTGTATTTCCATTTTTGCTTTGTCCTGGTAGTGAGTCATTGGCGTAGTGGTCAAAGCAACAGACTCCTGAACCAGGGCAGCGGCTCTGTCGTGGGTTTGAATCCCAGTCCAGGCATGTAAATTTTATCAGTTCTGTACAACTTGTACTGTAACGGCTCACTCCTTGCTTTGCTGGATACGTTCCACGCACAGATAGTCTCTGTGGATGGGAAAAGTATGGCAAAAAGAGGCTGCCAACCTCTTTAAAAAAACAATATTCAAGTAAAACATTTCCCTCATAACGATGTGAACCTCACAGACCTCTGATCGGTTGTTTCAGTTTTCCTGCTATCCGAAGTGCACGCTACATGATGACTTTGGCAAGTTCCTGGAGTCTCGGCAGTTCTGCGATGTCGAGTTTATACTGGGCCCGGATGAGGTAAAGATTCCGGCGCACGTGGCCATTGTGGCGGCTCGTTCCCAGTGGTTGCGCCACCGCATCCAGCAGGCTCACGAGGTTCGGGACAAACACCTCGAGACGGTAACTATCATCTTGTTGATACAACAAATTCAATCTTATAGCAGTAGGGTATATACATCAAAGAAGGAAATCCTGGAAAGTAGTTTTGCAGGTAGCCCAAGTATAGTTTACCATAAAAAAAAACAGGTCAGGAATTGAAACTAATGCGTCTAAGACAAAACTAGCCAGAATATTTCAGGAACTCCAAATGAACGGGTATCAAGTTACAAAGATTAAATACATAGCTGATTGCCATAATTACCAGTTACTTATAATTTCACCTTATAACATTCTCATTGATTAGTTTTGAGGGGATGTTTGTTGTCTTGCCTGATGACCGCCAGCAGGCCTAAGTGATTTGAAATAACCAAAGCAGGTCTTTATCATCTTAATTCAAGATTATCGTAAATTTCAACCGTCTGTCCTCAGAAAAAAAAACCATTTGAATATTAGCAAAACTAAAATGTGTGGTGATGCCTTCCAAGAACTAGGTTTGTTGACTGGCAGAGCCATACATCCTAGAAACTGTGATCTTCTACAAATTCAAAGGTGACCCAATTCAGGGCAGAGATGTACACAGCTACAACACAAGATCTAGAAATGTGTACAGAATTGTGCAGCACAGATTAGATAGTGTGGCATGTCTCCCCTCTCAAGTTGTTGTTGGCATTTTGAATAAAATCCCAGAAGGTATTAGATACGAAAACTGTGAACCAAAATTCAAATCAAAATTAAGACGCTTTTTAGTGTCGAACGTCTTCTACTCGGTGGAAGAGTTCATGGACCACACAGGGGAATACGTTGGCTTGAGGCTTGAAATCATCTTCTCCTAGGTGGACAAAATCATCTGGCTGCTTCTTTCTTTTTTTTGTCAGCTTAATGCAATTATTGTTTTGACGCATGCTATGCAATACATATATCGTCTTCCAGCAATACAGAAGTTGATTTATTTATTTTCAGTTGTTTGGCACAACAGAAGTTCCATTCAAAGATATTCCCCGTCTTGAAGTGAAATTAGTCGATGCTGTTCCTGAAGCCTTCGACATGGTTCTCAACTATATCTACACTGATCGAATCGATCCCACCAAAAAAAGTGAGTGATCACAATTCCTTTGTGTTAAAGTATATGAGGTACAAGTTAAGAGATAAACATTTTCCTCTTAAATAAAGGATTTATTAAACATATTATAATCCTCAGAATACAAAGTCTAAGAAAAATGTTTCAAGTTTCCTCCATCTTTTGAGTCATTTTTAGACAATAACCTTGCTAATCCCAACTAATCGGGACTATTCTAGAGATGTGCGAGTACTCGAAATTTTGAGTTCGAGCCGAGTTTGACACTGGGTTTTACTGAAACTCAAAAGTTTTGAGCGAGTTTAGTGTCAAAATTGCAACAACTCATAAATATTTTAAAATTGGTTTACTAGCATTTTAATTTGCTTTATAAACTGAAATGTACAGCATTAAACTTGAAGTGTTGCACTAATACGAGGAAGGAAGTTGTCCTAACTATTTTAGAGTCTCTAAATCGTCCACAGAGTAACAATAAGGTCAACAAGTGCAATGTATACATAACCCTATACATTGATAAGTGACTCCGTGATTCGTTATGACAATCGACAATGATGACTCGGCATCCCAGAAGAAATCCAGTTGTTCATCATAGAGTAACATTTTTGACAAAAATCGTGTTACTGTCTAATAAATTCATGTATTTATTGTAAAACTTACTGTTTTGTTTTGTACATAATGATAATTTTTCCAACTTATAAGATGCCACAAGTCCAATTAAGTAGTTAAGTGTTTTAAAACATTGAGTTAATACTTATAATTTTTTGCTTATTTTGTCATTATAATTGTAAATAAGCGATTTATCTTGCAACTTTATAATTCTTAAACATATGCTTAAACTGTCTCACATTGTAATGGCATAGATCATACAAGGAGTACCGTATTACTGAATGATTATTTTTCATGATCAATGATTCTGGTTAGAGCAGACGATTGAAATACTGTAGTAAGTGTTTATCAGAATTGAAAATAACACAATAATTGGTGTCTTACGTAGACTGTTAAAACCTTGTGAGAATTACTTGATCAATTTAAATGAATGGAAGTATGAAGATAAAACCAAAAACATGATTCAAAAAATATTAATAAAAGTAATAATTTGTTGCTAACTCTATGGTCAAATATACTGCTAAACCGGTTTGCGTCGTCCGCGGCCGAGCATCGTCTGTTAACTCAAATTGTTTGAACGCATTTGAGGTGGTAAGAGTTGTGATGTGGATTTTAGTGTTTTATTAGTAAATAAGTAAGTTGTGGCTTATAAATTTGTGTTACTATTTATACCAAAATGGAGGATTTACCAGGACCTTCAGATTGTGTTGTATGAACACTGTCTGTATAGTCCACTTTTAGGTTAACCTAACCTTGTAATTTTTTAAAGTAAAATAACAAAAAACATGTCTGTAATGAAATCTAATAGGTAAACCTATGGTATTTTTTGTTCCATAATAATTGAAATTGAGTCTGAGTCAATCCATTACCTTTAGGCTCAACTGCCCTTTGGCATTGAGCTGTTTTTAAAGACAATTGATTAGTTTTGGCCTTGTTTAAGTTTTATTAATGATTTTTTTTAAATAACTCGTAATATTTTAATACTGTATTTAAGAAATGGCTTGAATTTCATCAATTCATTTTCCAGGCAGTTTCAAACATATCTTCATGTCGTTGTTAACTGATTGTTCTTGTTAGGACTGTTATTGTTAAAAGTAATGCTAATATGTTAGTAAACACATTTTGGGTGGTAAGTAAGTAGGCTAATGTTTTTACCATGTAATAGACCTTTTAAATATTAAAATAAAGTTTACTTGCAGGCCTAAATTTTATTTTATTTTCTCCATTCGGACAAAGATGTAGCCTAGTCCTAAACATAATATTATACAAAACATAGGATAAATTAAAAGGAGGAAATAAAATAAAAAACTGAGATTATTTTTGAATGAAATTGATAATTAATACCATATAGGCTATAACAACCTTAATACCAAAAGATAAATACCCCCTTCGCAGCAAACCTGCATACTAAGCTAATTTACAATGCATAATATATGTCTTAATACCACATAAAGCCGCATACCAAGTTGCATAAAAATATATTCATAAATAAGCGATATATACAATTTTAATTATTCTCCATAAGAATAACATGGGGAAGGAGTACGCAGGTTTGCTGCTATGGGAATAATCCTGAAAAATTGCTTTTTTCATGGAAATAACAATAGACCACAACCATATGAAGCTGTAAACCAAGTTTCGTTAGTATACGTTCATAAATAAGCAAGATATAAATTTTGTCTTATTCTCCATAAGAATAACATTGGACAAGAATAACATTGGACAACGTACTGTGTTTAGCACTTTCAATATCTCTGTAACCAATTGACGTAGAGAAATAATCAAAACACCAAATTGTGTGTTTTTTAAAATCTGAATCCATGGTGAAAACTAAAATTTGATTTAAATAAATACTACATGTAAAAACTTAAAAAAAATGTTGGGGTACAAAACCCCCCCAAAATACTACTTCAGATTGGGCGATCTGTCTGGTTTTTAATCTTAAGTCATAAATGCTGCTTTACACGTTTACAAAATTTCATCAAAATCGGACCTTTTTTAAGAGAGTTATCGCACCCACGGACACGTATATATACATATATATATATATATATATATATATATATATATATATATATATATATATACAGTTTCGAACAAATGGTATTTTTGTGGTCTGGGGACCTCAAAACGAAAAGTTATCATGGTCCCGGGCCTAGGTCTTACCATGCCGACTACGGTAATAGCTTCTTCCCTATAGAGGAAATTCGCTAAAAGTATTTAAGTTAATTTTCATGGCTAAATTTTATGCAATAACTTTGGTATGATTTATTTTCAGATAATTGTACTTAACTTTTTCCAATGAAGCAGAAATCCATTTATTTTCCTTACTATTGTTATTTTCATGTTATATTGATGCAACAGTTCATAAATTATGTTGATAAACATATAATAATAAAGTAGGCCTATAGCAATAATTATGCAACAAATTACAAGTCCCAGATAGGTTATATAATATTGAAAGTGTTCTCTTAAAAACTCAATTAGGCCTATGTATAACTTTCATATAATATTATATATATATATATATATATATTACTGTACTTTCATTAGCCTATATTATGAGTAAATCACCCCATATAGAATATCACCATAACCTTATTCAAAATATATATTAATATATACAAGGAAGTAGTAAACTACTTCAAACAAAAATTAATATATTAATGTAAACTACTTCAAACAAAAATTTTAATTAAATCTGATCCCAAATATATTTTACCAAGCCATAATTTTATATAGTAATCCTATTTTAATGAAAGTGAAAGTGTCAAGTGTGCTAGTGTGACGTCGCCTACTTCGTGAGTACTATTTCTCAATAAATAGACACTTTTACGATAAACATACTTTTATTCAACACATTAATTTAATTCACAAAAATAACAAGGTTAAAAATAAGTTGAGTTATTAAAAGACAACGATTAAAATTTGGAAAATGCCAATTAATAAATGAACCGGGAGAGACAGATACGACGCATCCTAATTACAGCGTAACTTCTCAGGGACTGGGGCAAGGCCTCCGTCTTCCCTTCTGATGCTGAACCCAGCCGACCAATCAGACGCAGTTCAGCGTGTGACGTTACGGAATACTTCATTGACTAGTGCTGCGGCTAAACGATTCAAGCTGTCATTATTCAAACTAAGATCCACTGAGAACGCGCTCTTAAGCCGGCGTCGAGCATTAAATTGCTGACGATATGCATTCTTTGCTGATACCAACGTCTGGCCAGGCCTCTGAGAGCGTCTAAGTTGAGATTAACTTGGAATAAATATTCTAGCGTCTGGTGGTTGATTTTATATTTTGTACCAGCCAACTCTTCAAAATGAAATAATTAAAATAATGTTAAAAGCACCATTCCTCCTTCCAATTATAGATTTTAGTGACGGTAGAAATTTAATTATTAGGAACGATAAACTGTAATTATTTAATTACAGTGTTGTAATAATGGCTTTTATCAGTCTAGGGATTTTGGGCCGTCACACTCCCCTCACCCTTAGACCATGCTGTCCCCAGCATGAGGTAACAGCAAATTACTTACTCTGGACAGCTAACCTCAACTCTCTCCGCAATTTCACAAACTTTTTTTTACAAAAAGAAAAAACTCAAATTGTCGCCAGTCTGCATTTGGCTCTCCTCTCCCTTTACAAAGGCTCAAAAGAATGTTTTCAAATGTCAAAACTAATCGAATAAGGCAAACGTATTCCGAAAAACATCAATAGCTCATAACAGAAACCAACGCAAGTTATCTCAACTAAAATGAATTATAAAACCAAAAGTTACCTAAAGTTAACACAAAGGAAACACACATTTTCATCTAAACAAACCGTTTAGCAAAGCAAAAAAAAAAAAAAAAATCTTGAAAGAAAATCTATTACTACCTCAGGCTACAGTGCCTAAACTTGCCTAACTCACCCCCGCTCGTTTTAAAATACTTAAATAGCACACAAATGCACTCTAAACAATAGGACGACAGATTGCTGAACCTTTCCACCACCTACGAGGTAGGGTCACCACAGAGGCCATGGATTTCTTAACGATTTTAGTATAGTGTTATTTGACTGTTCACTGGGCAAAGAAAGAAAAAGAAAATCTTCTCAACGCAGGAGAAGAGGAGAACTGAAAAACCTGCTAGAGTACCGGGATACCCCCCTGCACAAATTCCTGTGGAGCCTCTGAGGATGTCGCCAGGCGACATTTAACTTGGCATCAACGACTACAGAAGAAGAAGACCGTGCAGCGGGCACTGCTGCGACTACGGGGGAAGGGGCTGGGGCCTAATCCAGGTGTTCCCCTTCCTGAGTCTGGGGGGCTGGTGTCAAAATCCAGTCGTTCCCCCCCTTCCACTCGCTCCACCACCGCAAGGGCAAGGGTGATGGCCTTCTCCAAACCATGCGAGTTGCCACCCCTGCATCCTATACCCCATTAGCGTGTCAATGAGCTGGAGTTCAGCCCTGATACCCCTTTTAGAAAAGAAAAGAGAATCCCCTTGAACATAATTTACATGGTAGTGCGCACTGCCACTAATCTCGGTGGCGGTTCAGCAAACTTATACAGACCAGTAGACCCGCCAGCGAATTTATGAGATTGAGTTTTGAATGGTTTCAAGTTGTAGTTCACTATACACCAAACACTGCGATTGAAGCCGAATAAGTACAAAACAATTCTTTCCGGTGTTGAGATATTAGTTTTGAACACTACTCGCTTGCTCTGGCGAGGCTGCACAAGCTTTCACTTGGGGCCGGTCTTACACGCTGTCACCCCTACGGTATGACTGGTCTACCTGTCCCTCGATCGTTAAACAAGCGCTTTGATACACCCTACAACAAGATGACCTACTCTTTCAATACTTCATATTGCGAAAACACTTAACACTACTTAATCGTACAGTTACAACTGGCATATTCAATGAAATCTCCGACTACCTAATACCACTATAGAGCACTATTCCCACAATGAGGCTCATCCTACAAAAATGAAAAACACAGCATAAGGCAAAACGTATAGTGATTCTACGTTGGGACTGAGGCGCGGCTTACTACCTAAGGTATGCATCAGTATATTTGCACATATATGTATAGTAACAAAAATAAAAAAATGCTCCGAAGTTAGTAATTAAACGTCAATAGATTTTGGGGGTGGATAGCCCGCCCACCACTAGAGGCTCCGACGCCATAAGAGACCCGTGCCCTAGCAATGCTTGGGAGCCGTTATACTGTAAACGCGGTGGCCACCTGGTCGCATCAATATCCACAAACTGTCCTGAGACTTGCTCAACAGGCACGGGGGATTTCTTTTTCATTGTTACACAATTTCATTACTTCACCTCTGCGGGTGGTTGTCGCTTGGACACAACATCTTAAACTACTCACAACCTTTAACGAAAGCTAATGCTACGGCTACCACTTGGTTATTAATGGAGTGTGCGTTAAAATCGCCTCGCCTACCCCTGGTTGCGAGATAGGCCCACCGTACAAAAAAACAAATAAATAAAAAAAACAGGATTGGCACCTCAGCCCAACTACTCTGACACAAGTTCACATTTAGTAGGCCTGGTAGCTGGTAGGCCTGGGGCTGGTCAGCTGTCTTGCTGACGGGGTCCGGAAAATCCCTTAGCAAGGCATTTTCTGCAGTACTCTTGACTGACTATACACTAACTATACATAAATTTCGCTGTTACTCTAAATTTTGAAAACTCATTCAGGCTGGCTCCCAGGTGTCTACAGTCCAGTTAGGGAGTAAAAGGGAAGGGGGATTAGGGGTAGGGAGTGTGCACATTACCTTCCTGTGGACAACAGTTGGGCCAGTGAATTCTTTACCCTTCTTAGGATATACTACTGATGTTAGTTGGATTGTGTCGAAGACAATTTTTTTTAAAATTGTCATTACCAGCCTACATTCAATACACAAATCATTGGAAACACACTACAACACATACCGGTACACAAAAATCATTAATACTAACATAATAACACAAAAATCGGAGGGGAATCCCTAATCCTTTCACTATCAAGTACTCGCTCCTCTACAGCGTAGGACGCAACTTCTTGATCGCGGTCGAAAGTCTATGTTTCTTAAGTATACTTCACTTAAAGTGTCCCGGACCCGTAATTCACTCTTCATCACATTTTACCGTACGGTCAGCTTAACATTAGCTGTGCTCGTGGAATTGTCATGTCCTGCTCCCAGCGTACTTTCTGCTACTGGCTCAGCATGTGGTACCATCTCTCCATGACTCTGGAGTGGCGACTCTATCTGCTCAGCCTGCGGGCGCTGTACGTGGCCTCCCAGGGCGGCACGGAGCAGGTCAGCAACTCGAATTCTCCACCTTAACATAAGAATGACAACGATTATTGTCACGACCAGAGACGTACCTCCAAATGCTGTATACCTAATCAGTGTGCGCCGATGATAGTGGGACCTAAGCAGGTGGATCGAGCCCTCCTTGACACTTAGGGTACCCAGCTGATCATCTAGTCCCTGCAGGACCTTCAGGGTTTCGTTCAAATATTGCGCCAACAAGCTCTGCTCATCGCGACTGTATATTCCATCTACCTCAGGGAAAACTATCTTTCCAAAGTCGCCGGAGTACAAGGAGCTGCCGATAAATCAGGCAGGCACCCTCTATCCGTCAGCGATCAAGTCACATCCTACCCGATTAGGAATCTTGCCCACTCCTTTCAAAGTGATTGTACTAACGTTCAGGCCAGTTTCACGCCCGTTCAGGCCAGATTCACGCCCGAAGCAGTTCAGCACTACTTTAGTTTCTTCGGAAGTGGTGTAGAGCCAGCGAGCTGGGGTTCTGACTAGAACTGGGGATTTTAGACCTGATATTAATTTTCGAGTGCACAAAGTTATTTCTTGCTGTTACAAGAACTCAACTGCGCAGTTCGGCTGTTTGTGCACGTTCCACAACACGTTGGACAACGGGCACACTGCTAGTTGGCCAAATTTACATTCCCTAATGTAATGCTCGGGTGAATAGACTGAATAAGATTGTCTGTCTTGGCTAACCATCAATTTCTGGTCCTCTACTTCCCATTTTACCCATATTTTAAGTGAGATGTCAAAAACAGGGTAAGCTTTTACATTGTAATTTTCATATATTTGATTGTCACTTTTCAGGGATAGCTTGATCAGCACCCTCAACTGAGTTGCCGTGGCATACGATTTAACTATTGCAAATTTATAAAAGCTATGAAGGTTTTCTAATTTTACATCAAGAAACAACTTTGCGGGAGGGGTACTACACTTTCCACAGATTTCAAGATACTGGTGGGGAGTAAAAGGTTACTAGTCATTCTAGTCTTATAGCGGCAAGATCTTCTACTGCCTGGTGGAGCCTGTTCATTCTTTGCACGGCCAAATTAATTGCATCCTTAACCTCTGAAAGAGCTGAGTTTAATTTCAAGTATTGAAAAAGGGTTTTAAGCTGATTAGCATAAATTAATTCTCTTACGTAGTTTCAGGCCATATTTTCATGCATTACATCGTGGTATTATTTTAGGGTGAAAATGATTTTATTTATTGTCTTTGAATGATTTGTAATTTCAGACTGCATATTCCCTAAAACAGTTAACTGATCTTTGGTATCATGGAAGATCTCCTTCATCATTTTAATTCTCCTCCTCCACTTCGGTCAGGTTGTACTGGAGCCCCAAGGTCCAGTAGCTGTCCGTGAGCAGCACGTCCCCCTCCTTCTCGAAGATGACGCCCTGGGGGGGTGGAAGCTTAGGGCCCAGGATCAACAAAATGCCTAAAGGGCCTTTAACAGAGAAATTCATGCATCATTTAATATAGCAAAATTGAATACCTCACCATCCCCAGGCTACATAGCGACTAACTGCTACCCACTCTCTACTACGAAGCTTTTCAAAAATCGGACAAAGTCCCCAAACCTCGCTGGTTCTCGTCTATTTCGTTTCGGCCGTTCGTCAGCTGAGGGTCCGGCTTCCACCACTGGGGTGTTTGGAGCACCTGTCCGCTTATCCTCTGCAATTTCCTCTGGGCCCTTCAGACCACTTTTCACCACTTCCGTGTCACAGGGGCGCTGTTCGCCCTGTTTCTTTGGCGGCTCGGCCGGAAGTCGTGGACGTTCCCTACACGGTTTGATCCGATTCACGTGCACTATGACTTCTCGTTTCCGGATTTTTAATACTACATTTTGGGGCGAGATTACTTTCACAATTTGGTAAGGTCCTTTCCACAACTTCGACAGTTTCTTTACGCGATGACGCGATTTTTTTTATACTCGGTACGTGCAACAGGACAAATTCTGTGGCCTTGGCCTTCTCATTATATCGACGTTTGTTTTGGCCTCGGGCAGTGGCCTTCGGCCTTGCAAATTACCTCATAAGCTTCCGTAGCTTCTTCCGGAGGGCTTCAATGTGATTGTCAAAAATGTCCGTATCCTCCGTGATGGCCAGGTCCGCTTCCATAGGGACCTCCATCTTCCGTCCGAAGACCAGCTCATACGGGGAACAGACAGTACTCTTGTGAGCCTTTGAGTTGTAAGCCATCGTAACATAGGGTAGGTATTCATCCCAATTGGTTTGATTCCGGTTAACGAAATGGCTCAGCATTCTTACTACAGTGGCATGGACCCGTTCCAACCTGCCATTGCTCTGAGGGTGAAACCCGGTGGTTTTGATTTTCCTAACGTGCAGGAATTTGCACAAGTGCTTAATTAAGTCAGATGTAAAGTTGGCTCCTTGATCGGTTACCAACGACTTAGGCACGCCAAACTTGGTTATCACTCTCGAGCAACGCTCTTGGCGGTCTGGTCCGGCAAGGGAATGAATTCACAGTATCGCAAAAAATGGTCCATGACGCTCAAGATGTAGACGTTATGGGACTCGCTAAGGGTTAGAGGCCCTACTATATCAGCTGTGATTACTTCAAAGGGCTCTCGGGGCTCATTAAAGATTTCCCCTAGAGGCGCTTTAACTCTTCCGTGATTGGTTCGCTGACTAAAACTGTGACACGTCCTAACATAGTCCATAACATCCTTTTCCATGCCTTTCTACTAGAATATCTGCTTTACCCGATCTAGCGTCTTTGATACCCCGGCAAGTCCGGTGGTTGGCAAATCGTGATTCAACCTAATTATTTCTGGCGCGAGGGAAGCCGGTATTGCAATTTTCTTTTTACCTGAACATAGACGGTACAAGATCTTTTCAGGGTTCATTCGGAAGCTCTTGGCCTGTTTCAGGCCTTGCAAAATGGGGTCTTCGCGTTGGCGTGACCTGAACATATCAAGGTTGAGGATAGAGAGTACGTCCTTTTGACTGCTTGCACCGCTCTACTAAGCCCATCTGTGTTGGTGAGTTTCTTTCCGGCTTTGTGTTCTACCGTGAAATCAAACTCGGCTAACCGCAGTGACTATCTTATCAGCCTGCTGCTAGGATCTTGAAGCGAAAGCATCCATTTTAGGGCGACCCAACAAGTAGCACCTAAAGTACTTAGTGCTCCAGACCAAACTAAGCTATTCACGCTCAGTTGTCGAGTAGTTTTTCTTGGCTGGAAAAAGGGTTCTGGAACAGTATGCTACAGGGTGCTCTTGACCATCTATCTCTTGTGAGAGGACGACACCAAGGGCAAGAGTACTTGTGTCAGTGGACAGGATAAATGGCTTACTGAAGTCAGGATATACCAACACGGGTGCTGAGATTAATTTCTGCTTCAGTTGGTCAAAAGCTTCCTGACACTCCGGCGTCCACCCAAACTCATGTCCCTGTTTCGTCGCCTCGAAAAGCGGCTGACCGATCGTGGCGTAACCATCCATAAAGCGTCGATAGTAGCCAGATAGTCCCAGGAACAATCTGACGTCGGTCACGGTTTGTGGTACCGGAAAATCTTGCACTGCCTTGATCTTTCCAGGGTCAGTTTCTACCCCCTTTTTGATGATCACGTGGCCGAGATAATTTACTTCGTCGACCACAAAGTTACACTTACTATCAATCAATCAATCAATCAATCAAATCTTCTTTATTCAATAAGTAACACATTACATGTTTTGAATATGGTCACAAATTATGATTATAAAATAAACTTATAAATTAAATTAAATCAAACAATGACAACAAGTTCTTACAGTGTCCAAAATAGTAAATTTTCAATTTGCAAATCTTAAGTCTGAACAATTTCCAACTAAGAAAAAAATAACATTTAAATTGCAACTTAAACATATTGCAAATTATTAAATTAATAAGGAAATAAACTTCTAGTACAAAGGTCAATTCTCAGACATATCTGTAACAGTCACTTGTTGGGATGCTTATGAAAAGGTTACAGCAGGATGGAATTCAAAAGATCAGCGTTTGGTATTTATAAATTCTTGAATTGAATAGGAGGGGTTATTTATTAATAAATCTTTTAGTAGCCGTTTAAAGCTATTTAAATTGCTTTCTAGCCTTAAGGGTACTGGTAGATGCAGAAGTACTAAGCTGCACTGTTAAATTTACGCCCTTTAGCTTAGTGAATACCTCCCGGATGGCTTACAGGTGAGAAGGCAAGTCTTTGGAAAACATTACGTCATCCAGATAAACAAGGCACTTCTCTCCTGAGGCGATAGAGCCCTTGGAATTATTCCTTAGGCAAGAATCCCTCGCAAGTACTAAGTCAGCGTGTTGCTGCCCTACAGGTCATGGATTGTCTACCAAATACTCCTGCCCGAATTTGCTACAATTTAGGATGCCAGCTTTGATGTTTTTTTTTTATATTATTTAATAAATTATTATGGTATTGTAAATTGCTTAACCAAGCTTATAATTACAATGATTTCCTTTGGCTCCCGCCCTAGCATTCACAAAGTAAATGCACAATGGTATTGCACAATCACACTCTTAATAGTCTTATTTCAATTAAATAATTAAATCCAGTTACTAATTTTTACAATATTTCAATTAATTTAAATTAAGGAAGTAATTCTGCCATCCCCCCGATTCCCCCCAAAAGCTAACTAACCACTTACTTCATACTGTATGGTCGGCGCCTGAATAGGAATACTTGCCACCGGCTAATCACTCCTTCCACTGCCACAGTCCGCTTGCGTCTCCGATTCTCCAAGGCGGTCAGCAGATGAGTCTGACTGCCCATGCTTGGGGGGAACAATGATATTGTGTCTTACCTTTACTGGTGGCTTCTACGGTGTTCTGGAGAATTCCATGCGGGCCGTAACCTTACGAGGCCGCAGTCCCTTTAAGCCCATCAGGACTGAATCCATCAGTCGCTGAAACGTGGCGGGAGCAGTGCTTAGGCCAAAAGGCATGCGCTGGTATTTAGTGCCCACCAGTCACGTTAAAAGCGGTTTTCGACCGACTTCCTTCGTCCACTTGGACCTGATGATATCCCAATCGAAGGTCCAGGGTTGTGAACATTTGGCAGCTTCCCAGTAAATCTAGGGTTTCCGTGATATTGGGAAGGGGGTACACGTCAGGGGTGGTTACGGCATTCAACCATCTGTAGTCTACACAAAACCTTAATTTAGGGGTGCCATCAGGGGATTGTTTTAGGCATCAGCACCACGAGAGATGCCCACTCGCTCTAACTTGGAACGATGATACCCTTGTCCAGCTGATCTTTGATCAGACCGTCAAGTACCGCCTTCTAGTAGTACGGCACGCGCTAAGCTTTTTTGTAGATGGGTACTGCGTCCCCAGTACGTATGACGTGCTTGACTGCTGAAGTGCAGCCTAGGGGTTGATCTTCGCTATGAGCAAGCACACTTCCGAATTCCATGAGAGTGGCTTTCACAAGGTCTCGCTCTTGGCTTGAAAGGTGCTGGAGATTCTTGTCCAGGCACGCCTCAAAATCAGCTTTGTCGGAACGGCCTACCATCCCCACCCTCACTTGTGGTTTTCGATAATTTTGAAGTACTATTTTACGGATGATAGAGGCCAATTTTAATTTTCCCTGTTCGTTAAGATGCATCCCGTGGTATTGTGTACAATTTCCGGTTTAACTCTCCCTTTAGATCTATAAATTCAATTTTTTCCTTTCTCTGCTTGGTTACATTTTAAATAATGGTTTTGAGCATGCCATTCGCGTCACTCAGTTCGGACTTAAGGTTCTGATCATACCGATCAAAAATCGATAAAACTGTTATCCTAGCCTTCCATTCCTGCGGTAGGGCGACAAAAGTCTGCTGCAAGGTTAATGGGTAAGGCGCGGATGTATCAACGTCGTTGGTCCCTCCTATAATGATCACGGAATCATTCTCGTTCAAGCTGTCGATAAAACTTCCCAGTTTCGATGTTACTTGTTTTAACTTCCCGTTAGGCATGAAAAAGACTTCTACTTTGATGTTTCCAGGAAATCTTTCCGATAGTATTTCCTGTAAACCACGACCGTGGCTATCAGCCAAAATCAGGAACTTCTGACGCTCTGGACCTACCTCCTCAAGCGAGGCGAGGTCGCTGGCAAGCATCCCTAGCTTCAGGTTCTTAGGCAATGTTAACTCTTCAGCACTCATGTTTACGGTCTTAACCCAACGATTTTTTTTTCTACCCTTGTCAGTGCCCGAGCAAGATAAACGCCGTGCATGATAAAACCGCTTGGTTCGATTACCACTTCGGTGCCCTTTAATTCGTCCGATCTGTTGATCAAGCGACTAGTTTTGACTTAAATGATCTTTTCACGGCGGGGCGGAATTTTGACATCGTTACAGCAGTATACATAACGTTGCGACGTAGCCTGTATGTACGTACTGGCGACGTAGTTGTACGGAGCTGGTAGAAGGGCGGTTTGAGTCCGGCACGGTTTCCCTTTTGCTGATACGGTTCAACCAAATTTATTTTCCGAATATCTCCCCATTCCCCTGTCCAAAAATGTCACAGCCCAACACTCCTATAGGCCTTAGGAAGATTTCCCACTACAAATTCCCTGGTACTTCAATCCCTGGTTTTAGGTTCAAAGAGACCTGCTGTCGACCGTATGTTTTGAATGTTTTCCCGGAGATGCCTTTCAATACCACATCCATTTACGAGGGGAGAGGAGGAGGCTCCCCGCTTTAATAGGGATTCCTGTATCAATCAAGACTTAGCCTTCAGCGTTTTCAATCTGGCCTATCGCCACTAATTCGTCAACGAGTTCCCGGACTACTGGTACCGTTTGTATCTCTAGCTACGCAGTGATGTTCCCTTTTGCATTGTTGGTCCTGATCGTCGCCTGTCTAGGTCGCTGTAGAGCAGCTCCCTCTACTGTCGGGGTGTCGTGGGGGCGGCCCCACTTACCCCAGCTTCATTTCCCGAACAAGGGCCACTTGGGTTGAGCCTAACCCGACATTCGCGCTGTGGCCACATACAGTGGCCTACTTTATTGCATCGCCAGCATATTATCCGGCCAGAGGGTGCGTCTCTCTTATTCCTACAATCTCGGGACAGATGTCCTTTCGCGTGGTAATTGAAGCACGTGATATCGGAAGCGTCGGCTGTTTGGAATACTCTCCGTTCCGGTGCAGCTCGGGCGTTGCCCTGATTTGTTGCGTGACGCGGAGCAGTGTACGCTAAGTCAGGTTCGAGTACTGCCACATTGGCTGCGGCACCGCGCGTAGCAGCTGACCGAAGGGTCCCGCTTCCGCCTTTCTGCCCATTGCTCGTAGTTGTTCAATGGATTGTATGTCGATAGCTAACCGGTCTTGCAACTGAGGGTGGATGTTGTGAAGTATTTGTTTCAACTTTACTTCCTCCCACACATTCAAGGACAGACGACCGTACAGCCCCTCCATGGAGGCGATAAACAGGTCGATGAGTTCTGTTTCGGCTTGAACACGGTTGAAAATTTCTTGCTGCAGGTATATGTCGTGTTCAGGATGTTGGAAGACCAGTTCCATATCCTTGCACAGCTGTTCCCAGTTACTGAGGAAGCCTATCGTGGATCGATGCCACATTAGGGCAGGCACAGTGAACAAATCCACTGCTGAATCGTAGAGTTCTGCGGTAGTGACTCCTTGAGCTTTACTTAGCTCTTCTACTCTCTGCAGAAACGCTCCTACACTCTGCGATTGACCGTCGAACTGAAGTCCCCATTTGTTGATCGGTACCCTTCTATTGCGTGATGGTAAGGCTTGCGATGAATACGACGGAGACACGACGGCTATGTTCATGTGCGGTGTGCGCGGAACAGGTTGGGATACATTTGTCGCCCCTATATTAGCTTTTCTCGTTACCGTTGTAGGGGGGTCACTAGGCAGCAGCGCCTGCGTTACTGCTGATTCGTTCGGTGGCCGATTAGCTTCGGGAGTTACCAGGTTACTTCTTGCTGCAGCTACTGCTAGATCTTTTTTAGTTTTGGCCGCGTCGCACAATGCTTTAGCCCTATTTAGTAACGCATTGTGACGTCGCGCGACCGTGTCATCACCTGTAGCCCCTACTGGGATACGTTGCGCCCGCAGATAGTTGTGCCAGAATCGCGTTTGAAGGCGTTGGCCTTCAGTATCCGTGTAGTCCCCATCATAATCGTTCGCCGAGGTAGTGAACATGCATTTGTCCTCACAGACTTGCAGTTCCTCTTCGGCGTCCAAGGAAGCTAACACAGTCTGATCGATCGGTGTATTTGATTTGAAACATTTGGTCAATGGCTTTCTTAAGTCGTCAGGATTACCGGTGGTCGACTGTCCACGAATTTTTAATTCGTATTGATTCTCCTCCTTGTTTTAGAAGTAGCGCTCATGTAGTAGGCCAAAACGAGATTCCAAAGAGAAAACGAACAATGCATCCACTAAATCAACGACTCAGTCGCAAATTATTTTATTTTTTATTTTTTATTATTATTTCCTTAATTTCGTCAAAATAGTTTATAAAGTATTTACGAATTTGTCAATCGCTGATGTAAAATTCACAAAATCTCACTTAAAATGTTCAATACTTTAGTGAGGTCAATTACCTGAGACTCACTCGCCCAAGTCCACACATTGTTTACTTTCGAAGGAAATTTCAAAGATAATTTAAAGTCCTGACTTAAAAGTTCAATAAGGTACTTAAATACCGGGATGCAATTACTCCAAGTCCCAGCATGGTGAATTATCCAATTAAAATCACCTATTTAATTTCCAAAAGATCACAAGTCGTTTGTAGTATTCAGTGTAATTTTGAAAATCCTGCTAAGTCCGTTGCTCAAAATACACAATAAATTTAAAAAATGATTTTTGAACTCCCATATTCCCACTACTATGATGGTCCACGTAGATTATTTCTGAAGTCCCAGTTTATTTATTTTAATGTCACAGAACCCCCTTTTTACCCCTACTAATGTTTTGTTTCGTCGACAAATTTCAAAGTTCTAATTTACTTAATTTTTATGGTGGATCAAATGCACTGGTATCCTTTGACCTGACAAAGGAAATTGGCCGGAAAATCGACACAGTTTATAAGTGTCAAAACATTAATTTTTGTTAGTTTGTAATAATAATTTTTTTTCAATCACTTGATTCTAAATTATTGGCCTATTTCCAATGACGCCCAGATTTGTTCCAACGCATTTATAGATTCACCACTTAAAGCTACAACCCAGAATTAATCACACATGCAAATAGAGTTAGGTTAATTTAGAAAGCTTTTATTCTAAGGTTATTGTAATTAATAAATACTACAGCACTCGTTCTTTACCAATGACAATGTTACACAATTAGATAAGAATACAACTTGCTTTAGGAATGACTATTCCATCTCCTAACAGCAACCAGTATAGGACTTTGTTTAGATTAATCTACTCAAACGTCAAATATCTGTTACAAACAAACAAACATTACGGCGTCACTCTGGCGACAATCAACAGCGCCACCTTCTTGATTACGGCAACTCGACTCTATATGCCACAGCCTTATTGTGACGTCACAGCCCAGTTACAATAATTGTTGCCTAAGTCCCAGTTCAGACAATTCGGATTAATTACAATATAGTATTTCTTCAATTTAATTCCCATATAATTGTATAATTTTACTTTATTCGTTCTCTCCCTGTTCCACGTTGAGTTGCAATTAAACTCACGTATTTGTACTTCAATTAAGCAGAAGTAGCAAATTAAAGATGGCGGATTAGTCCAAACACCAAACACAAAAGAGACGCTTTGCCAAGATTGCAAATGGCGGCTCTGAGCTCTCTGCAAAAATTAATATTCTGAAAATAATTCTTTTTAGAAAATATAAATTACTTTACTGTGATTTAAACAAGTTTATTGGATTGAAAACTATGAGAAACATATGCTTATTATTTTTGAAACTGAATCAAAGTCCTAGTTTTATTCTATGCGTTGAATAAATTCCACTTACCTGAAAAGTACATTTCGGCTCTCAGCTAATTCACTGCTTGGCTTGAGTGGTTGACCTTGGCACGTGGGAGACTAAAAACGTGGGAAATTTAAACTTTAAAACTATATTTGATACTTTTTAAAGCAAACCGCACACCTGGACACCACTTGTGATGCCGCCTACCTCGTGAGTACTATTGCTCAATAAATAGACTACACTTTTACGATAAACATACTTTTATTCAACACACTAATTTAATTCACAAAAATAAGGTTAAAAATAAGTTATTAAAAGACAACAATTAAAATTTGGAAAACGCCAATTAATAAATGAACAGGGAGAGACAGACACGACGCGTCCTAATTACAGCGTAACTTCTCAGGGACTGGGGCAAGGCCTCCGTCTTCCCTTCCGATGCTGAACCCAGCCGACCAATCAGACGCAGTTTAGCGTGTAACGTCACGGAATTCTTCAGTGACTAGTGCTGCGGCCAAATGGTTCAAGCTGTCATTATTCAAACTAAGAGGCACTCAGAACGTGCTCTTAAGCCGGTGTCCAGCGTTTAATTGCTGATGACGTGCATTCTTTGCTGATACTGACGTCTGGCCAGGCTTCTGAGAGCGTCCAAGTTGAGATTAACTTGTAATAAATATCCTAGCATCTGGTAGTTGATTTTATATTTTGTACCAGCCAACTCTTCAGAATGAAGTAATAAATGAAATAATTAAAATAATGTTAAGAGCACCGGTCCTCCTTCCAATTATAGATTTTAGTGACGGTAGAAATTAATTATCAGGAACGGTAAACTGTAATTATTTAATTACAGTGTTGTAATAATGGCTTTTATCAGTCTAGGGATTTTGGGCTGTCAGTATTGTAATAATGGCTTTTATCAGTCTAGGGATTTTGGGCTGTCACGCTAGAAGGCAGAAGAACCAAGAACATCTGTGATGGTATTGTTGTATGGGTGAAGCCTAAAATTCTCTCTCTTCTCAAAATGACTGGCCTAAGTGTTAGATGCTAAATGCTGAGTGCTATCTCAAATCAAGTAAATTCCCATATAAATCAGTATATTGAACATCAAAAGTTCAATAGTTTTATCCTAGCAGAAGAGTTGAAACCTTTAATACGATTCCTTTTATAAATAGGCCAAGAAGAAATCGTTTCAGCGAAAAATTAAGTTGCTGCTTTGTAAACCAACTCCAATCCTCCATTAATCCTAAAGACTATTCAAAATTCAGAATGAGGGTGGATTGAGTAGCTCTAATTACTGATTCAGTTTAAAGTATTTGTTTAAAGACAATCTTATAATCAAAATTTTGAAGAAAGAACTCATTTATTAATTATTAGACTAACAGTGAAACAACAATAGGACTTCCAAAACGTTTAAAGCCATGGCTACATGTGTGTTTGGGGACGCTTATCTAAACTAACATTTCCGAGCGTCCTACTATATTATCAATATTTAATAAAACTAATAAGATCAGAATACCAAATTTAATGACAAACAGCCGAGTTTAATATTAGTAAAGGCCTAGGGAGAGAGAGTCACCACCACGAATCCTTTTAAGACCCTGAGAGAGAGACATTGTTTTACTGCTGATGCTGAGCCGAGGACATTTTATGCACTTGTAAATAATAATAGCCTAGAATTTCAAGTCTAATATATTATCCCTACCTGTTTGTAATCCAATATTGTTAGCCCCCTGAGATTTCAATATGCGGTAAATGTAATTTTGTGAATAAATAGGTATGTTTTGTCAATTGTACCAGCGTATTATTTATTAGTAGCAGAAGCCGCCATTTTCTTTGTGTTGATCCAAGATCTAGGAGGCATTTGTCACCAAAGAATAACAAATCAAACAGTTTAGAAGTACGTAGAGGGTAAAAGCTTAAACAAAAAGACATTAGAAGTGAAATAATACATTCAGATAGAAATAGGTATCTATGTATTTAATTATGCACAAAGGTAAACAATAAATAATCAAAATAATAAATAAACAAAATAAGGGGTAGTTTTTCATTGACTAGAAATAGTATATTTCGTCACTAGGATCAAAAGTGGATCTTTTTAATACGAGCTCCAGTTTAACTGCCGAGGCTGGGAAATGAGCGAGTATTAAAAAGACACTTTTGATCCGAGTGACGAACTAGATTTTTCGTCATACTGCCAAAAACTTAAGGTTTAAATAAAAACAAAAGTAAAGTTTACGTACTTTGTCTTCATAACCTCAAATGTTTCTTTCAGCTTGTCTCTTGAAACAATCAGCTGTTGCACATGCATAATTTCGGTTCATTCATATCTATCGGTTGTTGAGTCGATCACTTCAAACCAATCATTGTGGTTCGAATCAATCGGTTGTTCTTCAAATAACAATACAACAATGAATGTTTCGATTATTTATAATCGAATGAATTTTAATCGATTTATGACGACCTCGAATCAAAAGTATCATCAACAATGATCTTTTTAGTACTAGTACGATAATGATCATCAAAACATATGTTATTATCCAAAGACTAAAAAGAAGAACTTTTGAATCTCAACGCATCTGTCAAAAACAGATGTTTTTGAAGCAGTATGACGAAAAGTATATTTTAATAACAACATTTATAAATGGAACCCTATACGCTGTTTTGATCCAATCCATCTCGACCTATTTTTTTTTATTATTATTTATATACTCGACTCGAACTCAAGGTTCGAATCTTTTGCCATTTACTCGACTCAACTTAAAAAAACCTGTACTTGCACCTCTCTAGACTATTCCCTGATCAGATTAACGGGGAATCAAAAGTTTAACTGTAAAAATCCATTTAAATTCACATTGGAAGTTCTTGTATAGTATAAACTTTTAATAGTTTTGTAATTTCAAGTATTTGATGGTAATTGCTCTTCTTTTAAGCTAAAGCAAAAAGTCTGATATCTTTTATTTATAAGTATTAAACTTCTTCTAAATATCCGCTTGGAGCACTAGTTTAAAAATTAACTTTAACCTAACTAAACAATCTCTGCTGATTATATAATACTACTATTGAGGTTATGATAGGACAACAGGCTTGCCAAGTCCACTGTTGATTGTTTTACATAAGAAACACACGTTAAGAAAGATATTTCAAGTTCTCTGATCAGTTTTTATCACAAAGCTTAAGAGAAATATTCTGGAAGTAGCAGAGATCTCCCAGTTATTACGACTGAAAAAATGTACATTAAACACAACAAATCTCTTGAAATGAGATTTAGTGTCAAACTTTCAACATTGGATGTCCATTTTTTAAGGCGAGTCTGCTGTCTTGTCCCAAGGTCTATAGGGCATTGTAGCCCAGGATTGCTCGCTCCTGTAAGCGCAATGTTCCCACTTAAGATTATATCCGCAGTCTTTCAGCTGGTGCATAATCTCATCAACATACTACAAGTATTGCCAACCTTACAGAGGTCAATAACAGTGCAGATTCTTTTAATCATCGCTGGACTACGCAATTATATTCCTTGTTTTCAACATTAGACATTGATAGTGTTAATGAATTGTTTGGTAAGTTCTCTGTGAATAAAACTACACATTATGTCATATAATTACAACACACAAAGTAAATAAATTTCAGCATCAAAATAAAATGGAGAAACTATCATTTTTTGTTTACAAAGTATCCTGGTGGGATTCCCTGATTTAAAAAAAAAAAAGATTAATGTTCGTTTTAAAATATTAATAAAAATACAAAACTATATATATGTTAGTTTCATAAAAATAACAGCTGTTTCAGAGTATGTAAGCAGTTAAAGAATGTTTATTTTTTAATTAAAATTATGAGGAAAATTAAAAATTGGCACGTGTATGTTAAATATCGTGTTTCCAGCAACATGCAAATTGGATTGGTGGTCATGTGACATTGCAGCTGTTGTTGGACTTGTTTCTCTGCTTTTCTGGTTAATTAGCTAAACCTAAATATGTCAAATGAGCAGAACTTAGGAGCAATGCATGCTACTGCCCTCTACGGACCTTGGACTTTGGACCCTCAAAATAACAAGGGCTAGTGCCCTTTTACTAAAAACTAATATCAACTAAGACTGTAAATTTGAGATGAGATCAGGTTCACTTGACTTTTCTAAACAGAATGGTTAATTTTTAATCTTCCTTTTAAAGATTGTAAGTATGGTAATGTCATCACTCGCACCTCAGCATTTCAAGGTCTCTGTGAGGGTCACAGTCCACAGTATGACAGCCACTGATTGGTATGAATACTTGTTTCAGTTGAAGACCCGAATTCCCACAAGATTGTACTTCTCATGATGGATGTCTATAGGCTAGCAGTTCAGGTAAAGCATACAGTAGAAATCCAATTATCCGAACCCCAATTATCCGAATATCTAATTATCCGAATCGATTTTGAGTGAAATAATAGAAATATAAAAATCAAGAAAATAACAGCGGGAGCGCGTGTAGCAATAATGCGCCGTGAGCGCTAAAATAAAAGCCTGCGCTGTTACCTTCCGGACGATATTTTCGCAGGGAACAATGAGTCATACCCCCTTCCCGCCCTGCTCATCATCAGTCGCTACTGTTCTTTCACCGAGATTATCGTTCGAAATGAGTACAAAACGTAAACGTGTTGTCCTTTCGCTAAGTGATAAACTCACTTTGCTCGAGATGTTCAAGTGAAATAACCAACATTGAACAGTGAAATACGTACAGTATGTAGGCCTATTGAAAAGAGCAACTATATATACTGTATTCAATTTAACTCCTGTAATTTAATTTTTATGACGTATATTCTTGATACAGTTCGCTCACTTTCTGTTCACTACATTTATAATAACTTTGTCGATAAAATTCTGATTTTTTATGTATGGTGATGTTTTTTGCTTAATTCCCGAGGTATACCTGATTATCCGAATTTCTGCATATCCGAATTGGCCCGATCCCCAATTAATTCGGATAATTGGAGTTCTACTGTATTTGTATTTATCCATGGAATTTGGTCATTAATTATGTAAGTAGAATAATTTAAAAAACCAAAACAAGAGACCCCTGATCAGTTTTATTGTCTCTGTTTGGCATTAAATAGTTCTCCTTAACATCCTCAGACTTTGTTAAATGATCAGCTTTGTGGCCTTTTAAAATATTAAATTGGATTTTGGGTTTTTAAATGCTTGTTTTTTTTAGTGTGTGATAGTTATAATCTTCTTTGTATAGTTAGTAGAGATGTAGTAAAATTCATCACTACATCACCAGATTTCATCTTTGAAGAAATTATGTTAGCGAACTTTCACAAAGTGAACAATATTTCTCAAACAAAAACATCCAATAAAATGTTATAAAACTAACAGTAATAGATGTAAAAAGAGACTGTCTGAAGAGTTACCGTCTATTGAGGAATATTTTCCATATAACTTGTGGAGATAAATAAGCTGAGTTATAAACTAGAGAATGTACAATCAAAGACAAATAAATTATACGTTATAATAAAATAAAATAGCTAAATTAAATATATCATAAAATATTTCTATTTTATTTCAAAGGGATGTAAGAATGGAAACACAGATTACTCATTTTCATTCAACACTGGGTACTTTTGCTGTGGATCATAAAATATGAACACAGACATTCATTTTTCATTGTTAGGAAACAAATATCAGTTTCTATCTTATTGAGTTATAAATTCATCTTGCACATTTTGTACAATACCTGATTAGGCTTTAACAATCAATCCAACACCTTGTGCTTAATCCACCCTTAACCTCCTTTTTTATTTTATAGGTGGCTCTTGATGTAAAAGAAGCTTTACTAAAAAATCTGTAATTAATTTTGCATGTTTACAACTTCGGGGTTATTAAAGTCTTAAATTTTGAGAAATAACATTGGATGAGGCAGTTTTTTTTCCAAATATACTATAAATAAAGTTTATAATAGAAAATTATTGACTGGCTATATTTAAAATTATTTAAATTTCTTCATATGGAAAATATCAGGATTAAAAGTTGTTGAGTTTCTTTGGGATAGAGTATTCATAATGCCAACAGTCGTAGCAAGTGAAGGAAGTACTCGATACACTATTATAGATATCAACTATTTATTGTTAACAATCAATTGATATTTGCAGTTTCATATGAAGAGATTGGAACAACTGTGTGTTCAGTATCTTGAAACATCGATCACCCATCGCAATGTGTTGGATGCCCTCCATAACGCAACCACTCTCAAGCTCTTCTACATCAAGGAGTTCTGTCTCAAGTTCATTGTCAGAGAGTCCAACTACAACCACATCATAATGAGCAAAGATTTCGAGACCTTGGAGAAGTCGCTGATGGTAGAAGTGATAAGGAGGCAGAGGATGCCCCATATAAGAAATTTGCTGGAGCCTCAGTTCGACAATACAGGTAACTTTTTATTTTTAACTAATGATATTTTCTTGTATGTTTTTGTGTCATACTCGAAACAACAATGTGTAGTGTCACATTTACCTGTTTTAAAAGAGTTTTTTTAGGGGAGGCCTTCAATTTGGTAACATTTCAAACTGGTCCGATTTCATACAGGTACGTAAGATAAGAAATTCAAAACCTTCAAATTGGTAATGAAGACCGCCATCTTACCCCTACATTCATGAGTTTTCCCTAGAAATACCACTTCTTCCTCTCCCTTCTGAGAAATAGCAGGGTTGCCATCGACCGGGAAAACCTGGAAAACTGGGAATTATGCGTGAACTTTGGTGACCGGGAAAAAATGTGTGGATTATGCAGGAATTTTCGGCTGAACCGCGTAACACGTTCTGAGTAGTAGGCGAAGTTAGCGAAACGTTCTCGATGATCAGTGAAGTTAGTGATGCGTTCCCGATGGTCGGCGAAGTTACCGATACGTTCTCATTATGGTCGGTGACGTTAGCGATGCATTCTCGATGATCGGCGAAGTTAGCGATGCGTTCCCGATGATTGGCGACGTTAGCGATACGTTCTCAATGGTCGGTGACGTTAGCGATACGTTTCTGTTGGTCGGCGACGTTAGCAATGCGTTATCAATGGTCGGCGTCATTAGCG
This sequence comes from Allygus modestus, assembly GCA_963675035.1. NCBI lineage: Eukaryota > Metazoa > Arthropoda > Insecta > Hemiptera > Cicadellidae > Allygus > Allygus modestus. The sequence goes on along the minus strand of OY776113.1, from coordinate 131,655,749 downwards.
ATGCGTTCTTGATGATCGGCGTCGTTAGCGATGCGTTCCCAATGGTCGGCGACGTTAGCGATGCGTTCCTGATGGTCAGCGACTTTAGTCATGTGAGTGTGAGAGCTATTGTTGAGGAAACTTTACGAAATGCAGTCGCGATTGTCAGCGACATTTTTATTAAAGATCAATAAAATTAATTTGTATGTTGTTACAAACAGTGGGTAAGAGAAGTGGCTCATGTGTAATTAATTGTTGTCTGGTCAAAATTGTCAATCGTTGATATGGTGCTCAGTTTCCAATATGTAGTCTTTGGAGTCGCTAGATAATTTTTTAAAGCATAATTGGCTGGGTAGTCAGGGGCGGATAGAGGGGGGAGGACATGGGGGTCACGACTCCCCCCAAAACCTCAGACCTTCACGTATTTTACCAATTTTTCACCATAAAGGTTATTATAGTTTGACAATTTAGATATTTTTTCACTCATGACCCCTCCCTAAAACGATAGTCTGTATCCGCCCCAGTGGGTAGTGTATAAGTGGTCACTTCATAATCTGAAGTTTGTTGTCAGATTGATTCCTAGCAAAAATCTTGAAAATGTTTGGAATGTTCAAAACTAGATCCAGCTGCCATAATAATGCTTTCTAAGAAAATGTTTAATTTATATAGCAACGAGATGAGGGTTTGGGCCCACTCCCTATCAAGAACATTGAAAAATGCCTTTGTCATCGATTGGCACACAAAAAGTATTGGTATATACTATTTTCAGATTCTTATAATGGATAGTATATTGCTAAGTAGGGATGTGCGATGCAGCGATTTTATTTTGATTCAATGCAACAATGCGATTCAAAAAATATTGATTTGAATCGATGCAATTCGATTTGATGCAATGCGACATGTTTCAATGATTAAAACTCAGCCTATACACCAATTTTTAAGACCAATATGGATGATCTACCATCTTGGCTAAAGTCTAGTTGTAATTTTCTGATTTGATCAATTAATTCTTCTTCCATCCTATCTTGATCCATCACTTCAAAAACTTTTGCAATAAAAGCGCATAACCTAAACTTATTTGTATTGACTTAAGTTTCAAAGGACGTACGAATACAAACGAGCATCAAAGTTTAACGAGTGACACTCACTGTTTATTATAAATTCATAATGGGGAAAAACGTGGTTCCAAGCTAAGCCAATGAGAATACAGTAATGACAAAAAGAGGTGTTTTGTCACAAGTAGCCCGCATCTACGTCATAAATGGTTATCTTACCCCTGTGACATTTTGGATTAAGTGTTATATTCAAAGACTCTGGCTTGCAGGCATAGATTGGGATGAAAGTCTCCCACTTCCTCTTGCACAGCTATGGTTAGAATTTTACTCTCAACTATGTGAGATTGAAAAAATCAGAATAGCCAGGTATATTAGTTTCAAGGATCCAGTAGTCATTACAATCATTGGCTTCCGTGATGCAAGTGAAAAAGGTTATGGTGCGTGTGTTTACCTTAGAGTAAAATCAGTGGATAATCATATTCAAGTTAACTTACTAAAATCTAAGAGTAAAGTGGCTCCACTCAAAACAGTTACAATTCCTCAGCTAGAGTTAAATGGTGCTTTATTGCTGTCTAAGATAATTGGTTCATTAAGAGGTTATCCGTCTACTCTATCTAGTTACAAAATACTTTGTTTCACTGATAGCACTACTGTCCTTTCTTGGTTACATACACCACCCCATCAACTTAAAACTTATGTATCTAATAGAGTGGTTGAGATTTTAGAAATGTTACTCCCTTCAGTTTCGAAACACATTCCTGGAACGCATAAACCAGCCGATGTTGCTTTGCGTGGCCTATATCCAGCTCAGTTAGTTGACAGTAAATTTTGGGGGAATGGACCAGTATTTTTGCATTTACCGTTTTTTCAGTGGTCACAAAGTGATTTCACAGTAACTGATCCAATTCCAGAAAGAAAAATAGACTGTCTTAGTCTTATCTCTCAAGGCAAAAGAAATTGTAGTGTTGTTGAATCCTTATTACAATCACATTCTTCATTGACCGAAGTTCAACGTGTCTTAAGTTATGTGTTAAGGTTCGTATCTAATCTTCGATTCAAAGTAAATAACCGAAAATTTGGAGAGCTCACCCAGTTTGAGCTAAGTATTTAAAGGTACTTATGTGATTCACTCAAGAGAAATACTACCCAGAAGAAATTCATTGTGTTAAGAATGCTCAGCCTGTTAAAGGATTTGTTCGACCCTTGACTCCTTTTCTTTGTAAAGATGGTTTGCTAATGGTGGGGGGTCATTTAGCCCAAGCTCCTATTTCAAATGACAGAAAACATCCATATTCGATTTCCCGCAAAAGTAGATTAGCCGAGCTAATATGCTTACACTATCATAAGTTGACATTACATGGAGGTCCACTATAAATGCAGTCTTGAACTCAAAGAAAGTTTTGGATTCCTGGTATACGTTATCTTTTAAGAAGTGTTGTATTTAAGTGTTTGAGTTGCTATAGGTTTAAAGCTAAGCCTTTAGAACCACTAATGTCAGATGTTCCCAGTTTTAGTTTTAAGATGGTAAGAGCTTTTGTTAATACTGGTGTCGATTTAGCTGGTCCTTTTTTATATAAAGAATGTAAAAGGCGAAATGCAAGGACCTATAAATGTTGGATAGTTTTGTTTTTGACCTGTCATACTATTTAATGTTGGATAGTTTTGTTTATTTGTTTATGCACTCGTGCTGTACATCTAAGTCAGTGATCTCTCAACTGCAGCTTTTTTGTCGTCGTTGGACAGATTTATATCCAGGAGAGGACTACCATCTACAACGTGCAGTGATTTAGGTACAAACTTTGTGAGTGCAGCAAGAGAACTGAAAGACATTAATTCTGTGCTAATGCAAGGAAACGAGCAAATCAAGTCTTACTGTGAAGAGCGCCAAATCACCTGGCACTTCAACCCTCCTTCAGCTCCAAATTTTGGTGGTTCATGGGAGTCTGCCATAAAATCCATGAAACATCATCTGAAGAGAGTAATTGCTGATCGTCCCTTGACTTATGAAGAATATTCTACCTTATTGGCAAAAATAGAGGCCATCCTCAATTCTCGGCCCTTGTGTCCAATGTCATCTAGCCCTTCAGGCGGTTTCGACTGTTTAACACCAGGACATTTTCTTTTTGGAGCTCCTCTACTTATGAGTCGCCCTGAGCAAGATTATTCGACTCAACCAATTGACTTCCGCTCAAGATGGCAGCTTATTTCCCGAAGCGTTCAAGATTTTGGTGGCGATGGTCTCAAGAGTATATCTAAAACTTAATTCAACGGCCAAAGTGGGATAGCACCATCCCTAATCTCATCCCAGGGAAAATGGTCCTTTTAAGTGAGAAGCATCTTCCCCCAACGTCATGGTCCCTTGGCAGAGTCATTGAAGTGTACCCAGGCATTGATGGAACTGTGCGTGTGGCAAAGATAAAGACAGCTAATGGAACGTTCACGCGTCCTGTCAACAAACTGTGTTTGCTGCCTATTCATGATTAAGTTAAAAGTATGTTTAAAGTTGTGTTATTTGTAATTGTGTGTCAAAATATGCATTTTGGGTGGGGGGAATGTTTGGGCTATCCCTTATTCCTTTCCAACCTCTCCCTGCAATCTAGTGGACATTGAGTGAACTACATGAGTTTGATTGGTGCTGCAGTCTGGTGGCTGCCCTCAGAACTGCTTAAGCTGGGGTGATATATCCACTTTTACTTTCTCACTCTCTTTTCATGATGACTTGAAGGAAGCAACATGTCTCTTTCCTAGCTGAGTTTTTAATAGTGTCTTATTTTGGTTTTGAATTAAATATAGCGAAAATGTAGTGTTTCTAGTTAACTGTCTAAAGTAATTTTTTTGATAAAGTCGTAAAAATGTAAATTTCTTTGCGAAAGTGGGTAAGATCTCACCAGTTTTTTTACAAGTGAACAATTTTCTATAACAGTGTAACACAGACAATATGTGGCCACTTCCCAATCCCTTGTCCTTTCATAAATCCCAAATCCTATTTAAATAATGGGGAATAAAGTTATCTGGCCAGATATTACATAAAATCAAGAGATGTTAAGGAAATTGTAATACTAAGTAAAAGGTATCAGGTATAAAATCTTAGCCAGCTACCCTTAAAGTTCTTACTAATCCATAATTAATTTAAAGTTATGTTCATCCTAGGAAGTCTCTCTAATGTATTTGATACAATTATAAGTGTTAATAAACAGTTTGGATCAAAGTATACTATTATTTTTCATGTCAAACCTCGAATTCCTCAGTGATTTAAAGTAATACAGTCCACTCTTATTCTATCGAAGAAGTTATGTTTGTTTTTTAGGCATCGGCCGTGACAGGACCTGTCATACTATTTCAATTGCTGTAACAATAATTAAACATAATTTTTCCGTCACAAAAATGTGTCTATATACTGTAAAACATGAACCACATTCAGAAACACTCTCCAACTTCATCCATTTCCATAACAGGTAACATGATTGTCACTCAACTAACAAACAAATAACATAAAGAAAATTATTTCTCCATCAAAGGGTTATGTGATGTTTCCTGCTTAGAAACCATTGATGGCATGGCAGTAGACTTTTTTGACTTAATTCATACTAACCTTAAAATAACCACCAGTCGTGACTGTGTTAAAATTTATTTAAACATTGTTAATTTGTTGTATATCAATGCTAGATGTATTTTGTTTCTGATACAGACACACTTTTAAAGAAAAGCTGTCCAAACTTTTGTGACAACAACGATTTAGTGATTTAGTATTAAGTAATTATACAATTTGTACATTTTGAAATAAAACTTGATTATATAATGCTACGTTAATGTAAATTTAAAAATCTTAGAATGGTAAATTACTGTTATCATGTAGTAGGTTGGGTAAGAAAATAGTAGTCTGATCATTATAGTAAGCTCTTAAGTTCCTAAACTACAAACGCTAGAGTCGGGGCCTGATTTAGGACCTGTAGGCCCCTAGGCGCAACCATTGGTGCAGGCCCTTACCGCCCAGGTTAGTCCATGACATTTTTCTTTTTTACTTATTTCAGGCTTTTGTATCTGCTTTTTGTATGGTGTGGAGCCCTAAGCATTTGTAGCCTATGCTTAAATCTGGCCCTGGCTAGAGTAGAGGGTTTAGTATGTAATGATACTTGTTTTAATTCACCACTTACTCAAATTTAAAAACCTTAAATACAAATTTATAAAGAAGTCAATCAGTTTCAGTGGCCTATGCCAACATCTACAGGCCGGATTGGAAATTGATTGTTTTCTCTATAAATATTTATGTAGATTTGTGGACTTTAAATAACTGACTTTTTGGTAATGTAGTGAATAAATGTGATTACAGTGATAGTGGAAATCCAGTAAAGTTGTAAAATATTTTGTATCGCATCTTATACTTTTAATTTTGTATAAAATGTGTGACAATGCTTATTTAAATCTTGTTTTATTTCTAGGCACCACACTAGAGCAAGATATGGAGTGCTTCCTCAAGTATTCCGGGAAGGAGTTTTGTGACATCACACTTATGTTGGATGGAGAGGCCATCCCTTCCCACAAGTCCATACTGGCTGCGCGGTGCAGCTACTTCGAAGCCATGTTCCGATCTTTCATGCCGGTAGACAATGTTGTTCATGTAAGTATAAGCAGTTTAGCACAGCATTCAGCATATGGTGAAATATAAATGCATTCATCAGATGCATGTTTATTACCATGTGATAAAATATGAATGAATGAACAATGAACACAACGTTTATTCCAATAACGTTACAGCTTCTTGACAATGTAATTTATATAATATAATTATTACTAGTACCTATATTAATATGGAAATCTTGAATAGGAAATTTAAAATAAGCTTTCGTGATAAATTAAAAAAATATATAGTCATGGGAATCAGCAGAAATAGGCAACACAGGCCTGCGCGTCTGCTGCGTTGCTGTGAAATAATAATTTTATCTTATTTTTTAAATTAGTAAATTTATTGAATTTTAAATAATTTAATGGTTTTAATCGGGAGAAAAAAAGAGATATAAATGGTTTAAAATAAATTTGGAGTAATTAGATTAACTTTTACTGAATATTTTATTTAATGGTGACAGTCCGCAGTTTAAGAAAATTTCATATCAGCTGGATGACTGTGCCCATGTCTCGACTGATTCAATTAGGACATAATAAAACATATGGTAAATATATGTTTTTAGGACTGAATTTTAAGCTCTAGTTTGTAAAAAGGTAGTAGTTTGTTTAGTACTGATTCAGCCAAATAACGTGCCTCCTACTCCTACCCTCATGTTATTTGCAGTATGTTACATTTAACCACTCAAATAATCATATATTGCATATAATTAATAAATTTGCTGTTACCCTAAAACTTTAAATTCTGCTTTAAATATATTACAACTGTGGTGAGAGATTGTTTCGAAGTGTGCTGGGCCCATGTAACACTCCGGGATCTCTGATTATGTGTGGGTTGAAAATAATAAGAGTGGTTGAGCCAGTGATGATCAGTTTATTGAGCAAAGACAAACATTATTAATTGAGTCAATGAAAAAGGGACTTGGATGTTCTACTCTAAATTTCACAAACGATAATTGGTTTCCCTGCTATTCATTATTTTAATTTATCTCTTTTTGGCCTTTATTTTTGTTATATTTTACTTAATATATTAAAAACAACAGGTAACAAAGAAATATATTTATGTATATGGCAGCTAGAAATGTACTGAACAGTTCCTGATCAAGTGATACAAAATTAAGTGGCTTTGCACATCATGTTCAAAAAGGGTTAGGAATTATTTAATACAGTCAAAATCCTCCTAACCTCCAACCCTCCATAACCTCCTAACTTGTGTCACAATAAAACAAATTAATTCTCAATACTGTCTGCTACTACTGCCATAAACCTGTGCTGTAAATTTATATAACTTTTACTTTTACCCTTTTTTTTATACCAACTAAACAATGAAAGCAGATTATTTCGTTGGGTTTATTACCCCTAGAATTTTTGACACCGTCAATCCAAATCTCTGATTCTAACTATTACTTTAATTGAAATGTTAAATAGAAGGTTTACTAAATTAATGGCTCACAAATTGTCTTGGTAATCAATTAAATAACAGTGATAAATACTATGAAACTTAACAGGTTATGTGCTTTGGTTTTTAACAATTTTAATAAATTAGAGCAACTTGAAATTGTCTGTGACACATACAGTTTACCATAATTTTGAAAATATGACCAAAGAAGATATAATAGGCTTATAACTAGGGGTGTGCGAGTACTCGAAACTGTGAGTTTTCGGCCGAGTATTTTAATACTCGAACTCGACTCGAAGTTTTGAAAACTACTCGAAAATTCGAGCGAGTATTTCCCGCCGATTTCCGGACGATCGTTAACAATTGCAACCGGCCAAAACGCGTAGTAACGGCCGCAAAAGACGATTACATCACGTAAAATCGGCCGAAAATGACGACCGCGAACGATTGCGACCGGCCAAAACGCGTAGTAACGGCCGCAAAAGGCGATCGCATCACGTAAAATCGGCCGAAAATGGCAGCCGGCCAAAATGCGTAGTAACGGCCGCAAAAGGCGATCGCATCGCGTAAAATCGGCCGAAAATGACGATCGGACCGCGTAATTTTTGCCGTGACTAACGATTTCGTCATTTAATTTTGATTATAAGCATTGTCTGGACCAGGTGAAATTGGCCAAATGACAACCGGGCCCTGTTTCATCGGCCGGAAATGAATGTCAAACTGCGTTTTGTTTATCAATATGTAATCCAGTTTGATTGTACTGGCCAAAACTTTGTATTGCTACTCATGTATTAGTTAGAAACCATCTTTAGATTATCAAATCTAGGGCGGTATCCAAATCCCATTACACTATTTTAAACTACCAACTGATGGCAAATACTCTCTCGAAAATACTCGAAACTCGAAAATAATTGGCACTACTCGACTCGACTCGATTCAAAAAATCACTACTCGCACACCCCTACTTATAACTAACAATAATGACTTACAGTAACATTGTTGACAGGTTGCACAAAATACACAATAACTATTTGCTTGGTTACATAAATATCACAACTGTTACAGTACCTAGATATAATTTAAAACCCCTTTTAATTATGAGTCAATTATTCCCCTGAATGCATTAATTTTAAAACTGTGAATTTAGAGAAACGCGTGGTCGACCTTCAGAAATGCGGAACGAAATTTAGAGTGTTAAATTTTAACTTGTTTTAAATAATCAAAACGCTAATTCAGTTATTTCCCGGTATTATTCACGAAATAGAGAACGTTGGCTGATCAGCCCGTAAACAAATCGATAAATTTTGGAATTAACCGAATTTTGAAATTTTGAAAAAACGTTGCCGAATTAGTCGGAATAGGTGATTAGACAAATGAGGAATGGGGCTCTGAACTCGTTGCCGCGGCTTAAATATGTCGTGGCCACGTGCAGCGCGTTTCCTGCCTTCCTTCTAGAGCTTTCTGGCGTTTTCCAGTTGCGTTTCCTGTTTCATACGTTTGGTGGTAATTTTAAATCGCGTTTAAAGACTCTCTCATAACAAGTATAATGTGGGTTATCTGTAAATTTTGGAATTTAACTAAGTACAGTGGAACCAAACTAATTGGGCAGATTATCCGGGAAATCGGGTATAACACTTTTGATCTGGAAAAGAGTTTATTTCTTAATGACAACCTCCCTTTTTGAGGAAGAGAACATTTTTGACCGGTCCTATGTTACAAATGAAGTGGTCACTTAGGACTGTAAGGCATATGTATGTATGTATCCCCTCAAAATAAACAGGCGTAAGCTTAACACATCTATTTCAACATAAATGATCATTGACATAAACTCAAATCATCTGTTGCTAATTTATTTTTTCTTGTCTTTATGGTGTCATTTTTTTAAATGTATATACCAACGTTCTTTTTAAACCGAATGGAAAATCTGGAAAAGCTATACATTTTAAAGGTTTAAATAAACTCTCTATCTAGAGCTATATGTGGTTGAGTAGGTCAAATAAAGTAAATAATGTAAATACTTTTATTATTGACAGTTCACCAACAGGGGATATTGTAAATAAAAATGTAAATGGGAGTAATAAAAATTCTGGAAAAAGCTGTAGTAGTCCTAAGATAAATTTAAAAATTTTTCACCAGAATTGTCAAAGCTTGTTTAACCCTTTGAGTGCTAAGCTTCTGAAAGGAGTAGTTGAATCCGTGATGTTTTGTTGATTTTTTTAATATATTGAACGCCTGAACAGTTAAAATTAATAAAAACGTGCTTCCGCTGGACACACACAGTAAAGGATAGGTAAAAAGTAGCAAAACACCTGATCAGATGTGCAACTCACAAAGAATCCACCCATCCCGTCAGCTTGGACCCGAGCCGTCCACCGTTTGCTTAAGGTCCGCCCTCCCCTTCAACTCTGCCACAGACAGGTGAACTCTCCATGAGTTGCACATAAAAACCACCGACTGTGACGGGATTCGAACCCTCGATCCAAGTGTTACCCCCGGCCGGGAAGGTAACGCCTTAGACCGCACAGCCACTGGTCAGGCTAGCAGCTGCAGTGGATCAGTTGGTATTATAGAGACTAGGCGCTGGACGAGGTAGTTCAAGTCGTGTCTACCAGGTTTCACCACATGTCAGACTCAGACTGCAGACTGAGCGCCTAGCGGTACAATCGCTTATGAAGCAGTAACAGTGTTTATTGATAACAGATTCAAAAGACGATATATCGGACCATAGCACTGAAAGGGTTAACAAAATTGGAATTTTAGAAAATGTTTCTTGTGAGTTGGATTTAGATTTTTCGTGTATTACAGAACACTGGATGGAAAGCAATGAAATTTGTAAATATTCTATTAATGAGCTAAAACATGTTACTAGTTATTGTCGAACTACCAAGATTCATGGGGGATCTGCAATTTTCACTCGGTATGATCCTTCTTTTATTAAAGTAATGGATGTCATAAACAGACTCTCTGTTGAAATGGATTGTGAAATCTCATGTATTGAAATATTAAATGTTAATATATTGTTAGTAACTATTTATCACAGTTCTAATGGTAATGTAGAAAGTTTTTTAAATGTAATGGAGAAATTATTAAGCCACCTTAATCGGTTAAACAAGCCCTCAATCATATGTGGTGATTTCAACATGAATTTTCTTGGCCATGAAAAGGATACTGTAAACTTTGTAAATCTTTTGAATATGTATGGATTAGAAATGACAGTTACTGTGCCTACTCGAGGGTTAAGATGCCTAGATAATGTATTTACTTCTTTAGATGGCAATTATACAATCAATGTGGTTAACAGACATGTTAGCGATCACCTAGCACAGGTTTTTCAGTGTGTTTTTGACAATAAACTAGATAACTGTTCTACGGAAAATTTTAAAACCATTACGAAGATAACTGATGCAGGTATTAGAGAATTTAAATTCTATTTAGAGAAAGAATGCTGGAAGGATGTATTTATGACAAATGATCTGCATGTTAGCTTTAGTACTTTTGTAAATATTTTAAAGTATTATTTTAGCATTTGTTTTGTAACTACTGTAAATAATTTTAAAACTAGACCTAAGAAAGCTCATGCAAAATGTATTTGGTACAATTTAGAGCTACAAAAGCTTAAAGATAGATTAGATATGCTGTATGATTTATCAAAATCTACAAATATTGCGTGGTATAAAAATGAGTGTAGGCATGTCAAAATTGTGTATAGACGTAAAATTAAGGAAGCAAAAAAACAGGCGAATGTTAGCTTTATTGATAATGCAAAAAATAAAACAAAAGCTTTATGGAGTATTGTGAATAAAAGTAAAAAGGGTAATGTAAATAGTAGTGTAAATAATGTTTTTATGCCAGATGAATTTAATGACTTTTTTATAAATATTGCCAAGGATTCAATCATTCCGAATTCGTATGGAAGTAGTAACTGTGATTTTAACCTATATTTAAGTAACATGACTGTACCTGAACATATTGATGAATTTTGTTTTAAGTTTGTTACAGAAAGAGATATTTTAGATGTGGTTCAGCAACTAGCTCCTAAAAAAAGTAAGGATCATTTTGGTCTGACAAATGCTCTGACTAAGGAAACCATTACCAGTTTTGTATCTCCACTGACAGTTCTCGTTAATGGTTGTTTAGGGCTGGGGATATTTCCTGATGTTCTAAAAATTACTAAAGTGCATCCTATATATAAAAAAGGTAAAAAAGAGGAGATAGGAAACTACAGGCCTCTTGCGATTGTACCAGTCCTGTCTAAAATAATAGAAATAGTTATTGGTAACCAACTAATGCAATACTTAGAATCCAATGGTTTGGTTTGCAAAGAACAATTTGGATTTCGAAAAGGACTATCTACAACTCAAGCAATTATTTCTCTAGTTGATAAGGTTCTAGATTGTTATGAAAAAAAGGACTTTGCTGCAATAACTTTCTGTGATTTAAGCAAAGCTTTTGATCGAGTATCACATAAAATACTATTAGAAAAACTGAAGCACTATAATATCAAAGGTGTCGCTCTAGATTTATTCAGGTCTTATCTGCAATGTAGGTCTCAGTATGTAGTTTTAGGAACAAGTGAATCTCAATGTAAACCTGTAACCTGTGGAGTCCCACAAGGTTCTGTACTTGGGCCATTATTGTTTTTGATAGTGGTAAATGACTTAAATGTAAATGTCCCATCAGACGTTGTTTTATATGCAGATGATACCACGGTAATCACTAGGAACTCAGATTATTGTAAACTTATAGAAAACTGTAAGGTGAATCAAAATTTTATAGAAGACTGGCTCACAGCAAATAATTTAATTCTGAACAAAGATAAGACAGCAACTGTAGTATTTAGCCTTAGAGAAACTCCTGAATTGCCATATGAAAACCTGCATCAAAAATTTTTAGGCCTAATTTTTGATCCTACTCTAAACTGGCACCATCATGTTAATTTGGTAAAAAGCAAACTCAGCTCAAGTATATTTGCTATAAAACGGTTATGTGGTGAATTAGAACAGGCTGCTATTGTACAGGCATATTATGGACTTTTTCACTGCCATCTGAGTTATGGTTTAATTGCTTGGGGATCTTCTCCTCATGCAAAGGAAGTGTTTATTATGCAAAAAAAGGCTATTAGAGTAATTGCAGGTGTAAATAAGTATCATAGTTGTAGAGGTCTTTTCAAAGAGTTTAAAATATTAACTTTGTTTTCTTTATACATGCAACAATGTCTGATTTATCTTAGGAAAAATATTGTTCAACTAAACTGTAGAAGAGATATGCATAGTTATAATACTCGTTTTTGTAATAATTTAAATACGCCAAAGGTGAGATTAGTTAAGACAGATAAAAGCCCTTTGCTGATGGCTATCAAGTTGTACAACAAGTTACCATTGGATATAAGATTGCTTAGTGATAAGCATTTTAAAACTAAACTAAACTATTTCCTGTATAAAGAATCATTTTATTCTGTAGATGAATATACAACAAGAATGTGGACTGTGAATGACTTTTGTTAATACTGTTTACCAATGTGTGTGACGTGCCAATGTATTTGTATGAAATATTTTCTGGCTGAATAAATTTCTTATTCTTCTTATTCTTATTCTTAAACTAAGGTTTATTTATTTGGTACAGATACAAATTGGCGAGATGGTGCCTTCTCGTCAATCATTTGACTCTCTCCTTCGGTACATTTACTATGCTGACGTCAACATGCCCCCAGAAGACTCTCTGTACCTCTTCAGTGCTCCTTACTTCTACGGATTCACCAACAATAGACTGCAGGTATTTGTTCTGGCATATTGCCTCAAGATACATAAATTGAGCTCCAGTTGAGCCTCATATACTACCAAAAGAAACTTGACAACTTTCTGAGCTGAGTCTGTATAGACTTGACTGTGACTCATCACACCTATGCTACAATGCTATCAGTGCTATAACATTGTATGTGTCAGTGCTAATTCTAGCCGGTGTTCTGATCTTAGTTCTATTCATTCATTGTAAAAGGTATTGTTTTATATTTTGTAATCCTGTTTTTCTAAAATTTAAACTCAGTAAAGTGGTTATTATGATTTTGGCAGACACATGCTATATCCTGATTGTTTTGTTTTTAAACAGTTACACAACTTAGGCCTTGCTTGAATGAATTTGTTGATATTGAAAACCCCAAGCATTAACCCTTTGAGTGCCGCGGCATCATGGCTATTTCTTATGCATAAATTGCCGGTCTAATTTTAATGGAAAATGTAGTAGTTTATATAAAATACAATTTTAGAGGTATCCATATTTTTTTTCATTTTGTGCATGAATAAATTCTCTATGAAATAAGGTAACTACATTTACAAAATAAATTGGGTCTAAAAATATCCTTTTTTATATACAAAAAATAAATACCCCCGTAGCAGCAAACCTGCATACTCAGCGAATTTCCAATGCATATTAATTTATCTTAATACCACATAAAGCCACATACCAAGTTTCATCAATATACATTCATAAATAAACGATTTATGACATTTTAATTATTCTCCATAAGAATAACATGGCGGCTGAGTATGCAGGTTTGCTGAAATAAGGAACACTAAAAATGGGGTTCTATACAAATATCAATATAACTCAACTAGGTAAAGCCACATACCAAGTTCTATTAATTTATGTTCATAATTAAAGGAGATAACACGTTAATTATTCTCCATAAGAATAACATGGGGCTGAGTATGCAGGTTTGCTGCTACGGGAACTATCAACCAAAAAATGGGGTTTTGTGTAAATATCAATAGACCACAATGAAAAGAAGCAATATACCAAGTTTCGACAGGATAAGTTGATAAATAAGCGAGATATACAATTTTTCTTATACTCCATAAGAATAACATTGGACAACGTACTGTGTTTAGCACTTTCAATGTCTCAGTAACCAGTTAACGTAGAGCAATGATTAAAACATCAAATTGTGCGTCTTTTTAAGCTGATTCCAATGGGGAAAAATAAAATTTTACTTTTTCAAAAATTGTATGTAAAAAACTCAAAAAACCCATTTTTGGGGTACAAAACCCCACCCCAAAATACCCCTTCAGATAGCTCGATCCAAGTCATAAATGCTGCTTTACACGTTTGTACCAAATTTCATCAAAATCGGAAATTTTTTACGAGAGTTATCGCACCCACGGACACATATATATATATAGTAGTGATGTGTCAAAACCAAAACTCGAATCTCAAAACCACCAAAACTTTGGAAAAGTTTCGGTTTCGAGATTCGATCGGCGAGTTTCGAGAATCAAAACTCAAAACTGCCGAGATTTTTTGTGTCATTGTTGTTTTTTTAACAGAAATCACGCCCGAGTGTTGATTAACAGGGTGGCCACCCAACCGTGAAACCGTGAATTAGCCGTGAATTTGGCACACCGTGAAAAAACAGTGAAAAAGCCGTGAATTTCACTGTTAAACCGTGAAAATTCTATCATGATTAGTGACTCGAATGTTGGTATTGTTACCGGCAAAGTTAATTTGAGGTATAAAAATATGTTTCGGTGTACAGAAAAAACAGTATCGGTGAGAGATTTGTTGACAGGAAAAACAAAGAAAGAGAGAAGCAAGTCAATAATATAAAAACAATTCTTAAAGATATTTTTTTACAAACTCTCAGATGAAATTCCAGGTAAGAGATTTATTTACAGCTCTATTCTCGAATTGATAACCAAAGGAGCTGACTGAGGGGAAATGGGGGGAGAGAGAGAGAGAGAGAGAGAGAGAGGCTAGTCCGGCAAATACCTTCCAAATTCCTGGAAGTCAACACAACTGTCTGACAGATAAACCTATTTTTGAGATCTTTTCCTTGTACAAATATTCTTTTGGTGACCATAAATTAATTACCTGTAACGCCTTTGACCCTTGTTTATTAAAACAGTGTCTCAACATATATATCGTTGGTTATTTTAATTTCTAAAATTACACTTCATTTATATGTACGCAAATTATTATTTATAGTGGTTGATTTTAAGCGAGCTAATTATATATTTTTCTTAGTTGAATAAATTAATAGTTCATGAGTATTGATTTATAAATTATGTGTATTTTGCATGGTTTTTAAATTATGATATCAACTAAAAATATCGACTAAAAAAATTGGGAGATTATTGTATCATTAATACAAAGTAAAATCAGATAACTTAAATAAAACTATGTATGATGTGAAACTAAAAGAAATTATAAATTAGAAAATTAGACCAATAAATACTGAAGATTAATCAAAATAATTCTAAAATTACTTAATTACATTACTAAATTCAAAATTGAAGTCCATAACAAATATTACAGTACATTGATTTAAACATATAAGTACCATGGAAAACTGAAAAATAAATAAATAAAGTAATAAAAGTAAGACAGTTTTATATAATGTTAATTTGCCTATATCATATTTGAAATAATTAGCTATTAACCTTATCAAAAAATAAATTTAGGTTATTGTTAATAATAAATTTTAGTTGAATTTTCCAAAACCACACAAGATAATCTAACATATAACAGACATATGTATGTACAAATTTCACAGCACAGTAAAAAATAACAAATTTATGCTACCACTTGAAATTTATCAAGTTAGTGGCTATTTTTGAAATAGTTTTCAACCATTTTTTAAACCTTTTTTAATATAATTTAAAAATTTAACTAGTATACTTCAATAACAATAATAATACATAAATAAAAGCAGTTTAATTTGAAATCATAATGGAGAACGAAAGCGATTTAAAAGATAGTATTCCTTTTCTCACTCTAGGAATGATGTTGACAAACAACTGATTTACAGCCACTCACCCTAGGAATATTGTTGACAAACAACTGATTTACAGCTAATTACCTCCCTCCCCCCTTACCCCTCACGCTTTCCTAGTCTAAACCTTTCTTGTCTTCAAGGGCATTTTTTGCGACCCTACCCAGCTACTCCCCACTCCCCTTGCACACCTTTCTTATCTCCATTCTCGTTCAGCTATAAATAACACCTGTCAATGTCTCTTTTCCTACGAGTTTTGGGGCTTGTTTTCCTTAAAGGAAATGACTAGTTATAAATAGGAGTGGTCTTATTTAAACCACTTATTTTGTTAAACATTGTTTAGCTTATCTCTGTTTATTGTTTGAAGCAGTAAACTGTTCCGTACCGAATCTGTACCGGGGTTATGTTCTGTACCGAACCGATGACGGTAATTAGATGTGTACCGTACCGGTACCGTTTTTTCGGTGCACCGCAGACCCCTAAAAACTGAACCGTGATTTTGCCAAAAATAACCAGGAAAACCGGGAAAAAACCGTGAATTTTTATATAATTGTAGAGTGGCCACCCTGATTAATAATGTGAACGTCAAAAGCCTACTGTCATCAGTCGTCTACCTTCACCTTTTGTGGATTATTGATTTTTTATTTGTGAAAGAACAACTCTAACCAATGTTTATAATTAAGCTACAAATAATTGGTTCACTAGTAGTTCTGAAACTAATATTTTTCTAGAATACTTCGAGAATGGCAGTAAGTTAACTGGTTTATTTGGAGTAACTGGATTTATTTTTCATAACCATACCCAGGCAAGTAAATAGGGTTTCGCGATTTGAGATTCGAGATTCGATTTTGTAAGTTTCGGTTTCGAGATTCGAAATTCCTGGTTTTGACCATCACTAATATATATATATACAGTTTCGAACGAATGGTGTTTTTGGGGTCTGGGGACCTCAAAACGAAGTTATCATGGTCCGGCCTAGGTCTTACCATGCCGACTACGGTAATAGCTTCTTCCCTAGAGGGTAAATTCGCTAAAATTTGTTTTTTCCAACTTTGACTTACATAAATTATGCTAAACAATTTGATTTGCTTTTTTTCAAACCAATAGTCACAAAGAGCAGAAAATGCTGATCCAAACTGATGTATAAATCATCAATATGAGTAAAAAAAGTTTGCAAACAAAATGAAATGAAAATCTGTTACAATTCCAAAAAGGCCCTAGGCCTAGGCTATGTGGTTACTAAGCAACGTTGAAGTAAAATTTTGTAATATAAACAAATATTATTTTTTAGTTTGTTGCCAGATAGCATGTTTATTATTACTAGTATGTAATCATTAGGCCTACCAAACTAAATGAAATGCACAATAAACTAGAAAACAAAAGACGTATGTGTACCTTTTACTTTCACAAAAACTTAAGTATCTACAACAATTACACTGTTTCCAAGTTCATTGTAAACTAATTCCCAAAGGTTACTCAAGTTGTTTCCATCTATCCTGCTACTCATTTTTGTTTCATACGTAAATAGGAAGTAAAAAACACTGTAACACAACTTCAAAAACAATAATATCAGTGATATTTACGTTGTTTGCCAGTATAACCTTACACAACAACAAATACAGACGACATCTGCGACAAAGATGACTAAATTAGGGTATGCGAACAGACCAAAGGCAATGAAATTGCTATAAAACTGATAGCTGGAAGCTTCTGGGTCAAAACAATATACTTTGGAAGCCAGTACCTTGTTTTGATATGAAGTACTACGTAAAATACCGAGAGTCGCTGTCAGCGACGCTCGGCTCTTTATGCGTAACGCGTTGCGTCGCTGTGTGATGCCGCGGCACTCAAAGGGTTAATATCACCCAGTTATTTATATTTATATTGATTGGCCAGTTCTAAAAGTTTTACAAATTCTACTTCATTAAAAAATGTTACTAAATACATAGTACTGTTTGATATTTTCAAGACAAATATTATATTGGGAAAGTTTGTTTAAGACCCAAAAGTGCAAGTTTATGGAATATATGACATTACCTTGCACTTTTAGGGTGAAATTGCACAATGGTTGCTTGTGGAATAATTTGTAACATATATTTGCCCATTTATTTTGTTCTCATGTAGTGTATTTAAGGATGATATGATTTATCCAACCACTTTTTTTTGTTTAGGCATTCTGCAAGCAAAATCTTGAGATGAATGTAACTTTTGAAAATGTCATCCAAATTCTGGAAGCAGCCGATAGAATGCAAGCAGCAGATATGAAGAAGTATTCATTGAACTTGATTGTTCATCACTTTCCTAAGGTAAGAATAATCAGCAGTTTCAGCTAACCTTTGTCTCCAGTGATAATAAGTGGCGATTTGTCCCACTTGTGTTCATGAAAATGAATAAAACTATTTGACCACTACTTGTTGGTGAGCTATAGCTCCTAGTGTTGTTGGAAGTTTGTATTTTAGTCTGAATTAAATGGTGATGATAACTTTTTATTCCGTGTCATTGTATTCAGCCACAATATGTTTGTAGTCTCTGTTAATCATTGAGTGGGAGCTGGATATTTTTATGTTCATTATCGGTTGTTAATAACAAACATTTTTTTGTCAATGCTTTCCAAAAGTAACAAAATTCTGGGCATCTCGCTAGCCTAACGGTTAGCCTCTTGAACTTTGGTTCAAGGTTTATTAGCGTCTTAGCGGTTCAAGGGCCCACGGGTTCAAATCCTGGGATGTCCACAAAAATTGAGGGGTTTGGACCGCTTTCCCATAAAGCGTTTGTTTGCGCTATTAACCTTCCAACTGCCCATTACATTTAACCGTACTGCTGAGGTTTTTTCCACTGTCTTGAATGAGTTTTTTGAAAGTCTATAAAAAATATAGCCTAAACAATGATTCTTCCTTATCGACCATTTTGATCAACATGAAAAGGAGAGTCTACAAAACTATAACCTGTTAGTGAATGCATGAGACATGCTTACACAACAGAAGCAAATTAAAAAAACTCATATTTCAAAAAACAATACTTTATATGCCATAGAGGTTAAAAAATAAACTCCTTGTTAACAATTTTAAGATAGCCAAAACGAGCAAAATGATTCACAGTTTGCAAAAACATATGCTTTGTTAGGATTATAAAAGTTATTTTCACGAAAAAACTGGCATAAACCACGACCGCGTCACTGTAAATAACACCAATTGAAAAACGCAAGATTTCGTAATCGGTTACAAAAATCGCAAAACAAAACAAAAGACTACTTCCGATACATCATTCGATTACAAATTCCATGTAGAATTAACTGACGCTGAATTCAAAATGATTGAGAGTATCAGTGTATCGCACAATAACGATGTATCACACCGGGAAGAATAGGGTCGCAATCGCGACTTTAGTAGTATACAAATAGCGGAATTCGATCGCGATCGCGTCCTCTGGCAGTTGGAGGGTTAACTAAAAATGCCATTGGCATTCAAATTTGTTTTTAAATGTACAGAACATTGTTGTTGTGTGTTTCTAATGAGTCAGTTGCTGATAGGTCGCACGGCTGCCGAAGATCCGGTTGCTGAGTCAAGAGCTGCTGCTGGATATCTTGACTGCGTTGGCCGATGACATGAGCGACAGCAAGATGTGTCAGGACATGTCCAGCATCAGTCTCAGCAGCGAGACCTACTGACCTCACTCTCGGAGGGTCAAGAAACTCTCGTTCGTGTTGTAAACACTCTCCATGCTGACACTCTACGCTGTATCACCACTGTCAAACTCTCGTCGACGGACATTCTTGTAACAGTCTGTAATCCTTCCAACTCCTGCTTGCAGGGTTATATTTCACTTCTGCAAACCTGTTTACGAGTTCACATAATTAACTTGACTTTTAAAAATGAAATTAAACTATTGAAATGAAGATATATTTTAAAGTAGTCGGATGCATCAGATTGTCAAAGGTTGATGTTCTCATTATTTAAATTTTAGAATCATTTATTTAAATTTTGTAGAATTTTTTTAAAGGATAAAATAAACTACGTCTCACAACACTGTAAAATATATTTACACTTATACTGTACTTACATACAAGACGGTAAATATACATAAAGGATGGCACAAGGCCAACAACTTCAACCAGTTACACCGGTCATCATCAGGCCCAGTCAGAGAATGATGTGTTTTAAACTCATGATATTATCAATTGAAACCCTTTCAACTGTTGTAAATTTTGTTTGTTAAAGTTTATTTGGACTTGGTTTTAGTGTTTTAAACAACTTCACTACATTTCAGGAGGTAAGGAAACTCCTCCTGTTATCAGGTGAACCTTATCTAGTTTTAAATATCAACAACTTATGACTAATTAGCCTAATTTGTGTGAACATTATTATTAAATTATACCGAAACAAATATATATTTTAGCACAAGAATTAGGAAAAGTGTAATCAAAACTAAATTATAGGAAACAGATCAGCATCAAAAAGACCATGAAGCATCAACAAACAAGGAGGACTGTTAGCAAAAAACAAAATCAATCTATTCTTCGTACATCAGCATCTAGTTAATTTGTGCTTGGAATTTTCACACTTCAAGAAATTTCAGCAACGTTTCTACCTGTGGTTTATAAAAGAATTATATCTTGAATTCCTTTAACCCTTGCAGTGCTACGAAACAATATATCGTACTGCATGTTTCATCCAAAAAGTGCTATGGAATGATATTTTGTTGTGCATATTTCATCCGACAAGTTCTAAGGAACAACACCATTCTGCTTAGAATTTCAATACTGTGGATTTAACCCTTTGAGCAACACAGGCCGATTATATCCGCTTTTGAATCTGCCACCTAAAAACACTGTTAAATACTGTATAAGCAATTGTACCATTGGGAGCTCTACAGTCTGCATCTGACATATGGTGTAACCTGGTAGACACAAATGGAACTAACTTGTACTATGTGCACGGCAACACTTCATGACTTGATACAACTGCTAGCCTGTTGGGTAGGGGTCTGCGGTACCAACAATTTCAGATCGGTACGGTAAAAGATTTTGTACCTCGGTTCTCGGTACAAATTCGGTACGGTTCAATCTACCGTAATATGTACGAATTTGTATTTTTCATAAAAAATATAAAGTAATACTTAAGGTCATAAACAATTGTTAACATTTATTTTATTAAAATAAAAAAATGTATATATACTATGGATGAAAATATTTTTTAAAACCTGTCACTTTGAAATATTGCGTTCTAATGTTTTGATTAATATTATTAATGCAAGTTCTTGAAATATTCATGATAAATTAATTAAAAAACTACCTGAGGATCAGGGCCGTACTCAGCTTTCACGGGCCCTTGGGCAGGCCTGGTGGTGTGGGCCCTTGTTGCCATCCAGATCGAAGTTGGTGACCTTTAGACAATAGTGTCCTAAATAAGACACTGACCCGGCCAACCGGGCCCCCCTAACAGATCCGGGCCCCAGGGCAGTTGTCCCTCCCTGCCCCCCCCCCCCCGAGAGCAATCAAGTTGCTTAACTGATTAAAATTATATTTCTTTCAATTGCAACTATTGATTTAAAACATACAAACAGCAAAAACTTAAAATGTCATAAATACCATTCTTTGATCTATAGGGGAAGATATATTATCAATAATACAAAGTAAAATAAGATAACTTTAATAAACCAACTATGTATGATGTGAAGGTAAAGACAATTGTAAGTTAAACCGTTAAATACTGGAGATCAAAATTATACTATTTTTAAATTCAAAATTGAATGAAGCTACTAAATTCAAAATTGTACTCCTTAAAAAATAGTACAGTACATGTATACATAACATGCAAAACTGCAAGATAAAGAAAAAAAGTAATGAAGGTAATCCTGTTAATTTGGCTACCTCACCTTTAAAATATTTTTTATTAACCTCATCAAAATATAAATTTATGTGTGTTTTGTTGATAATTTGTTGATGAATTTTCCAAAACCACACAAGATAATGTAACAGATATCTGTATGTAACAATTTCACAACACAATAAAACAATTACAAATTTATGCTACCAGTTGAAATTTATTAAGTTAGAGGTTATTTTTTAATTAATTTTCAACCATTTTTGAAAATAATTTATTAGGCCTATATAATTTAAAATCAATTTCACTAGTATACTTAAATAACACAATAATAGTATATAATATAAAAGCAGTTTAATTTTAATTCATAATGGAGAAAGAAATTGATTAAAAGATAATATTCCTTTTCTCACTCAAGGAATGATGTTGGACAAACAACTGATGTATTGCTAATGACCGGACCCCTCCCCCCTCACCCATCACGCTTTTCAAGTCTAAACCTTTCTCAAGGTCAGATTTTTTGCCAGGTCGACCCAACCCCTCCCCGCTCCCCTCGCCTACCTTTCTTATCTTCATTCTCCAATAGCTATAACTAACACCTGTCAGTGTCTCTTTTCATATTAGTTGAGAGGAGTTTTGGGCCTTATTTTTCCTTAAAAGAAATGACTAGTTATATCAACAGGAGTCTTATTTCAACCAATTATTTTGTTAAACATTGTTTAGCTTATCTCTGTTTATTGTTTGACGCAGTAAACTGTACCGGTGTTGTGTTCTGTACCGAACCAATGACGGTAATTAGTTTTGTACCGTACCGGTACCGTTTTTTCGGTGCACCGCAGACCCCTACTGTTGGGTTGGTTAAGTGGTGTGAGGCGCTATCTTTCGGGCCAGGGGGTAGTGCTTGGATTGAGGGTTCGAATCCCATTTCAGTCAGTGGTTTTTATGTGCAGCTCATGGAGAGTTCACCTGTCTGTGGCTGAATTGAAGGGGAGCATGAATCTTGAGTAATCGGTCGACGGCACGGGTCCAAGCTAACGGGATGGGTGAATTCTTAGGTGTTTTGCTACTTTTTACTAATCCTTACTGTGTGTGTCCCCCGTAAGCACTTTTTTACAATTTTAAATGTTCATTATATTTCTAAAATCAACAAAACAACAGATTCAACCACTCCATTCACTAGCTTGGCGCTCAAAGGGTTGAATGGTTATATCAGTGGACTCGGTTGTTCTTTTGAAACATCAATTCCATTTGATTCCTCATACTATCGAGATACAAGATATCGTTCTGTAGCACCTTTGGCTTGAAATTGTTTTGTTAATTACCTTTGCACATTGCACTCCGCCCTCCGGGCTGCCTTCTGGCACTTTTCAGACAAAAATGTTAAAAACTTCAGCTTTTTTCAAGAATATTTATTAAATTCTTAGCACTGAAAGGGTTATATCTATTGTGATGTATTAAACAACTAAGATAAAGCAATCCTCTTTTTTGGATAATTTAACTGTACAAATTTTGGTTTATTTTTGTTGTGAAATAAGAGCCACAATCACATTTAACAATCTTTTTTTGTGATTGGTTTGTCACAAATTATAACCATTGCCATAGTAAGGGTCTGGGTAGAAGTAGGGTACAGGATGTCCATTGTCACCTTATTGTAATGCTTCCTGATGACTTTGTTAAGTGCAACATTCTTCCATGACAACGCTCACGTTGAATATTCCCTCTTCAAATATAATAACGTTAAAAACTTATATGATTGGAACTGTTAAGTGATATAAAATGTTAAATCTTTTTACAATAATTTGGTAATGGCTTAACTGAATCGACCATCCAACTCATGTTTTAGCGAATTTCCCCCATAGGGAAGAAGCTATTACCGTAGTCAGCATGGTAAGACCTAGGCCCGGGACCATGATAACTTTTCGTTTTGAGGTCCCCAGACCCCAAAAACACCATTCGTTCAAAACTGTATATATATATATATATATATGTGTGTGTGTGTGTGTGTGTGTGTGTGTCCGTGAGCACGATAACTCTCTTAAAAATGAATTAAATTTTATTACATCTAATTTTTGAAATAGTCAAATTTTAGTTTTCACCATTCGATTCAGATTAAAAAAGCACACAATTTGGTATTTCGATCATTCCTCTACGTCAATTGGTTACCGAGATATTGAAAGTGCTAAACACAGTACGTTGTCTAATGTTATTCTTATGGAGGAAAAGAAAATTTTTATACCTCGCTTATAAACGTATACTGACGAAACTTGGTATACAGCTTCATCTCTTTGTGGTCTATTGATATTTGCTAACAAAAATGTTTTGCCAAATTCTCCCGTAGCAGCAAACCTGCGTACTCAGCCCCATGTTATTCTTATAGAGAATAATTAAATGCTCTTGTCTCCCTTAATTATGAACATAAATGAATAAAAACTGGTATACGACTTCACCCAGTTGAGTTATATTGATATTAGCGTAAAAACCCATTTTTGTGTTCATTGTTGCAGCAAACCTGTGTACTCAGCCCCAATGTTATTCTTATGGAGAATAATTAAAATTGAATATATCGCTTACTTGTGAATATAGTTTTATGAAACTTGGTAAGTGGCTTTATGTAGTATTAAGACATTTATATCTCCATTGGAAATTCGCTGAGTACGCAGGTTTGCTGCAACGGGGGTATTTTATAATACTAAAAACAGATTTACAAATTGTGCAAGCAGTATCACTGTTCTTTTATTTTAAATATAAATAATTAAATTAATTACCTATTAATATTCCCAATATATTTTATATAATTTTCTTGTAACTTAAAATATTACTGAAATTTTGCACCTGATGACTGACCGATCACTAGAATCTGTGATCCAAGAGCAGTTGGCTGTTACAACTAGTATCAACCAACATTTTTAATTTAAAACTAAATTTACAAAATTAACAATTAACTTTGAGTTTAAACTCCACCTCAAAGCCCTAAGTTCAAGTAAGTTCTTCAGTATTCAGTGAGATAGGTTAGTTGTATGATCATGAAAATTTATAAAATGAGGCGCTTAAGACAATACGAGTTTTTGGATCAATTGTTACTGACCTTGCAATGGAACGTCTTTCCCACTTAGAAAATTTCTAAGCTCAAAGTCCTGACTTCTAGAAGGGGTGTTAAAGCCACATAAGGTTATTCTGGAAAGTTGTAATGTTTTCCAAAGGATGACTAAGGAGTGGAAGTTAATTCCATCACCTTTTTCTTATGTATAAGTCAATTGAATTGGGAATAAATGAAGGGCGAGTCAACAAACTTACCAAACTTACCATAAGGGAGAACTTCCTGTGGTCTCACAAAAGTCATAACATAGGACTTAGTGAGACAAGCTCAGTTTATGGTAGAGTAAGGGCACCCCAGTTGGCGGAACGCTTTACTACTCATTCCGCCTGCAATTTGCGTACTGTCCTGCTTGAAGACATTGGTTCACTTCAATTTATTTAAAACAATTGGATTTATATAAAAAAGCAACTCATACTTTGCCGTTATTTTAGGGTCGGAAATTGAAGAACCTACAAAACAATTATGCAAACTACACATTTGTTTTTACCAATAGGTTCAGCTCTACTAAACAATCATTTTGGTGTTTAAATTGTGATTCTACGCCCAACCGTTACAGAGATATTAAAAGTGCCAAACACAGTACGTTGTCCAATGTTATCCTTATGGACAATAAATCAAATTTGATATCTTGATTATTTATGAAGTATATTGATAAAACTTAGTATGTGGCTTCAACTAGCACTAATATATTGATATTTGCACAAAAAAGATTTTTTGTTGACTGTCCCCTTAGCAGCAAACCTGCATACTCAGCCCTCATGTTATTATTATGGACAATAAGTCAAGTTTTTCATCTCCCTTAATTATGAATACAAATTATTAAAAACTGGTATGTA
The DNA here is from genome assembly GCA_963675035.1 of Allygus modestus. NCBI lineage: Eukaryota > Metazoa > Arthropoda > Insecta > Hemiptera > Cicadellidae > Allygus > Allygus modestus. The sequence goes on along the minus strand of OY776113.1, from coordinate 131,630,177 downwards.
GCTTCACCTTGTTGAGTTATATTGTTAATTGCTTAAAACACATTTCTTATATTTCTTGTTGCAGCAAACCTGCGTACTCAGTCCTAATGTTATTTTTATGGAGAATAAATAAATTGCTATTTATCACTTATTTATTAATGTATTTTTATGAAACTTGGTAAGTGGCTTTATGTGGTAGTGAGAAACATATACATGCATTGGAAATTCGCTGAGTTTGCAGGATTGCTGCGATGGGGGTATTTTTATATATAACGCATAAACCATCCATCCTAAAGAAAATTTTACTCTGTTATAATAAAGCCCATTTCGTTTTGTGTCCAATAAAACCCTTTACATTAAAATTAGACCAATTAGAGTAGACCGCATGAAAATGGTCCGATGGTTGATTGCCCATATGATTCCCCCCTCACCCCCTCTTGTCCAATACTGTTGCCATACGAATTTCACAAATAATGGTTCCGTCTGCTTGTTTTTTTTTATGTTGTGTACGATAGGGATGGATTTCAAAACAGACGACAGATATACTTTACTATATTTTTTATTAGACCAGAGCGATTTGGCAACACTTTATTAACTTCCTCTAGTAGGCGTAAGGTTATAATTGACGGTCAAAGTACGACAACAGTGAGCAAATAGTGGTGTACAGTACTAATTCACAGGTCAAACCTATATTCGTGTACTTAATTCAGTTTCTCCCTTCATTATCGGGTTATCTTTACTTTTATGAAGGCTTAACGCAAACTGATTTAGCTGATAACACACGTCCGATCGGTAAATTTGCCTAAAACACAGTTTGTCAGTTTTCAGGCTAAAAATGTGGCTCGATTGACGTTTAAGACGGAAAATGAGAATATATTGATATTTTAGGCCGATATGTATCTCGGGTGTCTTTTAAAATCGCCGTATCTCGGCCGATAAAATTAGTTTCGATCTTAGTTTCAATCAAATCTTTGTTTTTGATGATAACATACTTTAACACCTCCCCGCTGGCGTGTTGGCCTTTAAATTCGGGTTGGGTATAAACTATTGCGGGTTTTTTGCCGATAAACTACGTTCACTTGTCATGTTTGGTCTAAAAATTACGGTGACCATGAATTGCGGTCAAATTGACATTTTTAATCCGAAAAAAACATGTAAAACTGCTGATTTTGGCCAATGAATTCAATACAGTCTTCTTTATAGGCCGTTAACACACATTTTGGCCAATAAAACGCGTTCAGTTTGGCTTTAATTCTTTACGGGTTGGAACATTATTGATCTGGAATTTTTAACAAATTTCTGAGGGAAGACTCCCGGATCCACACCCCCTGAGGGATATTCTATACCCCCAAAACCCCGGGCATTTCCCCCCCCCCAATGTGACTCTGGATCCGCCCCTGCGTCACAGCAAACCTACATACTCAGCGAATTTCCAATGCATATATATATATATATATATGAGTGTGTCTTAATACCACATTTAATCCACATACCAAGTGTCATAAATATATACATGCATAAAAATGCTTAATGTTTATTAATTATGTTAAAAAAATGTACATTTTATTTGAGTTTAATATGGGTTTTCAAAATGAATTACTCAAATCACAGAAATTACTTTCTTTATTTTTTAAATTTTTAAATTTTTTATGGAGTTTTTTAGCCGGTAAAAGTCCGGCATTATTCTCGAGAACGGATTTTTGAGTGTCCATGAGGATTTAATCTTCGGCCGTTGTAATCAAAAGGGACAAAATATAAATTGTGAAAAAGTATTAAATGGGATTTTAATAAGGAAATATTGGATGTGTTTATCTGAATTAATGTTACTGTTACCGTTAAATTTGTAATTACAACAGTAAGACCATTTTCGCGAGCGAACGTAAAACATTTATCAAGGGAGAAGCCGCTATGATTTGACGAAAGGAAGGCACTGGGGCTGGCGGCTGGCGGACGCCCTGCGAGCAATCCACAGCGTGAGCCACGGCACTATGGCAGTGTCGTCTGCACCGTTCTCTCTCTCTCCCTCTCTCACTCTCTCTCTCTCTCTCTCTCTCGCACACAGATGCTGTCTCCCCTCCTAGCCCGCGACTCGTTGGTTCTTCAGATGGCCACAAACTGCGCCACTGCACTGTTGCCTTCAGCACTTATTCTATGCTAAGTTTTCTACTAGAAAATCCCACAAGAGCGCGCCACTGTTCACCCGTATTCATCTGGTAGCATGTCGATGAAACATCTACTAAGGAGTATGCTTAATCTATGATTATATTCTGGACGGAATGAAACAAATAACATGGTGTGGCGCAGTAACAGCGAGAGAATCGGTAACACTGAAAACACCAAGAGAACAATACATTCCGGCTGGAACAAATGGTCTGGGTGCATCATCCTGTTATTACATTACTGACGAAATTTACATTTTGACCTAAACTTAGACGTTTTCATTCATTTCCTGAAGAGGAGCAATCATAAAACGCATAGGAATGGACGAGGGGCCATTGTAACAACTTTTTATTTAATTCCTTTGAGCGTAAAAGCAAACCTTCTTACCCAACTAAAATATAGCAATTTATTTAACAATTTTTGTTATTCAATAACTTTTATAATATGCTTTTTTTATCATTTTATATTTATAAGCCAATAATTGTTATAACCAAAATTATTTAATTCAACCAGAGACACAAGGTTATTACAAACAGCTTTTTTATTTCTTTTTTTAAACCTCAACTGCCCATTGCCATTGGCCAGTGGTGAAACATGTTACTGGAAAGTAACAATTATCCCCATCACTCTTCTGTGATTGTTTGCTCATATATAGTTAGTAGTCAGCTAGCCTAAGATTGAGTATCTAAAATTCAATAAATACCCCCAGTCGCAGCAAACCTACGTACTCAGTGAATTTCCAATGCATTTATATGTTTCTCACTCCTACATAAAGCCACTTACCAAGTTTCACAAAAATACATTCATAAATAAGTGATTTATAACATTTTATTTATTCCCCATAAGAATAATATTAGGGCTGAGTACGCAGGTTTGATGCAACAAGGAAGATAAGAAATGAGTTTTTATGCAATTATTAATATAACTGAACCAGGTGAAGCTACATACCAAGTTTTATTAATTTATGTTCATAATTGAGGGAGGTAAAACTTTACTTATTCTCCATAAGAATAACATTAGGGCTGAGGATGCAGGTTAGCTACTATGGGGACAATCAACAAAAAATTAACTTTTTGTGCAAATATTAATATACCAGTACAACATGAAACCACATACCAAGTTTCATCAATATACATTCATAAATAATCGAGATATCATTCTTTGTCGGTATTCGTTCATAAATAAGCGAGATATAAAATTTGTTTTATTCTCCATAAGGATAACATTGGACAACGTACTGTGTTTAGCACTTTGAATATCTCTGCAACGGTTGGACACAGAGTCACAATTTAAACACCAAAATGTTTGTTTTGTGGAGCTGAAGTGATAGGTAAAAGCAAATGTGAAGTCTAAAGTAAAATTAATTGAGGAAAAGCCAAAAACCTTTTTCCCATAAGATTAACATGGGAGATTTTATGAGCAGGTTTTTTTGATTTTTTCCGCAACCACTTAATCTAGGTTAATAATTCAAAATACTATATTATTATTTTTTTTTAAAGCTCTATAACATGGTCAAAACCAAAATTAAGTGTTTTAAAAATTTTAGGGTGAAAAATGCAAAAAACTTATTTTTGGAAAATTTAAAACCCCCCATAAACCCCCCTTCCCATGGTGCGATTTTTCTGGTTTTCGAACTTAGTCATGAATGTCATTTTACACATTTGAGCCAAATTTAGTCAAAATCGGACGGTTTTTACTCAAGTTATCGCATTCACGGACACACACACACACACACACACACACTCACACACACACACACACACACACACACACACACACACACATAAATTTGAACGAATAGTGTTTTTGGCATCTGGGGACCTCAAAACAAAAAGTTGTCATGGTCTCAGGCTTAAGTCTTACCATGAGACCTACGGTAATAGCTTCCTCCCTATAGGGGAAATTCGCTAAAAAAAATCTAAGTAAAATACAAGTGTATGCCACAACAAACAGCTAACTAGCCTCTACTTAATCTATTAACATGTTGTTAATAAACACTCATTATTAAAAACCAAACCAAATCTTTAACCTGTATTAAAACGTATATGAGTACCTCGCCATTTCAAATTGCATCAGTAAAAGTACAACTTGCTATGTGTCGGTGAAGTAATCCTCGCATGTTGCTCTAGAAAGAAAGTACGCCAAAATAACTTACAAGAAGATAGACCCACGCTGACACCAAATCAATCTTTCTTATCGAAGTCCAGCAGCACACTGATTGTATAAAGTTGAGTGGAACATCCACAGCCCGGAACATTCTGTGCATGACAATTGAGAAACAGTACAAGGGCCTGGAACATTCTGCGCGTGATTGTTGGGAAACATTGACTCAGCCCTGAACATTCTGTGCATGACGGTTGGGAAACAGATCAAGGGCCTGAAACGATCTGTGTGCGATGATTGGGAAACAATACAAGGGCCTTGAACGATCGGCGCGTGATTGTTTGGAAACAGTTCAAGGGCCCGGAACGTTCTACGTGTGACAGTTGGGAAATGGTACCACGACCAGTATGTGGCCTGCAGCGAACGTGGTTAGACAAACTGCCCATGTTTGAAATGTTTATATAAATTTATAAAGATATAAATCCATTTTCTAAATTTTTTAGCCTTTCCTGCAGAAATTTTGTTCGTCTTTAAGTGAAATGTAGAACGAAATTGGTTTTGTTATATGTTATTCAGAAGTTTTAAAGGATTAAGTTAAAACTCGGGCAGCTGAAAACTGTTTGGGGTGAAAGAAATTGCATGGTTATTGATACCAGCTGAAATTTCCTCTAGAGACTTTCTGCCTGCTCTCCCTTGCTTTCAGTATTTTCATGTTAAAAACTGTTGAAAAGACTTTAACCTCTGTTAGATTGTGATTACTCACGTTAGTGGTCTAGATTAATGTTGAAATAACTGTTCAATGCCCTTGAACTTTATGTTTGGTAGTAATAGGATTAAGTGTCTCAGCAGTATTATGGAAATCATTTCATGGGTTTTAGTTTCAAAACTTATCATGAACATTTTCTCTACTACGTTTAATACTCTTTCGATAATTTGACTTGGATACTGATCTGTATTTAGTTTTAATATTTTCAAGTTATTCTTCCTTTCTGTAATTTCTTTAATCTTACGTTGCAATTGTGTGAGTTAAAATTTTAATTTAATCAAACTTTGAAAAATGTTTGTCTTTTATATTGTTTTATTATACACATTTGTCAGTGTTACTAGTTTTATTTAATTAATACAATTTTTAAAATATGGAATATTTTTTAGGTTTAATATTAAAATGATTTGGCTCTTTTGATGAAACAAATTACATAATGGAAGAATACAAAAATTTTGAGCATTTTTTAATTTAAACTAATGTTTAACATGTTAATATACAATGCAAAGTCTATATTGTTTAGATTGTTTTCTATCTGTGATATTATATTAATGTTTTAAAGTTTGTTGTATTTAATTTTCCCTGATTTTCTTAAACAAGTCTTACTTTAATTTAATATTTAAAGTGTCTTGCTGAAATCCTTGGTGTCGCTGTCTTTTGATGGAATCCTAGGATAAAATTACTGTCCTTTGGATTTTCTGAATTCACTGTAATTTCAAGAACTCAAACTTGTTTATTTCAGAAAAAGAAGTTACAAATATCTATATACAGTTAATACTTACAACTAGATACAACATGACAATATATATATATATATAAAACTACATGAAATTGAGCCTACATTGGTAAAATACCGGTGCGTAGGCACTAGTCGCTATAAAATTCTTTTGTCGTGTTTATTTATTATTAAATAAAATAAGCTTGGCAACAACAGTGGAAATAATTAATATATGTGCTGTAAAGTAAGAAAATAATGATGTTGCGAATCAGATTTGAATGGAAATGTATTACTGTTTAAATAAAAATTATAGTAAAAAATATAAAATATGTCACAAGAGGAGAAAAAAAAAGAAATGATAGTTACATAACCGCCGACGGAACCAGTCACCGCGACAACTGCAAGGCTTGTCAGTCAAGTTAAGTTACCAGTACAAAGTTTTATCTGTAGCCGGATGCGATGACCGCCTTGGTAGCATCCCTTCCGATATCCAGTAGCCACTCTGAGACTTTTTTTTTAAGTAACCAATTTATGGTTCCTGAAGTTTTGAAGATGAGGAGGAAGATTTCTGAAGAAAATTTGTGCGATGTAATGAGAGTTGGACTGAAAATGTTCTGACTAATCTATTCACTCTAATCGCGTGGCCCGAGAACTCCGCATGTAATAGTTGTGCTCAAAATTAAGGAAAATTTCATTGGAATGATTATATATGTAATTTGATAACTTTTTGACATATAGCTGCCTCAGATTAAACACGTTGAATTCATCAAATAGAGTTCCAGTTGGATATCTGCGTCCTTTGCTTAAAGCAGCAATATTTATAAGATTCTACTTTATTAATACACCCACAGCTACAACTCATAGATAAAAAGATCCCACAAGTGTGTAATTTTAAAATATTGAAGTTGGTATTTAAATTGGATTTCAAAGCTATAGGCGTAAATTTCGTTTTAGAAATATTAACGGTCAATAAATTTTTATCAAACCATTTTTTTACAAGTGAAAGATCCTTAAGTGCAGAAAGCCTAACCTCATCCCAGTTAGATCCCTCAAACAAAATAGATGTTTTGTCAGAAAATAAATACAGTTTACCCCCAATATTAATGTTTGCTAAATTGTTTTTATATATTAAAAATAAAATAGGACCAAGCGTACTCCCCTGCACGACCCCATAGTCAATTGAATGTTCTATACTATCCACCCCACAAACCGTGGCAACTTGCTTCCTGTTGGATAAATAGCAAGACAACCATGATAAAGTGCTGCCCCTGCAGCCAATAAGTTCCAACTTGCGCCCTAATTTTATCTGTCTAAGGAATCAAAAGCTTTAGCTAAGTCTAAAAAGGTTAAAAGGCAGCATCTATTGTTATTTATACCCTTATGTAAATTAAACAAAGCATTGGAAATATTCTTATCAGTCCTAAAGCCTAATTGGCAATTTGTTAAGATAGAATTATTATCTAAATATTCAACAAGCTGTTCCTTTTACAATTTTTTTCAACTTCCTTAGAGGTGACGCTAAGAAAATAAATTGGTCTAAAATTTGCTTTGTCGCTAATGTCGGATGACTTGCATAACGGGAACACTTTAGCTATTTTCAAAACATTTGGAAATATTTCTGATAAAATACTTCGATTAACAGTGTGTAAAAGAGGTTTTAAAAGTAAGTCGGCATTTTATTTCAGAGGGGTTGTAGGAAACCCATCACACCCGAGAGCAGATCCACCACGTAAACTGTTAGTGTGTCGTAAACTGTCAAGATCAGTCATTGTGGTTATTTGGAATGTAGTATCAGTCGCAAAGTCATCGTCATTGACCACAGGTGGTCCACCGGAATCGATTGAAATCGCAAGGTTTTGTCCAACAGCTGAAAAATAAGCATTGAACTTGAAACCATTAGCTACCTCCTCCAGTATATTTGTATTCAAATCCAAAAAAACCCCTGCGCATGTATTTTTTTTTTTTTCAATTGGAAATTGATCTTTAGTTTTGCCTCTCCCTGATAATTCATTTAAAATTCTCCAAAATCTTTTTGGATTAACATTACATTAATTTAATTATTTTTGCCTATAGCATTTTTTTCTCAGCTTTTATTAAATAATTTAGTCGGTTCCTATATGCTTTAAAATATTGTATTAAATCACTATAAAAAAGTTGTTTTATTTATAAGTTTACTTAACTTATCCTTTTTCTAATGGATTTAATAAGACCGGTGGAAATCCAGGGTTTGATTTTGTTCAATCTATTGCCACGAATATGTGGCTTGGAAGGTTTACTGAGGAGGCCTTTTATTGTGTTGTAAAGAATAGATAAACTTTCATTAACATCGAGAGTACCTAAAACCGTCTGCCAGTCCTGTTCCGTTAAAAGTGTTCTGAAAACATTTTTGTCCATGTATTTTTGTATGTCAGTCACTTGAGCAGAGTTGTATTTTAAATCCAACTCAATCTGTAGTGCAGTGCAGTAATGATCAGTTGTGTGACTATGCACAACAGCAGCCCGCACATTTTCATAATTATTATGATAAAGAAAACAATGATCGATGCAGGACATACTGTCGCCAGTCACGCGAGTAGGCTTGTCAGTATAACACACAAATCCCTTCTCAGTTAAAATGTTTAAGTATCGCTCTTCATGCCTCCCAGTCCTTGGTATGTTTAAGTTAATGTCAGCCATGAAGATGTAAGATGTGTTTTTTGTGAAATTGTCAAGTTCGTCCAAAAAACAAATCGATATCACTGTCGTGTGTTCTGTAACGAGCAAGCAAGTGAAACCATCTGCCATCCATAGTCCAGTTCAAGGTCAGTCCATAAACGTCACCTAGCGCCACTTCGCAGGACTCAACCGATAGCGTCTTCTTTACGTAAATAAAAGTTCCGTCATTACGGTTTCTTTTATGATTATTTGCCATCAAATCGAATCCCACGAGCGGAGCAAACACAGTATTGTATCAGTGCCAGGTCTCCGTTAACACAATCAAGTCAAACTGAATTTGCATAGCTTCTAATTTAGTAGAAAAAATCATCAATATTTTTCATGAGACTTCTAATGTTTTGCTGTAGTATATTTAAGTTACTATTTCCTACCAAAAATACTCCACCAAGCTCGAAGTTATTCAAAACCTCCTTACAATAAACATTCTGAAAATTATCTATGCCATTGAAATGCATTTGACTGTACTGCGCCCCCCCTACCGCTTAGTCACACTATTGCACCTCGACTACTGATATGTATCTTTTACATTTTTTTTTCTCTCTCCCTTACGCAGCTCATGTAAAATTTTCCACAGTTTTAACTAATTTTACAAAATAATAGTTGCAAAATGCAGCTGCAAGTTAACTTATAATCTCGTAAATAAAAGAAATTCTGTAAATAGTATATTATGCTCTCTATTAAGGAGGCTTAATCAATCTGACACTAACGTTGATAGCATATACTGTTATCAATCAAGACAAGCAAACTTCATTTTAGATTACAAAGAAATTCAAAAATACACAGTCTACACTATACATTTAATACATTGTAAAAATATAAGTCTTAACTTGATCAATTTTCTTGGAAATATAATGTATTATGTACAAGAAATACAAAGTGTGATTTTTTTGCATAATATTTCCATTAGTTAATAGCAATTTTAATGAGCAAATTAGTCATGCGTATATTATTCAAATCAATAAAACTCTTGCATCTGTGCATTGGTAATGAATACAAAATTCATTGTGCATTATTAAAAAAATATACTTGTGCTGCATGCCAAGAAAAAAAAATTAAAACAACTAGATTATATTTAAAGCAAAGTTAGTCATAATAGCCAGCATATCTTGTAGTTTAAATGTCCTTAGTTGATGCAACAGAAGAACATAAAACAAAAACGTATACATGAAACAATCAATAATTATGTGATAGTTGTTTAGATTTTTGTAGTTTTGTCATACACCCCCCCCCCCAACCCCATCGCTTCAGGGGGCTTTTTTTCTTCTTTTTATTGAATGGGTTGCAAGTGAGTGTGCGTTTAATCACCACTTCACTTCATATGTTTTCCTATATCAGTATTTGAAACTATCTTATTAACTATTAAAGGATCCATTTAAGTATTTGTTCAATTATTATTACTGACAGCAGTAATAAGTTTTTGGGACTTTCTGTAGATAAAGATATAAAATGGAACAACCACATCAAAAAACTATGTAAGAAACTAGGAAGTGCTTGTTTTGCAATAAGAGATATGCTTCCTGTAGTAGATTCAAAAACAATAAAGTCCATCTGTTACTCACATTTCTACATCCATCTGAAATATGGGATTGTACTTTGGGGCTCTTCAACTGTCGACAGAGTATTTAAAATGCAGAAGAGGGCTATACGGCTAATTGCAGGTGCCAGAAGCAGAGACTCATCTAGGCCCTTGTTTGAGCGGCTCGAGATAATGACACTCCCGTCTTTGTATGTGTTTGAGTTGGCGATGTTCTTCAGATCAAACCAACATCTGATCCTGGAATATCACCGGCAACACGGACACAATACGAGGAACCAGGAGCTTCTACTGTATCCGGTTCACAGACTGTCACTTTTGGAAAAGGGGTCTATGTAAATGGGGTTAAAAGTCTTTAATAAACTGCCGGCCGCCTTAAAAAATATTGACTCCGACCAGAAATTTAAAATGGAACTTAAGAGTGTGTTATTAAAAAAGGCATATTATTCCCTGGCTGACTTTTTCATGGATAACATCCTCATGTAAGGTTAACTTGTATTTTAATTTAGTTTTGTATTAAACATGAAGACCTGATTTTTGTATATAATATTGTTGGAATAGTATTTATTTTGTTAGCAATTGTAATAATTGTATATTTGGTAATTGACTTGTCATATATTTACTTGTGTAAATTTTATTTGACACAATAAATGAATCTGAATTACATCTAACCATACAAGATTTTTCACAGTATTTCAACTAGTATTTACAGTAGAACCACACTAATCAGACCTCCGATGGTCCGACTTCCCGCTTATTCCGACTGTTTGACAATTTGCTCAGCTGCTGCCCTCGAAAATTCAGTAGTATCAAAACATGTTAGAATAAATAGTAAATTCAATCAAGAAATGTTTAATTCTTCTTTAATAAAATTCACTAATTAAGTAAGTTTACTATGACGGGTGAATTTTGTATTATAATTGACCAATAAAAAGTTTCGCTCATTAGCTATCTCAAATTCGACTAAAATAAAGGTTTAATAAAAATAGCTGTTTAGTTTAAGTTTGGTGGTGGTAGTCTCACTTTATATGGAACTTAACCTCTGAGTAAACAGAAACATTATTAAATAACTCGATGCATCGGTAAAAATATAAAAATTTCATTTAGAAGAAGTAGTTCTGAACCATGTCATAGCGTTTAGAACAATAGGTCATAAAACATTTGTTGTACACCCATACATAAACTATGATTTAACTGCAGATTAATCTCAATTGTACCATAAAACTAACCAAGTGAAAATTAAATACCTTGTTACCTGAACCGAAAATAACTTCTTTCTTATAAGAATTTTTTTTAATTCCTGAAACAATAAATTTAACTTTTATTTTGCCCAAAGTTAAATAGTTACAGCAAAACTGAAAGTAGCTGTACAACATTTCTCTGTTAATGAATGGGGAAACTTGATGATGTCATGCAGAATTTGTTTATTATTGGAAGTCCTCTTTCTGTCTGAATTCAGTTTTGTATTTTGTGGTTTAATTCCGTTCAATGATATTTATTATATTCAATATTATCAGTTGATCCTGAAATAGCATATTTTTCTATTTCTTTGTTTTTAAAACTAGATAAACTTTTACAATTTAAATCTTTTGACAAATAAACTTATATAATTGTGTTTGTAATTTTATATATTTCAGTAAAACTTTATTATTAATTAATAACAAGTTATGAGACTCGAGGTATTCAGTTTTAAAGTTCATTCTTTAAGTACAACTTTAATCAACTACTAACACAAACAAACCTGATGGTAATGAATCCTAATAGAAAATATATAATTTTATAGTGAATTTGAGATAAACATTTTAATAATTTGACTTGAAAAAATATTGGCTGATCATGCAAAATCTGTTTAAACACATGGGACCAGGCCAGCCGACCTCCCCTTGGCTGTGACCTTGAATAGCATTCAAATTCAAATCAATCTTTATTCAAACATACATACAAGATGTACAAGAATGCGTCATAAAATTTACATAAACCATACCATATTAAATAAACAATAATAGATCAATTTCCTAAGACAAATATTTTTAACAATTGTTGTTCATGACAATTCAAACGTTGGCTTTAGTAGAGTAAAAATCATCCATACAGTAAATTGGCATATCTATTAAATATTCTCTTAATCTATTTTTGAATTTAACCAAATTTTCCTCATTTCTTATGTTACCCGGAAGGTAGTTTATAAATTGTATACCACTTCAAGGACTTTGCTTATACTTTTCTTATTTATGTTTCTTTACAGTCAAAGTTTCTTTGCTTCTGGTGTTGTAGTTATGTACATCACTTTGTCATTTAAATTTTGACTGATTAGTTTTTACAAACATTATTGTTCAATATATGTAAAGGCTATAGACAGTCATGATTTGCAACTCTGTAAAATGTGTTTTGCAAGATTCGTCTATTTTTAAGCTAAGTATGCACCGTATGGCTCTCTTTTGTAAAAGTAAAATTTTATTTAAGTTAAAACTGCTAGTTCCACCATAGACTTCAATTCCATAAGAAATATGAAAGTGTACATTGGCAAAATATACAGATTTTAATGTTTCTTTACAGCAAAATTGAGCTAGTCTTTTTAGTGCAAATATACCAGAACTGATTTTCTTACAAATTGCATTAACAAAAGTAAACCAACTAAGGGTGCTATCCCAAAAAAGTCCTAAGAATTTTGTTTCAGTTTCATAGTCATTATTTATACATTGCATCAGCTCTGAATTTCTGCATTTAAATTGTATTAATTTAGTTTTACCAGAATTAAGTACAAGATTTTTATTATTTAAATAGTTTTTTAAAATTTCTATTGAACTCTCACAAATTTTTATTGATAAAATTAAGTCTTTGTTGGATATGCTGAGGCTGATATCATCAACGTATAAACAAACTTTACTATTTTCAACTCTATCATAAAGATGTTTAGGCATACCTCCCAAATAGCAAAGGAACAAGAAAGGGCCTAATACTGAACCCTGTGGTACTGAGTAGTTAATATGTTTTGTTTGGGAATTAGCATTATAAAGGTAACCATTGGACATGTGTTTTACACAGACATACTGACTCTAAGTCCCTCTAAGTCTGACTTGGTCCAGTTCCACTCTTTTCCATCTATGCCATAACTTCTGAGCTTACTAAGTAACATTGTGTGATTAACGCTATCAAAAGCTTTGGTCATGTCAAGAAAAGCTCCAACGGTTTTATTTCCTTCATCTAAGTTTTCTAAACAATTTTCAATATAGTCTACAATAGCTGTTATGGTTGATCTATTTACCCGATACCCATGCTGTTCTGTATCCAACAGTTAATTGCTTTCAAAATAAGTTATCAACTGAGAAAGTATACATTTTTCTAGAATTTTTAAAAAAGAGGGCTGAACTGCCAATGGCCTATAATTAAGAGGGTCTGTATTTTCTCCTTTCTTAAAAACCGGAACTATTTTTGATATTTTAAGCTCTTTAGGGTATACTCCCGTGATCAAAGATGCATTTGTCACATGTAGAAGAAGTTTTATGATTGCCAACTTAACATGTTTGATGATCTTCATGGGTATTTGGTCATAACTGTAGCAGACCACTTTGGTTTTACAGCATCTATTATTTTATTGAGCTCATTAATATCAATTGTTCTGCAGCAGAACTTACAATTGGGAGTGTATATTATAGGATGTAACTTTGCATTGTTATTGTTATTTAAATTAGGAATTACATATTTATCTACCATAACAATAATATTTTCATTAAGTATGTTTATCAACAGCATTAGGATCCTTAACAATAGTACCATCCTAATTAAGTGCAATGTTGGAAAATGTTATTTCCTTGTTACTTTTTGTTTCATTATTGACAATTTGCCATGTTGTTTTATTGACATTAGTAGAAGTCTTAATTTTTTTTATTGAAGTGAAACCTTCTTACATTGAATAATTTGTCTATAGTTTTTTTTTGCTCTTTCATTTTTTCCTTCAATTTTACATTGTTTTTATCCTTTCTTAAATCATGATGCAATCCTAGAAGTGTATCCTGCTCATTGACAATCTCATCATCAATCCAATTGTATTTTGTATTCCTTTTTGTAATTTTGGTTAAAGGGAAATGTAAATCAAAGTAATATTTTAATGTATTATAGAATTGTCAACATTTATATTCTACTGGGCTAAGGTACGTTACACTCCAATCTTGTTTTTCAAGGGTTTTTTTTTTCAAAAAGGTTAATGGCATCTTTGTCGAACCGCCTGCTCATTGTAATGAATTGATTGTTTTTTTATTCTTTTTAAAATTAATGATTTTAAAAATTTGGCCATCATGGTCAGAGAGTGCAGTTATAAGGCATTCTACCCGAAAACTGCTTTTATTCAAATTGGTGATGAAATTGTCAATGGCGGTTTCACTAGCCATATGCGGTTTCACTCGAGGTTTATACCTGCATGCAGCAGGCCTGGAGTTCCCATGGGTCCCGCTAAGCCTTGCCAGCTACCATTAGTCATTAAGTCTAATAGTTAATTGGAACAATATGGATCAATTAATCATTATCAAGCAGTAGTAGCATGAGTCAAAGTGTGATAAAGCCAAAATGTTTATCAGCTAATATACGGCATAGGACATTAGTCAGTCGTGCTTTGTTCTTATAGCTAACTAAGATGTCCATAATTTCCTCGGTGAAGATGAAGAGAGCCAAAATTACAAGTGATTGTGGAATTAGTGCAAGTATGTGTGGCTTTGCAGTTGTTTTGTTTCTTACTAGTGAACTAGCTCTTTCATCAGCAAGTAATTTCACATATATCGGATGTTATGAGAGGAAAGATATATCCGCCTACAATCATGGTTCCGTTACCCATCCGTTCTCTTGGGAGGTTTGCCTGAATCTGTGTCTCGTGAAGATGACAGTTTTTGCTGGAATGTCTAGTTACTCAAAAGAATGTTTTTGTTGTAACGAAACTCCCAAATGGTTGCCTTCAACAGAAGATAGCCAATGCGATCGCTGTCAAGAGGATCGTTCAAGGCATTGTGGTGGGCTAACTACGGTCTCTCTCTACCAGCTAACCATTTCAAACGCATTTCCAACAGCAGTGCTCATCGCTACTGAAAACGGAGTCAATATATCCGTGCTCGGATATACCAGCCAATCAAAAACTCTAATACCTTTCAAGGACGGTCCTTCTGCTGTAGGTTACCACTATGACAATCAACAAATTTACTTATCCTCAGGAAACAAAATATTTAAGTGTGTTTACGTTTCTCGTATCTGTAAATACAGTGATCCAGCGTTATTCGTTGAAATTGACTGCACTATTACAGGGTTTATAATCGACTGGGTAAGAAATTTAATGTTTTTTTCCTGTGATGAAAAAGTATATAAAGTAGTGCTCAGTTCTCATACTTACTACTTCCATATGTTAGGTAGCTCAAACTTCCACCTTGTTTTGAGACCCAGGGAAATCACCTGGTACTCTATAGCTTACATGTCGAAAGCGGTGTACAGTGGCATCGATGATTTGATTTATCATCAACTTACTGGATTACAACCGTCAGTCCTTGACTTTCATAAAGAAAAATACTACTACATCAATGACACCTCGATCAATGTGCGTGAGCTGAGGGATACGTTCTCTCAGTATTATTATAGGTCATATGAGTTGTTCAGTGGATCCGATCTTTCCTACTCATCTAGCCTCGATGTAGCTGATGAAACAGCAGTCTGGGTTACTAACAATACCAATACCAGTGCTTATACTCTTTATAAAGCAGAGATCACTGAATCTGGACTTGAAAATGTAACAGTCGTGTGGACAGGAGATCAACAAATCAATGACATCAAGATATACCACTCTGCAGTACAGATACCGAGCAAACGCTACATGTGTGAGAAGAAGAACTGCTCACACACTTGCTCCCTAGTTTACAGAGTTGCGCGGTGTGGATGCCCAGAAGAGATGAACCTAGGGCCTGACAGCAGATCCTGCTCCCTGTCCGGCCCTAGCACTGATCCTACACCAACGGAGCTGACAGTGTCAGAAGAAGAAGTCAAACCACATCACCAATATAAGCATATAGTAATCTTGTACACTGGAGTTGTCACTTGTTTTATTGTGTTATTGATAGTTGTATCATTTCAGATTTATCTGATCTCAAAGCAGAAAAAAAATAGTAGTGAATATGATTTTCATTATAACAAAAGATCAGGGCAGGCCGAATTAACTCGATCTTCATAAAACTCGAGGTTTTCATCAATATTAATCTTTAAAACTGTAATTTAAGTTTGACAGGGAGATTAGGCTTACTTTAAAACAAATCAAGTCCACTCCATAGACAAAAAGAGATCACACACAATAACTTCAAATATTTCAAGGTATTGTGTATTTTATTTTTTGAAATGGATTATTTAGTAACAGGAATTCTTATAGAAAGGTGGTGAATACAAGAACATTTCACAGGGTCTGACAATCTTAAAATTTAGGCTGTGTTTCTTATGAATAACATGAAGTTAATAGTAGTCTTAAATGCTGTAATTTATGATTCAGGCCCATTGGCACTTTGAACACCAGCACCCTTGGTCCAGCAACTACAATTTTCTACTCCCCACACCGAATTCCCCTTTTCTCACGTCCTCGACATTTTCTTTGAAATATAAAATAAAAATTTGTTGTGAAATAGCTGAAAACGTTTGGTAGACTTTTTTCCAGCTTTTATCAGATTTTAAAGTTCTTTTTTATTTAATAAATCATTTTCAAACATTTTTACACAAAAGTCTGCTATTGATGTATCTAATTAAATTGCATGTATGGACTCAATAACAAATCCAAATTTAGCTTAATTAAGTTCACACAAGTTGATGTAAAGCAGTTCAATGTTAAAAGTATCCATTACTGTGCTCACTAACATTTCAGAAGTTTTACTTCATCAGTATCATATGATTAAAACAAGCATAAAGGCTTCAACAGTGCTTTGTTCCCTGTAACGTAATTATTGTTATAGAACAGGCACTTTATTATAGGTTGATTACTTCACTCCAAGTAAAATAAGTAGGTTAGTGAATCTATGGTTGCATTTAACATGAGATATTAATTATTTGACAATGTTTGTATACATACATTTTCTAGTTATATTTTATAATTATGTATAGCAAAATTACCAACGAATTTTGCATATTTGATGTGATAATATTGTATTTACATACTGTATTTTTGTGACTTATAATAATAAATTTCCTAAGGATCCGCCACACTCGAGTTTGTATTTATTCTAAAGTTATTTAAATTGCTTAGCAGTACTCCCTATGTAGTTAGTACCTGCTACATAACCTAAAACAGTAACTGGATTACTAGTTAGGAGGGCGCTTCAGTAACAAAACTTTTAGAATTTCTACCTGCTTCCGATATCTACCCTCAACCGATATCATTGATTCATGGCTGATTTTAAAGAGCAATAGAATACATAGTGATTTTAGAGTTACATTTTTGTATCACAAATAATAATCTTTCAATCAAATTCCAAAATATTTAATATTTACAATTTTTTTAAGGGTAAACTATTTGTTATTTTGAAATTATGTTCTTTAAAATAACTTTTCACTCTTTTAAATTAACCATAACTCATCGATTTAGGATAATCCGTTGAGGAAGGACGGTATTGAAAGTTAACATTGGTCTTTAGGTGAATCAGGTAGAAGAAGCAGAGGACTGGCGCCGTAGACTTTCAACTTGGCCTCTTAACTGATTTCTCCTCAAAAACTCCAAATATAAAAGGAAAAATGAAATAGTCATAGTACAATTCAAAACTTAATAACATTTATTGTATATTTACAAACAATTTAATAACTTTAAATACACTATATACATGTTGATAACATGATAGTATGGAGTTAAGAGCAGTAATAGCTGGACCGGTTGCTCATGGTGTAGGTGTTCATGGGAATGCAAGTTGGAACCGGTTGCTGTTCATAGTCCACGTCATAGTAAATGCCACTCTGGTTCTGTAAGCAAATTACTCGTATTTATTATTTTTTAAATTCTTTTACAGCAGCGGTTCTCAACCTTTTTCGAGATGCGTAACCCTTACGAATTGTTCTTCATCAATTGAACCCCCGAACAGGACTATTTCGTACCTAGTGCAACCAGTAATGAGCAATCAGTAATAGGTAGAATTTGGCAATTCAATCTTAGATATAAAATGTAATAGGTAGTATATAATTACTATGCAAAAATGTAAAATAAATAAGTTAACTATTAATTATTATAATAATATTCTTTATAAAAATTGATTTTGAAACGACAACAACTTTTGTCTTTATTACATACACATTTTTACCAATGAGGGGGTCCTTGCTTTCTTGCACGTAGTTTTTTGAAGTTACGTTTAAAAGAAATCAGTCATTTATACAACTTTTTCTGTGTATTTATTTTCTGAATTTGTGCAACAAAAAATCTATTTCTCTCAGATCAGCAAAACCACCTTAATTCCCAAGTCAGACAGATTTTAATATTTCCTATAAGGTTCAAACAAAAGTTAATAAAAGGTTTTTTCTTGACAGCTGGTTTTCAAAACGTTGCAGTAGAAATTACAATAGTACACTGTGACTTTTGATCTAAATAATTTTCATAATTTTTGAACATGTGAATATTTTAATTGTTTGGATGCTTTTTTGATAGCTATAAGTTATTTGTGTACAGTACACATATCCAACATTACTTTCAGGCGCGGGTACAGGGGCGAGGTCATAGGGGTCATAGGGGTCATGACCCCCCCCCAAAAAAAAAAAACTGCGGACCTTCACATATTTTACCCATTTTTCACCGTAAAGGTTATTGTAATTTGACAGTTGACATTTTTTTACTCATAAACCCCCCTAAAACGATAATCTGTATCCGCCACTGATTACACTCTTTGTCTCTGCAAATCACCTAGTGACTCATTGCAAACCCCGGGGGGTTCGCGAACCTTAGTTTGAGAACCGCTGCTTTAAAGAGTTAATTAACAATGATTAAAACAATTTATTTTAAGAACCTCTACTGTTAATGAAGAAATAATTGTAACAGGTAAAACCCAAAATCATGTAATGTTGAATTTGTATTTAATGTGGATGAATTGCTCCTATTTACCTCGTGTTTAGTATGGATTTCCCAGAAAATTTTGTAAAATCCATATTTGTGGGGTATACTAACAAAATATAACACGCAAGTTTGAGGTGCTGGATTGTCCACTGGATAACTCTGTCCAGTTTATATGGACTTAAATCCGTAGCTGGCTGACGTAAAAACTTTAAAAAGTAGCCAGAAACAAAGATTTATACGAGTGTAGCCCTTGCAAAATTTTGGCAATAACCTCCATACTACATCATAGTATCACAGAAATATCAGGCATAGCAGAAATTGCAAAAGGAAGTTGCATACAGTACTCTTTTAATATGTTGCTGTCATAAGTAATAAGTTTCTGTGACTCAATTTGTAAATAAACTTAACACGTTTTCTTATGTCCTAATCATAACAAAAGTTTCTGTAATTTCTGTCATGTTGCAGTATATCTTATCCTGTTGGGCAATAAAATAAATGATTTCAATAGAAGTTTTTCTGTTTTACAATATTCATTCACATTAAAATCCCAGCCGCTTACATTCATACTATATTACTTCGTAACTGTACACACATTTTGACATTATCCTTTATATTAGACAGTATTTTCACAAGTAAAGCCTGCAAACATTTTTACCACTATCTAGTTATATATTCCTGCTGTGTATATTGCGTGTTGTTGAATGCAGGCTCTCTTTAGTCGACTGTCAGTATTGAGGGTACAGTCTTTATCATTGTGCTGGTTTATCCAGATTTATCCAGACCAAGACACCGCCACATTAGTCCGGATAAACCGTATTTCACTGCTGTTCCATTGTGTTTTGAGGATATTATAGAGGTAAGGAAGTCTACTCACCGCAACAGAAGACCTGCTCTTGGGCCGAGGAACGTGGAAGTTCCTCCCAAGGAGGTCTGTGCGGTCTTCCTCCTCGCTGCAACTGCTGTCGTTGGCGCGGGTGCCGTGAACTGAGGCGGGGCGAAGGCTCAGGCGGGGCATGGGCACCGGGGCTGATAGGTGCGATAGAGTCCCCCCGTACCCAAAGATTGTTGAGGACGGTCTCGTAGGCAGTCCACCCCCAGGCTCAGGCTGCAAAGCCAATACAAACATTTATTCGTAGATTATAAATTAGTTTGTTCCTTTGCAATCCTTAAAGTTTTAAATGACACTACAAATCTCCCATATATTTAGGCTTTGTCAATGGAAACTTTGCTCTAATCTTTTACCTACTCTACTAGACTAACTTTCTTTCATAGTCATATTAATTGAAGTGCTATCAGAAGAGCGAATAACTTCTGTAATCTCTAAGGATATAAATAAATAATGTCCTTCATACATTGGACCAACTATGTATCCAAAAAATTATATTAATTATAAATAAATACACTATTTATACTTAATTGCTGACTCTGAACTCTTAAGACATAACAACAATAATTTAACTATGGATAAAATCATTTGAATACCTTTCTTTAACTAGTATATACACTCTTTTATATTTTTATTCATTTTTTTTTTAATTTGAAGTCTTAAATTGTATCATCAGGGATTTGAGTGCACCATGGAAGATTACAACTTTTGAAAGATTTTAAAAGATTACAACTAGTGTCAGAAGTATAACAGAGTGCTGATAAATAAAGTTGCATTAGTAAATGATCTTTTCTTAGATACTATAATCACCGATTTTCCTTTAAATCAAAAACTCTGTTTTGGTTACGTTAGCAAATATTTGCATTCTAACACAATTACAGTTAAAAAACTTTGAAAAAAGTTTCATACTCGTCAATCTCAAAGACTATCTTGCCTTGTGAAGCCTTGTTACTGATTAAGACCGACTTTAGCCAGGATCATTAATTAATAACTCAATGACCTTAGATTATGAGGAAAGTATATGAAAAGTAGATCATAACAAATTTACCTGAGTCCGACAGAGTGATTCACTGTCTCTTTTAGGACGTGTTTCAAGGATAAATCCTCAATTTCTAATCTTCTTACAAGAAAATATGTCATTAGATTTGCAATAGCTCCTTAATTAAGTCAAACATACATAACATGAATATACATAAGACACTGAAACAGAGATACTCAATTTTCAACCTGAATGTTTTTGTTTTTGTGTTTTATGTGTCAGACACGTGTTTCAACAACTTTTATGACCTTTCATGAGTGATGTTATAACAGGTTTTAAAGTGAGGATTTGTCCTCGAAAAGTGTCATCCTGAAGAGAGTGAATCACTCTGAATCAAGTAGACGTAAACCTTTTATAGTCAAATTAAGTGCTGCAGACAAAAAATCAAATATAAAGTTATTTATTAGCTTTAACTTACTGCATAATGATTGGTGGCTTGAGCCATGACATCCGCGATCTGAGCCCAGCGTAGCCGGTCCTCTAGCGAGACCTGGTAGGGCGAGCTGCCGATGGCTGGTGACTTGATGGTGTTGTTGCGAGCCGCCGTAGCCATGTAGCCGAACACTGGAGACCCCATACCTGCTGCCACCTTCTGCTCTCGGTTCCATCTTCGGCTACAAGTAAGTCACAAGTGTTGTCTATTTATTTGATCAAACCACCATATTGTGATGAAGAGGCTAAATAATTAGTTTGTCGCTTATAATTTTCTTAATTAACTGATAATTCAGGAGGAAAGTAAAGGTTGAAGAAGAGAATGATAAGCCAACGTGAATAATGTTTGCTGTCTCTAATTCCTTCACAGTTAATGTTTGCATATCAAATATATTTTATATGCATGTTTTGCCTTAAATTTAAATATTTATTTTGTTGCTTCTTCTGCACACATTTCAGGTTAAAGACTGCTATGAATGTCACTTTTGTTAATCCAATATTTATTTATTGTTTTAACGTATTTATTAATTGTTATTTTTTTATATGTATACATTTATTTTTGTTATTTATTTTCTAAATTTGTTAAAATGGGTGTAAATTATTAAGTTTTTAAATTGAATATTTATTAATTTGTTATCACTTCATTCATATAATATTGTTATAACTGTACACTTAAATAAACCTAAAAAGTTGTATATTAGAATGACCTCAAGATATGCAGTTGAACAAATAAAGTGAATGAACTGTTAATCAAAAATGTATAGGTTTACAGAAGTGTCTCAAATACCCCACATTCAGGGGTGCCCACAGGGGGGATGATAGCGCGGGTTGCACTATACAATTTTATTTTGGGGGGGATTTTTCGATTTTAGCGGGGAAATTTGATTTTTGGGGGAATTTTTTTAATACCTTCTTTTAAATTAAAAATAATGGGATTCGTACAAAATGTGACAAACGACTTTTATTTGGTTAACCATACAGTATTTAGAGTTTATTTTATCTGAACAACAACGTCTGATCTTGGTTAGGTCTCTCGGTTCAACATCGTCGTGCATTGCGTGGTAATATTCGTTCTGCAGGCGGCTGTCTGAATTTTTTCATGCATGACAACTCTGGTTGATCATACTTCCCAACATCATTATTGCATTTCCCTAGATCTTGTATATGTAATTCCCTGCATACATATTTTGTATAGTAGCCACTCACATTTTATGTTTCAATGTGAGACATTTATTTACATATAATTCAAAAGTAAGAGGTTAGTTAGCTAGTCAGAAGTAACTTTTCAGTATTAAATTTAACTAACGCATTGCAATCAATCGAAGGATACATTTAAAATAGTTCCTGGAGTCAGGGGCATAATCGGGAGGGGGGATATATATTCCCCCGAAAAATCTAAAAAAATTAAGGGAAAATAATTTACACTTCTTATTTCAAGTAATTTAAATTTGTAGCAGTAAAAAAACTCATTAGCTCATTGTAAATTGTTCTCAGATTTTGTCATGATTTTGTACAATGCTAAATATTTGTGAGTTGGCAAACCTGTATGTCAGTGGTTTGTCTTGAACAACACACTGAGCACGATCCAAGAACGGGCAATAAGAATTATATTAAAGATGGGATGGTTGGATTCAACCAAACACCTTTTTCCAGAGTTAGGTATACTGACAGTATTTAGTTTATACATTTTTGAGCTAATTTTATGGATAAAAGGTAATGTTAGTAGTCTGGGTACTCTGGGTGATTACCATAAGATTGATACTAGACATAGGAATGAAATTTCTTATTGCAAGCATAAACGGAAAATATTTTAAAAAAAGCCTAGTTATGCTGGTATAAAATATTTTAACTTTCTGCCCGCTGAAATAAAAAAAATTAATGACTATGTTGAATTTAAAAAGAAACTAAAGGAATACATGTTAACTAAACCACTCTATTCATTGGACGAATGTTTTGTGTGTCAATAATAGTTATTTGATTTGATAAGGAAGTTAAGTTAGATTTGTAAATTATGTTTTGCTACAATATGTATGTATATGATTGACTCCATTCTGTACAATGCATGTACTCATTGAATAAAGCATGTTTGACTATTGACTATTGACTCTTATCTGGAGTCACTACTCTCTGACTAAATATTTTCCAAAAAAGTGCCGTCAACACAGACATTTTGCTCTATTGTGTTGTCACTTTGACGTTAACTGGACCAATCAGAATGCACTGGGTGGACGATGTCAAAATTTCAACCAATAGGAAATAAAATAACTATACCACCAAAACGTCAAAAACACATCTGGCCAACATAACGACCATAAACACAGCGGCACGCTTTTTCACCACGGAGTGGTGACTCCAGATATAACATTGAGCTCAGTGGAACAACAACTCTTATTGATGAAGGCTTTTGTTTTATACAGTAGAACCTCAATAACTCGAACCTCAGGGGGAACGGGAAAAATTCGAGTTATCGAATATTTTGAAATATCGAGGTTCGACTTATCAAGGTGTTTTTCCACAGACTTCAACTTATTGAGGGTCAAGGTAACGCAATAATAGATGGGTCATGGAAGGGTAGAATCCTTACATCATTTCGTGCTTTGTATCATAAATAACCATACCGTATAATAATTATTACTAAAATTAAGAAGGAATGTCTAAAATAAGCCCGGAAATATTTTGTAACGCTTCTTTGGTTAACGTAGTAATGATATACTTCCTTCAGTGAAAATATTCCAGAGTAGGAAAGTAAACAAATAATGACTCACAGTTCAGTATTTTGGTGTTGTTTTCCCCGTTCGACCACTTCCTGTCTTATTTTCTAGACGTTTTTTGCTCACTTCTTATCACCTGCTCCAAACATATCCCTCCCCCTTACGGAAGTCAGTTCTGACCAACTTTGCATCAATTTAAATTTAGCTGAACATCAAATGCTCTGTAGGCTATTAAAATAATTTGCAAAACTAAAAGGGAACAAAACATGTTAACAATTAAAATTGCAGAGCATTGTTGGAATTGGAATTAGGGTGAAGCAGTACGCAACTTATTTTTGTTTTAAAATTGTTGACAGTGTCTACTGATGTTTCTAAACTTCCCGATGTTACTTTTTATTTTTCATGTCAACAGCTTCAAACAATCTTCAACATTTCCTCATAGGGTAGAGTTTTGCCAACACGTTTTGCCAAACTGCAAACACTTGGTAAAAACACAACCTAAAAACTATCCAGAACCTCTAAACTCACACTAACTGACACCGGACACAAATCTAATCAAATCAAAACCATTTTATCTAAGAAAAAGACATAATTTACAACAACATGATACTGTTCTTTATTTATGAAATGAAATCCTCACATATGTGAAACCCGTGCGTGAGAATGAGTGTGTTTTGATATGTGTGTTGCTCATCAATATAAATTTGTCGGTTGTTTTACCTACACCAGGAGCACCAGAAAGAAATGTAGTGGGGAGGGAGGGTTGGAATTTCCGGCTGCAAATAAGTCACTGGAGGTTTGGTGAATGAATAACTTCAACTTATAGAGGTTCTCTAGTCAATACTTCGACTTGTAGAGGTACGGAGATTGTAATTATTCGAGTTACAGAGGTTCTACAGCTAAAACTTCGACTTATAGAGGTGCGGCGACAGGCTAAGAATACTGTACAAATGCGAGTTATCAAGGTGTTTCCTACTAACCTTTTGACATATAGAGGTAAAATAACATAGCATTAGGTAGGCACGTTCGGGGGAATGATAAAAATTCGAGTTATCAAGGAATTCGATTATATTAGAGGTTCGAGTTATTGAGGTTTCACTGTAGAGAGTTTAGGTATTATCATTGACTATATACATGTATTATGGTTTCTCAATTTTAATACATTGGATTTCTATTTTAGGTTGTTGTTCTCAAATTATTTATGTTTGTACTTTTCCTTTTAACATTTTAAATACAAGTTAATTGAGGTTATGTTTGCCTCTGACGAACGTCGTACATTGAACTATGCAATCAAGGAACTATGTTTAAATCAATCACTACTATTATAAAAATAAGGTGGTGTTTCATCACACCAAAATCACTGGATCAATTCTGCTGAAGTTTTGCACAAATACAGTTTATGTACCCAGAAGAGTCATAAGCCTATTACCGTTTAGGAAAGTCCTCGGGCTCTGTCCCATGGGACTTCCAAAAGTCCCCATGTTATTTATATGGAGCAGAGTTTTATTCGATTTATGTCACACGTGTTTTGTTCTTAATTCAATTCATTTCAATAAACAGCTGTTATCAGGATTATTGTCTAACTTTAGACTATTATTTTTTTCTTAACAATATTTTTTTCTCTCTGAATTTTCAACTCGTTGCAAAGCGCGGGAATAGCAGCCAGTCTGTAATACAAATTCCCATCTTTTAAGGTCTTCATTATCTAAAATTATGGGTTTAAAGTGACGATTTGAAATTGCTTCGAGGGGAGTTAACCTTCACTATGATCTTTGTGTAAGTTATGAAATAGGGAATAGAAAAGAGTGCTTTAGTTTTAAATTAGGGAATTATTTCACCCCACATGTTAATACTTCAACAAAACCCGTTTGGCTAATATCATGTTAATTGCAAAAAGATTATAGTCATTATGAACAAATCTTTTAAAAATAAGTTCTGTGCCAAGGGTATTTGTAGGCCTATTTAGTTAACATATTTATTTACACATACCGTGAACAAAAAATTATATACCATTCAGCTTAGCCTATTTATAGAATATATTTAGCAACAATAAAAATGTTGTTTAGTAAAAAATATAAAGAAAACATAAATGCTATTGATGTGTGTATGCAATTATAATTGAAAATTTATGTAACGAATTCTAAATAAACAAAATAATAGCAAATGTAGCAATTAAAGTTTTGTTTTTGAGATTTATTTTATTCAGTTAGGGGGGTAGTAAAGGACCAAGCATAATTTTGGGGGGGAATCGCGCTATTGCCTTTGGGGGGAATGGGCACCCCTGCCCACATGTGCGTTCTTTTTGAAAAAAATGTGTTGACTTTTTTGGAATTAAAGCTTTATGTATTGAATTGAAAATTTAACACTTTTGCAGCAGGCTGCTCTGTATAGAGTAGTACCAATCAATTCCTGTCACCACGCAGGCTACTCCGCTTGGAGTATCTGCCCATTCCAATTTAAATGTAGCCAGTTTGCGGCAGCACTGCAGGATGGACAGGTTACTATTGATTCATGTCAGCGTATAGCTAAGAATACAAGCTTTATTCTGGTGTATTAGGTCCAACATTTCTCCCAATGTCCAGGCCGAAGCGGAACTTCCCCACACTCATACTCGTCACAACTTAGTCCATCTACATGGCAACCCTGGTTAACCACTGCAATCTAGATTGTTCTGATACCTATTTGTGTTTTGTAGAACTACATCCAGTTGTGTTACAATGCAGTACAGCACTCTAAAATGTAACTGTCATTTGTTAGCCAGGACTTAAAACGTGACTGGACCTATCGAATCATTTCCCGCATGGGGGGAACAACTGGCCTGTGTGCCACTGTAGTGAATTTGTTAAGAGTAGACTGGAAATGGTGATAAACAATGAGTGGTTTGCTGATCTGCCGAAAGCTCTGACCTCAGTAGATCAGCTGACTGGGGTTCAAGTGGTTAGTAAGATTGAGGGTTGGGTGAGAAGGTAAGGAAGCCTAGTTATTTATTTATACCTGTGTCAAAATAAATGATTTTGTATGTGAATATATAACTGGGGTAGCAGACTTATTTATAATAAAAACAAAGCAAATTTTCTATTTAATAATTTTTATCTAATGCTATTGTACACAATATACAGGGTGACAATTAAGTCTTAGGACGACTTTATAACATTTAAACGAAAAGAGATATCACAAACAAATTTGGCAGACCGTTACTGGTAATAGTAAGCTACTTTTCTGTGTACATGGTGATCGGATGTCACCTTTGGGGGACGGCCCGTTGGGAGTAAGAAGAAAATCTTTAATGTAAGCATACGTTGATATGTACATCAAATTAAAGGTCTAGTTGAACTAAAAAAAATGCCGCAAACCGGACCTCAAAAGGTTGATTCAGTCGGAAGTAATTGCTAGTCAAAGTACTGTTAAATGAAAGTTGTGGGGCTGTTGGGGTTTTCCATCCACTGGACTTCCCCACAATGGCTATTATCTCTCTTTATCAGTTACACTCAAGCCACCATAGTAGTTGTTGCAGTCATATCCTGTCACTGTAAGTTACAAGTTTTAACAGATGATTTTCTAGGTTCTTTATTCAGATATGTCGCTTAGTGAGCGTGAAATAATTAAACTGTTAATGATGCGCGGGTGGGGTGATAATGTAAGACCGTATGCAGAAGTTATACATTTATTCAACAACACCTTTCCCTGATAGGAATCCTGTTTCAAAATCCACAGCACAATACACAGTTACCCGCTTTTTAGAAACTGGTAGTATTAAGGATCGAGTCAGATCTGGACGACCAACTGTTGTGACAGACGAAGACGGCTCATAAGACATTCTGCAGTCTTTCATTGAAAATCCAAATACATCAGTTAGATCTGTATCACAAACTCATGGAATATCTCGTGAATCAGTTCGCAAAGTTTTAAAGAAGTCTGGTTTCAAAGCATACCGTGTTATCCTGTTGCAGGAACTGAGCGAAGACTATTTTGATTGTCGGGTGGAATTCTGTGACATTGTTATGAATAGAATTGACAAACGCCACAATATATGTATATGTTTGGACAATATATGTTCTCAGATGAGACGACTTTTATGTTGAATGGCCATGTTAACAGGCATAACTGCCGGTATTGGAATGATGTTAACCCGCACTGGATGTTATAGTATCACACACAACGTCCTCAAAAAGTTAACGTGTGGGTAGGTATAGTACGTAATACAATTATAGGACCATTTTTCATTGATGGAAATTTAAATGCCATCAATTATCAAGCTATGCCCCAAAATGAGATAGTTCCTGCTCTACAAGCTAGTTTTGGCGCTGACTTCCAAACATTTTTTTTCCAACAATGCGGAGCACCACCACACTATGGTGTTCATGTTAGGCAATACTTAGATACAGTATTCCCTCACCGGTGGATTGGAAGACGTGGAGCGATTGAGTGGCCAGCTCGTTCCCCTGACTACTCGTCCCCTCTGCTGGACTACTTTTTATGGGGCTACCTCAAAGACAAAGTTTATGAAACTCAGCCTACAGATCTGAAGATCATAGACACAGGAAGCTCAAGCTATTCCACGAGAATACATACAAAATGCATTAGGCAGCTTTTATAACTGGTTAGGATATTGCCAGGAGACCAACGGGGAACATTTTGAACACCTACTTTGAATGGAGTTCAGTAAGTATTGCCTTCAATTTCTACCTTTCTGCTATTCATAAGTACAATGTATTAAAATCTTTTTAAACTTTGAACAGCAATTACTTCCGACTGAATCAACCTTTTGAGGTCCGGTTTGCGGCATTGTTTTTAGTTCAACTAGACCTTTAATTTGATGTACATATCAACGTATGCTTACATTAAAGATTTTCTTCTTACTCCCAACGGGCCGTCCCCCAAAGGTGACATCCAATCACCATGAACACAGAAAAGTAGCTTACTATTACTAGTAACAGTCTGCCAAATTTGGTTGTGATATCTCTTTTCGTTTAAATGTTATAAAGTCTTCCTAAGACTTAATTGTCACCCTGTATAAAACAAAAAGTTATACACAGTTATTGAATAGGTTGTAAGCTACTAAGTACTGTAAGGGGATTGACTTTATCAGTGGCTTGATCAGCAAACAGAATATAGAATATAATTTAGCTGTCTAAAAATCTAGATTTAGATATTCTGTGAGACTATAGATGCAATTACTAATTACAGGGCTGCCTTGAGGGGGGAGAGCAACCTGGGCACTTTGCCCCAGGTCCAAATTCAAGGATCCCTAGGACCCCAGCCAAAAGAAAAAAAACCAAGATAAAAAATAAAGGTCTCTGCAGCCCCCAGAATTTTTGCCCCAGGCCCCCAATTGCCTCGTGGCAGCCCTGACTAATTAAGCCTAATAGCACCCTAGTTAAACTTTTTGAAATAAATGGTATCAGGAAACTGACACATACTTTCTCCCTTTTAGCCCAACTTTAATGAATAAATTACTTTTTATTTACTAAATATAGAATACAAAGCATGGTCGAATGTATAGAAAATCTTGTAAACAAGTTGTTTTCAAAAATATCCACCCAAATCCCTGTTTATGAGGCACTACAGAATCCATCGCTACACACGTGGTTTTAAGAGGGGAAATGCCCCCTATTCCTCCCCTCAGGATTATTAAGGGGCAACATATTTCGAATTTCCTCTGTTGGTCAATGCTAACTTGGCAAGCATATCAAGTTTGAACGAAATTGATTAATAAATAAGAGAGAAATAGTTATTTTCGTATTCCCCATAAGAATAACATTGGACAACGTACTGCGTTTACCGCAAAATTTAAATTTAAATTTTTTCCGCAACCAGTAATCGTAGAATACTAATTCAAAATACTAAATTATTTAGTTTTTTGAGCTCTTTTTAATGGTGAATAGTAATATTTTTTTATATTTATGTTTTTATATGAAAAATCTAAAAAAACTGAATTTTTGATATTTTAAGACTTGTAATTTCTGAACTCGAATTTTTACAGAAATCCGGGTGGTGTAATTTTGTTGGAAAACTAAAGTTCTACAAACGACTAAAGTTTAATCAAAATCGTTACAGCCATTTTTGAAAAATCTTGATTTTTCATGTTTTTTGGCGTTTTTTGGGGGATAATTACCCTTAAAAATCAAAAATTCCAAAAAATGAAAAACACCTGGAGATATCGTGGATTAGTATCTACATACGAAATTTCATAAAAATCGGACCATTGCATTGGTTAGGGCTCTAGCTCTGTACACATCCATACAGACAGACAGACAGACAGACAGACAGACAGACAGACACACACAGACATCACGTAAAAATCACTTTTTTGGGTTCAGGGAGCACCAAAACGAATATTTTCATTAACAACTCAAATTCAAAAATGTTGACGAAAACAATACTTTCTCCATATACTATGTATAAGGGGGAGAAAGTAAAAAGGAACTAAGGTTCTCAGATCAGTTAATTGATAACACTTTCGCTGCCTTTGACATGTTTAAACATGAAAATCTCATATGTTTCAATGCTGAGCAATGTTCCAATTCTGGGACACCCGCAGAAAAAGTGTTAATTAATGTAAATTTTATGCAAATTTATCTTTGAGATTTGTCTTAACATAATTGAAAAGTTCTTCTGCGGATCATGCACTGTAATACGTTACAGTTAAATTGTGCCGATTTCATATCCAATATTTTTATCCAATCACTGAGTAACCCGCCCTCAGTAAGAATTATTAATTTCCATTCTGTCCAGAAAACAAATCACTATTTCAAAGACGATACTACAACGGCAGACCAGACAATGTCCATTCATCGCCGGCCGCATTCCAACTACTGATAAGCCTCTACCACAGCTGCACGCGCCCCACAACAACCCGGGCGGATGGCCCCACTACCGACACCGCCGACACCCTCTCCCTCACACCTACACCACCACCATCTTCATCTTCAACCCCAATGTGACGACGCTTTGCGATGGTGTGAACTTTCGAATGTGGAACTGTTGATGCTAATGACACCCACGAGGTGGACTTACAGTGGTTGGGACGTGCGCGTTCCTCCCACCAATTTTTTGTTCCCACAAGATAAACAAATTGTTTTAAGGCGCCATGGCGTCACTCAGCCAAACATTCCTCCCTCTCTGAAATTAGGGAACCCTCAAACGTGAAAACCGAATAATTGTTTTTTATTATCTTATTAGGTTAGCAGTAGAATGGTATTGACGCATGTAAATTCAAGAATATATTGCTGTACAATTTATTATCTGTATGTCTATTTATTATCTGTATTTAGTATATGCATCGATATTTATTTGTTTATTTGCCATTGTTATTTAGTAGTTAAGTTGTGTAGCGTTCCGTGCACTGCACTTCGCCCAAATTGGTCCGGGGTAGCACTTGTGCCGTAGCAGGTCTGCGGCCAGGTCGCCCCAATTTTTTTGGCGGGGGTGATTATGTGCCGATTTCATATCAATAAGCTGCGCTGACAAGAAATTAGGGCCAATGGCAAAGGTCACAAGTACGGTGGCGGAAGGATACGAATGATTAGACGCCGCCGCCGGGAACCAGGAATCGGCATCAGCATCAGTTGGTGTAACGTCTTTTCAGGATAAGGCTGTGCTGCTCGTGAGAATAAAATTAATACGGTTTTCTTGGCGTTCGGTCGGGGTAGAATCAATTTAGATCCGTTTAGCCGTGAGAAAGTCGTTCTCAATTGTTTT
The DNA here is from genome assembly GCA_963675035.1 of Allygus modestus. NCBI lineage: Eukaryota > Metazoa > Arthropoda > Insecta > Hemiptera > Cicadellidae > Allygus > Allygus modestus. The sequence goes on along the minus strand of OY776113.1, from coordinate 131,598,396 downwards.
AAAATATTCGTAGATTGTAGTATTAGCGTTCTATCGCAAGGTGTAAAAATCAAAGTTAAATCACTTTGCACGTGACCCGACTGGAAGCAATAGCCAAGTTCTGAATTTATTCGTCGCGCCTTTTCAATATATTTAAATTTTCGGCATGCAGCGGCCCACCAACTTGGTTTTTAAATGTACGTTTACGACGCATGTGTAGGAGGGTCGACCCGTTATTTGTAAGTAATTGTAGTTTTGATGTACATTCTAGTTCATGTCTTAGCCAGAGCCATTAATCACATGTTTGTTAGTTGTAAGTTATTTAAAGCCATGTATTTGAGTGAATTATTTATTTTAATGTACGTTTAGAATAAACCTGACTGAGGTCACTTTTTTGATTGCCACCCTGTTAGAAATGTATTTTGTTCATCACGGCTGAAGCCGAAGCCCTAAAGTCTTTAGTGCATGTTAAAATGGTAAAGTAATTATTTTGCATTATTAAATTATTTCCTGTTTGCCGTAACTTAAATATAAAATATATATATACATGTTGTTCTAGTCATTGCATAACTTAATGTCAAAGGCTTGTATTAATTAAGTATTTATTTATGATATTCAGAATACAGTATCGCTCACATATTTCATATTGTACGCAATGAATCAGGGGTTATGACAAATAATTTGTATTCAAAGGATAGTAATATTGCATTTTGGCTTTGTCTGTAGGGAGAAGGCGACCCTATAAAATTGATAACTTAAAAAAAATATATATAGTGTTGAATGGGTTGGGAGGATAACGCTCTATTAAATTCATAAAAATAAAAATATAAACCACCCAACTATAGACTTGGTGCAGTCACCAGTCTTCCCTTAAAAGGCTGCTGTATACAGGTGAGGTATATAACCGCCAAATTACTCTGTTGCTTATTATATAACTGGCCAGTTATATTTGTGAAATACTCTGAGCGTTGCCAACCCCAAATCAAATAAATAAAACAAAAAAATGTTTCTGTGATAGGGCTCAGCGGCGCCTACTGCTCAAAATAAGACTTGATGATGACCAGTGCTATTTAAATTGTCACATTCTTCATTGTTACGAGCTTTATATATATAAGGTATAAAGGAAAACAGCAAAATTCATTTATTGCATATTTTGTGACATGTCAATCCATTATTGTTGAATACATTCAGATATCTGACCATACCGACTTGTTATTTACCTGTTGTCAGGCACCTCATGGGTAGTAAAGTAAACATACAAGGTTTTTTCCCCTTTTAGATGTAATAGTTCTTATTCACTATATTGCATACAGCCAAATTCTGCCAAAAACAATATATTTTCTTTCTGAATACGTTGAATTAAATATAAGCTTCCTGCAGTCTATTCTCTAGTATATACTGTTTGGTAATCTTGAAGCAAATCATTATATTGTTGTTTTGTACATTTTGGAATTAAGGCACAGAGGTATTAAATGGAATGTAGTGTTAATCATGGTGTCAGTGACACCTGTCGATCATCCACTCCGATCCCCTAAGGACCTCCGAGGATATAACCTTTCATGCTGCTGGCCCAAGCCAAGCATAATAAAATAACAATTTAAAGACTTCCACTGCACACCTGCCGCATAGGTGTCCGTTTGTTCGCCCTTGGGGGAGGAACATCTATTTGTTTCAATTTGATCATAAACATAATATCACTTGTTTCCCAAGTTGAGAGAGGTTTTTTACTTTACAAAATGTGTTTCAAGTGCTTAAAATACTTAATTTATTAACTTTTTTGAATTTCTCAATACCTAAACCATTAACCCGTTTTATTCAAGAACTCCTAGAGCCAAACCGTAGAAAACAAGAAGAACAATCTCATGACTAGAACAGATACCTCCACATGCAGAGGCAGATGAGGGTGGAGACGATGATGATGACAGCGGCCACAGAGGCCCCCACTGCCACTCCCAGCACCTCTCCGTCGATCTCACACTGAGCGCCATAGTAGCTGCCTGCACACCTGCCACACACACACATGGTGCAAATGTTTCAAAGGCTATCTCCATAAGAAAAGTTTTTGAACTTGTTAATGTTTCATATAGCATAAGATAAGATATCAAAATGTTATTATATTCCCATACAGCATTTCCCTAAAAACCTTTATCACTATAAGAATTTCTTAATTTGTACACCCCAAAACCTTAATTTGATAAATGTGTTTGTCACTAGGTTCCGCCCTATGAATCTTTTCCTGGATAATCATCAGGTATATTTAATCCTTCATTTTTGGAAATCCCTCCTGAACAACAGTTTTAGAAATTAAAGCCAGGTTTACCTACTTTTTCCGTCCAAACAGAAAACAGCCCTAATTAATCCTGTCGCCTCTTGTGCCAACATGTTTCGCAATATTCAAATTTTAATATTATGACATCTGAACTCGAATTTTTACCTTAAAGAATAAAAAACTTCAGTGAACCTGATGAAAAGATTGTTGATATAAAAATTGTTATCCCATATAAAATTTCCAAATTTTGATTATTACTTTATTGTATTATTATTTGTGCTGCAAATTATTGCTGGGGTTCATTAGGTATTTTTGATTCTTTACCACGAGTTTTAAACCCTCAATTTTAATTTTAATTTAATCCGTTGGAGGAGCTAGAAGGGTTAACAATTAACATAGATCTAATGTGAGAGGCAAGGAGAAATAGTAAATCTTTTCTTACTGAAGACCCATTTTAAAACAGCACAACACATCAACAAATTGTCAAGATGGAACCCCTCTTAAATTTGACTCTTGTCTCGACTGCTAAATAATGTAGTATAGTCCCTTTGCTCAGGATAGAGGGAGACTCACTTGCAGACTGGTTGATCATTCTGGTAGCGGCACTCCCCGCGGTGGTTGCAGTGTTCGGCTGGGCAGGTGTGGCACTCGCGACCGCTGTGGTGGCTGTTGCCAGCCCACGGGTCCCGGTAACCCTCAGGACACACGCAGTGGTACGAACCAAACGTGTTGCTGCAGGTTGCGGCGTGGTGGCAGTCGTGGAGGTCTGGGTGTTGGCACTCGTCCAAGTCTAAACAATAGTCATGTATCAACTTAAACTTTTTTTGATTTATGGTTCATTTTATAGAGCAAAAATTTACCAAATTTGATATCAGTGAGCAGAATTTTGATATCACAAATAATAATTGTTCAATCAAATTCTAAATTATTAAATATTTGCTATTTTTGTATAGATTTAACTATTTGTCATATCAAAATTCGGTTGACTAAAATCGTTGGACTTTTTTGCCTTATAAAATGATTCATAAATTAACGATTTTGAATAATCCGTTGACGAGGAACGGAATTTTAAAGTTAACATTGGTCTTATGGGAGAAGCAGGTACAAATTTGAAATGTTTCATGACCAGAGTCCATTCTAAAGAATCTTCATCACCGAAAGTTGCCAGACGCCATCTTGGAGTTTTGTTCCATAAGGCCAATGTTAACATTGTGCTTCCATCCCTCCTCACCCGATCGTCACAAAACATTCTATTGGGTGTCAAAATAAAGATGTAGTGATTCTCAAGGGAATTACATTTTTGATTTCTTTAATTTGGGCATTATGTTTATAATAAATCGTTTCATTTGCAATTGTAATACTGTACAGGTTCTCTTTCTTTAGTCAAAGCTAATCTGCATCTATTATCAGGAGCAGGAAAGATGACAGTTGAGCTCCAGCCAATAACAAGACTCCATGCCGTCACTTTTGCCATTTTTCCATAGGAAAATATCACTCGAGTGTTAAGCTGTCCAGCTGGCATGCAGTTTGGCAATGCAGCACATCTAATATTGGCTGGACTTCGTGGATAGCCCTGTAAACCACACCATTAACTGTCTTCTCTCCTGCTTTACCTTTACCTTCGGCGTCCTCTCCATAGTCTCTGGGACCATCAGGGAGTCGTCATCCTCCAATTTGGAGGGATTGTCACAGTAGTTTAATCCTATAGTCAGGGACCTAATGTATGATCGTCAAAGTATTCTTATAGGCTGTAGTATGATTTTGGTTTCGTATATTTTTGAGCTTTTTTTAAACGTATTATTATTTATTATTGTTTTTACATTTTCTGCGAGAGAATTAATTTAATTAATTAATTAATTAATTAATTATTTAATTTAATTTTCTGTGTTATTTTTGAGCCCATGTACTGTGGAGTTCTACTACATTTTTGTAGCCTATGTTGTGGTAGGTTAAAGTATGATTTGTTTCTCAAGTTATGGTTTTGGCAGTTATTTATTTTTGTAGTGGGGTTTAATTTGATTTGTTTTATTATTTCCAAAATATAAAGGGAGGTGATGGTCAGGATTTGGTTTCTGGTAAAAAAATCTCTACAAAATAGCCCTTTTCTGGAGAATAAAGATTTTTTGGACGGTTGTTTCACTTGCTCCTCCCCAAACTACTATTTCGTATCGCAGATGTGATTTGAAGAGAGCGTGGTAGGCTAACTTGGTAATTTCTTTGTTGGTAATATTTCTGATATGTTTTAGAGCATATAGTATGGATGATAGTTTTCTATGTAGGTTATCAATGTGATGTTGCCAGGTCATATAGTTGTTTATTGTGATTCTCAGCAATTTTTTTGCTATTCATAAAGTTTGGTTTATAGTTTCTGGTTCAATTTATACTCTATATCTATTGTTTGAGGTGAATTTAATACAGACTGTCTTTAGCTGATTTATTTTCAGATTTAGGGGTTTGCGAAATGAGTAGTGGAAATAGGCAGTTTTTACGCCAAAAAACCCACATCTGGAAAAAATGGCCGAGAAAACCCATCGATTTCCTATAAACTGAAAACCAAGTCCGAATGATCAGTTTTTGGACCGACATCCGATCTCACATCAAAACCCACATCTGGAAAAAATGGCCGAGAAAACCCATCGATTTCCCATAAACTGAAAACCAAGTCCGAATGATCAATTTTTGGACCGACATCCGATCGCACAACAAAACCCACATCTAGAAAAAAATGGCTGAGAAAACCCATCGATTTCCCGTCAACTGAAAACCAAGACCGAAGAAAAATACTTTGACCGACACCTGATTTCTGCTGTTTATTTGCTTAAATTACATGTTACAAAGTCAAAAGTACCATAATAAACAATAATAAATCACAATATGTCCTTATTACAATAAAAATATAGTAGTGTAAATCGGACATTTTTATGGACGCGGCGTGGTAGATCGGCACTTTTCAACTCCCTTTGATACTCTTTTATATCTTTAGTGTGTATATATCTAGTACGGTATGCGTTTGTTTATTAATACCCAAAATGTGTATATAGGGGGGGTCAGTCGACTCACCCCCCTTTAACTTCCAGTCTACCAAATCCCCCCACCCGAGAATAGGGGTGAGCGAATCCTGCACCCCTTTGGATCGGCACTTTTCACCTTCTTTTGATCCTTTTATATCTTTAGTATGTATAAATCTAGTATGTGTATTAATACCCAAAATGTGTATATATGTGTAAATTAATAACAAATTTTGTTGATTTGCTCTAATAACCAAAAATTCATTTTATTTCATCCTTTGCAGAAATCCACGAGTTCTGGCTACTTGGGAACCTGAGCCATTTGACATGTAATAAATCACCCTTCCTCCTAATTACCTTCTCAACTAAATACATACCTTTATATTTAGTCTTTAACAATTCCTCTGTATAAAATCCCCCTTTAATTATATTTCCATTCTCATCTTTCAAAATATAAGTCACCGGCTTTGTTTTAGCGAATTTCCCCTATAGGGAAGAAGCTATTACCGTAGGTCTCATGGTAAGACTTAAGCCCGAGACCATGATAACTTTTCATTTTGAGGTCCCTAGATGCCAAAAACACCATTCGTTCAAATTTTTATATATGTATATATATATATATATATATATATATATATATATATATATATATATATATATGTGTGTGTCCGTAAGCACGATAACTCTCGTAAAAAAGGTCCGATCTTAATGAAATTTAGTACAAATGTGTAAAGTACCATTTATTTGAACGAGTTCGAAAACCAGATGAATCGCACCATCCGAAGGGGGGTTTTTGGGGGGTTTTGTACCCCAAAAATGTGTTTTTTGGGGTTTTAACATTTAATTTTAATTTAAATCAAATTTTAACTTATACCATTGAATTCAGCTTAAAAAAACAAACAATTTGGTATTTTGATCATTGCTTTATGTCAATTGGTTACCGAGATATTGAAAGTGCTAAACACAGTACGTTGTCTAATGTTATTCTTATGGAGAAAAAGAAAAATTGTATATCTGGCTAATTTATGAACATAAACTGGCGAAATTTGGTATATGGCTTGATCTGGTTATGGTTTATTGTTGTTTGCAAAAAAAAACCATTTTTCGCCTATGGCTCCTGTAGCAGCAAACCTAGGTACTTGGTCCCCATGTTATTCTTATGGAAAATACTTAAAATGTTATATATCGCTTATTTATGAATGTATATGGATGAAACTTGGTATGTGACTTCACTAAGATGTGTTCTATTGATATTTGCATAAAAACCCATTATTTTGTGTGCCTTGTTGCAGCAAACCTGCGTACTCATCCCCAATGTTATTCTTATGGAGAATAATTAATATTTTAAATATCGCTTGTTTGTGAATACATTCCTTATGAATCCTGTTAAGTGTTATAATGTGTTATGTTATATATTCATTGGAAATTCGCTGAGTATGCAGGTTTGCTGCGACGGGGGTATTCTTAACTTCTGCTACTGTAAAAAGCTCCGCTGCCAAGCTCGGGGTATAGCCCTTACTAAATATGTGTTTACACTTCGAGATCCTTACAGTATCCTCCAAATCATATTTTGGCTTTTTAACTTGTATTTTAGATGCCAACCTTTCGTATGGATCTTTAGAGTTCTTAGCATTTACTTGGTTGGGTTTCATCCCTATTGATCTATGTACTTTATTATTTTATTTCCTTATTAACTTTGGAAGTAAATCCAACCATTTATAACTCCCCTTTGCACTAAACCCTCTATATAACCAATTCTTTAAAGTTCTCTGGAATCTTTCCACAATAGCTGCCTTAGTTGTAGAATATGTGTGATAGTGATAATATTTAACTTATCCATTAATTTAGTAAAATGTTCATTAAAAATTCTTTTCCGTTATCAGATTGAATATTTTTAACTCCCTTTGGAAGAATAGTTTTTATAGCTTCTGTGACTACTAATCCGTTTTATTCTTTAGTGGAGCAGCATAAGCTTTTTTAGAAAATATGTCTATTAAAGTTAAAATATATTCCCAAAATTCTCCCTAGCATAATTCTGCATATCTATTAAATCGATTCCCTAGCATAATTCTGCATATCTATTAAATCGATTTGAACAGTTTTGTTTATACCCAATACTTTAAAAGACCTTCTAACAAAATTCTTTCGAGCGGGCTTATGTAGTTCGTAAGCGATTCCTTCCATTTTTATTCTTTATTTTTAATGTTAACGTATTTACCAGTCTCCGTCGTTTCAAAAACACCTCCATTGCTAGCAACTAACATACCATCAGTCATTCTTTGATATACATAGTTTTTTGGTAAATATGCCTCTCCATCTAAAGTCTTAAATCCGCTTGAAGATGTAGAGTCTGCATCTAACAATTTAGGAGTGTACATCATCAAATTAAATTTAATATTGTCTTGTCTAACATTTTTAATTTTATCGTCAAACCTCAAAACCTGCGACATTAAACAAATATCAGTCCTATCTTTGCCTGGGGGCACATTCTTTATTAATTTTTCTTCAGCATCCCACATATCGTTATCTAATGTCAATACGTTATATTTTTTATCCCCCTGTTTTATTATGCTTTTATCACCTTTTGTTAATATTTGATCGACAACTGCCACATCACTTGACAATGTTCCAGGTAAAATGTTTGTTAGTTGCTTATTTTTCCCATCGAATTTAAGACCATCTAAAGTTATAGTCTGATGTTTTGAAACACAATAATTCTCATCAATAGCAGGTTTAACACAAACTAGCCTTTTATCGTTAAAATCCCAAAAATTTAAATCCATTTTTGGTACTTGAGAGACGTTTACAGCATCACCAATATCTTTACCTGCTGACAAACTACTAATTTTTTGCTTTTTGGCATTCCAAACATTATTCTCTGATTCTAAAAATTCATAATTATTATTGTCTTGCACAAAAACACCATTTTTTCTTATTAAAGCCTGATCTAATGTGGGGACATCACCTAATCTTTCACCCCTCAACACAGTAGTAATCTTTCGTTTATTAACGTTCCACTTATTACTCTGGGATTCTAAAAATTCATATTTAGTATTACCTTGTACAAAGGCATAATATTTAACGTCTGGCCCAAAGTCGATACATCATCAATAAACTCCCCAGCTTTAACACTGCCAATTTTATAATTTAAAACATTCCAACTATCATCTTTTAGATTTAAAGTAGTTTCTTTAAAACTTCTAGGATTAGGAGGTTTACTATGTGGGTTATACACGCAATAAAATTTATCTATAAACATCTTTTTATTTAATAAATAATTCCACTTTCTCTTAATTCTTCTATAATAGAATCTATCTCATTTCCCACCCTCGAATTTCCTGCTTCTTGACTTAGGTAAAGCAGTCTTAACCTATCTACAATCTCATTAGGATCATCCCAATAAACATAGTCTATTTTATTACGAGTTACCTGCCTCAAACCTTCACCAACAGTCTTAAATAGGGGTTTAATTATGTTTAGATATTTAGAGTGTCTATTACTTGACATTGCTGCACCTGCTTTATAACCCTGTAAATGTGCATTTGTAGCTTCCAAAATCTCTTTATAATTTTGCAAATCAGCCTGACTATAATTCTCAGGTTCTTTTAAAGTTAAAAATTCCCACAGACCTTTCGTACCCTTGTAAGTTTTATCTCTAGCTGTAACATCATCATTAGCAATTTAAACTTCCTGATTTCCAATAAAAAATGTATTTGCGTCTTGTCTAATACCATATGTGGTGTCTGTTATGCCACTTTTACTAAGGTAATTTCCTAAATAGTCTGATGCTAAAAGACCAAAATCTAATTTTTGCGGTGTCATCTTGGTAATCTAGACGGGGTCTTCGATAAAATCATTGGGAGAATTTGCATCTCTGTATTAGTTTTGGTGGCTAAATTTTTTAACTCTTGTAATGGCTCAATTAAAGGTTGGAACGTTTCTAATCTTCCCTCAGCTTTTAGAAATTGACCACGTTTTAATACCCTAAATTTCTCTCTTATTTGTTTTGCAGAATCAACCATTTCCTGTTGGATATTTGTTTTCATTTTTATTTACATTTTATTTATTTCGTTAGTCAAAGAATTATACTCAAACATTTTATCGTGCATTATTAAGCAATATGCAGACGTGTTTGTAGGCACATTTTCTGCAGTTTCAATCTCTAATTTTATATCTACAACCCCCTCTTTGACTGATTCATTCTCCCCAATAAGGCCAACGAACTATTACAACTAAGGGGTAGAGTAACTCTCTCTAAATCTTATATACATCTCATAAGCTTTAGAGCAGCGAGCACATAGAAGAGAAGAGAGAATAGAGAAGACAAGTGCTTATACCCCGTGCATTAAAAGTATGGCAAGATCCACCATGTTTGTCTGTTATACAGCCTGAAATCTACGATCCGTGAGCTCAATTTGCGGTAAACCTTTGCGACAAATACACGGCCATTATCAACAGTAATAGTTGAAGTATATTGTTGAAATTTTGCATGCTAGTATAGAGTCTAAGGATAACGATGTTATTAATTTAAAATTAATGATAATTTTATTAATTGGTGAATGCATATACACACTTGTAGATTTGTTTTCCAAAACCAGACATGAAAAAGTTGTTCTGTGGGGAAGTTTTTTATTTTTTGATCAGAGACATTTTGTCAGCAGGAAAGTTGTAGATAAATAAACAAATTTCATTTTTTATTTCAACTTTTATTTTCTAAAGTGGTTGGTTTCCTCAGAAATCCAGGTATAAGAACGCGGCAAAATTGTCTTTTGCCACCGCCTGCTGCCGCGCCGCGCCCGACCATTTACATAGCAGTGCAGTGTATTTGTTTTCCGGCTTAGTTGTTGTTTGTTAATTGATTTTAGCTAGGATTAGTAATAATATTGTATTGATTTAAGGAATAGTAAATGTAAAAAGAATCTAAGTAATAAATAGTTTCAGTTACGATACTTATTCATATGTTTATAATATCCTCAAAGTTTCACTATATAGATGATTATGGGTATTAAATAACTTATTCCAAATATTCGTAAACCATTAAGGTTTACCATTACGGATTTTACCATTAAAGATTCATTGACATACAGATTGCTCAAGTTCATGGATTTACATTTTACTAACAATATTTTGTTCACTTATAGATATAAACCCAATGCTTTTAGACTTGTTAGGTACTTCTAAAACAACTCTCGTAAAGTCGGCAGATTTTTACCACACTTTTAGAAGGTTGTACAAGCCCTTAATTTATGAATGAAAATGATTTTTAAATGTAAACAATAGTGAAATGTATATTTTATTATTTATTCCAAATGTATTTTTATCCATAAATTAAAACATATTGTTTATTATATTTAAATAACAACTGGTCATTTCATTTTAGTTGTTTGTGGCCTACACAAAAATAATCATTATTATATCTAGAGGTACTAGAATTTACAGAGAATTATAGATATATTCAATACAATTTGTGGCTAAACAAGGATATTTTTTAACCACTTACACGTATTTAAATAAATAAAAAAATAAGCTCTTGTGAAAAGTAATCCAGCGGGTGGTTGATACCCAGTTTTTTCTTTTTTTTAATGGGTATCCGGTCATTAAAACCAAATCCAACACAATTTACAGTGTCGTGCTAAGTCGATATCGACATCTTAGGCCTAGAACAAACAGCTGTGTCTACCCTCACTGCGACTATCTGATAAAGTGGCAGTGCGTGGTAGACGCTCGGACTAGGGCGGCGCCGCCATCTTGGATTGTCACATCCTACTGCCAGGCTGGCCGCACTCTCCGCTCCGAGTAGCTTCTCTATTGTATTATGTGCTCGCTGCTTTAGAGGCATCTCTATTTTCAAAATTGAGATTTAAATCGCTATAAGGTTAATACTCAGAGTTTAAAAACACTTTAAGATTTTTCAATTTACAGTGATCAAATTCATCAGTTCTTTTTCGCGCACCTACCTGTCAGTTCTTTTTGTCCCTACCTGTTTGGAAACCAAATATAATAGATCTAGGCTTCTCCAAATTCAAAGATGTTTTAACTGACCACGTACAGAGCTGTAGTTAGGACCTCTGGGGCCCCGGGTCTTTAGGAAAATGGGGCCCCCTCTAACATAAATACAAGCATGTATGTAGGAACATACATACATACATACATACGAAAGTTATTTTTTCTATTCCATATTTATTTATTATTTTTAATATTCTAGGCTTGAACAAATACACCAAATATACAAATAAATAACAAATTTTAATTTATTTATAAAACGTTAAAAAACTTGCAAAATGAAAGTATTTTATTTAATTTTCCATGATGCAAGATTTAGTATGGTTTCAGCTCTCTTAAGCCTACATCCAATAAGCTAATAATATATTCAGTTAATACAAAACAAAAAAACATTATGACTAGTTGAAATAACAACACAAATTTATAAATATAAAGAAATCTTGTGTAATTGCTATATCACAAACATTATTGTACTAAGATAATTAAAAACAAACAAAACATGACATATATGAAATAAATATGTTTTAATTTGATACACATTAATTAGGAACTCTTTGGTAGTTTTTTTTTATCAACATACTGATGGATAGACTTTATTAAATAACATTTCATGCAGTTTAGACAGTAAAAACTCCTTCTTTATGCATTTTTTGACTGACAAATCATTAATTATATGTTCAAAGTAAATACAACGCAGAGTATAATTTTCTATACTCAAGATTCTATAGCTTTTAATCACTCTGATTTAATGCTAATTCAAAGGTAACTTTTTAAGTTTAAACTAAAAAAATCTTGTTGCGGATGCATTTGATATTATTATACGCACAAATGTTCTTAAAGAGATTTAACTATTTGGAAATGTAGTAAAAAGTCAGTTATATTGTAGACTTTTGTGCATTATATAAATTTAAAGTTTACGTGATGATGACACAAAGAAATGTTATCTTCATCATTGGCTCTCGTCTCTTCCTACGTTATTTTAACTGTTTAAAATAACACACTGTTGTGTAGGGGGTAATCGGAGAATTCAGTGTTGGCAACATCAATTATGAGCAAACATCCCATAACCCTCACCGATGGGGCAGTGCTGATCGTTTTGAGTATAGGCCTAAATTGATTCAAAACAAAATCTTTAAATTCAAACTATTATAAAATCTATAAATATAATACGGAAAAACAAAATAACAAAATAAGAGACTACAAGCTATCCTATCATTATTATTATCATCTTTATTGTTAATTGTATTATCATATATTCTGGTGTTTATGCAATAAGAAAAATGTCTTTTTATTGTGAACTTAGCACTCTGCTCCTTCTCTATTATGCACACATGCGTTCTCATGTTCAATTTGGCCTAATGTTATACGGAGGAACATCACAAACTAACTTAAACAAAATTTTAGGAATGCATAAAAAGGCAATCAGGGCCATGTTAAAAATGAGGCCTGATGAATCATGCAGAAATAAATTTATAGATTTGAAAATCTTAACTGTATTTAGCTTATATATTTTTCAAACGATCATCTTTGTAAAATGTAATGAAAGAAACAAATTAAAATTAGAAGACGTACAACCCTACAATACAAGAAATAGAAATAACTTTGTTGTTGAGTCTCATAGGACAAGTCTTTTCTCCAAACAACCCACTTATGCAGGAATAAAATTTTATAACAACTTACCTCAAGCAATACAAAATATAAATGACTTTAAACTTTTTAGGAAAACATTAAATAATTTTCTGCCTGACAATCCCATTTACTACTTGGAAGAATTTTTTTCTAATCGATAAATAACACATGCCTTTCTCAAACATGTTTTCAGGATTTTAAAATTATTATTGTTTTCAGGATTTTTAAATTATTATTGTTATTAGATTAAGATTGATATTGAAACTCAATCTACAAACCAAACTTAGACTTAACTTGAAATGTACCTAGACAAAACTATGTACTATGTTGATGCCATTCATGTACACACACAATGTATGTATTTTTGAATAAAGTGATTTGAATCTGAATATCTAGGATAACCTCAAACACTTAATACTACTCTAATGTGTTCTACACGTTAGTTGACTTTCATAACCAATAATAATTTGTATACTATTATTTAATTACTTTCTGATTGGCTGTATGTTCCTAATATTTTATTATATATCATATTGAGGTCTGTTTATTTGTGCAACAAGAACAGCAAAATTAACTTACATCGGCTTGAACGGAATCTGCAATTTCCAAGGGTGGCAAAGCTTGACAGATATTAAATAGTTTATGGGGTTAGGGGGCAAAAATTAATGCTCAAGAACAATTTCTCAAGATCAAGATCATCTATTGCAAAAATACAATATCTACAACTAATACTCAACGAAATAATATTCCCTACAATACCGTCAGTAGTTATATTTCAACTACTACCTGGCCTATTCCTGTTACTGGATTAGGACAAATTTATCAAATCCGCACACGGTATCCACAATAATAATCATTAGTGGATGACTTTGGGTTTGAGACCTAGTTTGAACGTACACTCTTTACAACTTAAAATTATTTGTGTTATTGTCAGTTGAGAAATAAACAACATTTTTGAGAACATAATTAAAACACTGCCTCGCAAGGTCCCCCTTAATGGCCCGAGAAGTCCCACTTTCGTGGCCTGGGGGCCCCCCTCGTGCCCGGGGCCCTGTGCGCCCTTAGGGAAATATGGCCCTGACCACCTATGTCTCGTAGTTTTGGGATATGATGGGAGTTCGTACAATTCCAAACTCCTAAATGCGATTTGCAAGTTTTATTTTGCAATAACATCTTTTGTAATTGCAACTTTTCCCCGTCATAATATGCATAATATGTGGCATCACCCACTGGATCGATTTAAGTGTAATTTTAGGAATTGTATCAGCCCCACTTGTTGGATCATTAGCGGTTTTTAATATACAATTGAAGTCGTTTTTTGATCTTTTAAACACCAATTCTTGTTTAACACTTACTAAAACCTTATTAAAATCCTCAAACACACCCATTAACAACTCTAATGGATCATAAGTACTTAACTTGCCGTCTTTGTGGAGTTCTTTTAAATTGGCGTCAGAATCAAATGCAACATTTTACAGTTTAGCTGTTTTATTGTAAGAGCAGAGTATTTTCATAAGACTGGAAATCCCTGGATTTCTTACAATATCTATTTCTTAACCAGCGACTTCGTACCTAATTTCGTCAAATAAGAATGCAAACGCATCGTTTATAAAATGTCCTTTGTCGTGGTTTTCTATTTCTCCTTTAATATACAGATAGCTTCTAGATGGGAGTGTTAGTAAATCTTGATTATTTATACTTATTCTAATTTCATCGGAATGATTGTTTGCCAAAGTGTTGTGGGAACATAAGAGTGATTTGTAATTTTAACCACACTATCGTCGAATTGGGATTACCCTGTGACGTCTAGAAAATCTTCCATTTTTATTAATAGAGAATTTTAATTTCAGTCCAATTGATTGTAGAAATCTTTTATTTTGTACACTCAGTCCGTTCTTATAAATTCTCATATCTTTTTATATGACAAGTAATTGTGGTTTCTTCCCCATTAAAGTCAATTGGACTAACTTGTTGATCTGCAAATGTAATGCTAACAACATCTAAACTTCTCTTATTTACAGGAAGATATATAATATTTCTTGGGACTTCAATAATTTTGTATCCGGGAGGAGCTTCAGGATAAAAATTGTGTATAATATGTGATTTATCTCCATTTAAATAAGCTCCATTTGCGATATTACATTTTACTCTAATCACATTTACATTATTTATGTTAATTTTATATACTGATTTAAACACAACATCGGGAGTAGCATACCGTGGAATCCCAATAATGCAGACCCTAAACAGAGTTTCGTAAAATCAAACACATGGCTAGAATGTAGTGTGGATTTCATAGTTTTATTATCAGCTAAAAGTAGAAAATCTGGGAGTTGCTTTTGAATTTCCTTGTAGGAAATTGAATTTCCTTGTAGGACCTTGTAGGTCCCTTCAGTAATTTCAATTACATTTGGAGCTTTGTGATCATAATAATACACATCCTCACCCTCTTCTATAGTTAATTTGGTGTCTTTAAGTTTATTTAATTTTGGAACTAGCCCATTGTAAAATATAAGTTTTACTTTAGTACTAATTAATGCTTGTTTATTTTGTATAATAACTTCAATTTGACCACCAAATGCTTGGTTTAATGCATCGACAGTTACTGTCCCTTTTGTTGTTGTTATTTTCTGTACTTTGTAATATGTCAAAGTATTTGGTGTTTTTTTAACATTAAATATAGAATTATAACTTTGAAAATCTGCCAAGCCAATTACATAATCACCATTTATTTCTATGAGAGGAAATAACACCGACTTTAACTCTGGCTCTGTACCTGAAAACGTGATAGTAAATGGATCCATTTTATAAACTAAAACTTGTTATAAATGGTAAACATAAAATTCCACAAATGGAACTATTTAAATCTTGTATTTTATCAGTTGTATAGTAGATTTTGGACGGTACAAAATATTCAATTACTTCTTTTGGAGGTTGCATTTCGAATGGGTCAAAATATATTGCAATATCTTTATTTTTACAGTATGCTGACCAATGTGTGCCTTTGTCACTGTCTAAATTAACTATTCCGCACTCTTTTACTTATGGTGTTTGATTTTTTAGCTCGTTTTTTAGGTACACCCCCCAAAAGTGAGGCACGTCTTTTGCGGCCTCTAACAACTGAGAGTTGTCCATCTTTTTTATTAAATTTTAATCACATTCCCATTTTCGCTTTGGCTTTCGTCAAATTTGTCACAGCATACACCACAGCCTTTTCAGCCAGATTAGCGCCTTTTGAGTATCTCTAGTCCAGACTTGGTCCGCCAATCTCAAATCTGCCTTGTTCCGAGATTATTCATCAGGATTATTCATGTAAAATATGTCATGCTCGTTACAATAAGAGTCTAGCTTATTTTTTGGAGGTACATTCTTGGCTAAACCTTCGCGTATCTTATCACAATAAGAATATGATGGGATGTGTAATGGGAATGGGAGATTGTTTATAAGGGTATTTAACAAGCCACGGTCTCTATATGGTTTTAAGAATAATCCCTTTCCACACTTTTTCATTTTTATTACATAAAAAATGTCATTTAGTCAACAAAAGAACAAGTTTAAAATAGCACATAAAGAAAATACATCAAAGAAGTTGGGTCTATTTCCCAATAATATTCTATGTGTTATAGGTGGCCAAAGTGGAAGTGGTAAGACCATTGTAATTTAAATTTAATTGTAAAAAATTAAGGATTCAAATTTACAAATTTATATATAGTATAAAAATCTTTAGGGAAAGAAAAATATAACAAAATTAAAGAAATATTTTGTCTGTGTGACAAAGTGAAATTACACACATTTACTGACTGTGAAATCACACCAAATGATGTAGAATCACACTCAGTTGTTGTGTTTGATGATATAAATAGTCCAAATATCACACAATTTTTCTCAATGGGTCAACATAAACACATTAATAGTTTTTATTTGTGTCAATCTTACACCAAAGTACACAAACATTTACGTGATAATGTTAATTTCCTAATATTATCTAAACAAGACGATTTATATTTAAAACATATGTATAACAGCCATGTGGGGAATGACTTTTCATTCAACCAATTTAGAAATCTCTGCCACCAATGCTGGGATAGGTCTAAATACGGCTTTTTCATAATAGACAAGGAAATGCCAAAGAATAATGGCAAATATAGATTTATGTTTGACCAATTTTATAATGACCAAGGGCAAGAGTGTTGATGCCATCCAGAATAAACCTCTTGTCATCATTAAAAGAGAGTACTGTTTTATTCATCGTTAATGTTTGAAGGTGGTGGTTTGTCAATTTAATTCTTGTAAAATTCTCTTAGTAATCTTCCCCGGTTTGTAGACAGTTTAAGTAATGTTAGTGTCTTCAGAGATGTTTAACAGTAGCATTGTCAGCACCCTTTGCCCTTTTAACCTCTAAATCATCCCGCTTTTTCGTTCTTTTTCATCTAACCATTTTAGAGGAATGTAAGAACATAATTTTGGCCTTAAACCACAATACTCATACATAATATTACCATTTAATTTGTCTTTAAATTTACCCATGACCTTTTTATTTTTATCAGAGTATAAGAAATGGTCTTTACTATATGCAGAAGTGTCAAAGTGATGCAAGTTTATTTCCTAGTAAAAGTCCTCTGTAACTATAGAATAAATTAGAGAATCTGTATCTGTCATTAGGAACTTTTTATTCTTACATTTTGACATATAATTATAGAGGAAGTCATACATTATTACTTTATTAAAATCTAAAATGGTCATTCCTAAATATATTGGTTTATCAAACTTTACAATTAATCTATTTAAATGTACAGCATGCAAATTGTTATCAAACTTTTTGCTATAGTCAAACCTTGGCTTTGTAACATATTTTGTTAATTTAGAGTCATTAACAAAATATATATCACAAAATTTGCGTTAATTCATAATTGTCCTACCAAAGAGACTATTATTTAACAGTTTGTGAAAGTCTTTTTCAAAATCGTTTTTAGCCTGTTTCCGCTTTTCAATATTAAAATTAATATAAGGTGCAAGCCATTTTGATTGTCTAAATTTTAATATTTTGTTTCCATTAACACTAATTCTTCGTATGTTTGTAATGTTTATAATGTAAAATATATTTCGTTTTATCATTTAAATTTGGAATTAATTTTCCATTAATCTTTTCTGGTGCTAATAGATAGTCATTGTGTAACTCATGCAAACTTTTATCGTATTTTAAATCAACTTCTAAAATGTATACAAAGTTTTAATTTTGTTTGTATTTATAATCTTTCTCACTCATCCAATGGAACCCATCGACAGGCAAAGACTTACACACATGGTTGTAGAGTATAGAGAGTTACAGTCTAAGTATACAAGATAGGTGTTTTCTTGATTTGGGTCATAATCTTTACCCATGTATTTATTATTGGTTTTGGCATAGCGTGTGGAAATCATAGAGACTCCTCCTCTGATAGCACTCTCTATAAACAAATGCATGTCAATATCACAAAATAATTGTAATTTAATGCAGGTCATTCTAAGCCATGCCTCCCATGTTAGTCCATGGAGGGAGTACATATGGACAGGGTCAAGCTTATAATATTTTAAAAATAAATCTCTAAAGGTCTCAAACACATCAGCCAATAGCAACACATCTGATTTAAGATATAAATTGTGATATTCTTTTAAATTTGTTATATTAAAATGAGTCCAGACGTTTTTGGCGTGTTAATATTCTTTGGGAGAGATGCATTCTTTAGTTAGACTACTGTTAAATGCCTTTATTGGTGGGAGAGATTCTGAGAATCTCTCCCATTCCTACTTGTTATATAATTAAATGTCCATCATAATTTTTGAGATTGTGGAAGAATACTGGAATTTTCTTAGTTCGAGTGTAATTTAAATTACATTCATCATGGGCTGGACCTCTAAATTGTCCTGTTAAGTGATAGCGATCACGGACTTTACCACACAATACAGGATCACCACAAATATGACAATGTGTTGAGTTTTGGAATGATGCCTCTTGCTCTGGAGTCATTACAAGGGGAATATATACTACCATTTGACTTTTAATAAAGTCATAAGTCTCAAATAACTTTTCGAAAAACATATCCATTACATTTTCACCGCTGTATAACTCTTAGGAAATAATTTGAGAATCTTTTACTACAACAAATGCGAAACCGGAGGGAGTGTGATTACCAGAGTTTATAAAGCATTAAAAATGTGCACATATTACAAATGGGGCTTTAAGTTGATATTTATAATTTGTAAATTGTAATGTATCTTTTTTAGACATTTCCACTCGTTGGGCATCAAAATCTTTACAATATGTCAATATGTTACACATACTAGATATATACGTACTAAAGATATAAAAGGGTATCAAAAGGAGGTGAAAAGTGCCGATCCAAAGGGGTGCGGGATTCGCTCACCCCTATTCTCGGGTGGGGGGATTTGGTAGACTGGAAGTTAAAGGGAGGTGAGTCAACTGACCCCCCTTATATACACATTTTGGGTATTAATACACAAACACATATTAGATACATACACACTAAAGATATAAAAGGGTATCAAAAGGAGGTGAAA
Organism: Allygus modestus; assembly: GCA_963675035.1. Classification (NCBI taxonomy): domain Eukaryota; kingdom Metazoa; phylum Arthropoda; class Insecta; order Hemiptera; family Cicadellidae; genus Allygus; species Allygus modestus. Next base: position 131,578,950 of record OY776113.1, on the reverse strand, counting down.
AGTGCCAATCTACCGTGCGGCGTCCATAAAAATGTCCGATTTACACTGCAATACTTTTAATGTAATAAGGACATGTTGTGATTAATTAGTGTTTATTATGGTACTTTTGACTATGTAACATGTAATTTAAGCAAATAAACAGCAGAAATCAGGTGTCGGTCCAAAATATTTTTCTTTGGACTAGGTTTTTCAGTGGCAGAAAATCGATGGGTTTTTCCAGATGTGGGTTTTGTTGTGAGATCTGATGTCGGTCCAAAAATTGATCATTCGGACTTGGTTTTCAGTTGATAGGAAATCGATGGTTTTCCCGGCCATTTTTTCCAATACCAGATGTGTGATTTACCAGATGAATAGATGTGGGTTTTTTGGCGTAAAAACGGCCTATTTCCACTACTAAAATGTATTGAGCAATTGTAGAGTTATGTCTATTTTTGTTGATATCAATTGAGGTTCTGAAGTTGATAAAATAGTAGTAACGTATACGAACATGTTGCTCGCGGGAATAATGTGATACCTTGCAACTGTGAGACGGAGCCAGCGGGGCTGTCCACCCAGAGCAAGCTGGAGCCGATGTTGTTGTTGCGGCGGTGGATCACGCCCAGCAGGTGGCGCTGGATGTCCTTCTTGACTGCGGGTCGCAGCGTCTCCGCGCTCTCCTCCAGTTGCAGCGTGAGGTTCACGAACACCGGAGACAAGTTCCCGCTACTGGGCAGAAGCGTGTACACTCCGTTCACTCGGCAACCCAGGAACTCGTCGGAGAACGGAGTCATCTGCATTGCTGAATCAATCTGCAGCCAAACATGAGTGTCAGTTCAACTTACTGTCCGGCATCGAGGAGAAAGGTTTCCCCGCTTCTTCACCCCTCCTCATAAAGAGTATTTATTTTTATAGAAATCTTATTCCAGTGAAATGTTGTTATTTTTCGTTCCTATATGTGTCAGCTTGTTATAATATTAATATAAGCGTGATTTTGTTTGAATTAAGAAACTACTACAGTTTAGCCGATGTTAGTTGGCTGGTATCCGCCCGACTGATTCCTTTATCCTCATTGCTGAACAGTACAATTATTTGGAAAATGAAGAATTAATAATTTATGAGAAATAGAGACTAAGGATTTTAACTGTAATATAACAAATCCTACAACCCTTCATTTGTTTTTTATTTAACATATTTGCTTTAATTTGACACCGAAATGAATTGTATGTGGTGATGAACTGAGGAGTAACGGAGGCATAATGTTAACATTAGTCTTTTGGCACAAAGCTCTAAGATGGCATCCAGCAACTTCCGGTAATGAAGACTCTTATCTGAAACCTTGACTGATCTGATAAAGCAATGACGTTTTTAGATATAGCATGTTTATAGCTAGCATTATTTTGGATGCAGCTCGTTTGGCCACAGTCAGTGTTTTATCAGTTACATGTTGGATGAATTTTTAACAACAACAAAAGTTGAATTATCAAATATCACTTGTGTATAGTACAAAGTAGTACACATGGAGCGGCTTTATGTTACTTAACTATTTATATCTTACAATATACAAGTTAAAGTAGTCATTAATACAATATAATGGTGTTAGAATTAGAAATTTGTTTAAGTTAGCTTTCAATTTAATGTAAGAATATTACCGCGTTGCTAGACTCGTATTCCAGCTGAAGATACTCTGGTGAGTCCTTGTCTCTCAATCTCTCCGTCCAAGAGAGGCGCTGATCGTACATTCGGTCAACTCTGAGTGACATCACGATAGACACCACACCTGAAAATCACAAATTGTTAACAAGAAATTTGGAGTAAACCTCTTAATAAATTTAAATCTAGGGCCAACTTACACACATTTTGGGATTTGGGTACATTTTGTGAGGGTCACTATATCACCTTGACGAAACTCTAGAGAAGTGTGATAGTGACAAGAGTTACAACCGACCAAGCATTGAATTTTTAACATCAAACTTTAGTATTTAAAAAGTGTGTTTGAGTATTTTGGAGAGTAGTGCCAAGAGTATTGATACGGTATTTTAATTAAATATTTTACATTAACAAGGAGTTCAACTTTATAACTGATGGTGATGCCAGTGGACAAATTTTAGTTTAGAATCAAAAACCTACCTGGGAAAATAAAAATAACTCTTTTGTGCAGAAACATGATTGAGAAATCCTAATACATATGATTAAATAATAATTTTCTATTCTTTTATCAAAGTAATGCACATTTTACAAATTTCATTATATATATTTATAGCTATTTGGCTGTAACATTAAACATTCTTACATGATGAGATTGAAACATTAAACATTGTAACATACAATGGAATTGAACATATCTGATGTCTGATTGCGTTGTACCATCTCTTATGAATATTTACTGTATTGAATGTGTCTACAGTGTAAGCGTAATGGTGTAGTATTTTATTTCATCCCAGGTTGGTTTATTTATGGCACGTATTATTTTTAGCATCCTGAACAAACTTATTTCTAATATACAATTTGTACTTTTGTCAATAGGAAAAAATGTTGTCATGCGTTAAATCATAAAATACCTCCCATTTATGGAGCCAGGTCCAACACTCTCAGCCAGTTAAGAGCCCTCTACTGACATTGTTCAGATTTCAGGTATGCCAGCTCTCCTGAGAAAGCATGCAGTGAGCAATGGTTAACTATGTGATTCACAGTCTGCTATTCGGCCCCACAGAAACTTAGGATTAGTCAAAAAATACCTGTCCCAACTCAGATTTCCAGAAGTTGCATCTTCTGGCATTGGTGCTAAATCCGTTTAGTATGGTCCACTCTTTCCTTAGCAGATTCACACCACTTACTGAGCTACTGGGTCACACACTAAGGTGTTATTTGTCTGTCAAATCCTCTTCAAGATTCAGCTCAGGTTGTTTTGGGCTATACAGAAAGGTGTTATGAGACTTACGTATGCACGGTTCTCGATGCTTCCTTCGATTGCAGCCGGGGCGACAGTGGCAGGAGGACACCCCAACCTCGGTGCGACATCGCTCATTCTGGGCTATACAGAAAGGTGTTATGAGACTTACGTATGCACGGTTCTCGATGCTTCCTTCGACTGTAGCCGGGGCGACAGTGGCAGGAGGACACCCCAACCTCGGTGCGACATTGCTCGTTCTGGGCTATACAGAAAGGTGTTATGAGACTTACGTATGCACGGTTCTCGATGCTTCCTTCGACTGTAGCCGGGGCGACAGTGGCAGGAGGGCACCCCAACCTCAGTGCGACATCGCTCGTTCTGGGCTATACAGAAAGGTGTAATGAGACTTACGTATGCACGGTTCTCGATGCTTCCTTCGACTGTAGCCGGGGCGACAGTGGCAGGAGGACACCCCAACCTCGGTGCGACATCGCTCGTTCTGGGCCTTGTCACACGTTGAGTCGTCGCCCACGATGCAGGTGTCTATGCGGACAGGCGGCTGAGCGGGTCGGCGGGGGTATGTCGGTCGCTTGGGTGGGGGGAACTCACTCCCGACGTGACCCGCAGTGTATGTTCTGGAAATTGGTTTTGTTCTAGAGCAGTGGTTTCCAACCCGTGGTACATGAGGGCATTTTTTTTTTTATATGCAAATTTTTGAAAATAACTAAGTTAGAAATCAATCTTTCAATTTTAATCATGATAATAATAATAATTTATCTCAAAGTCGGGAATATTAGTTGTGGGGTAGTTTAATTTTTGTTTACCTGGCAACGCAGCTCCAGTTCAGTTTGTAACAACTTATTGGTGTGTGGGTTTTCAGAGTTAGTTTATGTTTAGTACAGAAATAGGCTAGCTGTAGAGAAAAATATGCTTTTTGAGATTAAAGACAAGCTACTCTCCAGTGACCCAGACATAGAAACTTTGTTAAAACATAAACAACAGCAGGGTTTTCACTAAGGTTCTTTTCATAGCATCTATGTTTAATTATTTGGTTATACAATATTAACTGATATATACTTTGTTTAGTTATTTTTGTAGCAATTACATTGATATTGTCATAACTATTAAAGTAATCTTTATTTTTTATGACTGATTATTTTTTATATTTTGAATCAAATAACATTAATTCATAACATTTACAAAATTGTGAAATGTAAATGTATAATTAGTCTTTCTCTTCAGGAAACCACCAGTTATGGCTATACATCAATAGTTATAACTGGTGGTAAGCTAAGACACTAAAAAGCCTCAAGTGTTACGCGAGCACTAAAAGGTCAGGAATCACTTTTCTAGAGGATATTTTATATTTTATTATAGAGGGATTCTTTATTTGTTTAATTCATTTTTAATTCATTTTGTTCTTTCTTTTTTTTTTATTTTAATGCTAGGTTGCATTTCACTCAGAGCACTTGAATTGTTATAGGAGAAAGCAGTCTAAGCCCCTTAACTTTAGAGGACATCGTGGTAATTAAACCTGTGACTTATTAAACTAAAGACTAAGACACTAACTGTTAGGTTGATGATATGCCTAACTCTGGATGTTTATTAACTCAAAAAAGTCTCTAAATTAATACAGCTTTATTGGTTTTTAATATACTAAGTTTGCAAATTATAATCAGAAAACATTAGCACAATAGTTGGGTTTTAAATTTAACTAATAAGGTTATTAACAAATTGTTTAAATGTTTTGTGTGACACATCGAGTTACTTGCTACTTATAAGAAACATTACAAACAATAGGCTGGCATTCAGTGGCGGATCTATGGGGGGCTAAGGGAGCTATAGCCCCCCCCCCCCATTGAGTCTGAACTTACACTGGATAAAAAGGATATTTTTCGAGGTACTATTACGCAAGAGAAACATACAGTATTTTTTTATATTTTAATTTTATTTCGTACATTTTAAGTATCAAAGTTGGAGTGACAATGTCAACATTACACCCGTTCAAAGTTAACTTGCAAATTAAATACGGCAAGCGGCAAATGCCCATGAATGGGCCCAACGCAGTGGCGTCGCAACAGCCTTGCAATCTATCCAGCGCCCCATTCCCATTCATTGCCTATTTGTGCATTTTTGGTTGTACCGGTTGTAGTTTTAAAGTGTCGAAGGGTCCTGTATCGACATTACGTCTGGGTTTGCAAATGAGAGCATTATTTCTGTGTTTGGATCGTTGGGAGAATGTTTATAAGTAGGTTTATCTGTATGTTTATTATGATTTGTTTGTTTTTTTAGTTTTAAAATTCGTTTAGAGTACATATGAAGCATAGGTTAACTGATTATTTCAATAAAACTACTGAAGATAAAGATGTGGATGGCATTGCCAGAGCATGTTGTAAAGTTCATTGTGTAGGCACAGAGTAGCAAGTCCTATTCTAAAAGGCGAAGTTTTGAATATTATTTTTTCCACAGTGAAAGTGAGCAGAATTTATCATGCAAACAAAACAATCACATTTGGAGTATAAGTCTATTTAAAGTAGGTTTAGGACTGACTCTAGAGACACCTGTTGGGACTGGTGGGAACTTTTAAGCAGCAGCATCTCGCCCGGTATCATCATTGTAACTTAAAATTGTCTGCAGTATGAAAATAATATAGTTCATCACTAGGACCAATACTGGCTTTTTGGTCATCGCTGACTGTTACTTTAGCTCGTATTGAAAAGTGTCACTTTTTGTCCTGGTGATGAAATATACTATTTCATCACAATGTACGGAAAACAGCTGTTTTCAACATCAGCTGCGAGTGCAGAAAATAACGTTTTCCCGTTCTAGAGTGGGAAAATCAGCTGTTGATTTTCCACACTAGTATTTAGTTATGATTCCTGACACAAGTAGCGCTAGTAACGCTAAGAGTATATTTATCATAATCAGCTGTTCTCAATAACTTAATCAGCTGTGTAAACAGTATCACTGTTTTCATTGTACTGGGGGAAATCAATTGAGCACCTAAAGGTTATTTCTTAAACTTATATTATTTAATTCATTATTATTATTAATTAACTACAGTGTGATGAAAAATATCGTTCATAACTCGAGTAGAAAGTGTTATTCCGTGCCTTGATCAAAATTTCGGACCGGAAACAGCCATTTTCCACTCTTGTTATGAAATATACTATTTTGTCATGAGTCATACTGCATCAAAAACAGCTGGTTTTCAACACATGCGTCGGGATGCTAAAGTTGTTATTTTTATTTCTAGGATAAAAAGTACATTTGATGACACTTTTCGGTCGAGGTCATTAGCTAATATGAATTGAACGAATTGCAGTATTCAAATTGTTAACAATGAAAATCTTTGTAGCAGCTGTTTGTTTAGAGTAGCAAGATCAATATTGAAGCAGACTTTAAATGGTAAAAAAGTCAACCAGATTTAGGTTTGGTTAAATTGTTACCTTATTATTGTGTCCAGTATGACGAGAAATATACTTCACTAAAAATATAGTGCAGTATGTTAAAACTATTTTTACTGTTTTCAATTTAATATTTTCCATTTTATACAATTAAGTAATTCTCTCTAGTTTAATAGTAAATTAAATCCAAGGTAGGCTTGATTAAAGTGTAACTTAGCCTATAATTTTCTTGTTGCATTAATAATTAACATAATACAAATTTCAGTGCACCATACAACATTTTCCACGTAGCAACACAATTAGGGATGTAATTTACATATTTTGTTTTAAATTATGCCATCATAATATTGAGAAATAAATAGCCTAAAATTGTCGTTTTTAAGACTTAAATTTTGAAATTTTTCGGGGGGGAGCCCCTGGAACCCCCCGATTAGCCCCCCTTCTACCAGTTCTAGATCTGCCACTGCTGGCATTGTTATAGTAAATAAAATAAGTATTTAATTTGTTTCACTAAATTCATGACATGAAATGTCTAAGTATGTTCTATAACTATAATTATACTTTGGTGCTTACGGATTTAAGAGTGACCTAACTCACTAGACAAACAAATTGTTCAAATTGGTAGAAAGTAATTTACATCTTTCTAGTCTCGTCACTTTCCAACAAAAATTAGCATTGTTAAAACCCAACAGGTGATGTGCAAGTTTACAGATATTCACTTATAAAAAAATAAAAGCAACAAATGTAAACATGAGTAAATTTCCCAAATGGAAACATTGACATGCTCATTGACAGGCGTTACAAACAAGGAGGGGATTGAATCAGGTTTTTAAAATTTACTGAGCAATCGTATGTTGTTTATCTTTTACAACTTTTGTAACCTTGTTGGATAAAGGAGAACCATTGCAGCATATTTGTATTAATCATTGCCATTTTTTTTTTATTTAAAAATAAAGAACAGAGTGGTACGACTTTTTTTCCCAGTCAAGAGACCAAAGGAATGGAAATTGGTGACATTAATGAGAGATAAAGCAAAAAATACAGTATATTGTAGATGTAAAATGCATTATTCCTGGGTAAAAAACACTAATTTAGATCTTTTGTGGCAAGAGATTAATTGAAATAAATCTATAAATACCCCCGTCGCAGCAAACCTGCGTACTTAGCAAATTTCCAATGCATATATATGTGCCTTGCTACTACATAGAGCCACTTACCGCGTTTCACAAAAATACATTCATAAATAAGTAATATACAGCATTTTATTTATTCTCCATAAGAATAACATTAGGGCTGAGTGTGCAGGTTTGCTGCAACAAGAAAGATAAGAAATGTGTTTTTATACAATTATAAATATAACTCAACCACGTGAAGCTACATACCAATTTTTAATAATTTATGTTCATAATTAAAGGAGATATAAAACTTTACTTATTCTCTATAAGAATAACATTATGGCTGAGTATGCAGGTTTGCTGCTATGGGGATGATTAACAAAAAATCAATTGTTTGTGCAAATATCAATATATCAGTACTAGGTGAAGCCACATACCAAGTTTCATCAACATACATTCATAAATAATCAAGATATCAAATTTGATTTATTCTCCATAAGGATAATATTGGACAATATACTGCGTTTAGCACTTTGAATGTCCCTGCAGCGGTTGGACGTAGAATCCCAATTTAAACACCAAAATGATTGTTTTGTAAATCTGAACTGATTGGTAAAAACAAATGTGAAGTTTTCAATAAAACTAACTGAGGAAAATCTAAAAACCTTTTCCCCATAAGATTAACATGAGAAATTTTATGAACATGTTTTTTAGATTTTCTCCGCAACCACTTAACCTAGGTTAATGATTCAAAATACTGTATTATTATTTTTTAAGCTTTATAAAATGGTAAAAACCAAAATTGAGGGTTTTTACAATTTTTTAGTAAAAAATTCAAAAAACTGATTTTTGGAAAATTTAAAACCTCCATAAACACCCCCTTTCCATGGTCCGATTTTTCTGGTTTTCGAACTTTAAAGTTATGAATGTCACTTTACACATTTGAGCGAAATTTCATTGAAATCAGACGATTTTTACTCAAGTTATCGTGTTCACGGACACATATATATATATATATATATATATAAATTTGAACGAATAGTGTTTTTGGCATCTGGGGACCTCAAAACAAAAAGTTATCATGGCCCGGGCCTAGGTCTTACCATGAGACCTACGGTAATAACTTCTTTCCTATAGGAGAAATTCGCTAACATGCGTTCAATTTATTGATACGAAAAAAGGAAATTACCACAACTCAAATTCATTTAATGCTCATATATCAAATTCTAATGTGCCTCAGCGATCTGGATCAGCAACACGTGGCTCTCTCCCCGAAGTAATGTGACAAACGATTCCGGGGAGAGAAAAGCCTGGCATGGGGGTTGGTTTAGTGGGTAGGGCTGTGGTAAGTCCCACACTTTGTCCATAAACGGATTCCTAACACCTTGGAATGAAAAGTACTAATTTAAAAATAATCTAAAATATCCATGAGATTGAAATGGTCGTTATGGGAATATGAGACAGTACTAACCCAGTTTGTTTGATGACAGGTTGTTTGTTGGACGAAGTTGGAGCGACCGAAGGAGAGGAGTTGGAGTTGAACAGGTTGATGTAAGTTCGTTTTCCGTCGATGGAAACAAAATGTTGTCCCGCTTCAGCCGTTGTGATGACGGACACCTCCCCAGAGCCTGCCCCTCCCACCTGCACGCCCTCGATGTCTACTGTCAACAAACAATCGCAAGTTCATATCTAAAACTAAATACCCCGTCACAGCAAACCTGCGTACTCATCGAATTTCCATTAATATATATGGGTATCACTACTACCTAGAGCCACTTACCAAGTTTCACAAAAATACATTCATTAATAAGTGATATATAGTATTTTATTTATTCTCTATAAGAATGACATTATAATTGAGTACGCAGGTTTGCTGCAACAAGGAAGATAAGAAATGTGTTTTTTTTGCAATTATCAATATAACTCAACCAGTTGAAGCTACATACCAAGTTTTATTAATTTAGGTTCATAAGTAAGGGAGATTATAAACTTTACTTATTCTCCATATGAATAACATGGGGGCCGAGTTTGCAGGTTTGCTGCTACTGGGAAAAATCAACAAAACCATTTTTTTGTGGTAATATCAATATACCACAACGAGTTGAAGCCATATACCAAGTTTCATCAATATACATACATAAATAATCGAAATATAACATTTTATTTACTCTCCATAAGGATAACATTGGACAACGTACTGTCACTTTGAATATCACTGCAACGGTTGGACGTAAAACAACAATTAAAACGCCAAAATGATTGTTTTGTAGAGCTAAACTGATTGGTGGAAAGAAATATGGAGTTTTTAGTGAAATTATCTGAGGAAAATCTAAAAACCGTATTCCCATAAGATTAACATGGGAAATTTTATGGACACATTTTTTGACTTTGCTCCACAACCACTAAACCTAGCTTAATGATTCAAAATACTAAATTGTTTGTTTTTTAAGCTCTATAAAATGGTTATAACCAAAATCTAGTGTTTTTAAAATTTTAGGGTAAAAAGTTCAAAAAACTGATTTTTGGATAATTGTAAACCCCCATAAAGCCACCTTCCCATAGACCGATCGATCTGGTTTTCGAAAAGTTATAAAGTCATTTTGTGCCGAATTTCATCAAAATCGGGCGCTTCTTTCAAAAGTTATTGCGGTAACGGACACACACACACACATATATATATATATATATATATATATATATATATATATATATATATATATGCATATATATAAATTTGAAAAAATAATGTTTTTGGCATCTGGGGACCTCAAAACAAAAAGTTATCATGGTCTTACCATGCCACCTACGGTAATAGCTTCTTCCCTATAGGGGATTTAAATGTTTCTACATGGTGACAGTTTGAAATTAAGTGTACATCAGTGGTGTAAATGAATAACTGATATTTGAGAGAATCACAATTCTAAACCAGCAGTATATACATTTAATACAAATTGTTTAATACTTTATTAATTGTTCATGGATCTAGATCTGGCAGTGTATTAGACATGACAATAATCACATTTTTATACAAAAAGGGTGACAAATTTTAAAAAATTAAGCAATTTATAAGTGTCCAAAGTGTGATGAGCAGGCAAAAAGGAAGTTGTTAACAAATCTAGGCAATAAGCACATTTTATTTATGTTTACTTTTTATTTTTTTAAGAGTTTGGTAGCATATTTTTGCCTTACTTTGCCCGACCACATATGGACAAAGTACACACAAAAACACATATGGACCACAAAACACTTTTGCCACATATGGATACGTATCTGTGTGTGAAACGTATCCAGTAAAGCAAGGGATGAGCTGTTATAGTACGAGTTGTACAGTACTGATAAAACACGCCATGTCTGGGATTTGAACCCATGACAAGACCGCTGCCATGGTTCTGGAGTCCGTCGTCTTGACCACTACGCCCAAATATATTATTATAAAATTGATTATTTGAAAGCTGTCTCTATGCAATAAAATTTTAAACAACAACAAGATGATGGAACAAGAGTTCCGAAACATGTAGGAATGATCTACTGGAAGTTGAACTGTTAAGGTATGTAAACCAATAATTCAAAATATTAAATTCCATAAAAAATATGAATACAGTTTTAAATTTTGTTCTTCTTTAATTATCTTTTAGGTAAAGATATGGAGTAAAATGCGGTTACCATTGGCTTGCCCATGTAACTAATGTCGTAATTGTCAACTTCATTAAAACACATCCTAACATAAATTCAGAACCAACTTAATTTCTGCAAAGATGTCTGTGTAACTGCCCAAAAGTGGGCATATCCAATATGTTTTAAATATCACTTGAAATCAGAGAACTTTAACAGTATTATTTAAAAGCAGTGCTCGCGGTAATCTAGTCACTCTAGTGTTAGCTACCAGGGTAGACGAACGGCTGGCCAGTATTGGAGGAGCCGGGCCCCTGGATGGCAGAAACCGTGACATCGAAGATATCGCTGGAGCTGGGCTTCTTGGGAGGGGCCGTGACGATGGGTCTGTATGCTCCTCCAGGCTTGTACTCGGGATCGTCCAGAACTATCCCTGGTCGAGGGTAGTATTTGAACGTTGTTTCTGAAACCAAGGAACAAAGATAATTCTTCCTCTTTGTTCACAATTAAGGTGAAAAGGCTTTAATTACCTATTACTATATCTGACACATCCAGAACCCCAGTACCGCGGCTGTGCCAAATTAGTTATGCCGGATTTTCAAATGTCAATAATTTTAATATGAATGCCCAAACTAAAACTTATGGACATTCTGAATACAGATTATACAAAAATCTGACAAAGTGCACATAATATGTATTTTGTTATTCTAGCTACTGCAGGCCACGTAATTGGATTACAGAATGTGCCAAACTGTAGAATGGGACTAAAGAGTTTTACTCTGTCTGATATTACAGACACAATAGTCTCAGATATCTCTTATTTTACATTTATATATTTATATACAGTTATTTTAAAATAAAAATATATGCTCCATTCAGAAAAACTTCAGCTCTCTTAAACAGATGACAGACACAGGATTATACAGTGTGTCCCATAAGTAAAGTGCCAAACTCTGGGAAATGGTTCTATGGGTCAAAATAAAGAGAAAGCCATGAATACAATTTTTTTCCAAATACACTTGGTTTACCAGATTTCCGCCATTTTGTATATTTTACAAACAAATGTTTATCTTCGAAATTTTTCAATCGATCTTACGAAACGGTATGTATGTTAAGGTAGAAAAGACCTATTCTAGGAAAAAAATTCAACTTGGTCCAATTTAAAACTTGAAAAGTATGTCCATTTTAAATTTTTAAACAGAAATGGAGGGAAAACTTAAAAATTCAAAATGGATGCCATTTTGAAATTTTAAATTGGGCCAAGTTGAATTTTTTCTTAGAATAGGTCTCTTTTACCTTAACATACTTACCGAGTTTCATAAAGATTGGTTGAAAAAATTTGAGGATAAAAATTGTTTTGTAAAAAATACAAAATGGCGGATATCTGGTAAGCGAAGCGTTTTTGGAAAACCATTTATTCTTGATTTTTTCTTTATTTTGACCCATAGATCCATTTCCCGGAGTTTGGCACTTTCCTTATGGGACATTCTGTAGAGCAGAATAGGGAAAATGGGGATAAGAACGGAGGTCGGAAATCAATTATTGACCTTCAACTATTTATAATAATCAGACAGATATATCTTATCTGGAAATTATATTTTAATAGGAATTTTACTCATAAAGACTTCCTTCAAGCTAACTTGTGTAATATCTCCGAGAATCTATTTATTCATTTGAATTTGTGTAATATCTCAGAGAATCTATTTATTCATTTGAACTAACAATTTCCTACCAACACATTCTCTATGAGCTGTTAATATAATGTGATACATCAATCTTGCTGTATTTTTTATAACGGCAGATTGGCAGTAGAGTTAATATTCTCCAGCATGCATTGTTTTAAATATGGCTGATCTATACTCTTATAATTGTTTTCTATTTATTCATTTTTACCTATAGACCAACATGAATGGTGGTTAATGTTAATATATCAATACAGTAGAACCCCTCCGGCTCTCTTAGAACTGTCACCTGGGGCGGATGGCATAAAAGGTCGATTAAAACGGATAATGAATCTAATGGGAAGAAAAAAACGCTAATGTGGCGATTTGTTAATAAAAAATAACTCAGAATATCTTTAGAGATTTTAATAGATATCTGGAAAGTGATAGCTGTTTATGCCAGTATATGAGCTATACTATATACAAATTATATACACATTTTTTTACTGTAACTTTATGTTAACATACCTGATTGAAGAGGAGTTGTACTTGTAGAACTGGAATCACTCCACGGTGTCGGTTTTCTTGAGTCCGTTGTTGACAGATCTGTCAATGACGGTTCTAGAAGCGGAGTTGCAGACACACTTGCAGTTTGTATTTCTACTGATGTCGATGGTTTTGGGTCTTCAATTTTCTCAGTACTTCCTTTGGTAAATTGTTCTTTCTTGGATGTGTTTGAAGAAGTAGCGTTATCCACAGCGATTACAGATGTCGAAACATTAATGTCGAGTACTCCTAAATCCAACAATCCTGTCTCTATGGAGCTGGTATTCTTATTTGCTTCCTGGTAAGATGTGGTCGATGTCACAGTTGGATTAGGAGTTGTGACAGAGCTCACATTGATGATGGGTTCTTTATTCTGAACCACAGTAAAAGTAGGTTTTGTCAGCGGAGTTATTTCCGAAGGTTGAACAAAAGAATTTGCCGGTTTATGAGGGCCCGGTTTCTTGGTCGTTTCTTTGCTCGAATCGGTTTCATTGTTCATAAGATTCCCTAATTTTGTCTTGTGATAATCTCCTCCAAAAGGGTTGAACTTTGTCTTTGAAGGAGCGATGAAAGATTTATTGAAGTTCCCCATGGGGAAGTTACTTTCGGTAGTGATATTAATATTATTTTGGTCATTTGGTACGAGCTGTTCTGGGAGAGGAATGCCCGATAAGAATGGCCTCAGGACAGAGGTTGGCTGGGGTGGTAAGGATGAAATGGGCGGTGGAATATCGAAGGGATACGGAGGTGGTATTCTGGTACTAGCTGGGGGTGATGGTTTTGGTGGTCTCATTTCAGGGGGTTCAAAGTCCAAAGGGGGCACATCGGTTATCCTCGGTGGGCCACGGTTGTTTATCCTAGTCCTCACTGGGTACAGAGGCCTGCCGCCAAGAGGATGGGAGTTGGGGTTGACCTGGACTTGTACGTTTCCATTGAGTAGTTTTACAAACCCTGTGATGATATCGTGGATGTCTGGCGCCCCAGGCTTGTCGCTCCTACGGCTGGAGTTGTGGTTGGTAGCGTTCGGCGGTTGGGCATCCGCTTCTGAGGCAGAACGGGGCTTCGGCAGGGGCAAGGCTCTCCCTCTCGCCGAAGCCCTCATGGCTTCCCCCGACCCCTCATAAAACTTATTGTTTTCCTGAGTTTTGCTTACAATGTCTTGTTGTATCGACTCATCTGATTTTGTAGGACTTATTTTGTCATAAAATTCTCCATCGGCTATATCTCTAACGACGTTAGTCGAATCTACCCTATTACTGACAGGGGTTGCCAAAGCGTCCAAATCATTATCAAAATTTAGAACACTATCGGACGTTATTTTATTGTTGTTCGTTTCATCTATATTATTTTCACCTACAGACCTTTTCTTCAAGTTTATAATTTTGTTGTCGTCTAAAACCTCAGGATTCTCATTCTCAAAGTGAGATGAAAAAGTCACATCGAAATCTTGAATGTCAGAAAAAGCTAGTTTACTTGTTTTAATCTGATCTATTGAAGTCCTCGTTTCAACTAGTGGTTGCCTCGCAGCTGATTCTACTACTTCCTCTTCACTTCTGTCCAGAGCGAAGTTCGATGGGCTCAAGTCAACAGATGTTCCTTCTCGCTGGTATTCATCTGAAACAGAAGAACGTATGTGAAAGACAACTATGTCAGTAACGTCAACTATAGTCAAATTTGAGAAATATTTTTGTAGATACAACTTTACCTTCAATTTATATTAAACCCTAAAGGGGGAGAAAATTAGAATTTAGAAAATCATGGATGATATGATTTTACTACATCACACAATATTAGTGAATTTCCTTTGGAAAAGTGAACTATTAGCATGACCCGCACGGTGAAACTTAAGCCCGGGACCACCATAGAAGTTCCTAACGTGACCCCCTGAACACGTTTTGGGGTGTCACTAACAACTTTATATATATATATATATATATATATATGTATATATATATATATATATATATATATATATATATATATATATATATATATTTATATTTATACATGTGTTCGCACTCTAGCGGTCACAATTTATGTCCGATTTACTTGCAATTTGGTAGGAGCTTTTCCTTCTATAAACAGTTGGACAAGTTCATTGGGCAAAACAATCAGACAACTCTAACCCCCTCTTATGGGGATTTGAATTTTTCAAATTTTGAGATTTTGGGCCCAAGAAGGGTCAGAAAAGCCCAGAATATAAAATTATTGCATAACAAATTATTTTACATAAAATGCCAAAAATTTGAAGCTCTCCCTCATCATTCTAGCATAACTATTAAAGAAAATGTTAATTGCCGCAGTACGTTGTCTTTTGGGGATTTTACACTGGAAAAGGCTGTTTTTCATATCTTGATATACCAACTTGTTATCCTAACTATACCTCCTCCTAACCTTATAATGTACAACATTGCCATCCTAATAATGAATTTAAATATAACCAGAAGCATCAGAACAGCCAAAAAATAGCATTTTCCAATCTTCAAAAAAAAAATGTTACCAGTGTTGTTTTAAACCCTTTATTAGATTTTTTTTAAGGTTTTAATGCAGGAATTCACTTCTATCACGTCAGCGTGCTGCGTGCGATCTCTTTAAGTTAAGCCAAATTAAAGCCTGGAAAATTAATAATTATCTTTTAAGACATTTCCACTATTTAAACAAGTTTTTATTTTCAAAATAAATTCAACTGAATAAGTCGAATAAAAAGCAATTTTCTAAACAAGTGTGTAATTCATAGAAACAAGTGTGATAATATTAATATTGTACATTGTACACTAATCGTCGTGATTAACATGTAAATACAACGATGTTGTTTTCCCTACTTCCTTCAAAGTGCAATAAATGAGAAACTGTGAGAATGAATAACAATGGTACTTGTAATTAGTTGATTGGCAGAACTCCATTTCACAAGATGAAAAGAGGTGCAAACCCTTTCTCTAAGAGGAATCTTATTACGAAGAATATCACAACAAATTTGTAATTCTGCTACTTAAATATGCCTGAGGATTCTCGAAAATGAAGGTAAAACGTTTGTTAGTATCCCAGGAAAATATCATGCGACTTTCTAGTAATATTTTTAAAACTTTAACCACAGAACAGGGTGTTATTTATCACTGTTAATTTCCAAGGATACATAAATTTATTATTATTGCTATCAGCTGAAGAAGTAATTAAGACTGGTCATGAAGAGTAGGAGAGAAATCCAGTTATTCAAATCCCAATTATCTTATCCCAATTATATTAATCATCAATTAGCAAAATGAACATGAAGGGATAAAATAGCAAAATTAAGAGCACCAACTATAACAGTGACTTAATGCACCTTTCCTTTCATATGATAGTCTATAAATTTGGTTTGTGTTCTT
The DNA here is from genome assembly GCA_963675035.1 of Allygus modestus. Classification (NCBI taxonomy): domain Eukaryota; kingdom Metazoa; phylum Arthropoda; class Insecta; order Hemiptera; family Cicadellidae; genus Allygus; species Allygus modestus. Next base: position 131,562,375 of record OY776113.1, on the reverse strand, counting down.
GAACTTTTATTTCGGGGTTCACAAATACGGCACCAACCCTTAAATGTTATAAAAAAAACACATTAACACGGCACCCAACCCTTCACTGGCCGCCATGACACACATGCACCTGGCACCAGCCACCCCTCTTACCCATTCCACTTACATCCCTTCTCCTTTACCCCTCCCTCTCTAAACTACTCTCTCAACAACCTCCCCGGATTTTTAATAGACTATGAAAGTCAAGGGTGTTTTTATTTACGATAAATATTTGGTTACGGGGGACAAAAATTTGTTTCTCACTATACAAGATTGGAAGTAAAACTTGTTCCACAATCAATAGTGTGATATGTCCACTTTAAGAAACATAAAAAGAATCACGAGCTGTTAATTTGACAGATCATAAATTTCTTCCTCATTTTAATTTTAAAATTTATTATTTAAAACTCTTAAAGCCCCCCATATTATATATTATGTTAAAAATTATTTACTGGCAAGTTGGATTTTAATTGGTGGGAACTCTACATCTAAATATTCTTTTCGTACCTCTGAATTTTTAACTAACTCCCTTCATTGCACATTCCAAAACCTACCTACTCTGTGCACTGAAATCCCAAAAGTAATTGTATTTACATGTCTGTAACAACTGTTCTTGTTAGAGTACTGTGTTTTGTTAGTAATACAACAGCTTTTAAAATTAAGTTTATTTGTTACTAGTCTTCCATAAGTTTAAAAACAAAGCATTGGAGACCTGAAAGGCCTTAGACGGATGTAGGTTATAGGAGATTTTGTCGAATTGTAGGGCCTACTATTAAAACCATACTGTTAACAACTACATATTGCCTGTATTTCAATATTTTAAATATTATTGAATGTATTAATCTTAATTCAATATATTTATTGCTTGAATCCTAAGTTTTTCTTGTAATTTGAAATGAATATTTACGCTTATGGACCTATCAAAGTAGTTGTATGTGGTGATATTTTTGGTACCGGTACAGAGATTTTTAAAAGGTGAATTTGTTTTATTATTATTCCGTATTCATAGGTTAAACCAGAGCTTTAATACTTTAATACACTGAGAGAGTTAGAGTCAGATGGGTCTGAAAGAGTTCGGGAGGGGGGAGAAGAGAATGAGGAGAGTATATATGGGGTTGTGGAGGGGAACCTCTCTACCCTACTTGTAAATTGCCTTGGTGCCGAATTTAAGCGTGGAATTAATAATGCCTGATTAAACTCGTAATGACGGTCAGAGTTGGTGCCGTATTCAAGTACCGCCTTTTATTTCCATTCCTAATTGTTAATGGCTGTATTCCTTGGTAAAATATATAATCAACCAAATTTCTGCTTATTCTGATTCTTCCAATCCCAAATTAATTGAGAAATGCCATCCATTGCCTTTTTTAAATACCCTATATTGTACAGTTTTGTTTCACTAATTAATTGATATACAGTAGTATAATAAACTTTGGTAACTTTGGTAACTTAATTCAGGATTGATAAATAGGTACCTATTCAAATTATTGTTTTTTGATAAAAAATGTGAATTTTTTCCATGGGACAAATTAACAAATTTTCTATTTAATAACTTTTCCCTATTGTCCTGTGGGCGATTTTCAAAAATAAATTCCACCTATTCAATTGGGAAATTTTTCTTTTAGGGAAGAAGGTATTAATGAAGGTGTAAACAAAGGGTTTATTATATCAAAATTTTGCTCACTGAAATTGCTAGGTATTTTTCTCTTTAAATTACCCATAAAGAATCATAATTTGATTCAACCATAAATCAAGAAGCGGTTAATCCGTTGAGGAGGAAGGGCATTGAAAGTTAACATTGCCCTTGTGGGGGAGGGAGGTAGAAACCCCAAATGTTTCATAACTGGAGCCCGCTCTTAAGAGGAGTTCCTGGCTATACCAGAAGCCCTCACCCCTAAGCCCTCTATTCCTTTAGCTCAGAATCCTTAAGAGCGGATGGCAACCCGCGACCCACTGGGACGATAGCCGGGACAGTTTGGAGGTTTCGGCGGCCAAGGCAAGGTGCAGGCGCGCGGCGCTAGGGTACGGAAATGTGACAACACTGCGCCTGCGCTGCGCCGATAACGGTACGGTAACGGACCAACCTGCGCTCCCCTCCAACCCAATCAACATTCTTTCATACCTGTGATGCGACCCTTTTCTCATCATCGCTGATATCAGCAACAGGATTCCTCCGCACGGAATATAACAACACGAGCCCCGGGGCATCTGCCATAAAGATGGGCGAGGGGCGGAGAACACTCGGGTCTCGGGGTCTGTCAGGTCGGGCTAGAGCATTCTTGGCCAGAACTGATAATTATGGATTTTATATTTCATTTATGCTGCAAATAATAGCTCATTATTGGTCGTTGTCTCACTGCCCTCCCGAGTCAGACGTAGTCGAGAAGAGGTTCGAGTTTGGTTGAGACTTAAAGATAGATAGTTTTTTTTTTTTAATAGTACGCAGACGAAAAAACCCCTAGATTCTCGCGCCACCCATATGAATTACAACATTACCTACGATAGAGGTTTAATATACCGCTTTACTGCTCTTACTGGTCGTTATACTTTCCCAGCCACATTACAGATTTTTTGAATCAGTCTCTTTGTCTTTAAACCAACTGAAAGTACGTGAATGGATAACAACGCCATGAATGGATTGATTCATGATAGCCCATATGGATCAGCGCATTGTGTTGACGTTATACGAGGTTCTAATGTATCGGCTTCCATTGGGTGAAAGTCAACGCAGAGGTCCGTTGTGGGATTTTTATTTTATTCTTTGTAATTTAATTGTTTCAGTGAGGTTTGATTGAATGTGTTTAATTCCTTCTTAAGTCTTTTGATATTAGAATCATATTTGTCATTAACTCAATTTTAGGTTTGATGGTGGTGATCTGGTGAAATTAATTGTATTTGTTGTTATGATTTATTTACGGTTTGACCTATATGTCAACACACATAGTTAAAATACCCCCGTAGCAGCAAACCTGCGTACTCAGCGAATTTTCAAAGCATATATATGTTTTTTAATACCACATAAAGCTACATACCAAGTTTCATCAATATACATTCATAAATAAACGATTTATGAAATTTTAATTATTCTCCATACGAATAACATGGCGGCTGAGTATGCAGGTTTGCTGAAGCAAGGAACACAAAAAATGGGGTTTTATATAAATATCAATATAACGCAAGTAGGTAAAGCCACATACCAAATTTCATTAATTTATGTTCATAATTAAGGAAGATAACACGTTACTTACTCTCCTTAAGAACAACATGGGGACTGAGTACGCAGGTTTGCTGCTACGAGAACTATAGGCCAACAAATTTTTTTGTGCAAATATCAATAGACCACAACGATATGAAGCAATATACCAAGTTTCATCAGGATAAGTTCATAAATAAGCGAGATATACAATTTTTCTTATTTTCCATAAGAATAACATTGGACAACGTACTGTGTTTAGCACTTTCAATATATCTGTAACCATTTGACGTAGAGCAATGATCAAAACACCAAATTGTGCGTCTTTTTAAGCTGATTCTAATGGGAAAAACTAAAATTTGACTTTTTCAAAAATTAAACATAAAAACTCAAAAAACCCATTTTTGGGGTACAAAACCCCCCAAAATTCCCCTTCGGATACGTAGATCTGTGTGGTTTTCGAACTTAAAGTCATAAATGTTGCTTTACACGTTTATACCAAATTTCGTCAAAATCGGATTATTTTTACGAGAGTTATCGTGCTCACGGACATATATACATATAGTTTTGAACTAATGGTGTTTTTGGCATCTGGGGACCTCAAAACGAAAAGTAATCATGGTCCTGGGCCTAGGTCTTACCATGCCGACTACGGTAATAGCTTCTTCCCTATACGGGAAATTCGCTAAAACTCGATTTCTTCAAGTTGGCAACCATGCAAGTTTTGTCAGCGAGAAGGAGGATACTGTAATGAAAAAAAAATTCACCGCCAAGTTATAATTTGTCCAGCAGTGTTTTTATCATACATATTTAGAGGGACAGGGCGACTCGACTAAGTTTTGAATAGCTTCACGCCAAAGGACGCGCGTCGTCGCACCCCACGTTTTCCATGACGTAATATTTATATATTCACATTTTAGTGAGATTGCGAATAGAAGTATGGTTCTGCGGCTGAGTCTGCAATTCCTAGACTATATTACACTTACCAATGCCTTTATCAGGACAATGTGAAGCTTACTCTCACCAACACAAATAGTTTTCGCAAATTAATTCAGAAACTTACTGAAGTAAATGCCGAGTTCCATACATTTCAAATTAAAATATACAGGGTGAGTTTTAAATGAGTCCCCCCCCTATTTTTTCCTACATTTCTTAAGATATGGACTCCGGACCACCCCCGATCATTGTTGACCAACTTATACTTAATTTTGACTCAGTTCATATTATTGGCCACCATCTTGGATCCGCCATATTGGATTCAACTATTTATTTTTAAATTTAAAGGTAGGGTTGTGACCCATAGTATAGAAGTATTTTTTTACAGTGAAAACAATGCCGCAACCCGTTTTTGAAAATCATTATTCATTCTCAAGATATTGGCGAATTAAACAAAATAATTTTGGAGAGAGTTTTAAAGGTCCCAACCTTCAAACATGTCCACCTGTTTTTCCACGCTGAAATCAATGCCGCAACTTGTTTTCAAATATCACCTTTCGTGTTCATGATATTAAAATATTTCTGTTTAACATTTCAAAAAGTGACAATATCATGAGAATGAAAGGTGATATTTGAAAAAGAATTGCGGCATTGATTTCAGCGTGGAAACATAATTGGACATGATGGGTCACAACCCTACCTTTACATTTGGAAAAAAATTTCTTATTCCAAAATGGCGGATCCAATATGGCGGCCGACAATTTTAATTTTGTAAAAATGAAGAAAATGCCACTCAACAATGATTGGTAGTAGTTCTTGGTCATTATTTGATGCAATGATGATAGTATGGTGATGTTTTAAGCATGGAGGTTTTAAGGTTGGGACCTTTAAAACTCTCTCCAAAATTCATTTTTTTAATTCACCAATATCTTGAGAACGAATAATGATTTTCAAAAACGGATTGCAGCATTGTGTTCAACGTAAAAATGTACTTCTGTATGATGGGTCACAATTCCACCTTTATATTTAAATATAAATAGTTTAATCCAATATGGCGGATCCAAGATGGTGGCCAAAAATATGAACAAAGTCAAAATGAAATATAAGTTGGTCAACAATGATCGGGGGTGGTCCGGAGTCAATATCTTAAGAAATGTAGGAACAATTAGGGGGGACTCATTTAAAACTCACCCTGTATAAGTCCCATCGAGTTGTCTTAAAAACATGCAGAGAGCCAACTGTTATAAAAAGGGCAATCGTGAGCCATGATTGTATGGTTAAAAATGCTATAGATATGAGAGAGCACAAAAACACCCCTTCCGATTTTTTTTAGGACTTTGAACCAAATTCCGAGAACAAGGTTTTTTTCAAAGTGAATATTTACTTAAAATAATTCAAAACATTCTGTAAATTACAGTAAATCGTTCAATTTAAAAACTATGGAAAAAGCAATGGACACAAAATCATACCGCTGGCTGCTAGGCCAGGATCCTTCCTGTGGAGCAACATGTCCCAAGTTCGTGCACTAAACCACAGACAAAGGAATTCGTTTCTCTGTGACTAAACCAAATACTATCCCACCTAAATGCGATCCTTATAGTGAACACTTGGCAATAAAATTCAGGGATGCTCGGTAGGTATATCGCGACGTCACACTAAAACACCTTCCACAATTGAGAGATGATTTTAGTGGTCTAAATCCTACAAAACTGTTTGAAAACGACCCATAAAGAAACGCCTCGTAGTTCAGAAAAGTCGACAGTAACAGCATCACAGTACCAATGCACGGATCGCCTCTTCCAAACGGGAGAGGTCTGCAGACGAACGTGACAACAAATCCTGTTATCAAACAGAGGAGACGTTTTTTGATAGATTTGAAAATATGACTATGCAGCAACAAACCAATTAAAATAAAAATTCTGGTCAACCTGCTATCAGCTGTCATTCCCAAGTTGAAATAACTCAATTATACACACTTTTCCAGCAGTAAATTTGTTTGGTAAGTACTAGTTTACTAAGTGTTTAGCAATAAGTTTACAAAATGAAAGCAATTTTAAACCACTTTATCAAATTATAATTTGTGTATTGTAATTGGTAGTATTATGTTGACTCTATCAACGGATAGAGATCAACTCATGTTATGTAAATGTCGTGTATGATTTACAAGTGGCCTTAAACATTATAATAATAAATAAATGGACAGTCTCGCAGGTAGACCCCCCGTCCTAATCCTCTGTTTACTAATAACCCCATTGTAGCGCGCTCGGAGCGCGGCCAGCCGGTTAAGCGACGGAAGCGGAAGACACCTTTCACTGCCCGGCAATTCTTAGAATTTCACCCTCTGCCTAAAGAAGCTCCCACACACACTGACAAACAACGGCTCCTTTGTTTCGTCTTGGTTAGACGAATACAAAAAAACTCTAATTACAATTCTACAATGTTTCGTAATCGAGATAAATGCATTAATAAAATTATTGAGTGTTATGAATGAAATTAATATATTTAACTTCTATCCACATGTAAACATAACCAAACATGTCATCGTAAACACAGGGTATATGATTACAGGTCAAATGAATACCAAACAACCACTAGTTACTTAATTGAAATAGCTCAAAAGGTAAACCACAGAATGCAGCACACAAAACATTCCACAAATGAATGGAGTCGGATCAGAATGTTTTGTCACCGGAGGCGCTAAAGACGGCAAAGCATTCACATTCAATGCACTACAAGAAAAGACCAATCGCCAAAATCGCTGCTATGGTAAGAAGCAGGTATCGTGGCACGACTCTTATAGTGGAACTAACGCTGCAAACGTGATTACCAATTGAAAAAGACGGAAAATAGTAGGAAATTCGGCACCACTCACTGGTACTGGTAAGGTCTGGTAAGCACGTTTTGAAGGTCTTGAGAATAAGTGAAAGGACATCGAATTCCTGTTCATCAATGAGATTTACATGGTTCCACACAAAATGTTGTGCATACTCGATTCTAGATTGCGACAATTGAAAAAAAGGAAAATGAACCATTCGGTGGCATCAACATTGTGGTTTTTGTTGTTTAAGTTGTCACTTATCCGATGAGATCAGGCACTCCACCAGCCTACAAGACTTATTCTGGCAACTCATTTGTGCATGCAAACTCCTCACCCTTGTGGAGTGCACGGAGAATACGACAAGACGACACATTTGTGGAAACTCCTCGGCCTATAGAGTTGACGGAGAGTACAACAATGCGACACATTTTTGTGGAAACTCCTCGACCTTCCACAGTTGACGGAGAATACAACAATGCGATACATTTTTGTGGAAACTCCTCAGCCTTGTAGAGTGCACGGAAAATACGATAATGCGACACATTGGCCGACCTTATAAATCCTCTAGGCATCGGTGGGTTGAAGGGCCCACATTTTGCTCTATTGATGTCAAAATTGTGGTGAGATGCTGCCAAAAAGTGTTGTGTGATGTGTCAAAAGGGTTATAACTATGTATGGGACTAGGACAGATTATTTTACACTTTCTATAGTCCGTTTTCAAAAAGTGGTATGTATATCAATTTTTTGTATTAAAATAAAAGTAAAAATTAAACGATTTAAGTTCCTTGGCGCCAACCAAGACCCTCCCCTCCTGAAGTGCGTCACGTGTTTTCCCCAATGTGCTCTCGCATCCCATGCCGTTCTCTGGGAATACAAAACCCTTATCACGATGCCCGGCGACAACGTAACAGCGAGTATTCTCGGGCACTTTATTTACATTACAGGTATCTCTTTCCTACCGGCTCAGTAGTAGTGCGACGTACCCCGGCCCAGAAGTAGGTCTCGCCAGCAAGTGCCAATTACAGGTGTGCCGTGGTCCGCGACGCCTAATATGCAGCGGCAGCACGCCAGTGTAAGTAGCCACCGAGGACTGGTAACGGTAGTGTATTACTAGATACCGGCGCTGGATACCGGTTGACCGCTAAAAACCATAACCATAGACAAAGATATCAGGAGAGAGGAGCCTCTTAAAATTCCCAACTCTTTCAGAGGAGGCTCTAGCCACAATAAATTTCGCATTATATTACACACAAAAAAACTCAAATATTGAATATTTTGAAATTTAATTGAACAATTAACCTATTATTAATTTTTAAATACAAATTCTGCTCATACAAATCTCCAGTTGTTTGAATGATTGATAAATCAAACGATTTCGGACAGACGTTACCATAGGGCTGCAAAAAAGCTTTAAAGTTTGTTAATACAAATTTACGGTTTTCGAGTGATTTTTTTGCGTGTTTGAATTTGTGTTTATGTGCCTACGCGTGCGGGATTTTTGGCGTTGTGAGAGGGACCGGTCCAACCCCTGGTATTGTTACTATTTCGGTCGGTCTGTTCTTAGAAAGCATAATTAATTTAAAGCCCAAGGACAAATCAGGACAAAGGTCAGCTTTCCAGTATCGAACCTTCACAAAATGTTCATTTATTTTGCTCAAGATCAATCTGGCGGACCTCAGTATGAAAAATCATAATATGAACAATAATTTACAAAGAAATTATCTTGAAGAAAATTTAACATTGTCTGAAGAACTGCAAGGAATAATAGCAAAGAAATAAATTTTCCAAGTGTTTGGTTCTCGAAGGTGTCTCGAGGCAGTCATCACCACCTCACCCGTACAACCTCATTCGAAAAGGAATGTCAACCTCAACCGACATAGGTGACCGATGCTCCCAGGCGTAAAAGGCCTCCGGGCTAATCTTGTAAGTTTTGTTCTGGTAAGTTGTCATTGTATCAACGGTCATAAATTCGACTTCACGTAAGGGTAACAAATTATTATTCTAGGTTAAAGTAACTACTCAACGTTATTCATAATGAAAGAAATAATATCTTTAAACCAAATAAATTCGATCAATTACTATTTTTTTGCTCAGTAGTTTGTCAAATATTAGAACTGGTTTCTTTTTGCAGGTTTTAACGGGGAACGGGTTGTATATCACAGTACTATACTATTCAACTCTACTCCGCAACTTATTCCGCTGCTCATTCCGTACACACCCTGCGTTGGGGTGGGATTGCGTATATACCAGTAGGTGTGCGCATCTTGCGAATAATGAGAGCAGTGTTGGGATTGAACGATGCGCCCCAATCCAACGCAATTTTTGGCTTCAGTGCAAAACAATTTGAATAGCTCTACAACTCTTGATTTTTCAGACTACAAATGCGTGTCACAGATTTGAACTCACGCCAATGCCAAACTGCTTCTTTTTCAGTTACTAGGAACTGTACATCAGGCGTAATTAATTAATTTTATGGTTCACTACTAGAATATTCTCATTTAAGATCAGGATATAATGGGAGTGAGAAAAGACGTATACCCTCATTAATAAATTACAATTAGCTGCTCATTCGGTTTTTCAGAGCATGGAGGGAAAATTCACTCTCTCCTCCTCTTTTCATTAACAGTGTGGAAAAGGCTGTCGGCAGACCGCGGCCCAGGCAGATCTCGTACCCGATTGTCGATAGGCAAGTTTACATGGCCCCACGCTAACCCTCGTTAACCGTTATTGTACCCTAATGTCAGGAAACTGTTTAACAAGGCATAAACGCGATAGGATGTATCAGTACCTGAGTTTTACAACACTTACTATTTAAGAGGGGACCCCATAGTCCTCTGTGTCTGCTTGCTTCCCCCATAAGACCAATTTGTTAACTTTCAAAGCCCGTCCGTCCTTAACGGATTATCAAATGAGCTTAAGCGTTGATTTTGTAGCTCATTTTAAAAAGCGAAAAAATACGTACAAATTCAGTGAGCAGAATTTCGATACCACAAATAGTTCACCCATAACAAAATCGTAAATATAGAATATTTGGAAATGTTATTGGGCATGGAACGATTATAATTTGTGATATCAAATTCGTCTCACTAAAATCGCCTGGTATTTCTATGCTCTTTAAAATGAGCCATAAAAACGATATCGGATAGTCCGTCGAGGGGGGAAAGTTAACATTGGCATTATGGGGGAAGCTGTTAGAAACGCTAAGTTTCGTGACTGGAGCCCTCTATTAATTTCTTGTGCCCACTATCGGCGAGCGCACGAAAGGCAATGTTGTGTTGTATAGGATAGTTCCTCTGGAACACCACCTCCTCCTTACTCTCCTCATCGTCCTGTTTAAGTCCTCTGTCCTCTGTGGGGGGGAGGGTACTGCCCACATAATTATCTATTGTGGTGGTTTCCCCCACAGAAGAAGCGCAGTTTGCAGACTTTTCTTCTGCTGCGCAGTTTTTGACCCAAGGCTGATGACCGTTTTACATTCTGTTTCCTCAGCCCTAATAGTTTATGTGTCAACGTTGCGCTCTTCCCAACTTCGTAATTCAATTTTCTTACCGACTTAAAAAAAGCTTTTGGTCGCAAAGAACAAAATAATTAGGGTTTCAGTTCAGGGACATTTTGTTGTGTTATTTTTCCATTAGTCTGTGGAGATTACCCTTGAGAGTCTACTATGATTTAATCAAGAAACAAATTAATAAGCTCGATCTGGCCGTGAAGATTGGTAAATGCAATTATTATCGGTAACTGTCCTCACGAATAAAACAATGTTACAAAATGGAGCACCATGTAAATTTGATTGAGTGATTTGAAGCGATAGATCGACTGATTTGTTTTGTCTATATTTTGATGTTACATTTTTTATGTCTATGTTACGTATAGTATTCTTCATTTTTTAACGTTGGCAGCCACTTGTTGCCTTACTTTGCCCTTAAGTATGCCATGCTTTCCAAGTCAGACGCCTTGACCACTACGCCAACGACTCAGGCAAGTACATATTGCTTCATGCTTAAGTATATGGGGCATTTGGAATAATATTATAGTTTTATACATGGTTGCACCGGAAGGTGATACAGGGTCTTCAGAAAAAAATCAATAATTTAGAATATGATCATTGACGCAAAATTAAGTGACAAGTTCCTATAAAAAGTACAAGGTTAATACAGTAAAGGAAAATGTTCCATGTTTCCCTGAGTAAAAAACAAGTTTTCCAGTTATCTGCCTTTGTGTAATTTTTAACTGAAATCGTTTTACTCTAAAACCATTTAGGATACAAAAATGAAACTTTGCACATAGACTTTTGTTTGAAATTCATCGTAGGCGATGGTGAGTTTATGTTGAAACATTTGTGTTCACTGATTGAAAAGAAAACTATCTTAATCAGTTTTCTGTATCAGTGAGGGCAGACATCTGAGATCATTTCTTAAATAACATTGTATAGTTCGTGAGGCAGGTGCGGTTACAGACTATCGTTTTATGGGGGGGGGGTCATTAGTGAAAAAAATAAACTGTCAAACAATAACCACTATGGTGAAAAATTGGTAAAACACATGAAAGTCTGAGGTTTTGGGGGGGGGGGGTCATGACCCCAATGACCTCCCCCCTGTATTCGCGTCTGTCGTGAGGAGATCTATACACAGTGCACATACAAAGTCTCTCGCCTCTATCGCGGACAGTAATAGAAATGGTCTCAACTCGTGAGACAACATTATTTAAATTATTTTGATTAAATTGAATAGTATTTCTTATGTGTACAGCAACACCCCCCCCCCCCCTCTGTCGCGGTTGTACTGTATATATGTCACTAATATATTATCTTATAAAACAAAACCTCTGGTTTATTTTGAGATATGAATAAGTTAAAAATTATATTAAATCCTATTTACAAAGGTTTACATCACAAATCGATGCTTTCATTCATACAAAATCACCCACAGTACACGGGGGGTGGCATGGCCCCCTTGCCCGCCTATGAAGTATGCTTAATGAATCTGCTCTCCAAACAAATAAATGCGAGAGAGTGAAGTAAAAAAGCCGGCATTAAACAAAGGCGAATGGGGAAGAGTTATAAAAAAGTAAATCTCAACATAAAAACACTTAAAGAGTTCCCTAATCATTCACAAGAAGGCGAGTGGACAATCGTACACAAAAGAGAAACCATCTCTACTATGAGAGAAATGCTAGTAAACCAAACTAATTTGCTCGCTGTGTATGGTTTGTGAATGTGATAAATTAATTAGGACAGCGAGCAAACTAACCTGTCGTTTCTCTACTTATATACGGTATTGCAGCAACCGGATTAAGCTTATTACCATTATAATCTTTCCCTTAGTTGTGCATTGCATCTGCATCAATGGTAAAATAAAGTGTTGAGTTAGGGGTTAAAATCATATTCTAAAAGATTACCCTTTAAAGAGATGATAACAAGGGCAGCCCCTTCGGCTATTTAAAGGGCTCCACTGGCACTGAGGAGACCGACCAACCCTCCTGAGAAAACACGCAAAGGACAATGATCAACCATGTGGTTGATAGTCTACAGACGGTCCTTCATCAACAAGATTGGTAAAATTCTCTCTCTTCGTGGACTTCCAAAAAAAAACTCGAATCTACTGAACCTAAATCAGCAAAAAATCTATTCAGTACGGTCCATTCCTTCCAAGAAAGACTTGCCAACGGCGCGCCGCCGGAGTGATTAAAAGTTTGGTTCGCCCCTCCAGTGGTACAATGAAGAACGTAATTTGAAATACAATGTTCAACAAATGGAATATGTGATAAACAAGTTCCAAATTCAGTTTACCATGTGGGCGGGTATTGCAAGACTGGTGGTGACGGTGCCCCCCCTCCACGCTCTAGACAGAACAGAATAATCGTTAGCAAGATAACAAAAGCGCTTTCACTGTGCTGTAGTGGTGCGTGGTGACGTGGTGCGTAGCGTGCAAGTACACGCTTTCTGGCGTCCCACTTACTGAGGTGCCGGCTCCGTCCTCCTCTATACACTCCGCACTTCACTCTCTGTACATCTTACTAAGGTGCCGGCTCCGTCCTCCTCTACACACTCCACACTTCACTCTCTGTACATCTTACTGAGGTGCCGGCTCTGTCCTCCTCTACACACTCCGCATTTCACTCTCTGTACAACTTACTGAGGTGCCGGCTCCGTCCTCCTCTACACACTCCGCACTTCACTCTCTGTACATCTTACTAAGGTGCCAGCTCTGTACTCCTCTACACACTCCGCACTTCACTCTCTGTACAACTTACTGAGGTCCCGGCTCCGTGCTCTGCACACTCCGCACTACACTCTCAGTACATCTTACTGAGGTCCCGGCTCCGTACTCTGCACACTCCGCACTACACTCTCTGTACATCTTACTGAGGTGCCGGCTCCGTACTCTGCACACTCCGCACTACACTCTCAGTACATCTTACTGAGGTCCCGGCTCCGTACTCTGCACACTCCGCACTACACTCTCTGTACATCTTACTGAGGTCCCGGCTCCTTACTCTGCACACTCCGCCCTACACTCTCTGTACATCTTACTGAGGTCCCGGCTCCGTACTCTGCACACTCCGCACTACACTCTCAGTACATCTTACTGAGGTCCCGCCTCTGCACTCTGCACACTCCGCACTACACTCTCTGTACATCTTACTGAGGTGCCGGCTCCGTACTCTGCACACTCCGCACTACACTCTCTGTACATCTTACTGAGGTCCCGGCTCCGTACTCTGCACACTCCGCACTACACTCTCTGTACATCTTACTGAGGTCCCGGCTCCGTACTCTGCACACTCCGCACTACACTCTCAGTACATCTTACTGAGGTCCCGCCTCCGCACTCTGCACACTCCGCACTACACTCTCTGTACATCTTAGTGAGGTCCCGGCTCCGTACTCTGCACACTCCGCACTACACTCTCTGTACATCTTACTGAGGTCCCGGCTCCGTACTCTGCACACTCCGCACTACACTCTCTGTACATCTTACTGAGGTCCCGGCTCCGTACTCTGCAGACTCCGCACTACACTCTCAGTACATCTCACTGAGGTGCCGGCTCCGTACTCTGCACACTCCGCACTACACTCTCTGTACATCTTACTGAGGTCCCGGCTCCGTACTCTGCACACTTCGCACTACACTCTCTGTACATCTTACTGAGGTCCCGGCTCCGTACTCTGCACACTCCGCACTACACTCTCTGTACATCTTACTGAGGTCCCGGCTCCGTACTCTGCAGACTTCGCACTACACTCTCAGTACATCTTACTGAGGTCCCGGCTCCGTACTCTGCACACTCCGCACTACACTCTCTGTACATCTTACTGAGGTCCCGGCTCCGTACTCTGCACACTCCGCACTACACTCTCTGTACATCTTACTGAGGTCCCGGCTCCGTACTCTGCACACTCCGCACTACACTTTCTTTACACCTTACGGATGAGGTCTTCCAAAGTCGGAAATATTCCCCAAGAAAAAGAGCAAGCATTATTCGAGGGAGACCGGACATTTGTCCCAAGGAAAATCTTAGACAATTCCCAAGAAAAGACGGACATTGTTGTAGTTTGATCAAAACTGTTTTGGTATAGAGAAATTATTCAAACACGGATACTTTATGTGTGTAACACTGTTATAATCTGGATTGTTTTTAGAGAAGGAGAACGTTTTGTTGTTGAATTACAAATAACTCGAGAAAGAAATATCCTGACTTTATAAAATCATCCTTAGTTCTCTGTTCGAGAACATAACATTTAATCAGATGCATGGTCAGTTAAGACAATTATATATATATATATATATATAAAGTACAATGTTTTATCTGAAATTAGTGAAAAAAATCGTTTTTTTCCACACCCATAGCTAACAAATTATAAACTTAAGACCTCGCAAAACACAAGAAAATTATGGTACATATTTTTAAAAAGTTGTTTTTTTGTTTTGCTGACAGAGCACTTTTTTACAGTTTCATGTTTTGGCTTTTTGCGTTTTTTTCTAGCATTGTCTGGATTGTGCCACTAATATTTGGTATAATTTTGTTATATTTTTGATTTTTGTTCTCACCTGTGGAGATCAGATTCTAGATCCAGAAGAGTCGTGAAACTCGTATTTACTAATCAGTGATGGAAATATCCGCAATAATTTATTAAATAATAAACTCATCACTGAACAACAACAATGAATTTTAGACAAAGAATTAATTTGTATTGTCTATTAAATAAAGAAGTTTGAGTTTGAATTAAAAAGACCGCAGTAGCAGTGATGGCCAAGACCCAGACTCGCGACCGTGGCCTTCCTCGGGACCGGCATATCGGAATCTGAGGAATCGTAAACGCCTGGGGTGAGGCGGACTGGAGCCAGTCAGTGGAGCGGCCGGCCGATGACCCCGCGCCGAGGAAACACGGATGGATCATTCTAATTGGAGATTCCTTGGTTCAAGTTATGCGCAGAAGCAAGGGGGCACCCTCGAGTGATTCCCGTGCATGGTGCACCGTGGACTCTTGACCACACTGAGAAAAATATTGTATACGTACGTAATGGTAAAACAGTTTCACCATTATTAATTGATTATCATACTTCAAAAAGTATAAAATTCCTTATACAAGTAAATATCTTACGTATGTAAACATTTTTGATTGTATGTTTCACCACGTCTTAACATGGTATTTCAGGAATTGCATTATGCCGAGTATAACATACTTCATCATAATGAAACATACTGTCTGTTATTTGTAATGGTGTTTCGTACAGAAAATAAGGGTGAATTTTGTTTGGATATGACGTCATTCCCAATGACCGGCAGATTAGTACGTATGTAACATACCTTAAATAACGATTAAGTGTTTCATTACTTATTATACGTATAACTCTTACGTAAACTTGTAAAGAATTATGTATTCTTATACTCTTTTAGCGGTCAATGGTAAATCACACCAACAACAGTACTGAACATCCGTATCCTGATTTTAAAAGTAAAACCTATATTTCCAAAAGTGAAAGATGTATGTTACTGCACTATATCAAGTAAAAATCATGTGCATTTTTTGATCCAATAGTGTGATATACCGTTAGACAAACGTAACACTTGTTTAATAAAGAATAAACTTATCTCTTTTAACGGTCAATAATGATTCATACCTATACATGTAAACAACATAAGTATACTGATTTAAAAGTAAAAATTATCATTAATTGAATATGAAACAACATTCTGAGTACATATTATCTCTTCTTTGCAGATTTACCCGTGATACAAGTTCTGAAACGTATGTAACACTCGTGAAAACTTATAAACGTTCCCTAAAACAAAACAAAAATTCTGATTCTGGACGCGTTTTGCCAGTTAGTCACTTTCTGACTGGTCGCTCTGTTTGGTTCGGTGGTCAGTGGTCAGTGATCTTGCGTATTGTGTTACTTGTTTGGAGTTCTGTTACTTGTGTTACTGTGTTGGTAGTTAGTCATTACTGTGTGACTGATCGCTCTGTTCGGTTCGGTGGTGATCTGTGGTTAGTGATCTTGCGAACTATGTTAGTAGTTCCCAGTGTTCTACGGTGCGTATGTTATGCTGTGCTACTGTGTTGGAGTTTAATTGTGTAGGGTACCGTAATGCCAGTTCGTTTGATCCTAAGTTAAAATGGATGATCAGTGTGATGAACACAGGTTGAGGTATACATATATTTGTTAGTATTTTGTATATTACAATTATTGTTATTTAGTAAAATAGATAATCTTATATAATCCAAGTTTTTTAGAGGGAAAGATATTTCTTCTATTTTTAATTTGTGTGATAAAAATCCGTTTGAGGTCAAATTATATTTTCCTTATTTACCAACCCGAATCTCCGTATTAAATGTTTTATTGAAACAATGGAAAATAAACCACATTAAACTTATATACAAATTCGTTACCATTTATAGTATTAAGTACAATCAAGGTGTTAAAATGTTTTCACAAGCAGCAGTATGCAATTGGACAAAATATCCTTTTTAATTTTGACCAAACCGTCTCTTGACTTTGAAATGAAGAAACAACTATTTAAGATTAAATAAGAGCAATGCGCGTGCTTAGATACAGTTTACTTTGTGCTTACAAATTGATGGTTTATTCAATTGTAACGTTTAATTAAATTTATAGTGAAAATTTAAGATAGTTTTTAAGACATAAATCTTTGCCTTTATATACTTTATTCTCACTACAGTATATTTAAATTATTTTAAGAAGGCGCCCGAAAACTACCTCATTAATATGTTTTCAGATAAACTTTGATGACACTTTTTATTAATTTTATTATAAAATGTATGTAGCTCAGTTATCTATGTGTGAAAAATACTTTATTATTGCATTAAGCTCAATTGTCAATGTGTATGATTCATAGTTTAGTGAAATATTATACATTATTGTAGGTCATTAATACAGTATTTTGGAATATACTTGATTGCAGTATAGATTACCTTTAAAATAAAAACCATTGCAAATACATCAAACGTTAAATTATTTTAATTTTAGCACAAAGCCTTTAACATTAATTTATCAAACTGTCAAATTTAAGGTGACAATTGGTAAATATCATAGGGTTTGTTTACCTATTAACTACTTAATTGAATTGTTCAAAGGCATCGTTCCTTTGATCAATTTATGTCTTTACAAATTAATAGTTTGTGTTTGCAGTTATGTTTATTTATATGGTAATCGTATTCTAAAAACAACTATATTTCATAATGCGGTGTAAATGACCTACATATGTATAATATTTCAACAAAGTATGATTCATGAGCATTGGTAATTGAGAAACATACAAAATTCAAGTATGTTTCACACATAGATAACTGAGCTACATACGACGAAGTAGAAACCTCATGGTAAAGCTTCAGTAAAATAAGTGTGTTTCATACACTGTCACGTTAGTTGCATACAATAAACCAGTGAACAGAAATGTAACATTTAATTCAAACAAGTAAGTTGCATGCACTATTAATTGAGTTGGGTACGTTAAAGCAGGAGACATAATTGTGAATCTTCATTTCAATAACAACTTTTCTTAACAACTGGTGTGTTAAGTAAGTTCATACTTAATTTAAGCGAGTTATCTTAAAAACAGTGACGGCACACAGTGTGACGTCACTGACCTTCTACAGTTCTGTAAGTATGTAACATCACTATGCATTTGGAACTAAACAACATGCAGTAACATACTTAAAGAATCAAGTTAAACAAAATTATCTAAGGGTGTCTCTGCATTATTTAAGTATGTTTTTCTCAGTGCAGGCCTAGGGGTCATACGCATGCGTAACGCATTTAGAGGGGACATCAATCACGAGATATTTGGCGTTTTCACTTGCTCCAATAAAGCCAATGTTGACTTTCCAGTTCCGTCCAGGGGCTCGTTTCACTAAAGTCACAAGCTACATATTCACTGATAACTGTAGATAAACTTGTAAGCTATTTCGTCACAGATTTTTCTGAACCAAAAGTTACAAGTCTTTTTTAACCAGTAAAATGTAAATATTCACTCTTGTGAATATTAGTTTTCATAAATTACAAGTTTACACTAGTTAAAAGTGCTTTCTTTTTTACCTCTGAAAATAGATGGGAAACCTCTTTGTTGTGATTAGATTTTTTCAGGTGATGTTAAAATTGTTCGAGAAATATATGTGACTAAATAGCTTACAAGTTAATCTACAGTTATCAGTGAATATGTAACTTGTGATTTCGTGAAACGGGCCCCAGCAGTTATTTCTGCATATATCGTTTTAAAATTTGGTAGGAATATTTTACTGGTACGGTAATTATCCAACGATTTCAGTGAACAAATTTTCGATTTACGTTTTAAAATACGATAGCAAAATTTTTAGAATTTTGAGGCGAAATTAGCATATACAAATTAAATTCGAAACTTTGCTCACTTAAATCGTTTCGTTATTTTTTCCTCTTTAAAACAAGCCATCAATCAACAATATCAGACCACCCATTTAGCCTGGATGAAACTTGAAAGATAACATTGCTCTTATGGGTTTAGAACTCTACCTGGATTTACTGGTATTGCTCCAGTCGCCTGCTTCTACCATAAAACTACGTTCTTTTAATATAAATCCCGTCCTTCCTCAAAGGACTCTCAAAAATTGTTGATTAATGGTTAATTTTATCAAGCAAACAAAATACATAGCGCATTCTTTCAGCGGATTTTTTAATCACAAAGAATAATAGTTCAATAAAATTCCACAATATTCAATATTTGGGATTTTTGTTCTGGATTAACTATTGGTGATATCAAAACTCTGCTCATTGAAATCGCTAGGTATATTTTAGCTCTTTAAAATTAACCATAAATCATCGATTTCGGATGATCCGTTACGGAGGATTGGCTTGAAAGTTAACGTTGGTCTTATGGAAAACGTTGACGTTGGGCAGGTAGACGCAGAGGACTGGATCCCTCTCTTAGGGGGGCCTCAGTAAAATTATTCACAAATCAAAGATTTAAAATAATGTCAGAGGAATATTCGTTTTGCGCACAACGGTTTTTAACGAGGGTCAGTTCTATGGCCCCCGACTAGTGAGTCGTTTTGCGCTACTTTTCTATCGAGCCAGAATTATGAATCCTCCACCCCCATCAATACTTTACTTACTTTCAGTTATTTAATGAGTTGAGCAAATCATATTAATTAACTCATCCCAACTTATCATGATTTAATTATTGGGATTAGTATCTCTTTCATCGACAACCGACAAGGGTGTCATCATTAAGTTAAAATGATCAGATCATTAATAGATCCAAGAGTTTAGATAATTTGTTAGCGTAGTTTCCAGTATGAATATATTTCCGAATGAATTAGAATGAAAGAAATATTCAAAATGTCCACGACGGTTGATCCTAAAACCATAATTCTTGGTAGACCGTAAAATTCCTTTACCATCACCATCACGGGGTTGTTTTGAGAATTTATTTTGGGTAGGGGGTTGTAATGGAAGGTGAGTTTATGGTTGCAAATACTGCGGTTTAGGAAAATACCCTTTGGGCAAAACATTAAAAAGAGGAGGATTTAAACTCGTGCGGTTACAATAATGATTTGTCACTTCATTAGTACATAATTAGTCAGAGCGTGGAGCTTAAGTACTGAGTGAGCATGATAATTCGAAGTGAAGCCATCTTATGAGGGATTTAAATTTCACGTGTTTATAGGAAGACGTTATTTTCATATAGAATGCCAAATGCAACACCCCAAAGTACTTCAATATCTTTTATATTTTATTGACATTTTATTTTTGTGCACCTTGAAAACTTGCCCTTTTATTAGTGAATTTCCTATGGAAAAGTGAACTATTAGCATGACCCGCACGGTCAAATTTAAGCCCGGGACCACTTCTGTAAACAGTTGGACAAGTTCGTTGGGCAAAACAATCGGACAACTCTAGTCCCCTTTTTTGGGAATTGGAATTGTTCAAATTTTGAGTTTTTGGGCCCAAAAATGGTCAGTAAAGCCCAGAATGTAAAATTATCGAATATCAAATTATTGTACTAAAATACCAAAAGTTTTAAGCCCTCCCTCATCACTTTAGCACAAGTATTTACCGAGTTAAAAGAAAATGTTAATTGTCTTAACACAGTACGTTGTCCTATGGGGATTTTACACTGGAAAGGCTGTTTTTCATATTTGTATGTAGTTTTATCACCCCCAATACCCCTATACCAAATTGCTATCTTGACTATACCTCCTCCTAACCTTATAATGTACAACATTGCTATCCATTAGGAATTTAAAGTGAAATTTAAAGGTAGCGACGGTTAATTTACAGTATTGTATTTTATTACGGTTTTAATACGGTTATTGTATTTTAATTCAATAAAGTGAATTTAAATATAACAGGAGCATCAAACAGCCAAAAAAGTTTTTAAATTTTCAACAACAATTTTTCCAGTGTTGTTTTAAGCCCTTTATTAGATTTTTTAAGGGTTTTAATGCGGAAATTCACTTCCCTCACGTCAACGTGCTGCGAGCAAACTCGTTTATTCTTCATATTACAATCACAATTTCAGTAAATCTAAAACGAAGACTGTTTTATAGACCATTTGTTGGTTAATAAACATGATAAGGTTCATTTTAATAAAGTAGTACTAAAATAAGCAATGTTTGTTTTCTAATAAGAATATTGTGCATTGTCGTTTCATACCAAACATATAAAAAACAACGTATTTTGGAAACATATACGAAATATGCAACGCATATTAAACAACGTTTCGAATATTATTGAAACAAACTGGTTATTCCCACATTAACTATTTATCAATTACTACACCCACAGAAATATACAGTAATACAGTAATAGTAACAGTAATGCCGCAAATACAGTAGTATACACAGTAGTTTACAGTAATTTAGTAAACTGTATAAGAAACAGTTAACATTTTCTCCCCATTTTACGATATTTCAAAAACGTGTTTTTCTTACAGTTTTATTTTTTTGAGAGTGGGCATCATCCACGAAACATTTGCGTTTATAACTGCTTATCACTTTCAAAGTCCACCCTCCACAAATTATTATTCGATATCGTTAAGTTATAACTCATTTTAAAGATCACAAAAATCCTAGCGATTTCAATGAACAAAATTTGGTTATTACAAATAATAATTCCAAAACATTAAATATTTACAAATTGTGTACGAATTAACTATTTGTAATACTGTATTGATGATCTGTTCACTGAAATTGATAGGTATTTTTTCGCTTTTTAAAATTAGCTATAAATCAACGATTTGGAATCCGTTGAGGGATTGGCCTTGAAAGCTAACATTGGAAGGAGTAGATGGAAATGCGAAGTGTTACGCGACTGGAGGCTCCTCTTAAACGGTAGGGAGTGTATTCATTTACGGTGGTCATAGCGGTGCGCAAGTGTTACGCGACTGGAGGCTCCTCTTAAACGGTAGGAAGTGTATTCATTTACGGTGGTCATAGCGGTGCGCAAGTGTTACGCGACTGGAGGCTCCTCTTAAACGGTAGGAAGTGTATTCATTTACGGTGGTCATAGCGGTGCGCAAGTGTTACGCGACTGGAGGCTCCTCTTAAACGGTAGGAAGTGTATTCATTTACGGTGGTCATAGCGGTGCGCAAGTGTTACGCGACTGGAGGCTCCTCTTAAACGGTAGGAAGTGTATTCATTTACGGTGGTCATAGCGGTGCGCAAGTGTTACGCGACTGGAGGCTCCTCTTAAACGGTAGGAAGTGTATTCATTTACGGTGGTCATAGCGGTGCGCAAGTGTTACGCGACTGGAGGCTCCTCTTAAACGGTAGGAAGTGTATTCATTTACGGTGGTCATAGCGGTGCGCAAGTGTTACGCGACTGGAGGCTCCTCTTAAACGGTAGGAAGTGTATTCATTTACGGTGGTCATAGCGGTGCACAAGTGTTACGCGACTGGAGGCTCCTCTTAAACGGTAGGAAGTGTATTCATTTACGGTGGTCATAGCGGTGCGCAAGTGTTACGCGACTGGAGGCTCCTCTTAAACGGTAGGAAGTGTATTCATTTACGGTGGTCATAGCGGTGCGCAAGTGTTACGCGACTGGAGGCTCCTCTTAAACGGTAGGAAGTGTATTCATTTACGGTGGTCATAGCGGTGCGCAAGTGTTACGCGACTGGAGGCTCCTCTTAAACGGTAGGGAGTGTATTCATTTACGGTGATCATAGCGGTGCGCTGCAATATTTTGGGAAGGTGGTTGGTTATTGGTCAGCGTTACGGTTACAAATAGGAAATTAGGAAAAATTAAATATCATGCTATAAATGTTTTAAATTCCCCCGTAGCAACAAACCTGCGTACTCAGCGAATTTCCAATGCATATATATGTATATTAATGCCACATACCAAGTTTAATCAATATACATTCATAAATAAACGATTTATGGCATTTTTATTATTCTCCATAAGAATAACATGGCGACTGAGTATGCAGGTTTGCTGAAGCAAGGAACACAAAAATGGGATTTTATACAAATATTAATATAACTCAATTAGGTAAAGCCATATACCAAATTTTATTAATTTATGTTCATAATTAAGGGAGATAACACAGTAGTTATTCTCCATAAGAATAACATGGGGGCTGAGTACGCAGGTTTGATGCTACGGGAACTATAGGCCAAAAAATGTGTTTCAGTGCAAATATCAATAGACCACAATGATATGAAGTAATATATCAACTTTTATCAGGATAAGTTGATAAATAAGCAAGAAATACAATTTTTCTTATTTTCCATAAGAATAACATTGGACAACGACCTGTGTTTAGCACTTTCGATATCTCTGTAACCATTTGACGTAGAGCAATGATCAAAACACCAAATTGTGCGTCTTTTTAAGCTGATTCCAATGGAACAAACTAAAATTTAACTGTTCAAAAATTATATGTAAAAACTCAAAAACCCATTTGTTGGGGTACAAACCCCCCCCCCCTAAAAATACCCCTTTGGATGGGTCGATCTGTCTGGTTTACGAACTTAAAGTCATAAATGCTGCTTTACACGTTCATACCAAATTTCGTCAAAATCGGATTATTTTTACGAGGTTATCGTGCTCACGGACATATATAGTCCCAGGACTACCTTAAAACTGGTCTATACCACTTTTGAGGCTGACATTGGGTACAGCAAATGAAGTTGTTATTACATATGGCAAGTCTTTTGGCTGTCCATTATGACAAACTTCCCTTTCACCTTTGGTCCCGCCATTTGCAGCGGTTAGGGACAGAATCTCCGGGTTTGGTCCCCACCTACCAACCTGAGAATGGATGGTCCCTGGCTGATATACATGGATATCCTGCCAGTTGAGTTGACCAGTTGGAGGGCAGAATGCGGGTCCCCTGTTTGAGAGCCTCATCCCAGCTGTCACAGGGGCACGGGAGTTGGCCCTCTGAAGGGTCGACTTGGCTGCCGTCCCATCCCACCCTTTCCTTTCCTGCTATATCCTATCTTTCCGGTAACCTGCGCAATATTCCCGCTTGTGGAAGATGTGACTAGGAGCTATAGTTTCCTAGTCCGCAACAATGATGATGATGATGATGATGATGATATATATATACAGTTTTGAATGAATTGAGTTTTGGCATCTGGGGACCTCAAAACGAAAATTTATCATGGTCCCGGGCCCATGCCGACTACGGTAATAGCTTCTTCCCTATATGAGAAATTCGCTAAAACAGGGTTACAGTCGAAATCATAGAATTTCGAATGTGATTTAATACTTATATTAATGTATTTATTTCGATCACGAATCATCGTGAAATTGTGATTCAAGTGGTGTTGTATTCGTCTAATCATGACGAGACAAATGAGCCTTTGTTTGCTAATGGGAGTGAAATTACTCAATTATTAGCTGCTTTAGGCAGAGGCAAAATTCTAAGGCCCGCCGCACATTGGAGCGAGGCGAGGTGCAGGCGAGGCGCGGCTAATTTGTCGGGTAGTGAGGGGTGGCTTCCGTCCCCAACGGTTGGCCGCACTACGAACTCACAGCAATGGGGGCGTTTAGTGAGGGGTGGCTTCCGTCGCCAACGGTTGGCCGCACTACGAACTCACAGCAATGGGGGCGTTTAGTGAGGGGTGGCTTCCGTCGCCAACGGTTGGCCGCACTACGAACTCACAGCAATGGGGGCGTTTAGTGAGGGGTGGCTTCCGTCGCCAACGGTTGGCCGCACTACGAACTCACAGCAATGGGGGCGTTTAGTGAGGGGTGGCTTCCGTCGCCAACGGTTGGCCGCACTACGAACTCACAGCAATGGGGGCGTTTAGTGAGGGGTGGCTTCCGTCGCCAACGGTTGGCCGCACTACGAACTCACAGCAATGGGGGCGTTTAGTGAGGGGTGGCTTCCGTCGCCAACGGTTGGCCGCACTACGAACTCACAGCAATGGGGGCGTTTAGTGAGGGGTGGCTTCCGTCGCCAACGGTTGGCCGCACTGCGAACTCACAGCAATGGGGGCGTTTAGTGAGGGGTGGCTTCCGTCGCCAACGGTTGGCCGCACTACGAACTCACAGCAATGGGGGCGTTTAGTGAGGGGTGGCTTCCGTCGCCAACGGTTGGCCGCACTACGAACTCACAGCAATGGGGGCGTTTAGTGAGGGGTGGCTTCCGTCGCCAACGGTTGGCCGCACTACGAACTCACAGCAATGGGGGCGTTTAGTGAGGGGTGGCTTCCGTCGCCAACGGTTGGCCGCACTACGAACTCACAGCAATGGGGGCGTTTAGTGAGGGGTGGCTTCCGTCGCCAACGGTTGGCCGCACTACGAACTCACAGCAATGGGGGCGTTTAGTGAGGGGTGGCTTCCGTCGCCAACGGTTGGCCGCACTACGAACTCACAGCAATGGGGGCGTTTAGTAAACAGAGGATTAGAACGGAGGGGCTACCTACTAGACTGCCAATTTGACAATTTTAATTTTGGTTGACAAATTTTAATTATATAGCTGCTTGTCGCGGCCTCGTACTCGTAAACTAAAGGAAAAATATTACATGTAAGTAATTCAATTGTTTTATTGTTACCACGTGTGACGGACAATGACGGTAAAGTTTAGCCTCACACCTTTATGGGTGACGGGGAGACCTTTATGGTTGAGTGAATTCACCTTAGTGGTGGGCAAAGAGCAAATTTTCTTTTCTTATTCCTTTTTAAAATCGGCAAAAGTGTGAATAATTCGAAATGCTCATTACCTTAAAGCTAAGCTCATTCGCCATCGAGTTTATTTAATCGTCTAAGCTCCGTGCGATCGTCCACCTATACGGTACTGTATAAACTATATTGATATGTTATAACGAAATTTCAAAAGAGGAGACCGGGTACCTTCCGTCGCTCCAAGAAACATATTTTCTCCACAACAAATATGGCAAATGTTAAGGCCATGGCGGTCTGGGACGAAAGTATCCACGATTGTTAAAAGTCTCGGTGACGTCCCGTCACGATTGTCCCTTAAGAGTCGTCACGAAACCTTTCGCGTTTCTCCCTGCTTCCCCCATAAGGCCAATGTTAACTTTCAAAGCCCGTCCCTCCTCAACGCATTATTCGATTTCGTTGATTTATAGCTCATTTTAAAAATCAAAAATATACCTAGCGATTTCAGTAAGCAGAATTTCGGTATCACAAATAATAATCGATCAATAAAATCCCAAAATATTCAATATTTACGATTTTTTTATGCGCGAACTATTTATGATAATGAAATTCTGCTTACTGAAATCGCTAGATATATTTTTGATCTTTAAAACGAACCATAAATGATCAATTTCGGATAACCCGTTGAGGAGGGACGGACTTTGAAAGTTAACATTGGTCTTATGGGAGAAGCAGGTAGACGCGGAGGACTGGAGCCCCTTCTTAAACGTCCCGGGAGTGGGGCTGCCATATCACCGAATTTCCCCGGAGTGCAAAATGTATTTACGTTTGTAACTTTATCATCATGCAACGATTGTCAAAGCTAAATCCTGTTTTCCTGTAAACCTAACCTCTATTATTTGTCACTCTTTTTCTTTATTTTGGCGGGAAATATCGTTAACTTATATTCGCCGTTATTGAACGCTGAAAGTCAGTATGAAGATTTATGGTTCTCTGCAGTTTATTAAATTATAAATCTTAAAAGTAGGTAGGCTATATTGTTTTGGGCTATTCATTTTAGTTTCTATACTTTTGTATAGTTTTCATGTGATTTACGATTTAAATAAAAAATAATAATAGTAAATACATTTTCCAGCAAAGTTTACTTTAATATTCAATTACTTTTCCATCACTCCCACTAAATTTTGAAACTGTAGTATATAAAATTAGCAAATAGTTTGATCCTATAATTGATTTTGTATGCTAAAAAGCATTAAAAAGAGTTTTTTAATACATGATATTCAACATTTTCGGGGGGGGGGGAGAAGGGGGAGGGCAACCCGGGACTCTCCGGGGTTATTACAAAATCTCCTCTTTTCAGGGGTCGCCAGCTAAAATCCCCTCTTTTTCCCAATCTACCATAATATGACAACTCTACTCGGGAGCAATTATGAGGATTTTTTAAAGATCACACACATACACGTACAAATACTTTCTTAGTATAAATTAATAAGTTTTATTGATGTGAAGAAAAAAACATTACTACATTGCAACAGATCACCACTTTAACATCACTTTAAGAGTAGTGTCCGGAATTTACTCCAATCTTTTTATCGTGAAGTGTCCGGCTATGGACGTCAGCCATGTGGTAACCCGTGCGGTCACAGTAATTTCATTTCCGGACAATGGCGATTTCGTCAGCTGGGCAACCCCGTGGCTTAACACGGATACTAACTAACCCACTCACTTTCACTGCACCCGGATCCTACGATGATACGTCACTGTAGCTCGTCATCGGTAGAAAGTGTCGCCGCACTACGGGCCTTTGTCACCGAGACCCGGGGCCGTATTTCCCTAAGGGCGCACGGGGCGAGCACCCGGGACCCCAGGCCAAAGGGGGGCCGCCAGACCACGAAAGTGGGACCGTTATGACCACTAAGGAGGCAGTTTTTTTTGTTTTTTTCTGAAAAGAGTTGATTATTTCTCAACTGACAACAATACAAATAATTTTAAGATGTAAAAGGTGTCCGTTTAAACTAAATATCAAACCCAAAGTCATTCAATAATTTTTATTATTTCTAATACCTACCATGTGCGGATTTGATAAACTTGCCCAAATCCAGGAACTAAAATTGGCCAGGTAAGATTTAAAACATAGCTACTGATGGCATTGTAGAGCACCTTATTTTGCTGAGAATAGATTGTATATATTGTATCTTTTTAATGTATGATCTTAATATAATTAGCTATAATTGTTTAGCCTGTCCCCTAACCCCGTAATTGTTTAATATCAGCCATGATTTGCCTTACTTGGAAGTTGCAGATTCCGTTAAAGCCGATTTAAGTTTGTTGTTCTTGTTGCACAAAACTCAATATGATATATTGTAAATTATTAGGAACAAACAGCCAAATAGAAAGTAATTAAATAATAGTATCAAAACTATAAATTGGTTAAGAAAGTCAGTTAACGTAGGACACCGAGTAGTCATAAGGGTTTCAGTTTAACCTAAATATGATGATACAATTAATAATAAGATGATAATAATAATGGTACGGTAGCTTTTAGCCTGTTTTTTATTGTTGTTATTTTGTTCGTATTATACAGTAATGCTGGATTTGATAATAGTTTGAAGGTGAAGATGGTTTCAAATTAATTTACTCAATGCGATCAGCACTGCCCCGGTCTCAGTGAGTGTTACGGGATGTATGCTTATCATTGTTGCCAACACTGAATCCTTCGATTACCCCCCACACCAAGTTTAACGTAGGAAGAAACAAAACTGTTGTAGGATATTATTTGTTGCTGTACACTCAAAAACTATCCTTCCGCGTTCTGACTAGACATATATAGTCATGGTTATGATTGGCACACTATGATACCGTGCTGCGAAATACTCTGTATCATAGTGCACCAATCACTAATCTCGTCTATAGTGAGACTAATACTGATCATATTTTGTAAAGCTCTTATTGCTGCTTTCTCTTGATAGTAGTTTCACTTGTTTTATAAACAAGTGGCTGGCCCGCCAGCCAAACAAATAGCGTTTTGATTGGTTTTGCAATTGCGTTATTCTGGCTACTGTGCACTTTCTGATGCATGATGAGCGTAATTTCAATATTTTGATTGGAGGAGAAAACATGGTCGTGACCGTGATTATTGTGACTTTTCATATTTTAAAATAATACTTTCTCCGAATTATTGGGGGGCAACTGCCAACCCTTGCCACCCCCGAATTACGCCTATGACTTTCTGCATTGTGAACTTTTTATGCTAGCCAAAACGGCTGTTTGTGTGTCTGAAGGTTTTTTGTAAGAATAAATAAATACATATAAACAAACTAAGACTCACTCGAAATCTTGCACTACATTGGCGCTGCTTGTTTCCTTAGTGAGGAAGGGAAGTAAGTCAAATTACAATACAACTGCAATACACATATTACTTATCTGTTCTCCATCAGTGTAATTTATTTTCGTTCGAATGATTTGTTTTTGCTTTCTTTATAACCTTTTAATTGCTTTTACAGTTCGCTGTTTTAGATTTTTGCGATTTCTGTCAAGCTAAGCCTGCATTTATGTTATGCTATTATGATCGTTTATTTATGTTATTATGATCTTTGTTATATTTTTGGTATTTTTCGCACCTGAAGTGTAGCATCACGTCGTGAAACTCGTTTTGTCCACAGTAACTTCTTAGGATGTGACACCCGTCAAGAAACATTTCACTTTTCCCCACCTTCTCCCATAAGGCCAATGTTAACTTTCAAATCCCGCACCTCCTAACGAGTTATTCGAAATCGCTGATTTATGGCTCATTATAAAGATAAAATAGCGATTATAGTGTGCAGAATTTTGATAGCAAATATTGATATTTTGAAATATTACTGAACGATTTTTGCTTGTGATATCGCAATTCTCCTCACTGAATCAAGGTAGGTATTTTTGGCTCTATAAAATGACCCATAAATCAACAATTCTTGGATAATCCGTTAAGGAGGGACTTGTAGGAGAAGCAGGTGACTGGAGCCTCTTCGTAAGTTCAACCAACAACCATCACCAACAACGAATTTCAAGCAAATAATTCAAATAATCTCAAGCAAAAAATAATTCCAAACTTGTATATGGGATGTTACTTACCAGGCAGCACTACCGGCAAGACCACCAGCAACAACACCCTCCACATGTCTGTCCGTTTGCGTGTAGCTGTCTCGTCACTGGTCACATCACATCACTATACCGCACTGTTTCACCTACCACGGGGGCGAACCTATGAAACAACTTACAAACTCTAGCTTTCTTGACATCTTAAGACTTGAATATTGCTAAAAGAATGCCACTGATAATGTATTGAATAGTGTCTCTCATGTAGACAAATGAATTTATTATAAAATATAAAACGCTCCTATTTAACTGACCGATATTATTTATGAGGTCCGACATTAACTGCAGAAGTGTCCTAGTTCAGAATTGAATAATTGGGATATTGACATGAAAAGGAATTTTAAAGTTACCTTTCCTAGATTGTAGAGGTTATTTATTGCAGAATTATTTCGCAGCCAGATGGTAGGCCTACGTCATGCGAATAGGTATTTTTTATGTTCCTCAGTTTTACATAGATATCTCTATAAATTTATTACTGTTCTTAAAATGTAGATGTGAGTAAATTAATCATAAAAAACTGCCTTGATTAATTTAATGTTTAATTTTGTTTAAAGGCTTATCGAGCTATTATTTAATGGAATAAAATTAATTTAAAAATCTCTAGTTTTGTTTCGTATAAATATTATATATAGACGCGCATAATGCACCAAGATAACAATACGAATTAACTTACGTCACTTCAATTTATTGAGCAGATCAACATCAATGAGCAGATATATCCTGTTAATATCTGCTTTAAGAAAATGTGTTTTGTGTGGCTGAGTAGCTACTACTGTCACTCACAATAAGCAATCATGCATTTCAAGGTTCAGACCATGCGAAGTAAACTTTTGAATTACGTACGGAACGCGCGTAAGTTATTTAGAGAGTTTAAAGAAATTAATTATATTAATTTTGTTCCGTCGGGGCTCAATGTAAGATTAGAAAATTTAAAAAAATACTAAAACATCAAATTGTTTGAAATGTTAACTATAAATTAATCTCAAGCTTCACTGTAAAAATCCAATTGCACTGTAGCGACTTTAAACTAAATCAAAATAACCGGTAAATTACTTGGTTATTATTCCAAATGACATACAGACAGTTATCCCCCACACAAGAGCTCTCCTAACCATGAATCATGGCCAAATAACATTTCATGATTCACCACTGCTTTCTTGTCCCTCCCGTGAAAGGCTTCAACGTTATTTGTACAATTTAACTCATTCACAAACCTTCATTCCTGCTTTTCGTTGGACTATATCATACAGTAAGCAACTTATAAATTAGCCAATATATTTCCTCGATTAGGCCGAAGTATATATGATGAATTAATAGCTGTGTTGTAGCTAC
Organism: Allygus modestus; assembly: GCA_963675035.1. Taxonomy (NCBI): domain Eukaryota; kingdom Metazoa; phylum Arthropoda; class Insecta; order Hemiptera; family Cicadellidae; genus Allygus; species Allygus modestus. The sequence continues at coordinate 131,531,370 of OY776113.1, read as the reverse complement.
TTTGTTTTAATTCAAAAGACTATATACCTTCATAAAATAACAGCTCGAGTAGCCTGTTATAGTCAAATTAATAATAAATCATTCACCGTAATTATTTCCTCAGTATTAAGATATTTACTTCGGAGTTTTCAATTGCAACGAACACCTGAGCGAAATCACAACACAAGAAGATAACGGGAACTTAATCAGGGATACAGACGTTCCCTTTCCGAACAGAGAAATCGTCGGTGGGTACTACTGAAATCGAAACAATCAGCTGACAGTGATAACAATAAACTTCACTGGGTACTACTGAAATCGAAACAATCAGCTGACAGTGATAACAATAAACTTCACTGAGTTTCTCTTTATAAGACATATTATCGGTTCATTTGCAGGTACAGTATATTTAATCTTACAACAATATCAAGCACTTCTGATTCACTCTGGAGTTTTTATAAAATTATTTCAATTTGTGGAATCGTTAAAAATAAAACATTACCCTACTTTTCATGTTATAAAATTCTTAAGTTTTAAATTTCGAGAATTCTTCACTACAGTAAAACTTATTTTGTCCGAATAATTATTACAAAGTACAGGAAGATTGGTTGCTTGCACAGCTGGAATTATATCCATCCAAACCTAAAATGTCTATTGGAAATTTGAGTATTGCACTTAAGTGCATATTCCGCCTAATTTGATGAATTATATGCTTATAAATAATACATTTAATTTGTAGGAGTTTGTACAATAAATTGAAAAGGACACTGTTGGGTTCAGAGAGCGGAAATCACTCAAAGAATATTTAAATACCCCGTCACAGCAAACCTGCGTACTCAGCGCATTCCCAATGCATATATGTGTCTTATTACTGCATAAAGTCATTACCAAGTTCACAAATAAGCGATATAATATAAAATTTTAATTATTATCCATAAGAATAACATGGGATCTGAGTACGCAGTTTTGCTGCAACAAGGGACACAAAATATGGGTTTTTATGCAAATATGAGTATAACTTAACTAGGTGAAGCCACATTCAAAGTTTCATCAATACACATTCATAAATAAGCGATATATGCCAGTTTAATTATTCTCCATAAGAATAACATGGGGCTGAGTACGCAGGTTTGCTGCTACAGGAACAATCTCGGTAAAAAAATTTGTTGTGCAAATAACAATATACCACATACAGATGAAGCCATATACCAAGTTTGGTTGGTATACGTTCATAAATAAGCGAGATATTACATTTTTCATTTTCTCCATAAGAGTACCGGTATCATTGGACAACGTACTGTATTTAGCACTTTCAATATCTCTGGAATCAATTGACGTAGAGCAATGATAAAAAACACCAAATTGTGTATTATTTTAAGCTTCATTCGATGGTGAAAACTAAAATTGGATTTACTAAAATATTATACGTAAAAAACTAAAAAAAAAACATTTTTGGGGTACAAACCCTCCCCCCCCCCAAAAAAATACCCCTTTGGATGGAGCGATCTGGCTGGTTTCCGAACTTAAAGTCATTAATGTTGCTTTGCAAATTTGTACCAAATTTCATCAAAATCGACCATTTTTACGAGAGTTATCGTGCTCACGGACACATATACATATATGTATATATATGAATACAGTTTTGAACGAATGGTGTTTTTGGCATCAGGGGACCTCAAAACGAAAAGTTATCATGGTCCCAGGCCTAGGTCTTACCATGCTGACTACGGTAATAGCTTCTTCCCTATAGAGGAAATTCGCTAAAACAGTTTCAGCTTCTCTTCCTATCAGGGGTGCCCACAGGGGGGATGATAGCGCGGGTTGCGCTATAAAATTTTATTTTGGGGGGATTTTTCGATTTTAGCGGGAAATTTGATTGGGGGAATTTTTTAAATACCTTATTTTAAAATAAAAAGAATGAGATTTGTACAAAATGTGACAAACGACTTTTATTTGGTTAACGATACAGTATTTAGAGTTTATTTTATGTGAACACCAACGTCTGATCTTGGTTAGATCTCGGTTCAACATCGTCGTGCATCGCGTAGTAATATTCGTTCTGCAGGCGGCTGTCTGAATTGTTTCACGCATGACAACTTTGGTTGATCATACTTCTCAACATCATTACTGCATTTCCCTAGATCTTGTATAGGTAGTTCCCTGCATACATATTTTGTATAGTAGCATTGATTATACATCCTACGGAAGTATTCCGTAGGATGTATAATCAATTATAGTAGGCACTCACATTTTATGTTTCAATGTGAGACATTTATTTACATATACATTCAAAAGTAAGAGGTTAGTTAGCTAGTCAGAAGTAACTTTTCAGTATTAAATTTAACTAACGCATTGAAATCAATCGAAGGATACGTTTAAAATAGTTCCTGGAATCAGGGGCATAATCGGGAGGGGGAATATATATTACCCCGAAAAATCTAAAAAAAATTAAGGGAAAATAATTTACACTTCTTATTTCAAGTAATTTAAATTTGCAGCAGTAAAAAAGACTCATTAGCTCATTGTAAATTGTTCTCAGATTTTGTCATGATTTTGTACAATGCTAAATATTTGTGAGTTGGCAAACCTGTATGTCAGTGGTTTGTCTTGAACAACACACTGAGCACGATCCAAAAACGGGCAATAAGAATTATACAGTATTAAAGATGGGGTGGTCAGATTCAACCAAACACCTTTTTCCAGAGTTAGGTATACTGACAGTATTTAGTTTATACATTTTTGAGCTAATTTTATAGATAAAAGGTAATGTTAGTAGTCTGGGTACTCTGGATGATTACCATAAGATTGATACTAGACATAGGAATGAAATTTCTTATTGCAAGCATAAACGGAAAATATTTTAAAAAAAGCCTAGTTATGCTGGTATAAAATATTTTAACTTTCTGCCCGCTGAAATAAAACAAATTAGCCTAATGACTATGTTAAATTTAAAAATAAACTAAAGGAATACATGTTAACTAAACCAGTCTATTCATTGGACGAATGTTTTGTGTGTCAATAATAGTTATTTGATTTGATAAGGAAGTTAAGTTAGATTTGTAAATTATGTTTTGCTACAATATGTATGTATATGATTGACTCCATTCTGTACAATGCATGTAATTATTGAATAAAGCATGTTTGACTGTTGACTATTGACCCTTATCTGGAGTCACTACTCTCTGACTAAATATTTTCCAAAAACGTGCCGTCAACACAGACATTTTGCTCTATTGTGTCGTCATTTTGACGTTAACTGGACCAATCAGAATGCATTGGGTGGACGATGTCAAAATTTCAACCAATAGGAAATAAAATAACTATACTACCAAAATGTCAAAAACACACCTGGCCAACATAACGACCGTAAACACAGTGGCACGCTTTTTCACCACGGAGTGGTGACTCCAGATATAACATAGAGCTCAGTGGAACAACTCTTATTGATGAAGGCTTTTGTTTTATAAAGAGTTTAGGTATTATCATTGACTATATACATACATGCATTATGGTTTCTCAATTTGAATACGTTGGATTTCTACTTTAGGTTGTTGTTCTCAAATTATTTATGTTTTTATTACATTAAAATGTACTTGTTCCTTTGAACATTTTAAATACAGGTTAATTGAGGTTACGTTTGCCTCTGACGAACGTAGTATATTCACTGACTGCAATCAGGGAACTATGTTTAAATCAATTACTACTATTATAAAAATGAGGTGGTGTTTCATCACGCCAAAAACACTGGATCAATTCTGCTGAAGTTTTGCACAAATATAGTTTATGTACCCAGAAGTGTCATAGGCCTATTACCGTTTAGGAAAGTCCTCGGGGCTCTGTCCCACAGGACTTCCAAAAGTCCCCATGTTATTTATATGGAGCAGAGTTTTATTCGATTTATGTCACACGAGTTTTGTTCTTAATTCAATTCATTTCAATAAACAGCTGTTATCAGGATTATTGTCTAACTTTAGACTATTATTTTTTCCTTTACAATATTTTTTCGCTCTGAATTTTCAACCCGTTGCAAAGCACGGGCATAGGAGCCAGTCTGTAATACAAATTCCTATCTTTTAAGGTCTTCATTATCTAAAATTATGGTTTTAAAGGGACGATTTGAAATTGCTTCGAGGGGAGTGGCCTTCATCATGGTCTTTGTGTAAGTTATGAAATAGGGAATAGAAAAGAGTGCTTTAGTTTTAAATTAGGGAATTATTTCACCCCACATGTTAATACTTCAACAAAACCCGGTTGGCTAATATCATGTCAATTGCAAAAAGATTATAGTAATTATTAACAAATCTTTTAAAAATAAGTTCTGTGCCAAGAGTAGGCCTATTTAGTTAACATATTTATTTATACATACCGTAAAAAAATATATATACCCTTAATCTTAGCCTATTTATAGATTATATTTAGCACAGTAAAAAATGTTGTTTAGTAAAAAATATAAAGAAAATATAAATGCTATTGATGCGTGTATGCAATTATAATTGCAAATTTATGTAAGAATACAAAATAATAGCAAATGTAGCATTTCAAGTTTTGTTTTTGAGATTTATTTTATTCAGTTAAAAAATAAGGGTACATTTATAAAAAAACCTATTTAACATAACATAATTTTACACACTACATGGTATGGGCAACGACACCCCTGGCGGTGGTGAGGGGGGGGGGGTAGTAAAGGACCAAGCATAATTTTGGGGGGGAATCGCGCTATTGCCTTTGGGGGGATGGGCACCCCTGCTTCCTATATTAACACCAACTTAATTAACCCATGTAACATAAACGTTATAACAAGTTTCCAAAAACATATAGTTTAATGTAATATATGACTTTTATATCATTAATTTATGTAAAAACGTCAGGTCTCCGGCGAATGAATGAATTCAAAAATATAATATAAGGCTACTTCGACGAATTCCTGTAGGTGAACTAGCTTTATTATTCATAAAAATAAATCAAATGGAAATAAAATTAATGATGACCTACTTTCTAACACTTCGTATGAGGCCCGATAATTTTTTATAAAAAATACACTAACACACAAACTAAGAAGCACCGCACCGACACCGGGAGGCGTTCCAAGACGAACTGGTGAACTGGTCTTCAGCTATTGGGCTTCGGCCCTTCCCCCTCGGCGGGTACAGTCCGCGCCGGCACCGAGGCGAGGTACAGTCCCCCACACTCCGCTCGCCTTCAGTACGTTGACCCATTTCTTTCCCACCTCACAACTGAGTTGGCTCTACAGTACGAGTACGACACTTGCGGCTTCGATGATGTCCAAATTGTTACTAAAGAACATTCTTGGCTTCAAGTCAAAAATACCATACGGGTGAAGACCGTATACCCCTTTCCCCTTCAGTAATTTTAAGAACAATCGTACAGAGCTAACAATAGGGTAGATTGCTCGATTACAATACAGTTGGAAGGTTGAATACAAAACAGAAAAATTAAATATAAAAGGACCAACATTTTCTAGAAAATGCGAATCATGTATAAATCGCTCAATGGATTTATTTAAAGTTTAGCCAATAGCGAAATTGTGACCACGGAAATGTCACATTGGATTTGATCTGTCCCGTTGCGCGCTGTCCCGAAAACCGCCTTCGGGTCGTTAAAATGCCGCGTTTTTATTAAATTAACGATTAATCTACTGTACACCAGAACATCTAAAAAAAATAAAAAACAGCTTCATTTCTATAATTAATAAATTTACAAAATATACACCTCTCAGGAGAATAAACCTTATAAATTATAATTTGCGTAGGGACTTACTTAAAATTAGGAAATAGCTCTCACATAGGCTTAATTGGAAGTCAATTAATTTAGTAGTGTTAATAGCTTACGTAATAAATCAAACAATTTGAAAAAAATAACACTTATAGGTGTTATTGGACAAATAATAACTATCTGGAGTTAGCCTACGGTATATTATAACTTGATTTGTTTAATGTTTACTGTGAAATGTGTCTATTTAAACCCTTTTGAACGTTCAAGTGAATATATAAATAATTTGACTTTCAAAACAGTAAATCAAAATAAACTGTTATATTGCCTTCATATAGTTTGTTAATTAACGTAATTCCAAGCTTATTGTGTGGAATATATAGCAACCTTATAAATATATGTGGAATGCCTATTTGTATTTCAATTTATAAGTCATATTATTCAGTGAATACAGTAATAGAATAAGTAAATATTTATTTTTGACTGACTTTAGAGAAATATGTATTGTTGTATTATTTTATTCTAATGAAAAGATGAGTTCGCACGCAGCACGCTGACGTGAGGGAAGTGAATTTCCATATAAAAACTTTAAAAACTCAAAATCAGTGTAAAATCATAAATTTATTCCAATTGTTATTGAAATCTGAAAACAGTGATTTTTTTGCTGTTCTTATGCTCCTGGTTTTATTTACCTGCAAAGCTAGGAATACAGTTTTGCGCATTTAATGTCAGGAGAAGGCCAGACAGGCTTGAAAGTAGGCGTGAGGTTGCTGGTGATGATACAAGTACTCTAACAAAGTAATAACAGGCTTTTCTAGTGTAAAACCCCCATTTGACAACGTACTGTGTTTAGTCGAAACACATTTGCTTTAATAACTCGGTAAATATGTATGCTAGAATGACGAGAGAGGGTTTAAAACTTTCGCCTCACTAATTCCCATCTTTAACATGTATTTACTTTACATCTGGGGCTTTTCACACCCTTTTTGGACCAAAAAACTTGAAATTTGAAAGATTAATCCCCAAAAGAGGGATTTAGAGTTTTTCGATTGTTTTGCCCAACGAACTTGTCCAACTGATTACAGAAAGGTATGTCCCTACCAAATTTGAAGTAAATCGGACAAAAAATGCAACCGCTAGAGTGCAAACACACACACACACACACACACACACACACACACACACACACACACACACACACACACATATATATATATATATATGTTTATAATATATGTTTGTAATTTTGAACGAACCCCCAAAACGTGTTCAGGGGGTCACGTTAGGAACTTCTATGGTGGTCCCGGGCTTAAGTTTCACCGTGCGGGTCATGCTAATAGTTCACTTTCCAAAGGAAATTCACTAATAATATAAAGAAGGCACCGAAAAAGAATACCTAGCTGCGCCGCTACGCCTAATCTGCTGATTCTTGCAACAATACTAAACCAGTCACTGGTTAGCGCCTGTAATTATTTGGATACCGTGCTAAATACATTAGTGTAATGCTGGATGTTTCAAGTATTTGTAAAGCGCCCCGAGAACATGATAGTGGAAACCTTTCACCAGTAAAGCTGGTTGATCTCTGTTGAACAAAGAACTAGAACAGACGCTATCCTCTGAGAACCTGAAGCCGTCTTCTTCCGGTGTAAATAAAACAACTTCCTTTACTCCACTGCACAAGTTCCCGCCATTCTGAGAACTGTTAGAGCAAATAACTTGTGTTAGGCTACTTCAAATGTTTTTCCCCTTAATACATTCATTTTGAATTCCAATTCATTGTAACAGGATGCCTTAACAATTGGGTTCTTTGACAGGTGTAAAAAGAGTAATAACTTTATTACACATAAAACACAACATTTTTAAAGATTGCTATTGTTGAATACGATACAAAGTAGGATGCGTAGCGTAGCAATACAAAGTAATACCTAAGAATGTTACCGATCCTACATTGATCGATAAGAAAAACCATAGACCTTATAATGTAATATACTTGTACCATAATGTTTATGTACTCGTTTGACATCAGATGAAGGTGTACACACACATGCATTGTAATTAAAAACTAGTTTAAATCACTATTTTTATTTTATAACACGCTAGCCATTCCTACCTAAAAAGATTAATAGTAATTCCAATTCCACCTATTATATATGCATGAATGTATTTGAATCAGTTTTCTGGAATAAGGATTTCTTATTTATAAAGTTGCGGTGTGTTAATAAAATTCCGATAAAACAGACAACCTGTGTACTCAGTCCAAAATTGATGGGAAATACTTGCCAACGGCATTCCTTTGGATAAATAAAATTGTATATATAATTTATTTACGAATATATTCTGATGAACTTGATTATGGCTTAATGGCGTTATAATATACTTTTTGTTTGTAAACAACTAAACAAGTTCATACAAAATTAAGTTACATATATATTTAAAAAATACCCCCGTCGCAGCAAACCTGCGTACTCAGCGAATTTTCATTGCATGTATATGTGTCTCACTACTACATAGAGCCACTTACCAAGTTTCACAAAATACATTCATAAATAAGTGATATATAGAATTTTATTTATTCTCCATCAGAATAACAGTAGGGCTGAGTACGCAGGTTTGCTGCAACGAGGAAGATAAAAATGAGTAGTTTTGCAATTATCAATATAACTCAACCAGGTGAAGCTACGTACCAAGTTTTATTAATTTAGGTTCATAACTAAGGGAGATATACAAATTTACTTATTCTCCATATGAATAACATTGGGGCCGAGTATGTAGGTTTGCTGCTACGGGAAAAATCAACAAAAACCTTTTTTGTGCAAATATCAATAGACCACAACTAGTTGAAGCCACATACTAAGTTTCATCAATATACATTCATAAATAATCGAGATATCAAATTTTATTTATCCTCCATATGGAACATTGGACAACGTACTGTGTTTAGCACTTTGAATATCTCTGCAACGGTTGGACGTAGAACAACAATTAAAACACCAAAATGATTGCTTTGTAGAGCTAAACTGATTGGTAAAACATAACGTGAAGTTTTTAGTAAAATTATTTGAGGAAAATCCAAAAACCTTTTTCCCATAAGATTAACATGGGAAATTTTATGGACGCGTTTTTTTTACTTTTCTCTACAACCACTTAATCTAGGTTAATGATTCAAAATACCAAATTATTTGTTTTTTAAGCTCTATAAGATGGCTATAACCAAAATTAAGTGTTTTTAACATTTTAGGGGGAAAAATTAAAAAAAATATTCTTGGACAATTTAAAACCCCCTTCCCATAGTCCGATCGATCTGGTTTTCGAACTTAGTCATAAATTTTACTCTACACATTTGTGCCAAATTTCATCAAAATCGGGCGTTTCTTTCAAACGTTATCGCGGTAACAGACACATATGTATATAACTTGTACCATAATGTTATGTACTCGTGTGACATCAGATGAAGGTGCACACACACACATATATATATATATATATATATATATATATATATATATATATATATATATATATATAAAAGTTGTTTAAAAAGTTGGTTATACATATATAAATTTGAACGAATAGTGTTTTTGGCATCTGGGGACCTCAAAACAAAAAGTTATCATGGTCTCGGGCTTAAGTGCCACCTACGGTAATAACTTCTTCTCTATAGGGGAAATTCGCTAAAAGAATATATTTTACTGCCTAGAAATCTTCTGGTGAAAAAATATGGAAGCATTTTAACTGTAGTTGGATGAAGTAACATATTGAGTAAGTAATTTAATCACGTTTGGTTAGAAATGTGAATGTAATAAGTATAGTTTAGTAAAATAATTTGCTATTTTTTATAGCTAAATTTTAGCTCGAGCTTAGTTTAAGATCTCTTTATCCACACACCTGCCTTGTACATACGTTATTTATTGTTGCATGTGTTGCATACGTTATAAATTGTTTATCACTTGGTGTTATTCCAACTTTAAAAATCCCTGTTTGGTTATGTCTTGAAGGAAAAGAGCCTTCCACTTTATAATGCCCAGATTCACGCTCCTGGATGGAACCTTATTACAAAGTCCACCTCCCACCCTAAGTCCTGTTCACTCCTACCTCTATTATTTGTTATTCTTGGGCTTTATTTCGTCGGGAAATATCGTTGACTTTTACATATATTTGCGGTTATAGAACGCTGAAAATCAGTATGAAGATGTATAATTAAATTACAAATCTAATATGGCAACCGTAAGTTAAGCACATCACTAAGACCGTCTAGACGTCAAGGTCAAGGTCAGGTGCGCTAGTTGACGAACTGACTGTTAGGGGGTGAGGGTAGACTGTTCAGTGGCTCATGTCCCACTTGTGGCGTGCAAGTGCCACCCAGCGAGCACTAAATAGAGGGGACACTTCCATTGCGGGATGTGAAGCCACGCCGCGCCGCCGCCGCATCTGGTAGTCCAGAAACGGCAAACCGGGCTCGGAAATGTAGAAATTTTTAATGTGCGGCTATTAAATATACCGTGATTTGACATAGATAGGATTTCGATAAAATTCTGAAACTTGTTATTCAGTGTTAGTTTGTAAAGACATTAGTGTAAATAAAAATATTAATTATGAGTTCCTTATATATAATATAATTAATTAAATTTTAATTTGTAATATGGCTTTAAAATCTTGACTTCAAAAAGTTAGTCGGCTGCCAAAATTCTTATTTTTTGGTCAGAAACGTGATGTAAGCGGAAAAGTTTGAGTCAAATAGTTGAAGATTTTTTTCAGATTTTTAAAAAATTACCCGACCTATAGTTTTTTTAGAAATTCAAGTACAGATAGCACGACCGTCACGTTGGCGCGCTGGTTAAACCGCTGCCCGGGCCCTGGCGTCCGCTCAATGCTATACCCTTCCCATGCCTCATGTTGCCTTGTGTTGTGTTAATAATTATTATTTTTATATAACTAACACCATCATGTTATGGTCTGTAGTGGTTTTCATATTTATAAGATCGGATGGAAAATATTATTTCAAATTTGTAACCCTGGTAATTTTATTCTTTTCTAGAGAAGACATGAAATCCAAGGTTTATTGAACATCACTTTATTCAAGAACCTTACCTTCACTTATTTTCACTTATTCACTTATTTACCTTACCTGTTTACCTTTTGTGGATTCAGGTACATATAAATATATATATATATATATATATATATATATAAATTATTCATTACCATTCAATCTAATTTAATTAACTTAATTTAATTTAAACACATCGGTACAGCAAGAAAACAGCCTTGCCTGAAGCTCTATGGACGGCGCCGGCGGGACTATGCTATTTTTGGTACAGAACATACACTTTGCGCGCGAAATCAGTATGACTCACGCTGGGGGCTCGGTGTGTTGCCTATGCTCGGTGTGTTTACTGGTAGTCGTAGACCGGCTTCACCTCCAGCCTCGCATGTCCTCTCTATTGGTCTTTAGTGCTCGCTGGTGCCACCGTGCCGTGTGCAGTGTACCGGTGCAGTTCACCTGCTACTATTTATTGTACGTGAACAATATTCGTAATATATAAATAACATATTTTGGAGATATTGCACACATATTTTTTTGTTTTTCAGTAACGGCATTTCTTTTTAATCAAAAGGCATAAGCTTGATTTCAGAAGGATATAAATTTTAATTTATTCAAGTTACAAGGGGGGGATATATCCCCCTGATCCCCTCCCCGTACCTACGCCACTGAAAATATCTATCTGCAAAATTTATCTCAGAATCCAGCTTAAAACTTTCAAAGATTCAAAGATTTTATTTGGCCTTTAGACTTTAGAATTAGGTGCTTTGGGGTGCGATTGGCAAAAATTACGATTGGAAGATTACGGAATTACGATTGGTAAAAATCTCAACCCCCAGAAAATTCATATTTTGTTGAAAATCTCATTTGAAACTTGAAAATTTTAACATTGGAATGGCTTATGGAGTTTAAAATCAAAACAAAAGAATCATAACAGCTGTGAATAAACTAACCAATAAACTGTCGAATTAGCATGAACACCAGGTAGGCCTAAGTATCAAGAAGTGATTTCTTTAAAAAAATTAACTAGGGCCATTGAATAAAGACATATTTAAGACATATTTTCACCCACGAAACTAATAAAATTCAAGGAGCATGGCTCGGTCCCCCCGGTATTATTATTTTAATTAGTTTATTCAAAGAAATTTGTGATTTTTTTAGAAATAAAAGAAACTGGTAGCAAAATAAATGATGTAGTTTTGTCCTCAAGATTTATTTTTCGTCTGTAATTGTTCAATAGATATGGAAATTTTATTTCCTAGGACCTATTTTACTTAACTATATTACCTGCTTGTGAATTTTGTTGAGTTGAGGGTAAAAAGGGTAATACACTGATGTTGGGGGTAAAAGAGGGTAATTCTATGAGAGGGCTTACATCAGGGTAATAATACGAAAGCAGATTGGCAACACTGGTCATGTGGAATCTTTATGTTAGTAAAGTAACAAAAAAAAATATATTGTGAATGCCAATGCCAACACCAAGCGTTTTGTAGGTTATATTATTAAGCATGGTTTTAGATCTGGATTTATTTCGTTCGGATAAAGGAGCTAATCCTGACAAGATTCGAGATAATCAAAAGAAGAGATTCAAAGATGTGGGATTAGTAGATGCAGTTGTTGACAACGACCTCAAGTGGAGACAGTGTAAGTGAGGTTATGCCACACTATCCATAGCTCGCCCTAGTTGCTGATGTAATATCGTATTTCCCCACATCACCGGCCCAAGCTTGTATAATATGTGACAAAGATTTTATTATTTAGAAGTTACTCTATCAAGTATTTATCAATGTACTTCTGTACGACTCAAAGTTTGTGAGATTTAATTTTATTGGCAGGATTACCTAGGCCCTTATTCTGGTGATGCTAACCTATGAAATCTGTCGATTAATACATTGCATGTGCCATTGTGTGTGTATTCTGACATTCTGGTGGGAATCACTCAATGCCGAGAAGTGCTCTAATTTAGTTTTATTTCCCATGGCTTAGCTACGTGATATTATCAGCTGATACATCACGCTGAAACCACCTGTGATGAAACTAAACTGTAGAATACCCACAGTGACCGTGGTTTCTGTTTTGGGCAAATTTTGGGAGAAGGAGGAAGGGAAGTAAGTGGACGGATATTAATCAAAGCTTCTTTGTATTTTACATTTTCTTTCTTGTTATTAATTGTTTTAAAACCCGGTTATTAATAGTTGCTCATTTGAAACGATCCTGGCTTTTTTAACGTATGCAGTAGGGCCTATGTGCGTGGCTGGCAACAACACTGCGTAGTGGAATCCCAGGTGGCATCCAGTAACATGTGGTACAATGAGTTAGAGGTGGACATTTCGAGGGAAACGCCAGTGGGATCCAATTTTCCATGAGCCATCAGGGGCCTGTTTCATAAAAACACTATATTATTAGTTTAAAAGTACCAATTACTACCTCTTAAAAATTTTGTTTCATAATAAAACCTAATGTTCTTAATAGTAGGTATTAGTAAATTTTACAAGTGAATTTAACTGCCCAACTAGTAATATTAGCCTATAAGAACAAATTACAAGTTACAAAGTATTAGAACTTCTAAGTTAATTTATGTTTCATAATAGATTTTGTGTCACTAATAATATTAACTGTTTTATACAAGTAAATTCAGGGAAAGTACAAGTCAGCTGTTCAATTATAAATCATATGATTGATCAAATTTACCATTATTGTCATGTCTTCATGTGATAGCAACTTGCTTGTTTATAGCATATAGTACATACTCTACAATTTATTAGATTATTAATTTACTTAGGTGTTAGTATTTAAACATACTGTATATTCATTTAACATTACTGTTAAAAATTGATCATGGGCAGAAGAGACGATGATGAGGAGAGACGATAACGAACGTTCTCGGAAAATAAAAGAAAATACCCCCGTTGCAGCAGAATTCACTCAGCGAATTTTAAATGGCACCTCACTACGTAGTGAAGTCTCTTACCAACTTTCATCAAAGCATAATCATAAATAAGCGAGACGTGGCATTTGATTTATTCCCTATAAGAAACCCATTAGGACTGAGTATGCAGGTTTGCTGCATCAAGGACCACAAAAATTGGGTTTTTATGCAATTACCATTGGATCACCCCTAGGTGAAGCAACATACCAAGTTTTATCAATATATGTTCATAAACAAGCGAGATATCACACGTTTCTTATTATGTATAAGAATAACATTATAGCTGCTGAGTATGCAGGTTTGCTGCCATGAGGACCGCAAAAAATGGGGTTTGTATGCACATATCAGTAAATCCTAACCAAATGAAGCCACATACCTACCAAGTTTCATTAATATATATTCATTAATAATTGGGTTATAACATTTTACTTATTCTCCTTCAGATTAACATAGGACAACGTAGTGTTTAGCACTTTCAATATCTCGGTAACCAATTAACATAGAGCGATAATTAAGGTACCAAATCGTTTGTTTATTTAAGCTGAATTCAATGGCACAAGCCAAAAGCTGAATTCAATGGCACAAACCAAATTTTGGCTTTAAAAATAATTATATGTAAATGGATACAACAAAATGTTGGGGTACAAACCCCCCCCCCCAAAACCCCCTTAAAATATTGGAACCTATCTGGTTTTCGAACTTATGAAAATAGATGTTGCCTTACACATTTATACTAAATTTCATCAAGATCGGAATATTTTTACGAAAGTTATAGTGCCTTCGGACCAATATATATGAATTTGAATGAATTGTGTTTTTGGCATCTGTGGGCCTCAAAACGAAAAGTTATTATGGTCCCAGGCCTAGGTCTTACCATGCCGACTACGGTAATAGCTTCTTACCTACAGTGCCCGGCAGCAGAGAAGTCTGTTGGAGGTGGAGCCTGCAGTCGACGTGACCTTGAATAAACCTATACGCATCACGCGCGGTTGCCAAGCTGTCTCCCGGCTCTAACAGCGCTTGACGCCGAATGATTGTACTAGTTACATTAAATCAAGGCGCTCGGGTAAAACATGTAAAACTGCAACAAATCTTGTAACACTGTGTTAAAGAACAATAAATTAAGAACATTAAAAAAAAAGTTTAGGACGATAGCTTTTTTCCTTTTATATTAAAAACAAATTTTATTTTATTATTTGATTGTAAGGCTTGCAAATGGAATTCTTGAATTGTGGATGTTATATTGATTTTGTTTGATGTACTAAACGTCTGAACTCTAAAAGATCTACAAATCTAGTTTTCTAATAGATATTTTCAGTTAAGGTCGGAACCCAAAAAAAGTTGTTGAAAATAATTTCTGGGTAAATATTATACAATAAATAAATAAAATCACACAGAAAATATTAGTTGTTTAAGTGTCAATCAAATGTAATGCACTAAAGTTACAATTATTTTTTTTTAAATCCTATAAGCTTGATAATTCTATCTTTGCTTGAAAAGTAACTACTTATTAAAACAAAGTTCAATCTCAGAACCACAGTGGGTTGAATAATCTCCCAATTGGTCTCCCAATGACGGGGGTGAAGGTATTCCATACTTATGAACAGCTCGTCATATACTAGCTGAAAAAAATCATCTACCTTATAGCAACATTTATTACATGTTAGCTGCTATGCATGTGCTTTGCAACGGGGTGAAAATTCAGAGTTGAAAAGTTGTAAACAAAACAATGACAGTCTGTAGATAGATATACTCCTTATAACAGCTGTTTATTTAATTGAATAGATTTAGGAAAACAAACTTTTGACATAAACCAAATAAAACTCTCCTCCATATGAATAATATGGGAACTTAGAAGTCCCGGGGGGCAGAGCCCTGAGGACATTTCTCAGGCAATAGGCCTATGACACTCCTCGGTACATAGACTACACATGTGCAAAATTTCAGCAGAATTGGTCCAGTGGGTTTGGCGTGATAGAACAATAGACAGGCAAACAGATACCACCTCATTTTTATAATAGTAGGCCTAGTGATCAACTTAAATAAACCTTTTTTTAAATAACTTCATAGAATTCGCACACTTATTAGAGTCAGGCAGGCAATTATATAATTTAATTCCAGAGTAATTTGGTGAAAATTCATAACTAGAAAATTTATGTCTTGGATATGCAAGACTACCCTTGTATCTTGCGTTATAATTGTGGTAGTCTGAATTAATTGAAAACTTTGAATTTTTTTATAAATATAATTAAATTATAAATGTATATACTGGGAAACGTAAGGATATTACTACTTTTGAAAGTATTTTGACATGAATCCCTTGTTTTGAGACCATATATTATCCTGATGATTCGTTTTTGCAATTAATAAACTTTGTTCCTCTTATCAGAATTACCCCAAAAAATTATGCCATATTCAAGAATAGGATAGACATATCCATAGTAAACCATCATGAGAGTGGCAACGTCAACTGAATTAGATAAAATAACAATTACAAAATTAGCTCTATTCAAATTTTAATTTTTAACTTCTGTAATGTGAATTTTCTAAGTTAATTTATAATCAATAGATTATTACTCCCAGAAATTTTGTAAAATTAGTACAGTTACACAGCAGAATAGTATTTTGTTTGCATGATGAATGTGGATTCTGCAGCATTTTATTTTATTATTTGAGAACACACGAATGACAACATCCCATGAAACACTCAATAAACCTTGCTAATACTTTTTTAAATTATTAGTTATTGAAGACTTGTAAAATTTGTAGGGAGTAAACACTAATATTTTACAGAGATTTGTATAGTTTGTTATTATTATGAAACATAAACTTGAACAATTTACTAATAACTTAGATTTTACAAGTTGTAATTTCTCGAATTTGACTAGTTCATTATGAAACAAAATTATACAAATTACAAAGTTACAAGTCTATTTTACAAGTTACAAGTTCTAATATTTTTGATTTTACTAGGTGTACTTTTTACTTATAATTTATTGCATTATGAAACAAAATTATACAAGTTACAAGACTAATAGTTTATTTTACAAGTTACAAGTTCATTATGAAATGGGCCCCTGGACTTAGTTTTTACTCAGTAAAATGATTTTCAGGTATTGGGTGAATACCATAAGTTATTTTGCAACACACAATGTGTTAAGAATGTGTATGATTATATTTGCTTTCCTTACAATATAAATGTTGTATTACTGGTATACATAGGCCTACATTCCCTCTACTTGACTTTAAAAAAATCTAAGGCGCTCTGCGCACGGCCACACGGGGAGACAGAAACCCAACTGAAGTTATAAACAAGATGAGCATCCGAGAAGTCGTCTGTGGCCCGACCAATGTAATCAGGTGGGACACTGCACACGTTGAAAACCACTCGCGTTGCTGCTGCTAGTAACGGGGCATGCCGGTCACGTCTCGACTTCAGTTGCCTAGTTGCTCAACTTGATCACTACCAGTACTTTGATGTAGTAGGCTATGATGTTTAGTATATTTCTTTGAACATGGGGGACATCAACTTCTTCTTTCTCAAACTACACATCTTGTCATGTTGATAACTCGTTGTTCGAATTCATGTTGATTTCTCGTCTGTCCAATTTCATCAATAGTACTATCTCGATGTATCAGGTTGTCCAGTTTCTTGTTAACTCTTTCATATTTCCTCTTCAACTTCTTCTGAAACATTCACACAACAAATTCCAAGCGACAGGCCCATATTTCTCTTCAAATTTAAGATGTACATGATATGATTGCATGGTAAGTTGATCTTTTTCGCAATACAGTTGTTTAATCATATTCTCTGCAAAAATAACTTCAGCTTGATGTTTTATTTTCCTGGCAGCAATAGAATTACAATTCATCTTGACTCTAGCGTACACTGGTATTACTTTATTTCTAAGACATTGTTTGTTAAAATATACATCAGCAATCTTCGTGTGAATCTTGATTCTAACATCCCTGTAAGACAATGCTAAATTTGCCTGACAATACTGAATTTGCCTGTAAGACAATACTGAAATTTGCATCAGTAAATAATTTTTGTATTAGCATGATACGTGTTCTTACAACTAAACAGTATAAATAAAATACGTTTCACAACACTATAAAGTATATTTACACTTATACTGTACTTACATACAAGACGGTAAAATATACACAAAAGATGGTATAAGGCGATCGATTTCAACCAGTTACACCGGTCGTCATCAGGCCCAATCAGAGAATGACAGAAACAAGATGGCGAACAGCTTATATACTATTGGCTATCGGAAGTTCCGGAAACAAGTTGCGATAAGTACCACCAGAGTCAAAGTTGACCTGTTCATTGATCAATTTATCCCTATCCTTACATTTTTCCTTAAAAATAAACAATTATTCCCAAGCATTCATTACATTTCCTTTCTTACAAACATGGAGAATATTCAAATTGTCTTCAATTGTTCCCAATGAGTGGCCATTTTCCAGGAGATGTTTTGCGACATTTGATCTTTCCGGTTTTCGCTTCTTCCATGCTGAAACATGATTCTTGCTAATAAAGAAATCATGCTAATAAAGAAATTATTTACTGATGCCAGTCAGGTAAATTTAGCATTGTCTTACAGGGATGTTAGAATCAAGATTCACACGAAAATTGCTGATGTATATTTTAACAAACAATGTCTTAGAAATAAAGTAATACCAGTGTACGCTAGAGTCAAGATGAATTGTAATTCTATTGCTGCCAGGAAAACAAAACATCAAGCTCAAGTTATTTTTGCAGAGAATATGATTAAACAACTGTAATGCGAAAAAGATCAACTTACCATGCAATCATATCATGTACATCTTAAATTTGAAGAGAAATATGGGCCTGTCGATTGGAATTTGTTGTACGAGATTGTTTCAGAAGAAATTGAAGAGGAAATATGAAAGAGTTAACAAGAAAGAAACTGTACAACCTGATACATCGAGATAGTACTATTGATGAAATTGGACAGACGAGAAATCAACATGAATTCCAACAACGAGTTATCAACATGACAGATGTGTAGTTCGAGAAAGAAGAAGTTGAAGTCCTAGAGTACGGCCTAAAACATAATTTCGTCATCAGCAATAAGAAAATAAATTATCTGTGGCAACGGACATTGAAGCGAACGTCAGGATGTTGAAAGAAGTAGACCACTGCGCAGTACGACAGGAGATCACAAAAGATACTAAAGCCAACAGCAAAACACTAAATAAGGAGAAAAAGAAGACCTGAATAAGTGTAACGGAATTAAGAAGAAATTAGGAGAAAGTAACTCACTCGCCCTGAAGGCTGACAAGAGCAATGCCGTTGTGGTTATGATCAAAGAGGACTATATCAAGAAGACGGAAGATTTTACTAAAGAAAATAACTTCAAGGAGCTTCAGAGAGACCCAACAGAAAAATACCAAAAAGAACTGACCGAGGCTGTGAAGAAGTGTACCAAAGTGATTACAGAAGAATGTAGACCGAAAATGAATATCCTTAACTCAAAAGCTCCAGTAATGAAGGGAATTCCTAAGATCCACAAAAAGAATGTGCCTATTAGACCTCTTGTAAATTTTAAATGTGCACCTACATACAATTTTTCGAAGTTGTTGTCTGCTAGATTAAACAAGGACTTGGAATTAGAATACAAGTATAATGTAAAAAATAGCTATGATTTCGTAGATAAAGTGAAACACGTCAATGTAAAGGGTAATAGTAGATTATTTTCTTTTGATATTTCTAATTTGTACACGAATGTACCTGTCATGGAAACAGTTAATTTGATTAAATGTAGGCTCATAGATAACGGATTGGATAAAGTTTATGTAGATCAACTTGTAAAATTGTTAAAAATTGTACTGAAACAGAATTATTTTAGATTCAACAATAGGTTTTATGCACAAACTGATGGATTAGCTATGGGGAGTCCACTTTCCGCAATAATGTCAGAAGTGTTCCTGCAAAATCATGAAGAATGTATTTTGGAAAGATTGAACAAAGATCATGAAGTAGCAATGTACATTAGATATGTAGATGATGTCCTTATAATTTATAGCGAAACCAAGGATGGTGAAGCAGATAATATGATGCAAATATTCAACAACCACCACAGAAACCTGACTTATACGAGTGAACTTGGAGAAGAAAGAAAAATTAACGTCCTGGATTTAACAATAATGAGAAAAGAAGATAAGCTGGAATTTGAAATCTACAGGAAGCAAACACAACGAATACAACCGTCAACAGCAAGTCCATACATCCGTCAAGCCACAAGACCGCTTCATTTCTTTCAATGCTGCACAGAGCCTACAAGATCCCATTAAGTGAAACAAGCAGAAGAAAGGAAATAGCTACAATCAAATCTATAGGTCGAGCCAATGGATACCAATCTACAATCATTAATGAAATGGGGGCGAAGATATTGAAGAAGATGAAGAACCAAGAACGGCTCCGAAATATGACAACTCTGAGCAACGAACGGGAGAAGGAGAGTATGAGATGTTGTATTTAACTTCACTGGCGATAAAACACATAATATTGCAAATAGATTTAAGAAGTATGGAGTATCCGTAGCCTTCAAGACACAAAACACCATGAGTAAAATTCTGCATCTGAACATATAAGATTGTGATAAGTTTGATAAGCCTGGTGGGTATATATAAAATCAGTTGTAATGATTGTGATAATTTTGATGTTGGTCAAACTGTTAACAGTTAATTTTGTAAAACGATACTAGAATCATGTTTCAGCATGGAAGAACCGAAAACCGGAAAGATCAAATGTTGCAAAACACCTCCTGGAAAATGGCCACTCATTGGGAACAATTGTAGACAATTTGAATATTCTCCATGTTTGTAAGAATGTAAATGTAATGAATGCTTGGGAAGAATTGTTTATTTTTAAGGAAAAATGTAAGGATAGGGTAAAATTGATCAATGAACAGGTCAACTTTGACTCTGGTGGTACTTATCGCAACTAGATTCCGGAACTTCTGGTAGCCAATAGTATAGAAGCTGTTCGCCATCTTGTTTCTGTCATTCTCTGATTGGGCCTGATGACGACCGGTGTAACTGGTTGAAATAGATCGCCTTGTACCATCTTTTGTGTATATTTTTCCGCCTTGTGTATAAGTACAGTATAAGTTTAAATATACTTTATAGTGTTGTGAGACGTATTTTATTTATCCTGTTTAGTTGTAACAACACGTATCATGCTAATAAAGAAATTATTTTATGATTTGGTCACCCTACTAACCTTTATCCGTTTTGTTGTGAACATGGGATGATTCACTTTCCTAATAGTCACCATTAAGTTAACAAGACACTCGTCCTCCATTTCCTCATGCACTTTAAGATACATTTTATCCTCTTAAGAGAGAACCTCAATTCAGTGACTACGAAACTTACAGCACCGCCAAGTACAACTGACAAACGAGGCAGATGCTAGCATTAAGAGAGGAGGACAACAACATAGTGATCATTGCTCGACGTCTTTCACTCAGTGTAAATCACTGCAACACGTCGAACAAAACAAACCATAATTGGGAGAGGCTATTTTTGGGATGGACTATTTTCACAAACAGTGACTTACGAGTACACGTTTTTGGAATGCCTGATAGTCGGCCTCCCAGGTTTTCATCTAAAGCACGGGTCACGCTAGGCTGATTGTCAGCCGCTGGCTGTCAGCAGCTGGCAGTAGCACCAGCAAGCAGCGGCTGGCAACCCGGTCACATTCGTTTTATAACTCGCCTGGTTCTAGTTCTAGTCAGCATGTCGTCTGTAGGACCACATAAACGATTAATTAAGTGGTTATTAAGGGTGGGTGTGAAGGAGCTTTGTTTGAAAATGCTTAGCCGCAAGAAGAGACGTTAGTGTTTTACTAATGTCACCAACTAAATTCCAAGAATTGCTGGAATTAGTTGAACCTTTGATAAAGAAGATACTAGATTGAGGCAGGCACTTTCTTGTAAAATCAAGTTGGAAATTAGATTCTCTGCCAATGACAGCTCCATGCCAGAATACTTCCGCTGTTGCAAACCTCACAAGCTTTGGCTTGTAATCTTTGCTAGCACCAGCACCACTTCTTTTTCATTTTTGAAATTTCTTTTCTATAGGTGTCCCATAAACTTTTAATCTTCTTTTTAACCAGTTCAACTGTAGCAGGCATTCCAGCATCCTTAGGGTTTCCAACAGTTTGTTGTAAGCTGCTTCTTTCACATTCCTATTGAGATACTCCTCTGAAGAAACGTCCCACAAACACAGATAATTTTGAAATAAATTTAAAAAATCAATAACCTGCTTCCCCGACCACTTCAGCTCGGCCATTTTAACACTACAAATTAACAATATAAACAAATAAATAAACAAAACAAAATATGTACACACCAAACCACGTGTTGCTTTATTCGCCGCTGGTGTGCTACTGAGGTGGTCAGACTACGCAGCTAGCTGGTGCCAGCGAGTGTGAGTAATCACGTGACCTGCTAGTCGCCGCTACCTGCTTCCAAAAGTTGAACATGTCTAACTTCGCCATCCGCTGACAAATGCTCGCTGGCTGGTGGTGCCAGCTGCGAGTTCTGTGGTCACATCAAGCTGATAGTAGCAGCTTCCTTTAATTCACGGCTGCAATCAGCCTAGTGTGACCCGTGCTTTAGAGACACAAGTCACTAAGAGTGTTTGTCCCTGTTTACCCTGTAATTCCCCGCAAAAGCTCTTTTTAACCCTGTAATTTTCGTAGAATTATTACCCTTTCTCCCACATATGAAGAGTATTTGAATCATCAAAAAAATCTTCCCAACCAATAACCCCGAATCTGATTAGACGCTCTCGGTAAAACTGATAATATAATGGTATACTTAGGCCTATATCTGAATTTGCAAAAAATGGCAGAAAATAGTTTTCCTAGACAAAAATTCTTTCTGTCAAAGTAGGTAAGTTATAGAAAAATGAAAGGAACATGTTAATAACTCACATTAGTCGCTGGTGCAGTGGTCAAGGCGGCGTACTTCAAAACCATGGCAGCGGCCCTGTCATGTGTTTGAATCCTAGTCCTGGCAAGTAATTTTTATTAGTACTGTCCAGCTTTACTGTAGTGGCTCTCCCCTTGCTCTTTTAGATACCGGAACATTACACGCAAAGGCTCAAGGCCCGTATGAACGGGTAAAGTAAAAGGAAAAGAAGCCGCCAACTAAAAAAGCCGTCATAAAAAAAAAAAAAATTAGACACAACTTTGCGGTCACCGTATACCTACGGAAAAATTACCACCAAATGAAAAATTGTTTTGCCATATTTCTGGCAGCTGCTGGATGAGTGGAAACACACTTGAGCTAATATTAAGGTGCTCTGCACATGGGAAGACTGAAACCCAACTGTAGTTAGGCAAATGATTTGTGATGCAATTACAGTTGAAGTTGTGTTGCTTAACATGACTGAAATTGAGTTGACTTGAGTTGAGTTCTTGGAGCATGGGTTATGACATAGAGAAAAAAATTTCATGTTTTCGCTCATAAAATGAATGTGTTAATGTAAATATGGGCTAGGCTGTGAAAAAAAGTTTTAAATTACATGCAGGCAGCAAGTACTACATGGTGGTGTGTACAGGCATTGACTATAAATATAACTAGATGTCCTATCCTTACGGGAGAATTGTTCCGGCCCGACCTGAGCTGAGATCCGTGGAGCACGTAGTGGTCGTATCAGCTGAGAGTTAGCGCTGAGGTCGCCGCTCGCTCGCTCTCAATCGCACCTATATCTATCTCTGTCTCCCTCCCCCCTCACTACGCAACCCTCTGCATGCCTACTCTCCTCTCGTCCCTCCTTCCCCCACTGCCCATTGTACCACTGACACTGCCCGACAATGAGGCGCACGGCCGGCGCGGCGGCTTTGAGATGCCGGACTCAACTCCTATTATTGGGCATTTTTTGATAGCTGTTTACGTTTCATCTCGGATGTTGCATGCTGCGTTTGGATTATTTTGATTTCAATAATTAGTTCTACTTTATTTTTATAGCACATTTTCAATACTTTTGAACATGTTATCTATCCACCACGGCATTTAAAAATGTGTTTATTAGTACGCAATGTAAATATGGGATATTTAGGTGTCCCGGGAGACTTTTTCGGGACACCGGGTACGATCGTGAAAAACGGGACAATCCCTTTTTTACGGGACGTTTGGTCACCCACTTACGAACGGACAAAACTAAATTTTTGAAATCAATTAGACCGTTAATTGCACAATTTTTACTTTGTGCTAACCATTTACGAATAACAAAACTAAATTTTTGAAATTTATCAGACTTTCAATTGCACTAGGGCCTATTTGACTTTGTGCTTAGTTCAGAGGACCTTGAAAAGGCCTCTTTCTTCCATTTCATTAGAAGAGCATTTTCATCTAAGCATTATCGTATCCTTTAGATCATAAATATTTTGAATCATCTCTGTCGTCCACCAGAGACGGGCAATTAAACATGTTTATTAAAAATAAAATACGGCAAAGGATGTAAATGACAGATAAAAATACAATGTAACCTGTATTGAAACATTAAACACAATTACTTTTGTTGCAGTGGAAATAATGTCAACAACAATTAATTGATGGGTAAAGTAATTTGTCATTTTATGACATTGCACTTCATGAACATAAATATTTCAATATTGCACTCTTAGGATTTAGGAGGGTTGTCATTGCATTGCAAATGGTATACATTTGTACTGGTTAACAAAGAACTCTTCCACTGGTTTTTGGTTTTCTGCTGAACCTGCTGAAAATTGTAAAAAAGCCTTTTGAGGCCTCATTTAAAGGCAATTGGTCAATGGTCTTTGGGACCACTCATTTTGCTCCAAACATGTGTACTACCGCACAATAGACACTCACAACTGCTGTGTCTAGTGCCTCTCCAACTGGTCTGAGAACGGACGGGCCTGCGTCTGACGCTAAAGATGCCAGGGTCGTTAGCGCCAGACTAATCCACACCACATTGTTCTGCTTGGAGGAAAACAGAACAATGGCAGCTGGGTAAGAGCAATAGCGTGCGATGGTCGCTACAGCCATTCAGAGCAAAACTGGTCTTTACCCTGAAATCTAGTAGTTTGCTATCTAACGACTTTACCAGACTAGTGATGTCAATGGTAGCACCAAGGAAATATTAATTATTTTGCTTGGGACTTGGCACCAGTTAAACTGGCGCTGTACCTTGGGCGTACCTGTGTGCAAAGCGCTTCCGGTGACAGTGCCAGACAACCAATACGGTACAGCGACTGGATGTTGGTCACTGGCGCTGGGATAGTTGAGCTGTTTACATTCAGGTCTGATCTCAGCCCCAATTAATTTTATGTTACAGTTTTAATAATGCAAATGTGTTCTCCTCTTCTTATTATTAGTTAAGTTGTGCTATCTTTATCACAGGAAAAACATGTTGTTTTTTTAAAAAGAAAAAACACTCCATTGCCATACTTTAAAATATTTCATAGATATAAAAGGCAAAGCTCTCACTCACTCATCACTAAATCTCCAACTTCCTGGCATGCTAGAGTGGTGAAATTTGGTACATTTATTCTTTAGGACTAAAATAGGAAAGATAAAGTGTTTTCATACTAATTCAACAATAGGGCTTTGCCCCACAGGGATTCAAAGTTATCATGTATTCCTTATGGACATTCACAAATTCAAACAGCTTAGGTCTTTATTCGTGGTAGTTCCATGGGCTAACCACTTAATGCAGCACACACAATTGTCATAGTTTACGCGGGTGAAGCCGCAATGGGTCTGCTAGTAATGGATATAAACATAATAATTTTTTATCCAAATTTTGTTTTGCTGCTAAGTATCGTTATAGAAAAAAATAAGCAGATAAATTTAGATTATTACATTTTAGATTCAGTGGTAAAAACTTTGGAACTTCTGTTTTTGCTGGCTGCATTAACTAAACAAATTTTAATTTTACTTCCACAACACGATTAAAACATAACTTAACAGACATATTTTAGATTGACAAGTTTTTAAGATGTATGAGAATTCAGGCAAGTTTTCATTAGTGATCCTCTAGTAGGGGGTGGCACCGGGGCTGGGATACTGAGGGTGCAGGCTGGGGTTGGCCTTCACCTTCTTATGGGTGTGCATCCTATAATGGTCCAGGCTGAGGTCACGGTGATGGAGTGTGCTCAGGAGAATCTGGGACGAGGTTTAGGGGTGTGAGAACCTGCGTTTTCTCAAACAGCCAGGCTGCGTTAAAAGCCTGATTCGTAATAATGACGCTGCGGATGAGTTAGCGAATATGGCATCAAAGGCCTACAACCTTGTGGAATCTCTCATCAAAAGTATACAAGTATAAGTTAGTCGGTTACGTCATGAGGAGAGACACCTGAGGAGATAGGCGGTGCTCCCGTTATTGGGAGAAAGTACGCTCACCGCTCACTGTCCATTCACCATCTCAGCGGTTACATGGGCACCTGAGAAAGCACGGGCATTTTCAACTCGAAACAAATCTCACAAATGTTGACAGGCGACAGGGGCTTGCATGAATTAATATGCAGAATCACCGAAGTCATTAACACTAGTTTGTTTTCTTGGCAGCTCCTAAAGTGCCAAACAGATATTTGCACTTAAGTAACTGGTGCAGAAATATTTAAATCTTAGAATGTCACTGAGCCTCCTAGATAGATTGGATTACATGATAAGTCTCAGAAAATGGCAGAAAACAGATTCTGCATGACATTTTCTAACAAACTAGCAATTACAGCAATGAAAGGAACACTTAAACAAAACATTCAGGCAGATTAATAAAGCATCCTTCATTAGTAGCCCATTAGCAAACACCAGATGGGTCTAATTAAAAAAATTTACTAAATTTTCAAAATTTCGCCCCGGATCAATCTAGCGAACCTCAGATTATTTGGCAAGCACTTTAACCACTATGCTACTCAGCTAGTTTATCGTTTTATAGATTCTTACCATGGAAAGAAAATATATTGCAAACTAGTGTATAAAAATAGTGGTGACTTCTGTTAGTTACTGCTTTAAATATTTTATTATGAAATTAATTTGGATTTAAAATTTCATCTAGAGTTCAAAACCGTGGATATTTTCTTAAAAATTGTGAAATGATGTATTAAAAAAAAAAAATAAAATCGATGGGGGAACCATAACCAACCCTATTAAGCCTATGAGAGAAGAAAGATATGTGACAAAAATCCTATTCATGATTAATGAAAATCCTATTCAAAAATCCTTACATGAAGTTTAGTCTCTTTCTCCCTCTGTATCCAACCCTACACACTAGGCCTATCTTTCAATTGTCCCATCTTCTACATTGGGGAATTGAACAAGTTATAGTTTTGGTCATTAGGTCATTGGTAGCTATCCACAATATATTCAAATCAGTATAAAGTATTTCCAGCTTATGTTTAATTTGTTTGTGAGTTTAATGGATAAAGAATATGGGGTGAAGGCAGGATGTCATTATAAATATAGACAACCTTTCGGAAATATTAACCATTAGTATGGGTAAATCCACTTTTTCTCCGTTAATAATATATTAGCCTATTCGGTTAAAAAAATATTACTAAGCAAATTTTTCATTGATAAGTTGCAAACTTTTGGAATCATAGTTTGATGACTTTTGTGTTGTTTTTTAGTTCGTCACAATGGAGATAGCTACAACAGACTCAAGAATGCTTGTAGCAAAGAAATCGGAGAAAAGATGAAGGTAAGTTATTAAAATACTCTACTGCAATCCTCAGCAGGATTGACCGTGTTAGAAAGGAGGAGGATCAACATCGTGAATGGTTTATTGTCTAGGAGGAGGGGAATTATTTTAAAACAAAGAAACTTAATTTTGGTGTAAGGTTAGCACGCTTTTCACTTTTCATGTAACTGTTGCCCTTTATGCAATGACGTCAATGTACATAGAAATTGTGGACAGATATTGTCCGATTCTGAAATTAATAAGTTAACATGTGTTATGTGTGCACGTGTGTTACCTTGACGAAAAATTATGTAAAGTTGTTTGTAAGTTTTACTTCAACTTACAAACAACAGCTTATATCATATAAATGAGTTTATAAATACTACCTGGACTGTCTCTGATTTCACCCTTTGTAGTAGGGCTTTAAAAAAATGAACATGTTTTTGACTAACTAATATATCAGTGTGTATTATTTTCTGACAGATTAAGAGTTCCGAGTTAAATTAAAAAGTGATATAATATATATTGAACTTGTGTGATGTTTAAATATGTTTTTCTTTAGCCAAAGTATGCCTTGAAATACCTTGTTTACCTTGCTATACAATTTTATTTGATATTAATTATTTTATTCTATCGCAAATTAAGCCAATCTTAGATGCGGAGGTTTGTGAAAGTGCAATTTAAATAATCACACTTAAAAAGTTAAGGAAGTTAAAAAAGCAATAATACCTTACTTGGGAGTTTGTCTCATGGAATAAGGCATCAACATTACCAACTTTATTTTCTCTTCATTCTTAATTACAGGACTTAACTTCTCACTTGTTCAGCACTCTTGTCCAAAATTAATTGATGTTTTAAACAAATTTACCCTCCTATCTTCTATCAACAACTTTACAAAAAGTGATTAAATTCTAGTTTATTCATCCGATTACTACTGTCTTGAAGTGTTGGCACCCCCTTATTTTAAAATAACGTGTTGTAGGTTATGTTTTTTTTCTGGCCAAAATAATTATTGAGGGTAGCTTGAATTAAATTTTAGTAGCTTGAAAACGAGAAAAAAAACAAGATGTTTGTTTGAAGTACTTTTGTTTATATTTGGTCTGAAATTTCTGTTATTTAGAGTTAAAGCTGCTTAACTAAGGAAAAATATAAACTTCTTTTTAGTGTAAGAAGGAGTTACAGATTAATTCCTGTCTACTACTATTGTACGAGTTGGACTGCTACAGGTTCTCTCTTAAAACATTTAATGATCTCTCTAACCAAGTGCCTATACCATAAATATACAAAAAATAGAATATTAAATTATAGCTTACTGCGTATTTATTCAGTGCAACTGATCCCTCAAATTTAGTAGCTGCACATTTATAGTAGTTTAATTTTATATTTATAGCATTGTAATACACAATACTCTCTCTATTTCAATTGGGATTTTGTATGTGGTTCAATATTGGAATGTATTCAATTGCAGAAAACCAAACAGGGAAAACAAAAAGATGTGAAAACAAAACAGATTAATTTAGAATCAATTAATAGTTACTTTGCTGACCACAGCTATGTAGATGGGTTCATCACTTCCACTGCGGACAGTGACCTTTGGGACGATATTTCTAAGGAGTTTACTCCAACTCAGATCGAAGCATTACCTCACTTACAAAGGTGGTATCAGCATATCAAAAGTTTAATCTCAGTAAGACATACATTTCATCCTTCACAGGTGAGCAGGTCTGACTATTTCTTCAGGTTTGACAAATTTATGTTTTTATGTATTTGTAAATTTAGTGGGGGTTTGCCTGCAATGTATGTCACTGGTTTTAATTTTA
Organism: Allygus modestus; assembly: GCA_963675035.1. NCBI lineage: Eukaryota > Metazoa > Arthropoda > Insecta > Hemiptera > Cicadellidae > Allygus > Allygus modestus. The sequence continues at coordinate 131,502,182 of OY776113.1, read as the reverse complement.
TCATTTCGTTCTTGTGTAATAAGTGTTGTTTATTTAAATTTGTCCCTGCATTTCTCTTGCTAAGAAAGGTTTGGGATTATCACTTAATGACGTAATGCTTGGTAGAGGGAAGTCTGGGTTTAGTGGAAGCTATACAATCAGCTGTTATCAGGGGGAGGGGAATGTGAGGGAGTCTTGTTGGTTAATACTAAATTAATAGACAAAGTAAAACCATATTTAAAAAACGTTTTGAAATAAAGTAAAACCTCACCACTACAGTCCCCAATAATAAAAGTTCCCTGATACTCATGTATTTTTCAAAACTTTGAACCTTTCTTGAGCCAGCCCTCACGTCACTCAATGTTAAAATAACCTCTACAGCACAACTATTATTTATTTAAAATACTTAATAGGTTATCTTCTTCCAATTAGGATCACACCTAATTATAGTGTTCTTTTACTTACAATAAACTTTATTCTACGAATTCAAAAAGTTTTGTGCACCACAGTTAGAAGCTTAACAGAATGAAAGTTTTAAAGTAAACTATCACCTCAGGCGCAGGTCTAAACATGAAAACCCTGCTCCCACCTTCCATGACATTCGTCAATTAAAACTGCTCAGAATCTGTGACTAGTTAGTCAAACACTTGCTGTAAAACAATGTGTTGATTTAAATTATAAATTTGTGTTTATAAACTCTGTATCTTCTTTGTGTCACTCTTCCGTAAGTCAGTAAAATCTCAGCCCAAACCTCTTGATGAAAATATTGTTTCCATAATCATATTGGTAATGCATCAAGATTCTATCGTTGGCTTCATAGAATCTTAGAGATGCCAGAAGGACAAAATTTAAAGATGTCAATGTGAGAAACTCTTATCATTTAACATACAATATGTTCATTATGACTCTTAGAGTAATCCAAATTTCAAACATATCGTAGTATAAATGCCTTCCGCTGATAAAAAGATGTATTTGATCAGATATTTATTAAAACATTTGTTTATTGACTGAATGTTAATTGAGTTTTGCTTAAAACAACATTCCAGCTAAAACAACAATTTGTAGGACGAATGAGCAGACCAAATTTGTTTTCCTTGAAAAGCAAAAAAGTAAAATCATCAGAATTTTTTGTCGTGTGACTGTGATCATCAGAACTAGTACTAGGCTTATAAAAAGTTTGAAGGGGATTATTCTAAATTTTAATTAAATTATTTGTATGATGTTGTGCGACTGGGAGATATCTAGTATTACGATTTATTTATACATGTCAATGGGATTGACTATTGACTATTGACTATCTTATGGGGAGGAATTATGAGGGAGGGGGTTAAAATCCTGTATTTATGTGTTTTATAATTTTTTGTTGTACCTTTTTTGGATACCAGTAGACTGGTTTACTTTCTTTTATTTGCCAATTCATTTGGCATTTTCTGCATGTTTTGTAAGCTACAGCCTACTTATTTTGCATGTGCTTTACCTTAAACTAATTTCCGTATATTTTTTTGTTCATAACTTTGCTTATTATTTAACTCAGTAAACTTAACTCTGTTCTAACTGTAGTAACCTTCTTAAAGAAATGATAATAATAATAATAATAATCTTTATTTTCTCAATACAGATTACATAATTTTTACAATGTATACAACAATACATCAGGTAGCAATGTACAAAAAATACAATTTTCATTTCCAGGCTGACCTTACCTCAGATAAATTATATTTATTTATTAATAACAATTATTGCATTGTGTTTCTGTTTTCTGCTGTCCTGAGAAAACAACCTCCAAGGCAATGCCTGAGTGAAGGTACAATACATTAACTAAAGAATTGATTAAAGCGGTTAGACAATACTTAAAATTTAAATAGTTATTACTTAATTAGAATTATTCCAAACTCATGAGCTTTATAAAATTATTCTAAATCAACTAATACATACTAATTACATGCAATCATGGTTTTGTTAAAAGAGCCTAAGTTATTTTGTACTATTCATTCAGTTACACTCTAAATCCCTACATACATAAATACAAGTATGTACTTTACAACTAAAATAGATATACTGGCAATAAATTGTAATATGTATTTATAACTAGCCGGTAAATGTATAATATCAACAAAATAGCAATAATAAGCTTAGATATTTAAACATAAAATAAAATATTAATGCTAAAATAACAATAGAAACATACCAAATATAACTAACAAACCAATAAAAGAGTAATAATTTGTTTTGCTGATACAGAATCCAACCTTAGATCTGTATACTGAAAATGGTATCCTCTATGTCATCCAAACTAAATAACCATTCTCACAACTTTCTTAAAAACACTTTAAAACTAGTTTCCATTTTTATATCATTATTAAATATTTTAGGAGCTAAGAAGCTATCCGTCATTGTAAAAAACATACAAATAGGTCTTGGGACAAGATAGGGAATTTTATATACCACGTTCTTGGTCTGTTGGTCGTCATTTTTTGGCTTTACCCGTGTGAATGCAATACAAATTACTTTGGACAAACTTCAAGACCTCTAAAGAAAAGGGTTAACGAGCACAAACAGAATATAAATAAATACCCCCGTCGCAGCAAACCTGCGTACTCAGCGAATTTCCAATGCATAATATTATATTATAACCAAGTTTCATAAAAATATATTCTCATATAAGCGATTTTAACTATTCTCTATAAGAATAACATTGCTAATGAGTACGTAGGTTTGCTGAAACAAGGAACAGAAACAATCGGTTTTTATGCAAATATAAATAAAATTTAACTAAGCGAAGCCACATACTAAGTTTCATCAATATTCAATCATAAATAAGTGCTATATAACATTCTAGTTATTCTCCATAACAATAACATGGGGGCTGAGAAAGCAGGTTTGCTGCAACAAGGAACAGAAAAATGGGTTTTTATATAATTATCAAATATAACTCAACCAAGTGAAGCTACATACTAAGTTTTATTAATTTATGTTCATAATTAAGGGAGTCATTACATTTTACTTATTCTCCATAAGAATAACATGGGGGCTGAGTATGCAGGTTTGCTGCTACGGGAGTAATCAACAAAAAATCAATTTCTTGTGCAAATATCAATATACCAGTACTACGTGAAGCCACATACCAAGTTTCATCAACATACATTCATAAATAATCGAGATATCAAATTTTATTTATTCTCCATAAGGATAACATTGGATAACGTACTGTGTTTAGCACTTTGAATATCTCTGCAACGGTTGGGCGTAGAATCACAATTTAAACACCAAAATGGTTGTTTTGTGGAACTGAACAGATTGGTAAAAGCAAATGTGAAGTTTACATTAAAATAAACTGAGAAAAAGCCAAAAACCTTTTTCCCATAAGATTAACATGGGAGATTTTATGAGCAGGTTTTTTTGGATTTTCTCCGCAACCACTTAACCTAGGTTAATAATTCAAGATACTAAATTATTTGTTTTTTTAAGCTCTATAACATGGTCAAAACCAAAATTAAGTTTTTTAAAAATTGTAGGGTGAAAAATGCAAAAAACTGATTTTTGGAAAATTTAAAACCCCCATAAACCCCCCTTCCCATGGTCCGATTTTTCTGGTTTTCGAACTTAAAGTCATGAATGTCATTTTACACATTTGAGCCAAATTTCATCAAAATCGGACGTTTTTTAATCAAGTTATCGTGTTAACGGACACATATATATAAATTTGAACGAATAGTGTTTTTGGCATCTGGGGACCTCAAAACAAAAAGTTATCATGGTCTCGGGCTTAAGTCTTACCATGAGACCTACGGTAATAGCTTCTTCCCTATAGGGGAAATTCGCTAAAAACAGGAAACTTATTCCAAGCTTAATGAGCATGTTTTTTTAGAAGGACATAAGGTTAATTGGTAAGCGGCAAGCATAATATTTAGCATAATAAAATTGGAAAAGAGGATTATTAATGAAGCTGCTTGCATGGCAATAGAGAAAAATGCTATATCACAACCAAGTGTCACCATTAGTTCTATGTATATACCCATAATCCAGAAAGAAATTGATAATAAGATACGGTCTCCAAAATTACCTTAAAACTAGTCTACATCTTATTTTAAATACCTAGATAAAGTTATTAGCATAACTTTTTAACTTACGCCAATTTTAAATTGAAATTTTATCATATGTTCTTTAATTACATCGAATTGTTTGTTTACAACCTATCTAGTGATAAGACTGAGGATGAATCTCGATGGAGATTTGAAATATATCTTGATTTTACTTAAGATTTGTTTTTATTTAGTGATGAGTAGCCAATTAATACTTGATATGAACACCATCACGATAAATACACACCGCGAAGAACTAATTTTATGATTTATTGTGATCAATTTCAGAAAAAAGAACCTGCAGGAGAAGCCGATTTGTCAACCTCAATCACGGTTGATAACATTACAAATGAAGTATTGAAGACCCTTTCCATCAACCAAATCAAGAAGTTCCGTGCCGTTTTGGATAAAGCAATTACAGAGAATGAAGCGAACATTGCAGCGGCAGAACAGGCTCGGAACAATGCTTTGTCAGAGATCGGCAACCTGCTTCACGAATCTGTCCCAATCAGCAATGACGAGGTAATTGTAAAAATTAACGAGTTCGCACGCAGCACGCTGACGTGAGGGAAGTGAATTTCCATGTAAAAACTTTTAAAACTCAAAATCAGTGTAAAAACATACATTTGTCCAATTTTTATTGAAATCTGAAAACAGTGATTTTTTTACTGTTCTGATACTCCTGGTTTCATTTACTTGCAAAGCTGGGAATACAATTTTGCCCAATATAAGGTTAGGAGAAGGTCCAGACAGGCTTGAAAGTAGGCGTGAGGTTGCTGGGGATGATAAAAGTACTCTAACAAAGGAATAACAGGCTTTTCTCGTGTAAAACCCCCATAAGACAACGTACTGGGTTTAGTCGATACACATTTTCTTTAATAACTCGGTAAATATTTATGGTAGAATGGCGAAAGAGGGCTTAAAACTTTCGCCTCTCTAATTCCCATCTTTTTTCATGCATTTATTTTACATCTGGGGCTTTTATGACCATTTTTGGGCCCAAAAACTCAAAATTTGAAAGATTAATCCCCCAAAAAAGGGGTTTAGAGTTTTCCGATTGTTTTCCCCAACGAACTGTCCAACTGATTACAGAAAGGAATGTCCCTACCAAATTTGAAGTAAATCGGACAAAAATTAAAATTTTGAACGACCCCCCAAAACGTGTTCAGGGGGTCACGTTAGGAACTTTTATGGTGGTCCCGGGCTTAAGTTTCACCGTGCGAGTCATGCTAATAGTTCACTTTCCAAAGGAAATTCACTAATAAACCGTTATCCAAGAATGTCCATTTCACATACTGTAGATGAAAAATGGGGCTTGTAGGTATTCACACTGACAGTAGGAGAGTGAATTTGTTGGGACAATATCATCATGTACTGCACTGCATATTATTCATAGTTCTGTCAATTACTCTTTTCTAACTTTTGGTTTCCTTTACCACCGCTAGAATGTGTTTACATTTATTGTTATTGTCTTCGTGATTAAAATGATCCAAAATATACACATTATTTGGTGTGATTTTGATTGTTGTTTAACTAATATCCAGTTCAGGACCAGTGATTACACCAAATTGATATTAGGTGTAACGCGATATCAATTCTAAGTCTATTGTAATCATTGAACCATTTATGATAAATTGATAAATATGGATACTTTATATTAAATGATACTCACACCCCAATCGCCATAAGAGCACAACATGTTTTCAACACAGTTGTTCTTAATGCACATATTCATTTAACAACTTCTGTTATTCAATTTAAAAAAGCTTAAATTTGTTACTAATACCAAAACTCAGTCAGTAATATTTATATTAGAAAGCTATATCATAGAAGTATTGGTTTTGTAAAATTGTTCTTTAATATTATTGATTTATTTATATATTTTGTATTAATAAGTGAGAGGTACAACCAAAATATTTTTATAAATATATAATAATTTAAATAAAGTTCAAATTGAATTTTCTCAATCCAGTTATATTCAAGCTAAATTTATTGTATTTATAATTGTAAAACTCGTAAAACACTTTGAAGTACGGTAGTTGTTGCTTGCTCTGGATATATAGTGGGTTACAGTTATGACTCACTCGTAGTCATCACAGTATATTAGAGCTGAATTAGTTGTACTTAATACATGTTTTCTGTTGAAATTGTATGTGAAGAAGAAGAATAAATGGTTTCAGATATGTTTTCATCAATTTCATAATGCTATATTATTTTAACATACCCCGCCACCCCCAATGTGTTACGTAACTCAATCGTCGTAGGCTTTAAAACAGCTTAAACCTTTTAAACATTGTTTTATTAGCAATTTGAATTATGGATTTCAATGAATCAATCAATTTAAAATTACTTTCTTTTAACAACATTTGTTTATAACTTATTTCAAAGCAAAATGTATGCAAACAAACCAGACTGTTACTAGTAGGTAATAATATAAACAACAAAATAAACTATCTCAGCTAAAACGTAACTAATTAAATTTATAACTAATATAAATAAAAAACAACTTAAAAAAAAAAACTAAAAAATGTGGGTGGTGTTGCGCAGTACTGTATCAAGTCATGACTTTACACTCTAAAACAAAACAAAACATAGGTATAAACAATACAGAACTTTCTCAAAACACGTTATGTATTTATCTTTACTTTAACTGTTATTAAAATAGTATGACGGAAGTATTTTTAATATAACTAACTGTAACCTTGATTTAGCTATCAATTTGGTTATTTTTAATTTTTAAAGACTTCTCAGTAGATACGGGAGTGCGCCAGCTCTTAAGGTTAATATGTGTGGGTTACATAATGTTGATCCAAACCCCCCCTTCCCCACATAACACTACGCCATACCCCCTCCCCCCCTTAAGTGTGTTAAGTAATATGTGTATGGCCCCTTGGTTACAGAGTGGAATCCTGTGTTGATGATTGGTTACAGAGTGGAATGGTGTGTTGATGATTGGTTACAGAGTGGAATGCTGTGTTGATGATTGGTTACAGAGTGGAATGCTGTGTTGATGATTGGTTACAGAGTGGAATGCTGTGTTGATGATTGGTTACAGAGTGGAATGCTGTGTTGATGATTAGTTACAGAGTGGAATGCTGTGTTGATGATTGGTTACAGAGTGGAATGCTGTGTTGATGATTGGTTACAGAGTGGAATGCTGTGTTGATGATTGGTTACAGGGTGGAATGCTGTGTTGATGATTGGTTACAGGGTGAAATACTGTGTTGATGATTGGTTACAGAGTGCAATACTGTGTTGATGATTGGTTACAGAGTGGAATCCTGTGTTGACGATTGGTTACAGGGTGAAATACTGTGTTGATGATTGGTTACAGAGTGCAATACTGTGTTGATGATTGGTTACAGAGTGCAATACTGTGTTGATGATTGGTTACAGAGTGGAATGCTGTGTTGATGATTGGTTACAGAGTGCAATACTGTGTTGATGATTGGTTACAGAGTGGAATGCTGTGTTGATGATTGGTTACAGAGTGGAATGCTGTGTTGATGATTGGTTACAGAGTGGAATGCTGTGTTGATGATTGGTTACAGAGTGGAATGCTGTGTTGATGATTGGTTACAGAGTGGAATGCTGTGTTGATGATTGGTTACAGAGTGGAATGCTGTGTTGATGATTGGTTACAGAGTGGAATGCTGTGTTGATGATTGGTTACAGAGTGGAATGCTGTGTTGATGATTGGTTACAGAGTGGAATGCTGTGTTGATGATTGGTTACAGGGTGCAATACTGTGTTGATGATTGGTTACAGAGTGGAATCCTGTGTTGATGATTGGTTACAGAGTAGAATGCTGTGTTGATGATTGGTTACAGGGTGAAATACTGTGTTGATGATTGGTTACAGAGTGGAATGCTGTGTTGATGATTGGTTACAGGGTGGAATGCTGTGTTGATGATTGGTTACAGGGTGAAATACTGTGTTGATGATTGGTTACAGAGTGCAATACTGTGTTGATGATTGGTTACAGAGTGGAATCCTGTGTTGACGATTGGTTACAGGGTGAAATACTGTGTTGATGATTGGTTACAGAGTGCAATACTGTGTTGATGATTGGTTACAGAGTGGAATGCTGTGTTGATGATTAGTTACAGAGTGGAATGCTGTGTTGATGATTGGTTACAGAGTGGAATGCTGTGTTGATGATTGGTTACAGAGTGGAATGCTGTGTTGATGATTGGTTACAGAGTGGAATGCTGTGTTGATGATTGGTTACAGAGTGGAATGCTGTGTTGATGATTGGTTACAGAGTGGAATGCTGTGTTGATGATTGGTTACAGAGTGGAATGCTGTGTTGATGATTGGTTACAGAGTGGAATGCTGTGTTGATGATTGGTTACAGGGTGCAATACTGTGTTGATGATTGGTTACAGAGTGGAATCCTGTGTTGATGATTGGTTACAGAGTAGAATGCTGTGTTGATGATTGGTTACAGGGTGAAATACTGTGTTGATGATTGGTTACAGAGTGGAATGCTGTGTTGATGATTGGTTACAGGGTGGAATGCTGTGTTGATGATTGGTTACAGGGTGAAATACTGTGTTGATGATTGGTTACAGAGTGCAATACTGTGTTGATGATTGGTTACAGAGTGGAATCCTGTGTTGACGATTGGTTACAGGGTGAAATACTGTGTTGATGATTGGTTACAGAGTGCAATACTGTGTTGATGATTGGTTACAGAGTGGAATGCTGTGTTGATGATTGGTTACAGAGTGGAATGCTGTGTTGATGATTGGTTACAGAGTGGAATGCTGTGTTGATGATTGGTTACAGAGTGGAATGCTGTGTTGATGATTGGTTACAGAGTGGAATGCTGTGTTGATGATTGGTTACAGAGTGGAATGCTGTGTTGATGATTGGTTACAGAGTGGAATGCTGTGTTGATGATTGGTTACAGAGTGGAATGCTGTGTTGATGATTGGTTACAGAGTGGAATGCTGTGTTGATGATTGGTTACAGAGTGGAATGCTGTGTTGATGATTGGTTACAGGGTGCAATACTGTGTTGATGATTGGTTACAGAGTGGAATCCTGTGTTGATGATTGGTTACAGAGTAGAATGCTGTGTTGATGATTGGTTACAGGGTGAAATACTGTGTTGATGATTGGTTACAGAGTGAAATACTGTGTTGATGATTGGTTACAGATTGAACTACTGTGTTGAGGATTGGTTACAGATTGAAATACTGTGTTGATGATTGGTTACGGAGTGGAATGCTGTGTTGATGATTGGTTACAGATTGAAATACTGTGTTGATGATTGGTTACAGAGTGGAATCCTGTGTTGATGATTGGTTACAGAGTGGAATGCTGTGTTGATGATTGGTTACAGAGTGGAATGCTGTGTTGATGATTGGTTACAGAGTGGAATGCTGTGTTGATGATTGGTTACAGAGTGGAATGCTGTGTTGATGATTGGTTACAGAGTGGAATGCTGTGTTGATGATTGGTTACAGAGTGGAATGCTGTGTTGATGATTGGTTACAGGGTGAAATACTGTGTTGATGATTGGTTACAGAGTGCAATACTGTGTTGATGATTGGTTACAGAGTGGAATCCTGTGTTGATGATTGGTTACAGAGTAGAATGCTGTGTTGATGATTAGTTACAGGGTGAAATACTGTGTTGATGATTGGTTACAGAGTGGAATGCTGTGTTGATGATTGGTTACATAGTGGAATGCTGTGTTGATGATTGGTTACAGAGTGGAATGCTGTGTTGATGATTAGTTACAGAGTGGAATGCTGTGTTGATGATTAGTTACAGAGTGGAAATGTTTTTGTGCAGGATGAGAATGCAGTAGTGAGCACCTATGGGGATGTCACTGTACGCAAAAAGTATTCTCATGTGGACCTGGTGTATATGGTGGATGGAGTAGAGGCTGATGTGGGGGCAGTGGTCGCGGGAGGTCGGGGATACTACCTGAAGGTAAGTCCATCGAGTTTTGTCATCCTGCATATAGTCTCATGTCACTTATACATGGTCATCGCAAAAGAATGCCTATATTTGAAAAATTGACTATTTCGAATAGGATGAACTTATCGAAGCGAATATGGTATCAAATTAAATAGGAGGGTTGGGAGTTATTGTTTTTACTAGTAGTAGTAGTCGTGTTGTGTTGTGTTGATGGGTCATCGGCCTTGGTGCCAAAAATAGCGTTGAGCGTCGCTGTCCCTGTCTAGCCAGTACGATGTGGACCGCGCAGCAAAAAGCTCAGTGTGTGCTTTGGTTTACAGAGCTGAAAAATCAGTTGTGTGTGTTCAAAGTAATTTTAGACAAATTTATTGTTAATTGTGATGCACCTGACAATAAATCCGTTCTTATTGGCTGCCATGACTACTGTCGCTCCAGCATACAAGGTGAGAAATAGAATATTGTTTTGATGTCTGCCGTGCTACTATTGGGGCACACATCGAAACTTATTAAGAAACGTAAAAAACTCCAAACTTTCCTTTTTATTTTAAGACCATATTCGGCTCAATATGTTCATCGTACTCGAAGGGGTCAATTTTTCTAATATGGGCATTCTTTTTCGATGACTCTGTACATTCTTGAAGTTTATTTGATTTCATAAGCATCATTTTTATACCACTAAAGGGTTTTGTCCTTGTTTACTTCTTGAATACAACTAATTTAACTAATTCAAATTTTGGGTACTTGTGCACTTCAGTAACCTCCAATAAATACACCAAAGCAAGATACATCATATTTGTTTCTATTTCTTGGTATGGGATTCCAATAACAGCTTATACAGCATGCTGCGGCGGTTATTTTAGGTAATACAATACGTTTTTTATTTTCTATAACATATTGTAATTTAATTGGAATTGGGCGTACCCTGTCAAAACATTAAAAATGCCAATGGTGTAGTGTGTAGTGGTCAAGGTGACGGAATCCGGAACCATGGCAGTGGCCCTGTCATGAGTTTGCATGAATACCGGTATTGGCATTAAATTTTATCAATACTGTACAACTCATACTGTAACGGCTCACTCCTTGCTGTGCTGGATATGTTCCTCGCACAGATCTGTAGTCTGTGTTGATGGGAAAAGTAAGGCAAAAAGGGGTTAAAGACACAAAACAAAAACTGTGTACCCCAGTGCACTGTTATGGGCAAGATCTGCTACAGGGCATAAGTGAAAAATTTTCAATTTAAATACATTTTTGTACAAATTAAACTAGCAAAACTAATTTATTTATTTTTAATTAAGTTAATCTGTTTTTTCACTTTTTTCCTAGTTTTACTGATAGAATTAAAGTTCAGTGTAAAATCTTTTACCTATTGACGGTTTCATTTTTGTGATATGTCCTTTTTCTGCTTAAAAAAAAAAATTAAAACACCAGCCAAATTGTTTTTAATCACAAGCTTTGACACAAAGATGGCTCAAAATTGAACCGGTTTTTAGGCTAACATACTACTGTAGCCTAATTACTAGCATTAATATAATTCTTTGTTTAAAATACGTTGTTGGTGATGGTGAGTTTATGTTACTTAGGTTCTATATATCCATCTATTAATATGTGTCCATGGGTGCGATAACTCTCGTAAAAAAGGTCCGATTTGGATTAAATTTGGTACAAACATGTAAAGCAACATTTATGACTTTAAGTTCGAAAACCAGACAGATCGACCCATCTGAAGGAAAAAGCGGTATTTTTGGGGGATTTTGTACCCCAAAAATGGGTTTTTTGAAGTTTTTATATGTAATATTTTAAAAAGTCAAATTTTAGTTTTCACCATTAGATTCAGCTTTGAAAAACACACAGTTTGGTGTTTTTATCATTTCTCTAAGCCAATTGGTTATACGGTGTAGTATAGCGCTGACTAGCAGGCTATAATATTTCTTGAGGTTAAGAAGTGGTCTTTCAAAATAAAAATGAATAAAATAAAATCTTCTTGTATTTATTTAAACAAACAAAATTAAAAGTCTGTTGTAAAATAAAATAATTTAAAATTCAAAAATAAAATGAAATCTTGGTTTTGCTTATCACTTTAATATTTCAAAATAAAAGTAAACCGTTCGAATTTTGATTTTACTGAACTTTAATAATATAAATCTTCTTTCTGTACTTTATCAGTCTGGACTTAGTCCATCTTCAACCCAAATAATAGAAGTGCTTCGAACCCTGAAAAAGAAATAATTGTTTTACAGACTGATCCCCTTTTTGAAAAACAACAAAATGAGAAATGGAGCAATGATTTGAATAAAGACTCTAAATTTAAAAACAACTTTTTGTACCTTCCAATCTGAAGAAATTCACGTCTCGTTGGGTAGACTAACGACAAACTTCCGACACCAGAAATGTACGTAAAATGCCGCAGTCGCCCAGCAAGCGTGAATTTATAAGCTTTGGACCGAAAGTTCTCGAAGCCGAGACTGCCGGTCGTCACGTGACCCGGCTCCTGTCCCCTCAGACCAAGCAACAATTCAAACCATTGTCTCCAAGTTCTTTCCGACATCCCCGGACATGAAAATCGCGAGTTTGCCCAGACTTTCAAAACCAAGTAGCACCAGTAATTCTTATTTGCAATTGTTAGCAATTATTCACAAAACTTATTTGATATTATATAAATTATTTCCTTTTTACATGTCACAAATATTATATTAAATTATATAGTATTTTTATGGCAATTAAAACGCTATATATCTCCCCTGACTTTCTGAAATTGCTGGTGCTCTGCTACAATATATAATTTTAAAAGTTTCACAAATCTTCTATCTCGTAAACAATTATACAATCCAAAATATTTACAATTTTCTAAACATTTATACAATTAAAAAAAATATTTATATTCAAAATCGCTCAACAAATATTAATTTTTAAATCACAGTAGCTAAGCTCAATGTTTACATCAGTGGAATGTGGAATGTGTCCAGCTGTAGTCCAGCGATAACAATCAACAAAGCCTCGCTCCTTATCACTGCTCGAAGGTCAACGACACAGGAACTCCCCTTCTCAGTCCAAGGAGCCCTGCGTTGTCCATTGAACAGTTTCTGTCGAGTCGACCACTACTCGTGCATGCAGTTCAATTCTTGTTCGGCATCTGAAGTTCACAGCAACACCTCGACGTTGGCGCAAGTAAACAGTCATCTCAGCATGAGCAGAAGAAGTTCTGCGCAGATCGGGTAGTCCTCCGGGATCGTCTTCGCAGTTTAAACAGCAACAATCCCAGAACAAAAATCCTCAACGGCAGATAAATGTTATACACATAATTTCACTATTTATTCCGTTCACGCTGCTTAACACAGAAGGTGTTTTATACTTCAGTCATTCCTCTGGAAAAATATTTCTCCAAGCGTCAACACTGACTCCATTGAACGTCAACCATGAATCGATCCGACTACGGGGAGTGAGTGAAGTGAAGTTTGGTCTATTGTGGTTCAAGTGCTGTATTTTAGTGATCAGTGAAAACAAATTGTGAGTGTCCCAATGTGAATAAATCCCAGGTATTCGAACAACTTTCACAGCTAGCCAGTAAAAATATTTAATTCCATGTTTCTCTTTCCTTTTGTTTGTCCATTCACTCGCTGTATTCATCCACCTTATAATTATTTACTGACTAAAATCTATTCTAAGACACAAGAAAATGTTATAAATGAGTCTTGTCGTCTTGGAGAATGGTGATTGTTTTCTTGAATCAGCAATACCCGTTAATTTATTTCAATAAATTATCTTCAGTTATATCTTGCTTATAATTTATGTAGTTCAAGATATAATTTATTTATTACATTTTAATAGCTTCAAGTCTTCAGTATTGCCAATTACAACCACCTTTTTTATTCTCACTGAAACATACTTTATTAAACAACCTGAAAATATTATTTCACAAACTTGCGACACACCTTTGTGACACTTGGTTATTTACAAACATATAACAGATGTTTATTTACAAACATTTACACAAGGTTTCAATTGACTGACATGTGCCCTTTTAACATCTAACAAATCATTTTTGTGCTGCAAAATACAACTCATATCAGTTAAAGTTAAATAATACAAGATGCTGTACGGACCAATAAACTTAGCATTAAATTTCTCATTACCTCCACCGGACCTATTTAGCACATAGATCTTAGCACAGACTGATCCCCTTTTTGAAAAACAACAAAATGAGAAATGGAGCAATGATTTGAATAAAGACTCTAAATTTAAAAACAACTTTTTGTACCTACCAATCTGAAGAAATTCACGTCTCGTTGGGTAGACTAGCGACAAACTTCTGACACCAGAAATGTACGTAAAATGAAGCAATCGCCCAGCGAGCGTGAATTTATAAGCTTTGGACCGAAAGTTCTCGAAGCCGAGACCGCCTTCCGTCACATGACCCGGCTCCTGTCCCCTCAGACCAAGCAAACAATTCAAACCACTTTCTCCAAGTTCTTTCCGACATCCCCGGACATGAAAATCGCGAGTTTGCCCAGACTTTCAAAACCAAGTAGCACCAGTAATTCTTATTTGCAGTTGTCAGCAATTATTCACAAAACTTATTTGATATTATATAAATTATTTCCTTTTTACATCTCACAAATATTATATTAAATTATATAGTATTTTAATGGCAATTAAAACGCTATAATAGATATTGAAAGTGCTTATCACAGTACGTTGTCCAATGTTTCCCTTATGGAGAATAAGACAAATTTTATATCTCGCTTATTTATACTAACGCATCTTGGTTTACGGCTTCATCTGGTTGTGGTCTATTCTTATTTCTTTGCAAAAAAAATTGTTACCGATGATTCCCATAGCAGCAAACCTGCGTACTCAGCTCCAGTGTTATTCTTATGAAGTATAATAAGTAAAATCTTATGTCTCCCTTAATTATGAACATAAATTAATAAAACTTGGAGTCTTGATTCAACTTATGGAGAATAATTCAAAGGCTTTACCCACTTGTAGAGCGTGAAAGAAAAGTACATATTTCATCAGTAAATAAAACACTTCAAAAAACCAACACCAAACACCACAATCAGTGGTGGGATAGGCTTCACCTAGTTGAGTTATATTGATATTTGCATAAAAAAAACATTCTTTGCGTTCCTTGTTGCAGCAAACCTGCTTACCCAGCCCCTATGTTGTTCTTATGGAGAATAATTCAGATGTTATATATCGCTTATTTATGAATGAAACTTGGCATGTGGCTTCACCTAATTGAATTCTATTGATATTTGCATCAAAACCAATTGTATGTGTTCCTTGTTACAGCAAACCTACGTACTCATCCCCAATGTTATTCTTATGTAGAATAATTAAAATTGTATATATCGTTTATTTGTTAGGTAAGCGGTTTTATGTGGTATTAAGACAAAAATATGCATTGGAAATTCGCTGAGTACTCAGGTTTGCTGCGACGGGGGTATTTTGTTTTGTGACGGAAAATTTCTGTAATCATTTCTTAAATAACATTAATACAAGTTATTACAACGTTTTTTTCTCATGGTACGTGACAGTTCCCTGTAAAAAATTGCACTTAAATTAAAATTCAAATTTCTTTATTGTTCGAAACGTGTAATTACATGCATAAACATTGTCAAAGGTTCTTAATCTATTTCACAATGCATATTTATATACATTTTTCAGTCACAGTAAAAATCAAATTAGGCCTAAATATCGACGCAATATATTTACATGAAATATCTACAGATAAAATTTGTAAAAGTACACGCGAGTAATACATAGTATATTTCTACAATTGTAAATCATAAGGACACTTCATGATTAAATATTTCTTGTGTTCTGTCCTAAACTTATTTCCATCTAAGATTTTTATATGTTGAGGAAGTAAATTAAAAAATATTGCACCTTTAACATAAGGACTATTTTCTGTTGTTTTGAATTTTCTATTAACTCTAAAAATCAAATTTTCTCCTTGTATTAAGAGCATGGACATCACTATTTTTACAAATATATTTATTATCCAGGGATGTTAAGTGATGAAATTACTCTAGCTTATCCCAATAGCTGTGCTGCTGAATTTTCTAGAACTAAACATATAAGAGGGGGTGCCAATGTTTTTATTGATAATTTAATAAATTCTAGAGACTGTGATATTACTAAATTTTGTAATGAATTACATTTTGAGGCTGCGACCACATTTTTAGAAAGCTATAAAACAATTATTGTTTCAGTTTACCACTCCACAGATGGAAACCCTTGGGAATTTTTATCATTTTAGAAAAGTTTTTAAATTTTATAACTAAATGACACTCTTATAATATAATAATAGGAGGTGATTTAACATTAATTTTGATGTAACACAAAACAGTAAAACTGTAAAAGAGTTCCTGAACCTTTTTAGACAACACAATTGTTATCATTGGAATAATACTCCTACTAGAGGGAATAATTGTTTGGATAATGTTTATATTCGTAACTATAATTTACATATTTCTAGTGTAAGTACATTTATTTTTCCTTTTTCGGATCATAAAAGAATTTCTGTTTGTACTGAATTTATAAAACCACCTTTGAATGTGAGAAGCACCTCATCTGTATTCAGAAGGTTCAATACCCAAGTCTCATTATGGTTACCACGGATAAATATTGCCCCCTTAACCTTAAAACTAGCTTCATATGATTGGCCTGCACTATTCTTTAATAGTTTTAATACCAACTCTGTTACACTTTTCTCAAATGTATTTAATGTAATATTAAGTAATATAAATTACCATACAATTTTTGTTAAAGTAAAGGAAATGGATCAGCTATTAAAAACAAAACAAACATAATACAAATAATTTAGCTGCCATGAAATAAAAATTACTGTACTTAAATCGCATGCTCAACTGTACAAACAACATCAGTAATCCAGATCTCAAGCAACGCTATAATGGTTTAAAACAACAGTACGGAATTGCTGTTCATGAAGCTAAGCTTGATAAAAATGTAGAATATATTAAAAATAGTAAAAATAAATGTAAAGCTGCTTAGGACATTATAAAAGTTAATTCTGTAAGTAATAAGCAGGAAATCTATCAAATTGGACTTGTTACGTTTAATAATTATTTTATTGATGCAGTTCAGGAAATAAAAAAGAAAGCTGAAAGTTTTAGAACTAGCAATTCTTACAGAGAGTTTGTGGATAATAGTTCTATTAACAGCATGACTAAGTGGTTAGCAGTAACTCCAAAAGATATTTTAAGTGCAGTCAAGGGAATGCGTAGCTCTGATAGCTATGATTTCTACAATATGTCAAATAATCTATAAAAATGCATCATTAGTAGTTTATAGCTGAGCCTCTTGCTAGGTGCATTAATTATCTTTTAATAGATGGTATCCTCCCATACCAATTAAAGATTTCTCGTGTATGCCCACTCTATAAGAAAGGTCCCAAGTATGCAATTTTAATGCACAGAGTTACCGCCCAATCTCTGTCATTTCTGTGGTTGGTAAATTGATTGAAGTTCTAGTATATAATCAGGTTTCTTCTTTTTTGGAAAGTAATAATTTAATAAGCCCTGCACAATTCGGTTTCAGAAAAGGAAATTCTACTTTAAATTCTCTAGATGATTTAATTAGGCAAATATATTAATCTTTTGAGGAAAAGGCTTTTGCTCAAGCTACACTATGTGATCTTAGCAAAGATTTTGATTGGGTCGATACTAAAATTCTCATCACAAAATTAAAATATTACGGCTTCAGTGGATCTGAATTAAAGTTTTTTAAATCTTATCTTGATAACTGCAGACAAATAGTAATATTAATAACCATTGGTCTGACGAGGGTCAAGTAAAATGGGGAGTTCCGCAAGGTTCTGTTCTGGCCCCCCTCCTCTTCCTAATCTACATTAATGATTTGCCTTTCTAAATTCTTTCAAAAACTATTCTTTACGCAGATGACACAACCTTTATCAATGTTAGCAAAGAAGTCAATAACCTTGAGATGTTGGCCAATGAAACACTATCAGTGGCTTGAAAATATATCTTTCAATGTCGGACATTGTTCTCGTTCTTTACCAGAACAATCCATGGACTCAGTAAAATTTCTGGGCATTCATATTGATCCAAATTTAACATGGAACTCTCATATTGATTATCTATATAAGAGACTATCGCGGGTAATTTATCTTTTAATAATTGATGTAATTCCTCAAAATTATTTAAGAACTGCCTATTTTGCTTATTTCCAATCTATTTTCTGTTAGGTTAGTTCTGTTTGGTAATTGTAAAACAATTGAAGAAATATTAAAACTTCAGAAGAAAGCTAATAGAACCCTCAAAAACTGTCTTCAACTGGAGCACTGTAAACCACTTATTATTCATTTTAAAATTCAAACCATTAATGATTACCAGTCTGTTGGTATGTATCTTACATTTTTGATCTAGCCATTTACATTATTAGCAATCCAAAATTATTAAGTTGTAAAAATACTGTTCATAATTATAATACTCGTAGAAAGGATCGTGCTGTTATTGAATTTATACGGTTAAGCAAAACACTCAATAGCCATATTGTTTTATCATTAAAAGTCTATAATTTTTTAGAAAGTAAAATTAGTACATATTCCTTTAACACATTTAAAAAAGTTTTACTTTTGGCTGTTGGAAGATCCATTCTATAGTTTAAGTGAATTTTTCAATTAAAAAAATGTAGATTTTTAGTTGTTAACACTTTTTTGTTATTCAGAATTTATTTATTGTATTATAGTTTGTTCAACTGACTTGGCATGTGCTGTAATACTGACTTTGTCAATGATCTATGTATTCTTACGGCAAATAAAGATCTTTTCATTTAAAAAACGATGATTTTTCATTTAATTTTCATTTAATCCAGTTTCAATAACATTATAACTTGAAAAAATATACAAAGCATAAACTGTTAAAACATTAAATTCAATAAATATATTTTTACATGATGTTCTAGGATTCACCTTAGCTAGTAATCCTAAGAATTTTTTCTGGAGGGTAAAAACTCTGTCCATGTGTGTTTTGGCTGCACTTCCCCATAACAGTAGGCCATAAGAAGGATAAGGGAACACTAGGCCATAGTAAACATATCAGGATGAAGATAGGAGTTAATTATTTGTAATACAAATAGGCTAGGTGATATTTTTTTACAAACACAATCAATATGTACTTACCAAGAAATTTGCAAGATGCGACAGATTTAACACTAAAATCATTGCTATTTACAACAAACTCCTCAGTTACACCACTTGGGCTAAACAAAATTAGTTGGGTTTTAGCATAGATTAAACATACTCCTTAGTAGATAGTTCATCGGCAAGCTATCAGATGAAGACGGCCAAAACGGGTGAACAGTGGCACGCTCTATCGGGGTTTTCTAGTACTAGCGCTCCGGCGGCTTCAGTGCAGTGGTGCTACCTCGTGGCCATGTGAGGAACCAACGATAAGCGGGGGAAGGGGGGAGGCAGCATTCGTGTGTGAGAGAGAGCAGGAGTAATTGTGGGAGAGAGAGGGCATGAGAGAGAACAGCCGGGGCCAACGTAGGCCCCGGAAAGGCACTGCCAACACCGCCGGCGTCGTTGCTCGCAGCACGTCTGCCAGCCCAGCCTTGCCTTCCCATCGTCATCGTCAAATCAAAGCGGCTTCTCCCTTGTTACGTTTTCCACGAAAATTGTCTTACTGTTATATACAAATTACGAAAGAAGCGCGCAGTCAGAGTAGTTAAAAGGTGTATGGTACTTATAACCGATAATTCATTACCAACTAATCAGTTAATAACAAACAATATTTCCTTATTGAAATCCTATTTCATACTTTTTCCCAATTTATATATATTTTTTCGTTTAGTGAATTTTTCCTATCGGGAAGAAGCTATTACCGTAGGTCTCATGGTAAGACTTAAGCCCGAGACCATGATAACTTTTCGTTTTGCGGTCCCCAGATGTCATTCCTACAAATTGAAATATATACTAGCTGTTTCCCGCGGCTTCGCTCGCGAAAAATTCTAACATATTATTTGAAATATTAATCTGACCAGCAGACCAGCACTATCAAATCTTTATTTATGTTTTACCATATGACTTCCTTTGTAGTAACTGACAAACATTTTAACATACAGCTAGTAACATTATAAATTATATCCTCCTAAAAGATTTGCATTGGATCTTACAGAGCCTGTGGGGTGGAGCCCTAATGTTCGATGTAGACATTATCAGATCTATTTGTTAATGTGACAAGTAAGCTATGTTCCTGCAAAATTCTAGGTTAATAGGTCCATTAGTTTTTGCGTAATGGAACTCCAAATATCCATACATACATCCAAACTTTCAATATTAGTAGGATATATCTATAATTCAAATTATTGATGTATGGGGCTACTAATAGATGTGGTAGTGAGAAAAATATGCATACATTGGACATTCGCTGAGTACGCAGGTTTGCTGCGACGGGGGTATTTTTTATATAATACTGTAATTCACATTTTTGTCTGTGGCTCCTTGCGTTCTTCCGTCCGCGGCTGTTTCTCGAGCTGTAATGGCTCCCAAGCTACGAAAATATATTTTTAGGGGTAATTGAGGTCGGGGAAGCTGCACGTGTCGTTTGTTTTTCTTGAAAAGCAACCTTACTTGAGTTACAAATAAAGGAGTTTAAGCTGTTTTTAGTCCATTTTATCATATATTAGGATTCAAGTAATTCCTATTTAAGTAACAATGTGGATTTTAAAATGTATGCTTTGTTTGCATTAAAACACATGATTAAGTGTGTATATTTTTGTGAACTGCTATGTGTTCCTACTTATATGGTTTTAATTTCCCCAGCATGTAAAGACTAAACAAATTACATGAGGCAGAGTTTTGGAGCAAGGTTAGGGGCTGTGGCCCCTTGAAGCCAGTAGTTTTTAATGAACTTAAAGCTTGCAAGTTAAATATGAGAAAAAACAAGCAATGTGTCATCCGCCTTAAATTTTAACGCAGTTGGTCATAAATTTGACGAAACACGTTTGGGGGACAGTAGGTGAATTAATTGTTAAAAATAAACGATTTAGTTAATTTTAAAATAATACCTTTAGACCAGTTTAAAAAAGTATAAACTCATACATTATCTTGCTTGGTTTTCTGTCTGTTGGTATGTACGGTATGTATTTTTTTAAATAAATAATCATCTCATAACAATTATATCTCATTATTTATATCTAAACTGATGCGACGTGATTTGCCATGACATGACGCGATGGGTATTTATAGAAGCTCCTTTATTTATTTAATAATTATTATCTTTAACAATACATCGCTAGAGACAAAATTATTAAATCCCATAACAGGTTATCTGTCAAACGAAGATTGTTAGGTAAGTGCGAACAACAAAAACATCTGACAGTGTATTTTTCTTATGATAACTGAATTATTATTACTTGTAGTGTAGTATAACACATCTACTTACCAACAATAGAAATCCAGTGTGTCGACTCTGAGGAATTAAGCACAATGATGAATCACAATAAACTTTTTACAAAATAATAGTTAAAAACGTCTCAAAATATGACTCACAAGTAACAATTACAATAAATTGCTATTTCAATAAAAAATAATTATTAACATTACAGTAACTGAATCAAACTAACAATCACAATAAAACAACTGGTGTTTACAGAGACAGTTAGACAAAAGCTCTGCACGTATGACAAATCACGCTGCAAATGAGGAATCGAGGTGGTGATGTGGAACGGGGTGAGTTGACCTTGGGAAATAAGGAGTTTGTTCCGCGTACTCTTTGGCTATTTTTAACCACATCCAGTCCTCGAGTTTCCGGTCATACATGATGATTTCGGCGCCGTCAATGACGCCACCAACCCCCTAAGTGTTGCCCCTGTGTAATTCCCCCATTATGTAAAATAAATTAACTACATAAATGAAATGTCTACGTTACAGAAAATCTGCGTACTCAGCAAAGTTTGTTTATAAAAGTTAATTTTTTTTATTTGGATAAATTCTCACTATAGTGAGTCAAAGAGCTATGGTGTTTGTTGCAATGATGGCCACAATACATGTATTACGACATTCAGGAGCGCAACTATAAAAACCGAGCATTATTGCCAAAATATTTCTACACAAAAAAGAGCAGAACCATGGTAACTTATATTCAGCAAAATAGATGTATGTATAAATAAAATAATGCTAAAGGCTAGGTCTACTTGGTTTTAATTATCATTATCATCATATTAATTAATCAAATAGTACAGTGTAGCTAATACGGTACACTTTAGATAGAGAAAAGGTTTGATCTCATTATTAAATTTGGAGACGTGTGTTAGTAGTAAGTAGGAAGGTAACTTATAAAAACCATTTCACATTTCATACCTATTTCGTGGTAAGTTCTCCCATATATATTTAGCGGCTGTCTGGTGAATTGAAGATCATGGTAAATCTATCGATCAACACCACTTAAATTTAATTTTTTCTTTCTAAAATGTTGGAAATTTGATGCTAAATATGGAAATGATAGTTTTTTTCGGAAAAGTTGTTAAACCCCCGGAAAATCAGAAAATAATTGTTTTCTTATAATACTGTCATGTGGGTATTCAAATTGTGCAGAATTTCACCCTGAACACGTACATGCAATTATTTTCCCGGTCACACTTTTTCTCCGCAGAAAAGTTGGGAAAACATCGGAAATCGGAAGATAACTTTGTTCTTATAATACTGTCATGTGGGTATTCAAAATGTGCGGAATTTCACCCTGAAAACGTACTCGCAATTACTTTTTCACTCACACATTTTTCTCCACGGAAAAGTTGGGAAAACTTAGGAAAATTGGAAAATAACTTTCTTCTTATAATACTGTCATCTGGGTATTCAAAATGTGCGGAATTTCACCCTGAAAACATACGTGCAATTACTTTTTCGATCACACGTTTTTCTGCGGAATAGTCGTTAAAGCCACGGAAAATCGGAAAAATTATTTGGCTTACAATTCTGTTTTGTGGGTTTTCAAATTGTGCGGAAGTTCACCCTGATTACAAATGCGTAATTGTTTTGCCGATCAGACTATCAATAAGCAAGAAATTTTGCCAATAAAGGCAATGTAGGCAATACAGACCGGGCCTGGGGCCGTGTTTTGCGATGTGCCAACACGTTGTTTATACATACAGCGCTCTGCGGAGTTAGGTTAGGTCAGTTTATGATAAATAACTAATTTAACTATCATAACCTAACTCTGCAGAGCGCTGACTTGTTTTTGTCGGCAGTTTTATTACAATTCCCCGCGCGCTCCAGCTTTAACGGCCGTAGCTTGTTTAGTAATGGTCCGATCGGGGAAATAATTGCACGTACGTATTCAGGGTGGAATTCCGCACATTTTGAATATCCACGTGACAGTATTATAAGAAAGAAATATTTTCCGATTTTCTGAGGTTATAACGATTTTTCCGCAGGAGAAAAACTATCATTTCCATAATCAGTGTCAAATTTCCAATATTTTGGAAAAACTAATTTTAAATTTGCATGTTGTCGTTGATCGATAGATTTACCATCACGACCCTAAATTAAAATATATAAATTACGAAAATCCAGAATTTATAAGAAGTTTAAAAATAGGTGTGCAAGATATTCTGTGAAGGTGGAATGTCATAATTATTGTTTAATGTTTTAAAATTGTTAAAATAAATTTCACTCTGAAAATCACTTTTATTTCATCGATTAAAACAGTTTACAATACAAAATAATAGTATATAGTTTATATTTTTAATTTTGAAATGCCGTTCTACTGACAGCACTGTTGATCTCAGTACCATAGTGGGGTCTCAGTTCACATCGCGATTCAGTCAGCCAGCGCGGGGCGTGGGCGTGCGGATGCGCGTGTGTAAGCGGCTGGGCGAGAGTTTTGTTGTGTGTGCTGGTGCGGACACGCGTGTGTGAGCGGCTACCCGGTCAGAGTGTGTTTGTGTTGAACGGCGAGACCTCTAGCGTCCCTAGCTTAACCGTACAGAACTACGTGGGCCAGCAAGTTCGCCGTACAAGCAGACCGAGCATACCGTTCCCTATGCCGTAGAGGACCTACTTGTGGTATTCTTAATCTATGGTTTTATCTAGCAACAAATTATTTTCTAGAAAATAAAGTTTGGAGTCATTGATAAACATCAGAACTTTATCTTTCAATGCGGGATAGTCTTTCACCCAGCAAAGACCAGATGTATCATCTGCATACATACTAAGGAAAAACTATTTTCCAGTGAAATCTTAAAATCGTTAACATGACATATAAATAGAAATGGCCCTAAAATTGAACCTTACGGCACACCAAATTTTACTAACCTAACATCTATCTTCTCTTTTCTAGTAGGTATTCATTATCATACATAATCTCAGTACATTGCATCCTACTTTTAAGATATGATTCTATTAACAGCAATGAGATGCAATTCCTGAAAAAGTTGCACAAAAATTCATTAATAATGGAACTATTGCTAATCAGGTTCTAAAAGATTTGAACCATAGCAATTCCTAACTACAGTATATTACTAAACATATAACATTAACTTCCATTAACTCCAACATTTGACAACTTATTTAACAGAATTTGGTGATTAACCCTATCAAAAGCTTTCGATAAATCTAAGAATGTTACTGATACTTTGTTACTATTATTTATACATTCCAGAGCTGTATGAACAAATTCTGCAGCCGCAGATGTAGTGCTACGCCCTTTTCTGAAACCATGTTGAAAGTCTTTCATTAAGTCAAGAGAATTATAGAAACTAGTTAAATGTTTTAAAATAATTTTTTCAATCAATTTACTGAAAACAGATGTAAGAGCAATGGGTCTATAATTCTGAACATCGGTTTTTGTACCCTTCTTATACAGTGGCTTTACCAAAGATAGTTTTAAAGCTTCTGGAAAAATTCTTTCCTTAAGTACATTATTGATAAGATTCAAAATTACATTTTTTCAACAAGTATAGTGAAATTTCATCCCAGCCAGAGGTCTTTTTATTATTTAGACTATTTATTATATTCCGAACATCATCGTAATACATCTCAGAAATATCAGATATTATATCAGCACAAACTATATTATGAATGGCACAAATGGATTTTAGACTACACCTATTTTTCTTTTTTCTTTATTAATTACAGTAACGATTTGTTATATTTATTTATCTACTTGTAGTGTATACTATCATGCCCAGAAAAATTAAACTTTTTAGTTATTTCAAATATCTAAATTTAAAAGGTGAGCCAGTTTTATTTTGTTATAGTAACGCCAAGTTAGATGCTGTATTATTTTCAGTTTGAGTATAGAAAGTCAAAATTGTTTTCTTTTTCCTCACGAAAAAATTTGTTCTGGGTATTTAAATCCCCAGGTTAAAGGTTAGAGGTTAAACACCAATCGGTAAACAAAACATTTTGCTATTTAAATGTTTCATAATCTATAATCAATTTATTAGCTATTTTGTGTGTGAATACACACATTTCAGATTAGGGTTTATGTATATTAGTTTTTATTTTGCTAAATTAATGTTGTATTTTATTTATGCAAAGGCTGTTGGAACGGACGGCGTGGCGCGGCGGAATGACTGGACGTGGACGCATGAACGAGGACAGATTATTAATTAACGGCTACAAACAAACACATTGCTACAAATTTGACAATCACTTGCAATTACGGCGCTTTTTTAATGACGATTCTACAGATTCTCTCAAAATAATACATTTCAACATTCGCAGTTTAAAAAAAAATATTGAATCTATTTTGGTTTTGCTACAAAGCATAGACATACAGTTTGATATTATCACTCTGTCAGAAGCTTGGCTAGACCAAGATAAGATAGTTACGACAATAGACTAGACGGATCCGACACTTTTCAAACAACTGATAAGGGCCATTCTATGCCAAATCATCCAGGGGCTGACACCCATGGTCTCAGATTTTAATACAAATTTGTATATATTAAGTGACTATAAAACTAAGGAAAAATACTAAGTTTCGCCTAATTCTAACAATTAGTTTCAGAATTATGGTCGTTTAAATTTTTAGAAAAATGTAATTTCCGAGGCCAGTATGAGCGGTAAATCAGTTTGTATGTTTCCACATTTTTCTAAATAACATTTATATTTATGTAGCCAGTGGCTTCAAACTTTATGAATTTGTCCTAAATTTAATGGAGAAACAGATTATACTATAAGTGTTGGCATTATAACTTTTCATCATTGTTTAAAAAATTGTAAAAAACAAAAATTATGGTTTTTTTCAAATTGTGACGGTTATCTAAAAAACAATCTCTGGCTGAAATCTCTCTCCAGATACACTAATACAACCATATATCACTGAAAAGAGCATAAAATTTCCTTATAAATGGTGAAATAATATTTGTGGGTTTATTTGTTCTAAAAGTTTTATTACAATGTAAAGGTAATAAATAAATTTTTGAATAGCGAAAAAGGCATTTTCATTGACAAAGACAGAGTTTGTGGTAAGGATGTTAGGAAGGCAATAATATCTTCTAAAATATAGGACTATGGAGCTAAAATCACAAGTAATACAATTTGCATGGTGGCATATTTTGTAATTACATAAGGCCTACTGTTGGATGTAACACATTTACAACAAATAATTTTGTACAGTATGATGTAATTTTTAAATTAAATGTATACCCTTGTTAGCCTATGGACTGGAGAGCATGCATGTCAGTCTCAAATGGTGAAATAATGTTTGCACGTTGTAGCATTACAAGAGTTTTAATACAATATAAAAATATGAAATGACCTGGCTTAAGTGTTCCTTTTTTACCTCAATGCTGAGGGTGTACTGTGTATGTAATAGGCAGAATAGAGATTGCATGCTTCGGCGTTTTGATCAATGCCCTAAAACACCTGAGTCACTTAAACTTTATTTGGAAGAGGTTTTGGAAGACTGATGATGAAGAGGAAATAAAATTTTTACAGTGGATTAGGATGGCCGGATGAGATTATAATCTATGCTTCTACATTGCCAAGAATTTATTGATTTTACCATCCGTAAAATTGAATCCCTAATCCCTCAATCCTTTATTACAAAATCGCAAAATTCATACATAAAGCAGAGAAAAGAAAACCTAGGATTTGATGAAGTTTTGGACTTAATAGATTTCGCTGAGAACTATAGTTTTTTCTTCAAAATGAAGTACAGTCATACCACTGGAGCCATTTAAGTTGTTCAGTTCATCCTATAGCAATATATTCTAAAAATGGAGATGGTACCTTACTAGAAACATAATTGTGTTTAATTTCTGATGACCTAAAACACTATGTACCGTTTGTCTACTCTGTCCAAGAAAAAACGATTGATTTAATTAAGTTGACATTTCCTTCAGTTGGCAGAGTGGAATACATTACTGATGGGTGCAGTGCACAGTATAAAAATTTCAAAACCACGATGAATTTGTGTTGTCATGAAAAAGATTTTCACCTTAAAGGAAGTTGGTCTTTTCATGCAACAAACAAGCCATGGAAAAACTGTATGTGACGGAATCGCGGGCACAGTCAAAAGAACTATTACAAAGAGAAACCTCCAAAGTTCAAAAGAAAGTGAACAGATTGTAAATGCTTGGCAAATGTTCACATTTTCTAATAATCTGTTTTCAAAAATAAAATTTTTCTTTTTGATTGATGAAGATATTTAAAATATCAGAATAACCCAAAGTAGTCGTTTTGAATCAGCGCAAAGTGGATCAAGAAGTTTTCATTTTTTCCAACCTGCATCATCAGAAGAAATCACAGCAAAAAGAGTGAGCTCAGACTCTGATATCTGTTTAAGAAAAAACATGTTTAACCCATCAGGACCAATGATTGAACCTAACCTCCATTCTTTTGTTGCCTGTGTTTATGAAAGCAACTGGTGGATTGGAATGGTTCAGCAAATTAATGAGGAAGAAGGGGATTATGATATCCTTTTTATGCATCCTCATGGTCTGGCTGAAAACTTGTACTGACCTCAAAAACAAGACAACTGTCCCGTACCACCACCTCATCTCCTTTGTAAAGTAAAAGCTCCAGTGGTAACGTCACAATTGGGTCGAACTTATAAGATTGATTCTGACTCTCAAAAAGAAATCAACAGTGCCTGGAACAACTTTAAAATATGACTATAGACGGTCATCAGTTTTAAGTTTCAGTGATTGTGTTTACTTACATTTCAAGTTACTTTCGAACCAAGACAAGACTTTTAAAAACTATATAACAATTTTCAACTTTTAACACATTGTGAAGATTTACTATCATGTTGTATAACTGAAGAATTTTCCCAGAAAAATCTGGATAAGAAGTAAGTAAACCAGTACAGTAACTAAAAGCTATCAGTATGAAATGTAAATATTGTATATTGTAATATTGTATATTTCGTGTAGGTATCATAAATTCAGGAGGTTGTTTTTAATATAAGCTAACTGAGTACACCCTCAGCATTGAGTTAAAAAGGAACACTTAAGCCATGCCATTCCAGTAATACATAGGCTAACAAGGGTATACATTTAATCTCAAAGTTACATCATACTGTACAAAATTATTTTTTGTAAACGCGTTACATCCAGCAGTAAGACTTAGGTAATTACAAAATATGCCATGCAGATTGTATTACATATGATTTTAGCTCCTTAGTCCTATATTTTAGAAGATATTATTGACTTTCTAACATCCTTACCACAAACTCTGTCTTTGTCAATGAAAATACCTTTTCCACTATTCAAAAATTTATTTCTTACCTTTACATTGTAATAAAACTTTTAGAACACATACACCCACAAATATTATTTCACCATTTATAAGGAAATTTCATGCTCTTTTCAGTGATATATGGTTGTATTAGGGTATCTGGAGAGAGATTTTAGCCAAAGATTGTTTTTTACATAACCGTCACAATTTGAAAAACACCATAATTTTTGTTTTTTACGATTTTTTAAACAATGATGAAAAATTATAATGCCAACACTTATAGTATAATCTGATTCTCCATTAAATTTAGGACAAATTCATAAAGTTTGAAGCCTCTAGCTACATAAATATAAATGTTATTTAGAAAAATGTGGAAACATACAAGCTGATTGACCGCTCATACTGGCCTCGGAAATTACATTTTTATAAAACTTTAAACGACTATAATTCTGAAACTGCTTAATGGAATTTGGTGAAACTTTGCATTTTTTCTTATTTTTGTACACACTTAATGTATACCAAATTTCATAAAAATCTGAGAACTTGGGTGTCAAATTGTAATTTGGCTGTATGATTTGACATGGAATGGCCCATAACTGGAATCACAGCGACGGTGTTGTTGTTTACTTTAAAACTAATCTCAATGGAACTTGTACTGAGGTAAAACTAGGTGACGCGACGGGACTACAGATTAACTTTTTTAACTTGCACAGACGACATTATAACATACTCGCGACTTACAGGAGCCCTGCGATGAACTGCAACACTTTTTTAGAGAAATTTAAACTTTATTATAGGAAAATGTCCACTAAATCTACGTACATTTTTACAGGTGATATTAATATGGATATATTAACAGATTTAAGTAGTGATATTAAGGACGAATATTTAAATTTCTTATCAGAAATCAGTTTTTAAAACGTATAGATAAACCAACCAGAGTAACTGAGCATTCAATGTCTTTCCTAGACCCTATTTTTGTCAGACACGTCGATGACCAGGCAGTCACGTCAGGAGTATTAAAAACTTTCATTACTGACCATTACGCAGTACTCACTAAAATTGTATTTACAGATGACGACGGGTCAAATTTAACCGAAGATAGGGAAAATTCTGTGAGTGTGCAGCTGTGCGGGGCGTGGCGCTAGATTGGTTCAAAAGTTATCTTACTGACAGGAAACAAGTTGTTCCAATAAATGGTGTGCTCAGTGATTTGTCAGAAGTTGATTATGGTGTTGTTCAGGGTAGCACTCTTGGTCCCCTTCTTTTTCTTATGTATATAAACAATTTAGATAAACTCAACATTACCGGCGAAATACTTTTATTTGCAGACGATACATCAATAATGTTTAAGGCTCCAACCTGGCAGGGATTGTATCAATTAGCTTTAGTGGAAATGTGCATAGTTCAAAACTGGTTTGATAAAAATGTTTTAACAATGAATGTAACTAAAACCAAATGTATGCCAATAGCGCTGCGCCCTGCTGGCGAGCCGCCCGCAGAACTCAGGCTGGCGTTGCATAGGCCTACATGCAACGGCACAACCACCACCACTTGTCAATGTTCCGAAATAGAAAGGGTTGACCACTATAAATATCTTGGGGTTATTTTAGATTCAAAATTAAAATGGGAGTATCAAATAAACTACTTAAAATCTAAAGTTAGAAAAATGATTTATGTCTTTAATCAGTTGAGTGAAATATTAAATAGAAATGAAATCCGGACCATTTATTTTGCTTATGTTCAATCTCTACAATATGGAATTATATCATGGGGTGGTGTTGGATCATCACTTTTAAATTCATTATTTGTTGTACAAAAATCAATTATTAAAGCTGCATTCAAAAAGCAAAAACGCTATCCCACAAATCTGTTATTTTCCTAAATAAAATTACTTACAGTTAGGCAATTATACATTAAAACACTGATGGTTTAGTCATATACCCATAAATAATTAGTTATAACTCCCGTGGTACACAACTACAGGACAAGGAACTCCGTTAACGTTGGCCTGCAGGTGCCCCGAGCAGTTAGATCAGTCAGTCACTCCAACTCATATTTTATTGCAAACTTCATCTACAGGAACATTCCTCCTGCGATTAGGGACCTGCAGGTCACAACTGAAGTTTACAAAAGGGTAGTCCTATACTGGCTGTTGGAGATCGGTTCTGAACATGCTGAGTCCTCATCCGTTCTGAGTACTACAATGACTAACTTTACATCACCAACTGCTCACTGAATACAAAAGCTAACAACACCGTCTACTTCTACCGTCTACTTCTACTTCTACTTCACTCCCGACATTGCCTATTGTCTTTGTATTATATCAAATGTCGTTTTTATTTTTATTTATTTTAAATCAGTGTTTGATATTTAAATGCAAAATGAATCTTAATTTTGTTCATGGTTAATATACATACAACTGCCGATATTGTTTTCTTTTTATTTTTATGTGTGTTTGTAGCCTATTTAATCATCAAAAAGTAAATGTAATTGTTATAGCAATAATACGATGTTTTTTTGTTCTTTTTTAAGTCCACTGAATTTTAGTCAGAGCTCGTTCTCACGCACAGGCCAATGGGCCTATGTGAGAATTTTGTTTTCCGCAATATTGTTTGTGTACATGATCTTTTATTTGTTTGTATTTGGAAATAAATTTGATTTGATATTATTTTCAAAATTCACATACCCAAATAAAATTAAAATCTGGTTGTAGAATTAGAATTTTAAATCTTATAGACTATTCCACCTACTGGAAGTTTTTTACTTTTTAAATTTAAAATTAAAAAAAGTATTCAAGGGGTTTTTGTTATTTGTTCTAAATCTTGTTCCAGGGTCCCTGTGTACTCATGCAACTGGCCTTAGTGCAAATGGCCTTGCATCGCTGGCTTGCTAAGGGTTACATACCAATCTACACGCCCTTCTTTATGCGTAAAGAAATCATGCAACAAGTTGCCCAACTGGCCCAATTTGATGAAGAGCTTTACAAGGTAGGAGTTTTATTGCTTTTAGCTAATTTCAAAATCTCATCAGTAACAGTAAAAAGATCCGGAAAAAGCTTTTGGTAACCAAAATCTCAAAAACGATTTCTTCTTTTTTATTTGTGTTACTTTGTTATTCTAAAAAGTGCAGTTTTACAAAGTAAAAACAAACGGAAATTAAAAATTAAATTTAAACGAAAATGGATTATTTTATGCTAGGATGCAATAGTGAATCAATGGATTTATACCAAAATCTTTATATATTTGGTACAGTACACTTCGGATTATCCAGACTAATGTGGCGAATATTGATCTGGATAGCGAAAAATCCAGATAATCTGAAGCTACTATAACATCGCATAAATAACGATCGAGACACCAACGCCTGCAGTATTGGTGCTGCAAAGTCCGTGGAAAGACTGTAAAACAAAACAGACGTGCGAATTTCGCTGGTGTTTAACATGTAGTATATTTTATTACAAATATGGATAAATAAAATAATTAATTTGTACTTAAAAAAGAAATTTAACTCACAGCTATAAACGCAACATTACCTCACATGAGAAACAACTTGAATCTGTATAAAAATCAAAACACCAGATAACACTGGTACACTTATTCTGAAGTATAGTCCCAATGAGTTATTTAACCATGTATTTTAGATAATTCATTAATTATTTATTTCTTTAGGTAATCGGTAAAGGGAGTGAGAAGGCTGGAGAGGATGCCCCGGTGGATGAGAAGTATCTGATTGCGACATCGGAGCAGCCAATAGCAGCTCTGCACAGGGACCAGTGGCTGCCCGAAGCCTCTCTCCCGATCCGATACGTCGGACAGTCCACGTGCTTTCGTCAAGAGGTCGGCTCTCACGGTCGAGACACTCGTGGCATATTCCGAGTCCATCAGTTTGAAAAGGTTTGTGGCCAGTTTTCACCCCTCATTATTATCAATGGACTTCCCCGCGTTGCGCCTTGGTTTGGGCATTGAAAGCGGAGGGTGCAGCAGTTAGTGTGAGTAAGGATGTTATTTGGCTAAACACGGCCGTGGATGTCATGTTTATACAAAGTCCAAGGTTTAATATTGTTAAATGCAACTCGAATTATAGCTTTACTTGGAATTTTATCTTAAACCACTTGGCCAAGAAACCTTTTTAGATTAAAAATATATTTATTTCCTTAAGTTATTAGTATTGATTCTTTTAGCGAATTTCCCCTATAGGGAAGAAACTATTATCGTAGGTCTCATGGTAAGACTTAAGCCCGAGACCATGATAAATTTTTGTTCTGTGGTCCCAGTTGCCAAAAACATCATTCGTTCAAATTTTTATATATCTATGTATATATATTAATATATATTTGTCCGTAAGCACGATAACTCTCATAAAAAAGGTCCGATCTTAATGAAAATTGGTACAAATGTGTAAAGTACCATTTATTTGAACGAGTTCGAAAACCAGACGAATTGCACCATCCAAAGGGGGCTTTTGTACCCCAAAAATGTTTTTTTTTTGAGGTTTTCACATGTAATTTTGATTTAAATCAAATTAATTCATACCATTGAATTAAGCTTTAAAGAAAAACAATTTGGTATTTTGATCATTGCTCTACGTCAATTGGTTACTGAGATATTGCATGTGCTAAACACAGTACGTTGTCTAATGCTATTTTTATAGAGAAAAATACAAAAATTATATCTCGCTTATTTATGAATTTAAACTGACGAAACTTGGTATATGGCTTCATCTGCTTGTGGTTCGTTGTTGTTTGCACACAAAAAAAATTTTCACATATGGTTCCCGTAGCAGCAACCTAGGTACTCAGTCTCCATGTTATTCTTAAGGAGAATAATTAAAATGTTATATATCGCTTATTATGAATGTATATGGATGAAACTTGGTATGTGACTTTACTTAGATGAGTTATATTGATATTTGCATAAAAACCCATTATTTTGTGTTCCTTGTTGCAGCAAACCTGCTTAGTCATCCCCAATGTTATTCTTATAGAGAATAATTAAAATTGTATCTATCGCTTATTTGTGAATATATTTTTTGAAACTTAGTATGCGATTTTATGTGGTATTAAGACATTGGTAATTCACTAAGTACGCAGGTTTGCTGCGACGGGGGTGTATATCTTAGTTATTGGTACTTTTAAAATGTATTTAAACATTATTTATTGCACCATTGATGAGTAATAAATTGTTCAGTGTTGATGCTATTTATTTAGTTATAGTTAACTCACATATGGTGACTATCCAAAACGTACAAGTGCTGGTCATTACAAATTTGTATCAGAACACTATGCAAGGTCTAAAGTTTATCTGCAGAGACGTAAAAATGATTATTCAATATTGTACCAAAGGCCAGTTTAGCAATTTATGTAAATATTTTTCCTTATAATTAAAGCAGATTAACCAACAGATATGTCTATTTAAATTTATAGTTGTTAATTAATAATTAACAACTGTTGTGAGATTAAATTGATAAAAATACAGTTCATCAATTTTAGTTCCCATAGTTCTTGTTAATGGAAGTCGTTACTTGTCATAACTCAATGTTATAATTAAAAATGTGTTGCATACACACAATTATTTTTCCACAGTTATAGAGAATAATGCACTTTCCCAGATTGAACAGTTTGTACTCACTTCTCCATTTGACAACAAGTCATGGGAGATGATGGAGGAGATGATTGAGTTGTCGAAGAAGTTTTACGAGGACCTAGGAATCGCTTACCGAGTGGTGAACATCGTGTCCGGAGCTCTGAACAATGCAGCTGCCAAGAAACTGGACCTGGAGGCTTGGTTTCCTGGTTCAGGTCAGTCTGAAGATTAAACATATACAGTAGACACCCTCTTAACCGCCCTCCTTGGGTCAGATAACTAAAAGGACGGTTAAAATGAATAATACCTGGGTACTGTCATATTAAACACTAGGGGTGGGCAAGTAGTTTTTTTAAGTCGAGTCGAGTATTGAACTAAACTACTCGAGTATCGAGTCGAGTTGAGTAGTTCTTTAAAAAGTAAAAAAATGACTAATTTTATTTTTTTATTGAAAATAATGTTTTTTTACATATTAAACTTTAATTATAAACATAACATTTTATTGAATTATTAATGTTATTATTGGTTTTATTTTAACCTTTATTTTACCTTGAATTAATAATGGTTTAAATTTAATGAAAATAATATACAGAGGGGTGCAAAAGTAGGTATACAGTTGCGAAGGCAAATAGTTTGAACACAAAAGGAAGTAAGTGTAGTGGTCAAGTACAACACTTTTAAGAGTTCATTTTTGTTTCTTAACACTCTTAAAATATATTGTAAAAGTTTGGTTTTTGTATAAACAAAACTGCTTTTTCTATAAAATATTTCATTACTGTATACCTACTTTTGCACCCCTCTGTATATTGGTATATTGTTTTCAACAACCATAACAAACAAAAGACAAATATTACAAATATACAGCCATACAAAGATTATGGGTTAGTTTACTAAAACCAGAACAGTTTAACAAGAAAGTGATTACAAATGTTTAACTTCTAGACAAGTAAACACAAACTGTTAGTTGTCGGGAGCTTGGACTCAAGGTAATGTTTTGCTCAGTTTGTGTTTGAGTAGAGAGCAATAGCTCACTTGACACCTGTCATTGTCTCTGAGGGTTTACTAAACAGGTTCTTGAAATATTGATAGTAAATGTGCCGAAGAAATTCAAAAGAAATATTACAGATACAATTAATTTTATGTCATAAGCTGATTGATTATATTGCTTTGTAAGACAGAAAACTAACAACAAACCTAAAATCGTACATGAACTATTTGTTGTTCTACTGAGAAGATACAATATCAATTATAGAAAATAAAACAAGATATCTTCAAGATCTGTGGGATATGGAGATAAAGAAAATTAAAAATGCAACCTTTAAATACTATGGATTACAAATATAATCTGTTGAAATAAAAAATAAAAATATTAAATAAAAATGTTACTCCATCCAAAATAATACCTGAGTAAATTTTTGAAGTATTCCATGTAAAACTAAAATATAAATAAAGAAAGTAATTTAAGTACAGAAATATATTGTTAGTTAGGCTAACTCAAATTTAAAATGGAAAGCATGCCATATGGTTAGCGGCGTAAATCTGGGTAAACGGCGTGAGTATCTATGGTTAGCAGCGTAAATCATAATGGGGAAAAACGATAATGAAACCCCCCAAGAAGTCGGGGACCAAAGAAATAATGTTGGGCAGCCGACTGATTTATTGCTTTTAACCGGACCCCACCCTTCCCGTTCCGTCCCGTCTTCCATCCTTACCTCCAAGGTAAGATTTTTTGGTAAACGGCAGGAGTAGCTATGCCATTTTCAACTAATCGACTCGAATTTTCGAGTAGTCCCTAATACTCGCTCGGCCTTGGAGTATTAGAAAATACTCTACAGGTACTCGCCCACCCCTATTAAACAATAAAAAAGATAAAACTTATACGACAGTTAAAAAATAGGTTCCAAAAATGCAATACTTGATTAAAAACGGGAACGTATGATCGACTTGTTACCTGAACATTTTTCATGGTACAGTATCGGGACGTCAGCGAACCTGAGTCATTTTCTGGAAAAAGGGCGGTTGAAGTGAGGGCGGTTAAGAGGGTCTGCTGTACCAACAATTGAGGTGAATTCAAACCTGATTGCTTTAGTGTGCTGCCTGCCTTACCAATCATTTTGTCCAGATTTCCAGTACAAATTTAGTTTTAATATCCTTGATTTTCATCTTGATAATGCTTTCTAGCTTAAGTGGATACATAATATTAAAAAAAATAATATATTGATAAGTGATATTTTATTTTTTAAGATGTGTTTAAATACCAATTTTAATCTAGCATTTATTTATTTATTTGTATCAATCTATCAACATTTTACATGACTTGTTTTCAGGATTTTCAGATTAAAATTTGTTTTTTACGTGAAAATACTGGTTACCAGCATAGAGGAAGTATAGATGGAGCGGTCACGGCAGACGGATAGTGAAGCCGCGCTGGACTGCACTGTTGAGGGGGGGAAGGCAGCCGCCACGCTACGGGGCCGTGCGCCGCAATACCTGATTACCCAATCGAGCACAATAAATAAATACTTTATTTGTGTGCAAAACACATTATTTTGGCTGGGAAAGTAAATAAAGTGAGCACGGGTTTAAAGATTTCTATAATTCTTCTAGTTTGTTATCACTTTATAAAAACTTATACCACTAGAATATGGTTTAATTTGGTATTAAAAGGTTCAACAGTTAATAAAGGGGGGGAATCGGTAGATCATTTGATTACAAATCTATTCTATCGGCCAGGAACCTATTTAAAGTCAGCTTGGGTTGAGAGTTTTCTAAGTTTCTTCTAAGTAATTGTTACTTCTATTAAACATAAACAACTCAGAAATGAAAGATTTTGTTAATATTGGTTATTACCTAACCGAGCACTAAATCGAGCACATGAATAAATAGTTTATTTTGTGTATAAACACATTTTATTGGCAAGGAAACTAATTAAAGTAAGCGTGTATTAAAAGATTTCTATAATGATTCTATCGAAAACCACACCACTCAAACATGGTTGAATTTGGTATGAAGAGCATTTAATGGGGGAAAAACCCTTTAGTTTGTTTAGGCCAGGAGCTAATTTAAAGTGAGTGCAGGTCCAAAGATTTATATAACTATTCTTAGTAGTGTTTTTGGACATAAACACTTTATTTTGGGCAGAAACCTAATTCAAGTGAGCGCGGGTTGAGAGTTTTCAAAATATATTTGTTATTATTTTTACTTAAAAAATACCAAACAAATATGCTTAAATTTGGTATTAACAATTCGAGCAACTCATTAGGAACACGAATAAATAGGTTATTTGGGTAAAAAAGTCAGATATTGTTAAAAAACTTGATTAAAGTGAGCGCATGTCAAGAGTTTTAAATAATTCTTCTAAGTTTCTATTTTATTTACTAAATATTCATGCGATATATTTGGTAATATTTGGTATCAGCGTCTCGAGAATTTAATAAGGCATACAAATTAAAAATTCATTTGGCCAAAAACCAATTATCTTGGCAGGAATTCTAATTCAACTGATCGCGAGATGCGTTTTTCCTTTTCTTTCACATGCTAAGCTGGAGTGCTTTTGCCATCTTATTGACTCGCTTGCCATCTTATCGCCAGTTGCGAGGGGACGTGCCGGGCTTCATCGGCCCTAATGTTAAAGCATTTTCATGTTTTCTCCAGTAATGATTCCTCCATGGTTACCAGCAGGTTAAATTATAAAATAGGAAATTTGCTTGAATGGAGGTTTGCCGCAGTGGCTGTGGTTTATTTCTTGAATATAATGAGTGAAAATTATAAAATCAACAAAAATAAGTAACTATTATGATTCTTTATGTTTAATTAGTCATTCTAAAGTTTTCTTTACAGTCTACTTCATAGTTGTAAAAATGCCAAATTAAATTTTAATGTGAAAAAATATTTTCTAGCCTGTGAATAAATTGTACACCTGAAAAACAGCACTTACAGGGTCCCCACCCAACCGTGAAAACCGTGAAACCTTGAATAAGCCGTGAATTTCGTATAACGTGAAAAAACCTGGATTAAGCCGTAAATTTCGATTTCAAACCTTAAAAATATATCAAACTTAAAAAAAAAAAAAAATATCATATTTGTTTTCAGATAGAAAAATGTACAACAGAATTATTTAGTACGTTGTTAATACGGTGAATACCGCGTCGTCTGCCTACTTGCAGATTGCAGCTGTGCGAATGATTTAGGACTAGTTCTGGTTTCCACGGTGCAAAGGAACTTGGGCCGACTCGGGCGACAGTTGTTAAGTTGCTGGTGTTTTTTTTCACTGTCAACTGACTGCTAACTGGCACTAGTATAAGACCGTTTATCCGTCTTCTTTACTGTATGTCAGTTGTCTATTGTTTTGTATAAGTCGGTGTAAACAAGCGACAGTAGACAGCTACTTTAGCTAGACTGTTGTCAGTAATTCGCCCATTCCGTTTACACGGTGCGTAGTCAGTGTTGCTAATTCGAGGGAAATTACCCTTGCCAGTGATAATTTTGAACTTTGAGGGTAAAAAGGGGTAATTTTACTAAAGCCTTTAAAAATATACAAATTTATATTATACTCTGTTATATACTTATTATTTCATTCATTGATGTTTATTTATGATTAAATTAGGCCTACTACATTTCTCTACTTTATCGACTCTTCCGATTTTCATTACTCTGACGAATACTCACGAACTCCATGATAGAAATGAAGCTTGAGTTAGAATTACATGTAGAGTGATTGTCTCATGTTAAAAATGTGGAAGAGCCACGAGTGCCAGGACGACAAGAAGTTCGCTAAGTTGCAGTAATGTCTCCAAGTTTTAATGTCAACCAGACAATAAATAACTAAAATAGAAAATGGTGATTATTGTCACCTGTCTCCGCCTACCTAATCCTAGCAGTTGATGGGCTGAAAGATAGACAGCATTAGCTGTTTTATAATTGGCGTTTATTGCTGTAAACAAAATGTCATCAGCTGTTAGTCATTTATATACTGTGATTTATTAAGCAATAAAATAAATTCTGAGAAAAATCAGTAAAATAATTCTGAGAAAAATCCGTTATATCTCGCTTGAATAAATTGAGACAAAAAACTGGCTGGCGTGTGCAACTTCTATTTCCATTCTTTATTTTAAACTTTAACATTAATTATACATCGGTGACATCTATAAACCCTCAAACCTATCAAATTTCAAGCTCATTTCCTTTATTTCATTAGCACTCTTTACTTATACAGGAGTTTAGATTTTGAGGGTATTTGAGGGTAATTTTGACGAGGATCGAGGGTAATTTCGGAAAAAGTGATTGGCAACACTGAGCGAAGTAGAAATCACCAGCAGCAACCGATAGACCGATGACTTGACTCACGACGACAATAAAACAATAAGACACTCTAAAATAGTTCTTATTTTTTAAAAGGTTCACTTGGAATGTATGGTATGGTTTTATGGTTCTATGACATCGTAATAGGAATGTGGGAAAGTTTTAAGGCAGAGGCTACGTACACGTCCGACGTGAGCCGCTGCTGTTCACGTCCGTTCCAAATTATGCACCGTACGTTAGTTTTCCTGTGGTTTTTAAAACAAATTGAGAGCCAGAAAACCTCCTAACCTAACCTAACGTAACCTAACCTAACCAAACTTAAGCGGTAGTGAAGTGAATTTGCCCTTACATTGGACATGTACGTAGTCACTTCGAAGTTTTAACTAGTATTTGACCGCTGCGTCGCGTCTGCGTTGTTGTTTTGTGACTGGTATAGGTTGTTTTTTAATATTTCGACCATGAAATTGACAATTTTTAGACCTTGAAAACCGTGAAAAACCTGTGAATTTGATTATTAAGTTTGAGTGGGAACCCTGACTTAATACATTCATCTTTGATGTACTTATAAGTTTGCAAGGTGTTATTTGATTAGATTTGGCTTGAATTTTTCTATTAATTATATAGTGTTAATTCTTAAAACGTAACTTGCTAACATTGGTTATGTTGTGTACAGGAGCGTTCAGAGAACTGGTCTCCTGCAGCAACTGTTTGGACTACCAGGCGAGAAGACTTCTCGTCCGTTACGGCCAAACAAAGAAAATGAATGCTCAGGTAACGAGTTTTGTCCAAGGTCATTGAGAAGTTTTGCATTTTCTTATAGCCTAAATATTAGTAGATGAGGGAAATAAATCCAGAACATTATAACGTATTGGTGGTGACATTGTTTATAGGTTAAGTTTACTTGTTAATTATCTATTTAGGAATATTTCAGAGACACTTGCTAATATGCCATTCATTAATATTTTTGACATGTTTTCCATAAAACAATGAACACTTTCACGTCCCCATGGTGGCTTTTTCTACAAATCATATTTTAGGGTTTTAAGCGATTCCCTTTAAGAATACCTCATGATTAATAATTTCAAGTAGTCATTCCTAATGATCAGTACTGTTTTTAATCGTAGTCGATATTAGTCATGATTTTCCCCTGGCCATCGTTATCCATGTCAGTATTCATCACAAGAAGTTTGAATCCAAAATTTTTCATATTTCAATGGGATGGCAAACCCTCACTAAAAGGTCTATTTTTGGGCTAAATAAGCTGCAGTATATCATATTTACTTATAAATGTCTTTAAAATAAGGCTGTGAGTTACTTTCCAAGAATTAAAAGATACAAAATTAAGAATGTAGGATGATAGTGTCACACTCCATTTGCAGCTGGATTTGACACAGATGTTTAAACATTGTGAGGTATTGATTGCTGATGAACAAACTTTGTTCCAACACTCAACTAAACAACAATCAATGTGACAACTGTTCATGTAACGATTTTCTGATGTTTATGTTGCAGACAGATTATGTGCATATGTTGAATGCAACTGCCTGTGCCACTACCAGGGTCATTTGTGCAATTTTTGAAACCTATCAAACAGAGACTGGTGTGAAGATTCCCGCCGCTTTGAAACCTTACTTCCCACCAGGTAAGCAATTTTCGTGAAATCTCTGATTTTTAATCTGAACAATTAAAGTCAATTTGTGAATTGAGTCGAGTTTAATGCATACACATGTATGTTTTTCTATTCAGTTAATTACTGGAATCCTATTATTAATACACTAATTACAAATAATTGGTAGAATCTAAACAAAATTGTCTTGACAAACTTGGGGGAATCTGTTAGCTGACATTTTGTGTAATGGTTGGTTGTAAAGGAAAAGCTAACCTTAAAATAAATTATTAGTTCAACCCTATTGTAAATATCTTATATTGCTAATATTGGTGATTGTCCGTATTAATTCCATAAATATTTTCCCACAGTTTTTATTTGCAAAATGTCACAATGAAAATAATTTGTTAATATCTCAATGTCTGTCAGGTTATCCAGAAGAGATTCCTTTTGTGAAACCGGCCCCGATTGATGAAGGGGAGACGAAAAAGCAGAAGAAGCAAAAGGAAGGCATGGCGAAGAAGGCAGTAGAATCTGCATAGGGAAACGGATGCATTTTGGAATAAACATTGTGATATTAATATCTGAAATTTGTCATGCTCATTGTTAATTTATTTATCTCATAACAATGGCACGATTTATATTAAAATGCTATTGTTTTTTACCCATGATTATGATTACCTTTTTAGCATGTGCGAGTGTGGTGTACGAGGGGATTTAAATGTAAACTGAGATATACTTCACCTACTCAGGGAAAATGTAATTTCTCTCAATATCATATACAAATTTGTTATAAGAGAGAAAAACTATTTTGTTGCAAAAACTGATCTCAATTCACCATTAGGCCTCGGCTACGATGCGAGCGACGAGTGACGAGCGATAAGCGAAACGAGCGACATCGGTCACTTTTCTGGCTGCATAAGATACCATGTAAATTGAGAGCAGGTGGCTACAAGCGACTTTTTTTATTATCGCTCTGCTTCGCTTTAATCGCAGAACCCCGCCAATAAATTTTTTATTGTCGCTGAAGTCGTTCACGACTCCTCTTTTAGTTTAGTGCAATATGTTTAGTGAGGCGGATGGTTCTACTATTCCAAAAGTGAAGAAACCATGAGGAGAGCACAAATTAACGAATACTCTAACTGAAATTTTAATTAGTGAGGTACAGATGAGACCATGTTTGTGGAATGAACTCCACAATAATTAAAAAAAAGCTACGATATCAAAGAAGCTTTGGGATGAAGTCGGAGCCACTGTTGACCTTTCAGGTAACCAGCCATATTGTTTTAATTATTTTGTGTGACAATACAGTTCGGTCTAGATTATTCGTTTCTAAATTATTTAGAATCCTACTACAGATAATGACATAAAGAATGTGTTATTTAAAAACGGAAGTAACAAGATAAATTTCAGATAACAAAAGTAGTAGGATCAGAGGAAGCTGT
Organism: Allygus modestus; assembly: GCA_963675035.1. Taxonomy (NCBI): domain Eukaryota; kingdom Metazoa; phylum Arthropoda; class Insecta; order Hemiptera; family Cicadellidae; genus Allygus; species Allygus modestus. Next base: position 131,459,575 of record OY776113.1, on the reverse strand, counting down.
CAAATACTTTCTCCCTTTTGGCCCAATGCCAAAAGTGAAAACCTATCAAATAATATCTTATCCAATATGGCGGATGGTTAAAATACTCCTTATTTTTAGTGTGCTTTAAACTTGAAATTTAGTGTAAATTACTTACAGTTTGTTTTTATAAATACTTTTTGTGAGGTGTTATTTGTACGAACTTTGTTATTAACTATTCATCAACACTGGACACTAAATGATGGGATCGTAATCCAAAGGTAAAAGCTGGGGTTTTCCTGTACCAGGCATCTCAAACTATTGAACATTGAACTGTCTACCTGCATGTACTGGTCACAGGTCAAACAGCTGATAATAAGGGCCAGACCAATCCGTCTGTCATTTTGGACCTGGCTGTTTTTGTTTACAAACTTACTATCATCTGTTATTTTACTATTTTACTATATTATTTAATTTTCAAGAATATGACTGGATAAATATATATTCAAATAGTAATAAATAGTGAAAATATTAATTTTAAACACTATAAAATTGCTATTTATTTATTTTCATGATGGTTAAATTAAATTAAAACTGGTGATTGCAGATTGTTTTATTCATATTATTTTGAGATGCATAACAAAATGAAATCAACAAATCCTGCTTGCAAAAATAGCAGCCCAAGCCACGTAAAATCACCTGTTGGTATTATAACAAGGAGTAAAGTAATAAATAACAAATCAAAATCACCAGTTGTCCCCAAATGTAAGAGCTTCTCATCTAATACAAATATTAAAGCTCATGTTAGTAATAAATCAAATGCTAGCATTCAAACTGACCATGAAATAAAGAATATGGCCATACAAACGGATATTTGTTTCAATAATATCCAAAACACAAATGAACTACTGGGACAGAATTGGTTAACAGATCAGACTCTATTTGAATACTTTGATATTTTAAATAATACGATGTTGGACAAAAAATCTTGTTTGATTTTCAACCCTACTGCTAGTCATGCTATCAAAAGCGTTGATGACTTTAGTCATTATATTGATTCGCAACAAATCAGTGGTAAAGAGTTGCTCATTATTCCCATAAATGATTCAGAGCAACTGTATCCTATTGGATCTCAGGGATCTCATTGGAGTACCCTCATTTTTAAGATAAAAGCAAATATGTTTTATCACTTTGACTCCTTGAACAGACACAATCTCCACTCTGCTCAGATTGTTGCCAGGAAATTGTTGACATATATTACTGGCCAAACCAGCAATCCCCTCATTGTTGAAATAAAAGGCCCGCAGCAGAGAAATAGTTATGATTGCGGCACTTGTAGTATACTTGCTATAGAGTCTATTGTTTCTCAAGTAATAAATGTAAATGATGTACAAAATGTGTACGTAGAAGAATTACAGAATCTGAATCCTTCTGAGAGTGATCTGATTATAAAACGGGCCACTCTAGCCTACTTACTGAACAATAAGTTAAATGTTAATGCTGAACTGTTATGTGATTTAATGCTGAGAAAGAAGCCAGTTCTGATAAGCTCATTTAATGGTAAAAATCAACCTTGTAATGATTATAAAGAAAGTAAGTGGGAGACTGTTCCCTCCAAAAACAAAAATAAAAATCCTACGGCACAAAGTTACAAGGGAAAAAACAACACCATGAAATCCAGGCCAAACAGTGAGGCAAAGGGATCTACATTTAGTTCTAATCGTTACTCATGCCTGATGTCAGAGTTCCCTCCTCTTTCTACTAATCAAGATACACAAGAAAAATTTAACTTAGAGTTTTTACCTAAGCAACGAAGATGTAAACCTCGAGTACTTCTTGCAGCAGACAGCCATGGGCGGCGTTGTAGTGAGCTTTTAAGTGATCATTTACATAAACAGTTTGATGTAAGCTCTATAGTTAAACCTAACGCAAAGTTGCATCAGGTAACTCAACACTTGGATGCCTTAACATCTGACTTCTCAGAAGAGGATTATGTCGTAGTATTGGGAGGTACTAACGACGTCCATGACATGATGGAGAGTAAAGACTTTGACTCTGATAAACATTTTGGTGTATTAGGTAATCTAACAAAAAGAACAAATGTGGTTTCCCCAGGCATATTCATGCGGTTCGACCAACCTAAACTCAACGCTACAATCAAAGACTTGAATGATCATTTTAATAACAAAATTCTTGATCTAACAAAACAAACTCAAAATTTAATACCAGTGAATAAGTTTAAATTAGCACGAAGTGACCATACACGACATGGACTTCACCTAAATTTTATGGGAAAAAGAAAACTATGTCAAGCTTTGAGTGACACAATCATGAAAGACTACATTAAGAAGCATAAAAATCCTAAACTTGGCACACTTAAGGCGACTGAAGAGACCATGGCATTACACAGTATTTGGGAAGGTGCTTCTTCGAGGAGCTCCGTAGCATCTCAACTTGTGGGGTTCTCTGACGAGTCTATCTTGGAAGCGCAGCAAGTACTGGAGCTACAGCAAGGTGTCAACAGTGATATTGCTTCATTAATGCATAATGAAACTGATGTTTTTTTAGAGGATCAGATAGTTAAAATGTATATTAAAGTCATCTGAAAATATGCACACAACTAACAGACATGGAAACAATTTATTTTCAATCATGCATTATAATTTACAAGGTTTAAGTAGAGTAGGCAAAGCAATGGAATTCAGTATATTTTTAGAATCTTTTAATAAAAAACCAAATATTATCTGCATTTCTGAACATTGGTTGAATGATAACAATGTTTTTATGTTAAATCAAATTGTGGGATATAAAATTGTGAATTGTTTTTCTAGAGTGAAGATGTTAAGAGGTGGTGTGTGCATATTAGCAGAGAATGAGTTGCAAGCTAGTCCTTTAGTTGATATTGACAGGTTTTGCAAAGAATATTATTTTGAGTGTTGTGGAGTCAAATTAGATTTGCATAAGCCAGCTATTGTAATTTGTATCTACAGGGCAACATACTTTGATAAATTAGGGCTTGATTCATTTTTTCAATCACTTGACTCGCTATTACAATATGTTAATAAGAGATACTCTCAACATCTGTTGTTTTTGGCAGGAGATTTTAATATTAATTTACTTGATAAGAAGGAATATGTAAATTATTTTATAAATATGTTACATTCATACAACTTAAATATACCTAACGATTCAGTACCCACTAGGGTTACCTCGGTTTCAGAATCATGTGTAGATAATATTTATACTAATGTATTGCTGTCCAACTGTGAGCTTAGTATATTTGACAATGATCTCTCTGATCATACTTTCCAAATTTTAAAATTTGGAAACAGGTTCCAGGAAAATACTTATAAGACACTTTCACAAAGAGACTTTTCAAATGACAATATTTCAAGTTTTGTTAAGTTAATGGAGAATGAAAACTGGGACTCATTTTGGTCTGAAAATTTTAATAATGTGAATTTATTGTATAGTTTGTTCCTGAAGATATTTAAGTTTCATTTTAACGCTTGCTTCCCAGTGAAAACAATAAAAGTTAAATCAAATTTGAAACAGTCAAAAAAGTGGGTAACACCTGGAATTGTTATTTCCAGTAAAAGAAAGAGAGAACTACACATGTTAAGTAAAAATAGTAATGACAAACATTTTGTAGCCTATGTTAAAAAATACAAAAAGGTTTTCAGGGAGTGTGTGAAAAGAGCTAAAATGTAATACAATTCAAATTTAATTATGGATGCTTCTAATAAAACAAAAATGGCATGGAATGTGGTAAAAAAAGAAACATCTTTACAACAAAAATGTTCTCAAATTGACTTGTTAGTTGATAAAGGAAATCGTCTCACAAACCCCTCAGATATTGCAGAAACTCTTAACAAACACTTCCTGAACACCACAACACATTTAAATCTCACTTCAAACCAAGAAAGTTCACATTTATTATTGAAAAGGTTTGATAAACCAGTCACATCGTTTCCAACTCTTCCACAAGTCACAGTTAAAGAAATTGAAGCCCTGGCAAGAGATCTGAAGCCAACAAAGTCTCCTGGATGGGATGATATCCCTCCTTTTATAGTTAAATTATGTGCTAAACACATAAGCCAGCCTCTGGCACGTATTATCAATGCATCCTTTGAAACAGGTGTTTTTCCTCATCTCTTAAAATTTTCTCGTATAACGCCGTTGTATAAAAAGAAGGGTGACTCATCTTCTGCTGATAATTACAGACCTATTGCTATTCTTCCTGCCTTTTCTAAGCTTTTTGAGCGGGCTATTTACAATAGGCTTCAGTATTATCTTCTTAATTCCAATATAATATATGACAATCAATTTGGCTTTCAAAAAAATAAATCGACAATAGACGCAATTTTTGAGTTAACTAAGCAAATTTTTGATGCCTTCGATGAGAAATTATTTGCAGTTGGAGTATTCTGTGATCTCACAAAAGCTTTTGATTCCGTCAATCATAGTCTCCTGCTAAGAAAACTTGAGTACTATGGATTAAATGGAAAAACCTCCCAGTTGCTTCATTCATATATTGCCAATAGGTTTCAGTGCACCGGCATCTCTAATCATCAGTCAAAATACCAGCAGGTTTTAGCAGGTGTTCCACAAGGTTCTATCCTAGGGCCTTTGTTGTTCGTTTTATATGTCAATGATTTGGCTTGCAATGTGAGAAACTCTAGTCTGATTCTATATGCTGATGATACTACGGCTTTCTTGAGGAGTAGCAATGGAGTTGATCTTGGGCAAATGTTGGACGAGGCTATGGAAGACATGAACTCGTGGTTTTCTTGTAATGGATTAATGCTGAATAAGGAAAAAACCGCTATTGTAAATTTTCATCCAAATTATAGCAATAGTAGCAGAGCTCGGGCAGAATATTCTAAGTCATCAATCAATCTATCCACTTCTATTAATTTTCTTGGTGTCATGCTTGATAAGTCGCTTACTTGGTCCGAACACATATCCAAGCTTCAGTCAAAACTCAACAAGGCTTTTTATGTTTTGCTAACACTTTCACATTCGATTGACACATCTACTCTTAAGGCTGTATATTACGCCTATGTTTATTCCCATTTGTCATATGGAATTGTATTCTGGGGTTGTTCCTCTGAAAGCCTAAAAGTGTTCCGTCTTCAGAAAAGAATTCTGAGAGTGATGGCTGGTGTTCGTGTAAGGTCTTCATGCCGTAATATATTTAAAACTTTTGAAATTTTGCCCTTACCTTGTGTCTTTATCCTAAACATTGTCATATTTGTGAGATTGAATGCTTCACACTTTAATTCCAAAATTGAAAGTCATGGTTATCACACTAGACATAAACACTTACTACAAATACCAGCACACAAGTCATCATCTTTTGAAAAATCAGTTCTATACACTGGTAGCAAATTTTATAATAAACTCCCTCAGAGTATCAAAAACATTTCCAATATAACAAAATTCAAAGCAGAAGTGACAAAGTATTTAAAAACAGAGTACTTTTATAGTGTCAATGAATACCTTAACAGCCTGTCATTATAGTTATAAATTTTATTTTGGTTTTTAGCATTATTTGTTGACTTTTGTTTGTTTTAATTGTACTGTTTATTTACATTTTGATTGATCATCGAATGTATTGTATATATTGTTAGGTCTATGTATTTTAGTATAAGGAAACTTTGACAATTTCACCTGTCTAAGGGAAATTCCCTATAATAGATGTTATGTGATGTAATAAATAAATAAATAAATAAATAAATAAATAAATAAATAATAAATAAATAAAAAATAATAGGTTCCCCCTGGTTAAGATATTGACAATCTCTTCGTCGGACATCATCTTTGAAACTGCGTTCCTACCACGCGTTCGGTATGGTGTGTCGGAGCCGAGGCCTTATACTTTGACATGGAAGTTATATGCTCCAGTCACCTTCAGCTGCAGTTCGTCGAATAAATAAAGTTGCCTCCTTGTTCACTATTCAGTGCTGTTAATGAGCATATAAATAACATTGGAGATTTAAAACATTGTCCTCAAACGTTAGTTAGGAAAAAATACCATTGGCTGTACTCTATAGAGTACATGAAAAAAGAAAACCTTTCAGGAACATCATTAAAAAGCTGTTAACCTCTTGAATTTTAACTGCCTCGCATTTTAACTACGTTTCATAATTTTATCAGTTGGATCTAGTCTCAATTCAAATCCAGTTTCCAGAAGAATTATGTAATTTACACTAAAATAATTAACCTCTAAATATTTACATTCTAAATGATATCAGAAAAAAATGCTATTAACAGCCTTTATTATCTTAGAGGTGATTCAAAATTAGAAAAGTTTATTGCCGAAAACATTAAAGATATGTATATGCTATTGTCAGGTTTTGATACAATGAGACTTTGTCCGGGACTCCTTTAAAGTGCTTTTGTGAGTATGGATAACTAGGCTTCAGTAAAACAAATTTAATAAGTATTCTAGCCTTATGTTACAATCCAATGGAAAACTTAAGAAATATAAAATGTTGGAAAATTCAAGAAAAATTAATCCTATTAAAGAATATAATAATTATAAAGAATGGCTAGAAAATTACAGGTAACTCTGGGCATGAAACTGTACAGTTAGATTGCTTCATTATTTTACTTACAAAAAATTCTTTGGTCCACAAAATGCATTTTGTGACCATCAGAACTGAAAAATAACTACTTCTCGTAGTCCTGCGAGACTGGTGGCCGGGAGAAGAACTACGGGATCAGACATCCGCGCCGGTGAACGTCGAAAGTAGTGCGACGTAGTACTATTACCTGCTCTCCTGCGTTAACGCCGGCGCCTTCCTACCACCACCACGTGCCCGCGCTCGTCTGGCAGCACGGCCCCGGCACTACCCGCGATGGGAGACATTCGTCGGTTGCATAATTCCCGATTTTTTATATACAAATAATTTTATGTATTTCCCTGGACTGTAGAGGATTTTATGAAGTTTTTAGAAAGCTGTTCCATTGTACAACTGCTACAAATCTTATACACATTATTCCTTATGGAATTTCGTTTTCGGCCCGCTACGTCGTTATTTCTCAACCGATTTGCACAATCGATGTGTCATTTTAAAGGTTTTACACTGCTGATTATCAGAAAAATACAAAACTCAAAAATACCGCTTTAGTTTTCAAAATATTGACATTTAACAAATTATTCCATGTTATTTAAATGGGGAGAATATTTTTGGAGGAACTCGGCCTTAGTTTGAGAATACCAGGCAACGTGCAATTCATAGAATTTGTAACAATTTGAAGCTTAAACATTCTGATACTCCCCAAAATTGTCAGATTTATTATTTTTTCCATTTAAGTTTGTTTAATGATGTGAAGTACAAAGTCCTCACATTTTCCCATGTTATTCATATGGGAGAATTTTCGCCCAGTTGCTTGGCCTTATTTTGAGCAAACCAGGTAACGTGTGGTCAATAGACAAGATTCTTTATTCCATTAAGCAAGTTAAAAAATTGCAATAGGACACGTCAAGATATTCATAACATTAATTAGCATACAATGTTAAATAGGTAAATAGAATAAGTGTTAACTGTGCAAAACATTTCCAATTAGTTTAGGAATATCAGTCTTCTTAAACTTAATACAAATACACATAAAATACAACTTGTTTGATAAAACTAATTAAAAATACATATCTTACAACTATTTTGACTGTTTTATGCCTGGTTCTGTTGTGAAAATTTACAGGTGAAATATTCATCTGTTGTGTAAAATAATATAATAATATATAATTATAATATATATATTATATAATAATAATATAATAAAATATAATCATATAATAATATCTGTTCTGGTCATGGGGTTTATACCAATTTGAAGCTGAAACATTCCGATACTCCCAAAAATTGTCAGTTAAATAATTTTTTCCTTTTAAGTTTGTTAATTGATACACACCCTTTTGGTGGGATTTATAGTATGTTTTGTTTACAACAAACAGCGGATCATAATCCCAACTTAGTGATTGTTATTAGACAGCTGATGAGCTCATTAAGCTTTTGATTTATGTTCGTGTATAGTAAACATCAACGAATACATCAGATGCAACCTTTAAAAGTTAACCTATTTTTTAAGTGTTAATTTTGAGTTTTGTGACTTTTTAACTGTATCACGCCACATGTAAAGTTGCATTTTCATAATTTGTAATATTTTTAGTAGGTATATATTACAAACCTGCAAGTATTTTATTGTATAGGTGATTGGATTGCTCCTACATGGTACCGTGAGATTACTCAACCTTAACATTGTAGCCGTCGAATTTCGACGGGCACCCAATAGTCCCTTAATAAGCTACGAAGAATGGTTTTAAAATTATCTATTTACGGTACGTTTGAATGGATGAGAACTAAATATAACTTTTGTCACCGACAATCATTTCATAAAGACTTCACACTTTATAATTACAGTACAACCATTTGTACACTTAATTACAAATATATGTAGTTACAAACTATTTTAACTTGATAAGCGATACTTGTAAATCGTTTATGATGGTTTAAAGAATGATAATATATTATCTAGTTTACAGGGCCTCTAATACAAGCTACCACTATCTATGAAAAAAAAACTTTATAACCCTTGTAAAATTTACTTCTTCAACATTCATTAGTATTATTATTTGCATGTAAATTTATTAGTTTACAGCTGTAAAACTTAATGAAACGCACTGTTATAATTTTAATCAATAATTCAGGGAAGTTACCAGTAATACAGGCCTTGTAATTTTTATGGAACGGGCCCCAGCTCTTGCAAATGTTGTACAGTACTTATTTTTTATGCTAATATATATTCAATTTCGGTGAAAAAAAACCTACACAGGCAGCCTGAAATAAAAACAAATATATTCATTCAATCCACAGAATATTTAACACTCGTAAAAACCGGATTTTTGACAAATGTTAAATCTCCGAAAATCACATTTTTCTGATACCTTAAAATAGCGCACCGAAAAATAGCTGTGGAATTTTCAGTGCGCTAACCTCAAAGATTGTTATTGTTCCTTTTTACGTTTGTGTATTTCAAAGATAAACAAACATGTGGAAAAAATGCAAGTAAATTTGTATGTAAATAAAAGAAAAAGTAACATTGTAAAGTTAACCTATCTGAACTCTCAAAACAATACAAATCACCTAATTTTTGGTCCAAATTTTAAACTATCAAAGGCTTATATGGGCAGTATGTTACAAAAAGTTGTTCATCACATGAGCTAAAGTGTGAATTTTGTGCTTAATCGTTTCCCACCAAAAAACAAAAAACATCGTGGGAAAACACAATTGCGCACCAAAAACAACCACTTTTGCTCCTTGTGATGAAAACTGGTATTTCTAATGATCTGATCGTTGTGGTTTTTGAACTTAAAGCCACTCATCAGTAGCGCATTTAAATTACAAGTATGCAAAAAGTGAAAAGGGGTTCATCCCAATTCCCCCTGGTTATGTCACTGTTTCCGGGAATTGTTTCAAACATAAACTGAATTTGATTGCATTGTTTGCTATGCGTTTATTAAATTTACAACTGAAAATTAATTTCTGACTACCTAACTAATTTCTAACTTTTGAGTAGCTTTTTATTAAGAAACAAAATGTCAGTGGCTACCACACAAAATATTGATGCAAAGAAGAACATACAAGATGGACGGGCATTTAATCACGATGAAGGGAAATATGATCAACTAATGTCGTCATAAATGGAACAATTCATATACAGCTGCCTAACAATAAAAATTATCAATGATTGAGTATACACTAAATTACTCTGAATATTCAATGATATTAGGCCTACTACGCGATGCAGACGTTGTTGAAAGCAAGAGAGACCTAACCCAAGATACGTTGGTGTTCACATAAAATACATTCTAAGTACTATTTCGTTATAAAAATAAAAGGAGTTTATCACATTTTGTACAAATCCCACACTTGCTAATTTCAAAGAAAAAAGGCTTGTTAATTTAATAAAATCCCCCCTCCAAAAAATAAAATAAAATTACCCCTCTCAAATCAAAGAATTCCTCCAAAATAAAATTGTATATAGCGTAATCTGCCCTATCAATCCCCCCTGTGGGCAACCCTGAACGTTAGCACTAAAACAACTACACCACAGCGAGTATCATTGACTGTCGTCTGTTTGCGAGCACCAGAGCAAAACATCTGGCGCTGAAGGCACCGTGGCCAAGCGCTGTGCCAGCACCAGGGTAGTCATGAGCGATATATCAAATCGTATTGGCAATTGTGTATCGTGATATACGCGGATAGTTTTATTGTATCTTTTTTACTTAATCATGTCATTCGAATTTCACTGATATAATATCTTATTAATTGGGTTAGGATATTAAATCAAGTGATGAATTATTACATAATTATAATGAATGTTTCCAGAACCAAGTACCACAAAGGCAGCCCATTGAAAAACAAGGCAACCCATAACCAGCCACCAGGCTAAATAAACACTACACACACGTGTGTGTGATACGTATTAACCCTAAGAGCTGGTGCACTCCCGTATCTATTGATACTGTTATTAGCCAGTTTTTGTATTAGTGTACTGTCACTAATATATTCATTGGCTGAGCCAGCGCCGCTTCCATTGATAAATGTAGTTGTATTCCTCCGCCACGGGAAGTTTCCGATCCGCGCCGCTTGGATCGCTGTTATCACGGGAGCATACCACGGCTACGTTTTTTACTTTAGAACAATAAACTATGTATCATATTAACCCTTTCAGTGCTATGGACCGATATATCGCCTTTTGAATCTGTTATCAATAAACACTGTTACTGCTTCATAAGCGATTGTACCATTAGGCGCTCAGTCTGCAGTCTGAGTCTGACATGTGGTGAAACCTGGTAGACACGAATTGAACTACCTCGTCCAGCGCCTAGTCACTATAATACCAACTGATCCACTGCAGCTGCTAGCCTGACCAGTGGCTGTGCGGTCTAAGGCGTTACCTTCCCGGCCGGGGGTAACACTTGGATCGAGGGTTCGAATCCCGTCACAGTTGGTTGTTTTTATGTGCAACTCATGGAGAGTTCACCTGTCTGTGGCAGAGTTGAAGGGGAGGGCGGACCTTAAGCAAACGGTGGACGGCTCGGGTCCAAGCTGACGGGATGGGTGGATTCTTTGTGAGTTGCACATCTGATCAGGTGTTTTGCTACTTTTTACCTATCCTTTACTGTGTGTGTCCAGCGGAACCACGTTTTTATTAATTTTAACTGTTCAGGCGTTCAATATATTTAAAAAATCAACAAAACATCACGGATTCAACCACTCCTTTCAGAAGCTTAGCACTCAAAGGGTTAAAGACCATAAAATTCAACACTAAGATTGCTTTTTAAAATTTTAATTAGCTTAGTATTTAATGAGTTATCTAATATCGAAATTGGGCAAATTCGAAGGCTAAGTACACTTTTATTTTTCATAATATCGAAAAATTGAAAAGCAATGTTAGTGGGAAATATCTTTCTCTTTAATTTGGTGTATAGTTGTTTGTTATGCGTTGAGAAATATCGTCAGTATATGCTCCCGCGCGGAACGGTTTTAGCGCCATATTTTGTGGGGATTTAACATCCTCTTAAAAGCAGCATTTTATGTTTAGTGGTAGATGATTGAGAAGTCTCAGACCTACGACACGGCTACTTTGAGTTTTGTTTAATCTAACACGAGGCACATGAACTTTATTTTGTCCTCTGGATTAATAACTTTGTTCGCTTTTGAAATTAAATTATTAAATGTTCCATACCTGAGTCATTGGTGTCTCACTTTCTTGAGTTTTCATCAAACACTGCTTATAAAAATGTGGCATTTATGGGTGTCAAGCAAGAAAGAAATATTTAAATATGGGTACAAGTAAAAACCAATACTGTAAAAATACTGTTTTATAATTTGTTGATCACAAAAGGCACATATAAAAAAATTGTTAAATATATGAGTTAAGTATTAACTTCATGACAGATATTAGAAATACAAAAGAAAATAATCAGACATGAATAATGAGCTTACGGTTGAATTATATGTAAAAGCAGCACAGATACAACTATACAAGTAGTAAATATATTACAATAAAAGTTTGCTATAGAGTAACAGAAGTATAATACACTATTCATATAATATCTCAATATCCACATATAAAATTAAGGTACCAATGGACTAGTTTCAATGTCATGTATTTTTTTTGTAGCTTTACTTTATTACATAGTAATTACAGGACTAATTTACCTTGACAGTTTAAAATATCAATATCGATCTTAATTTAAGTACATAATGAATACATTACAAAACAAAGTAACACGTCAAACTTTTTCATAGTTATCACATTACATTTTTTTATTTTTTATCATAAAAACTAAAATATTAAGATCAAAGCAGAATTTCCATAAAAAAAATATTTATTTAAGCTTACATAACAATTCCAAGACAACAAAAATATAAAACTGCATTGAACCAACTGAGGGGTGGCCCTCAGTTTCAAGGTATGGGGAAAACAGATTTGGACACAACTACACAACAGGAAAGAACGTGTTCGAGCTTCATAGACTAGTGTGAAGCTGTCATGTGGCCGGGGATTCAGGGTTGCCTGTGGCACATAAAACAACCACTTGAGTCATAGTGAGTCAACACATATGTTTTAGTAATACGCAACTACAATTAAAAACTGTTTGTAATTCATAAACTAAACAGCTGACATCAAGGTGTATTACGTCTTAATGACTATGATTATAAACTGACATTTCAATAGAAACACAGAAACAGTACTATTTTTGGTTGATTGCGGTAAGTGTATACTAACCAAAAAAATACAGAATTATTTACCGTCATGATTTAAAAGTTTAATAAATTTATACTAATTCACCTTTTCTGCCAGACAGTAATAAAATCGTTGAAGTTGTGACGCGTTTTAATAAGCAGCACACTATAATGCAGTACACGGTAATATCACATGAAATAATAGTAGTCATCAACAATGTAAGACAAGATATAAAACATAAAATGTTCAATATATGAAGTTACAAAACAAAATTTTTACTACTCAATCTTTCAAAATGAGATTCAAGCGTGATTATTAACACCAGTTGTTGAGCAGGACGTCAAAAAGTGTGTCTGCTTCTTTCTCTCAACATGTAAATGGTAAGAAAATACAGGATGTTGTATCAACAATGGATTTCCTTTAGAAAGAAGTTCCAGCTTGATTATATTCTCTTGGTCTTCTCTCGCAAAGCAACTGCAAACATTTTCCCCTTGTTTACTTAATTTTCTCATTGTCAAACTATGCCAAACATGCTCTCAAATTGGATCGCAATTAAAATTACATAATTTCATATTTGAGGAAGAAAGAGTAAGCCATCGCATCATGTTAAGAAAATAACATAAAAACCCAGATACAAATAATGCTTCTAAAATAAGTATTCTTTGAAATGTAAATCAATTTTTCCTAGAAATATGGACAAAATTTATCTACAAGAATGTTTTCTTGCACTTACATTATTATCATAGACTCTGAATCAATTCTATTCTAAGGCTAACTAAATAAAACATTAGTGTATCTTTGGTCATAGTCAAAATACATTACTAAATCAAGTTAACTTCAAAAGATTTAAAAAAATCACAGTTATGAACATTTGAGCAATGGACATGTTATAATATTCATACAAATACAAGCTATTTATTGGGTCTTTTTACAAACTAAATAACGGTATGTTAAGAGTAAGAGGCAGCCGTTTGGCTGAACTGTTATAAACCTCTCGCCTACATTACCTTATAACCTTGCATTACAAAAACACCTTCTTAACACACTTCAATATTAAACCCAGCCATGCTAATATAAGTTGTCATTAATATATGTATACGTTTATGAATTAAAATCAATCATATTTCTTCATACCATAAATGTCATAGAGTAAGATATTGTGATAGAACAGTAGACTGTCAGAAATCCGGATCACACTTATCCGGATGATGTTGATTTTTTTTAAATTTTTTGATTGTTGCACATAAAACAGAGGGAAAAAACGGAACTTCATGGTTTAGCGCCTTCAGTTTTCTCACGATTATCCCGCATTACACAAATGTCTTTTAGTCTGTATTGTCAGGTGCTCTTTGTTTCTGTGCTGTAACCAGTGTTTGTTATTGTTAACGTATCCGGTGCGCTGCTCCGTTTAGGTTTTCTCCGATAGATAACTCATCATTGACGATGTAAATCAGTAGACCCGTGGCTTTTTCGTTTAATCAAATTTTTGCTAGTAATAAATGTATTCTTCTAATGTATTCTTTCGGTCCCGTTGGTGATGGATTAACAAGTTCTAGTATATTACAGTGTGTTTATAACTTTCTTCTAGAAGCTCATTCTTGAATTAGCAGATAAACATATATGCATATTGCCATGATTGTTCACTATAAAGGCGGAATTGATAATTCATGCCCAATTCTGAAAAAATTCAGACTTTTCGAAATCCGGACTGGCCGTTTGCCACAATAGTCCGGATTTCTGAGAGTCTACTGTAAACCAATATCTTCCCATTCACTAGTACACTAAACTAGGTGAAATGAGTAGTACCATCTCCTGCCAACTAGGCTGTGTCTTACTTAACATGAATAATGTAGAAAACCAGTTACCTTATTTGTACATAAAAAAATGAGCAAATTATTTATATATCCATCTACAAATATATTCATTTACATTTGAAATATTGCACGGCACAAATTTCTGACTACTGTGTCTATTCATAGTTCACAGTTGATAAATGATTTCATAAACTATTATTTTAGAGCATAAGGGCCATACACATGTTACGTAACGCACTTAAGGGGGGGGGAGGGGGTATGACGTAGCGTTATGCTGCGTTATTTGAGGGAGGGGGCTGGTTTGGATCAACGTTACGTAACTGACACGTATTAACCCTAAGAGCTGGTGCACTCCCGTATCTATTGATACTGTTATATAAATCTTTCAAAATTAAAAAACAATGAAATTGGTATCTAAATCAAGGTTACAGTTGGTTACATAAAAAATACTTCCGTTATACCATTTTAATAATAGTTAAACTAAAAATAAATACAAAACATATTTTGAGTAAGTTCTGTATTGCTTTATACCTTTGCTTTGTGTTGTTTTAGAGAGTAAAATCATGACTTGATATAGTTATGCGCAATACCACCCACATTTTTAGTTTTTAAGTTTTTTTTTATTTGTATTAGTGATAAATTCAATTTGTTACGTTTTAGCTGAGTTTATTTTGTTGTTTATATTATTAGTAACAGTCTTGTTTGTATACATTTTGCTTTGAAATAAATTATTAACAAATGTTGTTAAAATAAAGTCATTTAAAGTTCAATGATTCATTGATATCCATATTCAAAATTGCTATTAAAACAACGATGTTTAAAAGATTTAAGTTGTTTTAAAGCCTATTACGATTGAGTTACGTAACACATTGGGGGGTGTGGTAAAGCATTATGGTGCGTAACATGGCGGAGGGGAGGGGTCTGAAATGATGAAAAAATGTGTTATGTAATATGTGTATGGCCCCATAGTGGATTGTTGGGGATATAATGGATGGAATTAGCTTTGTGTTCTACACCAAATATCACTGTCAGATATAGTAGAACCCCATATCTATCGCCTACGGGGCCATGCCACGATCAGACTCGTGGTCGGTTATCCCAAGGTCAGTGTATGAGGGGTCCTACTTTACTATAATCTTATTGGGTTTTTAATATTTATCCTGTCTCATTTATAAAACCCCTATATGTAATTATAATATTACGGGTCACAGTGATTACAGTTACAATTTATAAAATTATTATTTTTCATTGTATGACTAAGATAACACCAACTACTTGGTGTAGAAGAAAAACAAAAATGTTATTGCATCACTGCACTTTATAATCTGAAAAACAATAGAGGATACTGTAATTGGTATCATCAAAATTGTGTGTGATTCTACTGTTGTGTAAGTTTGTGTGTTACTTAATTTTTACTCCCTTAATTCATCATAGGGGCCATAGACATATTACGTAACGCACTTATGGGGGAGGGGGTATGGCGTAGCGTTATGTGCGTTATGTGGGGGAGGGAGGGGGGTTTGGATCAACGTTACGTAACTTACACATGTTAACCCTAAGAGCTGGCGCACTCCCATATCTATTGATACTGTTATAAATATTTCAAAATTAAAATATAATCAAATTGATATCTAAATCAAGGTTGCAGTTAGTTATATATGCAACACAAAATGGATATTACATTATAGTGATGGATATATAGAGTATATACAAAATACTTCCGTCATACTATTTTAATAACAGTAAAACTAAAAACAAATACATAACATGTGTGTTTTGAGTAAGTTCTGTATTGATTTAAACCTATGTTTTGTGTTGTTTTAGAGTTTAAAATCATGACTTTATACAGTATTGCACAGTGCCAGCCACATCTTAAGTTTTTTAAGTTGCTTTGTATTTGTATTTATTATAAATTAAATTTGTTACGCTTTAGCTGAGATTGTTTATTTTATTGTTTATATTATTAGTAATACAGTCTTGTTTGTTTGTATACAATTTTCTTTGAAAAAAGTAATTAAATAATTTTGTTTTATTATTACAAAATTTTGTTAAAGTTGAATGATTCACTGAAATCCATATTCCAAATAAAAATATATTTAAAAGGTTTAAGCTGTTTTAAAGCCTACTACGATTGAGTTATGTAACACATTGGGGGGAGTGGGGTATGGTCAAGCGTAATGGTGCGTTACATGGGGGAGGGGGGGTCTTAAATAACAAAAAAATGTGATACGTAATATGTGTATGGCCCCATATCTTGATTTCTAAGATGCATAGTTTCCTTTGCTAACTTATTAAAAGTTGCTTATTAAATGTGGTAAAAGCGCACCATCGAGAGAAACCCTCCAGTGTGCCCCAGGGGCACAATCAGCTCAGGGTGTTTGAGAGAACACATATTGATGAACTGGATATTCTTGACGAAAGTTAAAATGGACAGTTATAATGATAAACCGATATGGCCCAGGCGATTCCAGTTTAATAATTTCTAGAACAACCCAGATATTCCATATTTAAAAATTCAACCTTGTGAAAATGCCAAGTTGGCAATTAGCTAGAGCAACCTATTTGTTCAAGATAACCTGACCGCAGGACATCATAGACGACTGGTGTATTTCTGGTGTCTGGTGTCCAGACTGCGGACAAGCCGTCTGCTGATCTTCTCTTCCTCTTGGTCCTACCATGTTGCTAGTGTGGCTTACAGGTACAGCTACAATAGCGGACAATTAAGTCGACGGTTGGGCTGTAGCCAATAGCATGGTTGTATGCTGTCACTGTTACCATTTTGCCATAGGAAAATATCAACAGTGATATTGTTGGGCAAGAAATTGCATCACACATCTTTGTTTCAGAGTATATTAAGTAAGTTTATTAAGTAAGTAAGTTTCCTAATTGTTTTTACATTCAACTCCCGATTATCCGCGGTAATGACCGGTTGGAGGGTCACGGATAACCCAAAACCACGGTTAAAACAAAGGCATTCAATAAAATGAATATTACGAATATAATAGGGGTTTATTTACATTTGCATACCACAATATGATGTTTTAATGTAATTTAAGAAATATTTGTGTAAATCAAATACTTTTGAAAACTTGAAAATGTGATGAAATCTACAAAAAATCGAAATAATAATAATTAATACTGGAGATGACTGATAGGTTAAGTTCTCTACACACGTTTGAAATACTCTGTGAGAGTTTTTTGTCTCTTTGAAGAAGATTCTTTTTTTATAATAATAGAATGCAGTTTGCGTAGCACAAGTTTGTCACACAGCAGGGTATCACACTGACCCTCCAAATAGTCGATTAGGCGCTCAATATTGTGGAAAGCTGCGCCGTGCGTCATTCCACTATTTGTCTGCCCCTCCCCCTCCCCCTCTCCGTCGTCTTGTCCACCTGCTTCATTAGCACTCGCTACGTCCTTCCCCTAAGCGTGCCGCACTATCTCCTCATCAGTCATTGTTTCAAATTCCGGGAGGCTGTTGTCGCATTGAAACCACTCAATAACATTTTGCTGAGTAACAGCTTCCCCGCCTTCAACTTTGTTTGCAATCAACGCAAGTTGAGCAGCTTCAATACTGGGATCATCAAATCCCGCAAAATCGTCATCCTCGGAGATATCGGGAAAGATTTTTTCCAGGGTCAAACTTCTTACCCTATCCCACGCGGACGAAAACTCATAGATAGAATCTAAAATGCTGAAGTTCTTAAAAAAGGTTTTGAGGTCGTTTCCCTCCTCGATGAACGTTCACAAAACGCTCGATCGATAATTCCACTTTACACAGGCCAGTACGCCTTGATCCATGGGCTGGATAAGAGCAGTGACGTTTGGAGGCAAATACCTCACAAAAATGTTGCCATCATCCGACTTTAAACACATCTCATTTGGGTGAGAAGGTGCGTTGTCTAAGACTAAGACAGCCTTTTGTGGCAGACCATTTGATTTGAGAAATCCCTTCATTTGGGGAACAAAATATTGGTCAAACCATTGATTTAAAATTGTCCGGTTCATCCAACCCTTTTTGGAATTAAAATAGTGAACGGGTAAGTTGGTGGTCACAGTCCCTTTAAAAGATCGTGGATTTTTAGCCTTTCCAATTACCATCATTTTCAACTTGTTGGTGCCTGTGGCATTGGAGCAACAAATGGAGGTAAATCTTTCTTTGCTTACTTATGCCCCTTAGCATTTTTCTCGCTTTCGAACGCAAGGGTTTTTGTTGGCAAACACTTCCAGTATATGCCTGACTCGTCTACATTGTAGATTTATTCAGGCAGGAGGTTCTCTTTTATCGCAAATTCGTTAAATTTGTTATAAAATTGTTCCGCTGCAGTTTTATCTCCACTAAGACTTTCACCCTGGATTTGAAGCTCCCTAATACCGTGCCGTTGTTGAAACCGTGTCAACCATCCAGACGATGCGTCAAATTTGCCCTCTAGGCCTAATGCCCCAAAGAAAAATTTTGCCTTTTCTGAACAAATAAGTCAATTAATGGGGTTTCCTTGAGCACGTTGTTGGCTGAACCATTGCACCATTGCTTTATCAAGTTCGTCATAGGTTGATTTTTTCATTGTCTTTCTTTTCTTCAAACCGGATGAAGAGTCAGACGCACAAGCAAAATCAAGGAGTTCGTTTTTTTTATTTTTTAAGTCGCACACTGTTTGTTCACCAATCCCATAATCGTGTGCTAGTTTTCACCAAATGCCCCTTTTAAAGTTTTTCAATAATTTCCAGTTTCTGTTGGATACTGAGTACAACTCGTTTTCGTTTTATATCCGACATTTTTACTCTGGATTACTTTAAAAATAGTCCAAAGAATAAATCAATTTAAATTAAGTAATAAACTCATTTACATTTTCGAACACAAAAACAGTACACGGGGTCACCGAACAGTATGCTAAAGAATTCAGCACTGAGAGCAAAAACGTGTGAGGGTAAACATCGGGGAAATGGTGATTGTTTTGATTTGTTTCTATTTTTAGATGTCAACTTCCGCCCGTCTGTCTGTCCGCCTGTCTGTCTATCCGTCCACAGATGCAGATGTTCTGGAGCAGTACCAAGGTCATCGCACCCTAGCATGCGACTACAGCTCATTAGCGAGATGACAGACTCTCAGATTACGTTGTATTTACTAAATTTTTTGTATTGTACTATTTATTCTAATAAATAAAGTGAATTTTACGATTCAGGAGATATTATTTTAACCAAACAAATTGTTATTATTGCTCTTTTTACGTTTAGGGGATAAATAAAAATAATAAAAATAAACCTTTCATGACCCCGGTTAAACCACAACCCGATTAACCCACTCCCGGATAATCGGGAGTTGACTGTATGGTACATGTGATATATGTGTCCATTTTAACTTTTGATAAGAAAGTCAAGTTCCCCAATATGTTCACCTCGAAGACCCTGAAGTAATAATGTCCCTGTCCCAGAGACATATGGGCAAAACTATTATCAACACTAGAATCAAATATGATTGCTTCTTCACAGTGAATTAACACGTTCGCTGCGACTGCCCCGAGGCGGGTCGTTTGCAAAATGCGGCCCGCCAATCGCTGGTCGGGGTCACATTTCTAAATTTTGGCTAACCAATGGCTGTAGCGCTCGAAGGTGCTGTACTACATTACAATATAGCTGAACGTAGTTCTAAGAAGCGCCAACAGATAGCAGCACATGATAGGTCGATGTAGTGAGTCAGTACTGCCATTTCGAGGGATTTTATTAGGAAAACAAGCAGTTTTCCCAGTCCCGTAGTTGCAGTAAATGAGGGAAATTTTAGTGCCAACCTACACCACAAATGTCACATGGTTATATCTAAACTGCGAACAGCGTATAGTCCGTTCTCGTCAAGTGCTGAGCTCACACTGAAGCTATGTTTGGCAGGGGAGCGCGCTACTATTATTATAGTAGGCCGCTTGGCGGGCTAGTGGCGAGGTACCACAGCCAACGTGTTAAATGGTAAAATTTATCAAAAACCTGTAACCATAAATGTTAACCTCTGGCAACAACATTGTTGCTTTACAAGCTATAACAAGTGAGATTTTATGAGACTCTTATAACATACCTATGCCTACATTATACATAATTCTCGTCATTATGCAAAAATAAATTCATCCTCTAACTTTACAAGTGTTATTCCAATTCATATCCTAAATAGCTTTGTAAGCTATATTGAAAAAGTTTAAAGTCATTAAAATATATCTTATACAAACTAATAATACTGTTATAGGGCAGTCGAGACATGCATTTAGTTACATGGCTGGACGTATTAGTGGGCTTTATTCGAGGAAAGATTATATCACCACTGCCAACATGGTTTAAAAAATATTGAGCATCATTGTTTAGTGTTTCATATTTCCCAACAAAATCATAGTTCACCAGACACGGCTCGCACAGCTTGTTCATAGGTGTCCAATGTTCATTAAATACACTGTTTTTGGAAGTTAAATACGCTACAAACTCTGCAAAAGTCACATCATCTCCATTCATCAGCGACCGGGGTGAAGGGTTACTTCGAAAAATTTTAACAATCTTTCGACCGAATCGATTCTGAAAGTACTTTGAGCTATTATACCGCTGTTCAAACTTGTTTCTGTAAGCAGAAACGAGCCTCTCAAATGGATGACGAACAAAGATAAATTTGGTGTATGTTCTGAGCATTTCTTGGACTTGAGTACTTGTAAAATTTATTAAAGAAGGAATGAAATGTTGTTGGTGAACTAACGTGGATGGAATGGATAATATGTCTGATGTCTCAGCCATTCCAATCATGATCATGAACACTCGTTTCCAGTTGGTACACGCCACCTACAACAAACACCAAACATGTTTTTAGATTGTGTTGAAATTAAGAACCTCGCAATGTACACAAACAATATATCCACTAATGGGCATTTATCACTTTATGCCATTTCATCCAATATCAGAATTTATATTATGTGATCATAGTTAATATCGGAACTACAATATTTATTATGACAACCAGTATTGTATTTTAAGTGTTTTGCCTTTTAAAACAATTCATTGTTTCACTCCCAAGAAAACAGTAGAGTCAGTTGATCTGGTCAAATGGTAGCAATCGGTAGTTGTAACAAATTAAGTTCAAAACGGACTTAAATGTATTGTATGGACCATCCCTATATACAGGACTTGGCAGGAACTAATTTAAAACAATTAATGTTAATTTTATAAATTAAACCCATATACGGTTTAGTTGTTGTATTATGTTTTATAACAACACAAATTGTAGCCAATCTCTCAATCGGCTACCTCGGCACCATGACATATAATTACCTGTATACAAGTTCAACCAGTAGCTGAGATAAATAGGGGTTTGTGGTGGATGTAGTGGTGCCATAGAACTGTATTAATACACCTGGAACGCTCGGGCTGTGTCAAGAAATCGGTCTTTACCCCCACCCCTTCTTAGGCACTCACGGCCGCCCAGTGGATTTCAGCATTGTGCGCCCTATTGTTTACACGCTTTTTTGCCTCGCCATATTCATGTAATTACAATAAAGTGTATATATTATTGATCTGCATGAACTACGGAATCTAACAGTATAAACTTCTTGTAGTTTGGTAATTTAATTTATTTGTAGTAATGAAAACTATTTAGTGTTTTAAAAGTGTGACACGAAAAAGTCTCTAAGCGTAAACCTTTTTGGTTTTGGGGTTGAAAAGAAAATTCCAGCGGAAAAGTTGTAGATAATTAGTTGATCCACAATTTTTATCCCAAACTTTTTTTCATAAGTTGATTTATTTGTTCTGTAAAGAAGGTATTAACGTTTCCCGCGCTCAAACCAATTCGCACCGCACTCATTCCAGCTAACTGACGCGACACTTTGCTATACAACACGAATTTGATTGTATTAACAAGCTGAACTATGACCTATTATTTTACAGGCAGTAAGTGGTCTATGGTAGCCACTCTTGTTTTTATTTTGGAAATAGATATTTGTTTCATTGCCGCCGTTTTGTATTAAATAAACTGAATCACAAGTGGAACCAACATATACGGTAGCATGTAAAATGACACAGGGAACAGGTTAATATTCAAAATTAATTTGAAACCCAATTTTAAATGATATTTTATTACAATATAAGGCTATACAGTTGCTCTTAGACATCTTAAGTGTGATTAAATAAAATTAACTTATGTGATTAAATAAAAATCGAATGCATCAGCAACTCCACTACTTAAAGTTTGGACAGCTAGTTTTACATTCATCTTTTTATTTTCATAGTTCACGTGTTTGTTTGTAAATTTATTGGCAAACTTGTAGCCTTCCAAGTTCTGTACATGATTAAGTAATTGTATGTATTTATGCTCAACTACACCATTTTCAGTCTGAATAACTTTCTTATCAGCCAAAGTGTTTCTACTAAGTTTAACCATATGACAAGCGTCAAGGATAACATAAATGTTTAACTGTAGGCGATACAAACCAAGGCTCCAGCTTCTTAAGAGCGCTAACATTAGTTGTAGGGCCATCGCAAGTTACACTGTGCACATTGACATGGACTTCATTAAGTTTCAGAATTAAAAAATTAATTAGCTGGCCCTTCCTTCCGAAGAAAACTATTTGTTATTATAACATAGTTACAAAATTATGAAAAATAGGATATCATGCAATAAAGGTTTCCGGCGCGGGTCAGCAACGCGACGCGACGGCGGCCCGGCGGTGGCGATATCAAAAGCGCGCGTTTGCTCTTTAAATGTGAGGAAACTATAGACTGTACAAACAAATGTTTCAAATAAAAGTGTTTATTCAACTCATTTCCAACATTTTTCTCGCTTGAAGTTTGTTTCTACCCCAAAAATAAAAAAAAGTTTACGCTTACTAACTTTTTTATGTTCCAATTTGTTTAGCTAATTATATTTTGTATTTTTATAATTCTGTTAACTCACTTATCTGTAAGTTGTTTACTCCGTTAGAATCCTCAGTTTTTCCAGATAATAAATATATAAGTTTCATTAGAATCGGATGATCCCTGTGCGATGGAGGAACGTGTTAATGAGTGCGCGCATTAAAATATTTTCCGGCAGAAATCGCTCAGTTGACGAAGTTGCCTAAGAAGTGGAGGGGGAAGGACCGTTTTTCGCATCAAAAACTCCACTGCGCTAGCATTCCAGGTGTATTAATAGAGTTCTATGAGTGGTGCGCTTCCTCTTATATTACAATCGGTTTCAGCCACCGTACCGTACTGTTGTGCAGTATGATAAGTTTCTAGCCTAATATTTTAAAGCACTTATAATTAATTTATATGATAGTTCAGGTACAGGACTTGTGTTTTGAAATTTTAGAAAGTTTAAATTTGTAATCAATGCAATGAGCTTAAAAATGACCAGTTTAATACCTAGAATGTTTAATCTTTATATTTATCCTTGATTTCAAATTATAGTTGTAGAAATCTTGAAAATTATAAAAATAGAACATTTCCAGCGTTATTCTTGAGGATTGAATACAACCCAAAATAAAACAGGTTTACATACGTTATGTTGTCAATAGGTACTTAAGTTTTGTAGTAGATGACTAGTTTCGGGACTACTCTTTCATTATTAAACCTGTGTGTCAAATGTATTCCAATTGTTGGAACACATTCTCACAGCTTATACATACATTAACACAGCACAAACGGATGGCTCAAACAAAATCAAACATTTGCTTAGCTTGGCCGGCCATGGACACCACATACAAGGCTACCGTGCGACTAGCCAATAGAGGTTTCAATTTGCAAAAATAAGTTGATATTTATAACAAATTTTAGATTTTAACAGAAAGGCCTTCGAATAGGCCTTCATTAATTTATTTAAAAATTAAATCATTCATATTTTAAACTATATTTCCAGGGTAAAAATGGATAGTGTACGGTAAGCTTATCTTAGATATTTAACATAATAAACAACACTTAGGAATAAATTTACCTTAGGCACATAACAATACAAAATGTTATGTTTGGAGTCCACAAGAATGTGTTCAAGTAACTCTTTGTTACTCAAGATCAAATCCATCTTCTCCACTTCTGAGCTGATGTTAAGAACTTTTTTACAAAACCTATTAACATTTTCTTGTCTACTGGTGTAAACCAACTGATCAGGGGTCCACTTGTCTGAATATATCTTCCTATCTACAACAAAAATTATATAAATGATAATTTTAGTAAGAGTGTTACCTAAAATATATATATACAGACATAATGTGGGGTGACAAACTAGAGATAGCTGCCTTTTTGGAAAGTTAACATTTCATATAGACCTATTGTTAACAACATGTTTTTAGGTGAGGTAATCGATTATTTATTTCCTTGTTAGGTGACAAGGAAATAAAATCCTTACCTTTGCATCCTTTGGGACTTGTCATTCTTGTCATTAGTTTAAATTAACACAGATTACACATACAAAAATACGTTGCAGAGAACCACAAACAATGAAGAGTCCTCCTTTTTAAAGTAATCAGAATTGATTTTTCCCACCCACGATCAAAGTCGTGGTTTTGCATTCTGTTCGCGTGCAGGAAACACTAATCATGGTACCTTAAAAAACAGACTGTAATTTTTAGTTGTCCTCCATCACGTCAGAATTCAAGTTTGGGACATGCTCACATGTTTTTTGTGTTGCCTTTTTGTGTGCTTAATCCGTAACAATTTAAACCTATGAAAAGTCCCAAACGACATATAGTAATGAAATATAAGATATAAGGTGTCCCACAAAAAATAATGAAATAATGTAATCTCCGTCATTTACCATTCATTATCATGTCACAGTAGACTGGACTGCAGGGGTCTATGTGGGATTAGACAATAACCTAAGTTCTGTTCTTCGGTTGTCAGGAGAAAAAGGTTAAATTGAGAGCTTACAGTTAAAAGAAAAAAATGAATAGCCCTGGAATAGTTTCCTGGAACTGGTTCAAAGTGTAAAAACGTCAAAAAAAGAAGTCCTTCAGACACATATGACATTTTTTACTTTCTGGATTTACTCCTAGGTCTATGGGAGTTTACAATTATAGAGGTATCCTGGTAATTAGATGTTTGTCAAGAAATATTCTAATTAATATGTCACACTATTTTCATTAAATATTGTAGTTGTGGATTACGAGAAATGTAATTTGAATTGTAATGTTGGCATTATTGGCAACTTAAAAATGAAGAGGGCTTGAACAGAGATCATATATTTTACTAAACTGCCTGCAAGCCTCCCTCCAAAACATTCAACCTAAGAAGGATTTAAAGTAGTAAAATTTAAAATTTACTTAATTGACAAAGGGAGGTTTGATCCTTTCCTGTGATACAGTTTTGCACTTATTTTCAAAAGCAAAACCCCCTATGTGTATTTTCTTTAAAACATAATAATAACTTGTTAGTAGCTCTTAGGGTTTCTTTATAAACTTACATTTTATTACTCACATTAATTCATTCCAACAGTTGACTAAGGATATATGATTTAATAAAACTAGGTTTGCTAAACCGGTTTTCTCTAAAGTATTAGAGCGAATCATTAATTGTACAACCATTTTGAGTCCAATTCATTGTTTTCTCCCACACGGTATGGCTTCCAAGCAGGGAAATCCACAACACAAGCAGTTTATTTTCTTGTGGATACAATTTTGGCAAATTTTGGACTACGGGCTGATACTGGGGTTACCTTATGTGACCTCAGTAAAGCTTTTGATTGTGCCTCCCATGCCACGCTCTTGGCCAAATTATGGAATAAGTGGTACAGCTCTGTCATTGCTTAGATCTTATTTAAAAAATAGAGAACAGATTGTTGCAGTATCTAACCGATTTTCTGATAAATGCCATGTCTGCTGCGGGGTGCCGCAAGGATCGGTGCTTGGGCCATTATTTTTCTTAATCATGGTGAATGATATTGATGTAAATGTACCTTGTAATACTGTGTGTTTCGCTGGTGACACAACCTTGTTTAATTCTGGACCAGACATAAATACAATCTCAAAAAATGCCCTGAATGTTGTAACTGATTTAGCTTCAATGGATTTGTTCTTAACGTTGACAAAACCCAAAGTATAATTTTTAGTAATAAGATTGTTAAGGCTAGTGATCCTCCTGTCTGTGATGAGTTGAATAACGTTAAATTGTTAGATATAGTTTTAGATAAGTTAAAATGGCAGTATCATACAGATTATATATGTAATAAATTATCTAGGGTTGTTCATTTACTAAGATCACTAAATAGAAATGTGCCCAAGTCATTCCTCAAACTAGCTCATAATATTTTTTTCCAAGCTATTTTATTGTACGGTATCTGTTTGTGAGGTAACTCTGCCGGGGTAAAAGATGTCTTATTAGTACAAAAGAAGTCTGTGAGAGTTATTGCTGCAGAAGGTTTCAGAGATCATTGTAGGCCTCTCCTTATGAATGAGAATATTCTAACTGTGTATAGTCTATATGTTTTTTATGTACTTTTAGATGTAAAGAGAAACACTGTCAATCTGTCAATTTGTTTGGAGGTTCATGAGCACCACACGAGGGGGAAACTCAATGTAGATATCCCTTTCTGCAGATTGGTTACAGTAGCAAATAGTTGTAAGGTAATTGGACTTAAATTATATAACAAGCTCCCTATAGAGTTAAGGAATATTGAATCCCATATACAAGTTAAAACTCAGCTTTAACTAATGGGCTACTTAAGCACCCACCGTATTCTGTGAGGAGGGGAGGGGAGGAAAGGGAGGGGAGAGAGAGAAAGAGGAGAGAGGAGGAGGAGAGAGAGAGGGAGAGAGGAGAGAGGAGAGAGGAGAGAGAGAGAGAGAGAGAGAGAGAGAGAGAGAGAGAGAGGAGAGAGAGAGAGAGAGAGAGAGAGAGAGAGAGAGAGAGAGAGAGAGAGAGAGAGAGAGAGAGAGAGAGAGAGAGAGAGAGAGAGAGAGAGAGAGAGAGAGAGAGAGAGAGAGAGAGAGAGAGAGAGAGAGAGAAGAGAGAGAGAGGAGAGAGAGAGAGAGAGAGAGAGAGAGAGAGAGAGAGAGAGAGAGAGAGAGAGAGAGAGAGAGAGAGAGAGAGAGAGAGAGAGAGAGAGAGAATGATCGGAATGAACAGGAGAATCTGAAAATAGTAAAATAATAAAAAGCTAGAAAGGTAATTTCTTTGTTAAAGTGAAAAGAATTAAAAAATTACACTTTTTCAAACAAATACTAAAATTCAGTAGTGTGTGGCTGTACACAGATACATTAATAATTTCAAAAATCACAGGTACAAAAACAACTTAATTTAATAATTCTACATTTATCTATATTTATGACTTAAAATCGTGTTTTACAATTGTATGTATGTCATATATAATCAAAATAAAGGTGTATTATGAGGTAACACAACAATATAAAAATAAAGAAATTTGAAAAGCACATTTTGTTAAATATAGGCATCAATTATATCTCTTTAAAAGTTCTTCCTTTAATTTTTTACAGAAATTTGTCTCACTCTTCATTCCTTTTATATGATCATCTAACATGTTCAGTAATCTTATAGATAATACATAAAATGATTTACCATATGTTACAGTTCTGTGTTTTGGAAATTGTAGTGTCAGATTTCTAAAATGTGTACGTCTGTTATGTACTTCACTCATTTTAATGCATTTCTCATACAAATAATTCGGTTTTTTATTTAAAAACAACCTATACGTCATAGTTAACACATTATACTCCCTCCTTTCTCTGATCTTTAACCAACCCAGCCTTTTGTAATATTCCGTCACATGGTCATCTAGCCTTAAATTAAAAATATATCTAGTACAAGCATTTTGTGCTCTTTGAAGCTTATTTGTTAAAGTCTCATTAAGATCACAAAAAGCTAAACTTGCATAGTCAAAAAAAGGAAAAACAAGAGTTGATATTAAAAGCTTTTTACATTATATAACTTGAAACATAACTTTCTAAATTGATATTTGAGAGAGAGATTGAGAGAGAGGGAGGGAGGGAGAGAGGAAGGGAGAGACCTGGCTTGATTGCCACCGTCGGTTATCTGTTATCTGTAGCCCGATGCGATGATTTCTTCCGCGGCCTATGCAAAATCTGAATGTTTTTACTAAGCGGTCTGAAGTGAAGTGAAGCGATTTCTGTTTCTAGTGAAATATTGGTGATAAGCGAATTAAAGAAGGTTATGGTTACTATACAAATAGGCCAGCAATGTTTTAACATAAAGCTGCCGAAGGACTTTCATTTTGTCAAAAAGTGCATCACTCGGGTACCTCCGCCCTCTACCTAAAGCAGCTTTAACAATCGCTTTGTGGACAACATTTAATGGTTCTAAGACTGAACGGTATACCCCACCCCAAGCTACCCTAGCAGTGGCCAATGGTGTAAGTGGGAAATGGCCAAGCAGATTTGGCGAATTTAGAGACCTTTTTTTGAAAATTCGTATAAATTCAACCGTAGAAGTAAACATAGCCAACCAACATTCATTTTGATCGGAATGAACAGGAGAATCTGAAAATAGTAAAATAATACAAATCTAGAAAGGTAATTTTTTTGGTAAAGTGAAAAGAATACAAAAAATTATACTTTTTTTAATTTTATAAGTAGCCTCGGTAAAATTTGTTCTACGGATTTTTTATGGAAAATTCATTAGCCTATATAAATTTTGTTGACAATTCAATTACCTACATAGAAATATATAATATGTTGGGGAAATAATTTTTGTTGTACGTGTTACGGACACAATATAATAATAAACGGAAAACTGAAAAAAGTGTAAACTGTACAGTGTTAGTTTGTGTTGTAAATAAGTAAAGCAATATATGTATCCCTGATAATAATATATACATATTTGTAAAGTTAATGAAGTAAGGAATCTAAAAAAGTCATAAAGTTGATGGTAAACCATTATTATCACTTATTAATATTTTGTAAATAAAAGAATGTTTTGATATTTTTGCGTATTTGGAAACAAAATTGCACAGTATTTAGTATAACTTTTTCCCCAAATTCTTTCCCCCAAACCAAGATAAACATGTTGTAGTATATTCAATTACCTACATAAAAATGTATAAAACCTAAGGTAAATTTTTTGTTATATTTGTTATGTAGCAATATAAAAAAATGTAAAATAAAATGCTATATTTATATTGGTACTTTTTATAAACACTATTTCACACACTTCAGTAATATTTATACATAATAAAATGCATAAAGATTAGCCTACTGTTATATACACACAAACACTTCACTAACACTAAAACTCCGAAATTATAAAGGATATCGTAATAATTCACGGATAAAACGTAGCGAATGCGAACCGAGATAAATCACAACATGGCCTAGAGCAGACGACTGGAAAAAATATGATGAAATACTTGCGTGCCGGCGGATTTAACCCTGCCAGCAGTGCTACTAACGGCAAAACTAAATTCCTCTACATTTCTTCCTCTTCAAAATGACATATTATTTTACTGGTAACTATAACTTACACTGCTTTTAAATCCGATTTTCTAAACCGACCTATTGGGTCAGTTGGCCATTCGTTAAAGAAACCAAAAACACCTGTTTTCATAAAATCATATCACCTGTCCAATCAATATATTTCGTTCTAAAAATCAATACCAAAATGAAGCACAACTGTTTAGCTGTGTATTGATACCACCCCTATCTTCCTGCGACGAAAATTACCAGAGCTGGGTAATTTCAACCAAATCGTGTTTTGATGTTTTCGGAGCGTCGGCTGCAGAATCGCGTCGCGCCAAAAATTCATTCGATTTCTAATTGTCGTGACATTGTTATACAGCTGCTATACGGTTCATGTATGTAACAAAATGAAAGTTAAGAATATGATCTTTCGAATAATATATATACTGTACACTTTTGAGTTGATTATTAGTGGTTTTTTAACGTTCAAAAATTTCAGTCCCAAACGCACCTATTGGGACAGCTGCCACTCTAAGGAAACATAGCAAACCGACCTAATGGGTCGGTTGGCCACGGCTAGGGTTAAACCCCATAACAAAAACAACTGGCAAAAACTAAAATAGGCCATCTTAATTTCATTCGGGGATAATATTTCTTTCAACTCTCTAAAAACAAATATAAGTTTATGTAGTTTGCTTTGCAGATACGTTATATGGTCTGACCATCGCATCCTTTTGTCAAACATTATGCCTAAGTATTTATAATAGTCAATGTTATCAATGCTTTCATAAGGACAGTTCATTTTTGAAACATCAAGAGTGAATTTTAATTTTTTCTACCTATGTAAAAATCAGATATTGGCCGCAATGCAATTGGCAAAAATTTAGTTTTTGGAAATGTTTATAGTTAATAAGTTTTGATCAAACCACTGTTTTATAATGGAGAGTCCCTCAGTTGCTTTCTGGTATACTTCCTCCCAGTCCTTCCCTTCAAAAAGAATAGCAGTATCATCTGCGAACAAAAATAATTTTCCCCCCGTATTAAGTTTAGCCAAGTTATTTGTATACTTAACAGAAAAAGAATAGTGCTTTCCTCAACTAGCCCAAAATCAACAAATTTTTCACCCTAGCACTATGAAAAGGGCAGTAGATATGGTCTTTCTAGGAAGGTGTCAAGACAGACATTTGTAATTTGGAGTAAGGGGGATTTTTCATTACACATTTAAGATATTGTTAAAAAATCAAACTTGAGTATAATGACAAATGCATATGAAAATAGTTTGAACATTTTTGGGAGCGACACACTCTGAGATTTTAATTATTAACATTTTTCCTTAGAACAACAGCATCCACGTGATAATAGGTAAGAAAATGGAAACTACGGTAATTGCTTATCAAATCTCAAAAGTAGGCTAAATAATATGATAAATATAATCTAATTATTATGATTTTGAAAAGGCCTAATCATAAATATGCGTTAGCCTATTTAGAAACTAAGTAGGTATATGGTAACTTATTAGGCCCTATTTCATAATTTTGGAAGTTGGAAACTACTATCCTATGTATTGTAATTTTTGTAAAAAGCTCAATACATCAATTACAATGACATCAAAAACGATGGTGAGTTTTCAAATCTGAGACTGTTTCCATGGATCTCAGGTAGCAATACCATCACATTAACAAAAACCTCACCCTGCAAGTGTTGCCTTAATGAATACAGTACTCTCAGAAATCCGGATCACACTTGTCCGGACTCTTGGTTATCCGGAACGATAATCTTAATTTTTTGAACGTTTTGTGTTGCAAATATAAACGAAAAAACGCAACTTCACGGTTTAGTGCCTTCAGTTTTTACGCGTAATTATCCCGCACTACACAAATGTCATGCAGTTTGAATCGTCAGGCACACCAACCCGACCTTGTATGGTCAGAGTCCTCACCATGGGTCACTTAGCTGAACTACTGTGCTGTTATCAGAGTTTATTACTGTTTACCTATACGGTGCCACTTGGCACATCAACGTAAACGCATATTGACATAATTGTCCATCCTAAAGGAGGAATTAATGATTCACGCCCACCTCAGGAAAATCCGGACCGGCCGTCCGCCACAATAGTCCGGATTCCTAAGTCTACTGAAATTATAAAAATTTTGAAAATGGGTCTAATCTGTGGTCATTTTGACAGCAAAAGTCCTGTGGACAGCCAGAAGGGAATGAAAACTATGTTGTTTCAAAAATGTACTAAGAAAGCTAGGGCTATATTTTGATTGAGTTATTTCTGTTTCTCTGTGGATCAGTATACTGGGCTATTTTATAAGATATTGTTATGTAGTTAATGTGGGTGGTTTCAAATTGATAAATGTTACACTTTTTATGTAAATCAGTCCTGCGACTTTTACGAGTTTGAAACACATAGCCTACATAAAAACTAATTAAAAAAATACCTCACCTAATCCCCTTTCATTTGTGACACTTTTATAAAAATACACAGTTGAGGAACAAAATAGAAGCAAACACAACAGACCAACTTTAAGAAATCTTGACTTGTGCATTTTTTACGAGAATCTGTTGGTATTATTGTAGAGCCTAGCAATTATTTTCATTGGGTACCGCTTTAAACGGGTAATATTCATTAAATATAGTTTGGATTTAATACAAAAACCCGAACATTTTAGGTTAGTCTTTGCAATTGATTATGAGTAAGCATTCCACCAAGCATTGTAAATTGTAAACAATAAAATAAAACGAAGTGACTACGTACACGTCCAATTTAAGGGCAAATTCACTTCGCTACCGCTTAGGTTAGGTTAGGTTACGTTACATTACGTTAGGTTAGGTTAGGTTAGGTTACGTTACGTTGGATTAGGTTAAGAGGTTTTCTGGCTCTCAATTTGTTTGAAAAATCACAGGAAAATTAACGTACGGTGCATAATTTGGAACAGACGTGAACAGTAGCGGCTCACGTCGGACGTGTACGTAGCCTCTGCCAAAATAAAGGGGAGCACTTTTTCGCCTACAAAATTTAGAGGTTGTTTGGTCGATATCGAACAGACGATACCGCAACGTTTCATCAACCGATTGTTCGTTCATTCTACTGGATGATTTGAGATTGCCGACTGCCGAGAAGAGAATAAGTTAAACTTGGAAATGGAAACCACTGTGGAAGTTCTAAGCTGACTCGACTAGGGCCTGTTGAAGTATAAGTTTGTCCATTGGACAATTTGAAATTGAAATACCTTACATCCACTTAATATGGCAAAAGATATACCCAATTTAAATAAACTTTGTAATGCTAAGTTAATTAAGTAATGTATACAAGGTCTTAAACAGATAAGATGCCTTAAAATTTACAAATTGGTTGCAATCATAAATGCAAAGACTCCGAGGTAGGGTTAAGATAATTAATCGGTCTCTCTAAATTACTCGTGATAAGAGAAAAATTGTTCATAAATTAAACTAGTATGAAATAAAACCCATTCCTTGCCCAAGTAATAGGCTTAATTATAGCTAAGGACTTGAAAGGCTCAGTTATTATGGGTTATATTAACTTTCCATATCCATAATTTAAAGTACATATAAACTCTTAAACTCCCATAAAATCTTCGAACGTTTCAGCTTCATAAAATCTACTAGCGCTACTCATTTTGTATTCCAACAACCACCATTTTCCTTCCAACTTCGAAAACATCTATCTACTATCGTAGTCAACATTCAATCGATAAAACAATCGGTTGGTAAAATTGTTCGATATCGACCAAACAACCTCTAAATTTTGTAGGCGAAAAAGTGCTCACCCAAAATAAAACTGGAAACTGGAAGGCAGAGGCTACGTACACGTCCGACGTGAGCCGCTACTGTTCACGTCCGTTCCAAATTATGCACCGTACGTTATTTTTCCTGTGATTTTTAAAACAAATTGAGAGCCAGAAAACCTCCAAACCTAACCTAACGTAACTTAACCTAGCCAAACCTAACCTAACGTAACATAAAGTAACCTAACCTAAACGGTAGCGAAGTGAATTTGCCCTTACATTGGACGTGTACGTAGTCACTTCGAAACTGGAACAATTCACATGGAGTATGAAAAATACCAACTTTGATTACATTATACAATGTATTAACCTGAATATTAACTATTGATTATGTGTATAAATATCTGTGGTCTTGTCATTGAATTTTAGTCATTACTTATTTATTATGGTCAACATAAATGTATATGACCATTTATATGTCTACTCTCTATATATAATCAATGTTCGTAGCATGTTATTTAATTTTCTTTGATACTCAATGATTCTCTTTACCATTACCAATGGTTAAGGATAAATGCATTCGTTCACGATAGTCGTTATTCTATATTAAAGTATTACGTAATTATTAATATTTTACATCATGCTCATTCATATTGTTAGAGCAAGGTTCGTGGAGCTTTCAGACCAGGTGTGCTGAGTCCATCTGTCCATCTATTTAAGGTTTTCTACACCAGGCTCTAGTTAGCTAACGAGTTGCAGCTGACGACCTGGTGGTTGTAAATCAATGATTTTACGACTTGACCCTTTTTGTACATGTTTTTCAAATAAAAGTGGGACCTCACTTTATATCCAATAATGTAGCGATGTTAATCAACGCCCCTCCTTCCATTGCCTGCACTGTATTCTATTAATTAATTTAAATACCCGTATACGTTAACTGGTTTAATAATATATCTTAAAAAAGGATTAAATATATATCAATATTCAAAGTTTTAACTTTATTACAACCTACTTCTTAAAAACTTAAGAGTATGGGTTAACAAATAAACATGGAAAATACGTTGGAATTACCAGATAGTCAGTATTTACTAGTATTAGGAATGTTTGTCTCTAGGAATGAAAGGAATGTGACCGATCAAAGATTTTGAAAGATTTTCCATCAAACAAGCACGACGGGACCACCCATAGGGAAAATAACGGGACCCTTCTATAACTCGGTTAAAACAGAAAAGTCATCTGGAGGAATAAACATGCTAAAATCATTTGTATCTTTATTATTAAAACAATTTCTTGGTTTCTGTTCAGCGATTTTCGACCCATTAAACAATTATTTTTACATACCGGTACATATTTGGTATTAATCAAAAGCTCATATTATTTTGGATGTCTAGATGTGCCTTTTGGGCAGAGCTGACTTGATGAAAAACAATGTTTTTCAACGGTTTATCCAAAAGTACCTAGAGGGTATACAACTTTCTAATTAATAACTATATAGTTAATGGATACACTATATACTATTTGAACATGCAAACAGATATTTGGACGTTTTTTATTAAGTTTGTCAAAACTAATATTGAAAATGGGATTTTAGTTACACTCTCGATGCATAAACCGCCCGCTATATTGATGAAAAACAACGATTTTCAATGATTTGTCCAGAATCAACTAGAGGGTATACAACTTTCTAATTAATAACTTGTTAATGAATACACTATATTCTATTTGAACATGTAAACAGATATCTGGACTTTTTTTATTAAGTTTGTCAAAACTAATATTGAAAATGGGATTTTAGTTACACTCTCGGTGCATAAACCGCCCGCTTTCTTGATTTAAATCAACGATTTTCAACGACTTGCCCACAATTAACTAGAGGGTATACAACTTGCTAATTAATAACTAGTTAATGAATACACTATATACGATTTGAACATGTAAACAGATATCTTGACGATTTTAGGAAAGTGTTTCAAAGCTAATGTTGAAAATGGGATTTTAGTTGCACTCTCGATGCATAAACCGCCCGCTATCTTGATGAAAAAATATTAAAATATGTAAACTTTGTGATTTAATTTGTGATAGTAACTCTTAAGTTTTACTCTTAAATCTCACATTTTACAAACTCACAAGACTTTTAATTTCTGCAAAAGAAATATTATTGGTCATTTTAGAAGACACGCCGATTCTTACAAAAAATGCCCATATACAATGATTAAATTTGTTGGTGAATCGATTAAAAATGAACTTAAAAACACTCTTCAGTCTTGTCCCATGGACTTTAGTAGGAATAAAATGGACTTTAGTAGGAAGAATAAAATTTATAAAACACACATCAGATCAAAACGGAAAATTAATAAACGAAAAAGAATGTGTTGCAGATTTCAGGAGCCTTACAACTTTAACCATTGAGAAAACTGATTTAAAATCTCAAATTGAAATGCTCTTCTAAAAATTGACACCTCTATGCACAAGTACCAAGCTCAAGGCAGTGGATGGATACATGATCAAACTAAATACTAGCAGCTGCATGTTTACAAATACAAGCCCTTAACTCCCAAGTCATACATCCCCACTCCACAGCATACTAAATCAAAACATGCAGTTTTAAACATAAAAAATAGCAATAATAATTGCTTTCTTTGGTCGGTATTGGCGGCTTTAAACCTATGAAATTGTATTAATGAACATGCTAAAAGAGTCTCCAATTATGAACCCTACGAAGGTCAATTAAATATTAAAAATATAAAATACCCCGTAAAGTTATCCGACATTGACAAGTTTTAAAGACAACATAATATTAGCTTAAACGTATATGGGATTGAAGGCAATAAATGTATAAATCCATTGAGAATAACCAAACAAATCAATAATACTCACGTAAACCTGTTGCTATTACAGCAAGGTTGTATAACACACTATTGTTTAATCAGAGATTTTAATAAGTTAATGTTTAATTCTACAAAATACAATAATAAGTAAAATTATTGAAAGTTCTGTTTGCAACCTATTTTCACTAAATATATATGGGAACGCCACATAATATATTGTAAAAATTATGACGCCCAAAGAGTACAAATGTCTAAAAAAGGTACATTCCAATTTAAAAATTATAAATATAAACTTAAAGCCCCATTTGTGATTTATGCAGATTTTGAATGATTTGTAAAATAAAAACTAACAACAAACAAAAACCAAGATGAAACTATCCAAAATTTATTTTATTTATTGCCAAACAATTGATAATCAGTGGGTAGCCTATATCAATAATCTTAAATACCCCTGAGATTCAACGTTATGAAGATTTTCATAAAATTCTATAACTTATGACAATGAGATAACTTTTGGATATATATAATATCAATTTAAGTTTAAAAGGAAATCAGGATTACAGGTTTCGTATTACATTAAAAATAGTATTGGACTCTTGTAGGTACTGTAAATGAGTGGCAGGAGTGTTAATAACTGTAATCATTGATATCCCGTTTTGAAAATGAGGGCAATGAAAGCAGCTATTTAATTTAAAATTGTTAGTATGTGGGGTTGCTTAAAAAAACAAGTTTTAGTTATTCTTGATAGTTTCAAACAAGCTTCAAAAATGCCTAAACAGTTATTAGACGCCATTTGAGTTATGAATAAATCGCACAATTTTACGTGAGGGCTCTAACGGCTTGATTTTAGAATAAAAATATTTTGTTTTATAGTGAATTCATTTTGATGTGACCTTTTTTTAATAGTTTGGCGAATGTTAAGTTGTTCATTTATGATGTTGTAATTTTAGCAGATAAGAGGTATATGAAGTATTACACAAACTTTATGCAGTAAAATTAGTCAAACTCTTGTTAGGTGGGACAACTTTCAGGTCGCACTATTACAATGAATACACGTGTGTTAACTTATTATACTTTAAAATCTTATACAAATTCCCCTTTCTCCACATTCTAAGGTAACATGGACGTATCGCAACGTTTTTGCTATGTAACAGAATAATGTCTGTAATAATATTACCCGAGTATGGGGGAAGTTAACCCTTCCGTGAAACACGGTCGCCTGACACAGTGTTTCCACATGTTATAACGTTACCACGGGTTGTAACGTTATTATTTGACCCTCATAGAAGTATCTGTCCAGAACTTTATGAAAGTCAACAGCGATCACAGTGTGCAAAATCCGCAAAGCAGTATTTACAGGGGAAATTAACGCAAAAGCTGTAAATACTACATTTTACTAAATTCATATATAAGTGGGTTGGCGCAGATAGTGTTGTTATCCACATGTATGACAATAGCGAAGGAGGGAATTTGGGGGAGGGGAAGTGTAACATTTTTCAGCTCCGTTTTCTATCTGGTTTGTCCGTGGATCAAAATACATGTCCTGACTGAGCAAAGAGCCGTAGATCAAAAGGTTCACACGCGCTCAAATGTCCTTCCGCGCATCTGTCCTAACACCGTCGCGGTCACCGAGTATAGCACATCATAGAATACTAAATAACTTTTTAATTTGCATGGTATGTGTTGTAACAGCAAATTAAGTAATAAAATATGTCTTACAACACAGCAAAATACTGTATACTATTTATTTTATGCAAGACGTAGGAAATATACATAAAATAGATGAATCTGAAGTAATGACTAAATAACAAGTAAGTAAAGAAGTAAGGACATGGTTATAACGAGAGTCGGGACCATCAAACTTTGTACGTGTGTAGATTGTTTATATTATTCTACTTCCCCTATTGTGTTACGTCACAATTCTATGTATTTTCTTGATTCTACTTCTCATCATGATATGTTTTATTTTCACCATCCGTTTATAGTTTAATTACTTCTTTTGTTATTTTGTTGTTTTTTTAAATAAGAAAAATGTTTGGCAAAACTTATATCTTTATATTCTAAAAGAACTAGGGATGCCACGAGTGTAAATAACTTGTAGGTTAGTCCGAAGATTCTACTACCTTCATGAAATAGGTGGCGATCTGTCGGGGTGGCTACTTGTCGCGGCCGTGCGAGGTGGCGATATGTCGTTAGCGTTCCCGACGGATCGCCATCTCGCACGGCTACGTCAAGTCGCCACCCCGACAGATCGCCACATTCTTTACTTTGAGGTGGCGATCTGTCGGGTACGCTACCGTCAGATCGCCACCTCGCACGGCTGCGACAAGTAGTTACCCCGATAGATTGCCACCTGCCTTACAAAGGTGGCGATCTGTCGTGTATGATACACGACAGATCGCCACCTCCAAACTAATTTGAAAAGGTGGCGATCTGTCGGGGTGGCGACTAGACGCGGTCCCGTTTTTTGGCTTAACCCTCGTAAGAATACTTCTTACTGTGGAGTTTGTGGAAAACGATGTTTTTATTCAAAATCTGTGATTTATTCTTCTCATTCTCTCTGATTTGCCTTTAACATATCGTATGACTACTGTGCTGGTTATATTTTGGATAGTTTCATCTTGGTTTTTGTTTGTTGTTAGTTTTTATTTTGTCTTTATCAACGCCTTATTTTTTATATTAGTCGGATAGTTATTGTATCTTAGTTATTTAAATATAGTTCCTATCTTTTTCTTTCTCAGCTCTTCCGTTGATGACATTTTGAAAGCTCTATAAAATAACCCTTGAGAAATACCAACCTTTACATGGTTTGAACTATCCGATTTGTAATTCAATTGCTGGTCTGTACTTTTGATCTTCCTATAAACTGACGTTTCAATAACATTTGTTGTTTTTTCTATTAAAATGTCCAAATAAGGTAGTTTATTGTCTTTTTCATTCTCCATAGTAAGTTTTATAATCGGCATCAAGCTGTTAATAGAGATCTAAGAAAGCCAAATGGTCATCAAAGTTTGATCCCCAAACACAGAATATGCCATCGAGATATCTTAACCAGGTCTTTGGTTTGGTCGACCAAGAGCTCAACGATAGGTTTTTGAAAAAATCCACATATAAATCCGTACAAGGCTCTCAAAAACCTTTCCATTGACTGGGAGAATGGTAAACGGGCTAAAGTTCCTAATGATTGAGGGATCTCCAGCTTTATGTAGTGGAATATTATATCCATTCTTCAAATCTTTAGGTACTATGCCTTTTTCCAATGATTCATTAAAAAGTACCTGGAGAGGTCTCGCAAGAAGAACACGGCAGGTATGAATTACTGAAGGGGGGATATTAGCAATGCTAACTCACTTTTTGGTACCCAGATTTTCAAGCTTGAGTCTTACTTCCTCCTCGCTAACTCTAATAGTGCTGATGCAGTCTAAGACGGGGTATCGAAAGTCAGTGGTATAGTGCGATAGAAGCGAGAAGACAGAGCTGAAGAAGGTGTAAAAAAGCTCACATTTACTTGAAAGATCACTGGCTTCCCTTCCATCAAGGAAATGGCACTGGGGCATGTCCGGAGAACTCCTCTGGGCCTTGACCAATCCCCAAAAGGCTCGTGGATTTGAGGAAAGGTTCACTTCAATATTAGACAGGTATGAACTGTAGCATTCCTGGGCCAACAACCTACACACATTTCTGAGATTAGAGGATTCGTAATAATGGGCAAGATTAAGAGTATTTTTAAAGCGTTTGTGGGCAATCTTTTTTTGTATGATGAGCCTGTCACAAGAGAACCATTTAGGGAAAGGAGCTACGCCATACTTTTTCGTTGGGCTCGCACGGAGAGTTAATTAGGTTCTCCAAAATGTTCTTCAAACGATCAAACTTGTCAACTGGGATCAACTGGTCAATAAAGCTCAAATTGCAGTATGCTGCTGTAAATTATTACTTATCCTTTCAAGGAGGGGATAATACAACAGTTGGTGTATCAGGAAGCAAACATAAGTTGATCATCATTTTATTTCTGTTAACGTAAGTTAACGTAAATAAAAAAGAGTTGACAGCAGCACAATCTGTTGGTGACCTAATTAAACTATATCCACTTCAAATTCTGGCAAACACTAAAAGTGGGACAGCTGCGTCATAGATGGGATGTCTCCTTCAGTATATATATTCAGTGCTATAATCCATCTGTCTATGTAATGCGCTACCAGAATCATTGGCGAATACAGACTATCAAATTAAATCAAAATGCGTTTATTTCAGAAATAAATAAATACAATGTATAAAAAATAATGCAGTAATTTGAAACTTATGCTATAGTAAATACATGCATAGTATGTACAATACCTTAAAACGAAAAATTAATCCTGCAATTACTGTCCCTATACAGGCAAAGCCCAATTACAGGGACAGTATTTCAAAAATAAGTTCTTATCGCTATGGTACTAAGATACATTATACAATTAAATTAAACATTTTTTATACAGACAAAAAGGTAAAACTTAAAGAAAACTAAAAAAAAATGTTAAATTATATTAATTTTGTATTATACGAGTACAAAACTATGACAGATTAAATAAAATTATTGATACTAAACTAATGAATACCATTTTTAACTTTGCTAGGCACTTAGTTTCAAAAATAGCAAATGAGTCGGAAATATCAACTGCGTCGGCCACTTGATTAAACAGGATAACTGATGCAATGAGATGGATGGGAAGTAGCATATTGTGCAGTTCGAGCGAACCGAGGGTAGAGTGGCCGGCTGGCCCGACCTCCGTACCCCGGCACATATCACTGCACCTCAGCCAGCGTCCCTGCATCGTCCACCTGTCCGACCATTACCACTCTCAAGAAACAAAAACATGCCAGTTTCCGTCTGACTTCTAACGAGTCAAGTCCAACTGTGATTAACATTTCACTGCACCTGACATGCCAAATAGGATAATTAAGAGGGCCGAAGGTTTTAAAATACATCAATCTTAGAAATATTTTCTGAACTTGCTCAATTAACCTTGAAATGAGAGATGTGGAAGGCGACTAGGTAACACTGCGAAATTCAAGTCTGGATCTAACTAAAGATAAAAACAACAATTTAAGTCTTTGCGATTCCTTGAAGCGTTTGCCAATATAAGAAATAAAACCTAGTGTGCAGTAGGCTTTTTTAATCATAGATAAAATGTGTTCAGAAAAACTCAGATCCCTTGTCAATGTTATACCTAAATCTATGAACTGCTCTACCCTGCCAAGATCTACCTGGTTGATTTGAAATTGAGATACAGCAAGATTACTTATACCGTAAAAAGACATAGTGAAACATTTTGAAATATTAAGTTTAAGCTTGTTTGATACACACCAACCAGAAACAACGTTTAAGTTATTATAAAAATTAACACAATCTTGAGGACTTACTTCTAATGGAAGAATATAACTTTAGATCGTCCACATACATAAGAAGTTTGTAAGATAAATAAGAAGCTCGATCATTTATGACTATATTGAACAGGAAGAATAAAATATGTCTTAAAACACTATGAAGTATATTTACACTTATACTGTACTTACATACGAGACGGTAAAATATACACAAAAGATGGGATGGTACAAGAATATATTGAATAACAGGTGCCCTAAATTGCTACCCTGAGAACCCCAGAAACGGCTTGAAAAAAATTGGATTTATACCCTGCACGTGAAACATATTGCATCCGACCATCTAAATAAGAGGAGAAATACCCCCGTCGCAGCAAACCTGCATACTAAGTGAATTTCCAATGCATAATATATGTCTTAATACCACATAAAGCCGCAAACCAAGTTTCATAAAAATATATTCAAATATAAGCGATTTTAATTATTCTCCATAAGAATAACATTGGTAATGAGTATGTAGGTTTGCTGAAACAAGGAACAGAAACAATTGTTTTTTATACAAATATAAATAGAATTTAACTAGGCGAAGCCACATACTAAGTTTCATCAATATTCAATCATAAATAAGCGCTGTATAACATTCTAGTTATTCTCCATAAGAATAACATGGGGGCTGAGAAAGCAGGTTTGCTGCAACAAGGAACAGAAAAATGGGTTTTTATATAATTATCAATATCACTCAACCAAGTGAAGCTTCATACCAAGTTTTAGCGAATTTCCCCTATAGGGAAGAAGCTATTACCGTAGTCGGCATGGTAAGACCTAGGCCCGGGACCATGATAACTTTTCGTTTTGAGGTCCCCACACCCCAAAAACACCATTCGTTCGAAACTGTATATATATATGTGTGTCCGTGAGCACGATAACTCTCGTAAAAATTATCCGATTTTGATGAAATTTGGTATAAACGTGTAAAGCAACATTTATGACTTTAAGTTCGAAAACCAGCCAGATCGCTCTATCCAAAGGGGTATTTTGGGGGTTTTTGTACCCCAAAAATGGTTTTTTCGAATTTGTTACATATAATTTTGGAAATAGTCAAATTTTAGTTTTTTCCATTGGATTCAGCTTAAAAAAACACACAATTTGGTATTTTGATCATTTCTCTACATCAATTTGTTACCGAGATATTGAAAGTGCTAAACACAGTACGTTGTCTAATGTTATTCTTATAGAGGAAAATAAAAATATTTTATCTCACTTATTTATGAACGTATACTGACGAAACTTCGTATACGGCTTCATCTGGTTGTGGACCATTGATATTTGCTCAAAAAAACAATTTTACCAAAGGCTCCTGTAGCAGCAAACCTGCGTACTCAGCCCCATGTTATTCTTATACAGAATAAGTAACGTGTTATCTCCCTTCATTATGAAAATAAATTAATGAAATTTTGTATGTGGCTTTACCTATATGAGTTATATTGATATTTGTATAAAACACCATTTTTTGTGTTCCTTGCTTCAGCAAACCTGCATACTCAGCCGCCATGTTATTCTTATGGATAATAATTAAAATGTCATAAATCGTTTATTTATGAATGTATATTGATGAAACTTGATATGTAGCTTTATGTGGTATTAAGGTACATATATATGCATTGGAAATTCGCTGAGTACGCAGGTTTGCTGCTACGGGGGTATTATTTATTTATGTTCATAATTAAGGGAGTCATTTTAGCGAATTTCCCCTATAGGGAAGAAGCTATTACCGTAGTCGGCATGGTAAGACCTAGGCCCGGGACCATGATAACTTTTTGTTTTGAGGTCTCCTGATGCCAAAAACACCATTCGTTCAAAACTGTATATATATATGTATATATATATATATATATATATATATATATATATATATATATATATATATATATATATATATATATATATATATATATATGTGTGTGTCCGTGGGTGCGATAACTCTCGTAAAAATGATCCAATTTTGATGAAATTGGGTACAAACATGTAAAGCATCATTTAGTACTTAAAGTTCGAAAACCAGCCAGATCGCTCAATCCGGGGGGTATTTTGGGGAGGGGGGTTTGTACCCCAAAAATGGGTTTTTTGAGTTTTTTACATATAACATTTTAGTCAATTCAATTTTAGATTTCACCATTAAATTCAGCTTAAAAAAACAAACAATTTGGTGTTTTGATCATTGCTCTACGTCAATTGGTTACTGAGATATTGAAAGTGCCAAACACAGTACGTTGTCAGTAGTGTGGGAAGGGGACTTCTGGGCCAAGTGATTGACAGCTTCCGGTCACGTGACCGGAAGCGCTGAGTCATTAAATACGTCATCTGAGGCTGAGCCAGTGACGTAGGCGGTTTTGTGACGTAATGAGGTAAAGTTCAAGGTCACGGGGAGGGTGTTTTAAAAAATTACTACCTCGCACGCGTAAAATTCGATTGTGATTCGATAGTTAATCGATAAGAAATATCGAATGAAAATAATCGAATGAAACAATCGAATGATACGAGTGCGAGGTAGTACTATTACAAAAATAACTTTATTTTATTAACAATGTTTGTTCTTACTTACAATACGAAGCTCCGCCGGTGGTTAAAATCGAAGTTGATGATGCCGACGAGTCGCGATCATCGTGTTTTTTCCTGATGAAAGAAGGTAGATACTTCGATCCCTGCGCAGAGTCCATGTTGTTTTTTGTTGCGTAAAGTTCCAAAGATAAATCGTAACCGGACGCAATGAGAAGTCTTAACTCTTCATTAAAAACCTCGAGGTCTTGGAAAGTCGCCAGATGAATAGAGTCATAATGAATACACCTAATTTTGATGGACATTTCAACAGAGAGCTCGATGTACACTGGTCAAGAGCTGGAGGTGTACTGACTATTCGCTAGTTAACGTTTTTGTATAAAACGAATTGTGGGGCGGACGGCAGGCGGCAGGTGGCAGCTGGTGCGAGGCAGATGGTTGCTACTACATCCACCATCATTAGTCAAACCCTATCAGAGATGACATTATTGCTTCTGCATCAGAAGATATTGTGCTAGAAACTTCATGTACTTGTATTTCATCATTTATATTGTCAGCTTGCTCAATATTAAAAGAAGAACATGTGGAAGAAACA
Source organism: Allygus modestus (assembly GCA_963675035.1). Classification (NCBI taxonomy): domain Eukaryota; kingdom Metazoa; phylum Arthropoda; class Insecta; order Hemiptera; family Cicadellidae; genus Allygus; species Allygus modestus. The sequence goes on along the minus strand of OY776113.1, from coordinate 131,414,590 downwards.
GTAGTGCCTTGTATTGACGAATCCATGTGAACTATGCAAGAGCCGCAGGTATACTGAAGTGATACAAGCATGTAGGATAGACACTCGCCTTTACCCCCCACCACACCAGTTTCCCCCACCAAGTTGTCACATCGCACAATAACTACGGGACATGCATTAGTTAGAGTCTAGCTCTGACTCTGTGAGGATCGGAGCTCCGTAACTAAAAACATTAACAATTCTTGCTCGACACTGTTTTTACGCAATCATAACAGTCACTGTGATCTAATTTATTGCATGTACTCATATGATGCATCTTGCGTAGCAGACAACTTGCTAAGAATGTTTCAGCCTGGAGTATTCTACGGCGAAATCGCACACAATCCACTAACAGCGTAGACCTTCTATCTTCACAGTCGGAGAAGTAGAAGGTGGTGACAGGCGGACTGTTGAAGGACACCTTCGTCATATTTCTGTAAAACTGTGACATCTTTAGAATAACACAAACTCTATAGGTAGATGTTAATCCTGCAAGAGCTGAAAGTATAATGATATAGCGCTAGCGTGTATGATACCCACCCAACATCTGACTTATTCCCGTGACGATCGGAAGGTTTCTTGGAAACCGAGTGCCGGATATAAGTACAATACCCCTTCGCCCTACTTTTATTCATTGTTCAGAGATTTATAGGGAAAGTAATTGCCTCAATGGTTTAAATTTGGATTATAAAGAGAAATAGTACTTTTATATCGCTGTTTATTTGAACTTTACTTTACTAGAACTTTACTAGATTGTAAATATTTTAGAGTTCAGACGTTTAGTACATCAAACAAAATCAAAATAACATCCAAGAACTCCATTTGCTAGCCTTACAATCAAAGAATCTAATCAAATTAGTTTTTAATATAAAAGGAAAAAAAAGCTATCGCCCTAAACCTTTTTTAAAAATGTTCGTAATTTATTTTTCTTTAACACAGTGTTACAATATTTGTTGCAGTTTTACATGTTTTACCCGAGCGCCTTGATTTAATGTAACTAGTACAATGATTCGGCGTCAAGCGCTGTTAGAGCAAGGAACCAGCTTGTCAACTACGCGTGATGCGTATTGGTTTATTCAAGGTCACGTCGACTGCAGGCTCCGCCTCCAACGGACTTCTTAGCCGCCGGGCACTTTTTGTACATCACTCACCTCCTCAGACCTCAGCTTCGTAACTGAAAACTTCAATAATGTTTGCTCAACGCTGTATTAACAACAGCTACTATGATCTAAACCACTAGCTGAGTGTGCAGGTTTGCTGTAACGGGGGTATTTACAGTTTATACTTTTAACGTCCCACAAAAATAATCTTGTTGTTTGCAAAACTCTTCATTTTTTACATATAAATTTGGAAATAGTCAAATTGTAGTTTTTTCCATTGGATTCAGTTTAAAAGAACACACAATTTGGTATTTTGATAATTTCTCTACGTCAATTGGTTTCCGAGATATTGAAAGTGCTAAACACAGTACGTTGTCTAATGTTATTCTTATGGAGGAAAAGTAAAATGTAATATCTCGCTTATTTATGAACGTATACTGACGAAACTTGGTATAGGCCTCTTCACACATTACGGATTAATACTTCGCCGACCACAGTGGGTCAAAACAGTAATCTAGCGGGGCAAAAATCAGGGAGTGATAAAAAAATAAACAAATAGTCTTAAAACCACTTTTACTTATTTAAATACATAAAAACACACATTTTCAGCTATATACATTAATATACAGTTTCACGATATTTACAGGGACAAGTCGCTCAATGCCGTCAACACCTCAGAGTCACTGTAACTTGTTTCAGAAAATCCCTTCTGTGGACGGCCGTGATTGCTCGAACATGTAGAGGTACTTGATGACGGAGAATAAAGAAAAAGTGCTGTTCTTTTTGTTAAAATGTCCCACAATCCTATGGCAGGAAATCCACTTTTTCTTAAGCACTTTTAAAAAACACTTGACTTTGAATCGAATTTCTTGTTTAAATTCATTTGACGGATCTCGAATTTGAAACTTGTTATGTAAGTATTCACATAATAAATCTTTTCCTTCAGAAAAGTTTTGGAAGGGTGGATCGATAGTTCGTAATTTCTCAAATAGTTCTCTCTTGGTTATGAACAGGGCTGCACCTAAAAAAAAACACTACTTGTTAAACGGCCAACGTACTTAGGATTTTCTAACTTGTTAAACAAAAATAATCCATCGCTAAAAAGCTTTTTTATTACTGGTTTCCTAATCCATTGACATGTGCTTTAGCTTTGTATGGTTATTTAATTATTAAAGAGCTAGTACATATTTTTTACTTTGAATATTTAAATTATTTGCCTACTTTTACGGTAGCTTATTAAATATTAGTCTACTAAATAAATATTGAAGTAGAATATGTAAGCAACAATGTTTTTGTGTGCAGGATATGTGCATTTTCTCAATAAAAATGGGAGCTTTTTCATGAGAGCTATTTTTATTACTGGTGAGTGAATTAAGTGTGGTTAACAATTGTAAAAATATATTCAATTAAGAAGAGTAAAACTAAAATCATTGTATAATGAATTTTTTTACAAAAGGTGATGTAGGCCTATGCAAGTTTAATTTGACATAACCTCATAGAGGTTTTTAGGAAAAGCTATAAATTTATTAAGTTTACCTACCTTGAAATCCTATATAGTTAACTGTTAAAGATAACAATCAACTTGTTTAATAAAAAACATCCTGATACTTGTATTGCACTGTAGCGAAAATCAACCAATAATAGTTTACTATTGGGATTATAAATAAATTAAACATTTTAAAATCTTTAATACACCAGATTTTTATAAGGTTCTGATCATATAACCTGTCATATATGTAAATAAAAACGTGTATGAATTTAATGAGTAAATTAATGTAATCTAACATTTTTTGTTATTGAAATATCATTGGAGCCCACGATTTTGAATAAGTGCAAATGAAAAACATTTGATATCGATTGTTCTTTAATGAAACTAACAAATATTTTGAAAATCAAGTTTGCTATTAAAGTTTGTACGCCAACAAATCTACGTACAACTACTCCAAAATTTAGTATTGCAGGGTAATCCTATAGTATTTTTTCTTTACAAATTTAAAGTTGCAAAAAGTAGCAGCTAAAACACAAATTTTTGGATTGTGTACAATCCGCCCTTCATGGAAATATATAATATTCAAGGTTCTGGTAGGTTCCTTGAAACCTTTACTCTAAAACACTTTGTAACACATTTATTTTTAAAGATTAAGGAAAAAAATCTTTACATTAAAAAAAAATAATCAAAACAGGAACACTGACTTACCTTTGTGTTTCTTATCCATTGTATTAATAATAAAATAATAACCTATTTGAAGAACATCACATACTGGGGTTCTACACAGCGACTAATTGACAGCGACAACTTTAACTACTGACCGGCTCCCGCATTATCTGAGTATTTGGCCTTATCTGCACTCCACCTAATGACAATGCAATTATAATAATCATTGTTTTGACTCTTTTGACTATTTGTTTATTTATCATTATGTCCTTTTGTTAAATAACAATATTTCTGATAGGCATTTTTGTCCAGCTAGATTATTAAAATTGACCCACTGTGCGACGTCCGACGTCTTGGTCGTATCTCACAATGATATATAATGGGGGCAGCTCACACTAAAGTAATAATACGAATACGTAAATGCAAAATACCTCAACTAGCTACACAACATAATTATTTTAGTTACAACAAAAGGTACCTAAATTAAATATGAATAGAGAATCCCAACCTGTACTAGCGTTCAGCAAAACAAAACGAGTGCGAGAGTTAATTACCTAGTAGAATGCAACCGGTGCGCAACCCATTAAATCAAGCTGTCAAGGGAACGCCCCGCGCCAGCTGTTACACGCGAAATTAAAAACCCCACTAAATCAGCATAATTTTGTTTTTATGTCTAGAGCTGCATTACACAACAAAATACCCAACCAAATTACCCTGTGTCGGGAAAATTACCCGCGCCCTCCCGCGGTCATATAAGCGAGTGCTCCGGACAGTTCCTTAGCAGTCGTCGATCTAAGTCGAGACTGCTCCCATGCAAGTGACCTGCGTATTAAAGTGCGAGGACAATTGCAGTAGCGGGGTAATGCGGGGGGAGGGCGCCCCCTTCGTAAGATCTCGCTACCTGGGTTCTCTTTCTATCTTTTCCTTCTCTTTCACTCTGTCTTTTCCTGCATGTTATATTGCTGCTTTATTAGTCTGGCTATAGTAGTTAGCTTCTTCCTTGTCTTTCTTTTCTTGCATGCTAGGTTCGCTGCTTTAGTAGTTCAGCTTTTGTATTTAAAATCTTCCGCATGTCTTTGCTTTTCTTAACTGTATTGTAGTATGCTGATAAAAGCGAAATTAAAACCTCATCAAACTCAGCCGAGGTAATTTCGCGTCTCCTATATAAGCGAACCATGCAGTAACTGACATCAGTTGCTTGCTGTACAGTGGAGTGTTAACATGGTACCATCTCCACTGTTCAGTGCAACTGTCTAGTTGTTCTTTTTATAAGAACAACTGGAGAAATAAGGGGTTAATACTAAGTATGCGCACACTTTTTATTAATCCCTTATACTTTTGCATGTTGCATGTTGTATGTTTGGTTGAACTTTGGTTGCTTGTTTGCTTATTTTGTATTATAGATAGTACTAACTCCTTTCTTTAAATTACTTTAAAGTTTGGCTAGGTTATTTATACATTTTTTAATTTATTAACATCTTACACACACACACACACACACACACACACACACACACACACACACACACACACACACACACACACACACATATTAATGACACCCTTCAACTCCATCTCCTTTCCTTGCGAGTACGGCAAGAAAACCGGCTCTCCTTAGCTTTTAAGAGTACGGCCAGCAAACCGGCTCTTGCTTTGCAGTGTTTACGGCCCGCAAACCGATCACTGCACCTTCTTTGCATACCGGATGGGGTTTCGCATTTCCCCGGTTTTCGCTAGACCTCGGTGAGAGGGGTCCTAAGGCTCCTCACCGACTCCTTTATTTTAGATTCGTACAATTTACATATTTGTGTGACTTTATATTTGTAAAATAATAACTCTTCATTGTGACTTGAACTTTAGCCAGACTTTACTGTAAATTATATCTACTTCCCTTTAGGTTTCCGGGGTGTGAGATTCTGTCAAATCTCACACCCCACCCCCCATTTTGATCAGAAACGACCTTGACCCAGTTAGAAGATGTGGTAGAAGGGGTGATCACAGGCGGGGAATATATCAGTTTGTGGTTATAGTGAGAATCACTTACTGCTCTATTCCCCGTTTTGGTAATATAATCAGACGGCCTTGACCCACTTACATGATGGGTATTAAAGCGCGATGTTGCAGAGTCAATAATCACTTTGGTTGTGAACTGCATCAATAGAGCATCTACCATGGTATACCTCCACTATATTAACTCTATTACTAAAGCGGATATCTTTACCCAGCGTGTATACCAACTGCTTATGGAGTATCATGATGTTAAGGTCAAAGGATTGGGTATTCGTAAAACTGAAGAGGTAAAAATAGATGTGGAACCAATTCCTTTGAAGAGAGAAATTTACCGATTATTACAAGAGGGGTTTGTTTTGTGTCCTTATTACACTACACGTTAGGTTAGCGACTTTTTCCCGAACAAGACATTGAACCAGCTATATTCATTGTAAAAGGGTGGTGGTAAACATATATAAGGCAGTCGGCTTCGGAGTATAGTTATTGTTCAGCTATGGATAGCCCAGGAGGATCGTCTAACTTAGATGTTAAAGGAAAGGAGGAGAATGATATAGAGAAAAGAAGGTGTGCTAGAGAGAGAAAAAGGATTGCAATATTGAATGAAGCCTATAATTTATTACGAACAAAAAAACCTTTTCTTGAACCAAACGCTTCAAAACTTTCTACTATAAAACACGCCATAAAATATATTGATATGTTTTAAATGTTATCACAAAATACATCATTTCAACTGCCTGAAGAATTGCTAGCAATGGAAATTGACCAATTTTCTTCAACTAACTAAAAGTCTTTGGAAATACTGAACAGCAGAAGACAGAACGGGGAATAGATCAGTTTGTGGTCAAAGTGAGAATCACTTACTGCTCTATTCCCCGTTCTGGTAATAGGTTAAGGTAACCTTGACCCACTTACAGGACTTAATCATTTGTGTTACAATAATACCTCTTCCCTACCACTTGTACTTTCAACACTTACCCCCACCATTACCGGAATCGGGGTATAAAAGGTGGTTTTGTATTAGTTGTAAAATCAGTCTGCTACTTGGAATCATTACGCCCAGAGATAACATTTTCCCTTCTAAGAAGACTATACTGGGAATAATTCAAAATATTCCAGTAAATATAAACGAAGATGAAGACGAAGACGATTCAGAGATGGAAGATGAACTGTTTAGTGATCTTGAACTACTGAGTGAGTTTGCTAGCAGTGAACCATATCTTGGAGAGATGGAGCTGTTGACTGACGACGACAACGACGATGATAATGAACCAGAATTTCATCATCAGTTGCTTTGTTTGGAGGAAATGGACCTTGTTGATAGTGGAACCCCTCCAAGCAGTATTAATATTGATGACGTAGTTCTAGATCCAGTCACAGGGAACCTTAGTGTTTGTCGTCGCTTATTTAGTGATATGAGCTCATCATCATCATCATCATTGGAAGAATCTGAATAAGTTTTTGTTGTCTTCAAATAGTTTACTTTAAATATAAAGCAGGGAATAGATCAGTTTGTGGTTATAATGAGAATCACTTACTGCTCTATTCCCCGTTTTGGTAATATTGTTGTATGACCTTGAACCATTTACATGACTGAAAAAGTGGGGGTAACTTATACATTTAATGGTGGGGGAACGTCCATTTAATGACGATGCAACAGTGTATATTTATCATAACGGCATGATGAACCCACCAGGAAACTCCGTTTGTTACAGCTTTCCCCTTATCGATATTGATGATGTGATAAAACTTACATCAATAACAAAACGGTTTGAACTCGAAAGGCGACTCATAAAAGTCGACGTAATTCCACAAGATCTTCGTTCGGCAATGTTGACTATTGAATATGTTAAAGATGAATCTACAACTGAAGATCCCTATTATTTTATGAAATCTTTAGTTGATCGAGATGCAATGTGTACAATCCGACTTCATATCCAAGTTTAAAAATCTATCAAATGTTCCTGTTGAAGAAAAATGTCCTTGTTAAATACAGAGCGGGGAATAGATCAATTTATGGTTTAAAATGAAATCATTTACTGCTCTATTCCCCGTTTTGGCAAATATGTTTAATGACCTTGAACTAAATACAAACATTTTGTAGCCTCCAACTACAATAGTAAACAGAAAATGTAAAATATAGTAAACCTAACCTAATACTTACCCCCACCACTTCTTCTAGGGTATAAATAGAGGTGCATTTGCAGTGTTTTTTATTATTGCGTTGACCCTTGTGGAGAGCACACCTACATTATGAATCGCTGCAATATTTGTAAAGCTTCTTTCAGAGATGAATGGCTTTTAACCATTCATAAAGAATTGAAACATAACACCAATACAAATACAGAAGAAGAAGAAACAAATGAAGAAGAATTAGATTCAATCGACCAACAATTAGCAAAACATCAAGAAGAACAAAATGTAGAAGAACACAACGAAGAAAAAGAAGAAAATGAAGAAAAAGGAGAAAATGAAGTTTCAAGACCAAGTGTCATTCATTATGCGCCTGGACCATCAATAAATGTGGAACTACACGCCCGAGCACTTCCGGGTAATGTTGTAACCCACTTTAAAATTGACAATACAAAATTGAAACTTGAAGAATTTTTAAATAACGCAAAAGGATTGGTTAGCAAAACTCTGAAAAATGAATTAAAAAGATTAAATTTTATTAAATTTGGACTATTACTGGATGCTTTATTTACAAACATTCAAAATGAAACCTCACCGAGAGGTTTCTTAACAAAAAACCGAACTATTATGTTTTCGTCAGATATTGATTCAATCGTATCTGAATGTTTTGAAGAGCTAATGACAAAAATACAAGAACACGAAGGAAGAGGATCTGGATGGAGTTTGTTAAGCATCACAGGGCTAGACTTAAGAGTGCACAAACACGGTTATGGAATTCGTGGCAGTAGCTATATCCCTTTACCAAAAAAGATTAGTGATACCAAATCCTGTATTAATGTGCAAAATGAAAATAATGAATGTTTTAAATACGTTATGTTGGCTAAATATGTAAAAAACCATCCTGAAAGACCAAGTCAAGCATATGAAGAAGTTCAACATAAGTATAATTTTCAGGGAATGACTTACCCTGTTGCAATTACTGATATATCAAAATTTGAAAAGCGAAATCCTTCAGCTTCTGTCAACATTTTCGGCTTAGATTCGTCAAACAATGCGTACCCCTTGCGCATAACACCTTTTGAGCGCAGAGATCATACGGATTTGCTATTGATCACTAAAGGGGACATATCCCACTATGTCTATATAAAAAACTTTGGAGCTCTTGTATCTAAACAAATATCAAAAAAACACGGAGAGAAAACCATTTGTAAAAGATGTTTTTGTCATGTAGGCAAACCATTAAGAAGGGGAGGTTCAGAATGGTTAGTAGAACATCAAAGGTTATGTAATGGAAACTATGAGGTTAGAATTAAATTGCCACATTCCAGCAAAGCGCAGATAAAATTTGACAAAGTAATACAACAATACCGTGTACCTGTTGCTGTTTACGCTGATTTCGAGTCTTCTTTACATCCGCTTGAACAACAAGAAGAGGACGTTACAAGAAGAAGCAAATACCAACTTCATTCACCAAACAGTTATTGCATACTAATTAAATCCACGTTGACTGAAGACCATCTTCAAAAATATGGACTATCATCTTCTCCAAAGATTTATCGCGGTGAAGAAGCAGCCAAATACTTTGTCGATGATCTGTATGACATAGCTGCAAAGGTAGAAGAACTGTATGGAACAAAGGTGCCCATGTCACCTATGGAAGAAGAAGAGCTTCAACATTATGATTCAACAACAACGTGTTATCTGTGTAATAACACCTTTACACCGGATAACGTTAAAGTTCGTGACCACGATCATCTTACGGGAGCGTACAGAGGTGCAGCCTGTAACGCTTGCAACTTGAACTACAAACTACCATATTTCATCCCCGTAGTTCTGCACAATCTGAGTGGTTATGATTCGCACTTCATAATCCCCGAACTAGGAAGAGATAATGGAGCAATAGACGTTTTGGCTACTACAATGGAAAAATTTATAAGCTTTTCAAAAAAGGTGGGTAAAATTAAATTAAGGTTTGTTGATTCATTTAGATTTATGCCTTCAAGCCTCATGAAATTATCTGAAAATCTAAGAAGAACAGATTTGATAGAAACAAGCAAAATTGTACCCAATAGTAAAATGGATTTGGTTCTTCGAAAAGGAGTCTTCCCCTATGACTACATCGATGGACTGCATAGATTTGATGAAACATCACTACCTCCACCAGAACACTTCAAAAACAAACTTAATGATTCGGAAATATCACTTGAGGACTATCAACACGCACGTCGAGTATGGAACGAGTTAGATATGAAGACCTTAGGAGATTACTCGGACTTTTATGTCAAACTAGATGTAACTCTTCTTTGTGATGTAATGGAAGAATTCCGAAACACCTGTTTTGCTGCATACGGTTTGGACCCTCTACATTCGTATACTTCACCAGGATTAGCTTGGCAAGCCATGTTAAAAGAAACATGTTGGGCAAACTCCAACTTTTAACAGACATTGACATGGTTTTAATGGTTGAAGCTGGAGTAAGAGGCGGATTGACCCAAAGTGTTACCAGACATGTCAAAGCCAACAACAAATACCTTCCCGATTACGATGAAACCAAACCGTCAACCTATTTAGGATATTTCGATGAAAATAACCTGTACGGATGGGCTATGTCAAACCCACTTCCTTTTGATAACTTTAAATGGATTAATCCCGACTCTATTGACGATATTTTACAAATTCCGAAACATGGTGACACTGGATATATTTTGGATTGCGATTTTGAATACCCTGAAAATTTACACGATCTTCATTATGACCTTCCACTTCTTGCTAAAACAGAGATTTCACCAATTGGAAAACACCCCAAATTAATGATGACATTAAATAATAAACAAAGCTACGTGACTCACTTTTGGGTAGTTCAACAAGCTATCGAATTAGGACTACGTCTAACAAAAATTAATAGAGTTTTGGAATTTTCTCAATCATGCTGGTTGTAACCCTACATTGATTCAAATACCATCAGAAGAGCAGCAGCTACATCAGACTTTCAAAAAGATTTCTTTAAATTAATGAATAATGCGATATTTGGAAAAACATTGGAAAACAAAAGAAGACACAAAAATGTTAAACTTGTTACCGACGCAAAAAATTACAGAAACTAGTACAGCAGCCAAATTTTGGAACATCTATAATTATTAATGAAAAACTTGTAGCAGTGTCCATGAAGAAGACGAGTGTGAAGATGGATCGGCCTTTGTATATAGGCATGTCAACCTTGGACATCTCAAAAACACACATGTACGATTTTCACTATAACAAAATGGTGGCGTTCTACGGAAGAGAAAATATATCTATTACATATATGGACACTGACGCTTTCATATATCGCATAGTAACATTGGACATGTATAAAGATTTACGTACATTTATTTACAAGAACAACTTTGATTTCTCCGATTATCCAAAAGATCATCCAAACTACGATAATGGCAGACACAAAAAAGTACTAGGGAAATTCAAGGATGAGGCTAATGGTGTTCTACTTGAAGAGATTGTTGCACTGATGTCTAAACTATATTCTTTGAAACTCTATAATGAAAAAGAAGAAGAAGAAGAAGAAGAAAAGAAGAATAGCTATATTAAGAAATCTAAAGGTGTAAAGAGTTTATATTTAAAGAAGAAAGTGCATTTTGAACACTACAAGCAATGCTTATTTGAGGATAACATCATTACAGCTAAATTCAACACCATCAGAAGTTTTAACCATCAGCTGTACAGCGTGACTAAAGTTAAAAAGGCGCTATCCTGTAATGACGACAAAAGACAAACCCTTCCAGACAACATCCACACTTTACCATTCGGTCACTATTCCCTCAACCCTATTGACTAATAACCCTTTCATCGTCCTAGATCCTCTATCCTTTTCCTTTCCGTAAAAAAAGGGGAAACACAGCAATGTTAAGCTGTGTTTCCCCTTTTTTTTACACAAGTTTTGAATGACCTTGAACTATATGTATATATAAGCAGATTTATACAAAAGAATATTTAATACCATATCAGCTGCCTTCGTGAAACCATCATGTCAGACCTGAAGGAGAAGATTATTAATGAACTACACAAACCTGCAAGAATAAAGTTTCCAAGAAGAAATACTGTTATAAAAGGGATAAATGATCTATATCAAGCGGATTTAATTGAAATGCGACCGCATAGCAGAATAAACAAAGGATTTAAATATATACTCACAATTAATAATTGTTTTACAAAAGTTGCAGACGCTTTGCCTCTAAAGGACAAGACTGGTAAAAGCGTAACAGAAGCCATGGAAATAGCCATAAAAAGAGATAAAAACAAAATTAAACATTTACAAACTGATGATGGAACAGAATACTTTAATACAAACTTTGCACAGTAATGAATAAATATAAAATAAATCATTATTCTACAAATTCAGAGAAAAAAGCAGCTATTGTAGAAAGATTCAATAGAACCTTAAAAGGAGCACTGTATAAACAATTTTCAAAAAGAGGTTCTTACGTATGGTATGATGTTTTACCACAATTAATAAATGATTATAACAACAGGTTTCATAGAACTATTGGTATGAAACCTAACAAAGTAAATAGAAGAAATGCAAAAGATGTATTAAAACGCATAAAGAAAAATACAAAGCCTAAAGTAGAAAAAATGCAGCCAAGAAAATTTAATGTAAGTGATAAAGTACGGATTAGTAAATATAAGGGAGTGTTTACCAAGAAATACCTTCCCAATTGGACGAATGAAGTTTTCACAGTGTATAAAGTGCAACCGACTGTACCTGAAACGTATATCTTAAAAGATAACAAAGGAGATTTGTTGCAAGGTGCATTTTATGGACATGAAATGTTAAAGTCAACAGTAGGTGATGTATATCTTGTTGAAAAAGTGTTACAAAGAAAAAAGGACGCAGTTAAAGTGCGGTGGTTAGGGTTTAACAAAACTGAGGATTCATGGATACCTATAAAAGACTTGGTTTAATGCAAGCAACTCATTTCATCGTTAACCTTTGAGCAGGATGGAGATTATTCACCATAAAGATCGATTCAATATTAATAATATAGATGATTTAACTGTGGATAACGTTAAAATCAACAATGGTAAACACGGTAGTTTACTTCCAAACACTGTTCGATGTATAGTAAGTGGTCCCTCAAACTGTGGAAAGACCAATGTTGTCTTTAATTTGATCACTAATCCGCAGGGATTAAGGTTTAATAACCTATATATTTTTTCAAAGTCTCTACATCAACCAAAGTATCAATTGCTGGATAAAATCCTATCTGATGTGTCTGATGTTAATTTTTACAAATTTAACGCTAGTGATAGCATTATGCAACCAAACGAAGCGAAACCGTTTTCTGTATTTATATTTGACGATGTATCTTGTGAAAATCAGGATACTATTAGAAACTACTTTGCCATGGGAAGACATAATAACATCGACAGCATATATATAGGACAAACTTATAGCAAAATCCCAAAACAACTTATCAGAGATAATGCAAATATTCTAATTGTATTCAAACAAGATGATACTAACCTAAAACATATATATAACGATCATGTGAATGCGGATATGCCATTTGAAAAGTTCAAAGAGCTTTGCGGAAAAGCATGGGCGGAAAAGTATGGATTTTTGGTTATTATGAAAGATCATGCTATATAAGATGGTCGTTATAGAATAGGTTTTGATAAATTCGTTTTAATACACTGATTAGCGGTATTACTGTACAAGTCGTCAAGGTGTGAAGATGGTTAACCAGGAAAAGCTATTAAAGGAAATAAAATCACTTAGTGATTCTATTAGACAAAAAAACCGAGCTTTAAAATCAGGTATAAATGAAAGAGAGCAATTTTTAAAAACAACATTCAAACCTGTTACTGAACCTTTAAAGCGATTAGCACAAAATATGGAAAAACCTTCAATTCGCTTCGAAGGAGACAAAATGCTACCAATTTCCAAATATGAAGAAGAATTTCAGAATGATGAAAGTTTTGGCCAGTTACAAACATCTGAAGAAAGCGACGAGTATGAAGAAAGCGGAGATATAGAGGATTTAAAGGAAAAGGACATTGCAGAAGATACAAGTACAGAAGATACAAGTGTAGACGATACAAGAGCAGAAGAAGAGGATATTAACCCATCCAACTTAAGCAAATTAGGCACGGATATTATGTTTAAAGGAACACTTGGAAGAACATATACGTTAAAAATGTTACACGCCGCACATGCTAATCGAAATTATCATACCTATGGAGCTAGAATAGAGGATAAAGGATTAATGATTGGAGATAGCAAGTTAGATATAAACGAAAATGATGATATAGTTATTGGAGATAAGAAATATAAAGGTACAAAAGGTTTGTTTGAACTTATCTTTAAAACTAATCCTTGAAATATACAAGTATTATATCTAGTCTTTTCCCCTCAAAATAAAAAAAAACTCAAATTAAAAGAAGAGCTTTATCTTCTGCTGAATTAAATGTTTTGCATAAAAAGAGAAAAACAACTGATCCTACCACATCTGGAAGGGGGCTATTGAAAAACTTGTATAAAACTAATATAATATATTACAACGATATAAATAAGTTAGTTGATCGAATGAGGTTATTACATGAAGCTATGGAAGCCGGGCACACTGGTTTAGAAAACGAATGGGTAGCTTTGGTTGATGAACTGCGAAAAAAAGGAATAATTGTTCAGTAGACGTATATAAATAAATATATATATATATATATATATATATATATATATATATATAATAAGAACCTAAACGATAGCGATTCAGTTAAATCATGAGTGTGGACAAGTTTGGACGGTATTCCGAGATTGGAGTAAAATCTGGATATAGTGAAAAAAGAGCTGGGTTTCCGTTAACACCTGATGGCAACTATAATTTTGAAGGAAAAGTAATTCAAAATGTTGGTGATCCGCTTTTGTCTTCTGATGCGGTTACGGTAAAATACATGGATAAAAGAACCCCAACTGTACACGAAGATCATTGGGGGTTTTCTGGTAAAAGGTTAAGCAATATACAACATCCCGTTTATGATGGTGAAGCAGTAAATTTCGCTACTCTAAAATTGTTAACGATTTACAAAAGGAATGAAACTGACACAAGCTATGATGTAAAAAAATTAAAATTATCAAATGTAGGTGATTGTGAGCAGGATGGAGACGCCGTAAATAAGAAAATGTTTGATATTGTACACAAGAAATGGACTACGGAATATGAAAAACATTTGGAAAGGTTTGGTGCAGCTCTATTCCATTATATCCATCGGGCTTCAGGAAGAGATGCAGCTTCAGATGTTGACAGTCACAATTATTTAGACTGGAAAAATATTCACAATCCAGAGAAACCTAATCAACGAGATAAACCGTCTGAGCCTTCTAAAGTCAAGACATTAGGAAAGGAGGATAAAGTGAATGTGATTAATGAACCAACAGAAAACAATGAAGATTACATAAGAGAAAAAATAATTTAAAATACCCATGATAAGGGATAAAGCACCAGTCATATTCGAGAGACGATACAGAGAGGATGATGGAATCCAATATTACTGCGTGGAGTTTAATATCTCAAGAGCCGAGATTTCCCCAAGGAGTGTTGACAGATGGTTTTGTTCAACGGTTTGATAGATATATGGATTGGGAACAACTTTCCATACACTACCTCTTTACAATGACTATGTTAAGAATTTATTTTCACAGAGTTAACTGGATCCATATTTTACAAAGACAACAGTTTTCAGAAGACTTCCTCGTAGAGATGACATCAAATTTTAATAACTGTTGGGAAGTAATAAGTAAATATCAAAATCTCTCTGAGAATTACATAGACAATTTTAAAGATAAACTAGACTGGGAGGTGTTATTCAATTACCAACGATTAAGTGGCAAGTTTCTAAGGGAACATGACAACTATTTAAAGTTTATTCATTTTACCGAAGACAACGATACCGTCACCAGCGGAGAAACATCTGGAACATCTTCAATTACACCTTATTTCTATTTTTACTACTTTTATTTAATATGTCTACATTTAATTAATAAATCCATTTCTATATAATAAATGGATTTTAAACAGTATATAATACAATAAACCAAAACTGATATTACATTCATTGTAAAACATTTATAGGGTGCACCTACTGATTGTAGGTTTTGCTATAAATAGTCATGTCGAGGGTTAAACGCATCAGTCATAATCGAGAGGGATTACAGAGAGGAAGGGGAATAGCATCAACAGCATTTTCTCTATTGAGTAAACCGGTTGGAGCTATAGTTAACAAGGCGATTGATTTGCTACCTGTGGAATTACATTTACCTGGGGGATATCAATATTGTGGTCCTGGAACCAAATTAGAGAAACGTCTTGCTAGAGGAGATCCTGGAATAAATAAGCTCGATCAGGCTTGTAAACTGCACGATATAGCATATTCCAAATTTGGTGATACTAAAAATAGATCAATAGCGGATAAAGCACTTGCTGAGAAAGCTTGGCAAAGAGTAAAATCTAGTGACGCGAGTATTGGTGAAAAAGCAGCGTCTTTAGCAGTAACAGCAGCAATGAAAGCAAAAACTACGTTTGGAGGAGGAAAGAGAAGAAGGCGTGGGAAAAAACCCGCTAAGAAACAAGGAGGTAATATCAGAAGAAAACGTCGATCTACCAGTGGTAAAGCTAAAAAGAAACCAACAATATGGTCAATGATAAAAAGGGAGGAGGATTATACCTAAGACCGTATCGTGTGTATTAAATAAGAAAGAGCAATTAATAATTAAAAACAAAGAATTAACCAATGAAGAACTGACTACATATGCTTCTTGTTTGAAAATCCCATTTTTTAGAGGAGTATTTATGAAAGATGAATTACCGGTTAAAATGTGGAAAAATGAGACAGGTATTGTAAATTTGGATAATAGTAAAGGATTAGGCACTCATTGGGTGTGTTACAAGAAACTTGGTAAAACCATTTATTATTTTGACAGTTTTGGAGACCTTCCACCACCGAAAGAACTTCAACAATACTTTCGTGCGGCAGAAAATGTTTTTTACAATCATACAAGAAAACAACCTGATGATACATCCATTTGCGGTCATTTATGTTTAGACTTTTTAGCTAAAAGTGTTAGTCAACTTTAAGATGTCTTCGTATACAGTGTCATTAACCGGTAACTCATGTACTTTGCGCAGTATTCTGTTTCCAGCGCTACGTTTGCAAAAAGGAAGACTATGGGAAGCCGCATTATTGGATTTAACAACATATAACTCTATTCCAAACGTTAGTGAAGGAATAAATAACAAAATACATTATTACAAGACAAAAGATGATAAAGGAAAGTATTCAGCTTTGGAAGAATTCAGTTTACCAACAGGAGCTTATGAAATTGATAATATAAATGAAGTTATACAAAAACATATGGGAAAAGAAAATATAACGATAAAAGGCAATAACAATACAATGAAAGCCGAAATTACGTCTAAGTATTATATTGATTTTAGTCAAGAACATTCAATTGGTAGTTTATTGGGGTTTTCTAAGGAAACAAAAGTATTAGAACCTAATAAAACTCATTCTGGGAATAAAACTGTGACGATCATCAAAGTTAATAGCATAGACATTACATGTAACATTATACAAGGATCCTACAGAGATGGAGAAAATCGTCATATATTACACACATTCTACCCATCAGTTGCACCAGGTTTCAAGATAGTAGAAAAGCCTCAAAACCTTGTGTACCTACCGTTAAACACCAGTTTCATTTCAGACATCGTGCTGAACATAGTGGATCAAGACGGAAACCTTATTGACTTTAGAGGAGAAGCTATTACTGTAAGAATACATATAAAATCATCCGCTTAGACAATGGGGTTATCATTTAAAAAGAGAGAGCCAACCAGCAAAGAGGTCAGTAGCTCATCAGCTGTAGAAGGATTAACAAGTGACAACATTCGTTTTCTAGAATAAATTGGATTAAAGGTCATTAACAATGGATATACTGGATATAGCGCAGGGTCCAACATTCGACGAGACCTTATGGGAAAAGGAATATCACACGCACAACCCTTACGCTTCGTCCAAATTAAACAATAACGATGAAATTAGGATTCCTATACAACAACAAGACATTTATACTCTTCCATGCGAAAGTTATTTATATATTGAAGGAAAAGTAACAAAAACTGATGGTACTGCTGGAACCACTGTTCCGTTCATAAATAATCCTATGGCAATTTTATTTGACGAGATTAGATATGAAATTTCAGGAGTTACAGTCGATTCAACAAAAAAGGTTGGAATTTCCAGTACATTGAAAGGATTAGCGTCTTTAACACCAAATGAGAAGAATCTGTTAGCTGTTGCAGGATGGGTTGCACCAGACAAAAGTACAATCGCTCCTGACTCTTCGGGAAACTTTGATTACTACGTACCTTTAAGATTACTCCTAGGATTTGCTGAAGACTACAGAAGAATAATAATAAATGTAAAACAAGAACTAGTTTTATTAAGATCATCAAACGATAATGATATTATTAAAGCAGCTGCTGGAACAACTGATGCCAATTTAGACTGGAAATTAATATTAGACAAGATTGTTTGGAGAGTACCACATGTGCGACTAAATGATGAACACAGGATTACATTATTAAGAAAGTTAAAATCAGATCGAGACATTGTAATGCCATTCAGAAGCTGGGAGTTTCATGAATACCCCGTTTTACCTACAACACAACGGCATACATGGACTGTAAAAACTTCTACTCATTTGGAAAAAGCGAGATATGTAATATTTGGATTACAAACGAAGAAAAAAGGTATATTAACTGAAAATGCTGGTGAATTTGACCATTGTAAATTAACTAACTGTAAAGTGTTCCTGAATTCACAATTCTTTCCCTACGACAACTTTAATATTTCTTTTGATAAAAAAAGGTACAGTGTTTTATACGATATGTACGCTAGGTTCCAAAATTCATATTACGGCAAAACAAATACACCTCTACTATCTCCCGTACAGTTTGAATTGAAAGCTCCGATTGTTGTAATTGATTGTTCCAAACAAAATGAATCTGTAAAATCGTCTAGTGTTGATATAAAAATAGAAATGGAATTTCAAGAAAACGTACCTGCAAATACATCTGCGTATTGTTTAATTTTGCACGATAAAATTGTTACATACACACCGTTGACCGGTATTGTAAAGACAGTATTGTAAAACGTTGTACCACCACCGGCACCGCCACAGTCGCTAACCTATAAATAGCGGAGCAACAATGCAGGTCTTCAGTGGATCGTCTATCGTTGCATGGGTAACATCTTCTACAAAATGAGTTCTCCATCTGTTGTACAAGGTGATGCAGAGGTAGCACCGTTATTGGAACGTGATAATACTAGTGAAGCAGAAATCATCAAGGAAATAACTGCATTTTTAAAGTTTGGTAAAAGAGATAGAGAGGAGGAAAATAATGCAGACCCATCAAAGGTAGTACCAAAGAGGAAGAAGAAAGTTGAAGAAAATATTCCTCCTCACATTTTAACTGAAGTTTTTTTGCGAATCTTTTACCCCATCTCAGCATGCATCAGTAAAAGTGTATCAGTTGGATTGATGAAATCATTGGATTATTCTCCTACAGTAATACTACACCATGGAACAAAAAAGGTTTTATTTTCGCAAAATGCTTGGGAGTCATTTTTGAAACATGTACATTTAATAGAATGTTATTTAACTAACAGTTTGTGTGGAAGGAAAACACATATTAGACTTTTGGATTGTGACAATGAAATCGATATTGTTAAACATCGCGGACAACTACAAGTGCGAATTAGAGACTTGACTCAACATGAAAATAAGATTCTACTATCACGTGAAGAATTCTACGTTTTAAACTATGCAACAGAACCTATTACAAGGTACATGAGACAGTTGGTATTTGCAAGCGCTATTATTAAAGAATATTTGGTCGATACTTTGGAAAAACAACCTTATAGCACCATCGTGTACGGACCTGTGGATACATCTATTTTTAATAGAATACCTCATGAAGTTTGCATGTGGAGAAAGTTAAAGGATTTTGAACCACTTGTAGAAATCGCTACAGAAGCTACAGAAGAAACAACAAAGGAAGAAGAAACAAAGAAACAAGAAGAAGAAGAAGAAGAAAACGAAACACAAGAAGAAGAAGTTAAAAAAGACTAAAGTTTGACTTAGTAAAGAAGAACACTCGTGGGGTAGGCCTATTGGGGACGGTGCCC
Source organism: Allygus modestus (assembly GCA_963675035.1). NCBI lineage: Eukaryota > Metazoa > Arthropoda > Insecta > Hemiptera > Cicadellidae > Allygus > Allygus modestus. Next base: position 131,394,934 of record OY776113.1, on the reverse strand, counting down.
ACGTTAAATATACACCAACGCGCCTGCAACTGTACGGCCTGGTATTTAACCTACCGTGGTGTGGAAAACAGTTTAGTTGATCGTTAGGTGCCATGATGAGCGGAAGGGATGAAGAAGTGAGTGTAAAGCCTTGTGTAATAGAATTTCAAGCATTTCGAAATAATGATGATAGGTTTATTATCAAGGAATTAGTAATTTTAGACTTGCTTACATTTGTAGCCTACCCATTTACGTTTGAAGCTCCTTTTTCTTTTAACAAACTTAACGCCAAAGCAAAAATTACAAACAAATGGATAACAAACTACTTTCATCACATACACTGGTATGAAGGTTTTATAAGCTACAGTAATCTGCACAGTATTATGTTTAACTTTTGCAAACAATATTCGCATATATACACAAAAGGATTAGAAAAAAAGAATTGGATACAAAAGTACACGCACGGTTATGTTTTCGATATAACTATCAGTAAGGATTTTAACATTAATCTCGGAAATATTTGTGTCGCTGCAAAAGATCTTAAACACGGTCAAACAAACTGTGCATTGTACAACGCATATCGTTTGGCTGCTTACTTGAAACAAACGCAGGAATGTGGTGGGGGTAGCGGGGCCTATAAATACGAGGAGACAACACCGCCCCAGCACGAGTATTATTCGAGACTCCGAAGAGGCAACATCACAGAAGACACCACAACTACTGCTGACGAAGATGGCATCACAACAGTTTCTACAAACACTGGTTGATCAATTCAACACTCATTCAAAATCCGACCTTCTGCTAACTAAAAAGTGTTCAGAACTAAAAGAACAAAAACACTACATTATTCATAACATCAAGAAAGTGGAAACCACACATGGAGAAGCAATTCTAGTTTCATTGAGCGAAGGACCTTTCACTCCAGGAGATGAGCCGAAGTTTCAAGTATTTCTTCCAAAACGATTTGTTCAACTGCTACAAAATGAAGATTTGCGAGATATTCAACCGGGGACGTTGTATTTGGTATCACATGGTGTAAGCGGCAACAACTCTACGGAACTCACTCTGCACATCACGCATATTTGTACATAATGTCTCTGTTTGTATTTCTCTGTTTGTATTTCTAGTCATTAATGTTAGACTTAAGTTTATTGTATTGTAAGATGTTTGTTTAATAAAGAAAAGAAAAAAAAGAAAAACAGCAACACAGCAGTATATTATTTTATATACTGCTGTGTTGCTTTTTTTAAAATTCAAACGGATGACCTTGAACTTTCATTCAGGGTTAACTTATAAAGAGGTATAAAAGAGAGGGGAGCAGTGAAGTTAGTCTCAGTCTTGTCTAACACACGCTGCAGCTAACATGTCGGTGCCACCGATGAACAATTTATCATTCGATAACAATTTGAATACATATTGTTGCGAGTTACAATGTTTTAAAATACCAGGCGATCAAGTTGACGGGAAAGCTTGTCGTAAGTGCAGGTGTTTCAGCTATTGCATATGTAGATGTAAAACGTATCAAATGAACCGACAAGATAAAATACAAGAATTACGCCGACGGATTGCATTACTGTGGCGGCGAATGTAGTAGTAACCATCTGCCGTCCGCCATCTGCTCCGCCCCACCACACTTTTACCCCCACCATTTTGTTTGATACCAAAACGCTAGCTAGCGAATAGTCAGTACACCTCCAGCTCTTGACCAGTGTACATCGAGCTCTCTGTTGAAATGTCCATCAAAATTAGGTATATTCATTATGACTCTATTCATCTGGCGACTTTCCAAGACCTCGAGGTTTTTAGTGAAGAGTTAAAACTTATCATAACATCTGGTTACGATTTATCTTTGGAACTTTACGCAACAAAAAACAACATGGACTCTGCACAGGGATCGAAGTATCTACCTTCTTTCATCAGGAAAAAACACGATGATCGCGACTCGTCGGCATCATCAACTTCGATTTTAACCACCGGCGGAAGCTTCGTATTGTAATTAAGAACAAACATTGTTAATAAAATAAAGTTATTTTTGTAATAGTACTACCTCGCACTCGTATCATTCGATTGTTTCATTCGATTATTTTCATTCGATATTTCTTATCGATTAACTATCGAATCACAATCGAATTTTACGCGTGCGAGGTAGTAATTTTTTAAAATACCCTCCCCGTGACCTTGAACTTTACCTCATTTCGTCACAAAACCGCCTACGTCACTGGCTCAGCCTCAGATGACGTATTTAATGACTCAGCGCTTCCGGTCACGTGACCGGAAGCTGTCAATCACTTGGCCCAGAAGTCCCCTTCCCACACTACTGTTGTCCAATGTTATTCTTATGGAGAATAAGAAAAATTGTATATCTCGCTTATTTATCAACTTATTCTGATGAAACTTGGTATTATGCTTCATACTGTTGTGGTCTATTGATATTTGCACTAAAAAACTTTTTTGTCTACAGTTCCCGTAGCAGCAAACCTGTGTACTCAGCCGCCATGTTTTTCTTATAGAGAATAAGTAACGTGTTATCTCCCGTAATTATGAACATAGATTAATAAAATTTGGTATGTAGCTTTACCTACTTGAGTTATATTGATATTTGTATAAAACCCCATTTTTGTGTTCCTTCCTTCAGCAAACCTGCATACTCAGCCGCTATGCTATTCTTATGGAGAATAATTAAAATGTCATAAATCGTTTATTTATGAATGTATATTGATGAAACTTGGTATTTGGTTTTATGTGGTATTAAGATACAAATATATTCATTGGAAATTCGCTGAGTATGCAGGGTTGCTGCTACGGCAGTATTAAATTGTACTTATTCTCCATATAAGAATAACATGGGGGCTGAGTACGCAGGTTTGCTGCTGTGGGAATAATCAACAAAAAATCAATTTTGTTGTGCAAATATCAATATACCAGTATTACGGGAAGCCACATACCAAGTTTCATCAACATACATTCATAAATAATCGAGATATCAAATTTTATTTATTCTCCATTAGGATAACATTGGACAACGTACTGTGTTTAGCACTTTGAATATCTCTGCAACGGTTGGGCGTAGAATCACAATTTAAACACCAAAATGATTGTTTTGTGGAACTGAACAGATTGGTAAAAGCAAATGTGAAGTTTACATTAAAATAAACTGAGGAAAAGCCAAAAACCTTTTTCCCATAAGATTAACATGGGAGATTTTATGAGTAGGTTTTTTGGATTTTATCCGCAACCACTTAACCTAGGTTAATAATTCAAAATACTAAATTATATTTTTTTTAAGCTCTATAACATGGTCAGAACCAAAATTAAGTTTTTTAAAAATTGTAGGGTGAAAAATGCAAAAAAACTGATTTTTGGAAAATTTAAAACCCCTATAAACCCCTCTTCCCATGGTCCGATTTTTCTGGTTTTCGAACTTAAAGTCATTTTACAAATTCGAGCCAAATTTCATCAAAATCGAACGTTTTTTACTCACGTTATCGTATTAACGGACACCTATATATATATATAAATTTGAACGAATAGTGTTTTTGGCATCTGGGGACCTCAAAACAAAAAGTTATCATGGTCTCGGGCTTAAGTCTTACCATGAGACCTACGGTAATAGCTTCTTCCCTATAGGGGAAATTCGCTAAAACGTTACTAGATTGTCAGAAAGACATAGTAATTTAATTTACCAAGCAGTATAGAATGATCAACGGATCAAATGCTTTTGATAAAACTTTGAATATTACACCAACCTGTCCTTTCTTATCTAGAGTTGCAGAAGTGAAATTAACAACATTTGCTTTGTTAGTTACTATATAAATCAGGAGGGGAAAACCCATGCTGAAAAGGTGTGATATAATGTTTCATGTGGAAAAATACATGATTGTGAAGAATCATTTAAAATATCTTAGCAGGAGTTGACAATACAGCAACTGGGAAAAAATCTAAAATCCGTATCTAAAATTCGTAATTTCAAATTTATCCCCTTTCTTATGCAGAGGAAAAATTCGGGTGGTCTTCCAGAAAGTTGGAAATTGGTTCTTAGACAAACTTAAATAAACAATATGACAAAGAGGTATGATGAGAAATTCTGAACAGGCCTTGAATATGTAAGGAGGAATCAAATCAGGTCCAAACGACCTCTTAGATGGTAACCTGTCTTAATTGTAGAAATAACCTCGTCTTTACAGATACAGCGATTATCCAGAAATTGGACACCCTGCATAACTTGAGAACTAATTGCTGTGGAAACATTGAGGGGGCACTAGAGTTCTAAACGGAACTAAAATAATTTGCAAATGCCAAAGCGACAGAAGGCCCATCACTGAAAGTTTCATTGCCCATCTTAAACATCTGAGTATCAGAAAGCCTACTCACTTTTCTCTGTCGTACAAAACTCCAAATTTGTTTAGGATCAACTTTAACAGATGACTCCACATCTGAAACATATTTGTTATAAGTATCATTAATTAAAGCTTTCACTGCTCGTCTGAGTTCCTTAAACTTTTCCAAAAACTTGTTTTTACCAGACTTTAAAAATCTTTTTCGAAAATAAACTTTTTGTTTGAGAAGGCGAATTATATCTACAGTGTAACAAATAGGATAGTTAGTTCTATGAGGGGAACGTTTAGGCACATCATTTTAAACACTCGTAACAATTAAGTTTTATAAAAGTTGTCCACCAGTAGGTCTATATCAGTAGCTGTAATACCATCATGCCAAGAGACATTGGAAAAAGACCTGTAAAGCCCTATGAAATCGCTTTTAACAAAGATAAAACAAAATTCATTCGTAGGTTTTAAATTCCACTTCGTTTTAACAACAAACAGCCGAACAGATAAGACAGGGTGATGATCGGTAATAGAGTGTGTCCTCCTACACTGATAAGCCTGATAAGCCAGAAATGTTACTGATAATGAGTTCTAAGGTTCTATTATTTGCATTTATGACATCATTAAACAACTTAAACTTATTAAAAGTTAAGTAACATTGTGTAATTCACGATAAACACAACCACCATTAAATAAATTAAAAGGTAAGAAATAAAAGGTAAATCAAATTTGCCCACAACACAAATAAACCTATTGACCAAGTTTAACTTATTATTATTAAAAAAAAGGTCGAAAAAAGCAATTGTAACGGTCAAGTGCACTTTTTGGTGGAAAATATACATTACATAAATAGAAAATGAAACCCTTAGCATTACACAATTTAACCAATATCAACTCCAAATCATCACATAGACGGGGGAACAATTGTTCAGCACGCCATATATCATCTTTGACAGCGCAATCAAGACACCCGAACCTCTACATTCTTGTCTACCATCAAATCTAAACACAGTAAACCCATCAGGAAATAACTCCGACGAATTAACTGTGCTACCAAGCCACGTCAAAAGTCAAAAGTCAAAAGTCAAAATTCTTTATTGCCGTAAGCAAAATGAAATGCGATGACAAAAGTCTGTAATATGTACATGGAATTATAAAAATGTTTGACGATATGTACAATACTAAACTTACAACACAAACTTATAACTAAACAATTGAGTCATCGTTTAAAAATAAATGTACACTGTAATATTCTTTAACAACTAAAAATTCTTTCACGCTTTTCCTGAATATTTTAAAATCATTTAGCAATCTAAACTTATTTGGAAGGCTATTGTACATTTTTATTGCTGAATACAAAACTTGCTTCTGAAAAAATGTGGTGGAATGTGGTAGGATTGCTAGGCGGTTGATAGGGCGAAAATTGTATGAGGAGGACCTTTTTTTGAAAATATTCTCGATTTTTCATAATTAAACAGGTTGATTCCAAAATATATAGACAAGGGAAAGTCAGAATTTTATTCTTTCTAAAAATTCCTCGACATGAGCTAGACGATCTCAGCCCGAATATGACTCTCAGTGCCTTCTTTTGCAATTTGAATATGCTTGCAGTAGCCGTTCTTTCATATCCCCAGATAGGAACAGCATATGCAAGGTGTGGATAAAAACACCCATAATATGCTGCTATTAAAATATCAAGATTAGAGAAAGTAGATAACCTACGCAGTATAAAAATACCACAGCTCAGTTTCTTAGACACTTTATCAATATGGGATGAAAATTTCAGATTTGAGTCAATTATTAAACCTAGAAAATTAGTTTCGCAGCAAGAATTAAGTTCAATATCACCTATTAAGACTAACTGATTAGAAGATTTAGATCTTATACAAAAATCAATGTACTTAGTTTTATCACCGTTAACAAGAAGATTATTTGAGTCCAACCACTGCAATAAGGAACTACCCTGAATAAACATCTCAATTTCAAGTTGATTTCTGCTTTTGTTTGATACACAAAATGATGTATCATCTGCAAAGAGGCAAATATTACCTTTACCAACTGAATCAGTTATATCATTCATAAAAAGCAAGAAGAGCATCGGACCAAGAACCGAACCTTGAGGAACACAAGAACTTATCAAAGTTTGAGTTGATTCATGGTAACGAAGACATCCAGAAGGGTCAATGTATGGCATTGTTACAGACTGAATCCTTCCCTTTAAATAAGACGATATCCAGTCCTGTGCGACTCCTCTTAAACCAATACGCTCTAGTTTTGAAAGCAATATATTATGGTTGACAGCATCAAATGCCTTTTTTAGGTCCAAAAAAATTCCCATTACATGTTCGTGACTGGACGTCTCAGTTAAACAGAAAATATCATAATCAGAAGATAGAATATTGTTGTAAAAAACATTGGTTTTAGATTTTAATCCTCTTACATTCTGGTAATACAGTATCGTTTAAAGGGGGGCGGGGTTAAGAGTGAATAAATATAGTATTTAAACTGTAAAAATAAAATAACATTTACGTTGACAAATTGGTAAAATACGTGAAGGTCCGAGATTTTTTTTAGGGGGGTTCAAGACCCCTTGTATCCGCGCCTGACCAGAATCTATTTAAGCGGAGCGTGACGCTGGGAGATTGGGAAAAGATCAAAAGGATGTTGACGGAGCGGTCTTATTACAGTGTTAAGTTAGGGATTTTTTTAATTGCTAGACCAGCTCCTAAGTCAGAAAAAATATACTGTTTAGCACAGATGAGCTAATTAAGTTATTATATAATCTTTTTTGTTGGGAACGCAATATTATTCATGTCCTTGCGGCGTTATTAGCCTAATAACGATGAATATGAATGTGTGGTTATTCTGGTTGCCAATAAAGTGAATCGGTGTAGGGCCGAATTTAAGCATAGACTACAAGTGCCCGCGTCTAGGGTCCCGCACCTCAAGCGACCGCTCCACACCTTTAACATACAATATTTAACAGATTTTTACTCATGCATTTTTTTAGCTTTACTTGCGTTCTCTCAACATTTACAGACAACCGAATACCCGGCACTGTTTCGTTTTCACATCGTACTCGTTTCAGATAGTACTATAACTATAATGTCAAAGTCATGACTCATAACACTATTTAATAGTTTACGCTTAGTAGGTGATTATTTTCAAGAGTGAATGTTATTGGCATTGTTAATTTATCTCTCACTTGCCTATTATAATTCAGACAAAAATATCTTGCCGTGATTATAAGTTGTACTCTGTTTTCTATTTCCTTTACACTTATTTCTATGACATTTTTACTGAGTTTCATTTGCCTTTTAAAAATGTTATTACTTGAGGCGGTACTTTAGTTCGTAGAGCTTTCGGACTAGGTGTGCTGAGTCTATCTATTTAAGGTTTTCTACTTAACCAGAAGAGACCTCGTAAAAACAGCTGAAGGTCACGTGATCACCAATCAAATCTGCAGTGTTGCTGGAAACACGATATTTATCGTACGAGTACCATATTTTCCTCATCAGTGTAATTCAAATTAACATTGTTTAACTGCTTACATTCTATAATAAGCTGTTATTTTATGAAACTAATATATCGTTTTGATTTATTTGTATTATTAGATTAATCGATTAAGGGTTTACATTTTCTTTCTGCATGTCCAGTGACAATTAATTTGAAAATAGCTGCACCATTATCATACCCTTAAGGTTGGCAACACTTTATGGTATGTTGTTGATTTATGAATCAGCTGGACGCCCTCGTAAGACATCTTTGCTGCGAACGTTACGGTACTCTTATGTAAATAAGTACACCTGGTCTGAAAGCTCTACGAACCTTGGTTTATGGCGGCATTCCCAACCAGAAATCAGAATCAGAAATCTTTATTAACCATTGATCATAGTATCAAATGAAGTTTCGTCAAAGTTAAAGCTAATCACATTCAGACATAGTATATGTATACATATACATCAAAGGCATTATAAAATAATAAAACACAAACAATACAAACATTTTTATAGTAGAACAATGAATCTGTAAGTAAAATCTATAGTAACCCCCCGTAGGGCCCGCACCACAGGATCTCTTTAGCCTAGGGACCTATAGAACCTAAATCCGGCTCTGATCCCAGAACCGGCGAGAATAGCTACTACACTTCTGTCGCGCCGCTAAGGAACAAAATAAGACAGCAGTAGCAGTAGTGAAATCCGTCCATCACATTTACTTGTCATAGAGAGTTCTATGTTATATGTGGCACGATAAATTTTTTAAACAATTATTTGCTTGAGAAGATTCTAAAAATAGAATGTCAATAATATATTACGGTTTTTTATGTTTCAAATATTAATATTGTGCATTATAGTTAAGTTTAGAGAGCTTTATAAAAGAACATGCCCGGCGTCTGACAGCCTGTGATTGTGGAACACAGTAAATAAAAGCCGACTTTTGGGAATATTCTCATGGATGAATTATTAATTTACCAATAACCTTACCAGACTTTTACAATAACAATATAATGTATATAATGGGCTGATTTATATGTTAAGTATATAAGTATACCAAAGTAGCACATTTATATGTTTAAGATATTTCCTTGGAAAGAACAATGCTTAATCGAAAGATGTTCAAAGTCATTACAATAACTAAATATTTGGTAGTCTTTGATGGGAAGTGAACACAACTAGTGGTTTAGGCTAGTAGACTGAGGTAATGGCGGTGGTGTTATTGCTTTGGAAAGCTTAGTTAGTGTACTTGAAGTAATTTTAGAAAATTCGCCTCTGAAGTGTTCTTATATTTTATAAAAATTGTAGTACATTGTTTGATATCGAACTTGGTAAACACGCCTTAGTTATATTGCAAAGTGTCGAAGAAACGTTGTCATGTGTAAAAATGGCGTCTGTGCATCTTTGATCTGACAAGGTTTTAGTAATTATTTTCACCATCTGCAGGTGTGTTCACGTTTAATTTGATGTTGCATGATTTGTAATCGAAGTTGAAACTAAAGAGTATTATGTTTAATATTATTATACAGTCATTGCTAGTTTGGGCGTGTGTATTGATTGCACAATAATACAAAGATTGGTTAGCCCACTTACGACATTTGGGCTTATCTAGGCCTACTTGAAGAACTAGCCTAGGCTTAGGCAAGTCATCTCACTCTCAAGGTTACCATTTGTTTACAAGTATACAATATGTAACTAGGATATAGGGACTTATAATCTGTTACTCTTAGTAATTATAGCAATAAAGTTTTCATATTGGGCAAGATAAGTTATGAGGTATAGGACTTGATTGGCCTAGGCTTAATTTAGGTAAAGTATTTAAAAAATAATCTCTCTTTTGTTTGATTAGTATGCCAGCAAAGACTCAAGCTTAGGTTTAGCCTATATTTGAATTTTTGAAATTAACCCTTTATTTCAGATTACCAAACCAATGTTATCGGCATAGCCCATTCAAATGTAGGATATCCTATCCTTGACCTATTATTAAACCTACAGCTACGCCACATTATACAAATACAAATACAAAATATCTTTATTTTCTTTAGGTATATTGCATACAATTGGCCAAGTCAAAATTACAGAGTAAACACCAAGTAAAATAAAAACGAGTTCGCACGCTGACGTGAGGGAAGTGAATTTCCACATAAAAACTTTTAAAACTCAAAATCAATGTAAAAACATATATTTGTTCAATTTTTATTGAAATCTGAAAACATTGATTTTTTGGCTGTTCTGATACTCCTGTTTTAATTTACTTGCAAAGCTGGGAATACAATTTTGCGCATTATAAGGTTAGGAGAAGGTCCAGACAGGCTTGAAAGTAGGTGTGAGGTTGCTGGGGATGATAAAAGTAGGCCTACTCTAACAAAGGAATAACAGGCTTTTCTAGTGTAAAACCCCCATAAGACAACGTACTGTATTTAGTCGATACACATTTTCTTTAATAACTCGGTAAATATTTATGCTAGAATGACGAGAGAGGGCTTAATACTTTCGCCTCTCTAATTCCCATCTTTTTACATGCACTGATTTTACATCTGGGGCTTTTATGACCCTTTTTGGGCCCCAAAACTTGAAATTTGAAAGATTAATCTCTAAAAAAGGGGTTTACAGTTTTCCGATTGTTTTGCCCAACGAACTTGTCCAACCGATTACAGAAAGGAACGTCCCTACCAAATTTGAAGTAAATCAGACAAAAAATGTGACCGCTAGAGTGCAAACACATATACATATATATACAATTTTGAACGACCCCCCAAAACGTGTTCAGGGGGTCACGTTAGGAACTTCTATGGTGGTCCCGGGCTCAAGTTTCACCGTGCGTGTCATGCTATTAGTTCACTTTCCAAAGGAAATTCACTAAAAAGACAAAGTTTTTCATTAACACACAAGTATAAAAACATAATTACAATTTAAAACAATATATGATATATATACGGTATATATATTTGTTGATTGGTACAGTGACATGGCTTACAAATTGGTAAACAATAATAAATTAATATTTATAACAAATAACAATAACACAAGACAAGTTTATAAGATAACATTTGCCAGAGTTTTTAAATAGGCCCTGTTATAACCCATGTTTTTTTATTTTTTATTTACAAAATGCAACTCATAATAAATATTTTAAAAGAAGCAACAAGGCTGGTTATGCTACTTTAAAACCACTATCACAGTTATTCATTGATAGGAACTCCTGCAGCGAGTAGAAGGGATTTGCTATGAGCCAGTTCTGAAAATTTTCTAGGCACTTGTTACTGACTGAATTTGGCGATGGAACTCCTATGGTTTATTTTGTTGAAAACTAGTACCAACTGAGAAATAACATTTTATTGACTTTGTTAGTCTTAAGTAACTTAACTGTAGTCTAAATTGTTTCTACCCCTAGTGTTGTGCTCATGAATGCCGCCTCTCAAAGTTATGTTAGGTAGTTCTTTTAAAATAAACTTAACAAGTTCATAGATGTGACAGGTTTACGATTGTCATAATTTTCAATTGTTTAAACAGTGGCTTGCAGTGACTTCTATAACTAGCATTGGAAATAATTCTAACTACTTTCTTCTGAAGGAATATTTGAAATTTTACTAGAGTAGCCCCATAGGATTAACCCATAGTTGATAACAGATTGAAAAAAAAACTAAAATAAACTATTTTAAGGTAATCTGAGGTTATTATTCGTGCAAAACAACGTTGTATCGTCCGCAAACATGTGGCAGTTTACCTATGACAGGTACTATTGAAATTGGCCTATAGCTCTGTGGTGTGTCTTTGAGGCCGTTTTTGAAAATGGGACAGACTTTTGATATTTTTGATCGACTGGGAAACACTCCCTCAGCCACACTCATATTAACCCTCTAGGTGCCGCCCGCCCGAATTCGGGCGGGCTTTTGTTTACGTACAAGTGCCACCCGCCCGAATTCGGGCGACTTTGCAGACGTTCAGTTACAACGGTCTGAATAATACACTCTAGTTGTACTGAACTGCATTGAATTTGCTATCACTGTAAACGGCAGATTTCAAGCTTTACTCCAATGTCTGTCTCGAGAGGTTTTACTCTATATTGGAAAGAAAACATCTGCGGCAAGATTTGTTACGTCACTGTTGTTTTCTGCCTTCTGTTTTGTTTACGTTTTCGTCATTTATTACTGCTATTTAGGTTATATTCAATTGAAAATATTGTTTATTATCATTAAAGTGCATTTATTATTGCCAAATAAAGTGTTTGAACAAGGTTATTAGTAAAAATATAAGCCATAACTGATATTGTGTGTATTGGTTGGTTTTACATGCATCTTTATGGGATTTAGGTTAGTACCATGGTGATCATATTTGGTTTTATCGTCGTCATAGATATTTATCTTACCTATGTATTTTACTAATTATGAGTATATATATTCTTGTTCCTAATTACATTTTGAACAAGTGACGTAGGTAACAAATCTTGCCGCAGATGTTTTCTTTCCAACATAGAGTAGAATCTCTCGAGACAGACATTGGAGTAAAGCTTGAAAACTGCCGTTTACAGTGATAGCAAATTCAATGCAGTTCAGTACAACCAGAGTGTATTCAGACCGTTGTAACTGAATGACTGCAAAGTCGCCCGAATTCGGGCGGGTGGCACTTGTACGTAAACAAAAGCCTGCCCGAATTCAGGTGGGCGGCACCTAGAGGGTTAACACAATAGGCCAGAGGTTGAGCAATAGATTGAATAATGTTTTTTATCAGTGAGTTCTACATGTAATAATAATCTACACTATCTGAAATTTTTATTCAATTAACTACCTTAATGACCTGATCATTACCCAACATTAATGATGGAAGGTAACCTAGCAAGATGACGTAAGCCTGAATAGTAATGAGGTTAGCATACTCAGCATTGTTTAATCTGGTCTCGTAGATGGTTTAAATTATTCTGGGTAAACATTGGCTTTAGTAGATAGGTAGATGGGTCTCATTAGGTTAGAGCTAGCCCTAGAGTTGTTTGAATTATATGCTCTCCAGTGATCCGGAACAATTTACCATTAGGCCAAATTTATATAAAAATATTTCCAGCTAACTGGGATTTTGGTCTGTTGTTACTGTTGTTTTCATAAACTAACTTAAGGCCTAGTAGGTGAGAGTGTGGTTGTAGTGACCCGGTGATATGAAATTGTGGATTGTTGGACGTAATGAGATTGTGATCTTCACTGTCATCGTACGATCTAGTTCTGAGGGCAGGAATGGGACCTAGGCCTAAGTCTGGCAACAATTATGCATAGCCTCAACCTAGGTATATTCTTTCTTTTTGATTATAAGTTAAGTAGGGCCTACCTTTTATTAGATGCAGAGCCGTTTTTGACCAAAACTTCTGGTTAGACTGTAAATTTTTAAAAATATTGAAAAGGAACCAATATTTACAGAACTAAAAACTAATAAGTAGGCCTAATTAAACTTATTTATAAATTCTTACATTGTATGGCAGCCGGTTTAATCCAAAACATCTAAATTAGTAAGCTTTCCTAAAAAAACTCACATTAAGTTTGTAGAAGCTCTTTTTTTCAGCCACCTCCTAAGCTGGTAACTTAAGTTATTCCTATATACTCAGTCTATATCCTTATGTCATGAAAGCATAGGTTTAGGATAAAACGAGTAAAGTGCTTACATGCAAAGGTCAGAGTTTATTTTAAACATAGAATATTAAATCAAAATTTAATTCTCTAGTATAAAGCCATATTTCCACATACAAAAGGTTCATTACAATGCAAATACATTTATATACAGTATCGTACGTAACTTAAGAAATTAACATAGTTTTAACTCAACCGCTAGTGACGTAGTTTTATATTTTTCAGACGTGATTAATTTCAGTAAATGTCCTAAAAAATATATAAAAAACGTGCACTGCGAATGAACTTTACATTAATAGAGATCACTGAACCATTTGAGGATGGGCGCGCAACCAACCTGTCGCAGATAATTGATTAGGGTCGGGCAGGGTGGGCGTGGTGGGACCAGGGTTTTCATGTTTAGATTCAAAACATTCGTTCTACTGAGTTACTAACCGTAGTAACTGTGCACTGAAAAGCTTGAACACTCGTGCTGTAAAGGTTTTAGTACATAAGACGATGTACTCCTGTGGTTGAACATGTGCTATAAACGTTTGATTCCTCACAAAGATGTGCTTAGAGGGTTAGAGCTGCAAAATGAAATGGGAGAAAATCTGTCCTACCTTTACTCAGTATTGTCAGATTAAGTCATAAATATGAGTAGCTAGCTTCTTAGATTTTCTGATAGGTACCAGACTCAGTCATAATGACACATAAAACACAAACATTAAAATGTTCTACTATTATTACTGAAAACAAAATAGGCCCACAGGTAAACAAAACAATATTACGGGTACAACATTGACAACAAAGGAAACAAACACCAAACACACTTTGCCAACACCTGTGTCTAATGGCTATTATTTAGTGTCTGTTTGCTAAATAATTTACTTAAAACACATTTTAATAGAGAGGCGTTTGGTATGAAAACCAGCCATTATAATAAAAAGCCTGAAAACATATATTGAGGGTGTCCCGCTTCCACTGCACCAAACTTTAACGGGTTATTTGGCAGGTCTAAATAAACAAATAATGTTACACAACATTTGTCCTATCTCGATCCATTTCTGACCTTCTGAGTTTTGATTTATTTTTATCTATCTTATCCTCTCAGAAACGGTTATAAACATCAATGAAACTTGAATATGTATCTAGAAATAATATACAAATTCCTTTAAATTTCATTTATATGTAAAAGTTTCTATCAAAACGGCAGAATTTTAAAATGTTCTATTTTAAAATTAAACAAAAACCGAAAGAAATACAAGAGCTGTTAAGAAACCAAATTTTATACAATTTTTAAGCCAAATTGAATGGTGTGTCATATTTAAAGAATGGATTATCAGAGATTATCGTATGGATTAATGGATATCAGAGAAAACACAAATTTAGTAGTAAAAAATTGGCAAAAAAGGCCTACTTTTGAGCGTTCAATTTGAGATTCCTCCAGTCAATGTTTAATAAATAAATAAATAAAAATATATTTATTGTAGGAACAAATGAGTAGGCCTATATAAAATTTATTACAAACGTCAAAGATTATACTAACTTACCGTAGTCTAAAACTTAATTTATTTCCATTTTTATCAAAGATAAAACTGAAATTGTTAAGTGACTACATATGAGTTATATTTACGGTTTGTGCTGTCCACTTCCTCGTTGACACACGATGAAGGGATGAGGTTATGACGCCTTGGCACATTCACCACGATGACGTTGGTGTTTGAAAGATGAGATAGAGTCCGCTTCAGAGTAGATGTTGCATGCGATGATTGATTCTTGCTCACGTCATTAGCTCCACCAACCAAAACTACAAAATCTTAAGTGCAAGTTCCATTACCTTTATACTGCTGAAATTATACTTAAGCTCGAAAGATGCACTTGGTTTGACTAGGCTTTCTACATTAAAATTCCCAGGGTTGGACATACTCTAGGCCTATATAAATAGCGATAATATAACATACTCTATCGTTTGATTCGGCTTAAAGTTCTCTAAAGGTTTATTAATATTTTTTGTATTTCTTAAGTTTTTAGATAATTCAACATTAAGATTTTAAACTGCTGCCATTTTGAAACAGAATTGTGCATAGAAATGAAATTTGAACGGAACCTGTAATCTTTTTGGATATATATTCATACCAAGTTAATTTTTCTAACCTGTTCTGAGAAATAAGGTTTTTTTGAAATTAAACTGACATACAAACTCACAGATAGAAAACTGATAGTGATAAGGACAAATAAAATAGTATTGCATTATTTAATTCTTTTGACCTGCCAAGTAACCTGGTAAAGTTTGCTGCAGTGGTAGTAGGACACCCCTTACATATATCTGTAAACACATAGGCTTATATGCGAGATAGCCTACTGGTATTTTACACATATTTATGACGTTCTCGCAATATGTATGCAGCACTCAACCAGGTGCATGACACTAAAAAGGGTTAACTACAGAAACCAAGCCTTATCCAACTTGACAACTTGATTTTAGCCTAGTCGAGTCTGGGCCTGTGCAGGATAGGCTTTTATTAATATTAAACCTAAAGCCAAATAGCCTAGCCTGACATTAATGATGTTTAGCCTTAATTTAGCTAGCCTAGCAATATGATTTAAGCCTTAGAATTAATACGACCTCGGCCGTGTGTTGTTTGGGTCTGATGTCAGATGATAACTTATTGTGCGATGCAACCTAGAATAAGGTCATGATCGTTATCATTGCCACATGATGAAGTTGATATTTAATATAAACGCACACCAGCATCAATTTTCATGAGTTGATATAAAAAACCATATTTCACCATCCAATGGGCAGTTTTAGGTTTTTTACCCAAACAATTTTTGTATTTACTATTTTGAATTATTGTTCTACATTAATTGGTTTATAGATATATTTAAGGTAATAACTCAGTACGTTGTCCAATGTTTTTCTTATGGATAATAAGTAAAATTAAATATATTATATTGCTGATTCATGAATATATTGATGGCATTTGGTATGACCCATTGGTATTTTCATAAAATATCCCAGTTTTTGTGGTTGCCATGAAGGAAAACCTTGCATTCTCAGCTCTAACATTATTCATTTGTAGAATAAATAAAATATTATATCTCCCTTATTTAAGAATATCATTTGATGAAAATGGCTTCATGTGGTATGCAGTTTGTATATAAACATTAGGAATTCACTTAGTGTGCAGGTTTGCTGCGATGGGGTGTTTCAGTTTAACACCGATTGTTCACAGTCATTGAATATTTGAATAATACTTACCTATTAGAATCATGAAACTCAATGTTGAAAGCTTTTAATTTGTTCAATAAATAAAATAGTTGATTATTAACTTAAATTCATGTCCCTAAAGAGCTAAATTTATTTGTATTCCTTATTTCCCTTGTACCTTTCGAGACTTATAATGATATTAGGCATTTATATCGCGTGTACACTATGAGGAATGTGGACATTTTAGGCATTTATATCGTGTGTACACTATGAGGAATGTGGACACTTTAGGCATTTATATCGTGTGTACACTATGAGGAATGTGGACACTTTAGGCATTTATATCGCGTGTACACTATGAGGAATGTGGACACTTTAGGCATTTATATCGTGTGTACACTATGAGGAATGTGGACACTTAAGGCATTTATATCGTGTGTACATTATGAGGAATGTGGACACTTTGCACACAACACCCAGCACTTTGTAAATAAACCAATCAATTATAAATATCTATCAAAACGCCCTTCAATAACTGATGACTTGTGGTGTAGTTTATACCTTATTATTTTGTAAAATAGCATCCTGGTGATCTGTGTGATTACTTAACACTGCTTATCACTTGAGTTTACTAAGAGGCCGCCTACAGGTTTTATAGGTACCTGGCGAACAGCATAGAACAGTGGTCCCCAAACTGTGGGTTGCAACCGCTTTGTGGGCCACGACAAAAATCAAACGGGGGCGGTAGGGGCGGTCGCCCCCCCAAACCTAAGAATTATTGTGTTTTATTTTATTATTCAGGCATACAATAAAAGTTTGAATATATCCGAATGAAAATGTAAGTAGCAAAAGCCTCCAGAAACCCCGTTTTTCGGTTCCGAGAGTCAAATTTTGCCGCTCCCGTCTATATTGTTACATTAAAATTCAAAATAATGCACCTAAACATTCGATAAATGGAATAAAATATCTAACATTAGACAGGTGACATTTAAAACTTCCATTTTATTATAAAAATTATAACACATTACTTAGATCCACGTCTTTCACCTAAAAGCGTATTACAAAATCATGGATATTCCCGAGTATCGCGAAGTTGATGCAGTTTTGCCAGTTGGCAGACCGAAAATTCAGTGTTTTCAACATGGTCTTGGAGGTAGATTTTAGCCACACACAGCAAAGGTTGCTACCACTGTATTCGGTTATTATTTTTTACTGGATTTCGCCCGCCTACCATCGTTTGTTGTCAGCTGTGTTTTGTTTACAGGTTAGGTTTGATTTTTGTATAAAACCGCGTAATCCGTTACTAGGCAATAAATATCCAGTGGCTAGGCTAGAAGCATAAGGTGCCTCGAATTGTATGAATAATGAAATAAGAGGGAACAAAGATTAAATTGCGTGCAAACGGAAGCTCATAAGCCAAGTATTTTATTTTGTAAAAACGTGGTACATTTTCATTTTTCGAGTCGTTGACCTTAGCCTCATTCCTCATTGTATCTTCACATAGCATAGTTCAGTATTGCAGATTTCAAATTCATTTTGTAAATAGTTTTTTGCGTGGGTAACTACTAAAATAAATTGTTTATTTAGGCATCTTACTTGATCTTAGACGCCTACAGATGACGTAAAAAAAGTGTAATGCCTAAAAATTTTTTATTTTTATTTACGGTCAGGTGCAGTAGAACTAAAGTTAATTTTTATTTAGCTTGTTTATAAAGTTATGATTGTTTTTTCTTTTTTGAGTGCAAGGTTATTGATATATTATGTTAACTTACTCTCATTCGTTATATAATTTCATATCGTTAAAAAATAATGGGGTGCCAGGGACCACCCAGGGGGGGGGGAGGGATAACTTTCGGTGACCGGCCCCCCCAAACTTGACCTCTGGATCTGCCCCTGACAGCAATCCATACATTGGATGTTATTTTGTTCACTAACCCTCCTAAAATACAGATGATTTAGGAGGTTAAAATTTCAGTAGACAAACCATTTCCGTTTTGTGTTATAGCTAGATTCAGTGTTTTTTATTTTTTTGAAGAATGGGTTTAAGTTGAACATCAACACGTTGATCTTTGAAAGAACATTTCTTATCACTCATGAAAACATGACTGCCCAATATAACCTCAAGAGAAGCCACCCGATCGGTCAGACTCTTACCATTTTTATACTCAACACTTTAAAAATCAAATCTTATTAAATTATTTTGTTGTGTAACAGTATTGTTACTAAACTATTTTGATGCATATATATATATAAATGAAATAAAGAATAGCCTAGAATTATGTACACTAAGGTGAAATACAGGTCCCTGAGACTACCTTCCATTTGACTCATGGTGCTTGTGAAAACATCGGCATCTGTATGAATATGTTTGCCGGTCTCTCAGACCGATGTGTCACTTTAAATGTAAAAAATTCATCAAAGAGTTCTGGGACACCTGTATTTTATACTGGCAAATTCATACTAGATAATGACCGCTAGGCCTATTGACATTTACGTTAGGCTTATGGGCATATGCTGTAATTATTTTCTATCTCATACCTCCGTCCTCATCAATGACCAGATGACTGGATGGAAGGCGTCAACACCAAAGTACTAAAGAAAGATGGCATCTTGCTGATGACACTTTGCTCGCTCGGTGGGCATTAGGTCAGAAAATACTTGTCAAGTCAACCTCGAAGTACTCACTTATTGAGTAACAAGTGTGGATAGTTTTCTGATAGCATACCAGATATGATTAGACGGTGGGGTTTTAATGTGCAGACTGAGATTATAAGTCTTGTGGGAGGGCAGGGGGCGGCAAATGTGGTCTTTGCACGGGCGCTGAAAAACTGACGGGTGGCCGCCCCTGGAGCAAAGATTGCCTATGTGCAATGGTTGCTTCCAGCATTTGGGTCTCTCAGGGTGCGGTCAACCTTATAATGGATTCTATAAACCCATTATCTACATATCTGTGATACACCAAATATATTGTTTTGGCTACTGTTCTTTGATGACACCTTGGTTTTATTTTATTAGAACCCTCGGCAATATCAAATTTTAAATCACTACTTGAACTACAGTTAGTAGCTCCGAAACTACAGTTTACCTTGAAATAGTAGAGAAAAAATAAATTTTCTAGACAGTACAATTTTCTACAGTAAAATTGTCAAAACTCGGGCAACGCAATCTAGGAACCAGACACAACTAAACAACTGAGGACAAAAGTCCCCAGAAGCGATCCAGTTGTAATGTGTTTATAATTTGTGGCAGCTGGTAATAGTTTTTGTATGTCGTCCCCATCATTGTTTCACTGTTGTGTCAAGTCGGCATGAATTTTATCTAACCTTTTTGTATGTAAACTAGTGAATCTTGTGTAGTTTATCTTTTAACGATGTCCAGTGCACTGATCCACGTACTGGAGCCTAAAGATTGTGTAAAACTTATAAAGCACTGAAACCTAGACCTCAGATTATGATTCTGATTTAAACCAGATGACGTCAGTTTCTTAAACCGCAATTGTGTCAGTACCAGTTAAGAGGCACCATCCCATCTTTATGATACAAAATAAAATTTAAATTTGTTCATAATACCAATTTGTAAACTCGTTCACTCCAGTGGGGAGGGTCGTGTTCCCCCCCCTCCACTGGTGCTAAAATTTTTGTATGAAAGAGATCATTTTGGCTCACAATTACTTAGAATGAGGTCTGAAGTCTTTCTAGAGTTTCTGAGTTGTAACTTGCTTAAAAGATTTTATGAATTTGAGCCGGCACATACGAGTTGGTAGGCGAATTCCTCAGGCGTTTTTCTCAAACTGATAAGAGAAACCTTTGTTTCTAAAGATAATTTACATTCAGTAATAATACGCCTAAGAAATTATAAAAAATTGAACAAATTCATTGTTTCATAAAACAAAACTAAAAGATAATCTCATTAAAAATCATTGTTATGCTATTGATAATTTTTATCAGTATTTAAACTAGTAAGTTTGTTTATGTATTTTGGTATTTGCAATTTGTATTTTGAAAAATCAAGTTAAAATGAATTGAAATAAGGACAAAAAACTATATTAAATAGAATTGGTTGCTCAATTAACAATAATATAATTCATTTTACAATTATTTCCGTTAACATCTTTGCTGATTAGTTGCTCTCCTGTGCGGTTTGTGATACATCGGTTGCTCAATTAACAATAATATAATTCATTTTATAATTATTTCCGTTAACATCTTTGCTGATTAGTTGCTCTCCTGTGCGGTTTGTGATACATCGGTTGCTCAATTAACAATAATATAATTCATTTTATAATTATTTCTGTTAACATCTTTGTTGATTAGTTGCTCTCCTATACGGTTTGTGATACATCCAATCACAAAACCTTTTCATGTCCAACTTGGGTTATTCTAGACTATGGACGAAATCATTTGAAATAACTTCACACTGATGCAAGTTATGTGTTGATTCATCATACTCGTATGCTGAATTGACGGAATCTGATGCATTCTGTGTAGACCCTCTACCAAGAGTATTTGTTACCTGAGCTAATTTTCAATGTTCAGTTGAACCTGCGTCAGAGCATGCTTGTGGCTGGCACAACCTTTACCTATTCTCACTCGTGCTGGCTATTGACTGTGCTCGATAGGGTAAAGCAATAAAGTAAATGTTTATGTACTAGATATAGATTCCTCACCAGCTAAGCCTTCTTGGACTAACTTTTAAAGTCATGGGATTTTTTTATTTATGATGTTTTACAAACTTTGAGGTCGTGATAATGAGATGTCTTAGTGCGGCAACAGTTTTTGTTTTATTATATTTGTTCAAAACTAATTTTCAATAATCATTTTTTTAAAGGCTTAAATATATAAAAGGAAAAGGTTACACGAGTCCAATTGATTAGCATACTAAGAACCCTTTAACATATTAGCTGCTGAGAGTAATTTCATATACAGGATGTTATTTAAACTCTTTTGGAAACATAGTTCGGAACAAATTAAAAATGTAATATAAACTTAAGGCATTAAAAATGTAATTTAAACGTAGGGCCTATCTCACTCCATATACTGTGTGTGTGTACGTATGTGTTCTTAATGATTACATCTAATATATTATGTTTCAAGATATTAGCTTTAAAAACCGAAACGGCCGCCATTTTGAAACGGTTTAAGGTGACAACATCAAAGTCACCTATATTATTGCTTGTTCTGTTTTATCTCAATTTTGTTTCTTGCCTTCTTGTATGGTATTCTTTACTTTGTAATGCTAGTATCTGTTAAATTTGTTCAGTCAGACAAACCTTCTCCACGGACGTTTTCTTTTGGCTTATCACAGTCATTTGATTAAAATGCCATGGGGTTTCTATTTGAAATTACATGTTTTTATTCAATT
Organism: Allygus modestus; assembly: GCA_963675035.1. Classification (NCBI taxonomy): domain Eukaryota; kingdom Metazoa; phylum Arthropoda; class Insecta; order Hemiptera; family Cicadellidae; genus Allygus; species Allygus modestus. The sequence goes on along the minus strand of OY776113.1, from coordinate 131,372,970 downwards.
AAAATTATGATTTCTGTGTACAAAGAAACCTGTGTAAAGATCTACCCATTTATACCTTACTAACAGCTTGAAAGGGCCATAGCACCTAACCTTGCTCTGCTCTCTCTCATCTTTTTTACTCTTTATACATGCTGAGGAAAATGGAACAACAAAGTAGGAACACATGTTAATAATACGTAAACAAAGCTCCACGTGTGGAGGTGTAAACAAAACAGACATTTCACAGTTCCCATGCTTTTCTTATAGGGAAAATAATTTGTCCTTTCTGGCTGACCTGAAGATTTTCTAAAAAATACAATTTTCCCAGTCTCTTGGTTTAGTTTGAACCATCTCCTGTCATCTAGCAATTTACCAAACATTCACAATTTCTCTTTCAACATTTTTCTTACAGAGTTAATAATATAGATTCACTTTTAATATCTGTTATATTTATTCTCATCATCACATTCAGTATAATTTTCCTCTAATCATTCCTTAAAACTAGCATTTTATATAATTTATAATAATCTACAATAAATCAATATATAATTGTTACTAATACGGTATTAATTATTTCTTAAAAACCCCTTAAAAAATATATTGGGCCCGAATGGACCTTATACAATCTATCAATGTTTATCTAATCTGAGTTAACAATAGGTCACCATGGTCCCAGTTGTCTGTAGGAGCAGTCTTCTAACAAGTCTAGTTCATGTATTTATTGCCAGGTTGCTCTACCCACTCACTTGAAGAGAAATCACCTTATCACATTATTGCAACTTCTGAGGTCGGAATGTACTTAAGCATCATACAAAACACATCCCATACTTTGGTCTGATAGGATCTAAATGGTAGCTGGGTCATTCCTTACCACATCATCCAGGTAGTGGATTAGTGAAAGCCATCACCTCAGATTTACCTGATTTTTTTGTATTTGTTTAATTGACCATCGTAATGACCCATACAAAATTTTATAAAGATATCTTTAATACTTTTCAAGTTATAAATTAAAAAAAAAACTACAAAATAAGGTTAAAATCACGTTTCCGATCGCTTTCAGTGACATTATTATTAGAAAAATTCATAATTTCTGTAATATTTAACTTGTTCACCAAAGTGTTCAGAATAATCAGAACATTATAGGAAACAAGTATTTAGTTACTTGTCATTTAATGTTTCTTCAAAATGCTTTGTCAAACTTGGATTTTGAGAAATTTTTAAATTTAAAAGCACAAAATCTTTAAAAGCGACTATAGGCCAAAGGCATAGCAGTAATCAAAGTAAACCATTTTTTATTTAACCCTAAAGATGTAAACTTAAATGATCTGTAATAAAACTAATGGGTTTTTAACTGCTAATATATTTAATATGGCATAAAAGTTAAAATTGAGGTTATTGACGAAAAAACTTATAAATTAGTTAATTTAAGCTACTTAAACCACCAAAATACAAACTAATACTGTTTCTATTATTGCCTCATGACATCCTTTTACCTTATATTGCTAAATAAACACTAAAATACATACTAACCTCAAGATATTTAATAAAAAAATAGTTATATCATAATATTTCGTTAGGCAGTAGAACAAACATCCAACTTTTAGTATATTGAGTATACTATTTAAATCTACTATTTCATAAACATTGACATTGGACTTGATGAAAGAGTCATAGAACTAAAAGAATTTAATAGTAGAAGTTGCCTTAAGTAGTTCAACTTGTGGGTTTATGTTTGTTTTAACAACGAATACAAGTCGACTGAATCTTGTCTTCAGGAAAATAATACATTTTCCCATAGTCTTTAGTAACAGGTGGGTTGACACAAGACATGATGTGACACATAGGAATCCAACAGATATCTTCTCTTGAAGGCCAGTAAAAATTTAGCTGGTCCACGTGGATGCAGAAGTTTAACCTGGATGTCACACTCAATTTCATCTTTTTCAAACACTAATCCATAAAACCAATAGACCTAATCATCATAAGTATATGATATATAGTTATTAACACTGGTATTAAACCATTTTCAGAGGTGGTAATTCTTGTGTAAAATCAAATATTGTGCAAAAATTGTCATTGAAGCTGACAGGTTCAGTTGCAATTCGGTCCTTTGATTTTGGTGAAAACTTTGTGTTCCAGGCACGGTTTTGGATTTTGAAAAACGGTCTTCAAGGTTTTTTCTTGATTCTAATATTCTTTCTTCACTGATCAGTGAGAATCTAATATTATCAATTCTTGAATTACAAAAATCATAAAACTTGTGAACATCATCTATTGCGTTGCCAGATGTCATTTGAAGACTGCCTTTTGCGACCAGGCGTTTCATAGTGCCACCGATGCCGTCACACAGGGACTTTCAATGGCTGGTTACGAAAAAGCATCACAAAGCGCTTAGATTGAAATAATTTCCATGATTGCATAGGTTTATAAAATCACAATAAAATTAAGGGTAAAGTAATACATTCACATATTCATTATGATGTTAACTGAGCAACAGTGGAAATGAAACTAAAAGTCAGTATTGTGTAAGAGGGAGGAGTGGAGGGTGTGTTCATGTTGAGACATGAAAGGAAATCTAGTGGAGTGTAAACATCACAATGTATGGACTGGATAGAAGTGTTCATGTTGATTCCTGTTCCTTTGATAAAATTATGAAGAGGGGAAGCCTAACTGGAATACAGTATTATGGTTCAGTACGGATAATTTCATCTCAACTGAAATATAATTAAATCTATTGTAGGTACTTACCATGATTTTAAGCAATATTAAAAAACCATGTCACAATAAAAAAAGCCAATAGTGTTGCATTTCCTAACTGTAGCAAAATAATGTAGCTTAGATATTTATTTTTTTATTAAATACCTTGATGTCAGTAAAGAAATGCCTTGAAAAATAAGTTTGGTCGACTGACATTCATTGCAACAAGTTGTTAAAAACACCCTTAAATTGAACTAAGGTAACTTCTACTGTTAAATAAATTCTTTTAGTTCTATGACTCTTTCATCAAAGTCCAGTGCCAATGTTTATGAAGTAGTAGATTCAAATAGTATACTCAATATACTATAAGTTGGATGTTTGTTCTACTGCCTAACGAAATATTATGATATAACTATTTTTTCATTAAATACCTTGAGGTTAGTATGTATTTTAGTGTTTATTTAGCATTATAAGGTAAAAACATGTCATGAGGCAATAATAGAAACAGTATTAGTTTGTATTTTGGTGGTTTAAGTAGTTAAAATAAACTAATTTGTAAGTTTTTTGTCAATAACCTGAATTTTAACTTTTATGCTATATTAAATATATTAGCAGTTAAAAACACATAAATTTTATTACAGATCATTTTAGTTTACATCTTTAGGGTTAATTAAAAAAAGGTTTAGGCCTACTTTGGTTACTGCTATGCCTTTGGCCTATAATCGCTTTTAAAGATTTTGTGTTTTTAAATATAAATATTTCTCAAAATCCAAGTTTGACAAAGCATTTTAAAGAAACATTAAATGATAAGTAACTAAATACATGTTTCCTATGATGTTCTGACTATTATGAACATTTTGGTGGACAAATTATTGTTTTATGTTAAATATTACAGAAGTTATGAATTTTTCTAATAACAATGTCACCGAAGGCGATAGCCTTGGAAACGTAATTTCGTTATTTTGTAAATAAAAAAAATTCATAACTTGATAAGTATTAAGGATAACTTTATAAAATGTTGTATGGGTCATTAGGATGGTCAAATAAACAAATACAAAAAAATCAGGTAAATCTGAGGTGATGGGTTTCATTTTAATTTTTTATTGGATGATTTGAAATAGAATGACCCAGCTGGAATATTAATAACACTCTTTAAACAGGTTTTATTATGTTGCAGATGATGAAGAAATATCTCAGAATTAGATATATACGTTGTTAGTTTTAGAAAAATAAATTACAAAGATGAAGATTGATAGAGGAAGAATCAAGAAGAGCACTTCCGAAGTTGTAAGTTATTATTATTATGGTATGGGTATTATTATGTTTTCAATAGAAATATTCAACTTCTTGGGTTTTTAATACAATTTAGTTTGTTAGTGGTGCTTTTTATAAGAATGTGTCAGTTACAGAATATTTGTTTTACCAGAACATATCTAAATTTGTAGAACACTTTTAATAGTCAGTGAATTTTGTATACCTGGACTAGTCAGAAAGTAGTCGTCGGTAAATTTGAATAAACTACAGTATCTAGAGTTTAGGTTTTCCAAAAAACTCTTAAGTTTTTATTATTCACTGCATTAAAATGTATTGTCATACTTCAGTCCAAACTTTTGATAGATTAATAATAAACATGTTGTCCATCTGAATCAATCCTCACATTTTTGATTCATTTAACATTAATGCTGGTACTGCTTACAAACAAATATTAAAGTGCTTATTTAGCTCAAAGTTTAATCGAATCAGCACTTAGAAAAATAATTTAAATAACTAGGGAAAGGTTGTTTGTATTTTTAATTTATTTGTGTAGCAGTCTGAAAGTGGGAAGTTAGGTAACAAGGGTAAAAATATGCTTGTTTTATTTTGCACTGTAGATGGGAGGGTAAGTTTGTTCTACTTGATTTGTTTCCAATTGCTTGGTAAACAAGGCTTCATGGACTCCAATCTTCTTCTTAATTAAATTGAGGGCAGTCTAGATAAGTTAGTAAACTGGTGTTTTTACCCAATTTAATTCAGTAAACTTGTATCTTGGATATGAATTGGACAGTTTCACAATGTGTGTTTAACCCTATAGGAACCAAAAATAATGAGCAGTTTATAAACACTGATAATATTTGTTTACTTTCAATATGATATTGATATCAAGCAGCTACATGTTGCGTGATTGTTTTAAGATTGTGAATTCTCTAGAAGAGAGAAGGAAATTTGCTAATAAAATTGATTCTGTTTTCATTTAAAATTACTATACAATAACTTAAAACTGTATTATTTGGCATTCCGGAAAACTCTACATCTGTCAATGTATTTTTGTTACTGTATTTGTTTGTACTTAATCAGTAGATTTTACTTAAAAACTCATAATATATTTGTAAAGAATAAATACTTGGACAGGTTGATTTGTGCATTTAGATCTATATGTTATTTTACAGACATCTATATATAGATCTATGTGTATATACAACATTTTACAAAAAAATGCTAGTTCAGCATTCAAAGCTTAGTGCAAATCATCTTTACTTTGCCTTCAGTTCTAGAAAGAATTGTGGTGTTGAGACTTGAGTTGCCTGTTCAGTATGTAACATCATCTGTTTTATCTTTGTGATTTTAGAAATTGTGTTTTTCAAAATTGACTTTTAAGTGAGACTTCCTGTTATTTAAACTGCTATGGTTTTCTTGTTATAGATTACTTTAATAAAACCTGAATAAACTGGCCGTTATTCTTAATACTTACCATAAACTATAAACCGTAGCCCTCAATTCCACTATGTGTTGATAATCTACTTCATACTAAAAATAAAACTGAAAAATAACAGTAACGGAAAAAGAAAAAATAATTCTCTATTGAAATACTTTAGTTTCATTAAACTTCATGAATAATCAAAATCTATTCAGTTTGGAATAATTTTTATGATGGCAAGTGACTCATTTTGAAGAAATTAACAAATACCCGTTAGGGTTGCTATTGGCCTTTTAAAATAGCATTTGTTGTGTCTGTTTTCCAGCCTCCGGAGTGTCAAGCGTTAATAGAAAAACTAAGATCATGCTCCAGAAGAGAACTTTTAGAGGAATTAAAAAAGATTGACACTTGGACCTTTGGGAAGTGTGAGCTTTACCATTGGATTGACATTTTGGATTTATGTGATTCCATTTTGGAGGCTGCCACAGCACGTGTCGGTCCCAAGAGCTGGCAGATTGCCTGTGATTTGCCAGAAAACCATGAGGTAAGTAGGCAGTGCTCTTATAATATTGCGTAAAACACAAAAGTAAATAAAACCTTATGTGTTAGCTCATTTAACTTAGTTGGTATTTTTAGTTGGTATTTTTTTATACAAGTCAGACTCAAAACATCAGACTGCTTGGTTTTTGCATTCTAATGACAGAAAGTGTTTTGGATAAATGTTTATATCTCCAAACAATTAAAATTCACCTGTACTCAGCGTAACCTCTCTCACTACTTATATTTCAGTTTCATCAATACTGTAACAATAAATTCTTTCAGGCCGAATCACCATAACAAAACAAATCCAGCATTGTCTGTAACACAATTTACTATTTCATATTGAATTCCAAAGTAACTTATAAAGAAGTAGAAATATTAAAACATGATAGAGACAAGTTCAGTATGCACTGAATAGTGTAGCCTGTATTTGTATGAAATCAATTTGGATGATTGTGTAAACAAAATTTGTTAAATATTGTTTTGAACGCAGATTGCCATTATCATGGCCATAAATGGACTATTTATAATCTTGCTTGAGGAAACTGAAACAAAGAGGTACAGGTCACCAACGAATTGCGCGCCAAACAGGTATCCGTTGTAGTCGTTATTTGTTTACATTTAACTGAATCTAAACATACACATTTCCTGGATTCATTTTATTTTAAGCTCATTTAATTTTTAAATATGCGGGGATGTTGTGTTTTAGTTTGAAATTTTAATGAAAGTAATACCAAAAACAATGCAATATCATTTTTAAAAGGTATCCTACAAACACCATAGGATATCCTATACAGCCCATATAGGTTAGCACTAAGCATAATAACATTAAGAAGATTTTGACTGTTGGTGTCTTCAGTAGGTAAAAAAACAATGTGAGCCTTGCATTGTTAGTCTAGATTGCTTGATCTTGCAAAACATATTATGAACAATAGTTTCTTAATCTAAATTTGGCCTGCGATTTTCTCTCAGAGCTAGTAAAAATCAAAATTTCTTCTCATTTTAGAGAATCTTCAACCTACTATAATACTGATTGACAATGTACTTGACAGTCCAAAGAACTGCTGTTATGGGTGCTGCACTTCACTACCCTGCTGATAGAACACTCATTCTCCCGCCACTTGTACAACTCCGTGGAACATCTGCTGACGTTGCTGAGTTCCTGTGACCTCAATGTCGTCCTCGGAGTGCTCAATCTGCTGTACATGTTCTCCAAGCGGAGTAACTTCATCACCCGCATCAACCCTGAGATGCGCACTGCGCTCCTCAAATGCCTCACATACCTTGCTGAGGTAACAACATCTGTTATTGATTCTCTTAGTTTTCTTTGTGCTGCTTTGAAAGTATTTGCGATGAAAAAGTTATTTTCCACCCTGCCGACTACTTGAGAAAAACAATCAGATTTCCAAAGATGAAATTTATTATTAGGGGTGGGCGAGTACTCGAGTTTTAGAGTACCTATAGAGTATTTTATAATACTTGAAGGTCGAGCGAGTATTAGAGACGACTCGAAAATTTGAGTCAAGTAGTTGAATACTCCCGCCATTTACCTCAAATAGTTGAAAATGGCATAGCTACTCCCGCCGTTACCCAAGTTTACGCCGCTAACCAATGTTTAACAAAATAAGTGACTGAAATAAAGACAAATAAGCCTAAAATCTGTATTTAGCTCATATGAAAGGAGACAATGACAGGTGGGTTATTTTCGGATAGCCTACCTGTGAGTTGAGATAAGTAAGAGAGGAGCAAAGGGAGTGTTTGGGTCGGGGTGATAAAAAACATTTTCTAATTAAAATGTTCTGGTTTTGATAAACTAACCCAAAATCTTTGTATGGATATATAATTATAATACTTGTCTTTTTTTTGTTATGGTTGTTGAAAACGTTATACCTATATATATATATATATATATATATATATATATATATATATATATATATATATATATATATAGGTATAACGTTTTCAATATATATATATATATATATTATAGCGAATTTCCCCTATAGGGAAGAAGCTATTACCGTAGTCGGCATGGTAAGACCTAGGCCCGGAACCATGATAACTTTTTGTTTTGAGGTCCTCAGATGCCAAAAACACCATTCGTTCAAAACTTTATATATATATATATATATATATATATATATATATATGTGTGTGTCTGTGGTATGATAATTCTTGTAAGAATGGTCCGATTTTGATGAAATTTGGTACAAACAAATAAAGCAATATTTATGACTTAGTTAGAAAACTAGCCAGATAGCTCTATCCAAAGGGGTATTTTGGGGGGTTTTGTACCCCAAAAATGGGTTTATTGAGTTTTTCACATGGAATATTTATGTAAATCAAATTTTACTTTTCACCATTGGCTTAAAAGACGAACAATTTGGTGGTTTTATCATTTCTCTATGTCAATTGGTTACAGAGATATTGAAAGTGCTAAACACAGTACGTTGTCCAATGTTATTCTTATGGAGAATAAGAAAAATTGTATATATCGCTTATTTATCAACTTATCACGACAAAACTTGGTATATTGCTTTATATCGTTGTGGTCTATTGATATTTGCACTAAAAACAATTGTTTTGCCAATAGTTTCCGTAGCAGCAAACCTACGTACTCAGCCCCCATGTTATTCTTATGGAGAATAGAAAAATGTTATCTACCTTAATTATAAACTTAAATTAATGAAACTTGGTATGTGGCTTTACCTAGTTGAGTTACATTGATATTTGTATAAAAACCCATTTTCTGTGTTCCTTGTTTCAGCAAACCTGCATATTCAGCCGCCATGTTATTCTTATGGAGAAAAATAAAAATGTGATAAATAGTTTATTTATGAATGTATATTGATGCAACTTGGTATGTGGCTTTATGTGGCATTAAGATACATGTATATGCATTGGAAATTTGTTGAGTACGCAGATTTGCTGCTACGGGGGTATTTTATTTAAATCATTATTCATTCATGGTAAAATAACGGTTAAAATAAAATAAATAATAACATTAATAATTCAATAAAATGTTATGTTTATAATTAAAGTTTAATATGTAAAAAATATTGTTTTTGATACAAAAATAAAATTAGTTTTTCTTCTTTTTAAAGAACTTCTCGACTCGATACTCGAGTAGTTTGGTTCAATGCTCTACTCGACTCGACTCGATTTAAAATAAACACTACTCACCCACCCCTATGTATTATATTATAAGGCTTTTTACTTTTTGAAGTATAAAATAATATAAGGTTCCTAACTAATATAGTGCAAATACTCAGACTTCCAGAAGCCTAAATATTGACATTTTGTTTCTCCTATGTTTAGAGCTGGGGAGGTCGAGAGAACGGCTTTGGCCTGGCGGATTGTGTACGCGAAGACACAGATGTAAGTATTTTCAACCATTAATTATTTTTTGAAAAATTTGTAGGTTATATCCTGTTGTTTGACATGGCTGGTTAATTAAACTAGATTAATTTTTCGCATCTGAAATTGAATGAGACTTTTTGAAAAATTATGTAATGTTAGGATCATTAAGAGCCATACACTTATTATGTAATCTGGTTGCTTAACACTTTCCCGAAGGGGGAAAATGAAACAATTTGTAATCCAATTAACATTTTTTAAAATTAGAAAACAAAATTCTGAATTACCATATTTTGTTGTATAACTTTTGTTTAGGTTTTTAAGGGGGTTTAAGACAGCTCCAATGATGATCAAAATGTTGAACATTATTTTGGACAAGAAAATAATAATTTTACAGTAAATTGTTTACATTTTAACTTGGTTTTGCTGTTTGGAAATATAATATTTAAAGAATAAATTATGTTGTTGAATTTGGTCTGTTAAATGTAAGCTTGTTGAAAACAAACACAACTTTCAGTTAGTTATATAAACACCTTGAAAGAAGAATACCCTATTAAAAATCAAATGGCCTTATTCTTTCTTATTTTTTATTTTTTGTTCAAATTCACGGCAATTTGTAAATTAGGTAACTTCTGCTATTATCGAGTCACACTCACATTCTCCTTCTACTTGTAAGTTTAGCCTACATATAAGGAGAAAAGTTGAAAATCAATATTTCAGCAGTATATAAAAGTAACTATTTTTCCAGTTCCCTGCTACGGCTACCACTCTGCATTATGAATTCTACACTGAGGACCAGGGTGCTACAAGTCAGGCGTCCTGCATCCACTTAGACAATGTAGACCAAATAAACAAGTTGCCTTCAGAAATTATGGACGGACTCACAGAGACTTTCAATGTACCCAAAGATGGACATGTAAGTTCCAATGTTCTCCGTACGTGAGTAATCTTACAGTTTTTGTTTTATATATATATTATATATATATAATATATATATAAGTAGGGAAATAGAGAATATTTATGCTGGGACACTTAAAACTTTTTTTATGTAATAGACTACTAATCCTAATCCTAATTTCCTAATCCTAATCCTAATTTCCTAATCCTAATCCTAATTTCCTAATCCTAATCCTAATTTCTGAAAATCTATTGTTATTTCAGGTCTTTCATTATATAGGCATAGTCTTTGCTGCGAGAGTTATAAAATACAACACTTTATTATTTTACTAATTTATGTACTGACATTTCTTAGGTCGAGGAATTTTGAAGATTCTTTATTACTGGATAGGATATTTTAAACATTTCTTATATAAAAAACTGTTAACAATTTACAAGGTATGTTTTATTTGTGACAGTTTATTTGTCATAAATAAATAAAAAATGTAAATAATACAATAATTGTGATAAAAAGTCCTTTGTTACCTTGAAATTTTGGTTTCATTGGTTGGTTTGGCTATAGGGTGTCAACTGTACTTGGTGATCTGGAAAACCCTAGAATAGTCAGAACATTTTAAAAACCTGGAAAACTCAGGAAACCTATATATTAGGAATTGTACACAATTTCAGGGAACTTATAAGAATTCTTGTGAATTAAAATTTGCTACCTTATTTCAAACTGAGTTGTTATTAATTTAAGATCAAAACATAATCACACATTATTGAGGTAATATTCATTGTAGCTTAGATGATTTGTTTGAAATACTTACCTAATTTAACTAAACAAGTTGATCAGATCCTACCTAGCATTTCTTAGTAAACCAATTTTAAAAACTGAAATTGCCAGAGAATTTTACGCAAAAGGTTAAGTAGACATTCTGAACCTAACATAAAAGTAATTGTTTTAAGTTATTTTAAAATATTGTGGATGATAAACACTGCTATTACTTTAGCTCCTGTAACTGTGATCTCTTTCGGTCATAGATGCTGCTATCACTTTAGCTCCTATAACCGTTACCTCTGTCGGTCACAGATGCTGCTATCACTTTAGCTCCTGTAAACGTTACCTCTGTCGGTCACAGATGCTGCTATCACTTCAGCTCCTGTAACTGTTACCTCTGTCGGTCACAGATGCTGCCATCACTTTAGCTCCTGTAACCGTCACTTCTGTCGGTCACAGATGCTGCCATCACTTTAGCTCCTGTAAACGTTACCTCTGTCGGTCACAGATGCTGCTATCACTTCAGCTCCTGTAACCATTACCTCTGTCGGTCACAGATGCTGCTGTTCACACACCTGCGCCTGGCTCACAGCTTCTCCAACCACAGCCTGAGGCTCAAGTGCGTGCAAGCGCGGCTGCAGGCGCTGTCTGTGCTACTCTACTCTAACGCAGACTCCCACAACCTCCTCTACCCTGGCATCCTGGATGAACTAGTCCAGCTGCTGGAATTGAACAACCCCGGCCTGGTGGAGATACGCTCTGCCGCCCTGCGGACTCTGACTTCCATCATACACCTCGATCGAAGTCCACACTTGCCTAAGTAAGTATCTTTTTATGTTGGTTGATTTTAAAGTTATTATCTTTTGTTTAACTTTCTAGTAGCTCCTAAATGGTAATTAACTACCACATGATATGCACAGTATAGCGCTGACTAGCAGGCTATAATATTTCTTGAGGATAAGAAGTGGTCTTTCAAAATAAAAATGAATAAAATAAAATTCTTGTTGTATTTATTTAAACAAACAAATTAAAAGTCTTTCTTGTAAAATAAAATAATTTAAAATTTAAAAAATAAAATTAAAACTTGGATTTGCTTATCACTTCTCAATGTTTCAAAATAAAAGTAAACTGTTCAATTTTCGATTTTACTGAACTTTAATAATATATAGCTTCTTTCTGTACTTTATCAGTCTGGTCTTAGTTTATCTTCAACCCAATTATAGAAACGCTTCAGACCCTGAAAAAGAAATAATTGTTTTACAGACTGAACCCTACTTTTGAAAAACAACAAAATGAGAAATGGAGCAATGATTTGAATAAAGACTCTAAATAAAAAAACAACTTTTTATACCTTCCAGTCTGAAGAAATTCATGTATCGTTGGGTAGACTAGCGACAAACTTCCGACACCAGAAATGTACGTAAAATGCCGCAGTCACTCAGCGAGCGTGAATTTATAAGCTTTGGACTGAAAGATCTCGAAGCTGAGAACGCCAGCCGTCATGTGACTCGGCTCCTGTCTCCTCAGGCCAAGCAAGCAATTCAAACCATTGTCTCCAACTTCTTTCCGACATCCCTTTGTATGAAAATCGCGAGTTTTCCCAGACTTGCAAAACCAAGTAGCACCAGCAATTCTTATTTGCAATTTTCAGCAATTATTCATAAAACTTCTTTTATATTATATAAATTATTTCCTTTTTACATGTCACAAATATTATATTAAAATATATAGTGTTTTTTTGGCAATCAAAACCCTATATATTCTCCCCTGACTTACTGAAATTGCTGGTGCTCTGCTACAATACATCATTTAAAGTTTCACAAATTTTCTATCTCATGAACAGTTATACAATCCAAAAATATTTACATTTTTCTAATCATTTATACAATTAAAAAAATATATACATTCAAAATCGCTCAACAAATATTAATTTTTAAATAACAGTAGCTAAACTCAATGTTTACATCAGTGGAATGTGTCCAGCTGTAGTCCAGCGATAACAATCAACAAAGCCTCGCTCCTTATCGCTGCTCGAAGGTCAACGACACAGGAACTCCTCTTCTCAATCCAAGGAGCCTTGCGTTGTCGATTGAACAGTTTCTGTCGAGTTGACCACTACTCGTGCATGCAGTTCAATTCTTGTACAGCATCTGAAGTTCACAGCAACACCTCGACGTTGGCGCAAGTAAACAGTCATCTCAGCATGAGCAGAAGAAGTTCTGCGCAGATCGGGTAGTTGTCCGGGATCGTCTTCGCAGTTTAAACAGCAACAATTCCCAGAATAAAAATCCTCAATGGCAGATAAATGTAATACACATTATTTCACTATTTATTCCGTTCACGCTGCTTAACACAGAAGGTGTTTTATTCTTCAGTCATTCCTCTGGAAAAATATCTCTCCAAGCGTCAACACTGTCTCCATTGAACATTAACTATGAATCAATCCGACAACGGGGAGTGAGTGAAGTGAAGTTTGATCTATTGTGGTTCAAGTGCTGTATTTAAGTGATTTAAAAAAATTGTGAGTGCCCCAATGTGGATAAATCCCAGGTATTCGAACAACTTTCACAGCTAGCCAGTAAAAATATTTAATTCCATGTTTCTCTTTCCTTTTGTTTGTCAATTCACTCGCTGTATTCATCCACCTTATAATTATTTATTAACTAAAAATCTATTCTAAGACACAAGAAAATATTATAATTGAGTCTTGTTGTCTTGGAGAAAGGTGATTGTTTTCTTGAATTAGCAATACCCATTAATTTATTTCAATAAATTATCATCACTTATATCTTGCTTATTATTCATGTAGTCCAAGATATAATTTATTTATTACATTTTAATAGCTTCAAGTCTTCATTATTGCCAATTACAACCACCTTTTTTATTCTCACTGAAACATACTTTATTAAACAACCTGAAAACACTATTTCACAAACTTGCGACACACTTTTGTGACACTTGGTTATTTACAAACATATAACAGATGTTTATTTACAAACATTTACACAAGGTTTCAGTTGACTGACATGTGCCCTTTTAACATCTAACAAATCATTTTTGTGCTGCAAAATACAACTCATATCAGTTAAATAATACAAGATTCTGTACGGACCAATAAACTTGGCATTAAATTTCTCATTACCTCCACCGGACCTATTTAGCACATAGGTCCAGCTTCCGATCTTGAATTGGCGGTTTTTATTTCCTTCGTAGACTTTAACTTTTTATTTCGCTCATTCCTCTTCTTATTATTTAATATTGCTTGCTTCATTTTATTTCAAACATCTTCAGCATTTACATCCTCTTGCGTCAAATCATTTAATTCCCAGTTGTTACTTAACCTGTTGGATCCCGGGTTATGAAGGGGCAGGTACCACTGCTGTCCCGGGTTTTTCTGGCTCTCAAGCATTCATTTGCAATACCTTTATTATTAGGTACTTTGACATGGTAAACTTATAAGTTTTACAGTTAATGTTATATTTTTTTAAATTATAGATGATAATAAATTTAAATATATACTTTTTGGTTATTAAAAAATATTATTTTAACATTTTTTATATACATATAACACCTATTTGTATAAAATAAATCAAAAAATCGTACCTTGAAGCTCCTGTCCTTTATTCTGTCATTACAAAGTAGGCCTATTATGGCAATGCTGTACACTATTTATATGGGATGAAATGGTTTTCCTTCTAAAAGTTCTTGTATGTATGATACTCCATCATACATGGGTGCACACACAGTGCGACGTTGCAGGGGACACACATGAAGTGGGTGTCTTGCCTCCTCGTTGTTCTTCTGGTAGTGTTGGAACAAACATGACATTTTCTTCTTGGTCTGTCATTGCTTGTAGTTGGTGGAATTGGTTCTAAGAAGTGGCACTGTGTTAGCCTAAGCGGTGGCTCACTTGACGACGGTCGACCTCCAGTACCTTTTTTTTTCATTTCGCAATGCTTTTCAAGAATTTCTCTTACTAGTTCCTTGCGAAAATCTGACAGCTGTGGTACCTTTCTTGTCACTTGGCATTGCAAAATATAAGCATTACGAATAGTAACATCTAATAAATGAAAAAAAAGTTTTTTGTACCACTTCATAGTTTTTCGGGCGGTTTCGTTGAACGATAACTGCATATCACCTGCATCAACCGCACCCATGTGCTTATTATAATCTAGAACACTGGCAGGCTTTATTATCTTTTCACCTGTCAATGGATCATGTTTGCCAGTCTCTTTCATTTCATGCACATGCATTGTTGACAAAACTCTGACCTCTCGTTGGTCCTGCCATCGCTCATAAATCATAATGTCTGTGTGGTGCGTATCAGTTTCTCCCTTTTTCAAACATTTTAACCCCGTTTTAGGGACACCTCGCCTAGTGGGCAGGCATGTTCCACACATGTTAGTTTTTCTTTCAAATAGTGCTTCGGCTAATGGGGGAGATACGTACCAGTTATCAATGTACAGTTTGTGGCCTAGGTTGAAAAAAGGCTCTGTAAGTGTCAGTACAACCTGCCCTGTCATACCCACTTTTGAATTTAGCTCTTCAAAATACAGTTGGGTTCCTGCACCAATGTATGGTACAATATTTAGCACAAAACCTGTTTTGCAATCTGATATTATGAATAGCTTTATGCCAAACCTTGCCCGCTTTGAGGGAATATATTGGCGAAAACAAGTCTTCCTTTGAACAAAAATAGAGTTTCATCCAATGCAATTTTCTCATATGGTGTAAAAATATTTGAAAAAGATTTAATGATAGTACATAGAATAGGGTTGATTTTATGTAATCTTCCTAATGTGTTAGGATTTGTAACAGAGGTGTTATTGAAATGCAGCATTCTGCATAACATGAAAAACCTGTTCCGGCTCATCACCTGGCCGAAGATTGGTGTTTGTATCAAGGTGTCAGTAGACCAGTAGTCTCTGATTTTATTTTTTTTTTACGTGAGACATCAAGATACACAATGCCAGAAAGCATAAGATTTCAGTTTCATTTGTATTGTACCATGTACTGAGTTCAGCTGCAGAAACGTTAGGTAGTTTAGAAACTACTTCTTGAAAGTATAGGTTTGTTTGTTCCACAATGTGTGTAACTAACTGCATCGGAAACAACAACAAAAAAATGTCTAAACATGTAGAGTCATTTTTTATACCACAATCACTGTTTATACCTGATTTAGATTCATCAAAAGTGAATATCTCGGGAGAAAAACTTGTCATTCACCCATGGATAAGTGATTGGAGGTAGCTTTTTGCGTAAGGGCCTAGGCCTGTGTTCATATTGAGGTTGTTCCATGCAATCATCCAAATTGCTGTATTTTTCAACTACCTCATTGATAACTATTGTAACATTATCTAAAGCAGGCTCATTTACATGTCCGTCTATAATTGCATTTTCAACAATAGGATTATTATAAATATTAGCGTCACCTGAAGGCCCTGCAATGGGCTCGTCGCTATAACCAAGTTCGTAGATGTAGTCGGACTCACGAACAAGACCACTAAAACTATAGTCCTGATATTCTTCAGATGTTAAATCAATATTCACATCACTTTCTTCATCACTGTCACAATCAGAGAAATCACTAAAACGATCATGAGATAGATATTCACTAATTTCTTTGTCATCTAACAAACGCTTACGCGACGCCATCGCACTTGTTTACAAACAACAGAACAGATGTCTGCTCGTCTGCTGAAACGACTCCAAATAAAGGTTGAAAGCAGGGCTGCCGAAACTCCCAGCGCAAAACAAAATATCTCACGAGAAAGCCAGTATTCTGACGCACATTTTGGTGTATAGAACGTTATTTAAGTTGGCGGTATGTGACCATAGCCTCGCGAAATAAAAGCGCTTTCAATCCGCCGCAACCCTGCGGCCACGGGCTCTCGCTTCACACATGACAGGAACGCAACTGTGCGGCCGTGGGATCCAACAGGTTAATGAATCGTTGTGGGGGTAGGTAAACATCAACTCATGTGCGCTGAACTTTGTACTTTCACTTCTCCCAGAGTTTAAAGTTGAACTTCACTCAAGTTCTTTTCCCATTTATTTGTGGCTTGATTAAAATAAATTTGCAAAATTGATTTTATGTTTCTTAAGTAACGTTCGCTTAAATTTGCTTGAGGGTGATAAGGCACAATCGTTTTATGTTTTATTGCCAAATTAAACAAAAAGGATCTGAATTCCCCACTCCTGTAATAACTTGCATTGTCTGACACTATTTCTTTGCACAGTGAAACATTTTTGAAAATTCAGTTCCCAAATAAAACAAACTCGGAACTAACTATGTCACATATCAGAACATTATACAAGTCTTTAGGAAATTAAAAATTTGAACTCTAGAAGCACTAATTTTTTACATTTTTGGCTGACTTTATCTAATTTATACTTCCACTTATTTCATTAAAACTAAGTTCAATTTCTTCTACTTTCCGCTTTTACATTTAAAGGCTCCAAATTGCTCACGTTCTCTTTACTCCCAATTTTAAAATTTCTCGCAAATCCTTTCTTAACTGTTTCACAACATCTTCCTTGGGACATCCTTGAACTCATACATTAACTCTTGTTTCGACAGAAGGTCCACTTTTAAAACTCCCATTTTGACTGTTTTTTAATGACCAACTTCTTTATAGCAGAGTTGCGCAGATCTATAACGCGGACTAGCAGGCTATAATATTTCTTGAGGTTAAGAAGTGGTCTTTCAAATTAAAAATTAATAAAATAAAATCTTCTTGTATTTATTTAAACAAACAAATTAAAAGTCTTTCTTCTAAAATAAAATAATTTAAAATTTAAAAATAAAATTAAAACTTGGATTTGCTTATCACTTCTCAATGTTTCAAAATAAAAGTAAACTGTTCAATTTTCGATTTTACTGAACTTTAATAATATATAGTTACTTTCTGTACTTTATCAGTCTGGTCTTAGTTTATCTTCAACCCAATTATAGAAACACTTCAGACCCTGAAAAAGAAATAATTGTTTTACAGACTGAACCCTACTTTTGAAAAACAACAAAATGAGAAATGGAGTAAAAATTTGAATACAGACTCTAAATTTAAAAACAACTTTTTGTGCCTTCCAGTCTGAAGAAATTCACGTCTCGTTGGGTAGACTAGCGACAAACTTCCGACACAGAAATATATGTAAAATGCCGCAGTCGCCCAGCGAGCGTGAATTTATAAGCTTTGGACCGAAAGATCTCGAAGCCGAGAACGCCGGCCGTCACGTGACTCGGCTCCTGTTCCCTCAGGCCAAACAAACAATTCAAACCATTGTCTCCAACTTCTTTCCGACATCCCTTTGTATGAAAATCGTGAGTTTGCCCAGACTTGCAAAACCAAGTAGCACCAGCAATTCTTATTTGCAATTGTCAGCAATTATTCACAAAACTTCTTTTGTATTATATAAATTATTTCCTTTTTACATGTCACAAATATTACATTAAAATATACATAGTGTTTTTTAATGGCAATTAAAACGCTATAACAGGGATCCAGATTTTTCTGAAGGGCCCTAACTTTCCTAACTTTAACATGATAACTGCAGCAAGCTGTCTCTCAGAAGCACAATTTATCCTAACTTTTCCGTGATGCCTGCAGGAAGCCAGGGTCCCGGCTGAACATGATCATCGATGTGACGGGTGCTGGGCTCTACCACGGGTTCCTGCCTCAGCTGGTCCGCAGCTGCATCAGTTCGCTGACCAGTGAGAGCAAGGAGGGGGAGGAGGACCAGTTCCCGCTGCCATTGGCCACCGCGCTCTTCAGCTTCCTGTACCACCTGGCCAGCTATGAGGCGGGCGGCGAAGCACTCGTGAGCTGTGGCATGATGGAGTGCCTACTACGAGTCATCAACTGGCCTGGGGTCGAACTGGAACACATCACCGTAAGTCCTGTTATTTTATAATTATAGTGTGTACTGCACTTGGAAATCCTGGAATAGTCGATAATTGTGACAGTAACACCAATTAGGGATTTTTAAGGAGACTAGTATTTTATCAAGCATTCTATAATAACCCTTTGAGCGCCAAGCTTGTGAATGGAATGGTTCATTCTCTGTTGTGATGTTGATTTTTTAAGCTGTCTTTTACCTCTAAACATTTAAAAGTTGAGAAAATGTACTTCCGGTAGACATACATATAGTAAGAGTAGGTAAAACATCTGATTAGATGTGGCACTCACAAATAATTCAATCATCTCGTCACCTTGGACCTGAGCCAACAACACTTGTATGGTCCGCCCATCCCTTCAACTCTGCCACAGACAGGTGAACTCTCCATGAGTTACACATAGGGTAAGGGGTACAGTTGTTGGCAGGGTTACAGTAGTTGTCACCTTTTTACTATATTCCCTATAATAAGAGAACTTCTTACTCTATCGAGGAAACAGATAGTTCTTGCCATTGCCAAAAGGGTGCAGCACGTGTTCTCTCAGTGGATGATAGCAAGCATCTTCTCCCCACATGCTATTAATAATTCTCGACAAGGTAAGCAGTTTACACTTATTTTATTATGAATCTGTTAAGAGACATGATTTATAAAATTCCTGTAAGCAACAGCAAAACTCAAAAAAATTTTACATTCCATTGATTTTTTTAAACATTAAACTTCATTGGTTTATTTTAGGTTATGTTTGGTAACATAACCTTACAAACTTTGATCTTAAGGGGGGGTGCCAATAACTAAACCCAATAAATAATGATGTTATAGTAGTTGGCACTCATGTGCCAACAACTGTACCTCTCTGAAAACTGTGTGTTTTAGTTGTTGGCACGGTTAAGATTTTAATTTTTAATATATAGTAAAATAGTAAATAACTTTAAAGTAATGATTAATCCTGCATATGTCAAAATAAAAATTTTGAAATACCCGTTTAATTGTTTATGTATTTTTTATAGCTATTTAGAATTATTATATCCAACAGTCTAAATCTTTCCAAGAAACCTACTTTATAAAATATATAATTACAATGAATTTATATAATTTAGACCAATTATTTCATAATTTAAGATCCAGAAAAGACTAAGTGAGTAGTTTTATGCCAGGTTTGTGGCCAACACCAAAATTTCTTTACTTCTGATTCCACTGTAAATGATTAAACTTTAAACAGAAAATTTGTCTTAAGGTGCCAACAACTGTACCTTTACCCTAAATAGCATCAACTGAGACGGGGTTCAAACCCTTGATCCAAGTGTTACCTTTGGCTGGGAAGGTAGCGTCTTAGCCCGCACAGCCACTGATCAGACAAGCAGTTGTAACCAGACCAGGTGGTATCACTTCCCTATGTGCTGGATGAGTTAGTTATATTTGTGTCTACCAGGTAACACTACATGTCAGATGCAGATTGTTTAGGTGACCTCAACCTCAACCTCTTTATTCATCATATAATATTACATAATTGAGCATAGCTCATGTAACAAATTACATGTCATATTGTTATGTGCCTTAAATAACTACTGTATTTACAATAATGTTGAACAATTTTGTAAATCCACTTTTTATGGCTAAACTACCTATAGAATTAAATTTGTATTATCCAAAGAAGGAAATTTCTTCACTGTATAAGGACAAGTCTGTACCAGGTGATATTAAATTTTACTTAAAAATGTGTTGGTTTTATGTTCTCTTTTTACTCTTTTTAGTTGAACAGGCAGGTTATTAAATATCTTTATTGCATGCAATATGGACCTTTCTCAACTAGTGTCAGTCTGTGCTTTGGGTACCGCAGAGTGTCTTTGTTCCTTGTTCCCTGTGTTCCCAGTCTACTGCCAGAAAAGTAATGAGGGTACTTCTTAAACGGTTTTAATAATTCAAAAATATATAGAGCTGGCACAGTTAAAAGATTATAAATTTTGAAATGTGGCTTGCATGATTCTCTATATTTAAGTTTAAATACTGCACAAATGGTGTTTTTTGTAATTTAAATATTTTGTCTATATCTGATGTTCCTCCCCAAAGAACAATGCTGTATCTAACAATTGATATGAAATAACCATGGTAAACTTGAAGGCATGAATTTGTATCTGTAATATTTGTTACTGTCCGAATGGCAAAAAGGGATTTAATAAGTTTCTGTTGCATGCTTAAGATTTGTTCTTGCCACTTTAAGTTGTCTTGTTAAGAAAATCCCAAAAATGTTTCAGAGTGAGAGTTTAAACACAGCTCTCAATTTGGCATAAGGAATTCCTCATCATCTTCTATTCTATTACTAGGATTAAAAGTTAAGATTTTAGTTTTGGAGCAATTTAGATAAGGACCATTTACCATAAGCCAATCAGAATGTCACTAAGGATTTTTGTAACTTGTGCTTTAGTTATATCTTTAGTCGTTTCCTTTACTAGGGCTGTTGTGTCGTCTGCAAATAGATAAAGAGGTGTGTTGATGTTGAAAGGTAGGTCATTAATATACAACAAAAACAAAACAGGTCCTAGGATAGAGCCCTGCGGCACCCCACAGCTAACCTTCTTCCAATCTGAGAAATGGATAAAACCATCATCACTAACAATTTTGACTCTTTGAAACCTTTTTTCCAAATAATACCTAAATAACTCAAATGATGTTCCTTTGAAACCATAACAGTTCAATTTTGCAAGTAGCAGTGCATGGTTGACAGAATCGAAAGCCCTGGAGAGGTCACAGAAAATTCCATATACTGATTGTGAACCATCCAAGGCTCCCAAAATATCATTCACAGCTCAAAAACTGCCATCTGGGTGGATCTGCCCTGTCTAAAACCAAACTGATTTTCATTTAGAATTTTATTTTCTTCTGCCAGATTTCACTATTCAATTAAATATGACTTTTTCCACAATTTTAGAAAATGTTGGAAGTAATGCCACTGGGCGGTAGTTATCACGAATTTTTGAATTCCCTTTTTTTAGTAATGGTGAAACATTAGAAAATTTTAATCTATCAGGAAATACACCAATACTTAAGATAGTATTTACGATGTGTATTATGCAGGATATTAGGTCCAATTTCTTTAATAATTGAGAGTGGAATTTCATCCCTCCCGGATGACTGCTTATTTGGCAGGCTTGCCAAAATCTTGAATACATCCTGAAATTTTACAGGCCAAAATGTAAAATTTAAATTTGGAATATCTATGCTGTTTATTGCATTCTCCAATATATATTTCTTCAAAGAGTGCCCTCCTATACTACTGAAGTGGTCATTAAAAGCTTCAGCAATTAATGATGCATCCTTACCTCCTGTATTATTGCCAGTTATTAACTCATTGCATTGGTGACTATCTGCTAAAAATCCAACTTCCGATTTAACTACTTTCCAAGTGGTTTTCATAATGGTTTTTTACTTTTGATTTCAGAGGAAACTGTATTTTTTGGCTGCAATTACCAACTTTAAAAAAATCCTTTTATAGTTTTTGAAATAAGTGTGAAAATTTTGGCCAGAGGTCAGTTTTGACTTCTTGTAAAGCTCTATTTTATTTCTGCTTGATATTCTTAGTCCATTTGTCATCCAATGGTTCTTTACTGTGGATTTGTTTAAAGTTAATGTATTTTTATTGGAAAACATTGCAAAAACAACTTGTGGAACACAGAGAGAAAACTTTCATAAGCCTTATTGCTATCCCTACTAGATAAACACAATGACCAGTCCTCTTGATTTAACAATTATGATAATTTACTAATTCTATCTTTTGAATTTATTAACCTAGATGATACAATTAGCGAATTTCCCCTATAGGGAAGAAGCTCTTACCGTAGGTCTCATGGCCCGAGACCATGATAACTTTTTGTTTTGAGGTCCCCAGATGCCAAAAACACTATTCGTTCAAATTTATATATATATATATATATATATATATATATATATATATATATATATATATATATGTGTCCGTTAACACGATAACTTGAGTAAAAAAGTCCGATTTTGATGAAATTGGGCTCAAATGTGTAAAATGACATTCATGACTTTAAGTTCGAAAACCAGAAAAATCGGACCATGGGAAGGGTTTATGGGGGTTTTAAATTTTCCAAAACTCAGTTTTTTGCATTTTTCACCCTAAAATTTAAAAAAAACTTAATTTTGGTTTTAACCATGTTATTAATCTAGGTTAAGTGGTTGCAGAGAAAATCCAAAAAAACCTGCTCATAAAATCGCCCATGTTAATCTTATGGGAAAAAGGTTTTTGGCTTTTCCTCAGTTTATTTTAATGTAAACTTCACATTTGCTTTTACCAATCTGTTCAGTTCCACAAAACAAACATTTTGGTGTTTAAATTGTGATTCTACGCCCAACTGTTGCAGAGATATTCGAAGTGCTAAACACAGTACGTTGTCCAATGTTATCCTTATGGAGAATGAATAAAATTTGATATCTCGATTATTTATGAATGTATGTTGATGAAACTTGGTATGTGGCTTCAAGTAGTACTGGTATATTGATATTTGCACAACAAATTGATTTTTTGTTGATTATTCCCGTAGCAGCAAACCTGCGTACTCAGCCCCCAGGTTATTCTTATGGAGAATAAGTAAAATGTACTGACTCCCTTAATTATGAACATAAATTAATAAAACTTGGTATGTAGCTACACTTGGTTGAGTTATATTGATAATTATATAAAAACCCATTTTTCTGTTCCTTGTTGCAGCAAACCTGCTTTCTCAGCCCCCATGTTATTCTTATGGAGAATAACTTGAATGTCATATATCGCTTATTTATGATTGAATATCGATGAAACTTAGTATGTGGCTTCGCCTAGTTGAATTCTATTTATATTTGCATAAAAACCAATTGTTTCTGTTCCTTGTTTCAGCAAACCTACATACTCATTACCAATGTTATTCTTATGGAGAATAATTAAAATCGCTTATATGTGAATATATTTTTATGAAACTTGGTTTGCGGCTTTATGTGGAATTCAGACAAATATTATGCATTGGAAATTCGCTGAGTCCGCAGGTTTACTGCGACGGGGGTATTTTATCTTTTAACCTTAAGTTTCCAGCAGTAACAAACAATAATTAAGCTGTATGATCAGACAGACCCAACTCCGTTACATCACCCCTAGCAAATTTTGTTCCTAGGTTTGTGATAATATTACCAACATATGTTTTTGATCGTTTTGTATTCTGGTGGGCTTCAAGATTGATACTTTGAGATTAAAGGACCTAAGGACAGAGTTAAAAGCCTGTTTTTCACTGTCATCTTTCAACTGATTAACATTGAAATCACCACACAAAAATATATTTTTTTTGCTGTGCTTTCTAGAAAGTTGTGAAGGTTTTCAAATTGCTATCACCAAGCATTTTCCTTTACTGTTACTTACGGATTGGTCAATATTCACCCCTACACACTCAAAAACAGATTCTTGAGAAAATTTTGTTATATCTAAACAGGATGCCTTAATGTTATTTCTGACCAATATACATACTCCTCCCTTTTGTTTCCTATCCCTTATACTAAATGATATTAGCTTATAGTTACATATAGTATGTG
The DNA here is from genome assembly GCA_963675035.1 of Allygus modestus. Lineage (NCBI taxonomy): Eukaryota > Metazoa > Arthropoda > Insecta > Hemiptera > Cicadellidae > Allygus > Allygus modestus. The sequence continues at coordinate 131,348,592 of OY776113.1, read as the reverse complement.
CTATATAATAGTTTGATTCATTTAACCAGTGTTCACAGAGGTGACAGATTGATAAGACAATATACCGGCCTTCGTGAAAATGTGCTCAATGGTTTCAACTTTCTTCTCATTTAACATTAGAAAGCATATTTCAATCAATTTCACATAAACATTTTTGTTACATACATATGTGTTTTAATATATCAACACAAATTGAAAAATACTTGTTCAAAACCAAAGTTTTGACTAATAGTAAGCACTTAAGAGGATCTATAAGTGGATTTATATATACAATACGTGAGTTAATTATACTAGACTTCAGTTACCAGAATTAATTATTAAACGGATTTAGGCACAGAGAAGTTATGTTTCATTAAGTTAATTTTTTGCTGGGAAACATAATTTATTGCTATTGACATTTCAGTGTTTCAAACATAATTTATTGCTATTGACATTTCAATGTTTCAGTTTGTTACCCGGGCTGTGAGAGTCATTGATCTTATCACCAATATTGACATGCAGTCCTTCCAGAGCCATGGGGGCCTCAACAGTTTTATAAACAGACTCCAGGTATGCCATAATAATATCTCAAAAATCTGTTATCATTAAAACAATTTTGAAAAAGTTAAGGGAGGAATATGAACAGTTTAAGGACATTTAAGATAAAGGCTGGGTGAACATTTTATAGAGAATCAAGTCTTTGTTTAAAATTCATTGTTGGTGATGGTTGTTGTTTATGTTGTTTAAGAGATTATTGTGGACGGGATCAGATTCCAGATCCTGAAATGTTGTGAAACTTGTTTTTACTAATCAGTGATGGAAAATGTCCGCAATAACCTTTTAAACAACATTTGATAGAGGTTGGCTGCCTAAAAAACCAGCAGCCTGTTTGTAAAAATTCAGTAAACTTGTTATCTTATGGGATCTGGGAGCCTCCATGATCCAGGCTCCCATAAGCGAACAGGTATTTTATATTTTGTGAAACGAGTAGGAAATTGTTTTTAAAACTAAGAAGAATAATCTTAAGTAAGGGAGACCATATATATATATATATATATATATATATATATATATATACACAATTTTAGCCTAGCATTATATTTTGTACACAGTTTGTACACAAACAAATAATTAAGGGTAATGAAAACACACTTCTTGGAATATGGTCTGAAGGTAGTTTGGCTTTTGTCATGGCAACTGAAAATTAAACAGCAGTTTTGCCAAGTGACAGATCAAATAGTTTTTGTTTGGCTTTTGTTTTAGTGCCAAATATGTATTGTAGAATTCCTCTTTTTCAAGAAAATTCCATGAACCACCTTGCTTTGTGTGATTAACTGGCGGATTCAACTGTCAGTTTGGTCACTTTATGTTATGTCTCCATGAAACCAGTTTCAAAATGTAATAACATTCTTTGTCACAACTCACCAGCATTCTATGCAAAGCTTAAAGCAGATAGAGTACTTAAAATAAAAATTTGTAAAAAAAATTTGTAAAACAATCATAAAGTGTTATTTGTTTCCTGGTAAGCTCAGAGGCCACCAGCTAGCCTCAGCTCAAAAGCCTCATTGTGTGGTGTAGGTTAGATTTTGATTGAAAACTAAGCTACTTTTCATGAGCTGTCAACATTGGCTTGCGTTCAGTGGCATGTGAATGCCGCTGCAGTACCTCAGTCTTTGGATTGTCAGATAGGCCTATCGGCCCACGACAATAGTCAGCTGGGAATTAAAATTAAAGTAATTTATATTTAAGACCACTAAAATAACTAATGTTGTAAACCAGTGATAACACATCTTGTTTGTACATTATGGAACTTGATCAGTTTCTCAGTAGTATTGTTATTTATATTACCTTTACAATATGAAACGTGTTTGGAAAGTAAATTACATTTGATGTTTTAGTGGGATTTGATTTTTTGTGAAACAAGTGTTATAAAGTTTGTTTAGTTATACTTTAATGGTTGTTGCACTTTTTTACTTAATTTCGTGACTATCTTACTCTTATAAATGGTGTTTACTCCTGAAGGGAGGTCAGGGTGATGTGTCTCCATTCACAAGTACCATAATTACATTTCCTGTTTCCACAAGTCTTTTGTTCCAATGTCGGATAGTGGGCCTATAAAGAGGTTCCCTGTGAATAAGGTTCCAAAATTCCTTTGAATCCGAACATCAGATCTCATAGCAATGAACCTAAAATACACCTCGCCTTCATTTGCAAGACCTTAAACACCCTACGAAAGACCAAGTTAAGCAAGTGATTCAAGCTTCACACTGTGATGATGAAGACTCAGGTAAAGGTTCTCCCACCTCTACCTTCATGATAGGAAATAGATTGTGACCCGGATTGGGGCCCGATAAAATCTAACATATACCTCATATAACAACAAACGTCAACATCAACATGCACTTGCTCAACAATCATATTAAACAACAGGTGGAGCTTTGTGTGAGGTAACAACAGCAGACGGATGGACTATGTGAGTCAGCCAATTAGGATAATGTAAGGTAGTCCCAGATTAGGACGTTGTAAGGTAGTCCCGGATTAGGACGTTGTAAGGTAGTCCCAGATTAGGACGTTGCAAGGTAGTCCCGGATTAGGACGTTGTAAGGTAGTCCTGGATTAGGACGGGGGACGTGTAACAAATTTCACAGATTCACCATCGGCCTTCCGCATTAATATTTTCCCTCCTCTTATCCAAAGATACAAGATACAACTACGATACAACTTCTCCTTCTTTTAATCCCGAGCTGCATTCAACAGACAACGCCTTCCTGGACAGAGACTTTCATTAATGTATATTGGTGCGGCGGGCTTAGATGTTAAGCCTATGTCATGGGTGGAGAGGTTTCTCTTGACTCACCGCTTCTGTATGATCTTCTCGGCATCCAAACGTCGAACCATTTTCACCATGATCCCCAGGGCCCTTCCATTATCGTCTCTCCCTCGTAATCTGTGGCAAGCACTGTTCATACTCGATATTAACGTATATAACCTCGATAACCTCGATATACTCGATATTAACCTCGATATTAACGTCACAGGCTTTGCCTACCCGTTTAACCACTTGCCAACACCTGCTCATTCGATTCCAGAGGTACACCATGTATTTCAATAGTATCCCTTCGAGAATACTGTTCACTTTCGTCCATCGTGTTTTCAAGCAAGACCACACGATTTTTCAATTCAGCATTCTCAGAACTTAACTTATTTACTAGGCCAACCAACGCTGACACCTCAGCACTTTGCTTGGTTATGAGGTCTTTTGTGTTTTGCAACTCCTCGAAACAGGAATTGATTGATTTCCTCAAGCTTGCTTCAATTGATTTTAGGTCTTTTTTAACTCAGAGACAAGATTGAAGACATCATTGTAGGTCATTGCATTCTCTGGGGTAGGTCATTGCATTCTCTGGGGCAGATTCAATTGTCATACTCTGTCGCCGGGATTTTGCACAAAGCTCACATCTCCAAATCCAAGTTTTGCTCCAAGTAATATGTAATATCATCTGGGGTCATATTAACACATGTCCCGTGGAAAGGTGTTTTACAGTCATTGCAATCAATTCTACGTGTGTCACTTGATCTCGTAAAAGCTTTGGAACACTTACCACAAACAGCCATTGCGTATCTGTAGACTGGGAAAATACAAAAATGATTCACAAGTGGTAAAATATTATTCCAAATTAACAGAGAGTACACACTATACTGTTGGGATTTAAAAGAAACTGAAACTAAACATTGCACAATCACTGTTGAGTAACTTTTGAGGTTATGTTATGAGCCGGTGAAACATCTGCGCTCTGCCGCATCCCACTGCCTTCTCAATAGGCCTTAAACAATATGAGGAAATGAAACACAAATTCAGTTGTAACGTGAGAGGGTATTTTACAGATGGAAATGGCGATATGCAGACAAGAACAGCCATTTGAGATCCAGGTGCCTTCCCAGCGACCAAGGTCAGACTCCAATGCGGAGGGAGGCTCCCCCGCACCTCCCAACCCTACGGAGGCAGCGGAGCTCGACGAGGAGATGGTCAGGATTGCCAACTCCGTCGATCGAGTAGCTGTCGATAGCGACTCCTGCTCTTGCTCCAAGGATCAGATGCCTGGTAAAATGCTCTTTCCATATGAAGGAATTTTAAATCAAATGTAATATGCAGTAAATCTAAAATAAAAAAAATCAAATAAGTAATTTAGTTTTATATTTCTTATAAATAAGAAAACAAAAAACTTTTTTATAAAAATACTAACAGCTGATTTTATTCTTAATAATCCAATCCAAAATTACCCTTTCTTATAATCATATAATCAAATATATTTTATTAGCTTCCCTTTTTTCCAAATGTAAAATCAGGTGTCAGCATTTTTCTACAAACATGTTTTATTTATTTATTTAGGTGCACAAAATTGTATACCTTAACCATTTTGGACCTGACGATGTTTACTTCGTAAACAAAAGGCCTTGTCCCCAAATAAAATTTTACTACTGATTTGATGTTTTTAATTTTAAATTTAGGCTACTTTAAATATCAGTAAGAAGATTGCCTTCAAGAATTGATTGGTCTGCAGTTTTTCAGTGTGCCCACTGTAACTTTAAATCCTGGGAAATGTGTAATATTGAGGGTATATTTTGAAGCCTCAAAAAGCTGGGCATTTTATCTCACCTCGTGCATCAAAATGTGCTAAATTCATTCTAAATGTGTTTTGTTGATTGATTAAATGTTATTGAATAAAACTCAGTTTATTTGTACAACTTAACATCTGAAAATCATTTAATTGTTGGGGGTTGTTACCTGTATGGTAGATACATAAATGTAGAAAGTTTCTTATGTTTTTTATTAGCCTACAGTAATGGTTTTTGTTTTAGAACCAACCCTTGACAAGACTCAAATACCTGATGACAATGCGGGAAAATCAAACAAGACATGCCTTCCACAAAGGGCTGCCCTCCTTAAATCCATGTTGAATTTCCTCAAAAAAGCTCTTCAGGTAACTTTATTTTGATAGTTATTATTTTAATAGACAATTAGTACCAAAAGTTAACACTCATATACATTCCAACATTCAGTATTGTTGATCCTGAATATTTTCAGCTTGATAAACTTTCACTGATTTTTCAAACCCTTAAAACATGATACTTTGTTACTTTTTAGACGACTTTGAAGTATACTTTAGTCACGTAATGTTGATTATAAACAACAATCGAACAAAGGGTTACTGGCCAAATGAAGATCAGATTGTGTTTCATCAGCCAAAAACAGCCAAACCACATTTTATTATTAGTCAAAAACATAAACCAATTTGATTGTGCTGGCCAAAAATGTATGTTGCTACTCATATATTGGTTAGAAACCACGATTAGACTTTGAAATTCTATCTGGAGTGGTATCCAGATTCAACTACACTATTTGAAACCACCTAATGTTGATAACAAATACTCTCTCGAAAGTACTGGAAACTCAAGAATAATTGGTAATACTTGGCAGATTTTGCTTGATAATGGAGGTCTTGCTTATAGACACATAATTGCTTTTCCCAAATGAATTAAATAGTCCTTGGCTGATCCTGACCTATAAGTAAAACATGGTCCACACTTTCTGGAAAGTCAGGGGGAATCAGAAAAATCAGGGACAGATTCAGCTTGATCCAAAAAAACCGTTACTCCCTCAATCCTAATTTAAAGTTAGCTTTACTGAACAAATGATTTGAGGATTCTAAAGCTTGCCATATAGTGGAGGTCTTGCTTATAGACACATAATTGCTTTTCCTAAATTAATTAAATAGTCCTTGGCAGATTCCGACCTATAAGTAAAACATGGTCCACACTTTTTGGAAAGTCAGGGAGAATCGATCAGGGAATTTGAAAAAGGTCAAAGAAAAAATTGCATCTAATCGTAAATGCAAAGCACTACTGTGCAAAAATCAAAACTTATTAGATTTTTGTTAAATGGATTTTTATGGTACAAAGAAGAAGTAGTGAACCATTTTTAGTCAATAAATGTGTTGGACTACAAAAACTAAACATTAAAATAAAAATAAAAACTGGAGAGAGTGGATGGATATGGAGAAGGTAAATAAAATTAAAAAAAAAATATTTTTGAAAACTATTAGCCTACCTATTGTAAAAAGTGCACACTCCCGAGTCGCGAGTCAGAAAAAATTAACATTTTTGCATAGAGAAAGTCAGCAAAAATTAACTTTTTTCAGAGAAATAATGAACCAAACAAAAATGTGAACCATGTAAAAGTTATCTGTTGGAAAGATCCTACCTCACTCTCCAAAACCATTAATGCCTAAAAGCACTGCATTGTTACAAGTGAGTATTATTGCATCAGAAGAATACTTGTAAACAATAAACCGGTTGCGGTAGCTCAGAGGTAGAGCACTGGCCTCACAAGTCAGTCATGGTCCAAGCGTAGACTCGATCCTGGCTGAATGCTATGATTCTTTTTCACAAGCGGTCACCACTGGCTGCCCATGTTACTATTTTCGTTACGGTATCTCGCTGTCTTTAGATCGCCTTACAGACCTATTAGCCTATGGCAATGGGCAGTTAAGCTTTTAATAAAAAGAAATAAAAACAAATTGAGAATCAATTTACCACTCACGGTGTATTGACCTCACATGGTGTTGCAGGACCCAGCGTTCACCGAGAGCATCCGCCACGTGATGGATGGCTCGCTGCCCAGCTCGCTGAAGCACATCATCAGCAACGCCGAGTACTATGGGCCCAGCCTGTTCCTGCTGGCCACTGACGTCGTAGCAGTCTACGTATTTCAGGAGCCCTCCCTGCTGTCGTCACTGCAGGACGTGGGCATCACCGAAGTCGTCCTGCACGCGCTACTCATCAAAAATGCAAGTCTCTTTATTTGTTGTAATAGTATATTTCATCACTAGGCCCTAAAGTTAATAGTATATTTCATCGGCCAAAAGTACATAGTATATTTCATCACTAGGGTCAAAAGTGATGCTTTTCGATACGAGCTCAAGTTTGAGCTAGGATCGAAAAGCCACTTTTGGCCCGTGTGAAGAACTATATTTTTCGTCTTACTGCACAATATATTAGCCATACTACTTCACAAAACTAACATTTTGCCACCTGTTTACCTTTAAAAGTTTGCTCCCAAAATGGCTTCCATTTTGTTATTAAAACAAATAGCTGTTACAAATGTTCTCATCTATTGTCTGTTACGTTTGTGTTAGTGAACGATTTATCGAACGCTGTGGACTATCATTAAACCGACAACAATGCAACAATGAATTTACAATCGATTATTACTCTCAATACAATCATTACTTACAATCAATGTACACAAGTTTGTAGTTTAACTACATTGATATAAACGACAAAAACGAACAGCTGATGATTTCGACACCAGGGTGTTTCGAAGCAGTATGACGAAAACTATATTATACATCGGTAAAAAAGTTAAAGTACCATTAGTACCATTAGATTTACTTGTACATGATGATTAGAGAATGACTGGTTACAATCACAATGTCAAAAAGTTAAAATGGATTTTGTATATCTTATGTCCTATACTGGGATCATTGCTTTTGCTACCCAATCACTAAAATCCAGGAGTATATTAATAAGGTAATTTATACATTTCATGTTGCCTGGGATAAGTAAATTAAGATAAATTTGTATGATTGAATATCTTTATTTTAACTTACAGTCCAAAAGCATATTGCATGTCAGAACCTTTTAGAAATAAAATAATTGTTAAACGTGGGCTTATAAATTAATACTTATGCTTTACTTTGTCATGTCTTATAACAGTGTGTTAGCAGAAAGCTTGTGATAAAATTTATATTTTAAAATTCATGTAACAAAATGTTAATTTTAAAGGTTCCTGCTACCAGAGAAGTCCTGGGTTCAGTACCAAATGTGTTCAGTGCACTCTGCTTAAACCAGAGAGGTCTGCAATCATTTATCCGATACAAGCCGTTTGATAAGCTGTTCAAAGTCCTGTTGTCACCCAACTACCTGTCAGCCATGAGGCGGCGCCGTAGCTCCGACCCCATCGGTGACACAGCGTCCAACCTGGGTAACGCCATGGACGAACTGATGCGCCACCAACCAACTCTGAAATCAGATGCTATCGCTGCTATAATAAAGGTAAGGCAGTTAATAAGTATAATGATAAACCTGGAATTCATCAACCCTTGGCGCACCAAGCTAGTGAATGGTGTGGTTGAATCTTTGTTGTTTAATTGATATATTGAATGTCTGAACACTTAAAATTGTGAAAAACATAATTCCGGTGGACAACACACACACACACACACACACACACACACACACACACACACACACACACACACACACACACACACACACACACACACACACAGTAAGGATAGGTAAAAAGAAGCAAAACACTCACCCATCCCCGTCAGCTTGGACCAGTACCATCCACCGTTTGCTTAAGGTCTGCCCTCTCCTTCAACTCTCCCCCTGCCACGGACTAGTGAACTCTTCACGAGTTGCACATCAAAACCACCGACAAAAACGGTATTCAAACCTTCGGTCCAAGTACTAAACTCTGGCCGGGGGAGTAGTGCCTTAGACGGCTCAGCCAACCCTATTGTACACTTGTATTGGACTGTGAGGTATTACGCCATAGACGTAATATGAGGTTGTTCCGTTTTGGTCTACCTGGTTACACCACACCAGCTGTCAGATACAGACTGCAGACAGAGCACCCAACGGTACAATTACTTATACTGTAATTAACAGTGTTTTTATGTGGCAGATTAAAAAGCCAATTTTATCGGCCCTTGACTGTCAAAGGGTTAAAGTCATGGATTACCTGAAAATGTCATTGGTTTTTTTCCTAGATACTTTCATAAGTTAGCCTAAGAGTCAAATCAATTGCGTCTGATTTTGGTGGAAAGTTATTAGTTATCAGTTTTTTTAATTGACTAAAGTTTAGTCGTTACGGAGGGAGGGCGATTGTATGATATGAAGAGTCTAAGAACCTGCTTTTGTCAAAATGTTCCATTTTGTTTTCGGTCTGGTGGCAGCATTGGTTAAAGAAACCTTTTTGCAACCTTCACATAGTTAAATTTTGTTAGTGGTGGTATAGATTATTTTTTGTTTAGATCAGCTGATCATATAATTTTTTTAAGTGTCCAAAGTAAAAAAATGTCCAGTTGAATTTACCTCTTTGATATTTTAATTTGATTCACTAAATTTTAGGGGTGTGCGAAAAGTGATTTCTGGCTCGAGCCGAGCTGAGCTTTTTTAAAAAGTTCTCGAGCTTCGAGCTGTCTCTAGCCGAGCTTTTTCGATGGGAATTTTTTCTAGGGGTGTGCAATATACCGGTAGTGATTTTCTGATTTGAGCCACGCTGGGCAGAATTTTTTCAAATTTCTCGAGCTTTGAGCATTTTTGATTAGGCCTATATGTATTCTTTTAGCGAATTCGATAACGATTTCATCATTTTAATATTGATTATAAGCGATGTCTGGACCAGGTGAAATTGGCCAAATGACAATCCGAGCCTGTTTCATCGGCCGGAAACGAATGTCAAACCGCGTTTTGTTTGTCAATACGTAATCCAGTTTGATTGTACTGGCCAAAACTTGTATTGCTACTCATGTATTAGTTAGAAACCATGTTTAGATTATCAAATCTAGGGTGGTATCCAAACCCCATTACAGTATTTTAAACTACCAACTGATGGCAAATACTCGCTTGAAAATACTCAAAACTCGAAAATAATTTGAACTACTCAACTCGAGTCGACTCGATTAAAAAAATCACTACTCGCACACCCCTAATATATATATTTATATATTTATTTATGTGTCCGCAAGTATGATAACTCTCGTAAAAAACCTCCTATATTGATGAAATTTGGTACAGACGTGTAAAGTAGCATTTATTTTAACGAGTTCAAAAACCAGACGAATCGCACCATCCGAAGAGGGGTTTTTGGGGGTTTTGCCCCACAAAAATGTGTTTTTTGGGGGATTTTCACACGTAATTTGTATTTAAATCACATAATTAGTTATGCCATTGAATTCAGCTTAACAAAACAAACAATTTGGTATTTTGATCATTGCTCTACGTCAATTGGTTACTGAGATATTGCAAGTGCTAAACACAGTACGTTGTCTAGTAGTATGTTGTCTAATGCTATTCTTATAGAGAAAAATAAATTTTATATCTCGCTTATTTATGAATATAAACTGAAGAAACTTGGTATATGGCTTCATCTGGTTATGGTTTGTTGTTTGCATAAAAAAAATTTCACTTATGGTTCCTTTAGGAGCAAACCTAGGTACTCTGTCCCCATGTTATTCTTATGGAGAATAATTAAAATGTTATATATTGCTTATTTATAAATGTATATGAATGAAACTTGATATGTGACTTTACTTAGATGAGTTCTAATGATATTTGCATAAAAACCCATTATTTGTGAGGCGGAAAGCAAAAAGGGACCTCTTGTCGGCAATTTCCGATCTTGAGTTATTAATATTTTCAAATTAAGCTTTTAATTACAAACAGTTTGTTAAAAAATATTATGTCCCTTCTTTTTTTTGTCCATGTTACAGACGTTTGAGTTTTGTAAAAAAAAATGGGCTTTGTGAGAAAAATGTATTTTAAAATTTTAAAACACTACAAAATCGAGTCTTTTTTTGATTTGTTCAAACTGATTGCTTGTGACGCTTGGCAAAGGGCCAGGAACAAATGGCGGGTCGTCAGGCGGGGCCTCATCAGCATGATTCATGGGCAGAGGTTCAGGTTAGATAGCAGGTCCTAGTTGTGGGAAAAGAATATCCTTAACTCTTCTTTGCAATACTCTCGGATGTTTTTGATGAGATATTCTTTTAGTTTCTTATAGTGTAGTAGAACAACTGAGGACACAGTGACTGTGATTCTCTGATTGCGACAACATAAAGTTTTAGACGTGGGGGTTCTGTAAATAATTACAGGAACCTAGGTAAGAACCATAAAACCAGCGTAATTATTGGACAATATTAGTGGAAGGTAAAGTGGGAGTAGATTATCAGGGTAGAACGGAGAAACAACTGCTGTGATTGGCTGACTGATAATGCATGGCTGCAAACCTTTCTACTTGCAAAATTATATTTACAAACTTACCACAAATGCTGTAATAGAAATTATTAGTGATTATTAATAGTTATTAACAGTATATTTTTAAGAAAAATACATAATACTACTGTAATAGTAATATCAATAACATTTATCAAACAGGATGAATAAAATAGTTTTACAACACTATAAAGTATATTTACACTTATACGGTACTTATATACAGTAAATGTTATATACAATACGGTAAAATATACACAAAAGATAGTACAAGGCATCGATTTCAACCAGTTACACCGGTCATCAACAGGCCCAATCAGAGAATGACAGAAACGAGATACAGCTTACATACTATTGGCTACCGGAAGTTCCGGAAACAAGTTGCGATAAGTACCACCAAAGTTGACCTGTTCATTGATCAATTTATCCCTATCCTTACATTTTTCCTTAAAAATAAACAATTCTTCCCATGCATTCATTATATTTCCTTTTTGGCGAATTTCCCCTATAGGGAAGAAGCTATTACCGTAGGTCTCATGGTAAGACTTAAGCCCGAGACCATGATAACTTTTCATTTTGAGGTCCCCAGATGCCAAAAACACCATTCGTTCAAATTTTTATATATGTATATATATATATATATATATTTATATATATATGTGTCCGTAAGCACGATAACTCTCGTAAAAAAGGTCCGATCTTAATGAAATTTGGTACAAATGTGCAAAGTACCATTTATTTGAACGAGTTCGAAAACCAGATGAATCGCACCATCCGAAGGGGGGTTTTTGGGGGGTTTTGTACCCCCAAAAATGAGGTTTTTGGGGTTTTGACATTTAATTTTAATTTAAATCAAATTTTAATTTATACCATTGAATTCAGCTTAAAAAAACAAACAATTTGGTATTTTGATCATTGCTCTGCGTCAATTGGTTACCGAGATATTGAAAGTGCTAAACACAGTACGTTGTCTAATGTTATTCTTATGGAGAAAAAGGAAAATTGATAATCTCGCTTATTTATGAACATAAACTGGCGAAATTTGGTATATGGCTTGATCTGGTTATGGTTTATTGTTGTTTGCACAAAAAAACAATTTTTCGCCTATGGCTCCTGTAGCAGCAAACCTAGGTACTCGGTCCCCATGTTATTCTTATGGAAAATACTTAAAATGTTATATATCGCTTATTTATGAATGTATATGGATGAAACTTGGTATGTGACTTCACTAAGATGAGTTCTATTGATATTTGCATAAAAATCATTATTTTGTGTGCCTTGTTGCAGCAAACCTGCGTACTCATCCCCAATGTTATTCTTATGGAGAATAATTAATATTTTAAATATCGCTTGTTTGTGAATACATTTCTTATGAATCCTGTTAAGTGTTATAATGTGTTATGTTATATATTCATTGGAAATTCGCTGAGTATGCAGGTTTGCTGCGACGGGGGTATTTACAAATATGATTCTGATTCCTTATATGATTATTATTTCCTTTTAGCGAATTTCCCCTATAGGGAAGAAGCTATTACCGTAGGTCTCATGGTAAGACTTAAGCCCGAGACCATGATAACTTTTCATTTTGAGGTCCCCAGATGCCAAAAACACTATTCGTTCAAATTTATATATATATATATATATATATATGTATATATATATATATATATATATATATATATATATATATATATATATATATATACATATATATATATATATATGTATGTGTCCGTAAGCACGATAACTCTCGTAAAAAAGGTCCGATCTTAATGAAATTTGGTACAAATGTGTAAAGTACCATTTATTTGAACGAGTTCGAAAACCAGATGAATCGCACCATCCGAAGGGGGGGTTTTGGGGGGTTTTGTACCCCAAAAATGTGTTTTTTGGGGTTTTCACATTTAATTTAAATTTAAATCAAATTGTAATTTATACCATTGAATTCAGCTTAAAAAAACAAACAATTTGGTATTTTGATCATTGCTCTACGTCAATTGGTTACCGAGATATTGAAAGTGCTAAACACAGTACGTTGTCTAATGTTATTCTTATGGAGAAAAAGAAAAATTGTATAGGCTATCTCACTTATTTATGAACATAAACTGGCGAAATTTGGTATATGGCTTGATCTGGTTATGGTTTATTGTTGTTTGCACAAAAAAACAATTTTTCGCCTATGGCTCCTGCAGCAGCAAACCTAGGTACTTGGTCCCCATGTTATTCTTATGGAAAATACTTAAAATGTTATATCGCTTATTTATGAATGTATATGGATGAAACTTGGTATGTGACTTCACTAAGATGAGTTCTATTGATATTTGCATAAAAACCCATTATTTTGTGTGCCTTGTTGCAGCAAACCTGCGTACTCATCCCCAATGTTATTCTTATGGAGAATAATTAATATTTTAAATATCGCTTGTTTGTGAGTATATTTCTTATGAATCCTGTTAAGTGTTTTAATGTGTTATGTTATATATTCATTGGAAATTCGCTGAGTATGCAGGTGTGCTGCGACGGGGGTATTTTAACATTTATTGGCTTGTAAACCTACGAAGAAAAAGGTACCTGATGTCGGAGCGGGCATTATTATAACCAGACAATGTTCTCCTGTTACTAGAAACCCGTCGAAGTTCCCTCAGTTACCACTAGAGTTCAGGGAATAGGGATGTGTCGGTTGTTAAAGTCGGTTGTCAGTTTTACCGGTTTTAAAAAAAAAATCGAAACCGAGAACCGATGGTCTAATGTCGGTTTTGGTTTTTCACTGTCTTTCCAGTTCCAAAATAACTCAACTAACACGAAAGTAGAATTGACAGGAGTTATATTTATGGATATACGAGAATGAGGAAAACAGATAAGTAAACTAAGCTAGTGGCCCGAGTCGCCGAGGGTCTGTTGTTCGGTTTCTGGCCGAGGGTCTCTGTAATTTATTCAAGAGATAGCAGTTCCTAGTCCAAAATGCTAAAACCAAAACTAATTGTCATACAAAGACAAATGACAGCTCATTTTTTTCGTCTGATTACCTCAAATAAAATGTGAAAGTTGTGTGACTTTCAGAGATATGACGTTTAAGAGATATGGATAATACAATCGCTGTTTATCAGTTTTATTATTTTCCCGACTATTCAAACGTTTCTGTGTTGATTTCCTTCTTTCAAGACATTTTATTTATTTCTTCTTTCTATTCAAATTCTCCACTTTCCCAACTTTTTTGACTGCTAAACATCTTAAAATGTATTTTTATTCAATTTATTTAAAGTAGGAATTTAAAATAACAGTATATTTAAAAACGTTAATCTACAATCATTAAAAAAATTTTTTTTCAACAAATTTTGCTTTCAATTTAAAATTTAAAATCCTAAATTTAACATTATAGATTAATTTTTATCGGTCAAGAATAGTAAACATCCAAAGTGATTGTTTTAAAACACAACAAACCAATTTCAAAAAATATCATGGGAGATTTATGTAACTTAAAGCATAACAATTATATGAAAAATAAACATGCAATTCAACTTGTTTGTTATTATTTACTTTTAAAAGTTTATTTTATTTTATTAATAAAAAATAATCACCAAGTGATTGTCTCTAATTTATTAAATGAAAATCAATTACTGACTAACTTATTGTCTTTAAATAACTTATTACTTTGCTATTTAAACTGTTATTAGGAATCAATGGAATCAGAATCGAGAATCGATTTGTAAGAAACGGAACCGGAATGAGAATCAAAAAAATTGGAATCGACTCATCCCTAACTTAAACCTTAATATCTTAAGAAAGTTTAAGTTAAAGATTATTTAGACTACCTTATTACCTTACGCTAACTTGTTATTATTTGGCTAAACAAGGTTTTAAGCCCAGGTGATTAATTAATTTTGTAATGACCCATAATATTTAATTTAAATTCATTTGATTTGTCTTTGATTGATTACTTGTAAATTTTTAACCAACTCTCCTGCGTAGTGTCTCTGCAGCAGTATTTATGTAAACCATTGAAACAAAGTATGAAATAGGGATTTATAGGTACCGGTATATAATCAGTTAAAGTTTTTTTTAGGCAGAATTTCAGAATCTAGTAGAAACTTAAAGATTGGACGAGCCAGTTATTAGATAAGTTCTTTGAAAAATAACCGAAACCGACAACAGTTTTTTGTAAAAAACCTAACCGATAAAAACTGCAACCAGCCCATCCCTATCAGGGAAGACTTGTTTTTTAAAGTAATGCGAAGTGAACTTGTGTGTTTGAGAAATGTGACCTCATGTCGGCCATGTTATTGCTCCATAAGCGACTCCTAGGCAGAACACAGTCTCCTTTATCGATTATTATGTGTATTTTATCCGTTCAAAACTGTTTTGTAATCGATTGTGTCTTGTAAACGATATTATAAAGAGTAGTAATATGCAAAAAGGCCGAAAATCGATATTTTATACCCGGATGACTTATGACAACTGTACTGAAAAATCTACTTTGCCAACAAGAGGTCCCTTTTTGCTTTCCACCTCACATTTTGGGTCCCTTGTTGCAGAAAACCGGCATACTCATCCCTAATGTTACTCTTATGGCGAATGATTAAAGTTGTATTTATCACTTTTTTTTTAATATATTTTTATGAAACTTGGTATGCGGCTTTATGTGGTATTAAGACATTGGAAATTCGCTGAGTACACAGGTTTGCTGCGACAGGGGTGTATTTATATTAAAGTTTAAAAGAACAAACATTTTATTCATTATGGTAATGTAAAATAATTTATAACTTTCAATATTTGTCATCTTTAATTCACTTCTTCTACATTCATTATTCCTACCTTAAGTAAATAAAGGCCTACAGTGGGAAAATAATTAAATGGGCTACTAAAAAGGAAGATTTATTGAGACCACTTGTTGATAGTAACGAAAAATTTGTCTTCATATTTAAAGTAGGTAGCCTACATAGAGAAAAAAGTAACGTAAAGGAAGAGAACTAAAATGTTTAACTAGCCTGATGAGCCCACAGGTTAACTATGCAGTTATTACCGTATTTATTAATAGCCATAATAATAATAATAATAATTGACTATATGTACGGTACTCTCCATGTAACCAAAGACTTAGGCCCTAGCCTTGGGAATTGCCAAAACCAAGTAGCTTATTTCTCATTCAACTGTTTGTAAATAGTAAATTTTAGATTATCCTTTTATAAATATAAGTTTGTCTTTATATCTTATAGAACTCACACAAGTAAGTTATTAAATAATCATAGGCCTAGCTTGTGTTCTATCGAACCTATTACCTAATAGACTTAACCTATTATATCTGCTTCTGAAACAAAAGGTTTCAGAAGCAGAAGGTGGAAGAGGATCGTCAGTGCATTCTTCTTCCATCACAACTTTAACAATTTGATAGCATACAATTACAAAATGATATGGTTTCTACTTCTACTGACGTTTATTCACAAATTCAAACAATCCCGCGGAGTTAACAATATGATTTTAATTGCACAGCTGTAGCGTAGCGTAATAAAACACTGCGCCATTTTGATTGCATCTTGCTTGTGGTTAGGGCCTTCGGCGTACATAGAGTATAATCAACCTTTAAAATAATATGACCACCGGTATTATAAACATGCGTTACGTAACCATTCAGAATTCTTATAAAATCCTTAGATTTTGTGAACCTCGCAATTAGTCAATTTTTTAACAATCCAATTTTTATCCATGTACTAGTTCGTCTGCACATTATAACGCCGTCATGATTATTAGGCGTTCATCACCTACACCCTTGTCCCTAGCTATTGCTCACTTTAAATCATTATTACATTATAACCATCTTCACTCAACGTCTTAAGGCAGTTCGCAAAGGGGGTATGCCAACAGTGTTGCCAGACATAATTTCAGACTCCAGGGAATATAATTATTGTATAATGTACAAAGTTGTAAGTTGTAGAAAAGATTGTACCAATGCAACAGTTAGAAAAAGTTATTTCATGGATTTTAGTTTTTTGCTATGGTAATTTTTCTGGAGCAGTTCGGTTGTTGTATTAATTATTATTAACCGTGAAATATTGTACAACTCAACTAGGAAACGGAAACACTGTACTGCAAACGGAATAGTGTGATAGGTCCACTTGATGTGATTGAGCGTAGAGAAAGTACATTCCGTTGGTTGATCACTGATCAGGTCGGCAGTTTAAAATATTACAGTACTTTAATGTTTGAATATTTTTTAAATACAGAACCTAAAGCATTAGCACTGCAGAATTATATTTGTTATGGAGCTCTATCGACGCAAACTACGAGAAGTCTGACATTGATTCTGGAAAGTTTTTTGCTTTAAATTTACTTTTGTAGACGACCCTTTTCACTATATAGATGGCGTTTTAAATATTCGGCTCGAACTTCGAACCTTTTTGCAAATCTCGAGCCGAGCCGAATACTGCAATATTCGGCTCGAAAAAGCTCGAAGTTCGAATACTTGCACACCCCTACTAAATTTGCTGATGTCAGTTTTAAGAAATAGTTTACTAAAAATACTCAACTGACAATAAATAGTCTAATCAATCCGTGTTATATATTTCTTTATAAATATTGGAAAAAAATTATGAAACCTTTTATTACCATAAAAGATTTTGTCAAGAAACGCTTAAGGATATATTTACTCAAAAACGTATATAAACCCTGTAAGATATCCAACAAATTAATTTTCATAGAACATAGTTTTGAAGTAATTTTGGGAAGAATTAACCCGGTATTCACCTTTCTGCTAAAATATCCTCCTAAGATATTATGAAATGGTAACAAACAATTTTAAATAAGCATGGGTATTGAAATGGAGATGTAATTTTTAGAAAATATAATTTGAAAGGTTGATATAATACAGTTAAATTAAGAAAATACTTTTGTCACTTACTATTTTGCTTTAAAATATGTGATTTAGTAATTTTGTCGCAGCTTCTGCAAGAGCTGTGCCAGTTGGGTCGAGACCCCAAGTATGTGTGCTGGAAGCCTCAGAAGGGCAGCAGTAATGAGTCGCCCCACCCTGCACCGAGGGTCTCCAATGAGGCGGGCAGTAGTGATGAGGAAGAGGAAGATGAGGAGGAGGCCAGCACCTCGTCCCACCCTCAACCCGCCCCTGATACCACTCCGACCACTGCATTCAGTGAAAAGACTCCTATTGCCCTCGTTGATTACATCCTTAATGTTGTGAGTTATCCATGTTTCTAATTTTTCTTTCGTTTTGCTTTAAAGTTTTGGCCTTAG
Organism: Allygus modestus; assembly: GCA_963675035.1. Classification (NCBI taxonomy): domain Eukaryota; kingdom Metazoa; phylum Arthropoda; class Insecta; order Hemiptera; family Cicadellidae; genus Allygus; species Allygus modestus. The sequence goes on along the minus strand of OY776113.1, from coordinate 131,330,307 downwards.
TTTTCGTTGCTAACGGGTGTGTCAGTTCATCTTATTAGGCTAGCATATTTTCTTTAGAGTTTTGTTTTCTGAAAACGTGAAATTTCTAATGGTCGTTCAAAGTTGGTACTAATTCTTGTATGGGTAGGTCTAATTTTGGAAAATACATGTCTAAATTGAATCTTGTTTTTATTGGCTGAGGTTATCCTCAACAGTTCGTCATCCGATTTAGGATATACATTAGTCAGTTTATTGTAAGAGATTCAAAACGGTAAAATATTCATGAGCAACATAAAAGTGTGCAATTGAAGGGGTTTTATATATATTTGGGATGAGTTGATTCCAGGCCATCGATACTCCCGCCCTTTACCCATATTTACGCTGCTAACCATATAAAATTCGAGTCGAGTAGTTGAAATTGCATAACTACTCCCGCCGTGCCGTTTACCCAGATTTACGCTGCTAACTAATGTTTAATAAAATATATGACTGAAATAAAGAAAAATAAGCCTAAAATCTATCTTTAGCTTTTATGAAAGGAGACAATGACAGGTGAGTTATTTGTGGATACCTGTGAAGTAAGATAAGTAAGAGAGCGGCACGGGGAGTGTTTGGGTCGGGGGCAAAAAATCTGACCTTGGAGATAAGGAAGGAAGACAGGAGGGGAGGGGAGGGGTATGATCCGGTTGAAAGCAATAAATTAGTCGGCTGACCAACAGTATTTCTTTGAATCCGGTATGAATTTATACTAAACAGATTTTGTTTTTCTATATTACCACAGTAACATATAACATATAACATTAAATTATGTATAAATTGCATTAAAAATTAGTTTGATAACTAACTTCAAAAAGCTGGTAAATAACATTACAGTATATTTAAAAACGTTGATCTACAATAATTAAAAATTAATTATTTAAACAAATTTCTTTCTAACTTTAATACAAAATTTAAACCCTATATTTAACATTAACATTACAAATGTATTTTTATTGGTCAAGAATAGATACCATATATAAAGTGATTTTTTTATAACACAAGAAAACCAATTCCAAAAAAGTTCATGGGAGATTTATATGTAACTTAAAACAACACTTATATGAGAAATAAACATGCAATTCAACTTAGTTTTTTTTGTATTATTTATTTTTGTAAGTTTATTTTATTTTATTGGTGAAAATAATCACCAACTAACTGATTGTCTTAAATACAAATCTATTACTGACTAACTTATTGTCTTTAATCGTTTTTAAAACATTTCTTTGCTCACCTATTATTAGGAATCGATGGAATCGGAATCGGAAAAAATTGGAATTGACGCATCCTTAATATATAGGCCCTATATATATATATATATATATACTAGAGATGTGCGAGTACTCGAAATTTCGAGTTCAAGCCGAGGTTTAACTGAAACTCGAAGGTTCGATCTAGTTTACTCCCGCCGTTTACCCGCGCTACCAAGGGTCGTACGCGGCCGCGCGTCGTCTGTAAATTCAAATTGAGTGTGAACGCATTTGAGTTGTTAAGAGTTGTGATGTGGATTTTAGTATTTTATTAATAAATAAGTAAGTTGTGGCTTTTAAATTTGTGCTACTCTTTATACCAAAATGGAGGATTTACCAGGACTTCAGATTGAGTTGTATGAACACTGTCTATACCAAAATGGAGGATTTACCAGGACTTCAGATTGAGTTGTATGAACACTGTCTGTATAGTCCTCTTTTAGGTTAACCTAACCTTGTCATTTTTAAAGTAAAATATCAAAAACATATCTGTAATGAAATCTAATAGGTAATCATAAGAAGTTTGTGCTTGTTTTTGTTCCATAATAATTGAAATTGAGTCAATCCATTAATTTTAGGCTCAACTGTCCTTTGGCATTGAGCTGTTTTTAAAGACAAGTGATTTGTTTTGGCCTTGTTTTAAGTTTCATTAATGATTTTTTAAATAATTTTTAATAGTTTTAAACTATTTAAGACATGGTTTCAATTTTATAAATTGATTTGCCAGGTACTTTCAAACTTATTTTCATGTTGTTACTAGCTGATTGTTCTTATTTGGACTATTAGTGTTAAAATTAATGCTAATATATGTTAGTAAATACATTTTGTGTGGTAAGTAAGTAGGCTAATGTTTTACCATGCAGTAGGTCTTTTTAATATTAAAATAAAGTTTATTTTATCTTATAGGTCTAAATGTAATTTTATTTTCTCCGTTCGTAGAAAGATGTAGCTTAGGCCTAGACATAATATACAAAACATAGGATGAATAAATACCCCCCGTCGCAGCAAACCTGCGTACTCAGCGAATTTCCAATGCATTGATATGTTTCTCACTAGTACATAAAGCCACTCACCAAGTTTGACAAAAATACATTCATAAATAAGTGATTTATTACATTTTATTTATTCCCCATAAGAATAACATTAGGACTGAGTACGCAGGTTTGTGGCAACGAGGAAGATAAGAAATGAGTTTTTATGCAATTATCAATGTAACTGAACCAGGTGAAGCTACTTACCATGTTTTATTAATTTATGTTCATAATTAAGGGAGATAGAAAACTTTACTTATTCTCCATAAGAATAACATTAGGGCTGAGTATGCAGGTTAGCTGCTACGGGGACAATCAACAAAACATTTATTTTTTGTGCAATTATCAATATACCAGTACAACATGAAGCCACATACCAAATTTCATCAATATACATTCATAAATAATCAAGATATCAAATTTTATTTATTCTCCATAAGGATAACATTGGACAACGTACTGTGTTTAGCACTTTGAATATCTCTGCAACGGTTTGACGTAGAATCACAATTTAAACACCAAAATGATTGTTTTGTGGAGCTGAAGTGATTGGTAAAAGAAAATGTGAAGTTTGAAGTAAAATTAACTGAGGAAAAGCAAAAACCTTTTTCCCATAAGATTAACATGGGAGATTTTATGAGCATGTTTTTTAGATTTTTTCCGCAACCACTTAACCTAGGTTAATAATTCAAAATACCATATTATTTGTTTTTTTAAGCTCTATAACATGGTCTAAACCTAAATTAAGTGTTTTAAAAATTTTAGGGTAAAAAATGCAAAAAACTGATTTTTGGAAAGTTTAAAACCCCCATAAACCCCCCTTCCCATAGTCCGATTTTTCTGGTTTTCGAACTTAAAGTCATAAATGTCAGTTTACACATTTGAGCCAAATTTCATCGAAATCGGACGTTTTTTACTCAAGTTATCGCATTCACGGACACATATATAGATATATATATATATAGATATATATATATATATATAGATATATATATACATATATATAAATTTGAACGAATAGTGTTTTGGACATCTGGGGACCTCAAAACAAAAAGTTATCATGGTCTCGGGCTTAAGTCTTACCATGAGACCTACGGTAATAGCTTCTTCCCTATAGGGGAAATTCGCTAAAAAGAGTAAATAAAATAAAAACTAAAATTATTTTTTAATGAAACTGTTAATTAATTACATATAGGCCAAAACAACCTTAATACCAAAAGATTAAAAGTATTTCTATCTTCATGGCAAAATGTTATGCAGTAACTTTGGTATGATTTATTTTCAGATAAATGTACTTACCTTTTTCCACTGAAGCAGGAATCCATTTATTTTACTTACTATTGTTATTTTCAGGTCATAGTGACTAGAAAAGTATATTTTAATAACAACATTTATAAATGGAACCCTATACAATGTTTTGATCCAATTCAACTCGACCTATGTGTTTTTTTTTTTATTTGTATACTCGACTCAAACTCGAGATTCAAATCTTTTGCCATTTACTCGACTCAGACTCGACTCGAATTAAAAACCCTGTACTCGCGCATCTCTAATATATACATATATAAGGATCTTAAGTAACTTATAATTTGTTTTCAGATGAAATTTGTGGATGCCATTTTGAGTAACAATTCGACGGATGACCACTGCAGAGAGTTTGTTAATCAGAATGGACTGGTACCCTTGTTGTCCATACTGGGACTTCCGAACCTTCCTGTGGACTATCCCATCACGCCAGCAGCACAAGCCGTAGCCTCTGTCTGCAAATCTGTCCTGGTTAGTGGAGTGGTGAAGGTTAGGGAAATAAACAGTGTGTAAAGTAAACCCGAGTATTTATCAGTAGTTATTCGAGTAAACAAAGAAAATTGGTTAACCTAACCCATTGCCGCTGCCTCTGGGCACGGTGGAATTCTTTTACGTGACTGTCTCTCCTATTAATTCACTGCTTTCTTAACAAAGCACCACACATACAAAACTTTGTTACCAACCTCTAGGATAGCTTATGAATATGTAGGCTATTTAATTTGTTTGGGTGCAACACTTTGTTTTGAACATATTAAGTCTGAAACAATGGGTTTTCGTATGCAGTTGTGTCGTTGTAAACTCTGCGCCTGGAGTGACTGATGAATGTTTATGAATCAGTGACATTGATTGCATTATTGATGACGACGGACTGTAGTAATAGACAATAGTGTGCATTACAGCCAGTTTGAATATGTGGTGGTTAAAGAAATTGTTGAGGAAGTGAAGAGTAACACGGTTAATGAGTTAAACATTGAAAAACAAACATTCAAAACACTTTTACAGTGTTTCAAATGGCTTATTGTAATAATTATTCAACATGATTTTATAAATTATAATTTTTATAATGTAGCATATGTGCTTCATATAATAAAATAGAAAACACCTGTTTGTAAGCTAAATAAGCAATAACTGGGATAGGTTAGTTTATGCCATTCTTAAACTAAGGTGATCTTTATACTAAGTTGCAATCATTAGACTAAAGAACATTTTTAGAAAATACTGTAAAATCTCTTGCACAATCAACATTGAACCTGGCTTTAAAAAAGATAGCTCAATTATGCCATGATAAAGACCCTTGTTTTTCTGAACAGAAACCTTAATTACCATACTAATTTTTAATTTTTTGACTATGTATTATTTCTATTGGCGAAACATTCGTTTCAACTAAAATATCCAGGTGGTGATAAACATTTTCATTTAAATTCCAATTAACACTATTTGGATTTTGGTTTTTGTTTTAAAACTCATCCATAACTGTTAACTTATTTTACCCACATATACGTATTAACGATTTTTTCTTTCTTAAATTAATTATATCATGGTATATTTATTACACATCCTACTTTAAGTTTAGAAACATTAATCCAGATTTAATAAAACACTTTGCATCCATATTGCTCTTGCTACTATAAACAAACAGCTGTTACACAAGTTTCCATTACTGACAAATTGAATAATTCGTTAAATTCATATTAACAGCTGACCTCGACCAAAAAGTATCATCAAATAATGTTTTTTGCCCAAGGACTAAAAAGATCATCAAAACAATATTTTTGTATCTGAGAAATAAAAAGAACAATTTTAGCATCTCAACGCATCTGTTTAAAATGGCTGGTTTTGAAGCGGTATGACGAAAATAAATAAATACTAATCAATGTTGTTTGCAGAACCTCGCCCACGAGCCACAGGTGATGCGGCAGGGGTTGACTCAGCTGAGCGAGGTGCTGAGCCGCCTGGGGCCGCTGTGCACCCCCCACCACCCCCACACGGGCTCCATACTGCTGGAGGAGCTGGCCAAGGCGCCGTGCATAGACACTGCCTTCTCTACCCCCTCCGCCACGCCGCTGCTGCACGCGATGGCTGCCACTCACGGATATGTCATCATGTTCGTCCACGTCTGCCGCACAGGACAGGTTAGCGACATTTGAGATCGGTACAGGACAAGGTTTTCTACCTCGGCTCTCAGTACTAATTTGGTATGGTACATATACATATGGTAAATATGTACTGTACCCGCTTGTATTTGTTTGTACTGTATATTAACTTGTATTTGTGGTACATGTCCAGTTTTTAAAATTTATTTTATATAAAAGAAAATACTCAAAATTGTGTATTGCTGTTAGGCTTTAAAAACAAGTACTTGAAATATCTATATATCTACAACAAGAATTAAAAAACTAACTGCGTCTCAAGAAAATCCATAGGGGTGGGCGAGTCGAGTCAAGTATTGAACCAAACTACTCAAGTATCGAGTCTAGTAGTTCTTCAAAAATTAAAAAAACAAATTTTATTTTTCGTATTTAAAACAATGTTTTTTACATATTAAACTTTAATTATAAACTTAACATATTATTGAATTATTAATGCTATTATTTATATTATTTTAACCTTTAATTTACCATGAATGAATAATGATTTATATATATATATATATATATATATATATATATATATATATATATATATATGGAGGCTATACTTTTTTCAACAACCATAACAAACAAAAGACAAGTATTACAAATATATATCTATACAAAGATTTTGGGTTGGTTTGTTAAAACCAGAACATTAACAAGAAAGTGATTTTTGACCCTGACCCAAACACTCCCTGTGCCCCTCTCTTATTTATCTTAACTCACAGGTATCCATAAATAACCCACCTGTCAATGTCTCCTTACAGATGAGCTAAAAATAGATTTTAAGCTCATTTTTCTTTATTTCAGTCACTTATTTTGTTAAACATTGGTTAGCGCTGTAAACGTGGGTAAATGGCGGGGGTAACTACGCTAATTTCAACTATCTTGGGTAAACGACGGGAGTAGTCAGCTACTTGACTTTATAGTTTCGAGTATTTTTACTACTCGGCCTTCGATTAGTCTTTAGTACTCAAACAAATACTCTAAACTCGAGTACTCGCCCACCCTTTTAATTTGAACTATTATTTATTAAGAATTATTGTATTTTATTGTTTGTTTTCAGCATACACCTAAACAATGTATGTAATGACACTATTCTTTACATTTTATCTGCCTAATGAATAAAGTATTATTGATTGATTGGTTGAATCAATGGTTAAAAATAACATAAAATACAAGGTTATACGATATTAACCTAAAGAAAATAATACCTAAGTTGTTAGTTTGGAAACTGAATCTTGCTCCAAAGACTATATTGACTGTTCACTTTACCCTTGAAATTGTGAGTTTAAAGTGAAATATTTAATTAAATTTTGGTATGATTATCAAAGAAGGAGCTAATATTGGAATATTCAATTTCAGCTGGACATTCGGACGATCTCGATGACCAACTGGGGTTCGGAGCTGGGATTGAGTGTGCTGTCGCAATTGGCAGACCTGTACACCGCTCTGGTCTGGGAGAGCACCGTGCTGCTCGCACTCTGCAGCGAAGACTCCAGCCGAGAGTTCAACAAGGAAGATGTGTACAAGATCTATCCACCCTCCATGATGAGAATGGTATGTGAATATAGTGGTTTCATTTTGCAGATGAAGTAACTATAGCAAGTTTATGCAACACGTTCATCAAGATGGCTTAAAATTGCGGTGAACAAGATAGCGTGATCTCAAAATTGGACCTGTAGGGGACCCCTTAATTTCTGATAAAGTAAAGTAAGCTCGATTTTGGCCTGGAACATGTTAGTACCTACTGAACTCAGTTTGATTCTCTCAGTGTCCCATATTTAACGTGATGATTGCTGAAAATGAGCAGTGGAGTCCTGCTGGACGTGCGGCTATAACTGTTACTTTCAAAGTTTCAAGGAAACCCCACCAAAAATATGGAGTTACTAAGTGAAATTAAATTTAAAAATGAAAACCACTAAGTAAGCTGATAATCGAGTTCAGCTTATTTATCATGTTTGTCCTGTCAATTTGACCCATTAAAACCTTAAAATACCTAAAAAATAGTGTTTATATCGATTACCTAGAATAAACTAAATGCTAACTAACAAAAAACAAGTAATCTTTATGAATACAAAAAATCTGAACTTCAGATAGAACTTTAACGTCGTTGCTGAAACACCCAAGGGAGGGTAGCACTTTAGTAGCTTTTCCACTGACAGCAATGAGAAATACTGTGAACTCTCACTCAAATAAATGCTGGCCACATACATTCAGATACGAGTGCTGCTCATAGTGAACGTGTCAAAGCAAACAGATCATTTGTGTAAGTAATTGAACCGGTATGTCGTAATTGTTATTTTCTTTATATTAAACTATAATTTTGTAATTTTGCTATTGCAGCAGGCAGAGTCGATGGAGGTGTCTACTGAGGGTCAGGAAGAGAGTATGGAGGTGGATGATGATAAGTACTACAAAACAACATCCAACTCCAAACCTACACCTTTGATCCCTCAGAACATCAAACTGAAATACATCAAACCGCTGCTTGGCGCTTCTTCCCGTCTTGGCAGGGCTTTGGCAGAACTGTTTGGCCTATTGGTTAAGGTTAGTATTATTCGTAAGGTTGGCATTCGTATAGTTATTTGTAGTCTGGTCGTTAATTAATATTTATAATGTACAAAAATTAAGTATAAACATAATCAAACTATAATTTTATTTGTGACTTTCAAAACCACAAATATTTTACCGTAACAGTTTTATGTTTATGTTTATATCCTTAACACGTTCACTGTGTCATGAGGTCCCGAGGTATCTCATACCATAACCTATATTTGGTGCGCTTGCATAATATGATATTCTTCCCTCAGATAATAACTATGTAAATTGACAGAGAATATAGAGAAATAAGGTATATATTGTCCATAAAGCTTGTTGATTGCTGGGTCGATAGGTAACCATGACAACAAACAAGATAGATCTCGTAACGCACTGAAGTAATAAATTATTACTTTTATACAAAACAAGACCCCCGGATCTCGCAATGAAGCTTAGTTGCTCAGAGTGCCGCTTGGAGCTCTAGAGTACGTTCTGTTCACAACATTGTGCCAAAAGTTTGTTGTTGTTGCATTAACCTAAATTGATTCGTGGTGTGTTTTGGTGTGTTTTTCTAGTAAAGGTGCAGTACGAGATGTCGGTGCCTCGTACTATTTAAATCCTGAGCAGGCTGTAGGTTGGCAACAGTGTGCTAGTTCACAAAATACACCACAGAGTGCTCTGTTTCTATTCGTTTCAATCCTATGATGCGTAACAGATCGTCTGCGCAATGAGATCTCAAGGTCTTGTATCGGACAGCCGTAATCACACCAAACAAGAACCATAGGTCTCCTAACGCACCACCGTAATCACATACAAATATGCTGTAACGCAGTGAACGTGTTAAAACATTGAACTAGCTTATAGCTCAATACAAAACCCTGTCTGTCACACAAGTGCGTGCGACACAATAGACCAAGAATTGTGAGTGCCTCAGAATTCTTTAACTGAGGCTAACCAGTTATTTAACTATTTTTATCTTTGTGTAAACAAAAACCAAACCTAAAATGTTGTCTTGGTAATCAATAAATAATAGCATATCACTATCACACATTAAAAAATATGAGTAATAGGGTGTTATGCTTGTTACAGCTGTGTGTTGGTTTCCCTGTGAGGACCAGGAGAGGCAACCACTTGACCAACACTGCTGTCTCCCCCTCCCCCTGGGCCCTCGCCGTCTCCAACTCGCTGGCCACCCTGCTGGCGCGAGGCCTTAACCACCACCATCTGCCCAACTCGTCTGTTCCAAAGTTCAAGTATGTATTCTCCCGGGATGTCAAATTTGTTTGACGCAGTAATGGCTCTAACACCTCAGTAACAGTGAATAGCTTTTTGCTCTGAGTAGCTGATGGTGCTCTGACACTACCTGCAGGTGCCTTTACCGCAATAGTAACAGTGCATAGCAACTCGTGCGCCATTTGTCACGTAGCTGATGGTGCTCTGACACTACCTGCAGTTGCCTTTACTGCAATATTAACTGTGCATAGCAACTTGTACATCTGGTGTGACAGTGACTCGCTTGTTCTATCTGCTTTTTTGTACAGCAGCTGCCAGCAGTATTCAGTGGCTGCTGTCTAGACTATTACACTCTGGGTAAACTGGACCTAAGTAGCTTACTGACATTTTTTTAGAGTTGAATATATGTGTGGCAATATTTTTAAAGAGTTGTGCTTGTATTTTTAACACTCCTTGGAAATTCCACTCCTGTCCAAACTAAAATTCATCTGTTAAGCCCCTGTTACTTCACCGTAGAGATATCATTGGGAGACATGTCATTTTTACTTTGATTATAAACATGTAATTTACAAATTTGTCATGTCTGTTATTTTCTTTTACAGGCTAACATATTTGATTTGCTCGGTGGGATTCACCCAGCCCATGCTATTTGATGAGAAGAGGTATCCTTACCATCTGATGCTCCTAAAATTCGTCAGATACAAGGGGCAAGGGGCATTCTTCGAGTAAGTTACTCTACCTCATAATTAACCCATTGGCTTACCTGAAATTTGCCACCTGACAAACCATTCAGTTTCCTAAGAAAAATTACATAAATGTAGGCTTTTACTAAAACTGTCACTACAGCAACAATTATTGCCCAAATTACTTAATTTTTGCACTAATTTTTAGAGAAATAAATTATCTACAAGAAGAAAATACTTTTGACAGCATTTATGCATGGTAAATATTATATGTATATAGTTTATAAAAAACAATAATTTTAAAAGGAGTTACATGTAAAAAACAAAAAAAAAGTTTCAGCCCAACAACTATTATGTACTTGTAGGTTATTTATTTTTTTACATGAAAGTAAAAAATGTTAGTGATACATTTATGTTTGTCCTAGATATAACATATTTTCCAAAATTATATTTTTCCTAAATTTGACTAAGTTTCCCCAATTATGGGCATATGCATAAAAAATACATACAAACAAAATATGAAAACAAATTAAAACGAGTTCGCACGCAGCACGCTGACGTGAGGGAAGTGAATTTACACATAAAACTTGTAAAACTCAAAATAAGTGTAAAAACATACATTTTTCCAATTTTTATTGAAATCTGAAAATATTGATTTTTTGGCTGTTCTGATACTCCTGGTTTCATTTACTTGCAAAGCTGGGAATACAATTTTGCGCATTATAAGGTTAGGAGAAGGTCCAGACAGGCTTGAAAATAGGCGTGAGGTTGCTGGGGATGATAAAAGTACTCTAACAAAGGAATAACAGGCTTTTCTAGTGTAAAACCCCCATAAGACAACGTACTGCGTTTAGTCGATACACATTTTCTTTAATAACTCGGTAAATATTTATGCTAGAATGACGAGAGAGGGCTTAAAACTTTCGCCTCACTAATTCCCATATTTTTACATGCATTGATTTTGCATCTGGGGCTTTTATGACCCTTTTTGGGCCCAAAAACTCGAAATTTGAAAGATTAATCCCCAAAAAAGGGGTTTAGAGTTTTCTGATTGTTTTGCCCAACGAACTTGTCCAACTGATTACAGAAAGGAACGTCCCTACCAAATTTGAAGTAAATCGGACAACAAATGTGACCGCTAGAGTGCAAACACATATATATATATATGTATATATATATATATATATATATACGTATATATATATATATATATATATAAAATTTTGAACGACCCCCCCCAAAACGTGTTCAGGGGGTCACGTTAGGAACTTCTATGGTGGTCCCGGGCTTAAGTTTCACCGTGCAGGTCATGCTAATAGTTCACTTTCCAAAGGAAATTCACTAACAACAAATAAATAAAGAATACAAAATTAAAAAAAAATTAAATAAAATAATAAAAAAGTGCTATCCCGAGTATACTCGAGGTTGCATGTCCGGGCTACTTTCGGCGTCCACGAGTATACTCGGGGTTGTGAGCCAATGGGTTAATAAACTAGTTTATGTTTTGATAGGGGTGATCAAGTAGTGATTTTTCGGAGAGAGTAAAGTTTTACTAATTATTCTCGAGTTTTGTGTATTTTTGAACGAGTATTTGTCATTATCAGCTTTAATCATTGTTAGTAAGAGTTTCAAATAGAGCCTAGTGTAATATGGTACCTATTTAGATTCAATTGAATTTAAACTCTTAACAGGATACTCTTATGTTATGCTGGCCGATGTACTAATCTAGAATGAATTCAGGACCTACTGGTTTTGTCCTAGTAAAACACTATCAATAGATGTTCCTGTAAATAACCTACAAAATAATTATGATTAAAGCTTGTTTTTTAAGTGTAGCAAAAAATCGTAGTGTGTTATTTAATATTATTGGTCAGTGGAAATAACCTTCTTCATAGACGACGCCTTATTTTTAGTATCTAACTTAGTAGCAGTAATTTTAGATTCATAAATATCCTTATTGGTTTTTAGTTTTAAAATTCTTGATAACTCCCTATTGCAAATAGCGATTTTTATTTATTATGTCGAGTATTCCCAATTATTCTCAAGTGTCGAGTATTTTCAAGCAAGAATTTTCCATCCGCAATAATGTTCGTAGGTGGTTATTGATCCTCCGCAGATTGACAAGAAATACTCACTCAAACTTTGGAGTATTTTTAAAAAAAGAGTAAAATCAAGTCATTGTATAACTTTTTGGATTGTTAAGGTAAGCCTAGAAATAATATCAAATCAAGTATTGAAATTTTAAAAGAATTCAAATTTTTGAGTACTTGCACACCTGTATTGAGAAACATAGTATTTGATTTGGCACACATTTATACCTTAACCCGGCAGAGGCCGCACGGAATTGAAAACTCGAGGAGTCCGCAGATGGCCTTTTTGACCAGGTTAAAAAAACTTTTATTGTAAAAAAATTGTATTTTAATCCAATGGTAAAAATATTACAATCTATATTATTTCTGACCTTTTTTAATGACATTTGAAGTATCCTCAACTGAAATACATTTGAAAAAATTGTTTCTTTATTTATGCATGTAAATAATAGATGTAAATTAACTAAGCCCTAAACAAAGACATACCGTACAAATGTAGACTTTTAAAAATATTTGTAAAAGAGTAGGCTATGTAATAAATAACAAAAATTGTAAAGGTAAGTGAAAATAAAATAAGTTATTATAAAAACATGTAAAATATGTAGTTTAAGTTTTGTTTTAAAAAATAACTTTCAAAGATGTATAACTAAAAACTGAGGAAAGTGTGTCACAGCGTTCTTGCAATGATCCATTTGAGGTACAGTGACGGCTGACACTGCCAACACCTACAAAATATATGTAATTTTTATACAAAAATACCAACCGGGTCTTTTAGAACACTATGCGAGCTCTTGCGGGTTAATTCTTACTTTTCTCTGGGATAACTTGATGCACTGTTTGACAGGACGTTCAAGTGGGCTTTGAGTGGAGGGGGCAAGTTCCCGCCGGAGGTGGGGCTGAACCACGAGGAGCTGCCTGAGGGCACGGGGGAGTTCCTGGACGCCTGGCTCCTGCTGCTGGAGAAGATGGCCAACCCCAAGGCTATCCTGGAGACCACGCACATCCTCACGCCCAGGTGTCCTCCCTTCAACATAACCTTCGACCCTATCCAGTACCTGCAGCAAGTCCATAAGGTCAGCCTTTAGCGTTCTACGTCACCAAAATAGTATATTTCATCACTAGGACCAAAAGTGAAGTTTTTCGATACAAGCTCAAGTTTAACGGCCTAGGTCGAAAAATGATTGAGGATCGAGAAGCCTCTTCTAGTGATGAACTATTATATATTTTTCATCACACTGCAAACAATATCAAGATAGTAATTTTACAAAAACTAAATTTTGATTACTTTTTACCTTTAAAAGTTTGCTTCCATATTGATCTTGCTACTCTAAACAAACAGCTGTCACAAGTTTTCATTGTTGACAAGTTGATTAATTCGTTCAATTCGTATTAACTGCTGATAACCTCGATCAGAAAGTCTCATCGAATGATGTTTATTGTCCCCGGATGAAAAAGATCATCAAAACCATATTTTTTCCTAGGAGTAAAAAGAACAACTTTAGCATCTCAATGTATGTGTTGAAAACAGCTGTTTTTGAAGCTGTGTGACAAAAATGTTTAAATTACATGGTGATACTGCCGAATGATCCTATATCATATTACAAATACCACTGGTTTCAAACCTCAGGGTTTCGTTTTCTAGTTGACAATGAACCCCTGAGGTTTGAAACCAGTGGTAGTTGTAATGTGATATGGGATCACTCTGTGACGAGAGAGTCACTTGCACGGGGGGGGGGGGGAAGGTGAAATTATTGGAAATTTAAATAGGGTAAGACACACGATCAGTTTTACGACTGTGGGGTGGAGCGTCAAACTATGGACCACATAGTTAATGACTGTCCCTTAAGCGCTTTACCTGAAGGGTTGGCCATACTGCATGGAAATGTGAGGCTGGACTCTAGGGATGGGTTGGTTGCAATTTTTACCGGTTCGGTTTTTTACAAAAAACGGTTGTCGGTTTCGGTTACTTTTCAAAGAACTTCCCTCATAACTGTCTCGTCCATACTTTAAATTTAAGTTTCTAACTAGATTCTGCAGGGTTTCTACAGTCAGGGAAGGTCAGGGAAAGTCAGGGAAAATCAGGGAACCCAGAGATAAAGCTTATTTTGTTACGTCTCGTCCCCACGTACTAAAGATATGAAAAAAAATTGTAGCTTGTAGACAATGTTGATTGCTATTCCACCTTAACGCTACTTCGCAAAGTTAATTTTGTAATCTTTATTAAGTCTCAAAATAAGTTATGGGAGACATTATCACAACAAGAATAACTTCCTGTGAAGGCATCATATAAAATTTACATGACAATTCGGAGCTTTTTTTATTTAATAAGATCCCCGATGATGAAAAAACTGAGGGGATGCTTTGCTCCAGGTTGTATACAATCTGTTGTAGCAGTATTTTCCAAGTGGAGTCCCAATGGTTGGTTGATGATCAATTATTGAGTTTTTATTGAGATACATTTATTTAATATTATTTTACTTACATTTATGACTTAACCCGATATAGAAAATAATGTTTTACATTTTAAATATATAATAATTTTGCACACATGCTTGTTTATGAAGCGAAAATGCTAAGACGTATTTCGAAAGTTGGTCAGGGGAGTTTTACAAAAGGGTCAGGGAAAAGTCTGGGAAATAGAAAATTGAAATTCTGTAGAAACCCTGTTCTGAAATTCTGCCTAAAAAAAACTTTATTTTGTAGAAACCATGTTCTGAAATTCTGCCTAAAAAAAACTTTAATTTATTGTATACCGGTACCTATAAATCCCTATTTCATACTTTTCACTGGTTTACATAAATACTACTGCAGAGACACTACACAGGAGAGTTGGTTAAAAAGTCACAAGTAGTCAATCAAAGACGAATTTAAATGAAATATAATGGGCTATTACAAAATTAATTAATCACCTAGGCTTAAAACTAGGGATGAGTCGATTCCAATTTTTTTTGATTCAGATTCTTACAAATTGATTCTCGATTCCGATTCCATCGATTCCTATAATAACAGTTGAAATAGCAAAGTAATAAATTATTTAAAGACAGTAAGTTAGTCAGTAATTGATTTTTTTTAATAAATTGGAGACAGTCGGTTGGTGATTATTTTTCATTAATAAAATAAAATCAACTTACAAACATAAATAATAAAATAAAACATATGGTTGAATTGCATGTTTTTTTGTTCATATAATTGTTATGCTTTAAGTTGCATAAATCTCCCATGATATTTTTTGAAATTGGTTTGTTATGTTATAAAACAATCACTTTGGATGTTTACTATTCTTGACCGATAAAAATTAATTTGTAATGTTAAATTTAGGATTTTAAATTTTGTTTATAAAATACAAAGCAAAATTTGTTAAAAATAATAATTTTTTAATGATGTAGATCAACGTTTTTAAATATACTGTAATTTTTAATTTCTACTTCAAATCAATTGAATAACAATCAATTTTTAAGATGTCTAGGAGTCAAAATATTTGGGAAAGTGAAGAATTTTAATAGAAAGAAATAAAATGTCGGGAAAGAAGGAAATGAACATAAAATTTTGAATAGTCGGGAAAATAATAAAACTGATAAACAGTGATTGTATTATCCATATCTCTTGAACAGAAAGTCACACAACTTCGATTAACTTCTGTTACAACAAGTAGGCTACAACTTTTACGTCTGCTGAGTATGTGTCATCTGGTTGCAATACAAATTCTTATTCTGTTGCGTTACTTGGTTATAGGATTTAAAATTTGTTGGAGGCTATAATTTATAATTCATACAACCTGTATTTAATTTGAATATACACACACATACCTTCCTTTCTGTTATTATTATTTTATCGTCTTACTTGTGAATAAAAGTTTATAAAGAAATAGATTTGTCTTATTTGTGTTTTATGTGACTGTTATTTGTATTATCTTGTATTAGATAAATTTTGATTATCTATATATATGAAATGTATTTGAGATAGCATTACAATTTAAATTAACTAGGAAATTACCTAACATAACTAGTGAATATGGGGAAAATTGAATAAATGGTATCCATGGGTTATTACAAATACAAATAACAAAATCTTATCTTATAGATGAAATAAGCCTACATAACTAAATTAATATAATTATTTAACATAAAGGGAATTATTACTGTTGGGGTTATATTATATATTGGGCTTTCTTATAACTATTACAAATTATAATCAAAAGCTTGCCTAAATACATTTTTATGTCTGCCAGTATGTTTTTCTTTAAAAATATTTTTTCTGTATTTGTTCTGTTTGGTTTCCGAATACACTTAGACTGTGATAAATTACGGCTATTTTATCACCGCGTACCGTACCGATTTCGTACCGAGAACCGAGGTACAAAAATATTTACCATACCGAACCGTACCGACCTTAAATTTCTGGTACCGCAGACCCCTAGAATTTTTGGAAATAAATTGTTTTTGTATGAGTAAGTGGATAAAGGGAATAACAAATTAAATAAAACAAACAGTTTATACTGTTATTAGGCCTAGCCATGTATTAATTTTGCAACATTATATTGCTCTTTTATCGTAAAAGTTAAATGTTTATGTCATAATCTAATAGCCTACTCCTCTTCACAGCACCATTATCACTGGCTTAAGTGTGTGTTTGTTTTACAATAGCTCCATTCATTGACTCACCTGCATCAGTGTTTACACTCTATGAAATAATAAATTACATAATTTAGGCTAAAAAATCCCTCTTATTCTTCATCTCACAACTTGCACGCCTTATTATTTTGAAAACTACCTCCTTAGCAAGGTGAATTTCACTGGCTTCAAAAATCTTATTGTTACGTTGGGTAACAACTGTCCGAGGTTTCATTTCAGAATGTTTATTTTTTTTAAATTTTGAACTTGAATTTATAAACTTTATTGTATTAGATTAACCCTAGCAGTGGCCTAATGTTGAAGTGGGAAATGGCCAGCAGATTTGGCGATTTTGCAGACCTTTTTTTAAAAATACGTATAAATTACAATTTTGGAGTAAACCTATCAATATGCATACTCATTTTATTCAGAAAGACCAGGGGGATCTGAATATATATAAAACAAATGAATCTGGAAATTTATCTTTTTTATAAAATAAAAAAAATAAAAAATTCAAAAATTTTCGATTGAAATTTCAAAAGTAAAGTTTTGTAATTTGTACATTAGATTTTTTAGGTAAAAACCATTATATACATTTTGTAGTAAATCCAATTCCCTACATAGAAATGTATAACACATGGGGAAAATATATTTTTGTACATGTGTTATGTAATAAAATACAAAAATTCGCAACTTTTGTCGAGTAAGACGAATAATTAGTGAATCGGAGATAACTCATGTAAGGTAATTATTTATAATAATATTGTATATATATTTCTTTAGGTTATGAACTAAGGAAAACAAATATGTAATATTGTGGGGAGTAAAAAAATTATTATTACCCGTTTACTATACAAATAACTAGAAAATTAGCATTTACGTAAAAAAAATTTCCGACACATTGAAGTACAAAAATCTTGTCAAGATTTTTTTAGGCCAAATATATTATAAACATGTTGTAGTACATTCAATTCCCTACATAGAAATGTATAACACATGGGGGAAATATTTTTTGTACATGTGTTATGTAATAAAATACGAAAAATCGCAACTTTCGTCGAGTAAGACGAATAATTAGTGAATCGGAGATAACTCATGTAAGGTAATTTTTTATAATAATATTGTACATAAATCTTTTTAGGTTATGAACTAAGGAAAACAAATATGTAATATTGTGGGGAGTAAAAAAATTATTATTACCCGTTTACTATACAAATAACTAGAAAATTAGCATTTACGTAAAAAAAATTTCCGACACATTGAAGTACAAAAATCTTGTCAAGATTTTTTTAGGCCAAATATATTATAAACATGTTGTAGTACATTCAATTCCCTACATAGAAATGTATAACACATGGGGAAAATATTTTTTTGTACATGTGTTATGTAATAAAGTTTGAAAAATCACAACTTTTGTCGAGTAAGACGAATAATTAGTGAATCGGAGATAACTCATGTAAGGTAAATATTTATAATAATATTGTACATATATTTCTTTAGGTTATGAACTAAGGAAAACAAATCTGTAATATTGTGGGGAGTAAAAAAATATTATTACCCGTTTACTATAAAATAACTAGAAAATTAGCATTTACGTAAAAACATTTCCGAGCCACTGAAGTACAAAAATCTTGTACAGATTTTCTTAGGCCAAAAATATTATAAACATGTTGTAGTAAATTCAATTCCCTACAAAGTAAAGTATAACACATGGGAAAAACATTTTTATTTATATGTCTTATGTATATAAACAAATATACACGCGATACTATGAATGATAGGCCTAACAATCGTCTAACATTATGCTACAACACACAAAAACATTACTCACTTTCACTTCACCAATTGACTAATTTATCCCTTTCCAGTAATATTTATGCATAAAGATTACTGTTATAAACACACAACCACTACACTGTCACTATAAACTCCGAATTTAGAACAATTTCTGAAATAATCGCGGATAAAAATTCACTTACAAAGATGTAGGTTATACTTGAGGTTCATCTGACAACATCAAGAATCGGCCAAACACCTGCCTAACTGATATTTACTTGCGTTGCTGAAGGTTGTGAGAGTGACCAGTGCTGCCATTTGTCAAAACAAAATTATTCTACCTTTCTTCCCCTACAATGTGACACAACTATTGACTAGTTATAAAACTGCCTACATATATATTTGCAGCGTTTCATAATGGTCGCTAGGCGACCTTTGGCCATTCGTTAGTTTTGGCAAAAACACCTGTTTTATAAAAATCATATGCTCTTTGTTATCAATGTATTGTTCAAATAATAAATACGATAATGTACAACAACTCTTCTGCTGTTCAGTGGTACCACCCGCTACTCCATACGACGAAATTTACCCCAGTTATGTTATCTTGTCCCAGGCCATGTTTGACGAATTTCGACGTGTCAGTTGCAGGTATTGATTTGCACTAAAAAAACCATTCACTTTATGTAATTGTTACGTTCTTATACAACTGCTATACGGTTCATTTATATAATAAAATGAAAGTTCAGAATGTCATCTTTCAAATGGTATATAACTTGTCCACTTTCGAGTTAATTATAAATTACTTTTTTGCATTGGAAAATTGTTGGACCTTAATGGTCGCCCGGCGACTATGGCCATTTCAAGGGTACGATTTCGAACGTCGCCGGGCGACCTTTGGCCACGGCTAGGGTTAAATATTGGTAGGATGCTTTATTTTAAGTGCCTTGCATTTGGATTGTATTATGGGTCTGCCATCAGGATATTCTATATTTAGCTTTACTTTTCTAACTTTGCTTATTTTTTGCTTTTTGCATACCAGTAGTATTTTTTAACGTTTTGAAAGGGAACAGTTCAAACCCTGGACTTATTACCATCTAAAGTCAAAATACTTTAGAAAGCATGGTTAGCCCAATGAAAAATGGCAGATGGGTCAGTATCGAACCTTATACAAAACCTTTAGATTTTGATCGGGATAGATCTGGTGAACCTCGGATTACGAGGCAAGCATGCTAAATCACCTCAGTTCCGTCAATGATTTTCACTTGAAATTAATAAGAATTGATAAAAAAGCCATATTGTGCAAATTAGGTTAATACTTTTACCCAGTAAGTGTCATCTTTGCATATATTTAAAAATGATATGTTTTTCCAGATGGCCTTTGAAGCTTTATCGTATTTGTGGGGTCGCAAGCCCTTGCCTACGTACGGAGCACGCATGACAGAGACGATGCTCACCATCTACCGACACATAGTTCGCGGCGAGAAGATTGTGGAGGTTGGAAGCTATAAAATACTTACAATAATTATAATACTGAGACTCAATAACAGTTACAAGTAGTTAAATTATTAATTATTGATGGTGGTTTTGTGACATTGTTTGAACACTTTATTAGTTATTATTATATCATAGTTATTTTGAGGGGTACCAAAGATGAAACCCTTTACCTAAATGGAGTTTCTACATGCATAATTGGAATAGTTTCACTTCATTTTGAGAAATTTATTCAAAAGAAAAAAGTATTACTGTGAATCACATGGTTTAGTTCAAGCCTAACCACCACATGTCATAATCGAAGATCATGAACATTTTGATTATGTTGTCCATAATTGCCAAGGAAATGGTCAGTAAAATTCATTGACAGTAAAATTCATTGAATTTTTTAATTATAAATTGTACAATCTTGTAAATGACCCAAGTTCTTTATTAGGAATAGGCCAGCATCTCTAAAATGTGTTTTCAGATTATATACTTAAGTAACCAGTGGGTTTTATGTTTTAAATATTACATCAATATAGACACGATTACACTACATTTTAATATTTTCGAGGTGCCTGGTTTCTTTGTTAACTAGCAGAAGAACAATGTATAGCTTGCCGATGTGAATTGGTCTTTATACTGAATGTAACTGGATATTATCCAGTCACTAGGAGTCTGCGGTGCACTGAAAAATCGGTACCGGTATGGTACAAAACGAATTACCGTATTCGGTTCGGTACCACTAACGGTGCCGTTACTAAGTCGGTACGTTACAGCCTCCAACTACAAACAAATTGTATTCACTGTTTATCAACCACATTTTTCCTCTAGTTTTATTCGTATCATCTTTTTCGTCCATTCCATTTACACGACGTGACGTTCCTTTGCTCACGACAGCAACTTTCAACTTCGACCGGCATTCGCAAGTTTATAAGTTCACGATCACCAATGCTGACGAGATGCCTTTACAGCATTGATAAAGCCAGCTCCACACACTGGCCGAATGTTTTGTTGAGTTGCGTACGTCTCGGCGAGTAATGTAATAATGTACATAAACATCTAGAGTAACAGAGGTTAATAACAAACTACTACACATTTACACTGTCACGCTCGTCTTTGCTCGCCTAGACTTGGCCACTGTATGGAGGCGGTATAAACGTCAACAAAAACCTACAACCTACAACCAAATTTGTATGACATTTAATAATTTTTAAATCAAACTGAGGGATAAACACATAAATCTCTTTTTTTTATATCAAGGAAATTATAACTACGTTTTTTGTTGTACATTGCTGATTTTATGATTGCGATTGTATAAGTTTTGTTTAGTGTGAAAAGACTAAATTTACAAACAGTTCAAACAATAGCAGACTACGTCAAGGTTTTGTTATGATTTTGGCGCTTGAGCTAGTAGTAGTGGGTAGGCAACGTACAGTCTCGGTTGGCAGTGCGTACAGTTCGCGTGCAGTATCGTCATGCGTACGGTCCGCTTGCCCGCTCACATCACATCACAAAACTACACACAGTGGGCCAGTGTGCTGTCTGCAATGTACTGTGCATATTGTTGATTCTGTGTTTGAAAGAGTAATCGGTCTATTTATAGTTGTTTTTGTCTATCATTCGTTCATATTATAACACTACAGACCGGTTCAGTTGCTTCGTTCTCTATTATTTAAATTATTTCTGCTAGGGATGAGTCGATACAGAAATTTATCGATTCTCGATACTGATACCGATGCCAGGAAAATCGATTCTCGACTCTCGATACCGATACCATCGATACCTACGATTTTTCAGTACCTATAGTTGTTAAAACTATTATTAAAACCAGTTACAAATTTATGTTACCATTTACAATTATTTAGTAGAATTTTGTAGTTAATTATCAAACAAATTTTTTAATGCAATTTGTTACATAATTTAATATTAATTTCATTAGTTTGTTATAGTAATGTAGACAAACAAAAGCTATATTTATTATTATTATAAATTGATAATGGGGAAAAACTTGGTTGTAAGATGACTCAAAGAAATAATTTTAGTCAGCCGACTGATTTACTGCTTTCAACCGGACCCCACCCCTCTTTCTTCCTTATCTCCAAGGTAAAATTGTTTGCCGCCGACCCAAACACTCCCCGTGCCTTTTATAGCGGGTAAACGGCGGGAGTATATCTGCCCGCGCACTTGGGTAAACGGCGGGGGTATCGATGGTATCGGTATCGACATTGAACAAATGAATCTCGATACCGATACCAATGTCCAAGAATCGGTGGTATCGAGAATCGGTATCGAGAATCGACTCATGTGTAATTTAACCTGCAGGCCACTACAGATGTTTTTGGTATAAATCGTTGTAGCGCTAACAAAGCTGTGGCTAGCATAATTATTCTTCACTTGGAACGGTTGGAGCTGTTATCACTTCCGGAGCATTGGAACTAAATAGTTACAATTCCAGCTGCCGCGACACACCTCTAAGCGGGGGAAAGATCCGAGACTGGGCCTTATGCCAACTGTGCACCACTTCTTAACTCTGTTAACTGTATTATGACCGCTTTTTTTATCTAGCCTAAATAGAGATTTGAACTATCCAAAATAAAATTTGAATGAAAAAAATAAAATATAATGTTTGCTTAGCAATGTTTATGTAGAAAATGCTAGGGACCGAGCAAAAAGTTTGAATTAAAGAAAATTTTTAATGATAGAAGTTTGAATTATCCATGTTCCACTGTATAATTTGAAATATTCATTGTTTAACAAACATGACACTTAGAAGAAGGTACACATACTACATCGGACAGTTCAACCGTTCGAACCGTACCGACCTTAAATTTCTGGTACCGCAGGCCCCTACCAGTCACATACCGTTGACCTGGGAGATGTTGCACAAAACTTGTAGTCACACACAGCCGTTTTATTGTGAGGGACAGACAGTGATCAATAAATTGCGGTGAAGATCTCAAAAGGAGAAACAAGGCTGTGGATGTGGAATATGTTTGTTTTAAAAATCATCATGTGTTTATTTTGATTTTATAGGATGAGGAGGAGGAGGAAGATGAAATTATGTTGATGTGGTGGGAACGCCGCAACAACGAGATTAATCGCAGGAGGATGTGGAGTTTCCTGGCTAGTATCAGTTCCATTTTAAATCATGAATTATTGGGTCCAAGTCAGTTTAACATGATAAGAATCAAAAGAGAGTAGGTTTTTTAAATAGGATGTTGAAAAAATGTATACAGTGGACCTTGGATGGTTTGGATCTCAAATCTCGCAGGGTTTGAGATGTGCCAAGCAGTTATTTACGCGAAACAGCTTTGATGCTAGTTTCACAGAGCCCGCGGAACTTCTTCCAAAACCAGTTCCAGCTGCAGGTAATTTAACCTGCAGGCCGCTACAGATGTTTTTGGTACAAATCGTCGTAGCGCTAACAAAGCTGTGGCTAGCATAATTATTCTTCACTTGGAACGGTTGGAGCTGTTTTCACTTTCGGAGCATTGGAACTAAATAGTTACAATTCCAGCTGCCGCGACACACCTCTAAGCGGGGGAAAGATCCGAGACTTGGCCTTATGCCAACTGTGCACCACTTCTTAACTCTGTTAACTGTATTATGACCACTTTTTTATTTAGCCTAAATATTAGAAAGTTTGAACTATCCAAAATAAAATTTGAATGAAAAAATAAAATATAATGTTTGCTTAGCAATATTTATGTAGAAAATGCTAGGTACCGAGCAAAAAGTTTGAATCATCCATGTTCCACTGTATAATTTGAAATATTCATTGTTTAACAAACAAGACACTTTTAGAAGAAGGTACACATACTACATCGGTCAGTTCAGTCGGACAGAAACTGATGATTGGAATGATTACTGCGTTAGGTACACCTTTTGACAGTAAATTTTCAGTTCTGACATCAAAACATAATACAAAACTCTTACACAGGAACTATCAGGTTAGCCAGCATGAGGTGGGCAGTCTAGGTGGAGATCTGTTTAGGGAGGAGCGGCACGGAGGCTCGAGCGTTCCAACCATCTGGACAACCCCGAGTGTAGATGTAGAAATCATATCTTTGTAATTTTGTAGGAGCGCAAGCAGAAGGAGACGAATGAGACGACTGTTCTGGTAAACCCGGCGGCTGGTGAGGGTCGTCGCGGGGCGAGTGGACGAGAGAGGCCCGAGGTCAATTCCACAGAACTTAGCCAACTTATGGATATGGGCTTCTCTCGGGAACATTGCTATGAGGCACTCATACTCACTTCATCCCTAGAACACGCAACCGATTATTTGCTCAACAACTTTTTCCCTCACAATGTTCAACCCACCCAAGCGTCGGTATGTGTTTGATTCAAATTAAGCGTGTTGTGTGGAATCGCATGCCTAAACAAAACCCTGTGTTTCTTCTCTTCCTTGTGTGGGTTTACTCCTATGATTTTGTCCTCTCCAGTTCTGTAGTTCTCTTGGCTTTCTACTTATTCTTTGGACCCTAGCTATCGGTTTCAGACAAATCTGAAGCATCAATACTAAGTTTCCGTATATCTAATTTCAAATATTGTGTACTAACCCATTTTCTCTGTTTTCATCCCTGTAAAAATGATTGCTTATCCTTATCTCGCTCACATCTTGAGATTATTTGTAACAAGTCCTAAAAAATTATATCTGCAATCTTATTGCAAAATTCTTGTCATGAAACTTGAGCATTCTCACCTCACTTAACGCATGCCCTAAAACAATTGCATATCTGTAGTTCTGACCATAAAACAGTATTACATCAGTAATTATGATCATAAAACAGATTTAACCTATAATTGTGCATGTTTGACTGTGGTAATGGAACCTATTATTCCTCTCTACCTCTCTACACCAACATTTCCAAAAAACCATCAAGGCCTACATCCACAATCCTTATCACAACACTATGTAGTCATGTACAAATGAAGTAACATAAACACCATTTTTACAGTTTTAAATCACAGGAAAGTTTTATAATACAGTAATTTACCATATAATTGCAACATTGTTACAAGGGAGATATTAAACTAATCAATTAACCAACCTTTGCCTAAAATATTTTCCATTCGCATAAAATGTCAACTAAATGTTGGTATCTATTCAATATGGTATTGTTGGTAAAAGTTTCTATACATTTATTTTATAATTAAGATTATACTGTGTACTTTTTTATGTTAACATTCATAAATACCACTTATTTTTCTATATTTTTAACATGTTCCTCCTACACTGAATGAAACTTCATGCATGTACATAACAAGTTGAATGAAACTTCATGCATGTACATAACAAGTTGTTAGAATTAGTTTGTAGTTTTATTTTGTGTTCTGTTTCTCTGCACCACCTTGTTTATATTCCTTAACACTTGTGCGTGACAAGACTAACATTTAACCCATAGTTTGTGACATTCTTTCTTCTTTACTCTCTTTGGCATATTTTAACCTTGCACTTAGTGTAATTTACTATTTAGTTCATTTATTCCTCATGATTTTATTTTATTTTTGGTAATTTATTTGTCAGATTTACCAGTTAGCAAATACATGAATTTTGAACAGAACAACAGTGTATAAATCTAATTTGTCGGATGACCAATTACTACTCAAATCTCAAAATTGTAAAAGTAAAACTGATTTAATTTTAATTTACTCAACTTTTTATTTTAAATATACCAGAAAATTGTCTTTTAAGTTCTTACTCTCTTCTCATAGTTCAAAGACAAGTTTAAAAATCAAAGCTTCAAAATAAGGTCACTTTAAAATTTACATTTAGTTGTAATACTCTTACCATTAATGGGGTTAATTTTAATTCTATGATTATTGATATCAATGCAGGAATCTGAAGAAGACGAAGAGACTGATGAGCCCTTGACCAAAGAGGCCCTTGATGAGTTCTCAAATCAAGTTCTCAGAGTCTGTTTGGATTATGTAGAAAAACTGCCCGAGACTGTGTACAGGGTTTGTGACCTCCTGACCATAATCATCCGAAGAAGCGGAGAAACGTTTTGCTACAAACTTCTAAACACACTGGCTGAAGAGGTAAGCTTTCTATAATCCACGTGTAGATTTTCTCAATCATGTATCAATTACAGCGCCATTTATATATCTGATTAAAGCGATAAGTTTCCATATAGTGGTGTCTTTATTTTTAATAATTAAAGTTGTTTTTGTAGGTGTTCAATATTAATTCAAATTCAAATTTCCTTATTGTTCGAAACATGTAATTACATGCATAAACATTGTCAAAGGTTCTTAATCTATTTCACAGTACATATTTATATACATTTTTCAGTCGCAGCAAAAATCAAATTAGGCCTAAATATCAACACAATATATTTACATGAAATATCTACAGATATAATTTGTAAAGTACACGCGAGTAATACATAGTATATTTCTACAATTGTAAATCATAAGGACACTTCATGATTAAATATCTTGAGCTCTGTCCTAAACTTATTTCCATCTATGATTTTTATGTGTTGAGGACGTGAATTAAAAAATATTGCACCTTTAACATAAGGACTATTTTCTGTTGTTTTGAATTTTCTATTGACTCTATAAAAATCAAATTTTCTCCTTGTATTATGAGCATGGACATCACTATTTTTACAAATATATTTACTATCCATTTTCAAAAACATTATAACTTGAAAAATATACAAAGCATAAACTGTTAAAACATTAAATTCAATAAATATATTTTTACATGATGTTCTAGGATTCACCTTAGCTAGTAATCTTAAGGATTTTTTCTGGTGGATAAAAACTCTGTCCATTTGTGTTTTGGCTGCACTTCCCCATAACAGTAGGCCATAAGAAAGATAAGGGTACACTAGGCCATAATAAACTTTCATAACATATCAGGATGAAGGTAGGAGTTAATTCTTCGTAATAAAAATAGGCTAGGTGATATTTTTTTACAAACATAGTCAATATTTACTTCCCAAGAAAATTTGGTGTCAATATTAATACCAAGAAATTTGCAAGATGCGACAGATTTAACACTAAAATCATTGCTATTTACAACAAACTCCTCATTTACACCACCTGGGCTAAAAAACACTCCAAACAACGTAATTGGTTGTAACTGATCTAGCTATGTAAATAATCGCTAGTGTGTTTTAGTAGGGGTTTTCAAGTTTATGAACTTTGAACTTATATATAAGTTTGTCGTGAATATTGGGTGTTTTCCAGCTGTGTTTATATTAGTTCTGTAAAGACTTTCTGGTACTCATTATTCAAAGTTAAAATAATATTAAACCAAATATTTATCTTATTTTCCATCTAAAATAGAAAATTATTTTACCAAAAATACACCATGAACAATATAAAACTGTTATCAACAGTATGAATACTCTGTTAGTTTTATATGACACTCCATCTTGAAGAGATGTTTATAGTTATGACAGAATGATTTAACCCTTCAGTTCTCAAACTGTGGGAGCGACCCCCTTCCAAGAAATTATGGGCTCAGTTAGTTGACGTAACTAAACTATATCAAGAGGTTAATTACCTTAAAACTGTCATGTGATCCACGTCGCTGTATTTGGGCTACCGGTTTCGACCCGACTTTGGGGCCATTCTCAAGCTAAGAAGGCATAAACTATCATTCCGAGGAGGTGGTCAAAAAGTCTTGAAACAACTACACAAAAACACTGACGGACGAACGGACGAACATACACAAAAACATTAACATGGCCATACAAAAACTTTTATCTCACGGTGCGGCAGATACGGGATGCAGGTCTAGACTGACGCCACCGTCGTCCACGTGCCCCCCTCCCCCCCTCTCCTGGTCCTTATCGGGTCCTTTTCGCCTTGTTATCATTTCCTCAATGCCCACAGCTGTTTCATACAAAAGGTTCGATTCGAAGGATGCTTTTTCATTTAAAATATACTGGGGATGTTTCTTGCCGGCCTTGTAAAACTCGTACTCTTCTATTGTGTCTAATTGTCTACCTCTTGTTTTATGGAAATGTCAAATCTCTAAATTCTTACTTATACTTGAATAGGAATGGTTTTCATGTATTAAATGTTCGGCGTATGCATGAAGTAACTAAACTGTCAATGAATGTTCTGAGCATAGCAAAATTACGAATTTGTAAAAACAATACTTCATCAACGGTTGCCAAACTACTAAAACCGTATAATTTATCCTTGGTACATTCACATTTTTAAAGTGATATAATATTGGAGCCAAGTAAATATAGCGTTATGATACATGTTAGCAGTTTTAAGTACAACGTTTTTCGTAGACGTGAGATTCCCGTATTTTACAAATGGGAACAAGAATGCTTTAAACTTCGATGTCATGAGGAGGTAATTTTCAACTTTCCTAAGTAATAGATACGTTTGATAAATATTGCAAAACATAAAGTAAAATTAACTTCACTGAGCATGACAAAAACTTTTTTTATTATAACCTTTCTAAAACTTTTTCAGATAATGTAATTTCATTTAAGTAAAAGCGGATTTATGCAAATAAAATAGTTCCCTGAACACATTTGAAGGACGATTGAGTTATAGAACTAAGCACCTCATCGGAATGTTTATGTTTCTGTGTTGTGTCTGTTGCGTCTGTGTTTCGGCTTTACCGAAATTGGTTGAGGCACAGCAATTATACATTTTTAACCCTAGCACTGGCAGTGGTGTAACGCTGTACTGGCATAGGGATTTTATTAATTACACAATACAATTTTTAAACCATCATTAAAATTATAAATAATAACATAACTATGGCTTGTTATACATCACTTTATTCAGAATAAGACAAAGAATCATAATACATATAGTTTCTATGGTTACTGTAATTTTGTTTGCTTTTATATATATTGTGACTTTTTTTATACAATCTATTATATATTCCGTCATGTAGCTCAGTGCAGGTAAGTTTGATCATTACATAGTAAAAGTGACGATTGTTATAAATTTAATGCTGATTCTAAAAATATTGGCATGTTATTTATTTTTTTACAGCCCTTTTGAAAAAAATAACTTTGATTAATGCCCGCACTATTATCACGTAATCCCTGAACTTATCTACAAAACAGTATCTTATACACATATAAATACACACATGCAACTAAATATAACTAATTGCATGCAATAATATAATACATGCTTAGAAAAAAATGCAAATGCTTATTTACCTACATTATTTACAAATATACAAAGATGGCGCCGGTTTGTGGCGTGCCTCGGGATTTAATCTCTCAGCCGCTCCACATTTTAGGAAACGTGAAGGCCTGTTACCCATTTTTAGTTCTCAATTAACCTTACTCAAGCATAAGCCAGCTTTAAGAGCTCCTAATAATTATTAATTAACATTAACTGTGTTTATGCCCTCGGAAGAAATGTGCGGTCAGGTAGGAACCTGCCGGTGTATTTGATTGAAACTCATTACTTGAATTGACTATTACCAAATTGATTAACCGAGAACTGAACCCTAATCCCCGTTACCCCCCCCCCCCCCAAAAGGCTACCCCTTACTTAATCCCCACCCAACTGTGAAAACCGTGAAACCTTGAATAAGTCGTGAATTTCGTATACCGTGAAAAAACCTGGAATAAGCCGTGAATTTCGATATCAAACCTTAAAAACATATCAAACTTGAAAAACAATAAAAAAAATCTTCTATCAGAAAATATCACAGTTGTTTTCAGGTAGGAAAATGTACGAGATTTACAAGGCCTGTTGATTTTATATGCCTGTTGTTGAATACTACTTGGCATGATGACGTATTGTATGTTCAATTTTAAGCCTCCATTTATTACCTAAGTGCTTGAAAAAAAATTAAAACCCTACCCTAGATTTTGTAATATAGCCTTTATAGGATGTCGTTTAAACCTTTTAAGAGGGAAAAACAAAGTTAACAACCTAAATTGTTATGTATTTGGTCAACTACAAGCCTTCTGCAATAAATATAACATTATTTATAAGGGTTTTTACTTTTGGCGGAGCGTTACATAAAATAAAACCACAAATAAAGTTCAAAGTCTTTGATTTTTTTGGGTGATAAGTGATATAATCTGGGCGTATGACTGGTGCTAAATACTAATTGCAAAGTAGGAATACTGTGTGCCAAATATTAGGCCTTAAGTTCTATATTAGAGCGGCAAACCATTGAAAACCAGTTTAAATCTTACAAAAATAGCTGAAATTTAAAAAAAATCTAGCTCTATCTAAGGGTGAAGGGGTCGAGATACGGCAAAAGGTGATAGGAAGAAAGTTATAGATCGTCTAAAATCCGTGGCACATGGCAGTGTCCGCTTTTCAATAGGATCATCCGTTCGGCCGCTAGAGCTCAAAAACTGGAATTTTAAAATAAGCTTTTTCGGGGGTTTTAAATATTTTTTTTCGGGAGGGGAGTTGAAATAAAAAATTGTCAGTTTGTTGATTTTCCTGGGGGTTACAAGTTATAAGCTACCTTCATGCAAAATGTCTGGTTTCTAGCTCATGTAGAAGTGGTCTAGAATTCGTATACCTCAGTGAGTGAGTTACACATGAGGCTGTATATATATTAGATGCGGCTGTATATATATTAGATGCGGCTGTATATACATTAGACTCGCTTTGCTCGCTGGGGGCTCCGCCCCCAGACCCCCACTTGGGGTCGCTCCAGTTGTTATTATTGGTCAATGACCTTTAAAGTATTTTTTATATAGTATACTTTTTAGATTCATTATGGTTAAATCCACTCTAGATGTTTTAATTTTTCAATAGTTCTATAATTTGTTTATACTCTACCATGTGAAAGTTGCTTTGACAGTTTACTGGATATTTGTTTACAGCTGTTACGATTTTTTTTGTTTTTATTTGAAACTCCATAAGCCCAATGTTAAAATATCCAATTTTCAAGATCAAAATTAGTGGTTTTAAAATTAAAAATTGTATATTTTGGCAATTTTACCGGGGGTTTCAATGTACAAGCTACCTGCATGCCAAATATCACGTTTCTAGTTTGTCTGGAAGTGGTCTAGAATTCCTATGTCTGGGTGTGTTACACATGCGGCTGTATATATATTAGATTCAAAATGTACTGTGTACTTTCAATGAATAAAGTTTACTTAAATGTAAACTATTGACTACATTTATTAAATATTTTACCAAACAAATAAGTACTTTTTTGTAAAAAGACCTGTCAGGGTCCCCACCCAACCGTGAAAACCGTGAAACCTTGAATAAGCCGTGAATTTTTTATACCGTGAAAAAACCTGGAATAAGCCGTGAATTTCGATATCAAACCTTAAAAACATATCAAACTTGAAAAACAATAAAAAATATCTTATCAGAAAATATCACAGTTGTTTTCAGATAGGGAAATGTTTAACAGAATTATATAGTAAGTTGTTAACATGGTGAATACCGCCTCGTCTGCCTACATGCAGATTGCAGCTGTGTGGATGATTTAGGCCTGGTTCTGGTTTCCGTTTCCACGGTGCAAAGTAACTCGGGCGACAGTTGCTGGCGTTTTTATCATTGTCTACTGACTGTTGACTGGCACTTGTGTAAGTCAATTTAAATGTCTTCTTTACTGTATGTCAGTTGCCTATTGTTTTGTATTAGTCGGTGTAAACAATCGACAGTAGATAGCTACTGTAACTATAAAACTGTCGCGTCACTGCGTCAGTAACTCGCGCATTCCGTGTACACTGTGCGTAGTCAGCGTTGCCAATTTGAGGGTAATTACCCTTGTCGGTGATAATTTGGAACTTCAAAGGTAAAAAGGGGTAATTTTACTAAAGCCTTTAAAAATATAAAAATTTATATTGTACTATGTTTTATACTTATTATAATCAATGTTGTTTATTTATGATTAAATTACTAAATTTCTCTACTTTATTATTTACCCTTCCGATTTTCGTTACTCTGACGAATACTTACGAACTCCATATAACAGAAATGAAGCTTGAGTAAGCATTATATGTAGAGTGATCGTCTCATGTTAAAAATATGGAAGAGCCACGAATGCCAGGATGACAAGAAGTCCGTTAAGTTGCAGTAATGTCTGTAAGTTTTAACTTCAACAAGACAATAAATAACGAAAGTAGAAAATAGGAATTATTGGCACACCTGTCTCCGCTTACCTAATCCTAGCAGTTGATAGACTGAAAGATAGATAGCGTTAGCTGTTTTATAATTGGTGTTTATGGCTGTAAACAAAATTTCATCAGCTGTTAGTCATTTATATACTGTGATTTGCTAAGCAGCAAAAGACATTCCAAGATAAATACGTTATATCTCGCATGAAAAAATTGAGACAAAAAATGGCTGGCGTGTATAACTTCTATTTTCATTCTTTATTCTAAACTTAAAACCTTAATGATACATCAGTGACATCTATTGGTGGCTCCCTCAAACCTATCAAATTCCAAGCATTCCTTTGTTTCATTAGCACCCTTTACTCAAATACTGGAGTTTAAATTTCGAGGGTATTTGAGGGTAATTTTGACGAGAATCGAGGGTAATTCGGGAAAAATGATTGGCAACACTGAGCGAAGTAGAATAGTAGAAACCACCATCCCATCATCAGCAACCATAACCGATAGACCGATGACTCACGACGAAATCAATTAAAGATATTCTAATAGAGTATTTTAGTTCTTATTTTTTTAAAGGTTCACTTTTATGGTATTTACTGTGACATCGTAATTGGAATGTGGGAAAGTTTTAACTAATATTTGACCGATGCATCGCGTCTACATTGTTGTTTTACGACCGGTATAGGTTATGTTTTTTAATATTTCGACCGTGAAATTTACAATTTTTAGACCTTGAAAACCGTGAAAAACCCGTGAATTTGATTATTAAGTTTGAGTGGGAACCCTGCCTGTCAAGCTTACAAATCACACCACTGCCAAACTATGAAGGAACTGGCTAAATGCGAAACATTCTATACAAATTTAAAAATATGCAATTTTATAATTGGACAAATACAGAACAAAATCACAAAGTAATTGATTTTCAATGCTTTTCTTCCAAAATTTTAAATTGATTTAGTTAAACACTCCAAAAGACCATCAAAGTAGTAACTACCCAGTCCTAGAAATTTATCTCGATCTTGTTCAGAAGTTAAATGCTTGTGGTAACAACGTTATACTCTTCAAAACAGTTTTTATGATCATTTTACAATCCTTACAGCATGGAAATTTCAATGAACCTAGTAAAAATCCCCTAAATGTTATAAAAGTCATAAATACCCACGTTTTAGGTATTTACCGGGCCCACATCACTAGTCGTGTCTAATAGGGCCTACGATTATCTACGACGCAGCAATTCGGGTTATCACACAAAAGAAGCGGCAAGAATACCTTCGACATTCCACTGATAGCGGGAAGGGAGCGAGGACACATACAGCCCCCAGTCGTGACCACACAACCGCCCGCGCCGCGTCATGATTACTTAGTTTGGCCAAAGTCAATGTCAATGTGCAATTTTTGTTTCTTAGTTATTTTGTCAATAGTTCTGTGTCATGTTTGTAATGTATTATGTTTTTAATCTCTTGTGAGTGAATGATATATTGAATAGTAGCCTGAAGATGAAGTTTTAACCTCGAAACCGGTCGCCTATATTGAGGACGAGTAGGATCACTGATGGAAAAAGATAAATTAAACCATTAAGTATTCAGAAAGTGATCCTAGGCCATATAACTCAAAAATAAAAATAAAGTTTAGATTGATTGATTGGTGTGTGATGTTACAGACAATACAAAACGTTCATCTGCTACTGGACCAGCTGTGCAACCTCGCTGCCAAGAGGCGCCTGGACATCTGTGACGGCGGCTCGTCCAACATCAGCGTTCACGAGACAGTGCTCAGCTCACCCTACTCCATCCGCATTGCGGGCAACTTGCATCTCTTCATGCTGCTCTTTGAGGTACGGTTGCATCATTGCCTTTTGAACATGGAAACTAAGATTAACCCAGTGCTAAGCTTCTGAAAGGAGTAGTTGAATCTGTGATGTTTTGTTGAGTTATTGATCTTGGACGCCTGAAGAGTTAAAATAACAAAAAAAGTGACTCCATACAGGGCATTACACTATCGATCACATTCAAAAAACCGTGAGCAAATTTGTAAAAATCCCTAAAGCTTCAAGGAGCTTATACTGTAAAGGTATTCCTAAGTGACCACTCCAACTGTAAGTGATTATAAGTTTAAGAAACGTAACTGACTGTAATGTTAAAGTTAGATTTAAGTGATTTTATCTTTTGCTTACTGAACATGAGTGTATTTTTATTTATAGCCGTTGTGATCTGTAATGTTTAATGTTATTATTAGAGATGTGCGAGTACTCAAAATTTCGAGTTCGAGCCGAGTTTGGCACTCGAGGTTTACTGAAACTTGAAACTTTCGTGCTAGTACTCCCGCCGTTTACCGGGTCGTCCACGGCTGTGCGTCGTCTGTAAATTCAAATTGAGTGTGAACGCATTTGAGGTGTTCTGATGTGGATTTTAGTGTTTTATTAATAAATAAGTAAATTGTGGCTTATAAATTTGTGTTTCTTTACACCAAAATGGAGGATTTACCAGGACTTTTAGATTTAGTTGTATGAACACTGTCTGTATAGTCCACTTTTAGGTTAACCTAACCTTGTAATTTTTTGAAGTAAAATATCAAAAACATAAATGAAATCTAATAGGTAAGCGTAAGAAGTTTGTGCTTGTTTTTTGTTCCATAATAATTGAAATTGAGTCAATCCATTAATTTTAGGCTCAACTGTCCTTTAGCATTGGGCTGTTTTTGAGACAAGTGATTTGTCTTATTTAAGTTTCATTAGCATGCCTTGTTTAATTTTCAATAATGATTTTTTTTATAATTTGTAATATTTTAAAACTCTATTCAAGACATGGCTTCAATTTCATCAGTTGATTTGCCAGGCACTTTGAAACATATCTTCATGTTGTTGCTAACTGGTTGTTCTTATAGGACTATTAGTGTTAAAATTAATGCTAAGATATGTTAGTAAATACATTGTGTGATAAGTAAGTAGGCTAATGTTTTACCATGTAATACGCCTTTTAAATATTAAAATAAAGTTTATTTTAACTTGTAGGCCTAGATGTAATTTTATTTTCTTCATTCATAGAAAGATGTAGCTTAGGCCTAAACATAATATACAATACATAGGATGAATAAAAAGGAGGAAATACAATAAAAAACTGAGATTATTTTTAATGAAACTGTTAATTAATACCATATAGGCTATAACAACCTTAATACCAATATATTAAAAGTATTTTATCTTCATGGCAAAATGTTATGCAATTACTTTGGTATGATTTATTTTCAGATAAATGTACTTACCTCTTTCCAATGAAGCAGGAATCCATTTATTTTACCTACTATTGTTATTTTCAGGTCATAGTGACTAGAAAAGTATATTTTAATAACAACATTTATAAATGGAACCCTATACACTGTTTTGATCTAATTCAACTTAGCCTATGTGGTTTTTTTATTTGTTTTTTTGGGGAAAATACACCTATCTCAACTTCTACAGCTCAGTCCAATTTAGCTGAACCCCCAACTGCAGTCCAAAGAGTTATAGATAAATGTGTATGTATGGGTGAAATTAAACCTACTAGGGAATACCCAACAGAAGAACATAAAAATAAAAAAGGATCAGAAGATGCTGCCAACAAAATCAGAAAGGAGGATAAGTGGACACTAGTAAAAAGCAAGAAAAAAGTTTGTAAAAATAAACTTATGTTTTGTCAGCAAGATATTTGCATCTCAAATAAATTTGAGGCCTTAAGTCAGATCGGCAAAACAGCACAGTCTTTCTTGAGTAATGATAAAATTGTGAAAGAGAGTAACCTTTCTGTATATAAGAAACCAAGTGGGAAATCTACTGCTAGAAGGAGTACAAATTCTAGTGCGAACAAACATAAAGTTATAAAAGCTAATTTTTATACAGACAGTCAGGGAAGAGGTTTACCTGAAATAATTGAGGCCACAAGTGAGGGTAAAGTAAAACTAAGTGGTTTGGTTAGTCCTGGTGCAACCATTGAACAAGTTTAAAAAAATGCTGCCAATTCAAATGATGCCCCGTTGATAATAATTGCAGGTACGAACAACATGTCAAATAAGTCTACTGAGGTGTTTTATAGTAAACTAGAGGATGAATTAACCCTAGCAGTGGCCAGCCAAAAACTGTAGAATGGCCAACCAATTTTGGCGATTTTGCAGACCTTTTTTTGAAAATTCGTATAAAATTGAAATGAGAACCAAACATAGCCAACCACATATTCATTTTGTTCAGAAAGAACAGGAGCATCATGTAATAGTCAAATAAAAAATATCTAAGAGATAATTTTTTCAGCGAAGTAAAAAAAATAAAAAAAAAATTGAAATTTATTTTTGAAATTTCAAAAGCAGCCTCGGTAAAACTTTTTTGTCAGATTTTTTATGGAAAATTCATTATATACATTTTGTAGACAATTCAATTCCCTACATAGAAATGTATAATATGTTGGGAAAAATATTTTATTTGTAGGTATTATGTAAGTATATACGGAAAACCGCAAAATGTGAAAATTGTACAGTGTTAGTTAGTACTGTAAAAAGGATATGTAAATATGTATATGCTAATAATAATATGTATATTTTTGTAAAGCTAATAAAGTAGGGAATGTAAAAAAGTCATAAAGTTGATGGTAAAAAATTGTTATCACTTATGATTAGATGAATTTTGAAAATTTTAGGGTATTCGGAAAAAAAAAATTCTACGATATTTAGTATATAACTTTTTTTAGAAATTTATTCCTCCAAATACTATATATACATTTAGTAGGACATTCAATTCCCTACATAGAAATGTATAATATGTTGGGGAAAGAATTTTATTTGTAAGTATTATGTAAGTATATACGGAAAACCGCAAAATTTGAAAATTGCGGTCACCATGTAGGAAAAATTACAAAATTAATATTTTTTATATTAGGCCTACTCAATAATCTACTCAATAAATACATCCTACCTTACAATTGTAAAAGTAATAAAAATAAATATAATTACTCACCCCCTTCCCATTATTATGTTATCCTGTTGGCTTATATCACACTCGAACATACGAGACATTGTACTAAAGAAAAACAACTTTTTAGAAACACTATTTCACACACTTCAGTAATATTTATGCATAATAAAATGCATAAAGATTACTGTTATATACACACATACACTTCACTAAGACTAACACTCCGAAATAATAAAGGATTTAGCAGTAATTCGCGGATAACACGAGAGCGTAACCTTACCAACAGCGACGACAAAACACGGAATGGCCGACTAATGCGCATTTGATGTGAGATGTGACGTATTTCCCTCGTCTTCCAGCAGCAGGCGGAAATAATAACCATGCGCAAGGCTGCCAATCTCAAACGCTAAATTTCTTCCTCTTCAAAATGAAATATTATATGACTAGTATTTATAACTTGCACTGGATGTAATTCGCATTTCCCATACCAGCGTATTACGCCGGTTGGCCATTTGTTACGAATTCAGAAAACAGGTGTTTTCATAAAATCGTAACTGTTGTGCAATCAATATTTTGTTCTAAAAATCAATACTACAGTGAAACTAAACTCTTTGGCTATGCAGTGGTACCACCCGCAACATCCTAAGACAAAAATTACCCGAGCAGGGTAATTCCAAAGAAGTCGTGTTTTTACATTTTCCGAGCGTCGACTGCAGGAATGGCGTAGTGGCAAAATTTCATAGTAATTATAATCGTCGTGACATTGTTATAGAACTTGTAAACGGTTCATTTATGTAATAAAATGAAAGTTCAGAATGTGATCTTTCGAATGGTATAAATATTGTTCACTTCTGAGTTGACTATTAATGATTTTTTTACCGTTACAAAAATTTCGACCCGTACCAGCGTATTACGCTGTTGGCCATTTCAGGCGACACGTGAAACCAGCGTATTACGCTGGTTGGCCACTGCTAGGGTTAAGAACTCTTGGTGAAAAACAGGCAGTGTGCATATCAACAGTTCCTCAGCGTTATGATATCCGCTACAATGACCCAATCCACAGTGACATAATTAGTGTAAATAATTATATAAGGGAATTGACAGTTAGGTTAAGTAATATTTATCTAATTGACTTGGACGTCCTAAATAGGTTTCATTTTACCACCCATGGCCTCCATCTAAATTATCGAGGAAAGAAAAAACTGTCTTATATGATTACTGATATTTTAAGGGACATCAATAAAGGCAACCGAGATTCTGTTCCCTTACCACCTAGACCTACTACAAGACTACCCGATGTCAATGATGTTAGCTCTCGTCTGTTTTTGGAAGGAAAAATCAAAATCACTGAAGGTAACTTTAAAGACGCTATCAAGCGATTCTGTAATAAAAAAGAAGTAGCGTTCGCCCATTGTATATCGGCCGACCTTCACGATGAGAAAAATATGAGTGCTGGAGTGGCAACAATATTTAAAGAAACTTTCGGTAAACCTTCAAGTTGGCTGACTCAGTCTCTGACTTACCAAAAGTTGACTAATGGTGCAACAGTTTACGGACTAGTTACTAAG
The DNA here is from genome assembly GCA_963675035.1 of Allygus modestus. Lineage (NCBI taxonomy): Eukaryota > Metazoa > Arthropoda > Insecta > Hemiptera > Cicadellidae > Allygus > Allygus modestus. The sequence continues at coordinate 131,291,614 of OY776113.1, read as the reverse complement.
CCTAATTTCTTTGATAAACCAGACTTAATGGACTATAATCTTGCCTTTGAACACCTAACCGTTGACTTCGAGAGAAGAGGAATGAAATACCTTGTATGTCCGACTATGGGTTGTAACAGAGACAAAATCTCACCTAGTAATTTTGCCACTAATATAGTTGATTTTCAACAACACACCTGAGCTACTGTTCACATTATAACATATGATGAGGGTTCTACTGGCAAGCTGAGAAGTGGACTCTCCTATGTTGACTTTATGAACAGTCTGTGCAATGCTATCTCCCACAACTGCCAGACGAATACATCAGCCGGCGCCACAGCATCAGCATGGTCCACATCGGGTCCCACATCATCCGGTTCCTCAACATCTGCCTGTTTCACACCGTCAGTCAACTGCTCATCTATGGAAGACTTTCCTCCTCTCCACCACACAAGGCTATCTTTTAACAAAAACGAGAGTGTAGTGGAATCTCAAAGCATAAGTGGGAGTGATAGTGTCAGTGAAATTATAACGTGTAGTCAAAACCAGAAGGAAGTATCAAATTTTTTAGTGCAAACCAAGCCTCTAGAGAGCTATGTATAAATGTTAAGCAATCTCAAATTCTGTCTGATAGCATTGTGCCCAATGCCTCTTTGTATGGTTGTAACAATGGTAGTAATCCTAATGTTATCAGTAATAACAAATTTAATGTAAAGACAACAGACTGTTTGGTCAATCCAACAACTAATTCGGGAGCAAAATCCAAAGTTAGATTATTTCACCAAAACATTCAATACCTTCCAACAAGAGAAGATCTTTTAGAGATTACTCTGGAAGAGTTAAACCCAGACATTGTAGCCCTCGGTGAGCACAGTATGAAGGAAAACGAACTATCCAGACTTAAGGTTAAAGGATTTAAAGTTTGTTCCAATTATTGTCGGAATACAACAACAAGGGGAGGTGTAATGATTCTTACTAAAAAAAATATTAACAGCAAAAAAGTGCTAATACCCGAAATTGAATTACTTTCGACAGACAAAGAATTCGAATGCTGTGTCTCAGAGATTTCTCTTACTAAATTTTCACTTTTGTTAGTCTGTCTATATCGTTCTCCAAAACATAATCTTACGAAAATATTTTTAGAAAAATTAGATCGTCTTTTAGAAATTTTAAATAGCAGATATAAAAGAATTGTAATTGCTGGTGACATGAACATAAATGTTCTGGATGATGACGCCACTCTAAAATTATTTAAACACATCTTAAATGAACATGGTATGTATTATGTTATTGATTTTCCGACTAGGATAACTGAAATCTCAGAATCCTCTATTGATAATTTTATAACAAATTTGAATAGAAGTGAAATAAAAGTAGAAGGAATTATCACAGCAATATCTGACCACGATGGACAGATATTGGACATTTCTATCACACCCAGCAAACATAAATATATTAATAAAGAAGTTTTAAAAAAGGATTTACGAAAATTTGATGATGGCAATATTGAAACGTTTTTGAAATATCTTTCTAAAGAAACGTGGTCTGATGTCTACTATGCACCAGTTGAGAATAAATTTGATGTTTTTAATGCAACCTTTATGTATATTTTTAATATTAGTTTTCCAATAGTTAAAGTAGCACTAAAGTCTAGGCAAAATAAATGGATCACAGATGACATTAGGAAAGAAAAAAAAGATTTAGTTTACCTTCATAAACTATCGAGGTCATGCAAATCAAATTTAACTGAATATATAAAAAATAGAAAGAAAATTTTAAGGATTAAAATTAGTAATGCAAAGAAACAATTTTTTGATCTGAAAATAAAAAAATCTTGTAATGTGATGAAGACAACATGGAATATTATTAACGCAGAAACAAAGGCTAATGATGCAGTAGGACATATTGCCTTGGTTAACAACGGTAGGTTAATTACACAACCTAAAAGGGTATGTGATACTTTTAACAATTTCTTTATTAATGCAGTTGATAATTTAATAGCACCGAATATTTCAAAACAAAATCAAATTCAAAATATCTCACAAAAATTGCACCGAATATTTCAAAACAAAATCAAATTCAAAATATCTCACAAAAATTACCTGAAAATAAATTGTCTCACAAAAAGTTCCATTTTGAGCAGGTCAATCAAAATCAAATAGATCAAATAGTTTCGTCTTTTCAAAATAAATTTTCCGCAGGGAGCGATGAAGTTCCTATTATCATCTTAAAAAAAGCTAAAACCTATCTTGTACATCCCCTCGCACATCTAATTAATTCCTCTCTTATATCCGGACTATTTCCCAAACAACTAAAAATTGCTAAAGTAGTACCTGTTTATAAAAAAGGCGATGGAACACAGGCTGAGAGCTACAGACCAGTGTCGCTACTGACATCTATCTCTAAAGTCTATGAGAGAGTGGTGTACAAACAGGTGCTAAATTATTTAGAGACTAACAATCTTTTGGATGGACAGCAACATGGTTTCCGACAAGGAAGATCAACAATCACGGCAATGATTGACTTTGTTGAAAATATAATCAATGAAGTTGATAAATGTAATAATCCAGTTGGAATTTTCATGGATCTAACACGGGCGTTTGATAGTGTTGTCCATAGCAAACTTTTAGATATAATTTATAGTTTAGGATCCAGAATAAAGAATATAAGTGGTTTGATTCTTATCTGACTGGGCGTCAGCAATATGTTCAATTATATTATAAAAAAGGAAAATGTATTAAAAAGTATTCATCGGAAATGCAAACACTTTGTTACGGAGTCCCACAAGGCTCTATTTTAGGCCCGTTGCTCTTTATATGCTACATTACAGGGTTACCTCTGGTAACTCCTAGTGATGGGAACAAGCTTTGCTTGTATACGGATGATACAAATTTAATTGTATCCGGTTCTAGTTTAGAAACCATTGAACAATCTTCGAATGACACTTTAAATTTTATCAACAGCTTTTTTAACACACAAAATTTATTACTCAATCCAACTAAAACAAATTTAATTTAATTTAAGACCAAACAATCCAAATCAAAAATTGTGCCAAATATTAGTATTAATGAGCACAAACTTAATCTATCTAGCCACTCTAAATTTCTTGGTTTAAATAATTGATGAAAATTTAAGTTGGGACCTACATGTTGATTCGGTACTCAGTAAAATGGCATCTGGTCTGTATGCGATGAGGAAAATGTCTAAAAGTTGTAGTATCGAAACTTTGAAACAAATATATTTTGCTTTGATCCACTCACATATCTCATATGGAATTAATATTTACGGATCGACAAAGAAAAACAATTTGGACAAAATTCTAAAACTACAAAAAAAGCTATTAGAATAATGTTAAATCTAAAATGGAAAGACTCAGTAAAGGCCATATTTGCTGAGCTTAAAATTCTGACTGTTTATAATCTTTACATTTTTGAAACAATTATTTTAACCCTGCGGTTGGGTTTAAGAAATGTAGTAAGTCATAACTACAACACGAGACATCGTCTCAAAATTGAGAAACACAACCTAGAATTTTTTAAGAAAAAAACTTCGCATATGGGTTCTAAACTCTTAAAATATATTCCAGTAGAAATAAGAAACATAACAAATGATACAAAATTCAAGAAAGCACTAAAGGCATACCTCACAAGTCATCCTGTTTACTCAATTGAGGAGTTCTATTGTCTAGACGCAGCAGGGTAGTTTTGCTTACATAAATAATTTTTTTCTATTTTCTCTCAGGTTTTATTTTTGTTTGTACTTTTCTTTAGTAAAACTGTTCTGTAGATTCAACTGTAAGTTGTAGCTTAGATTAGTTTCTTAGTTTTAGTTGCAGTACAGTGATAGTACCTGCATGACACTATTCAATCTGTAAACTTGTACAGTTAATGAATAAAGATGTTTGAATTGAATTGAATTGAATATACTCGACTCGAACTCGAGATTCGAATCTTTTATCATTTACTCTACTCGGAACTCGACTCGACTTAAAAAACCTGTACTCGCACATCTCTAGCTTTTATGCAAATTTTTGTTGTTTTGCAACTAAGCACTTCCGAGTTCTACATTAAAATAAAGTTGATTGAACAGATGGCTTTGTCAGATGAATTAAAACAACAAAACACAGTACACTCATACATGATGACACAAAAACATGACACAGAAAACGAACAAATCAAATAACTTTACAGGCTGTCAATATTGACATGACCGTGGCGCAGACAGGGGATGGACTGTTCCCTGAGAACCTCAGAGGTCCCTCACTGTAGGCAAACCTAGTTGTAGTTTCTTTTTTCAAAACCTATGCATTTTCTTAAATGAAAATTTATTGGTTTCAGGAGATCAAGGTGCCATGTGCCAAGGTGGTCCACGGGTCGAACCTGCTCAACGTGCTGGTGCGACTGCTGGTGGAAGTGACAGAGGTGATGGAGGAGGGCGCGGCCACTCCTAAATGGATGGCTCCGTTGTTGCTGCTCATAGACCTGCTGGAGAAGGTCTCCGTCTGTGTCACCAGGAAGGTCAACATGCACAAGGTTCGTTACAAGTCAATTTTGTTACGTGATAATGCAATTACAGAATGGTGCAAATTGTAAATTCTACATATCTTACAAAATATTGTTAGGTTAAGATAGAAGAGCAGGCTTACTAGAAGGCCAGAAGGTGTGTAGCTGAAAATAAATCATAAAACTGTAATAAAACATGGTTCGGCCATCCTTTTTCGGGCGAAGATAAAATACATGAAATAGAACATAAAAACGACAACGGCTGGAGTGAGTCATTGGCTTAGTTGTCAAGGCGACAGACTCCAGAATCATGGCAGTGGCCCTGTTGTGTGTTCAAATCTCAGCCCTGGCATGTCAATTGTATCAGTACTGTACTATTCATACTGTAACGGCTCACCCCTTGCTTTGCTGGATACGTTCCATGCAAATTTATAGTCTATGTGGAATGGCAAAGTAAGGCAAAAAGAGGCTGCCAACCTGTTTTTAAATAAGGAACAAGGAAGATAAAAAGGAGATATTTCAGTTACAAAACAAAATCTTCACCTGTTTTTAACAATAAGAATTCATAAATACATAACAAATCAAATAAAGTTCAGAACAATTAATACCCTCGTCGCAGTAAACCTGCGTACTCTGCGAATTTCCAATGCATAATATATGACTTAATACCACATAAAGCTGCATACCAAGTTTCATAATAATATATTCACAAGTAAGCGATATATACAATTTTAATTATTCTCCATAAGAATAACATTGGGGATGAGTACATAGGTTTGCTGAAACAAGGAACATAAACAATTTATTTCTATGCAAATATCAATATAACTCAGCTAGGTGAAGCCACATACTTAGTTTCATCAATATACCTTCATAAATAAGCGATATATTCAATTTTGATTAATCTCCATAAGAATAACATGGGGGATGAATACGCAGGTTTGCTACAACAAGGAATGAAAAAAATGGCTATTTAGGCAAATAACAAGATAACTCAACTAGGTGAAGTCATATAAGAGGTTTTATTAATTTATGTTCATAATTAGCATTTTAATTTTTCTCCATAAGAATAACATGGGGGCTGAGTATGCAGGTTTGCTGCTACGGGTCCCTTTAGCAAAAATTTTTTTCTTTTGAGCAAATATCAATAGACCACAACCAGATAAAGCCGTATACTAAGTTTCGTCAGTATACGTTCATAAAGAAGCGAGATAGAATTTTTTTCTTATTCTCCATTAGAATAACATTAGACAACGTACTGTGTTAGCACTTTCAATATCTCGGTAACCGATTGACGTAGAGGAATGATCAAAATACCAAATTGTCTGTATTTTAAAGCTGAATCCAATGGTAAAAACTAAAATCTGACTATTTCAAAAATTATATGTAAAAAGTAAAAAAAAAAACATTTTAGAGGTACAAAACCCCCCTCAAAATACCTCTTAAGGTAGAGTGATATGGCTGGTTTTCGAACTTAAAGTCATAAATGTTGCTTTACACGTTTATACCGAATTTCATCAAAATCGGACATTTTTTACGAGAGTTATCGCACCCACGGACACAGTTTCGAACGAATGGTGTTTTTGGGGTCCAGGGACCTCAAAACGAAAAGCTATCATGGTCCCGGGCCTAGGTCTTACCATGCCGACTACAGTAATAGCTTCTTCCCTATAGGGGAAATTCGCTAAAAATAAGACCTGAAGTAAATCCAATCCGCCAATTACTTTAGAAAAGTATTTACCACTTGAAAACCATGGGTGTTGGAATTTTAGTGAATTTACATGTGACTGTTTGCAGGTGACAACCCAAGTGTGGCGGTGGCTGGACCTCGCGTCAGGCCGGTGGTCTCTCTATCTACCTCACAACAACAAGCTGATCAATGAGGCATACTGGCGAGGCGATCGCGACGTCACTATCACCAGTGGTCGCCGGCGATACACTATTGCGTTCCCTAGCATGTGTCAGGTACACTATAGGGATTATGAAATTTTTTATAAATATTTCAACATGCCGATTATTGAATACAGTGTTCATGCAATGTATAAAGTATTCAAAATTAAAATTATCACAAGTGGCTGTCAGACCAAGTGTTGTTGGTCCAATGGCAACCGGGTAGGGGTGTGCAAGTATTCGAAAAGTTAAGTTTTCGGCCGAGTATTTTAATATTCAAACTCAACTCGAAGTTTTGAAAAGTACTTGAAAGTTTGAGCGAGTATTTCCTGTCGATTTCTGGACGATCGCTAACGATTGCGACTGACCAAAACGCGTAATAACGACTGCAAAAAGCGATCGCATCACGTAAAATCGGGCGAAAATGACGATCACTATCGATTACGACCGGCCAAAACGCGTAGTAACGGCCACAAAAGGCGATCGTATCACGTAAAATTGCCCGAAAATGACAATCGGACCGCGTAATTTCGGCCGTAAATGACGACAGAAAATATAATATCGGCAAAAGCTGTGACCGGGCCACTTAATATCGGCCATAACTAACAATTTTGTCATCTAATATTGATTATAGGCGATGTATGGACCAGGTGATATTGGCCAAATGACAACCGGGCCGTGATTTATCGGCCGGAAACGAATGCCAAACCGCATTTTTTTTTGACAATACGTAATCCAGTTTGGTTGTACTGGCTAAAACTTTGTATTGATACTCATTTATTAGTTAGAAACCATGTTTAGATCATAAAATCTAGGGTGGTATACAAATCCCATTACTCTATTTTAAACTACCAACTGATGGCAAATACTCATTCAAAAATACTCGAAATTCGAAAATAATTGGCACTACTCGACTCAACTCGATTCAAAAAATCACTTCTCGCACACCCCTACAACCGGGCAATGTTTTATTAGACAAAAATGGTGGCTTAAACTACTTTCTATTAATCAAAAACATATTCAATTTGATTGTACTGTGAAAAATTTGTATTGTTACTTATATATTGGTTAGAAACCATTATTAGACTCAAATTTTCTCTATTGAAATTCTCTTAAACCATTAGAAACCACATTCAAGCAATCAATTATACTGATGGCAAATACTTGGAAATACTCCAGATTTGAGAATAATTGGCAATGTTCGACTCGGCTCTATCTAAAATAAGTATGATTCATGGTCTGTGTTTTGCCACAGATGTACTAAATCAATTGTTACGCAATCAGGCGTGATTATCTTGAATACTCACACATGTAAACCTAGCACAATGGATGTACCTCATTGAATGTCTGCCAAATCAAAAAATTTGGAATACTCAAGTGTTTCATCATTAGTGGCCAAATAGGTTATCTCTTGATATCTTGTTTTTGCTCATACATGGTTATGGAATTTCTAGTTGTTATGCATTTTTACAAATTAGTGTTAACATTTGTCACCACTGGTGTATAAAAATTAAAATATTTACAGTATCTTTTGTTTTTTTTCTGTGATTTTAGTATGCAAACAATTTGACTAAATCACCTATTACTTAGCCTACTGATATAGTATGGTTTTTGACAGTGTAATTAATTTAATAAAATACAATTTCATTGTTTAGAGTCCATTTATATCTCCAGTGTAAATCAAACTACATCCTGTTCCAATAGATTTTTAAACTTGTGTTGCCTTGTAAATTTTAAGTTGTTTATGGCATTTTTTCTGTGATGTTGGAGTACTTGTTTGTTGCTGTGTTTAAAATAACTGAAATGTAAATCGTAATATATTTAAATATGGAGGGTATAATTCAGAATCATTTTTCATATACATTTCTTTGTTAACAGATCAACGATGACTCCGGTAAGGCTCGTCCGGTCATGATGACTTTGATTGATCCCAAAGATCCCACTGCCAAGAGTAACTACGACAACCAACCTACAGACCTGCCTCCCTACCCCACCACAGTTACCAACCCTGAAGACAAAGATCCCAATGACACTGTGGAGTCTCTCTCAGAGCCAGAGTACTATGTGGATTTCTTCCATCGCCGTGTGGGACTTCAGCCTATTGCTGGTGTGAATCCACAAGACATTCAGACTATTCTGAGGTGAGATGTGTAACTGACTAGTTCTGTAGTTAGTTGTCCAGTTGTCCAGAGTGTTTGAAACAATACTTAAAACTAGCAATTCATGCCCCAGCGATGCTACCACAAATTGTAGTGTGAATAGAGTTAAATTTATACCAGATAAGATTACCATTGAGAGTGAATTTGCTGTGATCGTTTGCCTTCTTTTTATGATACCTAATTTGCTCATTTCTTCCATGTAAATGGTAAGCAAAGAGTTTAGGTCAGACTTTAACAAGTAATTGCCGATACCTTTATCTATTTTAATTTAACACTTCAACAAAATCACCTTCAATTAAATGGTCATAACAGGTTGCACCTAGTATTTCTTTCCATCTTATCTTCTCCTTATTTTTCCACAAAAAAGATAAGACACTGAAACCGTAGCAATAACTAAACTTAAAACTGGTTTATACCAGTTTTGAGGCTGACATTGGGTACAGCAAATGAAGTTGTCATTACATATATAGGGTAAGTCTTTTGGCTGTCCATTATGACAAAATTCCCTTTCACCTTTGGTCCCTCCATTTGCAGCGGCTAGGGACAGAATCTCCGGGTTTGGTCCCCAACCTGTCAACCTGAGAATGGATGGTCCCTGGCTGTTGTACATGGATACCCTGTCAGTTGAGTTGACCATTTGGAGGGTAGAATGCGGATCCCCTGTTTGAGAGCCTCACCCCAACTGTCACAGGGGCAAGGGAGTTGGCCCTCTGAAGGGTCGATTTGGCTGCCGTCCCATCCCACCCTTTCCTTTCCTGCTATATCCTATCTTTCCGGTATCCTGCTCAGTATTCCCGCTTGTGGAAGATGTGACTAGCAGCTGTTTGTCTTTGACATTGTAATTAATAATCTGAATTACTTTAAAGTTGCCAAAAAATTTAAAACTAGTAAACTAAGTTCAAAAAGGAGTGGTACACTTCAGATATGGCTAGAATGAAGGAAAAATTGTTAACCTTACATAGTTTAAAAAACAACTTAGATATTTCTGATGTGTACAACAGGTTAAAATATGAGTATAAAATGGCAGTAAGGGAAGCTAAATTACAGAGCAATGCTCTTTTCAAAGAAAAAAGTAGGGGTGTGCGAGTATTCGAGCTTCGAGCTTTTTCGAGCCGAATATTACAGTATTTGGCTCGGTTCGAGATTTGCAAAAAGCTCGGAAGTTCGAGCCGAATATTTAAATCGCCGACTAGTGGAAAGAGTCGTTTACAAAAGTAAATTTGAAGCAACAACTTTCAATAATCAATGTTAGAATTCTCCTAATTTGCATTGGTAGAGATCCATAATAGATATAATCCAGCAATGCTGTGCTTTCGGTCCTTCATTTAAAAAAAAAAAAAAAACTAAATATAAAAGTACAAATGTTTTAAACTGTTGATCTGATCAACCAATGCAATCGATCTACTTTCCCTACGCCCAAAAATCATATTAATAGGACATCTACACAATTCTGTTTGCAGTACAATGTTGCCGTTGCCCAGTTGAGTTGTGCAATATTTCACGGTTAATAATAATGAACACAACAACCCTACTGCTCCAGAAAAAGTACCCCAGCAAAAAACTAAAATCCATGAAAACACATTTTCTAACTGTTGCAGCGGTACAGTATTTACTGCAACTTATCGTACATTACACAATAATAATTTCCTGGCGGCTGAAATCATGTCTGGCAACACTGTTGATTGCAAAACTGTCTGAAGACGTTGAGGGAAGATGGTTATAATGTAATAATGATTTAGCGTGCCCAATGACCAGGGACAAGGTTGTAGGTGATGAAATACAAAAATCGTGACGGTGTTTTGGTGTGTAGCCGAAATAGCACTCTCCAAAAATTGTATTGTTTAAAAATCGTCAATTGATGTAGAATCTAAAGTTCTTAAGAAATAAAGCGAATAGAAATACAACTGTAATTATACTGTAGTTATTAAAGTTAACACATATTGTCGCAGCGCTGTTGTAATACTTTACAAATCAAAATCACTAATTGCGAGATTCACAAGATCAAAGGATTTTATCAAAATTGTAAATGGTTACGTCACACACGTTATAATACCGGTGGTCATATTATTTACAAGGTTATACTTTATTATACTCTATGTTCGTCTAACCAAGAGCAAGACACAATCAAATTGGCACAGTGTTTTGTTTCTTTACAGCTGTGTGATTAAAATCATATATTGTTAACGCCGCGGGATTATTTGAATCTGTGACTAAACGTCAGTTGAATTCATTTCATTTTTCAATTGTAGGCTATCAAGTTGTTATATCAGTGATGAAAGAAGACTACATTGACGATCCTCTTCCACCAGGAACTTCTGCTTCTGAAACCTTCTGTTTCAGAAGCAGATAAAATAGGTTAAGTCTATTAGGTGATAGAGGCTAGATACAACGTAAGCCAGGCCTACGATTATTGGATAATTTATGTCTGTGAGTACAATAAGATATAATGATAGGTTACAGTGATTATATTTACAATATGGTTAGCTGCTGAGTGTCCCGATTTAACTAACTTATATTAAAAGGATAACCTTAAATTTACTATTTACCATCAGTTAAATAGAGGCTTTCTGTATTTTTGGTAATTCCCTAGAATAGGGCCTAAATGTTTGGTTACATAGAGTGTACATCTTGACATATAGTCTGTTTATTATGGCTGTTATAAAAACGGTAATTACCACATTCGGGCTTATCGGTCTAGTTTGAAATTGTATAGTTCTCTTCCTTTATGTTATTTTGTTCCTATGTTTCTACTTTATATTAAAAGAAAACTGTCCATTACTAGCAACAATTGCTCTCAACAAATGTTCCTTTTCAGTACTTATTTTGTTATTTTTGCAGTGTAGAACTTTATTTAGGCCTATACAAAGTAGGGCTAGTGAATATAGAATAAGTGAATGAAAGATGACCAATATTGAAAGTATAAAATTATACATAGCAAAATTCGGCTCCATCAGTTCAGGTCATAAAATCACTACCGGTATATTGCATACCCCTAGAGAAAATTGCCATAAAAAAAGCTTTGGTCGAGAAAGCTCGAAGCTTCAGAACTAAGGAAAAAAGCTCGGTTCGGCTAAGCTCGAGTCAGAAATCACTATTCACACACCCCTAGAAAATAGTAATAATAAGTGTAAAGCTGCTTTGGACCTTATTAACTAAAAAAAAATGTATGTTCAGCAAAAATAGATTCCAAAATTGATTCTGATGTATTAAATAATTACTTCATAAATTCAATAACAGATCTTAAAGACAAACTTAACAATTCTATGCCAAGCAGTTCATATTTAGATTACAGTACATGGGGGCCGAGCTTTGCTCGGGGGAAGGCCAGTCAGTTTGTTTGAATGACTTGGAGTAATATTTAACCACTTACCCCTACTGATAATCAGATTTGTATAACTCATTTATACATACTCATTTATACATTGCCTCTTTTATGCATTTTTAAGTTCACTCCAGTTGTTATTTATAACTCAATGTCCCTTTGACTTATTTTACTACTCTGTATATGTAATCTTCACTCAAAACTTTTAATCTCTGCTCTCAGGAAACCACATGTTAGTAATCATATACAACATGAGTATTACTTTGACAGTTCCCTGGTTGATTATGAACAGCTGTTACAATTCTTTTGTTTTGATTTGAAACGCCATATGCCCAATGTTATTTTTTTAATTTTTAATTTTAGTTTTTTTACATTATTTGATTTTTCCTGGGGATGAGGCCTGTCTAGAAATTTTCATCCCAGAAATTAGTTATTTCGAGCATTTGAAGGAAATCGTTGGAGCCGTTTTTGAGATCCGTGTCGCAAGCAAGCAAGCAAACCTTACTCATATTAGAGTATAGGATAAATAGACAACTTATTAATGATATCGTTAAGTTTAGTTGGGAATTTATTACACCAAACAAAATATTAACAGCTGTGAAGGAGATGAAAAGTCACAGAGTATGGATGTTTATAGAATGTCAAACAACTTACTTAAACAAATTATCTCTAGCTTGGATGTTCCTTTTGCTGATTATATTAACTTACTGTTAAAAGAAGGAATTTTTCCTAATTTTATGAAGGTCTCCTGTATTTGTCCAGTTTATAAGAGGGGTCCCAAAGATCAGCCACAGAGTTTACGCTTCATCTCAGTTATTCCAGTAGTAGAAGTTTTAGTTTATAAACAGGTCAGCAAATTTTTTGAATGAAACAACTTATTCCTTGTATCCCAATTTGGATTTAGAAGGGGGATGTCAACCATTGATGCATTGGATAACCTAATCAGGCAAATATATCAGTCTTTTGAAAGTAAGACCTTTGCTCAGGGCACCTTCTGTGACCTGAGCAAGGAATTTGATTGTGTTGATATTAACATTCTTATTTACAAATTAAAATTATATGGATTTGATGGATGATCTCTAAGGTTTTTTCATCTTGTATAAACAATCGTAGACAAATGGTATGTATGAGTGGTAAATCATCACAAGAAAAAACAGTAGAGTGGGGGGTTCCACAAAAATCGGCCCTTGGGCTCCTGCTGTTCCTTATCCATATAAATGACTTACCATTGGCAATAAGCACAAAAACAATCCTTTACGCTGATGAAACGACTTTCTTTCACATTAGTATTGACTTAATTGAATTAGAGAAATTAGTCGAACAGACAATGCTTGAAGCATCTAAATGGTTTCATAGTAGTGGATTTTTGTTGAATGGGGAAAAACTCAAAATATAACATTTTCATTAAAACAAAATTTTTTTTCCGTCTAATGGAAATAATGCAACAGCTAAATTCTTGGGTCTACATATCGACATTGACCTGGAATGTTCATATAGACCATCTTTCTTCTACGCTATCACGTGAAATTTATCTATTAAGACGTCTCATTGATCAAATCCCAAAAAATTATGTAAGAACAGCCTATTTTGCTTATTTTCAATCTGTAATGAGATATGGTCTGATATTTTGGGGTGGGTGTAGCAGAATTAATGAAATTTTGATTCTCCAAAAGAAGGCTGTGAGAGTCATGAGTAGGTAAAATCCGAGAGAACATTGTAAACCTTTTTTTACAGATTGGCAGATTCAAAAAGTAGTTAATTTATTTATTTATGACCTCACCATATACATTTTGAAAAATCCTGAGTTTTTAAAATTCAATAACCTCACCTATAACACGCGTGATAAAAATAGTGCCCAGTCAGATTCACACCACCTAAGTAAGACAGCGAAGAGCCATGTTATTCTCTCTGTCAAAATATTGAATGTTTTAAAAAATTCAATTAATACTCATCCTCCTGAAAAATTAAATAAGTTGTTTTATAAATGGATGTTGGGTAATCCGTTTTATAGTCTGGATGAATTTTTTAACTCAACAAATATAACCTTTTAAAAACCAACCATTATTTTTTGTTAAGTTACGTTATTTTAAGAAATATCAATGTATTGTATAGAATTTATTTTAATTAGTATATTTTATTGACTTGGTTGCACACTGTACTTCTGACTTTGTCAATGATAATAAATTCTATCCGAATGACAAATAAGCTTTATTTATTTATGCTGGGGTTTCCTAATCCGCAACAATGATGATGATGATCCTGGTCACATTGCCTGAATTGCCAGTGACTGGGAATCTGTTTTTGTGAACAAAGTACAAATTCTGGCTGTTTATAATATTTAAAGTTATAATTTTTATATTTTGTTAACTTTTTTTGCTTTGATAATGAAATTATCATATGTTGCAGATGCTGCATGCAGTTGATCTCCAAGCCAGTGGACCCGGACACTCTTCACGCAGTAATGCAAGTCTGTGTACGGTTCACCAGAGATTACGAGAACGCCCGACTCATTGCCGAGATGGGAGCTGTCAAACGCCTGCTGAAGCTGAGGCAGGTCTCCTCGTTCAATGGGTTTGTGGGGCTCTCTACCATGCTGATTCGCCATGTTCTCGAGGAACCAGCCAACATCACTGCTGCCATCGAGCGGGTAATCTATTCTGTTATTTCATATTCTATCTTTTAGTAGAAGTATCTTATTTTGTGCCTGGCACGTCATCTACCTGCACTATTCGTTGGCACACTAGGCCCGAAATAAAAATAATTGTATGGTAATTTTCCACATTTGTTTCAGTTAGAAATTTAAAAGAACAGCAGGATGTGCACTGAAAAATCTGCATCCTCACTGTAGGAAAGATTTTGTTCTCTGTTATTTTTACTTACTTTTTAAACGTTAAACTAGGGGTATGCGAGTATTCAAACTTCGAGCTTTTTCGATCCCAATACTGCAGTATTCGGCTCGGCTCGAGATTTGCAAAAAAGTTTTAAGGTCGAGCCGAATATTTAAAACGCCGACTAGCGAAAAGAGTCGTATACAAAGTAAATTTAAAGCAAAAACTTTCCAGAATCAATGTTAGAATTCTCATAGTTGGCGTCGGTAGAGCTCCATAGCAAATATAATCCAGCAATGCTAATGCTTTCGGTCCTTAAGCTTGGCTCGGCTCGAGCCAGAAATCACTATTTGCACACCCCTATGTTAAACATTGATGTAGCAAACTTATTTTAACAAATTCTTAAAATCACCTTGAAATAGCTAGCTATGAGATACAATGGAAATATGCCTCTACATTACGAATGAGTTATGTTTAAAACCTCAATGTAACAAATTTTTAATGACATCAACAAAAATAAATTTGCCTCTTAATAGCTAGTTTTCTATTGTAGAACCTCTACATGGTGAATTTAACCTTTATATATCAAATATAGCAAATTTTGTATTCAGTCCCCTCAGATTCATTATCAAAGTTTGACTATAGTCACACAATAATAGTCAATCGCTCCATTTCAAAGTTAAGCCAAACAGTTTTTACTTCTTTAAAAAATATCAACAAAAAGGGCAACAACTAAACTATCCTTTCTACTGGCTTTCCATGTTAAGAAACATTAATTTTACAATAGAGCCCATTAAAAGGTTAAAATCACACCCTTATATTTTACTATAATGCATGCAATGGATTTTTTAAGTTCTCTGTGCCATATATAATTTTGGCTAGCCATTTAGAATAGGGAGGCTCCAACATATTTAATTGCTAGGGAGTGATGTGTATTCCTACCGAACTTTGTATCCTTGTCTAATGCAAAACTAATTTTACATTCTTGTAGGTGATAAGATTCAAGACACTGCCGAACATTCCTCCAACTTTCAAAGAACTGCACTACATCCTCCGAGAATGTGCCCCTGCCATCTGCCGAGACCCAGAGATTTTCAAGACCGTAGCAAAGGAAATCATGAGAGTTGATGTCTCCGTATTGAATAAGAGGAGTAAGTAAAATATTTGATAATTATGTGTACTTAATGTTGTATTTTTCTTCTACATTTGTTCTATGAATATTTTTACATCACCATAGGGAGATATCAAATTCAAGTCCTCAACTGAACAAGAGGACTTTTTTATTTTACCTGTTTTTGTTGTTGTTGTTATTTACAAAGTTCAGGGCATTTGAACCGTCAACAAAACAGGAAAACTGGTTTTTCATTTTGCTAGAATAGATTTTCAGCTGTTTTAGTCACAGCAACATGTCATATGTCAGTATCCTAGAACAGCACATTGTAGTGCATTCTCATTCATTCAATAGTTAAATGTATCACTAGCCTAACGGTGAGCATCTTGGACTTCACTTTAAGAGCTCATGGTTCGATTCCCAGGATGTCCACAACTGTATAGTTTTGGACTATCCCTGAAAAGTGTTTGAATGTTCTCTTGTTCTCTATAACTAATTGCCTTTTGGATCTTTGTCTTAGGTGAAGAAGATGATCCAAGGCTGCTGATGAAATGTCTTCCTTCTGACAACCAGAAGAACAACAGAGAGGTGGATCGCCTCGTGAAGAAGACAATCACACAACTCCTGAACTTCCTTGTGGAGGCCAGACAAGAGGAGATGGGCATCAACGATGTTATCCCAGATGATGACCAGTCTTGCGATGGCACACTCCCCCCTCCAGGTATCTACAAGTATTTATTTATTCTTCTGTATGAGATCTGCATAACCCTCATGTCTCTTAACTTTTATTTTAATTATAATTTGTTTATTCAGCTTCCCTGTTAATTTTTATTCAATTTTTAACTGTGCAGAAAATTATGAAAATATTGCAACAGCCAGACATTTAGGTAATCGCACGCTGTTACAAGGTCGTTCGTTCCCTCTAGGGGTGTGCGAGTATTCGAACTTCGAGCTTTTTCAAGCCGAATATTGCAGTATTCGGCTCGGCTCGAGATTTGCAAAAAAGTTTGAAGTTCAAGCCGAATATTTTACACGCCGACTAGGGAAATGAGCCGTCTATAAAAGTAAATTTAAACCAAAACTTTACAGAATCAATGTAAAGATTCTCGTAGTTTTCGTCGGTAAAGCTCCTTAACAAATATAATTCAGTAATGCTAATACTTTCGGTCCTTTGTTTAAAAAAATAACCAAATGTTAAAGTACTGTAATATTTTTAACTGCCGACCTGATCAACAAACGAAAAGGATCTACTTTCTCTACGCTCAATCACATCAAATGGACATATGGGTGATATTATCACACTATGCTGTTTGCAGTACAGTGTTGCCGTTACCCAGTTGAGTTGTGCAATACTTCATGTGCAATATTTCATGGTTTATAATAGCTAATACAACAATCGTACTGCTCCACAAAAAGCACCCCTGCAAAAAACCAAAATCCATGAAAACACTTTTCCTAACTGTTGTAGTGGTACAGTCATTTCTTCAACTTACAACTTCAAACATTACACATTATTATTTTCCCTGGAGTTTGAAATTACATCTGGCAACACTGTTGGTGTACCCACTTTGCGAACTGCCTTAAGATGTTGAGTGAAGATGGTTATAATGAAGATGGTAATAATGATTTAGCGTGACCAAAGCTGACAAACCAAAGCTAGTGATTTAGCTAGGGACAAGGTTGTAGGTGATATAAATAATCATGTCAGCATTTTAGTGTGCAGCCGAAATAGTACTCTCCAAAAATTGGATTGTTAAAAAATCTTCAGTTTACGGTAGAATCTTAAGTACTTTGAGATAAAGCGAATAGAAATACAACTGTAATCATAATGTAGTTGTTAAAGTTAACAATTAGTGTCACATCGCTGTTGTAATAATTTACACTGCAAAATCACTAATTGCGAGGTTCACAAAATCAAAGGATTTTATAAAAATTCTGAATATTACGTCACGCATGTTTATAATACGTCATACGTCATATTGTTTAAAGAATGATTATATTCTTATTCTATGTGCGCCTAACCAAGATGCGATCAAAATAGCGCAGTGTTTTGTTACTCTACAGCTAGCTAACAGCTGTCTGATTAAAATCATATTGTTAACTCCTGCTCCGTGGGATTGTTTGAAATTATGAATGAACGTCAGTAGAAAGCATATAATTTTTTAATTGTATGCTATCAAATTGTTACATCAGTGATGGAAGAAAAATGCATTGACAACGCTCTTCCACCTTCTGCTTCTGAAACCTTCTGTTTCAGAAGCAGATATGATAGGTTATGTCTTTTAGGTTTGATACGACATAAGCTAGGCCTATGATTATTTGATAACTTATTTCTGTGAGTATAATAAGATATTAAGACTGGTTAGGGCCTAAGTGTTTGGTTATATTTATTTATTCCAACAGTTACACCATTTTTACAATTGAATACATTGATTCCAAGATGGCTTTTTTACAATTGAATACATTGATTTCAAGATGGCTTATCACTAGGGATGTGCGAGTAGTGATTTTTTTAATCGAGTCGAGTCGAGTAGTGCCAATTATTTTCGAGTTTTGAGTATTTTCGAGTGAGTATTTGCCATCAATTGGTAGTTTAAAGTAGTGTAATGGAATTTGGATACCACCCTAGATTTGGTTATCTAAACATGGTTTCTAACTAATACATAAGTAGCAATACAAAGTTTTTGCCAGTACAATCAAACTGGATTACGTAGTGACAAACAAAACAAGGTTTGATATTCGTTTCCAGCCGATGAAACAGGAACCTGTTGTCATTTGGCCAATTTCATTTGGTCCAGACATCGCTTATAATCATTATTAGATGACGAAATCGTTAGTCACGGCTGAAATTGCGCGATCCGATCGTCATTTTTCGGCCGATTTTACATGATGCGATCACCTTTTACGGCCGTTACTACGTGTTTTGGCCGGTCGCAACCGTTCGTGGTCATCATTTCGGCCGATTTTACGTGATACTATTGCCTTTTGCGGCCGTTACTACGCGTTTTGGCCGGTCGCAATCGTTTGCGTCCGTCATTTTCAGCCTGTTTTACGTGCTGTGATCGCCTTTTGCGGCCGTTACTAGGCGTTTTGGTCGGTCACAGATGTTTGCAGTCGTCATTTTCGGCGAAATTGCGCAGTCCGATCGTCATTTTCGGCCGATTATGTGATGCGATCGCCTTTTATGGCCGTTACTACGCGTTTTAGTCGGTCACAATCGTTCGCGGTCTTCATTTTCGGCCTATTTTACGTGATGCGATCGCCTTTTGCGGCCGTTACTACGCGTTTTGGCCGCTCCCAATCGTTAGCGATCGTTCGGTAATCGGTGGGAAATACTCGCTCGAACTTTCGAGTAGTTTTCAAAACTTCGAGTCGAGTTCGAGTATTAAAATACTCGGTCGAAAACTCGATGTTTCGAGTACTCGCACACCCCTACTTATCACTAAAGTTTACATAAGGTTACTAAAAGTTACAAGTTACATGGAGAGTACATATTGGCAAATAGTCTGTTTATTATGGTTGTTAATAAATACGGTAATAACTGCAGTAGTTAACCATGTGGACTTATCAGTCTAGTTACAATTTTGTAGTTCTCTTCCTTTACCTTATTATTAATTTCCTATGTACCTATTTTATATTGAAAGAAAAATTGTTGGATACTTTAAACAAGTGGTCTCAATAAATTTTCCTTTTTAGAACTTATTTTCCCACTGTAGGCCTTTATTTATTGAATGTAGGCCTAATAAATATAGAAGAAGCGAATGATTGATGAAAAAAATTGAAAGTTATAAATTATTTTATATTACCATAATGGACAAATTTTTTTTCTTTTAAACATAATTTAAATAAAGAATACATATAGGCCTAATCAAAAATGTTCAAAGCTCAAGAACTTTGAAAAATTCAGCCCGGCTTGGCTCGAGTCAGAAAATCACTACCGGTATATTACACACCTCTAGGGAAAATCCCCATCAAAAAAGCTCGGCTCGAGAAAGTTCGAAGCTCGAGAACTTAGAAAAAAGCTCGGCTCGAGCCAGAAATCACTTTTCAAACACCCCTAGTTCCCTCTCTGCAAAACGACAGTATTTCCATTTCCCGCACACATTTTAATATGATTTGAACAAAAATAAATTACAAATTTCCCCTTATTATTGTTTTTATTAATATTATTTATCATGATGTCTAATAACTAAACCATCTTTTATTATTTAATTTCATTATATATAATTAATTTAATTATTTGTTTTTTTGGGCCTATTTAATGTCACTCGTTACAATGATGGGATTTTAAAACGTAATTATAAGAACCTGACTGTTCTAATGTGTTAGGTGCTCAACCTGCAGATGTGTTACATTTTGACGAAAACATCAGCTCCTGCTCCACCGTGAGGAATGACCGTGATGACATTGACCTGGACACCTTCAACGCCTCTAACCTGCCCATGTACATAGCAGCGTCTGGTCCCATCTCGAGCTCAGCTATCAAGAAGGTGATATATATGTTTCTAAATATTGAGAAATGGTTACATGTTGTTAAAACATTTCATCTTAAAAAAAAGATATAAAAATCAGATACCTATGTAATTATGTAAAACTAATGGTATATAGCTAAGGCTACGTAATCAAAAATTTTTTTAACTAATATAATTTACAGTAAATTTTAAATCTAAATGTCAGGGAGGGTCAGGGAATTTAAAAAAGGTTAGGGAAAAGTTGGGAAAACTCCAAAAGTCAGGGAAAATGCTTACAGTAGAACTCCAATTATCCAAATTAATTGGGGATCGGGCCGATTCGGATATGCAGAAATTCGGATAGTCAGGTATACCTCGGGAATTAAGCAAAAAACATCACCATACATAAAAATTCATAATTTTATTGACAAAGTTAATATAAATGTAATGAACATAAAGTGGGCGAACTGTATCAAGAATATACGTCATAAAAATAAATTACAGGAGTTAAATTGAATACAGTATATACAGTTGCTCTTTTCAATACATACTGTATGTATTTCACTGTTCAATGTTGGTTATTTCACTTGAACATCTCGAGCAAAGTGAGTTTATCACTTAGCGAAAGGACATCACGTTTACGTTTTGCACTTATTTCAAACGATAATCTCGGTGAAAGAACAGTAGCGACTGATGATGAGCAGGGCGTGAAGGGGGTATGACTCATTGTTCCCCGCGAAAATATCGTCCAGAAGGTAACAGCGCGGGCTTTTATTTTAGCGCTCACGGCGCATTATCGCTACCCGCGCTCCCGCTGTTATTTTCTTGATTTTTATATTTCTATTATTTCACTCAAAATCGATTTGGATAATTGGACATTCGGATAATTGGGGTTCGGATAATTGGATTTTTACTGTACTATTTTATACAAGTCAGGGAAAAATTTTGATTTTAATCGTAAACGCAAAGCACTACGTGCTGGGTTAATACCATATGGGTTGGTTGGTCATCAACCAAATTAAAGTGTGAACCATGATTTAGAATGAAAAATGAAACATTTAAGGTCATTCAAAATTAACTCTACATTTTTAATGACATAAGTTCATTGCAATATTTGTCTGTTTTATTTTCTAAATTTGTATGATAAATAATGTTAGTTTCTTGTCATATTTTTTAGCTAGTTCCTACTATACTTAACTATTTGTCTAATCACAATTTGGAATGACTACTTTCCATTTACCATAATTATTTTAAGTAATGGTATTCTTTATTTCAGTTTCTGTTGTTTATTAATCAATGCGGTTTGATTTATTCCAGCAAAGTACGAGTAATGGGCAACAAAAGGATCAGAAACCAGACAACCTATTTGAAAGAAAGAAAAAGTTACCATTACTTCTCATCTCGTACATTTTAAAAATCTTGGGGGATGCTGTCCGCTCTTATACGTGTATCGCTAAAATGATCACTGACCATAAATACTCTGCCAAGCAGTCTGAAATCCTCAAGGAGGTAAGCTCATTTCCACCAGACTTCGATTGAATTGTTAAAAATTCACTAGAGACTGGTGAATACTTGGCTCAATTATTTTTTAAAAAGTATCTAAAATGTAGGATATTTGATAAAAAAATATAAATTTAGAAAAACACCCCACTAGCTTTGGGAAAGATAAAAATTCAATAGCATTTTAATTTGCTTCCGAAAAGTCCTATGGAACAAAAATCTTATCTCAGTCGGATGGGGATCGAATGAACTAATCAACTGATATACCCATTTAATCACTCACAATCCAAATTCAGCATTAGATTTATCGTTCCTTAGGCTTATCACATGAAATATTCAGAATGATATAGCTCTTTTTGGATGTAAAGATGGCACTAAAATAAAAATAAATTATTTAACAAAGATAGCTAGTGCATGACCTGATTATTGTTAAGCTTGGTTAATTATGAGTTGTGTTCACACTAGGGGTGTGCGAGTACTCGAAACTTCGAGTTTTCGGCCGAGTATTTTAATACTCAAACTCGACTCAAAGTTTTGAAAACTACTCGAAAGTTGGAGCGAGTATTTCCCGCCGATTTCCGGATGATCGCTAACGATTGGGACTGGCCAAAACAGGTAACGGCCGCAAAAGGCAATCGCATCACGTAAAATCGGCCGAAAATGACAACCGCGAAGAATTGCAACTGGCCTAAACGCGAAATAACAGCCACAAAAGGCGATCGCATCACGTAAAATCGGCCGAAAATGACGACTGCGAACAATTGCGACCAGCCAAAACGCATAGTAACGGCCGCAAAAGGCAATCGCATCACGTAAAATCGGCCGAAAATGACATCGTGAACAATTGCGACCGGCCTAAACGCGTAATAACAGCCACAAAAGGCAATCACATCACATAAAATCGGCCGAAAATGACAACCGCGAACGATTGCGACCGATCAAAATGCGTAGTAACGGCCGCAAAAGGCAATCGCATCACGTAAAATCGGCCGAAAATGACATCGTGAACAATTGCGACCGGCCTAAACGCGTAATAACAGCCACAAAAGGCAATCACATCACATAAAATCGGCCGAAAATGACAACCGCGAACGATTGCGACCGGTCAAAACGCGTATTAACGGCCGCAAAAGGCAATCGCATCACGTAAAATCGGCCGAAAATGACAACTGCGAACAATTGCGACCAGCCCAAAGCGTAATAACAGCCACTAAAGGTAAAATCGGCCGAAAATGACGACCGCGAACAATTGCGACCAGCCATAACGCGTAGTAACGGCCGAAAAAGGCAGTCGCATCACGTAAAATCGGCTGAAAATGACAACTGCGAACTATTGCGACCGGCCAAAATGCGTAGTAATGGCCGGAAAAGGCAATCGCATCATGCAAAATCGACCGAATAGTACGATCGGACCGCGTAATTTCGGCTATAACTAACAATTTCGTCATCTAATATTGATTATAAGAATCAATTATCATTTATTGTCTTTAAACACACAATGTGCAATTAACAAAGTCAAGCCTTCAATTCAATTCAAAATATCATTGTTCATCTTTTATGTAGATAAATACATTGAATAGTGTCAGTACAGTATATTATGTAGGTCCTATAACAAGTATAGTTTAAAATAAAATAACAAACTACATAGCAAATACACCAATTCCAATTCCTCTCCATTATTCCAGAGTGTTTACATATTTAAATATTCCTCAATGGAGTACAGCCTCAATCCCACAATGTATTGTTTTAACTTTATTTTAAAAGTGGTCTGGTTCGGTTCATTCTTTAATAAGCTTGGTTTTAACTTTATTTTAAAAGTGGTCTGGTTCGGTTCATTCTTTAATAAGCTTGGTAGTTTACCCAGAAACTTATTTCCCATATAAGATGATTTTTGTTTATATAATTCTAATCTGTGGTGATTTCTAATCATTTCAAATTTTTTCTATTATTATAGACATGAGGCTCAGTTTTTTTGTCTTCACTAACATTGGTCTTTACATACAAACTTAGCTCATAAATATATAACCCATATACTGTTAATATTCCCAAATTACTAAATTCATCTTTAACACTGATTTCACTTTTCAATTTTAACATAATTCTTATTGCTTTTTTCTGCATTTTTAATATTTTGTCCATGTTTTTCTTGCTTGTTGATCCATAAATTGTTATTCCAAATGAAATACGAGATTGAATGTAAGAATGATAAATTGTTTTTAAAACTGAAATACTACACAAATATGACATTTGCTTTAAGGAATAAAGACCTGAACTTAATTTTCTCAAAATAAAATTTACATGTGCATCCCAACTTAAAAAATTGTTTATCTTTATACCGTATTTGTTACAAGTCAAATTTACATAAGTCATGCTTAAAAATTAATAGTAAAGCTAAATGAGATGGTAACAGTGTAATCAACAAATTAATTAAACAACAATGCAATAACATTTTATAACAACAAGAACTTAATGAATAATAAATAAACAATAAAGATTCAGACAACTTTTGGATTCTCTAAAAACTACTGAAAATACTAATATCAATATCATAGGCCAAATATTTGTGTATTGAATAAAAAACAATTTCCTTTAACAATTTTTTTACTTTTATTTAAAACCGCTTCAAGGGCAAACACCTTAATTCTTTTGGCAATTTGTTAAATAATTTGATTTTCATAAAAACATGACTATATTTTGTCTTTTCTAACCTTACTGGTATTGTTTCGAGAAAGTAGTTTTTCTTAGTAGGATAATTATGTGTTTCTTGTCTTGTAGGAAGATTATTCAAAGACTGCTTGATATCCATCAAGCAACAGTAAATATAAAGATCAGGGAGAGTCATTATTTGATACTCTTTAAACAATGGCACACAGGATTCCCTAGCTGGTACATTTTTAATTGCCCTTAGAGCCTTTTTTTGCCATTTAAAAACCGTTTGTGCCCCACAAGAGTTACCCCATAGACTAATCCCATACCTCATATGGGAATGGAAAAAGCGTAATTTGCAGTGATCAGCATATTAAGTGTCCCTTTCGCCACTTTTGCCGATATTATGTATACCGTCGTCATTTTCAGCCTTTATACATGATCCAGTCATCATTTTTGGCCAAAATTATGTTTTTTGTCGTCATTTGCGGCTGAAATTACACGGTCCAGTCGTCATTTACACGTTTGGTTCTTTTTTATGACCAATTCATGTTTCTAGTCGTCATTTTCGGTCAATTTAATGTGATGCGATCGCCTTTTGCGGCCGCTGTTACGCGATTTGGCTGGTCGCAATCGTTGTGATCATCTGGAAATCGGCGGAAAATACTCCCTCGAACTTTTCAGTTTTATCAAGACTTCGAGTCGAGTCCGAGTATTTCAATACTCGGACAAAAACTTAGTTTCGAGTATTTGCACACCCCTAATTTATGATCAACTTAGCTTACCTTTTAATAGTTATGTTTCAGTCAGTAAAAAGTGCAAGAGATATTAACTATCGCTATTGATTTGTTTGGCAAAAATGCATTACAAACTGTATGTAAGAAAAGAAAAGTGTTGTATATTCATTCACTTTTTCAAATAGTTCAACAACTTTTATTTTTAATACAGTAGACCCTCTCTTAACCGACCCCAGATCAACCGCTGCTCGGATCAACCGCCTCTGCTCCGGCACAAAATAGAGGTCGGTTTATCCGCCCTGAATTTTAAAACTGGTTGGTTTAACCGACCTTTTCTAGCAATCGAGAGAATTCCAGCCCCATCCTTATCGCTTTACTAAAATAGAAACGTATCTGTTCAGGATAAGTTTTTTATGAATCACATGCTGGCTTCAAGTTACATTGAACAACAAAAACTGTCAACTTCAGCTGATATAATCTTCATCAAGAAATGGCGAGACTACGCTTTCAAACAAACAATTGAAAATGAAAAGTAGTAAAACATCATTGACTTTTTCGAGTAGGTTAAGGCGTTATTGTACGTAATTAATCGTGTAAATAATTTCATTTAAACAATGTGTATTTTTAAATAACAATAATGAGCTGGTTAAAATTCAACTTTGTGCGTGTTTTTTCCTAATGAAGTATTCCAATATTCAAGTGTATAATGTGCAGTAGAGTAGTATGTAAGAGAGATCGTCTTTCTACAGCACAGTAATTGGTACAGTTATGTAGCCTATGTACACGATCACTTTGCACACTTTCATTGTTTCTTGAGTATGTTTCATAAGAAAAAATTGCTAAAGTAAGCTTTAATATATGTAACTGAGTTTTTTATTCATATAATATCAATAATACATTTATTTCTATGGTATTTTACATATTTACGTAGTTGCCCGTTTTAACCGACCTTTTAGGTTGTCCGACCTAGGTCCGGTCCTGAAAGAGTTGGTTAAGAGGGGGTCTACTGTACCCAAAGTAGAATCAAGAGAGTTTTGTAATTGTAATA
This sequence comes from Allygus modestus, assembly GCA_963675035.1. Lineage (NCBI taxonomy): Eukaryota > Metazoa > Arthropoda > Insecta > Hemiptera > Cicadellidae > Allygus > Allygus modestus. Next base: position 131,265,441 of record OY776113.1, on the reverse strand, counting down.
AAAACTTTTAGAAATATTTGTGTGACTTTAACAAGCAATTTTTTTAAATTTGATTTTCAATTTTCCTTTTTACATGTTTAGGTATTTTACATTTAATTTAGGATGTTATGGTAAAAGCACTGGGCTTAGCCATTTTATAGGGGGAAAGCATTCAATTTAAAAATGTAATACTCGTTACTGTATGTAAGCTGAGGTTGAATTTGTTATTGTTTATGTAGGATTGTTCAGCAGTGGCATTTGTCCTGGATCACCTAATGCCTTACAGAGAGCTCAACATCCAAGTGGACCCTGACAGGCCCAACATGGCTCGCAACCTAATAGCGGCTCTGGCCTCCTGCAACCACTCCCCAGAGGCCCAGTGTGCTCTCGTCTCAGAGGTAATCTGTTAGCCTAGGTGTCATTGCTTTGAGGAGTCTGTACATATTTACAGTTTAGGGAAAAATCTTAAAATAAATGTTCTTAAAATAAATGTTTAAGTTTCATTAATGAATTTTTAAATAATTTGGAATTATTTTAAAACTCTAAGACATGGCTTCGATTTTATCAATTGATTTGCCAGGCACTTTCAAACTTCATGTTGTTACTGATTGTTCTTATTAGGACTATTAGAGTTAAAATTAATGCTAAGATATGTTAGTAAATACATTTTTTGTGGCAAGTGCTGTAAATGAGGAGAGTTTTCTTGGGTCACAAAATTCGCAGATGGCCAAAGTTTGCTAAATTGAGATTTGTTTTATTGGAAAGAATATCGGAGGGTAAATAAACTATGTAGAAATATTTTGTAATTATAAAATGTATTTATAAGAAAATTATATTATGGTATCATTTAACAACTTTCTGTTTCTATAACACACTCTGTACAAAACATAGGCCGGTGTCCAGTGAACGATATCCTTCCAGTAAATAACTAGGAGTACGCTCTTATATCGCGTATGAGGATTGAGCTCACAGTTAAAAATACAAACAAAAATGTTTCAGTTGACAATATACCTCATGGGCCCCCCATTATAACTGCAGCTTGACAATGACATACAAATCCAGATCATGACAAACAATGAGGCTGAAATCTGTCAATCAGTCAGACAAATTGCATATGAAGTAGTTACTCACCCCTTAGTCTCACTAAGGGCTGTATCATCTAGACCCTCATAATAATATTAGCTGAAGATTTTGATAAAATAATATGTTGGCGACAATAAAATTCCCCAATCAGTGGGAGCACGTGGTTTAAAAGTAGTTATTTACAGTTCGGTCCCACTGGAGGACCGACCCATCAGGATATTTATTTTATTGTAGCTTAATATTGCTGTCAAAATATATACGTATAAATACAGAACTTGATGAACAATACGTTTTAAAATCAGTCAGTTGGTTTTGAATGCCTAAATATTTTTAACTCTAATCCAGAGGTTTTAATGTAACACATTAACCTTACTGGGGGGGAGCTATGCCCCCCAGGCCTCCCATTGTTATTGTAGCTTGATACTGTTGTTCAGATACATCCTATAAATGCAGAACTTAAAAAACAATAAGGCTTAAATCAGTCAATTTGTTTTTAAGAAGAATAAAAACAAACCTATCAAAAAGACAGCAGACTAGGTGTGTTTGTTTTTTTTGCCTTATTTCAAAAAGAAAGGAAAAGTAGTATCTAATGTTAAATATAATCTAGTAATTAAAACTCTTTGACCCATTTCTTAGAACCCACCAGTCATTGTGTCAAGGTCCAACATTTTGTATACATCTTAATATATAAATACCCCCGAAGCAGCAAACCTGCGTACTCAGTGAATTTCCAATGCATATATATGTATCTTAATACCACATAAAGCCACATATCAAGTTTTATCAATATACATTCATAAATAAACTACATTTTAATTATTATCCATAAGAATAACATGGCGGCTGAGTATGCAGGTTTGCTGAAGCAAGGAACACAAAAAATGGGGTTTTATACAAATATCAATATAACTCAAGTAGGTAAAGCCACATACCAAATTTTATTAATTTATGTTCATAATTAAGGGAGATAACACGTTACTTATTCTCCATAAGAATAACATGGGGCTGAGTACGTAGGTTTGCTGCTACGGGAACTATCAGCTCTTAAACTCTCTTATACAGTTGTACTGTATGTATCAGTAATCCGTCCTATGTCCCATATTTAGATGCTGGTCATACCTTGCATGTACAAATAATATTTGTTAATTATACATAAATATTTACTAAAATAATTGCAGTATTCATTAATAATTTCCAGGGCTTTAAACTAATCTTCCAAACAATAGTGGGGAAAACTAAATAAATAACAACAAATAATTAAACTCACGGCAATCACAAGTACACTCATAACACTACAACACTACAAATAATACAAGAAGTAAAAAAACTGATCAAGCTTACTGTGCTTAGTAAGCAAACACTTTCCACTTTCTGAGCCAAATACCAAGATTATATTTGAGGATATTCAAAAATAGATCAGGACACGTGTACGAGAGGAAACGAGTGAACGGAAGGGCCCTTGGACAATAGATTTAGACGTACAGATTCGTAGAAATCTGTTGAGAAAAAGTACTCATATAGCATTTGTGCCAAGCGCGTGGTGAGCGGCTGTCAGTGCAGTGACGTCATAGCGCTGTCCGGCAGGGTGGGAGGGGGTCATGGCGACAACGCGCCGCGAACAAAGAAATGGTATTGCCCTTGTTATAGGGCCCTGGGGTAAACGGCGGGAGTGTGGGAAGGTAAACGGCGGGAACTCTCTCGAAAATTTCGAGTTTCAGTGCCAAACTCGGCTCAAACTCAAAATATTTAGTACTCGCATATCTCTAGTTTTATAATAACCCTTTTAATTAGGCACCTATTTAGAGTATTTTCAACCTTAACACATGAACATGTGAAGAACAAATTCTGTTTAAATTATATATTATAGTTTGATTTGTTTATTATATAAATATATATATATATACATGCAAATTTTTATTTCCATGTATAATTATTTTTTTCCAGATTCTACATTAAGTTGAGAACAAGAACAATATAATTTCCATGATAATTTGCTGCATATACAATTATATATTTGAATATCAGTGAAAACATGTTATTTGGTGGAAAATTAAATAACACCTTTCGAGCATATTAGTAACAAATTAAAGAGGCCTAACAGGGCTGACTAGTAATAAATTAAAAATACCTCAAAATGTTAACGTTTTTAAGTTTTATACAATTAATAATTCCCCAACACCAACCTATTCATTTTTGTTGTATTTGATTTGGCCTTTCGATAGCAAGGCTATCATAGACTATTAGGTCCTCACAATCAAAAGGCCTTCCGTTAAAAAAATAAATAAATACATATAGGTTTTAGCAAATTTTAAATTTGTCAGACAGTTTTTATGAGTAATTTAAAAGATCGCTCATTTATTTAGGTTAATGAAAATTGTTGCATGGACAAATTTTTAAATTAGAAGTATTCATTTAATTGAAAAAATACCTACCAGTAATTTCCTAAATGTAATTGTGTGGTACTTAACATTTTCCTATTCGTAATTGTTCTTACACTTATAATTTTATGTTATTCAAAGTTCAAATTGTTTAGCACCTGCTGGCTTAGGTGTATGTTATATTCAAATGAAATCAAATACCCCCGCCGCAGGAAACCTGCATACTCAGTTAATTTCCAATGAAGCCACTTACCAGGATTCATAAGAAATATATTCACAAACAAGCGATTCCAGTACTTAAAATATTAATTATTCTCCATAAGAAAAGAGCAAAGATCAAAATGCTAAATTTTTTTAGAGACGAATTCAATGGTAAAAATTAAAATTTGATTGAAATAAAAATTACATGTGAAAACCCCAAAAAAACATTTTTGGGGTACAAAACCCTTCCTTCGGATGGTGTGATTACTCTGGTTTTCGAACTCGTTCAAATAAATGGTACTTATACATTTGTGCCAAATTTCATTAAGATCAGACCTTTTTTAGTAGAGTTATTGTGCTTACGGACAAATATATATATATATATATATATATATACATATATACAAATTTGAACGAATGGTGTTTTTGGCATCTGGGGACCTCAAAATGAAAAGTTATCATGGTCTTAGGCTTAAGTCTTACCATGCCACCTATGGTAATACAGTAGAACCTTGATAACTCGAACCTCAGGGGTGAATGGGAAAAATTTGAGCTATCGAATATTTCGAAATATTGAGGATCGACTTATCAAGGTGGTTTTCCACAGACTTCGACTTATTGAGGGTCACGGTAACGCAATAATAGATGGGTCATGGAAGGGTAGAATCCTTACATCATTTTGTGCTTTGTATCATAAATAATAACTATACCATATAATAATTATTACTAAAACTAAGAAAGATTTGAACAATTTTGAATGTCTAAAATAAGCCCGGAAATATTTTGGAAAGCTTATTTGGTTAACGTAGTAATGATATACTTCCTTCAGTGAAAATATTGTACAGTAGGAAAGTAGACAAATTAATGACTCACAGTGCAGTATTTTGGTGTTGTTTCCCCGTTCGACCACTTCCTGGAGTGTGTTTGATATGTGTGTTGTTCATCAATATAAATTTGTCGGTTGTTTTATTGACACCAGGAGCACCCAGAAAGACATGTAGTGGGGAGGGAAGGTTAGAATTTCCGGCTGCAAATAATTCACTGGAGGTTTGGTGAATGGACATCTTCGACTTATAAAGGTTCTCTAGTCAATACTTCGACTTGTAGAGGTACGGAGATTGTAATTATTCGAGTTATAGAGGTTCTACAGCTAAAACTTCGACTTATAGAGGTGCGGCGACAGGCTAAGAATACTGCACAAATTTGAGTTATCAATGTGTTTCCCACTAACCCTTCGACTTATAGAGGTAAAACAACCTAGCATTAGGTAGGCACGTTCAGGGGGAATGATAAAAATTTGAGTTATCAAGGAATTTGACTTATAGAGGTTCGAGTTATTGAGGTTTCACTGTAGCTTCTTCCCTATAGGGGAAATTCGCTAAAAGTAACATATTGAAACTCATCAGGTGAAAGCGGCCCTGCAGAGAGCATTGGCGTGGCCCGAGTCAGCCAAGAAGCACACTCACATCCAAGACCTGGTTGGAGTAGTGACCACCATGATAGACAACTGCCCACCGGTGCCCATCAGCAGCACTCCTCTCAGCCCCGCACTCAAGCTCAACCAGTACAGGTAGAACCCTGGAACCGCTGGCCATTTTTTCGTTTCAAAGTGCTAAAACATTATTACATCGATTTGCATGGTTGTATTGTTTAATAACCATTCTCCACGTTATAGTAATATTAATCGGCAAAAGAAGGATCTACAGTCAAACCTTGACATAACGAATCTGAAGGGGCTGAAACAAAATTTTCTTTCAACGAGGTTTGTTAAATTTAAGTTAGGTTTGCTAAGATTTTGATATATAGAGGTTCACACACTTATTTATTAACCTCTTATTAACAAACTGGATTGAATTTGACCTTGTTAAAATGCTGTGATTCACTGAACATAGTACAGAACTTTTTATGTTAGTTGGTTATGTTTTATTTCAATGCCTAAGACACAATGGTAAATTTATCGGTTATTATACTTTTATTACACTGAGGTTTTAAACCTGATTTATTTCTAATGTAGAGGTATAATTTGCATTTTGTATTATGGCTATTTTAAGGGGATTTTATTGTTAATTCAAGGAATTTGTTATATTGAGGTTCGTTATGTCAAGGTTTGACTTTAATATTGAACTATGATTTTTCATATACTTGTTAAATAATTCCTCGGGGCACGACCTGATGTGGTTAGAGCATGTAACTTTGGTCCACCGGACACCAAACCGCGTGTCTGATCTTTGTTAATCGCCAGTGGTGTTTAGCTGTGTGATTATGCTGTGACCCGGTGGTTTGGAACGTTCTTGGTTCACCTGTCTAGGGGAAAAAACAGATTGGTGTCCTAGAGTCGAGGAGAACTTTCTCTTGCAGAACTCCCTCCATGAAAAGCCATGTGAAATTTGAAAAAATCCAAGATCCCAAAATTGCAACTACACACTTAAGTGCCCCAAATTAGTAAGCTCTGTAAGTCGTGTATCGTGAGATATGGTGTGCCGACATTTCTGGCTTAAGCCAACCAGTTTAAGCAGAGGCTGATAAAAACTGCCCCGTTGAGGGAAAGGTTACTGAATTTTGCGATTTTTCAGACAAATTCGAGTAGAGCATATTGACTAATAATAATAAATATGTGCATAGTTTTAGACTTGAACAAAGTTCATATAATTTTCTTACATCTCTATATTTGTATCCAGGCTTCTTTACCCGCAGTTTAACTCGCGGTGTCACAGTAGTTATCTGCATTTATGTCTCTGATTGACAGCGTCAACAACATGGTTAGGTTCATGATGCGTAAGGGCATCGTCACCGACTTGGCTCGCATCCCGCACAGCCTGGACCTGTCTAGCCCCAAGATGGCTGCCACAATCAACGCTGCTTTGAAGCCTCTAGAGACCCTGAGTCGCATCATGGGACAACCCTCTGCCGGGCCGACCCCCAGCAAGGCCAAACCTAAGGGCTCTGCCACCACTGCCACCACTGATGAGCCTGGGTCTACGCTTGCTGGTAAGGGATTTCCTAGTGTCTGAATTAAAGAAAAAGCATGGTAGCAGCGTTGAAATCCTTTTTTTAATATTTATATGATTATGTCCAATTAGTAATGTAATTTTACCATATCAGATGGTCCAAATGTTGAATTTCATAAACAATTTTCCGATTCAAAAACTCTTAAACCTTTTCCCTGATCGTAATTATTTTTGGGTGGGTTGTTGCGTTTTAGATGTTGTCCCCACTTGCTTAAAAAAACCAACAATCATCTCAAATAATGCACTATAGAATTTACAAAATTTCTAGACAGTCAGTTAGACCACAAAAAATAGGTTATCCTAACAACTTAGGTCTGAAGTTAAACTTGAACTTACACCCACCGGAATTTACATTAATTTAAACTGATTTAAATAGTTACAACTTACAAGGCAAGAAAGACAATAAAAAAAAATATACATAGTATTTTAAGCTTATCGGCAAAGCTTGAAAACCTGAAAAATTAGGAATTTTTATAAACATTTCAAACGTGGTCGCTTGGTCGCTATACAAAATGAGCTTTTACATTTCAAGCAAATGCCACAAGGGCAAGTCAGTGATGACAGCTCGTGAGAGTATCATAGCAGTTATTTGAGATCAAAATCACGCCCTACCACGTCTAGCTTGTAAGTCCAACACTATGTCTGAGCTACTGCGTCAAGTAACTCTGACATGACATTCTTGCAACTTCAATTTCAGTGATTTTAAACTTTGTAATAACATTTTACAGCTAGTGTTCAGTCAGAAGCCAATCAACCAACTCAAATGGACCAGTCGGGAACTGCCCCTGGGGGAGAAGAGGACAACCCCGACATGATAGATGATCACCCGATTCTCAATGAAGTCATGAACAGTGTTGTTGAGAGAGTTAATGAAATGGAAGATCTCATGCAGAATGTCATAGAGCGAAGAAGGATTCCCAATCTGAATAACTCCAGGCACTCCCTTAGGTAACATTTCGTTTTTATTATTTAAATTATTGATTTTTGATTGACAAAGAATATTACAGCGTCCGGGAGTTCTCTGCTGACAGTGGTAGTCAATAAAGGTATTGTTTTTGTTTTGTTTTAGCGAATTTCCCCTATAGGGAAGAAGCTATTACCGTAGGTCTCATGGTAAGACTTAAGCCCGAGACCATGATAACTTTTTTTTTTGAGGTCCCCAGATGCCAAAAACACTATTCGTTCAAATTTATATACAGTAGACTCCCGATTATCCACGACCGGATTACCCGCGTTGCGGCTTATCCGCGATCGGCAAAAAAAAAAAAAAAACGCAACTGCGGCAAGCGAAGTTTAGCGCGTAAACGTCTATCCTCGCGCCTGCAAATTATAGCTACCGCGCGCGACGCACTTGGCCTTGGGCTAGAGAAAGGGGTTACTAGCGGTCAAACGGAAGCCCGCCCGACCGCCATATCGTACGCAACTGCCCGCCATTATCATTATGCAGAGGGACAATTGGACTTCTTGGAAGGGAAACATGACACCTCGTTGTGCGATCTCATTGTTTATTTTCCTCGAAGCCAATAAAGACGACAACTTCGACATTAGGCCTGTAATATAGTGCACTTGTCTCACGTATTGGACTGTTATTTTACCGATGTGAAAATATTGTTTGTGAAATAATTGTGTGTTTATTAAAAGATACGTACAGTAATCTTGTATTTGAAGTCTTTCACATTATTAAACCTAACATTCAGTAGCTTAAAGGTTATTATTTTGCTCTCACAGTCGTTTTTAACTATTTCAAGTGTGTTTTAGGTTAGGTTTGGTTTATCCGCGATTTCGATTATACACGATCGCTCAGCCACCCATTACCGCGGATAATCGGGAGTCTACTGTATATGTATATATATATATCTATATATATATCTATATATGTGTCCGTTAACACGATAACTTGAGTAAAAAACGTCCGATTTTGATGAAATTTGGCTCAAATTTGTAAAATGGCATTCATGACTTTAAGTTCGAAAACTAGAAAAATCGGACCATGGGAAGGGGGGTTTATGGGGGTTTTAAATTTTCCAAAAATCAGTTTTTTGCATTTTTCACCCTAAAATTTTTAAAAAACTTAATTTTGGTTTTGACCATGTTATAGAGCTTAAAAATGCAAATAATTTAGTATTTTGAATTATTAACCTAGGTTAAGTGGTTGCGGAGGAAATCCAAAAAAACCTGCTCATAAAATCTCCCATGTTAATCTTATGGGAAAAAGGTTTTTGGCTTTTCCTCAGTTTATTTTAATGTAAACTTCACATTTGCTTTTACCAATCTATTCAGTTCCACAAAACAATCATTTTGGTGTTTAAATTGTGATTCTACACCCAATTGTTGCAGAGATATTCGAAGTGCAAACAAAGTACGTTGTCCAATGTTATCCTTATGGAGAATAAATACAATTTGATATCTCAATTATTTATGAATGTATGTTGATGAAACTTGGTATGTGGCTTCAAGTAGTACTGGTATATTGATATTTGCACAAAAAATTGATTTTTTGTTGATTATTCCCGTAGCAGCAAACCTGCGTACTCAGCCCCCATGTTATTCTTATGGAGAATAAGTAAAATATACTGACTCCCTTAATTATGAACATAAATTAATAAAACTTGGTATGCAGCTTCACTTGGTTGAGTTATATTGATAATTATATAAAAACCCATTTTTCTGTTCCTTGTTGCAGCAAACCTGCTTTCTCAGCCCCCATGTTATTCTTATGGAGAATAACTAGAATGTCATATATCGCTTATTTATGATTGAATATCGATGAAACTTAGTATGTGGCTTCGCCTAGTTAAATTCTATTTATATTTGCATAGAAACCAATTGTTTCTGTTCCTTGTTTCAGCAAACCTACATACTCATTACCAATGTTATTCTTATGGAGAATAATTAAAATCTCTTATATGTGAATATATTTTTATGAAACTTGGTTTGCGGCTTTATGTGGAATTCAGACAAATATTATGCATTGGAAATTCGCTGAGTCCGCAGGTTTGCTGCGACGGGGGTATTTTAGTATAAAGTAGCATAACATGTGAGTGCATAAAGACGTTTTTGTTTTAAGACCATTATTGTAATAACTATTTGTTTTTGACTGTGTAACTTGACTGGTTGCCCATGCTTGATTAAGTTTATGACAATAAAGGCGGCTTGATTCTTCTGGGATTAATTGAATGGCTCCCGTCAGTAACGTTGTAAGTGACAAATTTTACAAAATCGAGATTTCTATGCAGTAAGGTTGGAAACGACATCCTAAACTAGTGCAGGGTATTTATTTGTTGATATCTTTTAAGTTGGCAGTACTAGGACCAGTGGAAAACCACGAGTTTTTGGTCCCTCCATGCAGTAACGTTGCATGTGTTCGGGATGGCAACACCACCGCAGGCGAGTCTTTTGCCCTCAGATATAAATCGGCTTAACCGCAATAAAAAAACGTTCAATTAACATTCAAAACTGGTCCAGGAATGTTTGAAAAGTAAATAGAAATGCCGGGGAACCCTACATCAGTGAAAATAAAATACCTGTACCACGAAAACAGCCACCACGTGAGGTACGTGCAGTAACGTTATAACCGCCAAGTGCCCAAAACTCTTTTTTATCATAAAGCTAAATATTACCAGTTTTACAAGTCTTAAAATAAAAAATTAAAGGACTTAAGACTGTTTACAAGAAATGTATTTTATTTGAATTTATGTTATTCATTAAGTCTTTTGTTTAGTTTACTTTTGCCATCAAATAAATGTAGTTTCAAGGTAAACCTATAACTTTTATTGATTACAACCAGTTTCATATTGTAAGTTTAAGGCAAATATTTGACTTCTCCATTTTAGTGCATGTACAATTATGTGTTTCTTAGCGCAATAATACAATTTTCTACACATAACAGCTCTTGTCTTTGTTTATCCAATAACGTTGCAACCGCCATTACACCTTAAAAGTAGCAAAAACTTTGTAAATGACTGTCGTTTACAACATTTTTGTAATTCTAAAATCACGTATTTGGTCATAACTTAATTACTACTTGAGATATTACTGTAATATTTGTTTTAATGACCACTTGTACTATTTATTACAATTGTGACCAAAATAAACATATATTTCATTCTTATTTTTCCAGTTACAGTAGAGTCTCACAAACTCGACTCCCGATAACTCGACACTCTGGGAAACTCGACACCTTATTTACTATACAGTACATGTATTACAGGACTATATATTTTGGAAACGAGGACAATTAGTTATTAATTCTCAACTTTTAAGTATTTATCTAATTTTTATAGTTTTCTTAAGTTTGTAATACAGTATCATTATATATTATACTATAATGTGTTTAAGTAAAATCTAATACAGTATACAATTTACAGCTAAATAATGTGTTTTCCTCCCCTCCCAATGTAATTCTGGATAACTCGACATTCCAAAAACTCGACAGGGTCTTAGTCCACATTGTGTCGAGTTTGTGAGACTCTACTGTATTTGTTTTTTTAATTTCCTGAAAAATTTACATTTTGTCGCTTACAACATTACTGGCGGGAGCCATTCAATTCTGATTGTAAAAACTTTACTTATATTAATTTTGGGAATTTAAATATTAAGTGTTTTTACCATCTATCTTTGAAATAATACATAATTTAAGATTGTTGATTTAAATTAGGGTTTGCTTTCATGTCAGAATAGTACAATTTCTTGGAAAAAACGAAGAATGAGAATTGATAGAAGGTAGCCTGATCTTACCTTTAAATAAATTAAGATAGTTCCTAGAAAGAAAACAAAAATAATAACATGAAAGGAAAATCAAAAAAATTACAGTTTTTAAGTTTTTCTCTGTGATTTTGTTTCCAAAAAACGTGTTTAGTAACAATTTGAATGCTAGTTGTTTGCTTCTTTTGCATCGGAATAATACATCTCTGAACTCTTTAACTAAAGAAGGTATGATCTCGGCATTTCTATGGATGGCTTTAGAGAAAAGAGAGATTGCCATGCAAATGGAAATGCCCCTGATCTGGCAGGGGAGAAGCTGGTGGTTTCCCTATTTGGATGAGTGGAATATCTGACGAGTGACAGACAAAACTCGTAGTTTTGTATTGTGATATAATTAACTTTTTGTTGCAGGCGCAACAGACGTGCTCGTGGGCAGAGACGAGTCATCAGTGAACTTTCAAGATTCACCCAAATGTTCTCCTCAAACAACGATTTGAACCACTTTTCCACCAATGAAGAAGTAAGTTTGTATATTCAAAGTCAAAAAATCAAACTAAATTTTTAGGACTTGCGGTTGATGGAAATCTCTCGTGGGATGAACATGTTGATAATGTAGTCAACAAAATGTCATCAGGAATATACGCACTATGGAAAATGTCTAAAGTATCTGACCTCACACTACTGAAAACAATATATTATTCTTTATTACACTCACATCTGTCTTATGGAATTTGTATCTATGGAGCTACATCAAAACATAATTTGGACAAAATTCTAATAAAACAAAAAAAAGCAATACGAATCATGCTAGGTTTAAAAAACACAGAAAGTGTAAAAACCTTTTTTATAGATCTTAAAATCTTAACAGTTTACAGTCTTTACGTCCTTGAAACAATTAAATATGTTAAAGAACATGACAGTGTTTTTTCGCTTGAAGCTAATCATCCTTATAATACACGTAATCAAATTATTTTAGATAAACACAATCTAAATTTCTATAAAAACAAAACAAGGTACATGGGGAAAAAATTTTTTACACAACTTCCAGGTTCAATAAAAAAAGAACAAAATTACAATAAATTTAAAAGCTTACTCAAAGAATATTTGACTAATAAGGCACTTTATTCTTTTTCAGAATTTCCTTAGGACCTACTACTGATTGCCTGAGTTCAGTTATAATAAATAATGTAATGAAATAAAATGTATTTCATTACAATGAAATAGAAATAAATATGTATTGTCTAAGTAACTGAAAAAGTTGTTTTATATATATATATATTTTTTTTCTTTATTGTTAAATTTGCAGTCAAAATAACTTAAATTTATGTTTATGATTAATATTTTATTTTCTCTCCATATAACCTGATAAGAATGTAATTTTTAGTTTTAGACTAGAACTTTGACTCTATTCAAATACTGTATATGTATTGACTCTGAATAAAGAATATTTTGATTGATTGATTGATTGATTGATTGAAGTCAGGAGGTTCTTAAATATGAAGTGCTTACCACATGTCAAATACTACAAAAACAGTTTGTGAACTTCTGATGTATAAAATTTTGTAAGTTTTGACTGTGCTATGTTAAATTTATTGATTAGGATTTATTTCCTATTTTTTATTACAGCAAAACTTTCTATATTTTTAATAGATGGTTTTCTCAAAGTGTAAAACAGGAGCATTTTGATCCTTTCTTAGTCTATAAATTATGTTTTACCTCAGATTTTGATCATGTGGTCAGTTTAAATGACTGTTAACTGCATTCGTAATTGGCCACCTTTTATATGTATAGCTATTTATAGGCTACTCCACATTTTACTGTAACTAATAGTTTATGCTGAAATTTAGCCTGTCATCATTTTTGGAATTCATTACTGCCCCTGATACTATGCTAATTGACAAGCTGTTCCAGGTAAATTATTTTGGCATTTATTTGTTATACCTTCATCGGACATGCAATTTTACACAAGGTTAAAAATCATATACTTGACTGTATTCCGTGATTACCAAGCTAAAGATGCGATCTAAATGACAAAGATCCTTGAATAGGCGCAAATCCTGTATTCTGGCAAAAATAATTTCTTATTTGAAAGACAATTAAAATTTATCAGAGAAATTATGTTCTCTTATAGAGAGTTACTATTGGAAAAAGCTATTTTTCAGAAGTTGGAGGAGTTTTACGCTATATTCCTAACTCATTTTACAACTGACCAAACTTCTACTAACCAGAATTCATAAAATCACCATCTGAGTGGTACCCAAAGTAATTCATTACCCAAGTAATGAATATCAGCCGATATGAATATAATCTAGAATCAGGTTACACTAGGACCAGTGATTTTTGTTTTTCTCATTAATTACAAGTCGTCATTAGTTTATCTTTTCATTTTTAGACGAGTCAAGACAGCAGTAGTGATGATTCAGATTCAAACCCGACAGATGAAGAAAGGCACATGGAGGATGCTGCAACTGACATCGATGATCATGTGGAAGATGACGATGATGACGACGACGAGGAGGAGGAGGACGAAGATGATGACGATGACGACGACGATGACGATGACGATGAACAGGAAGGTAAGTCTGTTAATGGACTACCATTTCATTTCGTTAAATTATCTCTTAATCTTCTTTGAACTTTTAGAAAAGATTTAGTAGGCTAAATAGGCCTAAGATTTTTTATTTAACTGAAACAATTTTGAGTTGAGAAATGAGTTATAGGTTATTAATAATGACCAGTAACAAACGTTCCATGTGTCGTTTTCAGGCAAAGAAATGCAGTCAAATTGCTGTTTTATGTCAACAACATATATTCCGTTCTGCCTGTTTGGCTTATTTAACACATTCTGGCTGTATCCTTTAACCACTAAAATGCCAAAATTCAATTTAAAATATATTTTTGTTTGTATTGTAACATTAGAGTGTACATGAATAGTGTCATGGGTTTGGTTTACAATTACATATAAACTTGGGGTCTGCGGTGCACTGATTCGGTACCGGTACAGTAAAAAACTACCATCATCGGTTCGGTACGGAACGTAACCCCAGTACAAATTCGGTACGGTACAGTTTACTGATTCAAACAATAAACAGAGATAAGCTAAACAATGTTGGACAATATAAGAAGTTGAAATAAGACAGACTCCTGTTGATAACTAGTCATTTCCATTAAGGAAAACAAGCCCCAAAACTATGTTGACAGGTCTTATTTTTTTAGCTATAAACCAGTTATTTGTCCAACCTTGAGTGAGAAAAGGAATACTATCTTTTACCACGTTTATGTCCATTATGATTTCAAATAAAACTGCTATTATTATTATTGTTTTTTTAAGTATACTAGTGACATTAATTTTAAATTATATAAAAAAGGTTTCTAAGATGGTTGAAAACTAATTATATGAATAAACTAAATTTATTTTTAGATGAGGTTAATAGCTAATTATTTAAAGGTGAGATAGCCAAATTAACAGAATATCACTGTACTTTTATTATTTTCTTTCTTTCTCTTCCAGTTTTACATGGTACTTATGTTTAAATAAACGTACTGTAATATTTTGTATGGACTTCAATTGATTGATTTTCAAGTAATTGTTGAATTCTTTTGTCATGAATATTTCAATAACTTGTATTAATAGTATTAATAAAAATGTTAAAATGCAATACTCCAAAGATGCAGGTTTAAAAAAGTATTTGTATCCTTTTTTTCCTTTTAACCAAATTAATAATAAAAACTGTATATGACCTTAAGTATTACTCAATAATTTTTTATCATACATACAAATTAATATTTAGTACAAATTAGTATATATGACCGTACATTGTACCATACCGAATTTGTACTGAGAACCGAGGTACAAAATCTTTTACCATACCGATTTGAAATTTTTGGTATGGAAGACACCCCCCTAAAATAAACAAAAAATAAACTAAAATTTGTAAAGATATATTTTGATATTTGAAGGGGATTAAGGCAATAATTTCTTTCCAAATCAGTTGTTGCTCATTTTAGGCTTTGTTTAAAAACTTTTTTTGAGCATTATTAACATACAATTATTTTGGAAGCTCTTTATATTAATCAACAGTGTTTATAGCCTTGCTAGTGAGGTATTTTTTTAGTTTTTTCTTCAATTTAACAACATTTTATTCGGATTTAATTTCCTGAGGAATTTTATAATAAAACACTGATCTGGCATATTTAGTTTTTTCCTAGATTTTCAAGATTGATTTAAAATTCTGATCTGAAGTAGCTCCATACAGCGAAATTTCTAAAGCAACTACCCATTGTATATAGGAAAAATAAATCACATTTAACGTTTCTTGATCACATAAGTATGTTACACTCGTCATAGCATAACATTTTAGAAAGGAGCTTTTGAACATGGTTATTCCATGTTAATTTCTTATCTATTTCTATACCCAAAAATTTAATAGTATACGGTTTTTCAATTAACAATCTGAGTTTGAGATTATTAATTATTTTCTTCCGGGAATGGAATTAGATTTTCATTCAATAGGTACCAGTATGTTGAGTGCAGTGATGTTTTGATCCACTTAGTTTATGGCATTTTTTTTATATCCTCGCAGTTGTAAAAACTAGGGGTGTGCGAGTACTCGAAACTTCGAGTTTTCAGCTGAGTATTTTAATACTCGTGCTTGACTCGGAAGTTTTGAAAAATACTCGAAAGTTCGAGCGAGTATTTCCCGCCGATTTCCATACGATCGCTAACGATTGCGACTGGCCAAAACGCGTAGTAACGGCCGCAGAAAGCGATCGGTTCACGTGAAATTGGCCGAAATGACGATCGCTAACGATTGCGACTGGCCAAAACGTGTAGTAACGGCCGCAAAAGGCGATCGCATCATGTGAAATCGGCCGAAAATGACGATCGCTAACGATTGCGACCGGCCAAAACGCGTAATAACAGCCGCACAAGGCGATCGCATTACTTAAAAACGGCCAAAAATGACAACGGAAAACATAATATCAGCAAAAGTGGCGACCGGGCCACTTAATATTGGCCGTAACTAACGATTTGTCAACTAAGATTGATCATAGGAGATGTTTGGACCAGGTGATATTGACCAATTGACAACCGGACTGTATTTTATCGGTTGGAAACGAATGTCAAACCGCTTTTTGTTTGTCAATATGTAATCCAGTTTGATTGTACTGGCTAAAACTTAGTATTGCTACTCATGTGTTAGTTAGAAACCATGTTTAGAAGATCAAATCCAGGGTGGTATTCAAATCCCATTACTCTAATTTAAACTACCAACTGATTGCAAATACTCGCTCGAAAATACTCGAAACTGGAAAATAATTGGCACTACTCGACTCGATTAAAAATACTACTACTCGCACACCCCTAGTAAAAACTAAATAAAAAGTAGACACACATGGTAAGGATGGGTAAAGTATTTCTGTCTTTTTCCTTGTATTTTATTAATACTATGCTTTACCATTACCATTTATAACTAATACCATAAACTAATATTTATATACAGTAAAACTTCGATTAACCGTTACTTTTGGGACCGGGACTGTGTCGGATAACAGAAATTTCACTATACACATGTACAGTAACAAAATTTAAAATTGTTAATGGGAGAGAGGCGTGCTAGCCCAAGTTCACTAGCCTTGCCGCTGCGGACTAGAGAGTTCAATCACTCCCCATCATAGGTCAATAGCTCAGACAGATGTTTCTGTACAGCACCGCCAACGCGAATACCATCACTACAAAATTTACACAATGCAAATTTTTTTACGATGATGGATACTACGGTGACAGTTAAAATAGTCATGGTTAATCATATTTTACTGTACATGGAAGTTGATTAAAATTTACATTTACCAAGCATTTAGCAGAAGCAAACCAGTTTCCATCGATATAGAATCGTTCTCTATAGTTAAAAATGCCATAACAAATGTAAATAGTCATAATATTTCAACTGACAGTGTATTTAGTATGGTAATACACTTGAGGGAATTTTGAAATATCAGTAATTGTTGCAGGAGAGGAAAACGAAGGTGAAGAAAGCAATGGTGGCTACGATGAAGACGGATTGGAGCTGTTTGAACCCGACGAAGGGTTGTTCCGCATCCCGGGGCTAGACAGAGATTCCGACGATTTCCTGATGATCGAGTATTCGGAACCCGATCCATCGGCACCTCTGGGCCAGCCTTGGTCTCGAGACAACTTCTTGCCATTCACACTCTTTGAGGAAGGCAACAATGCATCGGACAACTCGGGTATATTATTTAAGTTGGCTGGCATGCTATATGTGTACCTGTGTACCTGTCCTTGCTACTGATCTCTTATGTTTTATGCATGAATAGTCTGGATATAATTATACTTAGTGTTCCCCGCTTTGTTTCCTTATAGGACCATATATCACCCCTTTCCAAAATAACATTTGTTTGTGTTTTCTCATTTCCTGACTTTGTCCTTGAATTATTGCATGGTTGAAGCTTACTTGCGATCCCTTTCTTTTATGGCCTGATTGTTTTCATGTTTTATTAAGTGTTAGTTTTTGAGTGGTTTCTTACATAGTTTGCTATCACCAAGTCTTTGGTTACTTCCTTTGTGTGATTGGTTTTTGCTTGTTTTCTTCCATTCTTTGTGTCCTTCCATTCCTTGGTTACTTCCTTGGTGTTTGATTTTGCTATTTTCTTTAAAGTTTTAGTTTTATTCCTTAATAGTGTGTTTGCATGGTGCCTTACCATAAACACACGTCCTTAGCTTCTTACATTAAATTATTTACTTACTTTTTTAATTGATGTTTGCTTTTTGCAATTTTTAAAACATTTTATGGTGTTGTAAAATCCTTTTAAATCCTTACACTTTGAATAAACAAATTGTTTTTGTTGTTAACACTATAATATACTGGAATTACTTAATAATTAATAGTCTAGTTTTATGTTTTAGTTAGAGATGTGCGAGTACTCGAAATTTCGAATTCGAGCCGAGTTCGGCTCTGAAACTCGAGGTTTTACTGAAACTCAAAGATTTCGAGCGAGTTTACTCCCACCGTTTACCCGCGCTACCACGGGTCATCCGCGGCCGCGCGTCGTCTGTAAATTCAAATTGAGTGTCAACGCATTTGAGTTGTTTAGAGTTAGTTGTGATGTGAATTTTAGTGTTTTATTAATAAATAAGTAAGTTGTGGCTTATAAATTTGTGTTAGCCTACTCTTTACACCAAAAAGGAAGATTTACCAGGACCTTCAGATTGAGTTGTATGAATCACTGTATTAAGTCATAGTCCACTCCTAACTTTATAAAAAAAATTAAAATATCAAAAACAAATCTGTAATGAAATCTAATGGGTAAGTATAAGAAGTTTGTGCTTGTTTTTTGTCCCATAGTAATTGAAATTGAGTCAAAAGAGACTCAACAAAATTCCATCCATTAATTTTAGGCTCAACTATTGTCCTTTGGCATTGAGCTGATTTTAAAGACAAGTGATTTGTTTAGGCTTTGTTTAAGTTTCATTAATGATTTTTTTTTAAAATCATTCTTAATATTTTGAAACTCTATTTAAGACATGGCTTCAATTTTATCAATTGATTTGTCGGGCACTTTCAAACATAGTATCTTCATGTTTTTATTAACTGATTGTTCTTATTAGGACTATTAGTGTTAAAATTAATGCTAAGATATGTTAGTAAATATATTTTGTGTGGTAAGTAAGTAGGTTAATGCTTTACCATGTAATAGGCCTTTTAAATATTAACATAAAGTTTATTTTAACTTTTAGGCCTAAATGTAATTTTATTTCCTCCATTTGTAGAAAGATGTAGCTTAGGCCTAAACATAATATACAATAAAACATAGGATAAATAAAAAATAGGAAATAAAATAAAAAACTTAAATAATTTTTTAATGAAACTGTTAATTAATACCATATAGGTTATAAAAACATGAATACAAAAATATTAAAAGTATTTGACCTTCAAGGGAAAATGTTAGGCAATAACTTTGGTATGATTTATTTTCAGATAAATGTACTTATCTTTTTCCAATGAAGCAGGAATCCATTTATTTGACTTACTATTGTTATTTTCAGGGCATATTGACTAGAAAAGTATATTTTAATAATAACATTTATAAATGGAACCCTATACACTGTTTTGATCCAATTTAACTTGACCTATGTGTTTTTTTATTTGTATACTCGACTCGAACTCGAAATTCGAATCTTTTGCCATTTACTCGACTCGAACTCGACTCGACTTAAAAAACCCGTACTCGCACATCTCTAGTTTTAGTTCAACATTAGTTGTGGTTTAGTTTGAATCCATCTATTCAAAAGTTCAGGGTAGATATTAGTTGAAATATTGAGTAATGTTAAGCTAAACTAGTTCCAATATTCTAGAGATTTTAATTTGCAATTTCAGGTTTGTTGGACGGTCTTTAGACAATCAAGCCATGATTTTCAGAAGATTGGATGTGTTTTGAGTAGGGGTGGGCGAGTACTCGAGTTTTCGAATACCCGTCGAGTATTTACTAATACTCGAAGGCCGAGCGAGTATTAGAGACTACTCGAAAATACGAGCCGAGTAGGGAAAACTCCTGCCGTTAACCCCGGATAGTTGGAAATGGCATCGCTACTCCCGCCGTTTACCTAAGTTTACGCCGCTAACCAATGTTTAAGGAAATAAGTGACTAAATTACAGAAAAATAAGCCTAAAATCTATTTTTAGCTCATATGAAAGGAAAATAACAGGTAGATTATTTATGGATACCTGTGAGTTAAGATAAGTAAGAGAGGGGCACAGGAATTGTTTGGGTCGGGGGCAAAAAAATCTAACCTTGGATATTAGGAAGGAAGACTGGATGAGAGGGGAAGGGTGGGGTCCGTCAAAAGCAATAAATCAGTCAGCTGACCAACATTATTTATTTGTTGACCCACAACTAACTGTTTGTGTTTATCTGTCTAGAAGTTAAACATTTGTAATCACTTTCTCGTTAAAATTTTCTGGTTTTGATAAACTAACCCAAAATCTTTGTATGGATATAAATATTTGTAATACTTGTCTTTAGATTGTTATGGTTGTTGAAAACAGATTATATATTTTTTTCATTTAAATCATTACTCATTCAGAGTAAAATAAAGGTTAAAATCAAATAAATAATAACATTAATAATTCAGTAAAATGTTACGTTTATAATTAAAGTTTAATATGTAAAAAACATTGTTTCAATAACAAAATTTTGTTACTTTTTAAAGAACTAGACCTACTCGACTCGATACTCGAGTAGTTTGGTTCAATACTCGACTCGATTTAGAAAAACTAAAAATTACTCGCCCACCCCTAGTTTTGAGAAATGAGTGTCAAATTCCATATCTTTTTACTGCTTTATCATTTTATAATCTGTTTGCATTTTTCAGAAACCTTTTGTGAAAAGTCATAATTGATGAGCTTTAATTTATCTGCATACCACAATGACACTACTTATGTAATTTCCTTTTAATGGGCAATATTTTACGGCACGTGATATATCTTATGTTTCATAAGAGACAAATAAAAATCAAATCAAATAAAAACTTCTTTATTCGTAAAAAGTACATCACAATACAGGAATAGAGACTGTAACATTTCTTATTACATTACCAAGTTAATGAATAATGAATAATGAATATTTATTGTCATCAACACTATACAGGTTATAGACAAAGTCAAAATTAAACACCATAAATAATAAACAATCTCTACAAATTGCATAGTAAATAATACAAAACATATGACAAATATCATCCAGATCAGCAATACAAATTCCAGTCAAACAAAGACAATAATAAAAACAATTCTTTCCTTAATGCAATGGGCTACTTCAAAATATAATATTACAATTATCGAAATTTAAAAACTCAGAAATTGAATAAAAAGGATTTAAAATCAGCCAGTTATAAAACTTGGTTTTAAATACATTAAAAGATACATTAAAAGCTGAGTTGGGTAACTTATTGTAGAATTTCATGCCTAAAACTACATGACTATTTTGAGTTTTCGATAACCTGCAATAAGGTATATCAATTTTAAAGTAACTTCTTGTTGTATAAGAATGGATATTGTCTCTTAATCTAAAACTATCAATATTTTTAAAAATATATAGGGTAGTGTCAAAAATAAATAGATTGTATACAGTTAAAATATTAAGGTCCCTAAATAAAGGTCTACAGTGGGAATCCCTTGGAGAATTTGTTAATATTCTAACAATCTTTTTTTGAATTAGAAGAATATCTTTAGTTTTACTTGACTGACCATAAAAAATTAAACCGTATCTTATAACTGACAGAAAAAATGCAAAGTATGAGGATATAACATATTTCTGTGGAACAAAATTTAACAATCTTTGTAATAAAAATACAACTCTAGATATCTTTTTGGTCACCATATCAACATGTGGAGCCCAGCTAAGCTTATGATCTAACATCATTCCTAAATACTTAACTGGTTCAAGATCTGTTAAGATATCATCAGGGATTTTTCTTAAAGAAAAAATAACTGTCTGAGTCTTTTCATTGTTAAGTAGGAAATTGTTTGAACTAAACCAGTCAGAAGCATCTTCTAAGGAGGATTTTACTAGATATTTGAGCTCGTTGATGTTAGAATGAAATGTTAACAACGCAGTATCATCAGCATACATGTATGAAAGAGAGTTGATATTGGCGGGCAGGTCATTAATATATATAATAAAAAGTAAAGGGCCAAGTATTGATCCCTGAGGAAGACCACATGTGATATCAGTCATCGGCGACCACTCACCCTTCACACAAACTGATTGTTTACGATCATAAAAATAACTTTTAAATAAATTTAGCTGGCTATCACGAATGCCATAATATTCTAGCTTTTTGAAAAGTAATTCAAAAGGTATGCAATCAAACACCTTGCTTAGGTCACAAAAGGTGCCCCAAGCAAAATTGTTACTTTCAAATCCTGTTAAAATTTGTGTCACAATAGAGTCAATTGCGTCTATAGTAGAACAACCACTACGAAGACCAAACTGAAAATGACTAAAAAATTGATGACTTTCAAAGAAGCTATAAACTTGATTAAAGATTATGTACTCAAATATTTTAGCAAGTGTGGGGATTAAAGATATTGGACGGTAATTATTTGGATCAGATCTACTACCATTTTTGAAAATAGGTATTACTTTTGATAATTTAAACTCATTAGGAAAATAACCCTCTTCTAGACAACGGTTCAAACAAAAGGTGAGCGGCCGCAAATAAAGACTAATTGTTTGCTTTACAAATGTATTAGAGAAATCATAAATATCAAGGCTAGGAGAATTTTTCATATTCTTTACAATTGAAACAATTTCCTCCTCTGTCGTACACTTCCAACTAAAATTTGCATTTACTATTTTGTGATTCTGAAAAAGCTGAGTTGAGTTAAATGATGACTGAACTATTTTGGATGATATATTTTTTATTGAATTTATGAAAAAATTGTTCAGCAAAAGAGGAGAGAGCGGGCATTCGACCTTGTCCGCTACACTGCAACTGTTGGAATTTTTGATCAATTTCCAAGCAGCACTACACTTATTTGAGGACTGTTCAATTATTTGAGCATTGAATCCAAGTTTAGCCTCCTTCAAACCTTTTTTATATTCTGCTCTTAAAATAGACAATAGCTTTTTCGTTTTAGCTGAACCCGTATTTTTATACACATCATGACATGCTAACAATCTTTGTTTTAGTAAGTTCAGCTCAGGTGTGTACCAAGACTTATTTCTATTTTTCGAGTTTGAATTCAGAACTCGGACTTAACCTTAAAACTTTGATTAAAAACATGCGTCAAAGTTCTAAAAAACAAATTAAAACATTCATTAGCAGACAGGTCATAGTTAAGTTTGGATTCATAATTAACTACTGACATCAAATCAAAAAATGCATACATGGAGTCTGGGTTAAAAATTCTTTTACTAGTAAAAAGGTTAAGCCCCACAGTACTGGTGTTTACCTCTTGTGTACCACACATAAAAAATAAAGCATCATGATCCGAAAAGGCACAATCAACAACATTTATATAATAGTTTGATGGCTGTAAATTTGAAAATATATTGTCTAAACATGACTTAAATCTTGTAGGTTTAAAATTAGTAACATATAAGTTGTTTTGTCTCAAAAGGTTAACAAGTTTTTTCATAGGTTCAGTATCTTGAGGTACCTTTCAGGTCTTGAAATATCAAAGGGCGAATTAAAATCACCGCCAATAACTACTGTATAACCCATCCATTTAGATATAAAAGTAAAAAGAAGATCTAATCTTTCCAAAAATAACTCTGGATTGCCATTGGGTGATCTATAAAGACAAATTACAATTAACTTTAAATCTGCTATTATCACAAATGAACCTTCAAAATCAAGTTCAGAACAAAATCTATTTATATCTATTATTTTAAAACTAATAGTTTCTTTGACATAAATGGCAACACCACCATGTATATGTGAACTTCGACAATAAGAATGTGCCAATTTATAACCACAAGGTGCAAAAAACTCAAGTTTTGTT
This sequence comes from Allygus modestus, assembly GCA_963675035.1. NCBI lineage: Eukaryota > Metazoa > Arthropoda > Insecta > Hemiptera > Cicadellidae > Allygus > Allygus modestus. The sequence continues at coordinate 131,241,561 of OY776113.1, read as the reverse complement.
GAACCTGCAGAGCCAGTAAACCAATGCCCGTTATTACCGTCATGTCTCAAAAAATATATCTAAATGTTTAAATTAATAAAATACCGCCGTAGCAGCAAACCTGCGTACTAAACGAATTTCCAATGCATATATATATATCTTAATACCACATAAAGCCACATACCATGTTTCAACAATATACAATCATAAATAAACGATTTATGACATTTTAATTATTCTCTATAAGAATAACATCATGGCTGAGAATGCAGGTTTGCTGAAAGAAGGAATAAAAAATGAGTTTTTATACAAATATAAATATAACCCAACTAGGTGAAGCCACATACTAAGTTTTATTGATTTATGTTCATAATTAAGGGAGACATAATATTTGACTTTTTCTCCATAAGAATAACATGGAGGCTGAGTACGCTGGTTTGCTGCTACGGGAAGCATCGGTAAAAATTGTTTTTTTGTTGTGCAAATGACAATAAACCACAACCAGATGAAGCCATGTACCAGGTTTTTGTTGGTATACGTTCATAAATAAGCAAAATATAAAATTATTCTTATTCTCCATAAGAATAACATTGGACAACGTACAGTGTTTAGCATTTTTAATATCTCCGTAACCAATTGACGTAGAGCATGATCAAAACACCAATTTGTGTTTTTTTAAGCTGAATCCAATGGTGAAAAATAAAATTTGTCTTTTTCAAAGATTATATGTATAAAATTCAAAAAACCCATTTTGGAGTACAAACCCCCCCCCAAAATACTCCTTCGGATAGATCGATCTGTCTGGTTTTCGAACTTAAAGTCATAAATGTTGCTTTACACGTGTATCCCAAATTTCATAAAAATCGGACAATTTTTACGAGAGTTATGCTCACAGACACACACACACACACACACACATATATATATATATATATATATATACAGTTTTGAACGAATGGTGTTTTTGGGGTCTGGGGACCTCAAAACGAAAAGTTACGATGGTCCCGGGCCTAGGTCTCACCATGCCGACTATGGTAATAGCTTCTTCTCTATAGGGTAAATTCGCTAAAAACTTGCATTTGAAATATTATTTGACATTACTAAGTAAAATGGTGTACATTGTATAAAAAAAATAAGTGTAATCACGTAATTTATTCAAATTACTTTATTACTCTCAATTGATAACACTTTTGATTACTAGACAGTAGTTGTGTAGAACCTGTTTCATATTATGTATGATTCATATTATTTTTTATACATACATAAACACATTTTTTGTAGTTGTTTGTTTGTTGTAGTTTGTAGTGTTTGTAGTTAGTGTAATTGGTTCTGAGTAAAATATTAACATTCAAATATTATTGCAGGGACCCGCAGCAGCATTCCTACACAGCACCCCCTGTTGATGGCCCGTAATGTTGACAGCCAGCCCAGCACAACATCTGGCAATCGTACGCAACGCATGAGCCGCACACGAAGGTATCAATATGTCCAGATGAACCGTGCTGCCGTCGCCGCTCCTGTCTTCTTGCAGCGGTATGATTTATTTTGTAATACTATGGACTATTGATCCATTTCAATAAATGTTAAGAATACTCATTCTTTAACCCATTGAGGTAGTAATTTTATTCTATTTGCAGTAGCCTATAATGGGAATTGATTGGTGCTGCACTGTAGTAGCAAAATATAAACAACTTTTTTATTAGCATATTACGTGTTGTTATTACTTACGGGATGTAATAAAAGACGTCTTACAACACTTAAGTGCCATAGCAAAATATGTAACTAATGACCGCGGGCGTCTACGGTTCTATCCGCTAGGGGCACGGACTGACTGAAAAACCTTAATATCGCCGCCAGGCCTTTGGTCGTGTTAGCTGAGTTGGCTACATCGTGGAAACACCTTGACCAGGTGGTGATACGATGTTCGTGGGTTCGATTCCCGCACACAACGAAAACTGACCAGTTGTGCAACTCTCAATGAGTTAACCGGTCTGTAGCAACCAACGTTGGTGGGAGGGCCCAAGTAAAACAAACGGTAGCAGGCTTGCTTGGAAGTTGACGGGATCAGTTAATTCTTTGAGGCTTGCACATGGTCAACACTGATTTTGCTAATTTTTACTTATGTCTACTGTGTGTGTGCCAGTGTGACACTCGAAACTGAAAGAAAACAATATTTCAATTAAAATACGCCATTAATCCATTTAAAAACACCAATTTTATACTCCAATTCACAGGTTAATAAAATTACAAGTAAGGAACGAGACCAGCTCGTATGTCTACGCCAATGGGTTAAAAACGACTTCGCACGCAGCAAGCCAGCATGAAGTGTTGAATTTATGCATTACAAACTTTAAAAACATCTGAAAATGGGTTTAAACAAACACTTTTGCCATTTTTAAAAATTGTAAAACATTTCATTTGTTGTTGGCTGTTCTGATCCTCCCGGTTCTATTTATCTGTAATGTTGGGATGACAGTGTTGTGCATTATAAGGTTAGGAGGAGGTCTAGTGAGGAGTGAAGGAGAATTGCGTGTATTGAAGGTGATAAAACTATATTAAGATATGAAAACTTACCTTTCAATGTACTGTCGTTAGACAATTTACATTTTCTTCAATAACTCGGTGAGCAGTTATGCTAGTATGATGAGGGAGGGCTTAAAATGTTTGCATCTTTATGGTCTACAGTTTTATATGCATTAATTTTAATTAGGGGTGTGCGAATAGTGATTTCTGGCTCGAGCCGAGCTTCAAGCTTTCTTGAGCCGAGCTTATTTGATGGGAATTTTCTCTAGGGGTGTGCAATATACAGTTAGTGATTTTCTGACTCAAGCCAAGCCGGGCAGCATTTTTTCAAAGTTCTTGAGCTTTGAGCATTTTTGATTAGGCCTATATGTATTCTTTGTTTAAAAGAAGAAATATTTTATTCATTATGGTAATGTAAAATAATTTATAGCTTTCAATATTTGTCATCTTTCATTCACTTCTTTTATATTCAACATGCCTACGTTCAATAAATAAAGGCCTACAGTGGGAAAATAACAAAATAAGTAGGCTACTAAATAGGAATATTTATTGAGACCACTTTTTGACAGTAACTAACATTTTTTCTTTCAATATAAATCAGGTAGCCTACCTAGAAAAATAATATCGTAAAGGAAGTGAACTAAAATTTTTTAACTAGACTGATAACCCCACAGGTTAACTGATGCAGTTATTACCGTATTTATTAATAGCCGTAATAAACGGGCTATATGTCAATATGTACTCTCCTTGTAACCAAACACTTGGGCCCGAGCCTAAGGAATTGCCAAAACCCAGTAGCCTATCTCTCATTAAACTGTTTGTAAATAGTAAATTTTAGGTTATCCTTTTATAAATATAAGTTTCTTAAATCAGTCTTTATATCTTATTGTACTCACAGAAATAAGTTATCTTATAATCGTAGGCCTATTTTATGTTGTATCTAACCTATTACCTAATAGACTAACCTATTATATCTGCTTCTGAAATGGAAGGTTTCAGAAGCAGAAGGTGGAGGAGGACTGTCAATGCATTCTTCTTCTATCACTGCTTTAACAATTTGAAAGCATACAGTTACAAAATGATATGCTTTCTATTGACGTTTATTCACAAATTCAAACAATCCAGCGGAGTTAACAATATGATTTTAATCGCACAGCTGTAGTGTAACAAAACACTGCGCCATTTTGATCGCGTTTTGCTCTTGGTTAGGCGTACGGTCTCAAAACTCTGAGGTTTCATAATCCCGAGGTATGTTTAGTTTAATATTGCACTTTATCACAATTCCGAGGTTTCAAAACTCCGAGGATTCAAAAAATCAGTTAAGTATTACAAATATCACAACTCCGAGGTTTCATAACCCCCAAGATCTGTCTAAATCAACTAAATATTAAATTCATTATATCTCCGAGGTAGGTTTAGTTTAATATAATATTGCATTTTATCACAATTCCGAGGTTTCAAAACTCTTGAGGTCTCTAAAAATCAACTAATACCCTATCTAGAATATCATAACTCCCAAGGTTTCACAATTCCAAAGTACAGTCTGCGCCACAAGTGAGCCCGCCACGCCGGCTGCCGCGCTGTGGTCGTACGGTTGCTGATGCAAAGTACTTATCAATCGTAGTTTAAATTTAAAGCCATAAAAATAAACCTTTTTATCCTATACTTTTATCCGAGAAATGCCTTATTATTTGTCTGCAAACTGTATTTGTTCAGCCATAGATGTTGCTTGTACTTCTTGGAGTTTAGGCATTTTTAAACTAAGCGAAAACCTAAAACCTAAGAAAATTTAAATTTTGCTCATAAAATTTCATTTAGCTTAACATATAATGTAATTGATTGATAAATAAAAACTACGTATGTGGTTAAATAGCTATTGTAGCAACACATAATAAAGGTTTTAAGTCTCAGCAAGTGATTTCACTCAAAACAAGACCTATGAATGATGAAGTTCATACATATAGTGGACATATACGAATTCGATAAAAATAATGTATATATATATATATATATATATATACTACCTGGAAACATGGGGTTAAATTCACAAACATTCTTGGAAATTTTTGTCAGCGTGAAGTATGGATAGTTAAATGGCAAACCACTGTACATTTACAAAAATATGAAAAAACCGTCGTCGCTGATAGTTTAACCCATTGGCCTTGAATCACGGAACAGTTCCGTGATGGCTCTATTGGGCTCAAATTTCGTATCACGGAACAGTTCTGTGATGAGTACAATGCCACTTAAATTAATAATTTTGTCTTCGTGCACCACCCAAATATTCCTAAATCTGAATAAAACAATGTATAAAGACTTAAATGAAAGTAATAACTAAGGTTCAGTGTAAAAAAATACAATGAATTACATTTTATGGGCTTGTACTTTTTGGCCGTATTACGTTGTCATGGAAATATGAATATAGTTAGTTGTGTTATTACTAACATTAGTATAAGTTTTCGTTTATACTATTTCTAATCGTCTGTATTCTTGCATGCTTTAGTAAACAAAACAAAACAGCTGATTGTTAGCGGGAAGTATTATTGACGCAAAATATAGTTCGCGGGAAATATTACGGCGCTAAGGCTCCAAGTAGTCTGAGCTGTTTGTTTACGTTTTGAATGTCTTATTATGCGTGCAAATAGAGGTTGGTCATGGCAAAACAAAGCGGCAATGAATTTGACAGAGTTTTTTCTAGTGAAATTGATAGACTATTGCATTCTGATAGTGAAGATGATAATCTTAGTGAAAATTCAAGTGATTGTTGTTGGATAGACGAGGCTGAGAAAGCGGAGATATGTGATGATGAAGTTGAATCAGTCCATTATGGTAACGACGTTGAATCGGAAGCACCAAATAATATGGAAATAGATTTTTTTGACATTGACGACATTATGAGACCTGACTCTGAGGAAGTGAATGAAGAATTGTGTGGAAATGAAGACGTAGAAATGCAAGGAAACGTAAGTAGGCCCATTGAAAATGCTACATTAGGCCTAGAATCACAGCAGGAAAAAGGTCAGGGTGATGGGCTAGGTAGGCCTAGGTCTATTAGCAATGAATATATTGACTTAGGCCTAGATGAAGTTATGAGAGATGACGTTGTAAATGTAAATTTGCCTATTGAAAATCAAACAATTATACATACTCAGGAGCAGATAGGTTATGAAGTTAGGCTGGATATGAGTTATGATTTTTCAGACCCTGATTACAATAATATACCTAGAGAAATAACGAGAGGAAGAGGCAGGACTAGGGGCATAGGAGGAAGGGCTCGAGGTAAAGGAGGAAGGGCTAGGGGCATAGGAGGAAGGGCTAGGGGCAGAGGAGGAAGGGCTTGGGGCAGAGAAGGAAGGTCTGGGGAGAGAAGAGGAAGGGACAGAGGTAGATGCACCGGTAGGGCTACTGGACAGAAGAAAAAAGATAGACCAAGGTGGAAATGGAATGATGAAGACAATACGCCTAAGCAAATCCCTTTTACAGGCCAACCTGGACTAAATCCAATCTCCAGTAGGAAATTAGGAAATAGTGCTACAGCATATGCATGTTTTTCAGAATTTCTTGGAGAAGAATTTTTTGAAATGATTTGTGTTGAAACAAATGACTATGCTGCACAAAAGTTATCTGATGTCAACAGACCAAAAAAACGTTATGAAGATAGCTGGAAACCAGTTGAACCCAATGAAATGAAGGTGTACTTTGCTCTCTATATGCTTATGGGACAAGTAAAAAAAGGCGCTATACAGGAGTATTGGTCAAAAAGAAAGATCATCGAGACTTCAGTTTTTGCTGAAGTAATGAGTTTTGTTCGGTTCAACCAAATATCAAGATTTGTGCATTTTGCCGATTCAAACCATGTAGATCCAAATGATAAACTTAAAAAACTAAGACCAGTGATTTCGTACTTGGAGAACAAATTCCAGCGAACATATAGCTTGGAGAAAAATGTAGCCATAGACGAGAGCTTAGTGAAGCTGAGGGCCAGACTCTCTTACATTCAATTCAACCCGAAGAAACGAGCAAGATATGGTGTAAAGATTTACAAAATCTGCGAATCTTCAAGTGGTTTTACTGCGCAGGTTTCAAAAAATATACACTGATCAAGATAAAACTCCTGAAATGCCAGCCAGCTCTGTTGTAGTTTTTCATTTGGTGCAACCGTTCCTTGACGTTGGACATGTCATTTACATTGACAACTGTTATAACTCACCAGATTTGTGTAAAAAACTGCTAGAAAATGGAACACATGTTGTTGGCACTGTAAATCCAATTAGAGTGAATTTGCCAGAGGAGTTTGCAGACACTGCTTGTAATTTGGACATGGTCCGAAGGAGCCTTGATGGGATACTAGCTGTACAGTGGAAGGACCGCAAGGTTGTTCAGGTGTTGTCAACAATTCATGAAGGGATTGAAATGACGGTAGCAAGGGAAAAGACAGTCAGAGGGGAAACTATCTCAGTGGTAAAGCCAATAAGTGTTATTGACTACAATAATGGGATGCTTGGAGTAGATGTTCAGGACCAGAGATTAGCGTCATTCCCAGTCATGGGTAGGACCATAAAAGCTTACAAAAAATTGTTTTTTTATTTGATGGACCTGACTGTGTTCAACAGTTTTTGTATATGGAGAAAAGTCAACCACAAGGATATGCACTACAGACACTACAGACTTGATCTCATTGAGCAAATTCTCCAGCGGGTCACTCTCCCAATGAGATCCAGTCCAGGCAGGCCTTCTCTAGACAACCCCTTACGGCTACAAGCTAAACAATGGGATCATTTTCCCACTCAAATCCCTCCAACTGACAAGAAACAGTTTCCATCCAGAAACTGCAAAGTGTGTTACAGACACAAGAAGAGGTCTGAGGTGAGATGGATGTGTAAGAAGTGTGACGTGGCCTTGCACCTTGAAGGTTGCTTTGAGGCATACCATACTAAAGTTGACTATTAGCAACAAAACATGGTCAAACAGTGTATATAGTGTAAATAGTTCTATTATTGTTTTATATTGACAATTGTTTGTTTTTTTCAAGTAACTCAGAAAAGTTGACTCTAGGACTTTACACTCTTTTTATGTTCTCAAACTGGTGAGTAATAAATTTTAATTTTCCTAAATAAAATAATAAAAATATACTATTTTATTATGTATTCACTTTGTTTATAACTAAATGTATGCAAATTGGAAAATATAAAATAAAAACCCATTGTTGTAGGGCCTACATAATCCAGCTAACAATAATTATGTTTTTCCTCTTCCCGCTAAAATAATTGAGTTTTTCAAATTTGTAGTGTTTTACAAAAACAAATGTAAAACTTTTATTTGTTTAGTATTTTTATGTAGGGAATTGTATTCTGAATACATGTTAGGTGCAAAAAAATATATATATTGGCTTTTTAGGCATATAAAATTGTCATGCTTTCAAAGAATATATATATAATTTTTTTTTCTTAGGCCAAAAATAATTTTTTTATACTGTTTATTATATTTAAACATACAAATTATTAAAGGGAATTTTATTTCCATTACAGAAACATAACTTGCTATCTTGTAACATAAAAAATATTTTTTTTATGAATTTATAAAGAAACCCCTGCATTTTGGCTAATTTTAATAGGATAACTCAGTGACTGCAGGACACATAAATATTCATATGTCAATGGGTTAAATTACATTTTATACACTTAGACAGAACAAACCACATTATTTGTAGAGGTAAACAAACTCATTGGAAAGTGCCTTTATTTATAATCACGAGTTCTTGTAATCAGCCAACTAACTAAATTGAATAACTGTCGATGAAGTTGTGATTTAATTTATTTAAAAGAGATTAAAGCTATACAACTTTCATACACGCCCAAAGAGTTGCAACTAAGGATGTACCATAACATGTTTAGAGCCAGACATTTTTATGGCCAAGGCGCAAGGATGTTACCAACATTTTATAAGAGAAAAGGATCCTATATATTAATACGCTAGGGGTTTTTTCAGAGTCATAACTCGATTTTGGCTGGACAGATTTTAACGTTTGGGATTTCAAATTAAAGTTATTTTTACATAGGTTTGCCAATTCGTCTCAGAATTTTAAGAAAGGGCATAACTTAAATACAGTAAAGGGCTGAATTTTCGGTCAGTGTCAAGGGTCCAAATTTAAATAAAAAGTTAAAAGACTGTAAAGTATCATTTAAGCCTGGCTTTCTTAAACAGTCTTTACTTTTGCTTACGTTTAAGGTTGAATATGTGTTATTTATGCTTCTTAGATGACATTATTTTATATACTGCATTGAAGGAAAGTTAATTCTGGCTTGGAAATATTAAGAAAAAGTATGTTAACTCATGTTAAGTAAAATAAATAGTTAATGTTAAAATTCATTTGGATAATATTATCAGTCCGTACAAAAGTACAAAATCACTATTAGAGTGTACTAAGGTAAGCTGTTAAAACACTTAAACTCGTTGTCTTATTCCTGAAGCTTCCTTCAAACTTTGGTAGAATCCAGGCAAGTACCTTGTTAAATTAATTTTTTAACTCAAATAATCAGCCGTAATAAAATGAGCGGCAGAGAACTACCCATCGACACTATCACCAATCCATCCTGATATATTTGGCAAAGGTATTAACTTTTTTAATTAACTATATGTTAATTTGTTTTTTTTTTCTTAAACATTACGGTTTTTAATATATTTACTAGGGGTGTGCGAGTACTCGAAACTTCGAGTTTTCGGCCGAGTATTTTAATACTCAAACTCCACTTGAAGTTTTGAAAACTACTCGAAAGTTCGAGCGAGTATTTCCCGCCGATTTCCGGACAATCGCTAACGATTGTGACCGGCCAAAACGCGTAGTAACGGCCGCAAAAGGCAATTGCATCACGTAAAATCGGCTGAAAATGACGACCGCGAACGACTACGACCGGCCAAAAACGCGTAGTAACGGCCGCAAAAGGCGATCGCGTCATGTAAACTCGGCCGAAAATGACAACCGCGAACGATTGCGACCGGTCAAAACGCGTAATAACGGCCGCAAAAGGCAATCGCATCATGTAAAATCGGCAGAAAATGACGACCGCGAACGACTACAACCGGCCAAAACGCGTAGTAACGGCCGCAAAAGGCGATAGCGTCACGTAAAATCGGCCGAAAATGACAACCACGAACGATTGCGACCAGCCAAAACGCGTCGTAACGGCCGCAAAAGGCGATCACATCACGTAAAATCAGCCGAAAATGAGATTGGACCGCGTAATTTCGGCCGTGACTAACGATTTCCTCATTTAATATTGATTATAAGCGATGTCTGGACCAGGTGAAATTGGCCAAATGACAACCGGACCCTGTTTCATCGGCCGGAAACGAATATCAAACCTTGTTTTGTTTGTCAATACGTAATCCAGTTTGATTGTACTGGCCAAAACTTTGCATTGCTACTCATGTATTAGTTAGAAACCATGTTTAGATTATCAAATCTAGGGTGGTATCCAAATCCCATTACACTATTTTAAACTACCAACTGATGGCAAATACTCACTCGAAAATACTCGAAACTCAAAAATAATTGGCACTACTCAACTCGATGCGTGCGACTTGATTAAAAAAATCACTACTCGCACAACCTTTGAAAAACAAATATGGCCATCATTTTGAAACTGGTACAAAGTAGAAACTTGGTATTCCATACTAAAATGAGTCGTGTTAGATGTAATACATGTACCAAGTTTGAAGTTGATATCTTCAGATGTTCCTAAGATATAAAGTAAAAAACACATACTGGCATATAGACGAAAAACTAAGCGTTTTAGAAATACCTTCATACGAACCTTCTTCTTTAGTTTTTTGTGAGGAATCATATCCCAAAGCCTGGAAAGGTTTGAACAAATGGTGTTTTTGGCTTCTGGGGACTTCAAAACGAAAAGTTATCATGGTCCCGGGCCTAGGTATTACCATGCCGACTACGGTAATAGCTTTTTCCCTATAGGGGAAATTCGCTAAAAACTTGCATTTGAAATATTATTTGACATTACTAAGTAAAATGTTGTACATTGTATAAAAAAAATAAGTCTAATAGATGATGTTCGCGAATACATAGTAATGTTCTTATATTAGGGATAGAGATTAAGTAGGCCTACAAGTATAACTGTTCGTTTTGATTTATATTAAAATAAACTAGAAACTAACAAATCCGTTTTTATTCTTGTATTTAGTTATCTTTTTAGAATATGTTTCTTTGATTATATATTCATTAATAACTGATTTATTGTAACTTTCATAGTTAAGTACATGTTAATTTTGGGTTTATCGTAGAAAATTTGCATGTATTGATTTCAGAAAAGTACAATAAATCAGTAATTAATGATCCAGTCTTAATAATCGCTACACCGTATTTTAGAGGATAAAACTGTCAAACTTTTTTGTATTTTGTAGGTTTTTTACAGTTAACATATTTTGAGTTATTAAGATTTTAAAACAAACAATTGATGCCATTTTGAAATGGTACAAACTACAAACTTGAGATACTCACATTGAAATAGATCTTATTAGTCGTCATATATGTCTAAATTTTGAAGTTGATACCGTGTAAGAGGTTATTAACATATGATTGTTATGAAAAATCATATGCAGACAGACGGATTAGGTTATGCGTTTTGGCTTTAGGACCCATTTTGACAGTATTTTTCTCTTATTTTGGCCCAAGAAACCAAAATTTGAAGTTGGGCTACTTACTTAGTATACAGCCTGTATTTTGATAAAACTTGGTATGTGGCTTTATCTTGTAATGGTCTATTGGTATTTTAAAAACAATACCCATGTCGCAGGAAACCAGAGAAACATGATGTATTTCAAACCGAACCAGGTGTACAGCAGCGGGCAGCGCAAGGCTCGACGCGACGTGGAGTAGGTCCCGACTAAACATTTAGTTGATTTTTAAAGATCTCGGAATTATGAAACCTCGGGAGTTTTGAAACCCACCCAGGCGTACATAGAATGTAATCAACCTTTTAAATAATATTACCACCGGTATTCATTTCACATTTCGCAATTAGTTATTTTGAAGTGTAAATTATTACAACATTGATATGACACTGATTATTGTTAACTTTTAACTACTACAGTATGATTACAGTTTTATTTCTTTTTGCTTCATCTCAAAGTACTTTAGATTCTACCGTAAACTGACGATTTTTTAACAATACAATTTTTGGAGAGTACTATTTCAGCTGCACACCAAAACACCGTCATGATTTGGCGTTCATCACCTACAACCTTTTTCTGGTCGTTGGTCACGCTCAATCATTATTACATTATAACCATCTTCACTCAATGTCTTAAAGGCAATTCTCAAAGTGGGTCGCCAACAGTGTTGCCAGACATCATTTCAGACTCCAGGGAATATAATTATTGTGTAAGGGGCCATACACATATTACGTAACGCAAATTTTCGTCATTTCGTACCCCCTCCTTTCCCCAAGTAACGCACCATAACGCTTGACCGTACCCCCCCACCCCCCAATATGTTACGTAACTCAATCGTAGTAGGCTTTAAAACAGCTTACACCTTTAAACATCGTTTTATTAGCAATTTGTAATATGGGTTTCAATGAATCGTGAAACTTTCAACGACTTTCTTTTAACAACATTTTTTAATAAATTATTTGAAAGCAAAATGTATACAAACAAACAAGACTGTTAATAATAGTTGTAAACAACAAAATAAACTATCTCAGCTAAAATGTAATAAATTGAGTTTATGACTTATACAAATACTAATCAACTTAAGAAATTAAAGATGTGGGTGGCATTGTGCAATGCTGTATCAAGTCATGAGTTTACACTCTAAAACAACGCAATACAGAACTTACTCAAAACACGTTATGTATTTATTTTAACTTTAACTGTTATTAAAATAGAATGACGGAAGTATTTTTTATATAACTAACACTAACCTTGATTTAGATATCAATCTGATTATTTCTTAATTTTGGAAAATTTATAACAGTATCAATAGATACAGGACTACGCCAGTTCTTTGGGTTAATATGTGTGAGTAACGTAACGTTGATCCAAACCTCCCCCCCTCCCCTACATAACCCAGCATAACGCTATGCCATACCCCCTCCCCCCATGAAGCGTGTTACGTAATATGTGTATGGCCCCTAATGTACGAAGTCAGGATTGCCATCGACCGGGAATACCTGGAAAACCGGGAATTATGCGTGAACTTTGGTGACCAGGAAAAAATGCATGTATTATGCAGGAATTTTCGGCCGAACCGGGAATTTCAGGTCGCGATTGTCAGCGATTGCGTAACGCGTTCTGAATAGTAGGCGACGTTAGCAATGCGTTCTCGATTGCCAGTGATGTTAGCGATGTGTTCTTGATGATTGGCGTTGTTAGCGATATGTTCCCAATGACGTTCCCGATGGTCGGTGACGTTAGCGATTCGTTCCCGATGGTCGGCGACGTTAGTCATGCGAGTCTTTATATGAGGAAACTGCAGTCTTGACTGTCGGCAACATTTTCATCAAGATTAATAAATTAATTTGAATATTGTTTCGTACAGTGGGTAATAGAAGTGACTCATTAATTCAGTCTGGTCAAAATTGTTAATCGTTGATATGGAGCTTATTTTCTAACATGTAGTCTTTGGAGGCTGGATAATTTGTTAAAGCATAATTAGCTGGGTAGTGTATAAGTGGCCAGGGCGGTCGCTTGATAATCTGAGGTTAGTTGTCAGATTGATTCCCAGCAAAAATCTTTAAAATGTTTGGAAAGTTCAAAACTGGATCCAGCTACCATAATAATGCTTTCAAAGAAAATTTATAATTTAGATAGTAACAAGATCAGGGTTTGGGCCCACTCTCTATCAAGAACTTTGAAAAATATGCCTTTGTTGTCGATAGACACACAAAAAAAGATTTTTGTATACTATTTTCTTATTCTTATAATAGATAGTATATTGCCAAAGTTAAATGGAATTGTATATAATTAGGTGTATCTGTTGATATAATTTCGCCCTCATATCAATTAAAATATTGTAATGTTTTTATATAGAGAGAAAAATCAAGTTCATTAATCCAAATAATTGGCCCAGCTTATATACCCATTTTTTGTAGAAAGCATAACAAAATATGAGATATAAATTTAATAATAAAAAATTATAATATACTTTGTAAAAAGTTATACTGCAATTGTTTGTTAAAATAGCACTTTTATTTATATTCTAAATCGTTATAGGTGTCGCAAATACATAAAAAATGTTGCGCGAGTTTACCTGGAATTTTGAGATTTTTACCTGGAAAACCTGGAATTATGCATGAATTTTGAAATTCAACTTTGGTGGCAACCCTGGAAGTTGTGATTTGAAGAAAATACTGTACTGATGCAACAGTTAGAAAAAGTAGTTAGTTTCATGGATTTTAGTTTTTTGCTGGGGTACTTTATCTGGAGCAGTACGATTGTTGTATTTTATTATTATTAACCATGAAATATTGCACAGCTCAACTGGACAACGGCAACACTGCACTGCAAACAGAATAGTGTGATATGTCCATTGTCCACTTGATGTGATTGAGCGTAGGGAAAGTAGCTCCATTGCGTTGGTTGATCAGGTTGGCAGTTTAAAATATTACAGTACTTTAATACTTGGTTATTTTTGTAATGAAGGACCGAAAGCATTAGCATTACTGAATTATATTTTTTATGGAGCTCTGCTGACGCAAACTACGAGAATTCTAACATTGATTTTGGAAAGTTTTTGATTTTAATTTACTTTTGTAGACGGCTCTTTTCACTAATCGGCGTTTTAAATATTTGGCTCGAACTTCAAATTTTTTTGCAAATCTCGAGCCAAGCCAAATACTGCAATATTTGGCACGAAAATGCTCGAAGTTCGAATACTAGGCCCAAAACTTAAAATCGGAATATTCAAAACCCCAAACAAGGGAGTTAGGGTTTTCCGATTGTTTTGCCCAATAACCTTGTCCAGCTGATTGTAGAAAGGAACATTCCCACCAAGTTTGAAGCAAATCGGACAAAACATGCGACCGCTAGAAGAGAATAAACATATAATTTTTAGTGACCCTCCAAAATGTGTTCAGGGCGTCACGTTAGAAACTTCTATGGTGGTCCTGAGCTGAAGTTTCACCATGGGGGTCATGCTAATAGTTCACTTTTCCATAGGAAATTCGCTAATGTGGTTTCCAGAAACTATTTATCACCTGAAAGTCACTTTACTTATCTTGCATCGGGTCCGTTTCACAACATCAACGTACAGAACGTAAAGGTCCTATTTAATGCGTGGTTTCAGAACGTAAAGGTACATAACGTCAAGTCTCAGTTATTTAAATGTAAAATAAGGCTGTTTTCAAAACCTCCAGTTTCAAAATGAAAAGGTACTATTGTAAAACAATTTAAAATCGGAAGTGTTTCAAAACGTCAAAGTACAAAACGTCAAGGTAGTATTTGTTATAACCGTAAACGCTGAATGTGAATTCACTCCATTCCAAATCTGGATCCACTCCTTTCAAATTGCTTGTAAAAACATCTGTTTCACAACGTCAAGGTACAGAAGGTAAAATACAGGCAACCTAAAAACCGTTCTCGGCTGCATTTTTTTTCCCCCTCCAAGTGGACTGAAAGCGAGCGAGTTATTGACCTGGACACTGTGACACTTTATGTTTCGAAACTAGTGGTTTTACATCTAATGAATTTATAGAATCTTTACGTTTTGTACCTTGACTTCCTGAAACAACTTAATTTAAAACATTGTAAATAAGAACCTTGACGTTTTGTACCTTGAAGATTTGAAACAGCCAAATTACTAAGTTTAAATAAAAGAGGACCTTGACGTTCTGAACCTGGAGGTTATGAAACGTTCCCTCTTGCATCTGCCATATAGTGGCTTAGGTCAAGCTTGTGAAGTTTCAACTTCAGAGATCATCAGTAGAATCCTGAACGGTTGCGCTACCAAATAGATTATGCTTCAGATTGGTTGAGATCATGTCATTGATCTATTGATCTATTGCCTGAA
Source organism: Allygus modestus (assembly GCA_963675035.1). NCBI lineage: Eukaryota > Metazoa > Arthropoda > Insecta > Hemiptera > Cicadellidae > Allygus > Allygus modestus. The sequence goes on along the minus strand of OY776113.1, from coordinate 131,226,035 downwards.
ACAAGAATGGGCACTGCTTAGAGGCAAGACACACTGTCCTTTTACTGGGGATTTCTTGTCACTAAAAGCCGAACGGTCTTTATTTATGTTAGTAGAAGGTGTTATTTGACTGCTGTTGTTGGTTGTAGGCTGATGGGTCAGAGCAACAGTGACCCCCCAAACTACCTCAACATCCCCGGCCACCCTGGCAACACCTACGGGGAGATGCTCGCTTCCACCTTCCCCAACACCCGGCTCATCGTCATGGACAACGGACTCGGCATCCTCACCAACTCGGAGGAAGAACAGATCAACTTTGTTGTGAGTAATCATCGATTTAATTACGAAAATATATTTCTTACCCCACCAACTACCCATTATATTTCTACGTACTGCTGAGGTTTTTTTCATAGTCTTGCATGAGTTTTTTGAAAATCCATAAAAAATATAAACAGTAATTCTACCTGTATCAACCATATATTCATTTTCATCAGCAAGAAAAGGAGAGTCTCTAAAAAACATAACTTGCTAATGATACATTAGACACGTTTACACAACAGAGGAAAATTCAAAAAACTCATATTAACAAAAAATATTCTGTATGTGCCTTAGTGGTTAAAAATAAACACATAGTTTACATTTTCAAGATAACCAAACTTAGCTAAATGATTCACAGATTGTAAAAATATATAATTTGTTAAGGTTAAAATAATTATTTTCACGGGAAAAAACGCATAAACTACGATCGTGACACTATGAATGGCTCCAACAATGGAAAGGGATTTGGCCACCACAGGAGCACGGGATTTGGCCTTCTAAAAGGTCAATTTGGCTGCCTGTCCCATTCCACCCTTTCCTTCCTGTAACCTGCGCAAAAGTCTAGCTTGTGGAAGAAGTGCCTAGCAGCTTTGCTGGGGTTTCCTAATCCAACAACAATGAATGAATGGAAAGACGCAACATTTCGTAATCGGTTACTAAAATCGCAAAAAATACCGAAAGACTACTTCCGATATATTATTAGATTACAAATATCATGTAGAATCATATGGCGCTGAATCCGAAATCATTCGAGTATCGATGTATCGTACAATAATGATGTGATACACCGCGACGAATAGGGTCGTAATCTCGACTTTAGCAGTATACACATAGCGTAATTGGATTGTGATCGCGACCTTTGGCAGTTGGATATGTTCCACGCATAAATATATAGTCAATGTGGACGGGCAAAGTAAGGCAAAAAGAGGCTGCCAACATCTTTTTTAAAAAAAAAAAACTCCCATCGCAGCAAACCTGCGTACTCAGCGAATTTCCAATGCACATATAAGTCTTAATAACACTTAAGCCACTTATCAAGATTCATAAAAAATATTTTCACAAATAAGCGATATATAAAATAAGAATAATTCTCTATACGAATAACATTGTGGATGAGTACGCAGGTTTGCTGCAACAAAGAACACAAAATAATGGGTTTTTATGCAAATATCAATAGAACTCAACTAAGTGAAGTCACATACCAAGTTTAATCCGTATACGTTCATAAATAAGCGATCTTAAGATTTTAATTATGCTCCATAAGAATAACATGGGGCTGAGTAAACTAAGTAAAGTCATATACCAAGTTTTAGCTAATTTCCCCTATAGGGAAGAAGCTATTACCGTAGGTCTCATGGTAAGACTTAAGCCCGAGACCATGATAACTTTTCATTTTGAGGTCCCCAGATGCCAAAAACACCATTCGTTCAAATTTTTATATATGTAATATATATATGTGTCCGTAAGCACGATAACTCTCGTAAAAAAGGTCCGATCTTAATGAAATTTGGTACAAATGTGTAAAGCACCATTTATTTGAACGAGTTCGAAAACCAGACGAATCGCACCATCCAAAGGGGGGTTTTGGGGGGGGTTTTGTACCCCAAAAATGGGTTTTTTAGGGTTTCCACATGTAATTTTTATTTAAATCAAATTTTAATTTTCACCATTTAATTCAGCATAAAAAAACAAACAATTTGGTATTTTTATCATTGCTCTACGTCAATTGGTTCCTGAGATATTGAAAGTGCTAAACACAGTACGTTGTCTAATGTTATTCTCATGGAGAAAAAGAAAAATTGTATATCTTGCTTATTTATGAACATAAACTGACAAAATTTGGTATATGGCTTCACCTGGTTGGGGTTTATCGTTGTTTGCACAAAATACAAAATTTTCATGTATGGTTCCCGTAGCAGCAAACCTAGGTAATCGGTCCCCATGTTATTCTTATGGAGAATAATTAAAATGTTATATATCGCTTACTTATGAATGTATATGAATGAAACTTGGTATGTGACTTTACTTAGATGAGTTCTAATGATATTTGCATAAAAACCCATTATTTTGTGTTCCTTGTTGCAGCAAACCTGCGCACTCATCCCCAATGTTATTCTTATGGTGAATAATTAATATTTTTAATATCGCTTGTTTGTGAATATATTTCTTATGAATCCTGTTAAGTGTTAATGTTTTATGTTATATATTCATTGGAAATTCGCTGAGTATGCAGGTTTGCTGCGACGGGGGTATTATTAATTTATGTTCATACTTAAGGGAAATATGGTATATTACTTTTTCTCCTTAAAAATAACATTGGGACAGAGTATGCAGGTTTGCTGCTACGGGAATCATCGATAAACATTTGTGTTTTTGTGCTAATTACAATAGACCACAATCAGATGAAGCCATAGGCCTAGTTTCGTCAGTGTATGTTAATAAATAAGCGAGATATACAATTTTTCTTTTTATCCATAAGAATAACATTAGACAACGTACTGTGTTTAGTACTTTTAACATCACGGTAACCCATCGACGTTAAGGAATGAGAAAAAACCAAATTTTTTTTTGAGGTAAATTCAAAGGTAGAAATTAAAATTTGATTTCAATAAAAATTACATGTGAAAACCCCATTTTTGGGGTACAAAACCCCCCCAAAATACCTCTTCGGATGGTCCGATCCGTCTGGATTTCGAATAAATTCTACTTTACACGTCTGTACCAAATTTCATCAAGATCGGACCTTTTTCATGAGAGTTATCATGCTTACGGACACATAAATATATATATATATATACTGGCCCTCACGTAAAGTGTCTCAAACCGATTGCATACAAACCATTTGACCTAGAAGGATGAAATCAAATTATTTCCTACTAAATCAACCCCAAGGAGTGACGTAAAAATAGTTTTAACTTGTTTAAAATACAGTGTATTCCACAATAAGGTCTATAGTTCGAATCTTGGAATTTTCAAATGTAAACATAGGCAATATTATATACCATTTTAAAGCCCTATAACGGACAAACGTTGTGGTGAAAACAGAACTCTCTTATCTCTGGCAGCCATTTTTGCGAAAAATAGTAACATTTACAGAATATCTTGTATCTGCTATACCACAAGACATATTTTTATTCTGATTCAAATTTCTTACTCGTATTGAACTTAGATTTATTCTGATATGCTACATGCAGTATTTAAAACATAGTAAAAATAATAAAAGATTCTGTTTAAAAAATTTGTATATGCCCAAAATCAAAAAAAGTCAAATAGTAAGCATGCTCTAAAATTAGTACTATACTCCTCAAAGCGTGACACCTCTCAGTTGGTTTCAAAAGTACCAGCTGATTTTGTTCGTCAGTGCTTATCTGAGGGCTTAAAAGTCTGCACACAACAAAATATACAAAAACATTTCGTAATTAATTATTATAGCAAATGCCAATAGAACTGGCAGGTCAAGAACAACCATTGTAATAGACCAGCTGATATTTTTACTATTATTTGATATGGTTAAATGATCAGCTGGCCTAGTTTAACATTTGTCCTTGACCCGCCAGTGGTTGACAAACTATCAGTATACTTATCCATAGTAAGTTTATAATTGAATCCATTTAATAAAATAAATTGTTTAAACATTATTTTAGTATATTTAGCTCTAAATCTAAAGCACATCATACCGCAATTGGCCGTTAAATATGACAGGACCATATGATATTGTCATCAACTGACGATCGAACCTCATCTTGACCACAAAATGACGATTGAAATTAGAATGTTTCAGTTTTGTAATAACAGCTGTAATAACATCGTCCCAAAATAAATTAAATTCCACCCGAAAAAGCAATATTTTTTCCTGAACATTTTCTGTAACTACGAGATGCATCCATCTCTATTACACATGTTTTAACAATTTTAATTACTAGGCCTATCTAATTTGATATACGTTCTTGAAAGTTAAAGTTAGTTACTATGTAACCTGTACCTTTTTTAATAATTCATATTTTTTAATTCATATCTTATTCTACAATTAAAAATTTGATAGGCCTATTTTCTTCTTATCTCAGGGTCGTTTTTTATGGGTGCGTGGTGGGAGCTATGTAAGATGAATGAAAGTCATTTCAATAATCAAAATTCTATAATGATTTCAAGTTAGAAAATAATAAAATACAAACTTACTTATTAAAAAAGGGATAGGAAACATAAAAATTATCCTACTCCTAGTTTTTAGGCTATAGGAAAGGAAACAAAGAAGTTATGTCGTAACTATCAGAGAATGTTATTTTGATACAAATCAATATTAGTTCTTACTTTGAAGTTTATCCTTTTCTTTTTAATTCAATTTAGAATGTTACTAAACGTTTATCGGTTCATAATGATTATTGGGACATTGTGCAATAAGTCTCCTGATCCGGTTTCCTACTTACGCCAATTTTTCTTCTATTCTTGATTCATATTTGTTGGTTATTATTATTCACTAACTCACTGGTTAATATATTTAAGAAAACCAATAATTAAAAAGTCACATTATGTTGTGAAACAATTCAGCCTGCTCAAGAGCTAGGACATACGTCCTCACTTCATGGCAGTGGAAGCAAGACAAAGCTTCCTTCACGCTCATGAGTCTCGTATCAAGAAAAATGACGAAACTACTAAATCCTTTGTCTAAAAGCCTTCGTCATCAAAAGAAATGTCCCTTTGCATCGTAATTTGTATTAATAAATAAGACCCCCCTAGGCATCTAATGAATCCTCGCAATCCCATTGGTTGAGTCTGTCACTTGACTCCAAGGAGACTCACCTTTTTGGAATACACAGAGACTCGAGTTACTATGATTTTTACCACTATATTTCAAGATTTCTCTTATTTTTATCCTTATTTCCAACTAATAACCTCCTTCACTCATCTATATTTTGTCCGAAACTATAATTTCTATATCCCTATTTTCAACTTATAACTTCCTTCACTCATCTGAACTTCAATTCTTGCATTTGATTATTTAAGGTTATGAAATTTAATTTATTAAATTATTTACGTTTTGTTCTATTAACAGTATATTTTATTATTATAGATGTAATTTTGAGATTCTTTTATCATTTAACAATTTTGATTTTATCCGTTAGTTTATCCTTAATCACGTCATTTGTTATCGATCAATTGTTGCTCAATAGGTTTGCAATTACATTGTAAATTTTATCCATTTTTTCTCTTCCTACCTATATTTCCTAAACTAATTCATTTCTTTACTACAATTTGGACTTACCGGTATGTAAAAAGTTTTTTTAATAGGCTAATCTTTTAATCTCACTAAATAGGCCTATAGCCTATTTTGACCATTTTATTTATATTTTATATGAAATCCTTTTTATTAGGCCATATATATATGTGACCCGCTACAACTAGTACATTTTAAAATTTCATTTTTCTTCCTTTTTTGGTAGTTTTTGATCAAGTTTACTTTGATCATGATTCTTCAGCAAGTTAAATTAAATTAAATTAAATCTATTGAACTTAAATTATTATCACAGCATATATCTATCATCAAACTCCTATTGTATTGATATGGGTTTTACAATCAATCTCTTAGTCTAGCAAGCACAAAATAAAACGAGTTCGCACGCAGCACGCTGACGTGAGGGAAGTGAATTTCCACATAAAAACTTTTAAAACTCCAAATCAGTGTAATAACATACATTTATTCCAATTTTTATTGAAATCTGAAAACAGTGATTTTTTTGGCTGTTCTGATGCTCCTGGTTTCATTTACCTGCAAAGCTGAAAATACAATTTTGTGCATTATAATGTTAGGAGAAGGTCCAGACAGGCTTGAAAGTAGGCGTGAGGTTGCTGGGGATGATAAAAGTACTCTAACAAAGGAATAACGGGCTTTTCTAGTGTAAAATCCCCATAAGACAACGTACTGTGTTTAGTCTATACACATTTTCTTTAATAACTCAGTAAATATCTATGCTAGAATGACGAGAGAGGGCTTAAAACTTTTGCCTCATTAATTCCCATCTTTTTGCATGTATTAATTTTACATACATACATTTCTGACCCTTTTTGGGCCTAAAAACTCAAAATTTGAAAGATTAATCCCCAAAAAAGGGGTTAAGAGTTTTCCGATTGTTTTGCCCAACAAACTTGTCCAACTGATTACAGAAAGGAATGTCCCTACCAAATTTGAAGTAAATCGGACAAAAAATGTGACCGCTAGAATGCAAACACATATATATATATATATATATAAAATTTTATATATATATAAAAATTTTAAACGACCCCCCAAAACGTGTTCAGAGGGTCACGTTAGAAACTCCTATGGTGGTCCCGGGCTTAAGTTTCACCATGCGTGTCATGCAAATAGTTCACTTTCCAAAGGAAATTCACTAAAAATAAAAACGAGTTCGCACGCAGCACGCTGACGTGAGGGAAGTGAATTTCCACATAACAACTTTTAAAACTCAAACTCAGTGTAAAAAACATACATTTGTCCAATTCTTATTGAAATCTGAAAACATTGATTTTTTGGCTGTTCTGATACTCCTGGTTTCATTTACTTGCAAAGCTGGGAATACAATTTTGCGCATTATAAGGTTAGGAGAAGGTCCAGACAGGCTTAAAAGTAGGCGTGAGGTTGCTGGGGATGATAAAAGTACTCTAACAAAGGAATAACAGGCTTTTCTAGTATAAAACCCCCGTAAGACAACGTACTGTGTTTAGTCAATACACATTTTCTTTAATAACTCGGTAAATATTTATGCTAGAATGACGAGAGAGGACTTAAAACTTTCGCCTTTTCAATTCCCATCTTTTAACATCCATTGATTTTACATCTGGGGCTTTTATGACCCTTTTTGGGCCCAAAAACTCGAAATTTGAATGATTAATCCCCCAAAAAAGGGGTTTAGAGTTTTCCGATTGTTTTGCCCAACGAACTTGTCCAACTGATTACAGAAAGGAACGTCCCTACCAAATTTGAAGTAAATCGGACAAAAAATGTGACCGCTAGAGTGCAAACACATATATATATACAATTTTGAACGACCCCCCAAAACGTGTTCAGGGGGTCACGTTAGGAACTTCTATGGTGGTCCCGGGCTTAAGTTTCGCCGTGTGGGTCATGCTAATAGTTCACTTTCTGTTGTATCTTTAAATTGTGTATATAGATACAGCTACACCATTAATGTTAAATTTTATAAAATACCATATGATTTGTCATGTTATTGTTTTCATTCCTTTCATGTTTACTTTTTAAAATAAGTTATAATGTGCAATAAAGAATTGTGATGATATCAAAGTCTGTTGTAATTTCTCAAGTATTATGGTATTTATTAATATTAAAGGATATTATACTTTCCAAAGGAAATTTACTAATAAATTGAAGCTCTTGGCCCACTCAGCTTAGGGTAGTGGGCCAAACCATATTTGGTTTATATATGTCGCTAGTTTATCCTTGTCACTTATATTGTTTCTTCCTCTGTTCCAGGATCAGTCAGGGTACCTGTTAGGACCCAGTCTTGCCGCCACTCTCAACAACGTTCCAACGTCCATGTACTGGTGGAATGAGGAACTGAGACTGCTCGATCGAGATTCCATCTGTGATTGTTCTATATGTAAGTTTATTTTATTCCATAACCCACTCAGTTAAATCTGTTATGTTGAATCCTATTAATGTTACAGATTGGACCTTACAAAACCAGCAGTCATTATTTCTCGTATGTACTGATGTTCTTTTTACTTTTGTTTACCCCGTTGCTGCACAATCATATTGTTGGTCTATTATGGCAGACAGGCAGCTCATATAATCAAGTACAAGAATAATAAAAAATGAATAATATAAGTTACAACAAAGATTAACCGATAGGCCTTCTTATTGTTTTTACTAAAACGATCTGCAAACTTTCAAAACCAGGGTGTCTACATACTTTGAAAATCGTTATTATACAGATTTGTTCTACTGGGAAAATGTGGGAAACATTGGAATTTTGTTTAAAACACCCTTTTGGGAGTTTTCGTTATTATGTGCCTCGGTTGATATTTCCGGCCGATAAACCACGTTTTGATTATAATTTTTGGCAGATAACACATGGTGCAGTTATAAAATGTGATAAATCGTTGTTTTTGTCCAGTAACATGCTGTAAAGTTGATAATTTTGGTCAAAAAAGCATGTCCCTGTTTGGGGAATTTGCCTTATACAGTTCGCCTTTCTTTCGCCTGCTAAAATGCGGCCCGATTGCCGTTTTCAGACAATAATAGTCTTGTTTAATAGAATGTAATGTATTCATTGCCCTTGTCCTTTTAAATACAGTAAAATTTCCAATTTTATTAGATATAACAGGGTTAAAATTCTTGTTTCGGGCTATAAAACACATCTCAGACTAATTTTTGGCCAATAACACATCGTACGGCTGATGTTTTTACCTTACAAAACACAATCCGGCTGCTATTTCCTGTTAGTTTAATTTATTTAGTTCTCAGTTGATATTGTATAATTTTCACTGAGATTTTTATTTTGTACTTTTTTCAGGTGTTGGGTTTGAGCTGGTCCCCATATTTGAGCACTTTAGGAATGACGAATTTGCTGAAAGGAAGGAAAAGCGGAAAAAAATAGATGATGAGGAGGATAACAACAAGAAGGCTAACACCAGCAATGGGGAAACCGAGAAGAAAAAGCTTTATGATGGTAATATTTAAGTTACAAATCTTAAATATTACTTAACAAATCGTCATTCCCTGTAGTTTGAATATAAATTATAAAGATCTTTCACATCTGAATAATAATTAGCTCAGTGTAAACACCTTATGAAATTTAACTGTGTGTTACTTGACAGATAATTATTTTGCTTAAACTTGGTTGTTTATTGTTCTTATGTTAGACCTATCACAATCACACTTGTTAGTGCATTAAACTTGCCAGTAAGGCCACAGTTGGGTCGCTGACCATCAAGCTCTTTCATACACATAAATTAATGTTTTTGAACTGCTACATTTTTCTAACCTAAAATTGGATCTTAATGTAAATGTAAATGTAAATGATATACAGTTTGTTTTTCATTGTTTAACTAACGTACAAATTATGATTGTATTTGTCCTTAACTAGTCTTGTAAATGATTCCGCAAATCCCCAGTAACTTTAAACTTGCCAGCTATTTCATAAATAAATTTCCATTAATGTTTGTATTGCTTAACATTAGTGTATTTAGAAGTTGAGATAAGTTTTCAGACAGTTGGGATGTTACCATGTTGCAGGCATAATGGACATGTTTGACTCGCCCCGCCCGCCAGCCAGGATGCCGACCCGCCGCATCGCCATGCTAGCAGCTGCCCAGGAGGTGGCCCACGCCACAGAGAGTCTGGCAGGCTCTATAGTGGAGTCAGTGCTGCACCCCCGCGTGGTCCAGCCTCCCGCAGCCCGGCCACTGCTGCCCATCCAACCCCCCGTCGGGCCCTCGTCCCCCCAGGAACCTGCAGACCCACCGCCCTCAGTGGACGAACAGGATCCGAACGATGTGCTCGTCGTGCCCTTCGTCCCTCCCCGTCGAGCTCAAGCCTCTAGCATTCCCGAAGCCCTCGAGTTGATTCCAGTCGCTCCGCCGGTCTCCGAAATATCCGATCCCATGGGATTGATTCCGGGCAGTGTTCCTTACCCTCCGCCCGGTGACCCTGAAGACGGCTTCTACCGAGTCAATCCGACCTTGCTGGGCCAAAGAAATGACTCCACCGGTGGAGAAGGTAGGAGTAGTGAGAGTACGGAAGAAGCGAGATCTCAGAATAGCAACAGCGACGGTACAGAACCCAGGAGTGACGGGACCTCGCAAAACACGGAACCGAGAGCTCTCGGGTCACTCCCGGTCGACATGAGTCCCTCGTCCAACAGCTCTCAGTCGCTGTTCGTCGAATCACCTGCGGGGCTGGCGACCATGAGTCAGTCGTCTCAGAACAGTACACAATCCTTGTTTGTGGATTCACCGGCTGGACTTACCTCCTTGAGTCAGCCCACCCAGCGTAACGAAGCTCTCGAGATCGAAATGGCCGCTAATTGGCTGCAGTCGGTGACTGGGGGCCAAGGCAGCCCCATCGAGGAGGAGGAGAGGTTCGACTCCCAGACCTTCAGTCAGCAGCCCCAGGTATCTCATTCTGACATCGCGCTCCAGCTCCAGCAGCTCCAGAACCAGTCCCAAACTCCTGTTCCAGCTGTGTAAGTTAACAATTTATTTCTGCTTTAGAGAGTGTTTTCTAAGTTTAAATTTTTGATGTAACAAACTATTTAATTCACTACACACTAGGAAACATAAAATACCCCTGTAGCAGCAAACCTGCGTACTCAGCTAATTTCCAATATATATATATATATATGTATGTATCTTAATACTACATAAAGCCACATACCAAGTTTCATCAATATAAATTCATAAATAAACAATTTATGACATTTTAATTATTCTCCATAAGAATAACATGGTGGCTGAGTATGCAGGTTTGCTGAAACAAGGAACATAAAAATGGGTTTTTATTCAAATATCAATATAACTCAACTAGGTAAAGCCACATAACAAGTTTCATTAACTTTTGTTTATAGTTAATGGAGATAACATTTTACTTAGTCTCCATAAGAATAACATGGGGGCTGAGAAAACAGGTTTGCTGCTAGGGGAGCTATTGGCAAACAATTTTGTTTGTACAAATATCAATAGACCACAACAATATGAAGCAGTATACCAAGTTTCGTCAGGATAAGTTGATAAATAAGCGAGATATACAATTTTTGTTATCCTCCATAAGAATGACATTGGACAACGTACTCTGTTTAGCACTTTCAATATCTCTGTAACCAATTGACGTAGATCAGTGATCAAAACACCAAATATTTTGTTTTTTTTAAGCTGAATTGAGTGGTGAAAAATAAAATTTGATTTACTAATATATTATGTATAAAAAACTAGAGATGTGCGAGTACTCGAAATTTCGAGTTCGGACTGAAACTCGAGGTTTTACTGAAACTCAAAGGTTTCGAGCGAGTTTACTCCCGCCGTTCACCCGCGCTACCAAGGGTCGTCCGTGGCCACGTGTCGTCTGTAAATTCAAATTGAGTGTGAACGCATTTGAGGTGTTACGAGTTGTGATGTGGATTCTGTTTTATTAATAAATAAGTAAGTTGTGGCTTATAAAATTGTGTTACTCTTAATACCAAAATGGAGGGTTTACCAGGATCTTCAGATTGAGTTGTATGAACACTGCCTGTATAGTCCACTTTTAGGTTAACCTGACCTTGTCATTTTTTAAAGTAAAATATAAAAAACATATCTGTAATGAAATCTAATAGCATATGAAGTTTGTGCTTGTTTTTTGTTCCATAATAATTTAAATTGAGTCAATCCATTAATTTTAGGCTCAACTGTCCTTTGGTATAGAGTTGTTTTTAAAGACAAGTGATTTGTTTTGGCCTTGTTTAAGTTTCATTAATGATTTTTTTAAATAATTGTTAATATTTTAAAACTTTATTTAAGACATGGCTTCAATTTTATCAATTGATTTGCCAGGCACTTTCAAACATATCTTCATGTTGTTAATAAATTATTGTTCTTATTAGGACTATTAGTGTTAAAATTAATGTTAAGATATGTTAGTAAATACATTTTGTGTGGTAAGTAAGTAAGCTAATGTTTTAATGTAATAGGCCTTTTAAATATCAAAATAAGTTTATTTTAACTTATAGGCCTAAATGTAACTTTATTTTCTCCATTCGTAGAAAGATGTAGCTTAGGCCTAAACATAATAAACCAAACATGGGATAAATAAAAAAGAGAAAACAAAATAAAAAAACTGAGATTATTTTGTAATGAAACTGTTAATTAATACCATATAGGCTGTAACAACCTTAATACCAAAAGATTTAAAGTATTTTATCTTCATGGCTAAATGTTATGCAATAACTTTGGTATGATTTATTTTCAGAAAAATGTACTTCCCTTTTTCCAATGAAGCAGGAATCCATATATTTTACTTAATATTTTTATTTTCAGGTCATAGTGACTAAAATAGTATATTTTAGTAACAACATTTATAAATGGAACCCTATACACTGTTTTGATCCAATTCAACTCGACCTATGTGTTTTTTTTATTTGTATACTGGACTCAAACTCGAGATTCGAATCTTTTGCCATTTACTCGACTCAAACTCGACTCGACTGAATAAACCTGTACTCGTATCTCTATTAAAAAACCAAAAAACCCATTTTTGGGGTACAAAACCCCCCCAAAATTACCCCATTGGATGGAGCGATCTGGCTGGTTTTCGAACTTAAGTCATGAATGTTGCTTCACATGTTTGAACCAAATTTCATTAAAATCGGAGCATTTTTACGAGAGTTATCGCGCGCGCGCACACACATGCACGCACGCACGTCCTGGGCCTAGGTCTTACCATGCTGACTACGGTAATAGCTTCTTCCCTGTAGGGGAAATTCGCTAAAATGAATATTGATTTTGCAGCACTTAAATAAATTTGCACCTGTTTTACCTGTGCAGCTGAGACAACAATACATGTATGATATTAAATGGTTCACTCTTTCTGGAAAGTCAGGGAAAAAGTTGATAAAACGCCAAAAGTCAGGTAAAATGCTTACTATTTCATACGAGTCAGGGACAAATTCTGATTTTAATCGTAAACACAAAGCACTATTGTGCGTGAAAATCAAAACCTATTAGAAAAAAGTAGGGGTGTGCGAGTAGTGATTTTTTTAATCGAGTCGAGTCGAGTAGTGCCAACTATTTTCGAGTTTCGAGTATTTTCGAGCGAGTATTTGCCATCAGTTGGTAGTTTAAAATAGTGTAATTGGATTTGGATACCACCCTAGATTTGATAATCTAAACATGGTTTCTAATTAATACATGAGTAGTCATACAAAGTTTTTGCCAGTACAATCAAACTGGATTACGTAGTAACAAAACACGGTTTGACATTCGTTTCCGGCCGATGAAACAGGGCCTGGTTGTCATTTGGCCAATTTCACCTGGTCCAGACATTGCTTATAATCAATATTAAATGGCGAAATCACGCGGTCCGATCGTCATTTTCAGCCGATTCCACGTGATGCGATCGCATTTTGCGGCCGTTACTACGCGTTTTGGTCGGTCGCAATCGTTCGAGGTCGTCATTTTCGGCCGATTTTACGTGATGCGATCGCCTTTTGCGGCCGTTACTACGCGTTTTGGCCAGTCGCAATCGTTCGCGGTCGTCATTTTCGGCTGATTTTACGTGATGCGATCGCCTTTTGCGGCCGTTACTACGCAAATTGGCCGGTCACAATCGTTAGCGATCTCCGGAAATCGGTGGGAAATACTCGTTCGAACTTTCGAGTAGTTTTCAAAACTTCGAGTCGAGTTCGAGTATTAAAATACTTGTCCGAAAACTCGAAGTTTCGTGTACTCGCACACCCCTAGAAAAATGTGTGCATCCCGAGTCGTGAGACAGGGAAAATTAACTATTTTGGTTAGAAAAGTCAGGGAAAATCACCTTTTTTGTCAGGGGAAGTCAGGGAAATCATTGTGAACCAAATAAAAGTATAAACCATGTATTGAAATTTAAAACATTTATTGTTGTAAACCTGTACCTAGTAAAAAATATTTGTTGCCAAATCAACAAAATAAAAACTAGCTCTTAGGTAAAGTACCAACTACATAGGAGTGTGTGATTCAGCTATTTTATTTCAATTCGATGCAATGATGCGATTCAAAGAATTTTTATTCGGATCGATGCAATTCGATTCGATGCAATGCAACATATTTCAATGATTTTCTCAGCCTATATACTAATTTGTTATGACCAACATGGATGATCTACCATCTTGGCCAAAGTCTAGTTATAATTTTCTGATTTGATCAATTAATTTTTCTTCCATTCTATCTTGATCCATCATTTCAAAAACTTTTGCAATAAAAACGCATAACCTAAACTTATCGTACCATGCCAGTAAAACTACCGTATTCTTGACAGAATACTATTTCACCCACCGTAGGAATAGTTTTGTGAAGGTATAACGTTATTCAAATAACTCACTGTTTATTATAAATTCATAATATCAAAAACGTGGTTGTAATATAACAACTCATAAAAATAATTTTGGTCAGCCGACTGATTTATTGCTTTTAAATGGACCCCACCCCTCCCCTCCTGCCCCTCTTCCTTCCTTACCTCCAAGGTAAGATTTTTTGCCGCCGACCCAAACATTCCCCGTACCCTTTGTAGCATGGGTAAACGGCGGCAGTATATGAAGGCATCGACCACTTCCGATACATCACTATTTCAATTACTACACCATTGAATCAAAATTTCGATGCTTTTCGATGCATTGCACATCCCTACAACTAAACATTAATTTTTCAAACATCTTTGCACTCATTAAGTTAACTAATAACAACAATTTGATTTCTTCCAGAATTTACCAATATTAAACTATATTCTAAGAAAGGGTAGTAAAGTGTTAAGTAAGTGTAAAGTGTACTCTCCAAATTATATCAGAGAGTAGCATGTTCAGTGTTCGAAAAAGTTATGCCACGGAATATGCAGAGTATCTAGCTTGCTTGTCTACGCCAGGGGCATTTTGTATTTAACGTTGTTAGAAGACAACGGTCCAAATCTCTCAAAGTCTTGTGGGCACCCCGGGAATCGAACCTGTGACCTCTTGCACTGAAGTCCAAGACGTTAACCGTTAGGCTAGTGAAGCGCCTCACACCTAGCAGGTTTTTTATGTTTAATTTTTTGACGTTGAACAAGTATATTTTTCGAGACATTCAATAATCTTAATGCAGGTAAATTTCAACAAATTGTTTGTTGAAAATACTCCTTCTTATGCATGAATCGAGCTCTTGCACTTCAAAAATTATTGTAATAGCTTTTGCTATACAAAGCAGTTTATTGTTTTTGTGAATTCAGAAAATGTTTTAAGCTGATTGGGGAAATGCCAAGAGATGTGTCAAACAAAGACATAAATAGACACCAGACATACATTTAGAAGTGAATTAGAACAAAATTATAAATGAATTGGGAAACTTTTGTATCTAGTAGGGATGTGTCGGTTCTTAAAGTCGGTTGTCGGGTTTACCGGTTTTTTACAAAAAAACGAAACCGAGAACCGATGGTCTAATGTCGGTTTCGGTTTTTCACTGTCAGTAAGTGCTCGTATAATAATGCATAATAAGCATTATAATCGTATAATAAGCATTATAATGTTGTACAAATATCGAATGACAAGCTAAACAACGTGTAACAAAATAAGTGGTTGAAATAAGACTCCTCCCGACAACCAATCACTTCCTTTCCAGTCCCAAAATAACTCAATTAACACGAAAGGAGAATTGATAGTTCTATTTATGGATGTACGTGAATGGAGACAACAGAATAACAGATAAGGAAGCAAGGCGAGGGGGTTGGGGAGGGTTTGGTTGCAAGGTTGACCTTGACAGGTCCCGAGCTCAATTTTCAGTCACTGTTAAACATCTTTCTCCCTGAATACGGAAGTGTATATTTAATCGTGCTATTTTCCCATTATAAATGTTAATTAAACTGATTTTGTTTATTTTATATTACTGAAAGACTGATGAAATCAATATTAAATTGTAATTGACAAGGTTGTAAATTAAGTTCAAAATTAACGATAAAATATCTACTAAATAATTTTAAAATGGCTAAATATGATTTAAAATTGTATATGTTATTTAAAATAAAATCACTTAAAAATGTACACAATAGAGCCAATTAGGAATTTAATATTCTTCTGCTTCAACGGGATTCATTGTTTTCATAAACTCTCAAGCGGCATTGAATGACAGGTAAGTGATTTACTGCTCTCTATTCATGAAAGATGCTAATGGAAGACGTCTGAAAGTGAGCAAAAAACTACCTGGAGCCTAGACACAACAAAATGCCGGTCTGTCTGTCTGTCTAGCAGTATTATTTGTGATCACTTTCTTATTTAAAATGTTCTGGTTTGGATTTTATAAACTAATCAGTTATCTATTAACTGTATTTACGATTAGAATCTGGGTTTCCAAAGTCTGCAAAACTAAAATATCAGCAAAAACAGGTAAACTTATTTTGCTTTTAAGGTTAGGCCTTCAGTAGGCTAAATTTAAACCTTTACATCTTAACAAAGTATAAGTTGCAGATTATTTAGACTAGTTACTGCCCTAGGCTAACTTGTTATTATTTGGCTAAACAAGGTTTTAAGCCTAGGTGATTAATAATTTTGTAAAGGCCCATAATATTAAATTCATTTGATTTGGCTTTGATTGATTACTTATGACTTTTTAACCAACTCTTCTGTGTAGTGTCTCTGCAGCAGTATTTATGTAAACCAGTGAAACAAAGTATGAAATAGGGATTTATAGGTACCGGTATATAATAAATTAAAGTTTTTTTTAAGGCAGAATTTCAGAATCTAGGTAGAAACTTAAATTTAAAGTATGGACGAGACAGTTATTAGGTAAGTTCTTTGAAAAATAACCGAAACCGACAACCGTTTTTTGTAAAAAACCAATCCGAAACCGAACCGATAAAAAATGCAACCTACCCATAATTTACCATTAGCAATGTTTTAGCTTATCCAGCAGTATGCAAGGACTTTGTAAATGTTATTAGACAGCATTTTAAAACAATGTTTAATCCAGACTTTCCTTTTAATAATTTTTAATTCTTAAAACCCTCCAAAAATCCCTTGGTAAAATGTAAAATTTATGTTGCAGAGAGAGTCCAGAGTACCCTCCACCACCACCCCCTCCGATGCCAGCCCCCTCGGAGCCCACCCCTGAGCCCTCCGCTCAGCCCTCTATGTCTTCCCAGGGCTCTCTCGTGTCTGAGGACATCCCGGAGGGAGTTGATCCTTCATTCCTAGCAGCCCTTCCCGAAGACATGAGGGCTGAAGTGATCTCTGAACACCTGAGGTAAGTTGAGCTTCTTGATTTCATTTTAAAGCATGGTGTGTTTTAAACGGTTTGATACAATTTGTTTCTTTCATTTTGAATCAAAGCCTATTTTTCCTCATAATTTTGCATTGAATTGCTACACTAATTGATCTATGACGTCATTAAACTAATAAGTATAAAATATATTTTTAATTTACAAATACATTGCAATTTCAACTATTTATTTAGTTTTGTCGATAAAACAGCATAAATATAATTATTTCCTCTTTAAAGTGAACAAATCACTATTACCAGATGGGCTTGAAGGCAGAGCGCTGGCCTCTTAAATCAGCCATGGTCAAGTGTAGGTTCAATCCCTGCTGACTGCTGTGCAAATTTTTCATAAGCGGTCACCATTGGCTTGCCCATGTGACTATTTTTGCTAACAGTACCTTGCTGTCTTTAGATTGCTGCACAGGCCTATTGGCCTATGGCAACGGGCAGTTGAGTTTTTTTTTAAATATATGAATAAATAATTCAACAATGGGTTGTTTACAAATTGTTTGTCAATGTGCGGTTTGAAGTATTTGGATGATACTTTATTTCTATTTAATAAATTGCAGTTTAATTTTTTGTCTTGGTTCATATTAGAAATATTGGGCTTTTACTCTATGGAATTTGTTTTCCCAAGCCCAATATGAAGATGGCATATCAAAAAAATTAGTTTATTGCTGGATTCAAAACAAATTTACACCTGATGAAATAATATATGTCTTAGCCTGTGGTGAAAGACTTGTTATTTAACGAAGGTCGGAAAGGAGAATTTTAACACATTCTCTGCCACCGCGATTTCTGGAAAATGGTTCGTCGCGAGACCAAATGGATTTTTTGGTTAATTAGTTTGTTGAATGGTTGAAAAACAATTCAGGTTTTTTTATGGTTGGTCAGAGCCACATAAAAAACTATGCCATGCCAAAAGCATGGGGAAATGATCATCACTGATGCACATGGCCTGGAACAAAAACGGTACTCTGTACAGTAGACTCTCTGAAATCCGGACTAATGTGGCAGACAGCTGAAGCTGGTCCGGATTTTGAAAAATCCGGATTTCCTGGAGGTGGGCATGAATCATCGATTCCTCCTTTATAGTGAACAATTATAATAATATCGTTTACATTTATGTGCTAATACAAGAGTGAGCTTCCAGTAGAAAGTGATAAGTCATCGACAGGAGAAGACCTGAATGGAGTAGCGTACCCGAAGCGTAATCAATAACAAACATAAGCAAGGACTCGGACCATCCAAAGTCGAGTTAGAGCGCCTGACGATGCAAACCACTTGATATTTGTGTAATGCGGGCTAATGAAGGCACTAAACCGTGAAGTTTCGTTGTTTCGTTTTTATTTGCAACAAAAAACTTAAATTAAATCAAGATCATCGGTCCGGATAACCGTTAGTACGGATAAGTGTGATCCGGATTTCCGAGAGTCTACTGTATAATATCTGATATACGTGGCAGTGAAAATGTTGTTAAGGTCATGACAGGAATATAAATTGTTTGCAAAGTATAATAACTAAGTAGTTTTCATTCCAACTAAATTTTGCTGATCACCTTTGGAAAAGCATGGGTTGTTCTTCTACAACCTAGAAAACTCAGGGAATTTGATCATGTTTTTTTTGGTTCTCACCCTAGATTTGTAAACACAAAGTTTTCACACAAAGCGTATATGTATTTTTTTTTAATAGGTTACCTCAACTGCCCAACACCATAAGCCAATAGGCCTTGCGGCCATCGAAAGACGGCAAGGTACCTTAACGGCATTAGTCACTTGGGCAAGCCAGTGGTGACCGTTCGTGAAAAAGTATCTTAACAGTCAGCTGGGATCGAACTTACGCTTGACCACGGCTGACTTGCGGAGCCAGCGCTCTATCTCTGAGCTACTACGTCCGTTTATTCTCGTTGTAAACCTCCTTATGGGTGTGTTGTGACTCGCAGGCTGCAGCGACTGCAGAACCGAGTGCAGCAGAGCACCTCGCAGGGCCCCGCAGACGAGGCGTATCCCGCGCCAGGGTCGAGCAGCATGGAGGTGAACGCAGACTTCCTCGCAGCCCTGCCTCCGGCCATCCAGGAGGAGGTGCTGGCTCAGCAGCGGCTGGAGCAGCAACGCCAGGCGGCGGCCTTGTCCAACCCTAACGATCCCGTCGACGCGGCTGCATTCTTCCAGGACCTGCCCCATTCTCTGAGACAAGCTGTGAGTGTAGACGTATAGATCATGGTTCAAACTTTCTGGAAAGTGTGAGAGAGTCAGGGAAAATCAAGGGAAAAGTTGGAAAAATGCTGAAGGGAAAAGTTGGAAAAATGCTGAAGGGAAAAGTTGTAAAAATGCTGAAGGTCCGGGAAATTACTGATATTTGGTACTTATGCATTACACCGACCACCACCTGCAACGGTGCGCTGCGGAGGTTATGATAGGTCAGGTTACTGCAGTTGGATAGAATACTCTTTTGTCAACAGAATTATTATATGTCAAGTCGCGAACTCTTCCTTCCCCTCATTTGGTTAAGGTCAGGTGAAAAGTCATTAAGGGTAGGAGGTCGCAAAACTCCCATATTTCTGTCTTCTCGGAGTCTCAGAAAAGCAAGAGTCATCCTAAATGCTTGTAAGTTTCAGGCCAAATAATAAATGTCTCTACTTTTGATCCATTTAATTTGTTTGGTTTGTCCCTTTAGAAAATCCTCCTAAATGTTGGTGGTCGGTATAATGCATAAGTACCGATATTTTCTACAAGTCGGGGAAAGTTTTTAATTCAATCGTAAACGCAAAGCAATACTGTGCAAAAATCAAAACTTGGTAGATTTTTGATAAATCCCTATGTTTCAAGGAATATGGAGGGAAAAATATAGGGCAAACAATGTATTGGACAACAACAAACTGTTGTGAACGAAAGATTAGCAGGAGAGTGTAGGACTGCTGTGAGGAAGGTAAAATCTGATAAAAAATATAATTTTGTTCAATTTTACCTATACTATACTCTAATATGAGTAAGTTTGTGTGCTTGCTTGCATCCGTTCGTGCTTGCTTGTAACTCTGATCTCAAAAACGGCTCAAACGATTTCCTTCAAATGTTGGAAATAACTAATTTCTGGGATAAAAATAAGTTCTAGACAGGTCTCATCCCCAGGAAAAATCAAGTAATGTAACACATTGAAAATGAAACGATAAAAAATAACATTGGGCTTATGGAGATTAAAATCAAAACAAAAGAATTGTAACAGCTGTTCATAATCAACTGGGGAACTGTCAAAGTAATACTCGTGTTGTTTATAATTGTTAACATGTGGTTTCCTGAGAGCAGTGATTAAAACTGTTGAGTGAAGATTGCATAAATAGGGTGGTCATATCCTAAACAAAGCAAAGGGACATTGAGCTATAAATAACAACTGGTGTGACCTTGACAATTCAGAAAAGAGGCAAATGAGCTATAAAAATCTGATTATCAGTTATCAGTTGAGGGAAGTGGTGAAATATTACTCCCAAGTCATCTAAACGAGCTATAAAAATCCGATTATCAGTTGAGGGAAGTGGTGAAATATTACTCCAAGTCATCTAAACAAACTGACTGGCCTTCCCCGAGTAAAGCTCGGCCCCCAGGTACTTGTAAATAAAGTGTGCATTCCGAGTCAAGAGTCGGGGAAAATTAACTATTTCAGCAAGGGAAAGTATGGGAATTTGAAAAAGAGCAGGGAAAAAGTTGGTAAAATGCCGAAAGTCAAGAGAAAATTAAACTAAACAAATTTCACTAAAATTAACATTTTTTGGCCAAAGAAAGTCAGTGAAATCATTAATCAGATAAAAGTGTGAACCATGTAGATTAACCCTAGCAGTGGCCAATGGTGTAAGTGGGAAATGGCAGGCTAAATTTGGCGATTTTGCAGGACTTTTTTTGAAAATTCGTATAAATTCAACCGTAGAAGTAAACCTAGCCAACCTTATATTCATTTTGATCGCAAAGAACAGTAGAATCTGAAAATAGCAAAACAAAATTTTTTTATTTCAAAAGCAGCCTCGGTAAAACTTTGTCTACAGATTTTTATGGAAAATTCATTATATACATTTTGTAGACAATTCAATTCCCTACATAAAAATATATAACATGTTGCGGAAAGAATTTTGTTTATAAGTGTTAGGGGCATAATATTATAATAAATGGAAAACCAAAAAAAGTATAAACTGTACAGTGTTATTTTGTGTTGTAATTAAGTAACGTAATACATGTATATGCTAATAATGATATATACTTATTAGTAAAGCTAATGAAGTAAGGAATCTCAAAAAATCATAATGTTGATGATAAAAAATTATTATCTGTTATAAATAAATGTATATAACAGAATATTTTACTATTTTTGAGTAATTGGAAAAAAAAGATTTCACAATATTTAGTCTATAACTTTTTTACCAAATTTTTTACCCCCAAACCAATATAAACATGTTGTAGTACATTCAATTACCTACAAAAAATGTATAACACCTAGGGTAAATTATTGTTTTTATATGTGTTATGTAGCACTAAACAAATAGTCGCGGACTTGGCAAATTTCACTAGGCCTATGTAGAAGTAAACTCAACACTTTATAAACACTATTTGTCACACTTCAGTAATATTTATGCATAAGATAATGCATAAATATTACTGTTATATACACATGAACACTTCTCTAACACTACAACTCCGAAATAATACCTAATTTACTGATACTTCACAGAAATACATTACCTAACACGTTCAAAGGAATAACCCAAGATAAGGTAGCCTATGATGCGAAATTCACGAAACAATATCACTAAATATATCGCAGCTGTTACACATTATGTTAGGAACAGTGCTGCCAATGACAAAACTAAATTCTTCCACATTTCTTTCTCTTAAAAATAACATATTATTTGACTAGTAACTATAACTTATACTGGATATAAATCTGATTTTTCCTGAAGGACAGGAGCTGTCCTTTGACCATTCTACAAAGAAACAAAAAATACCTGTTTTCATAAACATATCATCTGTCCAATCAATGTGTCGATCTAAAAATTAATACCAAAATGAATAACAACTTTTTAGGGGTCCATTGGTACCAACCCAGGGTGGCCACCCAACCGTGAAACCGTGAATTAGCCGTGAATTTGGCACACCGTGAAAAAACAGTGAAAAAGCCGTGAATTTCACTGTTAAACCGTGAAAATTCTATCATGATTAGTGACTCGAATGTCGGTATTGTTACCGGGAAAGTTAATTTGAGGTATAAAAATATGTTTCGGTGTACAGAAAAAACAGTATCGGTGAGAGATTTGTTGACAGGAAAAACAAAGAAAGAGAGAAGCAAGTCAATAATATAAAAACAATTCTTAAAGATATTTTTTTACAAACTCTCCGATGAAATTCCAGGTAAGAGATTGATAACCAAAGGAGCTGACTGAGGGGAAATGGGGGGAGAGAGAGAGAGAGAGCGGCTAGTCCGGAAGTGAGCAAATACCTTCCAAATTCCTGGAAGTCAACACAACTGTCTGACAGATAAACCCATTTTTGAGATCTTTTCCTTGTACAAATATTCTTTTGGTGACCATAAATTAATTACGTGTAACGCCTTTGACCCTTGTTTATTAAAACAGTGTCTCAACATATATATCGTTGGTTATTTTAATTTCTCTGTATGCCATGCATTCTGACAATATTTAATCTGAGAATAAGTAAAATATCTCTCAGTGAAGAGTGGGCCTTTGGCCTAAACCAAGACAGGGAAAAATAAATAATTGTCAAGTTCTCCTCTCTCTCTCTCTCTCTCTCTCTCTCATTCTCTTTCCCCTATCCTATCTTTCTTTCCCATATCTTCTATCCCCGCCCACTTAGCACGCGCAGTGCGCATAACAGGTTGCCATGGATACCGATCATAGGCTGTATACCCCACTGTGTCGTCACACACCTCATCACTACTGCCACTGTGTTGTTAAAACATAATGGTGGATGTTCCCCAACTACCTTGAGGCCGTCGATTAATATTTATTTGTTGTATAACTACATGCTTCATTCTACAAATATCTAAAGTCCAGATGAAAAATTAATTGTTGTAAATCAAGAAAACCTTTCGTGGAGGTTGCCACGGTATTTAAAGTTATTCTTAAGTATTTGTAAATATACTAAAATTACACTTCATTTATATGTACGCAAATTATTATTTATAGTGGTTGATTTTAAGCGAGCTAATTATATATTTTTCTTAGTTGAATAAATTAATAGTTCATGAGTATTGATTTATAAATTATGTGTATTTTGCATGGTTTTTAAATTATGATATCAACTAAAAATATCGACTAAAAAAACTGGGAGATTATTGTATCATTAATACAAAGTAAAATCAGATAACTTAAATAAAACTATGTATGATGTGAAACTAAAAGAAATTATAAATTAGAAAATTAGACCAATAAATACTGAAGATTAATCAAAATAATTCTAAAATTACTTAATTACATTACTAAATTCAAAATTGAAGTCCATAACAAATATTACAGTACATTTATTTAAACATATAAGTACCATGGAAAACTGAAAAATAAATAAATAAAGTAATAAAAGTAAGACAGTTTTATATAATGTTAATTTGCCTATATCATATTTGAAATAATTAGCTATTAACCTTATCAAAAAATAAATTTAGGTTATTGTTAATAATAAATTTTAGTTGAATTTTCCAAAACCACACAAGATAATCTAACATATAACAGACATATGTATGTACAAATTTCACAGCACAGTAAAAAATAACAAATTTATGCTACCACTTGAAATTTATCAAGTTAGTGGCTATTTTTGAAATAGTTTTCAACCATTTTTTAAACCTTTTTTAATATAATTTAAAAATTTAACTAGTATACTTCAATAACAATAATAATAATACATAAATAAAAGCAGTTTAATTTGAAATCATAATGGAGAACGAAAGCGATTTAAAAGATAGTATTCCTTTTCTCACTCTAGGAATGATGTTGACAAACAACTGATTTACAGCCACTCACCCTAGGAATATTGTTGACAAACAACTGATTTACAGCTAATTACCTCCCTCCCCCCTTACCCCTCACGCTTTCCTTGTCTAAACCTTTCTTGTCTTCAAGGACATTTTTTGCGACCCTATCCAGCTACTCCCCACTCCCCTTGCACACCTTTCTTATCTCCATTCTCGTTCAGCTATAAATAACACCTGTCAACGTATCTTTTTCCTACGAGTTTTGGGGCTTGTTTTCCTTAAAGGAAATGACTAGTTATAAATAGGAGTCGGTCTTATTTAAACCACTTATTTTGTTAAACATTGTTTAGCTTATCTCTGTTTATTGTTTGAAGCAGTAAACTGTACCGTACCGAATCTGTACCGGGGTTATGTTCTGTACCGAACCGATGACGGTAATTAGATGTGTACCGTACCGGTACCGTTTTTTCGGTGCACCGCAGACCCCTAAAAACTGAACCGTGATTTTGCCAAAAATAACCAGGAAAAACCGGGAAAAAACCGTGAATTTGTATATAATTGTAGAGTGGCCACCCTGCAACCGCAACTTCCCGCGACAAAAATTACCCGAGCTGGGTAATTTCAAAAAAGTCATGTTTTGACATTTTCCTAGCGTCGGCTGCAAGAATCTCGTCGCGCCAAAAATTCATACGATTTCTAATCGTCGTGACATTGTTATATAGCTGCTACAGAGTTTGTTTATGTAATAAAATGAAAGTTCAGAATATTATCTTTCGAATGATATATATATTGTTCAATTTTGAGTTGATTATTAGTGGTTTTTTACATTACAAAATTTTCGGTCCCTAAAGGACGGCTCCCGTCCTCTGCCACTTTAAGGCGACACAGCCAAATTACGGGAGCTGACCTTTGGCCACTGCTAGGGTTAATTCTCATGATGGCTTTATTTTGACCTCTAAGGGGAAAGAACAGGAGTATTGCACGGTGAGTACTCCTCTTATGTTTTTGGGGAAGTTAACCCAGTTACCTACTTTGACAAGCCCTTCTTGGTCAGTAGGCAATGTGCATTATATTTTAATCAGTACCTATTCAAATTTTAGTGGTCTGCACAAGAAATTTTAAATCAATAAGGTTCGGTATCCCAAAACATTTTGTACCTCCGTTCTTAATATAAATTCAGTACACTACATATATTAATTTTTATCTTACTTAATTTGTTTATACTAACTAATTTGTGTTACTTACAATTTGTATTACTTATTTCATTAAAATAAAATATAAATACACTTTGGAAGAAAAGAAAACTGAAACTTTAACATTTTAATTTTGTATCAAGCTCTTAAAATACTCATAATAAATATAGCAAAAGAATTTAATAGCTATTTGAGAATTAAGGAATCAAGATATGTATTTAATTTAATATAAATTTAACTAACTAGTATGTACTGCAATAATATAACAAAACCAAAACCGGTTTAATTTAAATTCTTAATGGGGAAAGAACGTGATTACTAGATAATATTCTTTTCTGACACAAGGACAGTAATATTCAGACGTCTCCCCGCTCCCTCCCCTTACTTACTTCTGTCTTATCTCACAAGGGCAAAATTGTTATGCAAAACCAAACCCCTCCCCCTGCTTTCCTGCCCCTTGTTTGCCCTCCATTTTTCCATTCACAGATAGCCAAAAATAACTCGCCTGTCACTATCTCTCCTTTCTTATAAATTAAAAGGAAACTTGTTTTGGGGCTTAGATTTCCTAGAAAGGAAATTAATAGTTGTCAAGAGAATCATAATTTCGGTCACTTATGTTTAGGGATTAGTCGATACCAAAATTTATCGATTCTCGATACCGATACCAGAAAATCAATTCTCGATACTGATACCATCGATACCTATGATTTTTCAGTACCTATAGTTGTTAAAAACAGTTTCAAATTTATGTTCCCTTTAAAAATTAGTTAGTAGTATTTAGTAGTTAATTATCAAACATATTTTAATGCAATTTTTTACGTAATTTAATGTTAATTTCACTAGTATGCTATAGTAATATAGAAAAACAAAAATTTATTTCTTATAAATTCATAATGGCGAAAAACTTGGTTGTAAGATAATAACGCAAAGAAATGATGTTGGTGAGCCAACCATTGCTTTCAACCAGACTCTACCCCTCACCTCCCATCCCTCTTCCTACCTTATCTCCAAGGTAAGATTTTTTGCCGCCGAACCAAACACCCCGTGCCTTTTGTAGCGCGGGTAAATGGCTGGAGTATCTATGGTATCGGCATTGAACGAATGAATCTTGATACCGATACCAATGTCCAAGAATCGGTGGTATCGAGAATCGACTCATCCCTACTTATTTTGTTAACATTGGTTAGTTTATCTCCACTTTTGATTATGTACTGTACCGAGTCTGTACCAGGGTTGTGTTCTGTACCGAATCGATGACAGTGATTTGTTTTGCACTGTACTGGTACAGATCAGTTCACCACAGTTCCATATTACCATAATCTCCAATTTAAAACATTTACATCTCATGAATCTTCTTCCAACCTGCTTGACAATAACATTTTATTTAAAAACTGATAATTAATCGTCACTGAATTTAGTCACATATTAAGATGGATGTTGTTTCTTATTGCAGATCTTAACAGACATGGAAGAGTCGCAGATCTCAGTGCTGCCCCCGGAGTTGGCGGCTGAAGCACAGAACCTACGGCGCGAGTGGGAGGCCCGCAACCGTCAGCTGATGCAGGAGAGATTCCTGTCTCACGTCACTCACAGCACAAGTGCCTTGTCCTCCATACTCCGACATACCAGCACCCCTCGCAACCTCCGTATGTATACCACATACCCGCTCTATCAACTCTATTTTCAATTAGCCTATTTTGTAAGCTGATGACTAGTGCAAATAATAAGCTTGAGCCGGTAGGGCTTAACTATTGGGGGGCTGGGGTGTATGTTTTGGGTATAAGTCTAAGTGAAAGGTATAGTCGATGAATAGTAATTTATTCTGTCTTTAAACAATACATTATTGCAATGGACTTCGTCAAGATTCTGATATATATCACATTACTAATAGGCTCTTAAAACTACTTAAAACTAAACCGTCTAGTTAGGCCTATTCTTAATTTGTATTATAATCTTGGTGTTTCAAGCACCAGTTGACAAAAAGCGTGCTAAGCGCCTATTAATTATATTATCACAGCCCAATCTTAAAAATTATCACAGATCAAATACCTGTAATAAAAACAATTAAAACAGGTACCGTAGGCTAAAAAACAAGTCAGTTAGACAGTTAAGCAATACATCAGTACAACAAATAACAAAATTAATTTTAACAGTAATAAACACTTAAAAATATAAACAACATTTAGTAATATTTAAATTATGAGCAGAATATAAATAACAAATATATAACAAACGGAAGACTATTTGGACTACAATAATATTTGTTGATGCTCAAACAAATCATTAATTTTATAAAAAGGGTTTGCAGAAAGCCACACAGTAAGTTTTGCTTTAAAAACCTTTAAGGGTAATGATCTTGATTAATGATGTAGATTATTGAACAATATTATTCCCAAAATAGAGTGATTGTTAGCAGTTTTCTGCAGCCTACACTGAGTCAAATCCACTAGGCCTTGATTCCTGGTATTATTTGAATGTATATCTTTGCATAAAACTAGGCATTTTCTTGTTTCTTCATATTGACTAGACAACATAAATAACAAATATATAACAAACGGAAGACTATTTGGACTACAATAATATTTGTTGATGCTCAAACAAATCATTAATTTTATAAAAAGGGTTTGCAGAAAGCCACACAGTAAGTTTTGCTTTAAAAACCTTTAAGGGTAATGATCTTGATTAATGATGTAGATTATTGAACAATATTATTCCCAAAATAGAGTGATTGTTAGCAGTTTTCTGCAGCCTACACTGAGTCAAATCCACTAGGCCTTGATTCCTGGTATTATTTGAATGTATATCTTTGCATAAAACTAGGCATTTTCTTGTTTCTTCATATTGACTAGACAACAAATATATAAACATTAACAACTGTTAAATACCTGTGTCAATAAATAAAGGTCTACAATGAGCTAGTCTATGTGATTTAGTGGTAATCGTTACAGTTTTTCCTGAACTAACAGAACTTCATTCACATGGCTACTACTTCACCACAATAAAATACCATAACTTATAATAGAATAGAAAAAAGCAAAATATGCAGCACGTAAATAATGTAGAGGCAAATTATTACTAAGAGACCCAAGTAGATATACAATTCTGGATAATTTAGAGCAAACAAACTCAATGTGGTGAGACCAGGTTAAATTACTACCAATTACAATGCTCAGTATTTGTATGTCTTTCATTTCATTATTATTTTCAACTCTATTTCTTGTCTGGCAAATTATATATTGAGTTTTATCCTGATTCAGTTCAATTTATTTTCATCACAAAAATTCATACAATGGCGGAAATTCAGCGGTGAATATATGACATGTCAAGTTGATTAAATATTTCTAAAATGTTTAAAAATAATAATAAATATTTGTACAACAAGCTTAACTAGAGCTTTAGAAATTCTTTACACTGATTCACAATTGTAGAAAATTCTAATACTTTAGTCTTAGCACAATTTAAATTAACACGTTGACTGCGGGCAACCCATTGGCGGGCGTTCGCAAAGTGCGGCGCAGCCCCGCCCCGCCAGCGAATCAGCGAACGCAATTGGCAGCCAAATATTTCGGTCTGACAAATCGCAAAAAGCGGCGGTGATGGTGCTGCGTTACCCCGAGAGTGGACGTAGTTCACTGAAACACCCACAGATAGCAGCACTGCCTGGATCCGTAGCCAGTCCCTTTGTATTTTCACTCGGAGGGAGAAAATCCTCCGAACTGGGACAAAATGTGGTGCCAGACGGGATTTTACGGGAAATTTTAGTACCAACCTACACCAAATTAAAGCTTGCATTCTAACCTACACGCTGGCAACGATACAACGTTCCCCGTCAGGAGCTGAGCTCACACTGGCCAAATGCATTTCAAGTTTGTTTTGGGCTCGCATCCGAGCCCGCCGTCGCGCGCGCCAGTAGCGCGGGGCTCGCATCCGAGCCCGCCGCACTCAACGTGTTAAGGCCATTCTTGTTTAACCAGAAACAAAGATTTTTAACTGTGGATGAGATATGGAGTGCTAGTTCTTTTTTGTCTTTGGCTTTTATTAAGGCTGTCGTGTCATCAGCAAACAAAATTAAATCAGAGTTTATATTAAAAATAAATCATCGGCATATACTAAGAACAAGAATGGCCCGACTTTGGAACCTTGAGGTACGCCCAATCTGACTTTGTTCCAATTTTAAAAGCATGAGTTGCCATCTGAGGTATTTATATTTACTTGTCTTGAAATCTATCGTGAAGATAACTTGAAAACCACCGAATGACTTGCTGACTTACTCTGTAAGCCTCTAATTTTGTCAATAAAATGTCATGTCTAACACTATCAAAAGCCTTGGACAGATCACAGAACACACCAGCAATAATCTGCGACCTATCCCAGGGCATTTGAAACATCTGTAATTAGTTTAAAAATTACATGTTTTGTTGAATTGTTTTTTTCTGAATCCAAACTGATTGGAATGTAGGATATGCTTTTCAAAAAATGGAACAATCTGTTTTAACACTAGGTCCTCAAATATTTTTGATAGTACCGGTAACAATGATATGGGACAGTAATTATCAGTAAACTTGTTGTCATCTTTCTTAAAAATAGGTGTTGCAACAGAATATTTGAGTTTTGCAGGGAAATCATCATTTCTTAAACTATTATTAACTATTATTATTAACTATTTCTTAAAATATGTCTGCCAGATAAAAATTCGTCATAGCTACTAGCTGTCCCTACATATTGATAAATAAATTGCTTATAATCTGAATCTATTGAAATGAAAATACTCTGAAGTCCCTAAAAATACTTAATTAAGTCTACAACAAGCTCACAAGCTAAACATTATTGATCCTAAATACTACATTTAAATCTGGTAGACAAAGGTGAAGAATTTCCTGAAGGCCAAAAGGGCTTATGGCATAGGGTAACCCACGCCATAGTATAAATTTGCTATATCATCACTATATTTGATGTACCCTTAGCCTGACTTCACCTTGCTTTCCCCCTGAAATATGCTCTGTGTTAATCTGTAATGTGTTCTGTTTATGTGTGGTAGGGCGGCCAACAGGACCCAGATACACAATCCAGAACATGGGTCCCGGCAACCGCACGCACTGGCTGAGTTCGTGGAACCTTGGTGCTCGGTTGCTAGAGTCAACACAGTCCGGCTCCCAGACCGGCAACCTCACTAGCGCCAACCTCGCCTCCGCTAGTGGCATAATCGGCAGGTAGGCCTTTTAAAATATATTACTACCGACCTCAGCACATAACCTCGGCACATTACAGCCCGGATATGTAACTTCCTGGGTGTGGAGTATATAACTGTTTCCTAGAATCAGTAGAATCCCGCTTAGTAGTAATCAGAAACTACAAACATGTCATAGTCAATCAGATAACTGTAGAGGGATCCTCACAGCCATTGGGAAAAGGAATTCCAGAATAACATTAATTTATGACTGTGTGCAGTTTATTTTTTAAGATAGAGTAAAAATAACTTGAAATATTAAATGGTGTAGCAAATGTTAACCTTTGAATATTAAGGAATTAAATGAGTGACAGTTCTTTCTTGAGCATCAATTATCTGGAAGGAAGGATTATAAAACAATATTTCACACAATATTTATTTGAATTAATTAAGCGGTATTCTACTGCATAGTTTGTTGGTTATGGCTTCTTCAGTATGTGGCATGTTTATTCACTGCTTTTCAGTTATGTAATGTTATTGTCCTGTGGATGGTTTGTAAATTTACTTTTCTTTGTGTTGTAACTGGTTACCTCCTTAATTATACTGTAAAGTTATTATTCCCCTTACTAATTTCTTAATACACTGATATAGGCTTTTGTTATGTATCGATCTTATTATTTATTCATTTGTTAGTATATAGGAATTAAAAAAAGTATCAAAGTCCTTCCTTCACTGAAATAAGACAGATTTGTAATCCCGGATATTATTGAGCAAAACCATGTAGGCGAGATAAATAGTAATTGGCCCAAGCTAATCTCGTGCTTCTTGCTGTTCTTGTATTGGTTGTAGTTTGTGTATTCTCACCACAAGAGCTAACGAGGCGCTCTTTTTCCGGGCGGTAAATTCACGAGTGTAACTTATAGTTGTGATGTACGTGTTCAAAACGTAACGTATTGAAATATCGCGATAGAGATGATACGATACATATGATGCATCACTGTCACTAACAGACTAAGTCCGAACTGCAGTAGATTAGTATTTAATTTCTCAAATCTGGTGTTCTTTTTAATTTGTGTTAAAGTTAACTCATCACATGTGTTTTTGTTTAAGTTTAAACCGTTTGTTAACTTAGAAATCAATAACTTTGAATACGATATTCCAATGGCGAAACTTATTAACAACACAGGTATTGCGATACAGTGCCTCGATATGATACGGCAATACTTATGATAACGAATACATGTGTTCGATAAGCAGTAAACTCTGCACTGGTTGTTATACCAATGCGAGATGACATTTAAGTAGGCCTATTGGGCTTTTATATCGCGATACGCGTGTATCTCTTTTATTGTACCATTTTTGACGCATCGTGTCATTAGACTTTCACTTATGTATCTCATTGACTCGGTTAGGAGTTAAAGCGATATTTGTACTAATGCTTACTTCCAATACGAGCACTTACTGACAGTGAAAAACCGAAACCGACATTTGACCATCAGTACTCATTTCGTTTTTTTGTAAAAAACCGGTAAAATCGACAACTGACTTTAAGAACCGACACATCCCTATATTAAACCACGATATCTCTAGGCCTTTTTCATTTTTTTGAATTTTTGATTGTTAACCCTAGGACTGCCTTTGGCAGTGTATATACTGCCAATGCAAGTGTGCACTGGATAGACTAAGGCACTTATACTGCCAATTGGGTAATTTTTTTGTTAACTGCTTATATCGCATTGAAAATTATCCAGAAACGTAATAATATTGATACCATTTAAAAAGAGGAGCTTTTAAACTTTAATTTTCATATATAAACGAACCTCGTAGCAGTAACAGGTCAATATGATTGCTATTAAATTTGAACAAAGTTTAGTGCGCGAAACCATTGACTCGCGAGCGGCGAAATCTCGTAAAACACGTGTTCATATCTTTCTATATACATATATAAAAAGTTTAGTGCGCTAAACATTTTGACTCGCGAGCGGCGAAATCTCGTAAAACACGTGTTCATATCTTTCTATATACATATATAAATATATTCTTTTTCAGAAATATATTTACTATAAATATATGTACCATTTATTATCCTATTATAATAAAGTATACAAATTATTTAAAGCTTCAAAGGACTAATTTTGGCTTTTGGTAAAACTCAAATTTTGTTTTTTAACTCATATAAAGTCATAAAAACAGTTATTATTTTGTACCAAAGTGCATTGGTTCCAATAATTGTATTGTTATCTTTAGTAATATAACAGTTTTAGTATAGTACTTTTATACTCTTGATTTTTTTTTTCAAATGTACAGTATAAATTTTTACATTTTCCCCGGTTTCCGTATTTCTTTCCATAATTCGGGTAAACATTTTTTTTTTATAAATCAAACACATTTCCACGTAGGGAAATAAATTGCCTACATTTTGTATATCTTCGATTTTCTGTAACAAAATTAGTATAAAAATGCCAGGAATATACTTTTAAACATTATTTCAAAAATGTTTATAACAGTTTGGTTTTTCACATTTTGCAACATTTTTGCATTTTCCCCACCAACAGGGATTAGTTTTATTTTATTTTATTCGAAATCTCCTTTTTCTGAATAAAACGAGTATGCATATGACTAGGTTATCAACGGTAGTTCAGGCACTGTGAATTGTTAAAAAAACCTCTTCAAAATGGCAAAAATTGCTAGGGCACCGAGCAATTTAGCATAAATCAGGCCAAGGCAGTCCTAGGTTTAAGGGTAATTATCCCCCAAAAACCGCTAAAAAACATGGAAAATGCAGATTTTTCAAAGATGGCTCTAACGATTTTGATTAAACTTTAGTGGTTTGTAGAGCTTTTAGTTTCCAACAAAATGACACCACTGCATTCCTGGAAACATTCGGGTTCAGAAATTACAGGACCCAGGAAATTCTGTTTTTTCAAATTTTCATAAAAAAAACATAAATTTTAAAAATGATTACTTATCACCATTAAAAAGAGGTAAAACCCTAAATAATTTAGTATCTTTAATTATTATTCTACAGTTGCTGGTTGTGGTGAATATTTAAATTTTCATTTTGCAGTTAAACGCAGCACGTTGTCTAATGTTATTCTTATGGGGAATACAAAACTTACCATTTCTCTCTTATTTACTGATCAATTTCGTTTAAACTTGATATGCAGGTCAATTTAGTGTTGACCAACATAGGATATTCGAAATATGTTGTAACTTAACCCTGGAGGTGACAAGGTGGCATCCACTGTGTGTAGCAACGGATTCTGTAGTGCCTCCCAAAAAGGGATTTGGATGGATATTTCTGAAAACAACTATTTTAGAAAATGTTCTGTACATTTGTCTGTACTTTACATTCTATATTTAGTAAATAAAAAGTAATTTATTCATCGAAGTTGCACTAAAAGGGAGAAAGTATGTGTCAGTTTCCTGTTACCGTTTATTTTTAAATTCCAGATTAACTAAACAAACTTCATATCTTTATCTTTTGAATGTTTGCAGAAACAGTTATTTTTACCGATAGGTTTATCCTCTTGATCATTAAATATATCAGTCTTTCTTTTAAAGATAAATTTGGATTTCAAATAAAGGTAAACATTGCTAAATTATTTAAAATTAACAGAAGTCATAACATTAGGCTACTGTAATACATTTTGCCTGTTCAATGCTGTTAAGGGATTTGACTATTTTTCTTTTAAGTTTGAAACAACTTTAAATTTAGCACATTGTGTGTTATATTAAGTCTAGCGTTACATTTTAAAGTTGTTGAACTTTTAACAACATTTAAAATGTTATTTTTTATGTTTGTCTGGTTGATGACTGTTTTGGTTTGTTGTAACTTATCCTATTACATTTTAACTTAGCCAAGGGGACAAGGTCTAATATAATTATTAGGAGTCTGCGGTACCAAAAATTTCAAATCAGTACAGTTCGGTACTGTAAAAGATTTCCACCTCAGTTTTCGGTACAATTTCGGTACGGTACAATGCACCGTCATATATTATAATTTGTATTTATCATAAAAAATATCAAGTAATACTTAAGGCCATAAACAATTATTAATATTTATTTGATTAAAAGAAAAAATAACTATACTATGGATGAAAATATTTTGAAAAACTTGTCACTTTGGAGTATTTCACTTTGTATGTCACTTTGGCGTTTGATAGCGTTTCCCACACTTTACTACTTTCAAAGCTAGAGGAGTTGGGAGTAACAGATATTGCATTGGAATGGTTCGAATCTTACTTATCAAATAGACAGCAATAAGTTGAAATAACCCATGTCATCAAAAATTATCAAATTGTCAAGTTCACATCCAATTTAATAGAATCAGCACCGGTGTCCCCCAAGGATCAAATTTAGGGCCTCTTCTCTTTTTATGTTATGTAAATAATATAGGGCAGTCTTTGAATTTTTTCCCAACTTCCAGTCTATGTCTGTATGCTGATGACTCAAACTTAAAAGTTTCGGGCAATCACAAGAGGATATCGAACTATTTTCAAATATAGAACTTGATAGTATAGATCAGTTTTTTGAAAATCTTAATTTACGTCTAAATCCAAGTAAAACTAAAGGTATTTGTTTCAAAACAAAACAAAGTAAAAATTGCATCTCCCCAAAATTAATGGTTAAAAACAAACATGTAAAGTTAATTGAGCAAACAAAGTTTCTAGGGCTAATAATTGATAATAGCCTGTCATGGGATGGGCATGTGAAGTATGTTTTAAACAAAGCAAATTCTGGTTTATTTGCAATCAGAACAATGTCCAAACTGTGCAACATTGATGTTTTGCGTAGTATATATTTCGCTCTTATTCACAGTCATATTGCATATGGAATATGTATATATGGCTCCACAACAAAAGAAAATTTGAATAGTATGTTAAAAATTCAAAAAAAAGCAATTAGAATTATTTTACAACTAAAAACTCAAGACTCAGCCCAGGAATATTTTAAACAACTAAAAATCATGACCGTTCATGGACTAATATATCTTTGATACAATCATGCATGTCAGGAATAATCAGAATAATGAATTTATCCCAGTGCATCAATACAATACTAGAAAAAAAATTGAACCCATTCCCCATCATAAATTAGAAATTTTCAAAAATAAAGTGTCTTTTGCAGGCAAAAAGTTTTTAAGAAAAATACCAGATTGTATAAAAAAT
This sequence comes from Allygus modestus, assembly GCA_963675035.1. Taxonomy (NCBI): domain Eukaryota; kingdom Metazoa; phylum Arthropoda; class Insecta; order Hemiptera; family Cicadellidae; genus Allygus; species Allygus modestus. The sequence continues at coordinate 131,190,279 of OY776113.1, read as the reverse complement.
GAAATTAGTCATCCAAAGTTTAAACGAAAATTAAAGGATTATTTGATTGATTTAGCTGTATATGACTTGGGTGAATTTTAAACGGGTAAAAATTGTAATTGGTTCGGGATTATGATGTTTTAATTGTAAGTGACACTATTTTAATGTATTTTTATTTTATATATGAATTATGCCTCTGTTTATTTTGTATAGTACTAATATTTAATACTTTATTTTGTAGTACTTATTATATATAGTTCTACTTGTTGTTGACACTATTCTATGTATACAAGAGTAGCAATATGAATAAAGAAATCTGAATTGAATTTATTTAATTTTAATGTTTTTATTAATCTTATTAGTACAAGTTCTTGAAATATTCATGATAAATGAATTAAACAACTACTTGAGGGTCAATCAATTTTATAAGTTACTTAACTGATTAATTATATCGCTTTCAATTAAAAAAATATAAAAAAACTATTGATTTAAAACATTACAAACAGCAAAAACAAAATTGTATAAATACCATTCTTTGATGTATTATGAAGATATATTATCAATAATACAAAGTAAAATAAGATAACTTTAAAAAACCAACTATATATGGTGTGAAGCTAAAAAAAAATTATAAATTAAACCTTCAAATACTGAAGATTAAAATTATACTATTTTTAAATTCAAAATTGTAATCCATAAATAATATTACAGTACATTTACTTAAACAAAAGTAACATGTTAAATTGCAAGAAAAGAAATAAAGTAATTAAAGTACAGAGATATCCTGTTAATTTGGCTAACTCACTTTTAAAATAATTAACTATTTACCTCATTAAAATACTACTTACTTAGTTTGTTGAGTATAATTTTTAGATGATTTTTCCAAAATCACATAAGATTATCTAACATATAACAGATATCTATGTAACAATTTCACAACACAATAAAACAATTACAAATTTATGCTAGCTTTTTAAATTTATTAAGTTTGTGGTTATTGTTTTTTTTAAATTTTCAATCATTTTTTTATTTGATTTAAAATAAATTTCACTACTATACTTAAATAACAGTAATAATAACAATAATACATAGATAATAGCAGTTTAATTTGAATTCATAATGAAGAAAAAAAGTGATTAAAAGATATTATTCTTTTTCTCACTCAGGGAATGATGTTGGACAAACAACTGATGAATTGCTAATGACCGGACCCCTTCCCTTCAAGGTCGGATTTTTTGCCCAGCCCAACCCAATCATTCCCCGCTCCTCTCACCCACCTTTCTTATCCCCATTCTCGTATAGCTATAAATAATACCTGTCAACATATCTTTTTGTATGAGTTGAGAGGAGTTTTGCGGCTTATTTTTCCTTAAAGGAAATGACTAGTTATCAACAGAAGTCTTATTTCAACTACTTATTTTGCTAAATATTGTTTAGCTTATCTCTGTTTATTGTTTGAGGCAGTAAACTGTAATGTACCGAATTTGTACCGGGGATGGCAGTAATTCGTTTGTACTGTACTGGTACTGTTTTTTCGTTGCACCGCAGACCCCTAATAATTATTTAATGACCAATAAATATTGTCTGGACTTTAATTAAACATGATATGCGTCTTTCCCGTTTGTGTGAAGGAAGTGAAGTCTTGTGATGGCTACTAATTTCAATCTTGTTGTTCGGAGAATGATAAAGGGTATAAAAATGGCATCCTAGGATATTGAAAAAAATATCCAGTCCCTTATTTATTATTAGGAAAAACTTTAATATGATTTATTGGTATTGAAACAACACTGCTACCTATTCAGTTTTCTTCTTCAAGTTTGAAATATTAGTAATATTTACAACCTGCTGACCCCTGGAATGAGAAATCCAAAAACTTGGGAAACATGCTAAACTAAATGTTGGGATGCATTTCAAGCATACTAATATTGCACCCTCTTACAAGATGGTAGGCAATCCTTTGAGTCATTGGCATAGTAGTCACATAGAATTCAAAATCATAGCAGCAGGCCCTGTTGTGGGTTCTAATACTAGTGCTGACAAGTCAATTTTTTCAGTAACTTTTACTGTAACGGCTCACCCCTTGCTCTGCTGGATTCATTCCTCACATGGACCTGTAGTCTATGTGATTGGGTAGAGTAAGGAAAAAAGAGCTGTCAACCCCTTAAAAAAAGATAAGTCATATTAATCATCATTAGATACAGTTAAAGAAATGGCACTATCCTTGCCCAATAGACTATTCCCTTCATTCGTGCTGATGTTGTATAGTATAAATGATCTAAGTTGATAGTTTGGTACCATATCTATGTATGTTATCATTTTGTGTTAAAGTAAACTGTATCTTGTAATATCAGATGTATTTGATTACATCCTGAGTAACACATGCCATGAAGGGGTTGTCTCATTTTTTGGGACCATTTTTATTTTCGCTCATCTTTTATACTAACGTGTGTGTACTTTTAATGGTCTAGGTATAATTTTGGTGTATATATAGAACTGTAAATTACTCGTATTGTGATTTTTGTACTTTAACCATTTGTGCTATTGTGACAGTTGCTTGATTGTATTTTGTTCTTTTGCATGTTTAACACTAATCTTTCCTGTCCTCTGCACTTGCTTTCTTACAGAGGCTCCTGTAGTAGAGACGTGTTAAATGAACCTTTCTTGAGGGACATTGTAGGTAGAGATCGCAGCGGTCGCCGCACCAGGGTAGTGCAGATCGTCTGTCATTGCTTTCCCCGCCCCAGGAGAAGCTCCCCCCGACTCCGCTCCCCCCCTCCTCGTCGCAACCTCAACACCTTGAACCCCTTCACCCTGCGTCCCTCTCAACGCCAAGTATCCAGTCGCAACACAAACCCCTTCCTGGGTCCCTCTCAACAACAAGTATCCAGAGTCAACACAAACCCCTTCCTGGGTCCACCTCAACAAGTATCCTGTATCAACACAACCCCCTTCCTGGGTCCCTCTCAACGACAAGTATCCAGTATCAACACAAACCCCTTCCGGGGTCCCTCTCAACCACAAGTAACCAGTCTCAACCCCTTAAACCCCTTCCTGCATCCCTCTCTACCGCAAGAAACCAGTTTCAACCCCTTAAACCCCTTCATCATGGGTCCCTCTCTACAACAAGTATCCAGTATTGATATGATTGAAGAGTACGTAGTGCAACTCCTTTCCTTTCATGAAGATAATTTTTAAGAGTCATTTTCAAAGGTTTTTGAAACCCTCAACAAAATTAACGTTTATATAAATTATTGTTTTATTTAATTAACTATTTTTTGGAGTTTACTCTCATTCACTAATAAAATTAATAGCATTTTTTTTTTATTTCTCATAAGACCTGTACTAGCGTAGGTCTCAAGACCTATAATTAATTTTTTCGATTTCCCTATTTAGGGACAAAAAGAAAACACTTTTATTTCAGTTCAGTTTATTTCAGTGTGTTCTATCCTATTATGTGTGTTATCTATTGTTCACAATAGCCCTGTGTAGTGTTTAGCCTGTGTATGGCTATACACAGGCCATAATGAAGCTCCAAACATTGTTATGTGTTTAACAGGTCAGAACAAGCAAAGCCCGTCATGGAAAGGATCTTAACATAAAAGGACAATTTTTAAAGACACAATCCTTTAAAATGTGATTCCGTACAAAATTTTACATGTTAGTGGGGATCAGACCACAAACAATAGTAGTTAACATTTTCCTCAGTAAAATTATTTGTTGTACAAATTATGAAAAGGAGCTCGATTCTTGGAAAATTGTAAAACTTCTATTTGTTGTTCAGGCTTAAGAATTCTCGTCCTGATGTAATGGGAATAAATTTACAACTTGTGAATAATAAATAAAACTGAAGAATCAATGATTGGTTAATTTCTTTTGATCAATCTCATGACTTTAAGAGGTTTGGACCATTGTCCGTTACATACAAAATGCTATTGGCATGGACAAGCAAAAAGAAAGACATTTAATCTCTGTTTAGGTCTTATTGGAGTATGTGAAGAAATAAGGCAAAATATCCAGTTGAGTTCAAGCCTCTTGTGTTTTTTGCAATTCAAATTTCAAATATCAACTGCTGTTATCTAACATGTGTACAACAAAATACTCTTAAACAATGCACAGTTAGAATATTGATAAAAAGTAAATATTGATCTTTTTGAAAGATCATTGATAATTAACCTTATCAAATACAAACAACAGATATAAATAACATTATTAATTTGTTAAAATTTATTTGTATTATATTTTGTTTTAAATTTTACTTTTTCATCCATCAGGTAGTCTGTACTGTACTGACATGTTGGTAATGCAATTTTCAGGCCACGAGGCAGGCAGGTGCTAGACTATGAGAGCATTTGCTGCCTGCTCGTGTTGTTGTTCGTAGATGACTCGAGGCTCAATACGGCTCGTTTGCACCGAGTCTTCCGAAACCTCTGCTACCACCCCCCCACTAGAGAATGGGTTATTCGGGTAATTATTTTTGCTTTAAATCACACATATATATTTTATTATTCTGTTTCCCCTTTAAGTTTTATTCACTAAATAGTGTTCACTTTGCCTTCCTTATTGTTAAAAGAATTTCTTGATTTTTAAGTATATATTTTTATCTTGTAACATTTTTATTGAATAAAAGGTGGGATACTCACCGGAGGCAACTGGTTCAAATGAGCATAACAAAAACAAAAAGATATTTTCTAATATCTTATTATAAAATTAAGATTTTGTTATTGTTGCTGTGCTTATTTAACGTGTTGGCTGTGGCGGACCCCGATCGTTTTTTTTTATCAACATAGAAACTTATGCAAATTTCATGTTTAAACATGTTTGCAGCAGTGAAAGTGTTAATCAGGTAGGTTAGCAATGTATCCCACCTTTTTTTAACGAAACTCCTAAACCAAGTGCTTTTTCTTTGTAAACCTATAATGTAAAAGTATAATTCTGTGTGAATTTGCCATCAATCATAAAACTTTGGCTAGCTCAGAGAACGCTGAACTCATAGAAGTTAATACTACAACAGTTCATACCTACAATGTACAAATAAATAAAACAATACTTGGGGGAATTGTTGTTCCCTTGTTTGAAATTCGTTGTTGGTGATGTTGAGTTAATGTTATTTAAGAAATTACTGTGGGCATTGTCATTACTGATTAACGAAAAACAAAATGTTTAGTACAAGGAATAGAATTATTTAAGTATTTAGTGACGGTTTAGCCTGTGTGACGTGGCCCTAAATCTAAAAGTGCATTTAGACTAGGGGTGTGCGAGTAGTGATTTTTTTAATCGAGTCGAGTCGAGTAGTGGTAATTATTTTCGAGCGAGTATTTGCCATCAGTTGGTAGTTTAAAATAGTGTAATAGGATTTGGATACCACCCTATATTTGATCATCCAAACATGATTTCTAACTAATACATGAGTAGCAATACAAAGTTTTGGCCAGTAAAATCAAACTGGATTATGTATTGACAAGCAAAACATGGTTTGACATTCGTTTCCGGTAGGGGTGGGCGAGAAGTGTTTTTTTAATTCGAGTCGAGTCGAGTATTGAACCAAACTACTCGAGTATCGAGTCAAGTAGGCCTAGTTCTTTAAAAGTAAAAAAAAAACTTTTTATTGAAAACAATGTTTGTTACAGATTAAACTTTAATTATAAACGTAACATTTTATTGAATTATTAATGTTATTATTTATTTGATTTTAACCTTTATTTTACTCTGAATGAGTAATGATTCAAATGAAAAAATACATGTTTTCAACAACCATAACAAACTAAAGACAAGTATTACAAATATTTATATCCATACAAGATTTTGGGTTAGTTTATCAAAACCAGAACATTTTAACAAGAAAGTGACTACAAATGTTTAACTTCTAGACAGATAAACACAAACAGTTAGTTGTGGGTCAACAAATAAATGTTGGTCAGCTGACTGATTTATTGCTTTTGACGGACCCCACCCGTCCCCTCTCATCCAGTCTTCCTTCCTAATCTCCAAGGTCAGATTTTTTGCCCCCGACTCAAACACTTCCTGTGCCCCTCTCTTACTTTTCTTAACTCACAGGTATCCATTAATAACCCACCTGTTATTGTCTTCTTTCATATGAGCTAAAAATAGATTTAGGCTTATTTTCCTGTAATTTTGTCACTTATTTTCTTAACCATTGGTTAGCGGCGTAAACTTGGGTAAACGGCGGGAGTAGCGATGTAATTTTCAACTATTCAGGGTAAACGGCGGGAGTTTTCACTACTCGACTCGAATTTTCGAGTAGTCTCTAATATTCGCTCGGCCTTTGAGAGTAGTGGTGAAATGGCGGGGAGGCATACTATTCGGCGCTTTTTTCCCATGTTATTCTTATGGGGAGCCGTTTTTGCGCCGACGCCAGCTCCCGCCTTACACAAGTTTCCTTGTTGGCCTATATTAATACTCAACCCTTGCCTATATTAAATATATTGTCCCCATCCCTCCTCTATATTTTTTAAAATTTTCAAAAACTATCTTTGGTGTTTATGTCTGATTTGTTTAAAACATGGATGTGTTATTGGTGTTTTAATAAATTCCCCCAAATTCACAAAAAATACTGCCGCCAACTTCTTGATTTAAAATTTGGATGATTGTCGTAGTGTTTTAATAAATCCCAACTACAGTCGAATTAAAACTGCCAACTGATTAATTAAAACACGCAACAATCCGCACCGCTGCCCACTAACCATGACGCCATGGCACACGCAACAATCCACCGCTCACTGACACACTGACATACTAACACACTAAAGTCGGTCATGTGCAAGCACGCGTCACATTGACCAGAATTTCCACTTACCATAGAGGTAATTTCCTGGTTGAAAGTCCAGCCAATGTGAGGTAATTTCCTGGTTAAATTGAAAATCCTCTCGACGTGTATATAAGGAGCCACCCACAACACACAGCACTATTGTTCTACAAGACCACCAGTGACACGACATCTCACCACCGACACGTCACCACCGGCACCAGATGACGTCACCACCGGCACTGGACTCGCCACGGCTCACCTCTCCACCGGCACTGGACTCGTCACGGCTCACCTCTCCACCGGACGTCTCGGCGTCACGGCTCACCTCTCCACGTCTCACACCTAGGACTTCGGTTAGCTGGGAGTGTTAGCGACGGTAGTTGTAGCTAAGGCGGTGTCTTCAGAGACAATCACAACTGTTAATCAATCCGAAAATTGTGAAATAGCCTAATATTCCAATTCCAATTCACCATTTCCAAATTTTAAGGTTTCCATATTTAAATATCCATTTGTAAATCATATTTCGAATGTGATTGCATTTCCAAATTTTAAAATAGATTTCCATTAAATTCTCAAGTAAAATATGTTTTGAATTTTAGACTTTAAAATTGAATATGTAGATTGATAGTTGGCAGTTTTATTTATAAAATGATATTGTACAGTGTGAATACGTATCCAGTCCAAACGCTGGTTTCACACATCTTTACATAATTTTTGTCTAATTTAAAAAATGGTAATTTTTTGTTTATAAAAAGCAGAGTAATGCCATCTCAAAATTTATTTACATCGAACATGTTGTCGTGTGCAATATGCTCCGTGCCCTGCTCCAAAAGAGGTAATTTAATCAGACACTATCGTAACATTCACAAAGTTATTCCTAAAATTTGTAAAAAATGCCATCAAATATTTGATAATAACAATCATTTTAAAGCGCATATGCTTAATAACCACAATAGTTGTAATGTGTGTAAGAGAGTCATCACTCGTGACAAGAAACGCCACCACCTACGATGTGACAAACGACCTTACAAGTTGTATATTTTTAACGGTGAATCTGTGGAAGTATTAGACACTCTTCAATCTTGTCCCCTACCTATCAAATGGATTCTTATTAGGAGGGTAAAGTTCATCAAACACTCGGTGGACAATAATGGTGATTTAATCATTGACAAAGAATGTATTGCTGATTTTCGAAGTTTAACTAATTTATCAATTGAGAAAGCACAATTAAAAACTCAAATTAAAGAAGCACTTTTAAGATCGATACCTCCATGCACAAGTATCAAGCCCAAGGCAGTGGATGGATATATGACCATACTAAATACTGGCAGCTGCATGTTTACAAGTATAAACCCCTAACTCCCAACTCATACATACCCACACCAGAAAATATAAAATCAAAACACGCTGTTTTAAATATTAAAAATAGTGATAATAAATGTTTCGTGTGGAGTATTTTAGCAAGCTTGAATCCAAGGAATCGTAAAGAAAATGCAAATCGAGTATTTTACTACGAACCCTACATAGGCCAGTTGAATATGTCAAATATAAAATATCCCGTAAAAATATCCGACATTGATAAATTTGAAAAACAAAATAACATAAGTGTTAATGTATATGGAATTGAAGGACAATTAATATATCCATTGAGAATAACTAAACTAAATAGTAATACGCACGTCAACCTGCTGCTTCTACAACAGGGTCGGAAATCACATTACTGTTTAATTCGTGATTTTGATAAGTTAATGTTTAATTCTACAAAACACGACCATAAGAAATATTTTTGCAAGTTCTGTTTGCAACATTTTTGCACCAAAGATATATTGGAACGTCACACAACATATTGTAAAACCTTTGATGCCCAAAGAGTACAAATGTCTAAAAAAGATACACTACAATTTACGAATTACAAATATCAACTTAAAGCTCCCTTTGTGATTTATGCAGATTTCGAATGTTTTATAAACTGTGGCAAACACACGCCTTCTGGATTTGCTTATGTTGTAGTGAGAGATTCTAAAATTATTTACGAAGAGTTGTACAGCGGTGAAAATGTAATGGATGTGTTTTTCGAAAAGTTATTTAAAACTTATGACTTTATTAAAAGTCAGATGGGAGTATATGTTCCCCTTATAATGACTCCAGAGCAAGAGATGTTATTCCAAAACTCTACACACTGCCACATATGCCAACAACCGTTACTGTGTGATAAAGTGCGCGACCACTGCCACCTAACAGGCGAGTTCAGAGGACCCTCCCATAACTCTTGCAATTTAAACTATAAAGTAACCAAGAAAATTCCAGTATTCTTCCACAATCTTAAAAACTATGACGGTCATTTAATAATGCAACACTTGGGAAAATTTAACCACAAATTGAATTGCATAGCCAAAGATATGGAAAAGTATATTTCGTTCTCTGTTGATGATTTGGTATTTTTGGATTCCTACAACTTTCTGTCTCTTCCCTTAAGCAAATTAGCTTCCAATTTAAATACGTTTAGATTTATAGACAATCCACTACTACAACGTAAGGGTGAATTTCCGTACGAATACATGACAGGACCAGAAAAGTTTTTAGAGCCTCTCCCACCCATAGAGGCATTTTACAGCAGTCTAACTAAAGAATGTATATCTCCTGCACAATATGAACATGCTAAAAACGTATGGAATCATTTTAATATAAAGAATTTAAAAGAATATCACGATTTATACCTTAAAACAGATGTGTTGTTATTGGCTGATGTGTTTGAGACATTTAGGGACTTGTGTTTAAAGGATTATAAACTTGACCCTGTCCACATGTACTCACTGCCTGGACTAACATGGGAGGAGTGTCTTAGAATGACCGGCATAAAATTACAATTATTTCAAGACATTGACATGCATTTGTTTATAGAACATGCCATTAGAGGCGGTGTAAGTATGATTTCCACGCGCTACGCTAAAGCCAATAATAAGTACATGGGCGAACATTATGACCCAAATCAAGAAAGCACCTATCTTGTATACTTAGACTGCAACTCGCTATACTCTACAGCAATGTGCGAGTCGTTGCCCGTTGATGGCTTTAGATGGACAAATGAGAAAGATTATAAATACAATCAAAATGAAAACTTTGGATTTATTTTGGAAGTTGATTTAAAATACGATAAAAGTTTACACGATTTGCATAATGACTACCCGCTCGCACCAGAAAAAATGAATGGAAAATTAATACCAAATTTAAATGACAAAACTAAATATATTTTACATTATAAAGCACTAAAAAAATACGAAGAACTGGGTTTGGTAGTTACAAAATACCACAGAATTTTAAAATTCAGACAGTCAAAATGGCTCGCGCCCTATATTAATTTTAATATTGAAAAGCGACAAAAAGCTAAACACGATTTTGAAAAAGACTTTTACAAACTGTTAAATAACAGTCTCTTTGGTCGAACAATTATGAACCAACGCAAGTTTCGTGATATACATCTTGTAGACGAGTCTAAGTTAACAAAGTACGTTACAAAGCCAAGGTTTGACTGTAGCAAAACGTTCGATAACAATTTGCATGCTGTACATTTAAATAAATTAATTGTAAAGTTTGATAAACCAATATATTTAGGAATGACCATTTTGGATATCAGTAAAGTAATAATGTATGATTTCCACTATAATTATATGTCAAAATTTAAGAATAAAAAGTTCTTAATGACAGACACAGACAGTCTTGTTTATTCTATAGTAACAGAGGACTTTTACAAGGAAATACAAAGTGACTTGGACTGTTTCGACACCTCTGCATATAGTAAAGATCATTTCTTATACTCTGATAAAAATAAAAAAGTTACGGGCAAGTTTAAAGACGAATTAAATGGTCAAATTATGTATGAATATTGTGGTTTAAGGCCAAAATTATACTCTTTCATTCCTTTACAATGGTTATACGAAAAAGAAAATCAAAATGAGCTAGAGGTTAAAAAGGCAAAGGGAGCTGACAATGCTACAGTTAAACATCTCTTAAGACACCAACATTACTTACACTGTCTTGCAACCGGGGAAGATTACTATGAGAATGTTACAAGAATTAAATCCACAAACCACCATCTTCAAACATTAACGATGAACAAAAAGGTACTCTCTTTTGATGACGACAAGAGGTTTATTCTGGATGGCATCAACACTCTTGCCCTTGGTCATTATAAAATTGGTCAAACATAAATCTATATTTCCCATTATTCTTTGGCCTTTCCTTGTCTATTACAAAAAAGCCATATTTAGACCTATCCCAGCATTGATGGCAGAGATTTCTAAATTGGTTAAATGAAAAATCATTTCCCACATGATTGTTATACACATGTTTTAAATTTAAATCGTCTTGTTTAAATAATATTAGGAAATTAACATTGTCACGTAAATGTTTGTTTACTTTACTGTAAGATTGACACAAGTAAAAACTGTTAATATTTTTGTGTCTGCCCATTGAGAAAAATTGTGTGATATTTGGACTATTTATGTCGTCAAATACAACTATTGAGTGTGATTCTACATCATTTGGTGTGATTTCACAGTTTGAATATGTGTGTAATTTAACTTCATCACACAGACGGAATATTTCAATTATTTTTTTATATTTTGCTTGTTCTAAAGATTTGGATATTATATATAAATTTGTAAACTTTAATCCTTGTTTTTTTACAATTAAGTTATAAATTACAACAGTCTTCCCCGAACGACTGGGCCCTATTATAAGACAGCGAATATTATTAGGAAATAGACCCAACTTCTTTGGTGTATTTTCTTTATGTGCTATTTTAAATTTGTTCTTTTGTTGAATAAATGACATTTTTTATATAATAAAAATGGTGTATTTTCTTTATGTGCTATTTTAAATTTGTTCTTTTGTTGAATAAATGACATTTTTTATATAATAAAAATGGCAAAGAGAAAGTGTAAAAAGGTCCAAGGTAAGGGATTATTCTTAAAGCCATATAGAGGCCGTGGCTTGTTAAATACCCTTATAAACAACCTTCCTTTCCCTCTCCACATACCTGGAAATTATAAATGGTGTGGACCTGGAACTAACGTGCGTGAAAATTTAGCCAGAAATGTACCTCCAAAAAATAAGCTAGACTCTTATTGTAAAGAGCACGACATATTCTACATGAATAATCCTGATACAGCCGCCCGGAACAAGGCAGATATGAGATTAGCGGACCAGGCTTGGACTAGGGTTTCGGCAAAGGACGCCAGTCTGGCCGAAAAAGCAGCAGCTTATGCAGTGACAAATTTGATGAAGGCTAAGGCAAAAATGGGAATGGGATTAAAATTTAATAAAAAAGATGGACAACTTTCAGCTGTTAGAGGCAGCAAGAGACGTGCCTCGCTTTCGAGGAGTGTACCTAAAAAACGAGCTAAAACATCTAAGGCCAAAAGTAAGAGAATGTGGAATTATTAATTTAGACAGTGACAGGGGCACACATTGGACAGCATATCGTAAAAATAAAGATGTTGTAATATATTTTGACCCTTTCGGAATACAGCCTCCAAAAGAGGTAATTGAATATTTTGTACCATCTAAAATTTACTATACAACTGATCAAATACAAGATTTAAACAGTTCCATTTGTGGAATTTTATGTTTATCATTTCTGAAAAATTTTAGTTTATAAAAATGGATTCATTTACTATAACATTTACGGGCACAGAGCCAGAGTTGAAGTCGGTGTTCTTTCCTCCTATAGAATTAAATGGTGATTATGTAATTGGACTGGTAGATTTTCAAAGTTATAATTCTATATTTAATGTTAAAAAACCTCTAAATACTTTGACATATTACAAAATGCACAAAATTAAAACCCCAAAAGGGGAGGTCATAATTGACGAATTAAACCGGGCATTAGATGGTAAAGTTGAAGTTATTATTCAAAATAAAGTAGCATTAATTAATACAAAAGTCAAACTTATATTTTACAAAGGGCTAGTTCCAAAATTAAATAAACTTAAAGACACAAAATTAACTATAGACGAGGGTGAGGATGTGTATTATTACGATCACAAAGCCGCAAATGTAATTGAAATTGCTGAAGGTACATACGAAGTGTTTGAGCTTGCGAAGGAAATTCAAAAGCAACTCCCAGATTTTGTACTTATAGCCGATAATAAAACTATGAAAGCCACATTACATTCTAGCCATGTGTTTGATTTTACAAAACCGTGTTTAGGGTCTGAATTGTTGGGATTTAAAGGATTTTCTACTCCAGATATTGCGTTTAAATCCGTAAATAAAATCAACATAAATAATGTAAATGTGATTAGAGTAAAATGTAATATTGCGAATGGGTCTTATTTAAATGGTGACAAATCACACACCATACACAGTTTTTACCCAGAAGCTCCTCCCGGCTACAAAATTATTGAGGTCCCCAGAAATATTATATACTTCCCTGTAAATAAGAGAAGTTTAGATGTTGTTAGCATTACATTTGCAGATCAACACGACAAGCCAATTGACTTTAATAAAGAAGAAACTACAATTACTTGTCATATAAAAAAGATATGAGAATTTACAAGAACGGACTGAGTGTACAAAATGCCAGGTTTCTGCGATCAATTGGGTTGAAGTTAAAATTTTCTATTAATAAAAATGGAAGATTTTCTAGACGTTACAGGAAAATTCCAATACGACGATAGCTTGGTTAAAATTACAAATCACTCCTATGTTCCACACAACACTTTGGCAATAAATAATTCCGATGAAATTCGAATATGCATAAATAATCAAGATTTACTAACACTCCCATGTAGGAGTTATCTGTATATTAAAGGAGAAATAGAGAATCATGATAAAGGACATTTTATAAATAATGCATTTGCATTCTTATTTGACGAAATTAGATACGAAGTTGCTGGTAAAGAAATAGATATTGTAAGAAATCCGGGAATTTCCAGTCTTATGAAAATATTGTGCTCTTACAATAAAACAACTAAATTGTCAAATGTAGCATTTGATTCTGATGAAAATTTAAAGGAGTTCCATAAAAGCGGCAAGTTTAGTACTTGTGTCCCGTTAGAGCTGTTAATGGGTGTGTTTGAGGATTTTAATAAGGTTTTAGTAAATGTTAAACAAGAATTGGTGTTGAAAAGATCCAAAAACGACTTAAATTGTATATTAACAACATCTAATGCTCCAACTGGTGTCGATCCTATTCCTAAAATTACACTTAAATCGATTCAGTGGGTGATGCCGCATGTGGTGCCATCTGATGGGGAGAAGCTTCAATTACAAAAGATGTTATTGCAAAATAAAAATTTGCAAATTGCATTTAGAAGTTTGGAGCTACACGAACTCCCATCATACCCCGAAACCAAGAGACATACATGGTCAGTTAAGACGTCTTCGAGTTTGGAGAAGCCCAGGTATATTATATTTGGTTTCCAAACAGGTAGGGACAACAGTGCACGAAAAAGAACTGATGAATTTGATCACTGTAAATTGAAAAATATCAAAGTGTTTTTAAACTCTGAATATTATCCTTATAGTGATTTAAATCTCGACTTTGAAAATGGAGATGCCTCTAAAGCTTATGAGATGTTTGTGAGGTTTAGGGAGAGTTACTACAACACCGTCCCCGATCCTATGTTTAACAGAGCTGACTTTATAAAGAAATATCCTCTAATTGTAATAGATTGTTCTAGGCAGAATGAATCAGTCAAAGAGGGGGTTGTAGATATTAAATTAGAAATTGAAACTGCAGAAAATGTCCCTTCAAACACATCTGCATATTGCCTAATAATACACGATAAAGCGTTTGAGTATAATCCTTTGACAAATGAGATAAATAAAATGTAAATAAAATGAAAACAAATATTCAACAAGAATTGGTAGAGTCTGCAAAACAAATAAGAGAAAAATATAGGGCGTTAAAACGTGGTAAATTTCTAGAGGCTGAAGAGAGGTTCCAAACATTCCAACCGTTAATAGAGCCTTTGCAAGAATTAAAAAATTTAGCCACAAAAGCAGAGAGGCCAGTTCTCCCAATGATTTTAGAAAAGACCCCGTCTAGAATACCAAGAATAACACAGATAACACCACACAAATTAGATTTTGGTCTTTTAGCATCAGACTATTTAGGAAATTACCTTAGTAGAAGTAGTATGACAGACACTACATATGGTATTAGGCGAGAAGGAAATAAATTTGTTATTGGGAATCAGGAAGTTCAAATTGCCAATGATGATGTTACGGTTGGAGAAAAAATTTATAAAGGGACAAAGGGATTGTGGGAATTGTTAACTTTAAAAGAACCCGTAAACTATAGTCAGGCTGATTTGCAAAATTATAAAGAGATTTTGGAAGCTACAAATGCACATTTAAAGGGTTATAAACCAGGTGCGGCGATGTCAAGTAATAAACACACTAAATATCTTAATATAATTAAACCCCTGTTTAAGACTGTTGGTGAAGGTTTAAGGCAGGTAACTGGTAATAAAATAGACTATGTTTATTGGGACGATCCTAATGAGCTTGTAGATAGGTTAAGACTGCTTTGGTTAAGCCGATTGGCGGGAAATTCTGGAGTGGATAATGAGATAGATTCTATCATAGAAGAATTGAGGGAAAGTGGAATTGTTTATTAAATAAAAAGATGATAGATAAATTTTATCGCGTATATAACCCATATAGTAAACCAGAAGCTAGAAGTTTTAAAGAAACTACTTTAAATCTAAAAGATGATGGTTGGAATGCTTTAAATTATAAAATTAGTAGTGTTAAAGGTGGGGAGTTTACTGATGATGTATCGACTTTGGGGCAGACGTTAACTAGAAAAGGTGATGCTTTTGTACAAGGTAATACTAAATATAAGTTTTTAGAATCCAAGAGTAATAATTGGAACGCTAATAAACGCAAAATTACTAATGTTAAACGAGGTGAAAGCTCAACCGATGTACCCACATTAGAGCAAACTTTAATAAGAAAAGATGGTGTCTTTGTACAAGACAAAAATAATTATGAATTTTTGGAATCGGAGAATGGTATTTGGAATGCCAAAAAGCGAAAGATTAGTAATTTGTTGGCTGGTAAAGAAAGCGATGATGTTGTAAACGTCTCTCAAGTACCAAAAATGGATCTAAACTTTTGGGATTTTAATAATAAAAGGCTAGTTCGTGTTAAACCCGCTGTTGATGAGAACAATTGTGTTACAAAACATCAGACTGTGACTTTAGACGGTCTTAAATTTGATGGTAAAAATAAGCAATTAACAAACATTTTACCTGGAACATTGCCAAATGATGTGGCTGTTGTTAATCAAATATTAACAAAAGGTGAGAAAAGCATAATAAAACAGGGGGATAAAAATTATAATGTATTAACATTAGATAGCGATATGTGGGATGCAGAGGACAAATTAATAAAGAATGTACCTGAAGGCAAAGATAGGAGTGATATTTGTTTAATGTCGCAGGTTTTGAGGTATGACGATAATATTAAAACTTTTAGACAAGACAATATTAAATTTGATATTTGTTTAAAATCACATGCATTAAGGTTTAACAATAAAACTAATAAATTTATGCAAGACAATAATGAAATCGGTTTGATGATGTACAATCCTAAATTGTTGGTTGCAGACCCTACATCTTTAAGCGGATTTAAGACTTTAGATGGAGAGGCATATTTGCCAAAAAACTATGTATATCAAAGAATGAGTGATGGTATGTTAATTGGTAGCAATGGAGGTGTTTTTGAAACGACAGAGACTGGCAGATACGTTAACATTAAAAATAAAGAATAAAAAATGGAAAAAATTGCTTACGAATTGCATAAGCCCGCGAGAAAGAACTTTGTTAGAAGGTCTTTTAAGGTGTTGGATATAAACGAAACTGTTCAAATAGATTTAATAGATATGCGGAATTATGCTAGAGAGAATTCTGGAAATAAATATATTTTAACTTTAATAGACACATTTTCTAAAAAAGCTTATGCTGCTCCACTAAAGAATAAAACTGGATTAGTAGTCACAGAAGCTATAAAAACTATTCTCCCAAAGGGAGTTAAAAATATTCAATCTGATAACGGAAAAGAATTTTTTAATGAACATTTTACCAAACTAATGAAAATTCTAAATATTAATCACTACCACACTTACTCTACAACTAAGGCGGCTATTGTGGAAAGGTTCCAGAGAACTTTAAAGAATTGGTTGTATAGAGAGTTTAGTGCACAAGGGAGTTACAAGTGGTTGGATTTACTTCCAAAGTTAATAAGGATATATAATAATAAAGTACATAGATCCATAGGGATGAAGCCTAACCAAGTAAGTGCTAAGAACTCTAAAGATGTACATGAAAGGTTAGCATCTAAAGTACAAGTTAAAAAGCCAAGATATAAGGTGGCGGATAGTGTAAGGATATCTAAATATAAACATGTATTTAGTAAAGGATTACCCCCAACTGGACGGGAGAGCTTTTTACAATAGCAGAAGTTAAGAAAACAAAGCCTGTGACTTATATTTTGAAAGATGAGAATGGCAATATAATCAAAGGAGGATTTTATACAGAAGAATTGTTAAAGACTAAATATAAGGACATGTATTTGGTAGAGAAGGTAATTAGGAGGAAGGGTGATTTATTATATGTCAAATGGCTCGGGTTCCCAAGTAGCCAGAACTCGTGGATTTCTGCAAAGGATGTATTAAAATGAATTTTAAAATAGGGTCAAAATTGGCAGTTTTAATTCGACTGTAGTTGGGATATGTAGAATTTATTAAAACACTACGACAATCATCCAAATTTTAAATCAGGAAGTTGGCGGCAGTATTTTTTAATTTGGGAGAATTTATTAAAACACCAATAACACATCCAAGTTTTAAACAAATCAGACATAAACACCAGAGATAGTTTTTGAAAATTTTAAAAAATATAGAGGAGGGATGGGGACAATATATTTAATATAGGCAAGGGTTGGGTATTAATATAGGCCAACAAGGAAACTTGTGTAAGGCGGGAGCTGGCGTCGGCGCAAAAACGGCTCCCCATAAGAATAACATGGGAAAAAAGCGCCGGAAGTGGCCCCTCCTTGCCATTTCACCACTACTTTTGAGTATTAGTAAATACTCAACGGATACTCGAAAACTCGAGTACTCGCCCACCCCTAGTTTCCGGCTGTTAAAACACGGTCCGGTTGTCATTTGGTCAATATCACCTGGTCCAGACATCGTTTATAATCTATATTAGATGACGAAATCATTAACTAAGGCAGATATTAAGTGGCCCGGTCGCCACTTTTGCCGTTGTTATGGATAACGTTGTCATTTTCAGCCGATATTATGTGATGTGATCGCCTTTTGCAGCCGTTACTACGCGTTTTGACTGGTTACACTGGTTGATGATCGTCATTTTCGGCCGATTTTACTTGACGCGATCGCCTTTTGCGGCGTTTACTTCGCGTTGTGGCCGGTCGCAGTCGTTAGCGATCGTCTGGAAATCGACGGGAAATACTCGCTCGAACTTTCGAGTATTTTTCAAAACTTCGAGTATTAAAATACTCGGCCGAAAACTCAAAGTTTCAAGTACTCGCACAGCCCTAATTTAGACTAGGCTACATGTTCGCCAGTAAGAAATAAGTAAGCAGTTGAGTTGTATATTTTGCTCCTGAGTTGTATTCTATTCACTATATTTAGCCTATTATTGTACTACAGTAGAACCTCGGTTAACCGAGCCTCGCTTATCCGAGATTCCGGGTTAACCGAGGCGGTCCTAATATGTGTACAGTATAATAAATTTCAAAGAGAAAGTAACACGCTCAAATAAACGAGCAATTGACAGCGTGCGCCTTCACTTACCGCAACCGCAATACGCGCGCTGAACTGTATTGTGTTTGCACTCAACAACAGTAAACGTCGGCAGTTGTCGGGGTTGTTCGGCAAAGTTCGTGCGTAGCAGACAGTGCAATTCGGGACCGTCGTCGGTTTGCCGAAGCCGCCATTTCGTGTTGACAGTGATTTGTTTACTCAGTTCTGTTTATCGCTGTTAACTTAGCGTGTGCATGTTAAGTAGAGAGATGAGTGCTAAGCGCAAACGTGTCGTTGTGTCTTTAGACTCGAAACTAAATGCGATTCATCGTCTTGACAAGGGTGAGTCGATTAAAACTGTAGCTAAGGACTTGGGTGTTGGTGAGGTTACTGTAGGTGACTGAAGGAGAAAAAGGGCAGAGTTGGAAAAATGGGGTGCTCAAAGGTTAAACGCTAACTGTAATCCGGAGCGAAAAACATTTAAGAAGTGTGAGTACAATAAAACATCCGAGGCTTTATTCTTATGGTTTTCGGAAATGAGAGCTAAGGGCAGTCCAATAAGTGGGCCTATTTTGCAAGCAAAAGCGCTAGATTTCCTCAAAGATTTTGGCGATGGCGAAGAACCCTTTACCGCTAGCGCTGGGTGGTTAATGCGATGGAAGAACCGTTATGGAGTCCGACAGCTTAATATATCTGGCGAAAAACTTCCAGCAAATGACACTGATGCTACTGGTTTTAGAGAAAAGATTTGCAGTTTGATTTTGAGTGAGGGCCTTACATCGGACCAAATATTCAACTGCGACGAAACAGTCCTTAATTTCAGGATGTTGCCGACTAAAACCTTAGCTGCTCAGCACGAAATATCTGCTCCTGGATATTAGAAAGCTAAGGATCGAGTTACAGTTTTAGGATATGTTAATGCTGCAGGAAGTTTGAAACTAAAACCAGTCGTAATAGGAAAGCCGAAAAAACCTCGTGCTTTTAAAAACTGTAATGTGGACACCTTCCCCAGCACATATCGCAATTAAGAGAAATGGATGGATGGACTCGTATCATTTCAAAAATTGGTTTTACGAAGAGTTTGTCCCAATCGTTGAGGCTTTCCTGAAGAAAAAAAAAACTCCCTCGCGTGGCCCTTCTCATTCTTGACAACGCTCCATCGCATCCAGATGCTGATGAGCTAGTGAGCAATGGTATCAGAGCCTTGTTTTTGCCACCAAATGTTATCCCTCTTATCCAGCCTCTGGATCAAGGAGTACTCGAATCTCTTGAACGAAACTACAAAAAAAGGCTGCTTAGAACCCTATTGGAGAAGATCGAGGACGGGATGGGTGTCACTAACGCTCTAAAACTCATCATATTGAAAGATGTTTACTGGGTGTCAGAGGCCTGGGATAACGTAAGAGAAGACACGATCAGAAGGTCATGGCGCAAACTTTTCGGAATTGAAAAGGCAGTCCGCAAAGATGCAGCTACTCCAGAAAATCCACCGAATCCCTAAATTAAAGAGCTTGTGGTTCTTGGTCACCATCTCCCAGTAGCTGAGCCCATCAACGCAGAGGACATCACGGAATGGATCAATGGAGATGAGGAGCAGGCCCTGACTGACGATGCAATTATTGAAATCCTGAACTCGCCCGAAGATGATGACAAGTAAGATTTTGTTTTTATTGTTTACCAAGTTTAACCATAAGTAATAATCCTACAACTATTTTTTAAGCGTTTGTTTACACATTTTTTGAGTTAAATTTTATTCATTGACCAATCTAAAACTTATTTTATACACTTATAACTACGGTCTATACAGCGTGGTTCAGTAAAAACAATAACATGTTTACAGTGACGAATGTGATGGGCCGAGTGATTGCATCTCACATACGGAGGGACTACGCATGATCGAGGGGTCACTGGCCTATATTGAACAACAAGACGACGCTACAACCAATGATTTAGTCTGGCTGCGGCGCTGGCGTAACAAGGCTGCTAGCAGAAGAAGCTCTAACCTTACCCAAAAAACAGTCAAAGACTTCTTTGCCAAATAAAATTAATTTAGCTAAGAATTGTGTGTTCAGTTAGGTATTACAGTATGTTGAGTTATATACCAAAAGCAATGTTTCGTAAATTACCGTTAATCGTACCAAACTTTTAGCAATTTAGGCTATAGCGTTATCATATCTCTTTAAGTTTTTGGTAGAAATAATGTTTTAAGGATTATAATGGCAATGTTACGATATTTCTTGTACTAATAAACTGAACAAAACTCAAATCATTGTTTTATTTCATGGTTTAAACATATCTTGAGCTATTTATAACCTCAATTACGATTTTTAGGTTACATTCCGTGTTATCCGAGATTTGACGTATCCGAGGTGGCCTTGGTCCCAATTAACTCGGTTAAGCGAGGTCCTACTGTATTGTGGTTATGATTTGTTATTATTGCTCTATTGTTGTTATGTTTTGTTATTGTACCTCTGTTAACTGTTGTTTATTGTTACATATTTCAATGATGTTTGTTATTGTTGACTGGTTCATTCATCTGTTTATTTATTAAAATTAATTACCATTTATATTTAGTGGCCAGTCAGCAGTCTCTATTCTCAACTAGATTACTTTTAAGCTTAGTATAAGACAAGTTTATTGTATGTTATAATATGCCCAAGATTGTAATGGTTGATCCGTTGGAAATAAATGAAAATGTATTAGAGCTTCTGCAATATTTTAACAATATTTAACGTACATGGCATTAAATGGAAAAACATGAGTTTTAGCAGTTTGAAGTTTTAGTGAGTGTCATTGTCACTCGCTTACACAACTTGTTTCCAGTATGCTTATGGTCACTTGTCCAGTTAATTAGTTAATATTGTGTATGCAGACGTACATTATGCATTACTCGCATACATAGTTGCAAAATGATATTACCCAGTCCAAACACCCCCTAAATATTAATATAGTGATGTGATATATTGATATATTTGTATTTGTGCAGGCAATCCTGTCGATAATGGAGAAGAGCAATGAAGGCCAGTTGATGTTGGGGGAGGTGCAGTGCGCCTCCGCTGTGGGGCCCAGTCGCAGGATGACCCGCAGTCAGTCCCAGCAGAGCCCCGAGCCCCCGCTCTCAGCCCCTGCCCCTCCCCCACCCCCGCCCCCAGCCATCGCCACCTCTACCTCTACCTCATCCACTGTCAGGTACATTCCTCGTACATACTTTGATTAATTGTCACCGTGACGGATAACAGAATTTTCACTATAAATGTTATACTGTAACGGAATTTAAAATGGTTTGTGGCTGAGAAGTGGCACCCAAACTCAATGTCACTAGCCTTGCCGCTACTGAGTTTGGAGTACAATCCCTCCCCATTATAGTACAGTAGCTTTTACAGACGCTTCCGTATAGTGTCGCCGGCGCAAACACCAAAGCTTGAAAAATTTGCATATTGTGACTTTTTTTCAATGACAGTTAACAGAGAGTGATGGGTAGTCAAAGTTTTACTGTATATAAAAACATTATATCCAAAACTATATTCCCAGTCAGATTACAAATAATTTTTTTTTACGGATACTTAATTTTGCTCTGATTCAAGATTATAGTCTTGTTTTACAACAATAAGAATCGTTGAACAATTTGGCAAAAAATCAGTTTTTGAGGTAATTACAAATAGTCAAATGAGGTGTGGTTATTTCCCTCTTAGCCAAAAATACTTCCCATTGAACATTGAAATATATCAATAAAATTCAAATTTTTTTATGTTGAAAGTAAAACGTTGAACACGGGGATAAGTAATATTATATAACACTATAAATAGCACACAAGTAGTATTTAGGTTAACTAGTGTAAACATATTGCTTTTTGCACAATATTATTAGTATAATGGGTAGGGGTGGGCGAGTAGTGGTTTTTTTACTCCAGTCGAGCCGAATCGAGTAGTTTGAGATAAAAAACACTCAGCTTTAAAACGTTTTTACTATAAAATTATAAAAAAACAAGGATTCGTTGCGTTTCGATTCAGTGGAAACAAAAGTATCGCACTGAAACCCGATAAACTATCAGTTAACCCTTTGGAGACCGGCCCAAATATATATGCCATGCTGCTTGGGACCGGGGTAATTTTGGCAGTTTTTGCAATGTTTTAGAAGAAATGCTATAACTTCACAAAAGATCAACCAGCAGTGATGGAATTTGCATCAATTTTTTATATTTTTTATTCCTATTTATTTATGAATACCAAAAACTATTTTAAAACAAATTTATTACAGAGTAGTCATAGAATATATAATGTTAAAAAATATAAAAACAACAATTTTTTTTCTGCAATTTATTTGAAACCCAAAACAATTTGGGTCCTGAACTCCTCATTTTTGTGTTAGCCATTTATTTATGTATAAGTAAACAAATAACTAGCCCAGTAAAAAATGTATTATAAGTATTATACACTTTTTATAAGAATATTACAGTTGCATTTAAAATTACCGATTCAAGACATATGACTTATTTTCCCTCTACAATTATTTTGAAACACTTAGTCATGCATATTTCTACCACAAATACCCTATAAATGAAGTAAATTACTCTGAAAGTAATAGTAACAATTTATTTTATGAAATATATAAAACTCACCAAACGAGGATGTTGTGAAATCGTAGAAGAGTTTTCACTTGGCCTATCACCGACTTATAACATTCACCATCACAGTTCAAAAATTAGAATGAAATATTCATTAAAAAAACACTTATAGACCATAGACCTAACCACTAATAATGAGAAAACATTAGTCTTCAAGTCAAACACCAACACTTTTATAATATTTACACTATTTACATATTTCCGAGGCGTAGGCATTACTGTTTTAGCAGGAGTGGTAAGGGTAGCACAACCCATGCAGTCCTCTTTCACACTTCTTGCATGCTGTTCTTGATTTCTTCATTTTTCCACC
Organism: Allygus modestus; assembly: GCA_963675035.1. Lineage (NCBI taxonomy): Eukaryota > Metazoa > Arthropoda > Insecta > Hemiptera > Cicadellidae > Allygus > Allygus modestus. The sequence goes on along the minus strand of OY776113.1, from coordinate 131,166,818 downwards.
ATCTTGTAGACTTTTTTGCTGCAAACTACACAGCACCTCTCCCTATTAAAAAGGCAGTTTGAATAATCCTTCCCCTCGTACTGGAGGTGCATCTCCTCCACCTTCAGGATCTTGTTGATTTTGACCAAGCCATTCCTCTGCAATATTATCTATTATACACATCTTGAGTGTGTATTGCATTAGTTTACATTGCCTTTTGTTTTTATCTGAAATATGATTGTACTTGCTTAGTCTTAGATTGAAGGAGAAATGTATAGTTTTTGTTATACTGTTTGATGCAACCATTACTTATCAATTGTATAAGTTTATGGAAATTAAGGACATTTTGACTTACTATATTGTGAGTTGGCTGTATCCTATTGTTTCCCCTCTACTCAAATGTAACTGGGTATTGTGACAACACAGTTCTGATAGTCCTGATGAATGTGATATTGTAAGAGTAATGATTATTTCATGTAGTGGATACTTGAACGTCATACGTTGGTGACAAGCTGTGATCTCTGTTGCAGCTCCAGTGTGAGCCGATCCGGCTCCTCTTGGCTCAACATCAGCATGGATGCTGCTCTTGGTTGCCGAGCCACTGTCTTTCATGTACATAAAAACCCTGGTAGACGCAACGACCGTTCCATTACCATCAATCCTCAAGCCGCACCCTTTGTATATAGGTAAGCTCTTGGTTTGTTGCTCGTGTGACTAGTGTGAAAGTTTTTCCGTATTTTAATTAAGTATTGATACAATTATCAGGGTATTTAGTGACTGGAAACATTTGGTTCAGTTAAGGAATTTGCTAACAAGTCAGTAAAAGTATGTAGAATGAAGAAAAACGATACGAGTAAATTTTAGTCTGTCGATATCTACTGATCACTGTGTTTTTGACACCACAGACTAAAATATTATGGTACCCTGATTGTTTAATTCAAATCAATGATAAACAAAACAGTAAATGTTACTTTTAAGGACTTTGGTTAATAATTCTCACTTCAAAAAAGTGTAGGCCCAATTTCATGCTTCTTTTGCAATTTGTTGATTTGATACACTAAAGTAAAATAAACCTAGTCTGTAAATATAGACTAGTATAATGATACAGTACAGTAAGGACATGTTTACACTATTCACTGTGCATTATGCTCTATGTACAAGATGAATTAAGATTATTTTTATTTTATTTGGCATTTGCAATAATGTAGAAATTCTCCCGTCCTGTAATATTAGTCGGTAACACACTATGAAAGCCTCTGTCATTTATGTTCAGGTACTTGAAAACAACTTTATATACCGGATTCACTTTCATTAAATAAGTTCCATTCATTTACTCACAGCTGTCCACTGTCTAACATATTCAACTATGATTCCATATAAATTTATTAAATATATGGATGAATGTTCAGTGTTTTCACATAAGTTAATTTACCCTAGAACTTACCTTGGAAGTACTTAGCTTTCTAAAAGTGTAATCATGTAGTGTAATCAATAGAAACTGTTATGCCTACACCTTGCAATATTAATATTTGGCCTTCAGGGAAATTTTGGTTTCATTATTGACCCTGAGGACCACTTTTATGTATCTAACGTTACAGAGAAATATATTTTACATACATATTTAAATAATTTGTTCACTAGTTGGGCTTCACTAATGCCCTGCTTGTGTGATATTTTATTTATAATATATTCTACCAGAAGGTTTAAAGGTTACATTTGTGATCCTTATGCCAAACATTTGTTTATCACTGCTGTAAGTGAGCATACAGAATTAAGTCATGTACAGATTAATTATGCTTGGTTTCAGTTCATTTTTGTTTTACTATGTTCCCTCTCTTTAAACATATTAAACATATTTTTCTATCACTAATCTTAAGGCCTATTTATGAATGAGTGGTTGGAAACATACATAATTGGTCCACCACATAAATAATTTGTAATGTGAGTTAATCACATTCAGTAACACTCTATTATAATTAATTTACAATACTGTGTATAATTATTTTGGATTTAAGTTAGGCATGTGAAATTAAGATTACATAACGAGATATGCAGGCCTGTCAGAATTACATTGTTGTTAAAATTGTACTTTGCATAAAACGTTGGTCAATCGCTGAGTCATTGAAGAGCATGGAATTATATTGGGTATAAAAACGTTTATTTTGCATATCAAGTAAAACTTGTTGAATGACTCATTGTTTTAGTTGTTGCCTAATAAGTTATCTCTGAATTGTAATTTGTAATTAGGAGAAAACAGTATAAAATCATTCTTAAGTCTGTTAAAACACATATTAATTATGTTGTTGCCAGTTCACACTTTCAGCTGTGAGGTTTCTCGTCTAAAGAGGTACAAATTAATTTTTAATGTAATCTCGTAACTAGAGTGCAAAAGTAATAACTCATAAAGTTTGATTTTTAATTAAATATTTGCTAACATAATATAAAGTTTAGTCATCAAATTAAAATTATTAAAACTTGTTTATTACAAAGATTTTATAAAACCTGCTTCACTGAATTGAATTGGTTATCAGTTACAATGATTTTTTTAAATTCTGTACTTATGTCTTCCAGAAGTTTAACTAAATCAAATGTATTTGCAGCAGTAAAGTGTGAACATATGACTAACTCTTACTAAACCAGTATTCCTCAATGTAATAATAAATTTAAACTGTTTAAAATCTTAAGACTCAAAAATTGTGTTTAAGAATCTTATAACGTAGGAAAATTATCCAATCTGTGCAATTTTGTTAAATTATATTAGTGTATTGTTATTGTACTAATAAAGAAGTAATGTTTTAATTTGTTGGGTAAAAACGAGATGGAGGGATGTTTTCAGATGCACGTTCATGCCTTAACCAGTTAATGTATTTGTTTGTTTGACAGGCATGCACTAGAAATTCTGATCTCACTAGCCAGAATCTTTCCAAGCTACTTTGTCCCGGGCAAGCCCCCGAACACAGCCAGTGCCGGCACCACAGGGTCAACCTCCGTCACTGCCTCTCCCCCCAAGGCCTCTAAGTCCCCCCGGCCGGACAATTCCCCCAACTTCTGGGACCTGCTCATCCGCCTGGACTCCCTCAGTACCTCAAAGAAGGGCAAGGTGTGTTGAGACGAGATGATCTAGATTTTTGATAAATAGGTTCATCAAATTTACCTTAAGATTATTGCCTTAAGATGGAAAATAACCAAAGTTATGAATCAAAGGAAAAGGTTATTTTTCAAAGGTTATTTTAATACGGTTTTTGATAATTTTGCATTTTAATATTGACAAATATTAGAGGTGTGCGAATAGTGAATTTTTAGTTCGGATCGATTTCGGTTCGGAAAGCTTAGGTTCGGATCGGATACAGATCAGATAGTAAGGGTTTCGGATCGGATCATTTTCGGTTTCGGATATTTAGCTTACTTTACCCCAATCTCTAAAACTATCATATTTTCAGGTTGGAACTTAACATTTTCATTTTTCTTGCAAGATAGATATAAATACACAATATTTAAGCAATGTAATTTTATTCAAAACACAACAAGTGGTTATTATTTTTACAAATGTATCTTTCCGAGTAATTTAAGACACATCGGAAAACAGCATGTCTAATTGGAGGAGCAATATACCAACCTCTGTACATACTCGAAAAATTATCTTCTCTGCAGTGAAAAATACAATAAATATGTTTACTGGTTGTATAGGTATAATATAAAAGTATAGGTAATTTAATAACAGTAGGCCTAGATTAGGCTACTCAAATCATGTAATGTCACCTTGACTATCATTAATCCTTGCCATTATGCTATAACACCTTAGCCTATCTGGGTATAGACCTGGTAAAAAAACAAACATAAACATATGGTCAGGCAAGAGAATCAACAAGGAAACATTTTAATATGATTACAGCCTATTTCAAAGACCGGAATCACCGATGTTGATAGCAAAGCAGACATCACAACACAAATCACTAAAGGCCTAGCACGACAAAGGCAATCAGACCCTACTGAAACAATGAATCAGTATAACTTAGGGCTTCAACTCTGTAAGAGCTAACCAAAAACTTCCATAGCCAAAGAATTTCCTTTGTTTTATAAATTTACTAATTAGGCCTAGTTCGAATTTATTTTGTTTAATACGAATTAGAAACTTTGTTTAACCTAGTTTGTCACTAGAGTGTAAACAGACTACAAAGTGTGAGTGTCAGCTTGCATTTCAAACTATCGGTTTCGTTCTTTTTTAATAATTTACATATCATGCTTTTCTTCCTTTTCGGTTCCATTTCAATTACATTAATTTAACAAAATAAAATAATATTCGAACGATAAAATCTGTATAAATGAATAGAGATAACTAAGCGATGCCTTGTTGAATCCGTCGTTGAGGTCGTCGCTGCTTTAATTTAAACGTCGCGTCGTTGTAAAGATACTCGACGAGCTTAATATATCTAAAGGTCTCATCCGGGGGTAAACAAGTGAAGTCTTTTCTTGGAGTATAAGAGCTCCAGCTAGATTAAGCTCGTTGATAATAGCGGGAAATTTCACTGTAGAGAAAGCTATGCAACTCGTTTTGCGCAAGTTAGCAATACTTTACTCAGAGTTTTTTTTAATTGCATTGAATGGAAGGAAAATATCAGTAGCAGCAATTTTAAATTTCATACACTAACATTTCCGTTTGCATTATGCAACTTTTGAATACTCTGTGAGAGCTTGCTCGTTGCACTCGTAAGAAAGTGAAACTATCGGAAATCGACTATCGACGAAAAATTATCGACTTATTCGCCAGTAATCCACTACTGTTGTCTCGTTGTCAGTGTTTATCCTGTGAATCGTGAATCGACATTGAGTTACAATATTGTATAAATTTTCGGTTGTTTACATTTCTCTTTATAAACCGTATTCATTCTGTTTGCTAAAATAATGTACAATCTGGACGTGTATCGCGATACGATACATGATTACACAAATATCGTATTGATGAATTGATACGAGTTACGTACCGAAAATATTCAAAGCGACAGGAATTGCGTTATGTTACCTTGAACGACGTCAAGAGGCAAAACGTTTATTAATGGTCCAAACATATTTATTGTTTTGTTTCTACCTTTTTATCCCCAGATATACAGTCTATCCGAATAAGTCGGATATGTACTAGTCCTTATCGGATATTGATAAAGCCTTCAGATCGGATTCGGATATCCGAACCGATCCGAAACCGAACTGGCTTTTTGGATATCCGCACACCTGTAACAAATATACATAAAAAGAATCCATTTGAAAATAGTGTTAATCCTTTTTCTGGACTTTTCTTTCACAACAGTTGCACCCTGTCTCTTCATTCTTCATCAGCAGAACACTGAGTAATGTGAATGAAGCATAGCAAAAGCTTTTACTCAATGCTAATTAAATGGTAGGGGTGTGCCAGTACTCAAAACTTTTAGCTTTCGGCCTAGTATTTCAATATTCGGATTCGACTCGGAGTTTTAAAAACTACTCGAAAGTTCAAGCGAGTATTTCCTGCCGATATTCGGACGATCGCTAGTAATTGCAACCGGCCAAATTGCCCGAAATGACGACTAGAAACATGAATTGGTCATAAAAACAACCGAACGTGTGTAAACGACGAGCACATCGCGTAATTTTGGCCGTAAATGATGACGGAAAGCTTAAAATCGGCCAAAAATTACAACTGGATCATGTAATAAGGACCGAAAATGACGACAGTATACATAATATCAGCCATAAAAAATGCTTTCGTTATCTAATATTGACTATAAGCTCATGTCCGGACCAAGTGATATTGGCCAAATTACAACCAGATCGTGTTTTTTATCGGCTGGAAACGAATGACAAACCGTGTTTTGTTTGTCAATACATAATCCAGTTTGATTGTACTGGCCAAAAAATTTATTTTGTTTAGGGGTCTGCGGTGCACCGAAAAATCAGTACCGCTTCGGTACAAAACTAATTACCGAATTCGGTTCGGTACCAATAATGACGCCGGTACTAAGTCGGTACGGTACACCCTAGAACTACAAAAAATCAGTATTCACTGTTTATCAACCACATTTTTCCTTCAGTTTTATTCATAACAGCTTTTTCGTCCGCTTACATTCTATTGACATGCCTTTGCTCACGACAGCAACTTTCAACATTGACCGGCATTCGCGAGTTTATAGGTTCACGATCAGATCACGAATGATGACGAGATGCCTTTACAGCATTGATAAAGCCGCCTCCACAGACTGGCCGAATGTTTCGTCGAGTTACGTACGACTCGGCGAGTAATGTAATAATGTACATAAACATCGAGAGTAACAGAGGTTAATAACAACAAACTACTACGCATTTACACTGTCACGCTCGTATTTGCTCGACTATAGACTTGGCCAGTGTATGGAGGCGGTATAAACGTAAACAAAAACCTAAACTGAATTTGTATGACATGTAAACATTTTTAAATCACACTGAGGGATATCTGTTTGTTTTTTATATCAACGAAATTATAACACCGTTTTGTGTTGTGCATTGCCGATTGTATAACGGCCCCTGACCTCAAATGAGTACTTAATACTACTTACAATCCCCAACATTTGGCAAACCCATTCTGATCTACGATCGTGTGTTACAGAGAGTAATAACATGCAGAAGGTTGACACTTATTTTGATATGCAAACGTAATAACATGCACATCAATTCAAAAAAAACAAATCGGGCTTTTCATAACATTTTCATATGACACGTTTTATGGATAGAAATTAAACCAACCGAATGAAACTTTTTTAATTCAATATTAAATATGCTGTGAACGGCTTAGAAGAGTGTTTAGGTTAAATATTAGTTTCATTGCTAAAACGTTGATTGATGAAAACAAGTTTTACACACACTACTGTTGTAACAAATAAAAAAGGTTAGCCTACATTGGATCATAATTTTATGGCGTATATCATAATTTTGGAAACTGTGTATTTCTTTCTCTCTGATATTCACTTTCCAGGTATACTCTTTGTGTGCCGATGACGTTTGGACGTAATCATCAATTCCACTGATCGCGTGTCGTCTTTGTTGATAAAATGTTTTGAACAAGCCTTGATAACAAGTTTTATGATTGCCTTTATAGTTAGACTATTTTAAACAAACAATGAGTGATTGTGATATTGTGATGGATTCTTGATGAACCGCTATCGCCGTCGACTTCTGTTATAACGAGTAGGCTACAACTTTGACATCTACTGAGTATGAGTATGTGTCATCTGATTGCAATACAAATTCTTATTCTGTTGCGTTACTTGGTTATAGGATTTAAAATTTGTTGGATGCTATAATTTATAATTCATAAAACCTGTATTTAATTTGAAAATACACACACATACCTTCCTTTCTTTTATTATTATTTTATCGTCTTACTTGGGAATAAAAGTTTATAAAGAAATAGATTTGTCTTAGTTGTGTTTTTTTGTGCCTTTTCTTGCTATTATCTTGTGTGAGATCAATTTTGATTATCTATATACTGTATATGAAATGTATTTGAGATAGCTTTACAGTTTAAATTAACTAGGAAATTACCTAACATAACTAGTGAATATGGGGAAAATTGAGTCAATGGTATCTAAGTGAAATTATTACAAATACAAACAACAAAATCTTATCTTATAGATGAAATAAGCCTACATAACTAAATTAACATAATTATTTAACATAAAGGGAATTATTACTGTTGGGGTTATTTATATATATATATATTGGGCCTTCTTTCTTTATTTACGTGATTTAACACATTATTATTTTTATTAGGCCTATATAAATATTTGTGAACTATTACAAATTATAATCAAAAGCTTACCTAAATACATTTTTATGTCTGCTAGTATGTTTTTCTTTAAACATATTTTTTCTGTGTTTGTTCTGTTTGATTTCCGAATACACTTAGGCTATGATAAATCACGGCTATTTTATTATGGCGTACCGTACTGATTTTGTACCGAGAACCGAGGTACAAAAATATTTACCGTACCGACCTTAAATTTCTGGTACCGCAGACCCCTAATTTTGTTACTCATGTATTAGTTAGAAAACATGTTTAGATTATCAAATCTGGAGTGGTATCAAAATCCCATTACATTATATGAAACCAACATCTGATCCCAAATACTCGCTCGAAAATACTCGAAACTAGTTGAAAATAATTGCACTACTCGACTCAAAAAATCACTACTCTCACACCCCTATTAAATGGGAAATGGAAATGCTACTTTTTTATTTATATCACCCATTGGCTTGTTCATTTGTTTGCCACTAGCATTAATTACAACTCGTTTCCTCTTGGTAGACATTGTATAAATTTTTCTGCCATGTGTCATTTCAACAAACCATCTATATCTATAAATACGAAAAACCGATCATCCCCCAGGCCAAACCTCTACCCCTACAACCACAAAATTTGGCATGTATACTATTTCCATAACATATGTAACAGCTAAGAAAGGGTTTTAATAAATTCCCTTAGTGCTCCGCCCCACGGGGAGTCAAAGTTCCAATCCAGTGCTATCCTTATGGACATTCACTTTGGTTTGAGCTGATAAAAATTCAAAAAGCTGTTCGTGATTCGTAATAATTCCACGGCTTAACCACAGAATGCAGCACACCAAACCGGGTACGATGGCATGAGCAGGGCCAAACAGTTCAGTGTGGTTCAGTTACACATCAAAATAGTGAATCACTCAGCCTGTATTCTAATTATTCAGAATAGTCAAAGATAGCAAGCCTAAAAAATGGGTTTAGCTTAAACAAATTTTTTATTTAAGGTAAATCTGGTGTGTAAATGTTTTTAGAAAGAGTTTGAATTAACAACTGCTCCCAGTTATTTCAACTGTCACAGCGTTTCCCCTGGCAGGAAATTTTCATTTTGATTATAGATGTGATTCTGTTTTAGGTGATGTGTGTGTGAATTTACCTTTGAAATAAACTATGTAGTGTTATTATATGGCTTTATAAATTACATCGCATATACCCGGGCCATAACAAATATTATGACAATAATATGAAAATTATTTATTTATTTACGTTAAATTTGCATTTCACATTTAATTTACAGTCACATATATGGCATGGTAGAATTGCCTAGTGGTAGGTGACATTTCATCATTATAAAGTAAATATTAATTGGTGCTAAAAAAAGACAGGCCTAATGGAAAAAGAATTCACTTATCAGTTGATTAGGAATAACTATGAAAGGAAAGGAATGCAAGAGAACTTGCCCATTGAGAATAAGTGTTAATCAACAGGAAAGTTTTACACTGGCAAAAATTCAAATATAAACACACTATAAACCACACACCTATAACCACACACTTATACACACAAACTCGATAATTGTTGGGACAACTTGTTCCTTTTCTCAATCAGTTGAGAAAGTCTAGAAGACCTCACTGTTTATGTGTGTATATTTGTGTGACTTTTCGCTAGTGTAAATCTTTCCTGTTGGTTTACACTTCTTCTCAACAAAGGTCTCTAGCATCCCTTTCCTTTCATAGTTGTTTCTATATCATGGCCTAAAACCACCCTAAAACCTTTATCAGATGATTAAACAGTCCACTTGAGTTCACTAAGACAGTGTAGACAGACAGTGATTGGGTGTGATCGACTTTATAGAGTGAAAGGAAACAAAATAGTTTATGTTACTCTAGCTGAGTGTTTTGCTAGGCTGATTATTACTCTAGCTGAGTGTTGTGCTAGGCTGTGACGAGGCAAGGAGTGCCTACCCCCGCAGACTCTGAGAGCCTGTGCTTGGAGAGCTCTCCGTTCGGACAGCTGCTCAAGATGCTGGCGTCCCCTGTGGTCCACAGGAGCCCTCTGCTCATGGACAAGCTGCTGAGGCTGCTGTCGCTCATCTCCATCAGTCTGCAGGTTCACAGACAACGCCTCTGGGATCGGGTAAGTCACTCGTCGATCAAAACCTCTTGTTAGATATGGCTTAGGCCAGGTTTCCATGGTGTGAAGTAACTCGCGCAACAGTTGTTAAGTAGCTTGTGCTTTTTTCAGTGTCAACTGACTTCTAGTGATGGTACTTGTCTAGGGTCATTTACATTTTACTATATGTCAGTTGCGTATAGTGTTTTATTGGACAGTGTAAAAAAGTGACAAAAGCCGGCTACTTCGCATGGGGAGTCAGCTACTGTCACTGTACAGCTGTTATAAATGTATATTGATGAAACTTGGTATGTGGTATTAAGATACATATACATACATTGGAAATTCGCTGAGTACGCAGGTTTGCTGCTACGGAGGTATTTTAAAATATTTATTTTTTACTTATGCTAAAAATGTTTTATTAATTTCTTTTAAAAGCTGACTTTGAACTTTTTTAGCCAAAAAAACACATTGATTCCTCATAAAATATTGATATTTCCAGATTGACTATTTAGTTTTAAACATGTACACAAATCTTCATGCACTTATCTTGAAAAACAAGCAAGTAAAAGGGAAAAAACTAAAATTGTATTATTCTCATTTACAAGTGGTCCTCCAAAGTTTTTATTACACAACTAATGAAGAGTATATTAATAAAGAAAAAGCTCTAAAATCAAGGTTTTAAGAAGCTGTGGCTGTCCCTGGTACACATAAATGTCATGCCTTCATTCCTCTAGACAAATATAGGGTAAGAACCAAAGTTTATTCTTTTTCTGATGATTCAGCAACACATAGGGTAAACGTCATCCCTGGTGATGAAGTTATTCAATTTGAAGAGATTGTGGGCTTTGTAGCTTGTGATTATGACAAAGTTTGGTAGTTGGCGCATGTTGACTCAAAGGATGATGTTGAAAAGCAAGTTAATGTTTCATTTTTTCACCCAAAAGGACCATCACCATGGTTTACATATCCTAGGAGAGCGGATACCCTTACAATGCCAATGAACTATATTTTGTGCAAATTCAATCCAACTACAGCAACAGGTAGAAGTTAACAAGTTCCAACAGACGAGGAGATGGCTACAGCATCAAAAGTTTTGTCAAAGAAAATAAATAATTTTTACTAAATAAATTCAGATGGCAGATATATTAAAATAGAAAAAAATGAGCGAGAAGCCTCTGAGGGAAAATTTTGTAATAAGTGAAAATTAGTTGAATTTGCTGTTTAAATAAAATATTTAATATTTAATTATAATATGGCAACGAAGTATTATTTGCATAGTATGTACCAGAATTCCACATGTCTTGATTCAGATTAAAATTAATTGTAGTGTGACACCATTTGAATACCATCATAAAACTTTGTAAAAAACTTACTAAACAGAAAGTTATAATATAATTTTTTTTTTTCAAAGAAATTGAACATTCCGATTTTTTTTAAAATATGTAATTTTTGTTTTTGGGAAAATTATAAGTGAAATGATAATATCATGTTATATGTCAAATTGAACCCCTTGTGATCCTATAACCAATGGTACAAATTTAATCTTTCTTGGACAAATAGTTTTTGAAATATGTGTGTTTAAATATTTCTTAACGTTCCAAAAAAACAGCCGTTTTGGAATTTCCAAAAATGTATAACCCTGAAAATAAAGATCATAAAGAGGTAACAATTTATATTTGTTTTCTACTAAGCTAGTACTACAACATATTACAAAATCATAATGATCTGAAGACATAAGATGTAGACCATTGGTTGATTTGACGTGGAATGACCCGTTACCAACAATCACATTCTCGCCACCGATTGCCAAGTATTTGCTAAAAATGTTGGTTAGGGAAAATGTATTGAGAGCCTCAATAAGTGTTGGCGTTTTGGCAGCTGGGACTGCAGGTGGAGGTGAACCCCACCACCCTACACCATCTGGGACTGGCCATCGACGTACTGACCTCCAACACCTGCTCGGAGGAGGGGTTGGAGGACGCCACTGCATTGCTGCTCAACATGACGGTCAACCTGCCCAATACCAGGGAGACGGTGAGTACAACAACCCATCCCCAAGTCTGCTCAGTCGATATATTTAGGGATTTCTAGTTAACCAGAAAATACCTCGTAAAAAAGCTGTAATATCACATGATCCCCAATCCAATTTGCAGTGTTGCTGGAATGACGATATTTATCGTACGTGTACCATATTTTTAAATTTTCTCTTAAATTTAATTTAGAAATATAAATTATTTAACTGCTCATTTACTTTGATAATCTTCTTTTTATATACCTAATATTTTGTTTTTCTTTGTATTATTAGTTTAAAACACACGTTGATCTTTTTTAATACAAATCGGCGAACCTAACTAGAGTACTTTTAAATCAGAGGACGAGTTTTATTTTGATGTTTAACATTATTTACTTTGTATTTTGTAATTAAATGACAAAATGTGTAGGTTTATTTAATACCAAACGTTAGTTACCAAACAATTAATTAAAATTATCAATGTACAACGTTGAAAACAAGGAATCTAAACAAGATGTCCAGTGGAAATTTAAAAAGTGTACCATTATTATCCCCTGTAAGGTTGGCAACACTTCTTGTAGGTTATTGATATTATGAACCAGCTGAACGACCTTGGAAGACATCTTTGCTGGAAACATTACTATTATGGGAATAAACAGACCTGGGCTAAAATGTTCTACATATCTTGATCTCTAATATGTAAACAGGGCTAACGCATAACTTATTTGGGGGTTCTGTAATCTGATACCTACTTCAAATTGCATTTTATTCAATACTTGAATTTGTAAATGTAGTTGGACTTAAGAAGACTTTCGATAAAGATGGACTTGCCATTTTGTTCCTTTATCTTAGGCCTATTGTCTTAAATGCTTTAGTAGTTTATTGATTTTAGACATTTACAAATCTATTCTATTCAATTGAATACTTGAGGGAAATAAAAATCTTACGTCTAATGTCATTATCATGAAAACCTCCAATCTTTCTGACATCCATCTCAATTACAGTAGACGCTCTTTTACCTAAGAACCAGAACGCTCTAATAACTGTATCTGCTGAGCCAATCATGATCAGCTTTTTGCAGTTATGTCCGGGCGCTCACAGACCAACACTTGCCGCCAGTGCACTGGGCTGTGCGCACATTTTCTTTGTCATCCAGTATTTGTGTTTTTGTTCATAACCTTTCAATGCAGAGTATGTGTTTTGTTGTTCATTTGGGTTTTGTGTTTTGTTACTTATCTTCACTTTCCCCTTGGTTCAATTATCCATAAAAATAAACTATCTGGCATGGATGTGGTCCCAAATGTGCCGGTTAAAAGAGCACCCACTTTAGGACTTTTATGTTCTACTTTTAGGTGGCACACGTTGCAACTAGAACTCATGCGACATCATGATATCAAACTGAGCATACAATATGCTAGCGAGTGGAAAATCTGCAGGGTTATTAGAAGTCAGTAGGTTCAGTCAGTACAGATAAAATTCTTGTGAGTTTATATGCAATAGATATATGGCAGATTAGTGGAGGGGAGACAACAATACACAGGGATGGAATGATCAGTGTATCTAATTTTCTCACGTAACTTCTTTGATCTGTTCCAGGTGTTAAGTTTGTTGCTGGGCGGCGCACGCCAAATGGCGGCCATGGTCTGTGTACATATAGAACAGCTTCTACAGGAGTTACGTGTCCTCAATAGCCAGCAAGCTCAAAATGAAGATTTAGAGGATAGTGTTGTAGATAGTAGGATAACAAGCCTCAAAGGCATCTTAAGTAATAGGTAAGTTACTCATCTCTTTACTTTTTACTATACAAGGAATGGTTAATTCTTAAAAAATAACACACTGATGAGAATCATTCTATGAATTCCATTCTTAATTTATAGTTTGATTTATTTTAACAATCATGTTACATGATTACAAATGATTATTTCATGATTTGGTGGGATTTTAGCACTTTTGTTGCTAGAAATTTATATAAGCCGTGGACAGAAACCCAAAGACCTTAATGTTACTTTACTGTTGTAAACTCATAACGTTATAAACCCTTGAATAAACATCTGGTTATCTTGGGACTGGGAAGTCAGGAAATCGATTATAAAGTCTAGGAAATATTTCAGTATGGATAAATATGTATGTTTGTTGAAGTAAATTTTAGCTTGGCAATGCACACTGAACAGAGAATTTACGTTTATGGATTGTGAAAGCCTTGTTCCCAAATTAAGGTCCGAGTCATGGACTTGCAGTTGTAAAGGCAACCAAGATCTATTGATCACCTTGCCAACGATTGGAAGCAAATAATTTTCTTTCAGTACAATTTTGATATAACCTTTTGGTTGCATCGAACACAGAATTTATTTCTCTATATCTTTTGTATGGACCACTTTATTGATAGATGGGTTAGTTTAGATAATATTACCAAAAAGGAAAAATAAAAATGAAGATTTTTCATAAATATTTTGATGTAATATTTGTTTACTTTTGATGTGCATTACAGTAGACACTCGCTGATACAAAACTTTGCCGAATGCGCCCAAAAGGCTTAAACAGTATACAATAAAATCTTTTTAGAACCCTTAGACTGATGCCGGATTATTGAAAGTGCCGGATTAGCGGACTTTTACTGTAGTGTGGGAACAGGTGGTCCCAAAAGATGTGTCTAGTGTCATTCAATGCAGAATTTAATTCCCTACAACGTTTAATGTTTTTGATATTGTGAGTCATTTACGAGATAACCGTAAAACTGCAAAAGTATCCCTTTTGGGGGTGCATATTTACCCCCCACCGCTTAAGCACAACTCTGCCAGAGGGGAAAGCCTAGGATAGTCCTATTGGGCCGTAAATGAAGCCATTAAAACAATAAAACTTTTTGTAGCAATTATTTCAGATTTAGATTTTAAGCCTACTGTCTTCGTAGTAAAAAATTCCTTGAGAACCTTGAAAAGTCTGGGAATTTTTCATTGAGTCATAATTTTTTAATCTTCCTCATGTGATCCAGGTTTACCAAAGACACTGTAGTGGTGACTGCCCCGAAAAAGGTTAAGGCGGGGCTGGACCTACAGCTGAACTCCATGGCCCCGCTCATCTCCAAAACATCCAGCCAGGCATTCTTCCTCCGCATTCTCAAAGTCATCGTACAGTTGAGAGAATCCGTCCGAAGCTTTGACAAGAAGAAGCGAAAACAGGCCGGTAAGTGGCTTTATTTTTTATTGTATTACTTTATATTGAGGCAATATTTGTAATAAAGACAATTTCATATTAAGGCATTTATAACGCCGGATGGATTTTGCTCATATGTTTAATTGGTTTTTGATGATGTAAATAAAGTTATATTTTTGGTTGTCTTTCGAATTCAACAGTATTAAAGGTACCTTATTGTTCTATTCATTTAATACATTAAGAATAGGACTCATTCCATCTGAAACTAGAATAGAAATGAGTCAGTAGCCTTATTTGAGTAGAATTCAGCCTGGACACCAACCCAACCTGACCTACTTCTATGGACAGCTTCAGCACTTTATTTTATGCTTGATGGTCTTTTAACCACTTAAGCGCCATGCGGCAATATACCATTGCGCATCTTCATTCTGAAAAGTTGGTTTGATTCTGTTACTTTTTTAAACTTTTAAATTAATTGTCGTTTGAGATGAAACACCTATATTATATCCTCATTTTGGTGAGCAAATACAGAAAAATTTGATGGAACAATTTGTTATCAAATATTTATTCCATGTTCTTAAATTGCAAAATTCTTCATTAGTTGATTCAAAAAACCATGTAATTTTAAAATGTCTAAGGCATCCAGAGGTTCCTTATAAGAATTTTGGGATTAAATTAATAACTTCTGTGACAGAAGGAAAAAAAATAGCTACGCAATCGAAAATTGTGTTCTCACCAGGAATGGCCTCTAGACTTTAATTGCTAACAAACTCCTAAATATTACTTAATTACATCATTTTGTGACAATTTATGCTGAATCTTAATTAATGAAGTCTAGGTTGTATCGTGTAGATAATCGTTGAAACAGTCGCATCTCAAACGTTGTAATCTAAAACATACTTAGCGACGTTGTAATCAATCACAACATTCAGCACTTAGTGGGTGGATATATAAACAACGTGCATTCTAAAAACCTTCCCAACAATTTTTAGTTTGATGATTTTTACAAGAAAACAGGCGATTTAACCCTAATGTATGATCGCAGCTGAAGCCCAGCAGAGTGAGCAGGTGACTCTGCGTGCCAACGTCACCCAGTCTGATGCCGTAGCCTCGTCACGGTTCAGTGCGAGTGGCAACACTGCGGCTGCAGACACAGCGATGGACACGACGCAGACCCAGGCCAGTGTGGACGTTGTCCCCCCCACCCCCACTCCTCCCCTCGACACAGCCATGGACACGAACCAGTCGCCGTCCCAGTCGACATCCTCATCGGTGGACTTTGTCCCCGGGACGCCGCCTGGGGACACGGCTATGGACTGCAACTCGCTGGTCAGGTGGCTGAGACCTGGCAATGCCACTTCCAACACCGCAGCTGGTGCTACATCAGCCACTCCTGCCCCTGCTGCTGAGGCTGGTCAGTCATTTGTGATTTTGAATTAAAAGAATTTTTATTTTGTTACTTTAAACTAGGGGTGTTTGAATAGTGATTTCTGACTCGAGCCGAGCTTTTTTTATGAGAATTTTCTCTAGAGGTGTGCAATATACCGGTAGTGATTTTATGACCCGAGCCGAATTTTGCTATGGGCAACGCAAACATTGTACTGCAAGCAGAATTGTGTAGATGTCCACTTAATATGATTTTTGAGCGTAGAGAAAGTAGATTCATTGCATTGGTTGATCAGGTCGACAGTTTAAAACATTTGTACGTTTATATTTCGTTATTTTTTTAAAACGAAGGACCGAAAGCACAGCATTGCTGGATTATATATGTTATGGAGCTCTACCGATGTAAATTTCGAGAATTCTAACATTGATTATTGAAAGTTTTTGCTTCAAATTTATTTTTGTAAACGACTCTTTTCACTAGTCGGCGATTTAAATATTCGGCTTGAACTTCAAGCTTTTTTTGTAAATCTCGAGCCAAGCCGAATACTGTAATATTCCGCTCGAAAAAGCTCGAAGCTTGAATACTTGCACACCCCTACTTTAAACCAGAAGTAGTAGTACAGTAAGATTTATAAACTGCTTGTTATGCACAATCTCGCCAATGAGTGTTTATTCACTTCCTTACTTAAATTTAAAATGTTTATCCTTTATTTGTTCATGGTTCACACCTTCTGGAGAGTCAGGGAAAGTCAGGGAATTACAAAATGGTCAGGGAAAAAGTTGGAAAAATGCTGAAAGTCAGAGAAAATGCTAAATATTTCATTCAAGCCAGGGAAACGTTCTGATTTAATCGTAAACGCGACCACTACGGTGAAAAAATCAAAATTTATTATATTTTGGTTAAAATCTGTTTTTATAGTGCAACGAAGAGGAATTGGGAAAGGTAAGACAAGAAATGTATTGGACCAAGAACAAACTAAACATTGAAATACAGTAGAACCTCGATAACTCGATAGATGGGTCATGGAAGGGTAAAATCCTTACATCATTTCGTGCTTTGTATCATAAATAACTATACCGTATAATAATTATTACTAAAATTAGGAAGTATTTGAACAATTTTGAATGTCTAAAATAAGCCCGGATATATTTTGTAAATCTTCTTTGGTTAACGTAGTAATGATATAGTTCCTTTAATGAAGATATTGTACAGTACGAAAGTAAACAAATAATGACTCACAGTTCGGTATTTTGGTGTTGTTTTCCCCGTTGGACCACTTCCTGTCTATTTTCTAGACTTTTTTGCTCACTTATCACCTGCCCCAAACAAATCCCTCCCCCTTACGGCAGTTCTGACCAACTGTGCATCAATTTAAATAATTTAGCTGAACATCAAATGTTCTGTAGGCCATTAATTTGCAACCTAAAAGGGAACAGAACATGATAACAATTAAAATTGTTGAGCATTGTTGGAATTGGAATTAGGTTGAAGCAGTACGTCTCTTATTTTTGTTTTACAATTGTCGACAGTGTCTACTGGTGTTTCTAAACTTGCCGATGTCACTTTTTTATTTTTCGTGTCAACAGCCTCAAATAATCTTCAACTTTCCTCATATGGTAGAGATTTGCCAACACGTTTTGCCAAACTGAAAACACAGTAAAAACACAACCTAAAAACTATCCAGAACCTCTAAACTCGCACTAACTGACACCGGACACAAATCTAAACAAATCAAAACCATTATATTTACGAAAAAGACATAATTTGCAACAACTTGAGACTTTTCCTTATTTATGAAATGAAATCCTCACATAAGTGAAACTCGTGCATGAGGATGAGTGTGTTTGATATGTGTGTTGTTCATCAATATAAATTTGTCGGTTGTTTTACCGACACCAGGAGCACCCAGAAAGAGATGTAGTGGGGAGGGAGAGTTGGAATTTCCGGCTGCAAATAAGTCACTGGAGGTTTGGTGAATGAACAACTTCGACTTATAAAGGTTCTCTAGTCAATACTTTGACTTGTAGAGGTACGGAGATTGTAGTTATTCGAGTTATAGAGGTTCTACAGCTAAAACTTTGACTTATAAGAGGTGTGGCGACAGGCTAAAAATACTGCACAAATTCGAGTTATCAAGGTGTTTCCTACTAACCAACAAAGTGTTTTCTACTAACCCTTAGACTTATAGAGGTAAAATAACATAGCATTAGGTAGGCACGTTCAGGGGGAATGATAAAAATTCGAGTTATCGAGGTTCCACTGTAATGAAATAAACAGAAGAGCATTGGACAGAATAAGGAAAGGGAAGGTGGAGGCCGATAATGAAAACAATTTTTGTAATATTGTAATTAAAGTGTACATTGTATGTCGAGAGTCAGGGAGAATTAACTTATTTGGTTAAGGAAAGGCAGGGAAATCATTGTCCAAATAAAAGTGTGAACCATGTCCAAGTTGCTTGTTATGCAACACAAACTCGCCAGTGAGTGATGAATCACTTGCTTACTCAAATTTTAATAGGTTATCCTCTATATTTGTTATAAAACGTTTGAATAGACAATTATTTAAGTCTGTTAAACATTGATTAGCTTATTTATATTGGTTTATTCATGAAGTAAACTACATCATATACAGGGGCCATGTTCTGTACCAACCCGACAGTGGTAACGAGTTTTGTGTTGTACCAGTTCTAATTTCTCAGTGCACCGCAAATCCCTATGAAGCAATAATACAAATTGTAATTCTCGTCTGAACCTTCCATTGTCGTCTGAACAGCCTTAAAGTTGTGACTGAAAAACAAATAGATCTTAGTTGTTACGAATAAAATTCAGAAAACCTCAATTACTTGATCAAGGGGTTATGTTGCTGCACGTATGTTATTGCATTTTGTTTATTGCTTTTGTCACTTTGTCTGAATTTGGAGGTTCTTCTAAAGTTGTATGTGAAATTTAGTTTTTCAGTGACCTGGTTTTATTGAGATTACTGTATCAAATATAAATATCCTTTCCTGCTTTTCAGTAAGTTCGTTAAACGATATCTTACACTTTTTCATTTTATCTCCAACCCTAGGAGAAGTCCATTAAATGCTGACAAATTCAAAATTTTTAGAAATTGTCAATAGTGAAGTGCCGTTAGGGGCCCATTCATATATTACGTAACACGATTTTTTTTGTCATTTCAGACCCCTCCCTCCCCCACATAACACCTGAGCATACCCCTCCATCCCCTGCCTCATATGTTGCGTAACATAATCATAGTAAATGTAAAAAAGCTGAAATTGTGTAAAAATCATTATTTTGCAAAGATTGAGATATTGTTTTGAGTTTTAGAACAAACCTGTTCAACTCAACTCAACTCAAAATATCTTTATTTGTCATATGTACACATGATACAAGTAAATAGTGTCAATACATTCTATAAACTATACAATTAAAGCCTAGGCCTAGTTACAATTCTCATGCAATTCCTCAAATGAGTATAAAGACCTAGAAAATAAATATTCTTTCAGCAGTTTTTTAAATCTATTTGGATCTCTTTCTTGTTGTAAGGAAGTGGGTATTTGGCTTAAAAATTTTTTTCCAATATAGGAAGGTTTTTTGTCATAAAATGCCAGTCTATGAGCAGGTATGATGATATTTTTATTTCGTGTACTATATGGGTGAGGTTGAACATGCTCTCTCTCTCTGTTATAACATTCATATCAAATTAATTAAATCAAAAAACACAAACCTGTTTTTTGATCCAACAAAACAGTTTTATGACAAACCCTTAAATAACAAAGCTCAAAACAGTAAAACAATAATGATAATGTTTGAGGTATTACTCTACCTTTCTTCTTATGTAATATTTTTGAGATTCAGATAAGAAAATAAACTATCACAGCTAAAACCTAACAAATAAACGTAGTAACGATCATAAATTAAAAACAACATTTTTGTAACAAAAAACACAAAAATACGCAATAAATAGTCAAAAGAACACTAAATCTGATCATAAAATTTAAGTTTTTACCTAATAAACTCCTAAATTTTTTAAAATGTGTGAGTACCCCCTTCCCCCATATAACACAGAGTAACGCTACGCCGAACCTCCTCCCCCCCCCCCTTAAGTGTGTTACGTAATATGTGTTTGGCCCCTAAGTAGAACAAATGATAATATTATTCTAGTAATAGAGGACTAGTGTTGAGACTGAGTGTGTTTGTAGCTGCGGAACGCCCAGTGACGGCCAAGCCCGTGGAGGAGGACACTCCCCTCCCCCCTCTCAGTGAACAGCTGAACCTCGACGTGCTGTGGAACACCCTGAGCGAGTGTCTGACAGAGTTGCAACATACCAATGACAACCACGCTGTCTTGGTGCTACAGGTATGTCGTTATTGTTCAGTGTTTGATATATTTTTAGTCTGAATTCTTACCGTGTTTTGTTTTGTCATCATCATCATCGGTCGGAGAAAACCAATTTTCATGACGTTTGGTGATGTGGAATCAGATCCCATGTATTCAGATGTCAGGAATGACTAAACATTATAGACTAACAAATATGGTGATTGGAATCCACAAAAAACTGGGTACAGCCCGCTAAACGTAAGCTGACACTTGGTTGCTAGGTAGAAAACCTATATTCTTCGTTCTGAACATCAACTACTGGGGTGGGAACAGTAGTCTTGTGGCCATCATCCCTGTGAGTCAACGGACATGCGAGGATCAATGTATTCCAAAAATATACCTGTACCTCCACCCTCCCCTCGGCCTAAGTCCGTCGCCTCGGCTCGCCAAGCCTAAGTGCCAGCTTACATTTGACGGGGTGTAGACAATACAAAAAAGAGTTAAATCAGAGGACTATAAAAGAAGTAAAAGGTTCAGAAATAAATTACACACCAGCAAACCACACTGGAGGCACAGCGGAAAAACTGTCTCATAGCTATGGGCAAAGATGATTTTGAGACTTTGAATCATTGTTGGTCATCCCATGATCCAAGGTTTTATCACATTACCCAGCCCGACCTGTGGTCAGCAGGGTTATCTACCCCATGTGATGCTAGTTTTACTACCCTCGTAGCAGTATTTATTGAGTGATATTTGAAATGTAATGATTTTTTTTTGTTATTTTTTATCAAATTGAAGATACAACATCTGTGTGCCTCCTATTGCATTACAAGAAATAGAGTAAACATAAATTCAATTTATACTGGGCAACATAATTTTACATAGCCTATATTTGAACAAATAATCTTGTCAAGCTTGCTATAAAAAGTATTTGCAGAATGTTATTGCTGATACAAATATCTGGAAGGAAACTCCATGAACCATAGATTGTGATGTAATATTTTAACTTTTTTTAGAAGGTTAACAATTATCAAGCAAGTTATTCTCTCAGAGAAGAGCATTTGACGAGTTTTCACCGCTTTGCCTATTGTTATAGCCTGCGGTTGAGGCGTTCTTCCTGGTCCATGCGAGTGGCATGGAGAAAACAGACCAGAAGACGGAGAGCAGGAGCAGCAGTGAGCAGCCCATTGTGATAGAGGAGACCCCCGCCAATGCCTCCGCCCAGCCTCCGCCGCAGAGCCTGGGCCTGGACGGGTTGACACAGGCGCCCCCACCAGTCTCCCCTCTGCCCACAGAGCCTGCCAACGACCCCTCCACCTCCCAGCCATCCACGTCCAACTACTTCCCCTCCATCTCATCGCAAGAATCCAGCCCTCCTGTGCCCCCTCATCAACTCAAATTCCTCAAGTTTGCAGGTAATTTCTATTTCGATATTTAATTCTTTTACTTCTTTTGTACAGGATGTCTGCCATACATGGAAATCCTGGAAAAGGCTGGGTGTTTTGAAAAAGCTCCGAAATACTCGTTATTTCATTAAGCCTTCTGAAGTATAAATAACTTTTTGATTAGCATGTTACGTGATGTTTAGCTACAGGATGTAATAAAATACTCTTTAAAAAAATTAAAATATATTTATATTTACACTGTACTCTCATACTCGACAGTAAATACACTTTTTCAATTTATTTATTTTAGGGATGGGCCGATTCCAGAATTCCTCGATTCCGATTCTAAAATTTGGGCTTCGATTCTCGATTCTGTGTTCGATACCGATTCCGAGGCAGATTTACAGACAGGAAGAAAAAATACAGCACCTAAAATTAACAATGAATTTTTGATGTGTAGCCCACCT
Source organism: Allygus modestus (assembly GCA_963675035.1). Taxonomy (NCBI): domain Eukaryota; kingdom Metazoa; phylum Arthropoda; class Insecta; order Hemiptera; family Cicadellidae; genus Allygus; species Allygus modestus. Next base: position 131,144,225 of record OY776113.1, on the reverse strand, counting down.
GGCAATAGATATATAGCCCACCAAACAGCACTTTTAGCCAGCAAACAAATTTGATAAGAAAACATGAAACCATTATTTGTTTATATTTCCACTTAGGTCTTACAAGAAAATTAATGTTAGGCCTACCGGTAAACAAATTATGAAAACGAAAACATACTATTCAAGAAGTCTTCAAACTAAAACTAAGTTAGGATTGTAAATCAAACTTCTGTTCAGAAAAATAAGCATCTGAACCGTCTTTCTTTTAGACGACCTAGCCTAGGCCAAATGTATTTTATTTTAAAACCTAAATAATCGACGAAAGTAACAAACGTGAATCGCATGAATCGCTTAACATTCAATTACAGTTGCCAACGTCCTAATGTTGTAGAAATAGTAACTTAACCTTATATAGCCTAAATTAATACAATATTATAATCACGATATACCAACTAAAACGTACAGAGTGCTGCTTATTGTCGACAATCGATCGAATAATAAAACAATTAATACAACGGATAAGGAATGTCAGGAATGTGGAACTTTATTATGATTGTTAATTTTTCCCGGCAGACGATTTATGTTCGCGTTGAGTGAAACGCTCATGACACAAGTAAAATACGAACGGATTTCGGTAAGTTCAAGGTCGAGGTGCAGCAAACAGACAGCGTTGGGGCATTACTAAACTGCCATTGACATGACCCTAGAGCTGCCTAGATGGTTTTATCATCGTCCTGGCACCCACAGCTTGTTCCCGTTATTAACCCGCAATGTCCGATAAATATTAAACTGAAACGAGATCGACCATTCGATTCTCTTCTGTTCATTTCATCGTAGATGAATGTTTGTTATTAATCATTCACTTTGCCATATTGCTGGAAACTATCGTATAGTACGTAACCTTTTGAATCAAAATAAAATGGTTTTACTGGATAATTTAAATAGAAAATTGGTATTCATTCATGCATTGTACTGATTTGTTAAGAGATGATTTTTAGATGCAGATGTAAGACGGTAGTTACAACTGCATCAATAATCCGATACTTCGAAAGTAGCTTATCAGACAAAAACCACTGAGTACAGAAGACCAACTTATTGCAAATATGGCCGGCATCATGTACGCCCGTAATGAACAAATTCATCTTTATAAACAGACTCGAGATGACAAAAGTAAAACTGGAATTTCTGCTGAAGGCCTAAATGTCTTTATATGAAACGAAAACGTTTCACTCACTAGCCTGTTTTTAAATGCTACTAAACATACTAACGAGATTACTACTACGAGATGCTACTACGAGATTAATGATCCGAATCAAACAATCGGCCCTGCTGATAAAGTATTCGTTTGGCCTTGGTATTGTGAATAGGATTACGATTACAAACATTCGCTTCATCGCTTCTTGTCGTACTGCGTATGTAGATCTTCCAATTGGAAAACGGAAGTTATTGTTTGCTGTGTCACTCAAGAAGGGATAAAAATGTAATAAGACCATTAAATAAAACAAAATAACATCACTTGAAAGTCAAATACCACTAGCGTTATGATTTTTAAGTTAACCACTTTAAATCTGGAATCGGTATCGATCACATAGACCTGAAGAATCGAGTATCGTCGATTCTGGAATCGGAACCGGCCCATCTCTAATTTATTTCAATGCTACAACAAAAAGATTCAATCTAGTAATATTGCAGCGTTTCATTAACCATACTAATATTATAAAGCTGAAAGTTTGTTTGTGGCTCGATCACACTCCAGCTACTGAACCAATGAGCTGATACGGTAGGAAGATAGCTAATATCCTAAAGTAACATATAGATCTATTCATGTTTTAAAATTCCTTTAGAGCTTTGCTCCAGTGGCCACTAAACTTCCCATGTTAATCTTATGGGCACTAACATTTACTGGATCAGATAATACACAGGTGTTGTGTATTTGAGATTTACAAAGAGATTTTGAGTTTATTTATTTGTTTATATTTTAGTTTACTTTGTTGCACATTTAACTAAAGAGGTACCTGTATCATAACAAATAATGCTGGGGAAACATAAATAACGTTTGTCTCATGAAACATTGTGTGCTTTCCCGTACAAAATTAAAAGAGATATCAATAGAAATAGGAAATATTTCAGTGATTTCTTCAGAAAAGGTCACATTATGTGTAATAATAAGGAAATAGTTATTTCAAAGTTTTATTCAAGCGATAAATCAGTATAATACATCAAAATAACCTACTATTCGTTCCTACTCTAGAAACACACAGAACCGTGCTGAACCAAATCCTGCGCCAATGCACAACGCCACTGTTGGAGGGACCGTTCGCCGTCCTCGTGAACCACACACGGGTGTTGGACTTTGACGTGAAGCGGCGCTACTTCCGAGGAGAGCTGGAGCGTGCGGACGAAGGCCACCGCCGTGAGGAACTGGCTGTTCATGTGCGGAGAACTCAGGTCTTCGAGGACTCCTTCAGGGAACTTCACAGGAGATCACCGGAAGAGTGGAAGAACCGATTCTATATTGTGTTTGAAGGTTAGTCTGTTAATATTACAGTATCATTTAAATGATTTATCGCTTAAAATAGTATATTTTGTATCTAGTGCCAAAAGTGGTGTTTTCCGTGTGAGGCGACAGCCGAGCATGGAAATTCGATGAAGTACCAGAAATACACTTTAGGTACGAGTTATGAACGATATTTTTAATCACAATGTAAAAAGTAATAATAATAATAAACATCTCTTTCTGATATTTTTATCAGGTTTGCTGAGTGAGTAATATTTCTTAAGGTCCATAGATACTTTGTAAAGGTTTGCTCAGTCAGTATATTTAAGGATTTCTAGCTAACCCAAAGAGACCTCATAAAACCAGCTGTAAGGTCATGTGATCACCAATCCAATTTGCAGTGTTGCTGGAAACACAATATTTATCGTACGCGTACCATATTTTCCTCATCATTGTAATTAAAATTAACATTGTTTAACTGTTTCCATTCTATGATCAGCTGTTATTTTATGAAACTAATATTTATTTGCATTATTAGATTAATGGATTAAGGGTTTAGATTTTCTTTATGCATGTCCAGTGACAATTTAAAAATACCTGTACCATTATTATACCCTGTAAGGTTGGCAACACTTCATAGTATGTTGTTGATTTATGAATCAGCTGGTCGCCTTCATAAGACATCTTTGCTGCGAACATTACTCTTTTGGAAATAATCATACCTGGACTGAAAGCTCTATGAACCTTGAATATTTCTCACAATATAATGGCAGCAATAGTGTTTACATTGTCTTTATTTATGTTAATCTAGTCATTAGATTAATAAGAACAGCTGATTTCAAATGCACACTGCTATTGGTAGACAAGCAAGCTGGGCACTACTGGTGTCAGAATAAGTGTGTCAAAAATCACCGGCTGTTTTTACAGCACTATGATGGAAAATTATTACTTTCGGTACTCACAGCTGATATCAAAAATAACAACTTTCGGCACTCAGTGTGATGAAAGAAATTTGTATCAACCCGTTAATGCCCAGATTGAAGGATTAGATACCGATCCAAAGTCAATTTAGTTTTTTTTTTTTTTTTTTTTTTTTCAAATTAATACAAATTATTGTTGAATGAATGTAACTGAAATACCTATCTGTAAAAATAATGCTTTCACAACTTGTGTTATTATTAAATTGTGAAAGATCTTATCAGAATTGGAACCCCATAACTTATTGTAAATCGTCATAATAGTTTGACAGATCACACAGAAAAACCTTTTCCCAAAAGAAAAACCAGCTAATTACAAAAAGCCATGCATTGGGTAGGGGGGTGCATGGCAGGGGGCTTATATTTACGTATTCGAAAATGTAATGCTTTTCCTTTGGGTTTTTAGCGAATTTCCCCTGTGGGGAAGAAGCTATTACCGTAGTCGGCATGGTAAGACCTAGGCCCGGGACCATGATAACTTTTCGTTTTGAGGACCCCAGATGCCAAAAACACCATTTGTTCAAAACTGTATATATATATATATATGTGTGTGTGTGTGTCCGTGAGCACGATAACTCTCGTAAAAATAGTCCGATTTTGACGAAATTTGGTATAAACGTGTAAAGCAGCATTTATGACTCTAGTTCAAAAACCAGACAGATCGACCCATCCGAATGGGTATTTTGGGGGGGTTTTGTTCCCCAAAAGTGGGTTTTTTGAGTTTTTTACATATAATTTTTGAAGAAGTCAAATTTTAGTTTTATTCATTGAAATCAGCTTAAAAAACACACAATTTGGTGTTTTGATCATTGCTCTATGTCAAATGGTTACAGAGATATTGAAAGTGCTAAACACAGTACGTTGTCCAATGTTATTCTTATGGAGAATAAGACAAATTGTATATCTCCCTTTTTTATCAACTTATCATGATGAAACTTGGTATATTGCATCATATAGTTGTGGTCTATTGATATTTGCACTAAAAACATTTGTTGGCCGATAGTTCCCGTAGCAGCAAACCTGCGTACTCATCTCCCATGTTATTCTTATCAGGGGTGCCCACAGGGGGGGATGATAGCGCGGGTTGCGCTATAACATTTTATTTTGAGGGGGATCTTTCTACAGGGTGTCTACCGGTCACGGAAGTCCCCGAAAAGTTACAGATTTTTGTATGAGGTCACGGAAGTCACCGAAAGTCACGGATTTTGACGCTAAAGTCACGGAAAAATATCAAAATCAAAATTAAATAATTACGAGAGTGAATAATTTATTAACAATTAATCATCGATGTTCACCCTAGTGCCAGTGACTTCACGATTTTACCAATTAAAACTGCTGATTGTAGTATCAGTTGTCTTCGTTTTGACGGGACAAAATTATTGTACCCGTCTATGTCTTATGTGCTGGCATCTCACCAAAGCCGCAGCTCGTCAGTGATTAAACTGAAATAAACTCTTCAACTACGTATTGCAACGTAAAAAGCCGGGTAGACGTTAGCGATCCTGGTGCCTGGTAAAAGAAACCAGAGCGTTTGGGCAGATTTGTTTACTTTAGCGCCAATCAACAGTCGCCCAGACTGTTACGTCAGAAGAATGTTTTTATGGACAGGCACCACGAGCGCTAGTCAAGCAGCCCATATCCTGCGCGATCGCAATATACCGCCCTACCTGCCTACCTGATATATATTTTGCCTATTGCATCATCTGACTAACAACTCTCGACTCTCGTCGTTGAGTGGTAGGATATGAAGGTTACAAGAGTGTTAACGCTTACCAGAAAAAAAAACATACTGCTTAAGCATTAGATTACATGGTAGTAAAAATCAAATTATTAAATATAAATACCACCGGATGTTTAATTATAATTAATTATTGACATCTTTTATGATGTCCTATAATGATGTTGACCACAGCAGTTATCGTTGGAAGAGCTGAGAGCTGAACAGTATTGAGAGCGAATCGGTATTTGGAACAGACTCCCACTTTAGGATTCAATTCATTTAATTTTAAAACAAATATTTTACTGTTATTATGTAACGGAAACCTTTTTAAATATTGTGAGCGTTTGAAGAATTTAAGAAAACTAATTTGAAATTATATGAAAAAGTTTTGTGATTTAATTAATACAAAATGTACTAATAAGGTTATAATTCTGTAGTCTGTTCGTTGATCGTTTTATTGAGTTAGAACTTCTAAGCGATTAGTTCAGCAGTTGTTGTTCGCACGTGATCGTATTCGTGTGATTGTCACTGACATCACTGTTAGTCTCGCGTGTGAATGTGAGTTACTTAGTATCAGTGATTTGTGGTTTTATGATTTAGTGGCTAGGCCTAAGAAAAAAGTGGAACTTTTAATTTTAATCTCAAAATGCCTGTGAAGAGTCACTTTCAAGATACTTGGATAGAAGAAAACCAGAGTAGTAAGTGGCTTAGAAAAAAGGACAAGATCACAGAATTTTGTTGTGTTTGTAAAAAACTTTTGATGTGTCCCACTCCGGAATAACTGCCATCAAATCTCACGAAAAGGGGAAAAACACATGCAGTTTGTTTCTAATCTACACATTGGTAATCAGTTGACCTTGCATGCATTCAACCCCTAAGTTCCTTCAGACCTGCAATACAGCAGCCAACCAGTGTTAGATATACTGACAGTATTTAGTTTACACATTTTTGAGCTAATTTTATGGATAAGAGGTAATGTTAGTAGTCTGGGTACTCTGGATGATTACCATAAGATTGATACTAGACATAGGAATGAGATTTTGTATTGCAAGCATAAACGGAAAATATTTGAAAAAAGCCTAGTTATGCTGGTATAAAATATTTTAACTTTCTGCCCGCTGAAATCAAAAAAATTAATGACTATGTTAAATTTAAAAAGAAACTAAAGGAATACATGTTAACTAAACCACTCTATTCATTGGACAAATGTTTTGTGTGACAATAATGGTTATTTGATTTGATAAGGAAGTTAAATTTGTAAATTATGTTTTGCTACAATATGTATTAGTGATGTGTCAAAACCAAAACTTGAATCTCAAAACCACCAAAACTTTGGAAAAGTTTCGGTTTCGAGATTCGATCGGTGAGTTTCGAGAATCAAAACTCGAAACTGCTGAGATTTGTTGTGTCTTTATTGTTGTTTTTTTTAACAGAAATCACGCCCGTGTTTCGATCAATAATGCAAAGGTCAAAAGCCTACTGTCATCGGTCATCTACCTTCACCTTTTTTGGATTATTGATTTTTTATTTCTGAAAGAACAACTCTAACCAAAATATATAATTAGTTTTAATTAATTTTTCTGGATTTATTTTTCATAACCATACCCAGGCAAGTAAATAGGGTTTCGCGATTTGAGTTTCGAGATTCGATTTTGTAAGTTTCGGTTTCGGTTTCAATATTCAAAATTTCTGGTTTTGACCATCACTAATATGTATGTATATGATTGACTCCATTCTGTACAATACATGTACTCATTGAATAAAGCATGTTCGACTATTGACTCTTATCTGGAGTCACTACTCTCCGACTAAATATTTTCCAAAAACGTGCCATCAACAGAGACATTTTGCTCTATTGTGTTGTCACTTTGACGTTAACTGGACCAATCAGAATGCATTTGGTGGACCATGGCAAAATTTCAACTAATAGGAAATAAAATAAGGTACCTTACCTTACCGCTGTGGCCATTCAAACCAAAGTAGGTTTCTGGCCTCCGCAACAATTCGCCTCCACTCCTGCCTGTCTTGAGCCTGCTTCCATGTTGCTCCCAATCTCCTGAGGTCTCTCTGTTCTTGGTCTTGCCATCACAGTTTTGGTCTCCCTAGTGGTCTGGTTCCTGCTGGCCTCCCCTCAAGACATCCCTGATAAGGGTGATCTCTGGTCTTCTTGCTATGTGGCCAGCCCATCTCAACCTTCTGCTTTTGATTATGGCTACTACATCCGGGTGTTTATATAGGTTTCTAAGTTCTTGATTTTTTCTTATTCTCCAAATTACCATTTTCGTTTATTGGACCGTAAACTTTCCTCAATACTTGATTTTCATAAACAATCAATTTATTTTCTGAATTTTTGCTTAGAGCTAAGTTTTCTGTTCCATATAGTAGCACTGGTTGGATGATGGTGGGGTAGATTTTAAGTTTTGTGGTTTTTGAGATTTCTTATTTCTTTTGAAATAAAATAACTATTCCACCAAAATGTCAAAAACATATCTGGCCAACATAATGACCATAAACACAGCGGCATGCTTTTTCACCACGGAGTGGTGACTCCAGATATAACATAGAGCTCAGTGGAACAACAACTCTTATTGATGTAGACTTTTGTTTTATAAAGAGTTTAGGTATTATCATTGACTATATACATGTATTATGGTTTCTCAATTTGAATACGTTGCATTTCTATTTTAGGTTGTTCTCAAATTATTTATGTATTTATTACATTAAAATGTACTTGTTCCTTTGAACATTTTAAAAACAGGTTAATCGAGCTTACGTTTGCCTCTGACGAACGTCGTACATTCACTGATTGCAATCAGGGAACTATGTTTAAATCAATCACTACTATTATAAAAATGAGGTGGTGTTTCATCACGCCAAAATCACTGGATCAATTCTGCTGAAGTTTCGCACAAATGTAGTTTATGTACCCAGAAGTGTCATAGGCCTGTTACCGTTTAGGAAAGTCCTCGGGGCTCTGTCCCACGGGACTTCCAAAAGTCCCCATGTTATTCATATGGAGCAGAGTTTTATTTGGTTTATGTCACACGAGTTTTGTTCTTAATTCAATTCATTTCAATAAACAGCTGTTATTAGGATTATTGTCTAACTTAAGACTGTTATTTTTTTCTTTAAAATATTTTTTCTCTGAATTTTCAACTCGTTGCAAAGCACGGGCATAGCAGCTAGTCTGTAACACAATTCCTATCTTTTAGGGTCTTCATCATCTAAAATTGTGGGTTTAAAGGGATGATTTGAAATTGCTTCGAGGGGAGTAGTTAGCCTTCACTATGGTCTTTGTGTAAGTTATGAAATAGGGAATAGAAAAGAGGGCTTTAGTTTTAAATTAGGGAATTATTTCACCCCACATATTAATGCTTCAACAAAACCCGTTTGGCTAATATCATGTCAATTGCAGAAAGATTATTTATAGTCATTATTAACAAATCAATTGCAAAAAGATTATAGTCATTATTAACAAATCTTTTTAAAATAAGTCCTGTGCCAAGAGTATTTGTAGGCCTATTTAGTTAACATATTTATTTACACATACCGTAAACAAAAAATTATATACCATTCATCTTAGCCTTTTTATAGAATATATTTAGCAACAATAAAAAATGTTGTTTAGTAAAAAATGTAAATAAAAAATAAACGCTATTGATGCGTGTATGCAATTATAATTGCAAATTTATTTAACGAATACTAAATAAACAAAATAATAGCAAATGTAGCAATTCAAGTTTTGTTTTTGAGATGTATTTCATTCAGTTAGCAAATAAGGGTACATTTATAAAAAAACCTATTTAACATATTTTTACACATAACATTTGATAGGCAACGACTCCCGGGAGGGGGGGGGGCAGTAAAGGACCAAGCATAATTTTGGGGGGAATCACGCTATTGCCTTTGGGGGGGATGGGCACCCCTGATTCTTATGGAGAATAAGTAACACATGTTATCTCCCTTAATTATGAACATAAATTAATAAAATTTGGTATGTGGCTTTACCTTCTTGAGTTATATTGATATTTGTATAAAACCCCATTTTTTGTGTCCCTTGCTTCATCAACCCTTCATACTCAGCTGCCAGGTTATTCTTATGGAGAATAATTACAATTTCAAATTGTTTATTTATGAATGTATATTGATGAAACTTGGTATGTGGCTTTATGTGGTATTAAGATACATATATATGCATTGAAAATTCGCTGCGTAAGCTGGTTTGCTGCTACGGGGGTATTATTATTATTGATTGTTTTGATTGGTAAATGTTTTAATATATTAGTACAGAATAACCTGAAAACACTTAAAAAAGAGAAAGGGTTATTTGCATATACTGTAGCATCATTAAGTGCTGCATTTCTTTATGAAATTAAGTGGCACATAGCATTGTATGAAATTTAGGTTTATATTTCATCTATGTATTTGCTTAAAAAATTTGGTTTTATCAATCCTTTTTTTATAAAAATTTGTCACAATTTAACAAAATAATTAATGACAAAGTACTTTGGTGACAAAAGTTCAAGCCTCCTCAAAAGTTCACAGATTTTCATCACATTGTGCGGATAGTAGCTATTTTCAATATCAGCTATGAGTCCCGAAAGTTATACTTTTTCACCCTAGTGCTATAAAAAGAGCTGGTGATTTTTGCCGCACTGTTATTAGTTATTCTGACACCAGCTACCAGTTTACTGTGATTACTAATAGCAGTGTTGCATTAAAAACAGCTGTTCTTATTAATCTAATGACTAGATTAACATAAGTAAACACTATTGTTGTCATTATTTTGTGAAAAATATTAATCACACAGCAAACCTGATAAAAATGTCTGAAAAAGATGTTTCATTATTATTATTTTCAGTGTGATGAAAAGTATCGTTCATAACTTGTACCTAAAGTGTTTTCCTGCACCTGATCGAAAACATAATTGCATGTTAGAAAAGACCACTTTCGGCACTAGTAATGCAATATACTATTGGTTTGTCAAGTTTGCCTCGCATTTGCTTTGTTGTCAGTTTACAGATCTCTGTATGTAATGTGATGTATTGTGTATTTCAGGCGAAGAGGGTCAAGATGCAGGCGGTTTGTTGAGAGAGTGGTATATGATCATCTCTCGGGAGATCTTCAACCCGATGTATGCGTTGTTCACTACCTCGCCTGGTGACAGAGTTACCTACATGATCAACCCATCCTCCCATTGCAACCCCAACCATCTTTGTTACTTCAAGTTTGTCGGCAGGGTTATCGGTAAGTTGAAATGTTTTTACCTGGTATTTTTTGATGTAAAGAATGTTTTGACAGTGTTCTATAACAAAACTGCTCACTAATTGTATAAGAAAGAGAGATAAAATACCATTCTCCTGCAACCGCGCTTAAAGTGCTTTTTTACTATTTAAAAAAAAAAACATAGCTGTTTTCTGTTTAGCAACTGAAAAAGTCTTTCGCTCGCTGTGCCTTACTTTTCCGCTTGCTGACAGCTAATAAACAGCCGATTGATTGTTGCTTTGGACCAAGCTAACTGACTTCTTGTTTATAACCTCAATCTCGTAAATTCAGCGAAAATGGATGAAAGTGAATTTGTTGTATGTTGTATGGTATCCTAATTGCAGTTGAAGGAAAAATTTGCTATGTAATTCGAGTGTCTTTATCGCTTTTGGAAAATTGCAGTTATTATTACAGGTAACAGTTTTCTTTCAAGCGATAGACCTACTTTACGCTCTATTACATAAATAACTATCTGTGTTGTTTTGGGGACTGCTAACCCAGATTAAATTAGTTTGTGCCTCGTGAAGGTAATCGAAAGAAGGGAGCTACAAGTGGATTGATGTTTTGTGATGAAAGACTTTTCCGCTATAAAGTAAAATCACAACCTTAAATCTTATTCACATAAATAAATATAGTTTCCCTCTCCATTAAACAAATATTCCTAATGCTGCCAGAGTTGTTGCTCGCGCAGTGGAATGTGTAGGCTAGATTACGATGAGAATTTTGTATTTTGACACCCAGAAGCACTGTGGACCTGTAAGTGTTGATGACACTGGTTATTCTGTCATTAAATTGAGCACTCAACAAAAATTCAATTTAAACACTGTTTACCTGTAATTAGGGATGAGTCGATACCGAAATTTATCGATTCTCAATACCGATACCGATACCAGAAAAATTGATTCTCGATACCGATACCATCGATACCTACGATTATTCAGTACCTATAGTTGTTAAAACTATTGTTAAAACTTACAAATTTATAATACCATTTAAAATTATTTAGTAGTATTTTGTAGTTAATCATCAAACAAATGTTTTAATGCAATTTTTTATATAATTTTATGTTAATTTCACTTGTATGCTATAGTAATGTCAGGGTCCCCCCACCCAACCGTGAAAACCGTCAAACCTTGAATAAGCCGTGAATTTTGTATACCGTGAAAAACCTGGAATAAGCCGTGAATTTTGATATCAAACCTTAAAAATGTATCAGACTTGAAAAACAATAAAATAATATCAGAAAATATCTCATTTGTTTCCAGAGAGTGAAATGCACAACAGAATTATTTAGTACGTTGTTAATACGGTGAATACCGCGTCGTCTGCCTACTTGCAGATTGCAGCTGTTCGGATGATATAGGCCTGGTTCTGGTTTCCACGGTGCAAAGGAACTCGGGCAGTCGGGAGACATTTAAGTTGCTGTTGTTTTTTTCACTGTCAACGTCTTCTTTACTGTATGTCAGTTGCCTATTGTTTTGTATTAGTCGGTGTAAACAAGCGACAGTAGACAGCTACTACTGTACAACTATACAACTGTCGCGTCAGTAACTGGCGCATTCCGTTTACACGACGGTGCGTAGTCAGCGTTGCCAATTCGAGGGAAATTACCCTTGTCGGTGATAATTTTGAACTTCGAGGGTAAAAAGAGGTAATTTTACTAAAGCCTTTAAAAATATACAAATTTATATTATACTCTGTTATATCATTATATTAAGAGAATAAGGCGATTTTTGTGCAGAAGATTGTGGCCAAACTACTGGGTCGATTTTGATGATTTACGGGTCGTTTGAAAGCCCTTAACGTCTAGATGTGCCTTTTGGGGGTCTCAAGTCAGTGAGTTGAATCAGAAACCCTTGGGAAGCCCTCAAAGTACGGTTTTGGCCCATTTAAATAACATTGGACAGCAAATCAAAACAAAAGAAGCAGAACAGCTGGGATTAAAGATACAAACATATGGTTTGCTAGTAGTTATTATTACAGTCATTGTTGTTTATTTATGATTAAATTACTAAATTTCTCTATTTTATCGACCCTTCCGATTTTCGTTGCTCTGACGAATACTCACGAACTTGATGACAGAAATGAAGCTTGAGTAAGGATTACATGTAGAGTGATCGTCTCGTGTTAAAAATGTGTAAGAGCCACGAGTGCCAGGACGACAAGAAGTCCGCTAAGTTGCAGTAATGTCTGCAAGTTTTAACATCAACCAGACAATAAATAACAAAAATAGAAAATGGGGATTATTGTCATCTGTCTCCTCCGCCTACCTTATCCTAGCAGTTGATAGACTGGAAGACAGACAGCGTTAGCTGTTTTATAATTTGTGTTTATGGTTGTAAACAACATTTCATCAGCTTCATTTCAGTCATTTATATACTGTGATTTGTTAAGCAGCAAAATAAATTCTGAGAAAACCCCGTTATATCTTGCATGAAAAAAATTGAGGCAAAAACTGGCTGGAGTGTGCAACTTCTATTTTCATTCTTTATTCTAAACTTTAACATTAATTATACATCAATGACATTTATAGGCGGCTCCCTCAAACCTATCAAATTTCAAGCACATTTCCTTTATTTCATTAGCACTCTTTACTCAAATACAGAGGAGTTTCGATTTCGAGGGTATTTGAGGGTAATTTTGACGAGGATCGAGGGTAATTTGGGAAAAAATGATTGGCAACACTGAGCGAAGTAGAAACCACCAGCAAACGATGCCGATAGACCGATGACATGACTCACCACGACAATAAAACAATAAGAAACTCAAAAGAGTTCTTATTTTTTTTTCAAGTTTCACTTGTATGGTATGGTTTTATGGTACTGTGACATCGTAATTGGAATGTGGGAAAGTTTTAACTAGTATTTGACCGCTGCGCCGCGTCTGCGTTGTTGTTTTGCGACCGGTATAGGTTATGTTTTTTAATATTTCGACCGTGAAATTGACAATTTTTAGACCTTGAAAACCGTGATAAACCCGTTAATTTGATTATTATGTTTGAGTGGGAACCCTGAATGTAGGAAAACAAAAACTATTTATTACAAATTCATGATAGGGAAAAACTTGGTTGTAAGGTAATGACTCAAAGAAATAATGTTGGTCAGCCGACTGATTTATTGCTTTCAACCAGACCCCTCCCATCCCCTCCTATCCCTCTTTACCTCCAAGCTAAGATTTTTGCCGCCAACCCAAACACTCTTCGTGGCTTTTGTAGAGTGGGCAAACTGCGGGAGTATCTCTTCCCGTGCACTTCGAAGCGCGGGTAAACGGCGGGGGTGTCGATGGTATCGGTATCAACATTGAACAAATGAATCTCGATACTGATACCAATGTCCAAGAATCGGTGGTATCGAGAATCGGTATCGAGTATCGACTCATCCCTACCTGTAATCAATAACTCCTTAATATTCAATTTTTTACCAACTCAAGATAAAGGATATTAAAATAAAATTAAAACTCAATAGTGTAAGTGAATAGGTTTGTATATTTCCCTACAGCTCTACACTTCTAATTAGGCTACTTTATATGCAAGATTTCAATTTAATTTTAACCATGCTATTCTAATGACAATTGACCATGTTAGAATTTTACTATTTTATTATAGAAGTATGTACTAGTTATCCAGTATCCAGTGCCCTAACTCAACTTCACTGGAAACAGATGCGAGACATTATTATTTATAATTTACAACAGTTCTTTATCAGCTGTGGTCCCTAATCTTAAAGATGGTTCACCATGAATATTTTATTTGAGGCTCACTTTGGTGGACATATAACACCGTAGTCCTGGCCAGAACTCATATTAGCAAATCCCACTATGCTATTTCCTCAGAGGCTTTTTGCATTATGTGAGTGATTTTAGCCTCTGCCCTATTTGGGGACAATATATTTGCTTAATTATTTATTGAATCAGTTTAATTAATTGGGGACACATTATTACCATGCACGACCTTGTACACTCATCTTTTTGAGCCTATAAGATGTTATATGAATCAGTATTATTTATTTTAAAACCACCAAGATCAGTTTTTTTCTAAACCACAGCAGACAAATCGCTCTATTGAAAATATCAACGGCTAAGCACCTGATATGTACTCCAATATTGAACCAGACTTGTGGGCAAAATTTAATTTAATATTGAAATAAACAATTGCATGGTCACACACCTTATGAATGAATAACCTCTAATCGGTTACACTTAACAATTCAATATGACAAATTCTTATTAATTTAATCAATAACTTATTTTCACATCTTATATTCCAGCATTGTATCTTCCTTCTAAAAGCAATATAAAAATATATTTATTTTAAAATTGTGCCAGAAGGGCCAGAACAGTGTTAATATTGCAAATTACTATATGATTATATCCACATGAAAACAAATTATTTTAACGTTTAACAACTTTTACAAGTGTCAGATGGGCCAAAAAAAATCGTTATTCTTATATCACAGTTACTACAGCAGAATCTATATATTAAGCAGAAGGTTGGCTGCTTAAATACTAATATTCCCTAATAATATATTAAACAACTCGTTTTAAACCCTCACCAACACACATACATGACACAACAAGACAAGGGAACACGTGGCGACAACGGCTACTTTACAATACATATTATAAATTTATTTATTTTACACGGCAACGGCTTGAGGGTGTCGAAAATAGCGATTTTAACGAAATTTGAGTGATTTTCACTGCAAATTCAGAGCGACTGTTGAATCAGAATTGCGGACTACACTTCGCGATTTGAGACATGTTCGATACAGGTTGAAAAAATGCCAATTGACACTTATTTTTGCAAAATTCCACAAATTATTAACCACGGTATATTTACCCTTAAGGTACATACATACCTAGTTCAATTGCGCGTTAATACAACTCGCGACGCAATACACGCTAAATATCTGAATTTCGTTACCTCGAGACACCCTACAGCAACAGGTTTACCGGATGACGAACGAGAGGGAAGTGAGACAGATGCGTCTTCCCCCACTTCCGAGCTGGCCGATCTTATCATGCTGTGATCTATCCTCCGACAGATAACGTGTGCAGGATTTTTCTACATCATCACAGTTTCTAGGTGTCAAAACCCACTTACTTCAGCAACTGGCTTCAAATTAACAAACTACTTCCTAAGTAATATTTGGCTGATATAATTTTTGGAGGGTGGGCAGGGTGGAACATCAGGTACTTTGGTATTATACGGATGCCACCCTTATACAGCGCGCTGCGGCAGTTATATTAGGATGGGTTATCATAAAAATGATTGTAGGACTTTTGTTTCGTTACGAATAAGTACCATGAAAACAAATGTAACGTAGTGCATGGCAATAAATCACTCATGACACTGACCCAGATACAGGCGGTGACAGGTGATGCGCGCGCTCTGGTCAACGACCTGACCTTGGCCTATTTGGAGGGGGTTTGGCGGCCGGAAGTATGACTCATCAGGTATCGTTCGATTCGTAACGAAACAAGGAAAGTCCTACAATCATTTTTATGATAACCCATCCTAACATAACTGCCGCAGCGCGCTGTATAAGGGTGGCATCTGTATAATACCAAAGTACCGAACATCATAAGCTCTGTTGAAAATTCAACAAACTTGTTGCACACGTTTTTGTTTAAATAATCTAGTCCTCCTCTTAAGTTAAAGTATACTCCTCAAGTTTTCAGAATATTTTATGTTCAACGTAACCCAAGTATATTTGAAATATTGAAATAAACATTACAAACATTGCTTTTATTTCAGCTAAAGCAATCTACGACAACAAGCTCCTAGAGTGCTACTTCACACGTTCGTTCTACAAACATATCTTAGGAATTCTAGTCAAATATACAGACATGGAGAGTGAAGATTACAGCTTCTACAAGGGTCTGGTGTTCCTAATGGAGAACCATGTCGACATGCTCGGCTATGAGCTGACCTTCAGCACTGAGGTATGTCACTTCAGCACTATAATATGTGACTTCAGAGCTGAGGTATGTCACTCGGGCGCTGGAGTATGTCATTACAGCACTATAATATGTAGGGGTGTGCGAATATTCAAACTTCGAACTTTTTCTAATCCAATATCGTGATATTCGATTCGACTCGAGATTTCAAAAGAAGTTCGATGACCGAATCGAATATTTAAATGACCGACATAAAATCAAAAGTAGGTTAAAACCTACCCATTTTTTCAAAATAAAAGTACGTATTTTTGTAGTTACAAACAACTACGAATCCATTCTTTACAACATCAAAAACAGTTACGTGGGCAAATGACAGATGAATAGCTGCTATACAATACTGAACTGAGTTCACAGTTTTGCCACCAAGTTACCACTGCCATGTTGATCAGTCGTGCAGTACTTGAAGGTTAATAATAAAATGTATGAATTGGAGTGTTAATGGAATAATAGTAACGTTACAACTACCGTACTGCTCAGGAAAAGTAGCCTACGGAAACATTATCCTTTTCAAATTCACGAAAACATACATTAGTGAAACTGACTTTCAAAAAAGTTGGGTATTCTAGCAATTGGCAACTACTTATCCCTCCTTGCGATCTATCTTTACCGGCAGAAATAGTGATATTCAATACAAAAAGACTGGGGTAAGGACAGACCACAGTGTTTCCATACCGAAAATTAAGAAAACCCAACCTCCAATAATAAAAAATATATAAGTTATTATATTTTGTTTGTTTTATTATACCTCTTCTTTCCTCATCCATAAAACCTCTTGTTTTATTTGCGCAACAACTAAGTCAAAACCAGTGGCGTAACTCAAGTTTTTGGGCTCCCTCGCAATATTATACTTAGCCCCCCCATTTATCATAATCGTACAGTTTCATCCTATTATTCTAGATTATATTATATTTAGTATTCTAGATTCAGGGATAAGGTTGCATGACCCAGACGTTTATGACGTGTAGGCCTATGACCCTAACCTCCAAATACATAACTTCAGTTCCAGCCTTTAGCATTGAATAATATTAATAACATAAAGCCCAAAGGTTGTTATTTAGGCTAAATGTCCATAGATACTTTGTAAGGTCCGTGCAGTCGTTATATTTAAGCATTTATAGCTAACCGAAAGATACCTCGTAAAAACAACTGTTAGGTCACGATCCACCAATTCAATCTGCAGTATTGCTGGAAACACGATATTTATCGTACGAGTACCATATTTTCCTCATCTATGCACAACGAATGAAATATCTATTTGTAGGCTAAAAATAAATAAATGTTTGAAGTTTTACCAACAACCATATTGCTATTTTGAAATGTTTTGACAATTAAATATCATAATTTCATCCCATGATTCGGGCCCGCCAGAGCTTTGACCTCGGCCCGCGGGCCCCCCCGCACCACGGGCCCTGCGAGGCCGTCAGTTACACCACTGGCCGAAACCAAATTTGACAGCGTTATGGCGAAAACGGTGTATTTTGAACGAATAAGGAAAAATTACGTTGAAATATCACAGATTAAGAATACGAGCAAGACAAAAATACCGATGTGATATAAGTCAGTGGGCACTAAATCAATTGGCTGAAATGTGTATAATTTATACGCATGTGACATTACTTTCGTATGTTATTCACAAAGTGAAGTATAAATCAATTCTAAATGGTTACGTCACGCATGTTATAATACCAGTGCTAAGCAAACTATTCACCAAGTAATACTCGATTATACTCTATGTCAACAAAACACGACGCATTGTACAGAAACAGTGGCCGTGGTTGAACTTTTGTTCCAGCTGTGTTATTGTTATGAATTGTTAATTTCGCGTTCAAGTGGGACATCGTCCTGAAAACTTGTGGTTAGTGGTAGTTTAGTTTTATAATTGTTAATTTTGTGACGGAACTGTAATGGAAGAGGAATGTGTTGACGATAGCAGCGATCGTCCAACCCGAAAATGTGTTTCAATTATCCTTATACGCGAGGAATGAGCGTACATCTAGTAATATTATTACTGATCCTAGAATTATATCAAATAAGTTCAATGATTATTTGATCAATGTCACTAAAGATAACAGTTTGGATACTTCTAGCATTAGTAGCTTAAACAACATAGATTCTCCTGAAAAAAGTCAAGAACAAACTTCGAAAATGTATTTATTAATTTCATGCTTTTAATTCTAGTTAGGCCTATTCCTTTTTTGGCTTAGGCTTTTGTGACTACTGCCTCAAGTATTTTTCTTGGCAGCTTTAAAGTTTTGAGTGATTTTTTAACCTCAGTGTTAATTTTTAGTCTACTAAGATCTCAACAAGTGTTTTGTCATTTTATAATGCTATTTATAATTAAATCAGTTATGAATACAAATTAGTGTTTTATTAATTGAAATATTGTACTGCCATGTTCTTAGATATTATTATGACACAATAGTCTTGATTTTAAATTAATATTTTCATCCAAATATAAAAATTTCATTCAGGTGTCGGTTTTATATTTTATGTAATTATCCCAGGAAAGTAATTGGGAAAATATGTAATACTAATAACAATAGAATATGTTAATTTACGTTTTCAAAATTACAGTGGACAGCATCAATATCACCAATATTGTCATCAAACAAGCACAGTTTATGAATGAATTGTTATCAAGAGGAGGGGAGGGAGAAAGTAAGGAAAAGAATAAATAAAATCAAGTGAACACAATGAAATAACATTTTATTTTTGATCACATTATATCAATTATTGAATGGTTGCTAAACAATGCTTGGAAATTTGCTGAGTACGCAGGTTTTCTGCGACAGGGTATTTATACTTACATGCTGCGATTTCAAAGTTGATCTCATTTGAACGAATAACTCTTAACGTAAATATTCGCTCGAAAATATTCGATATTCGAAATAGTAACAAACTATTCGATTCGATTCGAACCGAAAAATCACTATTCACACACCCCTAATAATATGTCACTTCAGCCTCCATTTGTGCGTTCCACTAAACTCATTCATCAGGACGTTATGCTGTATAATGAAATTAATGTGTTTATCCCCTCTTACTCTTATTTACTGCTAACCAATGCAATGTGTCCATCTACTTTTTAAAAATTTCATGTTTATGAAATTATTGTGGACATTTGCCATAACTGATCAGGAAAACCAAAGTTTCCCAATATTTTGGGATCTGGAATTTGATCCTGTCTTCAGGGAATAAAAATATTCCACAACAGATCCCAAATCCCGAAATGTTGTGGTAAACTTGTTTCCCTAAGCTAAAAGATGGCAAATGTCCACAATAATTTCATAAATTACACAAACTCACCAAACAATCACCAACAAAGAATTTCAAACAAATAATTAAATGTTATAATTGGTGGTGAATGGTGATTGAAGACGTTGTTTTATCTTCTTGTTGCTTTTTATAGAAGAAATATACTGTATAAATTAAAATATTGAAAATAATTTCAGTAAAACTTTATTTAAATTTTACGTATTTCTATACTTATAATTTATTTGAAGTGGTAGCTGGAACTGTAAATTCAGACAAACCTCATAAATTTAGGTTATTTTAGAGGTTGTACCGTATATGATCTTTATATCATAAACAGCTGAAAATTACAACAGTTTATGGACTTTACATCTTTGATACCATTATGTATGTTAAAGGTCTTAATCATGACACTGTATTGGTCCCAGTGCACTCCTATAATACTCAAAACAAAATTGAACCCCTCCCCCACTATCGTTTAGAAATATTTAAAAAGAAAACCACATATGCTGGTTAAAGTTTTTTAGGAAAATTCCAGATTTTATAAAATTTAAATTAATTATACAAAATTTAGAAAGAGGTTGAAGAAATATTTGATAGACCTAGTTATATATGACCTTGATCAGGGTTTCTACGGTCAGGGGAAGTCAGGGAAAGGAAATTCGGTCAGGGAAAGTCAGGGAACCCAGAGCTAAAGCTTATTTTGTTACGTTGCGACCACAATATGTACTAAAGATATTAAATTATAAATGTTTAGCTTATAGACAGTATTGATTAATATTCTACCTTAACACTACTTCACAAAATTAATTTTTTAATCTCTGTTACTCAAAATAGGTTTTGAGGGTCATTATCACAACAAGAATAACTTCCTACGAAGAATCATATAAAACTTACATGACAATTTGGTGCTTCTATTATTACATCTGATCCCCGATGATGAAAAAACTGAGGGAATGCTTTGCTCCAGGTGGTACACAATCTGTTGTAGCAGTATTTGTTTGGTGGAGTCCCAATGGTTGATGATTTAAGGGTTCCTAATTAGTTTATTCTTAACATCTTGTAATCCTCAATTATTGAGTCTTTATTGACATCTATATATTTAATTTTGTTTGATTAACATTTATGACATACATGGCATATAAAATAATGTTTTACATATTAAATATATAATAATTGTGCACACATGCTTGTTTATAAACGAAAATGCTATGGCGTATTTCGAAAGTTGGTCAGGGGATTTTACAGAAGAGTCAGGGAAAAGTCATGGAAATAGAGAATTCAAATTCTGTAGAAACCCTGGTGATGAGTTTGAAATATAACATGTTATTTGTTATTTCATATATAAATTGTGTATATTTAAGAAAGTGTATATTTTATTTTTACTAAAAAACATGTTTTTATTTGTTTGTTTTTTATACTTTAACTTCATAGTAGATGACTTTGACACTATTCAATGTATGCATTGCTGTGTCATAATGAATAAAGACTATTGAATCTGAATCTATATTTTCAAATTTCAATCTGAATTACAAGCTATTTACAATCATCTATTGGACGATGGACAGCATGGATACCGTACTGGCCGTTCAACAACCACTGCACTGATAAATCTCGTAGAAAAAATCATTGAACCCCTCGATAATGGTAAACATACTGTTAGTGCTTTTCTCGACTTGACACAGGCCTTCGACAGTGTGTGTCATACCAAATTATTAACAAAGCTTCAAACTTATGGAATCAGAGGTAGAGAACTTAAATGGCTAGAGTCATACCTGAGTGAGCGCCAGCAGTATGTTGAAGTAAAACATTTGGTTAAAAGCCGGTATATTATAAAAGCAAGGTCTTCTGTTGAAAAAATTAAATATTTTGTTCCCCAAGGCTCAAGTTTAGGGCCTTTTCCCTTTATAGTTTATTTAGTAGGCCTCTCAAACTGTATATTAGAAGAACCCAAAGATACTGGAGTAGAATTGCAGCTATATGCTGATGATATAAGTATTCTGTTTGATGGAAAAGATATTGTGAGCATTTCTCAAACCTTACCCTCTGTTATGGAAAATGTTCAAACAGTTCTAGGAAATGATAATTTACTTTTAAATTAGGGGTGTGCGAGTAGTGATTTTTGTAATCGAGTCGAGTCGAGCAGTGCCTATTATTTTCGAGTTTCGAGTATTTTCGAGCGAGTATTTGCCATCAGTTGGTAGTTTAAAATAGTGTAATGGGATTTGGATACCACCCTAGATTTGATAATCTAAACATGGTTTCTAACTAATCATGAGTAGCAATACAAAGTTTTGGCCAGTACAATCAAACTGGATTACGTATTGACAAACAAAACACGGTTTGTCATTCGTTTCTGGCCGTTGAAACAGGGCCCGGTTGTCATTTGGCCAATTTCACCTGGTCCAGACATTGCTTATAATCAATATTAAATGACGAAATCGCTAGTTACGGCCGAAATTACGCGGTCCGATCGTCATTTTCAGCCGATTTTACGCGATATGATTGTCTTTTGCGGCCGTTACTACGCGTTTTGGCCGGTCGCATTCGTTCGCGGTCGTCATTTTCGGCCGATTTTACTTGATGCGATCGCCTTTTGCGGCCGTTACTACGCGTTTTGGCCGATCGCAATCGTTAGCGATCGTCCGGAAATCGGCGGGAAATACTCGCTCGAACTTTCGAGTAGTTTTTAAAACTTCGAGTCGATTTCGAGTATTAAAATACTCGGCCGAAAACTCAAAGTTTTGAGTACTCGCACACCCGTATTTTAAATACTGATAAAACCTTTTTTATTAATTTTTCATTTAGTAGTCCTCTCAAACTGTATATTAGAAGAACCCAAAGATACTGGAATAGAATTGCAGCTATATGCTGATGATATAAGTATTCTGTTTGATGGAAAAGATATTGTGAGCATTTCTCAAACCCTCTGTTATGGAAAACAAACAGTTCTAGGAAATAATAATTTACTTTTAAATACTGATAAAACCTTTTTTATTAATTTTTCATGTTCAAAAAAAAAAAGGAAAAGTGATGAATTACAAGCTATTTTTCGAAGTCAGAATTTTGTTGGAACTATGATTTTTTTTGTTTAAAATTAAATTCTAATTTAGACTGGACAGGGCATGTTGACTTGTTTGTAAAAAGATTAGCTCTGGCATATTTGCACTGACAATTTTGCGGAAATTTTGTTCTTTAGATGTTTAAAAAAAAGTATATTTTGGTCTCATTCACTGTAACCTATTATATGGTTTACAAGTTTATGGAGCAACCACCAGATTGAATTTAGATAAAATTTTAGGTATTCAAAAATCGGCAATTAGGATTATATTAAATATCAATATTATAGAGTCATGTAGAAATCACTTTTCTGACCTTGGAATTTTGACAGTGTATGGACTGTACATTTATAAAACCATTCTTCATGTAAAAATAATGTTGATAAATTATACAAACAAAGCCAAGTCCACTGCTGTAACACCAGAAGAAACAAATATTTTGTAATTCAATCACACAAAAAAGATTTTTTTTTAAGAAAAAACCTACTTATGCTGGGGTTAAATTTTTCAACAACTTGCCAGACCATATTAAGAATGAAAATATATATAGTAGGTTCAAACGTTTACTGAAAGAACATCTTGTAATGAAGCCATTATGTACTTTGTACATGTTGACATCATTCTTTTGTATTTTTTGCAAATGTGAATAAAGTTTTATTGATTGATAGTTCTAAGAATATCTGCAAACTATTTTAAGGTTTTCATGTTATATAATGTATCCTTTTAGTTATTGCAATTCTATTTCAGTCAGTGCACTAACAAATGGTTTTTGGTAGGTGCAAGAGTTTGGAGTCACTGATGTGAGAGATCTGCTACCGAACGGCCGTAATGTTCTGGTCACTGAGGACAACAAGATGGAATACATCCGTTTGGTCTGCCAGATGAAAATGACAGGAGCCATCCGTAAACAGTGAGTCTTGTAATTTACCCACTAACTGTTTTGAGAATGTTACTTCACTTAGAGAGAGTGCTACCTTATCTTAAGTTTTTTTTTTATAATTGAGCTTAGTTTATGCGTTTAATGCACTAAGGGGATTAAACACACTCCTATTGCTGATTTTTCTTTCTTGTATTGTTGAGCACTATTAGTTCGTCAACGACACAGAGGGGAACTTGAAGGAATGGTTGAAAGAATAACAAAATGTCAGGATCCATATTATATAGTACAGTAGACGCTCTTTTATCCGGCATGTTCGGGACCATGCCCTTGGCGGTAAATCGATTTTTCCGGATAATAGAACTTTTTAGTTATTAATGGGAATACAGTAATCTGAGAGTCTGTCATCTCGCTACAGTAATGAGCTGTGGTCGCGTGCGTTGGTTGACCTTGGCCTTGGCACTGCTCCCGAACACCTGCATTTGTGGACGGATAGACAGACAGACAGACGGGCGGAAGTTGGCGTCTGAAAATAGAAACCAATCAATACAAAAAAATAGGCGAACCAAAACACGGTTGAATACAGTAGTGTACTGAGCAAAGGTTACGAACATCACCGAACGTTACTGCTTGAGACGTAAACAAACAACAGGTGACTAAGAAAAAGGCGGGAACAGTCCAGCGCAGTCGCAGTACGAAACGGAAACGACCGAAAATACCTGGAAAAACCCGGGTCGCCTGGTGCCGGTTAATAGAATGTGCCGGTTCATAGAATGCCGGATAAAAGAGCGTCTACTGTACAATGTTAATCTTATGGAAGAACAGTCTTCATTGAAATTGAGAATTTGATAGTGGTTAAAGGTAAGAAAACACTGTACAGAAACAAGATCAGCTGTTTTAAGCTAACTTCTGGAATGGCAACACAGTTTAAACTAACACAACCGTATTTGCTTGAATTCAAACAGCTGAATTTGCAAGTGAAATGTTAATGTAAAATACCTCGCAACTCACACACTTTTATTTGCATAACCATGTCTCCTATATTAGTTTGAAGTTCCTTCTTTGTATTGTTCTATGTATAAGTTTTTAAATTACATGATTACACTGCCAAGTGATCCTCATATATCATGGTGAAGCTACCTCTAGTTTGAAATCAACCAAGGTTCAATTGTTACTTAAAGTTAAAATTTCATCCCTGGCTCTAATGGTGTGAAAATTCACTATGAATAAGCTGGATCACTTAATCTGTACTACCAGTTTATTTAAAATGTTTTGGTAAAATAAGTGATAAAGTATTTCACAGATCCAGCCTAATGTGGCTGATGGCCGGACCGGATAGCAAAGAATTACAATATTCCGGAGGACAGTGTAGTCTCCAATTGTACTTTTTTTACTCCTAATCTAAAGATAACTTTTTGCTGATTCTCCAGCATCAAGACGCTTTATGGTAAATCACCTTATTACTATAGTGTGGCTCAAGAGACAGACACAGGTAATATGACAGCACAAAGTGAAAATATAATGGACCACGAGCTCGATTGCAACATTATTGAATGCACTAATAAAGCAAGTAAGCGAGAGCAGTAGAAAAGGAGACTAGAATGCAAATGCCCACAGCATCTGGGATCAGTCTACTTACAGTTGTCAGTAGACGCAGGTCTGCACTGCGATCTTAAAGCAATGTTAATTTTACTGCATCACAGAGCACTGGAATAGTGATAAACCACATTGAAATTACTGCAGTTTAAAATAATGAAGGTACAAAAACGGAAAAGTTAGCTTTTTTATTCCAGATTACTGGGCTGGATATGTGAGACTGTACTGGACAGAGTGTATTCTTCCATGAAAGATTTTTAACTAATCCAGCAATGAATTTTCAGGTTAAATGCATTCTTGGAAGGATTCTACGACATCATCCCGAAGAGACTGATCAGCATCTTCAACGAACAGGAGCTGGAGTTGCTGATATCAGGGCTGCCAAACGTGGACATTGAGGACCTCAAGGCCAACACTGAGTACTACAAGTACCAACCCAACTCTCTACAGGTTAGTTCCCACTTTTAGATATTTTGTTTGTTTATTTTTTATTTCAGAGAAATCAAAACAATTACAATATTTATATGCATACTGCAAAAGCCAAAGTAGGCTTGTCTGAAGCTCTTGTAACACACACACTTTGTCTCTGTCTTTTTGTCTAGCAGTCAGTCTTCTTTCCTCCTGAACATACATATTCATGTGCAATAACAAATAAGCATTCATAAAACTTAAGTAATATTTTTTCATACAGGGTGTTGAAAAAGTGAACTTACATTTTACCAGCGTGTGTTTGTTACATCATTTACAGGGAACAATTTTTTTTAATCATAGGTCCTAAAGTGCTCCATTCCAATTTAGCTGCCATTTTGTCTACTAAATCCTATACTCTAATACGAGCAATATCTGTTGCTTTGCAAAATTTATCTCGGAATCCAACAGAACGATTCTGCTTAAACTTTAGAACTAGGGGCTTTTGGACCTGAAAAATCGAATGGTGAAACCTCTACCCCAGGAAAACTCATATTTTGTTCAAAAACTCATTTGAAAATTAGAAATTTTAACATTGGGCTTCTGGAGTTTTCAAATCAAACTTAAAAAATCTTAACTGCTGCGGATAAATAACCAGTGAACCGTCAAAGTAGTACTTACACATGGTAAAGTATCAACAAGTGATTTCTTGAAAACAGTGACTAGAACCATTGAATGAATATTGCATATAGAGCGGACATTTCCAAATTAATCAAATGTGTATTATACAGAAAAAAATACTATCTGAAGGGATATTGAGTTATAATAACAATTGGATTGACTCTGAAATGGGGAAGAGCCCCAATTGAGTGAAGCAAATCTCCTATTAATGGTGGAGGTAGGGCCTACTCCACAAACTGACATTAAACAATGTCTTGTAAATTATATAACTATAGCCTGCAACATTTACATATTGAGTTTTTTACCCACGAAAACTATCAAATATCAACGAGCATGGCTCGGTCCCCCCTGGTATTAATCTATATCTCTATCTCTAGAACTTGATGATTTCAAATTTTACGTGTTTTTTTTACTTTATCGAGACCTGATTGTGGTGAAATATTCAGCTTAGTTAAATAATATGTTTTAAAATTATGATCATTTAAAATTGTTTAGTAAAAACAAAAAAAAACATAAATTTGTTTATAAATTCCAGAAGTTTTTTTTGTTGTGTTTGTTATAACTGCCAAAATCATCGGACAAAAGGTAAAAACGAGATCGCACCTAGCAAGCTGACGTGAGGGAAGTGAATTTCCGCATTAAAACCTTAAAAAGATCAAATAAAGGGTTTAAACCAACACTGGTTACATTTTTTTGAAAATGAAAAATTTTATTTTTTGGCTGTTTTGATGCTCCTGGCTGGTTATATTTAAATTCACTAATAGGATGTCAATGTTGTACATTATAAAGTTAGAAGGAGGTATTGTCGGGATAATAAGTTGGTATAGGGGTATGGGGGGTGATAAAACGATAAGATATGAAAACAGGGTGTCTACTGACTGGGAAAACCGTAAAAACGGGGATTTGTCCAGGAATTTGAGGACGCCATGAAATTTACGGGAAATGTCCGTAAATATTGGATAATGTCCTTAAATTATCGCCAGAATGAAGTGTATTTATAAAGAGTATAAAAAAACTAGACTATAATTTATTATTATTTCCCTTTGTATTCTAATAATTTTTCAAATATTGCTTTACGTGAGCAATATGCACGTATTAGTTTACGTGTTATAACCTAAAAAAGTATTACGTTGCAATTTAATTCAAACACGCTCGAGTTTCGTATGCTAATATCCGGAAGGCCTGGTTTCTACGGGTCCAAGTAGAGATATCAATAGCCAGTGAAGCTGCTGTCGGTTTCAACTATGCACCGTGTAACGGGTTAATGATGCGACCGTTGTACAATGACAGTAGCTGACCCCCGTGCTAAGTAGCTGGCTACTACTGTCACTTTTTTACACTGGTCAATACACTTTGGGCCATCAATTCTCGATTCCGATTCTAAGCCTGAGAATCAGTGGAATCGAGAATCGATAATGGAATCGACTCATCCCTAATATATTTATTTATATATAAAGTTCTTAGAGACCCCTCAAAACGTGTTCAGGGAGTCACATTAGGAACTTCTATGGTGGCCCCGGGCTTAAGTCTCACCTTGTAGGTCATGCTAATAGTTCACTTTTCCATAGGAAATTCACTAATAAGACAGTGTGTATTATTGTGCAAATGTGTTTAAACACCGCACGCACATTGGCTGATACTTGTGATATTGCATATTAGTTAACACTGTTTTACTTCTATCTTTTGCCCGATAGTTTTGAGTAGTATATAAGTGCCGGTTCTGCGCCATGAGGCGAGAGGTATGAGACTGAAGTATTAGGCGAGAGGTATGAGACGAGGGAAGTATGAGGCAAGAGGGATGAGACGACTAACGTCACGTGACCTTTGACCTTTGATATATGAGGGAGGTATGAGAGAATTACCTTTAACAATTTGTGCAAAAATCGGCAAATTTGCTTAAAAATCCACCGTTTACCCATATTTCGGCTCGAAATCCAGTGTATGTAGTTGTTTTCCACCTCAGAATCATACAAAAATTACTGCTTAAAAATCCACCGTTTAGTCGCATTTCAGGTTGAAATTACTTTTTTTTGGACATTTTGTGGCTTAAATTTGTGGAGTGCCGTTAGGTTTACGAGAAAAAAGTACATTTCTGAATTAATGGTCCAGTTTTTAAAGCAAAAATTCAATTAATATCGGTCGACCTACAAGTGATGTCAGTGCGGGTGAGGTCTGTTATATCACAGTTGGAGGTCATGTCGCGATTTATAGCTCGGAGCGTTATCTACATACAATAATAATTCTCGTGCAAACACACTATTTTCGATTAAATAAATGTATATATATTAAGGAGGTCAAATTAGTTCTCCGGAACCCATGTTTGACCTCCACCGCCTTTTGCGTTGAGGTCACATATTTATCTTGCAATGTTACAGGTAACCCCATACCTAATTTCTGTTTTGCCCACATCACTGTCCTTGTAGCCAAAGCTAAAGGTCTCTCGTAAAGACTGACATCGGGCACAACAACGCGTTCAAATGCCTTATCCTCTAGTATTTGATCTGCTTTCCATCTATCCTCTGCTCTCTTGTGTTTACTATACCATATATCGTGTTGTTTTGCTGCTTCATCAAGAGGATTTACACCTTTATCACCTCTAGCTAAGCGTTCTTGGAGTTGCATTCCAGGTCCTAGAAAATTCATACACGGCGCATGAAGTTCAAAGGGTAATTTGTTGATAATATTGTTTAAAATTCCAGATATTTCTACTATTTTCTCAGGTAAAGATGCCAAACATCGCATCGCACCAAATACATCGGACCATCTGGAAGGTCAATCTGTTGATTGAGAATGTCCCAGATTAAATTAATAATATCATTTACATATTCAGTTGTGTTATAATCTGTATTTTGTATTATATCAATCGCGTATTTCGCAGAAGGTTTCGGTAGAGCAAACACACATCGTTTAATATACTTGTGTCCGTTTGGTTTTTCTTTTAATTCTATTAGTCGATCGTAAATAAATTGAGCTATACCCAACTTTTCGTTATGGAAGTTGTTATTGCCAGCTCTCTCTTCTGCCTGTAGGAAATAGATCCTTTTGATAAGTTCCACGTATTTTCGTATATACTTATATTCAACAGGGTTGTTCGTTTCTTCCAGCAAACCGGATCCCATAGCTCTCACAAATTCAAGATTTCTGCTATTTTTTAAGCCGCTTCCCGTTGGGTTTCCACGTAAATTCTCCAATTGAAGCACCTCCCACATTGGTTTAATCACTTTTTTCTACTTAAACCCTTGACTGAATTTGGGACGTCCAGACGATGGATCGTTGCTTTGAAATATCGCACCAGAGTTGATTAAAATCGTTTTATAAGCATCTCTATACTTTTCGTAAATTCTTCACTCCTGATATCTCCAGACTGTGTTTAAAGTCTCCATAGGCCTGGAGTACCGGTATATCTTTGGTTCGTCTTGTCGATAATTATATCATCATTTTTAATAGTGACACCGGAATTTCCTACTTTTAGTTTTCGCTCGCCGATAACATAGGTAAGACCAAATGTTCCATCGTTAGCTTTAGATAAATATTGTCTCGCCAATGAGCCCACCTCGGTACGGCTTCTTTCTACGATAGCTTGAATCGATTTATCAAAACGCATATTGTCATCGTTGTCGGGCAGCGGTGTGCTAGCGGCCTGTACTATCGTTTCCTCATCTAAAATGCCCTTTTGTTGCAGTAAATTCTGTTCCGGAATCATTGTATCTTTTTCGAAAACTTCTTGTTCTTGTAAATTTGCGTTATTTACGGGTATCATTGTACTTTTTTCAAACACTTTCCGACTGGGTGTACTCATCGCACGCGGTCTAAATAATATTCTATTTTAGAATTTTATTTGTATATTTTTAACACACAAACTTCAATGTTAATAAATACAAGTGGAAATTATAAGTTTGATCAATACTAAAAATGAGTGTGTGAACGTGCGTCAAACAATTCATTATAAAGTGCGTCTGTACGACACTCACGCAAGTCACGGTATAACGACCATCGTCGACGCACGTCACCATCTTGAGACGCTTGGTAATCACGATCGTTGTAGGCCTAGGGCGCGATCCAATCTAATGCCTAAAGGGGGGTGATCAAAGGGGAGGAACTAACATGGATGACGATGATGTTAATACCAACTCACATTATTATATGATGATGAAAATAACCATGGTTCAAGGGTAAGGATGTAGTAGATATATTAGGATATTCCAATCTCCATAAGGCTTTACAAGTGCATTTTGGAGATCGTTATAAGTGATATATGTCAGATTTTGGTCTAACCCAACTTGGGTCTCACCTAATTTCATACAAT
The DNA here is from genome assembly GCA_963675035.1 of Allygus modestus. NCBI lineage: Eukaryota > Metazoa > Arthropoda > Insecta > Hemiptera > Cicadellidae > Allygus > Allygus modestus. Next base: position 131,113,650 of record OY776113.1, on the reverse strand, counting down.
GAAGGTAAAACAGCCTATATATCCGAGGCTGGTTTATACGAATTAATATTTTCCTCCAGGTTACCTGTTGCACATGATTTTAAATGTTGGGTATTTGTCTTGAGATCGGGAGTGAACAATATACGAAAAGTGATAAGAGATGCTTATAAAACGATTTTAATCACAACACAACTGAATATGTAAATGATATTATTAATTTAATCTGGGACATTCTCAATCAACAGATTGACCTTCCAGATGGTCCGATGTATTTGGTGCGATGCGATGTTTGGCATCTTTACCTGAGAAAATAGTAGAAGGATCTGGAATTTTAAACAATATTATCAACAAATTACCCTTTGAACTTCATGCGCCGGGTATGAATTTTCTAGGACCTGGAACTCATCTCCAAGAACGCTTAGCTAGAGGTGATAAAGGTGTAAATCCTCTTGATGAAGCAGCAAAACAACACGATATATGGTATAGTAAACACAAGAGAACAGAAGATAGATGGAAAGCAGATCAAATACTAGAGGATAAGGCATTTGAACGCGTTGTTGTGCCCGATGTCAGTCTTTACGAGAGACCTTTAGCTTTGGCTACAAGGACAGTGATGTGGGCAAGACAGAAATTAGGTATGGGGTTACCTGTAACATTGCAAGATAAATATGTGACCTCGACGCAAAAGGCGGTGGAGGTCAAACATGGGTTCCGGAGAACTAATTTGACCTCCTTAATATATATACATTTATTTAATCGAAAATAGTGTGTTTGCACGAGAATTATTATTGTATGTAGATAACGCTCCGAGCTATAAATCGCGACATGACCTCCAACTGTGATATAACAGACCTCACCCGCACTGACATCACTTGTAGGTCGACCGATATTAATTGAATTTTTGCTTTAAAAACTGGACCATTAATTCAGAAATGTACTTTTTTCTCGTAAACCTAACGGCACTCCACAAATTTAAGCCACAAAATGTCCAAAAAAAAGTAATCTCAACCTGAAATGCGACTAAACGGTGGATTTTTAAGCAGTAATTTTTTTACGATTCTGAGGTGGAAAACAACTACATACACTGGATTTCGAGCCAAAATTTGGGTAAACGGTGGAATTTTAATGTCTCATACCTCTCGCCTCATACTTCCATCTCATACCTCTCGCCTCATACTTCCGTCTCATACCTCTCACCTCATACTTCCCTCGTCTCATACCTCTCGCCTCATACTTCCGTCTCATGGCGCAGAACCGGCACTTATATACTATCAATCAATCAATAAAACTTGGCAGTTAGCCTATACCATTGAAAGGGAACTAATATGTAACTAATACTAGGGGGTCTATATGTACTAATTCTACATATAGACCCCTTAGATGAGGATAAAACAAGATAAGGTTTAGTTGGTTCAGGTCATGATTATTGGCTTAATTTGCTGTGTAAATTTATCTCAAGTTATCACTGTAACTTTTACTGACAACATTTGTGTGTTATTATTGTCTTTTATATTCCTGACCTATTTTGGAAAATTAAACTTTTTTTTATTTATTTATTACTTGTGCAGGCATTTGATTAACATTATTTTTCAATATTGTCTTGTACATGGACCTCACTGACCGAAATAAAAGGGGCAGAACCATTTAGTGAAGTCAGGTTTTAAAATCTAAAGAATAACTTTAACAACTGTTAATATTTTTAACATCACTTTATTACATTTCAATTTGAACTGTACAATCACAAATAATCTATTGTATGAAACAATCCAAGTGTTATTTGGGATTTTCTCTTCACAGTGGTTTATTTGACTGATGGCTTCTCACTAAATGAATTCTTTGAATTTAAATTGATAGTGTCAGTTAATCTTGGTTTTAGCTAGGTAAGGCTCTGTTAAATGGGTTTACACTGCATTTCAGTTTAGTTAATTTCAGGGACAATGTGGCTATTCTAAGTTAATTTATTTGCTCTAATTCAATGTGTAGATTCAGTGGTTCTGGCGAGCGCTGCGGGAGTTTGACCAGGCGGAGAGAGCCAAGTTCCTGCAGTTTGTCACTGGAACCTCCAAGGTTCCGCTCCAGGGCTTCGCTGCCCTCGAAGGCATGAATGGTGTCCAGAAGTTCCAGATTCATCGTGATGAACGGTCCACGGACCGCTTGCCATCTGCCCACACTTGGTACTGTGTCTTCTTTTGTAAATAGTTTTTTATTTATTATACAGTAGATTCTCAGAAATCCGGATCAGGTTGTTCGGATAAACTTAATTTTTTTTTAAGTTTTTGGTTGCAAAGAAAACAAACAACCAAACTTCACATTTTAGCGCCTTCAATTTTCATGCGACTAGCCTTCATTACACAAATGTCATGTGATTTGTATCGTCTTTCAGAAGCTCACTCTTGTATTACCACATAAAGGTAAATGCATATTGTCATAATTGTTTGACATAAAGGCGAAATTTATGACTCATGCCCACCTCCGGGAAATCCAGATTTTTCTAAATCCGGACTGACCGTCTACCACATTAGTCCGGATTTCGGAGAGTACTGTAAGCACATAGTAATTGCCATCTATAAGATAAATACTACAGAATATGTTGCAATTATAATATTATATTTGTTCTGTTTGTTGTAAAATGCCAAATGAAAATTAAGTTATTGATTCTTGATTCTATGATGACAAAAAAGTTACCACACTTTTTTTAATAAAATATGACTTACTAAGTTATGTGTACATCATCGAATTAAGAAAAATATGAACAGTGAGAAATAACACAGAGATTATAAAATAACTAACAATGTTATCTTTCTAAATTGGTGACAAAAACTGTAAGCTATTGAAATACCTTGTACATAAGATATATCAAACAAAAATAAATATTTTAACCCTTTGGAGACCAGTCCTAATTTAAATGTCACGTTGTTCAGGACCGAAGTTATTTTAACAGATTCTGCTATGTAATAGAACAATTGCTTCAACTTTAAAAAAAATCCACCTAAAGTGCTGAATTTTGCACCAAATTATTTCTAATTGTTCGCTTTTTACTTATAAATACTAAAATTGTGGGAAAATAAAATTTCCATAGTTTTTTTAATTAAAATTAATTTACATAAAAATAACAAAATTATATATTTTAGTGTTAGCTTGCTGAAGCACCTTTCAGCCGAGACTTAACTCTCTTGCCATTGATGATTTGTATACTCAGTTCCAACACAAAAAGTAGTAAACGAAATGTTTTACAACAAGTCGGCAAGAGAAGATTTATTTTATTATTTTTAAACAATAGTGTGTTTAAATTAGTACCTATGTCAAGATAGTATAAAGTTAAAAGAATAATCAACAGACATTTGTTAAAACAAATAAAACCTAATTCATATATTGATATGAGTAATTATATAATGGTTTGTCCAGTAAAGTGCCTACTTTATAAATTGGTATTTTGTGTAATATTTTGTACATAACATTTCAATTTGGACTTAATTTTCACATAAAACAGTCCTAATTTATGACAAAGAAAAAGGGCGGGAAATGAGCAATGAATTTATTGAGAAAACAAAGCATCCACAACTTTGCAGACAGCAGCGTTCCATGACTTTGTAGACAGCAGCCTTAAAATTGGTCTTTCTAGCTGTTCGATACTATATTTGTCTATCTACATTGCGAACAATGCCACGCTACTTTAGAGTAAACCATATTTAAAACATAAAACCTCATAAAATATATATTTTCAAATCCAGCATCTAATTTCCTGTCTTTATGCTACCGAGAAATAGGTTATTACCTTAGCTTCAACACAAATTTTCTTTTAAATTCCTAACAGATTATTTTGTTTCTTGAAATCGAACATTTAAACAAAATAAGGCTCTTCTATCACTAATCTTTGTTTAGTATCCTCATTGTTACATTATGTGTGTAAGGTGATTTAGTGGATTTTCAATCTACATAACAGTGTGATTCATCTCGTAAAACACACTATTAGATGCGAAACAATTCAGTAGGCTCTTAGACATCCAGACTATTGTGGCGGATGGCTGGTGCGGATTTAGAAAAATCTGGATTTAATTCCGCCTTTATAGTGAGCACTTGTGCCAAATGCGTTTACATTTATGAGCTTAGCTTCCATAAGAAAGTTCTAAACACTCCGTAATACAGTAGAACCTCGTTAACACTTTCGCTGCAGGTGTTCCAAAATCTAACGTTGCTCAACATTGAAACATTTGAGATTTTAATGTTTAAACATGTCAAAATCAGCGAAAGTGTTAATCCGTCACCAACGGAACTGAGAGCATGGTCAGAACACAAAAAAGGTTGAATTATCAGAGGAACACATTTATTACATGAAAACGTCATAAAACTAGTTTAAACAGAAAATATTGAAAAATATATGTAGTGTAAAGATTTAATACTACTGTAAATCATAAATAAAGTATACTGTAACTGTAGTAAAAACTGTCACTGGTCTACTGATTTACATCGTCATCAATAAGTCATCGACAGGAGAAGAAGACCTGAACAGAGCAGCGCACTGGATAAGTAAACAATAACAAACCCCGATAACGGCACGGTTGGGCTAAGCGAGGACTCGCCTGATGATGCAAACTACATGACATATGCGTAATGTGGTGTAATTGTGTGAAAATTGAAGGCAAACCGTGAAGTTCTGTTTTTTGTGTTTTTTTTAATAGAAAACATTTTTTAACTTAAAATATGGTTTTACAATACCTGTTCTGTCCAGTTCATATGAATAATCATAAGATTCCATATCATAAGACTGCAGTTTCGGCATAATGTTGAAACTGCAGTATTCTTATGATTATTCATATGAACTGGACAGAACAGGTATTGTAAAACCATATTTTAAGTTCAATTCCAGTTCAGGGGCAAAACACCAAAATGTTTAGCATTTTTTAAATTCAAGGTCATCGGTCGGAAGTCCAGATAAGTGTGATTCGGATTTCTGAGAGTTAACTGTCTTTCTTTTGATTTGCTTTGAATATATGTTTGTTCATGTAGTAAAATTTACCGAACCGAATCTGTACTGGAGTTATGTTCTGTAACGTAACGATAATGGTAATTAGTTTAGTACCATTCTGGTACCGATTTGTTGGTGCACCACAGACCCGTAGTATGTTTTTTCGTTATAATTGGCTTTAGTAATTAAGTGATTGAGCAGTGGTGATTGGAGATGTAACTAAGCTGCAATTTCGCTTTGTTTCAGTTTCAACCAGTTAGATCTACCAGTCTACGAGACCTACACTAAGCTGCGGACGTATCTTCTCAAGGCCATCCACGAGTGTTCAGAAGGTTTTGGATTTGCCTAAGAATGATGACATTTAGAGTTCAACTTTTGAGACTGAGCATCAATTTTACATAGTTTCAATCCAAACAGAATTACTTATTTACTAGTTTGTGTCCAAAAACAAATATTTCTTTGTGTTAAACACAGTTATCTGATAAACCTGTTTCAAGCATGTTATTTGTGGTCTTATAAATTATTAATTATGATTTACAGTTTGTTATTAATTCAGTAATTGTTTGAAATATTTGTTGTTTAAATACCGATTTAGATTATTTGAAGTCTCGTGTTTAGTTATTCCTCATTGTTATTGATTGCATGACATGTTTTTAACTATCCATCATCGAGATTTATAATCTATTGTTTTATATCAGTTGAGGTTGAGTATCGAAATGTGAGATTAAACTTTTAATACATCATACTGATTTGATACGTTACATCATTATTGTAAGTAAATCAAATTAAAATAATAACTACAGAGCGCATTGTAACATCCGATTATCTTAAAGATAGAATAATTTTGTTTATTACTTGTAAAAAGTTATGTTTTGTATTTTAATGTTTATTTTGAAAAGTTAGAATAATTTTTAAACTAATACATTATTTTCATGTAATTTAAGTAATTGAGAGTTGTTGACAAACTATATAGAAAATAAAGTTTTTTAAATGGTGTGAGTGTATATCATTGTAACTGTCCCATCAAAGGAAAAACTACTCAAGGTTTGTGCTGAACTGATTTCAGAACCAAATGTTTATTTGAAGGAAAGTTACATTGGAAGTTAAAATCTATGAGGATGACTCTCAAAATAACATTTTGGGGGACTTGTAAACCTCACACAAGTTAAGTTAAATCCACTTAAAATATGCAAAACCCAAATAAAATTATATCTGTTTTTAAAAAACATTTGTGACCCATAGGGAAATCTCTGTTAGTGATGGGTCAATTCCAGGATTTCTCGATTCCGATTCTAAAATTTGAGCTGAGTCTCAATTCTGGGTTCAATACCGATTCCAGGGAAAATGTATTAAAAAAAACAGCATATTAAAATTAACAATTGATTGTGTGGCACTGGATGTAGCACTTTACAAGCAAAAATTGATGGGAAAAAGTGAAAACAATTACTAAAGCAAGATTCCTCTTTGCCTAGCTTAGGCCTGTAAAATAAAACTCCATTCTCTATAGAAACAAAAGAGCCAAACATCACTTTTATTTCTTTTCGGTTTGCATAGCCTATGGCAAAAATAACAGACACGACTCCAAACTCAATATCAATGGTTCCAACGTCCTATTGTTGAAAGATGCTTCAATAATGATTTCTGTAATTTTAACTGCAATAGTGAGGTTATGATGTATCAAAGTAACCTGCTGCAGCGTAAAAGCACAGAGTGCTGGTAATTGTTGACTATCGATCGAATAATGTGAATGATACGAGGAAGAAATGTTGAACTTTGGTGTGACTGTTAATTTTGCCTGAGAATAGATGTTTCCACGTTGATTGAATATGTTTTAAGCAGTTATGAGGCAGTAGGGGTCGCAGCGCTTTAGAACCGGAAATGGCATAGTGGTTAGAGCGCGTTATTCCGGAAAGAGTAAGAAGAAAATTTTCCCGCCAAAACTTTCCCGCCAGATTTCCTAACCTCACTTTTCCCGCCAGATTTCCTAACCTCACTTTTCTCCCGCCAGAGTTCCCTCCAGATTTTTTTCTGTAGTGTTGCCAACTTAGCAGTGCTGCCAACCTATGTTCTACATTATTATATATATATGCTCCACGGTTAGACTATTATATGCTCTATAACTACATTATATATATATGCTCTACGCTATTATATATGCTCTATGCTACTATACTATCATATTCTCTACTATTATATATGATCTACGGCTAGCGGTTATTACTATACTCTATGGTACATACACTCTATGCTATTGTATGATACATAATTATACATATACTCTATAGCTACATTATATGTATATGCTCTATGGCTAAGGGGATTTCTTTTGAACTTAAAAATTAATTTTTTCTATTGTAAGCTGATTACGACCCATGTTTCCACACCACCCAGGGGGTAGGGTCTCGGCGCGTTTTTTATTAAAGTGAGTATCCCCAGTAGGCCTATTCTCACTGTTTTTAACCACTGCCCCAACCAACGCAGTGATTCGTGGCAGCCACTCCATTACAAAAATGCTGCCTCCGGTAAATATTTTTTTCTTCTCTGTTTCTAGGCTATTTACTAAGACTGTGTCCGTTCATTTTAGCCTAGAAAATAGACAGAGAATTTTACTTTTATATTTTTTATTTGGTTTTTAATTTTTATACTTTTTTTGTTGCGCCTTTCAATTCGCAATTCCCTGACAGTCGGAGGATTACAACAAACGGTTTCACGGTTTTTTAGGCCAACCTCCCCACACCCCTGGACTTACAAAGGGTTTAGCCCTGCCTGCTGGGTGAGCGACTGCCGGGCCTTATTTTTATTAGGCCCCACTCGAAAATATTTTTCGAGCGTAGTACTGTGCGGACCTCAAGGCGCAAGTTTCGTTTTTATTTTTATGTATAATGCAGGCTACTGTAAAATCATCATCATCTATATACAAACTTTCATTTATTTCTTTAACATTAGAATGAAATGCCCGAAGGAATTGAGCCTTCTCCAGGCCTTTTGTGTGTATGGCCTCGAAGGGTTTACACAGTGAGCGTAAAAGCTCTTCGCTGTAATGTACCTCACCTTCATCCCACTTTATGTGGTGAAAGTGACGAGTCAGCCAGCGGGCTGTTATTTTCATCTTGCTATTCAAAAAATTAAAACAGTAAGGAGGTCGGAATACTAGCTGAGTTCTGTAAGACTTTCCGACTATAGCAAACTCCTTTACAATAAATTTATTATTATTGTCTTTGAACCCGTGGAACTCAACTACAGCTTCCATAGTGAGACTTCGCTAAAAAGACGGTCAGCTACTTGAGATGGTAGTTGATCAGTACGAGTTTCAGCGCCCGATAAAACTTGACCAATAAAAACTTTAATAATATCCTCCAAGTAAAACAATTCCAATAGAGAGCGGCCAATTAAAGGAATATTAATTACAAGCTGATTCCACTCGTTTCGATTGAGACCGAGCGTGTGTTCACCATCAGAGATACAAGCGTACTGTTGACCAAAGATACTGTTAACTTTAATTTCTGCCCCCGTATCGGTATTCACAAAACATTGATGCTTGCCTTCGAAAGCTAAAGTAATTTCATTGAACCTGTCAACCAGCTGACAGTAAGAATCGTAAGACCAAAATACAACACCTTTCCTCCCCTTAATTAATACTCCGAGGCTGTTGTCCCTGTTTTTAAAAATACCCGATACTACGCACTTGGTGAGCTCAGGGTCCAAGAAGTGAACTGACTTTAGAAAAACTCCGGTCATTAAATTTATAGGCTCTGTACCCTTAGGGATGGGTATAGCTTGCGTACTTACCTCCGTCTCGGCTGATGTCATCTCTGCTACTGATGCTCCGTTGATAAACACCCAACCTCATATACCCTATCCCCTTTATCTCCGTTCCCCTCCCCCTCCTCCTCAGAATCTGAAGAGGATTCTTCACTGTTGTCAAAATCTGTACGCCATTTTACTATAATGCTATCGATCCCACGCATTAATTTAAACTCCTTTTCAACACTAGCAAACTTGTAACTGTCTACGTAATCTGTTTTCATCAAAACCTTCTTGTAGTAATATTCAATTTTAATCCAACCGTAGTAACCCATGTTTACTCACTGACTGTTAACCTCAGACTAACAAAATCTCTTAACCCACAACATCTATACCCTCCTCATCATCATCACTGCTAAAGTCTCCGTCGTCTCTGAGTTTAACAACTACGGTGGTGGTACCCTCAGGAATATCAGATATTTCCTTCTCACAGTATATCTTGTAACAATCCATTTTTGCTGTACCTATTAAAACATTATCGGCGTTATAAAACTGAATAATAACCCACTCGCCCATGTTTACACGCTGAGTGCTAGCAAGAGACTAAACCTCTGAATATTATATGTATCTTTTACCCCTTCCCCACCCCGCCCCAAGGGGGGTCAGTTGACTGACCCCCTTTTGTACATACATTCCAAGTGTTGGACCCGGAGGGTCCACTGCTTAGAAATTACATTGGAGATTTTCTCTTCTGTTAATTTGATACGTCTCAAAAACCTGGCCCTATCCCTTGCTAACTGTTTCCAATCTGATTTTCTATCTTCAGCGGGCAAACTGTATATTTTTGTTACTACCGGGCTGGAGAAACTAACTCGATATTTTCCTGACATCTCCCGTGATCGGTGTGTATGTGTAGTGACAGTCGTGAATTATAAGACAGTATGCCCAAGTATTAGCCGGGATTGCTGTTTTAGTTTGAATCTCAAGCCTTACATCTACGGGGCCGGTCTTAATAGTATCGTCCTGTTTTGAACAGTCAATTACATACAGAGGACACTTCGTTTTAAAATCATCATAATTTAATATCGGTGAGCCGATTCTGCCGTAATACGAGTTTTGAAAGTTCTTATACATATCATAAAACAAGGTGGTGTTCCCACGAAGGTTATCGTACGGATAGAAACTTGAGTTTAAATACAGTTTAACATCAAGCAAATCACAGGCGTCGAACCGTGACATGTCCTTTGTTAAGTCATTCTTTCTGCCTGTCTGGAAGGCCAGAACAACATACCGGGGTTTTTCCGTTTGGTTAGATGTTTTAAGTGTCCAAGATAATGTGTCCGTACTAGGGAGGTTCGGGTATTCAATCATTTCCCATTGACGGAAAGGAAGATGTATTGCGGGGTCTTTTTCAATAAAGTTGTATAATTTTAGTTTTTCAGTGTCGTTTACTGTAACGTGAGGTACTCGACAGTAGATTTTGTCAATTGTTAATGTTAAAGTTCCAGCAGCTATTTTTACAGCGTTACTATCCGTACCCGAACGTAATAGTATCAGTTCCTGTTTAACATTTACCAACACCCGCCTATAGTCTTCAGCGAAACCTAGCAAGAGTTTTAGAGGGATTGAATATACAAAATCTGTCACTTTTTCAGTACTACCGGGGCCAAGCCAGCAAGCGACCTTTAGAGCATTTTTCTCTTCGTCCCGAATTGAAAGAATATTTTTTAAAGTAGCACTAATACCGACATTTTTCGTTCTGTCAATTTCTTTGCCACAAATCTCGTAGCGGATTTCTTCAAACAAGAAAGACATAGCATTATTAATAAAGGAAACATCCTGAGGAGTCCCGTCTGCTTTTGTAGCGTTGGTCTTGCCGTGAATCACGATAAAGCTTTCAAAAGGGGCAGTTATTATATCCTGCTGTAATAACGGTATTCTTATTTCATCATTATTGTTATAAGTAGTGGACACGTATGGTTGATGTGTGTGAAACTCCATCCCTGTTATTAAGTCATCATACTCAGCGTGGCTGTCTATCGCCAATAGCGCCATTCTGTATTACCTTAAAACCGAGAGAGCGAAGAAACGTTATATTTTTACAAGTTAACACCTTGGCTTTCTGAACACTACTGACTTGTTGCCCTCCTGGTATATGCCTAAATAGTAGCCCCATTACTGCGCCTGAGATGTAGTCTCACCGAGATCCTTTCTCCGCGAAAGTTAACAAGATTACCGTTTTGGTCTTTTAGAGACACTGTCAAGTTGTTGATCCTCTGACTGATCACCGGTAAATAAATGACATTCCTCGGTAATTCTATTATTTTATAGCCCGGTGGTTCAGCCGGGTAGAACTCGTGTATGACATGGCCCTCAACCCCGTTCAAGTATGACCCACGCGTGACATTACATTCCACCCGTATAGCGTTAACTTTTATTATATCTACAGGCAGTTCCGATACATGCTCATTTTTGGCCCCGTATATTTGTTTTTTGTAGCCCAAGAGTGTTCCCAATGAATGTTCTTTAGTAAAGTCAATTTTCTCAGAACAACATATCGTAGCTTTCAAAGTGTTATTATTAGGTTTCAAAGTAAATTGTACTTCTTTTGGCAGTTGCGATTGTATATATTTTTCAATGTCCTCAATTTCGTAAGACCCTTCAGGGATTGTAATACTTTTATCATCACCGTAGTAAAACGTATCATTTATGTCTTTTTCAATGTTCGGTATAGAGTTATAAGTGGTCAGTTCAATTAAACCAAGTTCCCATGTACCCTCGCTAACATCAATAGGAAACGCTAGCTCGTGGGATAGAACACTAGTTACCCCTGTTAGACAGAACATTACTACAGAGAAACTTTAAACACAAATGGCCACAAACAACTGAGTCAAAATTCTGTTGTCTCTCGTAGTTATAGTACATCTCACATTCACCCAAGTACTTAGAAATTTCCGGTGGTGGTCTTAGGTTTCCAAAACTGTCATAATAATAGACCTTTTTATCAATCTTCCTGTAACATACCCAGTGCGTGCCTGGACCGGTTGTACTGTCCAAGTTTACTATAGCAGATTCGTACTTTCTCGGGCGTTTTGGTAGTCCGTCTCTCATGTAAACTCCTCTAAAGTTTGGTATTTTTAACAACTTTGCATATTTAATCAAATCGTAATTTGTAAGCGGTTTTATTGGTATCGAGATGCTTTTTTTTTCTTCTTTAATATGCCCCTTTTCTTTCTTGTGCCTGCGCCCGCCTTTGTACCCGACCCTTCCTTTCTATAGGGTCTAAGGTACAATCCTTTACCTTTTGGAGGCGGACGTTTCTTCTTACGGCCTCCCCCCAATTTTGATTTTGCTTTCATGGCTGTTGTGACTGCCCAAGCAGCGGCTTTCTCACCAACACTAGCGTTACTGGACTTGAATCTTTGCCAAGCGCGTTCCGCCAACTCCTTGTCCGCTTGCCTTCGCCTTTCTGAATCTTTGTAACGAGAGTATGCTATATCATGGACCTTACAGGCCGCATCTAGCCCGTTTATTCCTTTGTCACCTCTAGCCAATCTCTCTTTTAACTTCGTGCCAGGTCCACAGTACTGATAACCAGGGATATGTAATTCGACAGGTAGTAAGTCTATGGCCTTATTAAGAACAGATGAAACAATACCTCCGCCTCGCACAACCGCTATCTTACGTCTGAGAGTTTTCCTTCTTGTGTTAGCCATTTATTGCAAGCGCTAGTATCATCCGTTGTAATGTCGTTGCACTCCAACTCATTAATGTCAGTTATAAAGTAAACTTGCCCCTTTTATACCTAAACTGGCTCGGAGTTAGCTGAGGAGATTGGGGAAAGGAACAGTATCATCAAATATCCCCGTTGGCTCAAGACGAAAATTCTCTTTAATTTGTTTCAAAAGAAGCTCCACTCAGTCCCTCTTCAGTCATAAAGAGATCATAAGTATCAGGCGGAAGAGGTTTGACGTCTTCTTCTTCAGGCTCTTCACCACCTTCCAACCCGTCAGCAAACAAAACTTCCCAGTCTAAGTAATCGTTTTCACCCGGCGTGAGTAGAATGGCAGACCTCCCAGTTTGTTTTTTGTTAATATAATTAAAGACCATGGTACCGAATTTCCTCAACCGTTTCTCGTGAAAATCTTTATGACTACTTATTAGACCTTCACACTTCACCAGTCGGGTCTTAATACTCGTTAATTCCGATTGCAATTGGTCTATGTTAGTGGTTATAGGTCCAAGCTTTGATTCACAAGTGTTTTCCACATATTCCTTTGTCACTGCATCGCTGGGGTCTGTTGGTAAAGCTAAATTATTTATTCGTTTATTGTTAGCGTCATAATTATCTTTGGAGATAGTCATACTCAGTTTTTTTAGTGTGCCCAAGTTAACTGCGTCCGAGGATTCTACAGGGTTAGCTACACTCCATAGTCTTTTGTTTTGCATATTGAACCTCTTAACGTCAGAAGGTATAGATTTATGGTCAACATAATTCTTTGTAGCAGCGTCGAGTGGCTGTACCGGTGTAGCCAATTTACATAACCGTTTATTTTGCATATCATAGTCACCGTCCGGCGTCAAGTTAAAGCCATCGCCCTTGGGACCTTTGACAGCCTCATCTCGGGACTTTAGACTACGTCCAAACTTGTCAATCGTCATTTTAATAATGCTTTAAACCTACTGTTACCAGCTCCTTTTATGTAGCCGGCCTCCCTTAGTTCCTCCACGATACTCAGTATTTCACTGCCATGGACTCTGTTTCCAGTCTCTGTTGACATGGATATGTGTCGTAATCTGTCCACCAATTCGTTGGCGTCATCCCAGTGTATTATATCACGGGACTTTGCATTCTTCCACGCTAGACCCTTGCCCACTCTGGCAGGGAACAAATCTTTTATAATTCTTCTGTACTTTAGATTGTTGTCCCTTCTAATTTGATTGTGGAATTTGTAGCCTCTCTTGTGAGCGTTGGTGGCGATAATAATACTCTTATAGGTATTAAGATCGTCTTTATTGTATATATCCTCGTCAGGGGTTCTCTTAAATATGAGCTCATACAAACCTTCGGTAGGACTATATCTTGTGTTGTTTATTAGTATAGTTCCATCGTTGTCAAAGTCTAACACCTTATCTCCCATCATTAAAGTACTGCCTTCGTATCTAGGACCGTAGTCATGATCAATAACTCGGACCTTACCGCTAGCATCTTTTAAAAGAAGTGTCATATACCTCACCGTAATGGGGTTACTAAACTGACTTTCCATATATTGGGACGCTGTTTCCAGTCCCGAAGGGGTCGATACAATTTGCTTTAACCCGCTGGTTTCAGGTGTAGATACACTCTGCGGAATAAATTCAGCTTCTCCTTCATCATCTGTCGTATTGTAGTCCATTGGTTCTTCTTTAAAGGTTTCGGGTTCTGTTTTTATGTCAGGGCTAACTGTGGTTGATTTTCTAAGTTCTTGGATAATTGGTTTATACTGTTTCTCAAGCATAATATCACTTTCCTCGGATCCTTCCTTAAACATTTTATACTTTCTCTTAATAGCATTACGTAGCTCTATGAGTCGGCTTGTCATTTGCTGTTTACTGCTTCGCTTCATAGTCATAAATGATAGATTTCAATCATCGCATCTAGATTTAAGGCATTTCGACTTGTCTAAAAAACAGGGCACGCTTCTTATGCCTCCGTATGTACTTGATAATATCCAACAGTGAAATACCAGCGCTAAAGTCCATACCTCTGTAGTACCTCTGTTCTCTAGCATTGAACCTGGGGATCACATAACGACCGGTAAAACTCCTGAATACAAAAGTACGTTTCCACCCGTCTCTCCATTCAGGTATTTCTGCCACGGTGTATTTATCACTTTCAATTGTTTTTTGCATGAATCCCTTGAGTAGCTCCATAGGTCTAGGTTCGTTGAGGTGTTGCAGTAAATAAGAATTTAAAAGCCAGAATTCATCAGGATTAGCCCCTGTAAACGCTTTCCATTGGTCAAATAGCACTCTGTTTGTTACACTGTACACACCGTTGTTTAGACTTATACCGAATCTCTCGCACTGTAACGGGAGTGTGGGCAAGGCCAGTTTGAGAAACTCTGTAGTATACAATCCCTGGCACAAATTATTAACCCCGTTATAAGGTTTATTTCTACTTCCCCCTGGTATACTGTCAGGAACATTTGCGTATCCAACGTTATAACTAATATCGATGTGACATTTTAACCTTAAAGCTCTTTTATAGACTGTCATTGGTGATCTTATAGGAATACTGCGTTCTGTCAGGAGTATACATCGTTTAGCGAAGGGAATCTTACACCCGTATTGCAGCATTTCATTACAGATTTGTGTAAAATTAACACTACCGTGAAGGTTACGTAAAGGCAATACTTTACCAAAAAATTCGGGGAACGGCCTGAATCTAGATATCATGTTTTGAGGGTCTCGCACGGTACAGTTGTACATATCTTCGTGATATATTACAAGTTCCAACGGTACGTTCTTTTTTTCACACTTGTTCATAAAACTAAGCCAAGTATCTCGGTTATAAGTTCTATCACTCGCTGAAATCATTAGCAGAATTACTGGCGGTATCACAGCGGATCTTTTTAGTTTTTTATGTCTCCAGCATCTTTTGCTATATTCATATCCATGAGGGTCTTTCTTACTGCAGTAGTTTCCACAGAATTTCTTCTTGTCCTTGTAATAAAAAGAACACAGGTTTGACTTGACAATACGCTGTCTTGTGTTGAAGCCTCTTAAATCGTTGTACGTGTAGATGCGCACCATTATAGCTCTGTTACAAAACTGTCCATACCTACTCTGTACCTTCCCTTATAAGGATCTAGAGTCTTGTCAATCACCAGAAACCCAAAGTTGTCTCGCCACGCTTGAGCGCACAACTCTCTAAATTTGTCAAATGACATGTCGGTAGTGACATGATCACTGTACACGTGCCTTAGATTCATATCGTCTTGTTTGAATAAAATAACAAAGTTACAGTTGTCCCTCACCAGTTGCTTGGGTATAGCGCTGTATGTTTGCCCTAAATAAAATGTATCTATATTTTTATGTCTACCCATAGTGAAATAACTGCGTATATTGTCATGTTTTTCGCAGGAAATATCGTCAAAGATCATTATAGAGTTTGGTTTAGCTTCATTTGGGTGTACAACTAGACTGTTGTCATCATACGCGAAATAACCGACCTCCTTAGGCATTACCTTCTTTAGAAATTCGTACTTTGGCTGATGGAGGGACTTTGAAAAAACATAGACATTTTCAAACCTTAACCCATTCTGATCAAATAATAAATTAAATAAAACGTTGGTCTTCCCAGAGGAACTTGGCCCGCATATTATACAACGTATTGAATCAGGTAATAAAATACCGTGTTTGTTCTTTTTAACCATGCCCGACCCGATATATTCATCAAAGTTTTGGACGGGAAGCTCGACTTCCTGCTTCTCAACCCGCATCCTGACTGATTACTCACTACTGATTACAACTGATATATACTTCCCGGACGTGGTCTTGATAAGCACATACCGAGCGGATGCAGCGGCCAACCGCTATCACACCAAGTCCTTGGCGTCAATCCAACTGTCATGGCTGCTATCATATCCCTTCCAGCGTACAAATAGTCTGTCTCCTTTCCTTTTTAAAACTCTTTCAACTAAATAAATGTCACCGGTTTCTGACTTGCTAATTTCTTCTGCATAAAACCCGCCTTTTAATATTTCCCCTCTGTTGTCTTGTAATATGTATGTTACTGGTCTTGTTGGTTTAATCGCGTATACTGTAAACGTCTCATTTGTCCAATTTGGCAAATAGCCTTTTTTAAACACTCTTTTAGCTTTACTGATTCTAACACTGTCACCTAATTTTAATTTTTGCTTAAGGATTTTATGTTTGGGTTTTTTAACTTTATTTATTTTATTTAGAATGTCTTTGACATGTTTCTGTCTCACATCCTTGGGTTTCATACCTATAGTCCTGTGCTTTGTGTTGTTGTAAGATTTTATGATTTCTGGCAATAGACTTACCCACTCATAACTACCTCTGGCAGTAAATAACTTGTACATTTTTGTCTTAATCGTTCTGTTCAGTCTTTCTACAATACTAGCCTTAAGTTCAGAAAATGTATGGTAATGGTTGATTTTGTATTTCTTCATTAAAGCGTTTACATGTTTATTGAAAAAGTCGGTACCCTGGTCTGTGTGAAAGTTTTTCATTTTATATTTAGCTAAGATAGGAGCGAGTGCCTTTGCCACTTCTGGCCCTGACTTGTCTTTTAGAGGTACGGCAAAAGCTAGTTTTGACAAACAGTTAATCATGGTAAGAATATATTTGTAGCCTTTGTTAGTTTTCGCATAAGGCTTCATTTCAACGAGATCAGCCTGATAAAGGTCCCTTAAACCCTTAAGGGTGACTTTACGCCTGGAATAATTTCTCCTGGCAGGTCTGTGCAGCTCCTCAGCTATAGCTAGCTGTCTTACCGTCCATTTTACTAATGATAACTTTATTCTGAGGACACTAGTTTTATACTTACATCAGTGATTCTCATTATATAAATAAATATTAAGCTCGTAACAAATATAGCAAAGACAAATAGCTTGTCCGCTAAAGAGCCTATCAGACACCACGCCATACTTTCTCTTGATAACCCTCACCGCAGTAACGCTCGGTCAGTACTGAGGGAAATGTCTATCGTGTTGGTGCCTCCTAGACACCCGGTGTACGATGTGTTCGACCCCGTATACTCCTCCATACTTTCTAATGGAAGGCAAGACTTCTTCAAAAACCCAGTCTTGAAATTTCTCAGCAATGGGCAAGTTTGATTTCATAATTAATGAATAAAGACCTGGCTCATTGATGTAAACTGTGTTTGATTGGAAGTTAAAGGGGAGTGTATCGATACACCCCCCTTTAGAGAGTATATTTACAGCCTTACACTTGTCTTCCTCATCAACATTTATCCGCAATGCCTGTTTTGAATCTTGATAACCCAAGATTTTAGCAACATCTTTTCCTTTGAACCAAGGATTGACTAAGTATCTGTTTGCTTGAGTGGGGTTTGAGACCACCCGTGCATGTGCACCCAGGTTAAACATTATTCCGTGCGTGAGCCAATCCAGATTACCTGGTTGACGCTCAGTACGAACTAATGCCCTCTCCCTTTTTAGCAAACAAAGGATAGAGTATGTTTTTAAAAAGATAAACCATGGCTCCTCCACCGCCATGGCCCGTGGAGGCCTTCCAAAAACAAACTAGCTGCCTCCCCCGTTTTTTTTACAAGTCCCACCATACGGACTCAAGGAGTAGCCCAAGTCCTCCTCGGATCAGGGCTCCTCAGTGTTAATAGTCCATCATTCACTCCGGGCCGTTCCAAAGAGTAGCCTAGGTGTTAGCTAGACACCTCAACGTACAAGACCCTTCATCTCACATTCAGGTTTACGGGGCTTTTTGTCACCCGCGCCAGTGACCTTCATTCAGGTTTACGGGGCTTTTCGTCACCCACGCCAGGGACCTTCATTCACACACACACACATTCATACAGTGGGAACTTATGCATTGTCCAAGACATGCTCAACTATATTTACAAAATTGTGAGAAGTTAGGATATTGTTGTATGCAGAGTCAAAGTGCATACCATAACTCTTCATTACTTCTTTCGCTTTGTTAAGTACATTAATCCCGTTAGGAACAGGAGACTTGACGAAACAAGGTACGAAACCTTCCTTCTTTGCTTTATTTAAAGCTTCGTTAAATTTTCTTTTTTGTATGCGAATACATTTGTACTCGCAGACTCCGTACAGCTCCAGAAGAGTTTCTTTAATAAGGACACATAAAACATGTTTTAGTCCATCGTCGTCTGACATCACAGCAACCTTCGGTGCCTGTTCAGTCAGCAACTCATTCAGTGACTGGTTTTCTTTACACATTATATCGTTTGTAGTTTTAAATTCTGAGTTAATTTGAGTGAGCTGTTGGTTAATTTCCAGTGATTTTGTAAGTGATTGTAACAACTGATTATTCTCTTGTTGGATTTTATACATTCCATACTTTCTAATGGAAGGCAGGACTTCTTCAAAAACCCAGTACTTGAAATATTTAGCAATTGGTAGTTTGGAGGAAAATATCAATTCATACAAGCCGGGCTCGCATATGAAAATAACCTTAGAATCATTGTAGGATAGGTCTACCCCACTTTGGGGTAGACCTACTTCCGGTTGGGTTTTCTTATACTTTTCACTTACATGCGTTGAAAGAGCTTTATGTAACTTAGAGTATCCCAGTACTTTTGCGACATCTTTTGCTTTGAACCAAGGATTATTTTCACTGTCAAACAGTACAGCAACAGATTGATCATTAAATATATAAGAAGTTAAGTGAGACATTTTATATCAAGTATTGTGCAATAGTACAGATCAGAGCTACGTAAGGACACGTCTTACCTCGGCAGGAGCAGCGGCAAAAGTGACCGAGGCAGAGCGATTCACGGGAGGGGAAAGTATGACTCATTATGGGTTAGGGGGGCGTTTCGCCCCCCCTTGCACTTCCAGTGTTGTTTTACTCAAGTCTTTGAATTTTGTAGCCGTAAGGTAGGGTGTCGTACTCTCCCTCAAACTTCCTCTTTGGTCCAGTAATTTTGAAAACTTTAGTTTCGCTTACAGTTACAATATCGCGGTCTTTAGTCCTCCTGATTCTAGATTCGTTAATTTCCAGTTTTTCTACACTTTCACTAAGGACCATTTGTTTCAGAGCTTCAAAGTTTAAAGTTTCGGAAGTCTTCATATTGAGGGTGAGGCCCTTGATTTTGCACACAGTTTGTAGTTTTTGTTTTTTGGTTGACCAGACAAGGTACGCGTAAGTTTTTGGTCCCCCAGAAACGAACTCTACGATGAAAGAGCCAGGCCCGTAGTCACCCGCCAATTCATCTGTCATTTCCCCGAGGTAATCTCCCGTAGGAACCTTATACAAACCTCCCTTATAAATGTAGAGAACCGAGTCGGTGTCGTAGTAGAGGACCTGACCTCCCAGGGCCTCCAGATGTTCATAGAGTTTAAGTCTCGCTTGGGCTGTAGTGTAGGCAGCGATCACAACATTTACGTTTCGCAGGGGCTCCCCTACTTCCTCCAGGTACTCCCAGCTAACTACTACAACCTCCTCATTAACAGTCTGGATTCTATTGACTTGAATTTCGGGGCTTGTCAGCATTTCAAAGAGAGTCTTTGAGTCTCTGACAATCATTGCCTTGGTTTGGTTCTCCCTCTGCCCGAATTTTCCCCAAAATGAATTTAACATTAATTTAGCCAATTGTCTCAAACCCCCGTTTTTACAAATTTTGTCTTTCTCCAATTTGATTCCTTCATGATTGAAGTAGTCCCGCACGTACCGGTCTTTGTCTTCCTCAGTTTCACACCAGCTAGGATAGCCTGAGGCTTCCTGCTTCATTTTCAAGAATTTATTGATAAAATCGGTGAAAAGCCCCCCTTTCTCGTATGTTGCCATTTTATATTCCCACAGTTCGTAGATGTCGAGGACAACGTAGCCTTTCTCTACAGCCTTCCTCACCTCGTCCATAGTCCAAGTCCCTACCAATGCCCTTTCCTCACTCTCATGATCGCAATCCCCTTGGTTTTGAGTTTCCCCGCAAGTCCTACACAGGGCAAACATGAGTTTCTTGTTCATTTTGGCTGGGAGTACCGGGTGGTAGAGATCCCGAGGTGGCAGGACTTTACACTTGAGCAGACCATCTACACCAAGCCCTCTCTGTCTGCACTCCCTGTCACCCACGTAAATCGTAGGATGACCAAGGGGATACTTACCGTACTTACACACATACGGATAGAGAGAGCACACGTCCACATACTCGATTTGTTCTCCCCCTTCACATTTGTGGTAAGTCTTGGAGTTGCCCGTTCTGCCCCCAAAGAAAGCTTGTCTAGGGTCTAGAGTAAGGGTGTTCAATATGGGGAGAGAGTCCAAGTGTGCGAGCTTTTGTTCTTTCTTTACTTTACGAAACTCACACTCCCACATCTCCACAACATCATAATCGTTAAATTTTGCCATTTTGGACTTGGTTCTCTCGTATCTTAAGTTAAGTGAGTCCGAGGGATCCTCCTTCAGAGGAGCCTCTCGATTGTAAGGGAAGCATTTGGGGCAGCCGTGCCAGTAGCACCCGTGAAACTCATAGATGTTTTCCCCGTCAAACCCATCTACTTTTAGCCCGTTAATCTTTACTTCTTTACCCCGGCCCGCATGCTCAATCCTCACTTCACGCTTCTCTTCTTCCCAGCTGAGCCACTGAATGGCTATAGCTGACTGGTTATCCACTAAACGGTAGCCGTTCTTTGGGATGAGGCCGATCGTATTTGGTTTCAAAAAGTTGCGGCGGAAGGCCAAATTGCAAGCGCTAGCGATCGTTACAGCCTCTAGGAAAGGATCGACATTACATTCTTTCAGGAAAATACGCCTGAACTTAAGACAGGCCTGAGCTAGGATCTCTACATCAGAGATGCAGTACTCTAAGATTTCCTTTTTAAAGTCAAAAACGTAGTTTTCAGCCATTCTCGCATCGTACCAGCTTTCAAAGGCCTTGTGGGACTTTTCAAACATTGATCCCGGACAATAGAACTTTTTGTCAGGCATGGGGCCTACATAATCTTGGTTTGCCAGAGTGTTAAACAAGTGGGGAAAGTAGCCCTTCTTTCTCTCGGGAGGCAGATCGAAGGCTTGAGGGAGCGCTGCGAGGGCCATGGGGAAATAGTTGAGTGAGTCCACAAACCTCACATTGTCCATTTCCATGAGAATAATTTTGGTTCCCCTCATGACCAGATCGGGTGTGAATTTAGTTTCTTCCAACACATACTTTAACAAAAACTGAAAATCAAAGCCTTGGCCGTTGTGGGCAATCACACAGACATTTTTGAACTGTTTCCTGACTTCCATGACATAATCCATGAAATCTTTAACCGGGTCAGAGTTGAAGACTCTTGTACGGTTTCTACATGTCATGCAAAATCTAGACTCGATGCAATTAAAGCAAAACTGTTGAGAAACACACAAGTTTACTTTATGCACTTTTTGCTCGGGGTCAGAGGGGAGAGACTCGTCTTGGCGAGTCTCTAGATCAAAGAAAATGAAAAGGTAGTCCTTGGTTTTAGGCTTACCCTCGTTCCGCTGCATGAAACATTTATGATTTGGATCTTGGAAGGATCCGCAAGGTTTGCAATAGACTTCACCGCACTTGTGGGGTGTGGATCTGTCTCTAATCCAAATTAATTTACCGCAGTCAAGGCACTTTTTAACAGCTTTACATCTATCGACTTGGTGAGCAGTGAAACACCGCTGATTTCTCAAAGTCATGTTACATTTTGGACAAACTATTCCCCCATGCTCCTCTTTACAGGGAGGTGAGATGGTCTGACACTGAGAACAGATGTTTGAACATCTGTGCGCACCCTTGTGGTCAAAAGGGACGTGGCAAGCTTCGCAGAAATAATTGCAAACAAACGCAGCAGTTAAGTTAGTGATTACGTTATAGTGGCCATTATTAAAGAGCAAGTTAATTTTGAATTTTGCATTTTCAACACGACCCTCAAAATAAACGTCCCGGCCTTTTCTGTCAAAGTTGTAGACGGTAATTTTGAAATTAGTTAGCAAGTCCTGAAATTTGTCCAATTGGGTGATACCGGCCCCTTCCTCGGGGATCTCTACCCTTGCCTTCTGCATCAATATTTGGGCCCTCACTGTCTGTCGTTTACCCTTGTCCATACGTACAAGATTATACTCTGGGTCGTTTGTCACTTTAGCCATGGCCACCACCAAAGCCCTGGGGAGACACAAGTTGTCTTTGTTGTTAACAACTACGATTCCCTTCCTCGCCCTACATTCCTCTTCAAAAGTATTATAAAATCCGGGTCTTACCCTCCCGGAACCTACAGGGAGATTAACTCGGGTACATTCCACTTTAAACGTGTCAGTGGACTTTATGGATTCAGAATTTGATTGAACGATCCCCCCAAAGATTTGCCAAAGGATGTCTTGATCAATTTCACCAGCGGGCCGAAAAGCAACAAACCCGGGTTCTTTTGATTTTAAATTTAGACTCTGCAAAGTAAAGCCGAGCTGATCGTTTTCATGGGCTTGGCCCTTCATCTCATTCACAATTTTGGCGAAACCTTGTCTGAGCCAATAAATTTCCGTAGTTTCAGGAGGAGGGTTAGTAAATTTGAAAATAGTTTTAGTGCCGTACAAGCGGAATTTCTTTACATACGCCTGCTCGTCACTGAGGACTTCGACAGGCTCAACAACACCGGCCATTACTACTTAAGTCAAAATAAATGTTAAATAATAAATCAAAACAATAAAGTGAGGCTAGGGAAAAGTGAGGTTATGTAAAGCCTCGACTTGAGTAAATACAACACTAGGGCTAGAAAATTAAACTAATAAATTGAGGTTATGTTAAACGCGCAAAAGTAGGGTTATGTCTGACTCTCAAAAGTGAGGTTATGTTAAGCAAAAGTGAGGTTATATAAAACCTCGACTTGAGTAAATAAAATTAAACTAATACAGTGAGGTTATATTAGAATCAAAGAGTGATGTTATATTAGACACGCAAAAGTAGGATTATGTTATGCAATAAAATTGAGGTTAGCCCCGTACACTAAATAAAATATGATACACGTTAAATACTAACGGTAAATTATAGCTAGCACTTACTGCAATTGCACAATACTATCACAAACTCACTATACCACAATAGCAAAGAACGGAGCAGCGCAGAGACCTCTGACCAACACGAAAGCCGGGAACAGAGTGAACGAGGCAAGCCGGCAGCGGTGGAGGTATATGGATGGACCAATCAGAGCGCAGGGCGCCTAATTACAGCCAATGGGGTGCTAGCTTATTCCGACCAATCACAGAGCAGTATTTTAACAGGTTGAAACTGGATATTTTAGCTGACTAACGGTGTTTGATGAGTACAGCACAGAGTAAGAAGAAGAAGAAGAGGGAGGCAAGGAGGAAGAAGATGATATATTATTATATAAATAATAAATGGTGTAGCTATAGAGTATCATATGTATAATTATGTATCATATAATAGCATAGAGTGTATGTACCATAGATTAATAACCGCTAGCCGTAGATCATATATAATAGTAGAGAATATGATAGTATAATAGCATAGAGCATATAATGTAGCCATAATTAAAAATATACATAGAGCATATATAATAGCATAGAGCATATATACATATAATAGTCTAACCTTGGAGCATATATACATATAATAATACCGCATATAATAACCGTAGGTTGGCAACACTGCTAAGTTGGCAACACTGCACAATCTGGAGGGAATTTGGCGGAAAAAGTGAGGTTAGGAAATCTGGCGGGAAAATTTTCTTCTTACTCTTTCCGGAATAACGCGCTCTAACCACTATGCCATTTCCGGTTCTAAAGCGCTGCGACCCCTACTTGAGGCAAAGAAAGTATGACTGGATTTTGATAAGTTCACGGTGCTGCATATAGACGGCATTGGTTTAACCCTTTGCACTCGGGTAGGGTATTTTTAAATGTTCCTCTGGGTTTGTATGGCCACTGTCGGTGGCCGCCGCCAATTTCTTATCAGCTGGAGTTTGTTTCTGCAGCATTATTCCTCAGCTCGTATGGCTACTCTCGGTGGCCAGTATGAAATTCCATGAATGCTCGCATGGCCACAGTAACGTATGACTTAAAATTTATTTTACCTTGTCTGTATGCTGCTGTAATCTGGTGGTGAACTAAATAAACTTATGTAATGTCCCAGCATGCAGTTCTGTACTGCGTTGGTTTTTTTTTCGCTTCTGTCAAAGTCTAACAAACAACCTATTTTGTTGTGCTGTTTTTCCACAAGATGATCCTTTGTTAAACAAAAATTTTAACTGATTATTAGTGTTATTAATTTAAACTGGATGAAAATTTATGATCTGATGAAATCCGAGATGTGCTCAAAAATGACAGCTGATTTTGAAGTGTTTCAGAACATGAGAGTGATATTGACTCCAACATTGCATATTTGTATTAAAAGTAACTAAAAATGCCTCCCCCGCAGAAAACCTGCGTACTCAGCGAATTTCCAATGCATATGAATCTCACTATAAAGCTACTTACCAAGTATCATAACAATACATTCATAAATAATTGATTTATACAATTTGATTTATTTTCCATAAGAATAACATTAGGGCTGAGTATGCAGTTTTGCTGCAACAAGGAGAATAGAAACGTTTGTTTATGCAGTTTTCCATAAGAATAACTAGTGATATTTCATTTGTGATATTAGGGCTGAGTATGCAGGACTGCTACTACGGGGCAATTAACAAAGAACAATTGTGGAAATATCAATAGACCTCCAGCAGGTGAAGCCACATACCAGGTTTCATCAATATATGTTCATAAGTAATCAAGATATCACATTTTATTTATCCTCCTTAAGGGGACAACGTACTGTGTTTGGCACTTTGAATATCTCTGCAACAGTTGGACGTAGAAAAACAATTTAAACACAAACATGATTGTTTTTTAGAGCTGAACATACCGAGATAAACAATTGTGAAGTTTTCAGTAAAATTAACTGAAGAAAAGCTAAAAACCTTTTTCACATAAGATTAACATAGGAAATTTTGTGAACACATTTTTTAGATTTTCTCCGCAGTCACTTAACTTTGGTAGATTCGAAATACTCAATTATTTGTTTTCCAAGCTCCATGAAGTAGTCAAAATGTTTTAAATGTGTTTTTTTTTTATTTTAGAGTGAAAAATACAAAAACTGATAAAACCCCTTTTCTATGGACCGATCTTTCTAGTTTTCGAACGTATGAGTCATAATATATAAAACATTAAAAACACAAAACACGCACAAATACGCCACATTAATATTTAAAATTAAATGTTAATGTGTTATATTGTGCACATTTTGTGTTTTTAATGTTTTTGAATATTATGACAAAATCATCCAGAAAGGATGTGTGAGTTTTGATGTTCGTAACCTGAAGATGAGCTCAACGAGCACGTAGCAGCTGTAATTATTTTTCAACTACAAAGGATCAATTGACACACTGGTAAAATAAACCTTTTTTATTGCTTATTTTGATTGAGAGGCTAATCCATCATGAAATTTGTTCTTTGCCTTGTTGGTTTATCATTATTAAATACTGAAAAGGATGGATTAGTTTTTATTGTAAGGATTTTTCTATCAAGTTTTGTTTCTTATTTTGTTGTAGTAGGGCAATATGTTAAGTGGGTAAAGTGAAAACCCTTATCCTGTTGCCCCATGACTCATGAATTGTTTTTGATTTCTTTTTCTATGTGAGTATGAGTGTGGCAGCAGGGTTGCGACACTCAACAATGTAAGCTGGTACTTCTATCATATATACCACATAAAACATAACAATTCTACTTGAATATTTTTTTGGTGTAGGAAGGCCCGCCTCATGCCACATTAGGTATAATAGTAATCTAGTATTAAATGTTCTCTGTTGTAGATAATTATATCAAATTAACTATTAATGTATTGCTTTTCTAAGCTGGTGTGGACCTCGAAATTAAGTTTTTACTAATCGAGGCCAAAACAAATTTTACATTGTTTGAAAAAAAAATTTACTTGTGTCGTATTTCTGAGAACTTGTGTAAATTTTCCAATCAAAATCTAATGGTATTATTTAAGATATAAAACAGAAAATAAGATATACATTTAGCGTTTTGTTAGAAAATACCACATAAACGTCTGATTGTAACTATTTTTACGTTAGAATCGGTATCAAGCTCGAAGACACAAAGTATCTACTACCAACGTTTCTAGTATCTGTATCGAAGGTTTTTAGAATAGGAATCGGCTCATCCCTAATCTGTGCTATTTGAGGCACTCAAGACATTTCCTGATGTATTTTCAAATCTGGAAAAAAGGCAACAACAATTGACTCAGTAGCTCAGAAGTAGAACACTGTCCTCGCAAGTCAGATTTAGTCAAGCGTAGGTCCAATCCCGGCTGACTGCTATGATATTTTTCACGAGCGCTCACCACTGGCTTGCCCATGTGACCATGTGGCTTCCTGTCTTTAGATTGCCACATAGGTCTATTGGCCTATAGCGACAGGCAGTAGAGGTTTAAACAATATGTGTTTAATACAAACAAAATTATACTCCTGCTTCTCAATTAACGATCAAAATTATGAAAGTTGCTATAAAATATGTTTATTGCTTTACATTTCCCGTTTGATTACATTATAATGTACCGTAATGTCGTTACGATACCTCGCTGTCTTTAGTTTTCCGCACAGGTCAATAGCCTATGGGGACGGGCAGTTGAGGTTTTTTTTTTAAATGTAAGATGAGCAATAATTTGTCCATTTATATTGATTTGAAAATTAGTTTTAGTGAGAATTGGAAAAATTATTTCAAAGATACAAATTGAGTAAACAAATTTAGACATTGTGCTTTTGGGGCTATTTGAATGTCTTCACTATAAAATAGGCACCTGGCTGTGAAATGGGTTATCTGATAAAATTATACAGTCAGCTATTATCAAACAATTCAATATCAGATTGGAACATTTTTTATTCAGGTGGTTATACTTGTTTGCGAGGATCATACTAATACATTTTAGTATTTAATTTTGCTGCAGTAATGAACTTGGTAAGTTTATGCATGCAGCTAGGTCTCCCTAAAATAATTTGGAACTGTGACTACAACCCCGTGAAATACTTATTATGTCCCTAAATTAAAACTGACTGGGTCCAATCCCCAAAACCATAAACTCACTCACCCATTAATAAATCGATAGTAATAATAATGATTAACCCCAATTATGAATGGAATCTATAACTAAATTCTATTGAGTGTAAACAAGCTCTATGTCAACTTGTCAAACAAATATATAAATACACCACCGTCTAAAATATACATAAACGAGAATCTAATATTTTCAAAAACAGATTAAAACTCCTTTAAAACTACCACAAAGTGAAAACTCCTTGGAGCATTAGACAGTAAACGATATTTACCGTATGGAAAGCAATTTTGTAGCAGTGTGAATACCTAGCATTGCAGGAATACAGTAGTATTAAATTAGACTTTAAAGAGATTCAATGAGCTAATTTAATTAAATCTTGATCAAAATCCCCTTGGTCTCACTACTCCCCTTCTGTAAATTTACAGGCAACACTGGTGATTTAACATTCTCCTTTCCCTAGAAACTTAATTTCTCATTGATTTTTATAATTAAATGGTTATTGTTAATTCTTGCAAGGTTAGTTTGTACAGAAATTATGGGCTGTGAGACTCAAGGTTTTGTTTAAAGTTAAAAATATATTAGAGATTACGGTTAAGAATGCATAAGTATTCTAATTAAAAAAGAATAATCAGGAAAAAACAACACAAAATAAAAAGTTATATTTAATTTTGTTAAGAACACATAAAAATTGTAATATAACAATCTTACAAATTTTATATTTCATATAAATAAAAAAATCTGTATTATATCGCTTGGTAAATTTTATCAAATAAATTAAATTTAACAATTTATAACATAGCAGACCTAAAATTATCCATGGTTTGGTGTACCAAAAAATTAATCTCTATCATTAGCATTATATCCACATCAATAAATAGTTACCTATCTCTTTTTTGTGGCCTTTAAATGTTGTCAATTACATAATGAACACACAAATAGCTGCTATAATAGTTACTATGATTAAATTATCAAAATGTTAGGAATAATCAAAGAAATCAAAAATGTTAAAACAAACCCATGTGTGGGAGCCAGTCACTTAATTTTTATTCAATTAAAATGTCAGTATACCAAAAATATATCTTAAATATTTTGGTATGAGTTTGAAAGTGCCACCATCTTATTCAGATAATTCAAGCTCTACCATATTTATCACATCAACATAAAATAAACACTTTTAAAATTACTCAAAATTCTTAGTCATAATTCAACAAAAATATTATTTTAAAACAAAATAAAAATAATAATAATATAAAAACAAATTGAGCATGCTCTTAAAGATAACAAACTAAAAGACTTACTTCATAAGTCAAGAGCTCAGAATGTTAAGCATTAATTATAGTAGCATTTAAAAAAGTCCTCAAAAAAATAAAAATATCTTTAATGATTAAAGCATAACAACAACAAAACATACTTACAAAATCAATCTTTACACTACTTTTACTACTACTGCTACTACTCTTTTACTACTTCTCAATACTGTTCTCATAAAAAAATCCTTAATTATTAAAATACAACAACAAACCCAAAATATTACAAACTAAAAAACTAACTTTATAAGTCAAGAGCTCAGAATATTCAGCATAAATCTGAAGAGCATTCTAAAAAAGTTCTCTTAAAAAAATACAAAAACCTTCAATTATTAAAGCATAATATCAACAAAAAATACTTTCAAAGTCAGTCTTAACACTTTTCAACTCTTTTGACCAGCAACTGCTATAAGATCCTAGAAAGAAATTATAAACTCTCAGGGTAGTTATTGCAGTTGTAATTAGTAGTATGGTCTTTATCTCTAGGTTTAATTTACAGCTTCAGCAACTACATGGATTAAGGGCTGGGCCAGGCACTGCTGGTCATTGGTAATCTCGTTACTGGTAGATACTTTGTGCTCTTGTACTTGGTCAGATTTATCTTCTTTCTTAATTTCTTCAGGCTTCTTGCTAGGGACTGATTTTTCACCATTTTTTGAGTTTCCCTTGGGATCAGTCTTCACATTGCTAGAAGTTTTGGACATAGTAGTTTTTCCATTCACAGCTGTTTTTCCACTCCCGGGTTCTTTACTGTTTTTATCAACTATTTTTGCCAGTGTTGTGATTGCTGACTTCTTAACTCCTGCAGGGCCAGGAATGTTTGATGTCTCTTCTGAAGCTCCCACTGGTTTCTGTTTTGTAGTAGCAGTTGCTGCAGTGGGCTTAGCTACTGCAGTTTTATTTGGTGTAGGTGTTTGCGATTTTGTAGCTGAACCGAGTGTTTTTGCTGCAGCGGTACTAGGTTTGGTTGGAGGAGAGGGTTTTGTTGCCACTGTGGTTGAACTTTTAGGATCAGCTTTTTTAATTAGCGATTTGACATCACTATTATTAGCAGGTCTCTTATCTGAAGACTTCTCCGTTACAGGTTTGAGAGAAGTAGATAACTTGACAGGCAATGGAGATTTTGTCTCGGGTTTAGGAGGAGATTTCATAGAACTTGACTTCACCATTAGAGATTTAGGTGAGGTTGGAGTATTCGGATTACTGGAAGGTGTTGAAGATTTGCTTGGAGATTTTAAAACTGGAGTTGTGTCACTGATGGGAAGTTGTTTTGGTACTGGTTTTGAAGAGGTAGTGCTTGTTACTGTAGATTTAGTCAGAGAAGGTGACATAGTTTTAGTCCCAGGTTTTACTGTTGAGGCGGCTGCTGGTTTTTTTGCAGGTGTGGTAGTTGCAGTAGGTTTTGCAGCAGTCAAGCTATTTGCAACAGGTTTCACAGGATTTGTGCCAGGAACAACATTTTTCACAGTACTAGAAACAGCAGGTTTTGAGGGGACCATATTTGAAGCAGCAGGTTTTGAAGCGGCTACAGATTTTGAAGCCACTGCATCTTTTGACGGAGAAGCATCTTTTAAACTAGAAGCAACTGGTTTTGAAGTGGCTCCACTAGAAGCAGCAGGCTTTGAAGGGGCTTCACTAGAAGCAGCAGGCTTTGAAGGGGCTCCACTAGAAGCAGCAGGCTTTGAAGGGGCTCCACTAGAAGCAGCAGTCTTTGAAGGGGCTCCACTAGAAGCAGCAGGCTTTGAAGGAGCTCCACTAGAAGCAGCAGGCTTTGAAGGGGCTCCACTAGAAGCAGCAGGTTTTGAAGGGGTCATGCTAGTCGTAGAGGTTTTTGAAGATGTTGTGGAAGAAGACTTTAAGGGGGCCACAATAGAAACTGAGGATTTTGAAGGGGTAGTATTAGAAGTAGTCGATTTTGAAGGAGCAACACTTGAAGTAGCAGATTTTGAAGGAACTGTATTCGAAACAGTAGTTTTTGAGACAGCAACACCAGAAGCATTAGGCTTTGAAGTTGCGACACTAGTAGTTGTAGGTTTTGCAGGACCACTACCAGAAGCCACAAGTTTTGTAGATGCCGTGCTAGAAGCAGAAGATTTCACAATAGACGTTTTACCTGTTGTGGTTGAAGATGTGATTGTTTTCACTCCACTTGCTGGTTTGGTTACTGATGTGGTTGTTTTTGCTGCTGCAGGTTTTGCTGTTGAAGTAGGTTCATCTGGTTTTGCAGGTTGTTTTGTTAGCTTGTCAGAAGATCTATCGGTAATAAAAGGTTTCTTCGGTTCTACAGGATCCTCTTCCTTCTCCCGCTCTTGCTCAGCAGTTGTATCTCTTGCCTCTTCTCCTGAAAAATAAAAATAAATTATCAGGAAGTAAGTTTTTGCTGATTAAATGTACCTAGTTTCTATCTCGATATACAAAATACTGATACTTTTACGTTTCTTAATAACATTTTAAATAAAGAGTTTTGATTAATTTATTATTATTTTTGTTTGTTGTATTAGACTCCTTGAATAAAATATTTCTGCAAACTTTATAGTTATTGACAAAATAATAAATAATTATATTAAATATATCGCTTACATTTTCTTTTTTCCCAGCTTAGTTAAGTATTTTCTTTCTATTCCAACCAGGTTTTAAGTGAGATGGC
This sequence comes from Allygus modestus, assembly GCA_963675035.1. NCBI lineage: Eukaryota > Metazoa > Arthropoda > Insecta > Hemiptera > Cicadellidae > Allygus > Allygus modestus. The sequence goes on along the minus strand of OY776113.1, from coordinate 131,082,220 downwards.
ACAAATACTGACCAAATAACAAAGTGCCAAATTCATTACAAAATTCTACTGGTATGATAAATAAATTAGCATAGTTTTATTAGAATAAATTCAACACAACACATAAGTATGTAAAACAACAAAATCAAAGCCAACTTGTTTACACAATGATAAAAATAAATACATTTTTAAAAAGGCCCCAATTATAAATTATCTGTAAAAGAACATTTAAATTGAAACCCCATGCACTGTTTATTTAGTGAATTTCAAACAAATATGTTTAACTAAAATCTGACATTTTAATTTGACTAAATACATATTGATGAAATATCTGCTTTAAAAAACAACATTAAATTTCAATCTGGACATGGTAATATAAAAAGATAAAAAACACAAGTCACCTGTTGCATTTATGGAGGTGTCCATTTCAGGCAGGTCCTGTAGTTTCTTTCCCTTCATTTCTGATGGAATAAGAGTGGTAGGGACAGATCCTGCTATCAGTGGGACTTGTGTCATCTCAATGAGTGGAATTCTGTTTACCTCTTCTGGAGTAGTGGTAAGTGCTTCTGTTGCTACCATGCTCTGAGTCAGGTTACTTTGTACATATTCTGTATCATGAGGTGACTTTGTTCCTATGAAAATCGGAAGTGGCATCGGTGGTGGCGACGGTATTACTGCTTGTTCAACTAATTGTTTTTTTTCAGCAACTAAAACAAGATTTTTAAGGGGATTAGTCGCTTCTGAAACAATATCTCCAAAAACTGATTTATTATCCTCCTTCTTTTCTAATCTGCTGCAATCTGTAGTTTCTGTACTGGTTTGTTGTGCATCCTCTGCTAAAAGGAAATGCTCTGAGACATCTAATTTTACATCTTCAGGTTCGTTAAATTTATCACTTGCATTTAAAAAGTCACTGTTTGAGGTTTGATCATCTTCAGCAGAAACATTTTTAATGATTGAAGAACTTTCGTTAGCTGTAAAAACATCATCCATTTTAAAGATGGAAATTTGGGTCTCATTAAATGGTGAATCCACTTTAACAACCTCTTTCTTTTCAGATGTATTCAATGACCCTGTACGTAAGTAGTTTTCTTGAACCAATTCATCTTTGTTGATGACTTCAAAACCTTGAACCAGATTCCTCAACTCCTCAGGTGTTGTTTGTGAAGTGGGAATGTGTGCCTCAAATTCTAATCTCATTTCTTTTGTTTCTTCTTTGATGTCAGATTCAATGTTATCATAATTGGTTGGAACTTGATTTACTTCTGTGAGAATAGTTGTGCTAGAAATGTCATTAGTTTCTGGCTTCTGTGCCTCAACACCAATTTTAATCATTTCGGATTCGGTTTCCAGAATCTCTTTTTTGGAAACAAAATTATAATCCATCAGTTCTTTGTTCACATGGGTGTTGTCGTTAGTAAAACTTGTTTCCTGCATCTCGAGGTTGCTATCTTCATCAAAAAGATCCAGGATTATTTTATTGACATTTTCTTTATCTTCTGCAACAGTCTCAGGCTCAGAATGTTCTGAATTGAATGGTGATAATATATCAAACCCACAAGGATAATCAGTTTTTATATCAACAAATGCAGGTATAGTTTGTTCTTCTGTTTTAGGTTTGAGTGTATCGCAAGTACCACTATAATCTTTCAGAATCTTCTTATCAGATTGTAGATCTATGTCCGATTTGGATGTTTGTTCACCTTCTTTATTTTGTTGTCTGATTGTATACTCTGGTCTCAAAAATCGTTCAGTTGTGTCCAAGTCAATATTTGACAACACCTTGTTGACTTGTGTGTTCTCACTTATGAAACTGGATTCTTTACTATCAGCGTTTTCAACATCAGTATTCAAATCAAGTTCCGTTTCAATCAAATCTGCCTTGTTATCAGCATCGATCTTAACCTCACAATGCTCCAAGCTTTTAGGTGACATGATTTCTAACCTATCCTGAAATTCAAGAGATTTTGGCAACTCCGTAGCTGATATTATACTGTTGGCATTTGGAGGATGCACGAAAGGAGGAAGTTCATTTGGAGATTCGAGCTCTTCAAATGGAACTACAGAGTCATCTACAGGAGATCTCCTCAATATAAAAGACAGTGGAGTGTTTGTGATGATATCCAATTGATTTATTTCAGGCGTGAAAATTGCTTCATTTTTCTTGGGAGTTTCCTGTGGTGATTTGTACAGTTCTGCGAGATTATAATATTGATCCGTAGGTGTGGAAGTACTAGGTGTTTGAAGAGCACCAAAAGGATTTGCATCACTAAAAGTCTGTATTGGCTTAAAAGTCAAGTCTAAGGGAGGTGACCTTCTATGCTCAGTTATAAATCCACTATTATCAGCAACATTTGATTCGACTTTTTTGGATCTCTTCTTGTATCTGTTCCGAGATGACTTTGATTTTTTTCTTTGTGATGTCAATCCCTTTATAGGTCCATCTTTTGATAAAATAATATCAGAGCATATTTCTTTGTCTGTGGTAAGACAATGAGCCGCCAATTCATTCTCAGCTTCATTATTAATTTGTGAATCTTCTTCTCTGATTGTAAAACAAGAATCTTCCACTTGTAACGATGTGGTTGTTCCAGAAAGTTCATTGTCTTCTGACATATTATGTTCTACAAAACCAGTGGTTGATGTATTGTTATTTTCAGACAAAATTTTCTTCTTAGATTTGTCATCTCCAAAAAGAATAGCTTTTCCAAGATCGTCAGCTGCTTCTTTTTGTTTGATGCCTAGTAGTTCATCAATTGAGATGTGTTCCATGTGTTCTTGTGAAGTTCTTTTGAAATCAGTAACAGAGCAGATTGATGGAGTGGTGAGCTCTTTAATTTTGCTGGGAATATTGGAGAAGTTGTCTCTCATAAAGTAGTCCGTATGTTTGGGGCCACCTGGAAAGAGAGGGGGAAAATGCATAAAATATTACTCGACAACCCCTCATATCCTAAATAAAATAAAGTTTGTTAGGATAGTTAATATGCACTTAATAAAAATTGGCAGTATCATGGCAATAAGGCACTGTGATCAAGGGAAGAAATAAAAAAGTCAGATTCATTAAAAGTTATTTTAAACTTCTCTATTACTTTTGTCATTAGTAATTCTAGTTTGAATAATTTTGACATCAAGCTGTCAATAGTTTTATAAGTGACTTATGTGAGATTATCTGTTTTGCATTATGGATAGTTTTGAAAGGGTAAACTTAACAAAGTTAAAAAATATATGTCTAAGAAAGACTGATTTGGTGCAATTTGAAAGATTAATATGAGTGCTAAAGTTAATTTGTTCAAAGAAAACAGATTTTGAAAAAGAAAATTAACAAAAACAGACTGATTCTGTTTATGGTCGCTAGCTAAATACCTTGTGTCTATTGTAAAAATATAAAAGTAAAACTACAATTTTTGAAGTTGAAAGCTTTAATGATTACCAAAAAACGTTAAAGCCTTACAGTTAGTATCTTGGATGTCGGTGCACAAAGTCATGGTTCGATTCCTGGGGCTCCCACTGACTTGTAAGATATCATATTTTAATTATTGAGAAAACTAGGTACGGTATATTAACTTTCTTTAAGGCCCTTAAGAGATACATTTGATCATGCTTCTCACACAGGCGTGTGCACGGTCGGTAGCTCCAAAGAGCGCTTGGGGGGGGGCCAAAAGAGATGATTAAATAAATGTTTAGATGTTAGTATATTAACAAAATTAAGTTTAATGTAAGAAGAAAGTATGAAACAATATGTAAGTTTTCGCTTTGATAGTAAGTACTAATAGTGGGAGTATAATTGTTACACAGTTAAGTATTTACAAATGGAAATTCAATTAAAATCGATGTCCAAAACATGAACTGTCATCTGTCTTTTTTCGTGATGATCAGCAGATTACTTGGAAACCGAGTGCCAGGTATAAAGTACAATACCCTTTCGCTCTCCTTTTATTCATTGTTAGGCGGTGATTTAATAGAAAAGTAAATGTAATAATGGTTTGAATTTGTAGTATAAATATAATTACTTTTTTGCTTCCCACTGCTCTCATTTTTGGATAAAAACAGTTGGAAAAGATAAATTCTGAGATGACATTCTCAGATATTTTAGCTTTTTAAAATAGTGCTTGGAACCACATTGATAATTATTATATTGTTTTAAAAACAAAGATACACACTTTTACCGAGAAATCGGAGTGATGTGCAGCTGCCCGGCCTACGCGAAATCTAAAATTTTAGAAGCTAATACAAAACAAGTAACATTATGATATTTTTATAAACTAAATATGTTTATGCAGACACAATATTTATTGCATTAAATAATATTATCATATATTTGTGTTAATGAGTAGTTAACTATTAGATTAGATGCGATAACTGAGGTATTCAATTATTCGGCAGATTAATAAGTTCTTAGAGCAGCTAGATTTATGGGGGGGGGGCATTTTCGGTTCCGGCACCCAAGGTGAACGGACTCTAGGCACGCCTATGGCTTCACACTCAAATCATTTTAATAATTGTTCCCTTGTCGAAAGAGTAAATAGTACGAAATATTTTGGCTTACTTGTAGATCAGTTATTTTCTTGGAAAATTCACTTATTACATTTGCAAAAAAATGTAATTCCATCTTGCAAATATTTTACTGTTTTAATTACCTTGTTCCATTGTTAACCTCTAGAAAATTGCACTTTTCGTTGATGCTAAGTAGATTAGAATTAGAGTACGCAGTATTTTGTTAGACATCTGCTTTCGTAACAAGTTTATAGGTAAAAATAAATTCGTAAGGCTGATTTAAAAATTATATAAACTTGATCGATTGTGGATATTATTTCATAGTAAAATAATACCTTTAAGATATTTGTTAATTTATAAGGAGCTAAACATATTCTATCTCAGAGAAGTAAACACCACAAAAGAAAAATGTGTTCTGGTATATTGTTTATATCTCAAAGTCGAATAGAATTTGTTTTAGTTACTGATTTTCATATGCAGCACCAACGATTTTCAACTGTTTGCCTAGACTTGTAAAGAGCAAATATTTGTTTAATCCTGTATACAAATCAGAGATATAAGATTAACAGTTATACATTAACTGTTAACATGCAACAACAGAAAAGATCAGCCAGAACACAACATTCTCAGATCATACCTTTTATCATACATTTAAACTCTGTTTTAATTGTAAAATTTGTTTAAAGTAAAGGAAATGTTTACAGTCAATGATGTAAAAAAATGCTTAGTTTTTGGGTTTGAAGTTTTATCTTGGTTATTTGACATTAATGTTTGTTAAGTATAGATCAGAAGTTAACATTTTGTGTAAATATCAATACATTTTTTATTTCTTTAAATAAATCTTTAATATGTAACTATGTGAGGCCTGTGGTCATCTCTATATTTGGCGGTGAGTATAAAAAATTAGTTAATATAATGAATTTGTAAAAAATCATATAAGTTATATATATTTCTAACTATTTGCTTGATTTTATAACTAAAACATGTCCTTGAATAGCCGAAAGCGATCAAACCAACTACCGAGAAGACACGAGCGCAGCCGAGCTCACCCTATGTTGTGAGATCGCTTCGTTGTGCGTTATGTCCTCCCTTCCACTGGCGCCCATCGACAGTCTTTACACTACCCCTTCCAGCCATCCCCACTAATACAATGTAGCAGTTAATGTGCAATGTGCACCATGTCAATGTGCAGTAGTTATAATGCTTATGGAATCACAACTTGTGGGGATTCTCGCCACTTCAAGCGTATTCGGCAGCGCTCAAGTGCAGCAGTGCAGCCGACCAAGCACAAATCAAGCAATTTTGTACCTTTTGGACCCGTTAGTGCTGGAACCAAGTGTTATCAAACTGTCATAATTGATCCAAATATGTTGTGATGATATACTGGTTTTTAGTGCATATTTTATTATTGATAGGTCTTCAACTGGTACATGACTATGATGAGTCAATTAATGAAAAATTACAAAAGAGGCGGACGATATTATAGAATATATATGCAAAAGCAGATTTAGTTCCTTAATTTTGTAGTAGTTCTTAACAATTACTATTACAAAAATTAAGAGTTTTAGTTTTAAAAGCATTCAGTTAATGGAACACCACGATTTTGTATATATATTTTCCATAACTCCCAACCTCTTTTGGATAAGGGAATTGTAGGTGTCCCTTGTCACTCTACAATGACTGAGTGAAAATGTCATGTGTCAACACTGGTAACTATCTATATTTGCAGGCTTCTGATATCTCCTTTCTTTTATTTTATTTTTATTTTTTATATGAAGTGTAGTTTAAATAAAATCATCCTTTTTTGTGTGGGGCTACTCCCTACATCCCTACAAGACATTAGGCCAGACCGATTAGGGGGCAAGGTCTCAGCGTCAATGCGCGCCCACCGGACCCCAGGTGAGTCAAGGTCAGAGCGGTGGGAGGAGTGGTTGGCGGATAGGGGACGGAGGCACATCGGCCGCACTTCATCTTTAACCTCCAGTATATTTCAGGTACCCATGTTTCACTAAACGATACAATTTGGGGGTAAGTCTGGGGGGGGAATTGAACCGTAGCATGTAATTCAATAAATATCAAAATTAATCGATCTGCATTGATTTGGGACTGTTGATTAACTTATTTAAATTTAATGTTTGGTTAGAACACGAAAACATGCAGGAATAAATTTTGGGGGCAGAGTTAGTTAGTTAGTTGGGGGAATCCTAAGTTAGGAAAATGAGTTCAACTGTAATTAAATATTAAAACATCAAAGCTGACAAGGTGTTGAGGATTGTAGCTGTAGCATTTACTGAGAAGTTTGGGCCGAGGATTAAGTAAAGGGCATGGGTCGTGTCGGGTAACCGGCCGACCGCCGCAGTTGGCAGCAGATGCGTGTAGTAACGAACACGCGTTAATCAACAGAAACGTTGCAGTTTCATCAAATCATAGCCTTCCATCTTTTATTCGAAAATATAATTAAATCCTTAAAATTAAGCTAACCAAGTTACAAGTAAACATGCACGAAACAGGTTTGCCCACCAGCTTCAGCATGTCGCTCAGACCACGTGTGTGTGCTGCAATCATTGCACAACTCCCAATCTGAACCCTTTTAGTCTTAAATCAGTGGTTACGAAGCTTATTTGGACAAATCAATAATTATTTCCAAGTTTGTAAAATTCCAAAATTTTACATTTTGTAGCCTAAGCATAATTTGTTTTTCCTCAGAAAGCTAACTCCAAGTAATTAAATATAACCAGTTTATTATTTTTCCAACCCTAACCCATAAGGAATATTTGCGTTTGAGTTATATATTGTATTTAATAAATAACACTTTTCGATCTGTTTACGGGTTAAAAATCATCGCCTTCAAATTCAGTGATACTAATGTCGAGTCAGCAGTGACGAGCGGGAAGCATTGCTTCCATTTCAGATATTAATTTGATTGAACTGGTTTTTTACATTTCAAATCAGCAACCAATTTCAATATTTTAATTGAGTTGGTCGTTTTACACTCCAAAAGAAATGTTACCACCTACAAGAAAGTAGACATAAGCCTGCAATAGTCGCAACTTAGTTTGTGATTGCATACAATTATGCAATATTGGAACTGTAACAAGAACTTCCTACACAACAACTAAACAAACTGGAGGTTCAGTCCACTGCCTCAGTAGTAAACAGTACTTTATTAATGATTGTGTTAGGCTTATTTGTGTTACAGAGCTGGCTACTGTATATTCATTTTACATTTATCAATCTAAAGCTCTGTCATGGAGGTAACAACAAACATTTATTTTTATAAAACAGTGTAGACGACCAAGTTTCAATTTCAATAGTAATACCAATCCTTTTTTGGCAATATTTAGAAAGTATACAGGATATCTTAGCCAAAAATATGCCCTTTTGGTTCATAGTAAAAATAGATTCACAAAACCAATTCAGAGTATTTATTTGTGTATAGGATCAAAGCATTTCTTTACAAGCCCGTTTGTGGATTTATTAGTTTGCATTTAATCAAAGATTTACTCAACTCCTTTTCATTTCAATATAATCAACGTTTGTTGGATATAATTAAACTTAGTACTGAAGTATTGCATTTAATTGGTATAGGTATACCAATTAATTGTAATATTGTTTATTTAAGATGAACTAAGTTATTTACAAGAAGGAAGCAGGACTATGTTATCTTTGACAGATAGCAAGGTCACTGACCTCCTGTCATTTTACAATATAAGGAAACCAGTAGAAATAATGTAATTTACCTTATGCAGTCCCAAAACTTACTGAAAATTTTTCATGAAAATTAATATTTCCTATACTTCACCCCTTGTAAACACTCATTTAAGCATATTGTCCTTTTACATGCATTAGTTATTGAATTTTGCAACAACAGTGAACTAATTGTGCAACTTCTTATTTCAGTAGTTACATAGTTTTGCCCAGTTGTAATTTCATTCAGTCACATCTGGGTAATGTGTCAGTTCATAATCATTGTTGTATTATTTTATTATTTAGAACTACAATTCATTCAAGCCAGTAATTTATTATTTTCCTAGTTTTAAGTACAGTTCAGTGGAACTGAGGTACCAAAAAAACAACAAGCAAGATTAAGGGTGTATGATGACACTGTATGACATGATACACTGTATACACTGTATACATTGCTCAAGCAATTCACCCCACCCCACCCCCCCTTATCTTGCATATACCTGCATGAGTATATGTTATAAAACACAAAAATGTAAAAAAAGTAACAAAACCTGGTTCCTCAGTTCAGCTAGTATTGTTTCCAATTACACTCTTGATAACAATCACTGATTGTTAATCGACAGTTAGTAAATTTAGTACTTTTACAGTTTATAGTAAATAAAGTAAATGACCTGCGTCGATAGTTTTAGTTAATCCACTACATTAATGGATTAACGGATATAATCTGTTGCACATTTGGCTTAGTTCCTTTTCTATGTAATAAACTTCAATTTATGACAATTGCAGTATAAAATCAAATAATTTGATTGTATAATTTAATATCCCACACTTAGAATATTTGTCATTGCAACATGGGCTTACATGCCTACCAACCCCCCCCCCGTAAATCAGGACCCCCCTCACCAAGATACACCCTCACCCCCCCTTACATTCCCCCCCATAGAACAGGACATCCCCCCGTAAATCAGGACAACCCCCCCCCCATAAATCAGGACCCCCCTCTCCAAGGTAGTCCCCCCCCTGCCAATCAGTTCACCCCCCCACCCCTATCCCCCATCAATGTATTTAGATTCAAATTCTCAGATGCTTTAAATTAATGTAATGGGTGATTCCCAGTTCATCAGGTATCAAAAGTTTTTGCAAGCAACAATGCAGGAGGAACCCCTTTTAAGAGTGAGGGAATCCTTTTGTATTTCCGGCGCAACAATAACCGATTTTAAGAAAGCCTTGAAAGCATCGCATACATCCTTACTCAGTGATTCAATTATTCTCATTTGCCTGGGTACGAACGATGTAAAAAGAAATACACCGTTTGGGAATATCAAAGACCAGTTTTTTCATTGCTCAGATTAATTAAAAGGCGCCATGCACTTAAAATCCCGTTAATCCTGACTTTACCTCCTTTTTTACGCTTTGTTCACGATGACTGTACACTCAAGCAAGTTGATGACTTCAACAGATTTTTAACAACAATACAATCACACCACACACAAACCCTACGACTACCTGTCATGATCCACAATGCTGATCAGTTTTTTTAGTAAAAGTATTATCCTTCCGGACGAAAGGATGGAATTCATTTGAATGCCAATGCTTTCTCGCATCTTACTGCAATTGTAGAGGAGCAGTTCAACGACAGAATTTAAGATAAAGTAACTACCGGCCAACACTTCAACACTTGCATAATTTCCCCCCTCCAAGCAAAATATTATACAGTAACCAAATGTCCATCTCAACACATTCAATAACTCATTATGGCGTTAACCCCTGGCGTTTGCCGGAGACCACAAGCATCGATGCATTTCATTAGCATCATATTTTTATGGCATTACTAAGTAGTACCAAGTTACTACCAAGTGGTACCAAGTTACTAAGTAGTAACAATTTATTTTGAGTTAACAATTTAATTTTAAACATGTTAAGTGACATGATTAGTGAAAGGTATTTATAGTGAATATATCAATTGTATTAAACAAATTGGAATCATGGCACCTCAATTACCACCTCTCCAGAACCACCTACCCCAGTCCAGAACCAAAATAGGGAATTTGTCAACTCATTAGTTGGGTTAGTCAACCCCAACTTAGATTTAGGGCGTGTAATTATACAACTTGTCTCTTGAGATACACTGTCATTAATTAAATTTGATTGTTGATGGTTTTGGTTGTCACTTAGCTTTGGAATCGTGAAATTAAACTTGGCTCGAGTGGAATGGTATTGCATTTCTCTTGTCGGTTTAGAATGAAACAGAAAATACATGTAACAGTAAAATACAGTCTTTGGTTTGATAGAAACTTCTGAGTACTGTACCTTCATACCTTGCCTCCCCCCACCTGTTATTTGTTGAAACTATGATTCAGCGGTAAAAAAAAAATAAAAAAGGAAAAAGTAAACAGTAATACCAATGTAAGACGGGTACATTAGCTTCTGGCAGCCGTGAGTGTGGGATGATACATAAGACCATCATCACAGGCCCACGGTGTTAAGTGAATCCCCAAAACCCCAGAATACCAATGGATGCTCATGAATCCCTAATGCTCATGCCCATGTGGTTATTTTCACTGGTAGGGCCTCACCCAAAAAAACAACAAAAAAAGGTGCATAAAACCAGCAGCATAGCACTTGACAGCCGCGATGCGTCGACGGGGAAAATGGTAACAGAGAGCAATGAGATGACTGCCGCTGAGAAAATCAATCAATCCTTTTTTACCTTCCTTCTCGAGTAAGTGCTCTAGTAATTATAAATAAAAATATAAACAAGTATTACCATCTTGGCAATACCATCTGCTCGGACGCCTTTCCCCCCCCCTTCAATTAGTTGGAAGTTATAATCCCACATTTTTAACCGTAATTCAATTTGGGGGCAAGTCTGGGGGGGAATTGAACCGTAGCATGTAATTCAATAAATATCAAAATTAATCCATCTGCATTGATTTGGGACCGTTGATTAACTTATTTAAATTTAATGTTTGGTTATAACATGAAAACTTGCAGGAATAAATTTTGGGGTCAGAGTCTTAGTTAGGGAAATGAGTTGTCTACATTTAAATGGAACCTTCACACCTCTCAACTGGTAAAAACGTTAAGCAAAGGCCATTTCGTTATCCACACCCTATCCAGTACTGTAGACATTGCAACTTTCAAAATGGTATATTATGCATATATTTTTCCCCACCTAACATATGGTGTAATCTTCTGGGGCAACTCACAGTCCAGTGATACAGTATTTAAAGTTCAGAAGAGTATAGTACGCACAATGATGCATAAAAACCAGTCCACTCCCAGCAAACCTCTTTTCAAACAACTGAACATCTTGCCACTACCCTGTATTTACATCCTATACACACTTATTTTTGTAAAAAATAATCAACATAAGTTTGCTTCAATAAGTTCAAATCATAATTACCCAACGAGAAACAGACAACTTTTATATCCACTCCACAAGTCAGCTGCTTTTGAGAGGACATCGTCATACCAGGGTATTCGTCTTTACAATAAGCTGCCTTCTCAAATAAGAAACATTCAAAGTGTTCATGCTTTTAAGAAAAAGCATGAGCATTTAATTGAAATTAAAATAAGTATTTAATTGAAAACATGTTTTACAGTGTCAATGAGTTTCTTTCATAGAAAATGTCATAAACAGCTCAGCATTGTATTACTTGTTATGTTCTTGTCCACCATGCATAACATTTATGTAATGTAATTGTCATTAGATTTAATTCATTGACTTAGTTACCTACCATGATTACCTTTGTATATGGTGTAATTTGTGACTGACTGAATAAATAAAATAAATAAATAAACCAAGACCAGAGCTTAAATAAACCAGAGCTTTTACCTCGGCCCGTGCCCCCCTCCCCTCCCCCCGGCCCGGCAGTTACGCCACTGATAATAAAGCAACAATAAAACTCATAGGCGTGCGCAGAGTCCGGTCAGCGTGGGTGCCAGAGCCCAAAAATGCTGCTCTAAGAACTTATTTATCTGCCAAATAATTTAATATATCAATTATTGTATGTAATCTAATAGTTTATTCCTCCTTGACATAAACCTGTGCTAATCTTATTCAATGCAATACATATTGTGTATGTATAGGTATAGTTTACAAAATATCATAATGATACTTGTTTTGCATTACCTTCCATAACCAACATAGATTACGCCGGGCAGCTGCACATCACTCCGATTTCTCGGTAAAAGAGTGTATATCTTAAAAGTTTTTAAAACAATATAACAATTAGAACAATATAACAATTAGCAATCACCTGAAATAGGGTAGCCTACAGGGGCGGATCTAGGAATTTGTTGGGGGGGGGGCGCACTTGAGAATTTAAATTATTTATGGACAACATTTTTGCTATAAATAAAATGAAAATGAAGCTGTTTAGTGAACATGACAAGGGTTTAAAATAAACCCAATAACTGTAATTACCGCAGCACCAGCCTAAGGGCTTGGGCCGAGCATCCCCTAAGGTCACGCACCACAGCACCGGCCCATTGCCTTTGGCTTTGGCTACCCTAGGGGCACACATCGCAGCACCAGCCTCTTGGGCCAAGCATCCCAAAGGTCATGCACCACAGCACCAGCCCATTGTCTTTGGCTGCCCTAGGGGCACACATTTCAGCCCTGGCCTAGTGTCTATTTGGGTTAAATTTGCAAATATTGAAAACAAAAACGAGTACAGTGACAGACAGCGTCACACTATTACCCATTAGTTAAACATTTTCTGAGTGCAAGGGGGGGGGGGGACGTGCGCCCCCTGGCTGGATCCGCCACTGGTAGCCTACCAAGCACTTTTTTAAAAAGCTAAAATTCAAGAAGATATCATCACAGGATTTATCTTTTCTCAGAAAAATATACTTGGTTCTACTATACCCAACTGATAGCAATGGAATCATTATTTATATTGATATTTTTATATTGGTTTACTTTTCCCATTGCTTATGGTGCACTCAAAGTGAAAAGTAAAGTTGAAATAAACAGCGATATAAAAGTACTATTTCTATTTATACTCCAAATTCAAACCATTATGGCATTTACTTTTTTCTATAAATCTCTGCCTTTCAATGAATAAAAGGAGGGCGAAGGGGTATTGTACCATTGATTTTGAATACACAATAGATGAACCGGACCTTATGGCCCATCTTTTATGCGAAAAATACACCAAGAAACTAGTGCTACACCAAGTCAAAGGGGGCGCTGGCAACCAGTATTTCAATTTGCGGGATTTTTATCCTGTTTCTGGGATTTTCGAGCCCTCCAAGGAATTAAAACGGGATGCGGGGTAAAAAAACCAATATAACCGTCCTCCTGCGTCCCATATCACAGTTATAATAATTTCCTGTATTTAAGAATATAACCACATAACTCCTACAGACCACCCCTCACTCAGTTTGACCTTTACCCCCTGTGTTATCTTATGGGCCTTTCCCGCATGCCTGCTATCTATGGAGCGCTGGTGAGCAGCCCCCATACTGTTGTGATGTGTTGCCATCCTAACTTTTGTATTTTTATACAGTATTGCCAACCTAACATATAGAACGCTAATATCAGTTTTAAAAGGTGCATGGTCCCCCCACCGCGTTTTGGTGGTAGTGAGACTAAGTTCATATACAACATTTTGATAGCCCCGCATGGGATTCGAACCAATGTTAGACGCATCCTCCGAACCGGAGGCCACGACTCTACCCACTGAGCTACAGGACCACCGTTGAGAAATAACAAATAAGCACTACATACTGATACGTGTCAACAGAGTGCAACCTGCGGGACAATGGCAAAATTATCAGCGCTGGTGGTACACTCTAGTGGAGAACACAAGAACTTACATTGCACACTCTAGTAGCGTTTGTTGGAACTACACTTGTGGTGCGCTCTAGTAGTGAAATCAAGAACTTACAGCACACGCTCTAGCGGTGGTATTTTGACCTACGTTCATGTCGTACGTCCTAGCGGGAAAAATTTAAAACTATAACTTTTCATGAACCACTGGTCGTTTTAATAAACAATATTTTACTGTATATTACTCATTTCATTCAACTTTCTTACTTACCAACTTAACTTTTTTTTACTTAGTATTGCTAATCTAAATTGATTGTGTTCTTTATTTCTCAAAGTTGCCAACTAATTTTCTCTTAAATAGTGTTTCAAACCTATATGTTTATTTTTCATTCTTAATGTTGTCAACTGAACTTCTCGCAATTTGTCGTTGTAAGTGTTGCCAAACTAACTTTTTTTTAAAATTGTTTGTAACAATATTGCAAACCTAACTCTTTTCTTACTTAGTGTTGCCAACCTAACTTTTCTCTACTTGCATAGTGTTGCCAACCTAAATAGTTTGTTTTCGTTCTTTCACAATGTTGCCAACTTAACTGGGTTTAACTGGGTATAACTTAATAGGGTTTAAAACTAACTTTTTAACTTCTATTATTCTGTTAAATTAAATTAAATTATATGTCTGAATATCTATTATTTCTGAATATAAGATAGAGTTTGTATAACTGAAAAACGTGTTGTACGTTATAAACAATTATAAAAGTTTATAACACCGTTTTTAACATTTATGTATAATAAATAATAGATATTCAGAAAACATTAGTTTTGTCAAAAAGAAAAATAACTCTAACAACAAACTTTACTGTTTTCATTGCAAACTTCAGCCTCACAGATTATCGGAGCCCTCAGAATCTTGGTTAGTTTTGAGTTTTGATGATAGTATTGCTTCCGACGGACGAAATCTTTCCCACGCTCTGAACAGGTGTCCTGTCATCAGTACGTACTTCCCCCTTCCTTCTCAGTTTTGAGGTTTGTTTTCATTATTATTTTTCTTAAAAAACACATAATTGATTTTGATACGCAGTGTATTGTGATAAGTTGACTACAAGTGCGCGCATTTTTTGTTTTTAAATATTTTGATTTTTAAAAATTATTTGAGGTTTTAAGCTGTGCTTTTTTTGTGCGTGAAAAAAGTTTAGTGGCGTGGAATATCAGAAACGGGCTACAATTTCCAGGACGATATATTAAACGTGTCAGTCTTATCTCAGAGCTATGGGGGGGGAGGTTGTGGTTGATGGGGAGGAGGGCGGGGGGCAGCAAGTTTGGTCTTTGCACGGGGGCTGAAAAACTGACGGGCCGCCCCTGGTTATAATTGTATTTAAAATTGCATAATATAAGTAGGAATCTACAAAACTAGAAGTAGTGATTGTTATCAAAAAGTTTAAATGACAAGATCCAAAATTAAAATAAATAATGATTAAGAATTATAACGCAAAACCTTCAAGTATCAAGTACTTTTAACAACAGTCGCCAATAAATAATAACTACCTACGTAATGAATTAATCCAGTAACTACGTTTAAACTTATATCAGTAGTGGTATTTAGAAATATAGATAAATAATTTGCATCCTACTGGTCGATTATACTTGACTCCATCTCAAGTCCCAACATTCAAATAAGAATTTTAGACAATAATTATAACTAATTCTGAAGCAGCATAAATGAACGACACGAGATAAAATATTGTTAAAAGTATTAATGTAAATTTTACGAACAAAAAGTACTATGTATTGGATATGTTTTGCTACAAATCCACAAAATTAATGATTTATTCTTCAATTAACATTCAGTCAAAATATAAGTGTAGATTTTTTAAAGCAAAATAAAAAGGGTAAAGGGTGTTTTAATTTTCAACAGTTCTGGTGCACCTTGTTATATTTAAGTAATTCCCCGATTAAATGATCATGCTCAAATGACGAATAAACTGTGTTGACACAAAATTGAACTAAGAACTTAAAATCACAACTAGTAATTATTCCAAACGTTTGTTTACTAACCAAACAAGACACAGTGTAAAGTGGGAGGGATGTAAACGAGTCAAATGTGATTCAGTGTTATACCGGCAACGACATAGTAGTTAGACTCAAATGGAAAGAAAATGGTAATTAGCAAGTTTTTTCCCTATGGACCCAAAAAACATTCAATAAATTTACACGCCTAAACTAGTAAATTCACGTTAAAATCGTATTAAAAATTCTGTAATAGAAATAGGAATCTGCAAAGCTATAAGAAGTGATCGTCATCAAAAATTATATATGACAAGTTCCAGAATTAAAATCAATAATGATTAAGAATTATATCGTGAAAACCCTCAAGCATAACGTACTTTTACCAACAGTCGCCAATAAATAATAACTACCTACGAAATAATTTAATCCAGTAACTACGTTTAAACTTATATCAGTAGTGATTTTTAGGAATATATAGACTAAATTTGCATCTTACTGGCCTGATATACTTGGTTGTTGGTTCTACCATAAGTCCCAAAATTCAAATAAGAATTTTAGAAAACTAAAAGTTATTCTGAATTGGCATTAGTGTGCAACACTAGATAAAATATTGTTAGAAGTATTAATGAAAATTTTACTAACTAATAGTATTATGTTTCGGATATATCCGAAAATCCAAATCCACAAAATTAATGATATAATCTTTAATCAACATTTAACAAAAATTCCAGTGTAGATTTTTGAAATAAAAATAAAAAGAGTAAGGTGTGTTTTGATTGTCATGAGCTATGATGTACCTTGTTATATTTTAATAACTCTCCGATTAAATGATTATAAAGGTGCTGAAAATTAATAATTAATAATTTAATTTTACAAGTTTAGAATAAGTGAAATATTGATCACAATTCAAACAGATGGCAACGGCGATGTTGAAATTAGGGTACCGGAAAGACACCGGACGGACAATAACAGGAAATGATTATTTCCTGTTATCGAACGAGAAGTCGCGGATGGGACCAAACATGACAAGCAAGCAGTACATGTTACTCCGAGCGTGTGAACTGCAACCTTGCGTAAAACCCCGCTAAATTTCAATAAACCAATAGGGCGTAGAGGGCGGAGCGTCAAACTATTTTGATTGGCCAGAAGGCAAAATTTAGGGTAATGGATCGATGAAGTTATTTTGGAAGGGGAAGTGAGAGAGGTGGAAATCTTTGGGGACGGAAAAGAAGTCAGTCTTCGGAGGGTCATCAAGAGGGTAGCGAAAGAGGAGGGTAGGAGTCGACGTGAGAATGGACCTGGATTGAGGAGGGTTAACTTATCCTTGGTTGAGTGAGATTGCCACCAAGGATTCAGACGTCCAATCTCAACACTCTCCAGCAGAAGCTTCTTCAACGACGTGACGCCGAGGACCACCGGAGAACGTGCGACAACGACATCGGGGAGGGAGCCCAGGACCGAGACCCGAGGACTTCACCGAGGACCAACCCAAGGACCAACCCAAGGACCAACCCAAGGACCAACCCGAGCACTTCACCGAGAACCAACCCAAGGACCAACCCGAGGACCAACCCGAGGACTTCCCAAGGAAAGGCGCGGTGCGGCACTTGGACACCGGTGACGCTCCATGGAACGCAATCCACTTCGGAAGCTGTTTCCTGGGTATGACTCACTTCATTTCTCGGCGCACAAAATTGAAAAATTACTGAGCAAAGAGCTCAAATGAAATTAAATTGAGGTTTAATATAAATTTGACCAGACAGCTAATTGAAATAATTATACCAAGTCATAATAAACTCGATCCTTAAATAAAGTAAAACGATTAAATTGTAGTAATAAACTAATTTCTATGAAACCCTGGATGATAAAATAGGGTGAAGTAAATTTATATTTGTTAGATAAAGATTTGTGTTTAGTAAAATTTACGTAGAACCTTTGATGATGAATGTAGGGAATAATATTGATTTTTAGATAATAACATTAGTTCTCAAATGAAGGGGAGTCAAGGTAGTAGCAGTTTCTTTTAGGTTGTAGATTTGTGAGCGCTGTAATTTAAGTGTAGAGGTTGAGCTGATTATTCTTGTACTTAGTTGATTTGTATTATAGCGAGGGTTTTGTTGTTAATAAGTGTTTTATTTCTAAATGCTGGACTTTGCTTATAGTGAACATATCAAGGACAATAATTAACAAACAATTGATATTTCACTATATGTCAATTATTCTAAAAGGGTTTGATATTCTAGCTAATCATGTGCACCTGGTTATTTATATAAGGTTTTAAATGATATAATAAAATTATGCTTGTCACTCTCCATCTGTGTTAATTCAATTTAACATCCTGTGAGTTACCATTTCACTGCCAAGCGAGTCAATTTTGTTTAAATTTGATTAAAGTGTTTAACCATTGTTTCCGTTTTCAAAGGCTAACAACCCCGTAAAGTACAAGTGTTTACATGATCTTTCTCAAATTGAAAAGAAAATGTGTTAATACAAAATAATTTAATAAGAACCTTAAATCCAAACTAATAATCATTCAAAACGTTTGTCTACTGACCAAATAAGAAGCGGTAAAAAGTAAGAGCGAGGTAAACGAGTCAAATGAGATTCAGTGTCATACCGTCATCGACAAAGTAGTTAGACACAAATGGAAGGAAAAAGGTAATTAACAATTTCATTTTTTCCTATGGACCCAAGATAAAGTTGTGGGACTGTCGTAGGAAACGCAGAATACTTCAACACGCTGAGACGAAGGGTCAGCAGTTCATGACAGGTCGCGAGTGACCGAAGGCCGAGAGTAGGGCAGGTGAGCGGAGAAGATTGAACAAGCGCAAGGCACACCCTTAGCGACTGAAAGTAGCAAACGAACAAAAAGCAAGAGCGTGACGGAATTTATGCATGCCATTATTTTGGTTGGCAATACTGCACAAAATAAAAGTTAGGCTGGCAACTCTGCAAAAGAAATACACTAAACAAGTTTTCCAATAACTGTAAAAGGTTGGTAACACTGCACCAGAATTACAAAAGGATAGGTTGCCAACAAAGTAAACAAAAATTTCAGAAAGTTAGGTTGGCGACATTGCGAAATGATCAGAAGTTACGTAGGAAACTCTGCACAAAATAAATTAGGTTAGCAGCCCCGCAAAACAAAATTTTAAGTTGGTAACACTGCGAAAGAAAAAGTTGAGGCACTAAACAATGAGAAAGAAAAAAATACAAAATCTAGGTTGGCAACTTTGAGAAACAACACAAAATAATTAGGTTGGCAAGCACTGTGCAAAATAAAGCTAGGTTGGTAAAAGTGTGAAATAGAATATACAAAAAGTTATTTTGGCAACTCATCGGTGAACAAAAAGTTACAGAAAAATTTGCCGGTCAACACTGCGAAAGAAAAATACAACATTAGGTTGGCAACAATGAGTAGGAAAAAAGTTAGGTTGGCAACAGCGTCACAGTAAAATATCAAGAGTTAGTTTGGCAACACTGGGAAAGTAAAATTGCAAAAGATAAGTTGGCAAAATTGAGGAATGAAAGATATAAAAAGTTATGTTTGAAACCCTATATGATAGCAAATACAAACAGTTATGTTGGTAACTTTGTGAAAGAATGAAAACAAATGATTTAAGTTGGCAACACTAAGCAAGAGAAAAGATAGGTTTGTAACATTGTTACAGAAAAATTAAAAAAAGTTAGTTTGGCAATACTTACAAAGACAAATTGCATGAAGTTAAGTTGGCAACATTGAGGAATGAAAGATATTAAAAGTTAGGTTTGAAACCCTATATAATAACAAATACAAACAGTTACGTTGACAAACTTGTGAAAGAGAGAAAACAAAACATTTAGGTTGGCAACACTAAGAAAGAAAAAAGTCAGGTTTGCAGCATTGTTACAGAACAAATACAAAAAGTTGGTTTGGTAACACAGGCAAGACAAATTGGAAGAAGTTAAGTTGGCAACATTAAGAATGAAAAATAAACATTTAGGTTTGAAACACTATTTAAGAGAAAATTAGTTGGTAACTTTGAGAAATAAAGAACACTTAGATTAGCAATACTATGTAAAAAAAGTTAAGTTGGCAAGTAAGAATGTTTAACAATATACAGGGTGTTTCGGGATAAGTGTAAACAACTTTACCAGGAGATTCCTTACATCAAAACAAGAAAAAAATCTTATATGAACATGGGTCCGTAAACCAGTCGTTGTCGAGTTACAGCCAAAAATCGATTTTTTCAATTTCAAGTGTAGTTATTGCAATTTTTGGCCTCTAGATTGAAAAATTCTAAAGATAATTTGATTAAATTTCCACAGTTAGATAGATTATGAAATTACAAAGAGATATTATTGATATTTTATACTGTAAAGTTGAGTAACGCTGAGAAAAAATAGTTGAAAAATTAAATTCTTCCAAAATATTCAAGGCCTCAAAAATATTTTTTGTTTTTGACTGGCTAATAATATCATAACCGTTAAAGTATTGGGGCTGCAACTTTATAAAAAGTTGTAGAATTTAATGGAGAACAAAATAACAACAATTTATTATGCACTCGATCATGATTATTTATGTAAAAACCCAAAATCTGTAGGATAACAACATTTAAAAAGGAAAACCTCAATTATCCAGCCAGTCAAGCAAATGCATAAAACTAAAGAAAATCTTTCAGCACGAGTTTTTTTTAATAAAATCTTCAACAAATTTTAAATTTTTTAAATTTAAAGTATCCTAAATCCTTAAAAATTCCACCACAGGACCCCGCTGAGGCCATTTTTCGAAATAGCAGCCTTTTCCTATACAGGAAGCTGTGAAAAGAAACACTCCTCCACATTTTATTAATACATTTATCGATTTATCAACTTGGGGCTATTACAAATAACTTGTGGGTGGTAATACTTTATTTTTATTGATTACTAAACTGCAGCCGCCATCTTGGATGCGCAATTATTTTATAAAATAGGCTACTTCCATCATAAAGGTAGTGTTGTGAACCAGCATTGAAAACTAAATCTTTACGATGAATACAATGCCGTAATCCATTTTTTAATATTAAGCTGATCTCAGAATAAAGAAAATTCATCTTATTTTTTATAAATGTAGAATAGAGGCCACTAATTATAATGTAAAAAAGGTAATACTAAATTTTACTTACAAATTTATTTAACAAAATTTAAATCATTCTAAAATTACAAATCACAATGCTTTGTGGAAATACACGTACAAATTAAAGATCTAGAGTTACATAATACTGTTATTTACAAAACCACGTGGGTACCATGGGTGCACCTTACAAAAAGTTTTCAAAGTGACCACCATCTCTCTGCCTGCACAATCTTGCTCGTGAAATCAATGAGTTTGTTGCGGCTCGGACGACTGCTGGGTTGTTTTTAATGGACTCAGCTACATTCATTATCCTTTGCAATAATTCTTCTCTTGTTCTAGGCTTTGTTGTGTAGACTTGTGATTTCATCCATCCCCATAAAAAATAGTCCATGGGTGTAAGGTCAGGAGACCTTGCGGGCCAATGTACTGGACCGTTGTTAGCTATTACCATTGACTATAAATACTGAAGGAGACATCCCATCCATATGGTCCAGCTGTCCCACTTTTAGTGTATGCTAGAATTTAAAATTGAAGTAGTTTGATTAGGTCACCGACAGATTGTGCTGCTGTCAACTATTTATTTTAGTTATTTACGATAACTTTTAAAATATCTCCACCCCAGAAAGCAAGTAATAATTAAGTCTATGTTTGCTATGTTTGCTATGTTCCTATGTTTGCTTCGTGACACACCAACTGTTGTATTATCCCCTCCTTGAGAGGATAAGTAATGGTTGACAGCAGTATACTCTGTTGGTGATTGGTGTAAACTACGACCTCTTTCAATCCTGGCATACACAAAACTAGGGACACATTTTATAATGACAATGAGAAGTCTACTTCAGTATTTATAGTCAATGCTATTACCCTTTGCCCAAATTTCTGACGCAGTAGTTCTACAACTTCTCTTGAAGAGTGAGGCGGTGTGCCGTCGTGTTGAAACCAGAGATTTACTCTGGTTCCAAGAGGGACTTCCTCTAGGAGTCTTTGTAACTCATTGAGCAGGAATGCATGATAAGTGACTCTGTTTAGATTCCCCTCGATGATAAAAGGTCGAATCAGCTTATTATTAACAAGGCCACACCAAACCTTTGTTGAAAATGATTTTCTATTACTTTGTGGGGATTTTCTGTAGCCCAGTTGTGTAGGTTTTTAAAGTTATTTATTCCATTTCTCGTGAACTGGGCTTCATCAGTAAACAAAATCCACTTAACAACCCTCCGGTTAGCCACTACCCAATTGCAAAATGCCAGCCTATTATCGTTGTCCCAGGGTGAAGGGCTTGCACCTTTTGAAAGTGATAGGGGTGCATTTTTTCCTTCTTCAGAACTCTCCAAACCTTTGTTGAAGACACTAAATGTTGGTTCGATAGTCTCCTAACACTCGTACCTGGACTTTGCTGCACTGCTTCAATAATATTTTCTTCAGTGTGCACATCGACTTCATTGAATCCCTCTCACTTTCTCCTACTAACAGATCCTGTCGGTTGTGCAGGTCGGTAAAAACTCTCGGGTTTGGAATACTTCTGTTTGGATATCTTCTCCCGTACTTAACCGAAGCTGCCTTTGCATTTCCATTGCAATACCCATAGACAAAATGCATGTCAGTATACTCACTGTTTGAATACATTTTCACTTCGGAGTTAAAACCACCAGCATTTACTGAGAGGAAACTTGTTTTAAAGGACAGTAAACCACATTATTACTCAACAGTGCAATTAAACAGATGTGGCTTACGGAAACAGTGCTGCCAACTCACCAATGAAAACAACAACATTCTAGACGGAACGATGATAAAATTATTGAATGAGATTAAACCAAAATAAACCCAATTCTGTTGTATTCTTCCGATAACTACTAAATTAATTTATGTCTTAAGAAGATTACAGTATTTGTTCTTAAACAAAAAAGAAACTTATAATAACATTTTGGTAATTTTTTTAAACTGTTAGTTGACAACGTTTACTTGTGTAGCCGTCCTGTGTAGGAAAAGTCTGTTAACAAAAATTGTTTCAGTGGGATCCTGTGGTGGAATTTTTAATGATTTAGGATATTTTAAATTTAAAATATTTAAACATTTTTGAAGATTTTATAAAAAAAAAACTCGTGCTGAAAGATTTTCTTTGGTTTTATGCATTTGCTTGACTGGCTGGATAATTGAGGTTTTCCTTTCTAAATTTTGTTATCCTACAGATTTTGGGTTTTTAAATGTAAAAACCCAAAAGATTATTAATGAATAATCATGATTGAATGCATACATAAATTGTTATTATTTTGTTCTCCATTAAATTCTACAATTTTTTATAAAGTTGCAGCCCCAATACTTTAACGGTTATGATATTATTAGCCAGTCAAAAACAAAAAATATTTTTGAGGCCTTGAATTTTTTGGAAGAATTTAATTTGTCAACTATTTTTTCTCAGCGTTACTCAACTTGACAGTATAAAACATCAATAATATCTCTTTGGAATTTCATAATCTATCTAACTGTGGAAATATAATCAAATTATCTTTAGAATTTTTCAATCTAGAGGCCAAAAGGTGCAATAACTACACTTGAAATTGAAAAAGATCTATTTTTGGCTGTAACTTGACAACGACTGGTTTACGGACCAATGTTCATATAAGATTTTTTTCTTGTTTTGATGTAAGGAATCTCCTGGTAAAGTTGTTTACACTTATCCCGAAACACCCTGTATACAGTAAAATATTGTTTATTAAACGACCAGTGGTTCGTGAAAAGTTATAGTTTTAAATTTTTTCCGCTAGGACGTACGACACGAACGTAGTTCAAAATATCACCGCTAGATCGTGCGCTTTAAGTTCTTGATTTTGTTACTAGAGCACACCACAAGTGTAGTTCCAACAAACGCTACTAGAGTGTGCAATGTAAGTTCTTGTGTTCTCCACTAGAGTGTACCACCAGCGCTGTTAATTTTGCCATTGTCCCGCAGGTTGCACTCTGTTGACATGTATCAGTATGTAGTGCTTATTTGTTATTTCTCAACGGTGGTCCTGTAGCTCAGTGGGTAGAGTCGTGGCCTCCGGTTCGGAGGATGCGTCTAACACTGGTTCGAATCCCATGCGGGGCTATCAAAATGTTGTATATGAACTTAGTCTCACTACCACCAAAACGCGGTGGGGGGACCATGCACCTTTTAAAACTGATATTAGCGTTCTATATGTTAGGTTGGCAATACTGTATAAAAATACAAAAGTTAGGATGGCAACACATCACAACAGGATGGGGGCTGCTCACCAGCGCTCCATAGATAGCAGGCATGCGGAAAAGGCCCATAAGATAACTCAGGGGAAAAAGGTCGAACTGCAGTGAGGGGTGGTCTATAGTAGTCACATACAATTAAAAGAGGGCAGCTGGTAAAAGTGAATTGAAAACTACTTGATTCTGCAATCTAACGGGACAGATATGAATCTCAGATTAAATGCAGGGAAAAAAGGGATTTTTGAAGGTGATTTAATGGGATAGAATGGGATTTTTTTGTCTGAAGAACGGGTTTATTATTTTGTTTTGGACAGCAGCTGATATAGTTGTCTGATTAGTGGACCAGCTGGTCCATTTTCCAGGCTGCAAAAATTAACCAGTCTTGGGATATCTATTCTGTATAAAAAATCAATGATTATACTTATATTACACCTGGCACTCGGTTTCCAAGAAATCTGCCGATCGTCACGGGAAAAAGTCAGATGACAGTTCACGTTTTTGACATCGATTATAATTGAATTAGCATTTGTAAATACTAACTAACTGTGTTACAATAATACTCCGAGTATTACTTACTATTAAAGCAAAAACTTACATGTTATTTTGTACTTATTTCTTACATTAAACTTATTTTTTAACATACTAACATCTAAACATTTATTTAATCATCTATTTTGCGCCTCCCTCAAGTCCTCTATGTAGCTACCATGGGTGCCACGGCACCCACGGCACCCACCATGCACACACCTATGATAATACTTCATCAACTACTAGAATTTACTTTTTTTGTTTTGTTAAAACGTAACAACCTCGGATGAAGTATAAGTGAATCACGCTCACAGTCGACGAAAATCGTGCAGGTCCCTGTGGCCGTTGGGTGGCAAAACGACCCAAGACGACCGCCGTACGGTATAACATTATCTCAATTACGACTCGCTGTGGCTGTCTAATAACACTCTACTAGATTACAAATTATAAAAATGAAAATATTAAGTTATCCAGAATCTAATGGTATAAGTATTATTGCTGAAACTAAAAGAGAAAATAACTTTTTTTTAGAAATTCAACTTCAGGCGCCGTGACTTTTCTTTATTATGACTCGCTGGGAGCGACTGTTAATTTAAATCAGTTAAAAGTTATACGAATACTGCAGAAAGATAAATTTATAAGGAATCTAATTCTGTAAATGTGCTTTCTGAAATAAAATCAATACCATGTTCTATCTTTAAAAGAAGTTGGAATTTACACCGCAACCAAGGCCGCAAGTTACTTCAATTGCGACCAGTTGTGGCCAACTGCCAACACTATGATTAAAACTTATAAAAATAAACATTGTCATTGCTCACAATATAATTTAAATTGACATTTTTCTATCTTTTGTATTGTGTTTTAATTAAGTTTGATTTTGCTTGAAAAATTCTCTTTAAAATACATACATAATGTAAAAACAGCTTTTGCTTGTTATCCTTCAAAAATTAATTTAAATTTTAGAAAATTAATTCAGAAACCTAATAGATAATTTACTGTTATTTTTAAAAAATACCATTTTTATTCATCCAAGACCTGGTAGTTATCTCGTGAACATGGTTTAATGAATATTTGTCCCTGATTCAAAAAATTGATTACAACTGTTATGTTTGATATTACAAGTATGTTTTAACACGTTCGCTGTGACTGCCCCGAGGCGGGTTGTTTGCAAAATGCGGCCCGCCAATCGCTGGTCGGGGTCACATTTCTAAATCTTGGCTAACCAATGGCTGTAGCGCTCGAACGTGCTGTACTACATTACAATATAGCTGAACGTAGTTCTAAGAAGCACCAACAGAAGTCAGTACTGTCATTTCAAGGATTTTATTAGAAAAAAACAGGTTTTCCCAGTCCCGCAGTTGCGGGAATTGAGGGAAATTTTAGTGCCAACCTACACCACAAATGTCAAATGGTTATATCTAAACTGCGAACAGCGTATAGTCCGTTCTCGTCAAGTGCTGAGCACTATATTTATAGTTGCCCAAAGCCAACGTATTAATAGCGTTTTATGACCAGTAACTTTCTCTAGTTAGGAACATATTTTAACGACTCACTAGAATGTTCGAGGTTCACAGAAGAGTCATCAAACCCAACACCAGGAGATGCGGAGATGATAGCATCATCCATCATTAATAGTTTGGTTGGCGAAACTGGAATAAATGCGGCTGCGTTTGGATTCAGCTGCGAGTTCATGGGTCCAGCTGTGAAAATTGGGGAATGATTACGAAAACTGCTTTTCGTACACTAAAAGAAATTTATAAGAATTGAAAAGTTATAAGAAATTCATTAAATGTTTTGGGCTAATTCTGGACCACTGTTGCAAAGTTTACAGTTTATGAGCATCATAAATTAAGATTGCTTTATTTCAGAATCAAACAAAATCAACAGCAATCTTAATACATACATTTCATACATACAAACATATATTTATATATACAACTACAATGGCTAAAATTCAAAAGTATCAAAGTAGTTGATGTTTGTAATGTCACAATACTGTGTTGGATACTTTCATCTACAACTACAAACTGACATTAACTACACTGTCAGTTACAAATATTGAGTACTTGATATGCATACTTATATCATTAAAAACTGTATCCTCCATAAAATGTCCTTTTGTAACTTGAGACAGAGAGGACTAAATTACATAAGGAAGAAGGTCTATAAAAATGTCTATAATGAAAATAAATAAAATATCAAACAGTTATAAAAGGAAGTAATATAAAATAGAAGACTTACACAGTAGAATATAACTTATGACTAAAAAAATGTATTCAATATTTGCAATGTACATTATGTAACTGATATATTTTTAGTCTTAACCCCATTGTTACAATTAAGACATATATGTCAATAAATAAAAATAAATTAAAACCCCACTGACTAAAGACATGTGCATGTTTGATTCTGTCAGATGATGCACAATTTTACAAATAGAGACTGTATCTATATTTTGTTTTAAGTCAGTTAGGTGAGGCATTTCACTTTAAAATTAACTAAAACACTTCATGAGTTTAAGCAAATTGATATATAATTGTCATTTATATTTTCATTAAGATTCTAGTTTATACTCAAATTAATATTATCACTTGTAAATGTTAGATTAAAATCAGTAGTCGGTTTTCTTTTAGTTTTATTTGTGTATATACTATTTACATATTTGCTTAGTTTTGTATCAGTTTAAGGTTTTCAAATTATTACTAGCAACAAGTTAAAACAGCAAAGGTGTATATTTCCTAAACCAACCGTGATTTTCTAGTTCTACTAAATATGACCTCTGAAAGATCATACTCCTAATGATCTTATAAAATGAGGTACGCAATATTTGTTTTTTCATTCAAACACTAATCAGCAAAACTAGGTGTGAAAAAATCTAAATGTTTAAATCAAACTGTTAAGACCACATAATACTTCATTTGCTTTATCAAACAGTTCAAAATGTGTTAGACAACAAGTAGTCAAAAGTGTGTGTTTTTTTTTTTTTTATGACGGAGCAGAGTAAGTAATTTAGTCTCTCAATTATCCATTCAACTCAGGGGCAATATCATGGATAATCTAAAAAAAGCTATGCAAACTTACATTCAATTGCCTTTTATTAATTTGGAGAAGGACACAAGTTAAGTTTTATGAAGTTACCTTGTCAGATTTATCCTCAGATAGTTGAAGATGGTTAAATTTCACGTCTTAGATTTGTCATCCAGTTTTCTGCCAGGTTGACTTCTTTATCATACTTCACCTCTGTAACACAAAATCTTCCTATAGCACTTCACGCGCTTAGTGCAACCTAATGGAGATATTGGGAAGATAACTGTGTGAGGGACTAATGGAAGAAACACCCTATGCAATGGAAATAGGGTTTAAAGTAAGCTTAAAAACTTAAATAAGCCTTGTCGGGACTACGCTGTCAGTACTAAGTCATTCGGAAATGACAGTCTTTCAAAGCGTATTCTCAACATTTTGTTTGTCAGACTGTTGGAACATTTAGTAGTTTTAAAAAACTCTAAACCATTTTAGGATAGAATTTAGTATAATGTATAAATATATAAGCAGGGGCGGATTTACAGTTTTGCCGCCCCTGGGCAATTGCTTTTACTGCCCTTCATGGGCAGTAAAGCCCATAGCTGGAACATAGCTGGAACGCAAAATACAACTTTAACTTGGGAGTATTTTAATTTGTGGGGGAAATTTGCATGTCAAAAATCCAATTTTGGGGTAAAAAACCCTCCTTCGGTTTTGTTGATTTGTCTGGTTTTCGAGCTTAAAGCCATAAATGTTGCTTTACATGTTTGCACCAAATTTCTTCAAGATCGGACCTTTTTTACTGAAGTTATCGCACCAACAGATACAGATATAAATTACAGTTTTGAATGAATGTTGTTTTGCACACAACATCATTGACAGATTTGTGATGAATGTACTTAATAGTGCCGTTTTAATTGCTGCGACTTATGTGTTTCAATTTTATGTTTTGGTTTTTTTCTAATATAAAAACAGTGTGTTTTAGCAAATTTCCCCTATAGGGAAGAAGCTATTACCGTAGGTCTCATGGTAAGACTTAAGCCCGAGACCATGATAACTTTTCGTTTTGAGGTCCCCAGATGCCAAAAACACCATTCGTTCAAATTTTTGTATATGTATATATATATATATATATATATATATATATATATATATATATATATACGTGTCCGTAAGTACGATAACTCTCGTAAAAAAAGTCTGATCTTAATCAAATTTGGTTCAAATATGTAAAGTACCATTTATTTGAACGAGTTCGAAAACCAGACAAATCACACCATCCGAAGGAGGGTTTTTGCGGGGTTTTGTACCCCAAAAATTTTTTTTGGAGTTTTCACATGTAATTGTTATTTAAATCAAATTTTAATTTATACCATTGGATTCAGCTTAAAAAAACAAACAATTTGGTATTTTTACCATTGCTCTACGTCAATTGGTTACTGAGATATTACAAGTGCTAGACACAGTACGTTGTCCAATGTTATTCTTATGGAGAAAAAGAAAAATTTTATATCTCGGTTATTTATGAACATAAACTGACGAAACTTCGTATATCGCTTCATATAGTTGTGGTTTGTTGTTGTTTGAACCAAAAACCAATTTTTCGCCTATGGTTCCCGAAGCAGCAAACCTAGGTACTCGGTCCCCATGTTATTCTTATGGAGAATAATAAAAATGTTATATATCGCTTATTTATGAATGTATATGGATCAAACTTGGTATGTGACTTCACTTAGATGAGTTCTATTGATATTTGTATAAAAACCCATTATTTTGTGTTCCTTGTTGCAGCAAACCTGTGTACTCATCCCTAATGTTATTCTTATGGAGAATAATGAATATTTTAAATATCGCTTATTTATGAATATATTTCTTATGAATTCTGGTAAGAGGCTTAATGTAATATTAAGACATATATATATTCATTGGAAATTCGCTGAGTATGCAGGTTTGCTGCGATGGGGGTATTTAATATTTTCTTATATATTTATATGACTATATATTTATATGACTGTAATTCACATTTCAAAAATGTGGCAGTAATTGATTCTAAAAATCTGCCGCCCCTAAAATTTTGCTGCCCTGATCCCAGGCCCATGCCTAAATCTGGCCCTATATATAAGGACAATTCATAACACGTTTTAGTAGAGCAAGTATGTTCAACACACGACTCAATTTTTAATTAATTGAAAGGTGTTATAGATGTTGAACAATAAATAAATTAGTGTCTCGAAACTTTAAAAAATGCTACTGTGACATATGGGTATAGGAATAAATACATGACTCACCTACCAACGTTTTGGAAACAATTATTTTTTACCGAATATATGAACAAATACAAAATAGAGATTATGAGAACAAAATAATTTATGAACATCCCTGTATGTAGACAGATAAATGAAAGCCATGACGATTAAATATACCAAGGTTGTGAGAGATATACTTAAGTGATGTATTCATGTCAACTATAGTAAACAACTATATAGTCTACTAAATTCAACCCATGTGTACAACACATTAAAAGAAACTTTAAAATAGTAATTTGCCATTTACTTGTGATAGTAATAACTTATTTAGTTAATTAAAAATTAAAAACATCAAATCAGTATATCAGTATCAGTCTATCAGCCATTTACAATGTAATCTTCGTTAGGTCCCAAATAAAATTATATTATTCTAATTGGATGTTTTTAATTTCAAATTTACTTTATATCAGTAAGAAGAGTGCTCTCAAGAAATGACTTATTAGTTGTTTCTGAATTAACATAATTGTGTTAATGGTTATTAATTGGTTGGTGTAATGATCATTATAAATCATATTAAGTTTAAGTTTAATGGATGCATAAAAAATGTGATTTAAGAATATAAAACTACAGTTTTTTCCTCTGGATTGCAATTATTATGCTTCGACGACAACTCTCAATGTCTCAGAGTAACTGTAGTTGGTACCTAAGTATGAGTATTGTGTTTTGGTAGTTTTTAACTTTATAAAATTACAGGTAGCTTAATTTTCCAGATAAATTATAAATAATTCAACATGAATTTGTGTTTAGCACACTCCTTTTTGTGGGGATAAAATTATAATTTAATGATATTGTCAACACTAAATTTATCCCCAAGTTAACCAACAGATTGTTAATGTTTGTTACTTGCAAATGAAGTTATTTTAAAAGGAAAAACCTTTAAGTGCCAAAACAATAGTTTAGAGTTTTAGCGATTGTTTTACAATTAATTGATTCACATTTTGGAAATAAATAATTAGAACTGGCCCCACCAATTCAGAAGCATTTGGTTTACAAAATCTTCCTAAAGCCCACATGGTAATTACTTACACCGAACCACTCGTAAAATTAAAAATAAAAATAGGCGTGGAAATAGCACTTTTGAAAGTTTAATTCTTGCATATTAAAAGTTGTATTCAGAAGGAGGAGGAAAAATACCTCGATAAACTTAAGTTTGAGGTTCTTCATTGGCCCTCCAAAAACAATTTTGCTAAAGTTAGTTAATAATATGTGTTGGGGGTATGTAAACACTAAAAAATTCCAGTTTTTGGTTGAGTTTTACTAATATTCAAGCTTGATTCAACTTGGAAAAAACTACTGGTTAATCGAGCAAATTTTTACTGCTTGTCCACAGCAGTAATGATTGTGAACTGCTGAATGACGTAGTATTGGCCGTAATAGACAACTGGACCATATAAAATCAGCAAAAACACGGCAGGAAATGTAAATTGGTAATAAATTACAAAGGAGCAGTGTAATACCACCAGTAAATGACAGCTGGACCGGTTGATATTGTATGACGTTTGTTAATGAGTGTGTAGACTTTAATTGTAATAAACAATTTTTTTATATGTAAGATTGGTAGCATCGGCTTAAAATTGTTTCATCTTGAAGGGATAGCGTTCATGTATATGTAACACTTAACGGTTACCCACAGCCTTAGTAATATTGCTAATTTGTAAAAATGAATTGGAAGTCCAATTCTACAATTCGTTGTGATTCAGACAAATAAAACAAATAATATATAATTTGTTGTATATTTTTGTTATATTTTATATATTTTCTTAACAAAATCGTAGGGCCTGGGATAGTTGCCCTGCTCGCCCCTGCCTAGGGCCCTGCCAATACTAAATACTAATAATTACTACTGGTAATTAAGAAGGGGCTTAAGCCATGAAAGATTTCACATTTCTACCTCTGGTTCTCCCATATAAGATCAATGTTAATTGTTAAACCTCAACACTCCTCAACGGATTATCCCGAATCATTGATTTATATAATTGTCTAGTGAACCGAGTGACCAGAACTTTGGTATCAAGGGTCAACAATTACCAATGGTGTTACAGGAGAGCCATCAGGTAGAAACGTGACAACTTTTGCAACTGAATTCTCCACATAAAATGAGTCATGTACGTGGAATTTATCAACATTGTTACAATCTCTTGTAGTTTTACTAAAACTACTGATTGTTTCATTGATTTCATAGCGGAATATATTGTCTGACAAAGTATCAATTGGGATTTATTGTAAGAGCTTTTTATCGCCCACCACATGTTAAATGTTCCTAGACTGAGAGGTAAGTAATGAGCTTTATTGCAGACCACGGAGGCATACACATATTAATAACAAACTTAAGGAGGGGGATGGGGTATGGCGTAGCGGGGGAGGAGGGGCGGCTTGGATCAACTTTACGTAACTCAAACATTTTAACCCTAAGGTCTGGCACACTCCCGTGTCTGATGATAATGTATAAATCTTTTAAAATTAAAATAATCAAAATGATATCTAAATCAAGGTTACAGCTGGTTATATAAAAAATACTTCCGTCATACTATTGTATTAACAGTAAAACTAAAAATTAATACATAACGTGTTTTGAGTAAATTCTGTATTGCTTTACAGCTATGTTTTGTGTTGTTTTAGAGTGTAAAATAATGACA
The DNA here is from genome assembly GCA_963675035.1 of Allygus modestus. Taxonomy (NCBI): domain Eukaryota; kingdom Metazoa; phylum Arthropoda; class Insecta; order Hemiptera; family Cicadellidae; genus Allygus; species Allygus modestus. The sequence continues at coordinate 131,049,472 of OY776113.1, read as the reverse complement.
TGAAATAGTATTGAGCAGTACCACCCACATCTTTAGATTTGGTGTTTGTCGATAGGCGAGATAGTTTTTTTTGTTGTTTATATATTAGTGACAGTCTTGTTAGTTTGTATAAATTTTGCTTAGAAAAAAGTTATTAAAAAATGTGACTAAAAGAAAACACTTAAAAGTTTAAATCCATATTCCAAATTGCTAATAAAACTATATTTAAAATATTTAAGCAGTTTTTAAGTCTACTACGATAAAGTTATGTAGCACATTGGGGGGGAGGAGTATGCTCAAGTGGTTACGGTGTTTTACATGGTGGAGGGGGGGTTTTGAAAAGATGAAAAATGTGTTAGGTAATATGTGTATGGCCCCTAATGACATATAGCATTACGATTACACTCCTGGCAGAGCTCAATGACACATATTCCAATAGCATCAGCTGCTGTGTTTACAACAATCAAAGTTTTCACATCATACAATTATTGTTTGTTTTAATGCTGATATAACCTTCACCTGCATTGCCAGTTCCTAAACTACTATTTATATATATTTACGTTGACTAAATAATGGGGTGGAGGGCGATAAAATAGTGTCCGCACCTCGAGTAGTAAGAACCATAACGCCTTCAGGCGATAAATAGTGTCCGCGCCTCGAGTAGTAAGAACCATAACGCCTTCAGGCGATAAATAGTGTCCGCGCCTCGAGTAGTAAGAACCATAACGCCTTCAGGCGATAAATAGTGTCCGCGCCTCGAGTAGTAAGAACCATAACGCCTTCAGGCGATAAATAGTGTCCGCGCCTCGAGTAGTAAGAACCATAACGCCTTCAGGCGATAAATAGTGTCCGCGCCTCGAGTTGTAATAACCATAACGCCTTCAGGCGATAAAATAGAGTCCGCGCCTCGAGTAGTAAGAACCATAACGCCTTCAGGCGATAAATAGTGTCCGCGCCTCGAGTAGTAAGAACCATAACGCCTTCAGGCATTTAACGCACTCGTGCTTTCAAGCATTGCCCTTATGCTATAATGATAAGCTAATGATGACCCTACGTGTGTGATTTCATAGGGTTTTTGTGTTTTTACGTGGACATTTGACTATTGAACCATATTTGTCCTACAATATGAGTCCGTAAAGATAAGATGGATGTACGACAACTCAGTGTAAATTGGTTATGTTGGGTTAAAATAATTTTAGATATTTTTGTTACAGCACAACAAATTAAGCACATGAAAAATCACTCAACAACTTTAGACAACTTTCCGATTTCCAGCAGTAAATCAGGATTAATGTTTCATATCATACTTGAAATCATGAGTTTCTGTAATTTAACCGAGATTGCCATTAAATTGTTTTTACTTTAATGGTCAGAGAAATGTCTGTACATGACATATTTACATATCCTCATTCGCATATTTATGCTAAATGTTCATGAATTAAATTTCATTTCACTTGAAACATTTTAGAATGCTTCAAAACACATTGTTCATTAAGGCATTATGATTTAAAAGAAAATATAAATTTACTAATTTGTATAAAAGTACTAACTTATCCTAAATGCCTTACCACATAGTTGTGAGCTTTATTAATTTATCAGTCATTTAGGAATAATATCGGGAGAGTTTTGTATGAATCACAGTAAAGAGAGGATTAATTCATGGTATGCCATTGAGAAAAGTCAGTGCATAGCCAGTGCGTGGGGGCCGAAACCTTAAAGTCTCTCAAAATTTATAAGATCATAGAAATATTAAAGATGAAATTCACATCCCTTAATAACAAACTACTGTACTTATAATATAATATAAAAACGTATTTTATAAACATAGACACCAACGTGTACAACAAATTGGTACCAATTACGTGGATGGAATAATGAAATTCTAAAAATGTTTGTTGAACTAATAATCTAAGAAGGGGGAAAAACATTGAGTCAGTCATTCAGACATACACACACATGCTTCAAACATGCATACACAAGCATACACATGCTCTCCCACACATACCCAATGCTCATACACATACAGACTCTTTCAGGGCGCACGGCTGTTTGGACAAACTATATGACTAGCTACTCTTGCCGGTCCTGCCTTGGTCCACTATGAGTCATACGCCGGACTTATATACTCTATTATTGATTAAATCTTTCTTGTAGACCGTTCCGGTTAACCCGGGCTTTGGTTTAGCGAGGTCCGGTTAAGCGGGGTTTTACTGTATTAATTTTGAAGTCACCACCAAATTAACAATTTTAAATCCATTTCATATTTCATATTTTCTAAACTAGATTTAAAAAAAACCTTACATAGTGCTGACAAGGGGGTGTCCATTCCGCCCAAAAACAATATCACAATTCCCACCCTAAAATCATACTTGACCCTCTCCGAAAACAAATCAAATCATATTTTCCAGGAACTCAGTATGTATAAGTGGGCCCTGTGTGCATCCTGTATGTGTATGAGCATTGGGTATGTGTGGGAGAGCATGTGTATGCTTGTGTATGCATGTTTGAAGCATGTGTGTGTATGTCTGAATGACTGACTCAATGTTTTTCCCACTTCTTAGATTATTAGTTCAACAAACATTTTTAGAATTTCGTTATTCCATCCACGTAATTGGTACCAATTTGTTGTACACGTTGGTGTCTATGTTTATAAAATATGTTTTTATATTATATTATAAGTACAGTAGTTTGTTATTAAGGGATGTGAATTTCATCTTTAATATTTCTATGATCTTATAAATTTTGAGAGACTTTAAGGTTTCGGCCCCCACGCACTGGCTATGCACTGACTTTTCTCAATGGCATACCATGAATTGTATGAAGTTGTAGCAAGTGAGAGAAAAGATAAATAAAATCAAAAAATGTAAACAAAAAGACAGTTTTAAACATCAATTTGAAACTGAAAAATAGATCCTGACTAGCTAACTATAGTTAGTGAAGTTTCTAACTTCTGAGTAACTGTACATGACAAAATCAAAAGTGACTGGCTATTGCACAGAATAATGATGCATTGAAATACAATAATGATGTTGGGAAATAATACTATTCATATTTAGAATAATAACGTAAATAAATTAGTATATAGTAATGTAGTTGATCATTTTAGTAATAATGTAGGGAAATATGATTTTCATCACTTTGTATTCCAAAATAGCCCATAACGAGCCCCAATAGCTGAGGTTTACGACAGTTATCGATTTCCTTGTAACAAAACAAAAAATGACCAGCTGACTTTGCCTGTCCTAAACATTACTTTTCCTGTCCCAAACAATACTTTTCCTGTCCCAAACAATACTTTTCCTGTCCTAAACAACTGAAGTTCCCGTTTTACTCAGCTAACAGGAGCACCAGTGTGATTTCGTTATTTTTGATGATTCTGTGTTCAAACAGCTGACTTTAAGACTAAAATGAATTGTAAAACCGTGTTGTGTTTATTTATACAACATTACTAGACTATGAAATATGATAGTTTTTGTTTAAGTTTAATATGGTTATTGGCATCGTGATGAAAAGTATCGTTCACTACTCATCACAAAAGTCCTATTTCGTGACTAGTAGTGAAATATACTAGAACTAATGGCATTGCTTAACTTAAAATAATTGACACATCACCTGCAAGATGAATGTACCTGTATAATAATTTTTCCACAACTGTTTTCAATATTCTGGCTAAAACATTGTAAGTTGTCGTAACTATAATAACAGTTCTTTTAATATGGTAGTTTATTTTGAAATTACAAAAGAAGCTATATCTATTACTTAATAAAACAGTATAGTAAAGATGTACTCAAATTTGCTGGTGTGGCCTTTAACTTTTGGAGGTCTCAACTCACAGAAAAATAGCTCATCTCTATCTTAATTCGTTCATAATGTTCAAATGACATATTGAATAAATTAAGATGGACCTACAAAAACCCTATAAAAACGAGTTTGGCAGCGTTTTGTTTGGATACAGACATGAAACATCATGAAATAGTACCATAAACCTCGAGTGTAATTATAACCACGGAAGCAATTAAACTTTAGAATAGATTGTTGGTAAAACAGTAAAATGTTAAGCCCTCCTTTTGTTAATAGAGAAAATGTAGCAAAATGCATATCAGAAAAAATAAAAAAGCATGGAATGGTAAGGGTTTCCTAACGCTAATCTCTAGAAAAATTGAAAATAAATGTTAGTTTTGAGAATGTAAGTTTTCGAAGGTCAAAAGAGGTACAAAATAACTTTCCAACTATCAAACTCACCATTTTAACGTCTTAAAATCAACATTATCTTTCCCAACGAAACAAAGACTTTTAAGGAGCAATCGTAGAATTCATCCAACGAGTCAAAACCTGTCAAAACCAATCATCAAAAACCCAAGGAATGCGAATAAAGTAAATTAAGTAGATACAAATAAACGTAAAGTAGGTAAACGTAAATAACAGTAAATAATTTATAAAACCCGGCGTAACACAACTAACCTGTCAAATATCCTTGACTCTTTGAGAACAAGTTGCATAGATGCACACGCTGTCGAAGCCAAGTGGAAAATGGCCGTTTGGGAGGCAATCAGGCAATGGCACGGGAGGACGACTGGACTGGAACGAACATGATATCTGATAAGGGAACGCTTGGATTTTGACCTTCCGCAAACTATGGTCCAGGCAACTGGTAGTTATTTGGGCAAAACAGGACATAAGCTTGGTCCATCAAATTGAATTGGCTCGACAGGTTTCGTTAGTTAGGTGGCTGTAAAAGAAATAATAAGAATAATAAATAAGAAAATCTTTATTACCATTGATCACATAGTGGAATAGACAACGTTAACATTGCAATTCAAAATTCAATGCAGGCATAAGGACAACATTTAGCGTGGACTGTCTAAACGCTTGTTAAACCAATGAAAACAAAACGAACTATATAATAGAACTTTTCCCAAGTCTTTCGCGTCGAGATATCATAATAGCATACGGTATCTCTATATATAATTCCGTAAGTCAAATTTTTGTAAAGAAATTGTGAGTGACTGGATGGCCGTAGAAGGATGGGAGGGGTATCATTTTAAAGGTCTTGACGTGAATTTTGAGGGAAAACTATTCATTTTTCTTATTTTTTTACCATAAATTCGCAACAGAATAAAACTTTTCCCATTAAAACAACATGGGGTTTAATTTGTTTACATCTTTTGAAATTAAAACAGCTGTGCCACAGAGTTAAATTAGCCTTTGATATTGATACCAGCTGTACTTATTCAGTTTGTTTACTTTTAAACTACAGCAATGTATAATTGTTTAGGAATGGACATTTTATTAAAAACATAAGACAGTATAATAATATTATATTATAATGCTAGAAAATCAGTGCTTATTTATAAATGACCAATGAAGGTTGATAAAAAATTTATGTATTTTGGTTTTTTAGGGGCTATCGCCCCTTCAAGCCCCTAGTCTATTTTTAAAACGCTAAAGGCGCGTTTAGTCGGAGTTACAAATAAAAATGTTACAATTGCGTAACAACAGCTGCCATTATTCGGTGACGTTTCTATGTTGCCAAATGATGATCATACGTTTGAATCATCATTTTATTTCCCACAAGAAGAGGGTAATGTCCAAGGTCCAAGGCTTGGCAACATTTGTTTACAACAAAAGCATCGTTTACACCTAACACCAGACACCGCAAAAAAACTCTCATTTACATCGGCCAACAAGCTGGTATCACTTTTGTCGATAACTTTTATAGTCATTTGTAAACGCGCCTTAATTTTGAAATGCATGTAATCAAATAGGAAATTTGCCGTACTAAATGTGAGCGTGTTACCGTGGTAAAACCCTACAATATTGTATATTATATGTTCCTTATGATTTCCACATGTATAAAAAAAACCGTCGCAGCAAACCTGCGTACTCAGCGAATTTCCAATGCCTCTATGTCTTAATATCAAGTTTCATCAAAATAAATTCACAGAAAAGCGATATATACAATTTTAATTATTCTCTATAAGAATAAAATTGGGAATGAGTACGTAGGTTTGCTGAAACAAGGAACACAACAAACCGTTTTCATGCAATTATCAATAAACTCGACTAGGTGAAGCCACATACCAAGTTTCATCAATATACATTCATAAATAAGCGATTTATACCCTTTTGATAATTCTCCATAAGAATAAAATGGGGGCTGAGTACCCAGGTTTGTTACTACGGGAATTATCGGTAAATTTTTGTTGTGCAAATAACAATGGACCACAACCATATGAAACCGTATACCAAGTTTCGTTAGTATACGTTCATAAATAAGCGAGATATACATTTTTCTTATTCTCCATAAGAATAATATTGGACAACGTACTGTGATTAGCACTTTCAATATCTCTGTAACATAGAACTCTATTAATACACATGGAACGCTCGGGCTGTGTCAAGAAATCGGTCTTTACCCCCACCCCTTCAATGGCACTCACGGCCGCTCAGTGGATTTCAGCATTGTGCGCCCTATCGTTTACACGCTTTTGTGCCTCGCCATATTCATGTAATTACAATAAAGTCATGCATGCAAATCTGCATGAACTACGGAATATTACAGTATAAACTTCTTGTAGTTTGGCAATTTAATTTATTTGTAGTAATTAAAACTATTTAGTGTTTTAAAAGTGTGACACGAAAAAGTTTCTAAGTGTAAACTTTTTTTGTTTTGGGGTTAAAAAGAAAATTCCAGCGGAAAGGTAGTAGATAATTAGTTGATCCACAATTTTTATCCCGAAATTTGTTTCATAAGTTGATTTATTTGTTCTGTAAAGAAGGTATTAACGTTTCCCGCGCTCAAACCAATTCGCGCCGCACTCATTCCAGCTAACTGACGCGACACTTTGCTATACAACACGAATTAGATTGTATTAACAAGCTGAACTATGACTTATTATTTTACAGGCAGTAAGTGGTCTATGGTAGCCACTCTTTTTTATTTTGAAAATAGATATTTCTTTCATTGCCGCTGTTTTGTATTAAATAAACTGAATCACAAGTGCATGGAACCAACATATACGGTAGCATGTAAAATGACGCAGGGAACAGGTTAATATTCAAAATGAATTTGAAACCTAATTTTAAATGATATTTTATTACAATATAAGACTATACAGTTGCTCTTAGACATCTTAAGTGTGATTAAATAAAATTAACTTATTCAATTTCTGCCTTAGGCCCATTGATGCTTTATTTGCTTCTATAGATCGAGTCCGAGCTAAATCATGGCATCGTACTTTGAAAAACAAATAGCAAATCTTTTTCACAAGCTGTAACTCATGCCGATCATCATCTGGGGTCAGGGGAGGTGATCGGATGGGAACAAAAAATGTTGCCACCAAAGTAATTTATTGCACTGTTTACAAATTTATGAATGTTGCACGATTTACTTTCGTTTGAGTGTTGAGTGTTTTGTGACAAAAACAAACTACTTTAAAAACATCATCAGATGCTTTACATAGCTTACCACTACTAACTTCGTTTAAAAAGTCCATAACACCGGTAGTTTGTAAAGCAGTTTGTTTAGTTAGTGCTGAAAAGCAATTATGGCATTTTATGCGGGTTACTAAGCTTTTTATAATAAATCCTGAAATGTAATACAAGACATTGTTCTGATAATATGTAATGTTTATGTTACTTAGGTCTAAGATTAACATGGGATTATCAACATCATCAGCACTGTCCATGGCACAACGTTGTGCTTCATGGTTGCTTAGCACTGTTGCCTGTATGGTTGGCTCAAATTCTACACAATTTGCACCTGAGCTGGGAGTGACAGCGTTCCTACTACACCCGTTCGCAGCGTTCGCACCCACGGACACATACATATATATACATATATATTTTATATATATATATATATATATATATATATATATACACACACACAGTTTCGAACGAATAATGTTTTTGGGGTCTGGGGACCTCAAAACGAAAAGTTATCATGGTCCCGGGCCTAGGTCTTACCGTGCCGACTACGGTAATAGCTTCTTCCCTATAGGGGAAATTCGCTAAAACTCAGAAAATATTCGGAAATCCCTTAAGTAATCTGAAACCTTTATAAGCTAACATGTTTTATGTTTATCTATAACTGGTGATGATTTTATTTTGTCAGGTGATTATTTAAACCATGGTTTCATTGTTTTATGAATGACGCGACGCTATTTCACCAGAAAAACTGCAGACCAACGGCGACTCTTGGGGAAATACTTTAAGAGTGAAGACGTGAAGCGCCGCGGATTTTGCGGGTGAAGCAAGCAGAAGGACGAAGTTCAGGAAGTAAATAAATTACGTACATAAATATGAAATTGCAATATTTATAATAAAGTTAAATAAAATAATAAAAAATACCGTCATAATTGTTTCAAATGTTTTTACAAAACTAACTTGTTTTATAAAATGACACATCTAGAAGTCAAATTCATAGTGGGTACGTCGTAATTGCAATTTCAAACACAGTTTGTTGTTGTTGTTCTATATGTTAAATTAAAATGTATGAAATGCTTTAACAGCCTCATTGGTACTGAATAAAAAATCAAGTATATCTATTGTCTTTAAACACAATATGTGCATGTGTCCATTGATGACAGAGTTAAAAGCTTATTCAAAATTTGGCTGCAAAATGTATTTTTAATGATATATTTTCATTTTGTATGATAAAAAAACATTGTGTAGATCAAGGTTGTGTCTAAAATACATTTAGGCATAAATAATTCATTGAAATAATAACCAATCCGTACCCTCCGGGGCCTCGGCGTATGGTGACAGCTATGGGGTGACCTAACGTCCCGTAAATCGGGATTGTCCAGTTTTTTCACGATCATACCTGAAGTCCCGAAAAAGTGTCCCGGGACGCCTAAATGTCTCGTATTTACGTTGGGTACTAATAAACACATTTTAAAATCACTAAATCTTCCTAATTTGTAATATGACTTCAACTAATATTTTTCATTTTTACTAGTTATGTAGTCGTGTATTGTAGGTAGCCAACGCCAGTAGCCGAGTAGCCAGAATCCGAGTACTCTACAATTTCAAAATTGACTGTTCTAGTTTGTACAACTTTATAATGGCTGGAACGAAATAAAAATATCCCCAATTCACATCCTAGAGACTTTTAACATCAAATGAATGAATGAACAAAACGTGTATTCCAACAAAGTTGCAGCTTGTACGATTTCACTTATATAATACAATTATTACTAAAATCTATACTACTGTAGAAAAAATAATAGAAATTTTAAAATAAGCTGTCGAAATAAAATATGTAAACAAATGGTCGTGGGAATCATTAGACATAGGCAACAAAGGCCTGTATCAAAGGATAGGCGACATAGGCAACAAAGTTTGACTAACGATTTCAGTTATTTTGTTTAATTATGTTTTGAAGTATTTATTAATAAATAAGAATTCACTGGAAAATTATTGTTTTAATTTATTATGTGCCTCAGAATTTAAATTAAATTACAAAAGCAAAGGTATACATCGAAAAAGGTTTATAGGTCTCAAAATAGCTAAAAACAGCATGTTTCAATGATGAATTACAAGGGAGGCCCCTCGAACCCCCATTTAGCTGGAGGGTATCGCCCCCAAGCCCTCCTTGGGTGTGTCCAGTTTTTTTCAAATTTATGATTTGGTTACCCTACCCAGCAGCCGTTGGTCATAAAATAGTCATTGTCAGTTAATTGAACAGGGTTCCTGGGGTTGTCATGGTATGAAATCCGTCTCCCCTTTTTGACGAGTACCCTCCGAAACCCTTTGACCGCGTGGTGGTACTAGTAGTCATCTATATCAACCCCCTCCTCCTCCTAAAATCTTTTTTCGGCGCTCGTCCGTTCATTTTCAAAATGAATACGTAACACATATCTAAGGGTAAATGAACATTTAAGTCAACATATGATTCATGGAGTGAACTACTGTAGATAAGATAACGCACTGGAATACGAGACAGCTGTTTATTACAGTGCGTACTATAGGTAACGGAAGCGGCTGTGAGTTTAAACTTTTTTAGTTTTCATTGGGATTTTTATTAAATCCGTACTTTGTTTACATTCTGACATGAACAAAGCGTGTGTAGATGGTCGGTGGGGGAGATGTGTTCAACTTTTGAACTCAAGTTAATCGACACTCAATGTGTGTTCAGTGTGAGTGACAACTACAGATTTAATCTTTGTATTGTGTTCTGAACATTTTACATACTAGAACGAACCGGTTAAATTTATTATTCATATTAAGTGCCAGCTAGAAAACAAACTTTGGCTGTCGATTCCCAGTAAGTTTATTGATGGTTATTTTCACTCTCAATTATATTTTAAAAAACTTAACAAGTCTTAAAAATCTAAATAATTTATTATGCATTTTTTACATCTTAAGTTCCTTCCCTCATTTTATATTCGTTGGTTAGAGCACAAAAACCATGACAATGCTCCGTATTAACCAATCATAATCTATAATTTGAGGGGTTTGGACCGCGTTCCCTTAAAAGCGTTTGTAATGTACTATTAACAAAAACGCCACTGGCGTTTAAATAAAAAAAAAAAACACATATTTGAACAGTTTAAATATTACTTTATCTAATGTCAAAGGCCGAAGAACAGTCTAACCTAATCTAGGACTGCTTACAAAATTATTTCGGATTAAATTAGAAGATATACAATTGCTTTATAGCGTAACTGCGGGCAGAATGAAATTGCTTACATATTGACCATAATTTTTAAGAAAAATTAAATTCGTACTTCATTATTCATAATGCAACCGAACTAAATGGCTCCGTTTTGTGAATTTATTTCCCGGGTCAATAAAAACACAACACCACAAGAATGTCTACATTGCTTATATTTACGTCTTTCTGTATGTAATTCTTCAGACTCGTATTATAACTTAAGTTTGAATTAAGATGAAAACGTAAAACTTTTACAAATTTGTGCATACTTACACTGAAAGTACGAGTACTTACAAAATAAAATATTGTTTATTCCAAATAAAGCAATTTTAAATTTTAGCAGTAAAAAGATTGTAATTTAAATTTTTATTGGAACCAGCACCGTGATTGTTATAATGTCATTTGTCAATAATTATACATGAGTTTATTTGAAAATCAATTATGTATGGTCATAACTAAAATCCATTTTGTTTATTGTTTGAGTTCCAAATTATTTTGTCAAATTTAAATTGTTCGTCTTGGATAACAATTGACTAAAACAGTTTTTGAATCAAAAAATAGGAGACAGGTGAAAATACATTGCCGAAGAACAAATCCTCAAAACAGGTTCAGAGAGTTTGGACACACCCTGGATTATGACAATTCATTTATTATATAATGTGAAATCAAAATGATTTTGACCTTTACTCAAATATAAATAAGGTTGGCTTGCTTTCTTGCACAATTAAAAACTATACGACCTAAAGACTATTCATCTGTTGGACCTAACTATTTTTAAGGTTAGGGATCCAGCCTCTGCCTCAACCTGCATCTCTCATAAGGTCAATGTTAACTTTTAATGCCCGTCCCTCCTCAACGCATCCGAACGTATCCGTTATACGTTCAGATAACCTTAAATAAAAAAACAACACATATTTGAACAGTTTAAATATTACTTTATCTAATGTCAAAGGCCGAAGAACAGTCTAACCTAATCTAGGACTGTTAAGATCCTACTAGGAAATGTAATCCTACTGGGAAATCCTACTGGGATCCTACTGGGAAATGTAATCAATGATGTGTGTGCTTTATTTTGAAGATAACGAAATACGTATCGATTTTAGTGAGCAGAATTTTGATATCACATATCGTAAATTTTGGATTTTTAACTGTAATTAGATGTGATACTGTATTGCAATCGCTAGCTACATTTTGTTTAAAAAATGAGCCATAAATAAACGAAATTAGATAATCCCTTGAGGAGGAACGGACTTTGAAAGTTAACACTGACCTTAAGGAGGAAGCAGGTAGAAATGATAAATGTTTCCTGACTGGAGCCCCCTCATAAAACGTGTTTTAGAGGCCCCACCTAGTAAAAATCTAGCTATATAATAAACAGATTAGTAATATTGGGTGTATGGAGTTTTAAATATAACATAAATCTGTTAAAAACAACCAGTTTTTAATACAAGTAATATATTCAAAATCGTTCTTGGGAATTGCAATACATACACTTGTTAAGCTCCAAGTAAAGCTCGGTCCTTGCTACATTATAAGGTTGCAATTGCTTAAATTCTCAAAGACCTTCAAATGTCTCAATTACACGAACCCAAAGCTCGGTAAACATAGACGATGATAGTGAGAGAGAGGGGTGTTATCACCATCAGCGCAGGTGTAGTCAGTAGCAGTAGCGTGGGCTCGGCGGGGTCCTATGGTCCTACACCGCAGCAGCCATGTCCTACGCGCAGCTGTCTAGCTGCTCCACCAGCCTCTCGTCAGAACTGAACGCGTCCCTCGATGGCCTGCAGAGAGTTCTGTTGAAGCTAGAGGGCGGCGTCGAACCTCAGAGAATATGCATTCAAGGTAAACACCAGTCCGCCCTAACCTCCCTTGCTAAGAATAGTTAAGGCCTCTCTGGATGGTTACTACAGTAATTGCTTGGAGCCAGTTATGGTATGGTTAAACTTATTCACTTTAGAGCTAATACCTTGCTTTACCTTTCTGGTTCCTTTTTAGGATTATCCTGAAATCGAAATTGATTGTTAACGCTTTTTTTAGAGATTGTAATAATTACGTTTGCATTATGTGGAACATTAATTATATTCGTAAACTGGGGGGTGTAGGAGGGCCCCCCAAATAATTTAAAAATAATATTATTGAAATTACGTCGAAAGTTGGAACAAATCTGTTCGTTGAAACATGAAATCTATTATTTTCTCCAGTAAAAATAGCGTTTACATTCATCTTAAACCTGATGAAGTATTTCGAATAGAAAAATCGAGTTGAAAATTCAGGATTTCCATCTTACAGTAATTTAGGAATTTATTAATTTTTACATATCTAGAGTGTACTTAATACAAATTGTAATGCGCCTGATAAGGAAAAATTACCTGCCTGAAAAATTGCCTGAAAAAATACTGAGAAAAGCGAATTTACCCAATCCTCTGATGGAACTAATAAACTGGTATAATAAACTAATGTTCATTTATAGGTAACTAAAGGCAGTTCTCACCCTTCCAGTTCATAAATGTGTAAAACAACATAATTTAAAGACGGAAAAAGATCCACAAACAGCTCAAACAGAAGGATATTTTAGTGGGTAGTCTATTTTGACCATTTAATGTAGTCTACCGCTAATGTAGACAGAGTGTTGTTAGACTACCGCTGCTATTAGAATGTGTGCTAATTTCACTACCCCCTCTTCAATGTGAGAAAGTATCTCCCGCCTCTAGAGGATACAAAAATAATTAATGATGCATATAAAGGAAAGAACAGTGGCTGAATCTCATCGATGGCTCAGCACGGGTTATCATGGTTACATGAGAAACGAATACATGCTCATCAGATATGAGCAGCGAACTCGTGCATGAGCAACGAATGCACACTCATACATGACCAACGAATAAACTCACACATGAGCAACGAATAAAAATACTGTATACTCAACGAGCCAAGAGCTACAGCCTCATGCGTGAATCCAAAAACAAATAAAATAAAAATGAAAAGTGACAAACAAAAACTGAGCGACTTTTTTATAACATTTTAAAACATTTTCACAATTTTGTTGGTGGTCCTGGCTTGGTAAATCATGCGGTAGAACGATAATTTTGTGCAGATGGAGTATCGGAAATATTTAGTGGTAGTTGAGATTATTCGGTTTAATTTTTTATATTTTCGACTATTTAATTTTTCAATGAAAAATCTGTATTTTTCAACTAAGAAAATTATCGTTTTCTAGTACCTCAGGTACTGTTTCTGCTAGGGTGCCGCGAGAGGGCAACAATATGTTGTCGCTTTAAACCTCATTGATGACCTTTTTCATACTTTTATTTTACTTTGGATGTAAAGAAATATTTTTTAACAAAACCCCTCGGTCGTGGAAATCGACTTAAAAGTGATGAAATTTAGGGACAACATTCAGAATGAACAAATTTCAGGAATCTCACTATAACTCAGACTGATCAAATATATAGTAATATGGAACAAAGATGCAAAATTTAATTCGCATCAAATTCGAGGGAAGAAGTCGGATTAGTATGAAACTTCGTAGGTCGTAGCAGTGGCGTAACTGTGTGGACAAGGGAACTATAAGTCGTCTCGGAATGCACTGGTATGAACTTCGTAGGTCGTAGCAGTGGCGTAACTGTGTGGACAAGGGAGCTATCCAGTCGTCTCGGAATGCACTGGTATGAACTTCGTAGGTCGTAGCAGTGGCGTAACTGTGTGGACAAGGGAGCTATCCAGTCGTCTCGGAATGCACTGGTATGAACTTCGTAGGTCGTAGCAGTGGCGTAACTGTGTGGACAAGGGAGCTATCCAGTCGTCTCGGAATGCACTGGTATGAACTTCGTAGGTCGTAGCAGTGGCGTAACTGTGTGGACAAGGGAGCTATCCAGTCGTCTCGGAATGCACTGGTATGAACTTCGTAGGTCGTAGCAGTGGCGTAACTGTGTGGACAAGGGAGCTATCCAGTCGTCTCGGAATGCACTGGTATGAACTTCGTAGGTCGTAGCAGTGGCGTAACTGTGTGGACAAGGGAGCTATCCAGTCGTCTCGAAATGCACTGGTATGAACTTCGTAGGTCGTAGCAGTGGCGTAACTGTGTGGACAAGGGAGCTATCCAGTCGTCTCGGAATGCACTAATCTAAGAGTGTTTAAAAAGCAATTTATCTTCAAAATTCATTGTTGGTGATGGTGAGTTTGTGTTATTTAAGAAATTGATGTAGACATTTGCCAATACTAAATGGGGAACAAACTAGTTTCCCGACATTTCGGGATGTAGAATCTGATTCCGTCTTCAGGTGAAAATAATACCTAGAACATAACAATATTAGTGGCACAATCCATGACAATCTGGAACAACAGAAAACAGCTAAAACAGAGAACTGTAAAAACAGTCAAAATCAAAGGAAAACCAAACCAAGAGCAAAAGTCAGGCTCTGTTTGGTTTGGTTTTCCTTGTATTTTTACTGATTTTACAGTTCTCTGTTTTATTTGTTTTTGTTTGTCCTGCTTTTTCTGGGTTGTGCCACTAATTATTTTGTTCTAGGTATTATTTTCACCTAAAGACGATATCATAGGTCCCAAAAAGTCGTGAAACTTTTTTCACATTTAGTGATGAATAATATCCGTTCGCAATAATTTCCTAAATAACGTCTTCAAAATAGCAAGGGAAATGAGGGTACTTGCTAGGGTTAAAAATGTAGAGAATAAAATGAATTTGTTCTCCATTTTCACCTTAAATACCTCTCCCAAAATATAATGCCCCCGTCGCAGCAAACCTGCGTACTCAGCGAATTTCCAATGCATATATATCTTAATACCACATAAATTCACATACCAAGTTTCATCAATGAAACTTCTAAATCATTCATAAATAAATGATTTATAACATTTCAATTATTCCCCGTAAGAATAACATGGCGGCTGAGTATGCAGGTTCGCTGAAACAAGGAACACAAAAAATGGGTTTTAATACAAATATCAATATAACTCAACTAGGTAAAGACACATACCAATTTTTATTAATTTATGTTCATAATTAACGGAGATAACCTTTTACTTATTCTCCATAAGAATAACATGGGGCCTGAGTACTCAGGTTTGCTGCTACGAAAACTATCAACCAATAAATCGTTTTTTGTGCAAATATCAATAGACCACAACGATATATAGCAATATACCAAGTTTCGTCAGGATAAGTTGATAAATAAACAAGATATACAAAAATGTTCTTATTCTCCATAAGAATAACATTGGACAATATACTGTACTTAGTACTTTTAGTATCCCTGTAATCAATTGATGTAGATCAATGATCAATAAACCAAATCGTTTTTTTAAGCTGAATTCAATGGTGAAAAGTAAAATTTGATTTAATAATATATTACACGTAACAAACTCAAAAATCCCAATTTTGGGGTACAAACCCCCACCCCCCCTCGAAATACCCCTTAGGATGAAGCGATCTGGCTGGTTTTCGAACTTAAATTCATAAATGTTGCTTTACATGTTTGTATCAAATTTCATCAAAATCGGACCATTTTTACGAGAGTTATCGCACCCACACACACACACACACACACACACACATATATACAGTTTTTAACGGATGGTGTTTTTTGCATCTGGGGACCTCAAAACGAAAAGTTATCATGGTCTCGAGCCTAGGTCTTACCATGCCGACTACGGTAATAGCTTCTTCCCTATAGGGGAAATTCGCTAATATCACCTTACAAATTTTCCCTGAATCATCAACATTATCAATTACCGTGATTCTAGATTAACACGCTAAGTGTTAACATGTGTTAAATGTTAACAGAGTCATTAGGATCAGCTGGGGATGATATCTCAGTACATTGACGTTGCCGATAACAGCTGAGCTGTCACAAGCGTCGCTCTGGAAAATCACAATGAAAAGGTGGATAGGAGATGATAGATTTTAGCGGATTTCCCCTATAGGGAAGAAGCTATTACCGTAGTCGGCATGGTAAGACCTAGGCCCAGGACCATGATAACTTTTCGTTTTGAGGTCCCCAGACCCCAAAAACACCATTCATTCGAAACTCTCGTAAAAAAGGTCCGATTTTGATGAAATTTGGTACAAACGTGTAAAGCAGCATTTATGACTTTAAGTTCGAAAACCAGACGGATCGACTTATCCGAAGGGGTATTTTGGGGGGGTTTTGTACCCTAAAAATGGGGTTTTTGAGTTTTTTACATACAATTTTTTAAAAGTAAAATTTTATTTTCCCCATTGGAATTGGCTTAAAAAGACGCACAATTTGATGTTTTAATCATTGCTCTACGTCAATTAGTTACTGAGATATTGAAAATGCTAAACACAGTACGTTGTCCAATGTTATTCTTATGGAGGATAAGAAAAATTGTATATCTTGCTTATGTATCAACTTATCCTGACGGAACTTGGTATATTGCTTCATTTCATTGTGGTCTATTGATATTTGCACAAAAACCCATTTTTTGCCCGATAGTTCCCGTAGCAGCAAACCTGCATACTCAGCCCCATGTTATTCTTATGGAGAATAATTAACGTGTTATCTCCTTTAATTATGAACATAAATTAATAGAACTTGGTGTGTGGCTTTACCTAGTTCAGTTATATTGATATTTGTATAAAAGCCCATTTTTAGTGTTCTTTATTTCAGCAAACCTGCATACTCAGCCGCCATGTTATTCTTATGGAGAATAATTAAAATGTCATAAATCGTTTATTTATGAATGTATATTGATGAAACTTGGTATGTGTCTTTATGTGGTATTAAGATAAATTAATATGCATTGGAAATTCGCTGAGTATGCAGGTTTGCTGCTACGGGGGTATTTAATTTCAATACCGCTAGACATGAAAACATTCTATGCTCTCAGGAGGAAATAAACACCGATTTTTAACAATGCACGGTAAAACTTTTACGTTTCGCTTTCAAATGCACCTAAAAATAATATTATGTATATTCTTTATGAATTGAACTGCCATGCCACTGAGATAAATGGTTATACAAATTACTTAGTTGAATTTTTTTAGCGAATTTCCCCTATAGGGAAGAAGCTATTACCGTAGTCGGCATGGAAAGGCCTAGGCCCGGGACTATGATAACTTTTCGTTTTGAGGTCCCAAGATGCAAAAAACACCATCCGTTAAAAACTGTATATGTATATATATTGAAGGTGTGTATCTGTGGGTGCGATAACTCTCGTAAAAATGGTCTGATTTTGATGAAATTTGATTCAAACATGTAAAGCAACATTTATGATAAGTTCGAAAACCAGCCAGATCGCTCTATCCAAAGGGGTATTTTTGGGGGGGGGGATTGTATCCCAAAAATGTGTTTTTTGAGTTTTTATGTATTTTAGTAAATCAAAACAATTTGGTGTTTTGATCATTGCTCTACATAAATTGGTTTCAGAGATATTGAAAGTGCTAAACACAGTACTAGTCTAAGAGCCAGTGACCTAAAAGGTCATACAATTTGCATACTTTTCTAATGCTATATAACCAGTATGACTTAATATTTTATTTCAGGAAATCAAAGTTTGGCAGCTTAATCGTGTTTCGAAAATGGGTAAATCAATTTATATATAATGTTTATATATTTAATAAACAATCCCATTACAACCAACAACGTACAAGCAGCAGCTTATGTTTTTGTATTAATAAGTATTTCTTTTTATACGTGAGAACGGTTTGGTCTAAAGTCATAAAACAAAATTATTCCTAACTAAAACGCATATGGGCAATCTATTACTATTTATTAATCTATTTTAAAATTTGTTCATACAAATCTATGTACAGAATGTTCCAAAACTGAAGGTAACGGGTTCGATTCTCAAAATATTTGTATGTAAACATCGGGCAAATTACAAATCATTTGAAAGGTATCGATAAAAGAAACATTTTGGCGAAAAAAATTCACTTATCTTGTTCCGTTTTAAAATGGCGGGCATTTTTGTGTAAAATATAAACATTTACGAATCTTCCTGCATTTTCTAAACCACAACTTGTATCTTTTCTCAAACTCAAATTTCCTACTCGTGATAAACTCAGCTTTACTCTGGTATTCTACATGACAGGTTTTTTAACAAATCTAAATTTCAATTGCATAGTTTTTTTTTGTTTTTTTTTGTTATTGAATACACAAAATTCAAAAAAGTCAAGTAGTAGTGTATGTCAAAAAGCATATTTGAAAAGGTCTTGTAAATTCTAGCAACTTTGTAACTTACACTAACCTTGTATCTCTTTTAGTTTTTTTGTAATCAGCAAAAAACCTTATTTTCCCATATGAAATGCATCTCAATTTTGAAAATGAATGAGGCCACAGAATACATGCAAGTGTTATGCAAATTAACATGCATTTCATATAGGAAAATAAGGCTTTTTGCTGATTGCAAAAAAACTAAAAGAGATACAAGGTTGGTGTAAATTAGAAAGTTTCTAGAATTTACAAAACGTTTTAAATGATATGCTTTTTGACATAGACTAGTATTTGACCTTTTTGAATTTTGGGTATACAAGCATTTAAAAAAAAAACTATGTTTTTGAAATTTAGATTTGTTAAAAAAAACTGTCATGTAGCATACCAGAGTAAAACTGAGTTTATCACGAGTAAGAAATTTGAGTCTGAAAAAAGATACAAGTTGTGGTTTAGAAAATGCAGGAAGATTCGTAAGTGTTTATATTTTAGAAAAAAATCGCCACCATTTTGAAACGGATAGAGATAAGTGAATTTCGTTTTTGCCAAAATGTTTCTTTTAACGAGAGCTTTGAAATTATGTATAATTTGCCCTATGTTTACCTTAAAAATATTTGAGAACCGAACCCGTGACCTTTAGTTTTGGAACCTACTGTTCATCGAATTTGATGATAATATTTTAAATAGATTGACCATATGCGATTTAGTTAGGAATAATTTTATTTTAAGACTTTAGACCAAACCGTTCTTCCGTTATACATGTTGGACGGGATTGTTTATTAAATATATAAACATTGTATATATAGATTTACCCATTTTCGCAACGCGATTAAGCTGCCAGACTTTGATTTTCTGAAATACAATATTAAGTCTATTGGTTATATAGCTTTAGAAAAGCATGCAAATGGTATGACTTTTTGGGTCATTGGCTCTTAGACTATACCTACGTTTTCCAATGTTATTCTTATGGAGAATAAGAAATATTTTATATCTCGCTTATTTATTAACTTACCCTGACGAAACTTGGGGGTGCCTACCTCTTGATCGACAAGTTATTTGGTCGCAGGGACAGTTGGTAGGGTTTAAAAAAATAAATATTAATAATTAAATAAAGTACTGAAACGCACTGAACGACATGTTAGTTGCTCACAGGGACAGTTGGTAGGGTTTTAGAAAATAAGTATAAATAATTAAATCAAGTCCTGAAACCCACTGATCGACATCTTAGTTGCTCGCATGGACAGTTGGTAGGGTTTCAAATAAATAAATGTAAAAACAGAGTGGCTACTTGCTAGATGTACCTGTTGCTCGCGCCCCCCACTCTGCCTTCCAAAGAAGAGGGGCGAGGCAGAGGCTTGTAGCGGAAGTGTGTAGCCCCACCACCAACTCAATGTTTGACCGGCGGGACCACGGGACCACGCAGGACGCAGGTGCGGTAAGAAATTTGCTGAACCTTGTAACAAAATTTCCCCGATGTTGCGGCGTATAAGGCAGTTCCGACGGCAACGATTGCTACTTCACCTTACTCTCTGAATTGCGCTCCTACCTTTTGGCGCTTTGGAGAACTACGTCCAACTAACTTGTTATGCAGTACAACACCATACGGCATAATTTGTATTGGTTAGTTGTGATTTCAAAATATGACCGCGCCCATTGAACAGTTCGCTGCATACACTAGCAGCTAAAAAGAGGCGCGAACCTCCTGAAGTGGAGACTTTGTATATGTGGTGCCTCTAGTTGCTCTAGTAACGGGGCAGTTTAGTCAGCGTGTTGTTTTTGCATTTTCACCTCTTATAATTTGGCATTCTCGGTAACTCCATATTTACTTGGCCTAGTGGGAAATGGAGTGCTGGATGTGCATAGTAGTAATATGCTACAATTTGGGGAAGTCTTATATCTTTTACATAGGTTTAAACGACTGTAGATGGGGAAAGCGGCCGTAAAACGTGTATGGTACAATGGAACGCATCGTTGCTTGAAGTTGTTACATTTGTAAATTGGTAATTGTAATTAATTATGGAATCAAGACGTGCAAGGTATTGTCCAATACTGCAGGGTCATCTCGCTGTAATACATTACAATTTGCAAGGGCTGGGATTCCATTTGAATACACTATATTAAATGTTGCATTTTAATCTGCTTCTTTATTGATGACCGCTAACAAAGAATGCAAACTTTTATCCTTCTAATTTTAATATTACTAATATGAAAGTTTAAAATTATGGATATTTGTAGTTCCATCACGCATAAACTACTGGACCGGTTAAGCTGAAACGTTGCATGAACTGTTGAATGAACAGCTTAGAACAGCCCTATCCATCATAACGCGAAAGTGTTTGCAGAAAATCTGCATGGTCAGTCCTATATGACGTCAAACGAAAATTAAACCACTTCGCCTTAAAATTCAATTTTCTGCAAACACTTTCGCGTTATGGATCATATAATGATTCATAGCATTGCTAAGTAAGATTTCTTGGAGGTAACCCGTCGTTGTAGTAAAAATTCCTTCCTTAAAAGCGAGTTGCCCCTATAGTTATACGGGATGCAGAAGAAATTCGTTTTGTAAGTGAACGTACAACACAAAATAGTAGGTGCGATTCCTTCAGCGGACCTATTGTAGTGAGAAAATTGAAACAAACAAGGGTGACTCATAGCCGCCCATCGGAGTTGTCACCTCCGCACCTGTGGATGGCCGTCATCCCTACCCTCTACCCCATACCACCCCTCACACCAGATTACATCCGGCCACTGTCTCAAACTCGGTGTCATGTCTCGAGCCCAAACTATTTACGAATTGTAACGACCATGTTTAGAATAATCCTCAAACTTCAACTAAAATTGAGAAACTTTATAATGAAATTGAACATGGCGTACTGGCATGGCATATTAAATAACTAAATCTGTAAATCATTGTGTAAGACGCCAACGCAACTGTGGAGTATTTTAAGGCGAATATGAAAGAACTATGAGTGTAGAATGGGTGTAGAAAATATAATTTGTCAAAACAAATAATGAAATCACACTGGTGTGTTTACACCTTTAAAAACGTCTGACATACCTACCACTCATACCTCAAACCTACTTCCAGAAAAATCCCGTTGTAAATGATAGTTGTTATTAACAGTTTCATATATATTAATGTTCAATTATTTAAATAATATCAAGTATTCATATCTTTATAAAACATATGATATGTTATAAATGCTAAATGCATATTTACAGTTACAATTATGAAAACCTGATCTGGTGAAAAATGTTTATTAGAATACCCCAGTAGCAGAAAACCTGCGTACTCAGCAAAATTCCCATGCATATATATCTTATTATATGTATGTTATTACCACATAAAGCCACATACCAAGTTTCATCGATATACAGAACCTGGGGTCGAGCTTTGCTCGGGAGAAGGCCAGTCAGTTTGTTTAGATGACTTGGAATAATATTTCACTAATTCCCCCTACTGGTATTCAGATTTGTATAACTCATTTGCCTCTCTTCTGCATTTTTAAGGTCACTCCAGTTGCTATTTATAGCTCAATGTCCCTTTGATTTATTTTACTACTCTATTTATGTAATCTTCCCTCAAACCTTTAAATCTCTGCTCTCAGGAAACCACATGTTATAATCATGTACAACATGAGTATTACTTTGACAGCATAGGCGTGCGCAGAGTCCGGTCAGCGTGGGTGCCAGAGCCGAAAAATGCGCTCCCGCTCCCCCCCCCCAATCTTGCAGCTCTAAGAACTTAAGAGTCTTCATCACCGGAAGTTGCCGGACGCCTTGGTGTTTTGTTCCATAAGGCCAATGTTAACTTTGTGCCCCCATTACTCCTCACCTGATCGTCACAAACAATTAATTTTGTCATCTAGGGAAATACAATAGTCGAATTTGGATTTTGTTACAAATTAATGAGAACATGTACAGTGTTTCAGTTCAAAATTAAACTATTTATTATGCGACTATAGTACCCAAATTTAAAAAATCTATATAGTTTTACCCTAGAGGACGGCGAAACGTTTAATTTGACACCAAAATGAATTGTATGTGACGATCAGGTGAGGAGTAATGGAGGCACAAAGTTAACACTGGCCTTATGGAGCAAAACTCCAAGATAGCGTCTAGCAACTTCCGGTGATGAAGTAATGATCTGCTAAATAATTGAATATGTCAATTATTATTGTAGGTAGACTAATAGTTAACTCCTCCTTGACACAAATATGTTTTAAGATTATTCAATGCATTAAATATTGTATCTGCATAGGTATATTTGGTTTACATACAGATAGATATAATATTATATCATAATGTTGCTGGTTTTGTATTACCTTTTAAAAAAATTAGATTACGCTCAGGCCGGTCGGCTGCACGTCACTCCGATTTATCGGTAAAATAGTGTATCATAAAGGTTTTAAAACAATATAACAATTAGCAATCAACTGAAATGGGATACATACGAAGCACTTTTTAAAATCACTAAAATACAAGAAGATAATATCATCACAGAATTGATCTTTCCTCAGAAAAATATACTTGGTTGCACTATATCCAACTGATGATAGCAATTAAATTATTATTTATATTGATATTTTTGTATTGTTTTACTTTTCCCATTGTACTCAAAGTGAAAAGTAAAGATCAAATAAACAGCGATATGAGTGTACTATTACTATTTATACTCCAAATATAAACTATTATGACATTTACTTTTACTGTAAATCTCCGCCTAACAATGAATAAAAGGACGGCGAGGGGTATTGGTAAAAAGGTGACCAGATTTGGATTCTATGAAAACGGGATGGATGGAACCGGGGGGTGTGGGAAGGGGGGTCCGGTGAAAAATCTTGGAAAATGAGTAGCAAAATAGTGGGGTTTTGTCTGTTTTGAGGAACTTTAGGAGTAGTTTTTTAAGCTGTGTGACTATTAAAACTCACTGTTAAAACTGTTACTTTTAATTTGTACTTGGATACAGTAGTTTGTTTTGGGGTTAGAAAGCTAGAGAAAAAACATGATATAATCAAAGAAATCATGGCCAATCTTATTCTACTTTACTGTTAAAACTGTTACTTTAAATTTTTACTTGGATATGGGCCTGTAGTAGTTTGTTTTGGGGTTAGGAAGCCAGAGTAAACAAAGGGACGTAATCAAAGAAATCATAGCCAAACTTATTCTTCTGTAGTGGTATTTTATTTACTAAGCTTTCAAATTAAGACGATGGATAAGGCAACGACATAGCCTAATAAGACAATGTTGGGAATAAACCAAATTATTTCACAAATGTAAGTAAAATGTTACATATGTTGTTAACAAAAGATAAGACAAAAAGTTTTGTTTTAAGGCAAAAACCTAAACACAGCCTACGTTTAGCTATTATTATGCTTAATTTTCAACTTTTCTGATGAACTAATATTTCCTAAAATATTTAGTTTCTCTTTTATTAATTCCAAAAACGGCCGATGGAAACCGATCATTCTGTTGACAGCCGTCGTTGTCTGGTCGCATCGGATGGGATGCCGCAGTTTGGAGTTGTCCGAAAAGTCCGATCTTGCACGAACAACGCCGGAAACTGCTGAGCGTGATTGCTTTGGAACATGAAATTTGGGATGAACTCAATGCTGTAAAATATTTACTATATTTTAATTTAGTATAGAAACGGTGAAAGAACGACAGAACCCAAGTAGAGGGGGTAAAATAATTAAAGCCCCGAGAGCGTTGGTCGGGACAACGAGACAAATCACAAAAAAGGGGACTATCCCGTTAAAAACGGGACGCCTGGTCAACTTAAGGAGGCCATACACTATTGGACTTTTTCCCGAACAAGACATCGGTTCGAACAGGGAGCAGGGAGCACGAAGGTAGCTGAATTTAGTCCGAACTTCTTCCCGATCAAGACATCGGATCGGACAGACGAGCGGGGTAAAAACGGTGGGGACGATTTTAGTTGCCGTTGTGCAGGTCGGCCGAATACTTGTGAGTATATTTCCCCCACTTCACCAATTTACCCATTCACCCATTTCACTGACCACCCTACGATTTTACCCACTTCTCTCCAAGCGTCATTCCTTTTCACTTTGTGGAAGTTAAGAGGATGGGAAAAGTCCCTCAAAACTTACAGATTCTTGTACTCGGAAGTAAACAACAAAGTGTTTACCTCAGACCACTCCATCGTGCAAACTACGTTACATAAACTAATGAACTGAAACTAAAATGACAACAGTCAAGACTGCAACCCTCACCATCGTAGCGCTAGCCGAGGGGCTCGTGACGGCGCTCGGAGCAGCGTATGGAGGAGGTACCACACACTTCCGAACCCCGAAAAAGACATCGGACCGATCTTTCTTTGATCTTTCCACAAAAATCCGCCTCGAGAGTGCTCGGTGCTCGGTCCAAAGTCTTGTTCGATGTAAGCCCGCCAGCGAACCTTACGCCGAACCGAACCCCGACGCGAACCGTCGCGCGAACGTTCGTTAGTGTAAGGTGGACTCCGAAATCCGACGCGAACTTCTGGGCGAACAAAAATTGGTTCGGGGCGAACTACCTGGAGTCGGTTTTCTGGCGACACATCAAAGAAATGTTCGCGATGATGTTCGCATCGGGGTTCGGTAGTGTATGGCGACTCCCCTTGCTTTGCTCTTCCTTGTCAGACAGCAGTTTGTTTTTATGAATGGAGTAGGCCCCTAATGTTACACAACGTCCTCCTAATGGCGAGCACATTTGCTTAGCTTATATTTGTATTTTTTTGCATGTTTGAGGTAACTCCAGTTGTTATTATAGCTCAATATCCCTTTTATTCATTTCGTACCGCTTTATATTTATTCTTCATTCAATAGTTTTTACAATACACTGATTGATTAAACCTCAGAGTTACGACTGACTGTTATGATTCTTTAGTTTTGATTTTAAAATCCATAAGGTACATTTACATATTTTAGTTTTATTATTACTTTTATTACATTACTCGAGTTTATCAACAGAATGTCACCTGCCTGGAATTTATTTTTAACCTAGAAGTTTGATATTTCCTACACTTTAAGATATCACTGGAGCAGTTTAAAAAACTCAAATTTACAAGCAAGCTATAGCCTTATTCATATTAGAGTATAGCATAGACAGATTGATATTGAATTGGGGGGGAGGCAGTACCCTTCAGAACGTAACTGACGAAACCCTTTATGCCCAGCTACGTTCAGAACCAGATTTAGGGTATGTAGACACCATGTGGTGCGGCCCCTTGCTGTCCACCGCCAAGGTTAACTCAATTTTTGGAGTATGGTTTTAAGTTTTTATGATTTATGTGTAATACGGGCCACTTTGTGGATCGGGCCCCTAAGCAATTTTCTATGTGGCCTACGGGGGGCAGTACCCTTCAGAACGTAACTGACGAAACCCTTTATGCCCAGCTACGTTCAGAACCAGATTTAGGGTATGTAGACACCATGGGGTGCGGCCCATTGCTGTCCACCGCCAAGGTTAACTAAATTTTTGGAGTATGGTTTTAGGTTTTTATGATTTATGTGTAGTACGGGCCAATTTGTGGATCGGGCCCCTAAACAATTACCTATGTAGCCTATGACTAACTCCGGCCGTGGCTACACGAATCAGGGAAAACATCAATCGTTATTATATATTCATAAATAACGGAGGCATTGTCTATCAAATTACTCCTTAACGTATGTATAAGATATATACATATATATAGATCATATCTAATACAATCATAACATATTATGGGTATAAAATAATTTACACCATTTCGCTCCTATTTCTATTTTATGTCATATAAATACAGTCATATTAACGGGTAAATTGATATCATACGGGAAATTTTGGTTGTAAGTGTTGGTATCTCTGCTCAGTGACGATCAGCTCCACGCTACGTCACTCCGCTGCTTGGGCGCGCCTACATCTATGAATGGAAGTGGACTGTTCCTGTAAATCCGCGCGTAAATCCGCCTCTCCCCTCTCTTCGAGACAAGGAGTAGGGGGCGCGAGCAACTGGTACATCGAGCAAGTAGCCCATCTGTTATTACATTTATTTATTTGAAACCCTACCAACTGTCCATGCGAGCAACTAAGATGTCGATCAGTAGGTTTCAGGACTTGATTTAATTATTTATACTTATTTTCTAAAACCCTACCAACTGTCCCTGTGAGCAACTAACATGTCGTTCAGTGCGTTTCAGTCCTTTATTTAATTATTAATATTTATTTTTTAAAACCCTACCAACTGTCCCTGAGACCAACTAACATGTCGATCAACCGGTGGGCCCCCGAAACTTGGTATATTGATTGCTTCATATCGTTGTGGTCTACTGATATTTGCACAAGAAATTATTTTTTAGCCTATAGTTCCCGTAGCAGCAAACCTGCGTACTCAGCCCCCATGTTATTCTTATGGAGAATAAGTAAAATGTTATCTCCCTTAATTATGATCATAAATTAATAAAACTTGGTATGTGGCTTTACCTAGCTTTACCAATATTTATATTTGTATAAAAACGCATTTTTGTGTCCCTTGTTTCAGCAAACCTACATACTCAGTCGCCATGTTATTCTTATGGAGAATAATTAAAATGTCATAAATCGTTTATTTATGAATGTAAATTGATGAAACTTGGTATGTGGCTTTATGTTGTATTAATATTCATAAATATGTATTGGAAATTCGCTGAGTACGCAGGTTTGCTGCTACGGGGGTATTTTTAGCTTTCATTGAAATACAAGTGATGTAGAGATCACATGATAAGGGGGCCCACCGGTTGATCGACATGTTAGTTGGTCTAAGGGACAGTTGGTAGGGTTTAAAAAAATAAATATTAATAATTAAATAAAGTACTGAAACGCACTGAACGACATGTTAGTTGCTCACAGGGACAGTTCATAGGGTTTCAGAAAATAAGTATAAATAATTAAATAAAGTCCTGAAACCCACTGATCGACATCTTAGTTGCTCGCATGGACAGTTGGTAGGGTTTCAAATAAATAAATGTAATAACAGATGGGCTACTTGCACGATGTACCAGTTGCTCGCGCCCCCTACTCCTTGTCTCGAAGAGAGGGGAGAGGCGGATATACGCGCGGATTTACAGGAACAGTCCACTTCCATTCATAGCTGTAGGCGCGCCCAAGTAGCGGAGTAACGTAGCGTGGAGCTGATCTCACTGAGCAGAGATACCAACACTTACATCCAAAATTTCCCGTATGATATCAATTTACCCGTTAATGTGACTGTATTTATATGACTCAAAATAGAAATAGGAACGAAATGGTGTAAATTATTTTATACCCATAATATGTTATGATTGTATCAAATATGATCTATATATATGTATATATCTTATACATACGTTAAGGAGTAATTTGATAGACAATGCCTCCGTTATTTATAAATATATAATAACGATTGATGTTTTCCCTGATTCGTAGCCACGGCTGGAGTTAGTCATAGGCTACATAGGTAATTGCTTAGGGGCCCGATCCACAAATTGGCCCGTACTACACATAAATCATAAAAACCTAAAACCATATTCCAAAAAAATTAGTTAACCTTGGCGGTGGACAGCAAGGGGCCGCACCACATGGTGTCTACATACCCTAAATCTGGTTCTGAACGTAGCTGGGCATAAAGGGTTTCGTCAGTTACGTTCTGAAGGGCACTGCCTCCCCCCTAGGCTACATAGATAATTGCTTAGGGGCCCGATCCCAAAAGTGGCCCGTATTAAACATAAATCATAAAAACCTAAAACCATACTCCAAAAATTTAGTTAACCTTGGCGGTGGACAGCAAGGGGCTGCACCACATGGTGTCTACATACCCTAAATCTGGTTCTGAACGTAGCTGGGCATAAAGGGTTTCGTCAGTTACGTTCTGAAGGGTACTGCCTCCCCCCTAGGCTACATAGATAATTGCGTAGGGGCCCGATCCACAAAGTGGCCCGTATTACACATAAATCATAAAAACCTAAAACCATACTCCAAAAATTTAGTTAACCTTGGCGGTGGACAGCAAGGGGCCGCACCACATGGTGTCTACAAAAACCCTAAATCTGGTTCTGAACGTAGCTGGGCATAAAGGGTTTCGTCAGTTACGTTCTGAAGGGTACTGCATCCCCCCCAGTTCAATATCAATCTGTCTATGCTATACTCTAATATGAATAAGGTTATAGCTTGCTTGTAAATTTTAGTTTTTTAAACTGCTCCAGTGTCCTAAAGTCCTAAAGTGTAGGAAATATCAAACTTCGAGGATAAAAATAAATTCCAGGCAGGTGTCATTCTCTTGATAAACTCGAGTAATGTAATAAAAGTAATAATAAAACTAAAATATGTAAATATACCTTATGGATTTTAAAATCAAAACTAAAGAATCATAACGGTCAGTCGTAACTCTGAGGTTTAATCAATCAGTGTATTGTAAAAACTATTGAATGAAGAATAAATATAAAGCGGTACGAAATGAATAAAAGGGATATTGAGCTATAATAACAACTGGAGTTACCTCAAACATGCATAAAAAAGACAAATATAAGCTAAGCAAATGTTCTCGCCATTAGGAGGACGTGGTGTAACATTAGGGGCCTACTCCATTCATAAAAACAAACTGCTGTCTGACAAGGAAGAGCAAAGCAAGGGGAGTCGCCATACATTACCGAACCCCAACGCGAAAATCATCGCGAACATTTATTTGATGTGTCGCCAGAAAACCGACTTCAGGTAGTTCGCCCCGAACCAATTTTTGTTCGCTCAGAAGTTCGCGTCGGATTTCGGAGCCCACCTTACACTAACGAACGTTCGCGCGATGGTTCGCTTCGGGGTTCGGTTCGGCGTAATGTTCGCTGGCGGGCTTACATCGAACAAGACTTTGGACCGAGCACCGAGCGCTCTCGAGGCGGTGTTTTGAGGAAAGATCAAAGAAAGATTGGTCCGATGTCTTGTTCGGGGTTCGGAAGTGTGTGGTACCTCCTCCATACGCTGCTCCGAGCGCCGTCACGAGCCCCTCGGCTAGCAGTCACCCTAGGTGAGGGTTGCAGTCTTGACTGTTGTCATTTTAGTTTCAGTTCATTAGTTTGTGTAACGTAGTTTGCACGATGGAGTGGTCTGAGGTAAACACTTTGTTGTTTATTTCCGAGTACAAAAATCGGTAAGTTTTGTGGGACTTTTCCCATCCTCTTAACTACCACAAAGTGAAAAGGAATGACGCTTGGAGAGAAGTGGGTAAAATCGTATGGTGGTCAGTGAAATGGGTGAATGGGTAAATGGGTGAAGTGGGGGAAATCTACTCACAAGTATTCGGCCGACCTGCACAACAGCAACTACAAAATCGTCCCCACCGTTTTTACCCCGCTCGTCTGTCCGATCCGATGTCTTGTTTGGGGTCTTGATCGGGAAGAAGTTCGGACTGAATTTAGCTACCTTCGTGCTCTCTGCTCCCTGTTCGAACCGATGTCTTGTTCGGGTAAAAGTCCGGTAGTGTATGGCCTCCTTAAGTTGACCAGACGTCCCGTTTTCAACGGGACAGTCCCCTTTTTTGTGATTTGTCCCGTTGTCCCGACCAACGCTCTCGGGGCTTTAATTATTTTACCTCCTCTACTTCGGTTCTGTCGTTCTTTCACCTTTTCCATACTAAATTAAAATATAGTAAATATTTTAGAGCATTGAGTTCATCCCAAATTTCATGTTCCAAAGCAATCACGCTTAGCAGTTTCCGGCGTTGCTCGGGCACGATTGGACTTTTTGGACAACTCCAACTCCGGCATCCCATCCGATTCGACCAGACAACGACGGCTGGACGGCTGTCAACGGAATGATCGGTTTCCATCGGCCGTTTTTGGAATTAATAAAAGAGAAACTAAATATTTTAGGAAATATTCCTTCATCAGAAAAGTTGAAAATTAAGCATAACAATAGCTAAACTTAGGCTGTGTTTATGTTTTTGCCTTAAAACAAAACTTTTTGACTTATCTTTTGTTAACAACAAATGTAACATTTTACTTACA
Organism: Allygus modestus; assembly: GCA_963675035.1. Classification (NCBI taxonomy): domain Eukaryota; kingdom Metazoa; phylum Arthropoda; class Insecta; order Hemiptera; family Cicadellidae; genus Allygus; species Allygus modestus. The sequence goes on along the minus strand of OY776113.1, from coordinate 131,018,654 downwards.
TTTGTGAAATAATTTGGTTTATTCCCAACATTGCCTTATTAGGCTATGTCGTTGCCAATTTGAAAGCTTAGTAAATAAAATACTACTACAGAAGAATAAGTTTGGCTATGATTTCTTTGATTATATCCCTTTGTTTACTCTGGTTTCCTAACCCCAAAACAAACTACTATAGGCCCATATCCAAGTACAAATTAAAAGTAACAGTTTTAATAGTGAAGTAGAATAAGAGTGGCCATGATTTTTTTGATTCTATCATATTTTTTCTCTAGCTTTCTAACCCCAAAACAAACTACTGTATCCAAGTACAAATTAAAAGTAACAGTTTTAACAGTGAGTTTTAATAGTCACACAGCTTAAAAAACTACTCCTAAAGTTCCTCAAAACAGACAAAACCCCACTATTTTGCTCCTAATTTTCCAAGATTTTTCACCGGACCCCCCTTCCCACTCTCCCCGGTTCCATCCATCGCGTATTCATAGAATCCAAATCTGGTCACCTTTTTACTGATATCCCTCGCCGTCCTTTTATCCATTGTTAGGCGGAGATTTACAGTAAAATTAAATGTCATAATAATTTATATTTGGAGTATAAATAGTAATAGTACTCTCATATCGCTGTTTATTTGATCTTTACTTTTCACTTTGAGTACAATGGGAAAAGTAAAACAATACAAAAATATCAATATAAATAATCGCTATCATCAGTTGGATATAGTACAACCAAGTATATTTTTCTGAGGAAAGATCAATTCTGTGATGATATTATCTTCTTGTATTTTAGCGATTTAAAAAAGTGCTTGGTACCCTATTTCAGTGGATTGCTAATTGTTATATTGTTTTAAAAACCTTTATGATACACTCTTTTTACCGATAAATCGGAGTGACGTGCAGCCGACCGGCCTGAGCGTAATCTAATTTTGTAAAAGGTAATACAAAACCAGCAACATTATGATATAATATTATATGTATTTGTATGTAAACCAAATATAACTATGCAGATACAATATTTAATGCATTGAATAATATTAGCACATATTTGTGTCAAGGAGGAGTTAACTATTAGTCTACATACAATAATAATTGACGTATTCAATTATTTGGTAGATAATTAAGTTCTTAGAGCTGCAAGATTGGGGGGGAGCGGGGGCGCATTTTTCGGCTCTGGCACCCACGCTGACCGGACTCTGCGCACGCCTATGCTGTCAAAGTAATACTCATGTTGTACATGATTATAACATGTGGTTTCCTGAGAGCAGAGATTAAAAGATTTGAGGGAAGATTACATAAATAGAGTAGTAAAATAAATCAAAGGGACATTGAGCTACAAATAACAACTGGAGTGACCTTAAAAATTACCAATTTACAAATGTAACAACTTCAAGCAAGGATGCGTTCCATTGTACCATACACGTTTTACGGCCGCTTTCCCCATCCACAGTCGTTTAAACCTATGTAAAAGATATTAAGACTTCCCCAAATTTTAGCATATTACTACTATGCACATCCAGCACTCCATTTCCCACTAGGCCAAGTAAATATGCAGTTACAGAGAACGCCAAATTATAAGAGGTGCAAATAAAAAAACAACACGCTGACTAAACTGCCCCTGTTTCTAGAGCAACTAGAGGCACCACATATACAAAGTCTCCACTTCAGGAGGTTCGCGCCTCTTTTTAGCTGCTAGTTTGTGCAGCGAACTGTTCAATGGGCGCGGTCATCTTTTGAAATCACAACTAACCAATACAAATTATGCCGTATGGTGTTGTACTGCGTAGTTGGACGTAGTTCTCCAAAGCGCAAAAGGTAGGAGCACAATTCAGAGAGTAAGGTGAGGTAGCAATCGTTGCCGTCGGAACTGCCTTACGCCGCAACATCGGGGGAATTTCGTTACAAGGTTCAGCAAATTTCTTACCGCACCTGCGTCCTGCGTGGTCCCGTGGTCCCGCCGGTCAAACATTGAGTTGGTGGTGGGGCTACACACTTCCACTACAAGCCTCCGCCTCGCCCCTCTTTTGGAAGGCAGAGTGGGGGGCGCGAGCAACAGGTACATCTAGCAAGTATCCAATCTGTTTTTACATTTATTTATTTAAAACCTTACCAACTGTCCATGCGAGCAACTAAGATGTCGATCAGTGGGTTTCAGAACTTGATTTAATTATTTATACTTATTTTCTAAAACCCTACCAACTGTCCCTATGAGCAACAAACATGTCGTTCAGTGCGTTTCAGTACTTTATTTAATTATTAATATTTATTTTTTTAAACCCTACCAACTGTTCCTGCGATCAAATAACTTATCGATCAACAGGTAGGCACCCGATAAATTTAAAGAATAATACCCAACATATTTGGTAACAAATAATTTTAAAAGCAAATGCAACACATTGCAGTTTCGAGAAATAACCACTGGGCAGGGTTAAAAGTCCCAATTTCTTAAACGTTGCTCAACAATACTTTCCCCCGGAGATTGCAATTACTGTACGTGTATCTTATAAAATGGTTTGCAACCAAAATAATCTAATACTGTATCTTTTTGAACCCCCATCTCGTAATACACGAAAGGAATTAGTGAATACTGTAGTTGGTATGGTGGTTCAGGCGATGGAATTTGAATTTGGAACCTAGTCCTGGCAAGCACATTTACCAGGACACATAGGCATGCGCAGTGTCCGTTCAGTGTGGGTGCGGGGTACGAAAAATGCGCCCCCCTCCCTAAATCTTGCTGCTTGAAAAACTTGTTTACCTGCCGAATAATTGAATACGTAAATTATCTTACTATCTAATCTAAAAGTTGACTCCTCCTTAACACAAATATGTGATAATATTATTGAATGCATCAGTAAACATTGTGACTGCATAAATTTATTTAGTATACAAAATATCATAATGTTCCTTGTTTTGTTTTGTCTTTCAAAAGAATCTAGATTACGCTTAGGCCGGTCGGCTGCACGTCACTCCGACTTCTAGGTAAAAGTGTGTATCTTTGTTTTGAAAACAATGAAATAATTATCAATATGTTCCAAGCACTATTATTACTTATATGGTTCTAAGCACTATGATAAGAGCAGAGGGAAGCAAAAAATTATTTCTTTTTATACTCCAAATTCAAACCATTATTACATATACTTTTCCACTAAATCTCCGCCTAACAAAGAATAAAAGGAGGGCAAAGGGATATTGTATATACCTGGCATTCAGTTTCCAAGAAATCTGCCGATCGTCACGAAAACAAACAGTTGACAGATCATGTTTTTTATGTTGATTTCAATTGAATTTACATTTGTAAATACCTGACTGTGTAACAATTATTACATTCCCAGTATTTTACTACCAAAGCGAAAACTTACTTTTGTTCCATACTTACTTCATACATTACACTTAATTTTTGCAATATACTAACATCTAAACATTTATTTAATCATCTATTTTGGCGCCCCCAAGCCCTCTTTGGAGCTACCGTGGGTGCCGCGGCGCCCACGGCACCCACCGTGCCAGGACATTTACTTCAACTGCCTGACTTTATCCTCCGGTTGGGGTACCTCGAAAACAGTTCACTTTGTCCGTGGGGTAGGGTATTAAGAAAGGGTATTTATCGTACATGTGACAGAAATCGGTGGTGCGAAAACCTTCCTCTTCATCTGTTGGAACACCCCCTGCCTCTCCCGTCCCAGTGGGCTACAACGGTCTTACTTGCGTGATATACTGTATTAAACTATTCACCTAATATAGTGCAAGTAAATGCCACTATGGTTTTAGACGGTTTCTATAACCTTGTCAACGAGTTAAATTCTGTTTTTTGAAACAAAACAAAGTTAACACAAGCTATTTCATTATAACGCAAAAGTGTTGCCTGGAAATGTGCATAGTCTTACATTCTGGTATACGGAAATAAATCAAACATCTTCCATTGAAACTGTTACATACAATTTACTGTTGCTATGATTATTATTAAATAAAAATAACTGCCCATAGAATGACGTGGGAATTTCTAAAGTCAATTTAGAACTCCAAATAAATATTAAAGAGCAAAATGTTTTGACACATGGTACCGGAGGGGCACGGGGTGGGATGAAGAATGATTTTGCACCACCGATGTGGATCTTAAATTACCATTTGTTATACAACCTACCCTATCCGGATGATGTGAACCTGCATACTCAGCCGCCATGTTATTCTTATGGAGAATAATTAAAATGTCATAAATCGTTTATTTATGAATGTATATTGATGAAACTTGATATGTGGCTTTATGTGGTATTAAGATACATATATATGCATTGGAAATTCGCTGAGTACGCAGGTTTGTTGCTACGGGGGTATTTAAAATATGTAATAGCCAAAAACTAATTCTGGTCTCATTTAAAATTGTGAATACCATAATTGTCAAATTTAAATTCATCAACAGCTGCGTTTATGTGAAGAGAACTATCACAAATGAAGATTGATATGAATTATATGAAATGATCGCAGATTGTATGAAATGATGAATATAATATTTAAAGTCAGGGCAAAAATTGGGATTGGTTATTTCACCACGACCGACAGGGGGAAGGGGGCAATACGTATGTTGTCGCTCGGTTGAATCAAACCGGTTTGGCAGGGGAAGCAATTCGTTTGTCGCTGACACTACTGGCCAGGAGGGAGCAATCCGTATGCAGCCGAAGAGAATACAGGCGTCAAGACTAAAGAGTCTAGCTATCTGATTACTTTCAAGTTAATCTCTTAGTCCATGGACGATTCCGGAAATACGGGAGGTCATTTCAGACTGGGTAACGTTTAATGCCGCAATCATTCCTCGATAAAATAATTTCGCATTTTTTAAACTTGAATTCCTAAAAATACAAAGTGTTCGGACAGTGAATTCATAAATATGTTTTTAAATAAATCTCTTAAATATAACAACAATATACAAATAACGTTTTATGTTTTATGGGATTTATTAGAGATAACACGAATATCAATTAATATTTTGTAAAGTAAATATGTTACCAAAATACTATAATACGACTTTAATATATTTTTAGCGAATTTCCCCTATAGGGAAGAAGCTATTACCGTAGTCGGTATGGTAAAACCTAGGCCCGGGACCATGAAAACTTTCCGTTTTGAGGTCCCCAGACCCCAAAAACACCATTCGTTCGAAACTGTATATGTGTATATATATATGTGTGTGTGTGTGTGTGTGTGTGTGTGTGTGTGTGTCCGTGAGCACGAAACTCTCGTAAAAATGATCCGATTTTGATGAAACTTGGTATAAACGTGTAAAGCAACATTTATGACTTTAAGTTCGAAAAACCAGCCAGATCGCTCCATCCGAAGGGGTATTTTGGGGGGGTTGTACCCCAAAAATGGTTTTTTGAATTTTTTACATATAATTTTTGAAATAGTCAAATTTTAGATTTCACCATTGGATTCAGCTTAAAAAACACACAGTTTGGTATATTGATAATTCCTTTACGTCAATTGGTTACCGAGATATTGAAAGTGCTAAACACAGTACGTTGTCTAATATTATTCTTATGGAGGAAAAGAACAATTTTATATCTCGCTTATTTATGAAAGTATACTGACGAAACTTGGTATACGGCTTCATCTCATTTTCGTCTATTGATATTTGCTCAAAAAAACATTTTTTTGCCTAAGACTCCCGTAGCAGCCAACCTGCGTACTCAGCCCCCATGTTATTGTTATGGAGAATAATTAAATGCTCTGTCTCCCTTAATTATGAACATAAATGATTAAAAACCAGTATACGACTTCACCTAGTTGAGTTATATTGATAACTCCCCATAACAACCCATTTTTTGTGTTCCTTGTTGTAGCAAACCTGTGTACTCAGCCCCAATGTTATTCTTATGGAGAATAATTAAAATTGTATATATCGCTTATTTGTGAATATATTTTTATGACACTTGGTAAGTGGTTTTATGTAGTATTAAGACATTTATATCTCCATTGGAAATTCACTGAGTATGCAGGTTTGCTGTGACGGGGGTATTTACCTTGTAATACTTGTACAATACAGTACCTTCTCTCTCACCTTTTCCACTGCACTTCCTTGGTAAAGAGAGATTCACACTGTATCCACCTTGAACTCAAAGATACAAACATTCAACATGGAAAAATATTCATGTTGAAAACATGGTTGGAGTTTTCTCCATTTCTAATGCGAGTATAGGAGAGTATACATTTAATCAAACTGTGCAAAACATTACATTTAATATATAACAAACCATGCCAAACACCAATGCGCGGAGAACCACTTAGTTATTCGTTGCCAAACTTTCACTTTCTCAATATCCTCTTTTATGAGACATTTTACTACAAGTGTGTGTGTCTTATACAATACTTATATGTATTCGTAAAAGTTTATTACTTATAAGCCGGGTGAAATTGCCCTCTACTTTCTCTACTCTAGAGATACCTAATTTTAAAACAAACAATTTACCATTATTTAAAAACAATTAAATTTATAACTCTGACTCGTGACTTAGAAATCTGATATGCAAATAGAAATTTAAATGTGCGTTCGATGAATCTTAACAATAGTTCCTAGTATATATTTAAAAACACTTAGACACAAATATTTCTGAATTGGAGTTTACAAAAATTAAAGTGACATCAACAACTTATTACATGTCAGTTTTTACTTTTTTGCCCTTCCAAACGACATGGTAAAGTTCGGGGCTTTATTTATTTTCTATAAAAAGTTTGTATAGGGTATCCCGCCTCCACGGCATCAAACGTCACCAAAGTAGGCTTTTTGCTGCTTAATATAAGTAATTAGTAAGTAGTAGTCAAATGCCTACTTTTGAGCACTCATTCACTCATTACTCAGTTATTCTTTATTAAATATTTAAATATGCCACCTATTTCGATTTGACTTGAAATTGTCTAAACGTATCTTACCACTTTAATTTCTTCCAGTATTCTAGATATTTAACATGAACGTGATATAGACTACCGCCATTTTGAAACGGTATTTGGTGCAGGAATGAAATTTAAGAGCAATTTGTGTATATTTACGTAAATACAGTATCCATAACAAGTATTGCATCTTTAACAGTTCCTCAGAAATTAAGATAACAAAACACACAAATTCGTAGACAGAAAACGGATGGAGTTATTTTTTTAACGGACATGTATTTTTTTATCTACCAAATAACCCAGTAAAGTTTGGAGCAGTGAAAGCAGCACACCCTGTATAGTACTAACATTGAATATTTAGAGTCCCACTGCATATAGTTCCACTAAATGATACAAATCTCTGCTACATGCACCAATTGCGCGTGACGAAATAACAAAGAGTCGCTTGGGACCTCTTAAGTGCAGAGTGTGCAACTAAAAAATGAATTATGTGAAAACATTAAATAATTATAGTCAGTAGAGTTTAAGTCGGTATATAAGCCAAGTCCCCTCCCTCCGTAGCTGGGATCAATTAAAATGATAACTCATTAATGACCCAGCCCAGCAGCCTAATCAGTGACGGACTGTGTGTCTGCGAGTGATGTGCTGTGTCGTGTTCTGTGCTCCCTCGTTCATAAAGTGCTTCTTTATATTCACGAGGTTTTAGTTGTCTGTACTTGATTTTATTAACTTACTTATGACCGCGCTATTCTGGAGAGATTAAGTTTTAAGAAATTGTCTGAATAGTTAAAAACAGGGCAAAGAGAGTAAGAACTCCATTCCAAGAGTGTTGGGTTGTTTGTTACGATTAGGTTGATATTAATTACTTCACCCCTGTGCATATAGTATATATAGAGAAAGTATTAATTTGATAAAAGTTTTCGAATTCGAGTTACCGGTGGGAATATTCGTTTTGGTGCTCCCTGAACCCATTTTATTTGAGGTTTTTATGATTTTATTTGAGGTGATGTATGTGTCGGTTTGTCCGTCTGTATGAATGATTACTACAACGCCCACGTAGAAAGCCAGGAGTTTTTATTTTATTTGATTTTTTTAGGGTAGGCCTTATCCTAAAATACCCCCGTCGCAGCAAACCTGCGTACTCAGCGAATTTCCAATGCAAAATATAAGTCTTAATACCACATAAAGCCGCATACCAAGTTTCATAAAAATATATTCAAAAATAAGCGATATATCAAATTTGAATTATTCTCTATAACAATAACATTGGGGATGAGTACGCAGGTTTACTGCTACAAAAAAACAAAAAATATAGGGTTTCTTGTAAATATCAATATTACTCAACTATGTGAAGCCACATACCAAGTTTCATCAATATAAGTTCATAAATAAGCGATATATGCCATTTTGATTATTCTCCATAAGAATAACATGGGAGATGAGTACGCAGGTTTGCTGCAATAAGGAACACAAAAAATGGGTTTTTATGCAAATATCAATAGAACTCAACTAGGTGAACCAACATTCCAAGTTTTATTAATTTGTGTTCATAATTAAGGGATACATTACATTTTACTTATTCTCCATAAGAATAACATGGGAGCTGAGGACGCAGGTTTGCTGCTACGGGAATTATTGGTAAAAATCGGGTTTTTTGTGAAAATAACAATAGACAACAACCAGATGAAACCATATACCAAGTTTTGTTAGAATACGTTCATAAATAAGCGAGCTGTAATTTTTTTCTTATTCTCCATAAGAATAGCATTGGACAACGTACTGTGTTTAGCACTTTCAATATCTCTGTAACCATTTGACGTAGAGCAATGGTCAAAACACCAAATTGTGCGTCTTTTTAAGCTGATTCCAATGGAGGAAACTAAAATTTGACTTTTTCAAAAATTATATGTAGAAAACTCAAAAAACCCATTTTTGGGGTACAAAACCCCTCCAAAATACCCATTCCGATAGTCCGATCTGTCTGGTTTTCGAACTTAAAGTCATAAATGCTGCTTTACACGCTTATACTAAATTTCGTCAAAATCGGATTATTTTTACGAGAGTTATCGCACCCACGGACACACACATACATATATATATATATATATATATATATATATATATATATATATATATATATATATATATATATATATATAGATATATATATATATACAGTTTCGAACGAATGGTGTTTTTGGGGTCTGGGGACCTCAAAACGAAAAGTTATCATGGTCCCGGGCCTAGGTCTTACCATGCCGACTACGGTAATAGCTTCTTCCCTATAGGGGAAATTCGCTAAAACACTAAAAGAGGTGATGTATGTGTCGGTTTGTCCGTCTGTATGAATGATTACTACAACTCCCACGTAGAAAGCCAGGCGTTTTTATTTTATTTGATTTTTTTAGGGTAGGCCTTATCCTAAAAACCACTAAAAACATGAACAATCAAAATTTATCAAAATCCGATCTAACGATTTTATTTACAATTTGGTGGTTGTAGGTCTCTAATCAAATGACACTATCCTAATTATAGGAAAAATTCGGGTTCAGAAATTATATGGTTTAAAAAGTTCCAACATTCAAAACCATCTGACCATCAAATTTAAATCAAAGTTATCATCATTAAAAATCTCAAAAAGGTAAATAAATTACGATTTAGAATTATTATTATTATACCACTAGTGGTTACGAAGAAAACTAAAATTTTAATTTAACGCAGTATATTGTCAATGTTATTCTTATGGGAGGGGGGGATATTACCATTTATTTCTTATTTACTGATAAATTTCATTAAAACTCGGTATGTAGGTCAAGTTAGCATTTACCAATACAGTATAGGATATTCGGAAAATATTGCCACCTAACCCTGATGGGTAGGGGCATTTCCCCTCTGTGTGTATAGCAAATGATTCTGTAGCGCTTCCAAAAAAAGGGGTTTTGGTGAATATATCTGAAAAAAGTCGATTAGATCATTTTATATACAAGATACCACTCTATGCTTTATATTTTATATCTAATAAATTTAAAAGAGAGAAAGTGCACAAAACACACCATACAGCACATACCTGGCTAGTATTTAATCCAGGGAGAAAGTGTGTGGCATACCATTTATTTATATTTGTCTCTAAGTTAAAACATTATGATTCGGTAAAAATGATACGCTGAAAATATAAGAGATCTCAAATAGGTGTCTTTCTTATGTTGATCGAGAATAACGAATTTCTACTGATACTGCTGAGAGTGTTGAGCCTCGTTCAAGGAAACATGAGACGGCAAAACATCAAGAAGTTTAGAGCAGCGTTTAGAGGTCCTAAAAATGTCTTCATTTATCCATAGTTAATACTGATAATATAAATTAACAATCGAGTTTTGGATTTGTTGTACATTAAATTTAAAATTCTGCCGGACCATGTCTACAGTTGAATCGCCATTGAAACACCCTATCCTACAGATAAGAAGAACATTTGAAAACAAAGCTTTTAAAATTTACTGGCGAAAACATACAAATAAATATTCCCGCAATAAATACACAAACATTACTTTTCAATAATATAAAATTAGTATAATGTTATGCAATATTTAAAAATATCTCTTTTTATTTTAGCCGATTGCCCCACCAATTTAAGTATAATCTTAAATCCGAATTTATTCATATTGCCTCTAGGATTGAAGTTTGACTCGAAATAAAGCAGGTTTACGCACCTTTCCGTCGTCAATCCTTTGGTTTACTAGCAGATGACTAGTTTCGGGACTGCTGTCCCATTATCAAATCTGGCCTCGATAAATTAAAATCTGAACCCATAGTCACAATATTTAACTGACACAACACAAACGGACGGTACGATTAAAACAGTACGCGTCGTACCCTTCCGCGTGTTCGTGTCCCGCTGTCTGGACTGTCCTTGGCCGGCCAAACCAAATAAATGTTTGTTTTAATCGTACCGTCAATGGGACAGCAGTCCCGAAACTAGTCATCTGCTAGTAAACCAAAGGACTGACGACAGAAAGGTATGTAAACCTGCTTTATTTCGAGTTAAATCCGAAAACAACTGAAAATTTCAGTTGCGAAAAAACTGTTGAGATTTGTTATAACTTTGTACAATTAACTAGACCAATTTGATAATTGACGCGTCAATGGAAGCTGAATCTACTTAGAATTACAACACACGACTGTGGGATATTTAAAAAAATGTATGACAGGTATAATTAATTTAATATAAATACACCTGTTGAATCCTCACGAGACATATATTACAGACTATAAATAATACTGTCCCTCTTTGTCCTTTTTTGAATATTTTTCGTCCATCCGAAAAATAGCCGACATTTCTAGGCCGACATTTCTAGTTATTCAAATAGTTCTTTGTTATTCGACAGATTATACCATTTTCATTATTGGAATGATATACAAATAGACAATACATAGCGAATTCTCTCGCAATGCAAAGAAATGCGCATTATCATAGATAATTCCTTTGACATGTAACAAAAGTCGAATGACCGAATCGAGTTGACTCGCAAATTAGATAAACCAACTCGCTTATCATGCAGAGCAAGGCGAATCCGCCCGCATGTGTGTAAAGGAAAAGTGAGTACGCTAGTCAAGGCGAAACGAGCAAAACGAATTCGCTCGACTTGCTAACAACTGCAGACTGTAGAGTGCCAAAGAGCGTAGCTAGTTCGCTCATAACGAACTAAATGCAGGTTAGCTCTTAAATACAGGGTGTTTCCAAATTAATGTTGCTAACTTCGGGATATTGTTCCTTATGTCAAGAGGAACGCAGGCCTAAATCATCATATAACTGGGGGTTACTTTTTTAGACAAAAGAACCTACCAATAACCAAAATTTGGTTGAATTTGGTGAAGCCGTTTTAAATATATACATTTTCTAGTAACAATTACATACAGACAGGCAATAAACGAAAAAAATAGACCCCTGGTTATAAGATGATTTACGATCTTTTTGACATATAGAACAATATCCCGAAGTTAGCAACATTAATTTTGGAAACACCCTGTATAGTCGCAATAACAAGGTTATTGACAAAACATCGTTTTGAACATATCAAATGTATTAAAATACGAGTTGAATGAATACAAAATAAATGGAGTACGATATTTTTGTCCTCGGACGCGAAGTTGGCAGACAAGCAAGCAGCTGTGAGAGCGCACATCTGGCAACTGTTTTGCCAGTCGCAACTCTCGCAACTACATGATCGAACCGGAAACATGGCTTCAGTTCCAGTACTCTGTACCAGGACCGGCGAGAGTAGCTAGTATTCTATAGCTATTCTCGCTGGCCCTGCTCTGTACTATCGTACTAACGTTACTGTGGTTTTGCATTTGCCTTCGGTCCAGAACATGGGAGCGATTTTGGAGCCTGATTAAATGTTAACATTTAGGTTGTCAAGATTAGGGACGAATAAATGCGAATATATTTAGGTGATTTAGGGTGCAATGCTATAGGGTTTATTTATACTGTCTTCTGAGTGATTATTAATACGACATTACGAGTTTATACGACGAAACAATGTGGATATGCATACCCATTGTTACATAAAAAGTGTGAAATGTGAAAAATAAATTATTTACCTAATAATATTTTGTTTAGCTTTCACCCCCTAGCATTTAGAAGAGAGGGGAGATTAGTTGGTTTAAATTGAGAATCCAATGGCAAATCTATAATTTAAATATGCATACTTAGTTTTTATCAAACTGTCTAATTGTATACGAATAACATGGTAAGAATAACGACAGTTTAGAATATGAAGTATTTTACACATGTTCACAGAAGTAATATTCTTGCAAACAAAATACTAATTTTTTTTAGTAATTATATTGGAATTGATAACAAATCAGGCTTTTGAAATAGTTATTTATGATTTATGGTACCACACATCGTTCACAACATTTTGGGTAGAACAATTCACTTTCCATACAGGCTGAATTGACGAAATTTATGGTATTTATAAACCCCGAGGCAGTTAGCTTGGTCCAAATTAACAATCAATCAGCTGTTTAATACTTCAGCGAGCGGAAAAGTATGACACTACGAGGAAAAATACTTTTTCGCTCGCTAAGCAGAAAACATCTCTTTTACGAAGTGTTTTCATATTGTGAAGAAGTACTTTAGGCGCTCTTACTCTACTCATCTTGCTTTAGGCACGGTTGTCAGAAAAATATTTTTTCGATCGAATACGCTCTGTACCCAAGTATTCGGGGTTTAATTGAGGTTAAATGTAATATTTTATGTTTAGTTGTTAACGGAAGATTGGTGTATTTTTTATCTAAATGATAAATTCATTCATCCAAATCAAAGATAACCCGGTCGAGCTTAGCCTATATGAACCTACATTATTTATCATCGGATTGCTCAGCGAATAAAGTAGCGAGCAGTATAACTTCAAGTCATTAAAACATTTAATGAAAGTATTTGGAGAGGCGTCAAAGCTGCTGCTTATTCGCCATAATTAAGGTTGAAGAAATAAAACATATGTGGACCCTTTACAAGATCCATTTATTATAACATTTTGATTGTTGTTTCCAAGCCTCACTGGCAGCAGAAAATACGGTTGACAGTTATAATTTATTTGTCATAAGGAACTTAACTAATCTTTTAATATATTATGAACTCGAACTTATTAGTTATCAGGAATACCTCTTCTTTGCGCTCGAAACATCAGACATATGTAAATACACCCAATAAGCTAAGTACATTATTATTTTACGTTCGATGTAACGCGCGCTGGTTTAAATTTCATTGATGATTTAACTGACACTTAATTGTTTACTTAATACTTCAGTCTACATCGCTGACCAGGGCACGTTCCAAGTCAAATGTAAGCCTTTAAGCCTTTACCTGTTTCGTACTTTTAGCTCCGACATTAAAAAATGTAATACATTTCAAATCAGGGTTATTTTATACAAGCGTTTAAACTTTGTTGCCTGTACCAGTTATATAATTCCTCGGAGACCTGGAAGGTCTAAATAGTTTATACAGTACAATAATACCATTTAATGGTAAGTCCCACACCAAAATCCTCCAGAACAAGGAATATAACTTTGAGGTCTATAAAATGGTAGGCCTAATAATTACCTTATAATTTGTGTTATTTTCCAAAATAATATAAGTGATTGGTTAGGGTTTCAAATATACTATATATAATATTTCCGTTATATAAGAAGCAAAAACCATTTTAATACATTATATAAAGAGGAATATGTTTTAAGTGTAACACATAAATATTTTACATGTCTTTCCGGAGAGCAATAGGAATCACTTTTCATTATAGCCTTACGATTCTTATCGAGGAATAATTAAATAAAAAGATTTAAAATTTGACAGCGCGACCTCGAATATCGGTAACAGAAATTGAAGTGCTGATTGTGAGTTAAACGTCCATGTTAGACCGCCTGCGTACTCATAATGCAGGGACAAATATTGTGACTATTTTTCTCGATTTCAGTGATTTTTATGATTTAAAGTGGCAAAAAAAGTTTAACAATTGTTACGAGTACCACTAAGTCACATAAGTGACGTTTGTGGAAGTGAAGGTGGTTGCGGATGTGTTTGTGATCACTTCCACAGCGAGGGACTGAACGCCCACCATGCTGCTGCGGAGCTACTCCCCAGAGGAGCGGCTGCCCTTGCTCACAGGTAAACTGAGTGAACATGTTTATTATTGGCATATTGATGCCCTTCTAGTATTTAAAAATGGTTTAAACATAGTATAAATAGCTAACATACATACACGTTTATACGTATTTACAACCCGAAGCAAATGTTTACGACGCATTACATGCCAACGAGGTTAAATACATCTAGAGCTCTCGTCTGGGGTTATATGTTTGCCACCTGACAAACATATATCTTGTGAATTGAGGATTTGATTGGTTACCATGGGAACAGGGAGGACAGAGAGTAAAATGGCGATCACCATGTACGCTTCACTTTTTTCATTTGTTGAAATGCCACCTGAACTGTTGTTTAGAAATTAAAACTGGGTTTACATATATTTTCCGTCCAAAAAGTTCGAAATCATCCAAACATTTCGAGCTGTTTGGTCGGAAAAGGTATGTAAACCTGGTTTTAATTTCACTTTTCTACCCCAATCGAGAGCTCTAGATAACCTTGTTGTTCCGTCCCCCTACTGATATCAGCAACGGGTTGAGCTCGGGCAGCTGTTGTAGATAGTACCGTTGAGTGATGATATTAAATAGCATATAGAGTGAACATCGCGTTATGATAATCTGGACTTGTGGGGCTAGATTATGGAGAGAATCCGCTAAAAGCGGTACTAGAGTGGTTTCGAAGCAACGAGGTTAATATTCTGCTTTGTACCTTAACTTATGCAATGCTTGTTTGTTTACTTTTTTTTCACACTGCATGTTTTATAATCTCATCCCCCTTTTGTAGCGTAGAAGCATGTCTCATTATTATTGTCTCTGTACATTATCCGTGCTTCCCATTGTCTTGCTTACCTTGCTTACGCTTAGTTTAAATGCAAGCAATCTTGAAAGTAATCATTGCACCACAGATTGTAAAATGGAATGTTCGTCAATAATTAAATAACATACAATATTACGTGGTATGGTTAACACACACACACACACACACACACACACACACACACACACACACACACACACACACACACACACACACACACACACACACACACACACACACACGACACATGAATTAACAGTACACATTTTTATAGAAGCATTCCGGTCACGTTTTTGCTATGACGTCCCTACGACGCGATACCACCTTATTGCTATCTACTCCCTGAAACTCTCATACACCTCTTTTAAGACGGCCACACACTACCGGAGTTTTTCCCGAACAAGACATAGGACTGAGCAGGATTTGGGGTCGAAGGGAGAAAATCCGGTAGTTAGTGGGACCTCCGAACCAGACATCGAACCAGACATCGAACTAGATTTCGGACCAGACATCGGACCGAGCACCGAGCGCTCTCGAGGCGGTTTTTTGAGGAAAGATCGGTCATGTCTTGATCGGGGTCTTGTTCGGGAAGAAGTTCGGGCATTAAGTGTAGCCAGAATGTCATCATTACCTTAATGTTACATTCATGCCCTGCTCCCTGCTCCCTGCTCGATCCGATGTCTGGTTTGATGTCTTGTTCGGGCAAAAGTCCGGCAGTGTGTACCGTTCGGTGCATTTAAGTAAGGTGTGCTATTCAGAAGTATAAATTTTAGTACGTTCTGTGCAACCACCAGGTGACGTCACGGTGTTTATTTGATCAGCTGGTTTACAGTAATACAACTGAAGTTCCCCATTCGTTGCATATTAGTTCCCAAAAAAACGCGTCGCCTAAGTATTCTGACTACCCTATGCCCCCCCCCATCCTTCACGTAGGATAGTCAGAAAACCTTGGTGACGCGCTTTTGGACAACTCGGCACCAGATGACGTCACGCTACAATGCGCAATACCACACCTTACTTAAATGCACCTAGCTATACTGTACCAACCCCAAACTCGTTGTGGCGACGTAACTCATCAATCGACCTCAGTGTACCAACTGAACTCATTGTTGCAATGTAGCATTAAGGAAACATAATTATCTCGTATAACAAAAATGTAAGCGATGAGGATATTTTGTTGAGCTCGCATTATCTCTTATCTAGGCCGGGCGTAGGTAAATAGTTACAGTAGCTACTCGTATATTTACAGCACAGATTATAATGTCGAGGAGTCGACCCGCTCGTTAGTTATATCCGGCAACATAACATAATGCATCGAGCTTACACATCCGCTGATGCAATGTTGGTAGAATGTTACTCATGTCGTCAGTGGTGTAACTGAGAGATGGATTTGGTTACTTCCGTTGCCAGTATCTTTGCACCCCTTGCCTTTTGTCTGACTCTGCGTCTCCTGTCTTTACGCCCCTCAGACTACGTTTCGTGTTTGAGCTTCGTGTTTTGTTGCGGTGTATCCCACTTGACTCTTCATTGCGATTTTTGTTTAAACTTTTGAATACTTTCAAACTGTGAATACTAGACTTCGGTGTGTTCCTACGCTGCGCGTCCCGCTATGATGTCGTCATTTGTTCTGATTATGCGTATGTTTTATTTTAATAGACTCTCCTTGGCGCCACCTGGCGGGATTTTGTAATTAATCGCGAACATTAAAGTAATGCTTACGAATCCAATCGAACTACTCTCTAGGATGACGTCACTAAAACTGCACAAGAGCTCACCTATGTCTTTAAAAAATTACTTTCAAAGTCACATTGAAATAGGGTTAGAGCTAACACACCATGTAACACAGTTTAGTGGGTTTTATGTGAGTTTTACGTGACTTGCTCATAAAATACCTCATCCCAGTGTGAAATAATAAATAAATAAATAAATGCTATAAACGTGAGAAGTGGCCTATCACATAGACGACGTTTCGCTTAGATATGAAAGCTGATAACAAATATTTCAATAAAACTTGAACACATAATTAAATGAAAAGTATAGAAATTATAAGTTGGAACTGCCTCAGCGAATTTAATTTATCATGGAGTATAAATTAGAGTACATAGTACGTGGTTTGGATTTAAGATTGGACTCATGTCACAAAACATTTGGCGTTCGTACCTGCTTCCCCCATAAGCCCGTCCTCAAAGATTGTCCGATATTGTTGATTTATGGCTCATTGGAAAGGGAAAAATACCTAGCCATATCCTGATTTTTGCTCCCTGGAGCAAAATGTCGACTTCACAAATAATAATCGTTCAATAAAATTAAAATATATTCAATATTTACGCTATCTCGTTGAGAGGGGACGGGATTTGATAGTTCCTCCTCTTAAAACTACAAAGAGACTGGGTCCTGTCGACTGGCGTTGGTTGTCGGGCTGTTAAGTAACTGTTCGTGGCTAAGAAACAGTAGGCCTTAGTTAGTAAAAAGCTTCACAATCCCGCACGTATTCTCATTTAATTATTCTCCTAACACACACACAAAAAAAACTTAAAATGCTCACTATGAGTGTCTATTAGCGTCTTAAAGAATTATTTTTTTCTTATGTGACGAAATCGACCAATGGGCCCCAACCAGAACTAAAAACACTAAATGGGCAGTTAATACTTTATACTAACTAGTTAGTAAATGAGACGATTAACTTTAAAACAAGTTTTTGAGATGTGTGTTTTTATGATGAATAACGAGATTATTAAACCTATAGCCTATAGGGATTTAAGGAAGTATCGTCTGCTGATCCCGATTACACTAGAAAAAACTGTTTTTTTCTTTTGCTTGGATGAAATCCGAATTAACTTCAATATTTTCTGTCATATAGACAAGGTTAAAAAGCAATTGGGGCATCTCATCGCTAGGCTTAACGCTTAGTGTTTTAGATTTCGGTTCAAGAGGTTGTAGGTTAAAATCTCGGGATATCCACAAATATTTTAGAGTTGTTATCGCTTTCCCTGAAAGCGTTTGCTTGTGCTCTATTAACAAACATCCCGTTGGCGTTGGAATACAAAAAAGATAGGTATTGGGACATAGCCGTGATGATTTACGTTGAATAAATATTATGATGTTTATAATATTGAGTGAGTAAATTGGGAAACAAACCAATTTGAACTGGTTTGTTGTTCGTCCAATTTACGGTTAGTCAAATTGTTGCTTCATTATTTATAACATTTTAACTGATTTACTGGATAATTAATGGTTAAGTTATATCGAGACCGTTCATAAATTAACTAACTCAATAGCACAGGACTTTTAGCAACTTTAGATTTGTACAGCAACACTGTTTTAAACACCTTCATTATTATATAGCAATGGATTTTTTTAAGAGATTGGCAGCCTTTTTTACTTAACTTTGTCCGTCCACATAGACTAGATCTGTGCGTGGGACGTATCCAGCAAAGCAAGGGGTGAGCCGTTATTGTACTGTATTGATTAAAGTAAAGTGCCAGGACTGGGATTCGAAGCCACGACAGGGCCGCTGCTTTGGTTCCGGAGTCCGTCGGCGTTGGCTTGACCACTTCGCCAACGACTCCCAATTACCAATGATTACCAATGCACTAGATATCCATACCCCAATTAATTGACATTTTTACAATATAAAGAGAAAAAGGTTAATATTAGCTATAATTTGGTTTCACGTTAGGTAAACTTCCCAGTTTAAGAATATTTAGTTGAACCAGTTAGGAGTTTTACAAAACGCAAACCCCCTCCCCAAGTTGCAGGTGTGACGCTTCGGCTTTGACAGTGCACACTGGGAAGGTGCCCAGTATAATGTATCTTTTAATAACTTTGACACAGTGGCGTAACTAATTTTTTTGGGCCCCCCCCCGCAAAATTATTTTCAGGGGCCCCATTTATCATAATCGTACAGTTTCAAACTATCCCTCCCTATCCATTATCCTAAATTCTGGGATAAGGTTGCATGACCCAAACGTTTCCTAACCTCTAAAAACATAACTTGCTCCAGACTGTAGCATTGTATAATTGTAGTGATTTAATAAAGCCCGAAGGTTCTTAGGCTAGCTATAATGTTTTTAATCATTTCATCACGTCAATGTAGCATAGAATACCCAATATCATAATGCAAAACGTGAAGTCAAAACGTGAAGCCTCATAACGACCATATCCCAGGTCAGCAATTTGTCTGTTCCTTTCTAAATGTGGAAAGGTTATTGGGAGTGGATTCAGATTCAAATTGGAGTGAAATGACCGCTATAGTGTTTAAGGTTGTACCTTTAGGTTTTGAAAAGGATCTTATCATGAGCCCCCGATTTATCATTTAGCACTATCCTAATGCTGATTCACCCTCAAAACACAGTTCCAAAACATTACTGACACTACTAACAACTTACAAAACATCTACTAGTTCTGTAATTCATCTTGTAAAATGGTGTAGACCGTAAAAAATAAAGAAACTGTTTTAGAATTGTTATGCAAAATGATGAAATATTTGTTAAAGTATTTTAAAGTTTTCTTTTAAAGTAATTAGAATCGAGGACAATTAAAATAATAAAACCCATTGCAGTTTTAAAGTGGGTCATTTATTAAACACTAAGCACAACGAACGAAAGATATATTATTAGGCTAAAAATAAATAAATTCTTAAAGTTTTACTAACAACATTTTTGCTATTTTGAAATGTTTTGTAAATTAAATATAATAATTTCATCCCATTATGCAGGCCCGCCAGAGCTTTTACCTCGGTTTGCGGGCCCTTTAGGCCCGTGCCCCCCCCCGCACCGTGGGCCTTGCGGGCCCGGCAGTTACGCCACTGCTTTGACATCAGACATACTAATAGTTCAATAAAACTTCAAGATATTTAATATTTCTTATTTGTTATGGGTGATTTATTTGTGGTATTGAAATTCTGCTCAGCAAGATCGCCAGGTTTTTTTACTCTTTAAAATGAACAATAAATAAACGATTTTGGATAATTCGTTGCGGAGGGACGGGCTTTGAAATTTAACATAGCATAATGGGAGAAACCGGTGGGAACGCTAAATGTTACGTGACTGAAGCCCCCTCTTAACTAAGTAGCCGTAGAATATTATACTAGCCCATAAGGTAGAACAAATTTAGTTGTACGTTGGCAGTGTTCCGGGGAAATGCCCTACACCAATCTAAAATTATCGTTTGACCTTTAACCTCGATGACCTTTGTCACTGAGCTTAACAGTTTGTATGCACTTCCTCGATAAAACCAATACAACAAAGGAAACCTTGATTTTTAGAACTAATTCACCCCGGAACATTACTGAGCTAAATTGTAATTAATATTGAACAAAATATGGTTTATTATAAATAAAATTATGTATAAGTGTTTATCCTAGGTCAAATGTAATAAACATCCGATTTTAATTACGGATTTTTTGCGATTGGAATGGTTTTCTATTGAATTTTTGATCAATTGTGCACATTTGAATGACGTAAAGGCGTATAAAAGGAAATATATCATACCCACCCAATGGTTATGTGTAATGGGTCTTCCAATATATATATTTTTTTAACAAAATGTTATCGATTATTATTTAATATTTAATAAAACAACAGTCTAACACAATAGCTTTAACTAAGGTTTTTTTTTACTTATTTACTGATGATTTAAGACTACATAGTGTATTCAGTTACGCCTCGGTGCAAATTTTACCAAATCCAAGGATAATCATGATAAATGTAAAATAATAGTGCTAATAAGTAAAATTACCGATGACCACAGACTCTCTGTGCGATGACGTAATAATGCCTCATAGTAATTTGAAGCATTGATTACATTAAACCAAATTAGCCGTTAGTGGTTTTCTTTTACATTACTACCTAAGTAAACACAAATATTATGCTGAGTGGAAAAGAATAAGTGTTAGGGGTGGCTAAGAATCTCTTCCCTTTCTCTAACTGAGGGCACAGAGAAGACTAGCATGGCTCATTTTAAAGAACAACAAAAATCTAGCGATTTCAGCGAGCAAAATTTCGATATCACAAATAATAATCGATCAGAAACATTTTTAAATATTGAATATTTACGATTTGTTTGTGGGTGAACGATATATGATACTGTATCGAAATTTTGCTCACTAAAATCGGTAGATATTTTGGTGGTCTTTGAAATGAGCTTCAGACAATCATGACGGATAATCCGTTGAGAAGGTACGGGCTTTGAAAGTTAGCATTGGTCTTATGGGGGATGCAGGTAGAAACGCAAAAGGTTTCGTGACTGGTGTCCTCCTTAAATAAGTATACATAATACTGCAATAACACAAAAAATGCATTTGTCACGTATAAGTTATATTGTGAATTGTCAGTGCGCCTGATTCAGCGGTCTAAGCAATCACATCTCTCAAACGCCAATCGTGTCACAACAGAACGACTGAAGGCGCTCTTAAGCCTGAATCTTGGTTTGAAATGTGGGAAACCACGGCAATTTCGCATATTGGGGAGGAGTGAACATCAAATTAAACATTTCTAGTAGTGACTATAATATAACTTATTCCAAAATTTACTGTCTAATAATATAGCATGATTAGAATCATGATTAGATCGGTGTGATTTATGTACCGGTCACATTTATGATTATTTGAACCACTGTTAAACAGTTTTCTAAAAAACTAATTTTGTCAACAAATTTTGTTTTTACAGAATGTTGTAGTCTTTCGACTTCAAAGGATTATTTTACGAAACTTTATTATGATAAGATTTTCTTCGATCAAAATAATGTAACTTTTTCTTTTTCTACCTTTACTATTTTGCGATGAGAATTTTCTTTTACACTCATTTAGTGTTAGGAAAGTTATAATACCTGCGCATTAGTGAATGTTCCATCAAAATATCTTTAATTTTCAAGCATTTTTTTTCATATGTTTACTCACACTTTATTATTTTTTTTCGATTTTTTTGAGATCATTGACTTTGCTAACTCCTTCCTAGCACTCGAGTAATCCCATCTTTAAGGGTAAATGAGCAGATTATTAAAAATAAACATGCGTTTGAATAAAATAAACTGGAAGATGAGAAGTTAAAATTTGTAGATGAAAAGAAGGTTGGTTAAATATACGTTGGTCCATACCAACTTATTACTGTACTTGGAAAAGAAAATTAAATCTGTAAAAAGTAGTAAACTTATTTGTGATCATTTGTATTGTGTTAAGCCTTGTCCATCATATTATTTTAGTCGCAATACACATATCTAGACACATAGACATAGTCTTACATTTATGAATTTCTTCATTAGAAACGATTTTAATAACAATGCTATAGATTCCTTTGGAAAATTTTGCTTTAGACCTAATGACCTCTGGAGTTTTATAAAAATAATTTTACTTAGTATACTGTGTAATTTGATGAGTGGATGCTATTAGAGATGCTTACTTCGAAACTCAGGTAATCATGACCAGGGGTGCGCATCCCCCCAAAGGCAATAGCGCGATTCTCCCCCAAAATTATGCTTGGTCCTTTACTACCCCCTATCCCAACAGGGATGGAGTCGTTTCCCATAAAATTTAGTATGTAAAATTATGTTAAATAGGGGTTTTTATAAATGTACTCTTCATTGAATCCTGATTCCTGAATAAAATGAAACACAAATACCCCGTTGCAGAAAACCTGCATACTCAGCGAATTTCAAATGGTACTTCACTAAGTCATGAAGCCACTTACCAACTTTAATCAAAGCATATTAATAAAAAAGCGAGATATGACATTTTATTTATTCCACATAAGAAAAACATTAACTGAGTAAGCAGGTTTGCTGCATCAAGGACCACAACATATGGTTTTTATGCAAATACTAATGGATCACCTCCAGATGAAGCAACATACCAAGTTTTATCAATTTATGTTCAAAAACAAGCAAGATGTCACATGTTTATTACTCTCCATAAGAATAACATTATAGTTACTGAGTACGCAGGTTTGATGCCATGGGGACCACAAAAATGACTTTTGTATGCAAATAGCAAAATATCATTAAAACCTAACCATATAAAGCCACATACAAAGTTTCATTAATATATGTTCATTAATAAGCGAGATATACAATTTTACTTATTCTCCATAAGATTAACATTGGACAACATACTGTGTTTAGCACTCTCAATATCTCGGTAACCAATTGACGTAGAGCGATGATCAAAATGCACTATTGTTTTTTTTTTTTAAGCTGAATTTAATGGTGTAAACCAAAATTTGGGTTTAAAAAGAATTATATGCAAAAAGTTCAAAAATCAATTTTTGGGGTACAAACCCCCCCAAAACCCCCCTTAAAGTATACCGACCTGTCTGGTTCTCGAACTCATGAAAATAGATGGCTGCCTTACACGTTCACACCAAATTTCATCAAGATCGGACCATTTTTACGAAAGTTATCGTGCCTACGCACACACACACACACACACACACACACACACACACACACACACACACAAATATATATATATATAGGTGTATACGAATTTGAACGAATGGTGTTTTTGACATCTGGGGGCCTCAAAACGAAAAGTTATCATGGTCTCGGGCCTAGGTCTTACCATGCCACCTTCGCAGTAATATCTCCTTCCCTGTAGGGTAAATTCGCTAAAACAAAACTCGAATTGCTACATTTGCTATTATTTAGTTTATTTAGTATTCGTTACATAAATTTTCAATTATAATTGCATACACGCATCAATAGCATTTATGTTTTCTTTATATTTGTTAACTGAACAACATTTTTTACTCTTGCTAAATATATTCTATAAATAGGCTAAGATGAATGGTATATAATTTTTTTGTTTACGGAATGTGTAAATTAATATGTTAACTAAATAGGCCTATAACTACTCTTGTCACAGAACTTATCTTTAATAGATTTGTTAATAATTACTATAATCTTTTTGCAATTGACATGATATTAGCCAACCGGGTTTTGTTGAAGGATTAACATGTGGGGTGAAATAATTCCCTAATTTAAAACTAAAGCACTCTTTTCTATTCCCTATTTCTTTAATAGATTTGTTAATAATTACTATAATCTTTTTGCAATTGACATGATATTAGCCAACCGGGTTTTGTTGAAGGATTAACATGTGGGGTGAAATAATTCCCTAATTTAAAACTAAAGCACTCTTTTCTATTCCCTATTTCATAACTTACACAAAGACCATAGTGAAGCCTAACTCCTCTCGAAGCAATTTCAAATCGTCCCTTTAAAACCATAATTTTAGATACGTAATGAAGACCCTATCAGATAGGAATTTGTATTACAGACTGGTTGCTATGCCCGTGCTTTAAAACGAGTTGAAACTTCAGAGAGAAAAATTATTGTAAACAAAACAGTGACAGCCTATGGTTAGATATTAATCCTCATAACAGCTGTTTAATGAAATGACTTGAATTAAGAACAAAACATGTGTGACATAAACCAAATAAAACTCTCCTCCATATGAATAACATGCATTGACTTGAAGTCCCGTGGGACAGAGCCCTGAGGACTTTCCTAAACGGCAATAGGCCCATGACACATAAACTACAGTTTTGTAAAACTTCAGCAGAATTTCTGGTTTTGGCGTGATGGAACACCACCTCATTTTTAAAACAGAAGTGATTGATTTAAACATAGTTCCCTGATTGCTATCAGTGAGTGTACGACGCGACGTTCGTCAGAGGCAAAAATAACTTTCTCAATTAACCTGTATTTAAAATTTTCAAAGGTTCAAATATATTTTAATGTAATAATAAAAACATAAATAATTTGAGAACTACAACCCAAAATAGAAATCCAACGTATTCAAATTGAGAAACCATAATACCTAAACGCTTTATAAAACAAAAGGCCTATAACTACTCTTGTCACAGAACTTATCTTTAATAGATTTGTTAATAATTACTATAATCTTTTTGCAATTGACATGATATTAGCCAACCGGGTTTTGTTGAAGGATTAACATGTGGGGTGAAATAATTCCCTAATTTAAAACTAAAGCACTCTTTTCTATTCCCTATTTCATAACTTACACAAAGACCATAGTGAAGCCTAACTCCTCTCGAAGCAATTTCAAATCGTCCCTTTAAAACCATAATTTTAGATACGTAATGAAGACCCTATCAGATAGGAATTTGTATTACAGACTGGTTGCTATGCCCGTGCTTTAAAACGAGTTGAAACTTCAGAGAGAAAAATTATTGTAAACAAAACAGTGACAGCCTATGGTTAGATATTAATCCTCATAACAGCTGTTTAATGAAATGACTTGAATTAAGAACAAAACATGTGTGACATAAACCAAATAAAACTCTCCTCCATATGAATAACATGCATTGACTTGAAGTCCCGTGGGACAGAGCCCTGAGGACTTTCCTAAACGGCAATAGGCCCATGACACATAAACTACAGTTTTGTAAAACTTCAGCAGAATTTCTGGTTTTGGCGTGATGGAACACCACCTCATTTTTAAAACAGAAGTGATTGATTTAAACATAGTTCCCTGATTGCTATCAGTGAGTGTACGACGCGACGTTCGTCAGAGGCAAAAATAACTTTCTCAATTAACCTGTATTTAAAATTTTCAAAGGTTCAAATATATTTTAATGTAATAATAAAAACATAAATAATTTGAGAACTACAACCCAAAATAGAAATCCAACGTATTCAAATTGAGAAACCATAATACCTAAACGCTTTATAAAACAAAAGCCTATCAATAAGAGTTGTTCAAGACAAACCGTTGACATACAGGTTTGCCAACTTACAAATATTTAGCATTATACAATAATGACAAAATCTGAGAACATTTTACAATGAGCTAATGAGTTTCTTTTTACTGCTACAAATTTAAATTACTTGATATAAGAAGCGCAAATTATTTTCCCTTATTTTTTCAGATTTTTCGGGGGAATATATATCCCCCTCCCGATTATGCCCCTGTTTCCAGGAACTATTTTAAACATATCCTTCGATTGATTGCAATGCGTTAGTTACATTTAATACTGAAAAGTTACTTTTGGCTAACTTCTTACTTTTGAATGTGTATGTAAAATGTCTCACATTGAAACTTAAAATGTGAGTGGCTGCTACACAAAAATATTGGTGCAGGGAATTATACAAACAAGATATAGGGAAATGCAATAACGATGTTGGGAAGTATGATCAACCAAAGTTGTCATGCGTGAAACAATTCAGACAACCGCCTGCAGAACGAATATTACCACGCGATGCACGATGATGTTGAACAGAGAGACCTAACCAAGATCAGACGTTGGTGTTCACATAAAACGAGTTCGCACGCAGCACGCTGACGTGAGGGAAGTGAATTTCCACATAAAAACTTGTAAAACTCAAAATAAGTGTAAAAACATACATTTGTCCAATTTTGATTGAAATCTGAAAACAATGATTATTTGGCTGTTCTGATACTCCTGGTTTCATTTACTTGCAAAGCTGGGAATACAATTTTGCGCATTATAAGGTTAGGAGAAGGTATAGACAGGCTTGGAAGTAGGCGTGAGGTTGCTGGGGATGATAAAGTACTCTAACAAAGGAATAACAGGCTTTTCTAGTCTAAAACCCCCATAAGACAACGTACTGTGTTTAGTCGATACACATTTTCTTTAATAACTCGGTAAATATTTATGCTAGAATAACGAGAGAGGGCTTAAAACTTTTGCCTCACTAATTCCCATCTTCTTACATGCATTGATTTTACATCTGGGGCTTTTATGACCCTTTTTGGGCCCAAAAACTAGAAATTTGAAAGATTAATCCCCAAAAAAGGGGTTTAGAGTTTTCCGATTCTTTTGCCCAACGAACTTGTCAAATTGATTACAGAAAGGAACGTCCCTACCAAATTTGAAGTAAATCGGACAAAAAATGCGACCACTAGAGTGCAAACATATATATATATATATATATATATATATATATATATATATATATATATATATATATATATACAATTTTGAACGACCCCCCAAAACGTGTTCAGGGGGTCACGTTAGGAACTTCTATGGTGGTCCCGGGCTTAAGTTTCACCGTGCGGGTCATGCTAATAGTTCACTTTCCAAAGGAAATTCACTAATAAACTGTAAATGTTGTTTCGTTAACCAAATAAAAGTCGTTTGTAACATCTTGTACAGATCCCATTTTTTTTAATTTAAAAGAAGGTATCTTAAAAATTCCCCCCCAAAATAAAATTTCCCCGCTAAAATTAAAAAATCCCCCCCCATAATAAAATTGTATAGCGCAACCCGCGCTATCATCCCCCCCTCCCCTGTGGGCACCCCTGATCATGACATTTTAAACCAGTAAAACAACTCACGCCATAGTCAATTTCATTATTTTAATTATTTATTTTGGGGATTATGATTATAAAATACTCTTTTATTTCAGGTACTGTCTCCTCTCCTAAATTTTAGAGTTGGAAATTACAGTTAAACGTGCAAAATAAATTAAGAATGGTAGAAAATAAACTCACTAAAATTAAGACACTTCTCTGTGGACTTATTCAGAAAATTAGAAAATTAAATGATTTAATATTCATTCAAAATATTGTTATTAAGTTATTGGATTGAAAAAAATATAACGTTATCAAAGTAAGTGATATAACCAACTTCTAGTTTTATATTGCTTTTTTTATGTACCTTAGACTGTGTGATTTACAATTGCAACGTTAAATTTAGCTTATGAATCTTCGGGGTTATCACAGTGAAGAAAGAAATAATCGTTTTCCGTGATGTTGTCTGTAAAGAAAGTAATTGGAGGAGGTGAGTGGCTTATGTGAATGGAGGTGAATACATGCTGCTATTTTGTTTAAATAAACTGCATTTTAATCAAATATCCAGACGTGTTCCCGTGTCTGCATGATTAATAAAACAGTGTAATATGTTTGTATGATCATTTGGCATCCTGATCTTCTCTTCAAAATTATATTAATTGCAACCTTTTTAAAAGATGAACACTTTCATATATATTGAGAAATAAAAACTAATAAATTAATTAATAATTTTTAAAATAATAAGCTAAAACGGTTTTCTTTGATCCAGAAGAGTCACGAAGTTTTGTTTTCGGACCTTTGGATTGAGTATATTTTTCCCAACAATTTTGAAAATACAAATAAAATAAATTTCAAGGTGACAGCGGCTCTGCCGAGGTCTCCTAAGCCGACGAATTTGACACTTGTGTAAAACCTTTTCAATGAAACGAAAATATTGATTAGTAAACAGCAATGTGTACGTATCGGTTTATGTATGAATCTGTGGTAACTTGCGATGAATATATAACGCACGAAGAATAAACCATAATTTACCAAACAATATATCAAACCAAAGTACCTGTTTTTAAACTAGGTGGTTTGAATTTATGTGTCTCGCATATACAAATCTCCTCCCTCAAGCTATTTCGCATTCACTGAGATAATCCATTTGTGCACATTTGACTAAACTCGCGTTCAAACAAAGGTTTCCTAACTTCTAATTTGATCAAACTTTAATTTTTAACTATGTTATGCATTATTTATGTTAAACCCACTTGTATAAATAACTAAGAACCTATTATTAACGTTTTCAATATCAAGAGGAATGCTCACACATTATTACTAGCAAAATGAGTTTTACCAAAATGTGTGTGCTCTGGCCAAACGCTTGAAAACTGATTCAAGATTTAATAGTTTGATATAGTTGTAATATTCAAATGTGAATTTCAAATGTATTTCTGTAACATTTTACAGTAACATATGTAATAGTAAACATAGTAAAAGTAACATATGTTGTATTTTCTTTTGCATTTATGTGTCTCAGTCGAAAACATTGCATCGGTCGAAAACTAACAATAATAATAAATAAGCCTACTTAACAATGCAGGATGGTAAAGTTGATAACAGTTCGAGCGATACGTAAATAAATTAAAAGAAAATGACGGAGGTTAGTCCGGGGTCAAGGAGGGTCTAGTGAGGCAAGAGCGATCCCATGAGGCGACAATGATTGGGAGGAGTTTCAACATGATCGGGTCGCCGAACAGCAAGGTGAAAGCCCGAGGGCGCGTGTGAGTGAGTGCGTGTGTGCCTACCGGGTGCCTACAGCCACGTGCCGGTATTTTCGGCAGTTTAATACATTAAAATGTATTATGTTCTACCTAATTCGATATATTTAATAGTAACTAAAGGTTTTACTATCAGAAATATTAAGTAGGTTACTAATATAAATCCAACAAGAGTTAACAAGACGTTAACTCGAGTTTTGACCTTGAAAGGTCATTGTAAAACCAAGGGGTCAATCTCGTAGACTGCGATTTTAGGCACATTCCACGCTTCCATCGGAGTTCCATTGGACAACCAGTTAGTCTCCTAAATACACAATAAAATTACATCAGTTTTCACGGGATGTAATAAAAGACGTCTTACAACACTTAAGATATATTTACACTTACACTGATTCACATGTAGACGGTAAACATATATATAAAAGATGGTAAAAGGCTATCGATTTCGACCAGTTACACCGGTCATCATCGGGCCAATGATAGATCTGGGGGCCTCAAAACGAAAAGTTATCATGGTCCCGGGCCTAGGTCTTACCATGCAACCTATAGTAATAGCCTATATGCCTATATGGGAAATTCGCTAAAATAAAGCAAAGCAACCTCCAAATTTGCAATCTATTTTGTGGGATGTTAATAAAAAGTCTTACAACATTTCAAAATATACTTACAATTATACTGTATTTATAAATAAAAGGTGGTAAAAGGCGACGACAGTCTAAGACTGTTACGATATTGAATAAGCCTTTTACTCATACTAATTAAGAAGTTATCTATCTTTAACAATACATAATGAGTGTAATCTGAGGTTCCACCATACGTATTTTAATGGGGTTTATCACCTCATTAGAAACCTTTAGTGTGTAGAATGTCAAATAGTTATAACAATGGGACATGTTTTATAATTATCGGGGCACAAAACTAAAGTAAAATAATCCCGTTTTAAAAAATGAAGGTTAAACATCAATTTTAAAAATCATATTTATTTTCATTTTGATTTTGGCACAGTTCTATTCGTATTTTTTATAAATACATAACAGCATTTTGTAGGACATTTTCTAAGCTTCAAGGATATCACCTTTCACTTAGGTTGGATTTAGAAATTGTAATTAAAATAATATGTAAGTTTATAATACATTTATCTAGAGACCTTTGTATTTTTACAACGGTATTTTATGCTAGTCTTATACAGGGTGTCCCGGAACTCTCTACCGACTTTCTCAGGTATTATTCCTGGGCCATAGACAAGTCAAAATATCATATTCAAATGTCAAAAACTCAAAAGTTACTCATATAGCCGCCATTTTTCTTTCACAAAATAATTGTTAATTCAAGAACGGATTATTCTAATAAAATTAAATTTAGTATATAAACTCATACCTATAGACCTAATTACAGAAACAAATATTTGTTTATAATGTTTATTTTCAAAATGGCGGCTGCTTAAACATTTTAAACTATATATCTCACAACTGCATATGAAAAAAAGTTTCAGCCATCAAGTTTTGTATAGATCATTCAATTACAAATTCAACGATACCACTTTTAAGAAAATGTGATCATATCAATATCAACTGTTACTATGTAAAACCACTGCTAGTGAGCCACGTCAATTTCTTAAAAATGAGCTTTCTCCCTTATTTATGAACCGATTTCCTTAATTTTGCTATCGTTTAATTTGTAATTTAATTCTCTATACAAGTCTTTATAGCTGAATTTTTTAATATGCAGATTTTGAGATATTTACGTTCAAAATCTTTAAGCAGCTGCCATTTTGAAAATTAAAATTCTATAAAAATGTTCTGTAATTAGGTCTTTAGGTGATAAGGCTACATACCAAATTTAATTTTGTTACACAAGCCGTTCTTGAATTAAAAATTATTTTGTGATAAAAACAAAATGGCGGCTATACGAGTAAGTTTTGAGTTTTGAAATTTTGAATATGATATTTTGACTTATCTATGGTTCAGGAATAATACCTGAAAGAACCGGTAGAGAGTTCCGGGACACCCTGTACAATCTACAATGATGTATAATTTAGAAAGCAATTTCTTCGTACAACTAATTCTATATTTACAGCGGGCTGGTTTTCATAATGGCTGTATCTAAATTCGCCAATGGTTGAAGGGTCAGGCAAAACATCCATATTCACCAACACCAAAACAGGTAGAAAACCAAGACATCAAAATTCACCAACTTTTGCCTGTCGGGTTTCTGACACCTGGGCCTTGTGTTTGTTTATTCCCGTATTAATTACCACCAATTCAACAATTCTTCCCTTCCTGTCTAATTTAGTTTTGAGGTTTTAAGATAAGAGTCATGAATCCGCGTTTCTGTGTTTTTAGCTGGAAATTTTGGCTTTTTGGTTCATTTTGAAGAGTAAACTAATGCCAACGTAATACTATTATACCTATAACTAGTGACAATCTTTCTGTTAAATTTATTTTTATCATATTTTTGATGACACCTTTTTTAGTAATGCACTTTAAACAGACAAGTTGCTTTCACTCTAGCTAAGTTACAAAAATAATTAAAATAACTGCAAGGAATGCAGCTAACTAACTAACTAAACGAAATATGAATTCCTTAACCTATTTCACCAATGAGTTTAGTTAGTTATGTATTCGGCAGCAAGCGGATTCCCGAAATTAGTGAATTTGCATGGATGTTTTGCCGGCCTGGATTTTCTACCTGATTCGGGGTTGGTGAATTTGGATGAATTTGGACTTGACCGACCCTCAAACCATTGGTGAATTTGGATACGGCCTTCATAATTGACGCGTTTTTTGGAAACCTCAGATGATCAATTCACAACACCTCAAATTGAATGTAGAGGGTCAGTTAGGTCTAAATTATAAAACAATAATTACGTTAGTGACCCTAACATGCATTAAATAGGCAATTGAGAGACGCAAATATGTTCGTAATGAAGGGGGCTATAGTGAATAGTTACTCCAGGATTATTGCACAAACTGACAACCCTTTTTGAAAACTATGAAAAAAAGTAATATAAATATAATTTAAATACAAATTAAGAAATATAAATAAAATCGAGGGATAATAAGATTGATTGTAAACTACATATGGGTGTGCGAGTAGTTATTTTGTATAAAGTCCAGTCGAGCTGCCACTTATTCTCTAGATTCGAGGGAGTATTTGCCATCAAGTTTGTAGGTACTATAATTTCAAATAGTGCAATGGAATTTGGATACCACGTCTTATACTTGTTTTAGCGAATTTCCCCTATAGGGAAGAAACTATTACCGTAGGTCTCATGGTAAGACTTAAACCCGAGATCCTGATAACTTTTTATTTTGAGGTCCCTAGAAGCCAACAACATATTCGTTCAAATTGATATATATGTATATATATATATATATATGTGTGTGTGTGTGTGTGTGTGTGTGTGTGTGTGTGTGTGTGTGTGTGTGTGTGTGTGTGTGTGTGTGTGTCCGTGAATGCGATAACTTGAGTAAAAAACGTCCGATTTCGATGAAATTCGGCTCAAATCTGTAAAGTGACATTTATGACTTTAAGTTCGAAAACCAGAAAAATCTGACCATGGCAAGGGGGGGTTATGGGGGGTTTTAACTTTTCCAAATAAAGCTTTTTGAATTTTTCACCCTATCATTTTTAAAACACTTAATTTTGGTTTTGACCATGTTATAGAGCTTAAAAAAACCAATAATAAAGTATTTTGAATTATTAACCTAGGTTAAGTAGTTGCGGAAAAAATCCAAAAAACCTGCTCATAAAATCTCCCATGTTAATCTTATGGGAAAAAGGTTTTTGGCTTTTCCTCAGTTAATTTTACTTTAATCTTCACATCTGATTTTACCAATCACTTCAGCTCCACAAAAAAATCATTTTGGTGGTTAAATTGTGATTCTACGTCCAACCGTTGCAGAGATATTGAAAGTGCTAAACACAGTACGTTGTCCAATGTTATCCTTTTGGAGAATAAATAAAATTTGATATCTCGATTGTTTATGAATGAATATTGATGAAACATGGTATGTGGCTTCACATTGTCCTAGTATTTTGATATTTGCACAACAAATAATTTGTTTGTTGATTTCCCCGTAGCAGCTAACCTGTATACTCAGCCCTAATGTCATTCTTATGGAGAATAAGTAAAGTTTTATATCTCCCTTAATTATGAACATAAATTAATAAAACTTGGTATGTAGCTTCACCTGGTTCAGTTATATTGATAACTGCATAAAAACTAATTTCTTATCTTCCTCGTTGCATCAAACCTGCGTGCTAGTCCTAATGTCTTTTTAATTTCTGGGGAATAAATAAAATGTTATAAATCACTTATTTATGAATACATTTTTGTGAAACTTGGCAAGTGGCTTTATGTAGGAGTGAGAAACATATAAATGCATTGGAAATTCGCTGAGTACGCAGGTTTGCTGTGACAGGGGTATTTAACCAATATATGAGAGGCACAGTTTTGTCCATTGCAATCAAACTGAATAATGTATTGACAAACGAAACATGGTTTGGCCGTCGTTTTCGGCCGGTAAAACTCAGTCCAGTTGCCTTTCCGCCAATACTTCTTGGTCCGGTAAACTCTTATATTCAATATTACGTGATTAAATCGTTATTTACGCTCGATATTATGTGATCGTTATTTTATACTAATACTGTGTTTTCTGCCACCATTTAGGCCAAAATTGTGTGGCAATAAATTGAAATTGCCATAAATATATATAAATTAACTCAAACAAATTAACTGGGTATACAAATTAACTCAAACTAATTATTCAAATTATGATGGAAAAGCCTCAGAAGCACTTTATATTACCAAAAAGGTTTAAATTACCTAGTGATACTGCCGAGTGACGTTAACATCGAAAACATCGATGTTTCCGTGTGTAATGTTCGTGTGTGATCGTATAATGACTTTGACGAGATTTTTTACACCTAGTGATGAAGAGGAGTATGTTTAGCTTGATGTCAACTTGAAAATGAACCCCGGAGGTTTGAACCCAGTGGTAGTTGTACCACGACATAGAATCACTCGGCAGTATCGCCAGGTAATTTAAACCCTTTTTGTATTCAAAATCTTAATAGCAGAAAAGGGTATCAAAATGTTCTGGGTTGCAATCACAAGGCAAATGGGCACTAGATTTTGGATTGTTATTTATAAATTCGCGCCACCGGACATTGTATCATTCCACCTTTGAGCGGTACTCTTCTCTGTCGCCATCAGGCTTCGCGCCGATCATTGACTGCTTATTTCGCTTCTCAAACAGAACATACCATAATTTGTGACAGTTCATTTAATTACCTTAGATTTATAACAGAGAGGGGGCTCCCAGTTAGGTAACATTTAGCGTTTATACCGACTTCTCCGAAAAGGCCAATGCCAACTTTCAAAATCTTGTACCTCCTCAATGGGTTATTCGAGATCGTTGATACATGGTTCATTTCAAAGAGCAAAGCAATACCTGGCGATTTCAGTGAGCAGAATATTAATATAATGAATTATAATCGTTCAATCAAATTCCAAACTGTTCAACATTTGCTATTTTTTATGGGTTAACTATTTGTGGTATCAATACACTGCTCACTGAAATCATTATGTATAGTTTTGCAGTTTTGGCCCGGCGCTCCAATTGCCAATGCATTGTGAATCCGACGCGCTTTCAATGATTTACTCCTTACGGGCAGCTTGCAAACCCCATGCAATTGAATCATATATATTTGTATTCTCGATAAACCACCAATTAGGCTGATATAGGTTTTATCGTAATTAACTGTGAAACTACATTTATACAATGAGTTTAATTCACTAAACCTTTTTCAGACGGTTGACAAATTAATATTAAATTTTAATTACATTAACTAAGGTCGTGATACATAAAACTGTTACTTTACTACTAGGCCTACATGTAAAACTACGAAGTTTAATTGTAAATAATAATATATTTTAATAATTTAAAGACGAACTTATAAATTGTTACCTGAAAATCTTTGGTTTGGTTTGACATTAACGAGGATCACATTTTAAATAAGGAAATATATATGACGTATTAAAATAATTAAGACTAATGGGGTATAATTTACATAAGGGAAACCCGTAAGTTAAGAAAATACAACATCCCACATCCTTAAAACGTGTGAAACACATAATATTTTTGTTGCATTAATCTTTTATAAGAGGCTTAATTTGCAGCTAAATAATTTACCGCCTAGTGTGAAGCAACTATTATTTTGATACACATTTTATATTAGAAATGTGTAGGGAAGATCAGGGGATTCTTATCTATATCTATAAAAGCAAAGCCCTGGCTGACTGACAGACTGACTCACCACTAATTCTCCACCTTCCCATGTAGGTAGAGAGGTTTTGTACACTGATTCTTTAGGCATTAAATAGGAAAACTAAATGGTTTTCATCCTGATCTGACCTTAGGGCTCCGCCAGAGATCCCGACAAAGTTCCCATGTATTTCTTATAGACATTCATTTTTGTTTGAGCTAATGAAAATACAAACAGCTGATTTTGATTCTTAGTAGTTCCACGGGCTAACCACAGAATGCAGCATACACAACTGTCATAGTTTTAGCGATTTTTCCCTGTAGGGAAGAAGCTATTACAGTAGTCGGCATGGTAAGACCGGCATGGCCCGGGACCATGATAACTTTTCGTTTTGAGGTCCCAAGACCCCAAAAACACCATTTGTTCGAAACTGTAGGTTTATATATATATATATTTATATATATATATAAATATATATATATATATATATATATATATAAATATATATATGTCCGTGAGCACGATAACTCTCGTAAAAATAATTATCTGATTTTCATGAAATTTGGTATAAACGTGTAAAGCAACATTTATGACTAAGTTCGAAAACCAGCCAGATCGCTTAATCCGAAAGGGTATTTTTGGGGGGTTTTGTACCCCAAAGTAGTGGGTAAACAGGAAAGAGGCATACTATTCGGCGCTTTTTTCCCATGTTATTCTTATGGGGATCAGTTTTTGCGCCGACGCCCGATCCTACCCTACACAAATTTTCTTTTTGGCCCTTGCCTTATTTTCCCCCATTTAAAATTTGCATTAATTTTAATACATCCTTTGCAGAAATCCGCGAGTTCAAAAATAACTCCACACTAAATAAACAACACATGTAAACAACTTAGAAGTTATTGTGTAGTAGTGGGTAAACAGGAAAGAGGCGCCACTTCCGGCGCTTTTTCCCCATGTTATTCTTATGGGGAGCCGTTTTTGGACCGACGCCAGCTCCCGCCCTACACAAGTTTCCTTGTTAGCCTATACTAACGTCCAACCCTAGCCTATATTAAATATATTTTCCCAATCCCCATCCCTCCTCTATATTTTTTAAAATTAATTTTCAAATTCTAAAAAACCATCTTTAGTGTTTACTGTCCGATTTGTCTGCAATTTGGATATGTTATTGTCCTAGGCAAGTGTTTTAATAAATTCCACTTACATTTCCCAAATTCACTATTACGGTTGAATTAAAAAAAAAATACTGCCAACTATTTACTGACTTTTGCACCCGCCCTAATTTCCGTTTTGACTCTTGCCATATTTTGACCCTATTTTAAAATTCATTTTAATACATCCTTTGCAGAAATCCACGAGTTCTGGCTACTTGGGAACCCGAGCCATTTGACATATAATAAATCACCCTTCCTCCTAATTACCTTCTCTACCAAATACATGTCTTTATATTTAGTTTTTAACAATTCTTCTGTATAAAATCCTCCTTTGATTATATTGCCATTCTCATCTTTCAAAATATAAGTCACAGGCTTTGTTTTCTTAACTTCTGCTATTGTAAAAAGCTCTCCCGTCCAGTTAGGGGTATATCCTTTACTAAATACATGTTTATATTTAGATATCCTTACACTATCCCCCACCTTATATCTTGGCTTTTTAACTTGTACTTTAGATGCTAACCTTTCATGTACATCTTTAGAGTTCTTAGCACTTACTTGGTTAGGCTTCATCCCTATGGATCTATGTACTTTATTATTATATATCCTTATTAACTTTGGAAGTAAATCCAACCACTTGTAACTCCCTTGTGCACTAAACTCTCTATACAACCAATTCTTTAAAGTTCTCTGGAACCTTTCCACAATAGCTGCCTTAGTTGTAGAGTAAGTGTGGTAGTGATTAATATTTAGAATTTTCATTAGTTTGGTAAAATGTTCATTAAAAAATTCTTTTCCGTTATCAGATTGAATATTTTTAACTCCCTTTGGGAGAATAGTTTTTATAGCTTCTGTGACTACTAATCCAGTTTTATTCTTTAGTGGAGCAGCATAAGCTTTTTTAGAAAATGTGTCTATTAAAGTTAAAATATATTTATTCCCAGAATTCTCTCTAGCATAATTCCGCATATCTATTAAATCGATTTGAACAGTTTCGTTTATACCCAACACCTTAAAAGACCTTCTAACAAAGTTCTTTCTCGCGGGCTTATGCAATTCGTAACCAATTTTTTCCATTTTTTATTCTTTATTTTTAATGTTAACGTATCTGCCAGTCTCTGTCGTTTCAAAAACACCTCCATTGCTACCAACTAACATACCATCACTCATTCTTTGATATACATAGTTTTTTGGCAAATATGCCCCTCCATCTAAAGTCTTAAATCCGCTTAAAGATGTAGGGTCTGCAACCAACAATTTAGGATTGTACATCATCAAATCGATTTCATTATTGTCTTGCATAAATTTATTAGTTTTATTGTTAAACCTTAATGCGTGTGATTTTAAACAAATATCAAATTTAATATTGTCTTGTCTAAAAGTTTTAATATTATCGTCATACCTCAAAACCTGCGACATTAAACAAACATCACTCCTATCTTTGCCTTCAGGTACATTCTTTATTAATTTGTCCTCTGCATCCCACATATCTCTATCTAATGTTAACACACTATAATATTTATCCCCCTGTTTTATTATGCTTTTCTCACCTTTTGTTAATATTTGCTTAACAACAGCCACATCATTTGGCAATGTTCCAGGTAAAATGTTTGTTAATTGCTTATTTTTACCATCAAATTTAAGACCGTCTAAAGTCACAGTCTGATGTTTTGTAACACAATCGTTCTCATCAACAGCGGGTTTAACACGAACTAGCCTTTTATTATTAAAATCCCAAAAGTTTAGATCCATTTTTGGTACTTGAGAGACGTTTACAACATCATCGCTTTCTTTACCAGCCAACAAATTACTAATCTTTCGCTTTTTGGCATTCCAAACACCATTCTCCGATTCCAAAAATTCATAATTATTTTTGTCTTGTACAAAGACACCATCTTTTCTTATTAAAGTTTGCTCTAATGTGGGCACATCGGTTGCGCTTTCACCTCGTTTAACATTAGTAATTTTGCGTTTATTAGCGTTCCAATTATTATTCTTGGATTCTAAAAACTTATATTTAGTATTACCTTGTACAAAAGCATCACCTTTCCTGGTTAACGTCTGCCCCAAAGTCGATACATCGTCAGTAAACTCCCCGCCTTTAACACTACTAATTTTATAATTTAAAGCATTCCAACCATCATCTTTTAGATTTAAAGTAGTTTCTTTAAAACTTCTAGCTTCTGGTTTACTATACGGGTTATATATGCGATAAAATTTATCTATCATCTTTTTATTTAATAAACAATTCCACTTTCCCTCAATTCTTCTATGATAGAATCTATCTCATTATCCACTCCAGAATTTCCCGCCAATCGGCTTAACCAAAGCAGTCTTAACCTATCTACAAGCTCATTAGGATCATCCCAATAAACATAGTCTATTTTATTACCAGTTACCTGCCTTAAACCTTCACCAACAGTCTTAAACAGGGGTTTAATTATATTAAGATATTTAGTGTGTTTATTACTTGACATCGCCGCACCTGGTTTATAACCCTTTAAATGTGCATTTGTAGCTTCCAAAATCTCTTTATAATTTTGCAAATCAGCCTGACTATAGTTTACGGGTTCTTTTAAAGTTAACAATTCCCACAATCCCTTTGTCCCTTTATAAATTTTTTCTCCAACTGTAACATCATCATTGGCAATTTGAACTTCCTGATTCCCAATAAAAAATTTATTTCCTTCTCGCCTAATACCATATGTGGTGTCTGTCATACTACTTCTACTAAGGTAATTTCCTAAATAGTCTGATGCTAAAAGACCAAAATCTAATTTGTGTGGTGTTATCTGGGTTATTCTTGGTATTCTAGACGGGGTCTTTTCTAAAATCATTGGGAGAACCGGCCTCTCTGTTTTTGTGGCTAAATTTTTTAATTCTTGCAAAGGCTCTATTAACGGTTGGAATGTTTGGAACCTCTCTTCAGCCTCTAGAAATTTACCACGTTTTAACGCCCTATATTTTTCTCTTATTTGTTTTGCAGACTCTACCAATTCTTGTTGAATATTTGTTTTCATTTTATTTACATTTTATTTATCTCATTTGTCAAAGGATTATACTCAAACACCTTATCGTGTATTATTAGGCAATATGCAGATGTGTTTGAAGGGACATTTTCTGCAGTTTCAATTTCTAATTTAATATCTACAACCCCCTCTTTTATTGATTCATTCTGCCTAGAACAATCTATTACAATTAGAGGATATTTCTTTATAAAGTCAGCTCTGTTAAACATAGGATCGGGGACGGTGTTGTAGTAACTCTCCCTAAACCTCACAAACATCTCATAAGCTTTAGATGCATCTCCATTTTCAAAGTCGAGATTTAAATCACTATAAGGATAATATTCAGAGTTTAAAAACACTTTGAGATTTTTCAATTTACAGTGATCAAATTCATCAGTTCTTTTTCGTGCACTGTTGTCCCTACCTGTTTGGAAACCAAATATAACATACCTGGGCTTCTCCAAACTCGAAGACGTCTTAACTGACCATGTGTGTCTCTTGGTTTCGGGGTATGATGGGAGTTCGTGTAGCTCCAAACTTCTAAATGCAATTTGCAAATTTTTATTTTGCAATAACATCTTTTGTAATTGAAGCTTCCCCCCATCAGATGGTACCACGTGCGGCATCACCCACTGAATCGATTTAAGTGTAATTTTAGGAATAGGATCGACCCCAGATGTTGTTAATATACAATTTAAGTCGTTTTTGGATCTTTTCAACACCAATTCCTGTTTAACATTTACTAAAACCTTATTAAAATCCTCAAACACACCCATTAACAGCTCTAACGGGACACAAGTACTAAACTTGCCGCTTTTATGGAACTCCTTTAAATTTTCATCAGAATCAAATGCTACATTTGACAATTTAGTTGTTTTATTGTAAGAGCACAATATTTTCATAAGACTGGAAATTCCCGGATTTCTTACAATATCTATTTCTTTACCAGCAACTTCGTATCTAATTTCGTCAAATAAGAATGCAAATGCATTATTTATAAAATGTCCTTTATCATGATTCTCTATTTCTCCTTTAATATACAGATAACTCCTACATGGGAGTGTTAGTAAATCTTGATTATTTATGCATATTCGAATTTCATCGGAATTATTTATTGCCAAAGTGTTGTGTGGAACATAGGAGTGATTTGTAATTTTAACCAGGCTATCATCGTATTGGAATTTTCCTGCAACGTCTAGAAAATCTTCCATTTTTATTAATAGAAAATTTTAACTTCAACCCAATTGATCGCAGAAACCTGGTATTTTGTACACTCAGTCCGTTCTTGTAAATTCTCATATCTTTTTTATATGACAAGTAATTGTAGTTTCTTCTTTATTAAAGTCAATTGGCTTGTCGTGTTGATCTGCAAATGTAATGCTAACAACATCTAAACTTCTCTTATTTACAGGGAAGTATATAATATTTCTGGGAACCTCAATAATTTTGTAGCCGGGAGGAGCTTCTGGGTAAAAACTGTGTATGGTGTGTGATTTGTCACCATTCAAATAAGACCCATTTGCAATATTACATTTTACTCTAATCACATTTACATTATTTATGTTGATTTTATTTACGGATTTAAACGCAATATCTGGAGTAGAAAATCCTTTAAATCCCAACAATTCAGACCCCAAACACGGTTTTGTAAAATCAAACACATGGCCAGAATGTAATGTGGCTTTCATAGTTTTATTATCGGCTATAAGTACAAAATCTGGGAGTTGCTTTTGAATTTCCTTCGCAAGCTCAAACACTTCGTATGTACCTTCAGCAATTTCAATTACATTTGCGGCTTTGTGATCGTAATAATACACATCCTCACCCTCGTCTATAGTTAATTTTGTGTCTTTAAGTTTATTTAATTTTGGAACTAGCCCTTTGTAAAATATAAGTTTGACTTTTGTATTAATTAATGCTACTTTATTTTGTATAATAACTTCAACTTTACCATCTAATGCCCGGTTTAATTCGTCAATTGTGACCTCCCCTTTTGGGGTTGTAATTTTGTGCATTTTGTAATATGTCAAAGTATTTAGAGGTTTTTTAACATTAAATATAGAATTATAACTTTGAAAATCTACCAGTCCAATTACATAATCACCACTTAATTCTATAGGAGGAAAGAACACCGACTTCAACTCTGGCTCTGTACCCGTAAATGTTATAGTAAATGAATCCATTTTTATAAACTAAAATTTTTCAGAAATGATAAACATAAAATTCCACAAATGGAACTGTTTAAATCTTGTATTTGATCAGTTGTATAGTAGATTTTAGATGGTACAAAATATTCAATTACCTCTTTTGGAGGCTGTATTCCGAATGGGTCAAAATATATTACAACATCTTTATTTTTACGATATGCTGTCCAATGTGTGCCCCTGTCACTGTCTAAATTAATAATTCCACATTCTCTTACTTTTGGTCTTAGATGTTTTAGCTCGTTTTTTAGGTACACTCCTCGAAAGTGAGGCACGTCTCTTGCTGCCTCTAACAGCTGAAAGTTGTCCATCTTTTTTATTAAATTTTAATCCCATTCCCATTTTTGCCTTAGCCTTCATCAAATTTGTCACTGCATAAGCCGCTGCTTTTTCGGCCAGACTGGCGTCCTTTGCCGAAACCCTAGTCCAAGCCTGGTCCGCTAATCTCATATCTGCCTTGTTCCGGGCGGCTGTATCAGGATTATTCATGTAGAATATGTCGTGCTCTTTACAATAAGAGTCTAGCTTATTTTTTGGAGGTACATTTCTGGCTAAATTTTCACGTATATTAGTTGCTGGACCACAATATCTATACGACGGGATGTGGAGAGGGAAAGGAAGCTTGTTTATAAGGGTATTTAACAAGCCACGGCCTCTATATGGCTTTAAGAATAATCCCTTACCCTTCTTACACTTTCTCTTTGCCATTTTTATTATATAAAAAATGTCATTTATTCAACAAATTTAACACATAAAGAAAATACACCATTATATAAAAAATGTCATTTATTCAACAAAAGAACAAATTTAAAATAGCACATAAAGAAAATACACCAAAGAAGTTGGGTCTATTTCCTAATAATATTCGCTGTCTTATAATAGGGCCCAGTGGTTCGGGGAAGACCGTTGTAATTTATAACTTAATTGTAAAAAAACAAGGATTAAAGTTTACAAATTTATATATAATATCCAAATCTTTAGAACAAGAAAAATATAAAAAAATAATTGAAATATTCCGTCTGTGTGATGAAGTTAAATTACACACATATTCAAACTGTGAAATCACACCAAATGATGTAGAATCACACTCAATAGTTGTATTTGACGACATAAATAGTCCAAATATCACACAATTTTTCTCAATGGGCAGACACAAAAATATTAGCAGTTTTTACTTGTGTCAATCTTACAGTAAAGTAAACAAACATTTACGTGACAATGTTAATTTCCTAATATTATTTAAACAAGACGATTTAAATTTAAAACATGTGTATAACAATCATGTGGGAAATGATTTTTCATTTAACCAATTTAGAAATCTCTGCCATCAATGCTGGGATAGGTCTAAATATGGCTTTTTTGTAATAGACAAGGAAAGGCCAAAGAATAATGGCAAATACAGATTTATGTTTGACCAATTTTATAGTGACCAAGGGCAAGGGTGTTGATGCCATCCACAATAAACCTCTTGTCGTCATCAAAAGAGAGTACCTTTTTGTTCATCGTTAATGTTTGCAGATGGTGGTTTGTGGATTTAATTCTTGTAACATTCTCATAGTAATCTTCCCCGGTTGCAAGACAGTGTAAGTAATGTTGGTGTCTTAAGAGATGTTTAACTGTAGCGTTGTCAGCTCCTTTTGCCTTCTTAACCTCTAGCTCATTTTGCTTTTCTTTTTCGTATAACCATTGTAAAGGAATGAAAGAGTATAATTTTGGCCTTAAACCACAATATTCATACATAATTTGACCATTTAATTCGTCTTTAAACTTGCCCGTAACTTTTTTGTTTTTATCAGAGTATAAGAAATGATCTTTACTATATGCAGAGGTGTCAAAACGGTCCAAGTCACATTGTATTTCCTTGTAAAAGTCCTCTGTTACTATAGAATAAACAAGGCTGTCTGTGTCTGTCATTAAGAACT
The DNA here is from genome assembly GCA_963675035.1 of Allygus modestus. Classification (NCBI taxonomy): domain Eukaryota; kingdom Metazoa; phylum Arthropoda; class Insecta; order Hemiptera; family Cicadellidae; genus Allygus; species Allygus modestus. Next base: position 130,974,741 of record OY776113.1, on the reverse strand, counting down.
TTTTATTCTTAAATTTTGACATATAATTATAGTGGAAATCATACATTATTACTTTGCTGATATCCAAAATGGTCATTCCTAAATATATTGGTTTATCAAACTTTACAATTAATTTATTTAAATGCACAGCATGCAACTTGTTATCGAACATTTTGCTGCAGTCAAACCTTGGCTTTGTAACATACTTTGTTAACTTAGACTCGTCTACAAGATGTATATCACGAAACTTGCGTTGGTTCATAATTGTTCGACCAAAGAGACTGTTATTTAACAGTTTGTAAAAGTCTTTTTCAAAATCATGTTCTGCTTTTTGTCGCTTTTCAATATTAAAATTAATATAGGGCGCAAGCCATTTTGATTGTCTGAATTTTAAGATTCTGTGGTATTTTGTAACTACCAAACCCAGTTCTTCGTATTTTTTTAGTGCTTTATAATGCAAAATATATTTGGTTTTGTCATTTAAATTTGGTATTAATTTTCCATTCATTTTTTCTGGTGCGAGCGGGTAGTCATTATGCAAATCGTGTAAACTTTTATCGTATTTTAAATCAACTTCCAAAATAAATCCAAAGTTTTCATTTTGATTGGATTTATAATCTTTCTCATTTGTCCATCTAAAGCCATCAACGGGCAACGACTCGCACATTGCTGTAGAGTATAGCGAGTTGCAGTCTAAGTATACAAGATAGGTGCTTTCTTGATTTGGGTCATAATGTTCGCCCATGTACTTATTATTGGCTTTAGCGTGGCGCGTGGAAATCATACTTACACCGCCTCTAATGGCATGTTCTATAAACAAATGCATGTCAACGTCTTGAAATAATTCTAATTTTATGCCGGTCATTCTAAGACATGCCTCCCATGTTAGTCCAGGCAGTGAGTACATGTGGACAGGGTCGAGTTTATAATCCTTTAAACACAAGTCCCTAAATGTCTCAAACACATCAGCCAATAACAACACATCTGTTTTAAGGTATAAATCGTGATATTCTTTTAAATTCTTTATATTAAAATGATTCCATACGTTTTTAGCATGTTCATATTGTGCAGGAGATATACATTCTTTAGTTAGACTGCTGTAAAATGCCTCTATGGGTGGGAGGGGCTCTAAAAACTTTTCTGGTCCTGTCATGTATTCGTACGGAAATTCGCCCTTACATTGTAGTAGTGGATTGTCTATAAATCTAAACGTATTTAAATTGGAAGCTAATTTGCTTAAGGGAAGAGACAGAAAGTTGTAGGAATCCAAAAATACCAAATCATCAACAGAGAACGAAATATACTTTTCCATGTCTTTGGCTATGCAATTCAATTTCCGATTGAATTTTCCCAAGTGTTGCATTATTAAATGACCGTCATAGTTTTTAAGATTGTGGAAGAATACTGGAATTTTCTTGGTTACTTTATAGTTTAAATTGCAAGCGTTGTGGGAGGGTCCTCGGAACTCGCCTGTTAGGTGGCAGTGGTCGCGCACTTTATCACACAGTAACAGTTGTTGGCATATGTGGCAGTGTGTAGAGTTTTGGAAGGATGCCTCTTGCTCTGGAGTCATTACAAGGGGAACATATACTTCCATCTGACTTTTAATAAAGTCATAAGTTTTAAATAACTTTTCGAAAAATACATCCATCACATTTTCACCGCTGTACAACTCTTCGTAAATAATTTTAGAGTCTCTCACCACAACATAAGCAAATCCAGAAGGAGTGTGTTTGCCGCAGTTTATAAAACATTCGAAATCTGCATAAATCACAAAGGGAGCTTTAAGTTGATATTTGTAATTCGTAAATTGTAGTGTATCTTTTTCAGACATTTGTACTCTTTGAGCATCAAAGGTTTTACAGTGTGTTGTGTGACGTTCCAATATATCTTTGGTGCCAAAATGTTGCAAACAGAACTTGCAAAAATATTTCTTATGGTCGTGTTTTGTAGAATTAAACATTAACTTATCAAAATCACGAATTAAACAGTAATGTGATTTCCGACCTTGTTGTAGAAGCAGCAGGTTGACGTGCGTGTTACTATTTAGTTTAGTTATTCTCAGTGGATATATTAATTGTCCTTTAATTCCATATACGTTAACACTTATGTTGTTTTGTTTTTCAAATTTATCAATGTCGGATATTTTTACTGGATATTTTATGTTTGTCATATTCAACTGGCCTTCATAGGGTTCGTAGTAAAATACTCGATTTGCATGTTTACTATTCCTTGGATTCAGGCTTGCTAAAACACTCCACACGAAACATTTATTATCACTATTTTTAATGTTTAAAACAGCGTGTTTTGATTTTATATTTTCTGGTGTGGGTATGTATGAGTTGGGAGTTAGGGGCTTATATTTGTAAACATGCAGCTGCCAGTATTTAGTGTGGTCATATATCCATCCACTGCCTTGGGCTTGATACTTGTGCATGGAGGTATCGATCTTAAAAAGTGCTTCTTTAATTTGAGTCTTTAATTGTGCTTTCTCAATTGATAAATTAGTTAAACTTCGAAAATCAGCAATACATTCTTTGTCAATGATTAAATCACCATTATTGTCCACTGTGTGTTTGATAAATTTCACTCTCCTAATAAGAATCCATTTGATAGGTAAAGGACAAGATTGAAGTGTGTCTAATACTTCCACAGATTCACCGTTAAAAATATACAACTTGTAAGATCGTTTGTCACATCGTAGGTGGTGGCGTTTCTTGTGACAGTTAATAGCCTTCTTACACACATTACAACTATTGTGTTTTTCTAGCATATGTGCTTTAAAATGATTGTTATTATCAAATATTTGATGGCATTTTTTACAAATTTTAGGAATAACTTTGTGAATGTTGCGATAGTGTCTGATTAAATTGCTTCTTTTGGAGCAGGGCGTGGAGCACTGTGCACAGGTCAACATTTTTTTTTGGAATGAGGGTGGTGATTTTGGGGCTTCTATATATAACCCTGGTTGAAAATTTTAAAATTTTATCTTCTTTAAATAATAAAAACATATTTTTTAACTCTAAAATAAGACATTTTTGCAGTTTAATTACTGCAAAAATTAAAAAAATTTCCAATTTGGTCATGCAATATTATTTTTTTCATACACATTTTAGGTATTAATACACATTCAAGAGATATATATGGGTATCAAAGTGTTGAAAGTGGCTTTAAAACATATATTGTTTTATTTTTAATATTGAATTTGGAAATGGTGAATTAGAGATTTACAAATATTAGGCTATTTCACAATTATAGTGATGGATTAACAGTTGTCCCTAAAGACATCACCTACACCATTGCTAACACTCACACAGAGTCCTGGGTGGAGAGGCTGTGGCGCGGAGACGCGGAGAGGCGCGGTGAGCCGAGTGTGGTAACGTCCGGTGGTCGGTGGTGACGAGTGTGGTGACGTCATCTAGTGCTGGTGGTCGCTGGAGTGTGGTGACGTCCGGTGGTCGCTGGTGGCGTGTGTGGTGGCGTCATCCGGTGCTGGTGGTGGAGGTCGCTGTTGTTGTGTGTTGTCGGTGGCACCTTATATACACATCAGATTTTCAATTTAACCAGGAAATTGCGTTGGCTGGACTTTCTATGGTAAGTGGAAATTCTGGTCAATGTGATGCGTGCTTGCGCATGACTGACTTAGTGTGTTAGTATGTCAGTGTGTGCAGGCAGCGGATCGTTGCGTGTGCAAGCGGCGGGTGTTTTAATCAGTTGGCAGTTCGACCGTAGTTGGGATTAAAACACTACGACAATCAAGAAGTTGGCGGCAGTATTTTTAATTTGGGGGAATTTATTAAAACACTAGGACAATATCATATCCAAGTTTTAAACAAATCGGACAGTAAATAAAGAAGGTGGCGGCAGTATTTTTCAAAAATATTTTTTAATTTGACCGTAATAGTGAATTTGGGAAATGTAAGTGAAATTTATTAAAACACTTGCCTAGGACAATAACATATCCAAATTGCAGACAAATCGGACCATAAACACCAAAGATAGTTTTTTAGCCTGAATTTGAAAATTAATTTTAAAAAATATAGAGGAGGGATGGGGATTGGGAAAATATATTTAATATAGGCAAGGGTTGGACGTTAGTATAGGCTAACAAGGAAACTTGTGTAGGGCGGGAGCTGGCGTCGGTCCAAAAACGGCTCCCCATAAGAATAACATGGGGAAAAAGCGCCGATTGTGGGGTTAAACCGCCATTTCACATCTACTCCCCAAAAATGGGTTTTATGGATCTTTTACATATAATTTTGGAAATAGTCAAATTTTAGTTTTTACCATTGTATTCAGCTTAAAAAAACAAACAATTTGGTATTTTGATCATTCCTCTATGTCAATTGGTTACCGAAATATTGAAAGTGCTAAGCAAAGTACGTTGTCTAATGTTATTCTTATGGAGGAAAAGACAAATTTTATACCTCGCTTATTTATGAACGTACACTGATGAAACTTGGTATTTGCTAAAAAAAATTTTTTGTCATAGGCTCTTGTAGCAGCAAACCTGCGAACTCAGCCCCATGTTATTCTTATGCATAATAATTAAATGCTATGTATCCCTTAATTATGAATATAAATGAATAAAAACTGGTATATGACTTCACCTAGTTGAGTTATATTGATATTAGCATAAAACTCCATTTTTTGTGTTCCTTGTTGCAGCAAACCTGCGTACTCAGCCCCAATGTTATTCTTACGGAGAATAATTAAAATTGCATGCATCGCTTAGTTGTGAATATATTTTGATGAAACTTGGTAAGTGACTTTATGTAGTATTAAGACATTTATATCTCCATTGGAAATTCGCTGAGTATGCAGGTTTGCTGCGACGGGGGTATTTATAAATTATTTGCGGGGCGAAGCCTGCGGGAATAGCTAGTTTATTAAATTCAAATTCACTTTTATAAAGAACTTGTATCACAAAACAAAAATGTGCGTCAGCTTTAATGCCTTGTGTTTGTATTTTCGCTGGAATACTTCGCGCGCATTAACAGCATTTGCATCACAGATGGTTGATTTTGATCTATTGTGATATATGTGTTGTGTATTGGTGAATGGTGTTTTTTGGTGGAGTCATTGAAGATGACTTGTTGTGCTATTGCTGGTTGTGCAAATCACAGAGTCAAAGCCCAGATTTTAGGAATTTCATTTCGTAGGTTTCCGAAGAATGAAGTGTTAAAAAAACAGTTGATCCATTGCTGCTAATGGAAGGACTAATTTTGTACGACGACTGCTCGGGTATGTTACGTTCATTTTGATTTAAAATAATTTGATATTGATTTTAAATTGGAATTATTAGGATTACCTAAAAATAAATCGGTTTAAAAACCTCGGGCATCCAAGTAAAAATATTCCTTTTATCAATAATGGAACATCCAATTCACACGAAAGGAATGACAGTACAGAAACCTGTTTTTCCATGATTTACGTTTCTTCTAAAATATAAAAAAGGAAAGCAAAAGGAGCCATGTATGACTGCTGTCAGATTGATGCCATAAAAATATGAAGATAGATATGAAGATAGAAATATGCCATCGAAAACGTTCAAGATGTAATGTTATTTTTTGTAGGTACAGTTTTAAATACAGTACTATACAAAACATCTTTCTCCAGTTTTAAGTCAACATTAATAAAGATTTAACTTTTTCCTCGTAATGCATTTTTTACCTTTAAATTGCAAAGCAGCTAGTTGAACAAGCTAAATATCATAAATTGTAAGGTCAAGGCATTCTTAAATCTCATCATGGACCATATTTTGTAACATTAAGAAAACAGTTTTTCAAATTTATTTTAGTTCAGGCATTTTATTTCAGTTAATTATTTTGTATATTGCCTAGATATCAATAATGAATCATCTAAAAATATTGGCGGAATATATCAATGACATACTTAATGAAAAATACACTATCATAATCCATTTATCTTATATTAATAAATATTTGAGCTAGAATCAATACAAGTAAAAACTGGACAAATAAACCCTTGTATTATATTTTGTTTAGGTAAAATAATTACAAACTATATATTAATATGTTCGCTTATTTGTTCCAATGTCAAATATATAATCCATAACAGCATTGTGTTAGTTGTACGATGTGTACAAGCAATTATTTGAACGCATGTCGAGCTTGCAATGCTGTTGTAATGGGAGCGATCGGCCGCTAGGTTCCGATGACGTCACAACGACCTGCCGCCACCGCGCCACCTGCGCGTGATCCTTCCGTCTTCTTATAGTAGCCGTGATTGGGCTTATGGTAGAAGCAGATAAAAGAGGTCACTGGAGCCCCCTCCTAGATTGAAATTCCTCTTTTTCCTGCCTATCTCCGTGCTCTTGAACTGCAGTGTCTTCGCGAAAGCACGGCAAGAGTTAGGCTTTACGGGGACCTTAATATATTAATTAATCTCTTAATGAACGAGATTCACGGCCCCAAGAATATACCCCTTGCCGGCCGGGTGGGCCGGTGTGGGGCGTATATTTTTTATTACAGTTTCGCCTTATTTATATTTAATAATTACTGCTTTTATTTGTCTTATTTTCACCAAGAGGTTAAATCTACATCGAAAGCTTTTCGTGATATATATATATATATATATACATATATATAGACATATATATGTGTGTATGCACTCTAGCGGTCGCATTTTTTGTCTGATTTACTTCAAATTTGGTAGGCACGTTCCTTTCTATAATCTGTTGGACAAGTTCGTTGGACAAAACTATCGGAAAACTCGAAACCCATTTTTTTGGGGTTAATCTTTCAAATTTCGAGTTTTTGGGCCCAAAAAGGGTCAGAAAAGCCCCAGATATAAAATTAATGCATGTAAAAAGATGGGAATTAGAGAGGCGAAAATTTTAAGCCCTCTCTCGTCATTCTAGCATACATATTTACCGAGTTATTAAAGAAAATGTGTATTGACCAAACACAGTACGTTGTCTTATGGGGGTTTTACATTAGAAAAGCCTGTTGTTCATTTGTTGGTGTACTTTTAACATCTCCAGCAACCTCAGTCTACTTTCAAGCCTTTCTGGACCTTCTCCTAACATTATAATGCACAAAATTGTATTCCCAGCATTGCAGGTAAATGAAACCAGGAGCATCAGCACAGCCAAAAATCAATGTTTTCAGATCTCAATAAAAATTGGACAAATGTATGTTTTTACACTGATTTTGAGTTTTAAAAGTTTTTATGTGGAAATTCACTTCCCTCACGTCAGCGTGCTGCGTGCAAACTCGTTTGTGATTTGTATGTCAATTGTATGCAGACTGTTTGCAAACTGTATGCAGACTGTTTGCAAACTGTAGGCAGAATGTTTCCAAACATCATACTCCAGTATGAAATGTCTCCCGATTGTATGCAGATTGTTTTCAAAAAGTCTGCAAAGATCCTGCATACAAATGAGAAACATTTGGGAAACAGTCTGCATACAATTTTTCTGAAAAAAATCTGCCGGTGTGTACGAGGCTTAAACATTTATGCTCCTTTTGTTCGCTAGTGCGCAGTATTGCGCCGTTCAGGCCATAAATATAGCTCAATGTCATACGGTATAGTCTGCGCCCTCGTTCCTTTTCCTTTCTAAAAACAAACACGACTCATAATTTCAGTATTATTTAATGCAATCCCGTCACAGCGTTCAGTACTCCTTGCTCTCCTAGTATGGTAACGGAGCCATACTAGGTGATCTTTGATTAGTTTCGTGGGTGAAAAACATGACCTATCTATGTACAATCTTTACTCAATGGTTCTAGTCACTGTTTTCAAGAAATCACTTGTTGATACTTAACCATGTGTAAGTGTTACTTTGACAATTCACTCGATGTTTATTCACAGCTGGTAAGGTTAGGCCTATTTTGTTTTGTTTTAAAACTTTATAAGCCCAAAATTTAAAACTGATAATTTACAAATTACATTTTTAACAAAATACGAGTTGACATTGAGAAAATACTGACGCATGTTCCTTGTGCCTGGGGCGTCATGAAATGTGAGGTTAATTGCATGGGCCATAGTTTATAAAACCCTGGTTATAAGTAACATGATAGAAAACCGACTTAGTAAGTAAAATTTGTGATTCAAAAATTATTAACTAAGAGGTGTTCCAGTCACCTGCTTCTCCCATAAGACGAATGTTAACTTTCAAAACCCATGCCTCCTCAAGGGATTATCTGAAATCGTTGATTTATGATTCACTTTAAGAACGAAAACATGCCTAGCGAATTCAGGGAGCAGAATTTCGATATCACAAAAATAGTTCACCCATAAAAATTGTAATTAATGAATATTGGAATTGGATTGAACTGTTATTATTTGTAGCATCGACATTTTGCTCACTGGAATCGCCAGGTATATTTTTGCTTTTTAAAATGAGCTGTAAATTAACAATATGGGACAATCCGTTGAGGAGGGACGGGCTTTGAAAGTTAACAACGTCCTTATGGGGGAACTTGTAGAAACGCAAAATTTTTCGTGACTGCAGCCCACTCTTAAATCTTTTTAAACAGTCTGTCAAGAGTTAGTTGTCGTGAATGTTGATGGGTCGCTCTGTCGCCTCTATTCGTGAATTCCTATTACAGTTTCGCCTTATTTATATTTAATAATTACTGCTTTTATTTGTCTTATTTTCACCAAGAGGTTAAATCTACATCGAAAGCTTTTCGTGGTCGGTTGGGATATTTCGTTGCGCAAAATGATCTGACAATCTGACGAAAGTATAAATCAAATATATCTGAGAATGAAGAAACATCTTTTGTAGGGGACCCCTGTGGTCCGAGCTTGCCCAACCTAGTCTGCCTAGTCAGTATCTTTGCCACTAGGGCGTACATCGTGAGTGTTACGCCAACTTTCTATCTTCACACTTCATGTAAACATTTAGATTTATTTCATTCTCTTAAATTCAATTTTCAGAGTGAAACCAGAATAACACAGTAACACCAGTACTATTACAAAGCAATTGGTTGTTAACTTATAAATGATTGTTTGCTTAACAAAGTGAATTTGACTTTTTGTTTATTATTAAAACTGATCAAAAATTGTACATGTATATTTTAATCTATATTTTTTAGTTATTCTCTCCCTAAGTCAGTCATCCAAATCACAAGCAAAGTTAGGTAATGAAACAGGCAATTTTAAAGAACGATATTGACAAAATGTGTAAACATGTTACTAACAAACAACTCACGAAATACGACCAAACATTATAATTTGTATTAAAAATTAATAAATTTTAACTTTCCTCTTTTTGCTGTTTAAGGGTTTACAAACAATAGTTTCAGCAATATCGAAATTGTGAGCGAAGTTTCAAATTACATATACAGAATAAACTTGTAAACGGTACAATTTTAAACAAATTTATTGATCGTGAACTCAATACTAAACAGTTATACAGTAATCTGCTGTTTGCGATTCATGTGGCATAACTAAATGCATTACTCGTGGCACATGCACATGGCACACATAGCTGTGGTTGTTAAGGAACAACCGCAACCAAATGAAGGAGTCGGAAGTTGATAAATGCCCACCACCTCCCCCATATTGTACCAGGACACGGTCCTGTATATGCTTGTAACACCAGAAAACGTACTCCTGAACTTTTCCATTATTTTTTTTAACAACACATTTTTAAATTATTTGCTTACACGCGTCTTTATGAAAGTCAAAACATTCAGGAAGCAACGACTCGGGAAATTTCTCACTTCGAACATGGTGTCTTTAATTATGTCAAAATATAATGTATTTATAATATTAAGTAGATTCCTAATAATAATAAAAAATGTTTTAAATGAAATACTTCTGAGATAATTTTGAATATTAAGAATAACTAATTTATTGCAAGTTGTAAAAAATAAGTCATTTGGTATAGTTTGTTTTTTCAAATTAGTGTATTGCTACTAGGGAAGGTCATTAAAATATAAAAGTTAGTCTTCACTTCATCACAGTTTTTCTGCAACTGCGTTTTTTGTCTACTGTGGGAGGTAGCTTCATAAACTGCATGTCATCAATCATCAAAACATTTTGAGTTTTATGAAATAATTGGATAATTGGATTGGTGGTTTGCTAAATTTTACTCAAAATGACAAGGCAGTTCCACCACATAAATCTGTTAATCATTTTTTATTACGTTCTAAAATATTTGTATTACGTTGTGCCAGATGAGTTAAGGTCCGAGATGAATAACTGTGCTTTCACACCTGCCCGATGAGTTAAGGTCCGAGATGAATAACTGTGCTTTCACACCTGCCAGATGAGTTAAGGTCCGAGATGAATAACTGTGCTTTCACACCACAACTGCGTAACGATTAATATGGATAACATAACAACAAATAAGTAAATTCAATCAAAATTATAGTTTGATTGCTTCGGGGTGCGGCTGGCCGAAGGGAAACCCCTGCCACACACTCGCAGGTCTCACACACACAGACGCAGGGGATTAGGACGGACCATTGCCAACAGACGGATTTTTGTCTGGTGTTATATTTATAGGTAGTGAGGGGGATCGGGGCTTTTAGGCCGCGTGAGTCATCACTGGCTCACAGAAAGTTGACTATCAATTTTTTTAATTTTACCTTCGTTATAAAATCTATTAATGCTTTTGACTTCAGCTCAAAATGATAAGTGAAATGATACCAAACAATATATATTTTGCTTAAAAAATCTAGAAGTTAAGAAGTTACTTTCAAATTTATTATCACAACTAGGCTTATCGCCGTTGGAGGCTTCGCCCCCAAACCCCCTTTCGGAGTTCGCTTCGCTCACTTGCATTCCTCAGTCAATTCAAGTTTAAATCAAACTCGTTGATCACTAACCAAAGAAAAACTACACAACAAAGACCTTTAGTGAGCACATTAACATAGGCGATCCCATATTGGTTCGATATTGAAACATTTTACTAACCGGCTGCTTGTTCGTTTTATCGAATGAACTCCCGACTACGATGGTTGTTTCGAGGTGTATAAAAGCAAAAAATAAAGTGCTCGCTCAATCAAAGTCAGTCAGATATAAATAAAAAGTTGTGGTTACAATGTTAAATTGGAGTTCTACAAATGGATTTACGTGTAAAAAATCACAACAAATTAGACTTCAGTTCACGACAAAATTATAGTAACCTAACCTAACCTAACTCCGCAGAGCGCTGTATGGTGGCTGTTCGTTGAGCAACATGATTAAAAATAAATGAATTTGTAAAAACAAAATAAATTCAATTAAAAATAAATTGCAGACCTCAAAAAGTAAACATCAAAAGTAGGATTCAAACCCGTGACCACATGATCTTGAATCATCTGACAACATATCCACTGGGCTACTGGGCTAAATTCATTCGATAGAAAAAACAATCGGTTTGATTACATTTTCCAATCTCGTAACAAACGATATTCGCGATACTGAACCTCTCGTGTAGGCGATAATGTGCTCACCTTGTTTTGTAACAGCTGATTTATATACACCTCATGTGAGCAAATTAGTATCGCCTACACTACTAAATAAATCAGCTATTTTGTATTTAAATCAGCTGATACAAACATGTGGTATTAGCCAAAGATGGTGTGCTTTCATTTAAACGGCTTTCCAAAACTGTACACATTTAAATGGGCCAAAATACTCAAAATTACTCCTTCTCAGATGAATAGCGGCTAAACGGATGGTCGGATCTTAAATCTGACGAAAAATTCTTAGTTGGAAATTAAATGTTCTACAACTTTTGAATTTAACATTTTTTGCCATCTCTTACCGTTTCCGTACAAAACGCGCTCAAAGTGGAAAAATTGAAAAAGTGGGATTTTCCCCGCCCCAAAAATGCCTCAAAAACTCAAAAATGTTAACCTTTGGTAATTTTTCTAGCAGTTTATCGTCAAGAGCTTTAATTCAAGTATGATGCTGAGGGGGGTTAGATTACGGGAAAAGTGCCTCATAGTTTATGTCAGTGAATGAGTGGACCCGTCTAGCTTTATATAAGTAGATACCGAAGAAATTATAATGGGTGTCCTGAAATTACTGACCCAAACTTCACCAGGTTATTGCATGGGTCAAAATAAATACAATTTGTCCTGTAATGTATAGTCCTATCTCACTTAGTTTTCTGTCTGTCTGTCTGTCTGTATGTGTTAAAAACCTTTTGACTCTGTAGTGTATTAAAATATAAAATTGAAATTTTGCATAATAGTTGGTTTTAGTAATTTACATTTCCCTTATGATTAAAAAAAATGTCACTTCTGGTTTCAAAATGGCGGCCATTTTTTTTTTAAAGTGAATATCTTAAAAATCGTAATATTTAGGAAAAGACTTTAGAATGAAAAAAGTTGCGTCGTGTTGTCCTTAAAACATTGATATGAAGATATTATCTATAGAATTATAAATAACTGAGTAGTTGTGATTGTTATAAGTTAAAACATGCTTTTTTGCCATGTCTGTACTAAAAATCGTGTTTTAACTTATAAAAATCCAATTTACAATGCTACAGTTATTATCTTCATATCAATGATTTTAAAACAAAATGACGCAACTTTTATGATACTTGAAGTATTTTCCTAAATATTACGGTTTTTAAGATATTTAGCTTTGAAAAACACAAATGGCCGCCATTTTGAAACCAAAAGTGACACTTTTTTGAAAATCATAAGGGAAATGTAAATTACTAAAACCAACTACTATGTAAAGTTTAAATTTGATATCTCAAGGCAGAGGCTACGTACACGTCCGACGTGAGCCGCTACTTTTCACGTCCGTTCCAAATTATGCACCGTACGTTACTTTACCTGTGATTTTTAAAACAGATAGAGAGCCAGTGACACATAACGAAAACCTCCTAACCTAACCTAACCTAACCTAACCTAACCTAACTTAATCTAACCTAACCTAACCTAACATAAGCGGTAGCGGCTTACATCGGACGTGTACGTAGTCACTTCGATATCTCAACCCCCTACAGAGATAAAAGCTTTTAAAAAAAAGAAAACACATACAGACAGATATACAGAAAACTAAGTGAGATAGGACTATACATTATAGGACAAATTTTGATTATTTTTACCCATACAATAACCTGGTGAAGTTTGGGTCAGTAGTGGTGAAATGATGGTTTAACATCACTTCCGGCGCTTTTTCCCCATGTTATTCTTATGGGGAGCCGTTTTTGCACCGACGCCAGCTCCCGCCTATAGAGCTCCCGCGCGTTGGCCAATACTAATGTCCAACCCTTGCCTATATTAAATATATTGTCCCCATCCCCATCCCTCCTCTATATTTTTAAAAATTAATTTTCAAATTCAGGCTAAAAAACTATCTTTGGTGTTTACTGTCCGATTTGTCTGCAATTTGGATATGTTATTGTCCTAGGCAAGTGTTTTAATAAATTTCACCTACATTTCCCAAATTCACTATTACGGTCAAAAATATTTTTGAAAAATACTGCCAATTGCCAACTTCTTTATTTACTGTCCGATTTGTCTTCAATTTGGATATGTTATTTTCCTAGGCAAGTGTTTTAATAAATTCCACGTACATATCCCAAATTCACTATTACGGTCAAATTAAAAAATATTTTTTGAAAAATACTGCCAACTGCCACCTTCTTTATTAACTGTCTGATTTGTCTGCAATTTGGATATGTTATTGTCCTAGGAAAGTGTTTTAATAAATTTCACTTACATTTCCCAAATTCACTATAACGGTCAAATTAAAAAATATTTTTTGAACAATACTGCCAATTGCCACCTTCTTTATTAACTGTCTGATTTGTCTTCAATTTGGATATGTTATTGTCCTAGGCAAGTTGTTTAATAAATTCCACTTACATATCCCAAATTCACTATTACGGTCAAATTAAAAATTATTTTTGAAAAATACTGCCAATTGCCAACTTCTTTATTAAATGTCCGATTTGTCTGCAATTTGGATGTGTTATTGTCCTAGGCAAGTGTTTTAATAAATTTCACTTACATATCCCAAATTCACTATTACGGTCAAATTAAAAAATATTTTTGAAAAATACTGCCAATTGCCAACTTCTTTATTTACTGTCTGATTTATTTAAAATTTGGATATGCTATTGACCTAGGCAAGTGTTTTAATAAATTCCACTTACATATCCCAAATTCACTATTACGGTCAAATTAAAAAATATTTTTGAAAAATACTGCCAATTGCCAACTTCTTTATTTACTGTCCCATTTGTTTAAAACTTGGATATGTTATTGTCGTAGGCAATTGTTTTAATAAATTACACTTACATTTCCCAAATTCACTATTACAGCCAAATTAAAAATTATTTTTGAAAAATACTGCCAATTGCCAACTTCTTTATTTACTGTCCGATTTGTTTAAAATTTGGATATGTTATTGTTGTAGGCTAGTGTATATGCACCATCCACATTTTACAAATATTGCGGTTAAATGTTAAAAAATTTTGGAAAAATACCGCCAATCGGCAACTTCTTTATGGTCTGATTTGTTTAAAATTTATGTCATTATTCTAGGCTAGTGTATATGTACCATCCACATTTGACAAATTAACTATAATGGTCAAATTTAAAAAATATACTAACAATTTCAAACTTCTTTATTTATGGATATGTTATAGCTCTTATATAGGTAACAAGACCCTACCACACGCTCCACTACCCCCCCATACAATACAGTATTTTGCTATAATCCCAAAACTGACTGTTTATTGTCCGATTTGCCTACACTTTGGATATTGTCCTAAGCATTTATTGTCTGATTTATTTTTTGGATATGTTATAGCCCCCAACTATTATATCTAAAATTACAATATTATTTCCACCTATAATACTGTTGTTTGTTTTGCTGCAACCTAAAAACTAACATTGGTATTTGTGTTTTTACAAAACTATATTTTGTAAATTACTACCAACAACTCCTTTATTTACATTTCGACTTGTTATATCACCCTATATCTAAATTTACCATATATTTTTTTCCCTTTTAGCGCTGTTTTGTCGTAACCAAACTTTGAATATGACTGCAATATATTACTGGCCATTGCATAAGTAAATACCCCTAATCTTTCTTTGTGCTTGTTTGGAGTAGTCTTTATTTTATCCAACTTAATTTTAATTTTGTAGTTAAAACCAAACTTCCCACATTCTAGCTCCCTTTCCAGCCAGTGACATAAAGGTTACGAATATTTTCAAACAATATATCTTTTTCTTCCCCTATGTTGGACTTGTTTAATAGCGCACCATATTCCAAATCCTCCAGTCTACTACATTCTTTAAATTTAACATTGCCTTTAATATCTCTATGTCTTCTTGTCCATTGTTACGGAAACTTTCTATATTTGGAATCGCCACAAAATGTTGCGGTTCCGTTAGTGTTAAAGCTTGCAAGTGGCTCGTTGGTAGGTAGATAAATAATGTCCACCACTGTATGGCAACACGCCTTGCCTATTCTTATTTATCTCTATAAATACAGTTTTACAGACACCTTTAACATAGTATACACACCTCCTTTTCTGCCAACACTCCCACAAACTTGTTTACTACAAACACACACACATAATGCTCTAGATCCTCGTCGCAGGAAGTAATCTTTTAATTTATTCTCTCTTTCCCTTCTTTCTTTAGCCAACTGTGCATTCCTCTGCAACAGTATTTTCCACATATTCCAATGTCTTCTAATTCCAATTTCCTCTTTTGGAACAACTCTCTAAGAAAGGCTTGGAAAGTGGCTCTATTTCTTTAATAGTGTATGGGTACAGTTTATTGTTCCGGCTTCTTAAAACGTAGGGAGTAAGGTTAGGACTTTCCAAATTGATGTGTTTAGGTATAGTGGAGAAAGGTGTATTTGATGTGCCCCCAGATTTGATGTAACACTTATGCTTTACACTTATGGCATCCTCCTCTATTACCTCTACGTAGTTGGTAAACAGTTAAAGCTAAATGCAGATAGAGCACACTTTATTAACTTTTCCCTTTGATCTTTTGGCAGTTTTAGTTGTACTCCAGTTATCTTCTTCGTATTACTATTACCCCAACATGCATCATTAAACACTAAACAACAACTGTTTTGTGATTGGCAACTTTCACCCACATCTTATGCAGAGGTACAACATAGAATGGAGCATTTTGAAAGTACCGTTTGTTGTCTTCTATTAGACTTAAACAATCTCTTAAAGGTTCAAACCCCTTACCAAAACCTCTACAATAGATTGTTGCCTCTAACCTTGTTATTCCATTCTCTCTAGCCAGTTGAGAACGTTTCTTTTAGGTTTACAAAGTTTATTATATGGTTTCCTATACTTTTAATTACTCCAGGGCTTGTAATCTGGCATATAAATTTATTATATATTTTTACCCTGCTATTTACACCATGTTAAACAGTCTTTACTAACATTATCTACAATAACATTATGGGGGTCCATTCGCCCCCCCCTGGTAGCAAAAGTTTTCTGTAAGATATTGGCACATTTCCTCTTTATTAAATATTCCAACCAAATCTAGTGTTATATCGAAATCCATAAGATCTTGCAGTATCTTTGGAAGATCTTCCAACAAATCCTTAATTTTAACATTTGCAAGCTCTATTTTATAGGGAATTGCTATAGGATCATCATACTTTTGTTTAATTTGGTCAATATCTTTCTTTATTATTTGTAACACACCCTCGCTTTGGGAGAATGGTAGTTTGGCCACAACACCATGTCGAGCTAAAGAGAACTTTTTAAATATTCCTCATAAGTAGCTATTAAACGAGCCACATATTTCCTTCTTAACTTTAAATTTATTCCGAACGTCCCCATCACAATCCGTAACATTGGTTATCTAACATTATGTTATCACAAAACGCATCCGTTATAGATGTTATTTAATTTTGGTTCGCCCTCGCAATGGTTTATATTACCTATGTCTGTAAGAAGGTTATTATTACGCAGATTTTCTAATAAAAACCACATACCAAATCTTTCGTTAGTAGGTTTAATACAATTCCCCAATAAATGGCTAACAGAGCACATTTCTTTTATACAAAAGTAGCGGAAACATGTAAACAGGACAGATTACACTATAGGCATATAGAGGTTGTAAATATATATTGTATATAAACATAGGCGAGCGGTAAGTGTAACATGTAAGTGGACACCCACATGCAAATATGGAATACCCACTATTAATATAATTCCAAATTCGACTAAATAAGTTTATAGTCTCAATATAATTAACATATTAACATTAGTACCCAAATTGTCGAAATTCTATAATTCTATTCTTAGTCCTTGTATTAGGTTTTGTACTATTAAACCCAACACCCCATGCAGTAGAGTAATATATGTATTTAATACAGATACGCACATTCTACAAGACCCATACATCTGTTGTATAAGCAGCAGAATAGACATCTCATTGTGTTGTTGTAAAGTAAAACACAAATGTAAATTGTGCTGGATACAACCGGCCAGATATTAGACAGGAAATGTGTTGGAAGTGTATTGCCAAAGACAAACACCACATAGTGCAGCATGTAATCAATCCATTACTATTTAGACAGCATTGGTACAACATCCGATATATTAGCCAAACCCACAATCAAACTTGGAAAACAAACAGTAAAAGATAAATATTATAGTAACAGAAATAGTAAGAGTATAAGGACATAGTAATATTTAAAGTTTATAAAACAACACAAATGCAGAGACACAATAACACACTCCAACACATTTGGACACAGGCACAGATACTGGTTTACATCCATTTAACACAACTTTACACGTTCTGTCAACTGACACAAAAATAGTTTGTAAATTGTGTAATAAATACATGTAATATAAACAAATTTAACACAATCATAACATTGTCCACATTAACATTGGAAGTTAAAGGGGGGTGTATCGATACACCCCCCTTTAACTTCCAATGTTAATGTGGACAATGTTATGATTGTGTTAAATTTGTTTATATTACATGTATTTATTACACAATTTACAAACTATTTTTGTGTCAGTTGACAGAACGTGTAAAGTTGTGTTAAATGGATGTAAACCAGTATCTGTGCCTGTGTCCAAATGTGTTGGAGTGTGTTATTGTGTCTCTGCATTTGTGTTGTTTTATAAACTTTAAATATTACTATGTCCTTATACTCTTACTATTTCTGTTACTATAATATTTATCTTTTACTGTTTGTTTTCCAAGTTTGATTGTGGGTTTGGCTAATATATCGGATGTTGTACCAATGCTGTCTAAATAGTAATGGATTGATTACATGCTGCACTATGTGGTGTTTGTCTTTGGCAATACACTTCCAACACATTTCCTGTCTAATATCTGGCCGGTTGTATCCAGCACAATTTACATTTGTGTTTTACTTTACAACAACACAATGAGATGTCTATTCTGCTGCTTATACAACAGATGTATGGGTCTTGTAGAATGTGCGTATCTGTATTAAATACATATATTACTCTACTGCATGGGGTGTTGGGTTTAATAGTACAAAACCTAATACAAGGACTAAGAATAGAATTATAGAATTTCGACAATTTGGGTACTAATGTTAATATGTTAATTATATTGAGACTATAAACTTATTTAGTCGAATTTGGAATTATATTAATAGTGGGTATTCCATATTTGCATGTGGGTGTCCACTTACATGTTACACTTACCGCTCGCCTATGTTTATATACAATATATATTTACAACCTCTATATGCCTATAGTGTAATCTGTCCTGTTTACATGTTTCCGCTACTTTTGTATAAAAGAAATGTGCTCTGTTAGCCATTTATTGGGGAATTGTATTAAACCTACTAACGAAAGATTTGGTATGTGGTTTTTATTAGAAAATCTGCGTAATAATAACCTTCTTACAGACATAGGTAATATAAACCATTGCGAGGGCGAACCAAAATTAAATAACATCTATAACGGATGCGTTTTGTGATAACATAATGTTAGATAACCAATGTTACGGATTGTGATGGGGACGTTCGGAATAAATTTAAAGTTAAGAAGGAAATATGTGGCTCGTTTAATAGCTACTTATGAGGAATATTTAAAAAGTTCTCTTTAGCTCGACATGGTGTTGTGGCCAAACTACCATTCTCCCAAAGCGAGGGTGTGTTACAAATAATAAAGAAAGATATTGACCAAATTAAACAAAAGTATGATGATCCTATAGCAATTCCCTATAAAATAGAGCTTGCAAATGTTAAAATTAAGGATTTGTTGGAAGATCTTCCAAAGATACTGCAAGATCTTATGGATTTCGATATAACACTAGATTTGGTTGGAATATTTAATAAAGAGGAAATGTGCCAATATCTTACAGAAAACTTTTGCTACCAGGGGGGCGAATGGACCCCCATAATGTTATTGTAGATAATGTTAGTAAAGACTGTTTAACATGGTGTAAATAGCAGGGTAAAAATATATAATAAATTTATATGCCAGATTACAAGCCCTGGAGTAATTAAAAGTATAGGAAACCATATAATAAACTTTGTAAACCTAAAAGAAACGTTCTCAACTGGCTAGAGAGAATGGAATAACAAGGTTAGAGGCAACAATCTATTGTAGAGGTTTTGGTAAGGGGTTTGAACCTTTAAGAGATTGTTTAAGTCTAATAGAAGACAACAAACGGTACTTTCAAAATGCTCCATTCTATGCTGTACCTCTGCATAAGATGTGGGTGAAAGTTGCCAATTACAAAACAGTTGTTGTTTAGTGTTTAATGATGCATGTTGGGGGAAGATAACTGGAGTACAACTAAAACTGCCAAAAGATCAAAGGGAAAAGTTAATAAAGTGTGCTCTATCTGCATTTAGCTTTAACTGTTTACCAACTACGTAGAGGTAATAGAGGAGGATGCCATAAGTGTAAAGCATAAGTGTTACATCAAATCTGGGGGCACATCAAATACACCTTTCTCCACTATACCTAAACACATCAATTTGGAAAGTCCTAACCTTACTCCCTACGTTTTAAGAAGCCGGACCAATAAACTGTACCCATACACTATTAAAGAAATAGAGCCACTTTCCAAGCCTTTCTTAGAGAGTTGTTCCAAAAGAGGAAATTGGAATTAGAAGACATTGGAATATGTGGAAAATACTGTTGCAGAGGAATGCACAGTTGGCTAAAGAAAGAAGGGAAAGAGAGAATAAATTAAAAGATTACTTCCTGCGACGTTGGGAGGATCTAGAGCATTGTGTGTATGCGTTTGTAGTAAACAAGTTTGTGGGAGTGTTGGCAGAAAAGGAGGTGTGTATACTATGTTAAAGGTGTCTGTAAAACTGTATTTATAGAGATAAATAAGAATAGGGAAGGCGTGTTGCCATACAGTGGTGATTTGGACATTATTTATCTACCTACCAACGAGCCACTTGCAAGCTTTAACACTAACGGAACCGCAACATTTTGTGGCGATTCCAAAAATAGAAAACCTAAGTTTCCGTAACAATGGACAAGAAGACATAGAGATATTAAAGGCAATGTTAAATTTAAAGAATGTAGTAGACTGGAGGATTTGGAATATGGTGCGCTATTAAACAAGTCCAACATAGGGGAAGAAAAAGATATATTGTTTGAAAATATTCGTAACCTTTATGTCACTGGCTGGAAAGGGAGCTAGAATGTGGGAAGTTTGATTTTAACTACAAAATTAAAATTAAGTTGGATAAAATAAAGACTACTCCAAACAAGCACAAAGAAAGATTAGTTGTTTTGGGTTTTAAAAATTTATTTTTGCATTGGCTTAAAACATATCCAAAGTTTAGGCAGTTCCATAAATATTTTGTGGATTACTTATTATATTACAATGAGAGGTAGTTGAGAGGGTCACAACAATATTGGAAATGTGGCAAATATAACAGCTGGATGTATATAATAAGCTTGTGGCAAATATAATAAGCTTGCATTTATTTTTTTAATCGAACCGTAATATTGAATTTGGAAATGGGGTATTTACTTATGCAATGGCCAGTAATATATTGCAGTCATATTCAAAGTTTGGTTACGACAAAACAGCGCTAAAAGGGAAAAAAATATATGGTAAATTTAGATATAGGGTGATATAACAAGTCGAAATGTAAATAAAGGAGTTGTTGGTAGTAATTTACAAAATATAGTTTTGTAAAAACACAAATACCAATGTTAGTTTTTAGGTTGCAGCAAAACAAACAACAGTATTATAGGTGGAAATAATATTGTAATTTTAGATATAATAGTTGGGGGCTATAACATATCCAAAAAATAAATCAGACAATAAATGCTTAGGACAATATCCAAAGTGTAGGCAAATCGGACAATAAACAGTCAGTTTTGGGATTATAGCAAAATACTGTATTGTATGGGGGTAGTGGAGCGTGTGGTAGTGTGGTCTTGTTACCTATATAAGAGCTATAACATATCCATAAATAAAGAAGTTTGAAATTGTTAGTATATTTTTTAAATTTGACCATTATAGTTAATTTGTCAAATGTGGATGGTACATATACACTAGCCTAGAATAATGACATAAATTTTAAACAAATCAGACCATAAAGAAGTTGCCGATTGGCGGTATTTTTCCAAAATTTTTTAACATTTAACCGCAATATTTGTAAAATGTGGATGGTGCATATACACTAGCCTACAACAATAACATATCCAAATTTTAAACAAATCGGACAGTAAATAAAGAAGTTGGCAATTGGCAGTATTTTTCAAAAATAATTTTTAATTTGGCTGTAATAGTGAATTTGGGAAATGTAAGTGTAATTTATTAAAACAATTGCCTACGACAATAACATATCCAAGTTTTAAACAAATGGGACAGTAAATAAAGAAGTTGGCAATTGGCAGTATTTTTCAAAAATATTTTTTAATTTGACCGTAATAGTGAATTTGGGATATGTAAGTGGAATTTATTAAAACACTTGCCTAGGTCAATAGCATATCCAAATTTTAAATAAATCAGACAGTAAATAAAGAAGTTGGCAATTGGCAGTATTTTTCAAAAATATTTTTTAATTTGACCGTAATAGTGAATTTGGGATATGTAAGTGAAATTTATTAAAACACTTGCCTAGGTCAATAGCATATCCAAATTTTAAATAAATCAGACAGTAAATAAAGAAGTTGGCAATTGGCAGTATTTTTCAAAAATATTTTTTAATTTGACCGTAATAGTGAATTTGGGATATGTAAGTGAAATTTATTAAAACACTTGCCTAGGACAATAACACATCCAAATTGCAGACAAATCGGACATTTAATAAAGAAGTTGGCAATTGGCAGTATTTTTCAAAAATAATTTTTAATTTGACCGTAATAGTGAATTTGGGATATGTAAGTGGAATTTATTAAACAACTTGCCTAGGACAATAACATATCCAAATTGAAGACAAATCAGACAGTTAATAAAGAAGGTGGCAATTGGCAATATTTTTCAAAAAATATTTTTTAATTTGACCGTTATAGTGAATTTGGGAAATGTAAGTGAAATTTATTAAAACACTTTCCTAGGACAATAACATATCCAAATTGCAGACAAATCAGACAGTTAATAAAGAAGGTGGCAGTTGGCAGTATTTTTCAAAAAATATTTTTTAATTTGACCGTAATAGTGAATTTGGGATATGTACGTGGAATTTATTAAAACACTTGCCTAGGAAAATAACATATCCAAATTGAAGACAAATCGGACAGTAAATAAAGAAGTTGGCAATTGGCAGTATTTTTCAAAAATATTTTTGACCGTAATAGTGAATTTGGGAAATGTAAGTGAAATTTATTAAAACACTTGCCTAGGACAATAACATATCCAAATTGCAGACAAATCGGACCATAAACACCAAAGATAGTTTTTTAGCCTGAATTTGAAAATTAATTTTAAAAAATATAGAGGAGGGATGGGGATGGGGACAATATATTTAATATAGGCAAGGGTTGGACGTTAGTATAGGCTAAGGCGCGGGAGCTCTATAGGCGGGAGCTGGCGTCGGTGCAAAAACGGCTCCCCATAAGAATAACATGGGGAAAAAGCGCCGGAAGTGATGTTAAACCATCATTTCACCACTACTTGGGTCAGTAATTTTGGGACACTCTGAGTGTTCTCTGAACCATTTTGACAATATCTACCATATACAGGGTGATCAACTCAAGGAGGCCACCATTGGGATCTCAGAAAGTATTAATTTTAAAGCAAACTTTTAATTGGGAACTTTACCTTATTTTTTACGCTCATTAGAATTACGTAGTTAACATTTTAAAATTTGGTCGCCATTTTCCAATATGGCGGCCAACTTTGAAATTTCTTATGAAAACACCTATTTTTTATGACTGATATGGGTTTTAAATGCAATTGTAAGACCTTTTTATTCTTGTTGTTATTTTGATAAACTTGATCGTTTAGCCGCTAGGAGCGCTGAAAGTTTCAGAAACTCTTATTTCAACACTTATTAAATAGGCATGTTTTACTATTTGCAAACAATAACATTTAACTCAGAGTGCAATATTATTGTACAATGGATAGTAAAAAGCTGTTGCAATTTCACAAATACTTTATTATGCACAAAAACATACTTCAATTACTGTTACAATTAATTATCTATGATGACTTAAAGCAGGTGTTCAATGTGTCCTCCGTCTTCATAAATGCATGCGTGAGCCCTCCTGTGCAAGTCATTTACGGCTCGTGATAACGTGTTATGGTGAATGTTATGAAAAATGTCCATCACTTTGTTGCGCATTTCTTCCACCGAAGCATACCTATCGGTGTACAGTTCATCCTTCAAGTGTCCCCATAAGAAGAAATCTAGTGGGGTTAGGTCCGGGGACCTTGCTGGCCAAGCTACATTTCCGTTTGTGGCTATTACTCTACCTGGGAAGGAGCCATTCAGAAAGTCGGCGGCTTCGTGAGCGTTGTGTGGCGGAGCTCCGTCTTGTTGGAACATAAGTTGCATTCTCACATTCAGCGGCAAATCACCAATAGCGGGCAACAAAACTTCCTCTAATAACTGAAGGTAGCGGGCTCCTGTAAGATTCCCATGGTAAAAATGGACAGCCAAGACACGATTACCCAATATGGCGCACCAGCAGTTTATGGAAAATCTAACTTGGTGATTACGCTCTCTTACAACCAGAGGGTTTTCTGTTGACCAGTAATGGTTGTTTTTACGGTTAAACATGCCATTATTCGAAAAGTTCGTCTCATCTGTCCAAATAATGTTATGTAAGAAACCAGGGTTTTTAGTACACTGTTCAGCTAGCCAAGCGCAAAACGTAAGCCTCCTTCCTTCATCTCCAGGCATTAAAGCTTGAACGGGCGTAAACTTGTAAGGGTGATAATTGTGCTTACGAAGTACTTTTTGTATTGATCCGAATGACAAGTGATACATACGTGCCACATTTCTGATTGAGTCCTTGGGGTGCACCTCAAAATATGCTAAAATATCTGCCTCGACATCTTCGGTCACAACTCTTGGTTGACACTGTCGTTTCTTAAGAAAAGACCCATTTAATCTAAGATTTCCAACCAGTCTTATGAACATCTTACGGTTGGGTGCTGCCCTATCCGGGTATTTTTCAGCGTACTGGTTTGCTGCCAAGGTACTGTTCTTTCCACATAGAAAATAAACTTCCAACATGTCCACTTTTTCAGTGTTAGCAAACTCCATATTTAAAACATAAAAAATGAAACAAAGAGCAGAATTCACTATAACTCAATTTATCAGAGAAACAACTACACAAAAATATTTCAAGTACACATGAACTACATTGAAACAAAAGTAATATTTTTTCTATTCAAAACTACAACAGACGCTGGTTAACAGTAATAATACCAGCAACAAAACAATTACTTGGTTAGACGAGGTAAAAGCAACTGTGAAAATTTGCAACAATGAAACAGCTGATTATTGCCTAGCAACACAATCATGTGTTACTGTTGTTCAATTGTAGCGAGCTGTACTTGGACTTACCCAATACACAGAGGTTGCGTTAGTGATGTTTTTAAATAATTTAAGTACTTTTATTGTATAAAATAAAGTATTTGTGAAATTGCAACAGCTTTTTACTATCCATTGTACAATAATATTGCACTCTGAGTTAAATGTTATTGTTTGCAAATAGTAAAACATGCCTATTTAATAAGTGTTGAAATAAGAGTTTCTGAAACTTTCAGCGCTCCTAGCGGCTAAACGATCAAGTTTATCAAAATAACAACAAGAATAAAAAGGTCTTACAATTGCATTTAAAACCCATATCAGTCATAAAAAATAGGTGTTTTCATAAGAAATTTCAAAGTTGGCCGCCATATTGGAAAATGGCGACCAAATTTTAAAATGTTAACTACGTAATTCTAATGAGCGTAAAAAATAAGGTAAAGTTCCCAATTAAAAGTTTGCTGTAAAATTAATACTTTCTGAGATCCCAATGGTGGCCTCCTTGAGTTGATCACCCTGTATTTAGTAGGTGGAAATTAACAAATGATACATATAACATATGTGTTTGTGACATCAGCGTAAAATTTAATACAGATGCGTACCTTAGTGATTAACTTAACTATTTCATTACCACTATTTTTAAAACATCATATTATCTTACATTGTATTATTTCCTATTTTTCACCTGCTTAATCATACGGTAAAGTTTTGCATAATGGTTGTGAGAAACCCTTGTATACCCGTCCAGTTTGAAGAATATGGTTAGAAGGATAAAACGTATTGTTGAAAATCGTGATTACAACTCCCTAAAGAACTATCATACCTTCAATTTTATACCAAACCAATTTTTTTGGACGATCGGGTGAGGAGTTTATTTTCAGAAGTTTATTGCTCTTATGGGACAAAATACCGAGATGGTGCCCGGGAGCTTCCGGTCCTGCAGACTCTTTAGGGCGAAAGCAAGTTTGAAATTCTGTTGTGTGATTTCAAACTTATGACTTCATTTTAGCAAATTTTCCCTATAGGGAAGAAGCTATTACCGTAGGTCTTATGGTAAGCCTTAAGCCCGAGAGTAGGGGGGTTTGGCCGATTCTGTATGTGGCGGGGGTGGCAGAGGAAAAATTGCATAATTTATTCCCCCCGATTTTTTTAATTACCCTAATTAATATGCAATTTAAATTACCCTAATTAATATGAAAATTGTGTATTTACCATCATTAATATTCATATTTTCATAATTACCATAAGTAATCAGAGTAATTGTGCATAAATCGACGTAACTAGAGTAATTACGCATAATTCAATGTAATTAGACATTAAAAAATCCCCCCACCCCCGGCGACCCCCATGACAGTGATCGATGATAATGTCGTTTGGACAAAGGACTCCAGACGGAGGGTCCAAATTTATTGCCCAATAAAAATCACCATTAAAAGACCCTTCTCTGAATCCCATTATAGTAGGGTGGTTATTACCCAGCAGGTGGTCTTTAACGATGGACCCTTCTCCGACAGTGATTTATGATAATGATATGTCGACAAAGGAGCCACCCTAACATTCCCAGACGTGGGTTTGTTTTTATTACCATTCCATTTCGTTAACAAAAGACCCTTATCAGAATGCCTTTATAGTAGGTTTGATTTACGGCGCACCTACGTTGTGGATTCACCCCAACATTCCCAGACGTGGGGTTGTTTTTATTGCCATGGCATATAATGCAGCGACGCTGGATCACATGTGCTGCATCCCCCACCACACACTACCCCCACCACAAACATATATCTAAACATTTGCCACAGATCTTTTCACTCATTCTAGCACCACACCATGACCGACGAGCAAGGTATTCCTATCATCGAGACCTATGTCCTTGGTTTGCAGAGTCAGATTGTAGACGGAAATTTAGATGTTGACTACATCAGGATAGAGGTGAGGAGATCCACCCAGTTTGACGTTTGCCATTTCACTTGGGATTTCCTGTGGAACGAGGAGATATTTTACAGGATATACGACTTCATGATCGACATGAACACAGCAGACATATCAGACGTATGTACAACAGTGGTAGTGGTGGATGTGGTGGAATCCGACGTTGACTCCGGCAGCGAGTTCATCGATGAAGAGTAAGCCTTTATCAGCTCGACATCATAAAAGGCCTTTTTCAAGGCCACAAAAGCTTTTCAAGTTAGGGACAGAAGGGAATCTTCCTGGAAGATTGTCTTAGACCTTTACCGATATACTGTATTAAACAAATCCATCTATTTGCTTCCCCCCGAAAAAAATCAAAATAGTCATTATTAAATTATACATAACCGTCCCTAACATCAAGTCTTAAGTGGCCTTGACAAAGGCCTGTTATGAGTGGTCTTGGAAAAACCTTTTACATGTGCAATGTAACTGGGGTTACAGTCCAGTTACATGCGAGGAACTGGGGTGATGTGTTTTATTTCTCCATCTCAGAATCATTGACCATGGCAGCACCCATCCTCTCTGCGTCTTGCTTCTTATGACATTCCGCCTATTCCGCTATTGCCAGTTCAGCATTCAAGTCATCAACTAGGTGCCAATCTGCATCATATTCAGTCCATTCTTCTGCACATTGCGGTTGTCCACACCATTTGGTAAAGGCACACCCCCTTGCCTCATCCAACTCTGACCTTATTTCACTGATTGGGCGATGATTAAAATAAATCGCCTCCACAAAGTCCAACGTTTGAATCAAGAGAGCGTCATTGGTACACATCGTCGCTCTGCTGTTATATCTGAACTGAAGCCCAGAATGTCTCAGTTCAAATAGTGGGAGAAACAAGTTTTTATTTAAACAGCTGAATTGTGTGAACCACCAATATCTACCCACAACCATAACTATGTTTTTATTGGAGCTTTTACAGGGGTTGTATTTATTGCACAGCGGGGGATCATTAACAATGGAACCTTTTCAGAATTTCATTATAGGATGTTTTTTGTCCCCACACCTGCGCACCAAACATCGGGTCGGTTTTATTAGTCACCCGGAGATCGTTAACAAAGACCATTGTCCAAATACTTTTTTTAATTACACTAATTACCATAATTACCTTAAGTTACTAGAATAATTGTGCATAAATCGATGTAACTAGAGCAATTTCGTAAAAATCAATGTAATTAGACATTTAAACCTCCCCCGAATTTTTTATTTTTTAAACTCGATATATCTAGAATCATTATTCACATCATAGAACACTCTAGACCACTCCTAACAGCATCGCACCGCCATTCAGTGTTGTTTTGAAGCTCAACCCGTCTTGATGTGCTGTTTTTTGTGTCTGTTGAACTGATTGTTTTAAAAAGTTTTTGTAATTTAAAATTACTGTACAATGGATGATGGTTCAAGAAGAGTGATCAAAGCATCAATGGCCAAGATATGTTATTTTAAACGTCTTACATTACGTGAAAGGTTAGCAATCAAGCTGGTGTTAGAAAGAGCGAGCGACGCACTTTGGACTAGACGCAGGTGAGCAGAGATCACGAAAGAAAATTTTAAAAGATCTGTTACATTTAATGAAAATCTAAATAACCATTATACATACGAACCGACTGAGGATGTGCAGCAGTTAACATGGACTCAAATTGCGATAGGTGAAATGAGATTCCATAGACCATTAGAACTGATGTTGGAAGAAAAAATTAAACATTAGTCTGCTGCAACAAGATTTGCCACAAAGAGTGCGCAAAGTTTACTTCGATGGTTAGCAGACACAACACCAGTCAGTAGCGTGGTAGAAGTCGCACGGTACAGACATGAACGCTTCAATTTATTCAATTTATTTATTGAGGAATATTTATTGAATTTAAACGATAAATGGAGTTTTCGATTTTAAAACTGATTTTTTAATTATATGAAGTGTAAGTATTAATATTGGCTTGGGTATCAACGCGACATTGACCTCTAACCGCGGCCAGAATGATAACGGCGCTTGCCGCGAGATAACAGGCTCCTAGTGAATCAACAAATGTTTACTGTATTACGGCGGTGAAATTGAGTTTTCGCTTACAAAAAAACCTAACGACGCTTAGAATTGGAAATATATATTCTATCAGTTGAAGGGCGTGGGCGCTCTGAGGATTCTCCATGACGTTTTGTGAATTTAATCCAGAAAATTTAACATGTCAAAATTGGGGTAAAAACACGAAATTTGATGGGAAAAGAGTTCAAATTGAAGTTGTTTTAGTATAAAATTCTCATTTACAGCTATTGCGGGCGCTTAGAATTTAACCTAGAATTTAATCCTGAAAATTTATCATGACAAATTGGATTAAAAACAAGAAATTTTAGGGGAAAATAGGCCAAATTACGTTATTTTGAAAAAAATTCACAAAATTAGAAAATGTCCATGAACATTCACATGCTGTTTTAGTATAATTGACCTCACAAGATGATTTTTATATCGTCTAGCTATCACGGGCGTTGGAGTTCAGAAAATGTCAAAATTTGATTGAAAAAAACACGACTTTTTAGGGAAAAAGGTGACAAATATAAGTTTTTTTAGCCAAAAAATGATAAAAACTAGGAAATTTCTCATAGAAAATCCCGGTAATTCTGCATAAATTATGTTATCTAACAATGGTGACATCGCATGATGATCACGCGACCCAGCCTCCAACATGTCATAATTGGGTTAAAAAAATACGAATTTTTAGGGGGAAAAGTGACAAATATAAGTTTTTTTAGCCAAAAAATTATCAAAAGTAGGAAATATCCCATAAAAAATCCCGGCAATTCTGGAGAAATTATGTTATCTAACAATGGTGACGTCACGTGATGATCACGTGACTAGCCCCCAAACTCGCCCTCCGACATTTGGACGCAGAAAGCATCAATTATATCTACTCAACTCTGCTAAGGGCTTTGATACACGCAACACCAAAGGAGAGAAATCCGTTGTTAAAGGTGTGTGACAAGAGTCGTATTCGATCAGTGTGTGAGTGTGCTTACAACGTGTTGCGCGTAACGTTCCTCTGTCCAAGAAGAGCAAAAGTCAGTTAAGGAAACACAACGCGGCTCTACGCAGACTGGTGAAACGAGGCTAAGGTTGGGAGAAGAAACGAAAGTATCTAATAAAAAAAGGTGGTGGACTCATAATATCATTACTTTTGAGCACAGTACTACAGGCAGCATTGAATAGTTAAGAAAGAAAAATAATGACTGACATCCACAGTCAGTTCTATTTAACACTGCCGAGTAATAGTTCGATACAATATTATCCGAAAAATACAGTTGCAAATTATATAACACAACTTCCGAGAGCTATTCGATTGGACGCCGGTGAATGAGAACTGGCACTTGTGGAAGCGCATTATCCTTGTTAATTTTTATGATGAAACAATTTACATTACACACAACCGAAAGAGGAAGCAAAAGTGAACATAAATGCGTTGGAGCAGGTTATGGACAGCGCTGCTGATGAAACACCAATAGTGTCATCTACTCCAAAACAAAACTACAGAATTCAATTGAAGACTGGTGATCGTGTAAATATTCAAGATTTGTGTGATCATATCAATTCACAAGAACTAGCGATTAATTTTGGTGTAAAGTTTACTATTGAAAATTCATACAACAAATTCGTTGAAGTATCGATGGGACATGATGTTGGGAAAATTAAATTAAGCCCAACGTTAGCGCTTCAACTGGGGTTTGACCCAAATGAATTGACACTGGAAGGTGATGCAGTTAACAAAAGTATCCGATCTCCAAACATTCATATCCGATTACCATCACACATGTACATTTATTGTGATTTAGTCGAACCGCAGATGGTTGGCGATACAGTCGCACCGTTATTGAAAATTGTCAATATATCTACGCCTAGTTATGTGTATGGATTGCATAAATCAACATCAATCACCGATCCGCATTATGTGCCTGTTATATATGGTTATTTTTTCAGTGTGGAAATTGACTTAAGAGATAACATTGGGCATCATCTGCCATTCCACTTTGGAACGTCGTGTGTGAAGTTACACTTTAGAAAAGTAGCGGATCATTAGCAAAAGAATAGAGCACGCGAAGAAGATGGTAGTTGTACCGCAAGAGTTGATTGATCGATTGCAAACAAATGCTACTAATAAAACACTGACTAATCCATCCAGTGAAAACAACGTCGACGCAGAGATGCAACAAATATTGGATAACAAACATATGAATGATAGTAAAACTGTAAATCATACAACCAAGTGTTAGTTACATGGCTTCTTGCATATTGCAGAGAATAATCGCCAATTAATTACCATACCAACTGTGGGAAGGGATGAAAATAGTCGTCGAATGCACACTGCTGTGGAAAGTGTTCCAGTTGAGGAGATTGTGGAAAAGTTTTCCAAAACTTACAAACCTAGCGCCCGCAATATTTTGCGTTTCATGAACCGCAAAGGCAGTTTAATCAGTTGGGACGGTGGCTATATAGTTTACATTAATGGTGAAAAAATCCCAGACTCAAATCTAGTGGATATATTAAATTGTATAGTAAAAGTGCGTATTCGCGATTACAAACCGCCAGGATGGCAAAAAGTGCTAAATTAATTGAAAGCGATGAATGTACGAAAGGACTATGTGAATAATATAAGAGCGCTAAAAGAAATTAGTGCTGAATATCGAGCAACATTCACCAGAGGATCGGATGAAGAAGAAGATGCAAACAGTTCAACCGACTCATTACAGCGAACACTAATTATAAATCGACTATGATCGGCTAGAGAAAAAAGAGCAACATCTACAACAGTGGCAGGGACGTTTAGTTTTTTAAATAGAATAGACCAGATTTCAAATTTAGGCAAGTGGGAGCCGTACACAGGATAAGTTTTCATCATGGAACCTTTATATTACAATCCGAGCGAACCAGAGTCGTATGGCGGTGTAGCTCCTTTAGTGCGAGCTGCAAAACCAGTTTCAAAACGCAATGTGATTGAATGGCTTCAAACACAGGACACTTACACATTGCACAAACCGGCACGTAAACGGTTCCCGCGCAATCCTTACATAGTATTTGGTCCATTTGAACTGTGGCAAGCTGATTTGAATGATATGCGTGGTCTTAGTAAACACAACGATGGGGTCAACTATTTATTGACTGTAATAGATGTGTTTGACAAACGCCTGTAT
The DNA here is from genome assembly GCA_963675035.1 of Allygus modestus. NCBI lineage: Eukaryota > Metazoa > Arthropoda > Insecta > Hemiptera > Cicadellidae > Allygus > Allygus modestus. Next base: position 130,942,748 of record OY776113.1, on the reverse strand, counting down.
GTGAGAGCGTTGAAAAGGAAAGAAGGAGCTGAAGTGACCAACGCTTTTGAGGAGATATTTGCGGAAGCGACCAAGACACCACGCTGTTTACAAACTGACAAAGGTACTGAATTTACTGGTGCCAAGACAAAAAAAATATTCAAACAATACGGAATCATCTATGTCACTAAACAAAATCCAGATGTTAAAGCGGCTGTAGTGGATCGTGTGAATCGCACTTTGAAAACACGCATGTGGCGATATTTGACTTACAATAACACATATCGTTATGTAGACGAGCTGGACAAATTTGTTAATGCTTACAATAACAGCGCGCACAGGAGTCTAGGCAACAGAATGCGCCCACTTGATGTGACCACTACTAATAAGCAAATATTGTATCAGATATGGCGCAATATGTACACTAAGATACCGCGTCGTGTCAAGCCAAAACTGAAAGTTGGCACCACAGTGCGCATATCTAAGGAGAAAGGTACATTCAGAAAAGGTTACGATACTAATTGGAGTAAAGAAGTGTTTGTGGTGTTCGTATAAACACATTGATGCCACTGCCAATGTACACGTTGGCACATCTCAAAGGTGAACAACTGGTTGGACAGTTTTACGAATACGAATTAAAAAAAGTGACAATATACAACAACCATCTGTTCAAGTTTGATAAAGACACTATGGGGCGAGGCCGCAGTAAGCGCTATTTCGTCAAGTGGGAAGGTTACGGAGACGAGTTAAATTCTTGGGTACTAGCGCAAGATTTGCAAAATGCCTAATAGCCAATTCTATTTAACACTGCCCAGCAACAGCTCAAAGGATTATTTTCCAAAAAACACAGTGTCCAATTATACTACACATCTACCGAGACAAATCTGATTAGAAAGCGATGGCGAGTGGGAGATGGCTTTGGTCGAAGCGCATTATTCATGTTTGTTTATGATTATGAGTGATGAAGCTTATATTTGGCTCGAGTATAAACTAATTCTACCAGGTATTCATATTCCAGTTAGTACTGAACAAATTATGCTAAAGATGAAACCCGGATATTACAAGAACATAAACGATTTATTGAAAATTATCAATACTAAAAAGGATGTGACTCAGTATTTATACTTTGAGTATGATAAAAAGCTGGACAGAGTCAATATAACGATAATGGTAGATAGTATATCAAATTTACATTTCAGTGACGCACTGTCTCTGCAGTTGGGCTTCGATCCGTACGACAATGAATTGGCAAATAAGCTCACAGGATTGTGGTCGCCTAATCTGACTATAGGACTGACGACACACATGTACGTGTATTGCGATCTGATTGAACCGCAGATGATTGGCAACACTACAGCGCCGCTTTTAAAGATCGTCAATATAGATAAGAGATACCTATGTACACGGTGGGCATAAGACAGTGCATTTCACCAGTCCTCATTATATGCCGGTTATGAAAGGGACATTTGAAACGATCGATATAGACCTAAAGGAAAACACTGGTAGAAAAGTGTCAATCCTCTTTGGGACGTCGCGTCGTACGTGAAGCTTCATTTCAAAAGATCGCAGCAATGAATACAAACGAACCCTTCTTGGCGTCCTATCGCCGCCAACAATTGCAGACTGGCGGCAGTATCGATAGAGTATTTCGCGGCGCGCCCTACCAACGCGGCCATGGAATTGGCAGTTTCCTAGGCGGTATGTTCCGGAACATAACACCGCTACACAATTCGGGAGCTGCGACTGTGGCCAAAGAAGTTTTGAAATCCGGTGTTGGATTCTTGGGTGACATAGCAACACGGGATCCTAAGGAAGCCGCTAAAGATCGTTTCAGTCAGTTTACCGACTCGCTGAAACGCAAGGTGGATGGCAAACTTCAACGTGTACTAAGCGGCGGTGGTGGCGGTGGCTCCCGCGTGAAGCGCCGACGTGCAACGCGAAACACCGACGCGTTACTCCTGCGCGAAAGTATAACACGAGAGCTTCGCGTAAGAGTACCGCGAAGCGCCCCATGCGCAGCAGCAATCGTGTCACACCGCAGTCTTTGGCGAAACTCCTTCGAGGAAGGACGTCATCCAAGAGGAGTGGTAGCAAGCAGAGGAGAGTTGGAAAGAAGAAAGTGAAGAGATCATCTGTGCGTGATATATTCAATTCACACGCACGCGCGTGCACACACACACACACACACACACACACACACACACACTAACAATGTCGTTTCTACATAAAGAATCTTGTGAATGTGTCAAGACGGAATTGGATTTATTCTCCCTACCACCTACACAGACCAGTATCGAGAGTGGTAAAAGGGTTCAGTACAAACCAATCTCCATTTTCACTGATGAGTCACCCATTGAGTATGTAGTGCCGGGCAATGGTGAAGAATACACTGATCTTTCGCAAACAATGTTTACAGCATGTTATACAGCATCTATTGCCAAATCGACAGGAGTGGCAATCACAGATGCCGACGAAGCGAAAACAATTGGTCCAGTCAACAATTGATTACATACGTTATTCAGTCAAGTTGATATGTGTATGAATCAGAAACTAGTTACACCACAAAACAACACTTATGCATATCGAGCGTATATTGAAACTTTAATGAATTACGGCTTTGATGCTAGGAAATCACATTTAACGTGTGGTGTATGACAATCAGACGATGCTGGTCATATGGACGATACTATGGACAATAATGATGGACTAATGGCGAGACGAAAATTGACAAATAAAAGTCGCGAAATCGATATGGTCGGTCATCTACATGTGAATATGTGTAATCAGAACAAGTTCCTGTTGAACGGTGTGGAACTGCGTTTTAAATTAATTCGATCAAAAGATTCTTTCTTTATTATGGCGGATGATGGTGAATACAAGGTGCATATTGTAGATACGAATCTCTGGATACGAAAATGTAAGGTTAGCCCCACTGTACTGTTGTCGCACAGCAAGACGCTTCAGACTGGCATAGCTAAATATCCAATCACTAGAGTGGAATTTAAAACATTCACACTGCCGTTTGGCGTAAGGAGCAAAACTTTGGACAATATGTTTCTAGGTCAAGTTCCGAAACGAATTATTTTTGGTTTAGTCACCAACGCTGCTTATAATGGTAATTTAAAAAAGAATCCATATAATTTTCAAAATTTCAAAACCAACTTCTTCTCACTGTACGTGGATAGCGAACAAGTACCGTCCAAACCACTACAGCCACACTATGAAACTGATATGGGCAAATATGTAATGGCGTATCACAATCTGTTTTCAGGCTCTGGTATACACTTTAGCGATACTGATAATCTCATAAATAGAGATGATTACGATGATGGATATTGTCTAATGGCATTCGATTTAACACCTGATATGTCAGCAAGCAACACTACTCATTGGAACCTAGTGCGCAATGGCAGTGAACGGACGAAGGTTGGTTTCGACACGGCGCTCGCAGAAACTGTCAACTGTTTGGTTTACGCAGAGTTTGACAACGTTATCGAAATTGATCGTCATCGCAATGTAAATGTTGACTTTGGTGGTTAGATCAGCATCAGTCTGTGATCAACACTCATACAAGATGGATCGTTTACGCAGAGTACCGTGTAAAAATTTAGCATCTCCCATTATTTTGGATTTTCAATGTTTCAAGGACAACAACAATGACTACATTCTGAATGAAGTGTGTGTCTTGGAATTGGACAGCAGTACACTGTTAATGCATCATATCGCCAAATCACCATTCAGTCGAGATTTCCTCACACAAGAGAAACTACTTGAAAGCTATTGGCTCACTAAACATTGTCACGGATTGGAATGGCATCAAGGCGATATCTGGTATCATGTACTAGAGGAAAGGTTGAGAATGTGTATCGCCAAACGCCCGATTGTCTACGTCAAAGGTGTAGAGAAAAATGATATGTACGCTGCAATTTAATAACAGATCACTGTACTACTAATGTCATTGATATCAACGATATTGGTTGTGGATCGTTATCATCAATCAACAATCTACTATCAACAAGCGCGGTGCGATGTCGCCATCACAAGACAGCTCACACACGATGTGCCCTAACCAATTGTATCACATTACGCGGTTGGCTATATTTAAGTACAAATATCGATTATGATGCCAGTCTCTGCTTCTGTTTTACTACTAGTACTACTACTTCTGCTGCTGGCGGTATTGATACAGTAGAATGAATACCATAGAGATCCAAAATTGTATGTTCAAACTACCTGTACAGAATGTTGGTGTCTACGCTGCGGATCATTTACCACATTATATCTCACCATCTACTGCTATGATTGTGAATATTGATCCACACAATGAAGATCACACTCACTGGGTTGCTTTCTGCCTGAAAAAGGGAGGAGGAATAATTGATTTTTTTGACAGCTATGATCAACCGCCACATATTCAATTCTACCAAGGATTCCTGAGACGCAACGCTCGTCACTACCTGTACAATGAGCGTCACCTTCAAAGTGACAACACTCTGGTCTGCGGTCATACTGCCTTGTACACCTATACTTTCGCACCCACTACGGCATGATGATGATGGATTTTGTTAAGCTCTTTGATGATTCTTCCACTACTCACAATGATGCACTGATCAGAAGACTCTTTGCACAAATGTATAACAATTGAATTTTGAAATAATTACTGTTTCTCAATAAACTGTGTACTCAGAAAAAAATATTTTTTTATTTTCCCAATCCTTTTTTTACTTTACTTTACTTTAAAGACTGATATTCAATGAAAAAAATATATATATATCAAGACTGCCTATTATTGATAGTGAGTCTGTCCAATATGTCTAACTTAATACTAGTTTGGAAAACAAAATTGAACAAGAATACAAGTGAATAGATTTATTAATACATTTCAACATCTATAATTTATTTACAAATGACTAGAAGATAAAATATATACATTTTAACACTTGTTAGATGAGATATTTACAACACTTTACAAATGACTAGAATTTAAAATATATATACATTCGAAAAATAGAAAAAGTGACTAGAATATAACACACATTTGAAACTAAAACAGCACTGCTCACAAGTGTCTCCTCGCCATTTTGTCTTTATACTCATGCGTCGTCGCGCTCGAGCACTCACTACTACACACTTAATAAAGGTCGTCTTCAATCTCCATCAATACTGCTGGCGGTGACGATGTTGAAGGAATATTTGAAGGCGGTAGTGTTGGTTGTGGCGGAAGAAATGGCAGTTCGTAATGGTGGCACCGCTGGGGGTATAAGCTAATGTCCCCAGGGAAGAGCGTTGACACCATCCTCCGGGACGACATAACGTTTGTCGTCGAATGGTGCCAACGAACGCTTTGTCACCAAAACGGTGAAAATGATGTGGTGACGGCTCTGAAAGCGTTTATTTTCAGTGCTTTCGACTGTGTGCTGAAACAAACACTGTTCATAGTCAGCCACAGTCAATTTTTTTCCACAACGGTGCGATTAACAACCTACGCCTTCTTCGTGGGTGGCGGTGCATCAATTTCATTGGCATCTCCGTTATCAACAATGCACGTCATTCCGCCATACACTACGCAGTATAGCTTCGCCATCATACCTATGAATGTTCTAATGACCACCCCACGGGCTTCGTCCTTGAACTTCCCCAGAACTCTGTCATTCTAACCACTGTAGCAGATGTGATTCTGGGGATAATTTCTGGTTTCGAATTCGTCCAGGTTCTGCAGCATGTCATGGTAGGCGTCTCTGGTACGGATAGCGTAGATGATCCCATCGGTGTCCATGTAGGCCATTCTAATCCTATATAATCCGTATCGTTCTACCATGTCATAGTGGAAACCATACATCCACCGTTTGCTGTGGTCCAAAATGCTCATGCCTACATAAACTGGCTTGCTCAAGACCACCCGCACTTTTGCCATCTGAAGTAGGTCCAAGTTCTCGCTGTACCAGATTCGGTCGGTGAAATTTTCCTTGGCCAAGTACTTTGTGTAGAGTTTGTGGGAGGTCACCAGTTTTAACGTTAAGATGTTTTCGAAAATTTTGGAGATTCATACCGTAGACAGCATTGACTTAGCTTGAACAGCTGTATCTCAAACTTGTTTCTGGCCTGCTGTCCCAGTTCAGTATTCATCTCACGTATGGCTTCAACAAAGTCGATTGCTTGAATCGCATAACCCGGTGGATTTGTTGAATACGTATTCCACTGTCCAACGCTTGTTATAGATAGCGGTAGTGGATTACGTATCCTTCCTTATCCATCAGAGTGGACATTTTTTTTTTCTGCGCCGCTCATCAGGAGTACTTCTGGAGTGTATGGGAGTCGGTCTGCCGGCGCTCTTATAACCTCGGGACAAAACGGTAAGTCACGGTATGTATCATGGAGCGTTGGATCTCAGGGTACTCGAGAACCACCTCTAAACCATATCCGTACTCACCATCCGCAGGCAGACTCTCTACGTTCAAGTCGTCGCATTCCGCCTGTGATAACCACACGAATCCCTAATAGGGGAGTGGCTCGGACATTGCCCAACCGTAGAAATTTTTGGCGTCGTAATACATAAGATATGTATCGTCATCATTCTCGACGCCATATCTACTTGTAGATGCAACCTGACTGTTTCGATCGCCACATGTTCCTCTTGTATATTTGTTATTGACAGTGACTTGTCGCGCTACACAATGGACTAGTCCACCTCGAATACCCTTCTCAAAAAACAGATATTGATTTACATCCAGTAGGGTATCAAGAACTACATAGGTCTTGAACAGGATCACGTCCCAAGCGAATGATGGTAGCGTCAGATAATGTGCAGGATCAAAGTTGTAGTGTGTCATGCACATATCTCTAAAACCCTCGAAAACATCAGACAACGTCTGTTAGAAGATATGTGTCTGAATGATCTCCGAGAAGTTGACAACCGATCTTGGTCCTGATGCGTTGGGTGTGTGCGTAGTCTTCTTCTTTGATGCCATCACCGAAGATTCCAATTGGCGGTAACACATTTTCATTCAGTACCTCCTGCGACGTTATGTGCTTGTAAGGAAATACTCCCTTACGTTGTAGCAACTCAAACTCTTCCGGGTCTGTGAATCGGGATCGGCATATTGTTTTCTTGTCGACCGGTAAGATTGATGAAAATTCCACTAGTGACATTGGCAGGAATCTGTACGAGACGACGAATTTGAGTTTGATAGAGTTGCTCCGGCCCGCTCCGGGATATTTAAAACGTTTGGAGAATGTGATGTATTTTTCCTCGGTGTTTGCTAGCACATCAACGTCTCCTCTGTCAATTGCGAGCTCCCTGACGATGAAGTGCGCGTCGTAGTTTGACAGATTGGCGAGGTACACGTTGACAGTGTCCTGCTCTTTGAAGCGCAGGTTGCAGGAACTGTGCGCCGCTCCTCTGTACTTGTACGGGGGAGAGTGTTGATGGTCTCTCACCTTCAAATCTGCCACATCACCCCGGATAAACTCTTGTCTGCAGATGTGGCAAGATGTCTCCTGTTGGAAAACTGCCTCATCTTGATCTGTAAGCTGCGGGCGGTTTTCTGGTTGACGGTTGCCATATAATATGTCGCCAATCTTCTTGATATCGTCCCGAAGCATATTGATGAAATATTTGGCAGCGTCCTCACCCATGTACAAGTGCAATTTAGAAAATATGTCACGCGTCGCTGGATCTTCGTTGACGTCATTGTCACCCTCTTCTGCGCTTCGGTTGTCGTCGCGAATGTAGTAAGCGAAACTGTACGGCGTGTGGACATTTAATGTCCTGACATTCTTGGACCAAATTCCATCGCGTTGTTCCCCTCCACCTCCTCCTCCTCTTCTGTTGGTTGCTGGTTCCCATGCTGGTGGTTGAATCGTTGGAGGAGGGTCGAGATGTTCTTCTTGGTTGATTGGTACCAGAGCGCTCTCAAAGTCAGCGTAGATAGTAAATCGACTACGTTTCTATCGCTCCGGTTGACGGAATCTCATGTCCGCGTCTTCTGATAGATCTGTACGCAAAGGAGCATGATCATAGCAATAACGCTTATGTTTTTCAAGACGTTGCTCCCCGTGCAGACCTAATGTTGCCAGACGATTGTCGAGCGTGGCAAAGCATCTCTTGCAGATGAATAGTCTGTGGCCATGACGAGTAATCTGACATCCAACCAACCTCTCTAAATCTTTGGTGAACACATAATGGTTCGTGTCTTCGTTTGCCAGGAACAATAGATCAAATTGATTGGGCAGATCCTGTTTTGACACACGAAGTGGATATGCTATGTTGTGGAACTGCCCATCCCGCTTATTTTTCTGTTTGTCCAAGCCGTACAAGTTTACGCTTACGCCGGGATTGTTGCGCTCAAACGTGCAAATCTGCTCTATCCTAACGGGGAAGTGAAGGCCATCAAAGTTCAAATTGGCCCTGGCTCGAAGTTCTGCAGTGAAGTGTATTGGCTGTTTTTGTTTATTATCCAGGCCAATTATGTACTTCGTTAGGATAGAGTACTCGAAGCTCCGCTCGTCCTGATCATTGAGCACATTAACCACGGCTTTTTTCATGACGATATATTGTGGTAGTAGAATGAATGAACTTCCTCCGAGAAGGCGGTAGACATTTGCTCTTAACTGTAGCATCCTCACGAAGCTACACCCAGAACCCTTCATCTGGCACGCCTCCTTTTCCGCAAGTATGCTCTGAAATAAATCTGAGCATATTTCATCCAGGTCAGACATACGAAAAATGGGAACGTTCTCTGTTTTGAAGTTTCTTTCACAAGTATCGTGATGTACATTCGCGAACTTACAATTGACCCAAATGTTCATCTTGATGGTGTTGATTTTTTCGAGTACGCGACGCATGAGAGTTATCACATTCTCCCGAATGGTTCCGAGGAATTCCAACAACGTTACGTGGTGATCTGCGGGTTCTAGTAGCGGTATGATTTCAATCTACCAAGAAACGATGTTTGGAATTCCTCGAAACCATCGGGAGTCAAACCTTCAAGTAGCACCGTCAAATCGTCGTCTTGATTGATGCTGCTGCCGGTGCCTCTCGACGACGATGATGACGGTGCTGGTGAAGGTGGTTGTGCCCCGCTCGGCCCTGCAACCGCAAGATTCACTGGGACCGCTCGCTCCTGCTGCCCGCGACAAGCATACCGCATGTGCCGATCCAATGCGCCCTTCCTCGAAAATGGTTTGCAGCATCGGACACATGGGAACCCTGGAAAGAGACAAACCATTATTAGCTATGTTTTTTAGTAATAAACTGAAATATTATTTACATTAATGAGATGGATTTGGATATTTCATGTTAAAGTGATATAAAACAAATTAAATGTAATTGTGATTAAAAGTTATTTCATCTTTGAAAGATTTAAAACGCACTCCTAGTACTGAAAGATTGTTTGCATTAATGTGATACTTGTTATAAATAAATCAAGGTTTTACAATAAAAGTGAAAATTAATACTGAATGATTATTGTGATACAAAATTATTTCATATTTGAAATATTTAAAACTGACTTATAGCACTGAAAGACTATTTGCTTTAATGTAATACATATTGTTTTTCATGTTATAAATAAATAAAGTTTTTAGAAATATAAATTAAATACTACTACTACTACCACCACTAAATGATTCTTACCTCTCGGGGCTTCGTTGGGTGCCTGGGCGGGAATCAGGTCAGGATCGTTGGCGGGGTCGGCTCTCGGTGGTGCAGCAATATCTGAAAAACCAATGTGAATTGTTAGTACAAATAATATAATCCCTTTCAATACATATATTTATTTGAAGAATCATATTATTTGAACATTTATAATCGGGGTCGGCTCTCAGCACTGAATCAACATCTAAATCACCAACATGGATTATTAGTACAAACCTTTCAATGCATATATTGATTTGAAGAATCATATAGAATGAGTATTTATGCTCTCCCTTCAAAGTTCTAATCTACGAAAATGATTAATGATATTACTAACAGGGACGGAAAGCAGGATTCTGAGGCTGCGGGGGGGGGGGGGGGGGCATGTGGCGGTGAACCGTCATGATGTGGCAACGAAGATCTTCGGCCCTGGCAAATCGTGATCCAGACTCAGGACAGATGACTTAGTCGCCACCGTGCACCGTACGCGCGTGGCGTACAAGATGGTCTTTCCTCTTGTATGTCATACCGCATATGGTGCATGAAAAAGGACGCTCGACGTTCATGATCTGAAACAGAGCATACCGAATTATGTAGATTTCTAAAAAAAGAGGGGGTTAAGAAAATAGGAAATGGTATTAAGGATGTAAGGATGACATTGTTTGGTTTTAACATTCAGATAAGCCACTAACTATCCGAACTCTTGCATGATGTTGTTCTTTTATGTTAAGAGAAATAAGAATTATATATATATATATGAAGTATAAACCAATAATCTTTATAATAACAAATAAAAACCCGGTTTAAAGCTAAACATGTAACTCAAATCCTAAACTATCGTGATACAAAAACTTACGGTGAATAGCAAAGGAGATTAAACAAAGATATTGGCTCTAGCATGATGTTGCTATTTTTTAGATAATATGAATTACTTGAGCTTTTATAATGATGTATAAAAATGATATTCATTAAATAATTAAAACTCATTTAGATATTTACAAAATTATCGATACATAATGCTCATTACTGCTTATTGAGATGATCTCTACCATTGTTATAAAAATTATGTAAAGAACATTACATCATGAGTCATATGATAACTTTCTAATAAAAATAATTTATAAAATTTAGTATTCTTGTGAACTTTTTTAGATTTTTTACAACATAATCATCATTAGTGTTTATTGAGATGATCTCTGGCATTGTTATGAAATAGTATATAAATAATATTACATCGTGAATCATATGATAACATTCTCATAAACATTATTTCTTGCGCATTACAACTAATAATAAGAAGAATGAATATTAATTACGATTAATAATCCAAGGACATTGGCACATTTCACAGAATAGTACACACACACACACACACACACACACACACACACACACACACACACACACACACACACACACACACACACACACACACACACACACACACACACACACACACACACACACACACTTATGGGAAAAAGGTTTTTGTCCTCAGTTAATTTTAATGTAAACTTCACATTTTCTTTTACCAATCAACTCAGCTCTACAAAACAATCATTTTGGTGTTTAGATTGTGATTCTATGTGGCTTCACGTAGTATTGTTATATCGATATTTGCACAACAAATTGAATTTTTGTTGATTATCCCCGTAGCAGCAAACCTGCATACTCAGCTCAAATGTTATTCTTATCGAGAATAAGTAAAGTTTTAGATCTCCCTTAATTATGAACATAAATTAATAAAACTTAGTATGAAGCTTCACCTGGTTGAGTTGTGTTGATAATTGGCCAAAAACATATTTTTTCGTTGTTTTTCGCTCAGCAAACCTGCGTACTCAGCCCTAATGTAACTCTTATGGAGAATAAATACAATGTTATAGATCACTTATTTATTTATGTATTTTTATGAAACTTGGTAAGTGGCTTTAGGTGGTAGTGATGCATGCATTGGAAATTCGCTGAGTACGCAGGTTTGCTGCGACGGGGGTATTATTTCTATCATCCTCATTCATTAAACTATTTCTTGTCATACTCATTTCGTGTTTGGACTCATTTTTCATGGAATTAAACAAATTTAGTAACATAAAGCATTTTACTGTATATCTAACTTGAAATGAATTGCGATTTTGAGGTATAATACAACAGGTGTTATATTTATAGGTAGTGAAGGGGATCGGGGCTTTTAGGCAGTTAGGACGGTGGTGAGTGTGCGTGCGTGAGTCGGCTCCCTCGCAGGTAGAGCCGAGCACCAGCCGCACTCCCTGAGCAATCAAACTATAGTCAGATAACCCTGGATAACATCGTAACAAATTGATTGGAATGATTTGGGGAATTAATTTCCCACGAATTTACAAAATGTAACTTGTAGTCTGGGAATAGTAATGAAAAGCTTTCATGGTTCAGGGCCAAGGTTTTGTCGTGCCGCAAACGACAATAGGACTTCCTTTCGGGAAGATTTTGTCGAAAATTGAGCTAGGTATCACTCTCTATAGCGTGGTTGCTTGGGTATTTTATATCACTGTTTCATCCATAACAAAATACGATGTTTATTTAACATTATTTGGCTGAGTTTTAAATAATCAGACTAGTCCATAGATCAGATATATTAATCATACAACACTTGTTTTATTAATTGCCTTAATCACTCTGTTACAAATTAATAAATCCTCAAAACCGAGAGGGCGGACTAGTGTGATTGGCCAAAGTCCGTCAATTATAGTCTGTCAATTTGCAGTGTAGTGAAAGTGGGTTCCCAGAAGTTTCACTGTCAAATGTAATATCGTTCCTGTGCAAACAATTATTATAGCAAAATCGGATGGTTGACTCACATTTGCATTATTGCATGCGTCATTTCCGCGAATTGACCAGTAATGTTTTAGAATTTCAGCGCTCAGCTTGTTTAAAAACTGCCACAGCTAGCAGCAATAAGATAGATTTGATTAACACTCTAGATAGTGAAACCTTGGTTTCAATGTACTTCATGAGTTAAATAAACTAATCTAAGTTTTTTTATAACAATTATGATTAATTAAGTTTGTTACACTAGTAAAGCATTCATTATTTTATTTTTTACCCAAGACAGTATTTTTATTTTATTTTCTACGTATCGACAACAAAGGCGAATTGTTAGAAGAATAGAGGGATTACAAAGGCTTGTCATGGAAAATGGTACAAACCCACACTGTAATGGACATCCGGGAATCGAACCCGTGGCCAAAGCACAAGCATTAGCGGCTAGCGAGATGCCCAAAAGACAGTATTTAAGGCACGTTACAATCGTCTTGAGCACGTCATACCTGTATCCTGTATGTCTTTATTATACCTATTGTTCTTTTTCAACATTTACTTTTCAAAAGTAGAGTGACAATAAAACATCTTGTCCACAGAGAGGCTTGAGTGCGGAAAGGATTTCGCCTTTCCTTGCTCTTCTTGCTCATGATGTCCTTGGTGGTTTAAAAGCGAACGACTGATTTATATTCGTGAAAACTGGCCATGTTATTTTTGTTTTGGAAAATATACTCCCCAGTAAAAATTTTCTTATTGCCTAGAGTGAGCTAGGAATGGTAGATGATTTTCAACTTTAGGTACCTACTGACAAGGTAAATTGTGATTCAAACTTATTTAAATTTGTAAAAACCAAAGGAAGAGTTTTTTTGACATCCTAGCGTGTTAAGGGCAGGTCGATACTGGTTAGTAAAAAACTCTCCGTCAAGAGCAAATATATTTGGTTCTAGTGTAACGCTTGTTCCATCGTAATATTTGCTTAAAATGGATAGCTTAGATTTCCTGTATAATTTAAATGGGATTATAAAGGTTTAGACACCCATTTGGCGCAACATAGAAAGACCCCTCTGATTATTTCTTCTCTGAGCTTGTGGTAAATTGTCAGTAAGACCCAAAGAAGTTTATATTTTGAAGCACGCTGTTAATGTCAGGGGCAAGCGCTTCTGTCGCTAGAGTGTGCTAGAGTGTGCCAGAGTGTGCTAGAGTGTGCTAGAGTGTGCAATACAAGCGCTTCTGTCACATCCCCTTTTCCCTGCTGAACGTGATTAAAATACTATTGAAGATATTTTATAGTGAGCTCATATATTTAAACTCTGTGAATACTTGTTTCTTCATGGAAGTTGGAATGATATTGCTTCACCCTAGAAGACACCTGGACAGCTCTCCTGGAGTACTGGAGCATTCCTGACGACGTTGCTGTGTTGCAGGAGAGACGGAGGGGGTGGCAGAGGATGCGGAGGCCCAGCCAGCGGGCGGAGCCCCCAGTCCCTCGCCAGCCATGGTGCAGGCCGCCTCCTGCCGACTGTCCGTCGAGCGGCCAGTCTTCCAGCAAGCCGCGCTCAACGATGTCTTCTGCACCCAGACCCGTCAACCTGCCAACCACTCGTGTAAGTTTATTTCTGCAAAAACCCTAACATGCAAGATATTAATATTTTAACACAAACTAAAATAGATCCGCTTTGATATTGTTAGACATTCTAAGTAAATTATTTTCGTATTTTAAAAAGGTAAACTTCAACAACCTATCGAATCTTTCTAAAATTGAAATTGTACAATTATTGTATTTGATAACATCGCATACTTTTAAACTATAAATAAAGAAATATGACAAGTATTTTAGTACACTTTTATTGTTGAATGTGTTATTTTGATTTTAGCATGATGTAAACTATATAGAACCAATTATTCATGACGAGATGCCTGTACTTAGCATATTGCGCATGCAGATTGTTTTGCATCAACAATGTATTTTGTACAATACAGTAAAATATCATGAAGGAAAGGTTGCAATGGTAAATTTATACACATATAAATGGTTAAGTGGTAAAACATATAAATGTTGTAATAAAAATTTGTCGCCAAATTTAAAACTTTGGAAAACATTTTCTTCATACAGCATTTATAGAATAAACAAATAGAAAATTTGCTTGGAGTGTTTACAATAGTAAATTTGTTGATACAAATCAGTGTATTTTAAAGTGCACACTTTGAGTTACAATGGAGTTACACCCAGAAAAAGCAAGAAAAGACCAGAAAGCAACAACAGCCGAATCACTTGTTTCCGATGTAACGTCGGTTGATTGACCTGCGTAATTCGTCATAGAATTAAACTATGAAAAAATATGCGAACCGCCCTGTAAAATGTGGTAATGAACTGTGTGTGCCAGTATTTTTAAAACGTGTTTAAAAACTGTATTTTATGATTGACTTTAAGTGATATATGTATGTCAATTTCAGATAGTGAACTGGATTTAAACTCAACAGTCGAAAGTTAAAAGTAGGAGGCATATGCCCCCTACTGTTAAACAATCCTTTCCTATCAGGGTTGGAGTTTTACCGGGGGTTGTCTCTAAATAGGTCCCAAAATAGTTTAGTCGTAATTATAACTAACTTTGTGACATGTAATATAATTTATCTTTTGAAATGATGATTTTTAACGTGAGTACTTTATCAGATACTTTAGATAAATCAGATCTCCTTATGCCTTTTTTTATCAGCTGTATGCATAACATCCTGGAACGGGAAATAAGTTTGTTCATCCAAGAAAAATCCTATATAAACTTAGCATGAATGTTTTAAGAGTGGGTTCTTATCACGAAACATTTGGCGTGACTACCTGCTTCCCCCATAAGACCAATGTTAACTTTCAAAGCCCGTCCCTCCTCAACAGAATATCCAATATCGTTTATTTATGGCTCATTTTAAAGAGCAAAACAGTACCGAGCGATTTCAGTGAGCAAAATTTTGATATAACAAATAAAAATTAGTCAATAAAATTCAAAAATATTCAATATTTACGGTGTTTTATGTTGTATTATCGAAATTCTGCTCACTAAAAAAATAGCTTGGTATTTGTTATGTTATTTGTTGGTAAATGAACCAACAATCAACGATATCGTATGATCCGTTAACATTGAAAGCTATCATTGGCCTTCTGAGAGAAGCAGGTAGAAGCCGGTGACTGGAGGCCAACTGTCGGCCCAAGTTTTTCTGCCGAGTTTTCCGTGATAGATGCATAGAGTTTTCCTGTTTTGGGCACCTTGTACGCTTGGCTTATTTAGATGTATACTTTTTATGTGTTTACATGTTACATCACGCCATTGGTTCACTGTCAGGTCACGACAATCAGAGCCCGTATTACTCCGAATTTCTATCTGGTCAAAAAAACTACTTGGTGAACCTGCTCCTCTCCCTGCTCTCTCGCGTCGACTTGTAGTCTGTCATAAAATTTGAATTTGTATAAAATACAGCATATTTAGCGTTCCAACATTTTCGAGTAATGTCTTTACTTATTGTATTTAGAAAAAAACAAGTTTTTGCCTATATATTTAACGGAAAGTGGTCCAAACCTATACTGTTTAACATCCCGGGAATCGAACCCGTGACCCCTTGAACAGAAATCCATTCGCTTACGTAGATCGCACGATCGCACGGCTAGCGAGATGCTGTGCTATTTTCTTAAAAGCGCGGTGGCTTCTTTAATAAGCAATCCTTACAAAAATTCAATTACAACATGCTGAAACAAGTTTGTATATATAGTATATTATTATTTAACTTTAAAAAATGCGTTTCCTTTTTTACTTTTAAATATTGTATGTGTTTATGTGTTGTATGTTTCATGTGTTTTTAGCGAATTTCCCCTATAGGGAAGAAGCTATTACCGTAAGTGGCATGGTAAGACTTAAGCCCGAGACCATGTTAACTTTTTGTTTTGAGGTCCCTAGATGCCAAAAACAATATTCGTTCAAATTTATATATATATATATGTGTGTGTGTGTGTCCGTTACCTCGATCACTTTTGAAAGAAGCACCCGATTTTGATGAAATTTGGCACTAATGTGGAGAGTAACATTTATGACTTTAAGTTCGAAACCCAGATCGATCGGTCTATGGGAAGGGGGTTTTATGGGGGTTTAAAATGTTCCAAAAATCTGTTTTTTAACTTTTTACCCTAAAATTTAAAAAAGAACTAGATTTTGGTTATAGCCATTTATAGAGCTTAAAAAACAAACAATTTTGTATTTTGAATCATTAAGCTAGGTTTAGTGGTTGTGGAGAAAAGTCAAAAAATGTGTCCATAAAATTTCCCATGTTAATCTTGTGGGAATACGGTTTTTAGATTTTCCTCAGATAATTTCACTAAAAACTCCACATTTCTTTCCACCAATCAGTTTAGCTCTACAAAACAATCATTTTGGCGTTTTAATTGTTGTTTTATGTCCAACCGTTGCAGTGATATTCAAAGTGCTAAACACAGTAGGTTGTCCAATGTTATCCTTATGGAGAATAAAGAAAATGTTATATTTCGATTATTTATGTATGTATATTGATGAAACTTGGTATGTGGCTTCATCTAGTTGTGGTATATTGATATTAGCACAAAAAAGTTTTTTAATTTTTCCCCGGTAGCAGCAAACCTGCATACTCGGCCCCCATGTTATTCATATGGAGAATAAGTAATGTTTTATATCTCCCTTAGTTGTGAACCTAAATTAATAAAACTTGGTATGTAGCTTCACCTGGTTGAGTTATATTTATAATTGCAAAAACACATTTCTTATCTTCCTTGTTGCAGCAAACCTGCGTACTCAATTATAATGTTCTTCTTATGGATAATAAATAAAATGCTATATATCACTTATTAATTAATATATTTTTTGAAACTTGGTAAGTGGCTCTAGATAGTAGTGATACCCATATATATGTATTGGAAATTCGCTGAGTACGCAGGTTTGCTGCGACGGGGGTATTTTATATATTTTAACTTTGTTTAAATGATCCTAAGATTAACTTACAATGTATCTCATCGTATTTGTGATGTATTCAACAACATATTTTCAAACACCATAATTGTTTATGTGAAACCAGAAAACACCGTAGATATAAATTATTTGTGAATTACATTCTTTATAATCATTTAGGATAAGAGTAATACACTTTCAGAGTGTTATGTTAAACCTCTTAGACTGGAAAAATAAAACTTATATAAACGGAAGATACAATATATTAACTTAGCTTAACTCTGGAAGCCCACAGGGTTCGGGTTTTGAGGACGAATGACACGTACGGGAAGACCTAATGTATTATACCAAAAATCTATCCAAAATAATCGTTTTCAAATGTGAAAATCTCAGTATTTTTTATAACATGGATTCAGTCTCTATAATACCATTGATTATACATCCTTCGGAATAGATAGCCCTGGTAATTCAGCTTATTGAAGCCGACCTTGGCGAGCTCCTCTAGCGCATTCTATCGGTTGACGGTAGAAGCGCACCTAGTTGGAGCGTCTTCAGCTACCATACTGAAGCGCTCAAGCGGCGAATCCATCAACTACCGTCCCCTCTTCTACCCCCTCCTGTCAGAGATGATTGTGCTGCGTGGCGCGCCGAGGTCGGCGAGTGCTGCCTTGGGCGTTGGGAGGACAGCCGAGTCGACGACGAATTAGCTAGCAGTAGCTAGGCCACACTTTTCCAATCTTAAAATGGGCTCAAATCCCATCACTGTTCAAGTGAGATAACGCGCAAAAATTGTGGTTTCGCAAATTTAAACAGAAGTAATAGCAAGTAAATTAATCCTTTCAAAGGTTGTTCTTCAAGAATGCGTTCTTTGGTTCTTTTTGATTGAAATATTACCCGCAAAGCCTTCTTTTGTTAATAAGAAACCTCTAATATTCTTAAATAATAATAATTTTATAAAAAAACTCAGTACGGTTAAGAAAAGAGTTATTAAAAAATAATTGTATTTTTCCAATTTTATAAATTTTACTTTATCTAACATATATACAGCCGCATGTGTAACTCACTGACTGACTGACTGACTGACTGACTGACTGACTGACTGAGGTATACGAATTCTAGACCACTTCTGGATGAGCTAGAAACCTGAGATTTTGCATGCAGGTAGCTTATAGCTTGTAACCCCCAGGAAAATCGCCAAAACTAACAATCTTTTATTTTAACCCCCCTAAAAAAAATATTTAAAACCCCCAAAAATGCTTATTTTAAAATTCCAGTTTTTGAGCTCTAGCGCACGAATGGATGGTCCTATCGAAAAATGGACACCACCATGCTTAACGGATTTTGTAAGATCTACAACTTTGGTCCTATGACTTTTTGTCGTATCTCATCTCCTTCACCCTTAGATAGCTCTAGATGTTTTCAAATTTTGAGAATTTGTGGCGGTTTTTTATTTCCTATCATGTTAATATACTTGATGAAGGCCTAATATTGGGCACGCAGTACGTCTACATTACACTTAGTAAATAACAGCAGAAATCTGACGACTTTTTATTAGTTAAACCTGTCGGAAAATAAAAAAACTCTTAAATTTTATAGATTTGACCGTTTTCAAAGTATAAGTAGTAAGGAAATGCCGGTTCCGGAACATTTGTTATTAATTAGAATGCACGTATCACCATTTATACTTTAACTAGGATCGCGATATATGGCTTGCGTGTGCGTTGCACATTTTCTTCCCAAATCCTACTATTTTTAGTTTGAACTATATCAAAAAGAAAATTTGGGAATACAAAATCAAAATGTAGTATTTTTTATTTGAGCTCTAGCGGCCAAACGGGTTGTCCTATCGAAAAACGAAGACCACTATGTGACATGGATTTCAGACGAACTACAACTTTAGTTCTATGACATTTTGCCGTATCTCACCCCCTTCACCCTTAGGTAGCGCTAGATTTTTTAAATTTAAGCTTTTTTCTAAGATTTTTTGTGGTTTTTAATGGGTTTTCACTCTAATATAGAACTTAGAGACCTAATATTTATCACACCGTATTCCTACATTACAATTAGTACCAAGCAACACTCACACGTCCAGATTAAATATCTTATACACCCAAAAAAATCAAAGTCTTTGAGCTTTTGTAGATTTATTCGCGTATTTCGGGTATATTTTCTATATTGCGCTTTGTCGAGGGTAAAATCTCTTATAAATCATGTCATATTTGCAGCAGAAGGATTGTATAAACCCAAAGTCATAGTATTTAAGATTGTTAACGGTGGTCGCATTCTTTTGAGCTTTCGTAGATTTATTCGTGTATTTCGGGTATATTTTCTATATTGCGCTTTGTCGAGGGTAAAATCTCATATATATCATGTCATATTTGCTGCAGAAGGATTGTATAAAGCCAAAGTCATAGTATTTCAGGTTGTTAACGGTGGTCGTATTCCTTATAAGGTTCAAAAGACGCCTTATAAAGGCTACATTATACATCAGTTAAGGGTATTCATTTTTTTTTTCGAGCACTTAGGTAATACATTGAGGCTTAACTTTTAACATACTACGTCTCCATGCCAAGTCGTATTCAGCACTTAAAATAATCAAAGCCTTGGAATAGTTGTAGAATTTAGGTCTTAAATAGAATTTGGACCAGTTTACATTAAACTGTGGCCAAACAACGACCTGGGGGCGAAGCCCCCCACAGGGGTCTGGGGGCGGAGCCCCCAGCGAGCGAAGCGAGTCTAATATATATACAGCCGCATGTGTAACTGACTCACTCACTCACTCACTCACTCACTGAGGTATACGAATTCTAGACCACTTCTAGACGAGCTAGAAACCTGAAATTTTGCATGCAGGTAGCTTGTACCTTGTAACCCCCAGGAAAATTCCAAAAAGTTACAATTGTTTATTTTAACCTCCTCAAAAAAATTCAAAATGGAGGAAATTTTGAACATGTCCAAAATAGTGACTTTTTATTTGAGCTGTAGCGGCCGAACGGTTGGTCCTATCGAGAAACGGAGACCACCACGTGCCACGGATTTTAGACGATCTACAACTTTGGTCCTGTGACTTTTTGTCGTATCTCGTCTCCTTCACCCTTAGGTAGCGCTAGATTTTTCAAATTTCGGCATATTTTCGAAATATTTTGGCCGTTTTTTATTTCCTATCACGTTAATATACTTGATGGAGGCCTAATATTGGGCACGCAGTATGTCTACATCACACTTAGTAAATGGCAGCAGAAATATGACCAGTTTTTATTAATTAAACCTGTCGAAAAATGAACAAATCTAAATATCTTTAGATATGACAGTTATCTTAGTATAAGTAGTGATGTATTGGAGGTTCTGTCCCAATTTATATTATTGGATATTCACGTGACACCAATAATACTTGAGCTAGAGACGTGAGACTTGGCATGCATGTGCCTTCCACCTTTTCTTTCCAAATCCTACTATATTTAGTTTGAACTATCTCAATAAAATAAATAATTGTGAATACAAAAATCAAAATGTAGTATTTTTTTATTCAAGCTCTAGCGGCCGAACGGGTTGTCCTATCGAAAAACGAAGACCACCATGTGCCACGGATTTCAGACGAACTACAACTTTAGTCCTATGGCATTTTGCCGTATCTCACCCCTTTCACCCTTAGATAGCGCTGGATTTTTTAAATTTAAATTTTTGTCACAAATTTGTTTGTAGTTTTTAATGGTTTGTCGCTCTAATATAGAACTTAGAGGCCTAATACTTATCACATAGTATTCCTACATTACAATTAGTACCAAGCAATACTCCCACGCCCAGATTTAAGTATCTTAAACACCCAAAAAAATCAAAGTTTTTGAGCTCTTGTAGACTTTTTGTGTTTTTCGGGTACATTTTCTATGTTGCGCACTGTCGAGGGTAAAATCCCTTATAAATCATGTCATATTTGTTGCAGAAGGCTTTTAGTTACCCAAAGTCATAGTGTTTCAGGTTGTTAACGGTGGTCGTATCCCTTATAAGGTTCAAAATACGCCTTTTAAAGGCTACATTATACATCAGTTAAGGGTATAAATTAAGACAGGGACCAGGGACCTGGGGGCGAAGCCCCCCACAGGGGTCTGGGGGCGGAGCCCCCAGCGAGCGAAGCGAGTCTAACATATATACAGCCGCATGTGTATTTCGCTCACTCACTCACTCACTCACTGAGGTATACGAATTCTAGACCACTTATAGACGAGCTAGAAACCTTAAATTTTGCAATCAGGTAGCTTATAGCTTGTAACCGACAGAAAAATTGCCAAAACTGACAATTTTTTATTTTAACCCCCCTAAAAAAATATTTAAAACCCCCCAAAAAAGGCTTATTTTAAAATTACAGTTTTTGAGCTTTAGCACCCGAACGGATTGACCTATCGAAAAACGGACACCACCACGTGCGACGAATTTTGCAAGATCTACAACTTTGTTCCTTTGACTTTTTGTCGTATCTCGCTCCCTTCACCCTTAGATAGCGCTAGATTTTTCAAATTTCAACATTTTTTCGAGGTTTTGTGGTGGTTTTGCATTTTTTATCACGTGAACAGATTTGATGATTTACACCAATCGATCTAGGGGCGAAGCCTCCCACAATGGTCTTGGGATCTAGGGGTTGGGGAAGTGGGGCGGTAAGGGAGGTCTAGGAGGGGAGAGGGTTGCAAATGATCTGTTTGGGTATATGAGATATAGCATGCATGTGCCTTGAACCCTCAAATATCCTTAAACATTCCCAAACTCTACTATTTCAATTGTAACCCCCTCATATTTAAATAACTGCTGATTTGTCTATTTTTTTATAAGTAGTAGTATAATGTCGGTTCTGGGTCACTTAATATGACACCACTTTCACTTGACCTAGGTACCCGGGCCACTGCCACGGGTACTAAGCACCCGAAAACTACTTGGGGGCGAAGCCCCCCACAGGGGTCTGGGGGCGGATCCCCCAGTGAGCGAAGCGAGTCCCAAACATATACAATATGTTCCCCCTACTTATATGACAAAATAAATACAGTATGTCAAAGCTGTCCAATTATTTATGTTAGTATATATCATCGCCAGTTTTGAAAACTATCAGATTTCCCCAGATGACAATTTCTCATACACATAAAATGCCCACTTACCTTCATTAAAACATTAATAATGTTTAGGTCATACAGGTTCAGAAATATATATTTTTAAAATTAAATGAAAATCATATGATCTATAATGTAGAAATTTAATTTAAATTCGAAATTTTGTCATTAGCAATAACAATAATTCATTAGAAATCACCAGAAACGCGACGCGACGCTGCGCCAGCGGTATTGCTTTTGTACTTTAGTATTGCTTTGCCCCGCGTCCCGACTGGACACTCGTCAGGATGCAAATAGTTCAGATTTTATGATTTTTAAAGGCAATTCATATTTTAATAGGGCCATTTTTGCAAAGGAATTACTTTTTTCCAAACGAACAGTGTTATGTATAGAATAAATGTAACTAATTTGTGTTTTAATTTGACTGATTAAAAATAGTTAGCAGCTGTTCTAACCCCCCCCCCCTTGGAATGAGCGATTTTGACTGTGTTGCCTGAAGTGGCAGGGTCATTTTGGCGATTTTGCTTACTATTCTTTAGAAATTCATAAAAAATCCAATTTTTAAGTAAACATATCAACATGCATATTTGTTTTGTTCACAAAAAAAGGAGAATTTTAAAATGGTAAAATAAGTGAAATTCAAAAGGTTGTTTTCAAGATCAAATGAAAAATCTGAACAAGATTTGAAATTTCTTTTATAAATTTTGAAAGTAAAACCTTACTGTAAGCAAACCAATTTATTTAGGTAAAAATGATATATGTACCAAATGTTGTTTATCTAATTCCCTACATAGAATGTATATTATATATGTCATAGAAAAAAATTATACACGTAATTACATTGAATAATTCGGAAAAAGTGCAAAACGGCTATTTGTACGCGATCAGTTTGACATTCCAAAAAGGTACCCTTATCGGTATATAAATACAACAAAATATTATTTTATTTGAAGGTTATAAAATTATATAGACAGTGATATAAGAATGAATAGTCTAAAAATATGTTCAAATCATTATTAGACGTGAAATTTGAAAGTTTCTTTTTGAAAAAAAATTTTTTTCCTTATAAGAAAATATATAGTTATGTACATATAAACATAACTGTTACTGCGTTTTCTTGAGTTACCGCGTTTCAGCAGTTACAGATATAAATAACATGAGGCCTAGGCCTATGATTCACACTGCTCAATTTATGACTTTTAGTAATATTTACGCATAAATAATGCAATACGTAGACACATTACACTTCACTATACATATTAAACAAGAAACACCGTGGATTTACAGAGAAAACACGAATTATAAATTCAAATACCCCGTAGCAGCTAACCTGCGTACTCAGCGAATTTCCAATGCATTTATATATGTATCTTAATACCACATAAAGCCACATACAAAGTTTCATCAATATACATTCATAAATAAACGATTAATGACATTTTAATTATTCTCCATAAGAATAACATGGCGGCTGAGTATGCAGGTTTGCTGAAGCAAGGAACACAAAAAATGAGTTTTATACAAATATCAATACAACTCAAATAGGTACAGCCACATACCAAGTTTTATTAATTATTGTTCATAATTAAGAGAGATATCACGTTACTTATTCTCCATAAGCATAACATGGTGGCTGAGTATGCAGGTTTGCTGCTACGGGAACTATCAGCCAAAAAATGAGTTTTTGTGCAAATATCGCTTAGTCGTATAATAATACGTAATCTTTCAAAAACGGCAATCGGACCGCATTTTCTTGGCAATAAATAAAGCCGGGTCGGGTTTTATATAACATAAGCGAAGTCCGAAACGCATTTTATCGAGCAAAATCAGAGATTTGGCGGTGTTTTATCGGTAAAAACATACATTTTTCCGCAATTTGGTGGTACAAAAAAAGACTGAATTTGTTTAGGAATTTGAGTGGACGACGTTTTATTGGCCTCAAGCGGCAAGCGAGCCGCATATTATCCACAGAAACAGCAATATAACCTCGTTTTAGCGCCCAAAACAGGCAATTGACCGACAAAGCAATCCTGCGATTTGTAGGGAAAAACATAGACCACAATAAAATTAAGGGCCGCATTTTAGCGGCCGAAAAAGACTGCCAGACTGCGTTTAACAGAAAAAAATACTGACTACAAATTATTTGTTTAAACAAAATAGGCAATTTCACTTCATTCTATTTGCCGAAAACAACCGTTCATCGCATTTTAAAGTCCAAAATCGACGGCCGCAACGTGTTTATTGACCGAAAATGACGACCTTTCCGCGGAAAAAACTATCATTTCCATAGTCAGCGTCAAATTTCCAACATTTTGGAAGACAATTTGAATTTTCGTGGTTTTACCAATTTTTCAACCGGTGTTAAGCTAGTCAAAATATGGTGACAGGTTGTATTGAGTCATAATTACTTCAACAACCTGAACGCAACATTCTTAGGCATAGTTTACCAATAATCTTAGACACATAATTGATTTCATTACACTATTAGAGTGTTAATCATGTTTAACTGTTGACATACACAATTAACGTTTCAAGCGATGAGCGAAACCAACAGATGCAAAGGCAGAATGTTAACGGACATCTCTGCTAGTGTTTCTCAAAGGCCGCGGCGACTCAATTCGGCCTAGAGTACGGGGGGAAGTCGGCGGGGTGCCGTGTTTTCACGAGAAACAGCGCGAACATCATCCCCACTCGACAGTCGCTGAGACACTGAGTGACTGACTGACTGACTGCCAGTGTTCCCAGATTTGTAAAACCAACTATCGTACCAACAAACAAAAATTATCGTACTTCATGGGAAAAATATCGTACTAGGCTATATTTTAGGATAAAATGTAGAATAATTCATACTTGTAATACACTTACATGCAGTTTAATTAGTTTAATTAAAATTAAAACTTAACCATTGCCAGTTTATTTATTTGGATACAAGAAAAAAATGCACCCACATTAACTCAAACGCGAACACGTGTAATCACAAGTCTCATATATGGACTCACCAAGACACACACTTGCTTCTGCTCATCAAATCGCTAAGGGTTTTGCCACACCAGACCTTCTAGTAATTTATTACACTGCAACTTCGCGTCCTCCAACTTGTATCTAGTGAGCTCTAAATCATCTGGAGAGACTACTGCCATGCAGTTTCTGAAAAAAAGCGTGATGTAGAAAATCAGCTAGAAGCACTAGAAAGCAATATTTCCCTTCTTTAGTACCAACATAGCACAACGAATACCATGTAAAAGGTGTCATGTTCGTGTTGTATTGTTGGTACTGTAGAGGGGGAAAATTCTGCCGATGATGGCACGAAAATGCAACCAGCTGTAGACTCTCCAGTTATACAAATAGTATAACTATTTCACTGTTTCTATCTTAACTATGCATAGAACAACAACTGTTTTGGTACGTTTATTCTAATGTGTTCTCAACATGACAGAGCAAATGGGAAAATATTATAACCTATAGTTTACTATCAATTTTGAAAAAAATGTTCATATTACACCATTTTAGAAGGTAAATACTGTTTATAAAAATTATCGTATTTTTAGGGTACGATAGTGACTTACTATTGTATATCGTACCGGAACATGAAATTATCGTACTTTTACGATAATTATCGTACCTCTAGGAACACTGCTGACTGGCCTGGACCTGGAGGAGGGGGTGATCGGAGAGCAGGGTGAGTGAGGGGTGATAGAGGGGAAGAGCCGACTGGTAGCGCTCTAGCGGGATCTCACGTCAAACTCGAGGCCAGCGCAGCAATGACGAGGCACGCCCGGCCCGTAAGCTAGGTCCATCTATTCCGTAGGCTGTATAATCAATGATAATACTGTTCATCTAGATAGCTTAATCTCAAAACAGAACACAGGAAATGATTATGTGCCCGGAAAGAGGTCAGCTGGCTACAATACATTGGTTGCAGTCGAAATTAGGTGACCGAACAGCGGTTTGTTGGGTTGTAGTCACCTGGACGTTTGTACATTTGTTCAACGCATGCGTGAAAGATAATAGCCCACCAACAAATTGTTTCGTAGAGGAGTTGGCCGGATTGTACGGCGTGCGGTCGCCGGTTTCATAAAAACGAGCGAACGAACAGTAGCGAATTGCCACTTCGGTGTGACCGGCGCCTCGAGCGGCAGCGAACACTAATCGGCCGTATTCGGCAGTGCTCGGTAGTCGCATGTTCGCGTTCGCACTTGCTCCATCCATTGTCGGTTTTGCAGCGAATTATCAAAGGAAATCCGCGTTCACTCGAGTTCGGCACTCGCTTCAGTGTGACAACATGGGAGCGATTCCAGTCTGGCCCTCTACCTGTGTCAACAGAGTTGTTTAGGTGGTTTGTTTCGTTGTACTAGATTTGTTCCTATTGTTTAACTATGGAGTGGACTGATAACAAAGTGATGGTGCTGACTGAAGAATACCAAGCAAGGCCAGAGTTATGGGATCCTAACAGTGCTGATTATAAACTGTTAAATAAAAAAGCGACAGTTGGAGATCGCTGGCGGATGTAATGGAAACTGATGAAACAAAACTGCACATCCCGCCAGACACATAAACGCTAATTCAGCACTACACTCGTCCATGATTATTGGTCGTGTGGATGGATAGTGATGTCTTGGTGGAGCTGAAGTGAACGACGTTTCAATCAAGACAATTCGTATTTGTTCACTCTGGTGTCACTGCACCCATTCTACGGTGTTCGCGAATGCTAGCGAACACCAGTGAACGTTCGGTTCGCTTTGGTGTAACCCATGCTTAAGAGGGCTCCTATAAGTCGATGATTTCGTGACTACACGAACTGTGAAAATACGAGCGTGGAGGTGACCACATTATTACTGTTCAGAGTGTTGCGATTCAGATCGGAATCCTGTTCTGGGAACTAGTTCCAGGAGGATTTGATCAGGCGGCAGAATCCAGTGGCGTGTAATTGGCCGACGCACATTTAGTGCAGTCGTGTAATTTAGGTGGTGGGACGAATTTGAGAGGTGACTTTACTAAAATACCCCCGTCGCAGCAAACCTGCGTACTTAGCGAATTTTCAATGCATAATATATGTCTTAATACCACATAAAGCCGCATACCAAGTTTCATAACAATATATTCACATATATAAGCGATATTTACAATTTTAATTATTCACCATAAGAATGACATTGTTGATGAGTAAGTAGGTTTGCTGAAACAAGGAACACAAACAATTGGTTTTTATGCAAATATAAATAGAATTTAACTAGGCGAAGCCACATACCAAGTTACATCAATATTCAATCATAAATAAGCACTATATAACATTTTAATTATTCTCCATAAGAATAACATGGGGGCTGAGTAAGCATGTTTGCTGCAACAATGAACAAAAACATATTTTTTATGCAAATATCAATATAACTCAACAAGGTGAAGCCACATACCAAGATTTATTAATTTTAATTAATTAAGTTCGTAATTAAGGGAGTCATTACATTTTACTTATTCTCCATAAGAATAACACGGGGGCTGAGTACGCAGGTTTGCTGCTAAGGGGATAATTTAAAAAATCAATTTTTGGTACAAATATCAATATACCAATACTACGTGAAGCCACATACCAAGTTTCATCAATATACATTCATAAATAATCGAGATATCAAATCTTATTTATCGTCCACAAGGATAACATTGGACAACGTACTGTGTTTGGCACAGCGAGCACAGTGTGCTCGCTGGTTTAGCACTTTCAATATCTGCAACGGTTGGGTGTAGAATCACAATTTAAACACCAAAATGATTGTTCTTCTGAGCTGAACTGATTGGTAAAAGCAAATGTGAGGTTTGCATTAAAATGAACTGAGGAAAAGCAAAAATCCTTTTTCCCATAAGATTAACCTGAGAGATTTTATGAGTAGTTTTTTTTGGATTTTCTCCGCAACAACTTAACCTAGGTTAATAATTCAAAATACGTTATTATTTTTTTAAGCTCTATTTTTATGGTCAAAACCAAAATTAAGTGTTTTAAAAATGTTAGGGTGAAAAATGCAAAAAACAGAATTTTGGAAAAAACCCCATAAACCCCCCCTTTCAATGGTCCGATTTTTCTGGTTTTCGAACTTAAAGTCATGAATGTTTCTTTACACATTTGAGCCAAATTTCATCGAAATCGGATGTTTTTTACTCAAGTTATCGCATTCACGGACAAACATATATATACTGCATATATTCTGCGGTAATAGCTTCTTCCCTATAGGGGAAATTCGCTAACAATTATTATTTGCTATGTTAAAGTTTTGTTCACTGATTTTCCTTCTAATTATTTTATTCTTATAAAACTTATTAACTTTCATAAAGAAGGGACTAGGTGGAAAATTTATCATCGGTCTTAATGGAAGAGAATGTCGAAATAAGAAATACACTGTGAATAAAGCCCCGTCTTAAATCGACTCAAGTAGACACAATATGAGGATTTGCAGCTTATTATAATGATTTCACTCGAGTAACAGAGAATAGCATCGGCATCGAGTTTGGAGAAATCCCGCTATGACCTAATTATAATGTACAACGCAAAATTGGAAATTTTTTATTCACTTTAATAAAAATGCCACAAAATTATTACTAGTTGAATGAACATTTCCCAAATAAACGTTTATATATTTCACAGTTCATAATTTGTTCAGTTCGATCGTTTGAACAGTGTAAACAAGTACTCTACTTTCGGTGACTAGTATTTACATAAAATTAATATGTAACCGCGAAACAAGCTAGAGTGTTATGCGATTAAATTATTGGTTGATATGAGATTGTTTTTCCGTGGGCGTTGATGAAAACATTCACTTCTCCATATCATACGTTGTTCATCGAGACGTGATAATTAGGTTTAAAATATCTTATACTCTCTCTAATATCCTTTATTACAGTATTTGTATAAAATATTGTCTACAACATTCAAAGGAATATGTAGCGGTGAGCTTGGCCTATTATAATAGCAAGTATGTGTGTTTACAATATGCTATTATAATAATTATTACATAAAATTATAATAATAATAATTATTATTATATAATGTGATTATATACTCGTAATTCTGTGTGATTATTACATGTATCAATAACATTATAAGGAATTCATGGACAGATCATAGTCAAAGCGTAAATCCGTCTCTAAAATTTGTTATTAGTGCTGTCGGAAGAATTAGTTTTAAGTACTGTCGGACGATTTGTTATTATAACTTTCAGGAATTTGTTATTATTTATATAGTGCTGTCGTACGAACATTCGCCGATCTGTGCACGCAAGGCACAGTATTTATCTATTTTGTTCACCCTTCTGTATTTTTAATAGGAACTCTATTTACTTATTCGCCGTTGCCAATTTTCCCGTCAAGTTTCATACAAGTTCGTTCCATCATTGACTATAAATACTGAAGTAGACTTCTCATTGCCATTATAAAATGTGTCCCTAGTTTTGTGTATGACCTGATTGAAAGAGGTCGTAGTTTACACCAATCACCAACAGAGTACACTGCTGTCAGCTATTACTTATCCTCTCAAGGAGGGGATAATACAACAGTTGGTGTGTCAGGAAGCAAACATAAGTTGATTATTACTTGCTTTCTAGGGTGGAAATATTTTAAAAGTTAACGTAAATAACTAAGATAAATAGCTGACAGCAGCACAATCTGTCGGTGACCTAATCAAACTACTTCAATTTTAAATTTCAGCATACACTAGAAGTGGGACAGCTGGACCATATGGATGGGATGTCTCCTTCAGTATTTATAGTCAATGGTTCCATTTAAACTTTATACTGTCTGCACAGTAGACACAGCGTTCGTGCCATATCTGTCTTACAGTGCTCGTGCCAGTTATGATAAAGTCATAAAACTCAAGATAAAGTTATAGTAACTAGGCAAGCAAACGAAGTATTTATGTTTTAAAATAGATAGTTTTTTGGTCGAAGGTACGAATGAATGGTTTGATATAATTAAAACTAGAATAATGTCAGTGGTGTGTTGAAAATTACAACATAAATGCTCTTGTAGGTCGAATATGCGTGGCACTATTTCAACTAGATCGCATTTGTTACTGTTTAAATTTAAGTTTGCTGGCTAACAATTAAAAATATGTAACACCCTAATCAAATCCAGTACACAAATTGTTATAATCTGGGCTCTGGCGTATAATACCCATCTCCTTGGAAAATGGAACAGGAAAATCTGAGCCATTAGATAATGGCAAAGGAAACATCTTCACAATCCACGGCTGCGCTGATAAGCCGATCTGATATCGGTCAGTCTGGACTAGTTCTTCTGTAGTCCTCGCCTCAAACAGTCGGTTACGGTCATGGTCGGTGAGTAGTTTCATAAAAAAATTCAATGTTACACGTCAGGACTACGCATTAGTGCA
Organism: Allygus modestus; assembly: GCA_963675035.1. Lineage (NCBI taxonomy): Eukaryota > Metazoa > Arthropoda > Insecta > Hemiptera > Cicadellidae > Allygus > Allygus modestus. The sequence continues at coordinate 130,911,917 of OY776113.1, read as the reverse complement.
TGCGTTGATGCAGTTCAACCGTTTGGTGGATATTAATTTATTAATTTGTTGGTTATTAACTACAATTTTTTCATCCGAACAACAGACTTAAAATTGAAGTTGCAATGACGACCGTCAACCTAAAATCACCACCATCAAAATCCCAAAACCTGCTGTACAGTTCGGGTCACAGTGCTTGGCATCTGGTTAGCGTATGCTCTGGAGTGACTTTTCACCTCTATTTGGCTTATTTTAGTACTGTTAGTGTTACCGTCTACTTTTGTCAACAGAAAAAAATCACTTATTTAATTTTAAAACTTTTTTGGTTGTTTTTAGCGAATTTCCCCTATAGGGAAGAAGCTATTACCGTAGTCGGCATGGTAAGACCTAGGCCCGGGACCATGATAACTTTTCGTTTTGAGGTCCCCAGACCCCAAAAACACCATTCGTTTGAAACTGTAAATATATATATATATATATATATACACTGTATATATATACTGTATATATATATATATACAGTATATATATATATATATATATATATATGTGTGTGTCCGTGAGCACGATAACTCTCGTAAAAAGTATCCGATTTTGATGAAATTTGGTATAAACGTGTAAAGCAACATTTATGACTAAGTTCGAAAACCAGCCAGATCGCTTAATCCAAAGGGGTATTTTTGGGGGGTTTTGTACCCCAAAAATGGGTTTTTTGAATTTGTTCATAAAACTTTGGAAATAGTCAAATTTTAGTTTTTACCATTGTATCCAGCTTAAAAAACACAAAATTTGGTATTTTGATCATTCCTCTACGTCAATTTGTTACCGAGATATTGAAAGTGCTAAACACAGTACGTTGTCTAATGTTATTCTTATGGAGGAAAAGAAAAAAATTATATCTTGCTTATTTATGAACGTACACTGAAGAAACTTGGTATACGGCTTCATATAGTTGTGGTGCATTGGTATTTGCTAAAAAAACAATTTTTTGTCAAAGGCTCTTGTAGCAGCAAACCTGCGTACTCAGCCCCATGTTATTCTTATGCATAATAATTAAATGCTATGTCTCCCTTAATTATGAACATAAATGAATAAAAACTGGTAAATGACTTCACCTAGTTGAGTTATATTGATTTTAGCATAAAAATCCATTTTTTGTGTTCCTTTATGCAGCAAATTTGCGTACTCAGCCCCAATTTTATTCTTATGGGGAATAATTAAAATTGTATATATTGCTTATTTGTAAATATATTTTTATGAAACTTGGTAAGTGACTTGATTAAGAGATTTATATCTCCATTGGAAATTCGCTGAGTATGCAGGTTTGCTGCAACGGGGGTATTGTTAATGAATACTTTCATTTACGATAAATTTCAGTAGTTTCTCGCCTTTCCCAGGTGCCAAGCACCGTGACCCGAACTGTAACTCGATAAATAATTGATCAAAATATTTTGAAGTTAGAAAGTTGCTTCTGTTTTGAATCGGGTTGAGATCAGGAGTTTCAAATATTTAACCATTCTATACTACTGTATATATTAAATATTATGTAATATTAGACCCCCTAATATTAAATATTGATTATTAACTGAATTCTTAAATTAGTGATAACGGGATTACAACTTGTGCAACTGAATATAAACATGATCATAATGCTAATGAAAAAGTAATCCTTTAAAACCTTGATTATAAAAGTAATTTGAAAGTCACAATTGTTGTATTATCAAATATTTTACAATATAATTTATTAAATCCTCTGAATGTTAGAAATTTGCTAGGTGGTAATTATAAATTACTCTGATCAAATTGGCTCAAGCGACAAGAACTTTGTGAAATAGAAGGTTTCTCAGTCCTGACGTGTCCTGGAGTTAGTCTATCGTAGAAATGTTATGGGGAATTAATTTAGTGTTTATATTTTGCTTGATTAACGCTGTCGCACACAACTGGCTTCTCGTGGTTGTTATGTGTCGGATAAAACTAGTAATACTAAGTGTGAATCGATTACCCAATTGTTTGATGAAGAAAGTAAAGTCCAGAGTTTCCGTCTTTTATAAAGACATCGAGATCGTGATTGAAACCAAAAGGGCGCGGGAGTTTTGTTCTTTGTAAAACAGCTCACACATGCCTGAAAAATCACCAACCTTGAGTCACAAACAATGAGTTCCATCCACTAGAAATCACTTTGTAAATATACTTTGCAGTGATCGGCAGTTGCAGTATTTGCCTACGGCATGATAATATTTTTATTTGAAAATGTAAACATTATGAGATCCTTATCATTATGTATTTTTAAAACAAAACTTGACAGTGTCGGCCAAAAATCCGGTAACTGGCGGAAACTGGGTATTTTTCCTAGAGGATGTACACCCCTACAAATAAAAAACAACAAAGCTATACAACAATTGAATCTAAGGGGCCATATACACATGTTAAGTACACTAAGGGGGGAGGGGGTATGGCGTAGCATTACGCTGCGTTATGTGGAGGGGGAGCGTTGAATCAACGTTACGTAACTCACACATTTTAACCCTAAAGATCTGACGCATTTCCTTATCTGTTGAGGATGTTACCAACATTTTAAATTAAAAAAAAAAAACAGATTTACATCTAAATCAAAGGTACAGTAAGTTATATTAAAAATTCTTCCGTCATACTATTTCAATAACAGTAAAACTAAAAATAATGACATAACAGATTTAATTGAGTTCTGTATTGCTTTCCAGCTATGTTTTGTGTTTTTTAGAGTGTAAAATAATGACATGATACAGTATTGAGCAGTACCACCCACGTTTTTAGTTTCGGTGTTTGTCGATAGGCGAGGTAGTTTGTTTTGTTTTTTATATTATTAGTAACAGACTTTTGTTTGTATAAATTTTGCTTTGGAAAATGTTATTAACAAATCTTTAAAAGAAAGTCATTTAAAGTTTAATAATTTTATTAATTTTATTAAATCCATATTCAAAATTGCGAATAAAACGATGTTTTAAAGGTTTAAGCTGTTTTTAAGTCTACTACGAATGTGTTACGTAACACATTGGGGGGAGGGAGGTGGGGATATGCTCAAGCATTACGGTGTGTTACATGGTGGAGGGGGTGGGGTTTGAAATGATGAAAATGCGTTACGTGATATGTGTATGGCCCCTAAGAAGAATATTTTATTTTTCACAAATAACATTAGAAGAATATATATTTTTTAAGTTATATGGTTAGTGTGCTTTGACATGTTGAATAAAATTATGTCTTTATCTTTTAAGATACAAATGTGCCAAATAAATAATTTATTACCCTGTACATATGATAAAACCTTATGTTTTATAGAAAAATGGTAATAGCGTAACTTTTGTCGTAAATTATTTTCGATTATGTAGAGCACTTCGACAAGGGCTGTTAAAACAATCGAAAACCGGTTCATTTCACATTCTCGTCCACTATCTTATATAATTAAATGGTATAATTAGAATCAACCCGGCATGCTTATACTATTATACACGTTTCTTGCAGAGCCCCTTTTTGACTTCCTTAATGGGAGTTTTGAGGAATGTAAATACGCATACGGTTAATATTTCATTCATATAATTTCATTATTAAAATGTAATACGTTGTCAATCTTGCATACTTCCCCAGCAATATTAACATCAATTATGTATTGTTTTCGGAAAATGATCTTTAGTTTGGTTTTATGCCTATGAAAAATCAAACTAATATAGCCCTATCATATCGGCAGTTAGGCTGTAGTTATATTATTGAAACCGGTTTATTGTAATCAGCTAATGTTACACATAACTTAATAGTTATTTCAAATATATATTGTATCTACTTTATGGAAATTTTATGAACTTAAATTCCGATGTCAACGTTGAAAATGCAACATACACGGGTGCAAAAATATGATTTTATTTATATGTTATAATTTTTTATTTTTCAAATTTTTAAATTATTAAAATGTTATGGATACATCATAAAGTATATATATATATATATATAATTTAATAAACTATTGTTATTTAAAACTAGCTTTCCTAGCACTTAAATATTCAACTTATGTATAAGTATGTAAAACGTTTTCAGGTTCCCCGTTTTGGTTTAACATTGTGTGCGGGTGCAGGTTCGCGTAGATATTTACCTCCCGTAAACTTACACATGATTTGAATCGCGTTTTTTATTTCAATCGCTTTAATTCATTAGACATACTGCATTTATGCCCGAGTGTTATATTTTCTTTTCAACGCCAGTGGCAATTTTGTTAAGAGTACTTTACAAACGCTTTTAAGGGAAAGCGGTCCAGACCCCTACCATTTTTGTATACGCATTGAGTATTTTCAATGGAACGTAATCCTTTGGAACGCAATGGAACCTCAATCGCGCGTAGCTTATATTTATCATACATCTTATTTATTAGCTTCCAAGCCAAATTTAGCTTTCGCTATTTTCTATATGCAAATGGCGGGATTTCACATTCGATTTCGAATGGGAGATCAATTCTGAGATAGTTGTTCCCTGCCTTGGTCCTGACCAGGTGATCCAGGACTGGGCCAACCTGAAACCGGTGAGCCAAGGGTCGGACCGGTCCGCGCCGTTACCCGTGGATAGGTCTTATGTGTTACCGTGTGTGTTATGTTTGTATTTAGGAGTTCAACCGACTTTATATTTGTTGGGCAAATCCGCAAAACAATAAAGTTGGCACATCAATACTATAATACTATAATCAATACATTTCATCTAGCGTAAGGGTGGTCTCCAGTCACAAAACATAGAGTTTCTACCTGGTTACCCCATAATACTAATGTTAAATTTCAAAACTCGTCTTGCCTCAACGGGTTATCCGATATCGTCGATTTATGGTTCATTTTAAAGATGAAAAAATAACAAGCTATTTTAGAGAGAAACTAAGTTTCCACATTACAAATAATAATCGGTAAACAATACGTAATATTTACTAATTTTTTAAGGTCAAACAATTTGTGATATCGGAGTTCTGCTTGCAAAAATTGCTGGGTCTTTTTTTTCTTTAAAATGAACCATAAGTTATTTATTTCGGATAATCCGTTGAGGAGGAACAGGCTTTGTAATTTAACATTGGAATGCATTGTGGGAGGAGCAGGGAGACGCAGAGGACTGGAGCCCCTCTTAATTAACTGTTGGATAACATTCCCGTCACCTCAGAAACGGACGGGAAACACACTTCCATTACGTTACGGGGTGGCGGAAGTCACATTAAAGGTAACTTGAAAAACATGAATACGGCATGAAAGCTTTCAGATAAAAAATCAAATACCCCCATAGCAGCAAACCTGCATACTCAGCGAATTTCCAATGCATATTAATTTATCTTAATACACCATAAAGCAACATACCAAGTTTCATCAATATACATTCATAAATAAACGATTTATGACATTTTAATTATTCTCCATAAGAATAACATGGCGGATGAGGTTTGCTGAAATAAGGAACACTAAAAATGGGCTTTTATACAAATATCAATATAAGTCAACTAGGTAAAGCCACATACCAAGTTCTATTAATTTATGTTCATAATTAAAGAAGATAACACGTTAATTATTCTCCATAAGAATAACATGGGGCTGAGTATGCAGGTTTGCTGCTACGGGGACTATCGGCCAAAAAAATGGGTTTTTGTGCAAATATCAATATACCACAATGAAATGAAGCAATATACCAAGTTTCGTCAGGATAAGTTGATAAATAAGCGAGATATACAATTTTTCTCATCCTCCATAAGAATAACATTGGACAACGTACTGTGTTTAGCACTTTCAATATCTCAGTAACTAATTGACGTAGAGCAATGATTAAAACATCAAATTGTGCATATTTTTAAGCTGATTCCAATGGGGAAAAATAAAATTTTGCTTTTTCAAAAATTGTATGTAAAAAACCCAAAAAACCCATTTTTGGGGTACAAAACCCCCCCAAAATACCCTTTCGGATAGGTCGATCTGTCTGGTTTTCGAACTTAAAGTCATAAATGCTGCTTTACACGTTTGTACCAAATTTCATCAAAATCGGACCTTTTTTACGAAAGTTATCGCACCCACGGACACACACACACATATATATATATATATATATATATATATATATATATATATATATATATATGTCCGTGGGGTATATATATATATATATATATACACAGTTTCGAACGAACGGTGTTTTTGTGGTCTGGGGACCTAAAAACGAAAAGTTATCATGGTCCCGGGCCTAGGTCTTACCATGCCGACTACGGTAATAGCTTCTTCCCTATAGGGGAAATTCGCTAAAATGAAAGAAAATGTTTGTGAGAGTATCGAGGCGTCAAGTTTTATTGTTTATGATTCCAAACATATAAAGCCGTACCCAGATAGTTTTAACATCATAATTTCTGGATTGTTTATTTACTACTTTTATGGCAAATCTACCCGCGTTTCAGATAACATCATGTACTGCTCTACATAACTATAAAGCAAAATCAGTGTGCACCATTTTTCAAAGACAGTTTCGTTATTCAATTCTAATCAAAAATATTAGACAAACATATACTGTAGTTTCGTGCGTAGGTGGTCAAACTACAAGGATGGTAAGATAGAAAAGGTTATATTTTTTCGAGCATTTTCCGCAACTTACCTCCTCTTTCCTCATTTCTACTCATCGCCATAACCAAAGTGGCGAAGTATATAAAAAAGAAAATTCCTACCATTCCCACTGTTTTTGGTGACCCGTTTCAATGAAAACTAATAAGAACATTTTTGGAATATTATTAACCTTCGTTCTAGCAAGTTCAAGACACTTGACAAATTACAGTACAAATACAGTAGTAGAATTGTTAAGAACTTATAACTTAGGCGATTCGCAAAACGTACATCGTACAGCATACTGAGGTTGCATTGCAACATTCTTATTTCGTTTATTCGCCCGGTATCCGGTAATGTATAACTTATACGCCTTATCGCTCGTACAGGCCTGTCATGGGAATCCGGTCGAAATGTCAGGAACAGAAAATCACTGATACACTTCTCAACCAGAAATCTAGTAATACCGTTGAACTTAGATAATTTAAACTACAATAATCAAATTTTAGATTGTAAGAAGTTCTTTGTAAGTCATCAACTGTGGATTTGAATTATTAAAATACTTAAATTGTTTGTTAAGAAAATATCGAAAAATGTATAGTGTAAAATGACAAGCGTGCTGGTTTGCAATTTGGAATGTAGTTTTTGTGGTTCTTTCGCCTTAAAATTATAAATTACTTATACAAATAATGCATTACACACTATACATTATTTATTATACATTTTATAATCAAATGTCTAGCCTGTAGGTAAAGTTTACTTTTAAGGACACGTAACTTTGGAAACACTAAAATTGTAAGCTATAGTATAATTGATTGAAATAGGTTTTAATTGTAATACGTTTTGGTGTACATTTTTTTTTTTATTATTGGTAGTAAAAACTGTGCATACTTAATTTTACTTACATTTTATTTATTATAAACTAGACACTTCTCACCAGCCATGCTTGGTAAATGTTAACAAACAACAAGTGAGTTGGCCATAGTTTTAGTGTGGGGGAAATACGTGTGACTACAAGAATAACATTGAAATTTGAAGACTAATACAGTGGACCCACGAGGGAATTTTAACACGAATAAGACTATGAATAGCCCAAGTATAGCTACATACATGCAACACTGTAGCTCAGTCCTAATGCATTTAAGTTTAATACACAGGCAGATTTTGTGTCACGCTGAGATCTCAGGAACCACTGGACCGATTTTTATGATTGAGGCCTCTACGAAAAGGTCTCGATGCGTAGGTTTTCAGACAATCAATACAATTTACATCGACTCTCAGGGCTACGCCCCACAGGCCTTCAAAGTTGCAATGTTAATCTTACGAAAGAACAGTAATCATTGAAATTGGGCATTTGACAGCCGTTGAAGGTATCAAAACACAGTACAATAGCAAGATCAACTGTTTTGAGCTAACTTATGGAATTACATCACAATTTAATCTAACAGAACCGTATTCGCTCGAATTCGAGCAGCTGGATTTGTGTTTTTTTTTTAGTTTATTTTATTTCACATCAAACAGCGGGGCAACTTTAAACAGACATTTAAACTCAGTCTTACACTATAAATAGTCTGGCGTCCCGTTTTTCGCCCTCTATGCATGTTTTTTCGGGAGGTTTGGTGGTGGGTCTCCACAGTTAGTGTTGTGGATATGCTCTTGATTTGCTGCGGGGATGAACTTGGCTCTATAATGTGAGATCTTTTGTAATGGTTCATTTTTTAAGACTAAATACAATTGTATACAGTTAACACAGTTACAACAAGTATCAATCAAAATATAGCTACAGTAAAATTTATGTAATAAATGTATTTTTTTCGATTTCATGTTCAATTTCAAAACGTTGAGTTAAAACGTTGTTCCGGCCTTAAGCCAAGTCAGTTGTGAATGATCAACGGTGTGGTAAAGGCCGCAGGACGCGGGTCGATGGACGGGAGTTGTGGTGACAGAGACGGGAGGCAGAGGCGACACGGTCCAAACTCACCTCCGTCCCCGCCCGGCCCCGACCCAGTGCCGTAGCGCCGGCGCCGAAGGTCCGTTAGGATTAGAGTAAGGAACAGTTTATCAAAAACGAAAAGGTATTTTTTTGGAGGAGGGTTGTTTTAGATTGATGTTCCGTGTTTGTACAGTCATATGGGGTAGTTTCATGGTCGCAAGCCTTTCTCCCCAAGGTAATTTATCCAAATTTGACATTAACTTTAGGAAAGAATTGACAATTTTCAGAACTATTAAAGCTTGTGTAGTAAGACTAAGAATAATAATTGTATAAAGTTCAGTAGTCCCCCTCCTCCCATCGTTAAGTCATCATATCCCAAGCTAAAACGCAACACATTTCCCCCCGATAAATCTCCTCAATCTATCTTTATCGTTAAAAAGAATTTGTTGATTTTGTTTGGCGTTTTCGATCTTGATCGTTATTATTTTAAATACATGTATGGTATCAAACAAATGCTCTCGCTCTATAGATGTGTCTCTTGGGATTTTGAAAAATAACCCCCCATTTCATTCATTTTTATGTTTTTAAATTTTTGTTGTACTTTAAGGACAATTTAAGAGGAAATAAGGGCAAAAAAGTCGGGCTCCGTTGGGTTATTCCCCATCTAATTCCAATTCAGCCTTCTAGGTTGTACGATAGCTTAAAAAACCTGCAACAAACACAATTTTGCCATTTTTTTCCTTACGCAATCATATACTAGGATTGCAGTTTTTAAGTGGATTCCTGACGTAGACCCCTTAATTTCAGTTTTGCAAAACGTCAACATCCATTTTCGGACTCAACTCGCCCATACACTGCCGTTGCAGCGTTTGGCAAAACGCCTTGTGGCAAATCCCTCACATTATACAAAATTTAGATTTTCTTTTAGGCTTAAAAATTTGTAACGGAAGTGTTGTAGAAGTAGAACATATCCGCCTTACCTTCCTTAGGACAGGAGGAAGTAGTTAGCGGCAAAAAGCATCAGTGAATGCCTTCATCCTTCGACGCCGTCCTTGCAATGTCGGAACGACCTACGACGACCATCGACGCAGAAAGAAAGCGGTGGCAATGTTATAATTGGAGGGGGTTTATCCGGTCAGGGATCACTCGATTCTAAGAGGGGTCTGTTGTGAGTCGTTGACGGAGTATGGTCAAGGCGACGGGCTTTGAAACAATGGCAGCGACCCTGTCATGGGTTCGAATCGTAGTTCTGACAAGTAAATTGTATCAGTACTGTACACCTCATGCTGTAGCACTTAAATAAATTTAGTAATTAACTATTGTTGAATTACTTGCGAACAATTGCTGAAATACTATCCCTTAACAATAATGATTTCCCATTAATTTGCTAGATGCGTCCCACATACAGATCTGTAGTCTATGTGGACGGACAAAGTAAGGGAAAAAGAGGCTGCCAACCTCTTAAAATATAGTGATTGAGAGATAGCTAGGAATAGGAAAAGAGTAAATTTTTGCGGAAATTTTAAGGAATTTATTAAGAAAGATGACATATTGTTTAATCATGTTAAATATTGTTAACAATAATATCATGACAAGATACGATTCAAAATTCATTTTATGTAGAATTAATTTACTACAAAATGTTTTTACAGAGTTGTATTTCAGGTCTTAGACATTGGTAATCTTAGAGTTTTGAAGCAACAATTTATATTTTTTAACGTTGGACTTCGGCATCAAGCATACATTACATTATATATGATCTGTGATCTGGTGTGAAGGTTGCTAGATGAGGGATGAAATGGGATTTTGGATCTTTATTGGAGGGATTCTCGCCCCATTGAAAGGCATCTGGATGTTGTACTGGTGTCGATGTGTCGATATTGGCGAAGCAAGCGGCGAGGAGGTTTAGGCCAGGCAATTCCGTAATTTTACTTAAAACCTAAAATTGACTTTGGTTATTCTGTATTTTTGTCCAACTGCCCTGAAGGAGGGTATTTTTACCCCTCGTACATAAAAAGCTATATTAATCCCACATTTTATAATACGTGTTTAAGCGACTCCCATTCATCTGAGGCAGATAAAACGGACGTCAAGCAGTGCTCCAACCTCACAGCTCTAACCTAAAATTTACGAAGGAAGAAGCTAGTTTGAATGCAATACAAGCATAAAGAATTGAAATAAAACAATTTAAGAACAATTTCAAATATAGAGATTCAACCGGCTCAATGTTTGAATGCCAGGCGTCTGGCTGTTGCCCAGGGGGCTATGTGTGTTCGCTGAGCCGAGCGATGCGCTCGGGTCCGGTGGCAATGCAAACAACTGTCAAACGCGACCGCAACGACATCGTGTTATTGGTTTTAGTTTATAAGCAATAATATTATACGTAGAAACAGTTTTTAAATTGCTTAGTCATTACAGAATATACAAGAACATTTGTTTTTACATCAATCAAAACAAATTATGTTTAATTTTAAATTGCCCTTCGTTGACAAAAGAAGAATATTTTAAATAAATGTATATTTGTTGATACAAATTGTACTAACTATAAATTTAACTTTGACGACAATCACAATCACGGATGTGTGATAAAGTATTGTATTTAATGTCAACAACAGGAAGTGACTGAAGAAGACTCGTAAATGAGTCAAAACCGGTTTAACTAGAAAGGAATAAATTGTGACACCAGTAGGGATCTTTAACCGGTTCTGCCAGAGAGGGGTGTGGAGAGTGAACCCCCCCGACATTTTTTTAATTATCCTAATTAAGATTCATAAATCTAATTACCCTAATTACTATTCACGACGGTGATTAGTCTAATTGATATTCATAAATGTAATTGATCTAATTAATGTTTATACATCTTATTGTTTAATCAATAATTCGATTAATTGCGCATAATTCAATGTAATTAGACATCATTTTCATAATAGCCCCTCCTCCCCCCGGCGGTCATCTTGACTAAGACATTGATTGATGATATTGACCTTGGCTATTAACAAAGGACCCTTCTCCGAATTCATTAGAGGAAAGTATTTTTTTGTTCCAACACCTGCGCTGCAGCTGCGTCCACCCGCGGGAAACACCCCGTTGAGCGCTTCCCAACCCACGACCCTCATTATGCTTTTTTGTTCACATTCTCAGAGGGTGGATTTTTGTTCGAACACCTGCGCCTAACAGATGCATCATGCACAAACGAATCCCAAACACCCTAAAACATACATTTGGCGATTATGGTAATCAGACAATCCCCTCCCCGGCGGCCATCTTGACCATAACAGTGATTGATGATATCGACCTTGGGACAGAGGTCCCTCCACCCACATTCCCAGGCAGAGGGTGAGTTTTTTGCCCGGCGGCAATCACCAACAAAGGAGCCTTCTCCGAATTCATTGCAGGAGGGCGGTTTCTTGTTCCAACGTCTGCACTGCAGCTGCGCCCACCAATAATCCTCTCCGCATCGACTCCTTTGTCCCACCACGCATCGCAGGCTTGGGAGGTGTCCCCCACCATCACCTTCTCCCACCATCACCTTCTCCCACCATTCCATTTAGTTTACACAACACCAACGGCTCATCAAATGTAAAACATCAATATCTCTACAACGTCTTGTCCTATTTTAATGAAACTCAATAAGTTGTTATACATTTCACCGCATCAAGACTTCCAGAGCTTTCCATTCGCGTTGGGTGACTCCATTCAGTGTTCTTCCAGAGTTCAAAGTGGAACCTACGGCAGTAGTCTGTCAGTAACAACCGATACGTACTCCAAAATGTACAGTGCGGATGACGCAACAAAAGTAATTAAAGCCTCAACGAACAAAATAAGTTTTAAACAACTTGTAGCCACGTTCAGAACATAACTACTGGGTTAATCATTACACTCAACCCCAATCTCCTTTATTTGTATGCTTATGATTTAAAAGTGTGCTAAACTAGTTTAGTATGTCAGTAATGATAGGGAAAAAAATTCAGCCTTATTAAACAAATTTGTTTATCAATTCTGTGAGAAGAGAAGTGTAATGCTTTAAATATCATCAGCGAAGGGGGCTGTATCGATACACCCCCTTTAACTTCCAAAATCAGTATACCTTCATCAATGAATCTGGATTGTACTCTCTTATTTTGCGTTCCTTAAAACTAGAAGCTAAAGATTTCAAAAGATGGATTACTATTTAAAGCAATAAAATATTAAGCAAGTGCTCTCGATTAAGTTTAGTGCAAAACAAAATACTCATTACACTTACGAACCGCGCGAGTATGTACAACAGTGAACGTGGACTAAAATCACAATAGATGAAATTAGATTACGCATAGAATTGTAATTGACGTTGAATGAGAAAATAATACATCTGCTATGACAAGACGTATCACAACACATGCGTTCAGTTTATTGTAAAAAAGTTCAGTTGTAAAAAAGATTGGGATTGATTGTAATGATTAACACAGTGGTTATGATCTGAACGTAGCTATCGCTTACGAAAACTATCAACATTTGCAAAGGTATTTACATATTCTTCTTTTTTTATTGCTTTAATAGTAATCCATCTTTTGAAAGCTTTAGATTCTGGTTTTAAGGAACGAAAAATAAGAAAGTACAATCCAGATTCATTGATGAACGTAGACTGATATTGGAAGTTAAAGGGAGATGTATCGATACACCCCCCCCCTTTGATTTTTCCCCTATCATTACTGACATACTAAACTATTTTATCACACTTAAACCATAAACATACAAATAAATGAGGTTGGAGTTGAGTGTAATGATTAACCCAGTGGTTATGTTCTGAATGTGGCTATAAATTGTTTAAAACGTATTTTGTTCGTTGACACTTTAATTACTTTTGTTCCGTCATCTGCACTGCTTATTTTGGTGTACGTATCGGTTGTTACTGACAGACTACTGCCGTAGGTTCCACTTTGAACTCTGGAAGAACACTGAATGTAAACCCAACGCGAATGGAAAGCTCTGGAAGTCTTGATGTGGTGAAATGTAGAATAACTTATTGAGTTTCATGAAAATAGGACAAGACGTTGTAGAGATATTGATGTTTTACATTTTTTTTGCACCCAAATCGTGACGTGTTTGTGGCGGGGGGGGGGAGTCTCGGTCATTAACCTATACACTTAGAAGAATCGAAGGAAACCCCCTTTATTGGGAAGATTTCCCTTCTGTCCCTAACATGAAAAGCTCAGGTGGTCCTGATTAGAACCGTTATGTTAGCCCACTGGAGAATAATCCAGTTGCAAACTTGGGGGGAGGAATAGGTCCAACTTCAATGTTTGTTACGAAGTTCCATTCTAGAATCAAGCTTTCTAGTCGATGATTGAATTCAAGGATGTCTGCATCATTTATAATGGCATAATCCTGATGTATTTATACATTAGGATTATTTCTACACTTTGCTTTGATATTGATGTAGATTTTTCCCCCTGTCGATTCATGCCTTGAATACGATTGGTTGGTTGGAAAATATCTTGATTGAACTCGATTGATCTAGTAAATAATATTGATGCAGTTCGGACAATTGTTTCTATGATGCTGGGAATTGAATGTATTGTCACAGTGAACACGGGAGCAAGAATGAGCCGTTGGTGTTGTGTAAACTAAATAAAATGGTGGGAGAAGGTGACGGTGGGGGGGACACTTCCCAAGCCTGCGATGCGTGGTGGGACAAAGGAGTCGATGCGGAGAGGATTAGTGGTGGGCGCAGCTGCAGTGCAGGTGTTGGAACAAAAAAACACCCTCCTCTAATTAATTCGGAGAAGGGCCCTTTGTTGGTGATTGCCGCCGGGCAAAAAACTCACCCTCTGTCTGGGAAAGCAGAAGGAGGGTCCTCTGTTCCAAGGTCGATAACATCAATCACTGTCAAGGTCAAGATGGCCGCCGGGGTGGGTGGGGGGGAAACATTGATTCGTATAAACCAGGTTTAGATATGATAGTTACTTTAGAATCATGATAATTGGGCTGGGCCCCAATTTGGGGCCCAACTACTTCCGGTTGAGTTGATTTGTATTTTTCACAAACCGTTCACATCCACACTATTCATTTTGGAGCACGTAGGGATAAGCATTTTGCTCCCCCGTACTTCCGGTATAGTTTTGTGATATTTTTCGTTTTCGGGGGGGGGGGTTGTAAACTTATTTTGCTTGGTTCGCAAAAGGTAACAAACTTTTATGTGACTGGTACACTAATTAAATTCTCGCTTAGCCATTCTCGCTTAGCCTGTGAGAGAAAACTCGATCGAATATTGAGCAAACACAGATAAAGGATATACACTGTTTTATTGTACACTTTAGAATCAGAATACATGCTTAAAAATAAAAGATGAACAGATAAGAGCTAAACAAACTGGATATAGGTAACATACAATAGAAAAAGGCTACTGTCCCTCTGCAAGAAAATTGGTGCCGTTCGGGAATATGCTTAAAAGTCTCTATAGCATTAATACATGTTGAAATCACTGTCCTTGTAAGGGTTAGGCTATCACTGATTTAGTGTCCTTTTGCCATTATATATCCCTCATACGATAATTACTTCAAGGTCTCAGTACTACAAATGGTTAAAAATGTGCATAATAAAATAAGATACAACGACACACTCCAGCAAGTAATTAAGTAACAAAGTGAACCCTCATAAACCAAATAGTTGAGTCTAAAATCTAAATCTAATTTACTACGTTCCCACAAAATCTACTACAAGATATAATACAATTAAAAGGGAACCCTGCCACTAGCATTTATCCTATGACAAGGACTTGGGTTCACACTCTTCCCAAAATTGAGTTCACACACAAGTATTAATTATTTAATCCTCCTCAAATCAAAATTATATACAACACTTATTTACTGAAAATTCCTTAATTATAATTACACAGGGCCCTAAACATTATATTCTTTAATTACTTCACATTTAAGTATTTTAACGCTTATTTTCCCTTACTGTCTAATAAGACTCTTTAATAAATGTTTACTTTATTTCAGGCTAACCTTATTTAATATGATTTAATTATCTTTTATTACTCAAGAGGGAGCTTGTACCGTTATTTGAGCTTTTATTAACTTGAATTACATTATTGGAAAATGGAGCACCTAACTCTCTGTGCACCAATCTGACGATGTCGATCCACATACCGTAAGTCCCAAAAAGGTCTTGCCCCAAGAGGTTCCCTACCATGGCTGCAGTGTTGCTCTCTGGGGTTGTCCAGGGGCCGCTGTCTGCCGGGCTCGCTGTCGGAGGTGGCCCTCGCCTCTTCCCACGGGTTCGCGGTGTGCTGGTCTGGGGTAGTGCCGGGGCCCTCGCTCGACCGAAGTTCGGGGTCACTTGTCCCGCAGGGGTGGCTCCGCTCGAACGTCTCGGGAGATCTGTGTCGGTGGTCTTCCGTCAGCTTCCCCGCCCTCGACTCTCTCGGCTGGGATGGTGACACCCTCTAGTGATGAGGAATCTGTGTGCTCGTCTGAAGTGTGAATCTCGGTGACAGTCGTTGTGGAACTCTAAGGGCGGCTTAATACTCGCCCCCAAGATGTCCCTGCTCCTTTCCTAACTCTCCCAAGAATGACTTCCTTCCATCGTCTTCCTTCCTCCCTCTTTTTCAGTCCCCTCTCTCTCTTCATGGTTTTCCCCAGATTAGACCATCCCATAATATATTAACCAATCAGTGTGACGATCAGCCACGCCTCTACTATTTGATTGGCTGATCATCTGTTAGCGGAGTTACGTCATTTCTGAATGCTGATACTGCCAGTTGGAAAGATCTTTGATTTCTAGGCATGCAACTTTCCCACAAAGTGTTTACCCTTCTATTCGATTCGTTGTGTTAATGTTTCCTATTGTACATTTGAAAATTGTGTTAGTGTAAGCTCCGCTCCCAGGCTCCCTTGTGTTTCCCACGTGCGTTTAGCCACGTGCGGTTCTTTATAAATTACTAGTCCCACAAATCAATTTTAATTATATAATGTTTTAATAAGGTTTACAGGGGGGCTGTCTGATTACCACAATCGCCAAATTTTGTATGGTGTTTGGGATTCGTTTGTCCATGATGCGTCTGGTAGGCGCAGGTGTTCGAACAAAAACCCACCCTATGTCTGAGAATGTGGAAGAAACATAATAAGGGTCGTGGGTTGGGAAACGCTCCGCGAGGTGTTTCCCGCGGATGGACGCAGCTGCAGCGCAGGTGATGGAACAAAATACCCCCGTCGCAGCAAACCTGCATACTCAGCGAATTTCCAATGAATATATAACATAACACATTAAAACACTTAACAGGATTCATAAGAAATGTATTCACAAACAATCGATATTTAAAATATTAATTATTCTCCATAAGAATAACATTGGGGATGAGTACGCAGGTTTGCTGCAACAAGGCACACGAAATAATGGGTTTTTATGAAAATATCAATAGAACTCATCTTAGTGAAGACACATACCAAGTTTCATCCATATACATTCATAAATAAGCGATATATAACATTTTAAGTATTTTCCTTAAGAATAACATGGGGACCAAGTACCTAGGTTTGCTGCTACAGGAAACATTGGCGAAAAATTGTTTTTTTGTGCAAACAACAATAAACCACAACCAGATCAAGCCATATACCAAATTTCGCCAGTTTATATTCATAAATAAGCAAGATATACAATTTTTCTTTTTCTCCATAAGAATAACATTAGACAACGTACTGTGTTTAGCACTTTCAATATCTCGGTAACCAATTGACGTAGAGCAATGATCAAAATACCAAATTGTTTGCTTTTTTAAGCTGAATTCAATGGTATAAATTAAAATTTGATTTAAATTAAAATTACGTGTGAAAACCCCAAAAAACACATTTTTGGGGTACAAAACCCCCCAAAAACCCCCCTTCGGATGCTGCGATTCATCTGGTTTTCGAACTCGTTCAAATAAATGGTGCTTTACACATTTGTACCAAATTTCATTAAGATCGGACCTTTTTTACGAGAGTTATCGTGCTTACGGACACATATATATATATATATATATATATATATATATATATATATATATATATATATACATATATATATATATATATATACATATATAAAAATTTGAACGAATGGTGTTTTGGCATCTGGGGACCTCAAAATGAAAAGTTATCATGGTCTCGGGCTTAAGTCTTACCATGAGACCTACGGTAATAGCTTCTTCCCTATAGGGGAAATTCGCTAAAAATCACCCTCCTCTAATGAATTCGGAGAAGGGTCCTTTGTTAATGGCCCTCGCTGGGCAAAAACTCACCCTCTATCTGGGAATGTGGATGGAGGGTCCTTTGTCGGTATATCCAAGGTCAATATCATCAATCACTGTCATGGTCAAGATGGTTTGGGGGGGTGGTTATTATGCAAATTATGTCTAATTACATTGAATTATGCACAGTTAATCAAATTATTGATTAAACAATTAGATTTATGAATATTAATTATATCAATTACATTTATGAATATTAATTAGACTAATCACCGTGATGAATAGTAACTAGGGTAATTATATTTATGAATTTTAATTAGGGTAATTAGATTTATGAATTTTAATTAGGGTAATTAGATTTATGAATATTAATTAGGGTAATTAAACAAACAATTTCGGGGGGTCACCCTCCACACCCCCACTGGCAGAACCAGCTAAAGACCCACTGACACCATATAAAAATAGGCTACTCAAAGTAGGGGAGTCTTGATGTTCATTGTAGATTTGGAGCCTTCCCCTAATGAAAACCGTAATTATTGCTTAGTCCAAAAAGTTTAATTACTCCTAAATATTTTGTTTATGAATTAACATACACCATTGAAACTTAAGAATACCGACTCCTTGTTACACTAAATGTGCATGATTCGCTGTGGTGGGATGTCTTGTGGAGGAAGTCTTGAAAAATCTTAATGAATAGTAAGCAGGCCTAGTTATACCTTATTTTACATTTTTGGAAAACATTTCTGGAACCTCGGCCTCAAATAGACAACCAATACGGAAATTCCAGTTGGTGGGCATGTATTATAATATGACCTATGCCTGCCTACCATCATTCAAGACCCCCTTAACGGATCGTCCTTTAGAAAATATATTCAATACACATACAGCCATCCAATTCGTCGGATAGTACCTCTTGGCAACAACATGAGGATCACAATCAGTATTTCAACTAAGTATTTAAACATATGTGGACCTTGCCTTCTGGTGTTAAAAACTACACTCTTCAGGAGATAGGAAAGACTCCTCTTGTCATCAAATAAAACCTACTTACATTAAACAGCAACAAATTGTGTCTAACTATCCTAAGTTGTTTTTTTCTTGACATATTATACTATTTGCTAACACATTTTAAATAAACTGTAATATATACAGTGTATTTTATAAACTATTAAAATAATGTATTTTTACCTATAAGAAGAATGTAAGACCTATACAACTATTACTTTGTATTTATTTGTTATAAATCAAAAGCTCCAACCATATACAGATATGGCTTTAAGAGTTTTGAAAAAAATTCTCCCTCGGCTCTGCTCCATAAGCTTTCAAAGTTCCAATGTTAAACTTACGGAGTTATTTTATATAATTAGCCAGGTGTCCATTTATTCTGTTCATAACATTTTTCAAATTTGTTTGACGGGGTATAATAACATATACACAGTAAAATAATAACTAATAGTGCAGGCTAAATAGGCGCAAAGATGTTTAAATGAGTATAACTTGAGGAGTTTCCTTATCTCCTGAAATGTAGTGTAATTGTAAACACTACAGCTACATACACTACTAAAGATGCAGTAGAAACACTAGGCATTTTACATAAAGTTCAAATAAATTCAAATACAATTTACAGAAAATCTGCATAAGCATTCTGAATAAGAATAAGAATAAGAATAAGAAATTTATTCAGCCAGAAAATATTTCATACAAATACATTGGCACGTCACACACATTTGTAAACAGTATTAACAAAAGTCATTCACAGTCCACATTCTTGTTGTATATTCATCTACAGAATAAAATGATTCTTTATACAGGAAATAGTTTAGTTTAGTTTTAAAATGCTTATCACTAAGCAATCTTATATCCAATGGTAACTTGTTGTACAACTTGATAGCCATCAGCAAAGGGCTTTTATCTGTCTTAACTAATCTCACCTTTGGCGTATTTAAATTATTACAAAAACGAGTATTATAACTATGCATATCTCTTCTACAGTTTAGTTGAACAATATTTTTCCTAAGATAAATCAGACATTGTTGCATGTATAAAGAAAACAAAGTTAATATTTTAAACTCTTTGAAAAGATCTCTACAACTATGATACTTATTTACACCTGCAATTACTCTAATAGCCTTTTTTTGCATAATAAACACTTCCTTTGCATGAGGAGAAGATCCCCAAGCAATTAAACCATAACTCAGATGGCAGTGAAAAAGTCCATAATATGCCTGTACAATAGCAGCCTGTTCTAATTCACCACATAACCGTTTTATAGCAAATATACTTGAGCTGAGTTTGCTTTTTACCAAATTAACATGATGGTGCCAGTTTAGAGTAGGATCAAAAATTAGGCCTAAAAATTTTTGATGCAGGTTTTCATATGGCAATTCAGGAGTTTCTCTAAGGCTAAATACTACAGTTGCTGTCTTATCTTTGTTCAGAATTAAATTATTTGCTGTGAGCCAGTCTTCTATAAAATTTTGATTCACCTTACAGTTTTCTATAAGTTTACAATAATCTGAGTTCCTAGTGATTACCGTGGTATCATCTGCATATAAAACAACGTCTGATGGGACATTTACATTTAAGTCATTTACCACTATCAAAAACAATAATGGCCCAAGTACAGAACCTTGTGGGACTCCACAGGTTACAGGTTTACATTGAGATTCACTTGTTCCTAAAACTACATACTGAGACCTACATTGCAGATAAGACCTGAATAAATCTAGAGCGACACCTTTGATATTATAGTGCTTCAGTTTTTCTAATAGTATTTTATGCGATACTCGATCAAAAGCTTTGCTTAAATCACAGAAAGTTATTGCAGCAAAGTCCTTTTTTTCATAACAATCTAGAACCTTATCAACTAGAGAAATAATTGCTTGAGTTGTAGATAGTCCTTTTCGAAATCCAAATTGTTCTTTGCAAACCAAACCATTGGATTCTAAGTATTGCATTAGTTGGTTACCAATAACTATTTCTATTATTTTAGACAGGACTGGTACAATCGCAACAGGCCTGTAGTTTCCTATCTCCTCTTTTTTACCTTTTTTATATATAGGATGCACTTTAGTAATTTTTAGAACATCAGGAAATATCCCCAGCCCTAAACAACCATTAACGAGAACTGTCAGTGGAGATACAAAACTGGTAATGGTTTCCTTAATCAGAGCATTTGTCAGACCAAAATGATCCTTACTTTTTTTAGGAGCTAGTTGCTGAACCACATCTAAAATATCTCTTTCTGTAACAAACTTAAAACAAAATTCATCAATATGTTCAGGTACAGTCATGTTACTTAAATATAGGTTAAAATCACAGTTACTACTTCCATACGAATTCGGAATGATTGAATCCTTGGCAATATTTATAAAAAAGTCATTAAATTCATCTGGCATAAAAACATTATTTACACTACTATTTACATTACCCTTTTTACTTTTATTCACAATACTCCATAAAGCTTTTGTTTTATTTTTTGCATTATCAATAAAGCTAACATTCGCCTGTTTTTTTGCTTCCTTAATTTTACGTCTATACACAATTTTGACATGCCTATACTCATTTTTATACCACGCAATATTTGTAGATTTTGATAAATCATACAGCATATCTAATCTATCTTTAAGCTTTTGTAGCTCTAAATTGTACCAAATACATTTTGCATGAGCTTTCTTAGGTCTAGTTTTAAAATTATTTACAGTAGTTACAAAACAAATGCTAAAATAATACTTTAAAATATTTACAAAAGTACTAAAGCTAACATGCAGATCATTTGTCATAAATACATCCTTCCAGCATTCTTTCTCTAAATAGAATTTAAATTCTCTAATACCTGCATCAGTTATCTTCGTAATGGTTTTAAAATTTTCCGTAGAACAGTTATCTAGTTTATTGTCAAAAACACACTGAAAAACCTGTGCTAGGTGATCGCTAACATGTCTGTTAACCACATTGATTGTATAATTGCCATCTAAAGAAGTAAATACATTATCTAGGCATCTTAACCCTCGAGTAGGCACAGTAACTGTCATTTCTAATCCATACATATTCAAAAGATTTACAAAGTTTACAGTATCCTTTTCATGGCCAAGAAAATTCATGTTGAAATCACCACATATGATTGAGGGCTTGTTTAACCGATTAAGGTGGCTTAATAATTTCTCCATTACATTTAAAAAACTTTCTACATTACCATTAGAACTGCGATAAATAGTTACTAACAATATATTAACATTTAATATTTCAATACATGAGATTTCACAATCCATTTCAACAGAGAGTCTGTTTATGACATCCATTACTTTAATAAAAGAAGGATCATACCGAGTGAAAATTGCAGATCCCCCATGAATCTTGGTAGTTCGACAATAACTAGTAACATGTTTTAGCTCATTAATAGAATATTTACAAATTTCATTGCTTTCCATCCAGTGTTCTGTAATACACAAAAAATCTAAATCCAACTCACAAGAAACATTTTCTAAAATTCCAATTTTGTTAAACAAGCTTTGACAATTCTGGTGAAAAATTTTTAAATTTATCTTAGGACTACTACAGCTTTTTCCAGAATTATTATTACTCCCATTTACATTTTTATTTACAATATCCCCTGTTGGTGAACTGTCAATAATAAAAGTATTTACATTATTTCCTTTATTTGACCTACTCAACTTACATATATCTATGGGTCCATTGGTGTTCGATGCTGTCGATGCACAAGACTGGGTTGTCCTGGAAAGGTGGAGTTTTCCGGCAGGGGCTCAGTTCCTGGGGGAGGCGGCTGAACATCTATTCTTTGCAGACAACCTCTTGCAACAGCTGATGATGATGCAACCTTTTTGGCAATTAGTTTCGTTAACCATCTCTTCCCATCCTGATTGAGGTGCTGCCCATGTCGCGTATGCAAGTGTCTTGGAGCATTACTCACCTTGACCACCGAAACATTAGGATAACTTTCACTCAGTTCAATGAGGCGCTTATTAGTTTTTATTACCTCTTTGTTTACACACGACCACTGTGCCAAGTCATACCTCATTGGTAAATCTACTAAAACAACGTTTGTATTTACGTTATCTAGAGTCTCTGTTAAAGTTTCAAATACCTTGTCTGCTTCATTTTTTGCTACGTCATTAGACCCACAAATCACCACCAGAGTATCCTCTTCACCTAGATTTTCTTGGTCAATATTTCTTTTCCCAAGGACATCCCTGGTAAGTCCACCAGGTCTTACAAAACCTACTGCTTCGTGTGTTCCCTGAACAACACTCATATGCCAAGCCAAATCACGACCGTGACTATCGGCACAAATAAGCACTTTTTTCTTCTTTGTTTTTTTATTAAGAGTGCTAGTTTTAAAGTGGTTAGAAGTGTTGTGTTCATCTACTTTGACATCCTCTTCGCTTACTGCTAGTGCTTCAAAGCGATTACTAGTTTCAACATTCTGCATTATATGTATGATTAATATGATGAACCCTCTCGAATAATGAACATCTTATTGTATCAAACTTTCTCCATAAGTTTATCAGTGGGTCTTTGAAGACTTGTGAGGGGGGAACCCCTAGAATTAAATAATATAGTTTAGATGCATTGATATATCTAAATATAAATACCTGTGATTAAAAATAAGTATGAATACAGAGCGGTTAGACAGACTGTCCTGTTGTCATCAATTTGTTATATATGATAGTAAATCCACTGCTATCATAAGTTTAAACGAGTTTGCACGCAGCACGCTGACGTAAGGGAAGCGAATTTCCACACTAAAAAACTTTAAAAAATAAAATACGGTGTTAAAACATAGATTTATTCTAATTTGTATAGGAATCTGAAAACTTTTTATTTTCTGGCTGTTCTGATGCTCCTGGTTTTATTTATGTGAAATATTGTGATCACAAATGTTGCACATTAAAAGGTCAAGAGAAGGACCAGTCAGGATTGAAAGTAGGCATTGGGATACTCTGGGGATGATAAAACTTTACCAACATGTGAAAGTGAACAGGGCATAGGCCCGGACCAGGAGCTGGGCCGCAGCTCTCCCCAAATCTAATCTAATTTAATTTAATATAAAATCCCCATAATATAACTTACAATGTTTAATTAATATACATTTTCTTTGAATGATGAGGGCTTACAACTTTTGCCTCTCTACTTCATTTTACATGCGTTAATTGTATATTCGGGGCTTTTCTGACTGTTTTTGGGCCATAAAACTCAAAATTTGAAAAATCAAAATCCCTTAAATGGGGGTTAGAGTTTTCCGATAGTTTTGTCCAACAAACTTATCCAACTGATTATAGGAAGGAATGTCCCTACTAAATTTAAAGTAAATCGGACAAAAATGTGGCGCTAGAATACACACACACACACACACACACACACACACACACACACACACACACACACACACAGACACACACACACACACACACACACACACACACACACACACACACACACACACACACACACACACACACACACACACACACACACACACACACACACACACACACACTCTTATATATACATAATTTTTAAAGACCCCCCCAAAGCCTGTTGGCGAGGTCACGTTAGGAACTTCTATGGTAGTCCTGTTCAAGTTTCACTATGCGGGTCAAGCTAATAATAGCTCACTTTTCCAGAGGGAATTGCTAAAAATACAGTGTTTTAAGGATCCTTCGCTGATTGCAGTTGGAGAGGTGGACGTACCGTGTGTGTCATGCAGTCTGGGCCAGAGCGTGGCCTCCCTGGTGCCCGCGGTGTCCTGGCTGGGCGTCTACAACTGGAGGCACGACCTCATCAAGGACATAATCTCTGGCTGCACTGTCGCCGTCATGAACATTCCTCAGGGTCCGTATCTTCTGAGTCTGACAGTAGAGTAATGTCATTTGGTATTTAAAGTGTTGTGAAATAGAAAAGGTACATATGTTCTCAACGTTTAGGAATTCGAAGTCCCTGCCTAGGGACGTCCACTTCGTCCAGCCGTCAGGGTCCCTCAAAAACAGTTCACTTCGTCCGGGGGACACGTATAAAAAAGGGTGAATATCAGCTGTACATCGCTGGTGCGAAAACCTTCCACTTCGTCCGCGGCGCCCCATACCTCTCCCACCCCAGCGGGCCGCGGCAACTTAGTTGCATTTTACATTTATCTGATAACATATTTGATGAATGCCTCGTTTTCGTAATACTCATATATGCTTAGTTTAACCTTTATAACCAATGTGGTTGGAAACTATCTTTTTAGACGGCTTATTTATCCTTGTTAAGGAATCAAAGTAGTATTGTAGTTAAGACGACAAATTGTTTATAACAGTAGGTTTTTGTATTCATACCCATACTTGGTGTCGAACTGAAATTAAAAGATTGGTTGTGATTTTAAGTAGGCAAATCAATAACTGATCAACAAACACTTAAATTTAAAACTGGAATTTCTCGAAAAACACAACGCAAACCGTTGTCCATATAGATTTCTGCATCCCGCATCAACAATAGGGATAGCTAAATTGTACACGGTAAAGGAATTTTTACAAAACGACGGTCTCCCTTCAAGAAAACATAGTAAATAAAGCTATGTATAACAATTTTTTTTAATAATTCCGTCGCGTTTTGCAAGATTCAAATGTATAAAATCATGTAATAGTTTAGCAAACAAGTCCAGTGATTTTAGCTTTCAAAGCTTGTTATTTCAAAGTTTTATCATATAATGCATTTTGTGCAATTGATTAATTAAAAAGGGTACACACTTAATATTTTGAAATATATCTGTTATTTAAGTAGGTGCAGTCACACCAACTAAATACCCCCGTCGCAGCAAACCTGCGTACTCAGAGAATTTCCAATGATTATATTTGTCTTAATACTGCATTAAGTCGCAAACCAAGATCCTTTAATATACATTCATAAATAAGCAATGTATAACATTTTAATTATTCTCTATAAGAATAACAAACCCAACTATAGTTTTTATAAAAAAACTAGAGTTTTTATTAAAAAAACTAGATTTTTTATAAAAAACTCAACTAGATCAAGCCCCATACCAAGTTTCATCAATTTACATTCATAAATAAGCGATATATGCTATTTCTCCACAAGAATAACATGGGAGCTGATTAAGCAGGTTTGCTGTAACAAGGAACACAAAAAATGGATTTTTATGCAAATATTAGTAGAACTCAACTAGGGGAAGGTACATCGGGAACCATCGATAAAAATTGTGTTTTTGTGCAAATAATAATAGACCACAACCAGATGAAGCCATACCAAGTTTTGACGGGATATGTTCATAAATAAGTGAGATATAAAATTTAATTTATTCTCCATAAGAATAACATTGGACAACGTACTGTGTTAGCACTTTCAATATCTCTGTAAGTAATTGACGTAGAGAAATGATCAAAACACCAAATTGTGTGTTTTTTAAAGCTGAATTTAATGGTGAAAACTAAAATTTGAATTTTTAAAATATTACATGTAAAACAAACAACATTTTTGGGGTACAAAACCCCCCAAAATACCACTTCGGATTGGTCGATCTGTCTGGTTTTCGAACTTAAAGTCATAAATGTTGCTTTACACGGTCGTATCAAATTTCATCAAAATCGGACTTTTTTTACGAGAGTTATCATGTTCACGGACACATTTATATATATCATAGACAAAATCCAAAGTGCTGAAAACAAAGAATTAAATGACATGAATTTGAGAACAGTCGAATTGGCTCACGAGTTAGTTTTAAGAACGAAACAACCTCATGGACTCAACATTCGTTAATTTGATAAGTTTTTGTTTCTTATACAGTGTATCAAAATAGTTTTATTTCATATCATCTGATCTTAACCAAATGTGAAATTAACTGTTGCTTTTGGTTTTCATTAATTTGTTGTGCTTGATAAAGAGAATATCTCACAATATTGCAACAAAATGGTGTTAATTTCTTAAATGTATATATATATATATATATATATATATATATATATATATATATATACAGTTTCGAAGGAATGTTGTTTTTGGGGTCTGGGGACCTCAAAACGAAAAGTTATCATGGTACCGGGCCTAGGCGACTATGGTAATAGCTTCTTCCCTATAGCGGAAATTCGCTAAAATAACAAAGCGAAATTTTATATATTAAAATCGTTGATGTGTCCCTAAAACATGTGTCTAAAATAGAAATTATAAATATGGAAGTCCTATTTTTAAGTCCCTATGTAAAATCACAACCAATCTTTTAATTTCGGTTCGACACCAAGAACGGTATGAATACAAAAACCTACTAACTACTATAAAAATGTTAGATGTCATAACTATAGTACAACTTTGGTTCCTTAACAAGGATAAAGAAGCCGTATATTTATACGACCTGTCCCCCGGACGAAGTGAACTGTTTTCGAGGGATCCCTACCGCCGGCCGAAGTGGAATACAGGCAAACGTTTAGGGATTCTTCAGGTTTGAAGAATACCGAGAACTGGTAAAAATCAGGAAAATATAGACAGAACTACCAATCACTTAGACTATATCAATCACGTAGTCATAGTTTCTTATTTGCTGAGGACCTTTGATTCAGTGATATTTGGCTTGCATTCATTCTTTATGGGTCATTTGATGAATATTTGTTTGCTATTAATTTATCACATGACAAAACGGCATTTTCCACATATTAAAATGTAAAAATTATGTCTGCAGGCAAATCTTGTAAGTTTTTATAGAACTTCTTAATTAAAAAATATAATACCCCTCTATTATAGACCCCTATAATATTATACCCAATTCAACTAAAATTGGACTGAATCGCAGTCCCCGCAAGAGCAGAATAACAAGGTGAGTGTTGTCCAAAATTAGGACCTATAATATTATACCCCTGGAGGAGAGGTTATTGTAGCTCATCTTATAACATACTGCCTACATTCTTAAAACGGTTTACAACTTGGTTTAAAATTTCACATACTAATCACATACGTACATTTGATATTGACTGATTTTAACAATTTAAACATTAAATCTTTAGCACTTTTCATCACATTAATTTGATGTTTTTAACAATATCATCAATTTTCCTCTGAATAGAAAAAAGAGAGTATTTTGAGGCCATTTTGATGTACACTGTGGATTCATATGTAGACAGAATTTAGATGGCGACTTGTCTATGTTATAGCATAGAAAAATATACCTGGTTTATTTTTCTATGGTTATAGGAATGGCTTATGCTCTTCTTGGAAACGTCCCCCCAGTGGTGGGAATCTATATGGCTATATTCCCGGTGTTGGTTTATGCCTTCCTGGGAACATCAAGGCATGTGGCTATGGGTGAGTAAACAATCTGATACTTATAGTTCTCATATAAAAAATATAGATAAAAAAGATGTTTGGGCTAGCATTTAAATCACACACACTCAAAGAGTGTATGACGCCGCAGATCTTCATAGTTATTTTCCGGTTGGGAGCTTTTCAAATAATTACTAATACACGTGGCTTCAATCAAAATAACTTTATTAACAATTTGAACTAATTCGTAACTCACTCGAGAAATACAAATACTGTAACACATTTATATAACACTGTTGCTTATCAATTTAAGAAATTACCAATTTAAAAAAATTATGTCTTGATCTTGAAAGAGGAGGAGAGGAAACACAGACCGGGCCTACATCGTAGGGCGCAAGGCCCGCGCGGACGCGGTCGCGGCACCGCTAATTTGAAAATTATACAATTTAAATGTTACATTTGAATAAATTTCTCGAGATTAAATATATAATACTTGACATAACCTATTTTTCCAAATGAACATTAAATCTTAACCTTAACAAAATAGTTTAAAAAAACAAGCTAACTAAATTTTCTAACCAATATAAGACAAGCACCGACAAAATTATTGATTCAGTCCATAGAACATTAAAGTAATACAAAGAAGAGAGAATAAAACCTATCAATAATTAGCCAAAAGAGTCAAAAAAGCATTTACTTTTAATGGGATCCGCCAAACATAAATCCCATAGTTCCTAAGACCTAATACACAACAATAATTACAAAACATAGTCACACAAACTCGTGCAATCCATATATCAGAACCATCTGATAGACAACGAGGAAAATTAAACAGCATCACTATAAAAAAAAATTTAGGGTTATTTGATTCAGAAATCATTAAAACCATTACCAGCAGGTAGACACCTTGTCCATGTATTAAATCTTTCTAAGTAAGGGTTGACTGAAAATAATGTTATAGCTTATTAAATTAAGTAATGACTATTTTGCAAAAATAAAGAATAATAAAGATGCTGATCTCAAACCAAGAACTCACTCACTTGGATAAGCTACTCGTCACATGACTCAACACTCAACAACACGAGCCTTTCCTTGGGATCGCCTGACGTCAGCAACCCTCAGGACATAACAAGTTGCCCAGCCTGGTTTCTTATCACTAATATCTTAATCTCATCGAATGACACAATTACTGTGGTCAGATTATTATAGTTACACCAGTAAAATTCACAAATTCCAGACTCCCTTTCTGGTCCATATCGGTCATATGGCAGCAACAACACAACACTTATCAACAATATAATTTCTAATTAATGTTCCCAAAATAACACATAAGTTTAAAAACATATAAACACTAAAATGATTTTAACAAGTCTGGTAATTTCCTATCTTGCTGATGGGGTTCGGGAATTCCACCAGCAAGGCTTTTCTCATAGTTTGCATTACAAACATTTATTTCTTTAAGTATTTTACTCTGGGTCAGTGTACAGGTATCCACAGTCCAGTATTGGGAGTTGAAGGGAAGGGGTTTAAGGGGTCGGGGAATGCCGGCTTTACCTTCTTGTGAACACTAGATTTGACCCATTAGGAAAATTTCCAATAACTATTTTAACAAAAAAATGATCAATTTGAATAAAATTCCGAATTATCAGCCTCTACAAATCCTGCTCATATAAGTGGTAAGCACATTCAACAAAACTACCTAAATCAACATGGTCATGATAGAAAATTACAACTTAAAGAAATTTTAACCTACGTCCATTCCCAGGTAAGAAAGTCTCTTGTATTCTCACGGTGCATACAGCAGACACTTCAAACATGTCAGTTCAAACAAAAACTCTTCCCTCAGGGCGTCCCCCGAAGTGTTATCTTGTAATACACTCATATCGTTTCCACGCGCGAATATTGTTTGTTTACACCATGAAAACCTACATAACATTTATTTGGTTGTTAGTTAATTTTGCAAGTCCTTTATCTTGCCAAGGCTAGCCTTAACTTACTTTCACTTGAAATAGTCACTCTACTGTCTCGGTTTACCAGCGGTCGAGTTATCCACTGCCGTCTCCCAGGGTTGCAGTCCCCACCTCGACATTACATCTCGGAGTCACTGCTTCCGTCTCCTCATCAGGGC
Source organism: Allygus modestus (assembly GCA_963675035.1). Lineage (NCBI taxonomy): Eukaryota > Metazoa > Arthropoda > Insecta > Hemiptera > Cicadellidae > Allygus > Allygus modestus. Next base: position 130,881,837 of record OY776113.1, on the reverse strand, counting down.
CGATACAATTCAATAGCCCTCGTACGTCTCCAGCACTCTGGTTGAGGTCGCAGTCTCGTCATCGAAATCTGGGGCTCTGGTACCAGGTGGCAATCATGTTCCAGTATCTAAACAGACATACAGCAGCATCAGGGTCATCAACACATAGTTTCACGTCACCACCACTATCGTTATTTCCTACACCCTGCCTTCCCAAAATTTATAGTGAGACCATAAGGGGAAAACCTCTTATCTGCAACTCGAAACAGGTGCCCAGCTCATTTTCGAGTCCTTTTAGGAGCTCTCTCTATAGGGGCCTTTACATGAACTAATCACTTCAGTCACTTTAACAGAGAGCATTTGACTTTAAACAAATCAAGGATCAAAATTCCACATGCTGGACCGACATGAGTATGGCTGCCTTGTATACAGGCAGGCAATTTTAAACTCTTTACTAATAACAATCCATTTATTCACCTCGGACCCAGGGGCGGATCTAGGAATTTGTTGAGGGGGGGCGCACTTGAGATTTTTTTTCTCACCAGTTGTTAGTACTCACTAAATTCAATTCAATCATGATGCTAACAAATAAAACACCACATTGTAACACTTATTTCGCAATGAAATGTATAATATTAATGTATTCCGCTGATACAATAAACAGTAGGTACATAAATATATACATTTTATGCAACTACTATCTATAAAAACAAACATTGTATACCGCTTCATTTACTTACACGCACTACTAAAGGCTAAACCAACGCGCACAAAATGGCCAAGGTAGAACGCAAAGGTTTCAGAAAAGAAGAAGATTGAGGAAGACTGCAGGGTTGGTACTGCGGTGTGTGCCACTAGGGCAACCAAAGTCCGGTGCTGTGGTGCGTTACCCTAGGAATGCTCGTCCCAAGCCCCTAGGCCGGTGCTGTGGTGCGTTACCTAAGGGATACTCGGCCCAAGCCCCTAGGCCGGTGCTGCGGTGTGTTCCCCTATGGCGGCCAAAGGCTATAGGCCGGTGCTGCGGTGTGTTCCCCTAGAGCGGCCAAAGGCAATAGGCCGGTGCTGCGGTGTGTTCCCCTAGGGCGGCCAAAGGCAATAGGCCGGTACTGTGGTGCGTTACCCTAGGAGATGCTCAGCCCTGGCCGGTGCCTTTATCTTACAGATAGTAAGTTGTGTTTGTCGGATTTAAGGAGCTCAGTGAATCCCTAATTTTATGTATCGATCGGCAACTCTGTTTATCTTACAAATGTTTGGATGCAGTAAGTTACTTAACACACATAAAGGACGTATCGTTATATAGCGACTTGCTTCATTACCGTCCTACCAACGGGGTTCACCATCTTGGCCTACACATTCCATGATCATTGTACTGTTAAAACTATTCGTAGTGACCCGTTATAGGGGAAGTTCCGTTTTGTAGAGCATCGCCCAGTAGGTAGGACGTGTTGGTGCAAGTAATGTGTTTGCAAATATTAAACACAAAAACTAGTACAGCGACAGACAGCGTTACAATATTACCATTGACTATATACCTGTAGAGTTACGTCCACCATTGTGTGCGATGGTGGCGATTTCTATCCAGTACTGTCAGAACTACAAGGAGAATCCCGCCTCTATTGTTATCAGACGGGCCCATAAGCTTTTCAGTCTAGTATAGATATATAGTCAATGCTATTACCCATTAATTACACACATTCTGAGTCCAAGGGGGGGGGGCGCGCGCTCCCTGCGCCCCCTGGCTGGATCCGCCACTGCTCGGACCTATCACCGTTAAACATCGACCAAAGTCAAGAACAAGGACCAAAGTTACCCATGAGTATACTACATGACATGAGTATACTGCTGCCATGTATATGGGGAGGCAATATTGAACTCATCAGTGACTTCATCACAAACAATTTTTGATTATTTGAGGAGGCCCATTCCACGTCATAATTTCAATGGGGCATTCCCCCAAAACAAAACTCAAACAGACTGCTACCACAGGCCCAAAAGACCATTGGCTGGTTTCCTCGTACCGTCCATTATTAAACACATCATCATCAACCTCCGTATTGCCGGCTGTACAGGTGAATTGCGCTATACAGGCAGGGCTTTCTATACAACAGTTTTCCGTAGCACAAAACAAAACATTTGCTCCCAACTCCCATTCACTTTTTCAATCAAAACAGGTAACATTCCGTCTTGAAATTTTTTTTCCTATATTTTATTTATATATTTTTTAAACTTTGTTATATATTTTTCCACTTGTAGCTAACTACATTACGACTTTATAAATATTTTTGAACCCTTTTACTTCCCGTAAGTTTTCATTCTCTTCACAGTCTGGTCAAGAATATTGTGATTTATCAAGCACATTCCTGGAGCACAGCACACAATTTAAAATCCTGTTTAAAAACAAATAACCATAATGTGATTTCTAATTACTAGTTCAAAAGTATACTTAGGTGATAACACTTGTCCATATCGCCTGAGTCAATCACAGTAATGGTAAAGAATACACTCCCGCCACGACTCCACAGCGAAGAAGACTCTCTGGGACCCAATCCACAGGGACAGCAAAAAAATGGTCTAAAATTACAACTTCCCTGTACAACAAACAGAACAGGTTATTCAGTGAACACATGTTATCACAATTCAGGGTACACACGATTAGCAACAATGAATTACATATAAGGAACTATTTAATACTACTACCGACTTTAAGTTTCAAATGTAAGGTAAAAACTAACTGGACTCTTTTCATTAATTTCAGATTAAATGTAAATTAACTCAATCATAAATCCCCTTATTCACTCCTAATCTCTGGTTCATTATCTAACTTAGCACACTGCAAGTGGGAGCTCTAGCTTCACAATGCTCAGTCCCAGACGAGGAGGTAAAAGCATTAGACATTTTTAATAATACACAAGGAAATAATTTTTGTTAATGTTTAGAGTATTGATGGTAAAATAGATGCAGTTTTGCTATTACAGTCATACAACTAAAGGAACAGACCACCTCAATCCTCATGATTGGTGGTGCAGGAAACTGCACACTCAACGCTTCCTCCTAGCATTGTGATGACATGTTATCTCAAACTGTACGATATCTCTCTGTTTTAATTGAACAAATTATAGAATGTACTTGACTTAAAATTTACTTAGAATTTATATCAAATCTGTCAGTCATATGCAAAAAGTGGACACTATTTTACAGATTCTTTATTTTCTAAAGTAGTATTTGGAACCAGAGAATAGTTATTTGTGTATCACTATAAATTAACATACTTTAAAATTAAGCTCAATTGGACCCTTTGCCATTCAAATTGAGTGACAGCTTGCATGTTATCAATGACTATCTACAGCTTCATTAAAGAAAATAAGACAAATTTTTACTACGGATGCCTTATAATTGGAAGTCAAATTCATGGCTAAAACTTTTCAATTTATTTCTTAACACAAATTAACAAAAACATTCAAGAACCCATACAGTACCCCTCCTATACATCCTCACCGTGAAAAGCTCTGCACACTAAAGTTACTCTGACTGCAGTTTTACAGTACTTACATTAAAATATATAAGACATGAGACATAAGACACTTTATTGGTCGTTAGGCATTACAAGCATTGACAAGTCATATGATCCATGAGTAAACAATTCAATTTCTTAACCCCTCAAACTAGGCAATTTGACTCATTATCACAACTAAAGTACAAAGAAGTGCGATCATGTTTACAAAGTATACTGATCTGCAACAGTATTTAAAGCTATCTGCAGATCCTGAACCCTGAACACTGAAAATTAATACGTATCATCATTTCTAGTTTTAATTCAATGCTTTATTAGTTCCCATTTAAATTATTCATAAACTTTTCCTCTACCTACTCCTTTCATATATATTAACTGAATTCACACACACACACACACACACACACACACACACACACACACACACACACACACACACACACACACACACACACACACATACTAATATACTAACTCTCTTCACTTTGCTGATCAACTTAACATTTAAACAAAATTCAAAGTCCGGTACCACAAACAAACAGTTTTACTGCTTTACTGACTGTTATGCTCAGTTGGCCCAAAACAGGAACCAGAACTTAACACAATGAGCACAGCATAGATCAGTTCCCAAAAATCAAAGCAGCAACCAAACTACGGTTTAATTTTCCCCTCGTATGCTATTTTGTCTCACATAATTTAAAGGAAGTGCAAAACAACTTTTTTTCTCAACTTTCGATTTTCAATCCCCTCTCGAAATGCTTATCCTCTTTGAACTATGATTTTAAAATACAAACATTACACCGCAAAGAAAACATTACAAGTTTCTCCCCAATCATAGCATTTAGCCTACATCAAATTTATATCAACGAAAACCCCTGCACAAGTCACAGAATCTATGTTGTCGACCTGCTACAGCAATTTTGACTATCTTTCAAACAATCAGTCTGCCTGTCACAGAATCCCCATTTTCGCACTACTACTTTCAATTTAAAATCGTCTTCCACCATTACTTAGGATGTTGTCGGTTCCATCACTCAAAATTCAAATTATCTAAGTAACTGGTATAGAACCTTCATTTACCACACTACTAATGACAATTTTCTAAAATTACCGATAATCCAAAAATATTTGCATTGTTTACCTTTAAATCATTATATTATAGTGAAACTATGCAATTCTTCATCGATTTGAACTCGTAACTACAGCACAGAGAAAATATTTATTCAGTGGATGGCAAACAAATTTTAAGTTGAAGTTCAATAAACTCTATATAAATATTTGTCAAAGTGATTACTGTTTTTAAGTTATTTACTTTGTTACTACATTTTAATTTCCAAACTAACCAAAACAATCGTCCGCAGCAATGAACAAAAACAATAGAGTGACGTTTAAGAACTAATCACTGAACAACTCCTTACCACCGAATCAGCTTGATTAACGGAGGTCTCTATATTGAGTCACTGAACTTGAGTCGACTCAAAGAATCAATATAGCAATGCCGTTCTCCTCTATTTAATTTTTTATGTTACTTTGTGCTAAAATGAGACATTCTCGATTACAGAAAATACTTCAAAACAACTCTACATTTGTTATTTACCAAGATTTATCACTGCTAAAGCACAACAGATATTCTGATAAATTGATAATTTCGATTTAGTGTGTCTTCTCAAACAATGACATCAAGTGAAATTCTCAACACCGCCATCTTAATCACGCTATCACAATAAATATGCAATGAATACAAAGTGACGCTGGAGGGGGAAACGATGCTATATATTTCTCCCGCAATGAGGCTAATGGTGACTTGAATATTTACTCAAATTAATCTAATTACTTTGAAATACTCTAATAAATCTAAAAATATATATTTCTTGACAGGAGTTGCGCTGAAATGAGTTTAATTTATTGCTTTATATGATTATGCAGTTACATACTGCAAAAACTGCATATTTAAAAAACATAAGATTGTACCATAATAATTGTAAATAAATTATTACTTACCAAAACTCATCCTTGTGTTTTTATCGCAAACACACTCTGCACCAACACCAGTTGTGATGCCGCCGATCTTCATAGTTATTTTCCGGTTGGGAGCTTTTCAAATAATTACTAATACACGTGGCTTCAATCAAAATAACTTTATTAACAGTTTGAACTAATTCGTAACTCACTCTAGAAATACAAATAACACATTTATATAACACTGTTGCTTATCAATTTAAGAAATTATCAATTTAAAAAATTATGTCTTGATCTTAAAAGAGGATGAGAGGAAACGCGGATCGGGCCTACATTGTAGGGCACAAGGCCCGCTCGGACGCGGTCGCGGCACCGCGAAACTTATACACTTGTCTCTTCAGCCGACTGCTAACGCACACACGCTCATCTCGGATGCTCTGCTGATATTGCTGAAAAATCTGCTCTCGGCCAATCAGAGAGCACGGCCTGCGCGAGGCTACTGCTGACGATCAGCAGTTTAACAACAGTGCAAGGCTAGAACTGCACAGTTCCAGCTTAATAAACTTCACAACAATTATTCAACAATGACTTGATTTCAGTTGTCTGGGCATTACCTTTAATTAAAATGATTGTCATTAATCCTGGATTACTGTAGATCATTGTAGATGATGGTATACAGATATTATTTCCAGTGTTGATTTTCCTTAGATTTAATCATTAAATGTAATCAGCAAATAAATTTTGCCATGATGGCCTGTTCACAGGATTTAATATTAGATGTGCTATTGGGAGTGTGAGTTGTCACAAGTAGCTTGATATACAGTGGAACCCTACATAGCAAAAATAATAAAGAAGTTTAAATGTTTTGTATCATCAGTGTTTTGAATGGTACTTAGTTGATATTTAAAGGTTGAAAATCTTTACATTTATAATATTTGCAAAATAAACTCCATATTAGCCAAATTTGTCTCTGGAAATAGTTAGTTTTCAGAAAATTCTTTTCAAAATGCGGGTTTCTGTTTAACATGTTTGTGGCAATTTTCCGGGGCTCCTACCTGGATTTTCAAATCTGAAAATCAAACCTTCACAAATAAGTTAAGTTGCCAAATGGCATCTTTGAAAGCAAATGTTGGTGATTGAAACCAAACGTTTCCAAGTGCCGTTTTTCATAGAGACAAATCATTACTTATGAGCTTCAAAAATAGTAAAAGGTTTCTTATTTAGACCTGCACAATTTTATGAGTTGAGAACAATCCCACCTGGTGTTGAACATTTGACTTCCTTAGTAAATAAAAATAAAAATTGTAGCACACAGTAATATAGTTATGAATACAGTCTTAAGTAGATTGGCAGTTTATTGACATTGGGACATTGTCTTTATCTAGAGGTGATCTCTCTTCTAGACCAGAAGTGAATTGCACTAACAAAAGGGAAGTTGAATTTAACAAGAGCACGTTTGTACATTAAACCGATCTCACCATTACATAATGGATGATGTAACTTTGAATTTGTTTGATTATTTTGGTAGTAATTATAAAAGTTATTATTAAAACTTTTGAGTAAGTTGAAATATTTCAGTTAAAAAGCAGTTTAAACAACAAAATTACTATTTCTCAAGTGAATATATGATTTTTTTATTGAAAAAGTAATAATATTTTTTTGTCAGTTCAATTTGTAGAAAATAGTATTTTGGAACAAATTTTTAGTTAATACGAGGGTCATCCAGAAAGTAAAGAACGTTTGCTTACTGCACCGAGCCACAGAGAAGAAAGAAATTCTTTCTTCTCTGTGACCGAGCACAACTCCCCTATCACTGCGATTGCATGTGTTGCAGTCCACTCCCCCCCCTCCTCCTAAGTATGAGCTGAGTCTCGTTGCTGTGCGATCACACGTCTTACTTCTACAGCGATTCAAAATGAGATACGCAGTGTTATTTGGTTTCTGAGTTAAAAAATATCCAGAGCATAGACATTTTTATAAAAACACCAAAGAAAGTTTATGGTGAGAGTGCAAAAAACAAGATCTTAAAATTGATGTAATGTGCTAAGGTTTTAGCAGCTGTTTTCTTAAATATTTCCCTGAAGTCTTTCTTTCAAATCATCTTTAGCGAGCAATGACCTGCCTCTTCGATCCTCGTAGTGCACAATGGATTTTCTTTCATTAGATCTGTTGCACCATTTTTTCCCTGAAGACGCAACTTGAAGACTTGTTTGCACTTACACCATGAACTGTCTTTGGTGTTTTTTCCCAAAACGTCTATGGTCTGGACATTTTTTAACTCAGAAACTGAATAACACTGCGTATCTCATATTTAGTGGAATTTTCTATTGCCGCCACCATTTTTAATCGCTGTGGAAATAAGACGTGTGATCTCACAGCAATGAGACTCGACTCATACTCTGGTGGGGAAGTGAGTTGACTGCCAAACATGCAATCACGGTGATGGGGGAACTATGCTAGGTGTAGTAAGCAAACGTTCTTTACTTTGTGGATGACCCTCGTACTAGTACATGGGATAACAGTACAGCATTACCAATCGTTGGGTACCATTCATGAGTTATTACCAAAAAAAAACTATTTTAGAACAGCAACAACATTGTAAATGACAGCTGGTATTAACATTTTTCCATATTTAAGTTATGGGTATATCAATATTGTGTGAAACAACAAGAGGTTTAATATTTTAAAAAGTTTGTTTATCCTCCATTTTTCATAATTATTCATAATTTCCTGCCAAATTTTCCTCGACCAAATTGAAATATTAATCCGACTCCTTTCACTAACTGTCCAATCGATCCAAATCTGACAGTAACAGACTAATACCAGACAAGCTGTCCATTTTTGTACTAACATTATATTGCACTGAATGGTACAGAACTGACGCATCAGTCTAACTGTCCTAGTGCTACCAACGTCAGTGTTTTCAAAAAGGAACAACCCTAGACTGTTAAAGACATTACGTACAATGTTTCTGTTGCTTAAAACATTGTTGCAAGCCTCTCAGTTTAATGAAGTATCTCATGTATGAATGCGTTGTCAGGTTCGTTTGCGGTGATTTGCCTGATGACGGGGAAAGTGGTGTCCCAGCACTCCAATGCTGGTAGGGCCCTGTCCCTTATAGCAGCCAACTCCACCAGCCCCACAGTCACTGAGCTACCCCAGTACTCTCCCCTGGAGGTGGCAACTGCCGTCACCTTCATGGTGGCAATCTATCAGGTAAGACTAGGTATTTCAACGCCAGAGGCATTTTGTAGAAAAGCGTACTTTTTTAGACTCATTCGCTGTAAGCTACTCGTATCCATAAAGCCAGGCACTGCGCCATCCCCCCCTCACCCCCACTCATGCTGCCTACTTGTATATGAGTGCTGTGACCAACAACAATTTGAATAGTTATAACTCCGAGTTTTACCGAGAGATAGTAGTGGAAGACCCAGGAAGTGCAGCACTCCCAAGGGTATCTTGGGAAAATGTTAGTTAATGATATAATAAAATATACCTTTTTGACACTATTTGTCTGTATGTTTGGGCAGAATTTGAAGTAAGTAGAGAATTTAATTCTCAAAGTACTATCTGCTGTACAGAATACTAAACAAATTCCAAAACTTTGTTCAGTTTTATTAATAGTTACTATTTTTAATGATATTCAAAAGTTTGAATCAAGGAAACAAAATATGGAATATGAGCTAAAAATTTATTTTCAGCGTTATTTGAATAGATGTTCCTTAAAACACTAGTAAAACCAGGCTTTGATCCGTATTCTGTGGACGACTCTAAAAGTGTGTTTTGCACTGAATGCATTTGAAACCACTAACTTTTGGGGAAACCCCAGGAAGCAATCACATACCACTTTTTGAACCACAGTCATGATACAAATAGTTGTTAAACTGATGTTATCCTTTAGACTAGAAAGATTGGAGGTATAGTGTAGTTGACTACAAGAAAACATTAATACTTGTGGTCATACAGGACAAAGTCTAGATGGTGGGTTTGCAGACCCTAAATGAATAAGCAGGAAAAAGTGAAATAGCCAAAGGGGTTAAGGGGTGTTTACAGTAACCATTAGGTTCTTGGCTTCTACCCCAGAATAAGGTTATTTCATAAAGAAATTTTATTGCATTAACACATTTGTCAAAATAAGTAAAAAAGAGAAATACTTAACAAAAGTGAGGCAAAGTAAAGGCTGTTTTTTTCTGTATCTGGAAGTTATAAGGCCAATACATAGTATGAAATAAAACATCTTGTTTTAAATCAACTTAATTTTCAACGGATTTTATTTCTCTATATACTACACAAACATATTTTTAGTTTATATATTGTCTAATAACACAACTATGTTGCAGTTAGCCATGTACTTGTTCAGGATGGGTATCATGTGTTCTCTTCTGTCAGACACTTTGGTCAATGGATTCACTGCTGGCGCGGCCATTCATGTCTTCACCTCCCAAATAAAAGATCTTCTTGGGATGAAAATACCTAAATATAATGGAAACTTCCAAATTATATATGTAAGTAAAGTAAGAACCACATACTTTTGGCCCGCTCTTCAATCTGAGTTATCACACTGAATATAGTTTTTGATACGTTTCTATTTAAACTTTCCCAAATTGTAATTTATAAGAATCCACTTTTGGATTAATCAATACAAATTGTTCTGCAGATAAATTCTTGGATGTTATATTATTAAATGGATTCTCTTAGTTTATCCAATTTATACATTTTTTACACCAAAACCACAACACATATTACTCATATTATTATCCAGGTATGAAACAATTACAAACTTTAATAAGATACCATAACAAAGTATATTCTAAACTTGGCACTTTGTTGAATGGTTTTATGATTGAAACCTAATGACTCAACACACTGGTGTTGTATTGCAGTTTTAGAGAAAATAAATAGTATAGACTCTTACTTTTTTATGAGTTTTACTAACGTTGGTTTGATATGATAAAAAACAAAAATTGATAATGTCAGAGTTATTTATCTGTCTATCCTATACTTTCTGATGGTTAATTGATGGATATATCCATCACATATTTTGTAAAATGTTTCAAAAGTATTTTGTACCATTGATAAGTTATGAGTCTTTTACTTATACTGGTAAACATTGCCGTCAAACAACACTGATTTATACCAATAATATACATAATACATAATTGGTATTTTTATATTTTAAATTACATTAATTTGTTTTTATTATTTTCAGACATACATCGGAATTTTTAACAACTTGTCGACAATCAATTTAGCAGCTGCTTTGATATCACTTTTCACAGTTGTGTTTTTACTGTTTGATAACAAAATAATAAAGGTAAGATTTTTATATTTAAAATACATTAAGTAGATGTAATTACTATCTTTATTTTTATAAGAGTTTCCAAAATATATGCTTCACCAGTTTTAAAAGAACCGTTTAGTTCTCAAATAAGCTTTATTCCATCAAATATAATACTAGAAGGAGAAGGAGCATGTTTGATGATCATTTTTGAATTAACAATACGATATCATGCGGTTAAAAGCACATATGGCTTTTTCTCTGTTTAAAAGGGATTACCATAGAATTGGTAAATATAAAGCTATGGTGTGTAAACACACAACACCAAGAGTTTTTTGTGTGATCATGGGGATCGTCCAGCAGCAGAACAAAAGTACACTGATCGACTGACCACTTGACAGACATTTAAAATTGTAACATTTCAAGACTTGCATAGCCAACCATGTTTTATCAGACTTGATCAAAATTGATCAAATTTGAACAGAGTTGATCAAGTTTGAATAACTTTGATCAAGTAGTTGAACAGGCCTGATCAAGTTTGTTCAGGCCCGATCCAACTTGATCAACTGTCTTGATTAGGCATGACCAAATTTCATCAGGCCTGATCAAGTTTGTTCTGGTCGGGCCCGATCAAACTTGATCAGGCCCGATCAAACTTGATCAGGCATGACCAAATTTTATCAGGCCTGATCAAGTTTGTTCAGGCCCGATCAAACTTGATCAACTGCCTTGATCAGGCATTATCAAATTTTATCAGGCCTGATCAAGTTCATTCAGGTCTGGTCGGACTTAATCAAGTGTCTTGGATTAGGCCTGATATCAGACTAGGTCAAATGACTTGACCAGGCCTGACAAACTTTTAGAACATGATTAGGAACGTTATCCTGTCTCTATTAAATCAACAACAATCAGTGTTTAAACCCATTTCAGAGGGCCCCCATGAAAATGATTTCATCAGGCTTGATCAAAATTGATCAAATTTGAACAAAGTTGATCAAGTTTGAATAACATTGATCAAGTAGTTGAACAGGCCTGATCAAGTTTGTTCAGGCCCGATCAAACTTGATCAACTGTCTTGATCAGGCATGACCAAATTTAATCAGGCCTGACCAAGTTTGTTCAGGCCCGATCAAACTTGATCAGGCATAATCACATTTTATCAGGCCTGATCAAGTTTGTTCAGGCCCGATCAAACATGATCAACTGCCTTGATCAGGCGTTATCAAATTTTATCAGGCCTGATCAAGTTCATTCAGGTCTGTCGGACTTAATCAAGTGTCTTGGATTAGGCCTGATATCAGACTAGGTCAAATGACTTGACCAGGCCTGACAAACTTTTAAAACATGATTGGGAACGTTATCCTGTCTCTATTAAATCAACAACAATCCGTGTTGAAACCCATTTCAGAGGGGCATATATAAGTTATATATACCTACAAACCATATTCCGGTGCTGCATCCACTAGGCTGCATGATTCCTGTGCTGCATCCACTAGGCTGCATGATTTGTGAGTCATTATATAAGACAATTATATAACTAAGACAAGATTGTCTTTTGTTCAACATAAGCTTCTTTAATATTTGCGGGATCCTGCACTACCTGCTAGGAGTAAGACACAATATCCAGCCAATGAGTTAGACGGATGATTTTTATATTAACGTGCAGCTGAAAAAATAAAAACTATAGGGAATTATTTTGGCATAAGTTGATTAACAATTTCACGTTCATAATTACAGAAAAAAATCGAGTGTTATTAACTTAAAATCGTGGTCCCATACAGTTTCTCTTTTTCATAATCGCTTCTCTTCTTCAAATGTCAAGTTGAGCTCGTGGTGTAGTGGAAAAGAGGACGGATTTCCACGCTGGAGTCCCAGGTTCGAATCCCGCCCGGAACAGGTGTTTTTTTCTCATGATTTTTTTCAAATTTTTTGTGTCATATTTTTAATGAATATTTAATATGTTTCAATGATAAAATATAATATATTTTGTGTTTTAAATTTATTTTTATAAATCAAACCTGATTAATTGCCTGAACAAATCTGATCAGAATTGATCAAACATGTCAGGTCTGATCAAGTCCCTGATCAAATTTGATCTGGAAAGGTCCCATAATCCATATAAATCTGATCAAGCAAGTTTGATCAAGCCTTGTTCAGGTTCTTATATTTTTTTGTTCAAATCTGACAGTTTTTTTTTCATGTGAGGGGCATATATAAGTTATATATACCTACACACCATATTCGTGTGCTGCATCCACATAGGCTGCATGATTTGTGAGTCATTATATAAGACAATTATATAACTAAGGCAAGATTGTCTTTTGTTCAACATAAGCTACTTTAATATTGGCAGGATACTGCAATACCTGCTAGGAGTACGGCACAATTTTCTGCCAATGAGTACATTGAATTAGACGGATGATTTTTATATTAACGTGCAGCTGAAAAAATAAAAACTATAGGGAATTATTTTGGCATAAGTTGATGAACAATTTCACGTTCATAATTACAGAAAAAAATTGAGTGTTATTAACTTAAAATCATGGTCCCGTACAGTTTCTCTTTTATCGAATTTCCCCTATAGGGAAGAAGCTATTACCGTAGGTCTCATGGTAAGACTTAAGCCCGAGACCATGATAACTTTTCATTTTGAGGTCCCCAGATGCCAAAAACACCATTCGTTCAAATTTTTATACATGTATATATATATATATATATTTATATATATATATATATATATATATATATATATATATATATATATATATATATGTGTGTCCGTAAGCACAATAACTCTCGTAAAAAAGGTCCGTTCTTAATGAAATTTGGTACAAATGTGTAAAGTACCATTTATTTGAACGAGTTCGAAAACCAGACGAATCGCACTATCCAAAGGGGGGTTTTTGGGGGGTTTTGTACCCCAAAAATGGGTTTTTGGGGTTTTCACATGTAATTTTTATTTAAATCAAATTTTAATTTATACCATTGAATTCAGCTTAAAAAAACAAACAAAAATTGGTATTTTGATCATTGCTCTACGTCAATTGGTTACCGAGATATTGAAAGTGCTAAACACAGTACGTTGTCTAATGTTATTCTTATGGAGAAAAAGAAAAATTGTATATCTCGCTTATTTATGAACATAAACTGACAAAATTTGGTATAAGGCTTGATCTGGTTGTGGTTTATTGTTTTTTGCACAAAAAAACAATTTTTCGCCTATGGTTCCTGTAGCAGCAAACCTAGGTTCTTGGTCCCCATGTTATTCTGATGGAAAATACTTAAAATGTTATATATCGCTTATTTATGAATGTATATAGATGAAACTTGGTATGTGGCTTCACTAAGATGAGTTCTATTGATATTTGCATAAAAACCCATTATTTTGTGTGCCATGTTGCAGCAAACCTGCGTACTCATCCCCAATATTATTCTTACGGAGAATAATTAATATTTTAACTATCGCTTGTTTGTGAATACATTTCTTATGAATCCTGTTAAGTGTTTTAATGTGTTATGTTATATATTCATTGGAAATTCGCTGAGTATGCAGGTTTGCTGCGACGGGGGTATTTCATAATCACTTCTCTTCTTCATATCTCAAGTAGCGTTCATGGTGTAGTGGATAAGAGAATGGTCTTCCACGCTGGAGTCCCGGGTTTGAATCCCAACTGTGACAGGTGGTTTTTCTCACGATTTTTTTTTCAAATTTGTTGTATCATATTTTTAATGCATATTTAATATTTTTCATTAATCAAATATATTATATTTTGTGTTTTTAATTTTTTTGTTATAAATCAAACCTGATTAATTGCCTGAACAAATCTGATCAGAATTGTTCAAACACATCAGGTCAGATCAAGTCCCTGATCAAATTTGATCTGTAAAGGTCCCATAATCCATATAAATCTGATCAAATTTGATCAAGCCTTGTTCAGGTTCTGATACTTTTTTTGATCAAATCTTACATAGTTTTTTCATGTGGGAATCTCTGTCATATGCGTTACAAATATGTTATGTTGGCAGCCGTGGGTCGGCAAGAGGTCAGTATTCCCAGTGCCAGTGGAGCTGATAGCTGTGATGATCGGAACAATCGCCTCTACCTATTGGGACTTGCACACCAAATACAACCTCACTACCGTTGGCCATATCTCCGTTGGGTACTTATATTATTTTAGGCATTGGTGAAAACTAAACGACAGTTTAGTCGTTACTAATACTACTAAAATTTAAAACATTCACTACAAGCGCATTCTTTAAATTTCAACTATGCATTCCTGTCTCATTTGGTTGTTTTTATAGAACAAATCATAAAGAAGACCAAACAAGAAATAACAATACAAGTAGACCTTAGAAACCAAAAGAAAATTAGAATAAGATGATGCAGTAAGCTATTTTAAATTGGTAAAAATAATTTGATAAAATATCTTTGTGTCTAGTATGTCTGGAAGATGTATCAAAAGTGGAAATTATTATAGGCAGTGCTCCTATTCACAACTACATCCCAAAGCTCTACTGCATTGTACTAGTAACCCAACCAGTGCAAAATGTGTTACTAAAGGGAGGGGTGTGAGAGGGTGGGGGTGGGAAAGTACATTATTTATGTAATATTTTACTAGGAAATTAAATCTAAGAAAAAATTATAGTAACTGATACGCTATTGATGCATGTTACATCAACTTTTACTTGCTACTTATTTCTGCTGCCCAAAATTGGCGAGGGTCATTGGATGTGGTTTGGTGAATTGTTGGCGAAGTGGTCCAAGGCGAGGGACTCCGGAACCATGGCTCTGTCGTGGGTTCGAATCCCAGTCCTGGCAAGAACATTTTATCAGTACTGAACAAATCATACTGTAACGGCTCACTGCTTGCTTTGCTGGATACGTTCCACGCAAGGATGTATAGTCTATGTGATTGGGCAAAGTAAAACATTTCTGTCATGAAAAATAATTGTTCATTATAGTTAAGTAGCTACCTATAGATTATTTTAGTCATTACAATCTTTTTTCTACAAACAAATTACTCTAAAGCTCCATACTTACTGTTCAGTGAAATATCTCCCAAAAAAATATCAGAAGCTCAACAAATATTTTTTTTGATTTTGCAGACTTCCTGAATTCCAAGCTCCTAACTTCCAGCTGCTTCCGACAGTGGCACTGGACAGTTTTGTAATCGCTCTTATTGCTTACATCATTACAATGTCCATGGCACTAATTTTCGCACAGAAAATGAACTACGAAGTTGACCCAAACCAGGAGCTGCTAGCACAGGTATGCACTCCAGCCATAGATTTTTCACACAGGGCCCTAACAAGAACTTCAGTTATATTACTCTTCTCTCCTGCTAGCTGAGAGCAAGCTCGTGCACATGCACAATGCTACCCAGTCGGCCTTCTGTTGACTGCATGCCCAATGAACTGTGCTCACTTGATATGTTAGCTATATTGAAAATCTTGCAAGAAGCTCTAGGAGATAACATAATGACACATCACAACATGTTCTTGATCAATGTTGTTTTTCAGGGAACCGGTAACCTGTTAGGCTCATACCTGTCGTGCATGCCTTTCGCAGCGTCATTGTCCCGCAGCATGATCCAGCACACGGTGGGCGGTCGCACTCAACTCGCCAGCATCATCAGTGCTGCTATCCTGGCCGTCGTGCTACTCTCTTTTGGTCCCATCTTTGAGCCATTACCAAGGGTGAGTCTCGTAATAAAATTGTCTTTGTTGTTGTAATAAGAACATTTCACTTTATGGCTGTATTATAATACGATCGGTCGTGTATTCCAATTATTCTTTATAAAACTAAAGTGACTATGAACAAGGTAAGGTTGTCATTAGTCGAGATATAGGTGTCATTCATTCTGCCCTGTCCAGTGGGATGAGAGTCTTAGGTATGGCCAGTAGGATAATATATATATTTTTATTCACTTTTGAAAAGTTACTGTTCTTTGTTTTTAACCAAACAAATCAGTTTTGTTACTTAATTCATTGACGTTCCCTATCCCTATCCTCGTTAGCTAATCATTCAAGTAAAATGAGTAATGTTTGTGTGAGTTGTTGTTCAGTGGTTGAGGCGATGGGCTTCGAAACCACAGCAGCGCTTTTTTGTGGGTTTGAATCCCAGTCCTGGTAAGAAAATGTCATCAGCCAAAAAAATAATCAAACACCAAACGCAATCAGTTATTGAAAGTCATTGTTTTATTTCCTGAGCTTCTGCTTTACTAATTAAAACACAAATTTCTTCATGTAACCGTAATGAAGTACAACTATATAAATCATGACAATATTGAGAGTTATTTGATCAAGTTTCATTTAGTTAAAAGACGATACATTTTCTTTATTCTCAAAAATTTATAAAAATACCATAGCGAGCTGAAATGAAAAAATAGCTAGAAAAATAGATATAATTGAGTAACCTGATTCTGTTGTTGATCCTTCCATAAAGTGTTTAACACCTATATACTTTACATGTAAAATGTCATTTTTATTTCTGATTCTGTTGCAGTGTATTCTAGCCAGCTTGATCATTGTAGCCCTAAAGGGTGTACTCCTTCAGGTGAAAGATGTTGTCAAAATCTGGCAGATGTCAGCATTAGATGGCATTGTGTGGATATTCACATATGTGACAGTCATTGTGATTGAGATAGACATCGGACTCCTGGTGGGTCTCATCATCTCTATCCTCACCATTCTCTTCCGGGGTCTAAAGCCTTACATATACAAGCTCTCTAGACTGCCCAACACTGATATCTATGTGGAGAGTGACAGATATGGAAAGGTAACTCATATTTTTGATTGTTTAAGTTTGTTCTTTTAATTAAATTAACAAATTTGCTACCGACTGGTAGACCAGGGGCGAGGGGATCCAAGGGGGGGGCGATAGGGGCAGTCGCCCCTCCTACACCTTAAAATTATTGTATTTTAATTTTGTTATTTAGGCCTACAACGAAAGTTTGAATACATCCTAGTAAAAATTTAATGGCTTTAATTACAATTATTTATTCGGTGACACCCCCCCCAAACCTGACCTCTGGATCGGCCCCTACGGTGAGTTAGACAAACTCGGTGAGTCAGACCAACATGAATGCCAACTTTACAACTGTTGATGACCTGTGAACACACTGATCATCAAATTTTTTTCAAATTTAATTGAACGACTATCATTTATGATACCAAATCTCCCCTCATTGCGTTCAGTAGGAATTTTTTTCTTAAAATAAGTCATGAATAAACAATTTAGAATAATGAGCTACATGTGCTTACAGTTAATGACTAGGTAATTAAATAGTTTTTTGTTTATTTATGACCAGAAGGTTTTAACAAATTACCTGAAGATATTAAAGGAATCAATAACATAACGTTATACTTTAAGTTAAAAATTGGCTCAATACTATTAAACTTGGTGGCGCCTATTGTTTCTTAACATAATAATGTAAAACTGATCCCTGTTTTTGTTTTTGTTAATGGTTTTCATTTTTGATCAATTTATAATTGAAAAATGTGTTTTACCACACACTGAAGAAGCTAAGATATTCTTTTGGAAGACTCAAGTTAATCTTTTAGATACTGTATAATATATTTTTAATAACCATTACATACTGGATAATTGTGCTTGGTTTTTACCATAACAAATAAAATTGTAATTGAAAATGTATTTACTTAACAAATAAATGTTTTCAATTATTGTTCTTATTCTTAAATTTCAAAATCAAGATAAAATATTTTTAATTTTTCAATTGTTTTTGCTTGATTTCGTATTCATTTTAAAGGTTGAAGATATAAATGGCATTTGCATCATTCACTACGCTGGCGGACTAAATTTCGCTAATAGAGGATGCTTCAAAGAAGAGATAAAGAAAATAATGAATAAATGGCCTGCTAAAGATAAACTGCAGCTGAAGACCCTGCATCAAATAAAGAACAATAAAGTTTTACCGATTGAGATTGAAGTGGAGGTAAGTAAAATTATAGCAATTCACTTATGAACTCTATCTTTATAAAGACATGTAATTAAACTGCCAAAAGGTCTATACTCCTTTTTTTATTTATTAGAAAACATTTAGATTAGAATGTTAGATGTTGTTATACCATAAAATAGGGTGAATAGAAACAGTTTTCAACTTGGTAGCTATAAAACTGTTATTAAATGTAATGCTAAACCAATAAAACCTACCTCAGTTTTCCGGTCTTGCCTTCTTCTATGAAGCAGTATTACTATTATTTAAATATAGTTCGCAAACAAATTTAAATGTTCCTGTTTCTATTCACCCTTCGCTGTGTGGTGAATAAAAATACACCCGTCGCAGCAAACCTGCATACTCAGCGAATTTCCAATGAATATATAACATAACACATTAAAACACTTAACAGGATTCATAAGAAATGTATTCACAAACAAGCGATATTTCAAATATTAATTATTCTCCATAAGAATAACATTGGGGATGAGTACGCAGGTTTGCTGCAACAAGGCACGCAAAATAATGGGATTTTATGCAAATATCAATAGAACTCATCTTAGTGAAGTCACATACCAAGTTTCATCCATATACATTCATAAATAAGCGATATGTAACATTTTAAGTATTTTCCATAAGAATAACATGGGGACCAAGTACCTAGGTTTGCTGCTACAGGAACCATAGGCGAAAAATTGTTTTTTTGTGCAAACATCAATAAACCATAACCAGATCAAACCATATACCAAATTTTGCCAGTTTATGTTCATAAATAAGCGAGATATACAATTTTTCTTTTTCTCCATAAGAATAACATTAGACAACGTACTGTGTTTAGCACTTTCAATATCTCGGTAACCAATTGACGTAGAGCAATGATCAAAATACCAAATTGTTTGTTTTTTTAAGCTGAATTCAATGGTATAAATTAAAATTTGATTTAAATTAAAATTACATGTGAAAACCCCAAAAAACACATTTTTGGGGTACAAAACCCCCCAAAAACCCCCCTTCAGATGGTGCGATTCATCTGGTTTTCGAACTTGTTCAAATAAATGGTACTTTACGCATTTGTACCAAATTTCATTAAGATCGGACCTTTTTTACGAGAGTTATCGTGCTTACGGACACATATATATATATATATATATATATAAATATATATATAAATATATATATATATATATATATACATATATAAAAATTTAAACGAATGGTGTTTTTGGCATCTGGGGACCTCAAAATGAAAAGTTATCATGGTCTTGGGCTTAAGTCTTACCATGAGACCTACGGTAATAGCTTCTTCCCTATAGGGGAAATTCGCTAATAATGACTATAATCTTTTTGCAATTGACATGATATTAGCCAAACGGGTTTTGTTGAAGTATTAACATGTGGGGTGAAATAATTCCCTAATTTAAAACTAAAGCACTCTTTTCTATTCCCTATTTCATAACTTACACAAAGACCATAGTGAAGGCTAAC
Source organism: Allygus modestus (assembly GCA_963675035.1). Lineage (NCBI taxonomy): Eukaryota > Metazoa > Arthropoda > Insecta > Hemiptera > Cicadellidae > Allygus > Allygus modestus. The sequence continues at coordinate 130,861,667 of OY776113.1, read as the reverse complement.
TCCCCTCGAAGCAATTTCAAATCATCCCTTTAAACCCACAATTTTAGATGATGAAGACCCTAAAAGATAGGAATTTGTGTTACAGACTGGCTGCTATGCCCGTGCTTTAAAACGGGTTGAAAATTCAGAGTAAAAAAATATTGTAAAGAAAACAACAACAGTCTAAAAATAGACATTAATCCTGATAGCAGCTGTTTATTGAAATTAATTGAATTAAGAACAAAACACGTGTCCCATAAACCAAATAAAACTCTTCTCCATATGAATAACATGCTTGGGGACTTTTGGAAGTCTCGTGGGACAGAGCCCTGAGGACTTTTCTAAATGGCAATAGGCCTATGACACTTCTGGGTACAGAAACTATATTTGTGCAAAACTTCAGCAGAATTGATCCAGTGGTTTTGGCGTGATGGAACACCACATAATTTGTATAGTAGTAGTGATTGATTTAAACATAGTTCCCTGATTGCAATGCAGTGAATGTTCGTCAGAGGCAAACATAACTTCTCAATGAACCTGTATTTAAAATTTTCAAATGATCAAGTACATTTTAATGTCATCAAAACATAAATAATTTGAGAACAACAACCTAAATAGAAATCCAACGTATTCAAATTGAGAAACCATAATACCTAAATGCTTTATAAAACAAAAGCCTACACCAATAAGAGTTGTTGTTCAAGACAAACCATTGACATACAGGTTTGCCAACTCACAAATATTTAGCATTGTACAAAATCTGAGAACATTTTACAATGAGCTAATGAGTTTTTTTTACTGCTACAAATTTAAATTACTTGAAATAAGAAGTGTAAATTATTTTCTCTTAATTTTTTTTAGATTTTTCGGGGGAATATATATCCCCCCCTCCCGATTACGCCCCTGTTTCTAGGAACTATTTTAAACATATCCTTCGATTGATTGCAATGCATTAGTTAAATTTAATACTGAAAAGTTACTTCTGACTAGCTAACTAACTTCTTACTGTTGAATGTAAAATGTATGTAAAATGTCTCACATTGGAACATAAAATGTTAGTGGCTACTATACAAAATATTTAGGCTGGGAATTACACATACAAGATATAGGGAAATGCAATGATGATGTTGGGAAGTATGATCAACCAAAGTTGTCATGCGTGAAACAATTCAGACAGCCGCCTGCAGAACGAATATTACTACGCAATGCACGACGATGTTGAACCGAGAGACCTAACCAAGTTGGTGTTCACATGAAATAAACTCTAAATGCTGTTTCGTTAACCAAATAAAAGTTGTTTGTCACATTTCGTACAAATCCCATTATTTTTAATTTAAAAGAAGGTATTTTAAAAATTCCCCCCCAAAATCAAATTTCCCGCTAAAATAGAAAAATTGCCCCCAAAATAAAATGTTACAGCGCAACCCGCACTATCATCCCCCCCTGTGGGCACCCCTGCAACCATCTGTTTGTTTACATGTGGAGGAAAGGAGATATGGCTTGTTTATAGATAATGTGGTGAATTAAGTAGCCACAGAAAAATTCTGGGCATAATCTCAAAACTATATGGAATACAATTTATGATTATAAAGCACGGATTATTATTTGTGTAATTTCTTCTCATTTGTTTTATTTCTGATGCTTTCTAAATTTGTACATACAAAGTGTCCCAAATAAAAAATAAATTTAAAACTGGGGACAGTCTTTGCAAAAATAAAAGGATATCCTTACTGGCCAGCTACAATTACTGAAGTGGAGTCATAAAAAAACTGAAGAAATATAGTGTTAAATTTTATGGCACTAATGAGACGGGTATGGTCAAGGAAGTCGATGTTTGCTCCTTTAAGGAAAACAAATCTCTTTATGGAAATTTTAAAGAAAGAAATCCTAAATTTAATGCAGCAATAAAAGAAGCTGAGAAAAGTTGTAATGCAAGTTTTAAAATCTCAAATGATAAAAATGACTGTGATCTGGAAGAATCTGGTGTTATTTTACTAACCAACTCACTGACAGAACCTTCAGTAAATCTGTCTAAGAAACCATCTGTAACCAGTACTCCTATAAATACACAGTCCCAGACATCAAACTCTGTATCAACCGTTGAAACTAACACGACAAAATCAGATAAAAATATTACAGATGATTTAAACAAACAATTTAGGTATATCTAACGATATTGCCTCCTGTGATAAGCAACACCGGACAGCTTTGCCAGCCAGAAACTCAATGACTCTGGATATATTGGGAAATAAATGGATTGAAGACGATCCCATAAATTATTACTATGAACTGCTCAGCAGCTCAATGACTAGGACAAAAAATATCTGGCTAGTGAATCCTATGATTTCTTAAGCCATAAAGTGTGTTCATGATTATCAGCATTTACCATATGATGTTAATCTACAAGAAAAAACACATATATTGACCCCCGTAAATGACTCTCACGCAGTGGACAAGCCCGGGGGCTCCGGTTCGCATTGGAGTTTGATGCTGTATGTTGCTGAGAAAAAATAGTTCTTCTATTTTGACTCATTAGGACTATTTAACTATGAACATGTGGTAAAAATAAGCTCAAACTTGCAAACTTTAGTGAACAAAAATTCCACCTGTAAAATCACTCCAGTAAGTGTTCCTAAGCAGTTAAATGGATATGACTGTGGCATCTACTTGATTATTTTTTCTGAAATAATCATTCAAGGTATCATGCAAGGTAAAGATTCTTTGGAGTCATTACAAGGCCTGTTCCCTGATAGTTCAAACGGTACTCGGATCCTTAAACAAGCAGTTAGCGATGCTCTACTTTAACCCCGCTCTCAGTCTCAATCTATCCCTGACACTATCAGTCAAATGATGATAAAATTCCCCACATCAACAGTAACTCATCAGTGCAGTGGCAAAGCAGCACTAAATCAGGCACCAGAGCCTCAATTCCTATTACCAATATATGACATAAGCAGCTTCGCATAGTGTAGGCACTACCAAAGATAAATATGAATCTAGCTGCACTAGTCAGAAATGGAATTGTAAGGAACAGGATCAGTGGGTAAAAGTTTTCTCCCCCAAAGACAAAAATAGCATCCAAATCAAACCTAATCATCCACACAGTATTATTACTGGTTACCGATCAACAAAAAACGGAGGTAACCACTACACATCAACATTTAACATAAGTTTGAATAACCGTTTTCCAGCCCTTGTCTACAACATCAACCAATATCACTGAAGAGGAGAGCACACCTTCTCAGAATAATAAAGAAAGTCAGAGGGAAAGAAATCCGAGGATAAATAAATATATCAAACCTAAACATAATGCATATGGCTTGAAAAAACGGGAAAAAATACATTTTGAAAATAAATTAATTCTCTCAATCTACTCAGATAGTCAGGGAAGAAATTTTACGTCCAGTATTGAACAACTCGACCCATACAAAATTAAAGCAATTTCATCTGTCATGCCAAATGCTGGCCTAATTCAAGTAGTCGAAGTAGCATCGCAGTCGCCATCAAATGACGATATTACTGTTTTGATTGGTGGTACTAATGATACTTTAAGAGGAAACCTAGAGGCAATATATTCACAGTTGGAATCTAAGTTAAAAGAATTGAGTAAGAATAAACCGGTTGTAATAACAACAATACCGAGAAGGTGTGATAAAACAGAAAAGGATCCTGTTCATGAAGAAGTAAATCTTCTTAATCTGTACATAAAGGAACTAGTCTACTGACTTGATTCAGTGTATCTTGTAGATCTGGATTCCCTTCACAGACAACATTACACATCTAAATACTCAAGGCAAAAATAAAATGGCATATGAAATTGGTAAAACACTGCTGGAAATACGTAAGAATGTGACACCCATTAGTATTATTGAGACCAATATGAATAATATAATAAAGAATTATCAAGGTGATTACAAAACTGCATTTGCACACTGTATTTCAGAAGACCTGCTTGACGATAAGAACATGAGCGCTGGAATTGCAAGAGTTTTTAAAAGTAAATTTGGAAGACCTTCCAATGATGATTTCATTGCCTCACATATTACTCGACAAAAACATAATGATGGCTTTACAATATACAGCCTTGTTTCAAAAGGAAAGTACTTTGAGAAACCACAAATACCAGATTATGACTTGGCTTTTGAGCAATTCCTAATAGATTTTAAAAAGAAAAAACTTAAGCGCCTCTTTTTCTCACCAATGGGTTGCGTTCGCGACAACATCTCTGTCGAACACTTTGCAGCCAAGATCACACATTTTCAACAACAAACGGGTGCTACTGTCTATATTGTCACCTACGATGAACAATCTCACAGAGTCCTCAGAGGTGGTGGTGTACCATTTCCCCAATTCACAACAAGACTACAGCATGTCATTTCTTCTTGTTCCCAGCAGCCTGCAGCAACTAATAACACAAACCAGTCCAACAGTCCAAACACCAACAAGCAGCTTCCCTCTATAGAAGACATGAACAGCTTTCCTCCTCTTCTCCATCACAGTGTTGGTGCCAGTGAAGTGTTAAATGGGCAATCTAGTGAGTGTGCTAAAACTAATGTAATTACATCACAGACTGACGAGATGACTAACGTGGACAATAATGTGATCTCGGCCACTCAAAGCAGCAATTTTTTATTCCATGTAAGTCAAACCCTCAAATTAAGCTGACCAACGGCAGCAATGAAATAACCTTGATGCATCAAAACATCCAACACCTGGCATCCCGATTAGATATATTGAAAATAAATTTAGAAGAAAGTAAGCCTGACATTGTTGCTTTGAGTGAGCATAAGATGTCTCATTCCGATTTGCAAAGATTAAATGTGAATTGTAACGAAATTTTTTCTCTACGTTAAACAAGGAATAATAGTTAAAACCATGATTAGATCATAAATAAATGGCTACCCAGACATTTCAAAATTTAGCAGACTACAGTGGAAGCGTTTAATAATTAATAGGGTTAGCCATGCAATAAATGAATAAAGTTACAAATTCTAGCCCTTCCAGAGGCGCACATAGATCTGTACTGATAGAATTATAACACCTGGAAATATTAATAACAACAGATTTTTCATACAAATTTATTCATGCATTTTTTCAGTTTCACATCTCCATAATTTTAACTGTACAGTATTTGCGTCTTGATATCACACATTAATAGAATGCATAGAGTGGGTTTCAAAATTATAATTACAGTAATATACAGAACACCAGAGCATGCGCTTGAAGTGACATAATACAATAAGCTTCAGACCTTTGAATAATTATTTGAAATATTATAGGTGAAAATGAATTGTCTACTGCCAGTATTTATTTTAATTGTTTGGGTCAATAATTGCAAACTGATATTGATTAAAGGTTGTGTTAATTTAATAGGCTAGTTCTTGGATGGATGGAGGAATAAGAATTTATTTACTAATGTATTATTTGAGGTTCCTGGGCAACGCTATATACGATTTAAGCTGGCCAGCCTTACTGATAACAAGGGGGGTTAAATATTTGCTCAATATGAGACAATTCTGTATTTTCAGGACCGCGGCTGCTGTATGCAATTCTAGCAAGCCTAGTTCAAGTTTAAATTTATTTATTATTGAGCATGCCCATGCACTAGGGAACCTATAAAACATCAATTACCTCCCATCATCATTGAACTGCGTTCCACAAGTTATTTATATTAAATTAATTTACTGACCAAACGTAGATTGTAATGGCAGTGAATTGAGACAAGTAGATTGTTTAAATTAGCGTACAGATTAACTGGATGAAGTCTGAATCAGTTCAGGAATAACAATAATAATACTAAAATAATGAAAATTTCCTAATGTCTGCAATATTTAGGTTGGCGACATGCTAAACTAACAAAGGTTACATTCCATTGAGCAAAATGGCTCAAATTATAATTTATTATGTATTGACATGCATTGATTGATTGACTAGATATTTGGTAACTGTACTTTCAAATTCAAATTACATACGCAAATAATAATTACTACTGAAAATTGAATAATACTGAAATATGCTAATGGCTAGAATAATTTAAGACAGAAATGCACTAATTATAATAAATATGACACTCTTAAATCAATTAAATCTCAAGGACTGGGCATATACTCTAAACTAACGTAAACTAACAAAATAATTACTCACTCATACTTTCTGGGATCCCATACATACACACACGTTCGGGGAAAACACGCGACGATTTGAAAAATCAGTTGCAACACGTCGTCACGCCAACAATCCACATCTTCGAAATGCCCATTAATTTATAATTACTCTCAAAATGATTCTGAAGCGCACTACGCGTTAATTCTGATGATTTGCGACAAGTGTTAGCTAACAGAAATTACTAGGTGGATGGCAGTGAACGACTATTTAACAAATAAGATTGTACGTGAGCGGTGCTCAATGTTCCCCGAACCACGCTATCTGAGTATCACTGGCGAAATGGGATGAGGCCGATAACGCGCGATGCGACGACGACAACCCTCTTCCTGACAGGCCATTGGTCCGTTGAGCTGATTGGTCGAGGAAGCTAATGGCCGTGTATCTTTGAAATATTTAAATTCAGTTCTTTTAAAACACATGATGTGCTATATTGATTATGAGAATATTCTCATAACATCAAATATCAGCACAAAATGGTTTTAAATTATGTTCACATTTTATTTGCAAGACCACAGTTGGTGGAGGAATCATGATTTGATGTAAAACTAAAGTAGTAGCTAATAAAATAATTTTACCTAAAGTTAAAGAATTAATATTGAATAAAGAATTTGAATGTTGCTTTACATTAATAGAAGCTGACAAATTTTCTTTTGTTTTGTCATGTATATACAGAACTCCTGAATATAGATTTGAAAAGCCATTTTTTTTAATGTGAAACTTACCTGGAAATTTTAATAAAAAAATATAAAAATATTGTTATAGTTGGAGATATTAATATCGATGTACTGGAGGATAATAATTTGGTTTATAGGAGATTTTGCATTATTTTGAACATATTTAACCTGTGCTATTTGGTCAATTTTCCAACTAGAGTCACAGATACCTCAAAAACAGCAATCAACAATATTATTACAAATATTCACATGAATAAAAATATCAAAGTTTTAGGACTGATAACAGAAATGTCGGACCATGATGCTCAATTACTTGAGATACAAAACGTTTGCACAAGAAGCTGGAGGCAGACTAAAATTAAAAAGTTTTATAGAAAATTTAGTAAACAGAATATTAAAACACTTATCCATTACTTCTCGTGAGTAGAGTTGTAGAGTTGTATCAAGCTCCGGTAGCTTCAAAATTTTTAGTTTTTAGTAATTTGTTCATGTATTACTTAAATATAAGCTGTCCTAAGGAATGGGCTACATTGAAATTTGATAATAATAATTAGATTACACAAGAGATAAAGAATGATAAAGCAAAGATTATTGAATTAAGTCAAATGTTTCGAGTCATGCATGATGTTAACTTCAAAACATCTATAAAATAAAATAAAAAAGAACTTAAAAAATCAATTGATAAAGCAAGGAAAGAATTCTTTGATGATCTAATTAATAAATCAGACAATGCTTCAAAAACAACCTGGAAATTATTAAATCAGGAAATTGGCATTTTCAATGACAATCAGATGAACATATATGTAATTATGAAAATGATAACATTGTTATAAACCCAGTAGAAGTAGGAACTAGATTTAATGACTATTTTGCTGATGTGATTGATAAAGAGGTAGTGCCAAAAATTTATTCCTCAAAAATGTCTCATTCAAGGGAGTATAGGGGAGAATCCTCCCCGATAGAGTCATTTCACTTTGAACAGATAACTGAACAAGAATTAAACATTGTAATACAGTCATTTAAAAATACTTCATCGTCTGGTATGGACAAAATCCCTATTACAGTGATGAATAAAGTTAAAAATATTATCTTGAAACCTTTGGTTCACGTCATAAATTCCTCTCTCATAAGTAGTATATTTCCCGAGCAGCTTAAGGTCGCCAAAATAAAACCAATTTTCAAAAAAGGGAACAGAAAATGTTTATCTAGCTATAGACCAATCTCTATTTTGCCAACATTGTCTAAATTATATGAAAAAGTTGTTTATAACCAGTTACAACATTTTTTAGAAATGCAAAATTTGTTTGATGCACAACAACATGGTTTCAGGCTAGGCAAGCCTGTCATCACAGCGGGCATTGAATTTGTTCAAAATACCATTTACAAAATTGATAGGGGGAGAAAGTTATTGGCATTTTCTTGGATTTAACTAAAGCTTTCGACAGTGTTTCACATAAAAGATTGATTGAATCATTAAAGTCCCAAAATATAGAAAAAAGAATTGACCTGGTTTGAATCATACCTGCATGAAAGAAAGCAGTGTGTGGAATAACACAAGTAAAACACGAAAATTTCAGATATATAAATAATGTATTGTCAACACTGCGGACAGTGAAATATGGAGTTCCTCAAGGGTCCATTTTGGGACCCTTATTGTTCCTGTGCTACCTCAAGGGACTCCCTGAAGTCTTATGTGGCGTTCACAGCTCAATTTGCATGTACGCAGATGATACAAACCTAATCATTTCCGGAGAGAACCAAGAATCAGTTGAAATTGCCTCATATACAAACCTTACATTAGTGGGACAATATTTTGAAAACAAAAACCTTCTAATAAATCCATATAAAACAAATTTTGTATCATTCTCAACAAGACAGTGGAGAACAAAAATTTACCCAATTATTAAAATAGATGAAGATGAAATACTACAAGAATGTAATACAAATTTTTTGGGACTGATTGTAGACAAAAATTTGACCTGAGATGACCACATTGAAAGTGTTTTGAATAAAATATCGTCTGGGATTTTCACACTTAGAAGCATGTCAAAAAAAGTAGTTTAAAAACATTGAGAGTTTTTATTTTGCACTTATAGATTCCCATAAATCATATGGGGTAGGCATTTATGGGCCACCTCCACCAAAAATTTGAAAAAGATTTTGAAAATACAGAAAAAATCAATAAGGATAATACTTGGTTTAAGAAATAGAGACTCTGTCAAAACAAAATTTACAGAATTAGGCTTTTTAACCGTTTCCTCCCAACATGTGTTATATACACTAAAACATGACAAGGAACACAATATACCTCTGATGGAAGTGGAAGCCAGAAGTCGTCCATACAATATCAGAAATTTTTTAACTTTTGAATCCCATAGACTAGAGTTTTTAAGAAAAGCATAAATTATAGAGATTTTATAAAAAAAAAACACAAAACCTGTCAGAATTCATAACAAAACTTAAAAAGTTTATGATAGATCATCCCTTACACTCCTTTGAGAAATTGAATGTAAATTTGAATGTCTAGTAGCTAGACCTAGTTCTATCAAATTTGTATATTCTATCACATGTTTATATATAACTAAAGAGACACTGTTCACTATGACAAATGACACTATTCATCTGTAACAATTGTACAGTTAACGAATTAAGATACTGTATTTTTGAAACTCATAATAGCGATGGATTTGAATTTATTTTTTGATTTATTTGGACTTTACCTATCGCTTCTAGTGTTTAAAACTACACTACGTTTCGGGAGGTAAGGAAACTCCTCCCGTTATCAAGTGAACCCTACTTACATCTACATATCAAACTCTTACACCTAACTAACCTACATTTTTTTTTTTTTTTTTTATTATTTTTCTTTTACATTTTAATTTACACTAACACAAAGATAACAAATATATATATACAAAAAATCAAATACATTACACTAACACAACATTTATATATACACCTAACTAACCTACATTTTTTTAATATTTTCCTTTACAATTTAATTTACACTAACATAAAGATAACAAATATATATAAAAAAATCCAATACAATACACTAACACAACATTTATATATACGAACAAATGGAAAACTGACAATACATTACCTGTTCTGCATCGTGGCCTCCAAGCTGACGGGCAAGCACGGGAAACTTAAATCTCACGTCCATCCACAACCAAACCGCACACTAGACTAGTGGCTAGCGGCAGTGGAGGGGGGAGAGCCGTTACCCCCACCTACCGACAGGGGCACGTGACGACACAGCTGTGGCTACCCACACGTCTTTGTCGACGGGAACATGACACGGAAACCAAAAACTGCACGATTCCTCCTAGAATGCTACACGGGCACCGGTACGATATTCTCATAGAGATTACCGCATGCCTCCAAGGTGAGCATTGGGAACTGGTCATGCAATCAGGTGGCCGTGTTTCCTCCAAGGGCGATCACGGACGCATGTGTCGTAGCCGCATTGGATGGACTCTAGACGCAGGAGCAACTGTAACACAAGGAACTGGCGTGTGTTTGCGGGGTGATTTTTGACTGAAATGGTGTTTAATTAAGGGAATCCATAGTGGCCTGACATCAATACTACTCTGACTTATTGGATTTTCATGTAATTTAATTAATGCCCCTTCAACAAACTTTCTTTTATAATAGTGAGACTCATGATGTATAATTTTTGCCTCTTCCCAACTAAATTTATGATCATTTTCCCAGGCGTGTTTTGCCAATTTAGATTTTACTGTTTCGCCATTTTTTGTGTTTCTTTTATGTTCGTTTATACGAACTTTTAGCGGCCTTTTAGTTTCCCCTATATATTCACCCTCACATTCACATTTGATGCTGTAGATACAGTTTTTTGAGGCTTGTTCTTCATTTTTCGGTTTTAGTTTAGTTAGTTGCTGTCTCAAAGTGTTTGACGATTTAAAAGCTGTTAAGATCTTATATTTTCTGGCAACTCACCTTATTTTTTCCGACAGTTTTGGGACATATGGGATGCTTATGAAAGCTGTTGGTTTATCCACATTTGGAACAGTGTTTGGCTTTGTCCCCCTTTCCTTTTTGCATTTGTTAATTATTTTTTGAGGATAACCATTCTTTTGTAACTCTTGTGAAATTTTATTGTGCTCCACGTCTAAAGTTTTCTTTTCACAACAAACTGATTTGGCCCTGTCGAAAAGAGAATAAGCTACTGATTCTTTGACTGATTCACAGTGGTTTGATTTGTAATTGAGGTATCGACCTGTGTGTGTTTTCTTTCTAAAAATTTCTGTTTTAAGGGCGTTTCCATCTTTAACTACATTTACATCCAAAAATGCTAGTTTTTTGTCTTGTTCTTTTTCTGTTGTGAGTTTAATTGTTGGTGAAACTTTATTTAAATGCTCAGTAAACTCGTCTAACTTTTTTCGCCATGATTCCAGACTGCAAAGACATCGTCAACGTACCTCAGCCACACTTTCGGTTGAAAACAAGCAGACGCAATAGCTTTCTGTTCGAATTCTTCCATAAATATGTTGGCAAATATTGGTGACAAAGGCGATCCCATTGCCATTCCCTCATCCTGGCGGAATATTTGGCCCTCCAATTCAAAATAATTTGACTCGGTACATAATTTAAGCAAATCCATAATTACATTTACTGGGATTTTGGTTCTTGTATTTAAGTTTTGGTTATTGAGTAACCGTTTTTCAATGATTTCTAGTGTTTGGTTTACGGGGATATTAGTGAAAAGACTTTCAACATCAAAACTAATTAACATGTCCTTGTCTGAAATTTGCATGTCTTTTACAATTTCTACAAAATGCTTTGTGTTTGTTACATGTGAATCAGTATTTCCTGACAAAGGTTTGAGTATGGGCAGGAGAAATCTACATAGTTCTCTACTTGGGGAGTCTCTTGAACTAACAATGGGTCTCAGAGGAACACCTTCTTTGTGTATTTTTGGTAGCCCATACATGTGAGGAGTTTTTGAGTGGTGTGGTGTAAGTCGTTTGCGCTGTGCGTCTGTAAAAAATTCTTTGTGTTTTCTGAGAGTCTTTTCGATTTTAGTTTCATAACTTTTAGTTGGGTCCTTCTTTAGTAGTGTGTTAGACGAGTTTACTGAGCATTTAAATAAAGTTTCACCAACAATTAAACTCACAACAGAAAAAGAACAAGACAAAAAACTAGCATTTTTGGATGTAAATGTAGTTAAAGATGGAAACGCCCTTAAAACAGAAATTTTTAGAAAGAAAACACACACAGGTCGATACCTCAATTACAAATCAAACCACTGTGAATCAGTCAAAGAATCAGTAGCTTATTCTCTTTTCGACAGGGCCAAATCAGTTTGTTGTGAAAAGAAAACTTTAGACGTGGAGCACAATAAAATTTCACAAGAGTTACAAAAGAATGGTTATCCTCAAAAAATAATTAACAGATGCAAAAAGGAAAGGGGGACAAAGCCAAACACTGTTCCAAATGTGGATAAACCAACAGCTTTCATAAGGATCCCATATGTCCCAAAACTGTCGGAAAAAATAAGGCGAGTTGCCAGAAAATATAAGATCTTAACAGCTTTTAAATCGTCAAACACTTTGAGACAGCAACTAACTAAACTAAAACCGAAAAATGAAGAACAAGCCTCAAAAAACTGTATCTACAGCATCAAATGTGAATGTGAGGGTGAATATATAGGGGAAACTAAAAGGCCGCTAAAAGTTTGTATAAACGAACATAAAAGAAACACAAAAAATGGCGAAACAGTAAAATCTAAATTGGCAAAACACGCCTGGGAAAATGATCATAAATTTAGTTGGGAAGAGGCAAAAATTATACATCATGAGTCTCACTATTATAAAAGAAAGTTTGTTGAAGGGGCATTAATTAAATTACATGAAAATCCAATAAATCAGAGTAGTATTGATGTCAGGCCACTATGGATTCCCTTAATTAAACACCATTTCAGTCAAAAATCACCCCGCAAACACACGCCAGTTCCTTGTGTTACAGTTGCTCCTGCGTCTATAGTCCATCCAATGCGGCTACGACACATGCGTCCGTGATCGCCCTTGGAGGAAACACGGCCACCTGATTGCATGACCAGTTCCCAATGCTCACCTTGGAGGCATGCGGTAATCTCTATGAGAATATCGTACCGGTGCCCGTGTAGCATTCTAGGAGGAATCGTGCAGTTTTTGGTTTCCGTGTCATGTTCCCGTCGACAAAGACGTGTGGGTAGCCACAGCTGTGTCGTCACGTGCCCCTGTCGGTAGGTGGGGGTAACGGCTCTCCCCCCTCCACTGCCGCTAGCCACTAGTCTAGTGTGCGGTTTGGTTGTGGATGGACGTGAGATTTAAGTTTCCCGTGCTTGCCCGTCAGCTTGGAGGCCACGATGCAGAACAGGTAATGTATTGTCAGTTTTCCATTTGTTCGTATATATAAATGTTGTGTTAGTGTATTGTATTGGATTTTTTTATATATATTTGTTATCTTAATGTTAGTGTAAATTAAATTGTAAAGGAAAATATTAAAAAAATGTAGGTTAGTTAGGTGTATATATAAATGTTGTGTTAGTGTAATGTATTTGATTTTTTGTATATATATTTGTTATCTTTGTGTTAGTGTAAATTAAAATGTAAAAGAAAAATAATAAAAAAAAACAAAAAAAATGTAGGTTAGTTAGGTGTAAGAGTTTGATATGTAGATGTAAGTATAGGGTTCACTTGATAACGGGAGGAGTTTCCTTACCTCCCGAAACGTAGTGTAGTTTTAAACACTAGAAGCGATAGGTAAAGTCCAAATAAATCAAAAAATGAATTAAGATATTTGATTGATTGATTGACTCTACGTATTGCTTGAGTTTCTTTTCTTTTTGTGATATATAAAAATTACATTATTTATAAAAAATTTGGTATAAAAATGAATAAATGAACGGAGTAAACACACCCCGAGTAGCATAGAAATAAATTGTAATATTTTCAAAATAATTGCAAATGATTTTGCAACGAGTTTTTGTTTAAAACGAGTTAAAATTATTTTAATATAATTATGATATGGGTTTACAATTTATTAAAAATAATTTTGAAAACATTTAAAGTCATTTCTATATCAGTTTTAATATTATTTTAAATAAATGTTACAAAACTCGTTCAAAATAGTAGAAACAATTTTTTAAATTATTTTAAATTATTTTCAATTATAAAATTTGATGCTTTTTTAACATTACATGAAATCATTTTAAATCATTTTTTCGTCATCAAAAATGATGAAGAAATCATAATGAAAATAAGTTTAACATTAGTTTCAAAATAATTTTAAATAATTTTGAAACAATTTGAACATATCTTTAAATGAGATTCAAAATAAATTTAAAATATTGATTTAAATTGTTTATATATTGCTTTAAAATTATATTAAATAACTTTTTAGTAACTCAATTAAAAATCCTAACTAAACCTTTAAAAATGAATTAAAAATTTGTTTAAATAAATAACTTTTAAGAATATGAAATATTTAAAATTATTAATATTGTTTTTCAGTGATTAAAAGTTGATGAAAAACATGTATTCCTTAGCAAAGAAGTTCTGTATCAGTTTCAAAATTGTTTATCTTTACCAAAAATAAGTTGATGTAGTAACTCGTTTTCAGCCTAAAAGAACTTATATGAATGTATATTTCATTTCCCTTCCCGTGAAAGTCTATGTAAACTAAATAAATACTTTCATGGGCCTTTTTATACTTTTTGCATGCAAAGGATTTGTGTAAAATCGGTTTTGGGTACCATATTGCTCAACGATTTTATATATGTAAAATGAATATTATAAGTTTTGTTTCTACAACCTTACAAGATGTATACAAATTACAGTGTTTACCAGCAACAGCAAAAGCAAACAAGGAATGCTATAGTTTCGCAGTCCCCATAGGGTGTAGTCAATTGGTTATTTTATGTTGCCAGCCCGACCTATATTTATTAAGGGGTGAAGTGGCCAAGAGGTTTAAGGCATGTGTCTAGTGATCAACAGGTTGTGGGTTCAATACCTGGTTTGGTCATAATATTTTTTAAACGTGAAATATATTTCATAATTTTGTTCAATGATTTTCATGCGTATTACATTAGTCAGATTGTGAAATCAAATATAATAAGTATTTTTTCAGTGAATATTAATTTTGTAATTTTTAAAAATATTTTAAATAATTTAAAATTAATTTAAAACTGATTCATTAGTTATTTCAAAATTATTGTAAAATAAATTTTAAAATGATTTGAAAATGTGATAAAATAGATCAGATAGGAAATTTGTTTGTAGAAAAATCATTTTATAATAATTTTGAAACCATAAAAAAATGTTAAAATTATTTAAAATTGATTTGGTCATTACAACTGCTACTTGGGACACTACAATTCAGAGAACAATTAATTGAGATTTTCTGTTGTATTAAATTGGCATACAAGTTATTAATACAAATAAGAGTTGCACAAGACAAAGCAACAAACATTTGCTAGATTTTATATTGACATACTTAATATAAGTTAAATTGTATTGTATGTTAAATATTAAGCCTCCATATATTACCTAAGTGCTTGGAAAGATTAAAACCCTACCCTGAATTTTTAATATAGCCTTTAAAAGACTATTTTGAACCTTATGAGGCAAAAGAGCCCTGGTAATAACCTAAATTGCTATGTATTTGGGTAATTACAAGCCTTTTTTATTTTTGTATTTTTTCTAATGACCCTGGTTTTGCAAAATCATGACATAAAGAAAAAAAAATAAGTAATGATAGTATAGTTTATTATTAGGCTAAACTACTATAACACTTGTTTTTAAGATACCTAAGTCAATATAAAAAATGGATATTAACATAAATATACATAATAGGTTCATACTTACAAAGTTTTGGAGAAAATGTTTTTCAGCAAAAATTTGAAGACACATGATGCGTCATAAAACAATCAAAAGCAGTGATACCAATATGCTGAAATAATTTTCCCAGGTAGACAGGTTATGTTCATAAGGGGAAAAAATAATGCCCTTATATTGTGTCAATTTAAAACCCAGTTGTAAAATTTTGATTCATTCCTTAAAGTTTTATTTCTATTCACCCTGCTGTTTCTGTTCACCCCGTTTTACAGTAGTTACAGAATGAATTTAAAAAATCGTACAATGCTTTAAACTGTATTTACACTTATACTCTCATTGTTCTTTATTAAATAACTATTGTTGCATCGTGGTTTTTATTATTCTCTTATTGGGCCTGATTATAATCGGTGTGACCGACCTAAATCAATTGCCTTCAACCACCTTTAGTATATTTACTGTCTGTGTTTTAAAGTGATGTAAGGCAGTTTTTAATTTATATCCCATATGCTACCAATAAAAGAAAAACTAATTTTGGTAATGCTCATTCTTTCCTTGATAATTCTTTTCAATGTGTTTCAAATGACTGAAAACTTAAAATTATTAATGAATAACATGAAGGCAATTACCCATATGAGAGAAGTTTGGTGGTCGAGGGGGGCAGGTTCAATGAACTGACAGACCTATGTAAGTGTTTTTAATTATAAGTGTTTTATATGTCTTGAAGCAGGACTGGCTTAAAAGTTTGGAATCTCCTGACGAGAGTTTTTGTCTCCCCCTCTTTATAACATCGAAGGGGGGGGGGGAGAGAGGGCAGTTGATCCGGCTATTTTCCTCAAGAAAATAATCTTTATGATGATAATTTCTTCGTATGATAATTATAACATCATTTTTTTAAATAATTTGAGAACCAAATTTGTTTGTTTTGGGTGTAATAAGTAAATTAAATAGCCCTACAAGGCATTTGAAATAAGTTTTATCTCTCTGTTAGTTTACTGGGTGGGCGGAGGGTGGGGAATGACTGCTGTGAACATTGATATTGCGTGCTCCCGCTCGGCCTAACAATGAGAACACTAACAGCCAAGCGCACGACAAGCATCCTTCGATAGACTTGGAGTCACACCTCTACGTCACTGTCTATACCTACTGTAACTCATTGTAAAACGACATACAACAATAATTACGAAAACCAATAAACTGCATAAAAGGAAATCAAACAAAAACCTTTCTTAACTCATCACAAAAATTGTCCTTGTTATTTAAACACAATTGTTTTGCGTGCCCCTGTGGCATTGTGGCCCTCTAGGCCAGGGCCTAGTAAACCTAGTGGTAAATCCAGCCCCGTCACTAAGCTAAGATTACCGGTTTATGAAGTTTAAGTTTTATACTGTCAAGCCGACTGCAAATAAAAAAGTACCCTGGCCACAGTAAACCTGCACACTAAGCTAATTTTCTAATTTTTGTTTGTTAAAAATATTCTCTTGCTTTAAAATAAACTGTCAAATTCAGTCCCATGTTTTAATACATTTTTTTTCCATTCTTGGAATTCATCGACTTACTCTGCATTTCATAGTCACCAGTCTGACGGGTCCAAAAAAAATCAAATACTGCTTAAACCAAACTTTACCTAAACTAAGGGAACTTTGTCATATTTTATTCCAATTTATTATGTTTCAGACAGGTCGTTGTACTGTAATCCTAATTTTAACTCTCCTTAACTGCTAGTTTTTTGTCTGAGCTGAATTGCAAGCTTAACCTCTAAGGAATTGAGTACATTTTCTGTTATGATCGAATTTTTAACATTATTGAAAGGCTAAGAGGATGAATTTTGTTTTGCCAGGTTCAATTCCTGGTACTGGACCTGACAGGGATGCAGTACGTGGACCCCTCAGGTGCTGGGTCGTTGCAGGCCCTCGCCTCAGAGCTAGCCGAGAGTGCTGTATCTGTCTATCTGGCTGGAGCTTCTGGTAAACAAACATTTATTTGTTTTAGTCATTAATACTCTGGATAAATAGTTGGTAAAAGAGGTAGTGAGAACATAAACGCTTTTTTTGGTGGTGAATATTTCAGGAATTGAACCCCTGATCCCTTGAACAGAAGTCGAAGTTGCTAACTGTTGAGCTACAAAGATGCATTGTAACACATTGTTAGATAAGCCACCCACACATTCTTGGATGGATTAGTACACATTAGTGGTTTAAATCTCACATTTATTGATGGTTTATCACACCTTGATGAGTGATGAATTGGATGTTGCTGTGTGGATTAGCATAAATTCTGGGAGGTCTAACATATATTGCTGGTTGGATTAGTATACATCCCTGGGTGGATCAGCACACATTTCTGGATGGATGGATGGGGGGGTTATAGACAGAATGATGATTATGTACGGGAGAGTCTGAAAATGAACAAAAAATAATAAAATAATGAAGAAGAAAGGTTTGAATTAATTTTGAATCAATTGTTTACATATATTAAAGGCAACATAGGAGGTTATAGGTAGCAACATGAGCAAATATATAGTCACTCAAATAAGATGTTAGATAGATTAGGAAGCCCCGACATGAGCCAATTTTGCACATCCTCATTTAGAATCTTCATGCATCCACCAGAATGAAGGAATATGCAGGGATAGAAAAGCTGAGACAAGAGCAGCCAGTCACCCCCAAAAGGGAGAATCACTCCTCAACCTGTCCTGCCCTTGACAGCAAGCAACCCAAGCAACCCAAGGTAGATTTGCCCTCTAACGTCAGCGCCCGTAAAAGAACAAACTTGACACCCCCGCCCCCCTTCATATCAACCAAAACCTCCCTCCCCCATAGCTCTGAGATAAGACTGAAAGTGCGTACCTCGCTCCCTTGCTTGTTGTGGCGTTTGTGTTGTTTCTGGTTCCGAGCGATACTGATCACCAGAAATGACAAGCTATGGAACACATTCAGCACAGAGACTTGTGTAATTCAAAATCTTGATTTCAAATATTATAGTCCTGGAAATGTATCTCGTACCCGATATTCCGCACCACTAAATTTTTTATATATAAAAAACACACAACTCAAAACCTCAAATAATAAAAAACTAAATATTTAAAAACAACAAATGTGCACACTAGTAGTCAATGTATCACAATACACTGTGAATAAAAAACAATAATATATATTTCTTTAAGAAAAATAATAATTCAAACAAAACTCGAAACTGAGTAGGAAAAAGGAAAAGTAAATATTGACAACAGTACACCCAGGGCCGGATTTAAGCATAGGCTACATAGGCCTATGCTTAATATGCCTAGGGGACCGCACCACACAAAACCATACACAAAAGCCTCATACAAGCAACAAAATAAAAAGGTCACCAACTTGGATTTGGACGTCAACAAGGGCCCTCACCTCAGGTTGAGCCTAAGGGCCCATGGCTTCTAAATCTGGTGCTGGGCACACCTATTTTGAGCGTAGGAAAGATTTCGTTCGGGGGAACTAAAACAACCATCAAAACAGACTGAGATTCGGACGGTTCCGGAGATCTATGAGACTGAAGTTTGTGATGAAAACAGCAAAGTTTGTTGTTGGGGTTATTTTTGGTTTTGACAAAACTTATATTTTCTGAATAAAATTTCTGTTTATTGTTTCTAATGTGTATGACACATTTTTCAGTTATGCAGACTCTACGTTTGAGTATTTATTCTTTAAGGTTTTGTGTAACTGTAAATTTTTTAATTGTTGTTGATTCTCTGATATATTGAATCCTATATTCTAAAAGTATTTGGATCAGTTAAGTTTAATACCAGTGACTCTTAAAACTCAAGTTAGGTGTGTGAACATATTTTGTTCGTTAATACAAAACTGTTTAATACCAGTGACTCTTAAAACTCAAGTTAGGTGTGAACATATTTTTTTCGTTAATACAAAACTGTGATATAAACAGTTCTTTGTTGTACCACTTGAATCCTAAAGAGTATAAGGATAGGATATACGAAAAACCGCACATCTTAAATTACGTTCCGCTCAAGAGTGGATTGCAAAGTATAAGAGAAATAAATATATTTTTAACCGATGAAGATTATAGGCCGTTACAGGCTTTATCCGATTATATTGTTTATTTAAAACTCGTTAGTGAGTCTGAATTACGTTAGATTTCATTTTTATTTTTTTCTACAAACTATAATTCTGATTTATTATATTTTCATATCTGAACTGTGTGGCTTATATTAAATAATACAATTTGCTCTTTGAATTTATATTTTTTATTGTGCAGGGAAAGTAAAACTTGTCGGTATAGGCGAAATAAAATATGGCGACTAACAACGAAACTGTAAATCTGAAGTATATATTGACGTATACATACTACCTTAATCATGATTTTAATTCCTTTCTATGCATACCTTGTGTATGCGACTATAAATTAGGACGCTATGTAAAGGAATGGGAAAGCGAAGTCAAAGTAATCGATTGTCCGGAAAATCACAAGTTGTGTTTTTATTGTAATAAAAAAGATCGACATAGCATACCTCATACACAGTCATCTTGTTCATGTAAAATGTGAATATATTAAGTTTCAATTGCTGAAGAGTCAAAATGAAAGAAATTGAATAATACCTTTTAGCGAATTTCCCCTATAGGGAAGAAGCTATTACCGTAGTCGGCATGGTAAGACCTAGGCCCGGGACCATGATAACTTTTCATTTTGAGGTCCCCAGATGCCAAAAACACCATTAGTTTGAAACTTTATATATATATATATATATATATATATATATATATATATATATATATATATATGTGTGTACGTGAGCACGATAACTCTTGTAAAAATAATCCGATTTTGACGAAATTTGGTATAAACATGTAAAGCAGCATTTATGACTTTGAGTTCGAAAACCAGATAGATCGACCTATCTGAAGGGGTATTTTGGGGGGGATTTTGTACCTCAAAAATGGGGTTTTGAGTTTTTTACATATAATTTTTGAAAAAGTCAAATTTTATTTCTTTCCATTGGAATCAGCTTAAAAATACGCACAATTTGGTGTTTTAATCATTGCTCTACGTCAATTTGTTACTGAGATATTGAAAGTACTAAACACAGTACGTTGTCCAATGTTATTCTTATGGAGGATAAGAAAAATTGTATATCTCGCTTATTTATCGCCTTATCCTGACGAAACTTGGTATATTGCTTTATTTAATTGTGGTCTTTTGATATTTGCACAAAAAGCTATTTTTTGGCCAATAGTTCCCGTAGCAGCAAACCTGCATACTCCTAACGTGGTAACGTGTTATCTCCTTTGATTATAAATATAAATTAATAAAACTTGGTATGTGGCTTTACCTAGTTGAGTTATATTGATATTTAAAAAAAAAACAGTTTTTAGTATTCCTTATTTCAGCAAACCTGCATACTCAGCCGCCATAATATTCTTATAGAGAATAATTAAAATGTCATAAATCGTTTATTTATGAATGTATATTGATGCAACTTGGTATGTGGCTTTATGTGGTATTAAGATAAATTTATATGCATTGGAAATTCGCTGAGTATGCAGGTTTGCTGCTACGGGGGTATTTTAAACATTTTTTTTCAGACCTGATAAATCGTCGGGCTATGAATTTGATTTTTTCCCACAGTTTTAATGCATTTTTATAAAATTCTTATTCACTGTTAAGGAATCTCAATTATAAATGCAATGGTTGTTTGCGAAATCAAATATATATAACATCACACGATATGTGTTTGTATTTTTTATTCAATTTGAAAAATGATATTTTATATAAAGGCGAATAAATAATCACAAAATGAATATGTTCGAAGACGATAGTGTACTGAAAGAAGTCAATGGTAATTCTTTTACAAGATTGAGCGATTTAGAACAAGATAAAAAGTATTTGGTGAAAGACATTGAACGGAAGATTACACCTTACGGAGAGCGTGTACTTGTAAAATGTGATAGTGTAAAGTTTCAATTGCCTGAAAGTTGGAATGGAAGAATGACATCAAATAATATAAAGGCGCTTTTACAGTCTGAAAAAAACCCTGTATGTAATATATAACGAAAAAATAAATTTACCGGAAGATAGGTCGAAACATGACATCAAGTTTACAAGAGATTAAAATTTTTAAAGAAAAGTTTATAATTTTTAATTTAATTGTTTTACACATATTTTTACTCACTCGCGCTAACGGTAATACTACCTCTTTTCGGCCGGGACTGAAATCGTTGAGGGGGGTGGAGTCGATTGATATTAGGACCCAATAATAATTGTGTGATAAACCAGCCATCCTTCTAATGGGAGGTGCATTGGTGACTTTATTACCCAATTAAAATTAATAGATAAACAAGTCATCTTTCCAGGGCGGAGCTTGCCGCCAGATAACAGTCCACAGACAGACAGACCTTGTGAGTCAGCTGATGTTTATTGAATCATACCACAACAAATTTTATTTTAAACAAAATTTTTAATTAAATATTGCTTTTGCATTTATTTTTTTCAAATATAAAGCTTTTATTGTTAATAAAGAGGTGAAAACGCTTGTTTAGAAAATAAAACATGGCTTAAGTTAGGTTTGAGAATCGTTTTTAGTGATAAAACGTCGCTTAAGTAAGGTTTGCGAATTTAATCCAGGTCATGTAATCTCAGCCTTCGACCTCGTCCTTCGACTTTTAGGTCGCCGTTGCCCCTCTTTACATCTACTATCGCGTAACTTAATACTTTAACATTGCAATTTTCTTGCGTCGTATTGCGAGTTTTATTCTCTCAGGTCTACATATATTTACAAATACTTTATTTTAGCGTTACAGACTACGCCCCTCACCCCGCACCCTGTGACCCGTAATGAGCGCCGAGCGCTGCCCCCCAAAAGCGCAGCGCCGCGCGCCCCGTGCTGGAGCATGGCTCACACTGCCCTAGAGCTGGTAC
Organism: Allygus modestus; assembly: GCA_963675035.1. Taxonomy (NCBI): domain Eukaryota; kingdom Metazoa; phylum Arthropoda; class Insecta; order Hemiptera; family Cicadellidae; genus Allygus; species Allygus modestus. Next base: position 130,839,097 of record OY776113.1, on the reverse strand, counting down.
TGCCTCTTGGGCCTAACAAACAAGCTCCTCCCAGAAGTCCTTCAACAATCTGCCTTCAGCCTTCTACAATCCACTGGAAGGACCTTCCCAGGGTCACTTTGACCTCTAGCCTGTCAGAATTGAAGAGCGGTTAGGGCCTCTCCTCCCAGGCACCCTAATAGATGGTACTGGACTCTGGACAAGCAAAAAACATTATTTCACATTATTTGCTCTAAGGGCTCGGACTCGACTTGGTATCTCAGATTTTGAGACATACCTATTTAGGTACCCCTCTCGGGGTACCTAGGTAAACAGGAAAATGGGAAGTTGGTCATACTAGACATACTATCATCATCATAAGAAGGGGTGGACATGAGTCCCGAGGCACATCAGCCGCATTGGGCTTATTGGGCTTATTGCTGGTTTCAGGACTCCTCCAGGTTCAAGAGCCTGATAGCTGCATCATCCTATTGATGACCTCCTCAGGAGGCAGGAATCCACCCCTTGCCATAGTTCCCAGAGTTGAAGCCCTTACCTACCTAAACTCATCGCAATCAAATAGCAGATGATCTGTAGTCTCATCGTACTCCCCACATTTCCTGCATGCAGGGTTACCATTGAAGGCGCCTATGCGCAAGAGGTGTTACCTCAGGTGACCATGGCCCGTAATCATAACTGTGATTCGCTTCATGTCCAGCCTGCTGAGACACAGGAGCTTCCTGGTGACCTGTTGGGATGGTCTCTGGAGATACGGCTTGCTTACCCTTTGGAGAAGGAGCTCTGCCCATCTCCTTCTGTGACAGTCCCGAGCCCAAGTGCTCATGACCTGTGAAGCACAAGAAAGAGATATCCCACAAAAAGGGGGGGGCAGGCCCATGAGAGACGAGGAGGCAGCCGTGTTAGCCAACCTGTCCGCCACCTCATTACCCACTATCCCCGAGTGGCCAGGCACCCAACAGAGACTGACCATGTTGTGCCAAAATTAACATTGCAAGACACTGTTTTGTTACAGTCCCAGACAACTCTAGACCTGAACTCACAAGAGTCCACCGCCCTCAGAGCAGCCTGGCTATCAGAAAAGATGTTGATTGAGAGGCCCTCTTGACCCCTCCTCAGAATCTTCCCGGCAAACTCCATGATGGCGGTGATCTCCGTCTGGAACACAGTGGAAAAAGAGCCCATTGGCATCCCGAGACTCACACCGTCCTGCACCCTGTGGATACTAGCTCCTGACCTGCTCCTTGACTTGGAACCATCCGTGAACCATTCTCAGTCTCCAGGTGGGAGCGGACAGACACCTTCGCTCCAGTTTTCCCTCTTGGGAACGCTAACACGGAATGACCTGTTGAAGGAGAAATTTTTGAGAAGGTGATCAGAGGGCATGTCCAAGACCTCACTCTGAACCACCCGAATGATCTTTGTGTGGCCAAGTAGTTCGCTTGGCAACACCCAGAGGTTCTCACTGGAGACGGTACGCACCCAATCTAGCCACCATCTTGATATGAATTTCTATGGGCAAAAGATCAAGGAGACACTCCAGAGTGGCACCCTGACTGATACTGAGAGCTCCAGTGACAAGTAGGCCTGCGATTCTTTGAACACCCGCCAGTCTCCGCATCGCCACACCAGCTTGAAGTTTCATCCGCCAAACGATGGATCCGAACGTCATCGCCAGTCTTACTACTGCAACATAAAGCCAATGCATTAGTCTGGGCTTGAGTCCCCACGTAGATCCAACCACCCGCCTGCAGGCAAATAGGGAAAATTTGCCTTGGTCAATGACCCTTTGCAACTGTGGCCCCCATTGAAGGTTTCTATCCAGAATGACCCCTAAGTACTGTACCTGGTACTGGGGAACAATGGTGGACCCCTGCAGCCAAAACGGCCCGATCGCCGCAAGGTTCCTTCTCCTAGTGAAGGGAACCATAACAACCTTTGAGGGGTTGACAGAGAGACCAACCTCCCCACACCAACGGCCCACCGCCCTCAATGCAGAGTTCATGAGGTCCGTGACCATGTTATTGAACTTACCCATCACCAGGATAGCGATGTCATCGGCATACCCTTGGGTAAATACGCCGCCGTCATTGAGACTCCGAATGAGATCATCAACAACCAGATTCCACAAAAGAGGAGACAAGACTACGCCCTGAGGGCAATCTCTGGTCGTCCTTGCCTCGGACCGTCTCACCATGAAGCGAAAGCTTGACCCTCCTACTTCAGAGGAGAGCCTCAATCCACCTACAGATCACATCACCCAGGCCCCGTGCCCTGACGGCAAGCAGAACTGCTTCAGTTGAATTAGCACTAGACATACTAGATAGCTATTAAAAGGACTTGTATGAATTGTGACAATTTATCTATTGTGCTCAAGTATAAGCATAATTTTGGTATTTTGATTGGAGGGGCAAACATGGTTGTGATCGTGATTATTGTGACTTTCATTATATTACAATAATATTTTCTCCAAATTATTGGGGGCAACTGCCACCCCCTAATTACGCCTATGTGCTCAAGTCGACTTTTAAACTGGTATAAACCAGCCAAATAACTGCCTACAGATATTTGCTCAAATCAATAAAAATTTGCTTTGACTTTGCTTGAATTCTATTCAATTTATTAAAAGAACATGAATTTATAGAGGTTTTTCAGCCAGAAATAGGTGCAGCAGTAGTCTTCGCAAAACCACAACAACAACAAATTGTCGAGTTGATTCCTGATAATCCTTTTATTTATAGCATTAAAATAATTAGAGTAAGTTAATTCGGAAAAGAAACATTGATTTAAGAAGTCATTTAATTTACTGATAATCAAATTCTGAAGGCTCACAATGCTGTATCAAGTATAATACGTTTTGTAATTTATTGTTTTTTATTTGTAAACTTTGTAACACCGCCGTGCAACTTTAAATCTTAGGAAAAATGATTTTAAAATATGTATTTAATGTTTTGTTCCAGGTCCTGTCTACGAAGTGCTGCAAAGATGTAAGGTTTTTGATGCTCCGAACATACTTTGCTTCCCTACCATACATGATGCAGTAGTTTATGCTCAGGCCAAGCTGCCCAAAGTCATTCATAGCATAAGACTATAGGTACATTGTGTGAAAAATAGTAATGGGGATATCAACCAACCTTATGTACAATATTGTATAGATGTAATTTAGTATATATTTAATAAGTTATTGCTTATCAGTTATGATCAAAATAGTACTTAAATATCAAATTAAACTCATGGAATAGTGATATAAAATGTATAATTGCAAAATCATTATGCATTTCATGTTTTAGTATTATGTGAAAATCAAACTTCCTTATGATTAGAAGTTTAGATAAATCAATAGTTTTACTGATGAACAATGCTCTTTAAGGATGGTTAAAAAATGTTAATATTAGCAGAAGTTTAGAACTATGAAAGTACCACAATAATCTGTCCACAAATAGTATATAATTTAGAGTAGAAATATGATACTTCTCAGTTTATAATTATATGATGAGCAGACTTACCTTTCAGAAGAATAAAAGGTTCACTTTATCAAATAAAAACACTTAATTTCTGTTTTTATTTGGTGAAGAAAATTATATCACAAACAACAAAGTTTAACTTTGTTGTGTGGATTTGATTTTCTTCAATGGGTTAAGTGGATTTTGTTATGCCTAAGGCAACTCTATTTCAAAATATATTTTATTTTGTACATTGTTATTTTACATAATAAATATCTGCAGAATAAGACAATCCAATATCTGCATATTCTGTGGACAAAGAATATGATCACAGATGAAAAAAGCATTAAGTTTCCAGTGAAATGTTAACATGACATACAAATCAAAACACCAAACAAAACATCATACAAATCTTCAACAATCTTCAAAGAAAGAGGGCGTCTCTCTTTCTTTGTTTGTGAAATCTTTAGGTATTCCTAAGTATTGAAGAACCATTTCTCAATTTTCTTCAGATATATTAAAAATGAATCCTTCAACTCCATATAATTTCAAATTTTGAGATAGAAGAGTATGTTTATTTGTTATTAATTGTTATAGTAGTATTGTTATCATTATTTAAGCAAGTTGGGCAGTTCATTCACTTTACAAAAATAATCCTGCTTATCCAATCAAAATATCCCAAGAGTTGATTAGTTATTCAATAAACCAATTAAACCCCCATGCAATTTACACAATTGTTCTTAAATGCAATATGTACACATTTTTAATTATTCAAAAATTGTATAAAAAACAGTATGATATAAAGAGTGTAAATATATTATAAAATGAACTGTGTGTATACAGGGTGGTCATTAAAGAATGTCCCAAACTTCGTGGGCCAATAGTACTCATCAATTTGAACAAAAAAGTCCTCTTAACATATGTCGAAAAATCCTTCGTTTAGCCGCTAGCCGCCATTTTGTATTTTTTACAAAAAAAAATTATATCTAAAAAACTACTTTAGCTAAAATAACCAAACCTTGCGCGGACGTTTATTAAACATCAAAGGAAATTTAGAAAATCTTTTGTTTGATTTGCATTTTTATTTTCACAATGGCGGCCATTTAAAGTTTTTAAAGTCAAATAATAAAAAACTGTACATTTTTCAAAACTTTACCTTATAACAAAAAAAGAAAACATTTTAATACTAAATCCAACGGTATTTTGTTTATCAAAATCGGACCACAAATAAGCGAGAAAATTCACTTTTTCGGTTAGCCCGCAGAAGCTCCGGTCCCACCAGCAGCCCCAAGTAGCGTGGGCGGCGGCGCGCGGTCCGGCACAACAATGAAAATTATATTAAGAGAAACGCACTACTGTCCGCGAGAGGAAAGAGCTTCTGCGGGCTAACTGAAAAAGTGAATTTTCTCGCTTATTTGTGGTCCGATTTTGATAAACAAAATACCGTTGGATTTAGTATTAAAATGTTTTCGTTTTTTGTTATAAGGTAAAGTTTTGAAAAATGTACAGTTTTTTTATTATTTGACTTTAAAAACTTTTAATGGCCACCATTGTGGAAATAAAAATGCAATTCAAACAAAAAATTTTCTAAATTTTTTTTTATGTTTAATAAACGTCCGTGCAAGGTTTGGTTATTTTAGCTAAAGTAGTTTTTTATATATAATTTTTTTGTAAAAAATACAAAATGGCGGCTAGCGGCTAAACGAAGGATTTTTCGACATATGTTAAGGGGACATTTTTTGTTAAAATTGATGAGTACTATTGGCCCACGAAGTTTGTGACATTTTTTAATGACCACCCTATTTAAGTATACATTTATTTGTATTATATTACTCTTAATAGATTTTTTGAACCATTTAATCAATGTCGAAGATTTCACATCCTATTAACTCACCTAGCAGGCTGACGATGTACTGGAAATTCATGAACTTAAAACAGGAAATCTACACTATTAAATAAAATACTAAATGTTTTTGTTGTTTTGTTTTCTTTATCCTCCACTTTCTACAAACAATTTTGTCTCTTGAAAAAGTAAACCTTCTCTAAACTAATAATATTCAAGGTTTTAAATATGAAATTGTATAGAGTCGAGAATGAAATAATATTGTTCTAGTTGAAGAGTAAGTACACAGTAACTACTCTATGGTTATTAAAGCTGATAATGCAAAAAAACACAACTGTACAAAAGAAGGATTATGAAAGGTGTCATGAAGTTAACATTCAGTATGGGTGTTTTATATGAAAAAGTTTTGGTAGTGTAAACAATTAGGACACATTCCTTAATTTGTTCTTTGTTTATTTCTCTCCTTCCTTATCGGGTGACACTCTCCTTAAATTTGGTATACTTTAGGACTTGTTATCGGTTGAAAACACAGAAAAGTACAGACACATACATAAATGAAAACACAACAAAAACATTAAGCAAGTTCCCAAGTTAGACCTTGATAATTTGCTGGACCACAATTCGTAGGGAATAGTATACAAAGGATGCAAGTCTTATCGAATTAACAAGTTCGCTACCGCATCCAAACTTGGACTTTCAATATAGACTGACGTCAGGTATTTGTGACGCTCCGGTTTTCGCTATAGACCGACGTCACATATTTGTGACTCGAGCCTATTGTTACTAAATACGCTTGTGGGATATTTCGTTTTGACTCCAGGGGTGTGTTGGCCAAGCTGTTGTTTACAATACTGTGCCGATTTTCATGAAATAATTCAAATATAACAACCAGATCCGTATCGTAACAACTGATTTTGAATCCAGCCAATGAGCAATCAGTCGCGGAAGGATACAAACAGCGGATCGCTAACCACCAAAGCCGCTAGCCTGGCCAAAAATCGGAGTCGGTGGTCATCCTTTGAAGGGTAAGGTTAAGGTTGTGTTGCATACAAGCTTGAACTTTCGTAAATCTTGTGCGGTATCAAACCTTTTGATAGTTTATTACACTTGCGTTCCGATGGAATAGCAATCGTGTCTTGAGTAACCAATTGGTAGCAAATTTAAAGAAATACTAGTTTTCGTCATACTGCTTGGAAAACGGCTGTTTTCAATACATGCGTTGCGGAGCGAAAGTAGTTCTTTTCAGTCATAGGACGGAAAAGAATCTACCTATTAGTGATCATCGATAGCAAACTGAGTTGGATACCACACGTGCAATATATTAATAAAAGATTAAGAACAATGACGTTATGCATTTTCGCAGCTTGGGCACGTGCTGTCTGTGGATCACTGTAGGGGTGTGTACTTTGCGTATGTGCAATCCCTGTTGCAGTAGCTAAATTACCTAGCTATTTCAGTGAGCAGAATTTAAATATCACAAATAATAATTGTTCAATACAAATTCCAAAGTAGTCAATGATTGTGATTTACTTTGATTAACTATTAGCAATATAAAAATTCTACTCCTTAAAATGAGCCATAAGTGAAAGATTCTGAATTTTTTTAATCAGTTTAGGAGGGACGGGATTATTCGTAAGTTATCATTGGTCTTATTGGGAAAGGCAAATATAAACGTGAAATGTTTCGCAACTGGAGCCCACTCTTAAGAGAAACAATTCTTTAGAAACAAAGTTTTTCAGCACATGTAATGGCTATCCGGATCAGGGTTAAATTAAACACGAAACATAAAACTATTGATACTTTTTCAGTTTAGGTTAAACTGGTGAAACGCAAATATAAATGTGAAATGTTTCGTGAATGGAGCCCCCCTCGATCAGAATTCGGCTTATGGGGTTCCACTCACAGTTTTCCTCTTTGAAATTACTCCAACACTAAATTAGAGATCTCTTGAAAGGAACTAGTATAAATTTGATATTTTCGTGACCAGATCCCTCTTAACGAACACGCACGTTTTAATGATCGCGGTGAGGACAGATCGATGGACCTGTTGGTGCGGGGAAAGCGGATCGAACGCCGGCTATTGTGTCCGTGTTCACACATGGGGGTAATGGCCCTGGCATTACAATGGTTGTTATAGTGACGGCGCAAACAATGGCAGCAGTGGGTGGGTAGTGGTAGTAGCCAGTGCCGCCGGCCCACCAGTAGTAGTCAGTGCAACTTCCGCGTCACCAGCCTGGAGTCGCAGCGGTGAGTCACCCCTCCGCCCCGCTCTACACGCTCGCACTAGCTCATTCATCTCACAAGTCATTGTATCACCTCTCCCGGCCGTTCCATTCTGGAATTAACCTTGTGAGTGACAAGGTCAGAATCGTTTGGTGCCTGGGATTTTGAGACATTTTTTAGACCGAGGATATGGAATTTGTTGAATTGACCAAGAGACCAAATTAATTGTTTTATATGAAAATCAATCAACTCTATTCGGAATTATAGTATGTGTCAAAGATAAATAGAAAACACCCTTTGAATTCCCACTTTCAAACTCTTTCCCTAAATCTGTATTCTGCTGCGCTCATCCGAACCTGTTTCCTGAAGCTATCCTCGCCGCTGTGGTTCAGACTTTGTTTGCTAGTAATATAAATAGAACTAAATTTTACAATTGAAATATCTTGATTTTGTTACGACTTAGAACCGCGATTCAAATTAATGTTATTTGCTATTGAGACAAGAACATTGAGCTACCAAATATCACTGACCAAGCGACGGTTCAATTATTATATTTTTCAGGGATAATCCAAAATAAAAATAATAACAAAACTGAAGAGTAACGAGGATGGTTCCCGGAGCTTTGCCGTTGACGCTGCAATAATGGAGTTGTTTAGATTTTAAGACAAATTGTTAAAAAGTGTGTCTATATCAAAACAAAAACAATATTAATTTGATTCAAAGGAGAGTCATATATTAGATACTAAAACTATTAAATTTAATGTCATGGGTTAAGTGGTCCTTTTTAAATTGTAAGTTAGACTCTATTGCTATGAAATTATTGCTCGACAATGTTCAAACTCCTCTCAGACTAAAGTGGACCCACTTCACTTTCACTTGCACATACTTTTCCAATTTATTTAACCAGTAAAACAAAATAGTATATTTCATTCATCTTGTATAGCTCTTCTTATTAATTTTAATTTTAAATTAACACATACATCAATCAATAAAATGTAATTTATTTTAACAAATTAAATTTTATTGATTGATGTATGCGTTAATTTAAAAGTATATTTCATCACTAGGACCATAAGTGACGCTTTTCAATCCGAGCTTAAGTTTAACGGCCGAGGCTGGAAAATGAGCGAGGCTCGAAATAGTTTTCGTCATACTGCAAACAATATCAATATACAATTTCTCAAAAACTAAATTTTGTTTACTTTATTACCATTAAAAGTGTGCTTCCTTATCGATCTTATTACTACTCTAAACAAACAGCTGTTACACAAGTTTGCATTGCTGACAAGTTGAATAATTCATATTAACAGCTGATGACCTGGACCAAAAAGTGTCATCCAATGATGTTTTTAGTACTAGGACCAAAAACATCATCAAAATGATACTTTTCGGTCGAGGTCATCGGCTGTTAATCCTAGGAGGAAAAATAACAACTTTAGCATCTCAACGCATGTGTTGATAACAGCTGTTTTTGAAGCAGTATAACGAAAAAATGTTACTTTGAAATAGGAGGCAAAAACTATATAAAATGGAACAAGCACTAACTGAAAGGATGTTCAAATTGCTCCACTGAAAGCTGGGCAAAGATCTAAGGGAACTGGTACTCGTGATTTATTAGAAGTAAATAAGACAAATAATATAATTTTGACTATGTTATGAGATATGAAGTGTTGCGTGTTTGTTTGGAGATAGGCGTCGACAACTGAAGCGTTTTAGTGGTAGAGGGGGCTTGAAAGTCGTAATTGTGTTATATTCAAAATAACTACTCAATGAGATTGCAAAACAGTCATTGGTCGCGGTTTTACGGGATGAATTGTTGCTGTAACGGTATTTATTTACTAAGTGCCTTCAGCATTACTTCACTTTAAAGCGAAACTCACATCGACAATTTCAAAAGACTTGCCAGGAGCTCCAGTGAGATAAAATAACATCGGTCTAATGTACTGGCGAGTTTGTTTTAACACGAACGGTTGAAATCGAAGCTGAACGTTTCATATTTATACAATTGGGCAAATTCAGTTTACCTTTAAACATTCAAATCAACTTTAAACTTCAGTTTATTACTTTTTAAAATGCTCATAGATTTCCGTTCCAATTTGTTGATTTACCAGTTTAGGCCTACAGAGCTTACTGAACCTAGATGTAACATACATTAGTCAAAAAGAGCTAAATTAACCTCAAGCTAGAAATATATTTGGATGTTTCACTGCTTCTGTTGTCAGCGTCATTGTGATGTGCTAGACGCTACTGTTAGAAGATACTGGAAGCCTAATGATAGGCGTTACTATAAAAAATAGGGTGTTGTGTGCCAAAAGTGCGGGAATATGTAAACCTTCCCGTAGGTTGTTAGCCTCGCACACCGGCATTATCACTCTCAAGTTTCTTCATTGAATATGATTTGACCAAATTTAGTTGGCTGACTCAAAATCTTAGCTCATTGTTGTTCGAGAAAAAGTTCCTAGATAGTATTTTTTATCCAGCTTAATAGGCTTTGTTCATTGATTTTCCAACCTTTAAAACGCTGGCAGTACAATAACAACACAACAAATCAATAATGTTTGTTCTTATTATTCTATAAAGGCATTTACTTTCTTGCTCATTTCTCCACGGAATGGACATATCGCCCTCATGTAAATCGTGCAGACACATGCAAAACTGAATGCAGGTCCTGCTTTCATAAAGCAAGAAGAAAAAATGTAAATAGTGTCAAAAGAAGATATTCTAAGGCGGTGCGAATGGACGTAACAGAAGACCAAACAATTTTACCAATTTTACGATTGAAAAAGTAGTTCTAAATGTGATAGTTTTTTATAAACCTGGCAATACAGCCATTTATTAATTTGCTATGGATACTATTACTGGACTATAAAAGGAGACATTTCGTTAATACCAAAGATATTTTGTAGGTGTTATTGACCATAGGTAAAGGAGACATGTTTTGAGGCATTTACTTAGCACAGGGGCATTGCGTGGACTACCGGGATACCTGTACATTTACAGCTATTCGTATTATTGACGTTTTATTTTAGCAAATTTCCCCTACAGGGAAGAAGCAAAGACTTAAAACTACTGGACCGCTCGCGCCCGTGGTGAAGCGAACCAAATTTCGGTCCGGCCGCGTTCGAGGTCGCGCCGCAAATGGTGGGCTACCGCGGCAGCGCTTAGCATGGGGGATATAGGGAAAAACACGACGCGCGCTCACTTGAATTGAATTTGCAGCCAGGGAACATTTTTTATGGTTGAATGGCCTTCTGATCCGTATTCCTGAATAGTTTCTAGAATTTTTAATACTGAAAGTAACTATATTCGACCAGGGTTAGTTGCGTAAAAATAACAGAAAGTTGGGAGTTTTGTAAAATAATCTCCTCGATGGCTGATTCTTTCATATTTCCAGTCATATAAATTTATGTACGATCTACTAGGCTTTAGGTGTTGTTCAATAATGATGTTCGGAAGTTTTTGGTACTGGAATGAATTTTTTATGAGCAGTAATATCGTTCTTTGGACTAGCGAAACTTTGAATTTTAGCATTTAAACTTCGACGTTAGCCAAAAGTTGTAGACTGTATGAAAGTTAATTGGCCTATATCATAAAATTTTGTTGATGAATGAATACCAAGACAATTACTTTTTAATAGCAAATGTATTCTTAATAAACATTAATTACCAACATGGTTCGTTCACCCGTCCACGTCTAGTAGTAAGAACGATTACATAATGTTGCATTAATACAACATTTCGCTATTGAATAACAAAAAATTATCTTCAGTGTATGATAACAATTGATTATGATTTATTTAAGAGACGATACAAGTACAGTATAATAATAATGGGGTATAGTATAAATGTATCCGTAGCATTAGTCAGTTTTAAGAGTATTTTAGAAGGCATAGGATTAAATGAAATGATTTTTCTCAAAATTAATTTTTATTTACTGATTAACTGTTACATTACACATTACAGTTGCATTGTAGAATGTTGTAAGATTACTTAGCAAAAGACGACTAAAACAAAAGTCGTATAACTATGTATTTTATCAAAAAACTAGGCCATGTTGTAACACAGCATCACTGAGTTGAATTTAACAGCGCGGCACGGCGCGTGGCACGTCTTGGATAAAGCGCGGCGAAAAGTTTCAGCATCTTTCAAAACGAATTGTAGGCAAACCAACAACTTTACCGAAAAATGTTTGAAATAAAAGTTTTAAAGAAACTAATTATCTACAACTTTCCCGCTGGAAGTTTGTTTCTAACCTAAAAATAAAAACTTCCTCGCTGAGTAACTTTTTCATGTCCCTCTTTAATAACACGTAAGAGTTTTTAATTATTAAAAATATTAAAAGACGGTAAAATAAAACAATATTTATATTTTCGGATTCCGTAATTCACGTACACAAAGGATATATAAATTTCATTACAATTCAAACATGGCAGTGAAGTCCAGGAGCGTGTAAACGACAGCGCGTTCAACGCCAGAAACAGCTCTGAGCACACAGTGGCCCACCATTTCTGTTCCGCACAGACCTACGCGGACCGTTTTTAGCTCACTTAGCGATCTCTCCAGTAGTTTTACCTCGATGGGAAGAAGCTATTACCGTAGTCGGCATGGTAAGACCTAGACCCGGGACCATAATAACTTTTCGTTTTGAGGTCCCCAGTCCCCAAAAACACCATTGGTTCAAAACTGTATATATATGTGTGTGTGTGTGTGTGTGTGTGTGTGTGTGTGTGTGTGTGTGTGTGTGTGTGTGTGTGTGTGTGTGTGTGTGTGTCCGTGAGTGCAATAACTCTCGTAAAAACAGTCCGATTTTGATGCCATTTGGTACAAACGTGTAAAGCAACAATTAAGACTTTGTTCGAAAACCAGCACCGTCGGTCTATCCAAAGGGGTATTTTGGAGGTTTTTGTACCCCAAAAATGTTTTTTTTTGTTGTAGTTTTTACATTTTAGTAAATCCAATTTTAGTTTCCACCATTGGATTCAACTTTAAATAACACACAATTTGGTGTTTTGATCATTTATCTACGTCAATTGGTTACAGAGTTATTGAAAGTGCTAAACACAGTACGTTGTCCAATGTTATTCTTATGGAGAATAAGACAAATTTTATATCTCGCTTATTTATGAACGTATAGGCTACTAAAGAAATTTGGTACACGGCTTCATCTGGTCGTGGTCTATTGATATTTGAACCAAAAAATCAATTTTTACTGGTGATTCCCGGAGCAGCAAACCTGCATACTCAGCCCCCATGTTATTCTTATGGAGAAAAAGTAAAATGTTATCTCCGTTAATTATGAACACAAATTAATAAAACTTGGTGTGTAGCTTTACCTAGTTGAGTTATATTGATATTTATATTAAAAAACATTTTTGTGTTCCTTGTTTCAGCAAATCTGCAAACTCAGCCGCCATGTTATTCTTATGGAGGGTAATTAAAATGTCATAAATCGTTTATTTATGAGTATACTAATGAAACTTGGTATGTGGCTTAATGTGGTATTAAGATACGTATATATTCATTGGAAATTCGCTGAGTACGCAGGTTTGCTGCTACGGGGGTATTTCGTTTTAGTGTCAACAGGAAGGCAAATGTGTAAACCTTAAGAGGACGTTGGAGTCAGAAGAAATATCGTGGCTGACCCTAGCGCTACGGGCTATTTCAATGTTAAAACGCACAAAACATGTCTTTACTAAAAAGCATATTTTGTTGTTACTGTTTGAATAAATTTGGTTTGAATCTTTATAAAGTTTTGATTAGCTGGGAGTTTTATTTTTTAATTACTAGGAAAACTACAAAATATGTTTTAAAATATTGATTTTAAATTACTATATTTTTGGAAATGTATTATTTTATTTAGAAAATAGTGAGCAAACCGCCTGCGTCTTCAAAATACCTTTAATTTGAGACATCTTTCATAACCGTATGTTGATAAATAAGCGAGGTACATGGTTTTAAGTTTAACATTGTTCTTATGGAGGTAAAATCCAACATGGCCGCTCTCCAACGCCCTCCTAAGTTGTTCGTCGCTACAGGCCAGTTTCTATTGTTCGGTTATTTTAAAACAGTGAAGTTTGCTAATAATTACATTAACGTAGACTAACTTACAATAATATCAGAGGCCCAAGTACGTATCAAGAATGTGGGTATTTATAATTTCGTTTCATTTATTCATTTTAAAAGTATAAGTTGGACAAAAAAAGTATATAAAAGTACAAACTACAAAAGCCAAACATGGCTTGTTTGTAACTCATCTTTTATTGAGACTCCAAACTATAAGTTCTTCTTTAGTCTGTTTTTTGATTCCTTTATTCCTTGTCCTTGAGCAGCTGTAAGACGAAACATATAGTCTATGCTGCAATTAAAAATGTGTATGTGTATAGTGTGTATGAACGTAAGCAGTGATGTTTTCAGTTCGTAGTTGCTATTATGATTGCTCGGGTAAATAACCTGGGTATTTATCCGATGTTTTAAGTAGCAGGGTGTTTTACATTGCTAGGGTCACCCAATTCCCGCCAAGACACTTCTCCTGTTCAACTTCACAGTTTTTCCACCAAGCAAACGCTCTTTCTCATAGAATACCTTTCATTCACGTCCAACTCTCACTGTAATACTTTTTAGTCTTATCTACAATAACGTCTCGCCCTTACGCACAGGCACATAACTGTCACAAACCCAAATTTAAGTTCAACGAAATAAATTCAAATTTCTGTTAGCAATTTAAAAAATATATTTTTGAATTTGTTGCGGTGTACTTACGAGAGGGAGGGGATGTTCCAATGGCCGGCGACACTTGGACACCCCAACCCTTAAAAATCAGTTCCGTCCCAACAGCCGTCGGACTCAGGCGTGTACTGTACACAGTCGTCTTTAGATTCGATACACATAACATTTTACTTTGATTCGTTATATTTACAAGCTTTAGATTCGATTACAATACCATTTCATTTAAGACTAATTAAATTTCAAGTTCAATCACTTATTTTCATGTATAAATTCATTATTACAGTGTGAAAATAAACTCAGTACCCTTCAATCAGTGCCTTTTATTATTTCATGTTCCAAATTTGCTTGTTCCACGATACACGTGTGTCGCGCCGTAACAGAATTTAAATTATGGGTATAAATATTTAATTTTGACAATCCAATACAGTTTTCAGAATTGTTATAACAAAATGATTATATTTTGCCATTTTTATATCACCCAATTATGATAATTGGTATTCGCCTTTACAAGTACCTGATGACGGGATACTCGACCAAAAGAATATTGTAGCGTAACAGTTCTTACCGGAAGCAAATCAATCAATTTTGCTGCTAGAACGGAACTTTCATATATACTTCCTGTCGCATTTCCGGGAATAAATTGGAGGAAGTAAGGTCGAAACTTTAAAATTGTGTACAATGTGCTGCTACGGGGATAAAATTGACTCGCTGTCGATAATTGCTTTTGAGAGTGCATGGTTTGAAGTAAATACGAAAGCTGGTTTCTAATATACAGAGGTGCCCATCCCTCCCAAATGCAATGGCTCGGTTCTTCCCCAAAATCACTTCACTTCTACACCCCCTCCCCCCCTTTCTCAACAATCCAATAAAATAAGAATGACTAAAACTCTATGAAATAGAACAATAACTCAAATAAGAAATAGTCTACACTCTCTGAATTTTATTTAAATTTAAATAACATTAAACATCCCATTCAGCAGCTTGACGTTTCCTACACTGTCAAAAAAAAAATAAAAATCATGTAAAAATTAAAAACTAATTTATATTACATTTGTATTCGTTATTCATGGTAAACAATGTATTGTATTGTGTATGTATTGTGTGTTTTATTTGTATTGTAAAGACACGTTATAACAAATGTCTGAATAAAAACTCCAATAGGTGCTAGTTCATTTGTGGGTAAAGCTGAGTTATGAGTTTCGAAGTAGCATTATATGACAAACCAAATAGTGAGACTGTTACCACCAATATAACAAAAAATATTAATGCAGGAAAATAAGATTTATGGCATTGTCATACCTAAGACAGTTCAGAGAACCGACTGCTATCCGACGGTTGAAGAGGGCCCAAGCGCCCTAAAGCAGCCTCAGTGGGCCAGGGACCTTCCCGCCCACTGGAGCCTCACTAAACAACAACAACCGACTGCAAAATACAATTAAAGGGGTTTGGATCGTATTCTCTAAAAGCTTTTGTATGTTCTGTTAACGAAAATGCCGTTGTCGTTGAAACATAAATTAAAAAATACTGCACAATGCAGGTTACTGTTTAACGTAAGAAAGACCCATCAAGGCCTAACTGAGGTAAACGTTTGTGTTTGCATGCAAATACACACTGTATACGTGCTATATCTTTTAAGGTATTTTTCAAAATATCTCTCGTTAGTTTGAACGGAATCCACCTTTTCTCACTTTAATGGGTTTAATCCCCCGCAAAAAAAATTAAAAATCCCTTCAAAAATCGAATCCCCCAAAAATAAATATTAAAATATATAAGCACGAAACCCATTATCATACCCCTCTGTGGTGCTAGTGAATAATTTATTTAGTACAAATAAACACATACATGTAGCCGAAAAATATGAGAGAAACAGAACTTTTATTTCTATTGATGTGTTCTAACACTTCTAAAGTTATGCCGTATTCTCGCACCCTCATATGGGAGGACAAGCATGTGAAGAGCTAAACTATACTTTATTGTAGACACGGAAGCGCGTGTTGGAACGAATTCAAGGAAATTCTCTAAACCTTGAATAAGCTGTCATTATCGTCCCTCTTGTTGCTACGCTATTCCACGCTCAGTATGTGTTGAACACACAGTAGTCCTTGGCGGGTTGGGAGTTTTCAGAAAAAAAGAATCGGAGATAACGCCCCACGTTGCACAGAGTGGGTGTCTAGTCGCAGAAGGAACGGAGGGAAGAGCAGGTCAGGATGCTTTGTATGTATTCTATGTGTTCCTTCAATTCAGTGGTGTCTAGTGTTTACACCCAACAGACATCCGTGAGAAGTCTTCCTCTATCATACTTTTTCAATGGTAAGTTACATCCAGGGCAACCTTTAAATCTTGGTGCAGCCTATAGGTCTACAAGTTTTTTAACATGTTCAAAATCGCATACAAACAAATTAAGGGCTCCCGTGTCAAATTGCTAAGATCCCTAGTCTGATTTCCGAAGGTATGAGATTTTCCGCTATTAGTGGAACCGCTATTATTGGAAGGATGTCGACATGGAAATAAATTACCAATTACTAATTAAGGCTGAAACCCTAAATACTGGTTTCTGAAATGAGCTTAAAACACTTTATGAAAATCTAAATATATTTATTCGTTCTAGAAGATCAGAAATGTCTAATAGCGTTGTTTTAAGGCGGTCCCACACTTCTCGCGAACACGCCCGATCATTCGGTTGAACTCCAAATGTTCGGAGTATTCGCGAGAAGTGTGGGAGTTACACAAACTTTGATTATGGGACCGAATGTTCTGTTCTGTTCGCGATAAGTGTCGGACAGCCTTTACGATAGTGAAACCATATGTGTTTTGCATTTTATTTAGTGTGCTTTAAAAATAAATAGGGCCTGGCGATTCCGGATGTAACGAATATTTGTATACGCATTATGTTGGGATTTAGTCACGAAAACAAAATTGATAAATATACATTCTTTGTTTATGGTAATTTCTTCTGTTCATTTGGATATTTTGATATATGTTTGTGAGATTGAGTTTAACAGATGAAAGGAAACATGAGGTTGAGGAAGGATGAGGTTGATATATGAAAGGAATTGCAACTTTTATTTCCAACTGCAGCCATTCCAGCACAGATAAAGGATTTTCTCTGTGTTTTTAGTAATGAGAAGGGAATACGGTTCTCACATCAGAACAACTTTATTTTCACTCACAATAGCTACACAACTGGTTTTAAATAAATTGTTGGAATATGTGAGTCTACGAATTTTGTGGGGCCTGTATTTTAAGTTCCTCCTAAAAAACATGTCAGAATGTCGCAGATGGGTGATAAGTACAGTATGCTATCATATTTAGAAATAGCGTAATTACTGATTTATATGACACTTTTATTTAGATGATAAACAGTTTGTATTTACAAAATTAAATCAACCTAACCCAACTGTCTCGACCGGCGCGCTGTTGAAGTTGCCAGTAGGTAATCTTTGGTTACAGTATAGCTGGTTACAGTTTGTAGTGTAATATCGGCTTGACGAAGAAAATTACCAGATAAACGTGAAGTTTATAATTGTTCAGATTTTCGATTGGAAATCGTATGATTTTCCGGCACTTAGTTTTTTTTTAAAATTAAATTAGTTAAATTTTATACTCTGCGAACACTTTCTGAGTTTTTCCATACGTTTGATTAACCTTTGTACAATTTTAATTTTTGCCCAATTTAATTGTGCAATTACTTTTTGTCTTTTGGTCTGGAAACATACTTTATTTTTGTAATCGGTTTGACGATGAAACTAGAATTGAGGTTAATTTAAAGCTGTGATGGTTGTGTTATGGATATTGCTGAAACCACGTGAGCGCATCGTGGACTTAGTATTTACACCCGGAGTGTGCTGCATTGTAAACTGTTGAGTAACTATATCACAACGTTGTCGCAGCGATATGACCACCTCGGCACTGCTATAGGACCATCGCGGATTGAACGTTGAGCACCATCAGCCAGTCTACTACGTTCTCACACTCAAAGTATCAGAGTTAGTAGTCCTACTGCTATTTAAATTGAATAGTTTCAATCTCAATTAAATCATTAAATTTATAATGATTCTGTTTAACGAGAATCCAATTAAACCTCCACCATTTACGAACCACTAACCAATAGGACCTTCAGTAAATAGTCTGAATAAACTTAAATTAATGCATTCTCCCATATCTGCCAATTATATCAATCCTTAAAAATGTATATTAATTCGTTGGTCCATTACAATTTTTGTTTATATTTATTATAACATATAAAACAATTTAC
The DNA here is from genome assembly GCA_963675035.1 of Allygus modestus. Classification (NCBI taxonomy): domain Eukaryota; kingdom Metazoa; phylum Arthropoda; class Insecta; order Hemiptera; family Cicadellidae; genus Allygus; species Allygus modestus. The sequence continues at coordinate 130,820,632 of OY776113.1, read as the reverse complement.
TCTATGATAAGGTTATTCTTCATAAATGAAACGGGTCCATTTGTAAATGAGTGTACTTTTTAATTGCAAAATCTCACCTGATTTCAATATTAGCCGTTGTAAGCTTTACAACAAAACAATTTGCCAATTTTTCTTTCAATTTTCTTGACGGCCCACAAGAAGGAAAAAGAAATCCTTACACACAATCTTAAAATAAACTGGTCATCAAATTAAAGGTCTTAACTAGTAACACAATGCCGCAATGTCTACCACTAAAAACCCCTACCACATTCATTTGGCCCAGTGGCGACAAAGTCTACCACCGACAAACTCTGCCACATTCCAGTCTGCAATCCTAGGTGGTAGGGTTTGTCGTGGCCGGGCCGGACAAAAGCAACCACTTTTCAGTCTGGCCCACCGGCGACAAAGTCTACCAGCGGCACACCCAACCACATTTTACGCTTTCGCCGCGCCGCGCTGCCGTCGTACGATGTAACATTAATGTGTACAACCCGTGATTGAACATGTAACGATTTATGCCTAATAGAGAGAGTTAAATTTAATTAAAAAGTAAATGAACCTACACTGGTATAATAAATAAATATTTTAGTATAATACTTTATATTAATAATTGATTTTTGAAGTATAACTTTAATAATAGCCTCATTAAACGTGGACTTTAACTACGGATCAAAAGCTTCAAAATTTACTGTTGGAGTGTAGAAGTAAACCCTACATGTCAAATTATCTGTATTTATAAAATAATGTTTCAAGCGAGCATTTTTTAATAAACAAACATATATGCAAGCTCTTAACAATTTTTGTTCATACGCCTGATATACAGTGTGTAAAAAAGTCCGTCCCCCCATTTAATTTTTTTGTTTGTTAAAACAAACAAATCAACTTTGGGGAACGATAATAACTTAACCCAAAGTATCTTTTGAAGTTATCGAAAATGTTGAGTGTCCCCCAAAAATGGGGGATTTTGGGGGCAACTCAAAATTTTCAAATGTAAACCCCTTTTGAGTGACACCTCATTTTAAAGAGCTTTAAAAATATAGGCGAATGGTGGAAGTTGGAGGTCTGTAACGTGTTTCTATCCAAAATGGCAGCTTGTCAAAGTTTTGAATACAACTCATTGTTGAAACCTGGCGTCTTTTTAGACTTTTTGAGTTTTAATTTCACCTTTGGTGACTTAAAACTGGAACGAGTCTTGAAGAAATGCTATTAGATGAAGAAGCGGTCTCTTTTGGTGATATTTAAAATTTTCAGTGCCCCGCAAAAATGGGGGAATTTGGGGGCAACTCAAAATGTTATGATGTAAACCCCTTTTGAGTGACCCCTTGTTTTAAAGAGATTTTTAAACCTAGGCGAAGGGTGACAGTTAAAAGTAAATTGAACCCCTTCAAAAGGGGTTTACATTAGAACATTTTGAGTTTCCAAAAGAGATCAGTTCTTCATTTAATAGCATTTCTTCAAGATTCGTTTCAGTTTTAAGTCACCAAAGGTGAAATTAAAACTTCAAAAGTCTTAGACGCCAGGTTTCAAAAATGAGTTGTATTCAAAACTTTGACAAGCTGCCATTTTGTTCACAATGTTTGTTGACAAGTAACATTTATCACGTTCCCCAAAGGTGATTTGTTTGTTTTAACAAACAAACAAAATAAAGGGGGGGGACGGACTTTTTTACACACTGTATAATTTGAACTGCTCTCCACAAGAATAACATTACTCTTAGTATGCAGCAGATTTGTGGTGGCAAGGATGATATTACATAATTATACATAAATCACCTGCCAAAACAACTGCAAAGATAAGGGATTTGTTATTTTCTTAAATAGTTAAAAACCTAAAAATATATTTTGTTTAGGAAATAAAATCCCCATAACACCTCAGCAACATTTTCCTGTGTTTTCAACTGTTGGCGAAATATCACTATTATATGTACTAGCATATATATATTATTGATGTGGCCGATTTTTTGTATGATTTTATTTCGGGGTATTCGGGTAAACCCTTAATCTGACTGGACTAGTTAGAAAACTAAACCGTAAATTTCAAACAAAAGAAATAGGTCTACTTAAAAATAGCTTTACAGTGGATTCTGTGCTCAAAATGTGGTAGAGTTTGTCGCGGCTGGGCCGGACAAAAGCAACCACTTTGCAGTCTGGCCTACCGGCGACAAAGTCTACCAGCGACAAACACTACCATATTCCTTTCTGCATCCCTAGGTGGTGGACTTTGTCTTGGCCGGCCCCGACAAACTCTACCTCTCAAAAGTTGCAGAGTTTGTCGCGCGTAAACTTTGTCGTTGGTAGACTTTGTCGCGTCACCTGCCGCAAACGGATTGCTGGGTCAAAAATGGCAGCCGGTTAAACTGTTCTTTAATGTTTGCAAAACTTAAAAATGCGATTAGGCTAGATCCGTTACAATCGTTATTTTGGGGTCCAGTTTGTGGAATTGTTTTAAGCTGTATACGACCTTTAAAATGGTATGCAATATGGACTATGTCTACCTTAAGAGATTCAAAACTTCCTCTAACGAACAACACTTAAAAACCCCTGTGTTCAAGACCTTTAATTTGATATTCAGTTCAACCTATACTTTTATTTAAGATTTTCTTCTTACTCCGTGGACCGTAAAAAATCAAAAGGAAATTGACAACCTATTTTTTGTGAAGTTCACTTTGGCTAGTATTAAAATCATGTTATTTTTTAGTTTTCACCATTATTAACAAATGAGACCATCACATTGTTACGTTAAATTGGCCTACACTATGCCTTTTAGCCCTTTCGGGCATTTTTATGTTTATCATTATTCCATTATTCATATTCATATTTAACATTATAGTTTAAATTGGATCAGATCTTCATATTCTTTATATTTCCCTTGACTTGACTAATAATTGAATATCCTAGACGAGGCCGGACTTATAACAAATGCGAGCGTACGATTTTCACTATTTGCATTGTCCGAAACAACAGACGCTTTCAGTCATAACAATTAATTACTTTGGGATAAAAAAAAACAGAAAAATAGAATACACAATCCGATGATTATCAATAGCATTTAAATTATTATAATACGATTTGTAATCATCGCTAAATAATTTATATCAAAAAGTATAGTTTTGTATGACTTTTTTGCACCTATCTCAAAACACTTGCGTGCGCTGCTAAACACGTCGCACACGCTATGGCTGGTCCTCGAGCAGATCAAATCCGACAGCCCTGGGGCGGTAAAACAATTCCATATAAATTCCGGACTGCCCGGATCTTTTAAAAACCTAACTAGTGATATGTCCTGCCTGCCAGAAGTATATGTATGTTTGTCTTTTTCACATAAATAAAAAAGTGAAAATTTAACTCATACAGAAAAATACCTTAACAGATTTATCTGAACTGAAATTAAAAATTAATACATGCGGTTACAAGGAATCTTCCTTACAGAAATTATAAATGTTGATGTGGACGGCTGCAGGGGTTTGTTTAAATTAAATTTGACAACAACTATGGTATTTACAATCTTAAAAGAGGCCAGAATTAGTTTTTGGCTACTAAGTTACATGGTTTATAATAACCAAAGTCTCGTCGGGAATCCTTGAAATAGTCGTTATTCTCATGGAGAAACTATTCTTTATTGTAAATACGATCTATATTTTATGTAAACATAACTAATTTTTAAACACTACAACATTGATTCGGACTTTGGTTTAGATAGGTACAGCCAGATCCAGAAATACGGACAAGCATTCCAGCACGGTCATGTTGTGCCAGCAATACGTATGTTGTCGCTCGTTAAAATCATACCTGGTTGGCAGGGGGGCAATCCGTATCCTCCCTTTGTGGCCTTAGGGCCTTTTCACACCGGCGTACTGAACGTCCTGGACGTTTGGGACCTTTTTGTCAAATCGCTGCCCATGCTATCAAATGAGACGGTTCACACCGCGCGTCCAGAACGTTGCGAACCACAAACGTGATTCCACAAACGTCCAGCCCGTCCACGGCCTAGCGCATGCGCAATGAACACTTCAGAACCACGTGCTCCACTCCCGCTCATTACTGCAAACCCTCATTTCTGCAATTATTATACGGAAGACAGTAATAATGTCTTCCTTTTACTTCCTTGTCTCCCCCTTATACATAGTATATGGAGAAAGTATTGTTTTCGTCAAAATTTTCGAATTTGAGTTGTTAGTAGAAATATTTGTTTTGGTGCTCCCTGAACCCAAAAAAGTGATTTTTACGTGATTTCTGTGTGTCTGTCTGTCTGTATAGATGTGTACAGAGCTAGAGCCCTAACCAGTGGTCCGATGTTTATGATATTTGGTATGTAGGTACTAATCCACGATATCTCCAGGCATTTTTCCATATATATATATATTTTTTTTAAGGGTAATTATCCCCCAAAAACCGCCAAAAATCATGAAAAATCAAGATTTATCAAAAACGGCCCTAACGATTTTGATTAAAATTTATGCGTTTATAGAACTTTAGTTTTCCAATAAAATGACACCACCCGCATTTATGTAAAAATTCGGGTTCAGAAATTACAAGACTTCAGTATGTGTTAGTTTTCTGATACCGTTTATTTTAGGAATAACAAGACCGTTGGAAGACCTAAATGAAGATGAAGAGCACTTATCAGCAGACGCTCCTCAACAAGGGATTACACTCAGATATACTGGCGAAGAGAGCGATGTCGATTCTGATAATCATTCACGCAGTGAGACAAACGAGGTTGAATCATCACAAAAACCGATCACGGCACACCTAAAGAACGGCGACATCGGCCAACAAAGGGCGTTGACAAGGTTTTAAGCTTCATGAAAGGAAAAGAGGAAAGAAAACACACTAAACCCCAACCAGTTGAACTTGACCATTTTTTTGCAAGTGCAGCTCAGTCAATACGGAAACTTCCTCGCTTAGTGCACTTATGCACTTAGTGCTTTGCTTAGTGCATGCAAATAAAATTTAAAAGAGACATTACAAATATGATATGGCAGGCTGAAGAGCAATGCGAGTGGGAAAGGAACCAAAGTACTCCGTATCTCAGCCACACTACAACACCAACTATCTCACCTTCTAGCAGCTCATCAACTTCCAGACAATCTCCAGTTGGTTCACAACCAACCCCTCAGCCGCAACGACTGGGGTTATTGCATTTCCAACAGCCAAACCACTTCGCAGCATCGCAGTGGAGCTTCGATACTTCTTCTGACTACTGGGAAACCCCAAGAGTTATCACCAGGAAATAACAAAGAGTCGTCCTTGTCGCAAATTGGATACTTGTGCCGAAACACCAGCGATCAGTGTCAATAGTTATTTTTAAATATTATTTAAAAAACATTTAAAAACTGAGTAAACGAGTAAAAAATAAGTAAATGTAAAAACAATTGTAATTACTTTATTTTAAACTGTTTTTTTTGACGATTAAAATTTATATAATGCATTGTGTTGTATTTTTATATTTAATTCACATAAAATTACATTACTGTTATCATTTACATGTTAACACTATCTCATGGTAAACTTGTATCTTCCAATTTATATTTCTAACATTAACAGTTGTCTATTTAAAACTACTTACATATGGTCTATATAAAATGGTATCGTTATGGTGATTACTAGATTATATATTTTAACCTACACTCAATAATTAATTAGACTTGAGGAAACCGTAATCTAACTAGTTATCATATGATTTTTCACACCTTAAACAAATAGCGAGTCTCTCTTTGCTAGTAATTGCCTCTCTATAGTTAGTGTCGGTTTTTCTGATATCAACATCGATAATTGACAATACTTCTTCAAACTGATCGGGAGTTAATCTAAAATAAGTTCTGAACCTATTTTCATCCATCTCCAGATCATGCATCAAGTGATGGTATTCTCCAAAACTCTTCCGTTTTTTATTTATGGGATGTATCCATTTACTTCTTTTCGTTAACGAATATAACAATACTAAGTCGTCATCACTATTACTACTCGATTCGTTCATCCACGGAACAGAAAATCCGGTCTCCTACCAAGGAACTGGCGCATGGCGGAAAATACATCTTTGCACAGGTAACAACTATACTGAGTGACTCGACTGGTCACACCTGTCCTCATGAGCGAACAAGTGGACGTTTGGTACGTTGCTGGGCGGTGTGAAAGGGGCGCGTACCGGACGTCCCAAACGTCCAGGACGTTCAGTACGCCGGTGTGAAAAGGCCTTTATGTGTCACGTCACGAGGTTCGTCGTGTTCTGTTTCTCCCTCACGCTCAGAGCTCAGCACGTACGGTGAGCACAATTTCACCCGGAGCAGAGTACGTCCATGACGTCATGACTACTAATATCTTTTCTCTTGATATCGACTATCGATACTTCATTCTTTGCGGCTTTCCGAGTTTAAATCAGTCGCGCAGCTCAGTTGCGAAAGTTGTCCGCCTGGCCGTGGCGAGCGATGCGAGCGCCCCTGGCGGCTCGCAAGCTCAAGCGCTAGTTCACTCTATTGGCTTATATGGCAACAAACAGTTCTTCTTGTTTAATTTAATAAAAATGTTTGTTAAACAATATTGCTGTGTTATTTGTCGTCCTCTTATGAGATTATAAAAGTATTTCATAAGTTAATAATAATAAATCGACTAAATTTAGACGCAGGTAATAGTTTAATGCATCTTACGACAATCTGTCAACAATCATTATTTGTTATAAATCATTGTAAAATTTACAGGTAATTGTAAGAAATATTTTTTCTCTGAATGCAAAGTTTAATTTGTTTATTAAATAAATTCGTATTTCCCCTAAAAAGTTTTACAAGACACAACGTCGTACCCGGACAACGTCTGAAACAGGAAAAGCAGAGTTATCCATTCGATTTTTAAGTTGGTAATTCTTAAGATTCTAAAAAGTTCTTTGAAGTGCATAAATGTTAACTATGCAAATCGTCTTTGGTAGGACAAAATTACAGTATTAATGACGAAAGTATAACAAATTGTACATAATATCAAACAAATGACAAATGAGCAAAACGTTTATTCCAACAAAGTTGCAGCTTGTACAATTTCACTTATATAGTCCAATTATAAAATATAAACTACAGTAAAAAAATAAAATAAAATTTACAATAAGCTGTCGTAATAGAAATATATATATATATATAATGGTCATGGAATCAGCAGACATAGGCAACAAAGGCTTGTGCGTCTGCTGCGTTGCTGTGAAATAATAAATTCACCTTCTTATTGTTTAAATTAGTAATTATTAAATTTGGAATAATTTCGTTTTAAAACGTGTTAAAAAAATGAACGGGAGAAAAAATAAAGATATAGAAATGTTTTAAAAATAAATTTGGAGTAATTATTAATTTTTACTGAGGTTTTGATTTAATCGTGACAGTGCGCGATTTAAGAAAGTTTCATATTAGCTGGACGAGCTCGGTAGGGAAAAAACCGGTGACAGTAATCAGTGGTCAGGTCAAGGGTCGGGTCTGGATATACTTCAAGAACTACGACGATGTCACATCTTGATTACTAATTTGTAAACGTCACATTTTAAATTTTCTTTCCTGTTGTTAGGATATGAATTTGTGCGTTGTTAAACTTGTTTTGAAACTCAAATTTTATTACACCTTAAAATTTACAAACGAATCTTTGCGTTTAAAGAAAATAAAATACAAAAAATATCTTATATTTAAACATGCACATTGTACAATGATTTTTAACAAATGAATGACAGAATGTCGTAATGCATTCAAACTATTCTCTGCGTCTAAATTTAGTCTCTTTTGTATTACCAACTATGCCAACTTTCATAATCTCATAATAGGACGGCAAACAATGTTACATTAACACGGCAATATTATTTAACAAACATTTCTATTAAATTAAAACCAGAAGAACTGTTTGTTGCCATTGAAGGCAATAGGGTAAAATAGCGCTTGAGTTTGCGAGCCGCTTGGAGCGCTAGTGTCGCTCGCGCGGACATCTCAACACACGAGTAAGCTGCGAGACTGTGTATATGTGTATAGTAATAGTAGGCTGTGGTTTAAATCGCGAGTAGTGATGGAAATACCTGTTACTTTACAGTAACGGTAAAAACAGTGATTGGTCACTAGGGTTACCTGTGATTTTTATCTGTGATTTACAGTGATTCGTTACTCTAGCTCTAGGAGCGCTGAAACTGTATTGCCCGTGATTCACCGCTACCTAAACAGTGACTCCTAAACAGTGATTCACCGTGATTTCACTCTTGTCGTTCTTACCGTGATTTCACTTTTTCCGCTCATACCGTGATTTGTACAGGTCGGATTTACTAAGTGTAATTAAGGTCTTTAAGAATAAAAGCATATAAAAATAGGAATATTTGTTATAAATTCGTGTCTTGGTTTTAGTCTAATTTGTTTCAACACAAGTGGGTAATTTTTCAACCATCAGTTCTTACTCTGCTTTGTGGATTACTTCTAATAACAAAACAAAACAAAATTGATTTTATAAAACCTATTCGAACTTTGTGATATTACAACATTTTACTGCCCTAAAGTTAAAAGACTGTTTGTAATATATTGTATAAATAATAAACTTACGCCAGAAAATGCTGAGAAACATATTTGTTTCTTCCAACTGTTATACAAAATATTAATTGTTCCATAAAAATGTAGCTCACATTTCCTACCGCTAGTTATATATTTTGCAATTGGCCTAATATATATATAAGGTCAAACTCGACTTAACTCAATTCTGAAACCAACAGTATTACAATCTATTACTATTACAGAAAAACTGTCACTGGTCGCAGTGAAAAATCTCTAAAGAGGACTTTTTGAGGCTTTGGCATTTTAAAATATAAAAAAGTCAATCAGGACATAATGCTTACGAAATAAATCAGCCGAAGGTGGGGACCGATACAGAACACTACCCCGGCGGGAGCGGGGGTGTGCGATAAGCATTGTAATCAACAAAACAAAATTAAAGGTAGCAGGCTTGCTTCTAGGTTTGACAGATAAAAGCGCGGGAACATATTGCACGATTGCAGCACGCTACGCGGCGATGTCAGGTACTACCAATAACGAGAAGCACGGCGAATCACGAATCACTGTAAATCACTCAATCACTGTTCCTTTAGAAGTCGTGATCACAGGTATAAAATCACAGTTCGTGATTTTGGGGCACATCACTAAGGAGCACGGTGAATCACGAATCACTGTAAATCACTGTTCCTTTAGAAGTCGTGATCACAGGTCCACCCGTGATTTTAAAATCACCGTTATTAAATCACAGTTCGTGATTTTGGGGCACATCACTAATCGCGAGCCCCGATTCAGTATTCGTCGTTAAATTCTTTGTTCTTTGATGCTTGCTTGAAGAAGTAAGGAATTCATGGAGATGGAGTCGGAAGAGGATAATTCTTTGGTTGTAAATGTGAAAACATTAAATGACGTGCTCATTAAGTTGAGGGAACACGAAATAACAACGACTTCAAAATGTCTACAGACTCGTGCAAGAAATATTCGATTGTTATATGGTATACGCTTATCGTACTGTACCCATATTAATGTCCCCGAAGTAAACAGATTCATTTAAATTGTGGGGAAATAACTCGAGTTATTCAAAGGTTTTTGTAATTTCAACGCCAACAGCATTTTAAAACCAGAGAATCAGATATCCCAAATATTATGGGATTGGAACCTGTATCCCATTAAACCTAAGTCTAAAATGCTAACCTTTAAGTTAGGCTACCCCGAGATGCCATATAACTATAACATAATCTACTTAGTTTCCATGAAGGAGGAAATTAAAATAGCACAATATCCACAACTGTTAATAGCCTCATAGCCTTATTTTTTGTACTTTATCAATATCCTGTCTTACCTTTTGCATTTGGTAGGCCTTGTTTATTATAGCATAGGCCTAAATAATTGCCAAATTTATTGAAATATATATTTTATAAGTATTGGCTTGTGTTTTAGTTTTTAACCAAATTAAAAATTCTTTAATTTTACTGTTACCAGCCTTAACAGTGTTTGAGAGTTACTTGGTTGCAAGTTTAGGGTTTTAGGCCTTACCCTGCCAACAAATTTTTAGTTAATGAGTTTAAAGAAGGCTAGAAACATTCATCTGTTAAAAATGATAATCATCATTAATTTATTTAATTGATAATAAGCCAAAAGACAAATGATATAAAGGATAAGGGTATTGGAATTGTTGGAGTTACCGTAACAACTAAACATTCGCTATTACTTTAATTCCATAGACATACTTGTGTAAAATCCTATGTCAAAGATTAAAGATTATTATTATTATTACCACATTTATTGGGCGCCGAAGAAACTAGGGCTTACATTTTAAGATGAGTTTAAAGGAATGATTCCTTAATTCTATGATTATTATAAGTGTGAGATGGGTAAGATGTTACAAGCTCAATGATTTTTAAAGGTACAAAACTATAGACTAAATTGTAGAGTCTCTCTCATTTCGGGAAGAGAAGTCAATGAGTTAAACAGAGAAGTTCCACGTTTCGATGGCTGTATTTTAGTATACCGAACGAATCACAATCGAATATCGAAAGTTCGAATCAGCTGGAGGAATGACGTCATGGATGTACTCTGCTCCAGGTGAAGTTGTGCTCTCCCTATCGTACACATTATAGGTTAGACACCGCGAGTTGCATCACGCCCAGATTCCAAGGAATAGTTCCTAAAACAGCGATTCACAAAAGTATTCCGACTACCCCATGAGGAGGAGTGGGGGACGAAGGGACTAGAGGGATGGTAGATCGTCAAGCGACTGGAAGCGAGTCTGAGCTGAGCCTTAATGTGAACTAGGTTGCTGTTCACGACAAAATATAGTAACTTAACCTAACCCCGCAGAGGGCTGTATGGTGGCTGTTCTTTGTGCAATATAATTAGGCCTATAAATAAATTAACCGAGGCCTGTCGATTACCCTGAAAGTTACAATTTTACCATTCCTCTCGTCCCTTCGTCCCCCACTCCTTTCACATGAGATAGTCAAAATACTTTTGTGAATCGCTGTTTTAGGAACAAGTGATTCCAGGGTACTATAACTTATCTCAGCTGATACCTGATTTTGTGCTAAGCCGATGGAAAAACCCCTACACTCGGAATTCGGAATAGGAATGGAATGGCCCAAGGACAAATCACCGCAGGACACTGAGGCCGTAGTAAATTACGTCATCAGAAAGGTTAGGGGATTCTGGAATATAAATTTCGGCGAGATGATGTCGGGGAATGGATTAACCTGAAAGTTATGTAGTTTTTTAAATGTTGATTTTTAACTATTTTTTCTGCTTGCAATCAAAAACCTTCATTAAAATTCAATGAAATAAAATGCTATAGTCATAAAAAGTATATTAACTATTTATAATACAATTCACGACTTTCTATTCTATTTCCCAATTTCACAACTAACCAAACATGAAGGGCCTACTGTGCAACTGTAGAATTACTCTAAAACGTTACTATATCATGCAGAGCTACACACTATTACACTATTACATAATATTTTTCTATCGTTCGATACTGTTATCAGTCCTTAAAATATGAATTTGGTAAAGAATATCAGTAAACCAAAAAGTCATTCTGTAAAAAGTGTAACATTCACAGGTTTTAGTGCTTTGAATAACAGCATACACAAAACAACACCATTTTAATCATCGGTCATTTTAATCGGTTATCATTTTATAAAGATTTTGTAATTTTGTCACTTTTTAAGAGTGGGTGGTGCTACCGGATTATGACGGTAGGATTATTATAGGGGGTGTCTGAAAATCGGCAAAACTGATGGGACGGCCCCCCATTTCTTACAAGCAAATGCCAGTTGACATGCCCAATCTGAAAATGTATTTATTCCGGAGTTACCAGACCTTGGGTCCCTGGGTCAGCGACTGTAGGTCAGGGGACGACCGGGGTCCTGGCAGACAGGATGGGTGAAGGTCGGTCTGAATGTGACCACCGGTGTGCATCTGCTCTGACATTGGCCTGCACACTCACTCGTCAATTAGGTCGCTGATCTAATCAAGGCAATGATGAGCGGTGCCAGTCAGTTTCAGTGTCAGAGAAAACTGATGGGCAGCCGAGGCCATACTGTACCGTACGTGACGTCACAACAGTGGGAAAGTAAACAATACAGAGTAAACTCCAGTTGTCAGTTGATTATAGCTTGTTAAAATTCTTAGGTTGGCTGTGAGTTGATGGTAGTCCGATGATTTTCGAAATAGAGCTAAGCTACCGGGTTTAAAAAAGTCCGGAACACCCTCCCTCCTCTAATTTTTGTATTTGTTATAATAAACAAATATCCTTTGGGTAGTGATAGTAACTGAAGGTATAATATCTTTGACCTTGTTGAGTGTCCCCAAAATGGGGGATTTTTAGGGAAATTTTCGAATTTAATCCCCCTTTGAATGACCCTTTAGTTTAAAGCTTTTTAAAAAGAGCAGAATTGTGAAAACTAGAGGTTGCTATCTCTTCCCTAACCAAAATGGTGGCCAGTCAACGTAAATTTCAAAATTTAACAAGGAACGATCAATTTATGTCATAGTTTACTTTAAAACAATAAATACCCCTGTAGCAGCAAACCTGCATACTCAGCGAATTTCCAATGCATATATATATGTATCTTAATGCCACATAAAGCCATATACCAAGTTTCATCAATATAAATTCATAAATAAACTATTTCTGACATTTGAATTGTTCTCCATAAGAATAACATGGCGGCTGAGTATGCAGGTTTGCTGAAGCAAGGGACACAAAAAATGGGTTTCATATAAATATCAATATAACTCAAATAGGTAAAGCCACATACCAAGTTTTATAATTTATGTTCAAAATTAAGGGAGATAACACGATACTTATTCTCTATAAGAATAACATGGGGGCTGAGTACGCAGGTTTGCTGCTACGGGAACTATCGGCAAAAAAATGTTTTTTTGTGTAAATATCAATAAACCATATTGATAAGAAGCAATATACCAAGTTTCATCAAGATAAGTTGATATACAATTTTTCTTATTCTCCATAAGAATAATATTGGACATCGTACTGTGTTTAGCACTTTCAAAATCTCTGTGACCAGTTGATGTAGAGCAATGATCAAAACACCAAATTATGCGTCTTTTTAAGCTGATTCCAATGGAAAAAAACAAAATTTAACTTTTTCAAAAATTAAATGTAAAACACTCAAAAAACCCATTTTTGGGGTACAAACCCCCCCAAAATACTCCTTCGGATAAGTCGATCTGTCTGGTTTTCGAACTTCAAGTCATAAATGCTGCTTTACACGTTTAAACCAAATTTCGTAAAAATCGGATTATTTTTACGAGAGTTATTGTGCTCACGGACACACACATATATATATATATATATATATATATATATATATATATATATATATATATATATATATATATTATACAGTTTTGAACGAATGGCGTCTTTGGCATCTGGGGACCTCAAAATGAAAAGTTACCATGGTCCCGGGCCTACCTCTTACCAAGCCGACTACGGTAATAGCTTCTTCCCTATAGGGGAAATTCGCCAAAATGATAAACCAGTATTTTAATTTATAGCAATGAAAAAAACACCAAACCTTTGGGGGTTTAAATCCATCATCAAACTCTGTGCAAACATGAAATCTGAAAAAAATTAACACGCTCATTCTTCCTTTTCTGTGGCTCATGGTGAACTTTCAGCATGAATTTTGACTGGCCGCCATTTTTGTTAGGGAAGAGATTCTAAAACAAACTTTTCAATTAGAAACAAAAAAGTTTTTTTAGTGAAGAGATATATGAAAAGCAAAAATGAACAGTAAAATTGTCACTGGTTATTTGGCGTTCAGCTGGCTCGTTACAAAAACAGACACTCTTTCCATCTTATAGGTTTATACACTTCTTGTTGTGTCATTTAAGTTAAATCAAAGTAAATAAATAATAAAATGTATTATTCCCACGACCAAAATGTTTCACTCATGTAGAAAGCCCTCCGGGTGAAATTTAGGATAAAAATCCAAGCCTGACCACAGAACTACTATATTATCATCATCGGCATACAATATATTTTTCGGATAGCTCTTCAACTTGCACCTAACCAGCAGAACCTATGCCCCTAAAGTCTTCTTAAGAGCAGCTAGTACGCTGTGTGCAATAGATCCAGCTAAATGATCAACATATGTTTTAAATCATTCAAATGCTATACCACTGGTCTAACTTTTGCGCAGTATTAATAACCCCGATTTTCTTTAAAAACAATTAAGAACCAACCTCTTTAACACCTTCAGTAGAATTGTAGACATCTATGGCTGCAGTTTTTAGGTTACCTTAAAACATTTGTCACATCATCAAGATAATGTCCATTAATTTACTTCTTCATATTTTCATCAAAATATTATTTAATAAACCATTAAAAGGAAGAGTTTTTCTATCACAGTGGAAAACGGCTGTTGTTAATTCACTTCCAAAAATCTTATCACCTAACTCTCCTTTTGATTAAAGACCTATTCACATTCTTCCTGCATTATCCAAATGCTTTGAGTAGATTTCTTTTGAGTAGTTGGTTTGTTTGTTTCATGAAAATACTAATACTCTATGAGAATTTCAGTCTGGATTCCGTAAAATTGATAGTACTACTACTGCTTTACATCATATTTCATCCTAAATAAATTACAACGTGCCCAAAATCAGATTAATTTTCAATTTGGCATGGTCATATCACTGAGTATTATAAAGCACTATTACAATTAGAACTCCTAATTATTTAGGAGGCATAGACTAAATTATTAGATTATTAGTACATTACATTTGACTACAGTATGAATACACTTAGAATAAAATTAAGCATGCCTTTTTTAGTTAATTATGCTGTATAGAAAATTTTATCCTAAAAATTAATCCTACTCAAAATTCACTGTATTTATAATTTTTAACAAAAATTCCTGTATTTTTTACAAAATATGTATTTTAAATATATTTTATGTAATTTTAGCTAAATTTTATTATTTAAATAGATAAGTGGTAGAAAGGACTTGAAAGTACTAACTTTGTCTAAAAAAATCAAGCGTTTTTGTTTGTTTGTTAGAGTAAACATGAGTGTCGCCAGCTGGTGGGTACGTGTGGTGGTGGTGGTAGTCCTGATTGCCTCATCCTGCAGTGTTGCCACCCCCTCTCCACCCTTAACTGCCAACCTCTTCCAGATCCTAGATAACTACACAAATTATGTGGTGAGTCTATAAGATTAAGCTGACAACTGAGTTATTTATGGGGGACTCAACTCAGGTCAACTAGGTTTTCCAGTTACAAAATATTTTATTTTCTTCTATTAGAGAAATATTAATTTCAAGCTCTCATCTCTTGTTAGTGTCAGACAAGAAATGTACTGTATGTTTAGTCTTTCATTTTAAATGGTAAAGAAAAACAAAGAGTGGAGAAGTTAGGAAACTAATAAAAGAGTTGAATTAAGGTAAGACGATATCTGAAAATTATTATGGGTATTACTGTAACCGTAGTCGACAACCCTAGTATGTAGAATGGTAATTTTTATATAACGTTTAAAAGGTAAGACGATATCTGAAAATTATTATGGGTATTACTGTAACCGTAGTCGACAACCCTAGTATGTAGAATGGTAATTTTTATATAACGTTTAAAAGGTAAGACGATATCTGAAAATTATTATGGGTATTACTGTATCCGTAGTCGACAACCCTAGTATGTAGAATGGTAATTTGTATATAACGTTTAAAACCAGAAGATTGAAATATTATCTAATTTAAACATTATTTTGTATTTCAGGACAGGTCAAAGAGACAAGAAACTTCTGGTAAGTATTTTATTTTTACTTTAGTGGGAAATACATTTTTACATGTACAGTAATGAAGTTGTGTGTTTCTATTTATACAATCATGGTGATAAATAAAAACTACACTTCCCATGTGTCATCAGGAAATAACTGTTATGACTATAATATAGTCATAACAGTTATTTCCTGATTTCATATTATGAGAGTAACTTACCCAAAAATGGTTAAAAATTGGTTTAAATCAAATATTATTATGATCAAAAAAGGATAATACCGGTAAAGAGAGAAAAAACTTAAGAAAATCAAACTTGGAACGTTTGTTTTAGTTTGTTACTCCTACAAAAAAGTTATTCCTACTTTAATAAACAATTTTCAAAATACAATTTGGTGGCATAATCCATACTTCAATTAATAACTCTGTGTGTATAGTCATCCTTATAATAAACAGCCTGTATATTATGTTGACAACTTGTTGCTGCCCTGAAATCTGAAATTGTGGGAGACATCGATGCCCCCTTACAGTTGAGTACCTCAAATATGTCTTACCCCTTTTAAATGGCCCAAACCTCTCAAAGTCAAAAGTAGGGAGGGGGGGAGATGAGCACCCCAGGAATCGAACCCTGATCTTTTATACAGAAATTCAATACGCCAACCATTAGGCTAGGGAGGTGCTCCACCTTTCATGCTTTTAACTAAAGTGAAGCTGAATGATTTTGTTTTTGAGTAATTTATTACAGTCTCTAATTTATTAGTGTCCTTGTCCTATACATACTTTCTTATTTTATTTTTGGGTATATACTATTTTTCCTCAATTTGTTAGTGAATTTCCTATGGAAAAGTGAACTATTAGCATGAGCTACACAGTGAAACATAAGCCCGGGACCACCATAGAAGTTTCTAACGTGGCCCCCCGAACATGTTTTGGGGATTCATATATATGCATGTGTGTGTTTGCACACATCTTTTGTCCGATTTACTTCAATTTTGGTAGGGACATTCCTTTCTATAATCAGTTGGACAAGTGGGAACTCGTTTTTAATCTAAACCCTCTATTGAGGTGTCCATATTGAAGGGGTTCGAAAATTAATTTGTAGATATAGATAGGATTGGGAGTGAGGGCTTCTGTTTACCACAAAAATCTCACTACTAAGAAGCTTGATTATCAATCAAACTGCAGAATAAGAATCAGATACCACAAAAATCTCACTACTAAGAAGCTTGATTATCAATCAAACTGCAGAATAAGAATCAGATACCACAAAAATCTCACTACTAAGAAGCTTGATTATCAATCAAACTGCAGAATAAGAATCAGAAAATCATTTATTAGTATTTGTACAGTACATTTTATGGGTGAATAGTGTCATAAATTGTAACTTAATTACGAATCTCAACACATATAATAACAGTATGTGAAAATAATAATAAACTTATTGTAATATCCACTATTGTTTTACCTTAATACCTAACAACGTCTATCATAAATATAATCAAAAATAAGCTTTTTAACTAATTACTTACCTAATAAAGTTAAATTCTAGAATAACGTGGAGGGATTTTGAAAGCAGAAGTCCATCAACTCGATATCTTGTGGATATATACAATTCAAATTCAAATATTATCATATATCATATATTATCCATGAAAAGTATACATTATATACAATGAATGGTGTCAAACTATATTATGCTAAAACTCACAATACAATAATAATAAAATAATAATAAAAACCTGGCTAAATAATCAGATTACAAACAAATCATAATTACCTTTGTGCCTTGTTGTAAATTAATTAAATGAATGAGTTATTATAAATGATTGTACAAGTACAATAAGTTATAAGTAAATAAATTATAAGTAAAGTTACATGTTATAATAAATAAATGGTCTATTTTATATAATTTTATGAATGTTATCACATTTTAAATGTATATATCGAGAAAGATAAGAATTATTTTTTAAAGTGTGTTAAAATGATGTCCTAGTTTTGAGAGAATATATAATGCAAGTTATGTATTTTGTTATCTAAACATTCTGCCATTTACTGAATTTATCAAAATAAATGTGAAGAATTTACGAAGAAGAGGGTAGACAATACAATTTACTAAAGCTCCAAAAGTACAGACATTTTGCTAGAACTTACATGAAATTCTTTAAAGTATCGCTAACGTAAGTGATATTATTTCAGAACTGTGTGACTTTGGTACGGATGCGGACCTGAACACGTGTGAGTGGTCTAACCGTAACGGCACAGCGCTGCGCTGGGAGCTGGGGGCAGGCACTCTCTCCAACTGGCTGGGGGGACCGACCAGGGATGCCAGTGGGACAGAGGATGCTGACAAAGGTAACCACGACCAAACACAAGTCAGGGGTCATATACCAACGTGCACTGGAGGATGGGTGGCGCAAAGGGGGGGGGGGTTGGTTGTGTTACATGTGGGAGGGGGAGAGACCTATGACGAGCGTTAAGTCACAAATCTTATTAGTTCCTTAAAAATTGGAAATCAAATTTTGTTGTAATTTGAATCATATTTTTTTATGACTTTAAAGTCAGGAAATTCATTATAATTCTTTGGAGTTTCATTGAAAAAAAGAGGGATACACAGCTAACGAGCCTGAAGAAATTAGTTAAAATGAGCAGAGTATCAAGGAAGAAGATATTTAATATTTATTCTCCATCGGAGACTTCATGGGATGAAGAGTAGAGTGACACTGGAGTGTCTGAAGAGTAGAGTGTCTGAACACTGAAGAGTAGAGAGACACAGAAATACCTCTATACTCTTTATCTGAAGAAGTCTCCAGTGGAGACAAAATATTATTTAATGTGTTTGTAAATATCTTCTTTCTTGTTGCTGCACTCATTTGAACTAGTTGCTTCATGTGAGTTAACTGTTTATAATACCATATTTTTTCAATGAAACTCCTAAACCAAGTGCTCCAGTTTACTAATTATTATTTGTAAACTTAAAATTATAAGGCTTAAGTAGTACCGGGGAACAAGGGGTTGTGTTGTAGCATATAATCACGCTTGTTCATGTCCAGCAATTATTCAGTTTATGAGTAATGAATTTTGACTGACAGATTAAATTGTGAAAAATTCAGGACTTAAAACTGAACTTCAACTCTATATGATCTATAAAAAAAGGAATATTTATTGCTGCTAGCTATCTCCTATAACTGGGACTTAACACGTTGGCTACCGACGGTCCGAAATTCGGGTCGCTGGGAGTTCCCAGTAGACCAAACCTAATACACGAAACTCTCACCATAGACCAAGTCATTGTGACCAATTGTAACCCAGAGACCAAAATTTTGTTTCCGTATTTTTATATGTTTTGAAGTAGAATATATAATATTTACTCATAAAAGTAGCAATCAAATATTATTTCAGTGCTATTTTAGAATTTTTATTGCGTCACGTATGTGTGACGTCGGTCTAGTACAATTTTATATGATATCTTTTGCGATAGACCGACTGTCTCACATACGTGACATGAGTTTTCAAACTTTGGATGGCTAAAAATTCACTAAAAAGTAAAGGACAATAGTTTTGATGTATCACACAATCAAAAACACCACGAGGAATGAGTAAGTAAACAAACGCTACAGGCGTCATGAGGGCAGACAGGATGGCCAACTTTGAAAATCTGTAAAAAGAAAATTGAGGTCGTACCCCGAGACCGAGCGACACACATACGTCTCACACCTTCCTGTAGACCGATATACAGGCTTCAGATCGATATAGTGTACCGTATGGACGTGGCAAGTCATTTAACTGAACGGTGACTACGTTCCGTATATGTGTCGTCGGTCCACTGGATTTGGCCTGAGCATCCTGTATACGTGTCGTCGGTCCACTGGAAACAGCCTGAGCGACACGCTGGTCTATTTTAAGGTTTTTTTTTAACATTGTGTCACATATATATGACGATCGGTAGTCAACGTGTTAACTGGACTTACCTTATGTATACTTGTGTTTTAGCGAATTTCCCCTATCGGGAAGAAGCTATTACCGTAGGTAAGATCTAGGCCCGGCATCATGATAACTTTTCGTTTTGATGCCAGAAAACCAAATGCCAGATGCCCAGATGCCAAAAATACCATTCGTTCAAATTCATGTATATGTGTGTGTGTGTGTGTGTGTGTGTGTGTGTGTGTGTGTGTGTGTGTGTGTGTGTGTGTGTGTGTGTGTGTGTGTGTGTGTGTGTCCGTAGGCACGATAACTTTCGTAAAAATGGTCCGATCTTGATGAAATTTGGTATAAACGTGGAAGGCAGCATCTATTTTCATGAGTTCGAGAACAAGACAGATCGCTCTACTCTAAGAAGTGTTTTGGGGGGTTTTTTACCCAAAAATGGGTTTTTTGAACTTTTTACATATAATTCTTTTTAAACCCAAAATTTGGTTTACACCATTGAATTCAGCTTAAAAAAAATTGCTATTTGCATACAAAACTCATTTTTTGTGGTCCCCATGGCAGCAAACCTGTGTACTCAGCAGCTATAATGTTATTCTTATAGAGAATAATAAACACATGATATCTTGCTTGTTTATAAACGTAAATTGATAAAACTTGGTATGTTGCTTCATCTGGAGGTGATTTTGCGCGATTTTGGACACGTTTTGTTCGTTGTTCACAGGTAAACGGGTGCACTGATTTTGATGGAACTTCTTTTCTTTGTTCTATTTATGCGTTAGAAGGTTTTAGGTTGATTGGATTTAGGGAAATCACCTTAGGACTCTGCCCTATGGGGTTTTAAAGATCCTACGTTATTCTTATGGACAAAGTATTTATTTATATTGAACCAGATAATGACTTAATAGTTATATCTATAACTTAAAATATTGTAAATAGCTGTTTATCATTATGAGAATAAAAAACTTACTTAAATGGCAACTCTCGTAATGGAAATAAAAAAAACTACTTGAATGGCAACTTAACCTCTTTTTTCGATAGGCGAGAAACGGGGGTATTGGGGAACTCTGCGCGCTCCCCCCCCCCCCGATCTTAATGACCCCCGATTTTTTTTTTTTATTTGAGACACCACGTGTCATCATTACAGTTCCAGGAATTCTCGCCGACCTGAGCGCACGAGTCACTCCCTCCACCAACTTCCCCCACCACTACTCCATCAACATTCTACCATAACTGCTTGTATCTAAACATACTTGAAAGGCATAAATATATGTTCTTAATGGAAATAAAAAAACTACTTGAATGGCAACTCAAATTATTTTTACGATAGGCGAGAGTAGGGGGTATTGGGGAACTCTGCGCGCTCCCCCCCCCGATCTTAATGACCCCCCGATTTTATATTTTTGCCCCCCCCCCGATTTCATATTTTTGCTACACCCCGATTTTATATTTTGCTACCCCCCCAATTTTATATTTATGCTCCCCCTCCCCGATTTTTATATTTTTTTTTACTTGAGTTCTTTTATTCCTAAAAACGAATCCGAAGTGTTACGTGTACCAATTAGGAATTGCAAACCACACCCGTTTACTACCTGACAGAGTTCCTCGACTTAGCAACAATACCCGAACTATCTGCTAGTATATTTCGTTAACTTTGATTTAATTGTACATTAAACGTGTAAAATATAATTTTAATATTGTAAAATCATGTGGATTGTTTTTGGCTTTAGTTAATCTACCATTTATATACAACCCTTACGAAGGACCGGTACACAGCTAGTTTATTAATATGCTTTGATTAAAGTTGGTAAGTGTGTTCATGAAGTGGTTATGGTGGCAGTGAAGTACCATTTGAAATTTGCTGAGTATGCAGGTTTGCTGCAACGGGGATATTTTCTACTGCAATACCTTTAAATCATATTTTACCTTTTACCTGCTATTAAATAAATCACTTAATCACTGTTTAAGAAGCACAGTGGAGTATTTATATCAAAATCCTGGCCATAAAGGTATTTTTTTTATCTGTTTATGCCACCAACATGATATCTCTGGACAGCTGATAAACTGGCCTATCTTGCGATATATATTTTTGGGCAGTTAAACGCATCAGGCGACTGCTGAAGGCAGTTAAAAGTAAGGTAACGTTACTACCAGACGCGCATTTATGGAGAACTTTGTTTTGAATAACTTTTTACCACACTATTTGTGCCTGTTCTAATGGAAGTCCTAGGTCTGCATACGTTTGAGAGTCGACTTCTTCATAAATATCCTCGATTTCTCTATTGCAAAAATAACAATAAAAGTTTGTGAGCAATTATTTCTTGATTATTATAAAAGGTGACTGGTTTGTAAGATGTAACCGGTGTAAGGTAATCTTCGGATTGATTAAGAGTGTCTTTTTCCTTGTTGAATTTTAATAGTCTTAGATTTGATCTTAAAAATTCTAAATCTGCCTTGGGTGGGTATGAAATATTCAAACTTTGATATATGTCAAATATACCCTGCTTATTTAACGTTCTTAATTCCCTAAAAGATACATTTTCCATATTTTAATAAAACTAGGACACAAGATGACATTATTGAGAATATATTAATTTAAACTTGTTATTATTTTATGTTAGGAAGTCGCAAATATTTACGTGTACATGCATATGGTAATTCGTAGATAACCCTATTTTCAGTAATCTTTGTCTACCGATTAGACATAAATGACAGTGTTAATATTTTAAAAAATCACCTAATTTTTAGTATTTATTTCTCCAAATACAAGTAGCCACAGAATAATAATGATATCAGCGAGTCACATCAAAGTACTAACAATTCATAGCATGAACATAATAATAGACAATCTTAAATATAACACACAGGCATAATCATGAAATGTGATTAAAACTTATTATAAAACAAATATTCAGGGCTAATAATACAGCTCAGAAAATTTGAAGTCAGAGTAGCTGTAGAAAATAATGTTAATCTTGATTAAAAACTCAAGCTCGGCAGTCCTCTACCATTTTGTAACATCAATATGTAGGATCTATTCTATTTGTATTGTTTCTATGAACATATTATATTATATTATTGGTGGACGCTAACTCGCTGGCTAATGAGGGGTACTCTAAAAATGAAACCAATGTATGTGTCAAAGACTGTATTTAATATTAAACAATAATGATTCAGATTCAAACGTTAAAGACATTTTTATACATGATTTCTAATCATCAAATTACAAAACGGTTCTAAAAAAGGATTTAAATGAAAAGAGTAAAGATCTAAATATGATCCTCAAACCAAAAGAAAGAATAATTAAGTATAATTCAATTATTGAAAATTTGTTATAATATTTTATTAAAGGGACAAGAGAGTATAAATATAAATGTTTAAACTGTGTTTTTAGTATCGTAATCAAGTACTATAATAAATTTATCAATGTGCTTTAGTTAAATATTTGACTTCAAAACTCTAAGTTAGGAAATATTAAACGGCCTTACCTTGGAGACGGCCTATATTTGGAGTCGTCAACTACGTACCGTACAGATTACCAACACCCAGTATCTCATGGGACTTATAGTAAAACTTGGCAAATGCACGAGTTCAAAAACGATTGAAAAATATGGTGGCCTTTAAAAAGGCCGTTTTTTGAGATGATCTAGCGACAAACCCATTTGGCCTTCCCTCTAGGGTACGAAGGGTCCTCCCCCGGCCTGTGAATCTTCAGATGTGTCGACTTCCATGGCCACTCCATTTTCCGTGGCAGGCGAACTCTCGTCAGCCCCAAGGAACCAACCTCCCGCAGAGTAGACTCACCATCCTGGCGTACAAAAACAACAATTCGTATAGGCCGGGTTTCATCGGCCACAACCGTCGATTCTACTCGCCATGGCGTAGTTGCCCAAGTGGAGTGTAGGAGCGCCGCTCCAGCCTCTTAAGCCTTCGCCGTGGAGCAGCCGCAACCAAATTCTTTACAGTGACAGGATTGCTCGTTGGCACTGGTGTCGGAGCTGGACAGTCCAAAGCGAAGCGCACACGCCTCTGCGAGGCTCCTGAACGTTGACGAGGCGGCCGGAGTGAGGATATCGGTGCTTGTGGAGCCTGTCGCTCAATCATCTCTGCGAAGATTTCTTCCACCGTAGTTGCCATCTTCTCTCCTCAGCGCAAGCAGGATCTCCTGAGCCCCACTAATCATTGGTCTCTAAGGTGTGATGCTATGTATCGTATAGGATACACTGCAGGTTTCCTGTTGGTGCGCACTAATAACACTCACTCAGCGTTTTATTTGGTGGCCTTGAGAAAGGCCATTTTAATTATTTTATATCCCAGTCCAAGCGTTTACCCCTTTGAACAAACTATGTTGATGGAGGAACGATTAAAATTCTCGGTCAAACCATATTTGTTGAAGTCGGTAACTAAGTACCGTACCGTACAGAATACCAAAAAACATTACTGAAATCTCATGGGACTTATAATAAAACTTCGCTACAGCAGGAGTAAGACTAGGGTTGGAAAATAAAATATATGTTTTACACTAATGAGTGTCAAACGATTCAAATTTCTGGTGGCCTTTAAAATGGCCGTTTTTATCGGTGTCATTGTTTAAACTGACACCCATTTGACGGTGACACGCCGACGTCATTGCCCATCTTCCAGCCTCCCGATCTCCAAGTAGGTCTTCAATGTCTCGTACGGTGGCTCCATCACTCCATTCGGCAGGTAAGTTCTGAAGACAAAGTTGCGGTGGCCACAACAAAAGCTCTTGCGAAGGAATCTCCCATCCGAGCAGACAATAAAGTCCCGGCTGCAGTTTCCACAGGCGGTGGAGCTTGAATCCAGGGAATGCAGGTTCGAAGCTCGGCCGATGAATCTCCCTCGGCTCAACAATAACAGGGATCTGGGCCGTATAGTTCTTCTCAGGTTCCAGATCCTTCGTCTTGTCCGAGAGAATTTCTCTAAGTAAAGAGAACGGTTCCCGTGCACAAGTCGATATGTTTACCTGTCGAGGCATTACTTCGACGGGCTCGCTCTTTGACGCTGTGTTAGAGCCGGGCATTGACGAGGCTGTCGTGTCACGGACTCGCACTTTGGGGCTGGTTTTGGAGCTGGACATTGACGAGGCTGCCGGAGTGATGACCGAGGTGTGACACCGAAGGGCCTGGAGATGGAAAGCTGGAATGATGGATCCTGACGAGGCATGTCAGCCATTTGAAGCCGGGTCTGCTTCCTGAACATATTGTAGTTGCGTCCGTAGCGAAAGGGTGAGCAGAAGTCATTCGCCTAACAACAGCAGTATACTCATTAGCACAAGCCGGCTTCTCATTGGTCAAACAGTTCAACCAATGAAGTGAGGTTATTTTCTGCTGACTCAGCGGAAAAGTTGATAAAACCGGGATGTTCGTTTCACTCGAATCATTCGGCATGCAGACACGGGACCAGTCCAGAGCAGCTCCAGAGAAGCGGGGCACAACGGAGATCATCGGAGAGAAGCTGAACATCCACGTAGGGCTTCTAGTACCGCAATCCCTGCAGTAGTACCCCGGGCTTGGAACTTCTGTGATATAGCGAGCACCACATACATAGGTCTCACTTTCTATCGGCCGGCGTCTCTACGCTGATCTCTGCCGGGTCCCGAGGCGGAGTAAACACCTTCTGCGTCGCACAAGGCCTGAGACAAGTCCCCATGTGTGGTCAGCACTGCTCCGGGCGTTGGGTGAACAGTGCGGTGGACAATGGATCTGGCCCGTGTCATTCGTGAAACTCAGTGCTGATCTCTTATTCTTGTCTGTACTATCCTTTTCTGTCTTGCATGGCTTCGCTGGTTTCCCACTAACATTAACACAATTTGTTGAACTGTACAAGTTAAACTCTGTCCCTTACCCGATTCCCATCACAACCACAAAAACAAACCCGGGTGGTTCGCGCAGTGTGGAGTTCTGCGGTCCACCCATACCCTAAGCAGTTCAATCGGTCAGAATGGGCAAACCGCCACAAATAAACTGACCGTTCTTTTCTGGTCGGCAGGACAATCCGCCACAGTCAAGATCCTTTTTTTTGTAAGTATTAAAATAGCCTTGAACACGTTTGAACATCTTACGAGAATACAAATTATAATTATTTGAAGTCCCCTAAAACATTCTTAGCGACAACTGAATAAATAATCCTTGGTACCGCGAAAGTTGAAAAATTGAGACTTATTAAAACGGCCTTTATAAAGGCCACTAAACTGAAGGCGGTTAAATAACAAAGTCCTGAAAATGTTGAATAATCCTCCTATAAAACAAAGTATCAAAATGTGAGGCTGAGACTTGGGAAGGAATTGGCCAAAGTTTGTGAAAGTTTAAATAACTGAGACTTATAACAACGGCCTTTGTAAAGGCCACCAAAAAGACGGAGGTTAAAACGGACTAAGTCCTGAGAATCTGGATTGAAATGTACGCAATTTAGTTTAGTATGTTGTATGATTGCTAGGCTGATTCATAACGATTGATATAAGTGGTGGCCTTGATAAAGGCCGTTTGTAGAAGGAGTGGTGTCCTGTGTTTAGTGTGGGGGGATGGAAGCGACGACCCGAAGGATGTGTCTTAACCGTAGTTGTTGGCGTAGGATAGCGTCGACTCTGTCCAAGTTTTCATTTTGGATGATGAGGTGGAAGTCATCTCCTCTACTAAGTTCGAAGGTAATCCGATTGCCAAGGTGTCGGTAGCGAGCCAAGATGTCTATGAGTTGGTCTATCCGTAGGTGAGAAAAGATATCTCACTGGATTCGAATGGTCGCTCTCCCCACAGGTTTAGTTGCCGCCGTCGGTCTAGTTTGGCAGAACTTGAACTCCTTCCCGTGACGTCTCTGATCATCTTCATCCGAATAGTCTTGGTCAGAAGAGTCAGCAGGGCGTTTCACTGGCTGGTGTTAAGCCGTAAATGTGGTGGGAGGGATTGGTCGATGGAGGGGGTTGCTAGTGTGGTGGGGAGTGGGGGGCGTGGCTGGGGGGGTGTGGAAGGGCGAAGCCCTCCCCACTTCCAAAATCATTCAAATCCTTCTTAGTATATTTTTTGGAGAGGTTTTAAAGATCAAACGTGGCTGGGGGGGAGGGTGTGGGGGGGCGAAGCTTTCTTATCTTATCTAAGATAAGATAATATAAGATAACCACCCACTGGGAGACCACCCACACAAACTGACTTAATTCGATGGTTGGCCATTTCAAGTCGCAAACCGACGTAATCTGTCAGTTGGCCACTTCAAGTCGCGGGGTGACATATATGTGTCGTCACACCATTACGTCATCTCCGTGACGTCATCACACCCTCACATCACACATATGTTATCACCACGTCACTCAAACGTCACTTCTGATTAAAACCCGCTGAATTTATAGTTGTCCCAGACTCCCCATTTTGCCTCTACTAGTTACAATTTTTGTATTTCCCTTAAGAATAACATTGGACAACGTACTATATTTACCGCTAAATGAAAGTTACCATTTTCTCCACAACCAGTAATCGTATAGTAATAATTCAAAATACTAAATTGTTTAGTTTTTTTAGCTTCCCTTAATGGTGATAAGTCAATTGTATTTAGCACTTAAAATATTTATGAAAACTCAAAAAAACTGTATTTTGGACATTTTAAGCCCTGTTATTTCTGAACTCGAATTTTTCCAGAAATGCGAGTGATGTCATTTTGTTGTAAACCTAGATCTCTACAAACCGCTAAATTTCTATCAAAATCGTTAAAGCCCTTTTTAGACAAATTTTGATTTTTTCAGTTTTTCAGCGGTTTTTGGGGGATAATTATCGTTGAAAATAAAAAATTCAAGAAATGAAAAATGCCTGAAGATATCGTGGATTTGTACCTACATACCAAATTTGATCAAAATCAGGCCACGGGTGCGGTCTCCAGCTCTTTACACATCCAGACAGACATACAGACTGACAGACAGACACACAGACATCACTCCGAAAACAATTTGTTTTTAATCAGGGATCATTAAAATGAATATGTCTACTAATAACTTAAATTTGAAAATGTTGACGAAAACAATACTTTCTCCATATACTATGTATAAGGGGAATAAAGTATAAATGTTTCAAATTTTCAATAATTTATCGGATAATTGAGGGTCCGGATAGTAAAATAATTTTAATATAAAAGTTTTTTTGCATTTAGAAAAGATTAATTCAGGGTTGCCACCAAAGTTGCATTTCAAAATTCATGTATAATTCCAGGTTTTCCAGGTAAAAATCTCAAAATTCCAGTTAAACTCGCGCGGAATTTTTTAAGAATGTGCAACACCTAAAAGGACTTAATATATAAATGAATGTGCCATTTTACAAAAAAATTACAACTTTTTATCAAGTACATTATAATTGTATTAACGTTATCCTACTAATATTATAAATATGAAAGTATGGATGTATGTTTAGAGTTCTATCACGCAAAAACTACTGGACTTACTAAGCTAAAATTGTGTATGGTCATAGTTTACTTATCACATTAACATAAAGACCTGATAATCTTCATATCCGACCATAGGGATCCACCACACGGGTCCTTTAAGTTTCAATGCAAATTTTATATGGGAGGATATAAATTATTAAATTACCGGCTATAGTTAAGAATGTCAGTTACTAAAAAAAATAATATAGTTAAATGTACAGAAAGATTTGATAGTGCTGGTTAGGTTAGTATTTTTATTGTGTAACTTTGTTTGCGAGCGAAGCCACGGCTAACAGCTAGTTTCTCATATTTGTTATGCTATCCACCAAAAATGAGTATACTGGTAATGCTGGGCCAGGGGCGGATCTAGGAATTTGTTGAGGGGGGGGCGCACTTGAGATTTTTTTTCTCACCAGTTGTTAGTACTCACTAAATTCAATTCAATCATGATGCTAACAAATAAAACACCACATTGTAACACTTATTTCGCAATGAAATGTATAATATTAATGTATTCCGCTGATACAATAAACAGTAGGTACATAAATATATACATTTTATGCAACTACTATCTATAAAAACAAACATTGTATACCGCTTCATTTACTTACACGCACTACTAAAGGCTAAACCAACGCGCACAAAATGGCCAAGGTAGAACGCAAAGGTTTCAGAAAAGAAGAAGATTGAGGAAGACTGCAGGGTTG
This sequence comes from Allygus modestus, assembly GCA_963675035.1. NCBI lineage: Eukaryota > Metazoa > Arthropoda > Insecta > Hemiptera > Cicadellidae > Allygus > Allygus modestus. The sequence continues at coordinate 130,791,812 of OY776113.1, read as the reverse complement.
GTACTGCGGTGTGTGCCACTAGGGCAACCAAAGTCCGGTGCTGTGGTGCGTTACCCTAGGAATGCTCGTCCCAAGCCCCTAGGCCGGTGCTGTGGTGCGTTACCTAAGGGATACTCGGCCCAAGCCCCTAGGCCGGTGCTGCGGTGTGTTCCCCTATGGCGGCCAAAGGCTATAGGCCGGTGCTGCGGTGTGTTCCCCTAGAGCGGCCAAAGGCAATAGGCCGGTGCTGCGGTGTGTTCCCCTAGGGCGGCCAAAGGCAATAGGCCGGTGCTGTGGTGCGTTACCTAAGGGATACTCGGCCCTAGCCCCTAGGCCAGTGCTGCGCTGTGTGCTCCTAGGGCAGCCAAGGACAATAGGCCGGTGCTGTGGCGCGTGACCTTAGGGATGCTCGGCCCAAGCCCCTAGGCCGGTGCTGCGGTGTGTTCCCCTAGGGCGGCCAAAGGCAATAGGCCGGTGCTGTGGTGCGTTACCCTAGGAGATGCTCAGCCCTGGCCGGTGCCTTTATCTTACAGATAGTAAGTTGTGTTTGTCGGATTTAAGGAGCTCAGTGAATCCCTAATTTTATGTATCGATCGGCAACTCTGTTTATCTTACAAATGTTTGGATGCAGTAAGTTACTTAACACACATAAAGGACGTATCGTTATATAGCGACTTGCTTCATTACCGCCCTACCAACGGGGTTCACCATCTTGGCCTACACATTCCATGATCATTGTACTGTTAAAACTATTCGTAGCGACCCGTTATAGGGGAAGTTCCGTTTTGTAGAGCATCGCCCAGTAGGTAGGACGTGTTGGTGCAAGTAATGTGTTTGCAAATATTAAACACAAAAACTAGTACAGCGACAGACAGCGTTACAATATTACCATTGACTATATACCTGTAGAGTTACGTCCACCATTGTGTGCGATGGTGGCGATTTCTATCCAGTACTGTCAGAACTACAAGGAGAATCCCGCCTCTATTGTTATCAGACGGGCCCATAAGCTTTTCAGTCTAGTATAGATATATAGTCAATGCTATTACCCATTAATTACACACATTCTGAGTCCAAGGGGGGGGCGCGCGCCCCCTGCGCCCCCTGGCTGGATCCGCCACTGTGCTGGGCCAATTATTTATATTAATTAACTTTATTTTTCTCTCTACATAAAAACTTTACAATATTTGAATTGATAGGAGGGGGATTATGTCAACAGATTGTTCCAAATTATATAAGATTCCATTTAACTTTGGCAATATACTTTCTATTAAAATAAGAAAAGAGTATATAGAAATCAGTTTTATTTTATTTTTGTGTCTTTCAACGACAAAGGCATTCTTCACTGTTCTTGGTAGAGTATGTATAGACTCAAACCCCATTCTTGTTACTCCTGAAAGTATGGTAAAAATGTTCTTATAAAGCATTCTTATGGTAGTGGATCAAGTTTTGAACTTTGCAAACATTTTCAAGGTTTTTGCTGGGGATCAATATGATAACAAACCTTTTTATTATGAAGCAACCGCCCTTATAAACTAACCAGCCAATTAATGCTTTACAATAATTTCATCCAGCGACTCCAAAGACTACATATTAGAAACTGAGTTCCATATCAACAATTACAAATTTTGACCGGACTGCCAAAAATTTAAAATGAGTCGCTTTTATGACTCTTTTTTATTACAATATACAAAGTAATAATAAACTTGTCGCCGGCACTCACGGCTGCATTTCGTTAAGATTCCTTAACGATAGCTCTCAAATCGCTAAGTCGCCGACCATCGAGAACGCATCGCTAACGTAGCCGGCAATCCAGAATGCATTGCTAACACGTCGCTGTCAATCGATAAGGCACCGCTAACGTCGCCGGCAATTGAGAACGACACCCAAACGTCGTCGGCAATCGAGAATGCATCGCTAACGTTGCCGGCAATCGAGAACGCATCGCTAACGTCGCCGGCAATCGAGATGAACGAATCGCAAATGTCGCCGGCAATCGAGAATGAATCGCAAACGTCGCCGGCAATAGAGAATGCATCGCTAACGTCGCCGGAAATTGAGATTGCTTCGCTAACAACGTTAGAAATCAAGAAGGCATATCGCATACGTCGCTGGAAAGCGAGAAGGCATCGCTAACATCACCGGCAATCGAGAACGCATCGCTAACGTCTGCGGCAATCGAGAACGAATCGCTAATGTCGCCGGCAATATAGAATGCTTCGCAAACGTCGTCGACAGTCGAGAATGTATCGCTAACGTCGCCGGCAATCGAGAACGAATCGCAAACATCGCATCGCGTCGCCGGCAATATAGAATGCATCGCAAACGTCGCACAGTGGTGTGAATCGCCAAAAACGTGAGAAAAACCTCAAAATGAAAATCCAGCATTGGGTCAAAATACTTTGATAATATAATAAGAAACACTTTTAGAACTGTATTACGTAGCTCCCTGACCTAAAACAAGTACATATAAATAGTAGAGATAGCCCCTTTTTTAGGTAATTACCGACCATAGTTTTGAAGATGGATTTTGTATGTTATATTTTCTCACGTTTTCTGGTTAAATGTTTAGATTTTATACCTTTTAGTTTTTCCTCCTTAAATCTACTAACAAAAAGGAAATGTCAACACTCCGTACTTAATTTACATATCAGTTTCAGTATTACTGTATCCTTTATGTAAAAAATACTGAATTTTACAAAACTATTAAGCATACAACAAAATCGAATCCTTCCGAATCCATAAACTATGCATTACCCAATTTCTCAAAGTGTATTCTAACAGGTAAATTTGAATCTAGCTGCAGCGAGGTGCGCCAAAGAGGTGTACTGTATTAGTGTTTTATTAGTTGTTGTACCCGAGGTCAGGCTGCACACGCTCGTCAGGCAGGGACAAGACCAGCAGCGTCTGCGTTCTCATCTCTTACAGATAGTGATAACATATTAGTTACTTGTAAGATAAGCCAGTGAATTGATCAGGAAACCAGTTTTAGTATTTTATCATGCAGTTTTAATTTTAAAATTACTAAAATAACCAGACTTTCACTTCACAATGTTATGAAAGGTGATGGATATGACATTGAGACGACAAAATTTCAAGTTACACAATTAGATAAGCTTAACGAATAACGTTTGAATACTGCTGACAGGTACGCCACACTTTATAACTGGTAGTACATGCCTGTATCGGTTTCATTAATGGATCACAAATAAAAAAAACACGTGGTGTCAATGGGTGAACTATCCGAGGAGGCCCAGGAGTCGAGAATACATTATTTGTGCTTAACTTCACATAAAAAATGTTCAACACATGCAAATAGTTTAAAAATTATATGCTACAATTTACGGGCACCAAGAAGTCGAGTGTAATGTACAAATATTTAGCTATCTTTTGTAATTGGTCAAATATCTAGTTTATTTTTTGAGTATTACTAATGTCGTTGTTAAATTTTGCTCTCACACAAATTATATATACTCGTACATACACCAGTATGAAAGAATATATATGAAATACTTCTTAAACATTTAATTTATCCATTTATTTTTCGTAATCTAATATTGTGAAGTTGTCATTAATACTTATTTAGATTGTTTTTTATTTGTAATTAAATGGTCGGCAAGTTTGGTCTAATTTGTGCTTCTATCAGATTTGTAATACCTTGTTGTTCAAATTTAAGTTGTTATTAGCGAATTTCCTCTATAGGGAAGAAGCTATTACCATAGGTCTCATGATAAGACTTAAGCCCGAGACCATGATAACTTTTTATTTTGAGGTCCCCAGATGTCAAAAACACTATTCGTTCAAATTTATATATATGTATATATATAATATATATATATAATAATATAATATATATATAATATATATATATATATATATATATGTGTCCGTTAACACGATAACTTGAGTAAAAAACGCCCGATTTCGATTAAATTTGGCTCAAATGTGTAAAGTGACATTCATGACTTTAAGTTCGAAAACCAGAAAAATCGGAACATGGGAAGGGGGGTTTATGGGGGTTTTAAATTGTCCAAAAATCAGATTTTTGCACTTTTCACCCTAAAATTTTTAAAACTCTCAATTTTGGTTTTAAGCATTTTATAGAGCTTAAAAAAACAAATAATATAGTATTTTAAATTATTAACCTAGGTTAAGTGGTTGCGGAGAAAATCCAAAAAACATACTCATAAAATCTCCCATGTTAATCTTATGGGAAAAAGGTTTTTGGTTTTTCCTTAGTTCATTTTAATGTAAACTTCATATTTGCTTTTACCAATCAATTCAGCTCTACAAAGCGATCATTTTGGTGTTTAAATTTTGATTCTACGTCCAACCATTGCAGAGATATTCAAAGTGCTATACACAGTACGTTGTCCAATGTTATCCTTATGGAGAATAAATAAAATTTTATATCTCGATTATTTATGAATATATATTGATGAAACTTGGTATGTGGCTTCACGTGGTACTGGTATATTGATATTTGCACGAACAATTGATTTTTTCTTGATCATCCCAGTAGCAGCAAACCTGCATACTCAGCCCTAATGTCATTCTTATGGAGAATAAGTAAAGTTTTATATCTCCCTTATTTATGAACATAAATTAATAAAACTTAGTATGTAGCTTCACCTGGTTGAGTTATATTGATAATTGAATAAAAACGCATATTTTGTGTTCCTTGTTGCAGCAAACCTGCGTACTCAGCCCTAATGTTATTCTTATGGAGAATAAATAAAACGCTATAGATCACTTATTTATTCATGTATTTTTATGAAACATGGTAAGTGGTTTTATGTGGTAGTGGGAAACATATGCATGCATTGGAAATTCACTGAGTACGCATGTTTGCTGCGACGGGGGTATTTTTTTCATTATTTTTGTTTTTATTATGACTATATTATGTTAAAATGTGTTTATTTCGTGCCTGATATGGATATGTTGGATATGCAATGTTTTTTGTATTCTAGTTGTATGACAAATGAATATAACAATAAAAATCATAAAAACATAATTTAAAAGATAATTTTTAGAATGGAAATGTTCCATTTAATAAGAAATAAGTGATTTAATGTATTAAATCGGTATATATCATCAACGTGGATGCATTATTAATTTTTCCCACGTTTTTAGACTTTCAGCCCACTGTGCGTCGTCGACAGTCGAGAATGTATCGCTAACGTCGCCGGCAATTGAGAACGAATCGCAAACGTCGCCAGCAACATCGAATGCATCGCAAACGTCGTCGACAGTCGAGAATGTATCACTAACGTTGCTGGCAATCGAGAACGTATCGCTAACGTCGTCTGCAATCGAGAATGCATCGCTAACTTCCCCTTCCATTCAAAACGCGTTAAGCAGCCGCCGAGGATCGCGACCTAAATTTCCCGCATAATCCACAAATGTTTTCCCGGTAACCAAACTTCACGCATAATTACCGGTTTTCCAGCTTTTCCCGGTCAGTGGCAACCCTGTTATTTATAACTCAATACAACCATACAGCGTAGTTGATCATTTTGGCCATGATAACGTGTCAAATACTCCACTGTGCGCCGATGCAACTGAATGATGAGTACAGAATGGGTGAGATGCCTTGTGTAGCCTTGGTACTGACTAAGACCGACTGAGTCTCGAGCCAAGAGCTCAATGACCAATAACAGCTGAATCCAGTTTCAAACCTCAAAATTTTCTTAGGATTTTGCTCAGGATCGATCTGGCAAACTTCAGATTATGAAGCGACTTATGAAGCCACCCAACCAATTATGAGGAGTGTAAAAATTACTGATTATTTCAGGAGGATACATATTCTTCGAGACGTCCCTGTTGGCAGCTCCAGTGCTGCGGGTGGATGACATCACCATCCGAGAGGGCCAGAACGCGTTCATAGAGAGTCCGGTACTCAGCACAACAGGGGCAGAGGGAAAATGTGTTGGCTTTAGGTGAGTCAATAAATTGTTCATTTTCTCTATACAATTTCTTGAGTAGCATGATACGTGGTTTTGCAGCTAAACAGCATACAATAAATAAGATCTCACAATGCTAAAAAATATATTTACAGATATACTGCACATACAAGTCGGTAAATATACATCAAAGATGGTACAATGTGATATATTTCAACCAGTTACACCAGTCATCAAATTGCATTCTCTGATTGGGCCTGATGATGAGCAGTTTACTAGTTGAAATTGATCGCTTTGTACCATCTCTTAAGAATATTTACCATATAGTAAAAATGTGTATTTTGTAGTGTTGTGGTACGTAATTCATTGTATGTTTCATTCTCGTTATGACACATTACATAATAAGATGGTAAAAGAAAAAATACAATATTATTATTTGAATTGCATTTCTGCAATTCCAGGAAAAATAAACCTACTCACCCAAAAAATGACAAATTAATGCATACCTGTGATCCTGAGGGAGTTAATCACCTGAGGGAGTTAATGCTGAGGGAGTTTGCTCTTTTTAAAAAACAAAAAATACTTCTTTGATTTATTTACTCTCAACATGCAAAAATATGTGCACACATTCCAAATGCCTTGGTTCATGTTATTTACTCAGCTAATTTTTACCACAAAGCAGGGGCGGTTCTAGCGGGAGGGCCGGGTGACTGGACCCACACTTTTTACATTTTTAGGTACTCTTGGGTTTCATTAAGATACTGTTATTTTGCCAAGATTTTATATAGGCAAATTTGGTAAGATATCAGTGGATCACAAGTGGGTTGGCGGCAGTTGCCGCACTGTCAATTTTACAGCTGGTCTGCGTGTTGTCAGAGATACATTCTTCCCGCCTCATTTATTATAATTATAATGTATGATAAAAATCATCTGAAATGCAGAAAAGGATCAATTTGTTCTCCAAAAGTGGCATAAAAATGGACCATTATGATACGGCAATCCCAGAATAACCATGGTTTAGGGAAAGATAGAATTGGTTCCTTGCCAATCTCATATAGCAGACAGTTCTGACTGCCAGTAGCTGTTTTAAAAATTACAACAAAATTAAACAAAACAATTTTCTTTAGGAATTTGAAGAAAAAATAATACAAACTAATTATTGCATATTATTATACGGAAGAGGGCCCAACCAAAATTTCCTAAAACGATCCCTGCCAAAAAGTGTTTAAGAACTGTAATTATTTAGTTGAGGTCTGTTAAAAGCTATTTATTGAATACCATTCAGTTTTGCCATAGATGGGTTGAGTGCCTCCGGTCTGCGGGTGATCTTGCAGCCGGTAAACAAGGACGGCAAACCCGACGGGTACCTTCGGGTGTTGTGGGGCACCAAGGATCCCACCAACCACATGTGGATGAAGTCCGAGGTCCTCTACACCTACAACAAAGACCACCAGGTATTCAAACCTCACAAAAATGGTGTTACTTAAAATATTAATAGAAAAATTCTTTAATTTTTGGTACTAACACTAGGTGCCTACTTTAGTTTACCGAATTGATGATCTCCATATGTTTTTGTAACTAAACACTTTTTAGAGTTGATACGATGGATCATCATTCACCTCAGTAGAGCTAGTAGTGGCAAAGATCTATTTGTGTGAGTGACCATTCCACTTGCAACTTTTGTTGTTATACGAGTATATCACGAATATCCACGTGTTATTTCACATAATCCGAATAAAATAGTAGTGTTCTAATCCCTAAAGTAAATATTGTTTGAAGACATTTGACTTGGTTAAAATTTGTTATTGTCCTTTTGTAAAGGTGATACAAAAGTAATATATTTTATTAATATTAGATTTACCATCTGACATTCCTGTTTAAATTGATGCTGTCAGAAGGTAAATCTAATATTAATTTGATAGTGACAATCCAGTAGTAGGAAATGAACACTAATATATTTTATGACTGGAGCCTCTCTTATCTAAGTTTGAGATTGAACTCAAATAGACAAATTCTGGATTTGATGGCAATAAAGTGGATTGCAAATGTTGCAGATTGTGTTTGAAGGAGTAGCCAAGGAGCTGCCTGACCCGTATCGCAAGTACCGCGGTTACGTGGCAGTAGACAGCATCATGCTCAAGCCAGGCTCAGAGTGCAAGGGACACTGCACCTTCGAGGGTGGATTCTGTGGCTGGACCAATGATGCTAATGATGACTTTGACTGGTCTTTGGTGAGTTCCATGAAAACATTTTTATTTTAGGTGTATTACTTTAGGTAAAAGGTTACAGAGAGTTATCTATAAGTACTGTAAATATTTTATTTTTTTATTTTGAAAGGTATAGAAGAGGTTAAAGTCTTCGCCAGGGATAAATAATTGAAATCGTCTTCGGTAATTTTAGCAAAATTGATGGGTGTTGGATGGAGAAATTCTAAGAATGGCAGTGGTTGATCATCAGAGTTTTGGTACAGTTCTATTGAAGAATTGAGGTGTGGTGATGGTAGTTTCTTAATCGGTTTAGCGAGTAGAATGGGATGTTGGGTAAACAAATTATTAGGATGGGGAAACTACATGAGACATTTTCTTCTTTTCTTTGGGGAAGATTATACTATGTTCAAACTTAAAAATATTTTGCTGATTGACAGGGCCGAGGGAGCCGCAACCCCTCGACAGGGCCAGCGACAGACCGCTCCAGCTTCATCTACGGAGGCATGGAGGGAGGTTATGCCTTCATTGACTCCTCCTACCCTCGCCGCCCCGGGGACACGGCTCGACTGTCCAGCATGGAGTTTGAACCGACAGGTATAATAGTACATTTTATATCAAGAAAAATGCCAACTAGAATGATTTTGAAACTATTTTGAAAACTCTTTTCAAATCTTTTTTAAATAGTTTTAAAATTATATTTAAAATAATTTTAAAAATCTTGTTACAGTAATTTATAAAATAATTTTACAAAGAAAGTAAAAAATGTTTAAAATTATTTTTAAAATCATTATACAGTATATATATATATATTTTTTAAATATATTTTAAACTCAAAATAAATGCCAACTAGAATAATTTTTATTTGACTGAAATTCATTTTATTTTATCCTGTTAATTGTAACAACACGTGCTATGCTACACAAGAATAGTTTTAAAATTATTCCAGTTGGTATTTTTGTGGTTCAAAATATATTAAGAATTGATATATTCAACACTAAATCCATAAATAAGATTCATGATTACATGCCAACGAATACTAATATTTATAAAATGTCATCAGACAACCACAGATTGTTTTACAACATTTCATAACTATCATTATATGCATTAATACATAATTTATTAGTTAATGCTTACTAAATGCACTAGCTATTGCCTCATTTACCCTGCTCAAAACAGACACATAAGTCTAACAAATTAAGTATATGTTTTGAATGGATCAGCTTCCAAAATATGTGGTATACAGGAAATTTAAAACTAAGATGGTAAATTTTCAAGAGCTTTATTACAATAAAATGTAAAAACAAAGTAGATAAATGAAAACTGAAAAAAAAACTTAAGTTTAACTAGAATATATTTTATATAATTCAACGTATTTTATGTAGCCTATTAAAAAACGTACAAAACAGTATAATAACAATTTTATAAATTGTCTTTTTCATAATTGCTTCTCTTCTTCATATGTCAAGTAGCGCTAGTGGTATAGTGGATAAGAAGACAGTCTTCAACGCTGGAGTCCCGGGTTCGAATCCCGACCGTGCTAGGTGTTTTTTTGTCATGATTTTTTTCATATTTTTGTATCATATTTTTAATGCATATTTAATACATTTCAATGATAAAATATATTATATTTTGGGTTTTTAATTTTTTTATAAATCAAACCTGATTAATTGCCTGAACAAATTTGATCAGAATTGTTCAAACATGTCAGGTCTGATCAAGTCCCTGATCAAATTTTATCTGTAAAGGTCCCATAATCCTTATAAATCTGATCAGGTTTGATCAAGCTTTGTTCAGGTTCTGATATTTTTTTGATCAAATCTGACATAGTATTTTCATATGGGTGTTCTGCTCTAAACAAATGTAGGCCTACCTATAACGAATGACTGCTCAACTTTGCAGGTTAGTTTAGAAATATTTATGTTTACAAATATGTACGTGTCTGGGTCAAGACCCCCTGTCCGGGTCTAACAGGTTTTACGGTTTACGGTACGGTATGTTATGTTTTAGTTTAGGTATCTTGAAATTTGTCCAGGTAACAAACATTGATTTCACTATTTCTTTCAATATGCATTGTCAGGGATTGTTAGTATTTTAGATTATATTATATATTTAATGAGTAGGCCTAAGAATAACATGAAGGACAATATAATATTGCATATTATGTAATGCTTTGAAAGGAAAACAATAACTAATGGGGATAGGATTGTAATTGTAAATTGGAACTATTTAAGCCATGAAGAAACTAATAATCGTATTTGTTTGAACAAAATAAAAATGTTCGACGAGTTCAAAAGTAAGTGATACGTTAAATGCTAATAACATGATCATTACAAACGTATAAAAAATGTGTATATTTTGTTTTATGGAATAATAATAACAAAAAAAACTAAATTTAATATTATATTTCAAAAAATGTAGGCTAAGTAAAGAGTACAAATAAATGACAACAATTAACTTTAGTTACGTTAGCACATACCGCAGTGTGGCACGAGTAACCGGTTACTCGTTCAGAGTTAATAATAAAATTGTATTCTCTGAAAGATTACAAATTCGGTATTATCACTTTTATGGCGATCACATCACAAATAACCGAGATATGCAAAACACACCCAGGTAATGATCGTCGATTTCGGCCGCCGCACACCAGGAATGACCGGCGCGAGTAACCGGTTACTCGTGACGCGGTGAACGTGTTAAAAGATTTTAAAACTATTTTCCTTCCTAAATTCATGTTTAAAACATTTTAAATTAAAGAACATGATTCATATGCTACTTGGGTTGTTGAGAGGTCTATAGTACAGAAACCCCCTCCTTCTCCTCTCAGGTGTGTTACTACTAGTTATTTTTATTTTTTCTGGATGGTTAAACCATCATCTTAGAGTTCCAAACCATCAGGTTGTGACATTATCATTGGCAGGGATCAAGCCTGGGACATTGCGGGGCCACCAACGTCACGCACTCTAATCATTATACACAAGGCTATATACTTACACCCTCTTTTGATTACACAAGGGTATCAACAAAAAGAGGATAAACAATTCAATATTGATTTATGGTATCCATGTCTATCAGCTAGAGGGACCACCTCTTAGGTAAGAGTTCCCATCCCCTGCTGTCTACAAACATGGAGGGTCCAATTTGAAAGGGAAGCTTGCCATAATGGCTAGCCATTAACTTAACCACATGTTATGACATCTACATTTGCTATACCCAAAGTCTACCTCAAAACTGGTATAAACCAGTATCAATGTCATCCTGGGACTGTACCAATTATTTATGTCAGAAGTATGTTTACAAATACTACCAAGAACCTTTTAGAGTAAGAAATGGATACCTGCTTGATACCAGAATTAATGCTAACTTTGAACTCTGTTTAGGAGCAGACATGCCACTGTGCATGAGGTTCTGGACTCACATGTACGGCAATGGCGTCGGGACCCTGAGCATCCACCTGCAGGACACGAGGGACAGCACAGAGCAGCAGATCTGGAGTCTCACCGGGGAGGCTGGCAATGCCTGGTACCAGGCCGAGGTGCCAGTGTCATCAGCCAATACTTTCAAGGTTGGCTGGTCAACCCTCCCGCATGGCTCATTATTTATTTTAAAGGATTCATACTCTAAAGCTGTTTTGTACTGATACTTCTGTATAATATACAGAATATATTATAAGAGTATATTATACTCTTCTACGTTCACCGTGCAGTATGGAGCGCTCATAAGCAATGCATTTCAAATGGCTGTCCAAACTGTAGTGTAGCTGTCCTGAAAGCATTTACTGTAGCGCCTTCACGCAGGTTGATACAACCCGCATAACAACATCAACAAAGTACTCAGCTCAGGTAGTAACATGACCATCTTCCATAAGACCTGTGCTGCAAGGTGAGCGTGAAACAGAATATAGTAGCGTACTCAGGAACTGATAACTCCTTGGACTCCTTGGACTGACAACTCCTTGAGTTGTGCCTCTTTAGAAGCAAAATTGGACCAGAATGAAAATTAATGTGATTGGTTAGTTCTTTGTGAATGTGCATGATCAAATGCTGATTTTGTTGAGTAAGTCAAATTCTCAAATCAATGTTAAGTGGTAAATTGTGGTGGCGTGGTGTGTTGTGGTGTTACTATTATGTTTCGTTCTTGTTGTTGTTGGATTGTTATTATTTCTGTTAGTAGAGTTGGTTACAAATAATTTAAATCAAAAAATAACTTGAAGTTTCCATTAATTAGATATACATTTAACACAACAGCGTAACCAATCAATTAAGTCCAACAAAGATGATACCAAAGTATGTGCACCTGGACTCCAGTGGTTATAAAGTAGAAATGTGTTTAAGATTGTTCTTAACAAGGAATATAGCAAACATATTCACTTTCAAAGCCCTTTTTAGTAGATTTTGTATTATATATTTTCACTTAATTGCACACCGTAAACTGGAGGAACTTGAAACAGTTACAGTAGGTAATTATTTTGTTAACGTGTTGGTAACACTGACAGATACACTTCACTAAGTTGCACAGTGGATTTTGTGATTCTGGTTAAGTTAACAGCTATGTTAAATAATCATAGACCTATTAATATAAGATAAACCCATTTTATTAATATTTTAGCGAATTTACCCTCTAGGGAAGAAGCTATTACCGTAGTCAGCATGGTAAGACCTAGGCCTGGGACCATGATAACTTTTGTTTTGAGGTCCCCAGATGCCAAAAACACCATTCGTTCAAAACTGTACAAATATATATTGATAAATCTATATATGTATATGTGTCCGTGGGTGCGATAACTCTTGTAAAAATGGTCCGATTTTGATGAAATTTGGTACAAACATGTAGAGCAACATTTATGACTTTAAGTTCCAAAAGCAGCCAGATCGATCTATCCCAAGGGGTATTTTATGGGGGTTTTGTATCCCGAAAATGGTTTTTTTGAGTTTTTTACATATAATGTTTTAGTGAATCCAATTTTAGTTTTCACCATTAAATTCAGCTTAAAAAACAAACAATTTGGTGTTTTGATCATTGCTCTACGTCAATTGGTTACGGAGATATTGAAAGTTCTAAACACAGTACGTTGTCTAATGCTATCCTTATAGAGAATAAGAAAAATTGTATATCTTACTTATTTATCAACTTATCCTGACGAAATTTGGTATATTGCTTCATACCATTGTAGTCTATTGATATTTGCACGAAAAACAATTTTTTCTGATAGTTCCCGTAGCAGCAAACCTGCGTACTCAGCCCCATGTTATTATTATGGAGAATAGATCAAATGTTACCTCCCTTAATTATGAACATAAATTAATAACATTTGGTATGTGGCTTCACCTAGTTGATTTATACAAAAATTTGCATAAAAACCCATTTTTTGTGTACCTTGTTTCAGCAAACCTGCATCCTCAGATACCCATGGTATTCTTATGGAATCATTTATTTATGAATGTATATTGAAGGAACTTGGTGTGTGGCTTTAAGTAGTATTATGATACATATGTATGCATTTGAAATTCGCTGAGTACGTAGGTTTGATGCTACGGGGGTATTTTCTGTTACCAATTGTTTACAAACAAAAAATAGGCATGAAAACTTCTTTTCTGCAGCCCAATCTAACACTGAAAAATCTATATAATCAGGGCAATCTAAACATATCCTCTTTTATACACAACAAAACTGAGTGGGAGGTTTGCCGCTAATTCATTTGGTTTTTTCTGTGGCAATTTTTTTGATATGATGTCAGAGGTGGAGTAACTTGAAACACCATGGCTTTTGAGTTGTTATATGATATACTACATAAAACCCATTACATTCAGTTTGTTGTTTTCTTATTATGTTTTTATTTAATAGGAGTGAGTAAATTGTTTACTTCTAATGAAAATCGATTTTATTTGTAATCATCCTCTTTCAGGACAGTGCCAAGCAACTATAAGATATGTAGTTTAAGTAATGTATGTTTATTATCAGTTTATTGCTTTGATAAATTTTTAAAAACCTTATTTTCTGTTTCAAGTTACCCCAGACAATACTAAATTGCAATATAATCATTTTAAAATGTGTAGACCAGGCCCATAATTAGGAAATCCATCTCTATAAAGTGCAAGAAGCATTTCATGTAACAATTGGAGCAACAACGTTTTTAGGGTATTTTGACCCCGCTGAATACGAAAATTCCTGTTGCCAGATAAATTTTGGACCGGAAGTGCGGTATCCAAGATGGTGGCCAAAAACTCTTTTCCCCCATAACTCCCTTGTTTGTTGGGTTAAAATAATGAGTTGATCATCTGCATAGGGGTTTCCGCGGATGCCAAACAAATTGCAACGTTCAAAATTTACTTACTATGAGTTTGGAGGACATAAGTTCCAAGATGGCCACCAAAACTGTGTTGCCGTATATCTCCCATGTTCGTTGGCTTAAAATAATTATTTTAACTTCTACATAGGGGTTTTCTCGGATACCAAACACAAAGCAATGTTCAAAATTTACTTACTATAAGTTTGGAGGGCATACGTTCCAAGATGGCCACCAAAACTTTGTTGTGTATACGTGAGTTTCGTGCAACTTCTTGCATTTGGAGGTTAAAATCAGTCAGATCTTGTTTAGTGATTGAATGTATACTACCTCTGATTATTAAAATATCCAAGGGTTTTTAAAGCAATTTTTTGTTTTGAAGCAAAATTTTGAAATGCACTCTGGCGGCACCACTGGTGAAGCTTAGAACTCCCCAATCAAACTCTCAGAAATTATGTTAGAGTATTCCTGCAAACGGCAAAATTGTAAAGATTGTAAATTAAATTAGACATCTGGACATTAACATCTATTTAACAATAATTATAAGCTATATAAGCTATAATAATATTTTACATCGATAGTGTCATTCATCATCATTGTTGCGGATTAAGAAACCCCAGCATAGCTGCTAGTCACATTTTCCACAAGCGGGAATATTGCGCAGGTTACCGGAAAGATAGGATATAGCAGGAAAGGAAAGGGTGGGATGGGACGGCAGCCAAATCGACCCTTTAGAGGGCCAACTCCCGTGCCCCTGTGACAGCTGGGATGAGGCTCTCAAACAGGGGACCCACATTCTGCCCTCCAACTGGTCAAATAAACTGACAGGGTATCCATGTACAACAGCCAGGGACCATTCATTCTCAGGTTGGCAGGTGGGGACCAAACCCGGAGATTCTGTCCCTAACCGCTGCAAATGGAGGGACCAAAGGTGAAAGGGAAGTTTGTCATAATGGACAGCCAAAAGACTTACCATATGTAATGATAACTTCATTTGCTGTACCCAATGTCAGCCTCAAAACTGGTATAGACCAGTTTTAAGGTAGTCCTGGGACCATCGATAGTGTACTGTGCAGCAAAATCTGTCATATAGCTTGAAGAGTAATCTTGTGAGCCCACATCCATTTTTCATAAGTCTTGCCATCGAGAACTTTTGAAATACTGCCGTCACCCATTAGTCCGCTTTCTAGCCACATTTCGCTGAGGCTGCTGCCTATCATAGGCTTTCCGATATCCTTGAGGAAGTTCATAGCTATATGAAGGCCTCCATCCTCAGAATAACTCGACTTTGCACCTCTTCCGAACACCATTTCAGTTACCTGGTCTGTTGTCAGTGTTACATCAAGCTTCCCAAGTTTGTCAGTAGTCGAAATGCATCTTCAGACGAAAGTGTTCAGCGTTGTCATCTCATATGCGATGCTCAGGATCAAGAGCTTATATCCTATGTTGTTCGTAATGTCATTTGTATGTTCGTATTGTTTGTAAATATTTGTTTTTCTTTAACAACATGACGCAGTTTGCTGCTAGACCTATGCAACGCCAGATCTTATGGATAATCTAGTGTACCGTGTATGGATGCTGATGATGGCCTAGCGCCGAAACGCGTTCACCACGAACAAAAATTGGATTGACGACGTAAGTAAAATAACGATTAGTTTGTCATTATCAATCCGTGCTAAAAACCGCACATAATTATATCCTATGGTGGCCGAACGTCGTAAGTACATGTGGTTTATTTGTCATTGAATTCTGTCCACCATAGCTTGTTCTTGCCTTGTACACGAGACATCCCGAAGGCGACATCTTGTAATTGAGACTCCTGGACACACAGCAGTAGTTTTTTCATATTTCCAGGCTCACTAATGCAAAACAAGTTGGTTTCTACTGCTTTCGCACAATGGGGTTCCGGTCTCACCTTTGGAATGTTTGGGGAAACTACAGTCATTCAGCACGTCGGGGTCCTTTAATGATAATAATTGGTCGAGCTTAACGATGCACAAGACTTAATCTGAACTTTGGCCACCTCATTGGAAAGCGACCATCTTGGTGAAGCGGTAAATGTGAGACCAGAACCCCATTTTGCGATAGCAGTAGAAGCCAACTGGTCCAAAGATGCATTGCGACTGCTGACAAACATGGGAAGCTTTATGCAATATTGACAGCAGACCAGGTATTGTACCGAAAGCTGTTGTAACTGAAATGGTGTTTGGAAGAGGTGCAAAGTCTTGTTACTCTGAAGATGGACGGCCTTCACATAGCTATGAAATTTCTCAAGGTTATCGGAAAGCAAATATGATAGGGAGCGGCCTCAGCGAAAAGTGGACTAATGGGCGAAGACAGTATTTCCAAAGTTCTCGATGGCAAGGCTTATGGAAAAGGGATGAGATCTCACAAGATTACTCTTCAAGCTATATGACAGATTTTCCCATGAGATCGGTACACAGTACACTGTCAATATTAAATATTATAACCGCTTAGATAGCTTATAATTATTGTTAAATCGATTTGAATGTACCGTGCATATATTTACCATTCCAACGGCAATACACCTATTTACATTTCAATACATAGTGATGGCTACAGTTATTAATCATCAATTTACAAAATAATAAACCAATTAACAAATACAACAGAATGTTTAATAGCACAAACAGCCACGAAAAAAACATAAGTAAGCAAATTGAATTAAATTTTATGTTAGGAATTCTCTAACATCATTTCTGAGAGTTTGGTTGGAGAGTTCTATGCTCCATCAGTGGTGCCACCAGAGTGCATTTCAAAACTCCGCTTCAAACTTAAACATTGCTTTAAATATCTACTGGTATTTCAATAATCAAAGTTAGTATACGTACAACCACTAAAAATTATCTGACCGATTTTAATCTCCAAATACAAGAAGTTGCACTGAGCTCACGTATACACAACAAAGTTTTGGCGTCCATCTTGGAACCTATGCCCTCCAAACTTATAGTAAGTAAATTTTGAGCGTTGCAATATGTTTGGCATCCGAGAAAACCCCTATGCAGACGTTCAAATAAGTATTTTAAGCCAACGAACATGGGAGATATACGGAAACAGAGTTATGGCGGCAATCTTGGACGCCATCTTGGAACTTATGCCCTCCAAATTTCTAGTAAGTAAATTTTGAATGTTGCAATGTGGCATCCAAGAAAACCTCTATGTAGACGTTCAAACAATTATTTTAAGCCAACAAATAAGGGAGATATGGCACAACAGAGTTTTGGCTGCCATCTTGGATATCACACTTCCGGTCCAATATCCGCTTTGCCAACAGGCAGATTCGCATTCAGCGGGGTCAAAATCCCATAAACGTTGTTTCCCCAATTGTTACATGAAATGCTTGTTGCACTGCACTTTTTGGAAATTGTGCCTGATGGTCTAGTATTTTTGTAGTGCATTTCAAGTAACCCCTTTCCATGGTGTAACTTGAAACATCCTTATTTTCTTTTTTTTTAATAAACTAAATTTAAAAAAAACATATATTTAAGTAGTGCAGTACTTAAACCTAAGCAAGACCAAAGGTTTGGTTGAAAAAGCAGCAATTTACATAGCAAATTTAGGAATAACTTAACTTTGAACTTGAAAACTGTTTCAAGTTACCCTAGTTTACGGCACTTAAAGTTATACTTTTAAGTTATAAAATTGTAAATATACGATTTTTAAGGGTAATTTTCAGATGTAATTTTGTTGTGTTCCAGATTGTGTTGGTTGGTAAGATTGGCAAAAATAATCTGGGGGACATTGCAGTCGATGATATATCTCTGACTCCTGGGAGCTGTCCAAGTAAGTTTGTCTTTTTTACCATTACTATCAAGTGGTGTTAAACTGTAAAGAATTCATGTAACTTTTTTCAAGATTATTCTAATTTATCACTTTAAATTTTCAGCGGCTCCACAGGTAGCAGCCCCAGGATCTGGAGATTGTACCTTCGAGGTTGATGAATGTGGCTGGTCCAACGTTGGTTCTCGGGAGCGTGTGGATGATATCGACTGGGAGCGAACATCCGGGCAATCCTTGCGAACAGCAACCATTGATCACACTCTCGGCACTGAGAAAGGTAGCCTTAGACACAATATGATAGTTTTGAAAATTTTACTACTTAAATACATATATCTGTAGTTGATGTAGGTCAAAGAAGAGGGTATAACATATATATAAAGATAGTGTGAAAAAAACTTGGTTGAGGCAGTTATTGCCTCACTTGCCAATCCATTGTTCCTTCTCAGTTTTGGTCACAACCATACAATTTCTTATAAAAAATGTAAAAATCCTACAATCTTGTGATACTTGTCACGTGTTTTTATACTAATTGTTGGCAGTGGTAAAAGAATGAAACAGTTGAAAGGCATTTCTCATCCACCTTGAATTTGTACTGACAATCTAAATGAGTCAACGACTCCATCTCTTGCTCTGATCTTGCTCACTTTGCCCCTGAAATTGAATAAAAAAGTTGTATTTTCACTTTACTAGTTTATTTTTTGTATGTCATAGTATCTTTTAAATTGTCACTAAGAAAAGTACATGTGTCAATAATAAAACAATGCAAAAAACAGAGAACAATGTTCAAGTCACAAGTCTATTCCACTACTGGACTTCTTGGGAACTCATTCCTACTGTAGAAGAAGGGTAGATGACAAGCCAGTCCTTATATAAGTTCGCTTTTAGTGAATCTCCAGTTAAACCCTGCAGGTTGTTGGGGAGCGACTCCCCAGCTTCTGACAAGAAAGGATGGCTTCTTCTCTTAGAGGGTAGTCCTATGAACTGGCAGGGCAAACCTTGAGTCATGCTGAGTTTTGTAAGAATGAAAGTCTCTTTCTCTTTACATTTTCAATTTTTCAACATGGACACCTCTCAAATGTCTAGAGATGTCACCATCATGACACCAAGTATTATGAAAGCTATTCTACATGATTGACATCAGGAATTAAGATTTGCCCTAAACTGCCTTTTTTTGCAGAATCAAAAGCGTAATTTCAGTATTTTTATTGGAGGGGCAAATATGGTCGTGATCGTGATTATTGTGAATTTTCATGTATTACAATAATATTTTATCCAAATTATTAAGGGGGGTATCTGCCCCCCCTTGCCACCCCCAAATTACGCCTATGTGCAGAATTAAAATTCTGCTCATGGATGAGATAGCTGATAATCCCCCCATATTCCTTGACTATATCTAATATTTAAGTCTGTAAGCATAAAATGGGCAATTTTGGTAAACGGCTCAGTCATAATTTGACGACGAACAACATAACTCCTGTGACAAGTTGTTTGCATAAGTGATCTATTATCTATGCGTGAGAATCCCATAATAGTTTGCTATATAGAATTGTGCCAAGGAATCTTATTCTGGTTTCTTTAATTATATTTCAGCTATCTCTAGTGCCTCATTTATTTTCCTACTGAAATGCACTTGAGTTGTTTTTGTGGGGTTAGTTGCTATTATTAAGAGGTTGTAAAATTTTTAATTTAAGTATTTTGTATTACTAAGTTTTGAATCTAAATTAATTAAATACAAAATTTTTGTTTAGTATTAACGTTGTGTTCTAGTCAATCAATTGCTTTTGCTGGAGTCCAAAAATAAGGTGGTAATTAACTGTTATTCATCAATTTGGTCAATGATTACTCAATCAGGCTTATTGTGACAGTTGTGGTGTAGATTTTTTAAGCCATGCTGACTGTCGGTTAAAAGTTAATGTTGAGTGAGGTGACTCATTATTCTAGATAAGGATCAAGAATCAAGAGCTTTATTGTCATTGACCTTTTTACAAGGAATAGACATAGACAGAATAATACAATATTACAAAGTGTTTTAAATCTAAAAATTAATGCTAATATCAGACTCCAAATACTCCTTTACACAATAATATGAGTTTTCAGTGAGATAGGGCTTCTTTTTCAAAGATTATGTTAAAAGTGGAGACTAACGAGATGGTTGTATAGTTTTTGGCTTCATTAGCTTGGTGCCAAAACTTGCTGCTTGCTGTTGTAGGCATCATGTCTTTGTATACCATTTTGTTAATATACAGTGGAACCTCGATAACTCAAACCTCAGGGGGAACGGGAAAAATTCAAATTATCGAATATTTTAAAATATTGAGGTTCAACTTATCAAGGTGATTTTTCAAAGACTTTGACTTATTGAGTGTCACAGTAACACAATAGGTGGATCACGGAAGCGTAGAATCCTTACATAATTTTGTGCTTTGTATCATATTGTAAAAAATAATCATACTGTATAGTAATTATTATTAAATTAAAAAGGATTTAAATAATTTCAAGTGTCTAAAATAAGCTCGGAAATATGTTGCAAAACTTCTTTCGTTAACGTGGTGGAGGATGAAATACTTCCTTCAGCGTAAATGTTGTAAAGTATGAAAGAAAACAAATAATGACTCACAGTTTGGTATTTTGGTGATGTGCTGCCCATTCCAACACTTCCTGTCTATTTTCTGGACGTTTTTGCTCACTTCTTATCACCTGCCCCAAACAAATCCCTCCCACTTAAGGAAGCCAGTTCTGACCAACTACGCATCTATTTCAATTTAGCTGAACATCAATGTACTGTAGGCTATTAAAATAATTTGCAAAACTAAAACGGAACAAAACGTGATAACAATTATTACAATTGCAGAGCATTGTTGGAATTAGGGTGAAGCAGCACGACACTTACTTTTGTTTTAAATATTTTCAACAGAGTGTTTACTGGTATTACAAACTGCTTCCCGATGTCCCTTTTTTTATTTACTGTGACAACAGCCCCAAATAATCTTCAATAATCTCCTCATAGGGTAGAGTTTTGCCAACACGTTTTGCCAAACTGCAAACACTTAGTAAAAACTCAACCTAAAAATTACGTTTCACGCACTACATTCAGAATCTCCATTACTCGCACTAACTAACGACACCGGACACAAATATAATCACGCTGACCAGTGAAAATAGTCGTCTACAAAAGTCAATTTAAAAACAAATTTCCAGAATCAATGTTAGAATTCTCGTAGTTTGCATCGGTAGAGCTCCATTCCATAACAAATATAATTCTGCATTGCTAATGCTTTCGGTCCTTAGTAAAAAAGTAACCAAACATTAAAGTACTGTAATATTTTTAACTGCCGACCTGATCAGTGATCAACCAACGCAATGGAGCTACTTTCTCTACGCTCAATCACATCAAGTGGACCTATATCACACTATTCAGTTTGCAGTGCAGTGTTGCCGTTGCCCAGTTGAGTTGTGCAATATTTCACGGTTAATAATAATTAATACAACAACCGTACTGCTCCAGAAAAATTACCACAGGAAAAAACTAGAATCCATTAAAACACTTTGTCTAATTTTTGCATCGGTACAGTCTTTTCTACAACTTACAACCTCGTACATTACACAATAATTATATTCCCTGGAGGCTGAAATTATGTTTGGCAACACTGTTGGCATACCCACTTTGCAAACACTGAGCTCTATGTTATATCTGGAGTCACCACTCCATGGTGAAAAAGCGTGCCGCTGTGTTTATGGTAGATATTGGCCAGATGTGTTTTTGACGTTATGGTGGTGTACTTATTTTATTTCCTATTGGTTGAAATTTTGACATCGTCCACCCAATGCATTTTGATTGGTCCAGTTAACGGTAAGGTGACAACACAATAGAGCAAAAAGTCAGTGTTGACGGCACGTTTTTGGAAAATATTTAGGCAGAGAGTAGTGACTCCAGATATAACATGCGAACTGCCTTAAGACGTTGAGAGAAGCCCTTGTCCTTGACTTTTTGCTCACTTCTTATCACCTGCCCCAATCAAATCCCTCCCGTTTACAGAAGTCAGTTCTGGTTCTGACCAACTACGCATAAATTTTATTTAGCTGAACATTAATGTACTGTACGCTGTTAAAATAATTTGCAAAACTAAAAGGGAACAAATCATGATAACAATTAAAATTGCAGAGCATTGTTGGATTTAGGTTGAAGCAGTACGACACTTTTTTTGTTTTAAAATCGTCGATAGTGTTCACTGGTGTTCCAAACTGCTTCCCAATGTCACTGTTTTTATTTCCGGTGTCAATAGTCTCAAATAGTCTTGTACTTCTCCTCATGGGGTAGAGTTTTGCCATCACGTTTTACTAAACTGCAAACACATTGTAAAAAAACAACCTAAAAACTACGTTTCACGTACTACATCCAGAACCTCTGAACCCACACTAACTAACGACTAAGAACACCAATCTAATCAAATCAAAACCATTTTATTTAAAAAAATACATATAACTTACAACAATATGAGACTGTTCCCTATTTATGAAATGAAATCCTCACATAGGTAAAACCCGTGCGTGAGGATGAGTGTGTTTGATATGCGTGTTGCTCATCAACATAAATTTGTCGGTTGTTTTACCGACACCAGGAGCACCTGGAAAAGAGAAGATAAAGTGGGGAGGGGGGTTGGAAAATCCGGCTGCAAAGTCACTGGAGGTTTGGTGAATGAACAACTTCGACTTATAGAGGTTCCTAAGTCAATACTCCTAAGTCAATACTTTGACTTATAGAGGTACAGCGATTGTACAGATTCGAGTTATAGAGGTTCTTCAGCTAAAACTTTGAGTTATAGAGGTGCGGCAACAGGCTAAAAAAACTGCAACAATTTGAATTATGGAGGTGATTCCTGCTAACCCTTCGACTTATAGAGGTAAAATAACATAGCCTTAGGTAGGCAAGATCAAGGGAAATGACAAAAATTCGAGTCATCAAGGAATTTGAGTTATTCAGGTTTGAGTTATCGAGGTTCCACTGTAATAATCTTAACAATATATGTGGTATTTTTATAAAGAGGTTAATTTTAAGACAGGACCTGATTCTTACTTAGTATCTTACAATGAATCTATCGTAACCCCATATTTATTACTGATGATGTTTGATTTACATAGGTTACCTGATGACATTGGCTCGCAGCACTGTCCAAAGGCCCGGTAGTAGAGCTTGGTTCACCTCTAGAGACCTGAAGACTGAGGGCCTTGGTGGACCTAAATGTCTCTCTTTCTGGTAAATATAACAAGTAACATTGAATTAGATTTTTGAATAAGTTCTTTTTCATTACCCAATTAAATAAACATTAGAAAGGTAGTTTTTTTGTTTCCGTTCATGGTTAGTTTTGGTAACTGGGCAGAAGGAGTTCATAAAAATGTTGTTAACAATCAGTTAGTTTCTGTTAAATTACATTACAATGTACACATTATATTTGCTTTTACTTAGCCGGACAGCTAGCTCAGAACATCGCAAGACAGCTGTGGTCAAGCATAGGTTCGATCCCAGCCAGCTGCAGTGATACTTTGTCGTAAGCGGTCACCACTGGCTTGTCCTTGTGACTATTTACCGTTAACAGTACCTCGTTGTCTTTAGATCGCTGCACAGGGCTATTGGCCTATGGCAACGGGCAGTTGATTTTTTTTGTTAAAGAAGGAAATTTCAAATAAATTGGGGTGAAAAGTCATGATACAGTGTAAGTCTTTTACCTTATAAGGAGAGAGGATGACTAGTAAAACATGGTTTTTGGTCAAAAGGTGTCCATGTAAAATTAACAAAACCTTTAGATTACAAACATCATTTACATAAATATGAAAATGATAAAATAAACTATGTCTCACAACACCACAAAATATATTTAATATTAATCCCAACTTCCAGCCTAAATCAGGGTTACAGTGGTATACTTTTTAAATAGTTAATTGTAAATCTGCACAGCCGACACTTAAGTGACCATATTAAAAATGTTTATGTTTTACTGTTTAAGATTAGCAAAAAGTCGCTATAAGTAAAATTTGCATGTTCATTTGTTGTATTTTAATTTGTCATTTGTTATTGTAAAGGTTGGTATTGGAATTGAAATTAAAAATAAAATTGTATGAGTTTACATGTGTTCTAGAAGAAGATTTAGGTTGTTTTGAAAGGGCAATTTATTATTTGAGGGTGAGGAAAAAAGAGAACTCATAATATAAGAGCTTGAGCTTTTTAATTTTAGAAAACGGCCCCTATGCTGTGTGAAATCCAGGGAACAGACTTAAATTGAGACATAGAATCAAAAGTAGTTCAAACAGCTATACTGGATGCATTTTTTGACTGTCATGCATTCACAAAGTCTTATAGCACAAACAATTTTGCTGTTTAAGCTTATTGAATCATGTCCTCTAGCTATTATTACGTAAAGTTAGAAGAAGGTAATGTTATGGGATGTATCAAATCAACTTTATTCATAAATTGTGCATGGTACAAGAATTGTGTCAACACTTTTACTATGCTAAAAATTTAGCTAAATTGTAAGTACTCATACTTTTACCAAGGGGATCTCTCATAACATTTCATGACAACAAATATAATATGTATTTGCCTTATATGTCCAGGTACCTGATGAATGAACCGTTTATAGACAACGCAGGTCCAAGTCTTGGGGCCCTGTCAGTTTACGCCAAGCCGATGGACGGATCCAAGGACATGAAACCTGTGTGGAGATTGTACAACCACCAGGGACCTGAGTGGCAGTACGCTCAGGCTCTCATACAGGACCCGACCGACATGGTATGTACGTCACCACAAATATCTGCCACTCAGATACAAACATTATTAAAGTTTTTAGCTTAATCTTTATTGAAGTTGTAGCGTGTCTGAACCAAGGATCCAAATGCTTTTGATGTTTGAAGTAAGAATAGCGACATGCTGGGCAATGTAAAGGTGTGCAAGAAATAGAAAAAGAAGTCAGAGAGAACTTTCCCACAGGAGAATGTTGCTCTCAAAAACAAAGAAACTAAAGTGTTGTATATTGGCATCTCACTTTTCCTTACGCTCTCGCTACAGCTTTATCCATTCTACACAATATTAAATGATCCCTTTATGTACGTATCCTTTTCTCTGATTCTTTTATGTAGGTAACAATGGTTCACTCTAGATATGTGTTGGTTAGAAACGACACTAAAATGTGGCCGACTGGAATGACAAGCGGGTTAGTTTGTTCACTAGAGAAGGTAAAATATATTCTGAAGGAGATACATGTAAGGAAAATTATTAAAAAAGCTCAGCTGGCGAAATGAAATACAGGTAGGGTTAAATGTTGACTCTAGGCTCATGCCATATATGTCCGCACAACAATATGATCCACCCTCATCTCCTATTGAGTATGCATAGAAACTCTGTTGAAGATAAATAGCTGTTAAACAGGAATGTTTTAGTTCTCTAAATGGTTTGGATATCAGGGCTGTTTAGGATCTCTGGGGCCCCGGGCGAATAGGAAATGGGGCCCCTAACATGAATACTAGCATGTATGTATATGTACATACGAAAGTTATTTTTTTCAATTCCATAATATAACCTTATTATTTTTAGTTGTCTAGTCTTTAATAAATGCACCAAATATACAAATAAATAACAAATTTTAATTTATTATCAAAACTTTAAAAACTTACAAAATAAAATTGTTGTATTTAATTTTCCTGACAAGATTCAGTACAGTCTAAGGTCTCTCAAGCCTATATTTAATAAGATGACATTTTATTCAGTTAATATACAATAAAAAACATTATGACTAGTTAAAATAACAACACAAATTGATAAATAAATAAATAATCTCGTGTAATTGTTTTACCACACAAACATCGTTGTACTAAGATAATTAAAAACAAACAAAAAATAACATATATGAAAGAAATAGTTTATAAACATACTGCTGAATAGACTTTAATAAATACTATTTAATGCAGTATAGACATTAAAAACTCCTTCTATCTGCATTTCTTGGCTGACAAATCATTAATTATATGTTCAAAGTCAAGGCTATATATGTTATATGTTCAGAGTATGATTTCCTATACTCAGGGTGATAAAGCTTTTAATCAATCTGGTTTAATGCAAAGATAACTTTTTACATGTTTAAACTTTAAAAAATTGTCTTTTTGCGGATACATTTGATATTATCACACACAAAAACGTTCTCAAAGAGATTTAAATATTTGGAAATGTATTAAAAAGCCAGTTATATTGTAGGCATTTGTACATTGTTTTCATGTTAAGTTTACGTGATGATGACACAATGAAATGTTATCTTCATCATTGGCTCTCGTCTCTTCCTACGTTATTTTAAACTGGGTATGGGGGGTAGGTAAATGGAGAGTTCAGTGTTGGCAACAACAATGATAAACATACATCCCGTAACCCTCACCGAGACCGGGGCAGTGCTGATCGTATTGTGTATAAATTGATTCAAAACAAACATCTTTACCTTCAGAAACTATTATAAAATCCAGAAATATAATATACAAAAATAAAATAAAAAAAGAGGTTACAAGCTAAAACGTAGCATGACTATTATCATCTTTATTATATTATATGATAATTGTATAATATCTAGGATAACCTCAAACCTTTAACTAACTAAAATTGTTCTACACGTTAACCGACCTTCGTAACCAATAATAATTTTTATTCTCAGCAAAATAAGGTGCTCAAAAATACCGTCAGTAGTTTACATTTCAAATCTTACCTGGCCTATTCCTGTTACTTGACTAGGGCAAATTTATCAAATCCGCACCCGGTATTCAAAATAATAAACATTAGTTGAATGACTTTGGATTTGAGAGTTAGTTTGAACGTATATACCCTTTACAACTTAAATTATTTGTATAATTTTCAGTCGAGAAATAATCAACTGTTTCAGAACAAAATTAAAACACTGCTTCGCGAAGTCCCCCTTAGTGGCCCGTGGGGTCCCACTTTTGTGGTCTGGGGGCCCCGTCAGGCCCGGGGGCCCGGGCGCTTGCCCCGCGCGCCCTTAGGGAAATACGGCCCTGTTGGATATAAATAGTTTTAATTTTCTTGCAGATCATAATAGAAGGTATCTGGGGATCAAGCCGGGCCAATGGATTCATAGCATTTGACGACATAACCTTTTTCAGAGGAGCCTGTTCAAGTATGTATATTTGAAGTATAACCATAGTTAAGAGTTAAGAGCATGCCAGTGCTGACACATCAACTTGTGTCATCTTTTTAGGAAATCTTAAAAATAAATATATGTTTTAATAAGGGTAAAATACCACAAAATATTTACTTAGTACACAACTATACCGATAAGCTTATTAAATATTAGAAGGATCCTTTCAGATGTATACATGAAGGCTATTTTATTTTTTCCATGGAATGTAGGTTTACCCAATAGTAGAATATCAAGCCTTCATTAAATAATGCCCACTTCGTTGCTAGTTTACCAATAGTCCTATTCAGTTTTGATACAGGTAGTTGAGATTCCAGACTTTTTAGGACCTAGACTCAGAGTAACACTTTAAAGGAAACATCTCAATCAGTTTGACCGACCAGAATTGTTTTTATTATTAATAAACCGTTTGATCTTGGTAGACTTTCATTTCCACAATGCCCTCCTTCCACCACGCCCTCTTTATCCTAACATTTTCATGCATGTAGAACTGACTTGTTACTGAAGTATTTGGCAGCAGCTGATTATTTTTCAAAGACTGTCGTCAGAATGACTATGAGTTGACAGCCATTGTCGTGCATTGAATCACCATATGACTGTAAGTTTCAGTTAGCAAGTGTGGTACAATGTTAAATACAGTGGGCAAGATATCGCTCAAAATGGCCGAATGTGTCCCCTAATGTTTTAACAATTATGTTTCCCTAGAGGTGTTAACCGTTTGAGGTTTTTGTGTTTTTTTTTAGCGAATTTCCTCTACAGGAAAGAAGCTATTACCATAGTCGGCATGGTAAGACCTAGGCCCGGGACCATGATAACTTTTCATTTTGAGGTCCCCAGATGCCAAAAACACCGTTCGTTCAAAACTGTATGTATGTATATGTATGTATATATATATATATATATGTGTGTGTGTGTGTGTGTGTGTGTGTGTGTGTGTGTGTGTGTGTGTCCGTGGGTGCGATAACTCTCGTAAAAATGGTCTGATTTTGATGACATTTTGTACAAACATGTAAAGCAGCATTTATGACTAAGTTCGAAAACCAGCCAGATCGCTCTATCCAAAAGGGTATTTTGGGGGGGTGTTGTACCCCAAACATGTTTTTTTTAATTTTTTACATATAATATTTTAGTAAATCCAATTTTAGTTTTTACCATTAAATTCAGCTTAAAAAAAAAAAACAATTTTGTGTTTTGATCATTGCTCTATGTCAACTGGTTACAGAGATATTGAAAGTTCTAAGCACAGTACCTTGTCCAATGTTATTCTTATGGAGAAAAAGGAAAATTTTATATCTTGCTTATTTATCAACTTATCCTGACGAAACTTGGTATATTGCTTCATACCATTGTGATCTATTGATATTTGCACGAAAAATTACTTTTTTCCAAAAGTTCCCGTATCAGCAAACCTGCGTACTCAGCCCCCATGTTATTCCTAAGGAGAATAAGTCAAATGTTATCTCCCTTAATTATGAATATAAATTAATAAAATTTGGTATGTGGCTTCATCTAGTTGCGTTATAAAAAAATGTGTATAAAAACCCATTTTTTGTGTACCTTGCTTCAGCAAACCTGCATCCTCAGACGCCATGTTATTCTTATGGAGAATAATTAAAATGTGTTAAATAATTTATTTATGAATGTATATTAATGAAACTTGGTATGTGGCTTTAAGTGGTATTAGGATACATAAATTTGCATTGGAAATTCGCTGAGTACGCAGGTTTGCTGCTACGGGGGTATTTTATCATAAAAGAAGCTTTTGTGAAACCATATCCACAATTTATAAAACTGACATGTAATTAAAGCGGATGATTCATGGCCCAGTGTCCTTTCCACAAAACGCTTTGTCTGCCAGAAAATTGCTGGCTTTAAAGTTTTGCAAGTTTCTGAGCTCCCTTGCCAGTTCCTATTGATCTTATTAGTAAGTCAGTAAAATCTCAGTAAGTATAAGTTTTAGGGTACTTAAGCAACTTTCTCACTACTTTATTTTGAGTAATCATTCCTAGAATAGTGTTTAGTTTGGCTTACCTGTGTTTATGGTGTCTGCACTATAATTTTTTCCAAGAATTTTCCAGTAGTTAAAAAAAAACTGTTGTTCATTCTCCATTGAGGAAAGGTTTCTAAATCTTCAAAACCAACAAGCTAATCTGTGGGGTAATTCTGAATCCAATTAGTCACCCATAGTTGCAACCTGACCCCTAATTCTAGACCACAGAATCAGAATCAGAATTAGGATCAGAAATCTTTTATTTCATGAATAACAAATTGTTATGTGAAACAAATTAGATTTAAAACTAACACTAAATACTAAATTGACAATTTAAAAATTTTCTCAAGCAAAAAAGTGCACATTTCCTTCACATATTTGTGCATTCTGACAGGAATTCATCCACCGAGTACGGACACCTTTCAATCAGAATAGTTTTCACCTTGTTTTGAGAAATGCTTGCACTGGCTATGTTTTTTAGGTGCCGGGGCAGAGCATTGTATAGTCGTAGAGCAGAGTAGTGGATGCCCTTTTCAAGTAGTGTCAATCTATGGATAGGGTAGACCATGTTACACTTATGACGTATATTATAGGGATGTCTAGCAATATTCTCTTCAAAGAAATGGAAGTTGCATTTAAAAAATGATAAAACCTCAAGAGTATAAATACTTGGGAGAGTGAGAAGATGCAGTTGTTGAAAAAAAGGCTTACAATGCGCTCGGTAGCCAGCTCCTTACATAATACGAACAATCCTTTTTTGGATTATAAATACTCTCAAGAACTCACTAGACGATCCCCAGAAACCAATTGCATATTTCATTCTACTAAATACATAAGCATAGCAAATCTGAAGGGTAGTTTCTTTACCAACTACAGGCATTAATATTCGAAAAGCGAAAGTTAGTGAAGACAGTTTTTTACATAGGGAGTCAATATGTTTGGATCAGTTCAGCCTATCATCTATGGTAACGCCAAGAAGACAGGCGGACTCTGATAGACTTATTCCATTTACACTGAAATTTGCTAGATCACGTTTAACTGCTGATAATACCATAATTTTAGTCTTCTCGTCATTCAAGTAAAGACCATTTGATTCAAACCATCTATTTAGGCTGGTGTATGTCTGATTCATTACGACCTCTAGGTTATGTATGTTATTACAAGAAGACAGAGCAGTTGTGTCATCGCATAACAAACAATGTCAGAATTTATATTACCACCGAGAGATTTACAGAGAAACGTTTGATTCCATAGCAATCCCAGGGGGGGCAGTGGTGAGACCGGGAGAGTGCAGGTTTGAGCGAGACATGTGTGGCTGGAGCAACGGCACGGATAAAATGACATCCTCTTGGAGACTTGCCACTGTGACACGGCGACCGGCCAACTTACCAGACAAGACTTTTGGGGCTCCCGGTAACTTAGAACATAGTACTTCATACTTACATATAAATCAATATGCAAAAGGATCTGCACAAATCTGTCAAGATCCAAAGCAAGTATTAGTTATTTAAGATATTTTTTTGGAAATTTTTTTGCCATCACAGAGTAGAGGAAAACAATATTCTAAAGTATGGATTCTGATGGCTTAAGGTGTGAAGAATCTCTAGAACATAACAAAATTAGTGGTATCAACCCAGACAAAATTGGATGTAAATAACAAAAGAGCTCAAACTAAGTTTTGGTACTAATTTTGTCATGATCTATTTGTTCATTACACACCTCAAGATGGGATTAGATTCCATACTCCGTAACCTTGTGAAACTTGGTTTTCTCTAAGCAGACGACAATTAAATGTCCGCAATAATTTGTCAAGATAAATAAACTCATCATCACCAACAATGAATTTCAGACCAGTATTTAATGTTAATTAATTATCAGAGTTGAATGATAAAGCTTATCACAGGTTTATAAGGCAACCTGACTTTTGAGATTTACACATGGCTCTAGATCTCTTGACTGACATTCAACAGTTTCTCATAACCTGGTTTTAATTAAATAAGTTATATACAGGTGTATATGAATGTGAATTGTAAGCAAAAACTCTTTGAAACGATTATATAAACTTCTGGGCGATGATTAATAGTTTGAGTGTGCATGTCTTGTTTATATAAGATTAGAGTTCTATATCTAAGCCATAATTACCAATTTCTTGTGACTAGGTGATAATGCTTTGATGCACTAGTTTTTAATACTCAAGATGTAGTTTTACTTTCTGCAAATTAAATCAGGCAGGTCTCTGGTGAGAAAGATGATCTGTGTAATTGAGATTTCCTTCCTCGTATAGCTGTTTTTTTTTTTTAAATCAGATATGGTTAATTACAGTCTCTACTTTAATATTTCCGTAGTAATACTTACAAAAGAGGAAGATTAAGTGAGATGTTTGAATACTTGCACTTGAACTCAATATCTCACTTCAAAGAAAGGTAATCAATGAAACTATGGGAGGGGCATGCTATAGTAGTAGAGCGTGTGACTTTGGTCCGCAAGGTCCCGGGATCAATCCCCTTAAATCACCAATGGCTTTTAGCTACTTGATAATGCCACATCCCGTTGATCTAGAACCCATTTTAAACTGTAGGGTCAACTAACTACAAAACAAAAATGGACAGATCTCAGAGGAGAGGAGAACTTTTCTCTTAGTTGGGGAACTCCCGCCACAAAAAGCCACACAATTTTTTTATAAACCTATGAGTAGTGTTTATTTTTTGGCTCTTAAAACTTATTCTGAGCTTCAAAAATACTATGAATAGTGATTATAACAAAAAGGTTTCTTTCACAGATGGTTACATATACTACGACCTCTTCAACCAGATTCTAGGCAGCAACATGGTCCAGTTGGTGTCTCCCCTTATAACTTCTGGGGATGACACTCAGCTGTGCTTCTCATTCTGGTACGCTGCGTTCGGGGCGGGTGACTCAGCCGTCTTGCAGGTCATCAGGCAAGACAACTCTTCGGGGGAGGCCTTGCTTGATAAAGTAAATAACAACTTTTTATTTGTCATCAGTTATTTTTTGTGAAACCTTTAGCAGACAGAAACTGAGTTTTCAAGTTCAGGAAGATTAATGGTAAGAGCTTAACCTTAACACTTTTACGGAACTATCAACATGTTTATAGTTCCCTTTGCTAATGATTTATTGTCGGATGGCTCAAAATAACATCCTAGAAGTAAGAAATAGTTAGTTCAAGAACCTTCCCCACTGGGAAGAATCAATGTAATTTTCTTCACACAAATTGTGTCATTGTTCTTACATCCTGATGTGAATTTAGGGGTTCGATAAACCATGAAAATTAAATGTCAACTATACCTCTTCCTCTTGTAAATAACTATTACGTGAACATCTGGAAGATGGAAAATTCATTATGATAAAAATAATGTAACTGCACATTAAATGTTTGATAAAGTGATTAATACATAGTTGCGGTTAGTAAAAATTGTTACCATGGAATTATCATGGAAATATTATCTGAAATTTTCATATTTAAACACATTTAACAACATTCAATGAGTATTTTCTGATTTATAGCTTTAATGTACCTTTTGAATTTATAAATTATACACTAAACTGGATGTGTGGTGATTTTAAAGTGAATGACATGTACTCTACTTTTAAACACGATGCCATTTGGACAGAATGAAACATCACAAAACCTATTAGCTTTATCTTTTA
Organism: Allygus modestus; assembly: GCA_963675035.1. NCBI lineage: Eukaryota > Metazoa > Arthropoda > Insecta > Hemiptera > Cicadellidae > Allygus > Allygus modestus. The sequence goes on along the minus strand of OY776113.1, from coordinate 130,758,792 downwards.
GTTTTAAGATGTATTTATTGACCATTTATGAATGGCTATGTTATGAGGTTCTAAATTGTTAGGTGTGTCCCAACATGACATTCAGACTAGTTTATACCAATTTTCAGGTTGACTTTGGGTACAGCAAATGAAGATGTCATAACATGTGATTAAGTCCTTTGGCTATCCATTATGACAAGCTTCCCTTTCACCTTGGTCCCTCCATGTTTGTAGACAGCACGGGACGGGAATTCTTAGCTGATAAACAAGGTTACCTTGTCAGTCAGCCTAGAAGGGCAGAGCAGACCACCTGATTAAGAGCTGATAAAGCAGCTGTCACAGGAGTCATGGGTGTGCCCTATAAAAGGTTGATTGGCAATTCCAAACCGTCCCATATTTTCCATCACTGTTAGTACCTCTCCTTCCGGTGACTTGCGCAATATTCCCATGTGAAATATGTGCCTAGCGGCTCTGCCGAGGTTTCCAAATCTAGCAATCCAACATGTAACATTGTCAGGTGTGGAGTCTGGAGGCCAAGAACATGGATACAACACGGCCCACGTGGATGCCCGCGCAGGTGACTCTGGACGCGAGCACAGACTTCAGAATTGTCCTTGGCGGCCAGGCTACTAACGGAGGATTTGCTGTCGACGACATCGGCTTCTCTCCCGGGTCTTGCCCTAGTAAGTGTACTTAGTCCACGTTGTTGTTCAAGCGAAACGAGCATAAATCCCAAAAAAGTAAAACTCCCGGATGATACCTCTTTATCTTAATAGAGAAATATATAATATACCTCTATCAGACACCTCAGTCATCTGAATTTTTCACAAACTTTTCTTCATCCTCTAAAAATTGTAATTTAATTTGCTTATTATTATATATAAGCCATTTGACAACCAAGCAATATAATAGATATCGTACTAATATTATAAAAGTGAAAGTTTGGATGTATGGATATTTAGACTTCTATCGTGCAAAAACTACTTGACCTATTCAGCTCAAATGTTGCATGAACATAGCTTACATATCACATTAACATGACCTGATAATGACCACATCCAACATTTGGTTTCACCCCTGAAAGTTCAAATGCAAATCTTATGGCAGGATATCATTTATAAAATTATCAGCTGTCTGAAGATGTTTGTCAGCCACTGAAAAATAAATCTAATTGTACATTGTAATCAACGATTTGATATTGCTGGTTAGGTTAATATTTTTAATGTGTTTTAATTTTTTGCGAGTGAAGCCGCGGGTAACAGCTAGTAATCAATATGTTAGACTTAACGTCAATTATTAACTAGCAATCCAGGTGAGATTACAATTCTGCAGTTTTTTCTTCAGTAGATGCAGTTTTACTACTCATCAGGTTTATCCCTATAGCTCTTGTCACAAATAAGTTGAGTTACATCTTTTGGTTCCACAAATACTTCTAAAAAATGAAAAACACTTACGAATATGGCCATTTTGAGTCTAAACTTTTCAACTTGTTTCTCTTCCTTTTATTATAAAAAGTCTGAATCGTATATTTTTGGAATGGAGTTTTTAAAGGTAATTGTTTTTACCCCTGAAGGATGAATACAAAATGTTCATGCTTTGTTGACTATTGATTGATTGATTAAAAAAAGAGGTTCACAGCCTCTTTTTGCCTAACTTTGTCCATAAGTAGACTATAGATCTGTGTGTCAAATGTATCCAGTAAAGCAAGGGGTGAGCTGTTACTACAGTACGAATTGTACAGTACTAATAAAATTTGCATTCCAGGACCGGGATTCAAACCCAAGCCAGGGCCACTGACATGGTTCCTGAGTCTGTCACTTTGACTATTATCGCCATTGACTCACCAAATGTTATTAACGTTATTGTTGTGGTAATACATTTTTGTTGGATATTCTGAAGAACTGGTGATTAATTTGTGCATCCAAAATAACTGGAAAATAAATTGTTGTGTTCTATAAAGTTGATGATATAACAAATATTCATTTCAGCTCGGCCTGAAAGTGCGGAAATGAAGACCAATCAGGAGCTCCAAGCACAGCAGTAACAAGTGACCTATCTTAGCTGCAATTTTACAGACTCGTCAAATAAACTCTTGGTTTCAATAAGTTTATAGTAATTTTAATTTTAATTTTGTGTGATTTTTATTTAGTTTGTGGACCTCTAGCAAGTGATTTTGTGTTACCAGAGGACTTACATGTAAATATTTTATTATTATTGACATTTTTAAAGATGAGTGTTAGTTTACATCAATTGTACATTTTTCATTTTTGAATTTAGTTATTTTTGTTTGTAAGTTACTTTTAGCAATAAGATTTACTAAGATTGTAAAGTGATTAGAACAATTGATAAGGTATGAAACTTAAAGTAAACATTCTTTAAATGGCAAATTATATTAGTCATATGACCCTTTCCCCACTATTCCCATTTCATTAAAAAAGCAAGGCTGAATATACAGTGAGAGCAGGGATGAAGGTATTGCAGTTTCTCTTCAGAAATTTTGGTATTTCAAATGCCTAATGCAGTGGACAGTAGTTCTCCTCTTTTTCCCTAATCTCTTAAAAATGACTCTTACCCCCCTCTCTTGAATAATATTTATATCAGAAGAGCAAAAAAGTACTACTTGTTTTATAAAATGTGCAAATTACCATGACACAAGCCACAGATCCATCCTTGCTCATCCTTATTATTCCATAAGTAAATATGTTTTCAAGATGTTCATTGATTTGTTAACATGTTGCTCAAAATTACCCTTTTTTGTAATTACTAATATCATCTATTACCATGTATTAGCTTTTAGCATCTATTTGTCAAAACAAGATGTCCTTGCTATTCCATGGGAAAAACTGTTACTGTACCTTGTAATAGGTACCTTACATTTCTTTGTTTAAAATTCATTGTTGGTGATGGTGAGTTTATGTTAAATAACCTCTTAAAAAACATATCTTACTGTCGGCGAGAATAAAGAAGACCCCTTGTCGGCGTTACATATTTATAGTAATATGGTTCTTATGTCTCAAAACGCAATGCAAGTAAGTTTTGTTACCGTATCATGGTGTCAGCAGGAACTTACTTAATGGTGAAAATGAATGCCGCATAAAGCGCTAGCGTAGTGACCATATGATACCGCCTGCAATTTTTGTGTAGTCAGATTCCAGGGGTCTTCTTTACTCTCGCCGACAGTACATTATTGTATAGTTTTGACCCTCAGTGATTTTGATAACTCCTGAAATGCTTTCCATAAGTGTATAACGTCAATCTCTAGCTATTTCAAGCTTCCGTGATTCAAAGTTCACTGCATTGTCGTATGTATATATTAATATTTATTAGGGGTGTGCGAGTACTCAAAACTTTGAGTTTTCAGCCGAGTATTTTAATACTCGAACTCGGCTCGAAGTTTTGAAAAATACTCGAAAGTTCGAGAGAGTATTTCCCGCCGATTCCTGGATGATCGCTAACGATTGCTACCGGCCAAAACGTGTAGTAACGGCTGCAAAAAGCGATCTCATTACGTGAAATCGGCCGAAAATGATGATCGCTTACGATTGCGACTGACCAAAACGCGTAGTAACGGCCGCAAAAGGCGATTGAATCACGTAAAATCGGCCGAAAATGATGATCGGACCGCGTAATTTCGGCCGTAAATGACGACTGAAAACATAATATCGACAAAAGTGGGGACCGGACTACTTAATATCGGCTGCAACTAACGATTTCTTCATCTAATATTGATTATAGGAGATGTATGGACCAGGTGATATTGGCCAAATGACAACCGGACAGTGTTTTATCGGCCGGAAACGAATGTCAAACTGCATTTTGTTTGTCAATACGTAATCCAGTTAGATTGTACTGGCTAAAACTTTGTATTGCTTCTCATGTATTAGATAGAAACCATGTTTAGATTATCAAATCTAAGGTGGTATTCAAATCCCATTAATCTATTTTAAACTTCCAACTTATGGCAAATACTCGCTTGAAAATACTCAAAACTCGAAAATAATTGGCACTACTCGACTCGACTCGATTAAAAAAAATCACTTCTCGCACACCCCTAATATTTATATAAGTAGATATGGTATTGAGTGTCAGGTTTTGGTCTGTTCACTTTCACAAACCCCTATATTAACTGATTGAACAGTGTTTTAAATAATAGCTCTTTATTCACGCTTGTTTTATTCTACAGCAGTTGCAAATGTTACAATATGTTTCAGTTAATACAGTTCAATTAAGTTCAACTAGAAAATACTTGAAAAATCTGTCTTTATGAAACAATAAAAAACAATTAAGGTAAATGAGCGACATTTGACATGGTTATCAGACTTTAAAATTATATTGTAAATAGATGAAATTAACTAAGGAAATAGTTAAAATATACTGCAAATCGCCCACTTCTCTTGACTTGCAGGGAACAAATCATCAAGCTGTTGCTAAAATAAAAAAATAAAAAACTATTTAGAGATAGTAAAATTGATTTGAGCGGTTTTGCTCCATTCACAGTTGATGTTGACTAATTGATCACACAAATGATTACAGAAAATTTGAAGTGAATATTACACAAATGATTACAGAACATTTGAAATAAATATTTCATAATCATAAGAAGATTATAGATGTATTGTCACTGTAGGTCATTAAATATATATCATATAAAAACATCATCACTCTCTTCACTAATTAAAAGGGGAAAAAGTAAATGTACTATACGTAAAAAAAGAGCTACTCAACTTGGGATCCAAACTAATTATGTATTTTCTACAAATAAATAAATAAATGTGGAGGCTTATTTACAATGGTAAGTACACTGATAAATAAATAATATTCCTATAATTAATGACTGAATGAAAATCGGCAGGTATTTCAATAAATTAAACAGTAATTTTTGGTTGTCTGGGTGGTTTTCTCTCTTGTTTGTTGTTTTGCTTCTGTTTGTGCCATTTGCAAGGGATGAACTGGCACTTCTCTTTCTTCACTACGTGTTGTCGCACCTGAGACATCTGCTGTGCCAACGGCCGTGGCAGCATTGCTTCCAGCACTCTGTCATAAACAAGAAAGTTATACTTTGTTTTTGTTAAAAAAACATAATACTTAATTATTGTTTAAGCCATAATACAAATAATAATTCTAGGGGAGGGTGCAAGGGAACAACTATTTGTTTAATGAGATCAATACACCAAAATTTATTGTCATATCAAAAGAATGCACATGTCTCATACCAGTTGTGTATAAAAACAATATACAGTAGACACTCTTTTATCCGGCATCCTAAGAACCGGCAACAGCCGAGCCACTCACGATCGACTTTTTCGGGCGCTCACAGATCTCTACCGACATTAGCCACTAGTGCACTGGACTATGTACGCCATTTTCAGTAATTATCAGTATATTAAATTAAATCCTTTTGCTCGAAGTAATAACAATCCATAATTTTAGCTCTAATATTTCAGATAAAAATTCAAAGGAAAACTTTTCAGTATTTTGTATTCTGTGTTTTACTTCACAACCTTGTCATGTTAAAATATATGTTTTGTTCATTTGGATTTTGCATGGAGTTAATTATCTTCAATATCCCCTTTAAAACAATTTATGTTCTATTATCTGGCAAAATCAGTTATCCGGCACGGCCCCAAACGTGCCGGTTAAAAGAGTGCCCACTGTAAAATGTAAAACGACAGAGATGGATCTAATTTCTTTCCCATGATATCATTCGCAAGAGATTAAAATGTTAAGGATTTTGTGTTTTTCAAGGCTCAGTATGTTACACTTGCCTAGAAAAATCGTTGCTGCTAAATCAGAAATTAAAAAAAAAGAAAATTGTTAAGCTTAAAAGTTCTGTAGCTAATAATCATTGGCCAAGTTGAGTGTTTCCTACACTGTCCCTACTCCCCTGCACGCAGCCGTGACCTTCACTGAGTACACAATTGTACATGTTCACATTTATTCTATCAACAGCTTCTTTAATAGAAACACTAGCCGACCCCTTGCAGCTTCGCCCCGGTAAACTATGATAGTCTACTGGTAGTTGTGTGGTTAGCCCATAGAACTAATACAAATTAAGATCAGCTGTTTGAATTTTCATCAGCTCAAACCAAAGTGAATGTCCATAAAGAAATACATGGAACTTTTGGACCCCGCGGGGCGGAAAACAGGGGGAATTTCGTAATACCGTTTCTTAGCAAGCACCTAGGGTCAAATAACCTTACGTAGGACCTATATATGTCAAATTTTAACTCTGTAGACCTTATAGTTATGGAGATTTCGTGATAGGTCAGTCAGTGGTATTTGGATTTTATATATTAAGATAAAGAAAAGATCTAACGTCTAAGTCTGTGGTTCACACACAGGAGGGATCGGAGACAACTGAAACGAGATTTTACCAGTGGTTGACAGTAAAACTGTAAATGTTGAATAAAATGAAATATTTATTTTTATTCAATAAAATTACTGAATAAATCTTTTAATAATTTATTCAATATTATATATATTGGACTAACCGCGGGCCGGATAAAAACTGTTGGCGGGCCGGATGTGGCCCGCGGGCCGTAGGTTGGAGACCCCTGGTTTAGGGTAATCGATTAACAAGCTATAATGTTAACGAGCCCAATGCTACAAAGTAGGCTGATCTCTACAATGTTTTAACATTTATTAACATCATTATAATTAGAAAAATAGATAGAAATTGAAATACTTTATGAATAGAGCCCCTCCTTAATGTAGATCAAAGATGGAAAATGAACAATGTTGGTTGGCACAACTGTAATCTCCCTAACGAACTTCTTAAACAAATTAAAATCCCAAATCCTGTGGCAACGTTTCTAAAAACCGCTATATGATCTCTAAGCTGTTTCTTTACAGTTACAGCACTTCTTTAAAATAGAGCTCTGTTTCCAAAAGTGGTTGTGGTTATACCTGTTCTTCTCTTAAGAGTAAGAGTACCTGGGGGGCCGAGCTTTGCTCAGGGGAAGGCCAGTCAGTTTGTTTAGATGACTTGGACTAATATTTAACCACTTCCCCTACTGATAATCAGATCAGTATAACTCATTTGCCTCTTTTCTAAATTTTTAAGGTCACTCCAGTTGTTATTTATAGCTCAATGTCCCTTTGATTTATTTTACTACTCTATATATATAATCTTCACTCAAATCTTTTAATCTCTGCTCTCAGGAAACCACATGTTAATAATCATCATATACAACATGAGTATTGCTTAAACAGTTTCCTGGTTGATTATGAACAGCTGTTACAATTCTTTTGTTTTGATTTGAAACTCCATAAGCCCAATGTTAATTTTTTTAACTTTTCATTTTAGTTTTTTTATTTGATTTTTCTGGGGATGAGGCCTGTCTAGAACTTATTTTTATCCCAGAAATTAGTTATTTCCAACATTTGAAGGAAATCGTTGGAGCCGTTTTTGAGATCAGTGTCGCAAGTAAGCAAGCAAGCAAACCTTACTCAGAGTATAGGATTAAATTAAAACCCATGTAACTCTTAGAGTACTACCCAAAATTGTTATTTATGGTTTATTTTAAAGAGTAAGAACCTAGCTAGTAAACTGAGTTTTGTTATAGCAAAAATCGTACTGCAAAAGGTTTGCAACTACTGATAGTTTTAAATTTTACTGATCAATTATTATTTCTAATTTTAAAATTCAACTTACTGAATGCCCTGTCAATTAGTTTGTTTTGTCTTTAATACAAGTCATAAATCATTAATTTTCAACCCTCTTCAGTGGAAGCAAACAGGTTTGAATTAAAAATTGCTCTTATGAGAGAAGAAAATATAATCACCATCGTTTTCCTAAATTTTAAAGTCTAAATTATCTAATGTTGTTCGCTCAAGAACTGAAATCATAGCTATTATCATTGATTATACATCCTACGAAATAGATGGACCTAGCTTACGGGCCGGGCGCTGGCCTCGAGTTTGAAGTGAGATCCCGCCAGAGTGCTACCAGTCAGCTCTTCCCCTCTCTCACCCCTCACTGTCCCTGTTCTCCGATCGCCCCCTCCTCCAGCTCCAGGCCAGTCACTGTTAGTGATGGGACAAACGACTGATTTTAACCATCCGATGGTTTTTCCATTCATCCAATCCTTTCAGATGGATGATACATCGGATGGTTTCTCATTGGTAGTGGGGGTACTGCCGATTGCCGAGCTTCCCGCGCTGAGGTTCGGAGGATTCACCTGTTCAGTGGACGGATAAGATGAAACATCCAAACGCGGAGTTCAGATGTTTCGCCTGATTCGTTGGATGGTTTCTCATTGGTAGTGGGGGAGCTGCCTGCACTGCTGTGTGGAGGATTCATCTGTTTAACGGGGATGGATAGGTGAATCATCTGTTTAATGTATGGTTAGATGAAACATCTGTATATGGGTGTTTTAGATGTTTCGCATGAATGAATAGTTGTTTGTTTGATTGTTGTCTTCAGCTTATTATGTAATCTACCCTGATTAAACTTTTTTAATTCCTCTAATATATAATTTATTTTTTAAGAAGTTTTACCGTAGTTAATTCACATTAAATCTTGCAATATCTTTCATAACTTATTAAAAATAAAACAGTGAAATTTGTTTAAACTGTTTTGTGTTTTAAATACTTTTTTAATGGAGAACACATATAACAAGTGTTCAATTCATTCTCCGTAACATTAGAAATGCACATAGATGAACGAATTAATTTGGGAAAAATTTTCATCCACAATTGAAAAGTTGGAACGGATGGTTTTACTAATAGAAATAAATAGATCTGAACAGGTGGTTCACCTGCAAATGAACAGATTATTCGTCCAGATTAAAACTAAAGACCCCATCGGATGAATCGGTTGGCACTCAACAACCGGATGAATCGTTTGTTTTCATCCGATGTTTCCCATTACTAGTCAGTGTCTCAGCGACTGCCGAGCGGGAAGGATGTTCACGCTGTTTCTCATGAAAACACGGCACCCCGCCGACTTCTCCCCCCCCGTACTCTAGGCCGAATTGAGTCGCCACGGCCTTTGAGAAACACTAGCAGAGATGTCCGTTAACATTCTGTCTTTGCATCTGTTGGTTTCGCTCATCACTTGAAAAGTTAATTGTGTATGTCAACAATTAAACATGACTAACACTCTAATAGTGTAATGAAATCAATTATGTGTCTAAAATTATCGGTAAACTATGCCTAAAAAAAGGTTGCATTCAGGTTATTGAAGTAATTATGACTTAATACAACCTGTCACCATATTTTGACTAGTTAACACCGATTGAAAAATTGGTAAAACCACTAACATTTAAATTGTTTTCCAAAATGTTGGAAATTTGACGCTGATTATGGAAATGATAGTTTTTTCCGCGGAAAGGTCATCATTTTCGGTCAATAAACACGATAAATAAATGACGAAAAAGTTTTTTTCAAAAAGAAAATTTCAAATTTCACGTCTAATAATGATTTGAAAAAACGTTTAGACTATTCATTCTTATATCACTTTCTATATAATTTTATAACCTTAAAATAAAATAATATTTTGTTGTATTTATTTTTGGATCGCGTACAAATAACTGTTTTGCACTTGTTCCAAATTATTCAATGTAATTATGTATATAATTATTTTTTTCTATGACATATATAATATACATTCTATGTTGGGAATTAGATAAACAACATTTGGTACATTTATCATTTTTACCTAAAAAATTGGTTTGCTTACAGTAAGGTTTTACTTTCAAAATTTATAAAAGAAATTTCAAATCTTTTTCAGATTTTTCATTTGATCTTGAAAATAACCTTTCGAATTTCACTTATTTTACCATTTTCAAATTCTCCTGTTTTTTTTGTCAACAAAACAAATATGCATATTGATATGTTTACTTCAAAATTGGATTTTTTACGAATTTCTAAAGAATAGTATGCAAAATTGCCAAAATGACCCTGCCACTTCAGGCAACACAGTCAAAATCGTTCATGCCACTGGGAGGGTTAGAATAGCTGCTAACTATTTTTTCACCAGTCAAATTAAAACACAAATTAGTTACATTTATTCTATTCATAACATTGTTCGTTTGGAAAAAAGTTATCCCTTTGCAAAAATGACCCTATTAAAATATGAATTGCCTTTAAAAATCAGAAAATCGGAACTATTTGCGTCCTGATGAGTCCAGTCGGGACGCGGGGCAAAGCAATACAAAAGCTCGTTGGGCGCAGCTTCTTGCATTGCCGCCGTTTTAGGGAATATATGTTTTATTTATTTGTTTAATTTTGTTTTTTGTGTGCATAAAGATCAAATTGCCATGAATATGGTTGTTTTTTGTTGTTGTCATAATACATAAATGTTAACATTACATGTAAATAAACTAATGAACATTAATCAGAAGTTGTGACAAAGTCCTAAATTTTGTATAAACACTCCAAAAGAAATCATTCTTTTGAAATTGTATTAAATTTGTTTGAGTCGTTAATTTTCTTGAAATTTTCTGGTGATTTCTAATCAATTATTGTTATTGCTAATGACAAAATTTTGAATTAAAATTAAAATTGTACATTATAGATCATATGATTTTCAGTTGATTTTAAAAATATATATTTCTGAACCTGTATGACCTAAACATTATTAATGTTTTAATTATGGTAAGTGGGCGTTTTAGGTGTATGAGAAATTTTCATCTGGGGAAATCTGATATTTTTCAAAACTGGTAATGATATATATACTAACATAAATAATCTGACAGCGTTGACATATTTATTTTACCATATAAGTAGGGGAACATATTGTATATGTTTGGGAGAAGGTGAAATTTAAAAAATTGGAAAAATACAATTATTTTTTAATAACTCTTCTTAACCGTACTGAGTTTATTTTTATAAAATTGTTATTACTGAAGAAGATTAAAGGTTTCTTATTAACAAAAGAAGGCTTTGCGGGTAGTATTTCAATCAAAAAGAACCAAAGAACGCATTCTTGAAGAACAACCTTTGAAAGGATTAATTTACTTGCTATTACTTCTGTTTACATTTGCGAAACCACAATTTTTGCGCGTTATAAATGTCACTTGAACAGTGATGGGATTTGAGCCCATTTTAAGATCGGAAAAGTGTGGCCGTAGCTACTGCTAGCTAATTCGTCGTCGACTCGGCTGTCCTCCCAACGCCCAAGGCAGCACTCGCCGACCTCGGCACGCCACGCAGCACAATCATCTCTGACAGGAGGGGTAGAAGAGGGGATGGTAGTTGATGGATTCGCCGCTTGAGCGCTTCAGTACGGTAGCTGAAGACACTCCAACTAGGTGCGCTTCTAGCGTCAGCCGATAGAATGTGCCAGAGGAGCTCGCCAACGTCGGCTTCAATAAGCTGCATTACTAGGGTTATCTATTCCGCAGTATATAGTTACGTAAAAATGACTGAATTTAATGGCATTTAGCACTTACGTTTAAACATATAATCTTAATGGTTCAACCTGGTTTAGAGAAGCCAATGAAGCCTTAAAGAAAAATGCTAATTCTTTTTATGTTTAAATTATTTGTTATAAAAATATAATAACTATTGAATTCTGGATCGCTTTTATTCTTTACAAAAAGTAAAACTTAAAATCTTCCAATATACTCTTTATGGTTTTGGATGTTCCAATTTTTAATATTCGTAGAGCAAAATGAATTCCATACACTTTTTTGATTGTTTAAACAATAGATGTTTCAAGAGTTGACATTTTTACCTGTCTCTTAGTTGTCTGACCAACTTACACTGACTTACCTAAGACTTTCACTGAGACACCGTGGTGACTTAATCCTTTTACTCAAAATAAGTTAGTACTTTTAATAATTACATAATAACAATTATGAGTTAGCTTTATCTTAGAGTATAATGAGAAAAAAATCAAGTAAATCATTTAAAAAGCTATCAGGGTCAGGCACAGCTTTCACTGGCCCCTGGGCAGGCATCTATTGTGGACCCCTCCCCCCTCCTGGTTTGAAAATCCATCACAAATTTATGTAAAGCACAGAATGCTTGTTAGAAAATGTAAGGAATAATGATGGGATATAAAACGTGCTTCAAAAAACTTGTTTTATAAAATATATTTTGATAAATTGTAATTAGTTCTAGCTTATTACTATTTTTAAGAAATCACAACAGTTGTATGAGTGAAAAGCAAACTAGCTTTGACCTTAAACAATAAGAATACCGCAAAGTTAATGAGCTCCATTCCAGTTTAATTAATTTGATTTATATAAATACAGTTATTGTTTTATCTGTACATACCTCAGATTTCTTAAATTATTATTTTAATGTTTTTAGCACCAGAGAAGTCGAAAGCAGTATATAGGAGATTTCTATCTGTCTGTCTGTACTCATATAGGCCAGGTTTTGTCCACTTTTCACAAGAAACGGCTTTACCGAATTTGTATGCCGGGCAGTTGGATGAAACGGAAACCATTCTCTGTAGTCAGATCATAAGAATATGTCAAGGTTCTGTTGTTCAAATAGACCAAGTAACATACATTTTTTGTAAATGACATAAATATAATATTATTATTAATTTGAAATGATTTTAAATCTGATTTTAATGTATTTTAAGATATGAGTTTAAGGACATATTAAACAGTATTAGTGAAGAGAAAACTATCAAAACAACTCGGAAAAATCTCCCTGCACAAAGGAATGTCAGAATGGACGTCCATCAATAAGTTTATGGGAATTCTTGAAAGCTTTTAATTAAAAACTGAATCCAGTTTGTTCAGTCCAGTAGGCCTTCAAATTGTCAAAACTAAAATGAACAACAAATTTTACAAAGTTAAAATAAAGGAAATATGAAAGTTAAAAAACTGCTACAATAGCCTTAAAATTCACCATTTAACACCTAAATGTTACAAAATTTCCCGGGAGGACCCCGGACCTGCCTACTCCTTGGGGGGTACTCCATATCCACCTGAAACCTCCCGGATGTTACTGGCCCGCTTGATCTCCAAGGGTTTATCATCTGGCCCTTAGGGTAAATAGGTTGGAGACCCCTGTCCTAAACCATTGATTTAAGATTCATTTTTAAGAACAAAAAATAGCTAGCGATTCCGGTGAGCAAAATGTTGATATAACTAATATATTCTATGTTTGTCAATCTTTCATGGGAAAACTATTTGTAATAACATAATTCTGTACACTAGATTCACTTGTTATGTATTAGTTGTTTAAAATAGTTCATATAACCATTATTATTGGATGATCTGTTGAAGGGATACAGGATTTAATAGTTAACGGGAGAAATAAGTAGAAATGGGAAATTTTGCGATTGGAGCTTCCTATTAAACAAATCTGTATACATAGCAACTCACCTTAGCGGCTTTTGTCCCAGCTTCATGTTGCGGATAGTCCGGCCAAGCTCACACGCCAACCTCTCCGCACAGTCCTTGCCCTGGATGGCCTGTCCGATGACCCGGGTCAAGCTGAACATGTCATCCTCTTCTTCAGGGAGATTCTTCAAAGCGGCTTTCTGCCAAGACCTATCACTCCCGAATTTGGGCAGGAATAGGATGCCAACAGAAATGATAGTGGCCATGGTTACAAATCCTGCTGTGGCGAGAAAGAGAGGGTCTATAGTCATGTCCTTGTTCTCATCCATCATCCCGGCATCGTTCATCATCATCATCATGTCCTGGCTAGTGGTATTCATCATCATATCCTGATCGGAGTCACCCGTGCTGTTCAGAAAACTCTTGATGGGGTAGTAGTAGTAATAGTAACCGTTCAATACCCCCTGTTCTGCTGGCGCCACCAGCTCATCTATGGAAGCAGTTTTTATTATTAATATTAGGATACATAATATGCTACAATAAAACAGTGTTGAAATTTAACCAGTATTAAATGGATAACAATACAATTTTTAGCAAAATAATTATTACCTTGTTGATGATTGTTTTCACTAGCAAGCGGTAGTGGGGGTGCTGCGGATATATTGATGCCAGTGCTCGCTGCGACAGAGGCTTGGTACAGGGCCAACAGTTCTTTCTTGGACAGGGGTGGTGCAGCAGTCTAAGACATACAGTTAAAGTAGTTGAAAATATAGGAGAAATTGCTTGTTACGAGGGCACTCTACCTCAGATAAGATACATTTTTTTATGAGCTGAGAATAAAGAGCAAGTTTAAACTGATCATCCTTTGACTTCCCGATGTTTATTACATTTTATAAATTTAGTGGTTTTCTATATGTTTAGTATCAAAGGAAGAGAATAATCAGAAGAGTAGGAAAATAATGTGTATCTTACTTGACAAAAAGTTAGTATCTTGGACTTTGGTCCAAGTAGTAGAAGTAATAAATAAATCTGATAATCCATATTAAGACACCCTTTACCCCAGCCCATAAGTAATGGACTTGTCAAAAGACGGTTATTAGGTAGGCCCTACTTACTGTATACATAAAGGAGAGGAGGGATGTTGTATATTAGCAGTTAAAAAATGCTTTTTAGTTATAGAAACTTACCTCAGAAAACAACAGGAACGGCTTCAGCCAAAATGATTTTTTAGGTTGTAGAATGCCGATTATGTTTGACAACATAAAACCTAACTTCCGACAGAAAGTGGATGTAAAACTTTGGAAAGAACAAACAAGGGATGACAAAAACAAATCTATAATTTTTGAAGAGGGAGAGAAGTGTGGATAAAAAATTAACTTGATAGTGGTTGGTTGGCTGAAACAGTAAGAACACTGAATGGTCTACTCCTGTGATTGTCTTTGCAGTGAAATTCTAAAAAGGAAACATTATGATCAACTAAGACCTTATTTAAGGAGGGGGGGTTGTAGGATAATGATTGTATTTCAAATTATATTTCTATTACCATATGTTTTCATACTAACAATATTTATTTTTATTTTTAAGTTTTCATGATAAAATATACAACTTTATTCAATGGTTAAATTAAATTAATTTATTATATTATCCTTAAATACTGAAATCTGTGTTGCTAATAGCTGCTGCACTCACTGTGGCTCAGTTTTATAGTGAACACTCCTTCACTGTGAACATTCCTTTATAGTTAATGGCTTCCCCTATTGGAGGACACGTGACCACGTGACAATGTTTACCTCTCCTCTCGGAAAAGCATTATTTTTTTATAAAAGATTGCTGTCTCTTGTAAGCCGCCTTGGACATCGGACATTGCATCCTTGTTCTGTAGATTCTCTTAGTTACTCTCAAAGTTTTAACTCTCTGTATCTTTTTCCCACATGGTTGGGTTGTTTCTCACATTAGTTTGTTAATTGTAAACACCTTTTTTATTTACTGTTTTGTGATAGTGTTAAGAGTCAGTGTTTGTGCCTCAAGATTCCAGGCAACATACGCGGCTACCGCGTACCTCATCAAAACCTCATAAATTGTGAACTGTGAAGTGCGAAAGGTTGCGATCGCTAAACGGGCTTCCGCGGCTCTGGACACCCCTGGGAAATCGCCGATGCTGCCGCGCCACCTTCCTCGAGTAACACCTCCCAGGGTGTTAAGTGGACTAAGGAAATTTGGTGAGTGAACAATGCACAGCCTTTTATTCACTTGTGTGGTAATTAGTGAACTCTAATACTCTATAAACCCGCAATTTTAGACAGTGAACCCAATATTTCCGGCAGCTAATTAGTCACTCAATTTTATCAATTTCTCAATTATTTTATTTTATATTAATTAATCCCCAAACAATTAACATGGTCCTCCGAGCCGGATAGTTTGATTTACAGTCCTTAAAATATACAATCCACAAACTTTGAATTTTACACGTGCATTTTTGGCGGTAGAAGTAAGCGTCCCTGACCGCCATGTTGGCCGCGTGATCAATTGTTGCCATTCGGGATTCACCAACATACGCTCATGCCAACAGGTGACCACCCCTACCAATAGTTCACATAGACTCGTCCACATCTCGAAAACGCGGAAAGGCCCGCGGATTTTTAGCAATGTGCTCTTGTCCCTCTCTCTCTAACTTTGTTATGCGACACTTCCGTCGTAACGGTACTCCTGTCAGCTGTGATCTTTAGAAATATCGCTCACCTGATAGTTTGTTTAATCTGATGCCTCTTGACATTATTCACATCACTTGTTTATATTTGTAGGTTTTTATTTATTTTGTCTTTGAAATATTTTGCCATTAGTGTTTGATATTAATAATATTTTCACGACACACTGTTCTTATCCATTTATTTAAATTAAGAATAATTCTTGAATATTTAATTTGAATGCTTTTGAACATTGTACTCTCAAGATATTTTAATTGTAATACAGCACACATGTTTTAATGTCTCATTACCATTACTGCTGAGGTTTTACTATTTATGATCTGTTAATTAATAACTCAGGGAAGTTATTGTCAGGCTAATCTCTCTAATTAACTCACTGTATCCAACAATTCTTCTTATTTATGTACTTCTATTGATTATTGTATCCTCAAAATAGCTAATTAATAGTGTGTCAAGCATTTTTCATTCCATATAATTAATATTTAGTGTATATTATTTATTTGTATCACATTCCCTCAACTTTTAATGTAAATTTATATAAATAATATTTTGCATTATAGGTCTAACTTCCTCTATAATATCATTTTGTATTTTATATTTCTAGAATATGTATTGTTACTCTTTTGAATTCGCTCTTTAGACTAATTAAGTACTCAATCTCTGCTCTACTCGATTTGTAAGGCTCATTAAGGTGTTTTACTCAGCCTATTTTTAGAATTATATTACTTTGCAGTATTTTTGACAACTTTATCTTGCAAAAATGACGAAGTTTCTTAAGTGGTCGACATATACTCGCTGTGCTAATTTAACAAAGAGTCTTTAAAAAAAAAAAAAAATGTTGATGAAATTACTGCCAAAGGCGAACCGCCAACAATGGCTCAGCTGCGTAATTTATCTGCTTTTGCTGAAGAACTCACTCAAAAACGGGCTGATTATGAAGGTAATTTGCACCATGCTTTAGACAATGAAGAGGCGGATATGGAAGTTCTGTCTGTAGATAAGGACACAATAAATTACTTGTATGCCACAATTACGGGCAAAATCATCGAGGCTTTAACTCCAGCCACTGAGCCCCCCATCCCCTCCTATGTACACTCTTTGGAGCATGCTCCTCATCCTCTTATGCCTGTAAGGCTACCCAAGCTTGAATTGAAGCACTTCTCAGGTGATCCGTTGTCTTGGATTTCGTTTATCAATCTGTTTGATTCGACTGTACATAGCAATGCCTCTCTCAGAAATGTTGCTAAGTTTCAGTATTTACTGAGTGTACTCTCAGGCGAGCCCTTGAATTTAATAAGGTCACTCACTCTCTCAACAGCTAATTATATGGTTGCGTATAAACTGCTTCAAGATAGGTATCATTCACCAACGAGGCTAATTACATTACACCTCAATCAGGTATTGGACCTGCCAAACATCTCCGCTTCATCTCCCAAGAATATGAGGGCATTCGTGAATCTCCATCACGAAAATACCCAGGCACTGAAGGCTCTTAACAGCGACATATCTGCAAATAATCCTCTCCTCTCAGCTCTAATTTTCCGTAAAATGGACAATGCATTAAGGCAACGATTAGAAGTGTATCGCTCTTATCATGTCGAAGAGGAGCACACTCCTCATACTCTCCCGAAAGTGGTCAATATTATTAAGTTCCTCAGTGAGGAATGAAATCATGTGGAGGATGCTAGCCTTCACAATCTTTCGGTTTTCTCTAATAAACCAATCTCAAGCTCTAGCTCGGCTCAACAAAAGCCAAATTAGGGTAAGCGAATGCATTTTGCCTCACATCCTGTCTCTATAGTGGCCACGTCCACCCCTCGCTCTCAGCCATCATCTATGGCATACTCGTGTTTTGCATGCAACCAGGGCACCCATAAAGTCTATGGTAGCCCTAAATACTCTTCTCTAAATCCCAACCAGTGCTATAAACTGGTTAAGGAATCCAAGCGGTGCACGTCCTGTTTAGGAAATCATTCGTTGCAAGAATGCAAATCTCAGGCAACATGCCAAACGTGTCATAAGTGACACCACTAGTCTCTCCATTTTGAGAAGTCTCAAAATAAATCTCAAGCTCCAAAAAATACTCGTCAGAATGACGCTCTCTCTTGTCAAGCAAACAGCAAACTCATCATGAAGATGCAGTTTCCCTATCATCCGCTCAAGCAACTTCTCCCTCTCAATGTGGTAGCACTACTGTGCTTCTGGGCACAACATTAATCAAATTGACAGTCCAGAATGGTTTCACTCATGTATGCAGAGCTCTGCTGGATAGTGGCAGCATGTGTGAATTTATTTCTGAAAGGGCGACACAGCTACTATGCACCCCTCATATGCACTCGGACCTACAGGTGGTAGGACTCTCTCAGATGACAGACCATATTAAAGGATCTGTCCTTCTTGACATAGAAACTCTCTCGGGCAGGAATATTATCTCTCAGCATCAGGTTTATATATTGGATAAAATATCTCTTGACTTACCCCGAACTGCTATATCTCAGGAGGTACTCAGGCGTGTGAAACCGTACACCCTCGCAGATCTAACTTTTCACATTCCTGGGCCTGTAGACTTTTTGATTGGTGGATCTCTATTGCCTCTAATCTTGACTAACCAATCTTACTCCTTGGGTCACAATATGCCTCACGTCATGGGCACTCAGTTTGGCTTCATTGTTGTAGATTCAGCACCTTCTGTGCACTCCAGCCAGCCAGTAAGCAACATCTCAGTATCTCTACTCGCTATATCCAATGATCACATGCCTCACTCCAAACATTTTGGCAGCTGGAAGAACTTCCTTTGGCCAATAAAAGGTCCACCGAGGAGCAGCAATGCCACATGCATTTTGACTCCACTCATTCCCATCGTGATGACGGGCTTTACATTGTCCAACTTACTTTTAAAGAAGGTCACCCTGAATTAGGTGACTCACTTATTGCAGCAAAGCGCCGATTCAAATTGTTCGAAAATAAATTTGCTCGAAATCCAGAGTTCAAGTCAGTGTACTCGAAATCGATCAAAGATCACATATACCAAGATCACATGGTCAATGCAGCCAAATTCTGACCTCTCTTTACATCACTATGTTCTCCCTTACCATGTGGTAGTCAAAGAAAATATTACCTCTACCAAGCTTCGCATAGTATATGACGCAAGTTGCAAAACAAGCTCTGGTAATTCTCTCAACGACTCTCTCATGACAGGTCGTAAGTTGCAAACAGATATCTGCGACATCCTCACATCACATCGTATTGTTTTTACATGCGATATTCGACAAATGTACTTTCAATTCTTTGCCGAGGCCTCACACCACAATTTTCAACCTGTACTATGGCGGGACTCCCCCACTGAACCAATGATAGTTTACAAATTAACTCGTATTACGTTTGGGGTCAGCAGGACTCCATACTTGGCTATCCGCACCCTCCAGCAGCTCGCTCACGATGAGGGAAATGCGTATCCGGAAGCTGCTAATGTTTTACGATCTCAGACTTATGTAGATGACATAATTTCCGGGGCAGATACTGAAGAGGAAGCTCTTGAGCTTCAGAATCAGTTGACATTCAACGCAACTCCTAGGAAAAGGAGGATTCGAGTTGCGAAAATGAGCTTCAAATTCTCAAGCACTTCTTCAGACACTCCCTCAAGACCACCTAGAGACCCCAGTGTTCTTACAAGAGGATCAATTACCTCATTTTGCTGTCCTGAGCCTACATTGGTCCCCGGAGAATAACCATTTCAAATACTGTATTAATGTCCCTAAAGGCGCCCTCACTAAGCGCAATGTGCTGAGCGCCATTGCAAATATTTATGATCCTTGCGGTTTCCTCGCTCCTTGTATCATGGCTGCAAAGTGCTTTTATGGACCACTGGCCTTGAATGGGATGAACCTCTATCATCTGATTTAGCTGCTAAGTGGAATACCATCACATCTAGCGTGAGTCACATCTCTAAAATTAAGATCCCTCAATCTGATGCTTAGTTCCTCAAAGAAAATTGAGCTCCTTGGCTTTTCTGATGCCTCAGAGAGTGGATATGCTGCAGTGGTGTATTTCCGCAGCCATATCTCAAATGGGGATGTGATAGTTTGACAAGTAATTGCGAAAACAAGAGTTGCTCCTCTCAAGAAAGTGACCTTACCACGTCTCAAGCTATGTGGGGCTCACCTTTTAGCACAATTAGTGGCATATGTTTATGAAGTTTTTAAAGACCGCACCTCTTTCATATCAACTCATCTGTGATGTGACTTCTCTGTGGTTTTAACGTGGCTGCAAACTCCCCCTTACCGACTCAAAACGTTTGTAGCTAACCGAGTCTCTCAAATCCAGGAGCTTATTCCTTTACAATGTTGGAGACATGTTCAAAGTGCACATAACCTGGCTGATTGTGCCTCTTGGGGCATCCTTGCCTCTGATCTCATTGACCACCCACTCTGGAGGAGTGGCCAATCCCCAAATTCTCACCAGTAGACTTGAATTCTACTGAAGAAATCAAACAAACCCCCTTGACGGTGCTAACTGCAGTACAAAATCAAGAATGGGATCTGCTCACCAAGTTTTCCTCATGGAGTTGTCTACAAACAGTCATGGCTCCAGCGGTTCATTCCCAACGTTCGCCATACCGAGAAACGCATCGGACCTCCCTCCTCTGACGAACTGCGGTCTGCTACCAATACAATTTTGAAGCTAGTCAAATTATCCAGTTTTCAAGAGGACATCACAGCCTTGGAGAAGAACAAAGAAGTATCTTCACGTCTCAGACGCCTCAACCCTTGGTTGGACTCGAATGGTCTTCTACGTGTCGGCGGGTGATTGACGGCTTCAAGTCTACAACAGGACTCTCAGCATCCTGTGTTCTTGCCAAAAAGACATCACGTTGTCGACCTTATTATCGACCACTACCATCTTAGACATCTCCATGCTGGGGCGCAACTTACACAGTCGCTGCTAGCTCGTAGTGTTTGGATTCTCTCAGCCCGAAGTGCCATTCGCTCTCAGATTTTTAAATGCGTGAGGTGTTTCCGGCTCAGGCCAAAAAACAGTGCCCCTCTGCCAAGCGCTCATGTCACAGCTGCAAGAGCTTTCCTCAAGACAGACATGGACTATGGCGGCCCCTTCTTAGTAAAAATTCACAATCTCCGTTCGATTCAGCACATTAAAGTGTATATATGTGTCTTTGTTTGTCTGGCCACAAAGGCTGTCCATGTGGAAGTTGTCACGGACTTATCATCTGATGCGTTTATCGCTGGCCTTACCTGCTTTGTTTCTCGTCGTGGCCTGTGCACCGATCTCTACAGTGTCACAAACTTTGTAGGTGCGGACAACGTACTATGGAAACTAATTGGCTCTCCTGAACATAATCAGATTTAATATTTTTCAGCTCAACGAGGCATCAAGTGCCACTTTAATCCTCCTGCCGCTCCTCACCAGGGAGGCCTGTGGGAGAGCGCAATAAAAAGTATTAAACATCACTTGCGACGGGTAATGGGTGAACAGGTCCTCACTCTCCCTGAATTCAGCACCCTAGTAACTCAGGCCGAGGCCATTCTAAATTCTCGGCCACTGACTCCACTTTCAAATGATCCGTCGGATCTAGCCGCACTAACTCCTGGACATTTTTTAATAGGAGCCCCACTCGCAGCAGTTCCCGAAGCAGATCTTAGTAACATTCCTGAAAATAGACTAAAGCACTGGCATCTTGTCCAGTCTCTGAACCAACGTATTTGGAAGCGTTGGCACCTCGAGTATTTGCATACTTCAACAAAGAATGAAGTGGAATTTATCAATTGAAAATGTGAAAATTGGAGATCTCGTCCTGGTTCACCAACCGACTCCCCCTCTCACTTGGCCTCTAGCCCGTATCACAGGAGTATCACCAGGAAAAGACAATGTAGTTCGTGTGGTTCAATTACAGACTGCCCGAGGGCCACTGACACGACCAGCCCACAAAGTGTTTCCACTTTCATGTAATACGGATTAGGGATTTAAAAATAACCACTGTACATATTAGCTCTTAGAAAAAGTTACTTTTAAGTGTTATTAGGTAAAAATTACAGCTTTACTTTTGTCTTTTCTCATTTAATGATTTTATGTTAAATCCCATAAGGATTCAAGGTCCCTGGAATGTTCGGCATTTAGTAATATTGATTGTAATAATGTAATAATATTTAAATTTGAAATATTACCGCCCTGACCCAGCTGACAGGTATGACACCTTCAACTAAGACAGGTTAAACGCCCGAAGACGTCATGGCTCAATACTACTTGAGGCGCGTACACTATTTTATCTCCCCTCCGCCCCGCAATATAGACAATGTAAATATAAAAAATAGTAGTTTAGTTTAATTATTGAGTTTTATTATGAATAAATAAGGTTGGAAAAAACACCTGATGCTAATTTTTGTTGTGAAAACTTTGATTATTGTAAACGCAACAGCTGATTGGAACACATGTGTTATGAGCTATGCCGGGAGTGTAATCGTATCGCTATGTGTAATTACATCCCTGGTCTTCAATAAAGCTCATTACTTACCTCTCAAGATAGGGACATTTAACAAGTGAGGGGCGATAAAAGTAAATCTAAATCTTTGTTTGACTTACCTCAGCAACATCATGGTACGGGTGAGGTGTAGGCCTGTAATCTTCGAGCAGGTCTTCCGCATAGTTTATGTACTTCTCGTTCTGCATTCTACTGATGACAGACTGGAGGAAGTCAGCACTGGAATCAGCATCAGTGTTGGGCTCAGCATCTCTAGGAGTCTGCCACAAGATCAGCACAACTACCAATGAAACTCTGAAACCAGACGCAGGACGCAGCGCTCACAGAGACGTTTACAGAAAAGAGGCATTTTAAACATTAGACTGTGTTGATACTTTTAACTTACAACTTGTCATAGGAATAAACCGGGGGGTGGCAAGGAGGGGGGCAGTTACTCACCAAGTACCGTAATTGGAAGAAAATTGTATTGTAATATGATCACATTAATCACGGTCACGATCATTTTTGCCCCCTTATCAAAATACAAAGAATTAAGTTTATGCAACGTTTTAGGCAACTACATCATAGCAATGGATAATTTGTTTGTGAATGGATTTTTTCGGTCAGCGCAGTTTAGTTGCAAGATAATTAACAGTTAATGGAAACTTTTTGGACATTTCGTATCAAGTGGAAGAGTTTTTACTCTGAGATGTGTTAATGGAAATCACGATCAGGGCAGTTTTTCCTGCAGGCCACGAAATGGGGCCTGAAAAGGGAACATAACCAATACTTGTACTGAAAAAATGTGATTTTCATACATAACTTAACCAACCAACGAATAGACTAAGCAATGAATGTACTAACGCCTGAAAGAAAAAATACTTTTTATTGCCTTCCAAAATGTTGAATCTGTTAAAAAATATTTGTATTTACAATGCTGTTAAATGCTTCTGCATAACATTTTTCAAATTGAAAATTGTACAAATCTACCTTAGAGAAACAGGAGTGTCATATTCTACTTATTCTTAACATACAAAATGTACTTAACAGATGTATGAAAGAAATGCAAAAACAAGAAATGAGTATAAGTGTCTATCTTTACACAAAATATAATCAAAACATTCGGAGTTTAATGAACAACAAATATCGTTGGCACTGTCACTTCATATAGGACCCATAGAAGATTACGAACCACAGCCACCCTAAATGTCAATGTTGGCTCAACAAGGCGGTAATTTTTACAACTGGATAGAACTATATAAAATATAAAAATAAAGGACTATTTTAGTTCAAGGTGACGTTTTTATTGTAGATACAGTGGAACCTCAACAACTCGAACCTCAGAGGGGGGGGGGGGCAGAACAAATTTGAGTTACCCGTATAAAATATTTTGGAATATCGAGGTTTGACTTATCAATGTGATCTCCCACAGACTTTGACTTATTGAGGGCTCACGGTAACACAATAGATGAGTCATGGAAGAATAGAATCCTTACATCAATTCTTCTTTTGCATGCAGATGCAGTGTATCATAACTGTTATCATACCATAATAACTATAATTAAAATTAAAAATAATTTTAACAATTTAAAATGTCTAAAAATAGACTGGAAACGGTTTGAACAGCTTATAGAGTAGGAAAGTAAACAATGACTCACATTTCGGCATTTTGGTGTGTTTTGCCCGCTTGACCACTTCCTGTCTTATTCTTATTAGACAGGTTTTGCTCCCTTCTTATCGCCAGCCCCAAACACACCCCTCCCCTCTCCACAACTTCGAAGCTAAGTCAATTCTAAAAATCACTAATTTAATTCACGCACTAGAACCTTCAAATTCGGACTAACAAAGGTCGCCAGGCAGGAGTAGAGCATGATGAACTCCTCTACACTTTTACCCTACAAATATTTGAACACAAATCCCTCTAAAAATTGAAAAAATTGAAAATACAAGGCCCCTGTTTTAGTGAGGTATTATTTAAGGTACATACCGAATTTCAGCTTCCTACCTATTATAGCTTATTTTTTATGGAGATACCGTAATTTAATCACACATATAAACTTCTATGATTCAAGATAAAATGGACATCCTGTACAATAAGTATATATTTTAGCTTTTAAGGTAGTTAATTTTATGAGTCATCTCAAAATCCTAAATTACTTTGGAGAGGGGGGGTTACTTAACACCGTGAGCCACCCTGATTATGTGTTATATGGTCAATATACCAAAAATATATTTTAGGCACAATTTCACACTACTAAAATGTAGCCTACTAATAGTAAGTATAATGTTCTATGGTATCTGTTCAGGAGCAAAAAATAATGTAAGATTTGTTTTAATCCTAACAAGATTGTTTAGTAACATTTATTGGCCATCTCTTATTCATGGTCGGTGCGCTTGGAAATAAAACCACTCACTAATTTCATGGAGAGCTAGAAATAGGCGAGTCACAGTTTGGAAGCGGTGCGTGAACTGAATTATGGTTGTCTGTCTGTTTGTACGTGCAATTAAAGTGAATGTTCTGCTAGGAACTTCCAGGGAAGTTTATGGGGAGTTATAATGAAACTTGAGTACTCGACTAACAACCTGGTGCAATGTATGTGAGGTTGATGACTTTGAATGCATCGTTGCTTCTCCTGAGAAATAACAGCTCATTTGCACTTGATTACTGCACACTAAATATATTGTTCTGCAGTTCATTGCCATAACCTTACCTCTACCCCTACTAAATGCATGTGAGTACGGAAAATGCACTTACTATTAAGTAAATGGTGATTGAAACGTTCCTAAGAATTAATTACAAGCTATTTTTATAAAGTCAGGTGTTACGATCCTTTTTGAAACTTTTAGAGTTTTGAGTATTTAATATTTCTATTTTTATTTTAAATTTATATTTTCAAATTAAATATTTCTAAAAACTGGATTAATTGTTGCATGCCACGGTAAAGCTTATTTATCAAATATTATATTCCCATGATACTTAGCCTATTTTCAGAACATAAAAAATAAGGCCCAAATTGTTATGCATGTATTAAGAGCATAAAGTAGGTCTTTATTGCTTGAGAGAAAACGTTTTTTTTCTGAAAGTGATAAAGACACTTTGCAATCGAATTAATACGCAATTTGTCATAAAACTTCAATTTTGGATACCACACAACATACCAGAATTCAAGTTCATCCATTTTAGCTGAGATCACGAGATTGAGGTTATAGACACCGAGTGAGTTAGCTTGGTCCAAAGCAACAATCAAACAGCTGTTTATTACTATAGCGAATAGTTTAATACTATTTATACGTCAGCGAGCGAAATAGTGAGCCAAAGCTAGCGAAACGTTTTCGCTTCCTAAACAGAAAACAACTATTTTAGGTCTCCTTTTAAATCGTAAAGCACTTTAGGCAAGGTTGGAGGAATTTTTTTACATTTTGGTACTTTGTAACTGATTTTGGAACCCCTAATAAGTTACCTGAGAACCTGCTTGTGGTGATTTTATCCATTTCACATTCATCCAGAAGTAAATACTGAGCCCAGAAGTAAAGACTGAGCTGAAAGTCAAACGAGAAACGAGAAAGCAAAACGCGCGGGTGACCCTACGTCGTGACCTGGGAATATCTGGTCCTCCATCTGACCAGTGGACTTGAAAACGGCGCGGCGCGGCGCTCACAGTCCTCACTGACACTACACACATACTGAAACACTACTGAAGCGGGATATCAGACACTCAGAACATTCCATGGGCTCTTGCATAGAAAGATATTACACTGTTTATATTATACTCGCTTCTTCTACAAGAGCAACGCAAGTTTCAAACATTCGTCCCCCCTCAAAGGAAGGTCAGTGTTTGATGTTGTAAGGTTCCAATTCAAGAGCGCTGTACAAAAATCAAAGACGAACCTAAAGGAACAATGAAATTAACACAATATTTATTTATGATTCTTTACGAGATAACTGTTGAATAAAAAGTATGCTCACTGGATTTTTCGTATTTTTTGGTCGTTGAATTAAGTCGCAAGTAAACAATTTTGGATACTCCGTTGAGGACCTCCCAGGGTTTGAAATTAAGGTAGGTCTTTTGAAAGAAACAATTAAATAAAAATGCGTTATCTTAGTTGTGCAAACCTATATTTTTTCTTATCGCGACCAACAACAAAATCCCACTAAATAAAACACTTTCTTGAGTAGTGTGGTTTAGGGAGTTCTGGCTCATTTGATTGACAGCTTCCGGTCACGTGACTTTTCGTAACGTAGCTGTGACGTGATTGGTGACGTAGTTGTAACGTCACGGTGAGGTAGGTCAGGTTCAAGGTCATCCTGAGGATGTTTTAAAAAAGAAATCTTGCACAAGTTTGATTCGATAGTAGTGATTCAATAAAAGAAATCAAATGAATCCTGTGCAAGATAGTGGTTTTAACTTTCAATTTGTCTTAGTTTAATTTTATTTACAATACTTTCTGTGTGTGCAAGTTTAGAAGTTTTTCTAATGATGTATGCGCAGAGTCCTTGAGGTTTGCTGTGTATTGTGTATAACTTAAACGATAGTGCACAATTTCTGGATCGGGTGTTTCCAGTTTTATTTTCCAAGTTTGTGAAACAGTAGATATAATAGCAAAGTTCACTTTACCTTTAATGCATCCTTCCATGTTTGTTTGATCAAATATTTATTAGTCAAAACCTATCAAGGATAACATAACTGTTTCCACATCAGAAGATGTTGTGTGGAAGAAACAGTATTGTATTGGATTTGAGAGCCCATGTGTACTAGGCAAGAGCCGGAGGTATAGTGATGTATCGCAAGCGTGTAGGTTAGGTACCTGCCCTTTCCCCCACCAGTCCCCCCACCACAACGTTCTCCCACCAAGTTATTACATCGCACACTAACCAATCACGCTGACGTATAAGCTGACATGGTCAATGACGTCACGGTGAGGTAGGTCAAGTACAAGGTCATCTTGAGGATGTTTTAAAAAAGAAATTTTGCACAAGTTTGATTCGATGGTTTGATTCGAGATAAATATCAAATGAAAACTATCGAATAAAATCTGTGCAAGATAGTGTATTTAACATTTAATCTTTTCTTTATTTACAATAATGTACACATAATCACTGATGGTCAAAGAACCACCGATTCTGTGGTGCCCGCTGCCTCTGTAGATGTGTAGGGAGTTAAAGGTTCACGTTCTCCATAGTAATATTTCATCCTCGGCGCAGGCGGAAGTGATGATGGTTTCCACGATGTTTCTGATTCCGTAGACCTGCTTACATTGTAAGAGGCGAGAGGTCCAAACTCTCCAAAATTATATTTCTTTCTCGGTGTATGTGGAAGTGTACAGGTGGATCCTCCCCAAAGTTCTTCAGCTTAAGAGTTCATTGCAGAAATATCCAATTTTATTTTGTACGCGTTTAAAATCAAAACTTTCAACTCTTCAGAAATAAGTTGCAAATCATGCACTGTAGAAAGATGAACAGTATTGTAGTGGAAACATTTAATTTTGAGAGCCATGATGTTACGTCGTGTACGGCTACTCGTGGAGTGTGCTTCTCACCTCCTCACCTTCCTTTTATACCCCTCTCCACTTTTCTCTCCCCCTCCACTTTTCTCACATCTACGTTATGAATATTTTAATCATGAAATTTATAGGAGTTCTGCATACAATGCAATTGATATACATCAGTCCACAAGCACTGCATGTACAACAGTGTCTACAAGGTAAAAATAGTAAATCTTTCTCAGGCGACAAACATACTAAACATTCGTTTTCTTCGATCTTATTTTCTTCACTTGGTGTTTCTAAAGTTTTAACCGGATGAGGTTTATATATATTCCGGTGGGTTTGTACAAACACATTTCCTTTTTTAACTAACATATAAGGACACCTGCTAAACCATCGTACATGTTCTTCCCATGCGTCATCCGTCACTTTCCAATCCTGCAATCCTCCTCCGCAATAGTAAAAAATGGTCTTTTCATCTTGTCCCATGTAAAAGAACCCAGCGTCTGCAAAGTCCTTTCTAAACTTGTATAGACACGAGTCTTTTGATGTTTCATTAAACGTGTCCAATCTCGATTGTAATTGTGCATATTTTGGAAATTTAATTTTCTTCTTTAATATTAGATGTTCTATTCTGTTTTTTTAGGTTAGTAAAATATCGTATCACGGCAAGAGTTGGAGGTATACTGACGAGTACCTACCCTTCCCCCACCACACCAGTCCCCCCACCACAACATTCCCCCACCAAATCATCAACAGTCAGTATGAAAGTGATAATCTTATAACAAATACGGCGCATTATATAAGTTCTAAATCTAGGTCAAGGTCACCAAACATTTAAAAAAAAGATAAAAGATCAGTACCTGGGATTAATACTGATATTTTATCTTTTTATTTTTTTTATACATCTCAAGTTTTGCATTTAATACATTTCATGTTTTATATTATATTGCTTAATCTAACAATGTGAAGTTTACGATGAGGTCAAATACAGAGACAGCTCGGTAGAGTTGTTCCCGCTGACTCCGTGTGATACTATATAAAGGGTTTCAGGTTCGATGTTGGGCAAATCTTCGTTTTTCAGCAGGTGAACAAATCTTTTGGGCAGAAACATTTGAAATTTTGCTTCATCCCCTACTGTGTATGGAGCATCGCTTAAGGATACTAGAATAGTGTACGCCCACTGATGTTTCAATCTTCCTCATGTCGAGCACGATGTAGTGTTTGTTTTCTTTAATTTCTGAAGTTTTCCTTGTTGGTAGAATACTTGATTTGGAATGAGTGTGTTAAACTGATCAACCAATGTCTACAGAAACTTCTGTGATGCCATCTTGATACGTGTTCTCTCGTCGGAGTCTGTAGTAATACTGATGGTGGGTCTCCTCCTATCCCCGCTTTTATACTCTCCAATTCCCCAATTCCCCCTCCAATTGCCCTTCACTCACCATTGTACAAAAATGTAGAAAAGCAGCTAAACGATAAGCGTTCTTCACAGCACAATGAAAATGTGCGTGTTTGTCATTCTTTGTTAAAATACAATCATTAACCATCTCAAATTCGAAACCCTTATCCATTTCAACATCTATTACATCTTTTGCAGTATAAAGCTGTATCCAATTGCGCTGTAATAATCCTCTTGTATAAAGTCTTGTATACTTACTGCAGTAGTGATACATAATGCTTTCCTCGTCTTAAAAACTTGTATAACCTTCATTCAAACCAATGTAATGCAAGTTTCTCGTCAACCAATTATTAGTTCTTTCGGATTTTGAGTTTAATTTGTTAAAAAGAAATGAAGGGTTGAATAAAAAAGTGTATATAACATATGTTTGCAGGTCTAAAATGATTAGTTCTTTAATAATGTATTTGTCATTGTTTCCACGAAAAGCTTGAAATTCAATTATGTCAGACCTCTCCTTTATTTCCTTTACTTGACTAGAACATGTCACCTTTCTCTCCATCTCTATGATGACGAATTAACTGGTTTCCACACCATGGTAGAGCTTTTATAGCTCAGGCCGTACAGTTTTCAGCGCATTGGTGTATATTTAATGTGGGCACCGTCCCCGGTAGGTCTACCCCACAAACTTCTTTTAGTGTTTTAAAACGCTTCAGTTAAAACGTTTCTGTTTCCTCATTTTTAAAATTTCTTTTTCTTCTTTAATTTTTTCTTCATTAATCTTTTCTTAATTAACTTTCTGTTCATACTCCTTTAGACATCTCCACATTTCACCTCATAAGGTATTCAGTTGAAAATAGATGTATCTATTGGACCGTAAAGCATTTGAGCATCGGGATGTTGTTCAGTCGCATCTACCAAATAGCCTTTTACCACAGTGCTTGAAAATATAAGTAGTTTCATATACCTGGTCATAAGCGAAGCTGCACAACTCAAAACTTAGAATTCTTCCGTTGTCAGTTGAATTTTGTCATCATGTTTTGTCAGGTCTCTAAACCGTACTTGCTGTTCCCCGCACCACTTTAAAATGTCGATTTCAATGTCACATTATAATATTGGAATAGCTGTATTTTTTCCAAACATGTATTTGCCAAGTAGCATTCGATGAGGTGTAAGTGTTTCAAAAAAGAATCCCATGCGGCATCTGAAAAAATAAAATTTTAGGTCCTTGGTTTAAAATCACATTAGGTGTATAACCCAAGCTCTTTACCAAACCTATTGCTATGCCTTTAGTCATACATATTGAGATTGGATATAGTATGCGAATTGAAATATCTGTCAGTATGTTTAAAGCGATGTCGTTTTCAGGTTTTCTTGTCCTCTTTAAAGTCGACCTAGATGTTGAAGCGTTGTCTGATTTTACTTCTCCATTGCGAAACTTTAGAAACTCGTCCAATTCCTCTTCATACTCTTTGATGTAAGGGTCTTCATTTTGCACCAAACCTTCCACTTCTACACTGTTTTGCTCCTTTACTACAGAGGTAATCTCGACTGTAATAGATGTTGTTTCAACCGCAAACGCTGATCAACTGAACTCCTCTTGTAGTGCGCGCTATTTATACCCTTCCCCCTCCATAGATATACAGAAGCATCTTTACAATACCTGTTAGAGGCGTGTACGTTAAAATTTTATCGTGAAGAATCAAGCAATATGCAGTTGTATTAGCAGGTATGTTAGATTCAAACTCCATTTCCAACTTAATGTCTACACTTGATGACTTTACAGATTCATTTTGTTTAGAACAATCAATAACCACGATAGGAGCTTTTGAATTGAACTGAGTTGGTGATAGTAGTGGTGAGTTTGTTTTACCGTAGTAAGATGTTTGAAATCGAGCGTACATATCGTATAGAATGCTATATCGGATTTTATTGAATGATATGTTTAAATTGTCAAATGGAAAGGATTGGGAGTTAAGGTATAGTTTATAGTTGTTGAGTTTACAATTATTAAATGATGTCGGATCAGCTATTATTTTACTTCTTCTATCTATTTGTAATCCAAATATAACGTACCTAGGTTTTTCCAAGTGTGAAGTCTATATAGTCCATGTATGTCGCTCCGTTTTGGGTAGAATAGGATATTCGTATAACTCCCAGCTTCTAATTGCCAAAAATATATCGCGGACCGCCTTTAATTGTCTTAACAAGGTAATCCTGTGTTCATCTGCTAGTTTTAGGTGTGGTACCTTCCAAGCAATCTTTTTTAAATACAACTTCCAATCCAGGGTGGTTTCAGTCGTTGTTCCTGGAGCTAATATTATATCTTTATCATTTGAAGCTCTTAAAAGAACCATCAATTCTTGTTTTACATGAATTAATATGTTATTGTAATCTTCTGCAAAAACTAATAATAATTTTAAAGGCAAGGAAAATTACAAATATTCCTTGTCATCGGGTCTTATAGTAGTTGAATCCGGTATAACCCATACTGCGACTGCTTGCACATTTTTCTCGTTTGGTGTTATGGATCATAATCCTTTCAATGTATTGGCTATTCCAACCTTTTTTGTAGAGTCTACAGTAATACCTGAAATTTCATACCTTATTTCATCAAAAAGAAACATTGGGTTATTAATAAACGGTATAGAGGTTCCTGCAGCTCCATCTTTCTTTGTTAATTTTCGCTCGATGTATAGATAACTCTTGGAAGAAAGAGTGTAGATATCTTGTTTTTGAATAGGAATTATGATTTCATCGTTATTGTTTAATTTATATGAAGCGTAAGGGTTGTGGGTGTGATACTCATTTTCCCACAAGGTCTCGTCGAACGTTGGTCCATGCGCTATATCCAGAATATCCATTGTTAATAACTTTAAAATCAACCTCTTTTAAAAGTCTAATGTTTTCACTTGTTAACTCTTCTGACGCTTAACAGAAGAGTAGAATGAGCTACTTTGCTACTGAGTTTTTTTTAACTCACTCGATCCTTTTTAAACGTCAATCCCATTATCTATGAGATTGATTTTATATGTATCCTTACAGTTTCACCTCTAAAGTCAACTATGTTACCGTCTTGATCTAATACGTTCAGAAACACGTCTGAAATGTAACTGTTGTTTAAAGGTAAATACACTAGGTTTTGTGGTATTTCAATTATTTTAAATCCTGGAGGCACAGATGGGTAAAATGTATGCAATATGTGTCTATTTTCACCGTGTCTGTAAGATCCTTGTATAATGATATCAATGTAAGTATGCTCACAGTATAAGTATGCTCACAGTATGCAAAAAGTGTTCAATGTAAGTATGCTCACAGTATTTGAACTTTTATGTTTCACATTTATATCTAATATCGGTGTTGTAGAAGAAAATCTTAATAATCCTCCAACTGAATGTGTTTTTCTAAAATCTATATAATATTTTGAATTATTTCTGTTTTTAAAGTATTATTATTTATTCTATAGTAATACTATCTTCTCTCAACTTTTCTTGTATTACCTTGCATATATCATCTATTTCTTAAGAACCCGTGGATAGAGTAACTTCGTTAAGCTGCTGGAACTTTCCTTTTGCATCCTTTGCTTTATAGTAGTGAAGTTTATTGTTCACACCTTCAATAATATTCGGTATAGAAATATAAGTTGTAAAATCTAGTAATGCTGCCTCCCATTGTTTTTCTTTACGTAAGCTTAATGCGGGGAATAGAGTACTCCTCAAGGTTGTACCAGTCAAAGAGACCGTGTATGAAGACATCTTAAAGCTGACTGACACTTTTTGTTAAAAACTCAAAACATAAATGTCCACAGATAGAGGTATCGTCAGGTTGCTGCCTCTCATAATTATATAAAATTTGTTTACCAGAACTAAAATACTTTTGAAGTTCTTTCGGAGATAGTAAATCACCAAAACTGTCAAAATAGTAAACTGTTAGACCAAGCTTTTTATAACATACCCAATGTGTACCCGGTCCCTTACTGTTATCTAGATTTAGTATACCACTCTCTAGGGCTGTTCGAGTACTCGAGACTTTGAGTTTTCGACCGAGTATTTTAATACTCGAACTCGACTCGAAGTTTTAAGAAATACTCGAAAGTTCGAGCGAATTTCCCGCTGATTACCCGACGATCGCTATTGCGACCGTCCAAAACGCGTAGTAACGGCCGCAAAAGGCGACCGCATTGCGTAAAATCGGCCGAAAATGTCGGTCTCCAACGATTGCGACCGGCCAAAATGCGTAATAACGGCAGCAAAAGGCAATCGCATAACGTAAAATCGGCCGAAAATGACGATCGCTAACGATTGCGACCGGCCAAAACGCGTAGTAACGGCCGCAAAAGGCGATCGCATGGCGTAAAATCGGCCAAAATTGACGATCGCTAACGATTGTGATTATATATACTGTTTCACAAACTTGGAAAATAAAACTTGAGACACCCCATCCAGATACCGTGCACTATCGTTTAAGTTATACACAAGTCACAGCAAACATAAAGGACTCTGCGCATAAATTATTAGAAAAACTTCTGAAATCACAAACCGATAGTATTGTAAATAAAATAAAATAAAGACAAATTGAAAGTTAAAACCACTATCTTGCACAAGTTTCATTCGATAGTTTTCATCAGATTTTTTGATCGAATCACTACTATCGAATCAAACTTGTGCAAGATTTCTTTTTTAAAACAGTCTCAGGATAACCTTGAACCTGACCTACCTCACCGTGACGTCACAACTACGTCACCAAACACGTTACAAATACGTCACAGCTACGTCACGAAAAGTCACGTGAACGGAAGCTGTCAATAAAATGAGCTATAACTCACAAAACCACACTACTTTCTTGTAACAAATTATTGTTTGTTTTTTATATCAAATAAAACATGATTGACCATTAATAAAAACTATAAATTTTCATAAGATTATTCTTTTTGAAATACGTGTGATGATCAAAATTTTAACGGTTTGATGAAAACATATTACATTACACATATAAATACTTCGAAAATTTTTAGAACTTACTTTTTTCAGGCAAACCAATTTTAAAGAAGTATCAGGACTGTCGTTTAATCTGCAATGTGAACAGATCACCATCGCAGAGCTTGGTGAGAAAAAATATATTAGTACGTAATTTAATATAATACGTTATATTACTTAACGTACTACAGTCGTTTGCCATCCAAGAGACGGAACACTTACTGACGAGCCAGTGTAAAAAACCTCAACATAATTTTAGGTAAATCATTACGGTCAAATGCTAAAACCCCCCAGTCATCAGGATAATATTAAACTGAATTTGTTTACCGTCCAAAACCAGTGTTACAATAATCAACATTTAATAGTCTCAGAAATAATAAAATTGTTATTTATTTATAATTTCGAATCACCAAACATAAAATATAACTTCATTGTTTGCTGTTACATTATTGAGCCTATATTAAAACATAGAATGCGTTAAACAATGAATTATTCTGCCGATTTTACAATTTTAACCAAGCAGTTTTCATATTTTCTTTGAGGCCACATCGTCCCGAGCAGGAGAGAAATAATAAGGTTGTCGGCAAGAATATTACTATAGGCCGATGGCTTGTTGGTGCTGATCAGTTTAACTGACTGAACTCAAACTCAGTTCCGGACGTCAAGTGAACAATTTGGCCTAGATTTGACGGACTCATCAGTGAAATCAGCCGAGACCCGTGTGGCCAGTTCTCCTGCCGGGGTTTCCCACAGGGGGAAATTATCCATCGATATTAAGCCTTGAATTCCCCCTTTATTGCTCATCCCACAATGTCAGAAAAGATTGTTAGAATAATCACCAAGTCCGTTAGTTTAGACCAATGTAAACCATTATTCAGGGTGAGTTAGTTTAGACCATTTTAAACCATTATTCAGGGTGAGTTTTAAATGAGTCCCCCTACTTTTCCCTACATTTCTTAAGAGATAGTTCATTGTATGATAGTTCATATTTTTGGTCGCCATCTTGGATCAGCCATATTGGCTTAAACTATATTTTTTTAATGTAAAGGTGGGGTTGTGACCCATCAAATATAAGAACTTTTTATGGCGAACACAGCACCGCAATCCGTTTTCGAAAATCATTATTCGTCCACGAAGATATTGGTGATGAAAAAACATAATTTTGGAGATAATTTTAAATGTCCCAACCTTAAAACATGCCCATATTCTCATCATTACATCCAATAATGACTATGACCCACTACCAGTCATCGTTGAGGGGCATTTGCTTCATTTTGAACAAATTAAAATTGTTGGCTGCCTTCGTGGGTCGGCATTATTGGAATACGGATATTTTTTTCAAATGTAAATGTAGGGTTGTGACCCATAATTTTCATTTATTTTTCTACGTTGAAATCAATGCCGCAATCCGTTTTCAAATATCACCTTTCGTTCTCATGATATTGACAATTTTTGAAATGTTAAACAAAGATATTTTAATGTCATGAGAACGAAAAGGTGATATTTGAAAACGGATTGCGGCATTGATTTCAGCATGGAAAAAACTTAAAATGATGGGTCACAACCCTACCCTTACATTTGAAAAAAATAATCTTATTCTAATAATTCTGATCCAAGATGGCAACCAAATATTTTTTTCTTTCAAAATAAAGCAAATGCCCCTCAAAGATGGTTGCTAGTAGTTCATAGTCATTATTGGATGTAATTATGATAATATAAACACCATATACTTAATACAATAAGGGGTTTCTCTGTTACATCCCTTTTTCACCCGCTTTTTACGACGATTGAGGTGTCATTTTAAAGCTTATGATCTAGTGCACCGGCGAATGGTAATTAAAAAGATCATTTCGTTTAGGGCTTCGCCTCCCTAACCTTTGATTTATTTCTAGAGGGCGCTTTCAAAGGTCCAGTGCTGAGCAACTTGCATTATAACGGTTTTAAATGTGAATTGTAAGGTAACAGGTAACCTTCAGATGAATTTGTAACCAAAGTCAGATTGTAAAAAATGTAGATCGTCTGCAACTGTAAACAAGAGACGAAACAGCTTATGAAAATTATTTTTTAAATAGGTTAGGTACTTTTATTGATAACTGTAACCTAATTGAGGTAGGTAAATCACTCCTTATGGTATAGATCTACAATCGACATATTATAAATATTGCAAATTAGTATGTTTATTTATCTAAAAATTGCCTTAAACAAACATTCATATTATTTGTATTTTCATATGATGATGTTTTTCTTGAATGTTTAATGTTTTTTTCAGTTACGAAGTAACCTTTGAAAGGTAAAAGGGTATTGCATTTGATTCGTTATGCCTCGGAGACGAGTTTTGAACCCTGAAACAGAAAGAAGAAGAAGACAAAGAGAAAACCGAGTAGACGAGATTAGAGAAAACATACGTAACCTTCGGCAAGTACAGAGAACTGCCGAGAGTCAGACTGATTAAACAGCAGAGGGTCATTGTACTGTACCACCTATATACTTGCAGCGACTTAAAGATGATGTTAGGGCAAGAGTACGTGAAGAAAAACTTCCGGTATCCTACTGTTGTGCGAGGTTATTTCCAGAAGACAATCAAATTCAAACATAAGCGTAACTTCAGTATTTTGATTGGGGGGGCAAACATAGTCATGATCGTGATTATTGTGACTTTTCATATATATTATAATAATATGTTTTCCAAATTATTGGGGGGGCAACTGCCCCCCCATGCCACCCCCGAATTACGCCTATGAATTCAAATAAAGTACATAGTGTTGGGGCGATGGACAATGTGTGTGTGTTTTGTTCAGCTAAGCTTTTATTAGGTGAGGTCCGTGACAGATCTTATATTTGTTGTCACAAAGGGAAGGTCAGCTTGGAGCCTATTGATATTTGCGATGAGCTGAGGCAGTTAATTGAGAGGAATGCCCAAGATACCAAAAATTATTTAGACAATATCCTTCGCTTTAACAATGCTTTTGCGTTAGTATTATGGTTTTGAGACTTCTGGCTCATTTGATTGACAGCTTCCGGTCACGTGACTTTTCGTGACGTAGCTGTGACGTATTTGTGACTTGTTTGGAGTAGATGTGAAATGAGGGTTTAACGCCACTTCCGGCGTTTTTTTCCCATGTTATTCTTATGGGGAGCCGTTTTTGCACCGACGCCAGCTCCCGCCTATAGAGCTCCCGCGCGCTGGCCTATATTAAATATATAGGCCTAAATATATATACCCTTGCCTATATTAAATATATTGTCCCTCCTCTTTTTAAAAATTAATTTTCAAATTCTAAAAAACCATCTTTAGTGTTTATGGTCCGATTTGTCTGCAATTTGGATATGATATTGTCCTAATGTTTTAATAAATTCCCCCAAATTAAAAATACTGCCGCCAACTTCTTGATTGTCGTAGTGTTTTAATCCCAACTACGGTCGAACTGCCAACTGATTAAAACATCCGCCGCTTGCACACGCAACGATCCGCATCGCTGCCCACACAACAATCCACCGCTCACCGACACACTGACATACTAACACACTAAGTCAGTTATGCGCAAGCACGCGTCACATTGACCAGAATTTCCACTTACCATAGAAAGTCCAGCCAACGCAATTTCCTGGTTAAATTGAAAATCTGATGTGTATATAAGGTGCCACCGACAACACACAACAACAGTGACCTCCACCACCAGCACCGGATGACGCCACCACACACGCCACCAGCGACCACCGGACGCACCACACTCCAGCGACCACCAGCACTAGATGACGTCACCACACTCGTCACCACCGACCACCGGACGTTACCACACTCGGCTCACCGCGCCTCTCCGCGTCTCCGCGCCACAGCCTCTCCACCCAGGACTCTGTGTGAGTGTTAGCAATGGTGTAGGTGATGTCTTTAGGGACAACTGTTAATCCATCACTATAATTGTGAAATAGCCTAATATTTGTAAATCTCTAATTCACCATTTCCAAATTCAATATTAAAAATAAAACAATATATGTTTTAAAGCCACTTTCAACACTTTGATACCCATATATATCTCTTGAATGTGTATTAATACCTAAAATGTGTATGAAAAAAATAATATTGCATGACCAAATTGGAAATTTTTTTAATTTTTGCAGTAATTAAACTGCAAAGATGTCTTATTTTAGAGTTAAAAATATGTTTTTATTATTTAAAGAAGATAAAATTTTAAAATTTTCAACCAGGGTTATATATAGAAGCCCCAAAATCACCACCCTCATTCCAAAAAAAAATGTTGACCTGTGCACAGTGCTCCACGCCCTGCTCCAAAAGAAGCAATTTAATCAGACACTATCGCAACATTCACAAAGTTATTCCTAAAATTTGTAAAAAATGCCATCAAATATTTGATAATAACAATCATTTTAAAGCACATATGCTAGAAAAACACAATAGTTGTAATGTGTGTAAGAAGGCTATTAACTGTCACAAGAAACGCCACCACCTACGATGTAACAAACGACCTTACAGGTTGTATATTTTTAACGGTGAATCTGTGGAAGTATTAGACACACTTCAATCATGTCCTTTACCTATCAAATGGATTCTTATTAGGAGAGTGAAATTTATCAAACACACAGTGGACA
Organism: Allygus modestus; assembly: GCA_963675035.1. Classification (NCBI taxonomy): domain Eukaryota; kingdom Metazoa; phylum Arthropoda; class Insecta; order Hemiptera; family Cicadellidae; genus Allygus; species Allygus modestus. The sequence continues at coordinate 130,719,919 of OY776113.1, read as the reverse complement.
ATAATGGTGATTTAATCATTGACAAAGAATGTATTGCTGATTTTCGAAGTTTGACGATGTTATCGATTGAGAAAGCACAATTAAAGACTCAAATTAAAGAAGCACTTTTTAAGATCGATACCTCCATGCACAAATATCAAGCCCAAGGCAGTGGATGGATATATGACCAAACTAAATACTGGCAGCTCCATGTTTACAAATATAAACCCCTAACTCCCAAATCATACATTCCTACACCTGAAAATATAAAATCAAAACACGCTGTTTTAAATATTATAAACGATGATAATAAATGTTTCGTGTGGAGTGTTTTAGCAAGCTTAAGACCAAGGAATAGTAAAGAACATGCAAATCGAGTATCTTACTACAAACCCTATGAAGGTCAGTTAAATATGACAAACATAAAATATCCAGTAAAAATATCCGACATTGATAAATTTGAAAAACAAAATAACATAAGTGTTAATGTATATGGAATTGAAGAAGAATTAATATATCCATTGAGAATAACTAAACTAAATAGCAATACTCACGCCAACTTGCTTCTTCTACAAGAAGCTCGGAAATCACATTACTGTTTAATTCGTGATTTTGATAAGTTAATGTTTAATTCTACAAAACACAACAACAAGAAATATTTTTGCAAGTTCTGTTTGCAACATTTTGGCACCAAAGATATATTGGAACGTCACACAACATATTGTAAAACCTTTGATGCCCAAAGAGTACAAATGTCTAAAAAAGATACACTACAATTTACGAATTACAAATATCAACTTAAAGCTCCCTTTGTGATTTATGCAGATTTCGAATGTTTTATAAACTGTGGCAAACACACTCCTTCTGGATTTGCTTATGTTGTGGTGAGAGATTCTAACATTATTTACGAAGAGTTGTACAGCGGTGAAAATGTGATGGATGTGTTTTTCGAAAAGTTATTTAAAACTTATGACTTTATTAAAAGTCAGATGGGAGTATATGTTCCCCTTGTAATGACTCCAGAGCAAGAGGCATCCTTCCAAAACTCTACACACTGCCACATATGCCAACAACTGTTACTGTGTGATAAAGTGCGCGACCACTGCCACCTAACAGGCGAGTTCCGAGGACCCTCCCACAACGCTTGCAATTTAAACTATAAAGTAACCAAGAAAATTCCAGTATTCTTCCACAATCTTAAAAACTATGACGGTCATTTAATAATGCAACACTTGGGAAAATTCAATCGGAAATTGAATTGCATAGCCAAAGACATGGAAAAATATATTTCGTTCTCTGTTGATGATTTGGTATTTTTGGATTCATACAACTTTCTGTCTCTTCCCTTAAGCAAATTAGCTTCCAATTTAAATACGTTTAGATTTATAGACAATCCACTACTACAATGTAAGGGCGAATTTCCGTACGAATACATGACAGGACCAGAAAAGTTTTTAGAGCCCCTCCCACCCATAGAGGCATTTTACAGCAGTCTAACTAAAGAATGTATATCTCCTGCACAATATGAACATGCTAAAAACGTATGGAATCATTTTAATATAAAGAATTTAAAAGAATATCACGATTTATACCTTAAAACAGATGTGTTGTTATTGGCTGATGTGTTTGAGACATTTAGGGACTTGAGTTTAAAGGATTATAAACTCGACCCTGTCCACATGTACTCACTGCCCGGACTAACATGGGAGGCATGTCTTAGAATGGCCGGCATAAAATTAGAATTATTTCAAGACATTGACATGCATTTGTTTATAGAACATGCCATTAGAGGCGGTGTAAGCATGATTTCCACGCGCTATGCTAAAGCCAACAATAAGTACATGGGCGAACATTATGACCCAAATCAAGAAAGCACCTATCTTGTATACTTAGACTGCAACTCGCTATACTCTACAGCAATGTGCGAGTCGTTGCCCGTTGATGGCTTTAGATGGACAAATGAGAAAGATTATAAATCCAATCAAAATGAAAACTTTGGATTTATTTTGGAAGTTGATTTAAAATACGATAAAAGTTTACACGATTTGCATAATGACTACCCGCTCGCACCAGAAAAAATGAATGGAAAATTAATACCAAACTTAAATGACAAAACCAAATATATTCTACATTATAAAGCACTAAAAAAATACGAAGAACTGGGTTTGGTAGTTACAAAATACCACAGAATCTTAAAATTCAGACAATCAAATTGGCTTGCACCCTATATTAATTTTAATATTGAAAAGCGACAAAAAGCTGAACATGATTTTGAAAAAGACTTTTACAAACTGTTAAATAACAGTCTCTTTGGTCGAACAATTATGAACCAACGCAAGTTTCGTGATATACATCTTGTAGATGAGTCTAAGTTAACAAAGCATGTTACAAAGCCAAGATTTGACTGCAGCAAAATGTTCGATAACAAGTTGCATGCTGTGCATTTAAATAAATTAATTGTAAAGTTTGATAAACCAATATATTTAGGAATGACCATTTTGGATATCAGCAAAGTAATAATGTATGATTTCCACTATAATTATATGTCAAAATTTAAGAATAAAAAGTTCTTAATGACAGACACAGACAGCCTTCTTTATTCTATAGTAACAGAGGACTTTTACAAGGAAATACAAAGTGACTTGGACCGTTTCGACACCTCTGCATATAGTAAAGACCATTTCTTATACTCTGGTAAAAACAAAAAAGTTACGGGCAAGTTTAAAGACGAATTAAATGGTCAAATTATGTATGAATATTGTGGTTTAAGGCCAAAATTATACTCTTTCATTCCTCTACAGTGGTTATACGAAAAAGAAAAGCAAAATGAGCTAGAGGTTAAAAAGGCAAAAGGAGCTGACGGCGCTACAGTTAAACATCTCTTAAGACACCAACATTACTTACACTGTCTTGCAACCGGAGAAGATTACTACGAGAATGTTACAAGAATTAAATCCACAAACCACCATCTGCAAACATTAACGATGAACAAAAAGGTACTCTCTTTTGATGACGACAAGAGGTTTATTCTAGATGGCATCAACACCCTTGCCCTTGGTCACTATAAAATTGGTCAAACATAAATCTGTATTTGCCATTATTCTTTGGCCTTTCCTTGTCTATTACAAAAAAGCCATATTTAGACCTATCCCAACATTGATGGCAGAGATTTCTAAATTGGTTAAATGAAAAATCATTTCCCACATGATTGTTATACACATGTTTTAAATTTAAATCGTCTTGTTTAAATAATATTAGGAAATTAACATTGTCACGTAAATGTTTGTTTACTTTACTGTAAGATTGACACAAGTAAAAACTGTTAATATTTTTGTGTCTGCCCATTGAGAAAAATTGTGTGATATTTGGACTATTTATGTCGTCAAATACAACTATTGAGTGTGATTCTACATCATTTGGTGTGATTTCACAGTTTGAATATGTGTGTAATTTAACTTCATCACACAGACGGAATATTTCAATTATTTTTTTATATTTTTCTTGTTCTAAAGATTTGGATATTATATATAAATTTGTAAACTTTAATCCTTGTTTTTTTACAATTAAGTTATAAATTACAACGGTCTTCCCCGAACCACTGGGCCCTATTATAAGACAGCGAATATTATTAGGAAATAGACCCAACTTCTTTGGTGTATTTTCTTTATGTGCTATTTTAAATTTGTTCTTTTGTTGAATAAATGACATTTTTTATATAATGGTGTATTTTCTTTATGTGTTAAATTTGAATAAATGGTGTATTTTCTTTATGTGCTATGTTTGTTAATTTTTTTATATAATAAAAATGGCAAAGAGAAAGTGTAAGAAGGGTAAGGGATTATTCTTAAAGCCATATAGAGGCCGTGGCTTGTTAAATACCCTTATAAACAAGCTTCCTTTCCCTCTCCACATCCCGTCGTATTCATATTGTGGTCCAGCAACTAATATACGTGAAAATTTAGCCAAAAATGTACCTCCAAAAAATAAGCTAGACTCTTATTGTAAAGAGCACGACATATTCTACATGAATAATCCTGATACAGCCGCCCGGAACAAGGCAGATATGAGATTAGCGGACCAGGCTTGGACTAGGGTTTCGGCAAAGGACGCCAGTCTGGCCGAAAAAGCAGCAGCTTATGCAGTGACAAATTTGATGAAGGCTAAGGCAAAAATGGGAATGGGATTAAAATTTAATAAAAAAGATGGACAACTTTCAGCTGTTAGAGGCAGCAAGAGACGTGCCTCACTTTCGAGGAGTGTACCTAAAAAACGAGCTAAGAAAACAGAGGCCAAAAGTAAGAGAATGTGGAATTATTAATTTAGACAGTGACAGGGGCACACATTGGACAGCATATCGTAAAAATAAAGATATTGTAATATATTTTGACCCATTCGGAATACAGCCTCCAAAAGAGGTAATTGAATATTTTGTACCATCTAAAATCTACTATACAACTGATCAAATACAAGATTTAAACAGTTCCATTTGTGGAATTTTATGTTTATCATTTCTGAAAAATTTTAGTTTATAAAAATGGATTCATTTACTATAACATTTACGGGTACAGAGCCAGAGTTGAAGTCGGTGTTCTTTCCTCCTATAGAATTAAGTGGTGATTATGTAATTGGACTGGTCGATTTTCAAAGTTATAATTCTATATTTAATGTTAAAAAACCTCTAAATACTTTGACATATTACAAAATGCACAAAATTACAACCCCAAAAGGGGAGGTCACAATTGACGAATTAAACCGGGCATTAGATGGTAAAGTTGAAGTTATTATACAAAATAAAGTAGCATTAATTAATACAAAAGTCAAACTTATATTTTACAAAGGGCTAGTTCCAAAATTAAATAAACTTAAAGACACAAAATTAACTATAGACGAGGGTGAGGATGTGTATTATTACGATCACAAAGCTCCAAATGTAATTGAAATTGTTGAAGGTACATACGAAGTGTTTGAGCTTGCGAAGGAAATTCAAAAGCAACTCCCAGATTTTGTACTTATAGCCGATAATAAAACTATGAAAGCCACATTACATTCTAGCCATGTGTTTGATTTTACAAAACCTTGTTTAGGGTCTGAATTATTGGGATTTAAAGGATTTTCTACTCCAGATATTGCGTTTAAATCCGTAAATAAAATCAACATAAATAATGTAAATGTGATTAGAGTAAAATGTAATATTGCGAATGGGTCTTATTTGAATGGTGACAAATCACACACCATACACAGTTTTTACCCAGAAGCTCCTCCCGGCTACAAAATTATTGAGGTTCCCAGAAATATTATATACTTCCCTGTAAATAAGAGAAGTTTAGATGTTGTTAGCATTACATTTGCAGATCAACACGACAAGCCAATTGACTTTAATAAAGAAGAAACTACAATTACTTGTCATATAAAAAAGATATGAGAATTTACAAGAACGGGCTGAGTGTACAAAATGCCAGGTTTCTGCGATCAATTGGGTTGAAGTTAAAATTTTCTATTAATAAAAATGGAAGATTTTCTAGACGTTGCAGGAAAATTCCAATATGATGATAGCCTGGTTAAAATTACAAATCACTCCTATGTTCCACACAACACTTTGGCAATAAATAATTCCGATGAAATTCGAATATGCATAAATAATCAAGATTTACTAACACTCCCGTGTAGGAGTTATTTGTATATTAAAGGAGAAATAGAGAATCATGATAAAGGACATTTTATAAATAATGCATTTGCATTCTTATTTGACGAAATTAGATACGAAGTTGCTGGTAAAGAAATAGATATTGTAAGAAATCCGGGAATTTCCAGTCTTATGAAAATATTGTGCTCTTACAATAAAACAACGAAATTGTCAAATGTAGCATTTGATTCTGATGAAAATTTAAAGGAGTTCCATAAAAGCGGCAAGTTTAGTACTTGTGTCCCGTTAGAGCTGTTAATGGGTGTGTTTGAGGATTTTAATAAGGTTTTAGTAAATGTTAAACAAGAATTGGTGTTGAAAAGATCCAAAAACGACTTAAATTGTATATTAACAACATCTAATGCTCCAACTGGTGTCGATCCTATTCCTAAAATTACACTTAAATCGATTCAGTGGGTGATGCCGCACGTGGTACCATCTGATGGGGAGAAGCTTCAATTACAAAAGATGTTATTGCAAAATAAAAATTTGCAAATTGCATTTAGAAGTTTGGAGCTACACGAACTCCCATCATACCCCGAAACCAAGAGACACACATGGTCAGTTAAGACGTCTTCGAGTTTGGAGAAGCCCAGGTATGTTATATTTGGTTTCCAAACAGGTAGGGACAACAGTGCACGAAAAAGAACTGATGAATTTGATCACTGTAAATTGAAAAATCTCAAAGTGTTTTTAAACTCTGAATATTATCCTTATAGTGATTTAAATCTCGACTTTGAAAATGGAGATGCCTCTAAAGCTTATGAGATGTTTGTGAGGTTTAGGGAGAGTTACTACAACACCGTCCCCGATCCTATGTTTAACAGAGCTGACTTTATAAATAAATATCCTCTAATTGTAATAGATTGTTCTAGGCAGAATTAATCAATCAAAGAGGGAGTTGTAGATATTAAATTAGAAATTGAAACTGCAGAAAACGTCCCTTCAAACACATCTGCATATTGCCTAATAATACACGATAAGGTGTTTGAGTATAATCCTTTGACAAATGAGATAAATAAAATGTAAATAAAATGAAAACAAATATTCAACAAGAATTGGTAGAGTCTGCAAAACAAATAAGAGAAAAATATAGGGCGTTAAAACGTGGTAAATTTCTAGAGGCTGAAGAGAGGTTCCAAACATTCCAACCGTTAATAGAGCCTTTGCAAGAATTAAAAAATTTAGCCACAAAAACAGAGAGGCCAGTTCTCCCAATGATTTTAGAAAAGACCCCGTCTAGAATACCAAGAATAACACAAATAACACCACACAAATTAGATTTTGGTCTTTTAGCATCAGACTATTTAGGAAATTACCTTAGTAGAAGTAGTATGACAGACACCACATATGGTATTAGGCGAGAAGGAAATAAATTTGTTATTGGGAATCAGGAAGTTCAAATTGCCAATGACGATGTTACAGTTGGAGAAAAAATTTATAAAGGGACAAAGGGATTGTGGGAATTGTTAACTTTAAAAGAACCCGTAAACTATAGTCAGGCTGATTTGCAAAATTATAAAGAGATTTTGGAAGCTACAAATGCACATTTAAAGGGTTATAAACCAGGTGCGGCGATGTCAAGCAATAAACACACTAAATATCTTAATATAATTAAACCCCTGTTTAAGACTGTTGGTGAAGGTTTAAGGCAGGTAACTGGTAATAAAATAGACTATGTTTATTGGGACGATCCTAATGAGCTTGTAGATAGGTTAAGACTGCTTTGGTTAAGCCGATTGGCGGGAAATTCTGGAGTGGATAATGAGATAGATTCTATCATAGAAGAATTGAGGGAAAGTGGAATTGTTTATTAAATAAAAAGATGATAGATAAATTTTATCGTGTATATAACCCGTATAGTAAACCAGAAGCTAGAAGTTTTAAAGAAACTACTTTAAATCTAAAAGATGATGGTTGGAATGCTTTAAATTATAAAATTAGTAATGTTAAAGGTGGGGAGTTTACTGATGATGTATCGACTTTGGGGCAGACGTTAACTAGAAAAGGTGATGCTTTTGTACAAGGTAATACTAAATATAAGTTTTTAGAATCCAAGAGTAATAATTGGAACGCGAATAAACGCAAAATTACTAATGTTAAACGAGGTGAAAGCTCAACCGATGTACCCACATTAGAGCAAACTTTAATAAGAAAAGATGGTGTCTTTGTACAAGACAAAAATAATTATGAATTTTTGGAATCGGAGGATGGTGTTTGGAATGCCAAAAAGCGAAAGATTAGTAATTTGTTGGCTGGTAAAGAAAGCGATGATGTTGTAAACGTCTCTCAAGTACCAAAAATGGATCTAAACTTTTGGGATTTTAATAATAAAAGGCTAGTTCGTGTTAAACCCGCTGTTGATGAGAACGATTGTGTTACAAAACATCAGACTGTGACTTTAGACGGTCTTAAATTTGATGGTAAAAATAAGCAATTAACAAACATTTTACCTGGAACATTGCCAAATGATGTGGCTGTTGTTAAGCAAATATTAACAAAAGGTGAGAAAAGCATAATAAAACAGGGGGATAAATATTATAGTGTGTTAACATTAGATAGAGATATGTGGGATGCAGAGGACAAATTAATAAAAAATATACCTGAAGGCAAAGATAGGAGTGATGTTTGTTTAATGTCGCAGGTTTTGAGGTATGACGATAATATTAAAACTTTTAGACAAGACAATATTAAATTTGATATTTGTTTAAAATCACACGCATTAAGGTTTAACAATAAAACTAATAAATTTATGCAAGACAATAATGAAATCGATTTGATGATGTACAATCCTAAATTGTTGGTTGCAGACCCTACATCTTTAAGCGGATTTAAGACTTTAGATGGAGGGGCATATTTGCCAAAAAACTATGTATATCAAAGAATGAGTGATGGTATGTTAGTTGGTAGCAATGGAGGTGTTTTTGAAACGACAGAGACTGGCAGATACGTTAACATTAAAAATAAAGAATAAAAAATGGAAAAAATTGCTTACGAATTGCATAAGCCCGCGAGAAAGAACTTTGTTAGAAGGTCTTTTAAGGTGTTGGGTATAAACGAAACTGTTCAAATCGATTTAATAGATATGCGGAATTATGCTAGAGAGAATTCTGGGAATAAATATATTTTAACTTTAATAGACACATTTTCTAAAAAAGCTTATGCTGCTCCACTAAAGAATAAAACTGGATTAGTAGTCACAGAAGCTATAAAAACTATTCTCCCAAAGGGAGTTAAAAATATTCAATCTGATAACGGAAAAGAATTTTTTAATGAACATTTTACCAAACTAATGAAAATTCTAAATATTAATCACTACCACACTTACTCTACAACTAAGGCAGCTATTGTGGAAAGGTTCCAGAGAACTTTAAAGAATTGGTTGTATAGAGAGTTTAGTGCACAAGGGAGTTACAAGTGGTTGGATTTACTTCCAAAGTTAATAAGGATATATAATAATAAAGTACATAGATCCATAGGGATGAAGCCTAACCAAGTAAGTGCTAAGAACTCTAAAGATGTACATGAAAGGTTAGCATCTAAAGTACAAGTTAAAAAGCCAAGATATAAGGTGGGGGATAGTGTAAGGATATCTAAATATAAACATGTATTTAGTAAAGGATATACCCCTAACTGGACGGGAGAGCTTTTTACAATAGCAGAAGTTAAGAAAACAAAGCCTGTGACTTATATTTTGAAAGATGAGAATGGCAATATAATCAAAGGAGGATTTTATACAGAAGAATTGTTAAAAACTAAATATAAAGACATGTATTTGGTAGAGAAGGTAATTAGGAGGAAGGGTGATTTATTATATGTCAAATGGCTCGGGTTCCCAAGTAGCCAGAACTCGTGGATTTCTGCAAAGGATGTATTAAAATGAATTTTAGGGTCCAAATTGGCAGTTTGGATATGTGAAATTTATTAAAACACTAGGACAATAACATATCCAAATTGCAGACAAATCGGACAGTAAATAAAGAAGTTGGCAATTGGCAGTATTTTTCAAAAATAATTTTTAATTTGACCGTAATAGTGAATTTGGGAAATGTGGATGGTGCATATACACTAGCCTACAACAATAACATATCTAAATTTTAAACAAATCGGACAGTAAATAAAGAAGTTGGCAATTGGCAGTATTTTTCAAAAATATTTTTTAATTTGACCGTAATAGTGAATTTGGGATATGTACGTGGAATTTATTAAAACACTTGCCTAGGACAATAACATATCCAAATTGAAGACAAATCGGACAGTAAATAAAGAAGTTGGCGGCAGTATTTTTCAAAAAATATTTTTTAATTCAACCGTAATAGTGAATTTGGGAAATGTAAGTGAAATTTATTAAAACACTTGCCTAGGACAATAACATATCCAAATTGCAGACAAATCGGACCATAAACACCAAAGATGGTTTTTTAGAATTTGAAAATTAATTTTAAAAAATATAGAGGAGGGATGGGGATTGGGAAAATATATTTAATATAGGCAGGGGTTGGACAATAGTATAGGCTAACAAGGAAACTTGTGTAGGGCGGGAGCTGGCGTCGGTCCAAAAACGGCTCCCCATAAGAATAACATGGGGAAAAAGCGCCGATTGTGGGGTTAAACCGCCATTTCACATCTACTGTTTGGTGACGTAGTTGTGACGTCAATGTGAGGTAGGTCAGTTCAAGGTCAAGCTGAGGATGTTTTAAAAGATAAATCTTGCACAAGTTTGATTAGGTAAAGATATCGAATGAAAAGTATCGAAAGAAACCTGTGCAAGATAGCGGTTTAAACTTTTTATCTCTTTTTCTATTTCTTTATTTACAATAATATACATCGAATAAAACATGCGCAAGATGGTAGATTTAATCATATTTTTTCTTGATTTACAATAATGTCACATAGTCAATGATTGTCAGAGAACCACCGATTCTGTGGTGCCCAATGCTTCTATAGATGTGTAGGGTTCACGTTCTCCATAATAATACTTCATTCTCGGCGCGGGTGGAAGTGATGATTGTTGTCTCGATGACTTCTCTGATTCCGTAGAGCTGCTTACATTGTGCGAGGCGAGAGGTTCATATTATCCAAAACTCTCGGACTCTTTCTCGGACTAATACCGCTTGGAGTTTCACTATTTAAATCCCCCATTTATTCCAAACAGAGCAACTGATGATAAATCATCGATGCCTCTGAATCGATGTCGTCGTCACTTAAAAGTTCAATCTGCTCCATCTCTCCAAGATATGGTTCACTGTTGGCAGTATCACTCAATAGTTCAAGATCACTCATATCACTAATAAAGTCTTCTATTCCTGGATCGTCTTCGTCTTCATCTTCAAAATGTTCTACTGAAATATATTTTATTAATTCCAGTAGAGTTTTTTTTAAAAGGAAAACGTTATCTCTTGGAGACATATTTGAAGCGACAGCTAACGCAAGTGGCAGAATGACTTTGCCACTGATGTGAAACCTCCTTTTATACCCGATTTAGTTGGTGGGGGTTGTGGTGGGGTGCAAGTGATAGGGAAGGGGTATTTTGTAAAATAAATATATCTAACAATTTGATACTATCCGAAAGTCTTGTAAGTGGGTCAAGGTCACCTGAAAATACCACCAGAACGGGGAATAGAGTAGTAAGTGATTCTCTCTTTGACCACAAACTGCTCTATCCCCCGTTATGTATTTCAAAATTCTTTAATTTTGTTAAAACATTTTATTTATAATATTCAAGAAGAAGTTCTTCAAGAAATGAGGGGGTAAACAGCACTTCATCGAAAACATTTTGAAGCGCCAACTTATCCTCAAAAATACCTGATTCAAGCGATTCCTCTGGCAGTTGGGGTGATGGAACTGGTTCTTTGAGTTGTGTTTGAAGGAATTTGATATAGTTTATACCGGGTCTTAAAGTTGTTATTTGTGTTTCATCCGGTTTAACGAATGGAATTTTTGTTTTTAATACCCGATACGCTTCCCTAATTTTTTAAATCCTTTTCCGCTGCCTAGCACAATGTTTAAGTTTTTAAGCTTTTTCTTTGAGAGATATTGAGTTCTTTTCAACGTTTAAGTTGGATGAGCCTGCTTGACTATCCATAGCTGACTGATAACTATATTCCGAAGCGTCCCACTTAAAATACCCGCTTACCCCCACCACTAGAGTTAAAAGCCCGCCGCCCCCCCGAATAGTATCTTGGACGTATAATATTTCTTTAATTCTACATCTCAGCATCAGCAACCACTGCAGCAGCATCGGCAGCCAACCTCTCAGCATCTTCCTTCTTATCAGCATCACCCTTCAGAGCTATTGCCAATTCATCCTCCAACACATTTAGTCGACGTCATCAGAATGATATTCATCCCATTCTTCTTGACATCTAGGCTGCCCACACCACTTAGTCGCAGTTACGTACAGTTAACGTGCGCAGTTACCTCTTCTAATTATTCCCGTATTACATCAAGAGGGCGATGATGGTTGAACGCCCTCTCCACAAATTCCATCGTATGAAGCAAGTCGGCGTCAGACGTGAACATCGTTATGCTGCTATATCTGAACCGAAACTGAAACCTAGACCTTCTGATTGTGTGCCAATGGTGGGGGAAACAAGCTCTTTCCCCCACCACATTTCCCCCCTTAAATATTATCTTGAACTTAAAATAATATTTATACATATATATACATATTTCTAAGTCCAAGATCTAGGTCAAGGTCTAACATTTTAAAAAAGTGTGGACAACCCATTTACATTCTGCAGCATATGCTACAAAATTTAAATAGGTTGTCCATACTTTTTTTAATTTTGAAAAACTTTAATTTTAATTTTGAAAAACCTTTTGAACTTTTTTGTTTACTGTAATGTTTTCCCCACAGTGGTTCCCGAATCAACTCGGATTAAATCATCCTTTTTGGTAGGGTGTTATGGATCGCACATACCTTTAGGTAATCTTAAAATTTAGAGTTGATCTCCACATTTTAACATCACCTTTAAAAAACCCATCATTTAAACAAAAAAAGTATTGTTTATTTTTAAAAAGCCTATTAAACCGAGTTTTGAGGTGTTTCACTGTTGGATTTGGTGAAGAAAGGGAAACGGTTCCCTTGTGTTTTTGTTTTAAATGAAAACTGCATACTTCTTCATTTGAAATACAAGATTTAGTACAACGTTCACCTTTCTTTGCACATTTTTTGAAAATGTAATTGCATTGTTGTGCAGGAAGAATGCACATCCTTCTCAAAGACTTTAATTGTTGAAATTTCTCTCAAGGAGACCGTTTATTTATGCATATTACTGAAGGTCGAGGAGCTAAACTCGCAGAAGGCGTAGAGTCAATTGAAGGTCTGGTGGGAGTCGTAAATATTTTGGAGCTTGATAATGACAAACTTGACCTTGGTTATGAAGAACTTGACCTTGATGATGAAGAAGATGAACTTGAAGATGAAGACTAATCAAGAACTGCATTGGATGGTGGTGGTGGAGAATCAGTAGTCTTCTCTGGGAGAACAATGGGTGGTAGTGGTGGAGAAGCACTTGTCTTCTTTGGGAGAACAGTAGGTGGTGGAGAATCACTCGTCTTCTTCGGGGAATCAATGACATTACCAGAGCATGGCAAATTATGGATGGAACATCAGAAGTCGAGGTTGATGGTACAAAGCAGAAGAGTTAGAAGACATTCCAATGGAGGGTTTAAACTTCATCGGTCTTGTCGCTTTCCTGATGTACGCCATGGTTCAGAGCGCGAGCAAGCACAAGCAGCAGAATTATTTTACCAGTGATGAGGAACCTCTTTTATACCCAAATGTGAGTGGTGGGGACAAGTGTTAGTCAAAGGGTATTAGTGGAGGTGAGGGGGAAGGGAGGCAAGTGTTAGGGAAGGGATATTGTTGTAAGAAATGTATCTTTCAATATTTTACTAAACGAAAATTTTCTAAGTCCCAAGGTCATCTGAACAAGTTGCCAAAACGGGGAATAGAGCAGTAAGTGATTTTCACTTGGACCACAAACTGCTCTATTCCCTGCTCTGTATTAGAGGAAGACAATTACAAGCAATAAATTTGATCACGGAACATTAATCTCTCCCCCAAAAAAAATATTCCCTAAAAAAGAAAAACTACAGATGTTTAAACTAATTGATTAATTAAGGTTAGTTTACAAAGACCAACCAAGGTCGTTTTATAAAGGTCAATAGCAGAATACAACCCAGTAGGACATTGGTCAGTAACGGGCGGCACACTACTGCGAACCAAAGTACTGACCAAGGTCAGTTTACAAAGACCAACTTAATATTCTTAATATTCAAAAAAGTTTCACGTGCGTGAGGACTAAGATAGGTAATGTCAACCGGTTTGCAGGGCCGTATTGATAAGGCCGATTTTCAGGGCCGAACCTTTTTGTAAGGGGTTAGAAAAGGGTATATTTGAGAAACATATTAAATTACTTTGATAAAAAACCCTTTGATATAAATGAAGACTTTACTCAGTTTTAAAACGTCTAAGAAAAGTACGTATTTTATCAGTAAATAAAACACTTCATACCAACACCAAAAGTAATTACAAACACCAACACTAACTGCATTTACTAGCAGCAAACTACAAGCGATAATCTAACAAACTAACATGCTAAGGCAGAATCTTTAGTATACACAGGGATACCACCTCTATACTAAAGATGCTATTACGGACAGCTCGGGCAAACAACTAGCAAGGCTGTCGGCCTGAGACTGTGAGACCTCTGCGGCCAGCCCCCGCTTTTGTAGCCGACAATCCGTGGTGGGGGTAAGTGGGGGACTTTGACAGTATATTGTTCCGACGCTACAAAGTGCACACTGATATATTCTAAGTTCAGTAACTGGGTTAAGGTAAAATAAAATGTTTTTGTAGAATAGCAAAATATTTACATTTGTTATTTTAATTTTTTAAGGAAGCAAGAAAGCTCTAAGATCAAGCAAGGGACACAGTTATCCTTTTTACACAAAATTCATTGTACAATCTTTTGATAAAATGGAAATGTTCCAAGATAGAGGGGGATTGCCATATCATCAAAAAACAATACACATCATTTCTGTGTGATGGTCTAAGCTCCATATCTACTTTTAATTTAATAACTCGATACTCAAAAGCAAGGATAGTCAGAAATGATTCTGACAAAGCAAGCTCAGAAGGAACAAGCCAAGTCTTTATACCTAAAGCTTCCATAGCGATTCGTTACAAAAACGAAATTCAAGAACTTAAGACGAAGATTTGCATACAGAGTGGTGGTAAGGAACAACAACGAAAAGTATTATTTATCTGCCGATGGAGTTATTTTCAAGGTCAACTTGCCAAATTCAATTCCATGACCACCGGAATTAGCTTATGAGCGGAAATTGTACTTGATGAAAGAAGAGAGCGGAGTGAAGTGGATTTTAAAATAAACCCCTTAACCGTCCCTCCCCCACAAAAGATCCTTTTAAACAAAAGGGCCGCCTAAGAATTTCAATTTGGGGACCTTGCCTTGAAATAGGCAGGAGACTTTGTTAGTCTCCGGTTTGTGTGCGACGCACTTTGTATAGTCACTGTGGTGGAAGTGACCTTGACCTTGACCTTTGGTGGGGGGTAAAAGTGCTCCAGGCGAAAGTTCCTGGGGGGGGCCCTAAAACCCTAAACCCTATGTTTTAGTTTATATAACATTTTTAGTTGCCTAGGTACAAGCTCCAAAAGTTTCCGCAGAGAGTTCGGGGACATTCTGTATAGTCTACGTACGTTTAGAAATATACTTGTCGTTTTCTACTGATTTAAAAGTTAAACGAGTTCGCACGCAGCACACTGACGTGAGGGAAGTGAATTTCCACATAAAAACTTTTAAAACTCAAAATCAGTGTAAAAACATGAAATCTGAAAACATAGATTTTTTGGCTGTTCTGATGCTCCTGGTTTCATTTACCTGCAAAGCTGGGAATACAATTTTACGCATTGTAATGTTAGGAGAAGGTCCAGTCAGGCTTGAAAGTAGGCGTGAGGTTGCTGGGGATGATAAAAGCACTCTAACAAAGGAGTAGCAGGCTTTTCTAGTGTAAAAACCCCATAAGACAACGTACTGTGTTTAGTCGAAACACATTTTCTTTAATAACTCGGTAAATATTTATGCTAAAATGACGAGAGAGGGCTTAAAACTTTCGCCGTACTAATTCCCATCTTTTTACATGCATTAACTTTACATCCCGGGCTTTTCTGACCATTTTTGGGCCCAAAAACTCGAAATTTGAAAGATTAATCCCCAAAAAAGGGGTTTGGAGTTTTCCGATTGTTTTGCCCAAAGAACTTGTCCAACTGATTACAGAAAGGAACGTCCCTACCAAATTTGAAGTTAATCGGACAAAAAATGCGACCGCTAGAGTGCAAACACACACACACACACACACACACACACACACACACACACACACACACACACACACACACACATATATATATATATATATATATAAAACTTTGAACGACCCCCCAAAACGTGTTCAGGGGGTCACATTAGGAACTTCTGTGGTAGTCCCGGGCTTAAGTTTCACCGTGCGAGTCATGCTAATAGTTCACTTTCCAAAGGGAATTCACTAATGACAGTAAAATTTGTATTTATTTGATCCCCATCAGCAAGCTTACTGACAGGTGCGGTAGGAATGCCTCTAAAATGAACAATACTAAGTTACAGTTTCAAACCAAAGATTCGTAGAGAAACTTTTTAAACGGGGATCCAAATAGCATGTTTTAAATTTTAGATACAATCGCATACCTATATCAATCCACCAGGCTTTCATAACAAATACAAACTTTATAAGTAGATATTTAAAAAATAATCCTATATTCAATATTAAAGCATAACTACAATCAATGTTAAAAGCAACAAATATCTAGTGATTTTATTGAGCATAATTTAGATAGGCTATCACAAATAAAAAATCGTAAATATGAAAAAAAGGAATTTTATTGAACGATTATTATTTGAGATGTCGAAATCGTTAGATATATTTGTTATCTTTAAAACGTGCCATAAGTCAACAATATCGGATAATCCGTTGAGACGGGACGACCTTTGAAAGATTGGTCAACGGATAAACTCTTAAGATAAATAATGCATTACAAACACAGTTTTTCTGCACATGTAATGGCTATCCGCATCGGGGTTAAATTAAACACGAACATATACATATCAGTACTTTTTCAGCTTAGGAAAAATTGATGTTTTGTAGATTTAAGAACAAGTTCTTCAAACAAATTCATTTCCCCCCCAAATCCTAGTTTACTTATGGTTAGTATTCGCTCTCTAGTAGGTCTGAAAATCCGTAAAAAGTTATAAAAACCCATTAAAATAAACATTGTGAAAGTGCCACCATCCAACTTTCTTGCAAGTGTCCCCACCACATTCACCTGCTGTGGCTGTCGACTCGCTTGGCTGCCGCAGCGTGCACGGAAACACAGGTTAAATTAACTTTATGGAAACATAATAAAATAACAGGATATTCTTTATGGAAAGTGGCAAAGCAAAACAATTATGGTGAGAATATTAACATGGAACCAACACACAGAATGTGTTTTTAATAACTTGTTGATATTTGCAATTATAATTTGAGCATACAATACAACTTTTCAGCCACCATAATAGCTGGATAAAGGCTGACAAGATGGATATTATAATTTTTTGATTACTGTTATATTATTTAGTCATCTTCTCACCTTATCTCGTATTGTCTCTGTAACTATAAAACTGTACCTCATTTTATAATATCGTTTTTGTTAAAGTTTGAAGTACACCGTTTGCAACTACTGATCTATCGCGACCGCGTACCATTTCTGTCGTACATTGACCGTTTGTGTCAGAGAGTTTCACAAAACCAATAAATGAGGTTATTTACATTATATCCCATTACATTTAGTTTCCTTGGTAAAATTACATTCGATCAGCCCGAATTCGCGGTTTTTAACTTAACTGAGAGTCATAAATAATCGAGAGAGCTGATTGCTCCGCATACTTTACTCGAGTAAAAACACTGCCTTCGGTTAAGGATGCGATTAATAGGCGAAATAAATCGACAATGACCATGAAATGTAGAGTGTAGTGAAAGTGAAGCGAAAACAGATATATAAGACGTGCGGAGACGAGGATAACGGTGCTCCACAATCCACCAATGACACGGATGTTTGGAAGCTGGTGCGCCTGCGCGTTTATCTGACCCACACAGGGTCACAGCGCAGCCGCACTGGCGCTAGGCGGCCATCTCATTATTGCGGCAATATTATGCAGCCTATCTATTCTGCGGCTACACTGTGAACGCCTTGCATCTTTGCCGAATGAAAGAGGATGGAGTAACAATAAATTATGATACAAATCTGAACAAATTTTATCCTAGCATCTTCGAGAGTGAACCTCCCTTAATAGGCTATATCCGAGTTTAAACCAGGATTAAACCATAAACTGCTAATATTTTAATGGTGACTGAATGTTAAAAATTATCGAGCTTAGGGCAGTGAATCCAATAATGGGTAACGGGTGTGGGGGTTTTGGGTTTATGGTACAACATAATTTGACTGTTTGAGGAGAATACTAAACATATTTTAAATCGTAAATAGCATCGACATGATGGGGAATAACAGGCATTATACTTATGAAGGTGGTGAAAATTACTATAAATAATTTAATTTACAAGTTAAGAATAAGTGAAAGATTGATTACAATCAAACAGATGGCAACGGCGATGTTGAAATTAGAGTACCGGAAAGACACCAGACGGACAATAACAGGAAATGCTTATTTCCTGTTATCGAACGAGAAGTCTCGGATGGGACTAAACATGCCAAGCAAGCAGTACACGTCACTCCAAACGTGTGATCAGCAACCTTGCGAAAATTCCCGCTAAATTTCAATAAACCAATAGGGCGTAGAGGGCGGAGCGTCAAACTATTTTGATTGGCCAGAAGGCAAAATTTAGGGTAGTGGAAGTTATTTTGGAAGGGGAAGTGAGAGAAGTGGAGATCTTTGGGGAGGAAAAGGAAGTCAGTCTTCGGAGGGTCATCAAGAGTAAGAGGGTAGCGGAAGAGGAAAGTAGGAGTCGATGTCTGAACAGACCTGTATTGAGGAGGGTCAACTTATCCTTGGTTGAGTGAGATTGCCACCAAGGATTCAGGCGTCCTATCTCAACACTCTCCAGCAGAAGCCTCTTCAACGACGTGACGTCGAGGACCAACCCAGGACGAGACCCGAGGACTTCACCGAAAACCAACTCGAGGACTAACCCAGAACGAGACCCGAGGACTTCACCGAGAACCAACCCGAGGACCAACTCGAGGACTTCCCAAGGAAACGCGCAGCGCGGCACCTGGACACCGGTGACGCTCCACGGAACGCAATCCACTACGTGAGCTGTTTCCTGGGTATGTCTCACTTCATTTCTCGGTGCACAAAATTTAGGAGGTACTGAGCAAAGAGCTCAAATGAAATTAATTTGAGGTTTAATAAAAATTGGTCCAGACAGCTAATTTAAATAATTATATAAAGTCCAAATAAACTCGATCCTTAAATAAAGTAAAACTATTGAATTGTAGTAATAAATTGATTTCTATGAAACCCTTGATAATAAACTAGGGTGAAGTAATTTATATTTGTTAGATAAAGATATATTTGTGTATAGTCGAATTGACGTCGGACCTTTGATGATGAATGTAGGGAGTAATATCGATTTTTAGATAATAACATTAGTTCTCAAATGAAGGGGAGTCAAGGTAGCAGCAGTTTCTTTTAGGTTGTAGATTTGTGAGCGCTGTAATTTAAGTGTAGAGGTTGAGCTGATTATTCTTGTACTTAGTTGATTTGTATTATAGCGAGGGTTTTGTTTTTAGTAAGTGTTTTATTTCTAAATGCTGTTTTATTTATAAATGCTCGACTTTGCTTATAGTGAACATATCAAGGACAATAATTAACGAACAAATTTATATTTCACTATTTGCCAATCATTGTAAAAGGGTTTGATATTCTAGCTAATCATGTGCACCTGGTTATTTATATAAGGTTTTATATATATAATAAAATTATGCTTGTCACTCTCCATCTGTGTTAATTCAATTTATCATCCTGTGAGTTACCATTTCACTGCCAAGCGAGTCAATTTTTTATGTTTGATTCAGGTGTTTAACCATTGTTTCCGTTTTCAAAGGCTAACAACCCCGTAAAGTACAAGAGTTTACATACTATATTTGTATAAGGTGTGTACAAACTCTTTACACAAACCTCAGAAAATATTGTTCCTAATATCAATATGAAACGTTAAAATCTCGTATAACCATAGGCCTATTTCGTTCTATTTTTATCTTATTCATATTTGAGAATTGCCCCTGAACTGGTAAGACTTATGAAAATAGTGGTTTTATATTACCTTTCCATCACCAGTTCTGTTGTAATCGTTTTTTCACGACCAGGTTTCGATACTAAGTTGTATCATGATCACGTGGAAGTCGTCCGAGAATCAAGCTGTGACTATGAAGCTGTCCAGTAGACGTTGTCGAAAGTTAAAAGAGAACAAATACACACACCACGAAGAACACACGCACATTGTTAACATTTAAAACACGACAAAATTGTGGCCGCCAACCGTCCGTTGATTAAATTGTATTGTTTCGTGTTTTAAATGTTAACAATGTGCGTGTGTTCTTCGTGGTGTGTGTATTTGTTCTCTTTTAACTTTCGACAACGTCTACTGGACAGCTTCATAGTCACAGCTTGATTCTCGGACGACTTCCACGTGATCATGTTACTTAGTATCGAAACCTGGTCATGAAAAAACGATTACAACAGAACTGGTGATGGAAAGGTAATATAAAACCACTATTTTCATACATTTTTATCTGTATGAATGTGTTTCTAACATTAGCGATCTGAAAACGGCATCAGAAAATTTAACCACACTTTGTTGAATGATACTTTTGGTAGATTATATGTGAGGCGGAAAGGACAAAGGGACCTCTTCGCGGCAATTTTTGATTTTGAGTTATTCATATTTTTGAATTCCGCATTTAATTTCTAACAATTTTGTGCAAGTCCCATGAGTCTACGATTTTTTTTGTTAAAGTTATAGGACTTTGAAGTTACGTGAGAGAAAAGGGCCATTTTTGAGAAAAATCAATTTGAAATTTTCAAAGCATAAAACATAAATTTTTCATATTTAAGCAACGATTGTGGTATCAAAAGAAAGCCCTAAATGTCATCTGTAATGGGAATACCTATTTTTGTCTTAACTCACAGTAGTTTTCAAGAAAATAATGTTTTTATTGAAGCATGACGTGAAAAGTGATATTTCAGAAAAGGGACCTCTTCGCGGAAAAGGTAGTTGGGATCGAGAAAGGGATTTTTATTAACAGAAGACGTTCTAGATTTACAATAAACTCGTAGTAGTTCACCTCGTTACCGCTAGAATTCGTCAGAGTGCAGTTTTCAAAGTGCTGCATAGCTATCTGATTTGTTTTAAAAAGGGACCTGTTCGCGGCAATGTTATTTCTCCATAAGCGCGAAGAGGTACCTTTTCTCACGCTAGACATCGACTACTTTAATCATTATTTTGAATGTTTTATTCGATTACAACAGCTTTGTAATCGATTTCAACCTGTAAAGGACGAAATGGAGCATATCAAAATACAAACAACCGAAAATCGATATTTTTGACCTCAATCGATAAAACTGCCCGTACTGAAATTTTTACTTTGCCGCGAAGAGGTCCCTTTTTCCTCTCCGCCTCACATATGTTGATAACATGTAAATTAGCATATGCGTTTTTTCCGTTTCAAATTGTGGACATTTGAAAACTTAATTCTTAATAGTGTTTTTAAATTACCTTTCCAACACCAGTTCGAAGTTTTTGTAGTTTTCCACAACCTTTTTTCCAAATCTTTTTTGGTCCTAGCGCCGCCACTGCCTACGGCGACGGAATCAAATAGCGGGTTTCGAGTCGTGCGTATACGCCCAGTAGTTTTATTTACATGTTTAAATGTGTCAATGTGTGTGTCTCGTGTTTTTCGTGTTTTTAAAAAAACTTTGACGACGACGTCTTCTAGACCGAAATGCAGTTTTAGCTTGAAACAATTGACCTGCACTACGTGAACATGACGCAACCGCGTCGAAACCTGAGGTTGTAGGAAACTACAAAAACTTCGAACTGGTGACGGAAAGGTAATTTAAAACCACTGTAATAGTTCTACCAGTTCAGGGGCGATAAAAACAAAATTGGTAAAATGAATTCTTAAAAAGTCAACCTTAATCAATCTTGTATTTAAGTTTTATATTTCTTTGTTTTAAGTTTTATATTATTTTATTTGTGACACCATTCTATGCTTGTCATACGCCTTATGAATAAAGTGATTTTGATTGATTGAACCTTTTTTATAGCATTTTAACATAACATTTTAGTTTATAAAATTAATATCAAATCTAATTAATACATAAATCTAACTAATCTAATAACAAAATAAAACTGGGGGTTGTAACTTTCAAATAGAATTAAAATAATTGAACTACAATGCTGTTCATTCACCTGAGCATGGCCGTGTTTTGCGCTCTTTTGATGAGGAGAACAGTTGAATTGAAGGAGTAGAATGTTTGATTTCTACTACGTAAGAACAGTTTAAACATATGACAAAATATCTCGTTTACTTATTATTATAAAATCATGAACGACGCGACGTGTCAAATTATAGGTCTCTTAAAGAAGATTTTTTAATGTGAGTGACCTTTAAATGTAAATGAATACACATATTACACACTATAAAAACAAAAAGGTTTATTAACATTTTATAGAGGTAGATTATTTCACAAAAAAAATCTGAAGTTTTAAGTTTTTAACGAAAATAATTTAAAATCATTTGATTAAGAAATGTGGGTTTATTGAAGGAATGTAGAGCACATATCAAACGAGGAATTTTCACTAGTTCCTCTGCTTTCAGCTACTAGCTCGTTACAGAAACTTGCGCCCTTTTTATGCTTGAAAACACACTTCTTGGCGGGTGATTTAGACGCATCAGTAATTTTAGCTACAACGCTGAATTCACTCTTGAACGTAGGAAGCCCCGGCCGCCAGAGTCGTAATTTAGAAGGTGTATATGTAGTCATTGGTAAATCCAACCCCGCCCCCATTCGGGTGGCTTCGGGGTAGACAACACCTTTTAGTAGTTGTCACATCATAACAACAACAAAATACTAAGACAAATGTGTGTTATTAATTCTAAACTGAGTTTTGTGTTATCTGAGATAAGTTGAGTTCTGTGTTATCTGCAAAATAAGTTTAATATAAGATTAATTATGGACTGATTCTCAATGCACAGTACTGTATTATACAGAGAATAATGTTTATTGATTCTTGAATAAAAATTAAAGTTGTTTCCTTTAAAATAATTTCTGTTCGAAAAATTTTGAAAACTAAACCAAATTGTATTTTTTGGCCATCATAAACTGTAATTTCATGGTATGTATAAATCCAAATATTATGAAAGTCTACAATTATTGTCCATTATTATGCCATATTCTAGAGTTGAAAAATAGCCATGAACGAGTTATAAACTAAGTTGTTCTGTAGCTTTATTTTAAATACGATTTTACACGTTATATAAAATGTTAATGCACAGGGTGTACCGTAACTCTCTGGACAAAGGAATATAGCATTACTCTTTGGGTCAAGACAAATACATATTTTACCATATAAACATGGATATCTCGTGCATAGTTTTCCGTCTGTCTGTATGGGTCTTTTACTGTCAAGTTCATATTTAAGAACTACTGAACTGAATTCAATCAAACTTGAGTCAACCGTTTATGGTGACGCCTTGACTATGTGAAAATGGCTGCAATTTAGAGTTTTCTATCTTAAATTGCTCAACACCCAGCTATTTTACAAACTATTTACAAGAATAACTTAATTTAGTAAATCGAATGACAAATCTAATTATACTTAAGTTATTGAAATTAAGTAATAACCATGGAGATAGTATTACTGGAGGGGACATGCCAATGCTTTAACATTAGAGCCGATGAAGCCAGGCACGCCCCCTCGAAACTGGCGATAAGATGGCAAAAGCGCTCCCGTTTAGCATGGGAAAGATAGGGAAAAACGCGTCTCGCGCTTAGTTGAATTAGAATTCCCGCCAAGATAATTGGTTTATGGGCAAATGGCTTTTTGATTAATATTCCTTATTGAATTCTCGAGACGTTGATACCAACTATTACCAAATATATCATATAAATATTTAGTATATGGAATATAAACTTAGAAGGATTATTTACAATTCTTGACATGCGCTCACTTTAATTACGGTTATGGACAATATCTGACTTGTTTAACCATGCAAGTAACCTATTTATTCGTGTTCCTAATGAGTTGCTCGAATTTTTAATACCAAATTTAAGCATACTAGTTTGGTATTTTTTAAGTAAAAGTTACTATAATAATAAAAACAATATTTTGAAAACTCTAAACTCGCGCTCACATGAATTAGGTTACTGCCCAATATAAAGTGATTATGGCCGAAACAACTACTAATTCATGTTTTCTACCAACTGCTTAAACTTTTGATACCAATTTTAACCATGTTTGAGTGTTATTTTTTAATAAACAAATATATAGCTAAAAATAGTTATATAAATCTTTAGACCCGCAGTCTAAATTAGCTCCTGGCCTATATAATTGATTTTTAACCAAACAAACTAAAGGTTTTTTCCCCTATTAGGTGCTGAAACTTTTAATACCAAATTTAACCATGTTCGAGTGGTATATGTTTTATAAATGTAATAGACTTAGAACAATTATAGAAATCTTTCAACACACGCTCTCTTTAATTAGTTTCCTTGCCAATAACATGTGTTTACACACAGATAAACTAATTTATTCATGTTCATAATTTAGTGCCCGAGCAGGTTATAACCGATCTTAACCATTTCTGAGTGGTTTATGTTTAATAGAAGCAGGGCCGTATTTAGGACCTCTGGGGCCCCGGGCGTTTAGGAAAATGGGCCCCCTAACATAAATATCGACATGTATGTAGGTATATATACATACGAAAATTATTTTGTATATTCCGTATTAGCGAATTTCCCCTATAGGGAAGAAGCTATTACCGTAGGTCTCATGGTAAGACTTCAGCCCGAGACCATGATAACTTTTCATTTTGAAGTCCCCAGATGCTAAAAACACCATTCGTTCACATTTTTATACATGTATATATATTTATATATATATGTGTCCGTAAGCACGATAACTCTCATAAAAAAGGTTCGATCTTAATGAAATTTGGTACAAATTTGGGGTTTTCATATGTAATTTTAATTTAAATCAAATTGTAATTTATACCATTGAATTCAGCTTAAAAAAACGAACAATTTGGTATTTTGATCATTGCTCTACGTCAATTGGTTACCGAGATATTGAAAGTGCTAAACACAGTACGTTGTCTAATGTGTTCTTATGGAGAAAAAGAAAAATTGTATATCTCGCTTATTTATGAACATAAACTGGTGAAATTTGGTATATGGCTTGATCTGGTTATGGTTTATTGTTGTTTGCACAAATAAAATTTTTCACCTATGGTTCCTGTAGCAGCAAACCTGTAGGCCTACTTGGTCCCCATGTTATTCTTATAGAAAATACTTGAAATGTTATATATCGCTTATTTATGAATGTATATGGATGAAACTTGGTATGTGACTTCACTAAGATAAGTTCTATTGATATTTGCATAAAACCCCATTATTTTGTGTGCCTTGTTGCAGCAAACCTGCATACTCATCCCCAATGTTATTCTTATGGAGAATAATTAATATTTCAAATATCGCTTGTTTGTGAATATATTTCTTATGAATCCTGTTAAGTGTTTTAATGTGTTATGTTATATATTCATTGGAAATTCGCTGAGTATGCAGGTTTGCTACGACGGGGGTATTATAACTCTATTATTTTAAATATTATAGACTTTAATAAATACACCAAATATACAAATAAATAACAAATTTTAATTTATTAGTCTATTAAAACGTTAAAAACTCACAAAATAAAAATGTTTATTTGATTCTCCGTGATGCAAGATATAGTATGGTTTTAGCCTATATCCAATAAGGTAATAATTAATAAATACAAAATAAAAACATTATGACTACGGTAGTTGAAATAACAACACAAATTTATAAATATAAACAATCTCGTGTAATTAATTTACCACAAATATTATTGTTCTAAGATTATTAAAAACAAACAAAACATAGCATAGGCTATATGAAAGAAATATGTTTTAATTCGATTAATTGATTAGGAACTCTTACAACGTTTTTCTATCAACATACTTTAAGGCGGTACCACTCTTCTCGTGAACACGCCCGAACATTCGGCCGAACTCCGAATGTTCGGAGTATTTGCGAGAAGTGTGGAAGCTGCACAAACTTTTGAATACATACGGCAACAAACGGGACGGAATGTTCAGTGAACATTCGGAAGAATGTTCGGGCGTGTTCGCGAGAAGTGTGGAACCGCCTTTAATAACACACTGTTGTGGGGGAGGTAATCGGAGAATTCACTAGTGTTGGCAACAACAATGATAAGCATACATCCCGTAACCCTCACAGATGGGGCAGTGCTGATAATATTGAGTATGGGCCTAAATTGATTCAAAACAAACATCTTTACCTTCAAACTGTAATAAAATCCAGAAATATAATACGGAAAAGCAAAACAGCAAAGAAGGAGGCTGCAAGCTATCCTATCATTATTATTATCATCTTTATTATTAATTGTATTATCATCTCAAACACTTCTAATGTGACCACGTTGGTATGTGTGTACACGTCAACTGACTTTCATAACCAATTATAATTTTGATACTATTACTTAATTACTTTCTGTTTGGCTGTTTGTTCTTAATATTTTATGATATATCATATTGAGGTCTGTGCAACAAGAACAACAAAATTAACTTACATCGGCTTAAACGTAATCTGCAACTTCCAAGGACGACAAAGCTGTTTATGGGGTTAGGGGACAGGTTTCAAAATTATTGCTCAAGAACAAGATCATCTATCGCAAAAAATACAATATCTACAATTTATACTCAGGAAAATAAGATTCTCTACAATACCGTCAGTAGTTACACTTCAACTCTTACCTAGCCTATTCCTGTTACTGGATTAGGGCAAATTTATCAAATCCGCACACGGTATTGACAACCATAATCATTAGTGGATGACTTTGGGTGTGAGAGTTTGAACGTACACCCTTTACAACTTAAAGTTATTTGTGTTATTGTCAGTTGAGAAATAAACAACTTTTTTTAGAACATAATTAAAACAATGCCTCGCGAGGTCCCCTTTAGTGGCCTGTGGGGTCCCATTTTCCCATTTGTGGCCTGGAGGCCCCCTCGGACCCGGGACCCCGGGCGCCCTCAGGGAAATACGGCCCTGAATAGAAGTAATAATTACTCAGAAGAACTATAGAACACTCTTAACCCAAGCTGTCTTTAAATAGGTTCCTGGCCAATTTGGAACCAAATAAAAAATAATCTAACGATCCCCCCTCCCTTATTAACGGCTGAAAATTATAATACCAAATTTAACTATATTTTAGTGGTATGAGTTTTATATGGTTTTATACAATTCATAATAAACTAGAAGAATTATATCAATCTTTAAACCCGAGCTCACTTTATTTACTTTCCTTGTCAAAAGAATGTATTTACACACAATTAAAATATTTATTTGTTGTGCTCGATCAGGTAATCAAATATTGCGGCGCACGGCCCCGGTGGTGTGGCGGCTACCTCCACAACAGTGCAGTCCGGTGCGGCTTCACTATCCGTCCGCCGTATTGCGGCGCACGGCCCCGGTGGTGTGGCGGCTACCTCCACAACAGTGCAGTCCGGTGCGGCTTCACTGTCCGTCCGCCGTATTGCGGCGCACGGCCCCGGTGGTGTGGCGGCTACCTCCACAACAGTGCAGTCCGGTGCGGCTTCACTGTCCGTCCGCCGTATTGCGGCGCACGGCCCCGGTGGTGTGGCGGCTACCTCCACAACAGTGCAGTCCGGTGCGGCTTCACTATCCGTCCGCCGTATTGCGGCGCACGGCCCCGGTGGTGTGGCGGCTACCTCCACAACAGTGCAGTCCGGTGCGGCTTCACTATCCGTCCGCCGTATTGCGGCGCACGGCCCCGGTGGTGTGGCGGCTACCTCCACAACAGTGCAGTCCGGTGCGGCTTCACTGTCCGTCCGCCGTATTGCGGCGCACGGCCCCGGTGGTGTGGCGACTACCTCCACAACAGTGCAGTCCGGTGCGGCTTCACTGTCCGTCCGCCGTATTGCGGCGCACGGCCCCGGTGGTGTGGCGGCTACCTCCACAACAGTGCAGTCCGGTGCGGCTTCACTGTCCGTCCGCCGTGACCGCTCCATATATACTACCTCCATGGTAATAAGTAACTGAGATGTGGCAATTTGTGTTATTTATTTCAATATTGAATTGTGGAGAAACCAAAGATAGGCTCTGTGCGGTCACAGAAAAAATGCAATACCTCGGTTATTTATTACTTGATTTTAATAACTTAAGTATTGTTAAATTTGCAATTAAATTCCGTAAAATAAGTTACTCTGATAAATTAATTTTTCAAAACCAGGCATGGGAGACCCATGTTTATGGGGTAAAATGTTTTTGTCTTGACCCAAAGAATAATGTTAATACCTTTGTCCAGAGAGTTAAGGAACATTCTGTATAATCTTAAAGTTTATTAAACAAAATGGCTTTAACGAATGTGTTTCTTTTGTTATTTCTGGTTAAAAATTAATTACAGCCATTTTAAAAACAGAAATAGTTTATACCATAAGAATGAAATAATTAACAGTTTTTCAAAATTAAAAATGTGGAGACATTTTTGATTTCAAATATTTAATAATAAAACCAACCTATATATTTTATTAAAACAAGGTCACCTAAGTTCTTTGTTATGTTTCATAAAAATATACATAATCTAGGTTTCAATGGTCGAAATCTTACTATTGTTTTATTTTATCAAATCATTCTTTATTTTTCTTCCAATTTAACATTAGTACTAATTTTCAATAAAGCTTCAACAATCTGCAATTAAAACTTATCCTATTAATAAAATAAGCTACATACCATATCCCGCCATCAATCTTAATTGTAGCTGAAACTTATTTTATTTTAATTCAAAGGAATTAGCTAATATAAAATCCATTATTTGTCCAAGTTAACAAGTTTTCTGACTTATTACTTTCAATGTTTAATAGAAACATTTCAATGAAGAATAAATACAGCTAACTGAATACTCAACTAACCAAAAAATGAATTTGTTGGCGGGAGATGTAAAAATAGAGTAATATGAATTGGTGTATTGATTTTAATTATAAGCTATTTCCACCATGTTTCCAGAGCGTAATTTTAATTTCTAATCATTCTAGATGGCATTTAAAATTGTTAAACCAAATTTATCTTCGGTTTGGTGGTCTCTTATTTAAGATTTACGCATTGTGAGTTTAACTGAATATATCCAACAAGACTAAATACAATTTGAATTACTGGGTCTACACAGTACTTTTTGTGAATTTCAACAAGCCATATAACTCACAAGGTATAATTCAAATTCTGACGGCCTATTGCCATATTTTGTAATCTGATATTATGCTAGTGAGAGACAATTAAATAATTGCAATATAGTAACGTGATAGAGATTTAATAATAATTCTTGATTACATAGATACCGTAACTTAAAAGTTATAGTCATTTCTAAATAACCTATGCATAGAATAACTTGAAATAATCTCTTAATATAATAATAACTTTAAACATAATAAGCCTTATCTACTAAATCTAGAATACAATTTTCAATTTTAAAAAGTCGAGTAGTTTTAATCTGTCAGCAGTATTTCAAATAGTTGAATAAGGTACATCTTAAATTTTGATCCAAAAAATATTCAGTTATAAAATAGATCAAAATGGACAATTTTTAACCAACAAACTAAAAAACTATGAAATCTTCAATACAAAACTGTTCTCATATTATTATTTAACAAGTGTAATAGGATGGTCTCAAATTACCATCGTGTTTTAATAATTGATATCAAAATAGAAAAATCAATACTTACAAATCATCGTTGATTTCAGCAAGGCAAATTTTCTTATTATCAAACATAAAAATTAAATATTTGTATACTATTCTTAAAAGAATTTTGGGTTTTCTAAAATTTAAATTTGCGGGAAGCTATTAATAATTGTTGCCCTGGTTAGAGAGGTTTAAAGAAGACAGGTGGGTACTGACCTTGACATTGCTGGGCAAGAGTCCACGTGATACTGACAGCCACAGTGGTCCTGCCTGTGGTGCTGGGCGGGGAGGGGGGGAAGGGGGCGGGGCCCAGGAGCAGGAGACCCACAAGGCCTTCCGCTCCTGTTCCTGATCTAATGACAACAATCCTGCCCTGTGACTAGGTCAAATGCCCCACACAATTTTCCACTTCGAATACCACCTAACCCTCTCTGCGGAACTACTCACTCATCGTATATCAGTATTTTAATATCAGTATTTTAATCGGCGTTTTAAATTTGTACGAGTTTGTAAATACTGACAAAAATCTTGAAGCAGTGTGTTTGAGTTGGAAAGGATTGATTTATTTTACAACAGTTATTTTTAAAATAAAATTACTTAGATGTAATGTATTTTATAATGTTTAATGTATTTTATAATGCAATTTTGTAATGTTTAAAATGTACATCCTAACAACACACCTTTTTTTTAATAATACCACCCAGGGGTATTTACCGATTGTGCTTAACAATAAATACAACACTATATTATTATAAATATCACTAAGAATTAAGTAATAAATTAAGTAAAGATAATCTAATACACCATTAAATTATCTTGACTTAATTTATTACCTAATTCTTTGCTTGGAATCCTCCATAATAATTAACAAGGTGATATTTATATAGTCGTATTTATTGTTAAGCACAATCGGTTCACTCCAGATGTTTTTATTTAAAAAAAGTGTGATGTTAGGATTTAAATTTTAAACATTCTATATACTATTAAGTCACTGTTAGAGGAATGGCAAATACCCATGATTTTTAAACACTAAATCAGGTTAAAGTATTGTTGCTTGGTATACTTTACCTAAGGTAAAACATGCAATAACTGATATTACTCATTAATCAGTTTTGTAAATTCAGGAGTTCTTTAATCAAAATGATCATTTCTCAAAATACTTACATAATTGTATTCAATACTGCTTTTCAGTGACACCAATAACAATAATAAATGCTACAGCAACATAGAATAAAATCTCAATTAATTTTGAAACATTATTTTATACAGCTGTTTAAACATTTACTGACATTGATAACAGAAATGGGATTAAAAGTATATCTAAGATTATGTTGCAAAATTAAATTAGTTATCAGTAACAGACTATTTTTTTGTAAGAAACTTCTCAAACATCCAGAGTTTGCTAGCATCCAAAGTAACAGCCAGTATAATGCAGTTAAAACATAAATACCCCCGTCGCATAAAACCTGCATACTCAGCGAATTTCCAATGGAGATATAACTGTTTTAATACTACATAAAGCCACTTACCAAGTTTCATAAAAATATATTCACAAATAAGCAATGTATACAATTGTAATTATTCTCCAAAAGAATAACATTGGGGCTGAGTATGCAGGTTTGCTGCATCAAGGAACACAAAAATGTTTTTTTTTTATTATCAATATAACTCATCTAGGTGAAGTCATATAGGTACCAGTTTTTATTCATTTATGTTCATAATTAAAGGAGACATGGCATTTAATTATTATCCATAAGAATAACATGGGGCTGAGTACGCAGGTTTGCTGCTACGGGAGCCTTTAGCAAAAAATTGATTTTTTGAGCAAATATCAATGGACCACAACCAGATGAAGCCGTATACCAAGTTTCGTCAGTATACGTTCATAAATAAGCGAGATATAAATTTTGTATTTTCCTCCATAAGAATAACATTAGACAACGTACTGTGTTTAGCACTTTCAATATCTTGGTAACCAATTAACGTAGAGGAATGATGAAAATACCAAATTGTGTGTTTTCTTAAGCTGAATCAACTGGTAAAAACTAAAATTTGACTATTCCAAAATTATTTGTAAAAAATTCAAAAAACCCATTTTTGGGGTACAAAACCCCCCAAAATACCCCTTTGGATAGAGCGATCTGGCTGGTTTTCGAACTTAGAGTCATAAATGTTGCTTTACACGTTTATACCAAATTTCAAAATATTCGGATCATTTTTACGGAGTTATCGTGCTCACGGACACACACACACACACACATATATATATATATATATATATATATATATATATATATATATATATATATGTATACAGTTTTGAACAAATGGTGTTTTTGGGGTCTGGAGACCTCAAAATGAAAAGTAATCATAGTCCCAGGCCTAGGTCTTATGATGCCGACCACGGTAATAGCTTCTTCCCTACAGGGGACATTCGCTAAAAGGAAGGAGTGTGTCCATTCAAGTGCATACAATTAATAATTAGTTGTTTTAAATGGATTTTTATAAAGCATCTATGTAAACCCCTAGTTTTTATGAAAATATATATTTTTTAAATATGGGCATTTATTTTCTGATCTACAAAAGTTGCTATCTTCATTTACTTGCTATTTTTTAGCTGTCAACAATAACTTCATTGAATTATTACCCACTTGATATTAATGCATTGGGCTAGCCATGGCTCCCACAAAGGTGGGACTCCTGGCCCCAGGGCCCGGCCCAGCCATGGGGCGCAATTTATTTATTTTAGTTAAACAATATTATAGATAAATTCAAACTAGAA
The DNA here is from genome assembly GCA_963675035.1 of Allygus modestus. Classification (NCBI taxonomy): domain Eukaryota; kingdom Metazoa; phylum Arthropoda; class Insecta; order Hemiptera; family Cicadellidae; genus Allygus; species Allygus modestus. The sequence goes on along the minus strand of OY776113.1, from coordinate 130,687,397 downwards.
ATATACAATAAAATACATTTACAATATTTATATAAATTACAGTAGGCTTACTGTATTTTTACAGCTTAAAATTTAATGCAGATATTAACAAAGAGTTCCTGGTCAAAATGTTGTTAGAGGTTTTGTTATTTCAGGCACACCCTTGTGTGACGAAGGTGCGCTTGCTTATTGAGGCGGTAGTGAGCTCATACCAACGCGCTGGGCCCTGCTGCACCCACAACTACCCGAACCTTAAAAATCTCGCAGAGAAATACAAAACAGGCCAAATTCGCCTCTTTTACTTCTGTCGATTTTGAGAATGAGTTGGCTAAGACGATCGACTTTTCTGATGTGATTGCTGAACTTTTTAGAGAAGAAAGTTAATAAAATAATTATTCAGTAATGTTATTCTAACTAGTGTTTTTAATGGCAGATAAACAGTAACGAACTATTGTCAGTTATCTTAATTTGCATTTTAATACTAGGGAGTTGAATAAATATATGTTGTTTTAGGTCAAATAAACGTAGGTATTAAACTTATAAAGGAACTTATAAAATAGTTATCATATCAATTTATATACCCCCTATTTTCATTTTGAACTACATTATAATAATTGTATATAGGTAAAAAAAGATTCGTGCAGTATATTTTAACTGAAAAAAGGGGGGCCCGTCAGTGATCCTGGGACCAGAGCCCATAATCAAATGAGGGGGCCAAGGGGCTAGCCAATTCACTTTCGAGTCAAATCCCCAAGCCTGATCAGGGTGAGAAAGGAGAGGCATTTACCTAATGTTGAGGTTAGGGATCTGTGGATCTGGTGTACAATTGGAATGAAAGTTCTCATCTTCTCAGTTGAGAGGGTTGCCAATGTGGGGGGAGGGATCTTTTTATTTTTGAATAAAAACATTGGTTTGGTGGTTGGTGGCATGGTTGGGAACGTGCTTGTTTTTATCCGCTTTCACATCCTGTCTATGTCCATTCATGTGGGTCCAGAGACTGTTGGTTGTGAGGCCTATGTATCGGACAGGTTCTTGTTGGCATTGTAGCTGGTAAATAATGTTTATTGCAGCAAAGGTTTGGGACCAGCTGTTTATTTCGCAGGTCTGGCATTTTGATATCAGTTTTTCTACGGAGTCTAGACGATTTAGTGTACTAACATAATTTTTAGATTTGGTAGTTGTTTAAAAACAGTGTATATGCGGGAGCTTTTAGAAATATAGTTAAATATTAAAGTCAGACTGTTTATATTACCCTTCAATAGAATAATGCTACCTACTTCCAATGTTTTAAAATTTATTGTGAAATTTCAAATCACAAAAATGTGTTATCAGAGCTCTGACAACCTCGAGGGGTGCACTGTCTAGGTAAAATATACAGACTGAATCAATGAGGCAGCAAATGTTCTCTTGAGCCATCAATACACTGTGACAACGTTAAACATAAGATATCAGAAATATGTGATCTTAAATTAGGATTCTTTGCTAAGAAAATAGGCTTTATAACATTCTATTAACTTTCACCATTCAAACCACTTGTATTTGGCTTTTTTATTCAGCTTGGGCACTCACCAACACTTTGGCAAAATATAAACACAATTTACTTTGCTTAATACAGTAGTGTTCGTTAATTTGAGACTAAAGGGACCTCACGGACACTTAAAATTAACTAATCATTAAAATTAGCCATGTTATTTTTTATTTATAGACATAGGCATTGGTTTACAAAAAAAAACCTTATATTTTGTCAAGATTACAAATTGAAGCGGTTAACAAAATTTGACTATATTTTGATTATTTAATTTGTTTTCTTGAAGAAAATTATAAAACTTAATAAAAATTGCATGCCAGACAGTTACAAGCAGTCTAGTGCTGTGTTGGTGTCTACCCTAATTGTCACTCGAAACGTACCCCATGTTTAGGTCCGATCGGAACTACGTGGCAGCTAACGTGTTAAATTGGCTACTTGACAGAAACTTTGAATAAATTATGCACAGCTCTTAAGTTAAATTAGCCTTCCGGAATAGAACAAAAAACTTAATTCAAAATAAAATAACTTTCTTAAATGTTCCATACAATATCTTCCAGTAAAAGCCCGTTAATCTGGCACATTCAATAATCCAGCATCAGTCAAAGGTTTCTAAAAAAAATGTTTGCACACAGTATAAGCCTTTTGGGCGCGTTCGGCAGAGTTCGCGGGTAATCGGCAGGAGTAACTAACTGTACTGTATGTATGCAAATATAACACTGTAAATCTATTTTCTGGTTGGTTGAAATATTGTTTTGTTTTTAACATTTTCCATCACTACCGAAATCAGAGAAAGCACAATAAAACACGGAATAATGGCCCGCTAACCAATGATCTCCTTTTGACTCTTCTATTTTTAGCGGTATCTCCGCTATTCTCGCAATAACGGCTATTTTTCGATGGCGCTCAGTAATCCGGCACTGCCAAAGTCCCGAACGTCTACTGTACTTAAATAAAGTGGATTTATAAAAATAAAAAAGGTTGCCTTAAATACAGTTAAAGAAATAGGAACGTAGTTTTAAAATATGAGTATTTTGTTTCTTATGGGCATTACCTATCTAAACTGGTTAGGAGGTGCAACACCTAAGTGTAATGTAACAGTGGAGCTTGGCCAAAATATTTTAGAATCATTGTTCCAGACCAAAGGTTCAAAGTTATATTGATCACATGAACTCTCTTTAAGTTACACTAAATAAAGTTCAAGTTATTTCAACAGACTTGTATGAGATTTACTTGTTTAGGTAGTTTTTTAATAAGTAATTCTCACAACTTCAATGCGTAATCAAATGGGTAATTTGATCAGTGAAAATCAAGCCACTAAGCTTTTATATTGAATTTGTTTTCACCCGGTCATCACACCCACAACTGCTCAAGGTTAACTTGACTCAATATGTCTTAGAATTGGAATGAATCTTACGTGCAAGGATTGGATGACACTCAAAAATACTTAACTGGTTTTAAAAGAAATAATCACTGGAAACCTACTGAAATTAGAAAGCTGATCAATTACACAGCTTAGGATTGAACCACAATGTCACATGCAATCGTTCCTTTTCTTACTTTCATAATGAAATTTGAGTTCACCATTTAGTGGAATCACATTAAATATTAAAAACAATATTTTATATGGACTCATGTTATTGACTATTATGTAATCATATTTGATTTTGTATTGTGAAATAACTGGCATAACAAAAACTGGGGTAAATGGTTTCAACGGGCAAAAAAGCAATTTGGACTTTCATTCAGTACATCGAGACATTTTCATCGTTTAATATCTTTAGATCTTAAAAAAAGAAACAGGAAATTTAAATAACATCACTCTTTATGATTATATCACACCATACAATGTTAATCTGTACAATCGATTTGACATACAATAGACCTGGGTGTTAACGTACAAGCTAAGACAACGCAAACAGATCAATGAACTATTGCTTAGTAAACGTGAAGATGAGGTAGAGTAGTCGGGCACCTAAAACGGAACAGAGATTCTAACTGGGAACAACATGTATAACAATTACAGGAAACATCCAGATGCCCCATACAAAAGATAGTCCATTTATACAGATCAACTAAACTCACATATAAAATATTTTATACGGTTCGCTTCATAAAAAGTCATCGATAGTACACTCATACACTCACACATAACGCTCGCACCCTTAAATGCTTTTGGAACATTACAAACAAATTACCAGGGTTAGGACTGAAAAACGATAAGATCTATGTGACAGACACAGAAATTAACGGTGGACACAGCATTATCTTTGGTAAGGGAGTAAGTGGAAATGAACGAACAAACATTGCACATTTACTGTCCTCAGCCTGTTTTGGCTCTGATTATTGTATTTACTCCTTTCTACAGTCTGTGTTTTCCTCAAATTTACGATTTTAAAATAATGTTTCCTTTGACATTAAAAAGCTTGTATTGATGGAATATGTTCAATAGTGTAAATAAAACCGGTATAGAATACGACATGTCTCACAGAAAAATTTGTACATACAAGTTGTACGGTGAGAGTTGTGATCACACGAGCACAAGATAAACTAAACAAACGATAACACGAGCAAATATAATAACAAAATCACATATAAGTTTATATAAAGAATCATTCATCTCTATTTAAAATGTGATGGTAACAACTCAAATGGAAGTGATAACAAAGAATATGATAAAGTTTGAACAAAATATGTATAACTTAAACCAAGCAATATTCTAATTAAATTATTGTCACGCCTAAAACACAACTTTAATTATAACACTAAATAAAATTATTACCTATTCCTGTAAACAAATACTGTTACATAGTTGTGAGTGTAACATGAATTTCTTTACAGATTCTGAAGATGACAGGCTGCTTTGAATCCGACAATTCTTATCAAGTGAAGAAACATGTTGGGCAACATAATCGATATCCAGTTCGTAGTAAGTGTACAATTTGGAAATAGGGTGTCATTTACAATCATTTAATGCCGTTATTTTCATTCAAAGTATTATCGTGTCCTTACAAAAATCAATGTATAAAATTATTTATTGCAAACATTTACTCAAAAATATGAGCCAAGGTCGACAACCCTGGGACACCGACAGTGTCGGCTATCCAAAGCAGCCGGTACACCAAGCTAAACACCAAGATAGAAATATTGCATTCTTACGGCTCCCTATCTCAGCTGAAACTGCACTACACAAATATGTAATCCACAAGTGTTATGACTAGATGAGGTCTATCTGCAGAAGTTACGTTTCCATACATACAAACTCTACTGTTTCAAACGATATTACTATATGTTCTTCAATAACTGGTTGTACTATGTCACGATCTTTAAAAGTTTTGTGGTGGAAAAAATTATCAATTGCGACGACTTTGTACCCAGAAAATTGTATTTACAAAGTCTGCCACATGACTCGTACTGTCAGTCAGAACTGACAGAGATGTTCCGATCGATCGATTTAAACAGGAACTTAGGGTTATTCAACTTAAACGCTATGAACACGTAAGGTATTAACCATCGTACGACTAAAGAATGTTATTGCCCTCACTGAGCTAACGACTGTCCATACAGCCTACTAACAATAATAAACTGCAACCAGTCACTGTGTTATATGAGCAATCTACAATGATGGGACAAGACGACTATAATCCTACAAATGAAAAAAAAAAAAAACGATGTATGCAAACTATACAGTTCTAACAACACCTTCACAAACAACTATACATAATCCAACATATATCTACAAATAATGTTAACTTAGAAACCATACACATTCGCTTATAAAGCTCTCTTATATATAAATATATATATTTAAAAATTGGAATATAATAAAAATTATTATTTTAAATAATGATAATTGATAGTAAAAATTATTACTTAAAAAAATTATAATTACTAATAACAATTATATTTTAAATAATGATAATTGCTACGAATTGAAACAAAGATCCAGAAACTGGAAAACAATGATACAAGGATAAAATAATACGTGTAAACAATAACTATTCCGCAGTTAAACTGTTAGTTAAAACATGAGACACGCAGGGACACATTGTTCATTTGATTATGAATAATGAGGTGTAAAAAATGTGTTAAATGAATAAAGCAATGGAAGACAAGTTGTACAATTTGTATAACGTATTTACAAGTATAACCAGGAAAACAGACTCTTTAAATTCATAATCGATTTACGAGTCATGTGAGATGGACTGAATCTCAACTGTATCGGATATGTCCGAATCTATTGAAAATTAACAAATTCATGCTAAAACACGATTTACCTTCAAGCAGAACAGAACATTTTAACAATCATTCGAGTCGATGATGATTGTTACAGTGGTAAAAATTCAAAGCTTGTACAACCAGCTTTGAGAATGAATTACAATGTTCTATTATTTGTAGGAAAATATATAACAAAAAGTTATTAAATAATTCAGTATTCACTACTTTATACAATGGATGAAAAACTCTTTCAAAAGTTATTCTCTTCATAATACTATTATACATTTAATTTATATATAATTGGGCTATAATTCAATAATTCGAAAAACTTTTGTACTCTGTGATGATGTGGCAATGGCTATGTAGATGTGCAAAGTTAACACATACGAATAAACAAATTTAACAAAATCTAAACGGATTCAATAGTTGTAACAAAGTACTGAGCAAATAAAATTTATCAACTATTGGAACAAAGCTGGATGTTCAGAAGAAATTGAATTTCAAAAGTAATTTCAACTTACAGTAAGAATTTCTGAATCATACATTTGTCTACAGAGCAACCTAGTGAAGCCAAAGTCCTCAATTACTATTTTAATTTTCTCCATTAAGAGCTCCCAAATACTCATCTCAAAACAATGAGATTTCATAAATGAGAATTCAAATGTTTTTACTAGTCTCTATAGACTAAGAAACTCTCAACATATTTTCTTTCAAAAACCATAATATAAAAAAGCTTCCTGATTACTACAAAATCCTACACTTTGGGTTCTATAAAAAATTGAGACTACTCATGAATAATACAAATGTGATGTTGGGTTGAACCACAGCATAGATCTTAAAATGCAACTAGTAGCAATCCCAATAAATAAAATAATATCACATGCACATTTATTTCTTGGAAGTGACAACAATCGTTTTACTCTACATGCATAATTTAATATAACCAGATAACTATTACCTCTCCAGGTAATTAATTTAAGTAGTTTGAGAAAATTGCAAAGTAAGCGTTTTTATTTTAAATGAAGATAAAACCTCAAACTTAAAATAAACAACATCAAAAATGTTCTTAAAAATGTATATGAGACATATGCAAAGTTACACCTTTTTAATGATTGTACTTTCCTGTGAAAGGGATCTTCTTAAAAAGTGAAGGAAATGCCTTGTTATAATGGAGAAATTAGCACAACAATGTATAGGACTTTTGTTTCACCAAATGCTTAATGTAAACAAACAATATTTTTAAAACAAATCCACCCACAAACAACACATAACAAGAAAATTAATGATTTAAACAATTAAACAATTAAACAAGATATCAACAAAGTTGTAAGCAGTCTTACTAATGACAGGGTCTGTTGAAACTACTGACAGGCAGATCAAGCATATCAGAAACCTCCGAACCCGATATCCATTCTCTCATTTTTTATTCTATCAAAAACATGACTTTGCAAGTAACTGGATTGTGGGTAACCGGAATTAGAATAAGGGGAGGGATACGGGAAATTGGGACTAGGTACATGGATGTTGTGAGACGGTGAATAGGGGAACCCAGCGGGGGGACCGCCCGGATAAGGGCTAGAATACTGATTATAGGGATAGGGCAGCCCGGAACCCGACATGTTGACTCCACTCATGTTGGGCAAAGGCTCCATGGGAGAACCTATCCTGCAAGTGCGATCGACAAGCCCACTGCCGAATGAGTCTATCACATGATGAGAGCCCATGGGGTGGGGCGGGCCCATCAAGTTAGGGTAGGAGGAAGTGACAGTGTGGCTCGAGTTGTAGTTGGAAGCCAAGCTCGTTACGGAGAAGGAGCCCGGAGTTTCATTGCTGCTCGTCGCGCTGCTGTTCGCTAGCGATGTGACGGAGAAGTTCATACTGGGAGATGGAGAAGTGTACGTGTTGGAGGTCGTAGGAACTGCAGACGGGTACTGAGGACTGTAGTGGGAGACTCTGGGGTAGTCGGAGAGGTAGGCAGAGTCGTCACTGTATTGCCCGGTGCCCGATGACGAGGCACTCTCCATAGGTTCTCCGCTTACGACTGTGTGAGGAGCGTCTCCGTCTCCGATATTTGGGATCTGGTCCACGAGTGACTCAAGTCCCGATAAGCTCTTTGATGCGACATCTTGGTTTATTGTGGGTTTCGGAGCGAATCCGGAGGATGGCCTCTGAGGGTATCTTACAGAGCCATTAGTTTCTGAATCCCCGGAGAACTCATCGTAATTCTGATAATTCATTTCCGGGGACTTCTTTTTGGAGGGAGCAGGACTCGGGAAATGGCAATCCATATGATTGTCAGGGTTGTCATCTTTAACGTCTAAGGAACTTTTACTATTATCTTCCTGCATCGTGGCGGAAGGTTCAAATTCTGGAGGCCCTCCTAAACTGGATGAATTCGGAGATCGTGATGCGATGTTTTGCTCTGAAGATATTGCAGCACTGATTTCCGAGGACAGATCGGAGTGGGAGTACGATGGGGGCTGAGGTGACTGGTTGTACCCGTGACTCTGCATAGGAGACTGGTGAAAGTTGTGGTTCGACAACGGCGACTGTGAAGAGTTCTGGTTGTATGGGTGTGACTGATTGTTGTACATTTGTGGAAACCCTTGTTGACATAGGTTGATGGGTGACTGGATCGGGGGGGAAAAGCAATTTGGAGTGGGAGTAACTGCCTGTGATGTGGTTACTGCTGGAGTTGTGGTATTGTTTTGTGTCTGTTGCTGCTGCGGCTGTTGTTGTTGTTGCTGCTGCTGCTGCTGTTGCTGTTGTTGCTGCTGCTGAGCAGCTGTTGGAGTTGCCGGTTGTGTTTGTTGCTGCTGTTGTTGTGTTTGTTGCTGTTGCTGCTGTTCTGTTGTCGTATTGGATGTCATTTCGGGTTTGATTTTTTTAGGGCGGCCCCTTTTCTTCTTGGGAATGACATTACCGTCTTTATCGAGGACTTCTTTGGGTGGTTTTTCTTTTTTCTCTGGAGGTGCCTCTCCTTCCACCTTTATCTTTTTAGGTCTTCCTCGTTTCTTCTTTGGAGGACCAGCCGGCTGATCTTCCCCGTTCTCTTTCTTGATCACAGTATCGGTCAAGTCCGTTAAACCGTCACCCATATGTCCATTGTACCCTCTATACTTACAAATCTGCCCGTCTTTTCCTTCTTCCTTCACTTCGGGTTCAAAAAAGTTTTTGAGTTTTGAATATGTAAACACTATTTCTTTTTCATCCAACTCTGGCACTAGTCCATTCAAATAGTCACGGAACTTTTTCAAGGCTGCATAGAAAGGTACTTTGTCAGCCGCCCGAGGTAGCTGGGCGCAACGTGCACTGGAAGAGGGCATCACCCACATGTACTGCAACAATTAATAACACCAAATTAGACGGAAAATATATAGCTTGCATATTCCTAAAAATGTATTGTCTTTAATGAATTTCCTAGTCTAGTGCCTGATACATACATACAGGGTAGGCAGTAATCCTTTAAATTACTATCTGGAAAAATGTGTTCCATCAAATAATACCTTCAATATATACTTTCTAATCCATGTAAATATCTCATATTTTACAGCATGGTGCACTGGAAAATTACACAAAAAAACCTTACCAACAATTTTCACCAATTCCTCCCTTAGCTTTTAATTTTACATCTTATAAAGATTCTTTGTTTAAAATTAATTGTTGGTGATAGTGAGTTTATGCATAGCCGCCTTTAAGGAAGGCCGCAGCGTTCGAACTGGCAATGCCATCTCACTGAGCAGAGGAGTCACTGCTGGCACACAGCCCATAGCCGCAAGTTGAATAACGTGTCCTTTTAAATCATTTTAGCTATATTATTTTGTTTTGTTGGAGAGAACAAATAGAATGGGCGTCAGGGATTGGTGATAAAGTATACAATAACTGAAAATTAATATTAAACATACAAATTCGCAGTAAACTAAAACGATAAGTCTATATGAATCATGTACTTCTGTTAGGTTTTAAAGATTATTGCTTTGAAAAAACCATCGTCAGAGTAACTTATCGTTTTAGATGTCCCTATGAATACATTTTAAAATTAATATGTTCAATAAATGCCACTGATAAATTGCTTGAAGTAAAAATAAACAGTGACAAATGCAATACGAGGCACACAATTATTCCTTTGGGAGATAAGTGCAGAACAAATTGTATTACTTTGTACAGACAGTTGCCCATGAGTTGTATTTATACTTGTTGCTATATTAAGTACACTTTGTCTTTAAATAAAAGTAGGGGTGTGCGAGTAGTGATTTTTTTAATCGAGTCGAGTTGAGTCGAGTAGTGCCAATTATTTTCGAGTGAGTATTTGCCATCATTTGGTCGTTTAAAATAGTGTAATGGGATTTGGATACCACGTTTAAAATAGTGTAATGGGATTTGGATACCACCCTAGATTTGATAATCTAAACATGGTTTCTAACTAATACATGAGTAGCAATACAAAGTTTTGGCCAGTACAATCAAACTGGATTACGTATTGACAAATAAAACACGGTTTGACATTCGTTTCCGGCCATTGAAACAGGGTCCGGTTGTCATTTGGCCAATTTCACCTGGTCCAGACATCGCTTATAATCAATATTAAAGACGAAATCGTTAGTCATGGCCGAAATTACGCAATCCAGTCGTCATTTTCGGCCGATTTTACGTGATACGATTCCTTTTGCGGCCGTTACTACGCGTTTTGTCCGGTCGCAATCGTTCGCGGTCGTCATTTTCGGCCGATTTTACGTGACGCGATCGCCTTTTGCGGCCGTTACTACGCGTTTTGGCCGGTCAAAATCGTTAGCGATCGTCCGGAAATACTTGCTCGAACTTTCAAGTAGTTTTCAAAACTTCCGAGTTGAGTTCGAGTATTAAAATACTCGGCCGAAAACTCAAAGTTTCGAGTACTCACACACCCCTAAATAAAAGGTTGTATGTCGTTGTTTTCAATCTTGTTTAATATGTTGTTTTGAAGAATACTGTACTTTATTAGCACTTAGTAAATGGTAGTAAGCTATCTTATCTATTGATATTTATAAAACAAGACTAATGATAAAAGGTAATTGTAATTAATACTTAACTAAACTAATAAAAAACATAACTTGCCTGTGCTATGGATTAACAACTTTAAAAAGCCAAATTACGTCAAAAAGAAATGTATACAACTCTTTAGTAAACAAATTTTGAACGTATTAAATAACTTAACTTTAAATACAATAAGTAGGTGGATATGCTGCTAAGGGGGGGTTTTAAAAATTGATTAAAATTATTAAATTCCTAGCACATTATTGAATGCATTCGTTAGTGCAACGCATTATAGTTTTACTGTGCCTACGTGTAAAACCCAGCAACACTGACTATAAACACGCTTAACTTTGCTTTCAGTTTAAATATGAACCTTGTTAGGCTCACAACAGGGTAAGGACACTCGTTAGCAAAACGATAAACATCACTTAGACGGTATTTTCTAACTTTAAGAGTAAAAAATAACGGTTTTAGATGGCGACGTCGCATTTTCCCCATGCTAGTATACGGGCGGCGAGGTGCGCGGTAACTCCTCTTGCGGCGTTACCAATTCTACTACGCCGCAGGCTTTAAATCAAATCAAAATAACTTTATTCATGAAGCACATAGGTTGTACAGAATGGGGTCATTTATAAAAAATAAAATAAAATAATACATATTACAATCAGTTTGAGATAGGTTAAAAATTAAATAGGCCCTAACTAAATGTTATACATTCTTTAAAGGTGGCTATGGTTTATGTCATTTAAGAAGTTATTGCAGACATTTGCCATCACCGAATGAGAAAATCAAGTTTCACAACGTTTTGGGATCAGGAATCCATTCCCGTCTTCAGGTGAGAAAATACATTGAACAAAATTACAAAAAGACTGTGCCACTAATCTTTTGATTCCAGATCCCGAAACATTGTGAAACTTGTTTTTCTCATTCGGTGATGGCAAATGTCCACAATAACTTCTTATATAGATTAATTCAAAAATTCTTTATTCATAATAAATACACAGAGTATACATTTGTCGCAGCGGCCGATCTCGGGAGAGTGCCGGTTGGGAGTCAAATTATTATTTATTAATTTTGATTAATCACACAATTAACATTACAACAACAGAACAGATCATCTAATCTAGAGGTGTGCGGGTATCCGAAAAGCTGGTTCGGTTTCGGATCAGATCGTATATCCGAATCTGATCTGAAGGCTTTATCGATATCCGATAAGGTCTAGTACAAATCCGACTTATTCGGATAGACTGTATATCTGGGGATAAAAAGGTAGAAACGAAACAATAAATATGTTTGGACCATTAAATAAACGTTTTGACTCTAGACGTTCAAGGTAACATGACGCAATTATTCCTGTCGCTTTGAATGTTTTTGGTACGTAACTCGTATCAATTCATCGATGCGATATTTGTGTAATCATGTATCGTATTGCGATACACAGGCGGATCGTACATCATTTTAGCAAACAGAATGAATACGGTTTATAAAGAGAAATGTGCGATAGCGAACGTTTTTGATAGTAAACAACCGCAAATTTATACAATATTGCAACATTGCAACTCGATTTCTATTCACAATTCACGGGATAAACACAGCAGTATTCCCAATGAGACAACAGTAGTGGATTAATGGCGAATAAGTCGATAAATTTTCGTCGATAGTCGATTTCCGATAGTATCAACTTCTCACGAATGCAAAGAGCAAGCTCTCATAGAGTAAGCTGTAATTCAAAAGTTGCATAATGCAAACGAAAATGTTAGTGTATAAAATATAAAATTGCTGCTACTGATATTTTCCTTCCATTCAATAGAATTAAAAAAACACGGAGTATGACATGCGCTAAACGAGTTACATAGCTTTCTCTACAGCGAAGTTTCCCGCTATGATCAATGAGCTTAAACTAGCTCGAGCTTTCATACTCCAAGAAAATATTTCACTTGTTTACTCCCGGACAAGACCTCTAAATATATTAAGCTCGTCGAGTATCTTTACGACGACGTTTAAGCAGCGACGACCTGACGACGGATTCAAGAAGGCATCGCTTAGTTATCTCTATTATTTATTTATACAGATTTCATCGTTCGGATATTATTTGATTTCGTTGAATTCATGTACTTAAAATGGAACCGAAAAGAAAGAAAAGCATGATATGTAAATTCTTTAAAACGAACAAAGCCGATAGTGAAGTTGCCGATTGTTTGAAATACAAGCTGACACTTTCTAGTCTGTTTACATTCTGGTGACAAACTAGGTTTAAAAAACAAAGTTTCCAATGTGTAGTAAACAAAATAAATTCAAACTAGGCCTAGTTAGTAAATTTATAAAACAAAGGAAATTCTTTGGTTATGGAAGTTTTTGGTTAACTCATACAGAGTTGAAGCCCTATACTGATTCATTGTTTCAGTAGGATCTGATTTCCTTTGTCGTGCTAGGCCTTTAGTATGTTGGTATGTTGTGATGTCTGCTTTGCTATCAACATCGGTGATTCCGGTCTTTCAAATAGGCTGTAATAATATTAAAATGTTTCCTTGTTTTTTTACTAGGCCTACACCCAGGTAGGCTAAGGTGTTATAGCATAATGACAAGGATTAATGATTGTCAAGGTGACATTACATGATTTGTGTAGCCTAACCTAGATCTACTGTTAAGTTATTAAATTACCTATACTTTTATCTTATACCTGAAAACCCAGTAAACATATTTCATATATTTTTCACTGCAGACATGATAATATTCTCGAGTATGTACAGAGGTTGGTATTTTGCTCCTCCAATTAGACATGCTGTTTTCTGGTGAGGTTATGTGTAGTACAGTCTTCAATTACTCAGAAAGATACATTTGTAAAAATAATAACCACTTGTGTTTTGAATAAAATGACTTAGCTTAAATATATTGTATATTTATAGCTTGCAAGAAAAATCTTAAATATATTGTATATTTATAGCTTGCAAAAAAAATGAAAATGTTAAGTTCCAACTTAAAAATATGGTAGTTTTAGAGATCGGGGTAAAGTAGGCTAAATATCTGAATCTGAAAATTATCCGATCCGAAACCCTAACTATCCGATTCGTATCCGATCCGAACTCAAGCTATCCGAACCGAAACTGATCCGAACTAAAAGTTTACTATTCGCACACCTCTAACTAATACATCGCTTAATTAACATAGTTTCACAATAGGTATAGCGCAGCTAATTACAGATGGGTTTACATCAAATTTAGAAAAATAATGAATTTAGAATTAATTTAATGAGCGACAAAACGCGTGACTACTAATACATCGCTTAATTAACATAGTTTCATAATAGGTATAGCGCAGCTAATTACAGATGGGTTTACATCAAATTTAGAAAAATAATGAATTTAGAATTAATTTAATGAGCGACAAAACGCGTGACTACATTACCGAGGTTCAGCGCGCAACTCTGCTGCTGAAGCGGCCGCTGAGGTAGCGAGCCTCGGCCAATCACAGCTCACGGCCCGATGGAGGCTAGCGCTGACGCCCGCATTCTTATACTAGGGTGAGGCTACAATGTCTCTTTCCAGTTAGAAAACTCTGGATTCGATTTATCATGCAAATATTTGAATTCGGTTTCTGGGCTGTTTGAAGGGATTTTAGATGGTTGGTGGTCTTCCTAATTATTGTACTGATTTATTAATCGGTATGCTGTGAATAAATTATTCCAAATATGGTATTACTAATATTTAATAAAATGCAAAAAACATGTTGCTGAATCCTCAGATTACAGCCACTGATGCAAAATTTGAGGGTGGGTCGTTCCACACTGAATAGTGTCAATTGTCTTTTCTTACGTCTAATAACTATTTACAACAAATTAAAAGCAAACCTAGATTTTTTAAATAAAGCAAAGTAAATAATTATTATTTCATCACATTTTACACCTATTAACACATTCGCTGCGGGTGGCCCACCGGTGACATACAGAATTCGCCGCCAAATTGCGGGTTGCCCACCGGTGACATATTGCACCATTTCGTGTTTGTGTACTCAGTGTGGTTCAGCTACTAAGGCAGGAAGGTTGAATTGCTACAGCATTGTTCCATAGAGTATGCGTCATAGTAAGGTACCATTGGTTCGAGAATTGCTCGTTCGCGTTGGGGGCGGGACGACCGTGGGAGGGGGAGGGCGCATCCCTTTGTTTACGTGGCCAGTGTGGTGCAACCACTGGTTGATAACCGGTCGATAACCTCCACGAAGTTGTTGTTTTGGTAGTTTTGAGGTTATAGACTCGTGTTTGCATATTGCGTATCCTTTGTTTGCGTTTCGGCGTGAGCGTTTCGGCATGTGCGTTTCGGCGTGTGCGTTTCGGCGTGTGCGTTTCGGCGGGTGCGGGTTGCCCACCGGTGGGGACTAAGTCTATAACTTTGTTTCATCGTTACTAATCTATATATTGTGTTTTGTGCGTACATTATAGTTTTCTTTTGTGTTGTGATCACTGAAAATGGATCCTTCAATACCTGGAACATCAAGAGATGTTGTTCAGCCACAACTTGACGAAAATCTGGAGGATATCGATGCAGATGACCCTATTCAGCGTGTTATGGATGAAGATGTATCCGATCGTGAAAATGATGAAGATAATGATGCCGGCTCGTGTGATAGCGGTGAGGACGACCCAGATATCTACACTACAGCTCCAGAATGGACGATACAGACATCAGGTATGAGACCCATTGTATTTACCAGGACTGATACTCTGCTAGTGCCAATTCCTGGGCAAGGAACCCCGATTGACTGGTTCAACCTTTTGGTAGACAAAGTTTTGTTAGAAAATATCTGTAAAAACAGTAATAAGTATGCTTTCAAAGTATTTTCTAAACCCACTCTAACTCCTAAATCCAGAATTTGTAAGTGAACGGATTTGACGGTACCTGAACTGAAAATATTTATTGGTTTAGTCCTACATATGGGTACAGTTAGGCTAAACAGAATCCAAGATTATTGGAGAACGGATCCACTTTTTGACTTGAAATTGTTTAGACGAAGTATGTCTAGGGATAGATTTTTGAATATCCTCCGTGTCCTTCATTTCAACGAAGATAAAAATGAAGGTGACAAGAAAGAAACAATGGATAAAGTCTCCCCGCCTGTTGCATATTTTAATAATAAAATGTACCAGATCTATTACCCTCAAAAAGAACTGTCTATTAATGAGGTGATGGTGTTGTGGCGGGGTAGGTTATATTTCCGTCAATATATCAAAGGAAAAAGGCACAAATATACCATAACACAAGTATAAGTTCATATAAGTTATTTGAAGTTATACTCGCTTTGTGAACACCAGGGATTAATTTTAAAATTTCTGGTTTATGGAGGCTCTTTAGATGAGGTAGTAGGCGGACAAGGCCACACAGAAAAAGTAGTCATGTACTTACTACAAGAAAAGCTAGGAAATGGTCACGCTGTTTACATGGACAATTTTTATAATTCTTATAGCTTGGCATCCAGACTTTTGGCTAACAGGACCTATTGCACTGGAACCCTGAGACAAAATCATAAGCTTGTGCCGATAGAAGTAAAGGAAAAGTCATTGAAGAAAGGAGAAACATTTGCTCGCTATGAGAATAGCGTCATGATTGGAAAGTGGAAGGATAAGCGTACAGTCTTGTACATATCAACTGAGCACGAAAATGAAATAATAGAATTTGAAAATAAAAGAAAGCAAACTAAATTGAAACCACTTCCAATCTTAACATATAATGCTTTTATGAGCGGTGTGGACAGAGCGGACCAAATGATGAGTTATTACCCCTGTGAACACAAAACGGTCAGGTGGTACAAAAAGATTTTTGTGCACATTTTACAGATGCTTCTTCTGAACTCCCATGCGTTGTGCAACATGTACAGTAAGAAAATGACATTTTATGACTACCGACTGCATGTAATAAAAGCTCTCCTGCCAGCACATATGCCACCAACCATTGAAAGCCCTACACAAAAGCGTGCACGGCAGACTGTTCACATGATTATGAAGACTGAAGACCGTGATGCCAGTAACCGTGTGAAAAGAAAAATATGTCGTAGCTGCTGGAAAAACACAGGGAAAAGAGTAAAACTATGTTTTATTGCCAGACCTGCCCCGACGGCCCTGGATTATGCATGGGTCAGTGTTTTGAGTCATATCATGACTCACTATAAACTGAAGCCAAACAAAGTGAAAAACAAGATTGTACATAGTATAAATAGTTTTCGTTAATGTAAGTGTCGTCGTAAGTTGATTGCGGAGCGAGCGCGGCTGAGGTCAATGCCCGTGCGGCGACGGTGCAACGGGACGTTTGGTGCATACTGCGGGTGGCCCACCGGTGACATAACTTCTGACGCCCAAAACCAATAGTAAGAGTTTTGAATATGGATTATGATACTTATTCCTAACTTTATAACATAAAAAAAGTTGTTATGAAATACAAATTTTCAGTCATTGGGTTGCGCTTAATATAAGATTTTCGCAGTGAATGTGTCAAGTTATTAAATTTTCCCTGATGTTAAAATAATACCATAAACCTCCTACTTTAATTTTCAAGTTTTACGAGACTATTAATTGATTTACCAAACACATCAAATGTACATGTGGGATGGTTTTGTTTTATTTTGTTTCACATTAGATGAACATCTAGGGGTGGTTTTAAAAGTGTTAGTCTCACAAAATCTTTGAAAACTAAAACCTCAAGCTTTAGAAACCCTAGCAAGCAAATGTATTGAATTTTATCCATTTAGGGATTTTATTCCAAGAGTTTCAAATATCACGATGAAGTTTCCAAATACAGTGGAGTCAATTAGGCTATCCGAACTTATTCAGACTAGGGATTGATCGGATAGTCACTTTATTACAGTTTTAAACCCTACAACACAAAAAAAATCATCCATTCGAGATGAGTCAAATCAAGCAGTGGTTAAAAATTAATAAAAAATGGCTTAAAGATTTATTTTGAACCGAACTGACTTTTTAAAATGTGTTTTTTTTCAAGCTACGCAAAGCTGAACTGTGCAGTTTGGATTCTCTTGGGCAGCTTTTGTTCATTACAAAAACGGTTTGGTTAGTTGGTGTTTTTGATTAGCCTACTAACATTTTAATAATTGATGCTCCAATGCAAGTTTATTAAATCCTGTTTGTTTAGTTTTATTAAACATTACTGAACCATTCAACCACTCACAGAGTTTTAACTGAAAGGATTAAATTAAAGTGGCCCTGAAAAGGAAGCAGTTGTGCCAATTGCTGTATATATTATACAGGATTATAGCCTAAAAATCATCCAATCAGTACACATCAAACATTTCTGTAGACTAAACAATTATTTTTATTTGCCTATTCAAACCATTGGCAACTTGTACTAAAAAAAGAAACATATGTTAATTATCGATGTTTTCATTACACCGATGAATAAAAATAAACTTACCGTGTTGGTTCCATCCACCAATTCTGGTTGCCGACCAAAGCTGAAGTCTTTCTTTCCCGAAAACACTTCAAATATCAGTTTGCCATTGAATACAGCAATTTTCGGTTTGAATTTTCGCAGTTTTTCAAGCAGTATCTGGCTACCTGAAATTAAAAATTATTACATTAATAATATTGCCAATTATTTTAAAAGCGATTTTGTAATATAGTGGAACCTCGATAACTCGAACCTCAATAAGTCAAATTCCTTAATAACTCGAATTTTGTCATTCCCCTTGAACTTGCCTACCACATGCTATGTTATTTTACCTCTATAAGTCGAAGGGTTAACAGGAAACACCTCGATAACTCAAATTTTTGCAGTATTCTTAGCCTGTCGCCGCACCTCTACCTCTATAAGTCGACGATTTATCTGTATAACCTCTATAACTTGGATATGTACAATTGCCGTACCTATATAAGACGAAGTATTGACTAGAGAACCTCTATAAGTCGAAGTTGTTCACTCACCAAACATCCAGAGACTTTGCAGCCGGAAATTTCAACCCTCCCTCCCTACTAAATCTCTTTCCCGGGTGCTCCTGGTGTTGGTAAAACCACCAACAAATTTATGTTGATGAGCAACACGCATATCAAACACACTCATCCTCACGCACGGGTTTCACCTAGTAAAGGGTACAGGCATTGGTTTGCCGAACTAACGTACTAGAGACACACAATAAGCTTCGGTTGACGTGTGAGGATCTTTGGATCTCTGAATCCGTCCCTTCAACAACACAAAAAAAATGTGAGGATTTCATTTCATAATATGTGGAACAGTCTCATATTGTTGTAAATTATATATATTTTTAAAATAAAATGGTTTTAATTTGATTAGTTTTGTGTTCTGAGTCGTTAGTTAGTGTGAATTCAGAGGTTCTGGATATAGTACGTGAAACGTAGTTTTTAGGTTGTTTTTTACGAAGTGTTTGCAGTTTGGTAAAACGTGTTGGCAAAACTCTGCCCCATAAGGAGAAATTCAAGACTATTTGAGGCTATTGATGCAGGAAATAAAAACAGTGACATTAGGAAGCAGTTTAGAACACAAGTGAACACTGTCGACAATTTTAAAACAAAAAATTGTTGTACTGCTTCACCCTAATTCCAACATTGCTCTGCAATTTTAATTGTTATCATGTTTTGTTCCCTTTTAGTTTAGCGAATTATTTTAATAGCCTACAGTACATTAATGTTCAGCTAAATGAAATTGATGCGTAGATGGTCAGAATTGACTTTCGTAAGGGGGAGGGATTTGTTTGGGGCAGGTGATAAGAAGTGAGCAAAAAAGTCTAGAAAATAGACAGGAAGTGGTCGAATGGGCAAAACATCACAAAAATACGAAATTGTGAGTCATTATTTGTTTACTTTCCTCCTCTACAATATTTTCACGAAGGAAGTATTTCGCCCTCTACTACGTTAACCAAAGAAGCTTTACAATAGATTTCCGGGCTTATTTTACACATTTAAAACTGTTCAAATCTATTTTAATTTTAATAATAATTAATATACGGTATGATTATTTTTTATCCATAGCTCGAACTTATGTAACGATTATACCCTTCCATGATCCATCTATTGTGTTACCGTGACCCTCAATAAGTCGAAGTCTGTAGAAAATCAACTTGATAAGTCGAACCTCGATATTTCAAAATATCTGATAACTCCAATTTTTGCCGTTCCCCCTGAGGTTCGAGTTATCGAGGTTCCACGGTATATTAACAGTCACAACTGAACTATGAAAAATTGTCTGACTTAAAGGATGATTTTGACATAAACGAACCTGAAAAATGTTCTCTATTAACAATAATAATTTAGCAAGAAATTTTAACAAAACTTCGCAGAAGATAATTTAGAATTATCCAGGGGTGCAGAAAATGTTTAGACTCCTGAAAATTCCAAAACCAAAAATTTCCCCTAAAATTCACGACACACTTACCATTAAAATTTACCAGCTTTTATAAGGCAAATCAATAACCTCAAATAAATGTGTTTAATTTATTTACAAACTTACCTCTAGCATAGTGATAAAATTATGGTACTAATAAAATACTCACAAAAAAGAAGCATAAAAATAAACTTATAAAAAAGAAACATTTTGTAATAATAAAATTTAAAAAAACCTCGGAAATTTTAATAAAAAATGTTACTAATAATTTAAATGAACTTACAAAAAGAAATTGACCAAATTTGTTGGCATGAAACTGTGACACTTAATTGACAACAAAACAATTTTAAAGTTTTTTTACTTTTATATTTTAATTGGTGCTTTTTCCCCCTCGCAAAAAGGCACATGACAAGGATACTTCAATTTACTAGACATAACTTAACCATGTGCGGGGTGAGGGGAAGTGTTTTTTGTGAGAAGGAGGTGGGGGGGGGCATTAGCAACAATGCGGCCAGCTAGCACCTCCTCGTACCTACAACATACAGCCAATGAGTACACTTAATTATTCCCTTTTCCTTCCCCTCACACTGCACAAGGTTAAATTATCTAGTGTAGGTAATAATATTTAAGATATGTTAAAACAGATTCGGCATGGAATCAAACAATTAATATGTAACAATTTTTAAGGAACATTTTAAAGTAATACTTGCCTTCTTTGATTTCTTTTCTGGTAAGATCCGCGCTGCCTTTGGTAGCTCTCTCGACCATGTTTGTGAACCCGATGCCCACCTTGAGCAGCTTGTAGTCATCATCAGCCGTCATCGGCTCGGGTGTCAGGCCAGACAAGTACAGGCACTTCCCTGGAACAAACACTTTCATTTAAACAGCCATACCTACCAGGACATTCGCTATGTGGCTAAAGCATGAGCACTGAGTCCGCCCCGGTCCAGCCTTTACTCGCGCACTGCACTGGCCCTCTCCAACTACGTGTTCCTGCAACCTAGTCTTGCTGTCAATAGCCTATTGCACTGCTACGTTTTTGTATTTCGTGCTCGTACTCATGTGAAGTTCGAATTCTGATTCTATATAATGAGATATAATGCTAGCTGTAGCTTATTACTGCGAAATGACCAAGAGATTAAAGATTCTGAATTCACAACATTTGTTCCTAATTTTTGTACGTTGAAGTGATAATTGCGGGATGGTATTCTTTTGATAATTTCTTGCACACTTTCTTATTTGTTACTTTACTGTTATTTATTTATCTGCCTTTTTTTTGTAAAGAACACTGTACACAGTTTGGTTATAAGAAAACAACACTTGTAATTTTGGCAGGGGCGGATCCAGGGAGTCACATGGGGGGGTGGAATGCCGGGGGTATGGAATACCCCTCAAGGGCAAGGGGTCCGCAAGTCCTCCCCCGGAAATTTGTTAAAAACTCCAGATCAATTTTATTGATCCAGCAATTTTATTGCCTGTAAAGAACAGCTGAAGGCTTTTTACTGACCAAAATGTGTGTTGTCGGCCTAAAAAGACGACTGTATTAAATTCATTGGCCAAATCAGCAATTTGACCTGTTTTTTTTTGGATTAAAAATGGCAATTTGATCGCATTTCATGCGTGCCGTAATTTTTAGACCGAAAACGACAAGTGAACGTAGTTAATCGGTAAAAAAACCTTCAATAGTTTATAACCAAACCAAATTTAAAGGCCAATAAACCAGCAGGGAGGTGTCAAAGTGTGTCAAAGTATGTTATCATCGAAAACTAATATTTTGCCGAAACTAAGATTGAAACTGATTTTATCGGCCGAGATACGACGATTTAAAAAAAAAACACCCGTGATACATATTATCGGCCTAAAATAGCAATATACTCTCATTTTGCCGTCTTAAACGTCAATTGGGCCACATGTTTAGCCTGAAAACGAACAAACTGTGTTTTAGGCACATTTATCGATCGGACGTGTGATATCAGCCAAAATCGGTAACTTACTGGCAATTTTTGCAGCATATTAGCAGCCAAAAACCACAACCGCAAAGTTTGATACCAGCCGAAAATTGAGTAGTAAAAACCGTATATTATGCCGGAAATGTACTTAATCGCTCAAAAACGGCAATCGGACCGTATTTTCTTGGCAATAAATAAAGCCGGGTCAAGTTTTATATACTAAAAACGACGTCTGAAACGCGTTTTATCTGACGAAATCAGAGATTTGACCGTGTTTTATTGGTAAAAACATAAATTTTGCCACGACTTGGTGGTCAAAAACACATAAATGACTGTATTTTTAGATATAATGGATATGATCGCGTTTTATTGGCCTGAAACGGCTAGCGAGCCGCATATTTTCATGGAAATAGCAATATAACCTCGTTTTAGCGCCCGAAAAAGGAAATGACATAAAAACCCATACTGCGATTTGTAGGGCAAAAACATCGACCATAATAAAATTAAGAGCTGCATTTTACCGGGAAAAAAATACTGCCAGACTGCGTTTTACAGAAAAGAATTACTGACTAAAACAAATTTAATAAAACAAAATAGGCAATTTCACAGTATTCTATTCGCCGAAAACAACCGTGCCTCACATTTTCAAGTCCGAAATCAAAGGCCGCAACGTGTTTTATCGGCCGAAAATGACGACTGAGCCTCAATATAGCCTATGCCCAAAATCAGAATCCTACCGTGGTTGATCATACAAAATTGGCACACATTTTCACAACGAAAAATAAAGCTGGATCGCGTTTTAACGATAACCGGAACAAATTTGTACGAATACAATCGGCGATTCGACCCCGTTCTATCGCTAATGAACGCCTATTTTTCCGCGTCAGTTGGGTCGAAAACAGGAATTCAGTTGCATTTAATGGCCCGAAAAAGACAATCGGCAACGTTTATTGGCTGAAAATGACAACCAAAACGTGTTTTATTGGCTGGAAACGATAACCGAGCCGCATGAACGAGAACAGCCGAAAAAGGCCTTTTTAAACTATTTTCCAGATTTTCGCCGAAATTCCCGTATACTACCCGCATTTTCCTTGCATACAAATTTCCATATAATTGTCCGATTTCCTGGAATTTCTAGTCTGTGGACACCCTGTAGTAGTTTTACAGGCATATAAGTCTCACTGATGACGCAACAATCTAATGACAAGTCGTGATGACGCTGCCAGGTAGACGTAGCGCTGGTGCGGGGGTGCACGCACAACTCCAACCTTTTGCCTTGGGGGGGGGGGGAATTTCCCTCATCCCCCCCGGTGGATCCTCGCCTGAATTTTGGACCGTTTGCACGTTTTCTGCTAAAATGCCATAACTACGTAAAGAACAATATCCAAAAAGTTGTTAACTTTCGACATTGGGAATTTAATTCTCCACACTTTTTATATTCTGAATTTGTTGTAAAAAACATCCATATAGCCTACAAATATGCTACAAACTTGCTTTTGAATTTTTGAGTATTATTTAAAAAACCAGTAGGGGTGTGCGATGCAGCGATTTTATTGTGATTCGATGCAACTATACGATTCAAATAATTTTGATTCAAATCAATGCGAATTTGATTCGATGCAATGCGACATGTTTCAATGATTAAAACTCGGTATATACACAAATTTTTATGACCAACATGATGATCTACAAGCTTGGCCAGAGTCTAGTTATAATTTTCTGATTTGATCAATTAATTCTTCTTCCATCCTATCTTGATCCATAATTTCAAAAACCTTTGCAATAAAAACGCATAACCTAAACTTAATTGTATTTACTTAAGTGGACGAATACAAACGAGCGCCAAAGTTAAATAAGAGTGACGTACATCGTAACTCGTTATTTAACTTTGACAGTTCTCTGTCGGTTTTTCCAGACTGTAAAATACCACTATCATACCATGCCAGTAAAACTACTGTATATTTGACAAAATACTATTTTACCCACCCTAGAAATAGTTTTGTGAAGGTATAACGTTATTCAAATCTCACTGTTTATTATAAAAAAAAGTTTATTATAAATTCATAATGGGGAAAAACGTGGTTGTGTAAAGTGACTCAAAGAAATAATGTTGGTCAGCCGTCTGATTTATTGCCATAAATCCTTCCTTCCTTATCTCCAAGGTAAGATTTTTTGCCGTGGACCCGAACACTTCCCGTGCCCTTTGTAGGTGGGAGTATAGGAAGGCATCGAACACGTTCGATGCATCGAATCAAATTTGTATGCTTTTTGATGCATCGCACAACCCTAAAAACCACCTTTTATTAGTTTTACTATATTCAGATCCCCCTTTTTACAAGCAAAAGGAATATAAGGTTTAACACGTATGCTGCGGCGCGGTCGGTTTCGACCGACCCGGGCTGCGCGCGGACGCTGAGCGGTCGAAACTGGCCTCTTTTAATCTCAATACTAAACCAGTTAGTGTGAGCCCAGCACTTGCTAGAGGCAGGTGATTTGTTGCCCACGTGTAGTTCAGAATGTGAGCTTTATTTTGGTGTAGGTTGGTAGTAAATTCCCCCAATATCCCACGGGACTTCCCCGCATTCGTTTTCGTCCCACTCAGTCCCTCTAGATAGCAACCCTGGTTGACTACTGCTAACTGGTGACGATTTGTAGAACTACGTCCAGTTGTGTTGTAACGCAGTACAGCGCCGTACAGTGTTTTTGTCATTCGTTCATTCAAAATGTGACCGCGCCTATCGGAACAGTTGCCGTGTGGCGGGAACATGCCACCGGGCGTACCCCGCAACAAATGTGTTAATAGGCTTATTCTATTAGTTGATTTACCGTGAATTGATAACAAATATGTCTGGAAATTTGTGGAAATGGGCTGGGTACGCCGAGGGATAACACAAAAGACGTCAGAAATACCAACACCAAGTGCGGACAACATATATTGAAGGGAGGAATGAGTCACTTCCGTTCCTCCCACACAACCGGCCCCGGCCTCTGTCACTCCTAGGACCGACTGAGGCCGGAGCCAGATTGGTCCTAAGAGGGCGGTCTGGGACACTGGTGAAGTGTACGGCATCTCATTTGGTTAAGTTTTTTATATTTTTAAAAAGGCGGGCCGGACTTAATATGATGACTCGCTGTTGAAAAAGTGATCCTCATTATTGTAGTATACAATGTTGTTTCGACACTCCACCTTCAGCAATATTGTCCTAGTTTATGATGATAGTAGGTAGGAATTCTTCACCTCTTTTCTACGATTCTACAACTCAGTGACGCTCAGTAAGTAGGGAAGTCAGAACATGTATTTCATTCTTGAGGTTTTACTAATATTGCTACCATCTATAAGTGTATTTGTTGCTAAACATTGTGTTTTTATATTAGATTTAATTCAATCTACATATTAAGTTTATAACCTTTGAAATTAGTTTTTAGATGATATCTTGTTTGGTTTCTTATAATTTCAGTAGAAAATATCTTGTAACATCATTGTCTGAAACCCTATACTGAATTGGATAATTATAACATTTCAACCTGAAAAGCGGAGTGGTAGTCGTATAATGGAAAAGGTCTGAAAAACAACTGACTAATAGCACATTGTAATAAGAATTAAATAAAACACAATTTCAAGGTAAGGTAAGTTAATGTTTTCAGGACAGCTATGTACCTCTCGAACCTCCATTTGAAACCACGAAAAATTGTAAAGAATTAATACGATGGAAAAATGAGTGAGGTAATCAGTGAGCATGCGATTTCTCAAATTAATTGTAAACTAAACCAGTCTGTACAGAACTGAAAGATGGTAATTTGTTTTGTACCATACCAGTACCGATTTTTCAGAGCACCGCAGACCTCTAATTCTTAATTTAGAGAAAACGGAAAGACGATGAGGATGGGATCAGTAAATAGGATAGGCTCGGCCAAACTGTAACTGAATGGGCAGAAAATGCATATCAGTCAATATAATGAGGGCTCATCATTTACTGCAAATGATCATGGCTGTCAGAACACCCCTGTCCACCCTACTATCTTCAAGCCCAACCTTCTCTGGTGGGAAAACTGCAAAACAACTTCAAAGCTGCTTTCCATAGTGACATAATCCATTTGCCGTACCCAGTATTGTTACCTAAACGTACTGGATAGGATTCCACTGGGTCATCCATTTTGTGTTGTTAAGTGTTATGTGTAATGACTCTCTGTGTTTAACGAGATCATATCGGAACTTATTTTTAATCTGAACCCAGCTACTATACTAGTGATAACAATGCTGAAGACGAAGTTGAGCTTCAAAAAAATTCTACACTTTACAATAATTAGGATTTCTTTACCGGCAAGTTCTTCATATGAAACATTCTGACTATAGAAAACACCTAAATAACAAATATAAATTTACTTGAAAAGATCCTTGCACATTACTGTTTCACTTTCTCAATAAATATTTTGTAGATAAATTTTATCCAATGCACAAAATTCATCTTATTTAAACAGAAAGTGCAGTTGTCTCCAGTTTATCAAATATAGCAGTCTTTTCTAGATGTTTTAATTGTAGTCTTAGTATAATGAAGATGAAATTTGGCATCTATGTCTCATTCGGGAAACTGTTTTTTAAAATTTTTTTAAGGGTAATCATCCCCCAAAAACCACTAAAAACATGAAAAATCGAAATTTCTTTTGGTTTGTAAAGCTTTAGTTTCCAAGAAAATAACACCACTCGAATTCCTGGACAAAATCGAATATTGATATCCAAAATTACAATTCACAAATCACAAAATTAAATTCATATTATACAAAAGCAGTCGTCTCCAGTTTATCAAATATAGCAGTCTTTTCTAGATGTTTTAATTGCAGTAGTATAATGAAGATTAAATTTGGCATCTATGTCTCATTCAGAAAACTGTTTTTTTAAGGGTAATTATCCCCCAAAAACCACTAAAAAACATGAAAAATCAAAATTTCTCTTGATTAAAATTTAGTGGTTTGTAGAACTTTAGTTTCCAAGAAAATGACACCACTCGAATTGCTGGACAAAATCGACTTAAAATATTGATATCCAAAATTAAGTTTTTTTGATTTTTGATAAAAAAATAAATATTAATAAAGATTACTTATCACCATTAAAAAGAGCTCAAAAACTAAATAATTTAGTACTTTGAATTATTATTCTACAACTGCTGGTTGCAGAAAAAATTTTAATTTAAATTTTGCGGTAAACACAGTACATTGTCCAATGTTATTCTTATTGGGAATTCCGAAATTACGATTTCTCTCTTATTTACTGATCAATTTCGTTAAAACTTGATACGCAGGTCAAGTTAGTATTGACCAACAAAGGATATTCGAAATATGTTGCCACTTAACCCTGGACATTACCCCTCTTAAAAAATCTGTGTGTGTAGCAAAGGATTCTGTAGTATCCCCAAAAAAAAGTATTTGGGTGGATATTTTTGAAAAAAACTTCTTAAGAAGATTTTCTGTACATTTGACCATACTTTATACTCTGTATCTAGTAAATGAAAAGCAATTTATTCATTAAAGTTGGGCTGAAAGGGACAGTGGCGGATCCAGCTTTAGAGTCAGGGGGGGGGGGCAAACTTAATTGTGGTTCCCCCCCAATTTGTATTGTTACGGATAATAATTGTAATAGTAATCAATTACTAAAAATAACAGTTAAACCCAACATACACTAAAGTGAACTGAACTAAGACAGAAAATGCAGAACAGCGTTCATATGCAGTGTAAGGGTGTGATGACTAATAATATCACGTAGACACAGTGGATCAAACACGTGGACCACAGTGGTGGTCAAACTCCCGTTGCCATGGTAACGTGAAGTACGCACCACTCTGCCTTCACCTCGCCGCCCCGCTCACTCAAGCTACAGTACCGCTGTTGTATCTGAGATCTTTTGATAACTACACAACGTTAATCATGACGTTTGCCGGCACCCACACCCAACGAGGTAGAATAAATATAGAGCTCTCATCCCATGTTAAAAAAATGAAGCCTCACTGGATGAGATTGTTGTAAACAAAACATCTGGTCAAAGAGAAAGAAAGGCTAACATCACTTGTGAAGGGAGAATTTGATTGGTTAACATATTTGTTGCCATGGAGACCGGAGGGTATAGAGGGTCAAAATGGCGGAGAGCATGTTGGCACAGTTTTTTACCTCTCTATAATAAATATAGATATACCTCGTTGCCCACACCCAAGTACGCGACGGTGGTTTCGCTGGTAAAACAGGAGGCAGGGTATAAAGGGCATTCACGTCATTGCGTCAGTGCAGCCAACTGTCAGGCGTCATCAGAACAAAATTATAACTCCCACTAACTGTTTACGCTTAGTTCCACAACTTTAGTATGCATACAGACCATTTAGAAAAATAACCTATGGTAGACAATGCATGCATTGGATAGGCGATAAAGAATTAATCACAACACATTTAACCAGATGCAAATTACACAACTGCACTATTTTTATAAAGTATATAACAAATACTTCTGAGGTTGAGGGGGGGGGCAATCGCCCCCCTCACCCCCCCTTGGATCCGCCACTGGAAAGGGAGAAAGTATATGTCAGATTCTTGATACAGTTTATTTATCTGTATAGTTAAAACTATCATTATCAATATACAAGCATAAAAGTACAATTCATATACATGCCCAAAAACAATTGAACAACTCATGAAAGTTTAAGTAGGTAACTATTTGAAACAGACCAAACTACTGGGCTAGGCTTTGTGGATTTAAACTATTAATATGTAGAACTACGGTACTAAATTTATAATCTTTTAATTGATAAGACAGAATTCCACATAATTTAGCATGTTCGATCAACAAATAAAATAATGAGATACTTACAAAAATGGTTTCCTGGACCAGCATAATGGTGACCTTTGTACGCAGCAAACAACCCTGGATTGATACCGATCTGGAAAAATGTATATTTTTACTACTAAATAAAATAATAGGATTCTAGAACAAATCTATGCTATACAAGAGGTATAACAGGTAACAGTAAAAAAAGCAACTCTGGCAAAATGGCAACAGCATTGACCATAACAGGTGTCTCCTCAAGAGGGCACTGAATCACTGTGCAAGATGCCAATGCAAATAGGGTGTATTTTAAGGAGTATATGAATAAATGATGAGTGTAGAGTGGGTGAGATGTCTTGTGCAGCCTTGTTACTGACTAAGACTGACTGATTCTTTAACCAGGATCATTAATTAATTAATAGCCTAGTGACCAATGGCAACTGAATCCAGAACCTTCACAACATTTTATCAGGATTTTGCTCAGGATCAATCTGGCGAACTTCAGATGAATGTAAAAATAAATTAAATATACTTACAATGACGATGTCAAGATTCGTGGTCAGATGATCTGGTAATGTTCTTTTAGATACTTCCTCCTCAGGCATTCCATTAAATCTATCATGCTTCTTTCGTTCCTTGAACGCTTTCACGGTGGGATCTTTAAGCGGTTTCATGGAAAGAGGATTCATCATGTTGTCAGAGTACACCATTCTGAAAAATATGTTTGGTCCATTTATAATTATAAAATAAACAATTTGCAATTTGATCAGGCAACTAATAGACAAAATGAAACCTTTATCTTCGTTAATAGTACCTAATTTGTCTTGAATATAGTCCAGGGGCTATAAACATTGAATTTTTTATAATCCCCGGATTTTGTAATTTGCTATAAAGGTAGCAGATTTCCCGAATGATGCATCACCTTTCCAAATTGTTTTACTCAGCCAATCTTGAAAGTATGAATGTATTGATATCAGTGGCTTAAGTACTGTTTTTATATCGTTAATCCTATTTGAAACTCAAATGTTTTGAGACTCTCTGGAACATAGTCTCACATTCAGAAGAGATTTATAAAGGAAAACTATACATAACCTACTAGTATTTCTTGATCTTGGGGCAATCACAACAAGAATGCATATTTAGTTGCAGATTGTGGTTTGACTCAATGACAAATAAGGTTTTGTCCTAGCTTTTGAATGTCAGATGATCTGAGATTCTGGGGTGTATCATATCTCTGGTAGGAGGGGGAGTTTGGTCTCTGCTGATACATCTGGTTTCATTTTTATCCCTGGATGGGTACATGCCTGAAAGGCTAATAGGGTGATCAGTACGGTATAGGGTGAGTTTTCCTTTTTTTTAAAATAACTAACTTTTAACTCACCACACCATTTCCTTAACTTCCTCCTTTATTTCTATCAAAAGTTTGCATGAGGAAAATCCACCAGAATCCTGAAATTGGCATACATATTTCACAACTCAGATTTTATATACATTCGAGTATAAATTAATTTAAATCAGATTAAATTAAATAAATTTAAACAAATATATCAACAGTTTTGTTTGGTGAAAATGTTAGTTTTAGAATGATACATAAAATTGGAGATGATGGTACGATTCTTGATATCGAGAATATGACTTTATTGGAACATGCTTATTCCTAAAGGAACAATGAATTAATTGTTGTTCACAATATAAAATCAATTTTCATTGAACTTGAATCGGACATAATAATCATCAATTGCTTCCTCTAAATAAAAAAATAAAATACACAGAATTACAGTGAACTGTAGTATGTGAAACCCTTTTCCAAACTGAAAAATATTTAAAGTGTAAAAATATTATCTTCTCCTAAAAAAACTGCATGCTTAAATCTTAATTAATTACCCTCCGTGCATTTGTTGTAACTGCTGATCTTCGGGTTTTATTTTTTTCTTCCTCCCACGTTTCTTTGGTACTTGTTGCATGACAAGAGGGGGGCACTGCATAGATTGCATTGCCATCCGGTCTTCTTCAACAAAACTGTACGGATCTTCCTGCATCTCGTACTTGATAATGCTGCCACCCTGCATGACATGAGGATGGTGGTGCATGTGGGGGTGGGCGTGTGGGTGGGAGTGTGGGTGGGCATGTGGGACGTGCGGGTGAGAGTGCGGGTGTGCGTGTGGGTGATGGTGGGCGTGCGGGTGTTGATGCGCTAGAGGGTGTTGGGGGTGTTGTGCCATCGGGTGCTGTATGGGCTGTTGCGGGTGGTGGGGGTGCGGGGGCATGTTTTGTTGGTGATGAGGGAGGGGCTGATGAGGTTGTTGATGAGCCATTTGTGGATGTTGATGCTGTGCCATCTGCTGATGAAGTGAGTTCCCCATCATCTTATTTACTTCGTTATGACCTCTCATATCCAAATCCCCGCTGGTTTCATAACCGTCGTCGTGAGGTTCTTGTTTCATCGATACCGAGCTATCCGAATAATGCTGTGGTTCTTGCTTCATCATCGGAGTGCTATCGCCGTAATGCTGTGGCTCTTGTTTCATTATGGGTGATACTATCGGTGTCCCGTCCGAGTAATGTTGCGGGTCCTGCTGCTTCATGATCGGTGTTCCGATACGTGGTCCATCCGAATAATGAGAGTCTTGATGTTTCATCATCGGCATGCCGTCTGGATAATGTTGCGGTTCTTGCTGCTTCATTATCGGTGTTCCGTCGGAATAATGAGTTTCTTGTGGCTTCATAATCGGTGTTCCGTCTGGGAAATGTTGGGGTTCTGGCTGTTTCATAACTGGTGTCCCAATAGGTGTGCCGATCGGCGTTCCATCAGAATAATGCTGTTCTTGTTGTTTCATCAACGGTGAACCATCCGAGTAATGTGGCTCTTGCTGCTTCATGACCGGTGTTCCGATGGATGCACCATCTGAATAATGAGGCTCTTGTTTCATCATAGGTGATCCATCTGAATAGTGTTGCGGTTCTTGTTTCATCATAGGTGATCCGTCTGAATAGTGTTGTGGCTCTTGTTTCATCATAGGCGTATTATCGGAGTATCCAGGCCTACAATCGAACAGATATAATTTCAATATTAGTCAACACAATTTTGAGTCCCTCTACTTCAAACTACAAACAAGAAACCTGTTATCTTTCAGCAGGTAAAACAAATAGTTTAATGTAAATGGTTCATGACAAAAAAATACCCTAATATATGTCTTACTGAAATGTAATTTTCCCCCTTTTATTTGGTTACCTCATAAAACAAAGGACAGGCAGTCTTACAGTATATTTTAGCTGAATTTAGTAAACATACATAACTGTAGGGCTAGTCTTTATAAGCATGCTCAGGGTTGCTAAAATGTAAAACATTTGTATGAGGCTTTTAAATTAGTGCATTGAAGTCTTACCTATAGATAGCACTAAAAAATTGATGGGGTCTAAAAGCTTCTTATTTCTAAAGTTTGGTACACACTCGTTCATCTTTTGGGTTTCAATAGAAATTTATTGTAGTTTTTTTATAAGTAATAAAGTGTGTTGAAATTATGATGAAACACCTCTGCTTACAAATGTAATGGCTTAAGTTGGTTGTGTTTTGGTGCTCTATTACTCTTCTTGTTTCTACTGGATACACAACCAAAACTTTGCTTTCCAGTATTAACTGTAAATTGAATTTTTGTGTGTCTAAAACCACCAATCACGCGAGTTAGAAATTCTATCAATAAAAAATAAGGGAAATTTCTTTTACCACCTTAAGCACATTGTTTCAATGCAACAAAATATAAAGAAAATATAGCCTAACTAGTTTTTAGGATATGTTAATTACAGATACATTATCAAAAATGTATTGTTTATGATTAATAATAATAGCATTCTACTTAACACTTTAAAGCAAAACGTTCACAATAATATCTAATTAAAATAAGAATATGAAAGATATATCTTCCACATTTTTCACTGTACAATATGCACAGTATTTCTTTTTCTTTTTCCATATAACATTATTTACAAAGAAAAATAGGCTATAGAGTAATCTTGAAAAAAATGTTCTTCGCTAAACATTTATCATCTAAAGTTGTCTTACTGACTGGTTTTGGAAACAGAAATGGAGATACATAACTGACTTAAATAATACAGGACTTAAACAAATATAATCATAACAACTATGGTAACCTAACAAATATATTTATGTGTTGTGGATACATTTTCAGAAAAAATGGAAAATATGAAACCTGTTAAAAAGAGACTGTTAAGAAGTTCCTTCATACTTAAAATTAAATAAACCTTCAATAAAAATAAAAACCATTAACATGTTGAATTTCTTAGATTAGGATTCAAAACTTATTGACATATAATAAAATGAGTGTTACAGTAAAACCTCGCTTTTAACCGAAATAACGGGGGCGGGACGGTTAAAGATAACCCATTTGTTCAGATAATCAACTGCTGGTATTTCAAGGTTAATTTCGGTAAAATACGCAAATATCTTTTGTTTTCCAACGTGAGTTTAATGATACATGAAATATTTACAAATGAACATTAAAATGCTATTTCTTGAAATAATCAACAATCAATGCAACCACAGAAAATTTCACTTCAACCGGCAGATAACACTAATTAACCACAACTGTAACTGCGTTTTCACCACTTGCAGGTTCAAGGTACACTGATCCTTTTCTTTAGTACGTTATGGGAATGCGAAAAATGCAGTTTGGGTCAACCCCTAACCCCTAAGCGGGCAGCTCAGGTATGTGGGAAAACCCGTCAAAACAAACTCCAAGTTCAGTGGCCGCCGCAGCGGGCTGTCTCTCAGCAAGCCTTGAGTCGTATGCCAGACTTATCCTCTCTATTATTGATTATCCATTTCTTGTGGACCGTTCCGATTAACCCAGGTTTCGGTTTAGCGAAGTCCGGTTAAGCGAGGTTTTACTGTATTTTCCTTTTAAATATAAAATTATAATATATTAGAGTACCTATACAGTAAATTTGTTACAGGTACTTAAATGGAAAAGCGGCATCTAAAGGTCAATCCTGTGATGAGGTTACTGTAAATAACGTCTTGATTGCATTACGTGAAAAGTATAGTTCTTCTGAATATATAAAACAAAGAAAGATCACAACTTAAAATTAGCTCAGCAAATTCAGCAATACCTTGGTGAGGGGCAGAGATGTCCACCATTGTGGGACAAGGGGCAGGGACAACCTCCGTGTACAGCAACACAGGACCACAGCTTTTGAAAACTTACCGTCCCAATTGGGGTAACATTTATCAATCAGCACCCTGATAGCATTAAACAGTCAGCTAACATCAGTAACTTCAAAACTGGATTAAAACACCTTTTGGTGTCCAGAGCATTTTAGTCTGTCGAGGAATTCATGAACCGCTGGGATGAATAGTAAGTGATAAAACTTTGGCAACGATGTCTTTCAACAAATTCATCAATCGTAGCTGAAATTGGGAAGACAAAAGAAACATGGACTGACAATTTCTGATAAAGAATACAATTATATATGTTGACGCTTGTAATGCAATGTAACCATTGTCTTTAAACAATAAAGCATTATTATTATTAGATTAAAAGTAATTATCATCACTACTTATGCCACCGGGTGTGCTCATGGCCCTCACCAGAAGCTTGCTTTAAAAACTGATATCTCTGTACTCTGTCCCACATTCATCGTGCAGTACAGGTCTTATGGAAGATAGTAAATGCTTTAAAGATGGCTAGGAACCACCATTTGAAATACATTTCTTATGGATGCTCCATACTGCACGGTGGACGTGGGACAGAGGATAGGTGTCGTCTTGGCCCTCTGTATCCAAACCATGGTCTCTGAGGGGCAAAGTCCTCCAAAGTGCATCCTTAAACCTAAACTATATTGATAACACTAAACAAATCTTGCTGCACTTTTGGAAAATATTTTATGTTAAATGTGAAAACTGATGATACCATTTATCGTCACCACTGATTGAATAAAGTCAGTGAGTAACGAAAGATAAATTAACATTGCAATAATTTTGTTTTTAATGTCTTACATTGATTAGATCTTACATTCAAGTTATTAAATAACTATAAAACAACTAAGCCACTTTTAGGAAATAAATTAGTGTATTTAGGGCTGGAAAATAACTACCACCCTACTAAAATCTTTTGTAATATAAGATACAGTAGACTCCCTCTGGTGCAGCCTCGGTCGGTTCAATCTCCGGATGGTCTGGCCGGTCTTACAGGAACGAGTCAATCTCCTGCGATAGTTTCACACGGATACAAAAGTCGACTTGTTTGTTGATGCCCAGTTGTCACGCAAACAAAACATCTCAGTTCAGTAGTCAGGTGATTTAATTTTTAATGCAATGTACATCCATCTTTGATTACAAATTTATTGTATTGTAATACATTTTACAGTTAGTTATATTTTTAATAGCATTTTTTTAATGGTTTAAATGAACTTATGAGCTGGGTTTTATGGACAGATATGCAATTATTGAGCTGTATTTCACACTTATGGAATACCGCCGGTTCATTCAGCCATTTTTTAGTCTGGCCGAGGTCAGTTCTGAGCTGGCCGAGCTAGAGCAAATCTGTTTGTAGTACCCATCTCAGGATATAAAAAACTACACCAACAAGGGCCAGTCTTTTGAAATTTTACCCTCCTGGGGATGTAAGGGTGGGGGGATACGCGGAATAGCTTGGTATTTTCAAATGAATTACATATTTAATTTTAAAGGAATAAAGACAAGAAAAAATTCAAATCCAATAAGAATCTGTGAATTATTCAAAGCTGGCCCTAGTTAATGCTGGGCATCCAAGAAGGTTAATGCATATTTCAAATACCTTATATAATGCAAAGTTAATTGACTGTATTTATCCGTCCTTACCCAGCATCAACAAATAACAACTTTTGAGGTACTAGTAGTGCATATTAAAATAGTTTATATTATTAATATATGTATATGATCAGATTTGTCATGTACAACAAATAAATTGAACCTGCTCTTAACCAAACAAAACATAATTAAATAACAATACAAAAATTATCAAAGAAGTTATACATTTCAGTTCCTCATCTCTAGCCTACAATGCATGCATCAGAATATATTATATAAGCCCAATAAACAACTTTAATTTTCTTGAAATAAATACAATTTATGCTCATATGTTTAACACTTGGCCCAAGTTTATTCTTTCAAGATCAAATTCAATATTTATAAATATATACTCATACTTAACAGAATCTACATTTGTGACCTAGTAGGCCTTACTATTATATCTTGTACATTTTAGAATTAAATCAACGTCAAGTTTTATGTACCATTTTAAAATGTTGTAGTTATTACAGGTCTGTTCACGGTGCCTGGCGTATAAGAATAAGAATAAGAATAAGAAATTTATTCAGCCAGAAAATATTTCATACAAATACATTGGCACGTCACACACATTGGTAAACAGTATTAACAAAAGTCATTCACAGTCCACATTCTTGTTGTATATTCATCTACAGAATAAAATGATTCTTT
Organism: Allygus modestus; assembly: GCA_963675035.1. Lineage (NCBI taxonomy): Eukaryota > Metazoa > Arthropoda > Insecta > Hemiptera > Cicadellidae > Allygus > Allygus modestus. Next base: position 130,651,075 of record OY776113.1, on the reverse strand, counting down.
ATACAGGAAATAGTTTAGTTTAGTTTTAAAATGCTTATCACTAAGCAATCTTATATCCAATGGTAACTTGTTGTACAACTTGATAGCCATCAGCAAAGGGCTTTTATCTGTCTTAACTAATCTCACCTTTGGCGTATTTAAATTATTACAAAAACGAGTATTATAACTATGCATATCTCTTCTACAGTTTAGTTGAACAATATTTTTCCTAAGATAAATCAGACATTGTTGCATGTATAAAGAAAACAAAGTTAATATTTTAAACTCTTTGAAAAGATCTCTAGAACTATGATACTTATTTACACCTGCAATTACTCTAATAGCCTTTTTTTGCATAATAAACACTTCCTTTGCATGAGGAGAAGATCCCCAAGCAATTAAACCATAACTCAGATGGCAGTGAAAAAGTCCATAATATGCCTGTACAATAGCAGCCTGTTCTAATTCACCACATAACCGTTTTATAGCAAATATACTTGAGCTGAGTTTGCTTTTTACCAAATTAACATGATGGTGCCAGTTTAGAGTAGGATCAAAAATTAGGCCTAAAAATTTTTGATGCAGGTTTTCATATGGCAATTCAGGAGTTTCTCTAAGGCTAAATACTACAGTTGCTGTCTTATCTTTGTTCAGAATTAAATTATTTGCTGTGAGCCAGTCTTCTATAAAATTTTGATTCACCTTACAGTTTTCTATAAGTTTACAATAATCTGAGTTCCTAGTGATTACCGTGGTATCATCTGCATATAAAACAACGTCTGATGGGACATTTACATTTAAGTCATTTACCACTATCAAAAACAATAATGGCCCAAGTACAGAACCTTGTGGGACTCCACAGGTTACAGGTTTACATTGAGATTCACTTGTTCCTAAAACTACATACTGAGACCTACATTGCAGATAAGACCTGAATAAATCTAGAGCGACACCTTTGATATTATAGTGCTTCAGTTTTTCTAATAGTATTTTATGCGATACTCGATCAAAAGCTTTGCTTAAATCACAGAAAGTTATTGCAGCAAAGTCCTTTTTTTCATAACAATCTAGAACCTTATCAACTAGAGAAATAATTGCTTGAGTTGAAGATAGTCCTTTTCGAAATCCAAATTGTTCTTTGCAAACCAAACCATTGGATTCTAAGTATTGCATTAGTTGGTTACCAATAACTATTTCTATTATTTTAGACAGGACTGGTACAATCGCAACAGGCCTGTAGTTTCCTATCTCCTCTTTTTTACCTTTTTTATATATAGGATGCACTTTAGTAATTTTTAGAACATCAGGAAATATATAGTGCGAGAGAGATGTTGAATACCCCTCACTATTATTCAACCAAAGCAGTTGAGTAGTATTATGGCACCAACGGTATAGGTGCCATGTTCAGCTCAGCTGTCTTGAGTTGCTGTGTATGTTTGCGTTTAGCCAACTCAAAATTTAGTATGGACAGTTATATGACTTGACTTCTGCTATGTTTACATGCTGCCTGCTAATTTAAGTAATTTGCAACAACAGCGCAAATGTAAACAATGACCAAAATAATCAAAACATATGTTTTGGCAGAAAGATGTGTATTGGTTATCTGACTGTAAAAAGTGACGTGTAGAGGGGGAAAGACACGACTGTGCATGCACAAATCAGGCGCCAACCACCACAAACAGGGCCTCAATAAAGTTATATTAGGATTTATTTATCCATCCTCACATTACTATTGTGATTGAGTTCAAATTGATGTGAAACTGTATATTATTAAGACAAATATTGTTTATGTAAATATCAAGAACCAAAGCACACTACGTAAAATAAATGAGAAGACTACAATTTTAATTTGATATTGTGTTTTAAGGCCTGCAAATAATAAAGAATTACATTTTTCCCAAAGACAACCAGTTAAGAAAGAATAAGAACTAAGGAATTAACTTAGCCTACCACAAGAGGACTAAGACCATTTTCCTCTTAATGGTAGTGAATAATATAAAAACACAAACCTATGGTGTTATTAAGATATAAAAACAAAATTAGGTACTCAAAGACACTTTAAATACTTTGATATATATCAACTGTAAATTAATTAGTTTGTCTGTAAAATGTATATATGTATATACCTGAGTATATGTCATTTTATTTGTAAATTGTGCACGTCATTTGAATTATTTGTTTTACCTATTTATTATAGTTTTACAACTCTTGAACTAAGTAACCGCCAGCTAACCTAGTGCATATAGAACTAGGATGGACTTTTAACTCAAGTGACGATTGTGTTTTGCATGTAACCCAATCAGACAATATCACATACGTTGTAAAGAATATCAATCAACAATAAACTTGATTTCTGATTTCTGTAGCCTTAGTCGATTCAAGGACATTTACCATGCAAACGTAATGCTCAATATGTAACTACATATTTAATATGTATCTTAGAATCTAGGCTATATTAAATATTACAAAATGAGATAATTTTATTCCTTTACAGACTAGGCTTTACATTGTTTACTAACTGTTAATCTACAATTACCTTAGAAATAAATGACTTGCTTAAATTAATAACTCGCTTAATGTAATGATATAACTGTGTACCAAATGAACTTATGTTGTAAAGTTTATGATATAAAAAGAACATTGACATGCCACATTTATAACAACAAACGACTCATCATATTGACCTAAGTAATCTCAGTAAATAAAAATATGTTATGGTTTATATAATAACATTGTATTCTTGATTTTTAAAACAAAAACATAATTAGAAAAATTAATTATAGGCCTATGGGATGTTTTGTAATACCTACTTATATGTTGCATGGATCAGGTTATGATGCAGTTAAAGGTTGGTTTTACTCTATTCTTAACGATATCACTGTTTGACAAATAACAATAAAACATAAACCATTGTTTTTTGTGTGTTTTCTAAATTATTCCAAATAATATATGTAAATTTTCTCTATCATGACTAGTTTGAAAATATTCTGAATAATGTAGCAGTGCCCATCTAAATACATGCTACTCACACCTATTTTTTAAAATGTAAAATAAAAAAATACAAAGATCTTTATAGACAGCATTTTCCTGTTAATAAAAATAAAAAACATATACCCGTACCGAACTTAAATGAGATGAGTAGAAAATATAATAACAGAATACAAGATATGCTATATTGTCGTTTGGTATATAATTTTTACAATGTAGGTACATTGTCAAAACAAAACATTAGGCCAGAACTTGTCATGAAGCCAACAAGTAAAGCATAAATTACTAAACAAATTTCAAATACCATAAAGTAAAAAATAAGTTAGCACAATGTTAGTCGATTTTCAGTTGGAAGCGGTTCTTACAGTCCTCTTATAATACAATAATTTTATGAACTTACAAATGCTTTTTTGAATAGTCAAAGACTTTGAATAAACTTATGTACATTCTAGGCCTGACTGAACAATTACCACTAAGAAAATTAACTTGAAAAATATAATTGAAACAAACCGAGATCCTATTTTGAACATGTATAAAACATAGTAGGGTCAATGTGGGTAATTGTAAACACATTTGGATATCTCGTCAGCTAAAATTATAAATTCTCAGAAAATGGAAAGAATTACCACAAATTGAACTATCAACATGTTTGTACATCTTTCAAGCTGTATGTGGCAGTTTAAAAATATTTGTTGACCTTTAATAACAGAGTTATTTTGAATTCACAATTACCCGGGCAGCGTTCACAATTACCTAGTATTTTGGGGTAAATTTAAATGAGACTGGGAAAAATACTAAACAAGGTGTAATAGCATATAAATTTGTATAAGCTATTGTAAAGTATATAACTATTCATAATACACAAAAGTGCAAATAACTAATGATATTTCTTTATTTCATATTGTTTCATATAGGTGTAGGTTCAATCAAAATAATTAATAGGCCAATAGGCCTACACATATATTGCTTTAAACATGATTACATATATTTCTTTTCATAGGTACGTTTTTAAACAAATTGATAACTATGCAACGATTACACCTTAATTATAAATGTGGGGTGATCAAAAAGATAATGACATACACATGATACAGCCTACTATTTATAAGATGCATATAGGCTAAGATAATCATTTGTTTACGCACAATCTTATCATAAATTATACTGTATTTAAATAAGCTTACCCATTATTGTTACCTACCTAGGCTACAATTTAAAATTAATAATTAAAGCAGTATATATGATATTTCATTATGCTACAAGCCTTATAATTGCAAGCCCTAATGTAAAAATCTTCTACCACCCTTGCTCTGGGGAGTTATTACATACACGTCTCCTAAGAATATTCTGACTTCCTTACAATACATTTTTTTTATCATTTACAGCTTATATTGACAGCTGTTTGTCCTTGGGGTTTGCTGCCTATATGGCACAGAGTATAGGCTTTGTAAATAATGTTATAAAGGACTTACGGTAGTAATATTATTTTGCATCGACAGATTTTTGTTGAAACTTTAAATATATATTTTAATGTTTGTATGGAATATTCATAGGCTAATTCAGAGCTATACACTATAAATTTATTTTATGGGGCCTTGTTTGTAATTACAAGTTAACCTCCAAATGCACTGAACTTTACTATGATCATTATTAATGTGCCCGGTGGACTTACACTTGGCAAGATTATCCTGGTAACTTGTACGATAGGTCATAATTGAAAAATTAAATTAAAAACTAATTCATTGTGTTGAGAAACAGCTAAAAAGCTGTGCCTAATGATGAGAAGGAGAAGAAAATGTATCAAGAATCTTTTTTGTCATGGAAAATTATAAGAATGCATGGACAATCATCAATGTTAGGTACGTGAAACAACAATATTATGTTCCACAATGTATAGCCTCATAATTTAAGATTAAAAACAATCCATAACATTGTAACATAACACGACATCATTCGTATTCGTAGTGTAAACAAACAAACAGCTGAATACAGAAGAAAGCTGTAAAAGGATTAGTTCGCAAAAAGGTGAACATTATTGGTTGTTATGAAGGCCAGAAATCCCCGATCACTTTGATATGCTCGATGGTTCGAAACGACTGATCCTAAGCTAAATATCCGTGCTAAACTGAATGTCTGCAAAGTCGCCTAAAATCAGGCGATTGACACTTGAGCGTCAAAAAAGTCGCCTGAAATCAGGCAACTGACACTGGGAGGGTTAAATTTTCACTGTATTTTATTTTGTGTGTGCGTGTGTGTGTGTGTGTGTACACAGTATAGTAATTTCATTCATATTCGTCAATACGTTACAATATTACCGTATAGTAGTCGTATACAGTGTTAACACGTTGACTGCGGATGGGTGTACAAACGCACGTAGCGGTAGCGCCCCAGATGCGCCCATCGTGCAGCTGTATTGTTATAAGCTCACCGTGCCTACCACAGTTTTAGCAGGTAGACCATGTTGACGTTGCAGTTTGGGACCAGACCACTTGGAGGCCACTATAGTATGTCTTTTTTATTTATAATTTTTGTATAAATTTTAATGAGCTTACTTTGTACTTTATAAACTTTGTTATAGAAATTTTGTCAGCAACTAGTGTCACAAAGGATCATGGACCTTATTTACGGCGAACCGATGGAGGTGAGAGTTCCTGGGTGTGCATGGGTGTTTGAACGCCCACATTTTCAAAATGGCCGCTGGCGACTCTTTTTGGCTTCTAATGACCTTTGGCACAAAGATTCAACATTTTATAACTAAAATAAGTCAAATTTTAATAAATTACATTTTAGCATTTTACTAAGTATAGTAGGTAGGCCCTACATGTCTTTTCAGCAGTCAACATGTTAAGAAATACCAGCAACTGTTATAGCAGTTTTTGAGGTTATAAAGAAGAAAACTGTTAGTAAAAATATAACCTGTTAATTTGTATGATATTTTTATGTTATGATCCTTTAACCCATAGCTTAAAACTCTAAAAAAGTCTCAATTCCAAACAAATATCATTAGGCTTTTTAACGCATTCACTGCATTAATCGTGTATATTCATGATAATTGCATTTGTTTCCTTGTTAGACAACCGCTGGAAATCCTGCGTGCCGCACAGAAGGTGTTAAGCAGATTTTTGTTTGGTTTTGTTTTTTGCATGGTTTGTTCTGTTGTGTTTATTTTTGCTTTGTTTGTTAGCATAAGATTTGTAGTAAATTATGACGATGCCAATCACAAGTTATATGTACAAAGGCTATAGAGAACTTGAACTTTGGATTGGATTAGCAGGATTCAAATTAACGGGACTACCTATATAAGATTGGGGTGATTAAGGTTTTCTATCAATGACTAAGACGAGATGGGTCTTACTTTGGCTCCAAGAATACTTTCAAACAGTATTTAACCTTTTTCGTAGCCTAATGGTTAATTCTTGGGCTTGAGTTAAACCACAAAAGAATGTAATGGGACCTAATTAAAATATTATATATTTATTCTTAAAAAAAGGTCTTGATTATTTTGGTTTAATTATACACTTTAATGGCGTGACTGAAAACTACAAGCTAGCTAAAATAGAAAACTAACTATGAGACAGCTCTCTAAGTTTTCAAGGAGTTGTTATTAAGTTAGTTGTTGTGGCTATGGATACTTACTGACTTATATTTAGCTACAGGGATTTTAAATTTGTAATTTAATTGAACAAACCATTGTATTTACTAACCTTAAATTTTAGACCTATTCTACATAATGTACTCGGATACCCAAACAACAAAAACTCACTTTCATAAACAAATTTAAATAATATTTTATGGGTCTGAAGATATAAGTTACACATTGAGAATAAAATTAATGTTTCCTAACACTTATCAAAACCTATTTATGCCAACTAATCATTTCTGACTAAATGCATATATATGCACTAGGCCTAGCCTTATTTTATTTATGTAGCCAGTGGACAGTAAAAAAGATGCATCTAGCTATCATATTCTGTTTACAGGCAGAAGACAAAAACCTATATATGAATATTTATAAAAACCTTAACATAATAACTTTTAAATAGCACAATTAAAATTGAAAAACTTAATTACTGTAAGTAACTATTAAAGAAGTTATATAACTTAATACCCCCGTAGCAGCAAACCTGCGTACTCAGCGAATTTCCAATGCATATATATGTATCTTAATACCACATAAAGCCACATACCAAGTTTCATCAATAGATAGTTTCATCTATCAAGTTTCATCATTCATAGATAAACGATTTATGACATTTTAATTATTCTCCATAAGAATAACATGGTGGCTGAGTATGCAGGGTTGCTGAAGCAAGGGACACAAAAAATGGGTTTTCATACAAATATCAATATAAATATAACTCAAGAAGGTAAAGCCACATACAAAATTTTATTAATTTATGTTCATAATTAAGGGAGATAACACGTTACTTATTCTCTATATAAGAATAACATGGGAGCTGAGTACGCAGGTTTGCTGCTACGGAACTATCAGCCAAAAAATATTTTTTAGTGCAAATATCAATAAACCACAACATTTGAACCAATATACCAAGTTTCATCAGGATAAGTTGATAAATAAGCGAGATATACATTTGTTCTTATTCTCCATAAGAATAATATTGGACAACGTACTGTGTTTAGCACTTTCAATATCTCTGTAACCATTTGAGGTAGAGCAATGATCAAAACACCAAATTGTGCTTCTTTTTAAGTTGATTCCAATGGAAAAAACTAAAATTTGACTTTTCAAAAATTATATGTAAAAAGTTCAAAAAACCCAATTTTGAGGTACAAAACCCCCCATAAAATACCCCTTCGGATAGGTCGATCTGTCTGGTTTTCGAACTAAAGTCATAAATGCTGCTTTACACGTTTATACCAAATTTCGACAAAATCGGACTATTTTTACGAGAGTTATCGGGCTCACGGACACACACACACACACACACATATATATATACAATTTTGAACAAATGGTGTTTTTGGCGGACCTCAAAACGAAAAGTTATCATGGTCCCGGGCCTAGGTCTTACCATGCCGACTACGGTAATAGCTTCTTCCCTATAGGGGAAATTCGCTAAAACTTTCAAAACTGAGTTAAACATGGCAATTTAAAAACTTTTCAAACATAACCACTAGGATTATGAGGCTAATAAAGGCATGCATATAAGTTATTTATATATGGCCTCAATTTTTTCCTTACAAAAGTTATTAATTTAAGTGTTTATGAGTTCCAGATAGAGCATTTGAAGCATTCAAACATTATGACACAAACACCATCACAACTCAGGAAGACTGAACACATTAATTCTTAATATGCATTTTGTATCTAATGGCCTAACTTATAATAGGGGACAATTAAATTGACAGTTGGGCTGTAGCCAATGGCATGGTTGTACACGGTTCCACTGTTGCCAATTTGCTATGGAAAAATATCACTTGAATATTATTCCTAAATCCTACTATTGGCTGATCTTGTTGACAGCCTGGCAAACTACACCCTCAACTGGCATTTAATTATCTGCTATTTTAATCAAAATAATTTTAGACCAAGTATTATAATTTGTTGCCTTACACAATTAGGTTAAACTAAAAACTAGCCAAAAAAGTGGCTAACCTACTTACCATGAGCCTATCCTCTAGAGGTTACCACACTTGAGACATAGACAAATCAAGCCTAGACAATAATTGAACCGGGTTCATATAACATATTTAACTTATTTCTTGGTTTTAAGATATGTGCATAGGTAATTGGAAAGAGAGGAAATTGCTTAGCACACCTGGCCTATTGAGGATGTCATGGGTGGTCTTCCAGGCTTGGCCTAGGCTCAAGTTGTGGGTGTTCAGGACTTAATTTACAAATTAACTGCAATCGATTAGAACTTTAACACTAACTTAAATGCCTAATTTATCAAATATGCAAAGTGCCTATATGACAGCACTTAGGCCTATACTCTGGAGCAGGAAAGTGGACAGATGACTGACGTCTAGCGGGGCCCTAATGTATCGGGTGGTTGACCTGCATCAACAAATATATGTTAGAAATCGCTCTATCAATTCAGCTATTTGAGTACTCAATTTTTCCAAACCAAATCTAACCCAATTAGGGGTAGCCTATAAAGCAAAATTGAATAGGCCTAAATTAAGACGTGGTTGGTTAGTTGGTGGGTTTGAAATGTGTACTTATTAGGTCAAGTAGCATTGGGTTAGGCGAGATGAGTAAGGGGTTTGTTTTTGTTTGTTTGTTCAACCCAAGTACAATATTTTTTTGGTTCATTTGATAGCATAGCTTACTTACATAGGTAGGTAAATAGTACAATTAATACTGTCAAAGACAAGACAAAACTACACCCATCACTTGTCATGAAACCACTGAGTCACTTAATAAATAAGTCTAATTAATGAAGAATTTTAAATGTTGAAGTAAAAAACCAACTTGGCACGATGTCAGTTGAACTGCAATTGGAAGTGAGTTTGAAATTAGAGTCCTCTTATAAAGCAGTATGTAATTAACGTGCAAACACTGTAACTTAATGAAAACAGATAAACAGTAGCAGGATGAAATAGGCCTAAGTAACTTAACTTATTTTAAATAATCAACAGATCAAATCTGAAACAATAACTTAGGCTATAACAGATGTGCTAAAATATAACAAATAATTTAACAATATTGGTTTTAAAATTCTTCTAGACAATAAAAGGGTTATACAGAAGCCAACTATACAACTTAGCTAATCTGGTTTTATAAGGCGGGTTTTCAATCCGTATCTAACTTTGATAACTTATGAAATCTCAAGCCTACTGCAATATAACTTTTGTGATTTAGACAGTCAAACATATTCACAGTCAATTAATTGCATTCTTATTTCTAATAATGTGACCATGAACATTACCTTACCTACTTCTTAGGGTGAGCGACCCCAACGTGTAATCGTACTGGTTAGCCACTCCAACCCTACTGACCACAATGTCTTCTTCCTTACCCGACACAACCCTGCTTAGTGTGATAAGTACACATTTTAATCCTATCAACTAAACAAGCATCTAAATTTAAATAAATTTATAAACAGTCAAACTAAAACTTGTATAACAAAGTTTGCTGAAAAACAAAATTTAAGAACTTTTGAACCAAAACAACTTGGCCTAGGCTAATATAGGCCTACATATTATTTACATAGAGCCTACTCTTCAAAGTAAATTAATACCGGTAATAATTTTTGCTAACCACTGCTCGTCTACTTCCCTAGATAAGTTATTAAATTTTTGTATCGCCCCTATAAACATCAGATAGAGTAGACCAGGCATTTGAGTTAAGCGTTTTGGACTCAAACTCATTCACGACTAAACTTGCTTAGGAAAATACTAGTTATCGAAATATAGGGGCTATTACAAATATTTAAGGACTTATTAACCATACCCTATTTACTTTTGACCTAAGACCCTATTTGGTTAGGTTATCATTGCTTAAAATTGAATACCTATTCTGATTGATGAAAACTGATAGAACAATTCTAGCATTAAGTTATTTATTATTTGTTCAAGCAGGCGAGCCAGCTGATGTCAAAAACAATCTAGACACAAATAAACTGTATTTTTTTTGCTCCAGAGAAGGCAATTGGTAATTAATAAGGCTTTTCTAAACAATTTTCAATTCAAATTAGACCTATTTTTCATGACAATTTGAAAAGTAGACACCATAAATAACATAACAAACAGTTAACAAATTGCCCTAAGCTGGTATATTTGATTGAACTTGCATTAGGTCTAGAACTAAGTTAGGCATTTACCAAGGGTAACTTAAGCCTAAGTAGGCCTACCTACTAGTACTTCTGATATAAAAATCAATGTCAAATAAATTTACAAAATGATTACTTCTCAACTAGGATGAAATATAGAGGCTAAAAGAAGGGTAAATTAAAATCCAATTTCACTCCTCAAAAACATATGCGAGGCGGAAAGCAAAAAGGGACCTCTTGTCGGCAAAGTAGATTTTTCAGTAGGCCTACAGTCGTAATAAGTCATCCGGGTATAAAATATTGATTTTCGGTTTTTTGCATATTACTAATCTTTATAATGTCGTTTACAAGACACAATCGATTACAAAACAGTTTCGAACAGATAAAATACTCATAAAAATCGATAAAGGAGACCGTGTTCTGCCTAGTAAAAGGTACCTCTTGTCGCTTATGGAACAATAACATGGCCGACATGAGGTCCCATTTCTCAATCACACAAGTCCAATTCGCATTATTTTAAAAACCAGTTTTCCCTGAACTCTAGTGGTAACTGGGGGAACTACGACGGGTTTCTCATAACAGAACAACATTATCTGGTTATAATAATGCCCGCTCCGACATCAGGTATCTTTCTTCGTAGGTTTATAAGCCGATAAATGTTTTTGATATTACTATTACAGTAATATTATTAATTTATCTTAATAATATTCTGTTAATAACTATTAATAATCACTAATAATTACTACTACAGCATTCGTGGTGGATTCGTAAATCTAATTTTGTAAGTAGAGAGGTTTGAAGCCGTGCGTTATCAGTCAGCCAATCATAACAGTTGTTTCTCCGTTCTTCCCTGAGAATCTAAACCCACTTTACCATCCGCTAATACTGTCCAATAATCACGCTGGTTTTACGGTCCTTACCTACGTTCCTGTAATTATTTATAGAACCCCGAGTCTAAAACTCAACGGTGTCGCAATCAGAGAATCACAGTTACTCTGTCCTCAATTGTTCTATTACACAATAAGAAATGAAAAGAATTTCTCTTCAAAAACCACCGAGAGTATTGCAAAAAAGAGTTTAAGGATATTCTTTGACCACAACCAGGACCTGCTATCAAATCTGAACCTCTACCCATCTGATGATGCCGCCAACAGGTCCTGGCCCTTCAACAAAGTGTCATTAGCGATCAGTTTGAAAAAATAAAAAATACTTTAGGAAACTTTCTTGTATCATTTTAAAGAATAGATTTTAGGCTTTGTTTTGATATCAAACTCTTTCCTTAAATGTATAAAATAAAGGTTTTGTAGTGTTTCAAAGTTTTAATATGCGGATTCGTCACAAAGCCCATTTTTATTTTAGAAAACTCAAACGTCTGTAACTTGAGCAAAAAAAATCGACATAATTTTGTTAACTGTTTGTAATTAAAAGCTTAATTTGAATATATCAATAACTCAAAGTCGGAAATTGCCGACAAGAGGTCCCTTTTTGCTTTCCGCCTCACATATCTTGTTTGCAGATAGGCCTAGCCTATAGTTCAGGCTTAAGGGTTTTAAAAATTATAAAGTAATTATCTGATTAAAAGTTATTAAATCAAATACTCGTTGAATGGTAAATAAATAATCACTAATCAACTTAAATTATCCCTTAGGGGTGTAAATAATAGAAAACCATTGATCCATGACTTGATCAATGTTTGTTTACAAAATGTCACAATGGCTGATTGTATAACAAATGGGAGATTGTTGATCGTAATAAAACTAAATAAAGGAAATAATACTAAACATCATGCAAAAAGAAAATAGTAAACATACACATAAAACTTCATTATGAGATGAGACAGCAGCAGTAGTTCACTGTATGAGCTTCAGCTTAGTTTTGTCCAATTTATTCTTTTATGAAAAGTTTGCCAGTCGCCAGTGTTTCACATATTTACGAAGATCCACCAAAAATATAGAAAACGGCAAGCGTTAAAGGAGTTTTAAACGACGATAAGAGTTAAAGTTAACTTTTATAGCACAATAAATCAATACAGGTCAAAGTTTGGGCCACTCACATTTTGAGGCCAGGCCCTTCAGGTGCTTCCATTGTAGCTCCAAGAAGCGTGGCAGCTTCTCTGAACAGAGTAGCGACCTGCATTTATAACAACAACACTCAACAACTCAGAACTGCATACACCGACTAGTTGACTAATGCCTAGTACTCAAGTTCACTTTCAGATAAATTATAATATACATAGTACACTTAAACTAGACATTAAAAAACCTCACTCTACTGGAAAAATCAAGCTACTTGTGATTGGTTGCCAAGAATACGTTTCAGAAAAATCAATAAGGACAACCACAGCTCTCTAGATAAAAAGTAACAGCACAAACAAAACTTTACCGTAAAACTCCAGAGATTTTTACGATACTTCAAAACTTTATTATAATATATGGGTGTTAAGGTTAAATCCATTAGGTTTCACAGAACTTCAAAGCATCTCTAACCAAGTAAGAGCCCATAATTTACAACCCCCTCCGCTGCCGGATTAGTCAGAACTACAAAAGAAAAATTACGCTCAACAAACTTTGAAACTTTGCCTATTAAACGTTTATTACTACACTTTCCTCTTTAAGAGAAAGTTATTGCTTTTGACAAAGAGATGAAATTTAGATGAAAGTAATTTTAGTTTAATTTTAAATCTAGTTCTTATCTCTTATTAATGTTAAATTAATGTAGTTGGGCAACACGATTTATACTCATGTAAAGGAGGTACGGCATCAAAATTGTGTGCAACTTTTTGGATTCAAAAAAAGAGTTTTAAACACTTTGTAAAAAGTTGCATTCATATTTATAAGTATTTTTAATATTTATAAAACAAGGTAGTGGCGTTTTAAACTTCAAGTATTTTCCTGGTTTAAACTGTGTTTTTCTATTTAATAATTTTATGCTGAGAACAATTCTTTGAAAAATTAAAATTGATTAAATAGTAAAAAATAATATCAATAACAATTAATTATGTTATAGATTTTTTTATTTCTAGCATATACACAAAATAATAAAATATAAATAGTGCTATGTACTATAGTATATAATCAATACAGAAGGTGATAATTGTTACGGTAAATTTTAATGCTGTAGTGTCCAGCATAATTTTATTAAAGTATTTAAGACCTATTAAACTTTTTTGTTATAATTCACAGTCTAAAAAGGTAAACAAGTAATGTTCATGCAAACTGTTTAAGTGACAAATTTACCGGACACTAAGTTGAACTACAATCAAACTTAAAATTTAAACGTATCACTGCTATTTAGTATTAATCTTCATTAAATTCAACGAATAACAAGTATTTAAACAAGTAACCGCGTTCATAACTGCAAAAGATAATGATTTTTCTACAATTATCAGTGATTTAACATGAAATTGTATAATTTACTTAACGGTTTATTCAGAAATCAAACTATTCTTGTATTATCCTTTGCTTATCTCGGCATTACAATTTTATTTAATTTTATATGCAGTTTTTGCGATATATGAATACCATCCAGATAATGTGATATATTCAGCGTAACATATTTAGATGGCGTTGACGCGTTGACTGTTCAGCTGACTGAAGAAAAAGTGATGTTCAATACTTTAACTACTTTACTCAGTAGTGCAACTAAACTCAATAGTCCTCTTTATAAATATCCTTTTCTATTAAAAAAGATAAATGATTCGAGTTGTTTTTAAATTGCTTTTAAAATACATTTGGGGTTTTATTACAACGGTTTAATTTTCCAGTAAGACTATACGAACAGTGAATATGTTCACTTGACTGATTGTACTTACCAACAACTGTCCACATTGAAAAACAGAGCCTTCGTGATTTTATTGACTCTAGGTATAATTATAGGCTTACTGTATTATATAACTTATTTCACTATAATTATGAAAATGTGTTGCAGTTGTTGTTCAAGCTGGACGGCCTATTGCATTTAGGGAGACTATTGGCATTGCCATAGTTATCCACTGTTTAAAGGCTGTCATCATTGGTTGTCATTATCGGTTTTGATTTGTTTGATCGATCGATCGATTCGCCCGGCGCGGCGTAGTGAGTGGGCTGGTTGGTGGGCTCCCTCCCGTGAGATAAAAATCAAACTGATTTTACATTACAAGCTGGCCCGGACCGACTAGATTATGTGTATGCCGTGTTCTACTGACTTATTCCTCTACACCACGGTGGCTGAGTCGGTTATTAATGCGGGCAGTTTAGACTGATTCATTTGGCCATTATGAACTTTACAGGAATAGACAGTCTAATGGCAGGTCAGGACTTCAACAATTGATTCTGGCCGGTTACGTCACCAGACATACCGTGTGTCTATAAATCACGCTAAACCGTTAGTTTATTGTGCCTAAACAACAAAACCCCAACTATAGCTCTGATACGAACTACCCCTTGAATAAGGGGCCTCCTGTCATTGCAAGATTTTTATTTTACTACGACCATCCAGGCTACCAGCCATGTAATTGGGTGTGTATACGCTCATAAAGGATCACGCTGCAATTTTACGCCAGCATCAAGTCAATGAGTGACAAGCTAGGCTTTATGGGATTTGCCCACTTCTCTCTCTGTGTTGTTGTTATCCTAATAATATAAAAGACTGAGCCTTCACTTTTTCAACTTGTTCTCAATAATATTCACCATCACCGTATTCTTCTTCATCGCCACAAGTCATCTTGGAATTTCACCAAGAGAGCAATGCTAAACTTTGAGTGTGCGTTTTAAACTCCTCACGTCAGAAACAGAATACTTGATTGCCGTAACAAGTTTAACAAATATGACATCATCACATGATTTATTATAGATACAAAGACTGGCTTTGGAATCAAATTGAGGCTTGGTTCTAACGTGAGTTATTGACCTATGGAAGGTAAGGGGCCCACACCATAGATTGAGCCTAGGGGCCTTCAGATCATAAATCCGGTCCATTAAATCAAATTTGTTATCCAAATGCGGTAACTCAGACGATTATATAGGCAAAGATAACATACTGAATGTTAATATATATTGATATTTTAAAATTTTGGAATTATATTGAATATGTGTTGAGGCTGAGCATATATTGATTTGACAATCTTAAAAATTATTGTATTGGACACTGTAAATTTACTTTTGCCTTTTTGGAAGAATAAAATAAAAAAGGGCAAGTAAATACCCCAGGATTGCTTATTCTCGCCACTTCTGGAGACGAGAACTCTTTTAAGACATAGCAAAACATAAATATTGAATTCAACGATTTCTTTAAAACGCTGAATTACCGTAATACTCACATGGTTAACTTACAGAAGATCAACTGTATATCGACTGCCTCAACGACAGGACGAGCAGGTGGGTGTAGGAATAAGTGAGTATGAGCAGAAAGTCCCTAGAAATAAATGAGCGATGCACAGCCACGATTAAATTTAGCCAGTGTTGGCTTTTGGTAATGTATGGTGTGCAGGCCCTTTCAGACTTCAAAAAGTGAATAGTAAAATTTGTTGTAATCTTATGCTATGCATAAATGGGCAAGATGTTTTGTGTAATCTGGTTATATTAATGCTGTCTTTCACTCAGCTGTTATATAGCCTTGACCATGTAATAATAACATATTCGTGATCGACGGAAGTCAAGTGAAATGAGAAAACACTGGAGTAAAGGAGTGCAACATCATCATATTATTTTACGAGTCAGCATTAGATTACGCTTTTGAATCCTCCTCTCATATCAACGTTTATTTTTTGCTAAGTGACTTGAGGTCTAAATATAATTTTGGAAATTTCCTCAAACCAACTGAACTTCAGGAGTTTTAATAGTTACATAAAGTGTAAAGAACAAATACAATAACTATCAATGTATTAACACAGAAACATTGAAAAATGGCCCATTTGTTTATAAACAAACAATTTAAGATAATACAAAAACTTAAACAGTGACAACATGTTATAAAAATAATTATTTCCAAAGTTTACTTCAATCCCAAATAATTGTATTGTAAATCAAGCACATTTTTTCGTTATTTGCAAATGAAGTGTTACATCTTCACTTCAAACTTGTCATAAATACACCTTCCCGTTTACCCAAGAGACAAAAAGGTTGTCTAAGCAACTCCTGGGTTACAAGTATAGAATCCCAGAGTTATAAATAAATCCAAGAGTAAGTTATATAGTTTAATTTGCAATACTCTTTCTGTCATGAAACCACATGTTCCTGGCAGAGGCTGATTTGGAACACGCCAATGTTAGAGATAGATAAAGGTATTCCTGAATGAAAGAAATATTATTCTCAATTTGTCAAAAACAAATTATTTTGCTTTATCAGCTCATGTATGCTTATGTCTTATAGACACATACATTACTGCTCCCCACATGTTCACTGAAAATACATTGATTCCACAGATCAATTATAAGAAATTTGTATATGCAATTGTTATAATAGTGAAACTTTAAACCATTATCTAAAACAACCGACCATTACCAACAATAAATTTCAAAAATAATGTAATTATTGATTGGAGGTAACACTATTAAGACTATACTTAGAAACATTTTGCCAATTTAAAATAGTGAAATCTTCTACAGTAAGTCCAAAAACTCTAGGTAATATTTAATTTTTAAATGTTATGATTATTTTTTCATTATGTTTTGTTAATTTTAAAACCTCCCTTTAATTTTATACAACATAACTAATTATTTAATTGATTCCAGAAATATCTTTCTTTCATTTGTCCAGTAGTCACAGAAAATTACACAGTTTTGAGTCCCATCTTTAAATGAAGGGATAATTTCAAGTTTACAAATTATGTCATACAATTTATAACACATCCTACAGAATATAATCAATAACAAGTTCCCATCGGATTTATAAACAAGAGTAACGTTCTAAACTTCAAATAAATACCTCTTTTAGATAGAAATTCATCTATGAAGGTGGGAAATTGAAATCCATTAAATGTCTAAAAAACTGAGTTTATTTCACTTTTACAACAGTTTAAAGACACTAGCCTCCAAAGTTTCATGTCTGGTTAGATACAAAAATAGCGACATAAAACTGGATTCAAAATTATGAATTTTTGTTACAAAATCAAGAGTTTCATTTTAGAACAATTAAAGCATAGTTTAATAAAAAATCATAACATAAGCAATACAATAAGCATAGTTTTAAAAAGTACATGATTACATAAATTCAAACTAGATTACAGAGTTTCTTCACTAACTAATAATCATGTGATTTATTAAACCCTCTTTAACTATGTTAACACCATATATATTTCCCCATCTAATGTCTGGATAGAGTTTTTATGCTCTTTGACATTAGTATACCAATAATTAACTCCAAACCTTACAAATATGTGATGTGGGTGTGCCCTGGGGCCCGTTTCACGAAGTCAAAGTTACATATTCACTGATAAATGTAGATAAACTTATAAGCTATTTAGTCACAGATGTTTCTCGAACAATTTTAACAATTGTGACAAAATAGTTACACTTGTGAAAAAATATAATCACAACAAAGACAACAAAGACCCATCTAATTTTAGAGGTAAAAAAGTAAGCAGTTTTAATTAGTGTAAACGTAATTTATGAAAACTTATATTCACAAGAGTGAATATTTACATTTTACTAGTTAAAACAAGACTTGTAACTTTTGGTTCAGAAACGTCTGTGACTAAATAGCTCACAAGTTTATCTACATTTATCAGTGAATATGCAACTTGTGACTTCGTGAAACGGGCCCCTGGTGTTCAAAATATACTGTAAAGGGCTGAAATACTTATTGCCACTTGTGTTGATGTACATAGTTGTGCTAAAAACATAAAATATTAAATACCATTTCATTATTAAAAATAAAAAATATTAAGTCGCTCTACAGACCAACAAGTTTTTCAATATACAAAACGAAAAGTTTATAACCCAAATTATTAAAATTGCCAGACTATTTTACAGGATACAATAGCATAACATTAATTTGCTGACTAGTGTAATGAGTAAGACTATTATTTTTGTATTATATGTTGGTGGTTATTGCATTTTGATATTAGAAAAGACTAAAAAACAAGAATCACAAAGACAAGGCTTTAAGTCCAGTTAGTTGGTAATTTTCCAGAAAAAATGCACGATTCTGAAAATTAGGGCCATACATGTAACTCACAGGGTGAGAGGGTGTAGATATGGCATAGAGTTCAACTGTGTGCATATTTTGAATTATATACATTTTGTCAACAGATAATCTACAAAGGTAAGAGTTACGCTATGACCTAACTAATTTTTTGATGTATTTGAAAACATTCAGAATATATTCCATATTTTATATATTTGGACTTTTTTTAACAAATTTGTAGTGAATAACAATTTAAAATATAGGCAAGCCCGCCCAGAGGGGGGGGGGCAAGGGGGCAATAATTTCCCAGCAGGGACCCGGGCTCTTTGGGGATGGGGGGGAGTCACCAACTTGGATCCGGACGCAACAAGGGCCCTTGAAAGGGGGCCCATACTCTAATTTGCCCAGGGGCCCAAAATTTCTCTGGGCAGGCCTGAATAGGCATCACTGATTCAATCTTGGGCCAACATTTTGATCCATAAAATCTTTTTTTTGCTTTCTGTCTAATTAGTAGTTGATTTAGTAGTTATTTCAGGATAATACTTCAACATCCAATTAAATTTATTGACAACATTTATGATTTACAATTAAGTGTTTTTAAATAGTTTTCCCAAACAAGCTCACTATAGGAAATGAGCAGTTTTACATAGTAATGCAAGGGGAGGAGGTGGGACATTTGATTCAGCAGTAAACTGTGTTAACAGGAGGGAGGTTTTGATATGAAGGAAAAAATTGATTCGTAATATGTTTACATGGCCCCTTGGTACTGATCAATTTATGTCATCTTCTTCAATGCTATAAATACAAATCATAATGACCAATATTTTTGTCTTCAGATGTTCAGTAAAATCTCAAAACTGCATTTCAACCCCTCTTCTCCAGATAGCATGTTCCCCAACATCTCTGACACACTTAAAATATTGAAAAACAGCCACATATATATTTATACTTTGGAAAATACTTGTTAAAGAAAACCCATGTACGATGCTTTAAATGTCTCAAAAACATTTAAAATGCATGCATCAGATGAATAGCTGAAATTAAACAAATTAAGAAGTACTGGTTAACTCTATGGTTAAATAACAAAACTATTCAGTAACATACTAGATATATAGAAGTAGTTAAGATCACTAATATTTTTACAACCAAACTAACTACTTCAGTTCGGTAGAGCCACAGACAAGGGAATCTATACAGACCGTTAGACCGCGTGCGCTTTGCCGTAGTTACTACGTAAAGCACCAGGAACGCTAGCGTCGTGTGGCAGCGACATGGCCGACACGAAGTTGCCACGTCGAACGCTCAGCGCGCCACCATCGACCGCCGTAGACGACGAGTAAAAGCGACCTTGAGCATCCACTCCTCCCATCCCCGCTCCCCGCTGGCCACTACGCGACACTACAGACAGTGCAAACAGCTGGCAGGTAGCCGTCCTATACTGCCGCACAGCACTGGGTTTGGGGTAAGGGCTTGTCCTTCCAACATACTCCTCGATTGCTAACTGACAAGTTACGTCTCACGAAGGGAAATTATGAAGTCAAGAATACAATTCTCAATTCGAATCGGATTGTCCACAAAAACAGGAATTAATAATCAGTTTTAATAGAATAGTTAAAGCTGATATTTTTTTAGTAATTAATTAAAATACAGAATTACCGAATTAAATTAAGGGGGAATGACTAGCTAGTCGTAACTACATATTTGTTTAAATTCAGTTATAGATATCATCTTAACATCCACATTAAAACTGAAGATGAGTTTCAATGCAAAATATATTGGTTATGAACAATAGTTTTATTTTTTATTTGAAGTTGAGTGTGAACAAAGAATAACTAGCTTATTTTAACAACAAGTAGGAGATATTTCCCCCTACTTGTTGCTACTACATTTACACACTACCTTTCGGTTACACCAAAATGTTCATTCAACTTTTTAACATTTTACACTTATCATTTCAGAACAACTAGGTGTCTTGAACAATCTTAAAATCAAGTAAAATAAACTTAATTGAAGATTCCAATCTAACTTTATTATTTAAGCTTTTAACTCCTCACATTATCGCAATCCGTAAGAAACTCTTTACTCTTTGTATATTTTCGGCTATTTATGTCTGTGAGTGTTGTTTCGTAACTGTAAAACATTGTAAACTGCAACAGTGTAACTTTAACATATGAACAGTGTTTTTGATATTATGCCTGAAAAAACATTATTTCGCATATTATGGCTGCAATTTTTCCCATGTTAAGAGCAATTTATTTACTAATTACATATTTGGAATTATTCAAATTGATTTGGCACTTTTACCTTGTGCTTCTGCCTCTCTTAACGTAATGTAGAACGACATTTATAGTATAGAGTAACGATTTACCGGCTCCTTTTACTATATGGAGACAAAAATACTACATACTGCAAATTATAGAGAAAATTTATGTTCTGGTTGACTCGATCAATACCCAAAGACTCTGGAGAAAAAGGCACACTCGCGAGGGGAAGCCCGGAATTACCTTTCCACACCCAGTACAGATACTTGTATCAACATTGGGGAAAACAAAATTCAATTTTAAGAATAAAGTTAAATTTAATTGCAATGTAATTTAAGATCAAATTACATGTAATCCTATTTAGAAAAGAACACTGTTATATTCCCTTGTATGTATTGAAACATACCACAAATTATATTCAATAATTAGATTTCACGTATAAAAACATTAAGATTGTGTGATCAATTAGTAGACCTATATTGATTTCTAATAGAATTTTACAATGCAAATAATTTTTTAGTAGCATGATCAAATTTTCAACAATTAAACAGGATAAAACACTTGAACACATACTCAGGCTAAAACAGTTTGTTATATTAAATGTAAATTAAACTAGAATAAGGTAAATATTATATAATATATATATATACACACACACACAAACAAACACCGTAAAATATCCTATATAATAATAGCGTGTACAAGGCAACGTGTAACTACCTATTCCAAGTTAACTAATAAATGTAGAGGGGTTAAAACACCTTAATGTTTGTTTTGTTGAGCTAAACACATTAATAAACAGAAATGTGAAGTTTTTAGTAAAACTATCTGACAAAAATCTAAAAACCTTTTTCCCATAAGATTAACATGGGACACGTTTTTTTGGATTTTCTCCGCAACCACTTAACCTAGGTTAATGATTCAAAATACTAAATTATTTGTTTTTGTAAACTCTATAAAATGGCTATAACCAAAATTGAGTGTTTTTAACATTTTGGGATCAAATTTGCAAAAAACCGATTTTTGGAAAATTGTAAACCCCCATAAAATCCCATAAAACCCCCTTCCCATAGTGCTATCGATCTGGTTTTCGAATTTAAAGTCATAAATGTTACTCTCCACATTTGTGCCAAATTTCATCAAAATCGGGTGTTTCTTTCAAAAGTTATCGCGGTAACGGACACATATATATATATATATATATATAAATTTGAACGAATAGTGTTTTTGGCATCTGGGGACCTCAAAACGAAAAGTTATCATGGTCTCGGGCTTAAGTCTTACCATGTCACCTACGGTAATAGCTTCTTCCCTATAGTGGAAATTCGGTAAAAAATAATAAAATACCCCCGCCACAGCAAACCTGCATACTAAATGAATTCCCAATGAACACATTAAGCCACTTAACAGGATTCATAAGAAATATATTCACAAACAAGCGATACCGGTACTTAAAATATCAATTATTATCCAAAAGAATAACATTGGGGATGAGTACGCAGGTTTGCTGCAACAAGGAACACAAAACATGGGTTTTTATGCTAATATCAATATAACTGAAGTAGGTGAAGTCATATACCACTTTTTATTAATTTATGTTCATAATTAAGGGAGACATAGCATTTAATTATCATCCATAAGAATAACATGGGGATGAGTACGCAGGTTTGCTGCTACGGGATCATTTGGCAAAAAATTATTTTTTTGAGTAAATATCAATAGACCACAACCAGATGAAGCCATATACCAAGTTTCGTCAGTATACGTTCATAAATAAGCGAGATATAACATTTTTCTTTTCCTCCATAAGAATAAAATTAGACAACGTACTGTGTTTAGCACTTTCAATAACTCGGTAAATAGACTAGCGAAATAAATTAACTCGACTTACTAATTACGGCAATTGGGCTTAGGTAATTATAGTGAACGATTAACTGCGCTACCATTAATAAACTATTCTATATCTATATCCATCTAATGGATTTAAAAATTCGTTGTCTGTGCCATATGGCAGACATTTTGTTAGGCGTACTGAACAGTGTGACTTTCTCAGAGCAAAGCCTTAGGTATTTTCCAATAATATTTAAATGACGCGACTTTTTAAGTGTTGTTAGATTGATAACAAAACAGGCTCAATTTTAGTATGTAAGTCGTGTTAGTTATGTGACTGGCTTGAAAGGTGGAGAAATAACCTTTTTGGGTTAAAATGTGTAAGGGTTTAACTTCAAAAATTATCAAATAAATACATAATAAAGAGTTGCAAAATGTTGACATTTTGATGCTGAGTTTGAATCATACATTCAATGGTAATAAGTTAAATTTAAAATGAAACGTTCATAATATATTACATAAATAAACCATTTTTACACTGTAGGGGTCAATCCATATAAAATGGTCCAGAAAATAAATAGTTGGTTGCTTGGCCATTTAAAAAAAATTATAATATTCCTGTTGTTTCTATTGTATTTGAGGAGTTAAAAACCATTTTTAACATTTTTTATCTTAACTCGTTTAAGTGTGGCAGCCATTTTTGCATTCATAAACACGCAGATGTTTGTGTTTGCAGTCTTTTACATTAACAAAAATATCTCATAAACTATTTATCCTAAAAAGATCAAACAAAAACCATTTTAAAGTTATTCTCTTTAATGTATGGCATTGACAAATTTTGCCTATTTCTCTTTCTTCCACCAGAAAAGTTGACTTAAAGTTGGATATCAAAATTGTGCGAAATTCACTTTTTAGACATTTTATTCACATGGAAAGAGGCCTATATAGCTTGGTATTTTTTATGGAGAAGGTTACACATCAGAACCGTTACCCCAAAAAATATAATTTGTAAACCTCTTTTCCTTTATTTTTATACATTTTTAAAAATTTAATTTTTCTAAAATTTGTTTTCCCGACCTCTGTATCTCTTATGGGTCTGATGAAAAAATTCTAAAATTTGTACAGGTTGTATTCTTCTTGTTGCCAATACATAAAAATAAAAATTCATCTTGTATATTGGGGTAGTATTAAAGTTGCGCATTCCTAAAAATTAAGAAAAAGTTCTGTGGGAGACAGTAGTTTATCTAAGCTTCCATGACTTATTGTAGAGGTATTGGTGGTTTTGTTTGGACCTTTGAAGCTCGTAAAGAGCTTAAAGCTGTTTAACTCAACTGTAGAGTATCAATTTGTTAAATAAAATAAGCATTAACATGATATATGAACCATTTTTAATATCATTTTAGACTACGATCAATTAATTAGTCAATATCAATTTGTATAGGTACTATAAAGGTTCTGATATAGCCTACTTTAAACAACTTCAGAAGCTGATTTCTAAGACAATAAAAAGAAAAAAGTTCATTTAAAGGTATGTCCTAAAATGCTAAGTTTTTCTGTCCACCTGTCCATCTGGAAGAATGAGAAATAGACAAAATTTGTTAATGACTTAAATTAAAGAGAGAAACTTTAACTTTAAAATTTTTTTATCTTTTTAGGATAAATTGTTTATGAGATACTTTTGTTGACGTAAAAGACTGCGAACACAAAAATCGGCGTATTTGGGAATACGAAAATGGCCGCCACAAAACGAGATAAGATACAAAATTTAAAAAATGGTTTTAAACTCCTCAAATACAATAGAAACAACATGTAAAATATCAATTTTGTCAAAAATGGTCAGGCAACCAACCCTGGACCGCTTGATATGGTTTGACCGCTAGAGACAACGCTACCTTGTACGTGCTTGTACGTTAATGCGTGCTCCATTTTCATACGTTACGCGTTTCTTATTATTTAATTGTATCGAACATTCCAATTAAAAGCAATATAAATATAATTATCCATAAATAAACGTGAATTTATTTGTTCTGTTATTTTCTGTTCTATTCTTATAACAATGGCTTCCGATAAATTAAAATACACATGGATAGTTATTGTAAATCGTAATTAATTTTTTTAAACAGTTGCCTACAAACGAATTAGATTTACTCAGTACTTCTTTATAGCATGCAATGCAAATTATACTTAAAAGCGAGCGCGCAATGCGTAGCGCCGCTGTTGCGGGCACGGGTATCAGAGGAGAGATACAAGACACAAGATGCTAAGGGCAAGGAGCTGGTGTAGTAAGGTGCACAGTATAGTAGGGGAGGGGCTTCCGCCGCGCCGGCGACGTCGAATTGGCAACAGCGGGACCGGAAGGTATCGTGGCGGGAACGAAAAATGCCTGAAACATGCCCCCAGCGCCTGTGCGGCGTTTACTGGAACTAACGCTCTAACTCTCTGTATAGATTCGTTTCTCTGTGGTAGAGCTTAGCCATAACACAGTTAAAAATTGTAAGCCCTTAAAATTAAGTTAAATATTATTTTAGCAAGTTAAACATAACAACTGACTTTTTTCTTACTTCGTACAAATAAAAAAATGGGTTTGAAGCATATTCTAAATCCAAACAGTTTTTCAAGTCAGTGGTTTTACCTATGGTTCCTGATAACCGACTTTAAAAATTTGTTGTACAGTTTTTATTTAAAATTAATAAGAAGAGCTACAGAAGATGAATTGTTCTTATTGTCAATCTGACTCTCTTTCACTATTTATACAAAACCACTAATAAGCGAGGGGCATTGAGTAAACTTATGATCATGGTTTCTAACATCTACTTCTAGTTATGAAAATGTGTGTATGATAAAAATCAATTATCCCTAACCCCTTCATCAGGATTTTATGCTTAAAGGTGTGTTACATTAAGAATGTTGCATGTGCGTATTCGTAAAATATACAAATTCATATCTGGTAGTAATCATGTAAACTGAAAGTCTAGATCAGATATTGGGAATAGGTATTTTAGATAGCCTTAAAAACTAATACCACACCATAACGACTACCTACCATCTTTATTTTTCTGACACATTTTCAATCCAACCATTTTTTTTAGATAAAAACACTGTGTGTGTTTGTAGTAGTTTATATAGGAACAAAATATAAAGTACTCATATCGTAGACTCATAATTATTTCAGGTTTTCAGGACTAGAGCTACTTGAGGTGCAGTCGCGGTTAGCTCAGAGGTAGAGCGCTGGCCCCACGAGAAAGACGTGGCTGGGAGCATGTTTGATCCCAGCTGACTGATAAATACTTTTCTTGAGCGGTCACAGCTGGCTTGCCCGTGTGACTAATGCCATCACAGAACTAGACTGTATTTACCGCACAAGCTATTGCAGCAGGCCTCAGCTATTGCATGGCAACAGGCCTCAGTGAAAAATGCAATAGTTAACAGTATTTCAATGTTGTAAATATCCAAACATATTTAAATGAGAAAATGAATATAAGGATTCGCTGACAATATTATTGTGAATTGCTGTAGTAAAATTAACATCATAACATACAAATAATGATAGATGCTTTGCAACCAATTATTTAAATTATAAATTAGTAATAGCAAATTGTCCATAAACAACTAATTTATACAACTGATAGCTGATTTATCAAAATTAAGTTTTGTAACTAAAATAAATTTTGCTCTTTCAAATTTCAATTCAATAAATTTTAATAATTATATTTTATACACAATACGATTTGTTTAGGTTTAGTTAGATTATCTATGAATATAGGTCAGTAATTGTCATTGATGGACAATATAGTTTGGCAATTTTCAAAATTGTTCAAATTTTGTCATGTTATGAATAATATTAAATTTTTATCAGTCATAAATTGTATAAACACATTTTTACGTTAATGAAAACTCATGCACAGACAGTAATTTTCCAAAAGGATACACGGTGTGTGGTTTTAAAACTTGAATTTATAATTAAACAATTTCTTGAACATGCCTCAAATAGCCCTTGTCCCAACAACCTCAACTAATTGAGAGTCTACTGTATGAATACTGCACATTTTGTACCTATATAAAGCCATTGAAACATTTATAACTATTTCATTTGTTGTTATTAAAAACTGAACATGTTTTTGAGATTAGGAAATATACCTGTCTATTTAGGAAAAGTAACAAAAATAAATAAAAAAAATACTACCAATACTCAAATTGCAAAAAGATTAAATAACCCTATTCCCTGTGATGTAAACTTAACTTTTAAGTGCATTATACCGGGAGTCCCACGAAGAGGTCGCTGTTTTTGAATTAATATACTTGACGTATCGAACACGCTACAAACTTGAAACTCTACAGTTATTATAAATACATATGTAAAAAAATATCCCCGAGTCTCATTTGATTCTAATTAATCAGAACAAAATGGCAGAACATCAAAATAATGGTGGGTTTTCATTAATTTTATTCGCAAAACAATTTCAAATTAATTCTTGATTTTTTACAATTTTATTAAGTAAATAAAATTAAATAAATTAAAGAGATAGGAAAGTGGTAAATCATAAATGAAATTAAAATAATTCATAACCCTTCATTCAAACTGATGTCCATCAATCGCTATGCACTGATGACAACGAAACAAAAAATGAGTCATAAGCGTTTTTGAAAAATTGCCGAGGTATCAATAACAGTTCCTCTTCAATCAACCTCATTAATTCATCATCTGTCAAAATTTTGTGAGAATAAAACTTTTCCTTCAATAAGCCCCATAGGACATTGTGACAGACATTGAATTAATGAGGTTGATTGAAGAAGAACTGTTGTTGATAACTCGGCAATTTTTCAAAAACGCTTATGATTCATTTTTGTTTCGTTGCAATCAGTGCATAGCGATTGATGGACATCAGTTCGAATGAAGGGTTATGAATCAAATTAATGTCATTTATGATTTACCACTTTCCTATCTCTTTAATTTCTTTAATTTTATTTACTCAATAACATTGACAAAAATCAAGAATTAATTTGAAATGGTTTTGCAAATAAAATTACTTTAACGAAAACGCATCATTATTTTGATGCTCCGCCATTTTGTTCTGATTAATCAGAATCAAATGAGACTCGGGAGTATTTTTTACATATGTATTTATTATAACTGTAGAGTTTCAAGTTTTTAGCGTGTTCGATATGTCTGGTATATTAATTCAAAAATAGCGACCTCTTCGTGGGACACCCGGTATATAATTCTTCACAGGGTACAAAGTTTATATTAAGGCATGAAATTAAAATATTTATGTTCAGTAGTTATTTATTTAAAACCAATAATCAGTCAAGTTTGGTTAAGGGATTGAATGGTGAATAATTTGAAAGAGTAACTCTGACAAATTATATAAAAACTGAACAAAACGGTCAAACTTGTTTGCATAGCATCTTTGTAACTGATTCCCAAGATATTGTTATTGAATTTTCTATAGAAGAGAGCTGTTAGCATAACCCACATGGTAAAAATTAAGCCCGGGACCTCCATTTAAGTCCTGAACATGTTTTGGGGGGGTCACTAAAAATTATACATATACATATGTGTGTGTGTGTGTTTGCACTATAACAGTTGCAATTATTATTCGATTTACTTCAAATTTGATTGAGCGATTCCTTTTTATAATCACTTGGACAAGTTTGTTGGGCAAAACAATCGGGAAACCCAAACTCCCTTTTTGGGAGATTTGAAAATTCAAATTTGGTGTTTTTTTTTGCCCAAAAAGGGTAAAAAAGCCCCAGTAGTAAAATACATGCATATAAAATGATAGTGTATACAAAGCCGTCAATTTTAATCCCTAGCAGAAATATTAGCTGAGTTATTAATTAAAGAAAATCTAAGTTTGCTAAAAACACAGTAGCCTATGTTGTCTTATGGAAATTTTATTATTATTAGAGAAGGCTGTTTTTCATGACTGTTTAAATTGTAGTTTTAACAACCACAGTGCCCCCATAGCTATTTTCAATCCTGACTGGACTGCCCTCTAACATTATAACGCTCAACATTGCTATCCCAGCATTGCAGATAAATGGTACGAGAAGCATCGCAACAGCCCAAAAATTTAATGTTTTCCAATTTACATGAAAATTGGAATAAGTTTTAAATCTGTTTGATTTTTTACAAGTTTTTGTAACAGAAATTCACTTCCCTCATGTCAGCGTGCTGCGCGTGCAAACTTGTTCATTTAATACAAACACACAACCAGACTTGTTAAAAATTGGCACCAGAGACCCATTTTCATAAAGGTAAAAATGGTTGACTCGACTATTGCATACATTTTAAGGATGATTTTTAGTAAGTCCTGGGACTTTCTATACAATATGTCCATTTTTTAATTCATGTACTGTTTGGATTAAAAGAATTAAGAGTTCAGACCTCTCATGAGACTGTATCTTGATTAGGCTTAGCCATGTAACTGTAAATGTAACATGTGTAACTTAAAATAATGATTAAGGTAAAATCTCCAAGTAAATCACCTACCTACTTAACTTGGCAATCTTAAATCTACTTGTAAGACTATCTAAACTGTGATCTGTGCTAACAGATCTAATTTGTTGAGCTTACGATAGTAGCTTAAATTGTTTACAGCGCTCAAGATAAAAATCACTTAAACAATCACAGTCATGGTTGAGTTTATAAAGAAAAATTTTACTAAAAATAACATTAGAAAAGTTGTATTCTACCAGATTATATATAAACAAACTGAATTAGCAAACAGTATAATATTTAGTCATAATTACATAGGATGTAGTTAAGTCTTGCAACATTGACTCTATGTTAACCAGCTGTACTTTGTACTCACAAGTAAGATTTAAAACAGTAAAAGATAGCACAATGTAATTCCTTTCTACTATTCGTTCTGATCTCATCAGGCCAATGAGACATGCACATAATCAAATTTCTATCCTTGCTAATGTATTTTTCTGTGCACTCTATAAAGTACAGACAAATATGCTGAAGCAATTTAAATTATAGTTACTTGGTTTGATTTATACCTTTAGTTACATTTCCTTTAAAAATACAAATGACCCTCTCTTGTCGTTCATTCCATTTTCCTCAATTGAAAAATTGCAAAGAATTTCTAGAGAGTGCTTTGGTCATCAAGACACATCATCTCAGTTAATTTTGTCTATAAAGACATCCTTGCTCTATAAACATTTAAATTATTTTAAAGATACCATAGTTTGGTTAGTGACCAAACTGCTAGTGTTATAAAAATCACTTATAAACACAATTTTAGTTTAGAAATTCAACCCGCTGACATATGTTTGTGAAGAACCTGAGAGAAAATAATCCAAGTTTGGAAAAAAGCTACCTATCACTTTTGAAGGCAGCAGGACTTGATGGTAGTCTACTGTTATCATCTGGTAGCCAACAGGAAACAATCAGAGATACCATTTTGGTTCTGACGTTCCTTCACTACTGGTATTTTTTAACTCGAATCAAACTCGATTTTCCAGTAAGATTCAAACTGGAGCAGCGGGGACTTTGACAATTAAATCTAGTGAGTATCAAATTACAAGGATTGTTCAAACAAGAGGGAATTTAACTTTCAAGCCTTACAAAATCAATTTTAAGTTTGCAGCAATTTATTTTTGCTATCTGAGCCTTGAAGCTGAACAGTGCTACTAGTCTACAAGAATTGCTTTATACCATCTGGTACCGTTTGAGTGTAACTACATATTGCAGTAGACTCCCTCTTATCCAGTCTCCACTTTAACCAGTCGTTGCACCTCATCCCACTGTAACTTATATCTAAATATGCGTAACAGCCAAGAGTATTCTCAGTCAAGAGTTTGATTTTTGTTATTATTGTGAAAGCGTGTGTCTGTACATGGTAAAAGTAAACTTGTGTGCATTTAAGGTTTTTGTCTTTAGTTACGTCACGAGTGAAATACAAAAACGTAACTTTATTCCCACTAAACAAAACTAGGTCTTTCCTCACTAGCTCCATCATAAAAGATTAAACTACAGTGTTTTGTGAAATATGTTGGTTTGGTTTTAGATGATTTTGTAATATAGGCCTTTACACAACAACAGTAGTAATTCATTGTTGATAAGCCTCCAAACCACTGATTAGATATACAAAAAAGGTTTATGTTACCTGAAATCAGTCAAGTGGTTTTTAAAATATCTAACTGGCTTCTACAGTTTCTGTCTTGTGTGTGTGTCATTTATTTATTTACTATGAGTTAAAAATGTAGTTGTGACAAAGAAATTGATATTCCTCGCCTGAAGAGAGTCTATTGAGACCAAAATTGTAGTAGCCAGTTGGATATTTTAAAAACCACTGAACTGAATACAGGTAACATTAACCTTTTTTTATACATAGAGTAATTTAGTACATTCAAATCGGTGTAACCAGCTTGATCGTTATCCAGCCAGGGTCCTAGTTCCTATATGGCCGGTTAAGAGGGAGGATACCTACTTTAAGAATTTTAAGATATATTTTATCACACCCATTATATGGATTTTTCAGTCACCAGCTAAGCTGCTATTAACGCATTATAATAAACTGCATTATGCATAAATAACAAATATAAACTCTGCATCAATAACATAGTCTTTGCTATCACATTAATACAAACTACAAAAATACACGTTACAAAAAAATGTGCAAAAATCTTGGCAGGACATGTATTTAAGGATAAATTTCAATATTTTTCTTTGGCAAGTTCGATATCACTCGAAGATTCTGAAGATTTATTGAATAATTCTTCCTTACAATGCCTTTGTGTATACTTTTGGTTAAAAATTATACTAGCCAAAGAAGTGATTAATAAAAATACTGAACTCATTATATAAATCAGATGAAACTTTTTAAAAACAACAGTAGACTTTGATAGGTCGGTTATATCGTACTCACTAAACTGATTTAACATCAAACTTACACATGTAAAAAGGTTCATCGGTACTCGAAACCAGTTGGCTATACTCGCTCGATGTTCTTCAGGCACTACTCTGCTCTTGAGATAGCTGATCACAGGAATGTATAGGCCTACGCTAAATTCATATAGAATAAAACAAAAAAAACAGACCTGGGTGAGAAAGATTCTAGAATCCGAACTGACTTCCGTGGAGTACAACGTGTAAGTGATTACGAGGGCCACTATACAGATATTTACAAATGACAGGCTGGATGTAAGCACCAAGATGAACTGGGATGGACAACGGTCCGAGAGCAACATGCTGTAGACCTTGGAGCCGATCATAAATGCCAACATGAAACTAGCGAAAACTATGCCTAGAGGAGGATTCAAATCAGAAATAATAGGTGTCCAAGAAAAAATAAAGGTATACATAACTGATTCAAACAAAGACTGAATTAAACCTAAAACTAAGAGAATCGGGTCCTTCACAAATATATGATACAACGGAGCGATACAGCTCTGGTGGCTGCAGTTATTGGAATAGGAATGTTCCTTCCAGGTTCTTGCAATGAGATAGCTGGAAATCAACAGAAATGGGATGGCTAATATGAACGGGGAAGCTGGACCCAAATTAAGAGTTTCGGCAAAAATCTGTGAAAGGATTCCTGCTAAAATTGCGAGAAACCCCGTGAAGGAACCGGCTTTGCTAAATGTGATGTTGAGCCATTCAGGAGGTAGATTATGATGGTTGACGTGCTCATTGATATACCACGCTTCGAATGTGGAGAACAGTATAGAAGTGGAAATTCCACCGAGAACTCGACCTAACAACAGAATATAAAAATTAGAGGATATTTTGGTCAAGCAACACATGCTGTAAAATATCCCAAATGACATACACAGTTTCTTCCTGCCATATTTGTCTGCGATGTGCCCGACGAGAGCACCGAAAACCGAGCTGGATCCAAAGCCTACGATATAAAGAAAGGCTATTTCCTCTTCTTTATAGCCATAATCGCTGTACAGCTTGTAGACATATGGTCCTTGTAGCCAGTCAGAAAATGTAGCGAGATAATAAACAGTAAGATAACAATTCTGAAGTCTTTCGAATTGTAAACTTTTTGGAGATGAAACAGATTTCTTAGCTCTATTAAAGAGTATTGTTGCAGTCAATCCAAGGCCACATAATACAACTAGAAATACCATTTTGAAAAATGATTAATAATTCCTTCCTTGGCTTGAAACTAGACTTCAAGGAGGCAGTTAAGGCAGTTGCTGGCACTAAGTTGTAACAGGAACAAACAGTCCTTACCTAAATAACCTTCAGAAGAGTTCTTATCTATATAACACACAAATCCCGACGGAGTTATCAACTTGATCTTTATGATTTGAGTGGGCATATTATTTAACTGTTCATCAAAATATTGTAAAAACTATTACTGCCCAAAGTTTCTCCAAAGACAGTCGTATGTACATATATATTTTGCTTCTCTGGCACCATGTTTATTCTCTTGAAATATATTCTGAAAAAAAAAACAATTGTATTAGTTTCAGACAATGAGAGAAACAAAAAGGTTTGCAAAAATTAATCATCCTGTATAGTTTAGTCAATTGTATGTTAGATATAAAATTGTAGCTAACGGCAAAGATCTCTGAATGTAATCAAAATTAATTTATCCTATTTAATAAATACTAGCCTGCCCAAATAAGTTATAATAAATAAAGATCGCATAAATTAGCACAGCTGTTATTGTATGGTCTCTCTTGATTTATTGAAGTTTGAATTATTGTTCTACATCAACTGGATGTTGAGATACTGATGAAGGTTGTAACCTTTTCCAATACAATTCTCGCACAAAAAAATCAAATTTAATATACTGTATATCTTATTTATAAATATTTTTTATGAACAATTGGCTTGCAGCCTACCTGCGAATAGAGTTCTAAGTTATCTTAAACTGTATATAAAATTTAACATCTTATTCATGAATAAATATTTTCTAAATCCAGACCAAGGTTATTTTTGATCCAGACCAAAATTATTTTATTTTATTTACCAAGACATAAACCTAAAGATAGTTCCCTATAATTAGTTAGTTAGAAACAACATAAACAAAATGAATCCAAATTAAATTGTAAAAAAACAACCTAATAATGTTGTGAATGACTCCGTTTTAAACCAGAATCATTGTTGGTGTTTTTGTTGTATTTACTTTTACAGTGGTGTAATTAGTTTGGTTACCGTAAGTAGGTACCTTATTATTATTTGTAGTAATTAGTTAGGCCAGCAACAAAAAGCAGGAAAGGCATTAAGTGCCACAAGTGCCCGGTTGGCAAATCAAACTGTTCACACTTTGAGGCTACCTGAAGATAAACCAAGCACCTTAAGCAAAAATACTAAGAATAACAAATTGTCTTTCGGCCTTTTCCAAAAACTTTCTTGCTGGCAAAAATAACCTGAACAAAAGAAAAAAATTTTTTAAAAAAATCCTCGCAAAGATCAACTTTGTTATGCCCTACACCTTAACAATAAATTGTTTGATTTGTATTGAAAGAACTTTCCGCTTAGTTTTGGAACTTTTGCTTGTTCATACCGTACTGTTTTTTCTTCAATACCACAAATTTTCAGGTTTGTATCTTAATTCTAACTACTATATGTTTAGATGGTATTAATTAAATATGAAAAATTAAAATTTAGGCTATGTCAGTCGCGGGCAATAGTGCTGCCGTTGGGACCTATGAGTGGTGAGGTACTTGCTTCAGCGCCTATAATGTGTTGTGCATAGGGATTGCCAGTCTTTGGAATTCTTTGTCACTGTATATGACTCACATCGCACGAGGCGAAGCAACATGACTACTACTGTGGCTACAAATGGCCGCTACCTGGCCCCTATCCCCCGACTTGTAATACTGGTGATCGCATTACAACCGATAAGTCAAACTGATAAAACATTACCCCTCAAAACTATAACAACAATGTCACTAAAAGATCTTTTTCAAAATTAGTGTTTGTTTTTTGTTTAGTTTTGCTTTATTTTTCTTGGTTTTGGCACCCCTAAGACACTGCTACCCTATGCAGTTACCTAACTCGCCTAATGGGTGTGCAGGACCTCGGAGTGTTAGACAACGAAACCTATGAATTATTGTTACATGTTTACTTCTTATACACAGCGCACTTAAATTTACAATTAGACATCTTAATTACTGGATATCTGTTCCATGTATGGTATCTGCAAGAATCAGTTTGGATACTTTTTTATCAGTTTTCCGTAGCTAGATTACTAATTTTCGTGCAGAATCTGACCCACACTATAGTGACCTACACAGGGGGGGGGGGCAGGGGGGACAACTGCCCCGCGGCCCGGGCCAGGTCTTAATTAAAAAAAATAAGGTCAAAAAATCAAACTTCAAAAATAATTCTACACATTCATCTTTCTACTAAAATAATGTCTGCATAGATAATACAGGACTGGTCATAAAATGGCAGAAACATCATTTTCATTTTACATAGTTCGTCCACAACAAATTACAGGAATAGTAACAGTTTCCAAGAACTCCCAAATTTATCGGCACAGGTGGACGTCCAACATCTATCGTTCGTTCGCGCAGTGAGATTTGCCAGAGCAGTTTTCTCTGAGGACAAGCTTTCTCTTCCTTTTTAGTGAATAACGGAAATAACGTGCCTTATGATGATTAATGTTAGTAGTCTATTTTACTCTTTGTAACTTATATTTAATATGATTTTGACAAATTAATAACTCATAGGCCTATTTTTTTACTAAATGCAAAAGAGAGACTAAATGCAAATACAGACTAAATATAGAATATAAATATCTCCTGCATTCAACTCACATTTCTTATCACATGTTGCGTGGCCCTTCCTTTGCATTCACAATTTTGTTTGTTATTTTAATGTTTATAAATTTTCAGAATGTTTGTTTAACAACGCACGAACGCTAGTGGATATTTAACTTGTTAATATTCTATAAAAATTGCCCCTGAAATATACCGTGTGACTGGAAACGTGATGGGATGATCGCGTTGAGTCGGCACGGCGTTCGGCCAGCTCCTTAATGAGTAAAACCTTGCTAGCCAATGAAATCACACACGATGCTATACGTGAATCGTCATTGGATACTTGTAAAGTTCATTGATATTTTTAACCAAACTAGCAGGGTGCAGAAAATACTCATGAATATTTTTATACGCAAACGAGTATAATTTGGTCAAACACCTTCCCATTTTTAATTTAATACTATAAAGAAAGTATTAGATAACTCGTTGGTAAACAAATAAGACTTACTTTCGATTTACGTGGTTTAAAAGATCTGATAAAACGCAGTATAACGTGGTTAAGATTTACATTCCTTAGGCCTAAATTGTTCACTAACAATATCTATTAAATAATATCCTAAATTAAATTATATCTATTCTTAATTTAAGTGAATATACTAATCTAGTACATGTGTAAAAACTTCATTAACATTGACAGATAACCTATACAATAAACCCGAATAATCCGAAGATTGACTATGCGATATTTCCGTTTGCTGTTTCAACAATAATGGTAGACCTGATGCTCAGCGCTATCATCATTTGAATGAAGATGCCTCGATTGTAAGGTGCCTGTAGCGAGCCCGCTCTGATTGGTCGAACCGTTTTGGCGACGGCTGGAGACTACTGCCGACCGAAAGCCATTCCTATGGCTCGCCCCCAGCATGATGGTAGAATAGAACTGTTGCGCACTATAACGTTAAACACCAAGCAAATTGTTCCTATAAAATAAATATTATATTTTGACGGACTATAAACCAAAGCCTTAATGATGTAGCCTACAAAGGGAAGAAATAGTCAAATCAATTCTTATATCTTCTCATGACAATGGGAACAAAAATTAAACAAATTTAGAAACGCCGGTCTCTTGTTAAAATAAGACAAAACTGAAAACAACAGTTCTTTTCTTTTATTAGTGCAGTGCTGTGCTTTTTATCACGAGTTTATTAGGCAGACATAAATTATTATATGCTAAAACAAATTAAAATTTATTTTATAAATACTTATAATATTCAGGTCTTAATTATTTGCTTATAAACTTGATCAAATTCTTATTGTCACAGAATGATTTTTGTGAAACTTTCACTTTTATACCATACATGTAAAAAAATATGTAAATTACAGGAATGTTAAATTTCACTAAACACTTTTTATTAATGATTCATCAGATGTCCTAACGATAATTCTGTGCCTACAATAGGGTCATAATTGTGAGTACATAGATCTATCTTTTCACGGGGAGGGGGTGGGGGTTGGGTGCTGGGCTTGTGAAGGGAGTAAGGGGGGCCCGTGAAAGCTGAGTGGGGCCCTGGACCCACAGTCTGTAATAAGCAGGGAGGTTTTCTATGCTAGGAATATTGACTTTATCTTCTTTATATATATTCTTCAGTTTAAACTATGTCATTGTAACGTTGGAACAGTTTACTTTAAATAGCACATACATCAGTATACATCAGTATAGCACGCGGAATAGAAATAACCTGAGAGTTCAACAACTGCGCTATAGTAGTTCTCAAAAGAATTTGTTGTATATATCAACTAAACTTTATAATTCAGTTCCAGAAAAATTTAAAAAGTTAACTATTTTAGCCTTTAAGATCAAGATTAAGTTTATACTATTAACTGAATGTCTGTATAATGTAAATGATTTTTATGAAATTGATTGGAAAAAATATTTGTGAATTCTGATGACTGAAATTTTACATCTAACTGAGATGGCAGCCTAACTTTTTTGTGCCAACTGTTGGTTATTGTACCTATATATACTAGTATTGTACCTGAACCTGTGCCTTCTTAATGTTTATGTATAATTTTAATTATTTTTATATTTTTGTTTGTATTGTATATAATATATAATACCGGTAAGTATAGTTCCTTTTTTACTTATTGTGACGATGTCGATGCATTCGTGAATGTTTATATGACAAATAAAGTTCTTGATTCTTGATTTATTGTATAACTGGAGGTTGTAACACTGCTTCACTATTGTTATCGAAAAAGCGAGTCAGTGATTTTGTCAGGTTGGTACACTGGTGAGTCAAACTTCTCGTCCTTTGAACTATCCTGATTGGTTGTTTTATTCCTATAAGTGAATCTACTCATGCAAATCAGTGGAATAAAAGTAGTAAAAGTTGGAACAAATTCATTTTTCGTTTGATTAATGCATCTACTCTTGTCGTGAAATATGATAAATTATGAGGAAACAAACAAATACAAGTTTATTAATGTTAAAATCATGAGTAGGTATTTGTTTGAATCACTTTGCCGACTCGTTCGATCTCAGCGAGTAGTTCTTTACCTCAACAAAATTTGGAAAGAACAGCTCGCAGTTTTAGCGTTAAAGTAAAAGCGTGGTATAATTGGCAGTAATATCAATAGAACTCCTTGGTAATAAGCTTAGCGCAGATAAGGTTAGATTATGATAAGGTTTGTTTTTCATAAATAACGTAACGTAACCTAACCGCTGCAGAGTACTGAATATGTTGGTACTCCATATCAAAAAATGTTTCCCAATTGGAAGTCGCTATAGTACCTAAGTACCAATTCTGGAAAAAAGCTTTTTCCCATGAAATGTCACTAGCTCAATGAAGTAAACACACACACACAAATTAAACGTTTTCAATGGATACTTGATATGGAACAATTACCCAGTAAATTACTTTGTCATGACAAATATTAGGGTTATATAGTGCAAGCTTACAATTATGTTTTACTTAACTTAATACTCTACCTAGCGATTAGACACGTCATGTATAGGCCTGGGATTAATTCAAGTTTCAATAAAATAGCTATAGAATAAATAAATAGAAAAAATTTAAATCATTAAATCACAGACGTTGAAATACTTGCTTAACACCACACCGATTAATCATTTCAACATAAAAATTAAATATCAGATCGTAGTGTCGTAATGTAAATAAACATGCACCATGCTCACACAATTACGATGCAGACAACATAACAGACGAAATGCAATCATTCATTGCCCACTGAGCTCTATATTATATCTGGAGTCACCACTCTATGTTAGAAAAGCGTGCCGCTGTGTTTTAGGTCGTTATGTTGGCCAATGTGTTTTACTGATGCAATGTAGGAATTTTTGACAGTTTGGTGGTTCGTATGGTAATTTGATCCCCCATTTAAATCAATGTTAATTTAGCGATTTTTCAAAACCATTATCATTGTTTTAAAGTACATTACAAGTTGAAACCTGTTGTTAAACTGAACTTTGAAATCTTGCAAAATGTTTTAAATAAAAAGTAACCAATCATCTTGAAGCTAAGTAATGATTTAGGTAACATGAAAATAATCTTGCTTCTAGGTTTAGGGTCGTTGGTGATTGACATTGAAAAACGGGCACTTGGGTGGTTAATTTAATTATTTATTTTACTTACATACCAACATAATAACATTAATAAATAATGGATGATTTAATATTGGATTCAAATACAATGTCAATGTTAACTGTTGACAGTAAACACCCGGTCGGCGACTTTTGATTTTGACAGCGTCCACCTAATGAATTGTGATTGGTCCAGCTACTCCAAGGTAGCTACATGACAAAGTAAAAAGCTGAACTAAACGGCACGCTTTTGGGAAATATTTACACTGAGCTCTATGATATATCTGGAGTCACCACTCCGTGGTGAATAAACGTGCCGCTGTGTTTATGGTCGTTATGTTGGCCAGATGTGTTTTTGACATTTTGGTGGTACAGCCGCCGATGAGGAAGGACGCTTATCAGTGAGCTGCTTATCTGTCAGTGTCAGGCCGCGACTTGTTTGTTAATTTCGTGTGCCGTTACGCTTAACTCTCGCTTAAATATATTAAGTGTTTAATTTAGTGTCTCCTGTACTGATCCAGTGATGGTATCTAAGTGTGGAAAGTGTGGAGTGGATATTGCGCAGGCTGATTTGTCTGTAAAGTGCATCGAGTGTAAGGCTGGTTTTCACCCGGTGTGTACGCAGTTTGGATCGATCCAAAATTTCACTAAGTCAAAGAACAAGCAGTGGAAATGTGAAAATTGTTTCATCGAATCGAGTTCGTCGGTTTCACAACAAACTAACGTAAGTTCATCAATTGATAAGAAAACAATGACCGAATTGCTTAACTCGTTTAAACTGGAATTAAAAGCTCATACGGATTCTGTGGTAGGAGGCGTAATTACCAGACTGGACAGTATTACGGAAGAATTACAGACATTTAATAACAAAATTAATGTTTTGGAAAAAGGCCAATCAGCTCTGCAGGAACGCTGCAGCATGTTGGAGCGGGCCAATGGTGGGCTGGTTACCGAGGTCCGCACTCTGCAGGCTAGGCTACATGACATCGAGCAACACTCTGACTCTCGCTGTGCAAATATTGAGGTCCTGGGCATTCCTTTAACTACGGGTGAAAATGTTTACGCAATACTCCAACATGTAGCAGGTGCCCTGGGGATTGCTTTCAAGAGGGAGGACGTGTCCATCGCTCACCGTTTGCGCCTGTTCTCCGCCAAGCACACCTACCCACCGATCATCGCACAATTCGTGTCGAGGATCAGCAAAGAATCGTGGCTCGCCGCGGCAAGAAAAATGAAAAATCTTAAATCTACGGATATCAACGCTCGTCTGCAGCCGAGCAGCGTCTACATCAACGACCACCTGACAGCCAACAATAAGGCTCTTCTGGGACGTGCGAGAAGGATGCAGCGCGAGGGGAAGATATACTTTGCCGGATACACCAACGGGAAAATCCTCATCAAACTCAGGGAAAGTGACGTTGCCCTCAGGATCACCGCTCAGGAGGACTTGGACAAGTTCGACCGCTGATTATAGCCGGACGTTGATTTAATTTAGGTATCTATATATATATATTTTTTTTTTCTCTTTGCACGTAATAAACACATTTCCTCCCCCCTTTGTCTGAAACAGGTTGTTCTTATTTTTCTGTAACAGCATTGTATTATTTTACTTATTTTTGTTTTTGTTTTTTCAACAGGTGTAAAAAGAGGCAACAGTGATTTTTTTTCCCTGTACGAATGAATTTTTAATTTATAATTATTTGTATACGTTTCTTATCACATTCGGGATGACGTCCCAATCTTAAAGCAATTAGAGTTAGTTTGTTCATTCCCTACAAATATGTTTTAAAAGTATACATTCAAATATTATAAGTATCAAATCTCATTTTGCTAGTTCATTTATTTTATCTATGAAGTGAATATTATTTTATTTTTGCATCATGATGCACGTTATTTTTATAGGGCATTTTAATAGGTTATTGTATATATGATTTTAGGCTATTCAAAATATATATATATTTTTTTGCTATTAGTAGGCCTACTTAACATTACTTACAGGAATTATGGTCCATTGTACTTAAGCTTGTAGAATTTGTTTTTATTTATTATTTTTTTTTTTTTTTTGTTCACATCACTTATACATAGTCAATTTAAATTGCTAGTTTCAATAATACTCATTTATATGACTAATTTTAATTTACTTTTTGTGTCAAGGAGTGACATTAGGCACTTTGGTTTGAATTTGGGTCTGGGCTGACAGCGGGCGCTTTGGATGGTATATGCGCGAGGATGATGAAGAAAATATATTTGTTCAAAATTTAAGCTGCTTAGAATTAAATTCATTACCTCATTTTTCTGAATTTTTTAAACGGAATGTTGGTAGCAGCAGCATTAGTGTTTTTCACTCAAATATTCGTAGCTATAGAAAAAATGTTGATGAATTGTTTGTGTATTTAAACGAATTTATTTCCAATGTTGACATAATTGTCTTGACTGAGTGTTGGCTGTCCGGTGGGGAGGGGGTGGCTGCCTTGGAGGGGTTCGACCTTTTTTACACTGTGACTCACCGCAACCAGAATGACGGGGTCATTGTTTATATCAACAAACGTTTTTTTGCCACTGCCACTGAAATCACTGTTGGGGACGTTTATGGTATTGCATTACGGTTTTCAATTTTTAATAAATGTTTTGACCTTCTTGCTGTTTACAAGATATTTGACTGTAACGCTGACAATTTTGTGAATGAACTTGAAGTGTTGTTAAATAATATGAATAAGGATCGTAAGTGCATCTTTCTTGGAGACCTTAATATTGATTTATTTAACAATGACTTGCTGACTGATAGATACTTGAACTGTTTGATTGGGGCTGGATTTTCACAGTGCATTGACAAACCGACGAGGGTGACTCAAAATACTAGCACTTGCTTGGATCACATATTTATTAAATATGACGACTTGGAGAATGTTAAATCAGCTGTGTTCCAGACCAATGTGACAGACCATTACAGCACTGGCATCACTATCACTTGTTCCATACCGAACCATCGCGCCTCCCACACAGACACGCCGCCACGCACCTACCTGGACCACGCACTACTATCTCACTACCTCACACATTCCAACTGGGAACCGATTATCGCCTGCCACGACGATGTTAACTTCTGTTCCGAACATTTCACTAGGATAGTTTCCAATTCCGTTGTAGCTGCTAGTAAATCAGTTGCTATAAATAATAGTTCAAGATTAAAGAAACTGATAACATGGATAACAACTGAGTTAGTACGGAGGATAAGAGTTAGAGATAAATTAAGTAAACAAATCAAAAAACAACCGTTTAATTTTGAGCTCAACAACTTTTACCGAGATTTTAAGAATAGTTTAAATAGATCCTTAAAGCAAACAAAAATAATCTATTTCCGGAATAAATTAAACAAAGCCAGCAACAATCCGAAAAAGTTTTGGGGTCTAATTAATGAAATTGCGGGGAGAGTTTGTAAAAATGAGCCATTTCCTATTAACAAGTTTATTCCAGACGGCGGCGTAACCCCAGACGATTGTAAAAGAGTAGCTAATGATTTTAATACTTTTTCTCTTCTGTAGGGGCTAACCTAGCGAGTGCTATCGATGCGAATGGGGACCCAGTTGTGAATGACAGTGACTTTACACAAAACTCTTCTTTTTCGCTTAGAACTGTAACTGAAACTGAACTCAAACGCTACGTTCACAGCTTACGTGGTGGGTCTGCGCCTGGCTGCGATGGTATTTCGGCCGAAGTTCTCAAAACTAACTTCCCTTTGATTTGTAAACCATTATTGCACATAATTAACCTGAGCATTGCATCTGGCACATTCCCTGACTGTTTTAAACTAGCCAAAATCTTTCCTCTTTACAAATCAAACGAAATGTCTAACATGAACAATTTTAGACCGATATCTCTTTTGAGCGTTTTCCCTAAAGTCATTGAGAAAATAGTTAAAGATCAATTAGTCTCATACCTTCAGGCAAACAACATTTTAACTAATTGTCAGTACGGGTTTCGTTCGGATAAAAATATTTCAGATGCATTGTTTGACATTAATAGGGACTTAAATTATGCAATTTCTGGTAACGAACGTCCAATTTTAATTTTTTTAGATTTAAAAAAAGCTTTTGATTCAGTAGATCGCTCTAAACTTTTTTATAAATTAGAGGCAATAGGTGTTAAGGGCAATGCCCTTGCATGGTTCAAAAGTTATCTTTCAAATAGATCGCAGTTTGTTTCAATTTTCAATACAAACAGTGACATCAAGCCTGTAGATTACGGTGTAGTCCAAGGCAGTACTCTCGGGCCTGTTTTATTTTTAATTTACATAAATAATATTTAAAAACTGAACCTTTTTGGTAAGCTTTTTTTATTTGCGGATGACAGTTTAATTTTCCTCAAAGGGAAGACTTGGCCCGAGGTACGTGATAAAGCTGTGCACGACCTCATGGTAACGAAAAGGTGGCTTGACCAAAATATCCTCTCTTTAAATACTTCAAAAACTAAGTTCATGCCCATCTCCCTTAGTAAAATGTCAGACTACAGTTTGCAGGATCTTATAATACATACTTGCGGGAATTATAATAACCTAATTTGTTCTTGTGAATCAATTGAAAGGGTTGAGTCATATAAATATTTAGGTGTATTTTTTGATAAACGTCTTAAGTGGTCGAGTCATATACAATTTGTAAACGCTAAAATTAGGAAATTCATTTTTGCCTTTAGACAGTTAAATCACTTTCTCAATGATCATGAAATAAAAATGGTTTACTATGCATATGTACAATCGCTCTTATCGTTTGGGATTCTAGTCTGGGGTGGATGTTTTAAAAGTATTCTGGAACCACTGAGTATTACGCAAAAGTTTATTTTAAAAATAGGTTTTGGAAAATGTAAACGATACCCGACTGACGCACTGTTTCGAGAAACTTCCGTTTTAACTATCAGACAACTTTTTATAAAAAACGTTTTAATTCATATTTTTAAGAATCACAACGATCTTTTTCTTCAAATTTCTCACTCACATAACACCAGGTATGCATCTAGAGTTGGAATTGCTTCGTTACAAATTTATAAAACATTTTCTACAACTAACGCATTTTTCATTTCTCATGTCGTGTACCGTAATTTATGTAATCATTTTCAAGACCTGGATTTATTTAATTCCCCTTCCATAAATATATTCAAAAGACGTGTTAATGAATGGTTGCTCAGGTTGGGAATAGACGAGGCCGAGTCTATTATTGCAGCAGATTACAGGCGGCACTGAACTGACCCTTGTACCCTTGCCGC
Source organism: Allygus modestus (assembly GCA_963675035.1). NCBI lineage: Eukaryota > Metazoa > Arthropoda > Insecta > Hemiptera > Cicadellidae > Allygus > Allygus modestus. The sequence goes on along the minus strand of OY776113.1, from coordinate 130,606,644 downwards.
CCTTCACCACTAATCTACCCACCCCCCCCCTCCACAAGCCCCACCCCCTGCCCCTCGCCATCATGCATGGACATTTTCAGCTGCTGCCAGCTTTTTTGTTTTGTTTTGTTTTGCTATATTTTGTTTTTCCTTACTTCATTTCAATTATCATTTGGTCATTTTTACTTTTTGGACACAACTCAGAGCAGACGCACAGGCCTTAGCGCCTATGTCAGCTTATTCCTAAGACCGTAAATACATTTGTTTATAACAATAAAGGTTATTTTATAATTTCTCTTAGCTCAAAGTTTTCTTTTATTAAAAAATAACAAAAAACTTAATAATGTTATTTATATATATATATATATATATATTTTTTTTTGTGTGTGTTTTGTTTATTACATATATATGTGCTGTACGATTTTGTATTTGTTACTATTATTGTTCTTGTTTTTCTGGAATAAATTCATTCATTCATTCATTCATTCATACAGTATAGTTATTTTATTTCCTATTGGTTGAAATTTTGACATCGTCCACCCAATGCATTCTGATTGGTCCAGTTAACGTCAAAGTGACAACACAATAGGGCAAAATGTCTGTGTTGACGGCACGTTTTTGGAAAATATTTAGTCAGAGAGTAGTGACTCCAGATATAACATAGAGCTCAGTGAATATTTAGTCAAAGAGTAGTGACTCCAGATATAACATAGAGATCAGTGCCATTGCCATGATGATATCAGACAAATCTACATAGTACGAAATCCAAAGCTGGAAGGGAACTATTGAAAAAGGCAGTGGCTACGTACAAGCCCGACGTGAGCCGCTACTGTTCACGTCCGTTCCAAATTATGCACCGTACGTTACTTTTCCTGTGATTTTTAAAACAAATTGAGAGCCAGAAAACCTCCTAACCTAACCTAACCTATCCTAACCTAACGTAACATAACGTAACGTAACCTAGCCCAACCTAACCTAAGCGGTAGCGAAGTGAATTTGCCCTTACATTGGACGTGTATGCAGTCACATCGATCGAAAAACATGAAGTTGTTTTGGTGACGTTAGCACAAGTCAATACTCTTGATTTAAAAAACGTACAGTTGTGAAAGCTAACTTTTGGTATGTTATGTTGGCAGTAATTCTGGTGGAACGGTGTCATAATCTCCCATCTGATTCAATGTAGAAAAGTGTGATATTCAAAGTCTTTAAATAATAATATCTGGTCGCATTTTAGGTGAAACTTGATAATGAGGTAAACTTTATAATCTTTAGACATATTTTAGACGGAGATTGTTTATCTCGAAGCAAAGTTATGATTTGAGTTGAATGAAAACACTCTTGTAATGCGACTTTGGAAATAGTGTAGAAAACAAGCTGCCTTGTACCATAGCCGCCTTTAAACAAGGCCCCGGCGTTCGAACTGGTAACGCCGCCATCTCACAGAGCAGAGGAGTCACTGCCGGCACAAAGCCCATAGCCGCCAGTCGAATAACGAGTCCTTTTAAATAATTTTAGCTATATTATTTTGTTATGTTGGATAGAACAAATAGAATGGGCGTCAGGGATTGTTGATAAAGTATACAAAAATCAAAGAACATTTTAAATATACAAATTCCCATTAAACTAAAACAATAGGCCTACATGAATTATGTACTTCTGTTAGGTGTAAAGATTATTGCTTTGAAAAAAACTGTCAGAGTAACTTATCGTTTTAGATGTCCCTATTAATACATTTTAAAATAACATAAATGTCACTAATAAACTGCTTGAGGTAACAATTTAAAGCATTACACTATCTTCTTCATTCAAATTTGGCTACACTGACAGTTTTGTAAGTGATAGTTTAGGATTTAAGTCACATCTTTGGCTTTAATGGAATTGAAGATTCAAAGGGGTGCAGGATTCGCTCACCCCTATTTCGCGCGGAAGTTAAGTGAGACATTTTAAAAACAAAAAACATCCTCATCCCTACTTCCAGTGTTGTTTCGTGCTCTTCCACCCTCTATTTCTATATTTTTTACAAAAATCCATAATTCGATGTATTCTATTTCAGATCATGAACGTTAACCGGTCATTTTCCTGCAACATATACGATAATGCATACCGCTGGAGGTCCAATGTCGCTCGGCATACCCGTACGGCACATGGTGGTGTCCAAGTCGTACTTTACTGCAAGATTGACATAAGTAAAAACTGTTAATATTTTTGTGTCTGCCCATTGAGAAAAATAGTGTAATATTAGGACTACTTATGTCATCAAATACAACAATCGAATGTTGTTCTACGTCATTTGGTGTAAATTCACAGTGTGAATATGTGTGTCATTTAACTTCATCACACAGACGAAAAATTTCAATTATTCTCTTATATTTGTCTTGTTCTAAAGTTTTAAATATTATATATAAATTCGTAAATTTTAATCCTTCCTTTTTTACAATTAAATTGTAAATTACAACCGTTTTCCCCGAACCGCTAGGCCCAACTATAAGACAGCGAATATTATTAGGAAATAGATCCAACTTCTTTGGTGTATTTTCTTTTTGCATAGTTTTAAATTTGTTCTTTTGTCGAATAAATTACATTTTTTATATAATAAAAATGAAAAAGTATAAAAAGATCAAAGGTAAGTGATTATTCTTAAAGCCATATAGAGGCCATGGCTTGTTAAATACCCTTCTGAACAACCTTCCCTTACCCCTCCACATACCATCATATGCTTATTGTGGTCCTGGAACTAAGGTTCGTGAAAATTTAGCCAGGAATGTACCTCCAAATAATAAGCTAGACTCTTATTGTAAAGAGCACGACATATTCCACATGAATAATCCCAATACCGCCGCCCGGAACAAAGCAGATATGAGATTAACTGACCAGGCTTGGACTAGAGTTACTGCAAAAGATGCCAATCTGACCGAAAAAGCAGCAAATTACGCAGTGACAAATTTAATGAAAGCTAAAGCAAAAATGGGAATGGGATTAAAATTTAATATAAAAGATGGACAACTTTCAGCTGTTAGAGGCCGCAAGAGACGTGTCCCACTTTCGAAGTGTGTACCTCAAAAACGAGCTACTAAATCAAAAGCCAAAAGTAAAAGAGCGCGGAATAATTAATTTAGACGGTGACAGGGGCACACATTGGACAGCATATCGTAAAAATAAAGATAATGCAATTTATTTTGACCCATTCGGAATGCAACCTCCAAAAGAAGTAATTGAATATTTTTTACTATCGAAAATGTACTATACAACTGATCAAATACAAGATTTAAATAGTTCCATTTGTGGGATTTTATGTTTATCATTAAAAAAAATTGAGTTTATAAAAATGGATTCATTTACTATAATGTTTTCGGGTAGAAAGCCAGAGTTAAAGTCGGTGTTCTTTCCTCCTACAGAATTAAATGGCGATTATGTAATTGGGTTGGTAGATTTTCAAAGTTATCATTTTATATTTAATGTTAAAAAACTCTAAATACTTTGACATATTACAAAATGCACAAAATTACAACACTAAAAGAGGAGGTCACAATTTATGAATTAAACGGGGCGTTATACAAAGGGTTAGTTCTCAAATTAAATAAACTTAAAGGCACAAAATTAACTTTAGTCGAGGGTGAGGACGTGTATTATTACGATCACAAAGCTCCAAATGTAATTTAAATTACTGAAGGGGCATATGAAGTGTTTGAGCTTGCGAAGGAGATTCAAAAGCAACTCCCAGACTTTTTACTTATAGCCAACAATAAAACTATGAAAGCCACCTTACATTCTAACCATGTGTTTGATTTTACAAAACCGTGTTTAGGGTCTGTGTTATTGGGATTTAAAGATTTTTCTACTCCCGATGTTCCGTTTAAATCCGTAAATAAAATTAACATAAATCATGTAAATGTGATTAAAGTCAAATGTAATACTGTGCATTGGTCTTATTTAAATGGTGACCACACACCATACATAAAACACCTCAAAATTACAACACACTTAAATTTAAACTTATAACCAAAGGAGATTGTTGGGGTTAAGTGCAATAATTAACACAGTGGTTATGTTCTGAACGTGGCTATAAGTATTGACTACGAAAACTAATTTACAAAGGTATTTACATAATATTCAAGTCTTGCTTTACCTATTTACATTTACTTCAAAGGTGTGAATCTGCTATTGGAACCCCTTGGATTGTGCTTGACCAATCGAAGGCATTCTCCAAACAAGCTGTTGTAACGCTCGATTTCGGTGCTGCTCAGGACCTTATTGAACCGCCTAGACAGGTAGACTTGCAGAAAGAAGTCGTCCCCAACCTGCCCCTCCAGGATCACGATGATTGTCTCGCCAAATGTTGTGGTGACTCGTTCCATATCAGTGATGAGGTAGGCACATTCCTTCCGGAGATCGGCTATTCTGGTGTAGAACAGAGAGTCTGACTTGCACTTGTTGAGGGTAGCTCTCAGGTCCATAGCCGCAGCGCTGCCCACGCTCACAAACTCAGGGGTGAAAGTGCTGCTCGTCATCTCTAGGAGTAGGTCTAGGCGAGCTGGTGGTCCAGTGAAGAATAATGCTCAATCGGGCTGGGCTCCGCATTATAAACCCGCGCCGCCTTTTGCTACGCAGGTGGTCCGTGCAGCTGTTGTGTGCAGGTGTCCACATAAAATACCGACGCTTCGAGACCTGTCTGGGCAGCTGCTCTAATTGATTGATGGTGCCGCTCGTTTCTTACGCACAGTTCGTTTCTTCGGTGTTGATTGTGAAATTGTACTGCGTTGTGTTACAGTTTTAGTTAATTGTGTAATTTTCGGTACTCCTGTTGATTTATCAATCCACATTTTTTCCACTTTATCAACTACTTGTTTAACACTTTCCTGCATTTCACTATCTTTGTCCAAAAATAAACCGGACACGTATACCATATCTGTTCTATCGTATAATTCCATTTTTAATTATATTTGTCCCTTGTTTTCCCGGGTGTTGAACAGCAAAAGTTTATTATCCTCCAATCATGTCACTACTGGACAATCATCTGTTTGTTTTGGTACCCATCCTGGTTTCTTGTTTTCCACTTCGATGGAAGTTGGTCTCTTTCGTTTATTGTTGGCAGTGGGCGGTTTTACAGATGCCTTCTGAGGTGTCGTTAATGATTGATCACAAGCATTATTGCTCATAACCTCAATCTCCTCAATAAATGATTTGATATAATCTTCCGCAGAAGCGTAAGTGTCCATGTCCTTACCGTGCGACTTCTCCCGTACTACAGACTGGTGTTGTGTCTGCTCACCCTTGAAGTAAACTGTGCGCACTCGCTCTGATACATCTTGCTACAACAAGCTAGATGTTTTTTATTTTTCCTCCAATATCAGTTCCAACGGTCTGCGGAATCTCATTTCATCTATCGCGAATTGAGTCCACGTTAATTGTTGTACATTTCGCACAGCTCGTAAGTGTAATGAGTATTTAGTTCTTCATTAAATTTAACAGTCTTTTGTTTTCTTCATAGTTATATTGTTTCACATAATATTCACTATCTTTGTTTTCTTCATAATTATGTTGTTTTATATGATATTCACTCTCAAACACATCTCTCGCTCTATCTAACACTAACTTGATTGCTAGCCGTTCTCGGATGTTAATGCATTTGTAACGTATTTTATTCATTGATATGGTGATTACTTTTCTTGCGTCTTCCACATTGTTCATTTTGGAGTACGTATCGATTGTTACTGACGAACCACCACCGAAGGTTCTGGAGCGAGTCAAAGTTCCATATTTTCTGCCTTTAACTGAGTGTGAATGGTTACAAGATGCTAATTTACTTTTATAATTTGAATATTGGAGTCTAAAGAATGATTTAGAGTCTGCAGAAACTGATGGTTTTCAGTTCTGAGTTTATACTGACCATGCTTTCTAATGTAAGGCAAGACTTCTCCAAAAACCCAGTCTTGAAACTTCTCAGCAATGGGCAATTTAGATTTTATAATTATCGAATAAATACCTGGTTGGTTGATGTAAACTGTATGAGATTGATAATTAAAAGGGAGTCCCGAATCAGGACTCCCTTGGGGCGATGTGGGGAAGGGCAGTTCGCAACGGGGTAATCATTAAATATATAAGAGGTGAAGTGAGACATTTGTGTAGAGTATTTTTGTTATAAAAGCGCAGGGACCTCTGACAGCACAGCACACACGTAAGCACAACAACACTATCACACAACTACAGACTGTGAAGTATAGACCAAGAATGAACTATAAGCAATGTGTGTCGGCACAAAGAAGAAAATAGTGCCCAAAAGTGTGGCTGGGGGGCGTTACCTGGGTTAGCTTTTGTGCGCAGGTGTCCCATGTAGGTGTTCACACAAAAAACCGACGCGTCGAGACCTGCTTGGGAACGCACCTGCTGCATATTAACACATAATGAGGGCTGTGGGTTGTGAAGCTCTAGGCGTAGCGTTTCCCATGGGCTGGCGCAGCTAAAGTGCAGGTGTCGGCACAAAAATCACCCTTGTCTAATTAATTCGGAGAATGGTCTATTGTTAAAGACCACCTGATGGGTAATAACTACCCTACTATAATGGAATTCTAACAGTGATCCTTTTTTAACGCTCCGTGGGTGGGCAGGAAAACCAATCCAAAATGTCTGGGAATGTGGGGTGGATCCTTTGTCGGTATATCATTATCATCAATCACAGTCATATGTGTCGTCGGGGGGGGGGGCAAAAAAATGAGGGTGATTAAAAATATGAATATTAATTAGGGTATTTAAAAAAAATCGGAGGGGGGCTCACCCACCTCACACAGAATCGGCTAAAGACCCCTACTGGTGTTGTTATTGCAAAACTGTAATTATTTGGAAACAATAGGTATTTACAGGTATATTAGTCTAGGAATGTAACCAGCTATATCGATCCACAAACACAAAAACTACACTTTTGGGACTTATATATATTAAATTTACAAACTATAGAGGCATACGTATACATAATGTAAGGTGATAACTGCTCTAAAATTCCATCTGACGGTAAACAAAGAAGTTTACGATTGTTACATTGTTTTGATTACTACATAGTATTGAATCGGGGATAATACTTGGTAAATGGTTAAGGACTAGGACTATTACATTAAGGGCTTAACATAAATCTAAGATAATAATTGTGGGCATAATCATATGTAATTACACATCCGTTGGCATAGTACAACAACATATCCAATAACCAGTTAAATCGACTAATAAACACCAAATTTAGTAGTATTTTGAATAAATATATATATATTATTATATTATATATATATATATATATATATATATATAGTATTGAATTTGTGTATAAAACATTGTAATTATGCAATACACAAAATAAATAAGCTGGCATTTGGTGCTATATTGTTTAAACTAAATTTGCGAATAGTGTCGGGTATTTACATTGGCTTAGGACAAATCCATATCCAAGTTTCAGTTGAATCGGACCAGAAACACCAAAGTTAGTATTTTGTGGTATATACATTATACAAAGAATTTGGAAATAGTATATTATAATTATATTTACAATGGTTGAGGGCTATAACGTCCCCTAAAATCGGTCAAATCGGTAAATAAAGAAGTTGGCAATTGGCATTAATTTACAAAAATATTGTTTAAATTAAATTTGTAAATTATAGGTGGAATTTACTAATGCCTAGAACAGTTGGATATCCAAGTTACAAACAAATCAGACCATAAATACAAAAGTTAGTATTTTGTGGATATACTACAATATATGTATATTGATGGATAAATAAACGTGTCATTCATTCATTAAAATTATACAAAGTATCGAATTTGGAAATAATATATAGTAATATTGTATATAAGAGTTGAAGGCTATAACATATCCAAAAATAAGTTAAATCGAATGGTAAATAAAGAAATCGGCACTTGGTACCATAGTAATTTACAAAATATCGTTTAACTTAAATTTGGAAATTATAGGTTGTGTTTAGTTATGCACTGGCCAGTAGATGTAAAGTGTAGGAACGGCAACCAAATGTCGGAGGGCGAGGTAGGAGGGTGAGTCACGTGACCGGATTAAATTCTTGGGAATCCCCAAACCCCGTCCACGATTGTTTTCTCCCTCTAAATGATCAATTCCATGGTTGAATCTGCAGTAAAACTTTAAATTTGAAAAAATAAAAGCAAAAGCCATTTAAAAGTAAAAATTCCGTTTTAAATACAATTTGTGTTTTAAGATTCAATAAACAATGGTTGACTCACAGCGTCTATCCATCTGAGGTCTGTTATCTCATGGTTAGAGGTTAATATCGCGTTGATATCCAAGCCAATATTAATACTTTCACTTCATATGTTCAAACAAATCAGTTTTAAAAGCGAAAACTCTATTTAATCGTTGAAATTCAATAAATATTGGTTGAACCATGCCGTCCGCCCGTCTGAGGTCTCTTATTTCGCGCCAAGCTCCGCCTGTTGGGAAATATGATTGGTTCATCACTTGTTATCTGTTGAGGTTATAAGTTCAACTGTCTCCACCTTCGATGGGGACCATTATATAGTCGTGAGATTTTTACTCATATGAATAGGAAAAAAATCTTTTATTCCGTAAGTTCCAAGTCAAACCTCATTATTAGCCAAGATTATGTGTTTTCGCATGTAAAAAACAAATTGTGTACTGTCAAATCCAAGTCAAACCTTATAATCTGTGAAATTCCTTTGGAACCTCAAATTCAGCTGCAGTTATATACTTATGTGTGGGAAAAATGACTTATTCCGGTAAACCTTGTCTTCAAATGTGCAGTTTTAACTTGCATTATGTAAAATCTAATCTATCCATCTGAGGTCTGTTATCCCACGGTTAGAGGTCAATTTTGCGTTGATATCCAAGCCAATATTAATATAAGAGTGCCAATGACAATAGTGCTATTTGGTGTGTTTTAAAACTTTTACATCGAAGAAGAGTAGTTTTAAGATTTATATTGACTATTTTGTTAAAACTGCACGATATGAGGTATATTTTCAGATTTTGTTAATTGACTTACACATTTTGTCCTCCGGAACCCATGTTTGACCTCAAACACCTTTTCCGTTGAGGCCCGCCAAAACAGCGGGTCACGAATTTATATGAAAAATATAAACACATCACAAAAAGGCATCTAAAAATAGGGGGCGCGATTCACGCCCTTCTTTGAATTACCAATACCAATTAAAATTATGTATTATCACCATCCAAAAATAAAACTTTTTAATTAAACTTTTCTATGAATCAGACCCGGTAAATCGCCGGGTCGTGAATTAAGCCTTTTTAGGGTGTTTAAGGTCTTTTACCTACTCGGCGTAGGTATAATGGGCATTGACAACGCATGTCACGGACGTTGTCAGACGAATCGTACCGTACAACTATCGCGGTTACCAAGAGTAAGGGGCATTGGTTCCTTCAAAACCAGCAAAGGCGCAGTGAGGAATGAGGAATCAAGGTCACCCCCCCCCGTGACGTCAGCCCCCCCGTGACGTCAGCCCCCCCGTGACGTCAGCCCCCCCCATGACGTCAGCGCCCCCCCCGGTAACGGAAGAGGTCGCCAGCCCTCTGTGCAATTCCTCACTCTTGTATTTACCGGGCTCAGGTAAACTGGCGATCGAGATGAGGAAGAGGTTGCCAGCCCTCTGTGCAATTCCTCACCATTGTATTACCGGGTTCAAGTAAACTGGCGATCGAGATGAGGAAGAGGTCGCCAGCCCTCTGTGCAATTCCTCACTCTTGTACTTACCGGGCTGGGTTAAACTGGCGATCGATATGAGGAAGAGGTCGCCAGCCCTCTGTGCAATTCCTCACCACTGTATTACCGGGCTCAAGTAAACTGGCGATCGAGATGAGGAAGAAGTCGCCAGCCCTCTGTGCAATTCCTCACTCTTGTACTTACCGGGCTCGGGTAAACTGGCGATCGAGATGAGGAAGAGGTCGCCAGCCCTCTATGCAATTCCTCACTCTTGTATTTACCGGGCTCGGGTAAACTGGCGATCGAGACGAGGTCGCCAGCTCTCTGTGTAATTCCTCACTCTTGTACTTACCGGGCCCGGGTAAACTGGCGATCGAGATGAGGAAGAGGTCACCAGCCCTCTGTGCAGTTCCTCACTCTTGCATTACCGGGCTCAGGTAAACTGGCGATCGAGATGAGGAAGAGGTCGCCAGTTCCTCACGCTCGTGTTTATCGGGGTAACTAATAGGACTTGTTTTCCTGTTCGCAGACTGCTACCCCAACCCATAACCCTATCCACTCCCCACCCCAATAAAACTAGCAATGGTGGAGTGAGGAACCACCCCCCCCATTGACGTCATTACCCGGAATCAGCACGTAGGTGAGGAACCAACCCCCCCTGACGTCATCAGCCGGAATCAGCATGCAGGTGAGGAGCTTCATGTTTCTGGAAGCTTCTAGAAGGTCCGCTGGAGCGTGCGCGCGCGACCCGGCTATAAAACCGAGGCAGAGCCGCGCGCGCGACCTCAGTGTTGTTTGAGACGTCACCATGAACGGAAACGGAGTCAGTACAGCCGAAGTGGACCAAACGATCCGCTCCTTCCTAGAGGAGCTGAACGCAATGAACGATGAGAACGCCAACGCACCGCCAATACAGCAGGGATGTGCGTCAAAGAAGAGAAAGCTCGATGGGTGTACCGTAAAGAGGAAGTAAGTGCCCATCGATTCCCCGACACTGTGCTGGTCCGCTGGCGGATATCAGTACACTGTGAAGAACCCTACCAACAGCGGTAATGTACTGTTGAAGATGAATGTGTTTAAAGGAGGTCGCCCCACGTTCAGTTGCGAATTGTACTTGGACGAGGAGAGAAACGATGAAATCTGCATATGTCTAGAGGACCTGCTATCCAGATTGCAAAACCTATGGTTGGCAAATAGCGAGACGGGAGAGTCAAGTTAGACGGGATCACTAGGACCGCTACTCCTCTACCCACCTGGCGAAAGACCGATTGCGTCATCTCAGGGAAAACCAAGAGGAGCGCACACTCCAGGCGCGCTACCCAGTAAACCAGAGAGAGCGTGGAAACTTCCACTAAGCAGTTGATAACCGAGACGCTTCTAGAACAATCCACCTGTTTACGCAGTAAAGTCTTCCATTACGTCACCCTTCCTGGAATTGAGCGTGGAAACTTCCACTAAGCAGTTGATAACCGAGACGCTTCTAGAACAATCCACTTGTTTACGCAGTAAAGCTTTCCATTACATCACCCTTCCTGGAATCGAGCGAGTAACTACGCCATCGCGCGAGTCGGCACGTAGACACCGCCAATAAAAGGCGACTCGGCAGCGAGAGCCAGTCATTCCGCATCCAGCCACGCCATCATGCACCATACGGACCAGAAGATGGACCTCAGGACAGCTCTCAACAGCTGCAAGGCCGCGGGTTACACCCGCATCGTAGACCTGCAGGACAACGTGGTCTATCCAATTCGCTCGTTTGAGCGGGTGGATACACCATACGGCGAGGCGGTGTTGGCCATCTTGGAGGGTCTTATCGGCGATGACCCGGTTCGCATCTACATGCCTCGGCGGTACCTCACGGTCCTGGATGACAACACCATCACACAATACAACGTTGGCGTGAGGCCGAGGATGAGCCTCGTGAAGAGGAGTGGCCCTCCAAGCAGTAAAACCCCTCTCCTGCAATTTGTATAAAATAAACGATATTCCCTATACCCTTATTTCCCTTTGATATTATAAAAACAAAAAATCAAATAAAAAGCGAGAAAAAGAATTTAGTTACAAGAGCCGATGTGGCGGTGCACGGCGGTCAGTAGACGCCATGGACTTGAGGTGGAAACACCCGTTCACCGCCATCGTGGCCGGGCCCTCGGGCAGCGGCAAGTCGCACTTCGTGGCTCGCTTCACAGAGCACGCCGACCACATGTGCGATACGCGGTTCGCCCGTATCACTTGGCACTATGGCAGTGGTGGTGGCGGTGGCGAGAGCCGTGCGGACTCTGTCGTGCGCTACGTGGCCGGTCTGCCAGACCTGGACGACTACGACGGTAGCGAGCCCGCCCTGGTCATCGTCGACGACATGATGCGCGAGGCCGGTCCAGGCGTGGTGGACCTGTTCACCAAGGGCTCGCACCACCGCAACATGAGCGTGTTCTTCATCACGCAAAACCTGTTTCACCAGGGCAGGGGCCAGCGCGACATATCGCTGAACGCCCACTACATCGTGTGCTTCAAGAATCCCAGGGACCGCGCTCAGATCAAACACCTGGCCCGTCAAGTATACCCGGAAAACCCTAAGTTCGTGGAGGAGGCTTACGCGGACACCACGCGCGACCCGCACGCCTACCTGCTCATAGACTTGAAACAGTCCACACATGAAGAGATGCGCATACGTTCGGCCATTTTCCCAGACGACCCGGTAAACTACGTGTACCTGCCCAAGAAGAAGTGATAAATAGGCCGAGCGCGCGCCAGCGTCAGTCATCATGTCACACCGCGTGAAGAAAGACGCAGCGCTGCTGAGGGCCCTAGTACACGCTACGCCCAAAGAACGCAAGGCCCTGTTAAAAGCGTGTGACAAGAGTCGCATCAAGTCGTTGTGCGAGTGCGCGTATAACGTGCTACGCGGAAACGTACCGCTTTCCCCCTGCCTCAAACGCAAATTGAGCAAGCATAAACAGGCGCTCAGACGGCTGGTGAAACGCGGTGAGGGTTGGGCCAAGAAGCGACACTACCTCGTCCAACGGGGCGGAGGGATCCTCCTACCCCTGCTGTTGAACGCCGTTCTGCCCGTTCTAGCGCAGAAGCTAATCGAACATGGAGTACGCTAGGAAAATGGTGGATGTACCGCAGGAGCTCAAAGAGAGATTGCGAGAAGGACCGGGACCAGGACCAAGAGGAGGAGCAGGTAGCGCCAATAAGCCAGCCAGCCTGGACGCTGAGATGCATCGCATATTGAGCGACAAGCGGCTGGACGATACGGAGAAATAGAAACAATATCAGCAGGTGTTACAGTGGTTCCTGCACTTTTCTGCGGCTAAACGTCAACCCATAGGTCTGTCAATCATCGAGGGCGAGGAGAGGGAGGAGGAGGAAGCGGTGGGAGGTCCGAGTCAGATGAAACGCGAGTCTAGCGCCTCGGCGGAGGACATTGTGGATTCGTTCTCAAAAATCTTCAGGCCGGTGGCGCGCAACTTGTTGCGATTCATGACCCGACAAGGCAGCCCCATTGCCTGGGACGCCAGTGGGGCGCCGTACGTGGACAAGGTGAAGATCCCCGGTTCCAATATAGTGGACATCGCGCAAAGCATAGTGAGAGCGCGAAGGGTGGACCGATTGCCTACCGGCTGGCATTAAGTGATGACCGCCTTGAAGGACATGAACGTGCCCAAAGAATACGTGAACAATCCCACTGCGTTGCGATACCTAGGCGTGGGGCTGGACTCGGCATCGAGCCCCTGGAGAGACACGACGGCCTCGTCGAAACCCCTGTCACCGAGGTTGACGCCGATGCTAGACCGCCTGAGACCGCGACCTCCGGCGGCCAGGAGAAGGATAATAACCGAGGAACCCGACCAGGAATCGTCATTGGACAACTGGGAGCTGTTCTTACCGTAATGGAGAAGTTGTACTATGACCCGAGCCAGCCCGGCTCCCTCGGTGGGGTGGCTGCTCTGACCAGAGCCGCGCGCCTACCGAAACGCCGGGTAGCCGACTGGCTGCGCACCCAGGACGCGTACACGCTGCACAAGCCCGCGCGCAAGAAGTTTCCCCGCAACCGCTACGTCGTGTTCAGGCCACGGGAGCTGTGGCAGGCGGACCTGAACGACATGCGCGGCTTGAGCCGGTACAACGACGGAGTCAACTACCTTCTGACCGTGATCGACGTGTTCAGCAAGCGGCTGTTCGCGGTACCGCTAAGGAGGAAAAGCGTGCCCGAAGTAGCCGCTGCGTTCGAGAGAATATTCTCTGAGGCGACGCCCCGCTGCCTGCAGACCGACAAGGGGACGGAGTTCACCGGGGCCGCTACCAAGCGAATGTTCAAGAGTTACGGCGTCACGTATGTCACTACGCAGAACCCCGACGTGGTGGAGCGAGTCAACCGCACGCTCAAGACCCGCATGTGGCGCTACCTGACCTACAAGAACACGTATCGCTACGTGGACGTGTTGGACAGGCTTGTGGACGCCTACAACCGCAGCCCTCACAAGAGCCTGGGTGGCGGCCTGCGGCCCGCGGACGTGGACAGCGGCGATGGTCAAACGGTGTACAAGGCGTGGCGTCACATGTACGGAAAGGCGATCCGGCGGCACAAGCCCAGGTTCGAGCCGGGTGACACGGTCCGCATAGCCAAGGAGAAGGGTACGTTCGCCAAAGGTTACGAGACCAATTGGAGTAAGGAGCTGTTCGTGGTGGACCACGTTTACGGGTCGCTTCCCCTGCCCCTGTACGTGTTGCGCGACCTTAACGGCACGCCGCTGGAAGGGCGCTTCTACGAGCACGAGATGCAAAAGGTGACGGTCGCCCTGGACCGCCTGTACCAAATAGATAAAATACTGGACACTAAAGGACGAGGCCGCAGTAAGCGCTACTTGGTCAAGTGGGTTGGGTACGGAGAGGACTTCAACTCGTGGGTACCCGCATCCGAAGTGCAACAGCTGCTATGACGACAAAGCGCAGACAGCTGTACCTGACGTTGCCCAGCAACAGCTCCATGGACTATTATCCAAACAACACCGTGGCTAACTACATCACCCATTTATCGTCAGTCGTGCGATTGGGTGGCGATGGCGAATGGGAAGTCGCTTTAGTCGAGGTCCATTACCCGTGCTCGTTTGTCACAGTGGGGGAGGACGCGCGCGTATATCTCTACACTAAGGATGACACGGGCAAGCCTGCACTGACCGCTGTAAAGGTGGAAGCCGGAAACTATAAGGACATCGATGAACTGATTAGATCCATCAACGCCATTCCAAAACTGGACCTGCACCAATGCCAGTTTGAGTACGACAAGGCGACCGGGAGGGTGGAATTGATCTCGATGGACCAGACTGTGGTGCAACTGGAATTTAGCCTCACTCTAGCGTTACAGTTGGGATACGACGTGCACAACGTGAATGTGATCAAACATAGAAAAGCTATAAGACCACACGACTTACTGGCCGGGATCCCTTAGCACATGTACGTGTACTGCGACCTGGTGGAACCCCAGCTAGTAGGCGACACGGTAGCGCCCTTGCTGAAGATTGTGAACATTGACGCTAAAAGCTATACCTACGGCGCGAGTACCACCGTGCACTTCACCGACCCTCACTACGTGCCGTTGATGAAGAGCTCTTTCGACAGCGTGGAAATCGATTTAAGGGACAGCGTCGGCCACCACCTGCCATTCCGCTTCGGGACTACGTGCATGAAGCTTTACCTGCGCAGAGAGCAGCAATGAACCCGAACGATCCCTACCTGGCGTACTACCGCCAACAGCAGTCGGGGCACGGAGTGTCCTCCGTATTCAGAGGAGCCACTTTCCAACGCGGTCACGGTATCGTTAGTTTCCTAGGCGGGCTGATGCGTACAGTGGTCCCGTTAATCAAATCCGGCGCATCGGCGCTGGGCAAGGAGGCGCTGAGGTCCGGTGTGGGCTTCTTGGGCGACGTGGCGGCGGGCACAGCCGACCCCCGTGTCGCGGCCAACGCCCGGCTCAGACAGTTTACCGGGTCGCTGAAACGCAGGGCCGATGATAAATTGGATCGCTTGCTAAGCGGTGGCGGCACCTATAAGAAGAGGCGTGTACAGCGGGTCACTCCTCAGTCTCTGGCTAAACTCCTCGGAGCGAGGAAGAAGAGCGCCGCGCCCAAGAGGAAAAGGAAGCCCGCAAGACGCGTCGCTAGGAAGAAGAGAAGCAAGACCGTTGTGCGACGTAAGAAGAGCAGGAGTACCGCGAAGGACATTTTTGGATAATGTCGTTCATACATCAGAGATCGTGCGAGTGCGTCAAGACCGAGCTGGACCTGTTCTCTCTGCCCCCGACGCAGACCAGTATCGAGAGCAGCAAATGGGTCTGCTACAAGCCGGTCTCGTCGCTGACGGATGATTCGCCTATAGAGTTCGTAGTGCCCGGTCATGGAGACGAATACACCGATCTGTTGCAGACGTTACTGTACGTGAAGGCAACCATCAAAACGGCCGCCGGAGCCGCGGTGACGGGGGAGGATACAATCAAACAGGTCGGTCCGGTGAACAACTGGCTCCACTCGCTGTTCAGTCAAGTGGACCTGTACCTCAACAACAAACTGGTGTCGCCGCAAAACAACACGTACGCCTATCGCGCCTACTTGGAGAACATGTTGACCTACGGTAAGGACGCCAAGAGCACACATCTCACCGCGGAGCTGTTCATAGAGGACACCACCACTAGGATGGACGATTGCGAGGAGGGAAACGGGGGGCTCGTAACGCGGCGGGCGTGGATCGCGGGCAGCCGCTTGGTGGACATGGTGGGACATCTGCACGTCGATCTGTGCAACCAGGACAAGTTCATGCTGAACGGTGTCGATATGAGGTTCCGTCTGATCAGATCGCGCGACTCATTCGCCATCATGTCCAAGACCATCACCGACTACAAGGTGGCGATCAGCGATGTCAGCCTGTTCATGCGCCGCTGCAAGATCAATCCCAGCGTGCTGTTGGTGCACAGCAGGACACTGGAGACCGGCACAGCCAAATACCCAATCACCCGCGTGGAAGTGAAAACCGTCACGTTGCCGAGCGGTATACGCGGCAAGACTATGGACAGCGTGTTCCTCGGCCAACTGCCGAAACGGGTCATAGTCGGGCTGGTCAACAACCAGGCGTTCAACGGAGACTACAAGAAGAACCCGTTCAATTTTCATCATTACAAGACGAATTTCTTCGCGCTGTACGTGGACGGTGAGCAAGTGCCCGGCAAACCGCTGCAACCGGATTACTCCGTAGGTCAAGAGTTGTGCGTGCTCGAATATCACACGCTGTTCAGTGTCACCGGCATCCATTACTTGAACTGCGGTAATGACGTAGACCGCTCCCAATTCATATACGGTTGTACGGTGATGGCGTTCGACTTGACACCTGACCTGTCGGCCGGTCAAGCGAGCCACTGGAACCTGGTGCGCAACGGCAATCTGCGCATAGAGATCGGATTTGCCGAAGCCTTGACGGAGGCGGTCAACTGCGTAGTGTATGCTGAGTTGGACAATGTAGTGGAAGTGGATCGCAACCGCAACGTGACTGTAGACTTTGGCGGGTAAAGGAGTTGCTGCGCTCAAGGCCACCGTGAGGACCGTTAGGTGGACTTTGGCGGGTAAACGAGTTGCTGCGCTCAAGGCCACCGTGCGGACCGTTAAGTGATGGTGCGCATGCGCGCGAGTCCAAGGTCGCCCGACAGCAGCGCGCTCAGATCAGCGGCGCGCGCTCAGATCAGTTTGGACAACCGTACAAGATGGACGTGCCGCCACCGATATACAACGAGCCACTGCCAGCGCACTGTCATCACGGAAGCGTGGTGATGGACATGCAGTGTTTCAAGGACAGCGACAACGACTTTCTACTGAAAGAGGTCTGCGAGGTGGACGTGACTACCGGCACGCTGCTCCTATATCACATCAACCGCCCGCCCTTCAGCAAGGACCTCCTGACTTCCGAGAAACAGCGCGAGAGCGTCTGGCTTACGCGCCACTGCCACGGCCTGGAGTGGGACCAGGGAGACATCGCGTACATCGCCCTGCTGGACAAGCTGCGCTCCTGCCTCATCCACCGCCCCTTGGTCTACGTCAAGGGATCGCAGAAGAGGGACTTTGTACGGCGCCACCTCATAACCGAACCCGCCGCCACCGCCGCTCAGGACATGGAGGATCTGGGCTGCGGGTCGCTTAACGGTCCGCCCGCCTACCAGACTCTGCGCTGTCGCCACCATAAGAGCTCCCACAACCGTTGCGCCCTTCATAACTGCATCGCCTTGCGGGACTGGCTCGTGGCTAACGACAGGCCAGACCCGTCCGTCTCAAGCTGCCTGTGCTGCTTCCGTCCACGATGAATACCGTTCAGATCAGAAAATGCCTGGCGAGGATCCCCGGACTGAGGAACGTCGCGGTCTACGCCTCTGACCAACTACCGGACGCGCCAGTCAAGCCTCTCACCACCGTCGTGTCAAACACGGTAGCACACACCGAGGGAGGCGAACACTGGGTGGCGTTTTACTGCTCGGAAGAGGACAGACTCGAGTATCTGGACAGCTACGGGAGGCCGCCATTCCAGGCCGACTTTCAAAGGTTCCTGAGGCGCAATCCTCATCACCGCCACTACATCTACAACAGGTATCGGCTCCAGGGCTACGATACCTCTGTTTGCGGCTACTACTGCCTCACTTACCTGTACTGCCGGGCTGTTCTCCACATGTCACTCAGCGACTACGTCCAGCTCTTCGACCCTACCGCTCCCACCACCAACGACGCTCTGGTCCGCAGGCTCTTCCACTCCATATTCGCTTAAAAACTATATTGTGAGGTTTTAATAGTATGTGTATGTAACCTTTTCTTACTGTACAATACATGTCTTGTTATGGTAAAGCTTGTGTTTTCATTTTTCTCCTTTATCCTTACTAAGTTTTGAAAAAAAAGAAATTATCAAAACTGAGGCAGCGGGGCTGGACCTCAGGTTTATATACCAGCGGCGCGTGCCACTGGCTGAGCCCCCGCCAAGCGGCAGTGAAGGCCGCCAAAGTGGGCGCGAGACCCCTCGGACATCAGCAAGCCGCTGACTAACTCGAGGGTGACCCCTCGGACATCAGCAGACCACTGGGCAACTCCTTCAGGGCCGTCCCCGACACGCGCCGCCAACCGCTCCCGGTTGGCGGGGGCTTTTTAAGCTGCACGGCTCGGGCCAAACGGCCCATAACGCCTTTCACACACACTTTAGTTTTTCTGAGCCTACCGGCTTGTGACTTTTGAGTGTGCGAAGGGGAGGAAAATAAACAACTCGGGTTCATGCTGTACATAAAGCTATTATCGTATATTTTCTTACAAATACTATTTAAAATGTTTTTCTTAAAATTAATATATAACTAAACCGGGAATTCCTCTTCGTCCTCGTCATCGTCCTGGCGCTGTCCCTCCTCCTCCTCCTCGCCGTCCACCTCCATCCGCTGCGGCCGATCTCTCCTCCTGGCTGGGGGTAGCGGCGGGACGTCCTTGTGTCCCCACGGCAGAGTGTGGATGCCGTCGGGGAGGACGCACCGCTTGTCGTCAGCTGGACTGAGGCTCAGCTTGTCCACTTCCACGGTGTAAACCCGGTGCAAGTGGGACTGGAACCGGACGTTGGTGGTGTGCTTCCGGACCCCGTTAAACAAGCACTCTCTGTAGTCGTCGGGGGTGAGGACGTTCTTGACAACGCCCTTCGCCACCCCCTTGGCTCGCTTGAGAGCCTTGCTGCCGCCTGTCGCCGCGTCCTTGATGTCCATGAAGTACAGCTTGGACCGCAGGCCGAGGTACTCGAATAAGGACAGGCCGTTGCACTCGTCCTTAAACTTTCCGATGACCTTGGCGTTGACGGGGCTGTAGCAGGGGTGGGACCTCGGGTAGCCGCTGGTGTCAAAGTCGTCCAGGTGTTCTTTCATCTCGGCGTAGACGTCCTGGGACACGATGTCAAAGACGAAGCTGTCCGTGTCCATGTAGTCCACGGTGAGGCGGTCACCGTAGCGCTCCTTCATCTTGCTCAGGAACTCGTACATGAAACACTTGCTCAGCTCCAGGACTGACATGCCTACGTAGACGGGCTTGTCCAACACGATGTTGACCTTGGACAGATGCACCAGGGCCACATCCTCCGTGTAGTACGTCCGGTCCAGGAAGTTGGATCTGGCGACGTACTTGGAAAACTTCTCCGGGGTGCACACCAGCTTCACGTTGAGGCGCTTCCGTACATTCTCGATGGTCTTGCCGAAGACCGCGTTGTTCATGAGCTTGAAGAAGTCCTGTTCGAACTTCGTCCTGGCCCTCTTCCGCAGCTCCGTGTTCATGAGGATGTACGGTTCCAACCACCGCGACTGGCGAAACGAAATCGCCCGATGCACCGCGACCAGCTCCAATCCGTTTTGCAGCGCCTGCTGCAAGACCCTGTAATGACAGATGTAGTGCGTCTTGTCGTCCAGGGTCGTCAACAGTTTGGGGAAGTTCCCTGTCGGCGGGCGCTTCGTCTCGCAGCAGTAGGGAAGGTCCTTGTGCAGGTCGTGTAGGCGCGCGGGGTAGTGCAGGTCCACCTCCAGGATGTAGCCTCGTTCGGCCTCCGCGTCCAGCGCCGCGACGTCCAACGCCCGGATCTCCTCACGGCTGAGCCACTGGAAGTCTCCGGTCGGCAGGCACTGGGACATGGCCCAGCCGTACAAGTTGTTGGCGTCCAGGTACAGGAGGAAGCGCGTGGGTTCGTCCGAGCGGTGGTCCGGGCACCCGGCGTGATTGGCCTTGGCGTAGCGGGTGATGGCCTGTGAGATCCCTCCCCGGATCCCCTGCTCCACGAACAGGTACATGTCGAAGTCCTGCAGCGTGTCCAGCTCCACGTCGCAGGTCTTGA
The DNA here is from genome assembly GCA_963675035.1 of Allygus modestus. Lineage (NCBI taxonomy): Eukaryota > Metazoa > Arthropoda > Insecta > Hemiptera > Cicadellidae > Allygus > Allygus modestus. The sequence continues at coordinate 130,586,098 of OY776113.1, read as the reverse complement.
GCATGACGTCCAACGCGTAGGACGGCAGGGTGTAGAAGTGGGCGGGGTCCAGCCCGTACTCGGTCAGCGAAATGTCGCGGAACTGCTCAAAGACATCGGTGAGCAGGGCGATGTCGCAGCGCAGGTACTTGTCCGCGTAGTCCTTGAGGTGCCGACACTCGAAGGCTCGCCACACGTTCAGGGCGTGCTCGTACTCCTCGTCCTTGACGTCCTCCAGGGTCATGGAGTTCCTGAACGCCTCCTTGGGGGGCAGCTCCCTGGTCCTGTACAGCGTGTCGTAGGACGTCACGAAGTCGTAGGGGAACACGCCCTTCCTGCGCACCAGGTCGAACAGCCGGTCGTCGGGGAAGCGCTTCCTCGTCTCGCGCATCCTGTCCGTGGGGAGTCCCGCCGCCAGGCTGGCCAGGCTCATGGACAGGAACCTGTACGTTTCCAGGAAGCGCACCGCGAAGCTGCTGCTCCGTCGCGGGTTGTCTCCGGGTCGGCCGAAGTGGAATCGCTTGGTGAAAGCGATGTACCGCTCCTCCGTGTGCGCCAACACGTCCACGTTGCCGGGGTCGATGGCCAGCTCCCGCACTACGAAGTGGGCCTCGTAGTTGGACAGGTTGTGGAAGTAGCAGTTGATGTGTCACTGCTCCCGGTACCTGAGGTTGCACGAGCGGTGGGCGGCTCCTCGGAACTCGTAGGGCGGAGCGTGGTTGTGGTCCCGCACCTTGACGTCCCGGTCCGTGAACTCCTTCCCGCAGAGGTAGCAGACAGTGGCCGCGATGTACTGGCGCGTCTCCTGGTCGTTCAAGACGGGCTGCAGTAGGACCGCGTTGGTCAGGAAGTCCCACAGCGCCATTACGTCCACCTTCAACCTTTCCATGAACACCTTGGACGCGTCGGCCCCGAAGTAGACGTGGGGCTCGAACTCCTCCAGACCGAGAGGGTCCACGATCTGGTAGGCGAAGGCGTACGGGACGTGCAGTTGCAGGGGCCTCGTGCCGAGCGGCGCTTCCGCCGGGTTGGCGGCGACGGGCTGCAGAGCACACTCAAAGTCCGCGTAGACGCCAAAGCGCTCGCGCCGAGTGTACTCGGGGTGGGCGAAGCGGATCCGCTGCTTCTGGGATATGTCCAAGCGGAGGGGGGCCTTGGCGGTGCAGTATCACATGTGCTCCTCCAGGCGCTCGGCACCGGACAGTTCCAGCTTGTTGGGCCGGTTGTCAGAGTAGGCGAAGCATCGCTTACACACGTGGATAGTGCCGCGGTGGGACGTCAGCTGGGGTCGCACCAGCCTGCTGACGTTCGCGATGTAGGCGTAGTGACTGTCCCCGCCGGTGGTCACGTACAGCAGGTCACGGTGATCCTCCAACTCCCACTTGCAGATCTTCAGCGGGAACACGCGGTCCTGGAACTTTTGCGATCCGTCGGGGCGTCTCCCCACCATGGCACGCTCGATCCCGTACACGTTCACGCTGTTGGGGTTCCTCCTCTCGAAGGCCTTGATGTCCTTCAGCGCCACGGGGAAGCGTAGGCCGACCCAGTCGTAGCGTGCCTTGACGTCCGGTGTGTACGATGCGGGCCTCTCCAGGTTTTGCGCGACGAACTTGGCCAGGATGGCGTACGCGAAGCACATGTCATCGACGTTTTGCACGTTGATGACAGCGCGCGTCTCGCAGATGGTCCTGGGAAGCTGGACGAACCGGGCTCCGCGTTCTCCCAACGGGGTGTAGAGGTTGACGCGGATCTCCAGGTCGCATATCCGGAGATAGCTCCACCCGCTGCCCACTAGCAGGCACTGCTCCTTCTCTTCCGCCAGCTTGTGGAAGGAAGCCGTCAGGAAGTCCTCCAAGTTGGACGCGGCGGTAAGGGGCACGTTCTTCGTCTTGAAGGCCCGCAGACAGGTGGCTCCATGGACGTTGGCGAATTCGCACTCCAGGAACATGTTGACCTTGATGTTTGGGTGTCGGGTCCTGACGTCGGTCAACAGGTTCAGGACGCTGTCGAACAGCAGCACCAGCGCGTCCTCCACGGCCAAGAAGTCCTCCATGGGCCGGGACAGGCCGAAGGTCAGGAGGCGTCCGCGGAACCCCCGTTGGACGGTGCGGAACGCGGGTAGTCCGCCGCCGCCACCCACCATCCCGTCGGGTGCCGTGCTGGGTCCGGGCTGAGGCTCGTGGCTGGGTCCGGGCTGGGGCTCGTGGCCTGGTCCGGGCTGAGGCTCGGGTGACAGGACGGGCAGGCGCGGCATCTCGTCCACAACGAGGTTCCTCACGACGGGACAGTTGTGGGCCTCGTGCTGGTCCCGGTTGTAGCGCCGGGTGAAGCCTCGATCGCAGTAGGCGCACGCGAACCTCATGCCGCGGTGGGCGCTCGCCACGTGTCGCTGGAGGTACGCGGCCCTGTGGAAAAGGGCGCCGCAATCGGGACAGCGGACCTCGTTGGCGTGCACCAGCTGCACGTGACGCCGTAGCAGGTCCTCGTGGGCGAATCGCCGCCCGCACGCGTCGCACTCGGGCCGTGGGTCTCTGGCGGGTGGCGTTGCGGAGGAGGAGGAGGAGGTCGAAGCCGACGGGCTCGCACCGTGGACCGCTTCCATATGGTGGCGAAGATCCTCGGGGCCGGTCAGGGCGACGGGGCACAACGGGCACGGACAGCCTGCGAACAGTAAAACAAGTCCTATTAGTTACCCCGATAAACACGAGCGTGAGGAACTGGCGACCTCTTCCTCATCTCGTTCGCCAGTTTACCTGAGCCCGTTAATGCAAGAGTGAGGAACTGCACAGAGGGCTGGCGACCTCTTCCTCATCTCGATCGCCAGTTTACCCGGGCCCGGTAAGTACAAGAGTGAGGAATTACACAGAGAGCTGGCGACTTCGTCTCGATCGCCAGTTTACCCGAGCCCGGTAAATACAAGAGTGAGGAATTGCATAGAGGGCTGGCGACCTCTTCCTCATCTCGATCGCCAGTTTACTTGAGTCCGGTAATACAATGGTGAGGAATTGTACAGAGGGCTGGCGACATCTTCCTCATCTCGATCGCCAGTTTACTTGAGCCCGGTAATACAATGGTGAGGAATTGCACAGAGGCTGGCAGCCCCTTGTTTACTACTTGAATCTGTTTACTCGACTAAAGCCGTTTACTCTCTCTCGAAAACAGGTCATTAGTACAGGTGGTTTCTTGTTTACCATAAAACCGTACCTGGTGCTTGATCGTGAGGAACTGTACAGAGGACTGGCGACCTCTTCCTCATCTCGATCGCCAGTTTACCTGGGTCCAGTAATACAAGGGTAAAGAACTGCACAGAGGCTGGTAGCCCCTTGTTTACTGCTTGAATCTGTTTACTCGGCTAAAGCCGTTTACTCTCCCTCAGAAACAGGTCATTAGTTACTAAGGTCCACGGACGCACCGTGACGTCATGGATGAGGATATCGGAGAAGAAGGCATGCTTAACAAATCTACTGGCGGTTTCCTATTTAACCTAAAACTGTACCTGGCGCTTGGTCGTGAGGAGTAGGAGGATGAACTGCGGCGAGGTGGCGTCGCAGGTTGTCGCTTCGCCCGAAGCGTCTCCCGCAGACGTCGCAGTCGAGGTGGCGGTCGCTGTGGGCGGCTGCCGTGTGGCGGGTCAGGTTTCCGGCGTTTGCGAACACGCGACCGCAGACCTCACACATGCGGGGGCCAGCCATCTACAAAATACATCGGGTACCTGTATTCCCCATCCGCCACAAAGGCACAGTTGTCACAGTAGAAACACTTTGGTAGCGGTACCCCTGGGAACGAGGCGAGTCTAGCCCTTTTAATAATATTAGATAGGAATAAATGACATGAGTCGCTCCTATGACATTCCCGACACTGATAAATGTCTTTGTCTTTGTTACGCTCACACATAGCGATTTCACCCTCGTCTGTAATTCCACTAGGCACTAGGAACTTCGATTTAAAAGCAAAACCAAATTTTATTTCACTCAAGAAGTTTTTAAAAAGAAGTGGATCGAGTCTATTTTGCTTTTTAAATTTGGTTCATTAACTTTAATCGTTAGAAGACACAACTGTTCCAAGGTCATTACGGTTTCACTCATCTCCATTTGAAAAGAGACAAGGACAAGACTCAGTGTACCGAGATATGCAAAACATTAAATATTATTTTTGGCTAATTATGATTTAGAGCATTGGTAAATCGACTAATGAAACAAAATCAAAAGTGAATTACATGTTACTTACGTTTTATGGTATCTAAGGAGAACGCTCCACACAGTCGTACAAATAGTCACCGCAGAAGGCACCTACGTCCTCACTGTACGAACTGCCACTAGACACTGAGCGGTCCGGGAGGGTGGCGCGCAGAAGTAAACTAGTTGTTGACGTCGAGGGACTTTCCACTGGAACCGCTAATGGGTGAATCGACTGTGGCGGTCACGTAGGCATGAGGATGACGTCATGGCGGTTTCCTCCGAGTTACCCTCCGAGTTGTTTACACCTTCGGTCCTACCCGTCAGTCTCCTTCTAACGGTACTGGCAAGCGGTGCATCATGTTTCATTTATTCACAATGGTTTCGGAGCCGGTAGGGTCCTACCCAGCGACAATGCCTTTCCATATACATTCCACGATATCAGAGGTGGATTCGATAGACGTGGAGGTATTTCTGCAAACGGTGTACTACTATACGAGATGCTTCCTCGGAAAATTACATGTTGAATTTTGGCTAGAAAGACCGTTGGCCCCACACAAGTGTCGGCAACTCAGGGCTGACCTGGGAGACTTTAATGTGATACCGACACACGTCTCATGCCGCAACGCCATAGTTTGGCTCCTTCGGGAGGCTAATCCCCCGATATATGCGAGGGTTGTAGTAAACGGAGGGTAGGTTAGGGTATCGCTTTTTCTGAATAAAATAAAGGATATTGTTCTAAACAAACCCAAAAAAGAAAAGACAAACAAAACAAATATATATAATAAAACTGATGGAAGAAGCTTATATTAGGTTTCCGCCAGGTCGGGGGGGGCCTCCTCACCTGCATGCTGATTCGGGGGGGGGGACGTCATCATTTGCATCCTCACTGTGCCTTTGCTATTACAGTTAAGACTTGAATAATTAGTGGTTTTTTCTTATTTTTTTTCTTTTCTTTTTTTATGGAGAAAGGGGTAAGGGTATAAAGCTTTATTTTTAAAATTATAGGTATCCGGAGTGCTGGGACCCCTCCCTCACCGTTGAAATATCCATTGTCATTCGTAGGAAGGTCAGGTAATTGTCGTTACTCCACCAATTACACTCCCATGCACTCCGCCCACAGCAGAAGCACTTGTAGTGTTCTTCACTGTCTACACAACGAAACACTGTTCTGGTCGTATTTGGTACCTCGTATAACAGGTTACCACAGTAATGGTTTCTATCGTCACAACGCCTGTACTGATACACTATATGTCGATCGTACTTCCTATACAGCTCTCTGACACGCTCGTCCTCTACGCCTCTAGGAAGCACCGGCACATAGCGTCGTACACTGCCCTTCAGGCAAGAAGCGATGTATCGCTGGATGGATACCGGTAAAGCACCTAACCCCTTATATAGTGAACATCTATTGTGTCTAATAGCTATCGTCGACAGTTGAGCGAGAGACGGTGCGAGAGACGGATTGGATAGTGTTTCTCCATCGCGAAAGCCAACACTAGACAGAGCTCGCAAACAACTGTTTAGTGACCACGTAACACTGGCGTATGGGGTTATTCCACAAAGGTGAGAAAGCGGTCAATACAATAATAGCTTGTTTACGTCGTTGACTGATTTGAAGAGGGCTTTCCACTGAGCGGTGAAAGCTTCTGGAACGTTCCACTTGTTTACAACGCAGAAATAGCTTGTGTATTAGCCGAACCCTCATTCTCCAGTCGACGGTCAACGGAGCAGCACCATGTCGGACACCATGCACGTCTTGTGCTGCCCGTACAGCGTAACCGTGGTCTTTGGCAGAATAGAGACTGAGATGAACCGCTGTCTCGTGGTACTACGCCTCGGCTGGGTAGAGGAGGACGGGAGAGTTCGCTTCTTTCCCAGGTGGTTCACGGCGAACATACCCGTGGAGCTACAACTGGTAAAGGAGAGGGTAGCCGGCTTCTTAACCAACGGTTACTCGGCAGTCGTGAGCTACCGGAAGGTTCAGCTCCAGTAAGCTCTTTTGTTGGCTGTGCCCCATATCCTTTTCCCTTTTCTTTTATATAATATTAAATAAAAGAAAAAGAAAAAGGAAAAAACAAAAACAAAACAAATATATATAATAAAACTGGTGGAAGAAGCCTATGTTAGGTTTCCGCCAGGTCACGTGACCGGGGGGGGGCTGACGTCACGGGGGGGCTGACGTCACGGGGGGGGGTCAACGGCCTGGGTCACGTGACGGGGGGGGGGGTGACCTTGATTCCTCATTCCTCACTGCGCCTTTGCTGGTTTGAAGGAACCAATTACCCCCTACTACCGAGTGTCGACGATGGTCGATATACCGTGACTTGCGTGAGTGTCGTACAAACGCACTTTATAACGAACTGTTTGACGCAAGTCCAGGCACTCATTAATATTATTGATCGTGAGATAAGAGACCTCAGACAGACGGACGGCATGAGTCAACCAATATTTATTGAATTTCAACGATAAAGGAGTTTTCGCTTTAACAACTGATTTGTTTAAATATATGAAGTGAAAGTATAAATATTGGCTTGGATATCAACGCGACATTGACCTCTAACCGTGGGATAAAAAACCTCAGATGGATATATGCTGTGAGTAATCCATTTTTGATTGAATCTTAACACAAAAATTGTATTTAAAACGGAATTTTTACTTTTAAATGGCTTTTGCTTTTATTTTGTTCAAATTTAAAGTTTTTATTGCAAATACAACCATGAAATTGATCGTTTAGAGGGTGAAAAACGATCGTGGAGGGGGTTTGGGGATTCCCAAGAATTTAATCCGGAATTTAATCAGGTCACGTGACTCACCCTCCTACCTCGCCCTCCGACATTTGGTTGCCGTTCCTACACTTTACATCTACTCTGCCGTAAGACAGTAACATATCCAAGTTCCAAACAAATTGGACCACAAACACAGATGTTTGTATTTTGGTTAGTATGTTTATATACATTATACAGATTTTGAATTTGGAAATAATATACGGTAATTTTACATATCATAGTTGGGGTCTATAACATATCCGAAAGTAAACCAAATCGGGCAGTAAATAAAGAAGTTGACAATTGACACTATAGTAATTTACAAAATATTGTTTAGATTAAATTTGGAAATTACAGGTTGTATTTACTTATGCAATAGCCGAAGACAGTAACATATCCAAATTGTATATAAATCGGACCATAAACACCAAAGTTAGTTTTTGCGTGATTACGACAAAATAAACAAACAAAAAACAAAATATCGACTGCATTAAAGGGTTATTGGAAATAATACACAGTAATTTTAAATATACTAGTTAGGGGCTATAACATATCCGAAAATAAATCAAACCGTACAAAGAAGTTGGCATTTGGCACTGTTTTTTTCAAAATATTTTTTGACCGTAATATTGGATTTGGGAAATGTATGTGGAATTTATTATTGCATTAGCTTAGGACAATAACATATTCAAAAATCAGTCAAATCAGACCATAAACACCAAATTTAATTTTTATTGATTATATATATACACACTATACAAAGTATCAAATTTGGAACTAGATATGGTAATTATACATACAATAGTTTAAGGCTACCACAATATCAAAAATTCAATCAAATCGAACAATAAATGAAGAAGTTGGCAACTGGCAGAATTTTTCAAAATATTTTTGACCGTAATAGGGAATTTGGGAAATGTATGTGGAATTTATTAATGCATTAGCTTAGGACAATAACATATCCAAAAAATCAGTCAAATCAGACCATAAACACCAAAGTTAGTTTTTTAGCCTGATTTTTTAAATTAATTTGGAAAAATATAGCGGGCGGATTGGGGAAATAATATATTTAGGATCGGGGGTCGGTGCAAAAACTGATCCCCATGTTATTCTTATGGAAAATTTGAGCTAAATCATGTTTCTTTCTGGGTTTGCCACTACTTGTATGGCGAAGCACACTTCCCAACATTTGTCTGCCCCAACATCCTCCCAACTTGGTTGTGAACCGTTTTTCCAAACGGGTTGGATCGTGTACTTTAAGGAACTTAAAGTTGCCCATATTAACTTAACTTGCCTTATTTGTCCAATAATGTTCATATGGGGTGCCTACCTGTTGATCGACAAGTTAATTGGTCGCAGGGACAGTTGGTAGGGTTTTAAAAAATAAATATTAATAATTAAATAAAGTACTGAAACGCACTGAACGACATGTTAGTTGCTCACAGGGACAGTTGGTAGGGTTTTAGAAAATAAGTATAAATAATTAAATCAAGTCCTGAAACACACTGATCGACATCTTAGTTGCTCGCATGGACAGTTGGTAGGGTTTTAAATAAATAAATGTAAAAACAGATTGGCTACTTGCTAGATGTACCTGTTGCTCGCGCCCCCCACTCTGCCTTCCAAAGAAGAGGGGCGAGGCGGAGCTTGTAGCCGAAGTGTGTATCCCCACCACCAACTCAATGTTTGACCGGCGGGACCACGGGACCATGCAGGACGCAGGTGCGGTAAGAAATTTGCTGAACCTTGTAACAAAATTTCCCCGATGTTACGGCGTATAAGGCAGTTCCGACGGCAACGATTGCTACCTCACCTTACTCTCTGAATTGTGCTCCTACCTTTTGGCGCTTTGGAGAACTACGTCCAACTAACTTGTTACGCAGTACAACACCATACGGCATAATTTGTATTGGTTAGTTGTGATTTCAAAATATGACCGCGCCCATTGAATAGTTCGCTGCACACACTAGCAGCTAAAAAAAGGTGCGCACCTCCTGAAGTGGAGACTTTGTATATGTGGTGCCTCTAGTTGCTGCACACAAGGGCAGTTTAGTCAGCGTGTTGTTATTGTATTTGCGCCTCTTATAATTTGGCGTTTTCGGTAACTGCATATTTACTTGGCCTAGTGGAAAATGGAATGCTGGATATACATAGCAGTAATATGCTACAATTTGGGGAAGTCTTATTATCTTTTACATAGGGTTAAACGACTGTAGATGGGGAAAGTGGCCGTAAAACGTGTATGTTTTTGTTTAGTAGGTAGTAAACAAATACATAATGTCTACTAGCGGTTTTACATCTAAGTACTTGGGGCCGAGCTTTGCTCGGGGAAAGTCAGTCAGTTTGTTTAGATGACTGGGTTGTAAATGTCACCACTACCCCCTACTGATTATCATATTTTTATAGCTCATTTGCCTATTTCCTGCATTATTAAAGTCACTCCAGTTGTTATTTGTAGCTCAATGCCCTTATGAACTATTTCGGATGTGATCAGTCTATAAAAGCAATCTTTACTCAACAGCTTTAGTCACTGCTCTTAGGAAACCACATGTCAACAACTTTAAACAAAAAGGTATTACTTTGACAGTTCCCTGATTAATTATGAAAAGCTGATACAATTCTTTTGTTTTGATTTTTGACTCCATAAGCCCAATGTTAAATTTTTTAACTTTTCAATTTCGTTTTAGCGAATTTCCCCTATAGGGAAGAAGCTATTACCGTAGTCGGCATGGTAAGACCCTAGGCCTGGGGCCATGATAACTTTTCGTTTTGAGGCCCCCAGACCCAAAAAACGCAGTGGGTAAGTGTGAGGTAGGGTGACCAAACGTCCCGTAAAAACGGGATTGTCCCGTTTTTTCACGATCGTACCCGGAGTTTCAAAAAAGTCTCCCGGGACGCCTAAATGTCCCGAATTTACATTAGGTACTAATAAACACCTTTTTAGTCACTAAAACTTCCTAATTTAAAACTTCCCAGTTTGAAACAAATTGGAGAAACTATTTGTTACTTCAACGAAAACAGTATTGACATAAATGATACTTTGCTATTTGATCAACTGGCTTCGTCAGTGGATTTTTTAAAGTGAAAAGATTAAAGAGTGGACTAATGAAGATAAAAGAAACACCTCAGTGTCTCGATAAATGGGGTTGTTTTACTCACACCAGGCCAGAAAATCTCTCTAAATTTTTGAAGATATGCCAGTTAGTATATCATTTAGTTTATATTGTTAAACAGATTTGCATTAACATGACTCATAAAGTAGAAAATTTATGACTTAATCATAGGAATTTCTTATCTGTCTTTACTAGGAGTGTAGGAGTGCTCATATATTGAGTTTTTTTCAAGCCGAGTTTGCGCACTCGACTTGAGACATTGCAAAACACTCGTGAGTTCGAGCCGAGTTTTTTATAGGCTACAGTTGACTAAACACTCAAACTGTCTCAAATGACAATTACAAAAGCAATAAATGCATCCGAGACTAGGTGAAAACGAATTAGATTGTTCTCTGTATGTTTTACAAAAGAAATCTAGCATCACTTCATATCATGTTGGCTTTGTCTAAAAAAAAGCAGTTTTATTAAATTTGAATTACCAATGTAACAGTAAACGCATTCGGATCTATTGGCTAGTCATTAAATCAAGTACAATAAAAAGGAGCAATAAAGTTTTCCTGTGTGACACTTGTTTTATTTTGGTAAAATATACATGGTATAAAAAATAAACTTCAAATCAAAAAGGTATAACAAACGTTAAGTTCAAGTAAGTTGTTCTTATAGGTAGGCCTGTTTAGTTTGTATTATGAATTTTAGTCTTGAAATGTACATACTATGAATCTATATGATTAACTAATTAAAATAATTAGTCTATCATCATTTCATTATATCAGATGTATTTTTGACATAATGCTGATCATGTGTAGGTTGTAACCAGTATCTCCTCTTCTTGGAAAAAGAAAACTCGACTTTTCTTAAATAAAATATTACCGACTTCTGGAATGGTAACAACAACCTTCTCTCATCCGTTTTCTTCACATTAAAATATAATAAACCTGTTTATAAGGGGGGGGGGGATGAGAGATAGGGAGAGGATATAGGTGGAGAGGTTTCAGGCATAAATAAAAAGACTACTGATTACTGGAATGGTAACACCCTTTTCTTATCCGTTTCATTCCACGACAAAAAGAACATATAGTTCAGGACTAATGTAAATCAAAAACATTATGCCTACTGGACACAGTAGCTACTGTGTCTTGTGGAAGCCCTCGCGATGAAGTGAAATCACCCAGAAGATTCTCGTACCTCCAAATGGCAAAGGAAAGTTGTATTTTACAATTCCAGGAACTTTCAGCTGTTTTATGTTAATTTTTTGGTGAGGACAAAAGCTAGCCCATCACAATAAAAGTCATACAGGCTCATAATGTTTAAAATCATTTCCAGTTCTCACATGAATAACACAAACAAATAACTCTAAATTGCATGAAACTATAAAAAGCGGCTTTCTGACAGATTAACATATTTTAGGTATATTCCTCGCATGTAACCTATAAAAATAATATAGTATTAACAGATACAATTATAATAAAAATACTACCATATTTGTCTAGGTCACTGGGAGACCGAGCAAGCTCGTTCCTTGTCAGACAGCAGTTTTGTTTTTATGAATGGAGTAGGCCCCTAATGTTACACCTCGTCCTCTTAATGGCGAGCACATTCTCTTAGCTTATATTTGCCTTTTTTATGTATGTTTGAGGTAACTCCAGTTGTTATTATAGCTCAATATCCCTTTTATTCATTTCGTACCGCTTTATATTTATTCTTCATTCAATATTTTTTTAAATACACTGATTGATTAAACCTCAGAGTTACGACTGACTGTTATGATTCTTTAGTTTTGATTTTAAAGCCATAAGGTACATCTACATATTTTAGTTTTATTATTACTTTTATTACATTAATGAGTTTATCAAGAGAATGACACCTGCCTGGAATTTATTTTTATCCTTGAAGTTTGATATTTCCTACACTTTAGGACATCACTGGAGCAGTTTAAAAAACTCAAATTTACAAGCAAGCTATAACCTTATTCATATTAGAGTATAGCATAGACAGATTGATATTGAACCGGGTGGAGGGTGGAGGCAGTACCCTTCAGAACGTAACTGACGAAATCCTTTTATGCCCAGCTACGTTCGGAACCAGATTTAGGGTATGTAGACACCGTATGTGGTGCGGCCCCTTGCTGTCCACCGCCAAGGTTAACTAAATTTTTTGGAATAGGTATGGTTTTAGGTTTTTATGATTTATGTGTAGTACGGGCCAATTTGTGGATCGGGCCCCTAAGCAATTACCTATGTAGCCTATGACTAACTCCGGCCGTGGCTACGAATCAGGGAAAACATCAATCGTTATTATATATTCACAAATAACGGAGGCATTGTCTATCAAATTACTCCTTAACGTATGTATAAGATATATACATATATATAGATCATATCTAATACAATCATAACATATTATGGGTATAAAATAATTTACACCATTTCGTTCCTATTTCTATTTTGTGTCATATAAATCCAGTCATATTAACGGGTAAATTGATATCATACGGGAAATGTTGGTTGTGAGTGTTGGTATCTCTGCTCAGTGACGATCAGCTCCACGCTACGTTACTCCGCTACTTGGGTGCGCCTAAATCTATGAATGGAAGTGGACTGTTCCTGTAAATCCGCGCGTAAATCCGCCTCTCTCCTCTCTTCGAGACAAGGAGTAGGGGGCGCGAGCAACTGGTACATCGAGCAAGTAGCCCATCTGTTATTACATTTATTTATTTGAAACCCTGCCAACTGTCCATGCGAGCAACTAAGATGTCGATCAGTGGGTTTCAGGACTTTATTTAATTATTTATACTTATTTTCTAAAACCCTACCAACTGTCCCTGTGAGCAACTAACATGTCGTTCAGTGCGTCTCAGTCCTTTATTTAATTATTAATATTTATTTTTTAAAACCCTACCAACTGTCCCTGAGACCAACTAACATGTCGATCAACCGGTGGGCCCCCGTTCATATGGGTGATATTAGTAATATTATATTTAATTTATTTCAGAGTAGTATACATTTTGGTAATCATCAAATGGTGTATACATTTTGATAAAACTTAGTAAGATGCTTTTAGGAGTAGTGAAGTATACATTTGTAATTGAAATTCGCTTAGCACGCAGATTTATGGTGACGGGGGTATTTTTAACTGTTAACAAATAAAAACAAAGATTATACATCGTGCCCTAAATTACCTGATAGAATAAAACTGTAGACCCCCAAAAAACAAAAAAGAGTTTTAAATAACATAATAATAAAAAATTATCAAATAGACATGAAGCCATGTAGACATAAGCCATTTTATAAATTTAGAAGTCGGAATAATTAAATCTGAATCTGAATCTAATCTTGACGCCTTTCCCTTACTAATTAAATTGTATACTAAACCGTAAACAATTGTTCAATACTATCGCAAAAAGAATAATATTATAGCTTATATTGTCTACTTTAATATCGGCCATTGGCGCATTGGCGTTTTACTCGTAAACCGACGCGGAACCATATAATTGCAAAAGAAACTTCAGGCGCGCGGGTGTGTAGCGCAAAATGCGAAATTTATAACAAAATGCGGCGCGCTCTAGCGGCGTTATTATGCGTCGCACCATAAAATGTATAAGTACCAAAGTCATTTGGCATGTGATTCAAATCGTCCATCCATCGTCTGTAATTTTGTATTTGACAAATTGGGCTCTAAAATCAACGGTTAATAAGACATTTTAAAAAATCTATATTTTTGTCCTATTTTTTACAGGTTTTTTTTCAAAATGGCGGCTATAGTGGCAGATATATCTTTGTGCAAAGTTTAAATTCGGATTCAGCGCCTAAAAATACATAAAAAAACAACTTCCGCGAAACTTTCCAGGTAAAACTCCCATTTGCCTGGAGTGCATTAGATGTTTACTTTTTCAGATCTGAAATTTTCTTTTAAATTTTACTTTAATTTGTTCGGGGTTGAATCTTACTTTTGTTTTTTACATCTTTAGGTATACAATTTCTGTTTAATTTCATTTTAATTTATTTATACAAATCCATTTATTTGTAATTATGTTGCACAACGAACATCCACCGTACAGCGTTAGCGAGTTAGGTTAGGTTAGGTTACTGTAATTTTGCCATGAAGTGCCCAGGTCCGTACTCAGCTTTCACGGGCCCCTGGGCAGACCTGGTGGTGTGGGCCCTTGTTGCCGTCCGGATCCAAGTTGGTGACCCTTTTTTTAGACAACAAGTTTTCCCCGCCCCCCCAGACGTACCCGGCCCCCCAGACGTGCCCGGGGCAGTTGTCCCCCCCTGCCCCCCTGCCACCCCTGAGTACGGCCCTGCGAAGTGCAACCTACTTTTTTGTTATTTTGTTTACGCAAATCCATTTGTAGAACTCCAACTAAACATTGTACTGTATCCACAGCTTTTGATTTAAGTTATATCTGCTTGATTTTGAATCGAATCACCATTTATGATTTTCTACCACAAAACAACAGATGCATGCAAATTAGAGAAACCAACTATGCTACGATATCGTATCAAATTGGTACTAAATGGGACCACAAAAGAAAAAAAATAGGTACTTCAATCATTTAACGGTAATAACAATTTTCATGTTGGGGTCAAAGACCTCTCAGCCCAGCCATGTTAGAAATTATAGAAACCAACTATGCCACGGTTTAGTACCTAATTGGTACGGTACCACAAAAACATTTTTACTTCAATGCCTGATGAGTAGTGATGTATAAAGGGGACTGCTGGCTCTCTGATTTATGACCTGTCAAAATTTGACATGCGGATATGACACAATTTGACAATGGTAGGGGCGATATGGTTGAGTGGATGTGTATTTTACGAGGTTGGGATAACTTTTGCATGCTTCTGATAAGCTTAGCTTTAGCGATAGTTAGCGTGGATATGTATACTCTTATAAGCTTGTTAATATAGTGGAATAAAGGGAAGATCACTAGAGATGAGCGTTCTTCCCTTCTTTCTTGAAAGGTAAAACAATTTATTCATCTGCGTAATTCTATAAGGCCTTGCCCTTATAGAATTACCCGTGCCCTTTATAAATTATCTGTGCCCTCACGCTGTTATCACTTTCTTACTACCCTAGGTGCGTGAATATCAACGCAGTTAACTCATTGACCACAACTACAGATTATTTATTGGGAATAAATTGTGCAAGAAACGTTATTTGGTAAACCCTAAATAAACAAACTACTACCTAATTACAAATTTAAACTTAAAATTAAATCCTAAAAACATATTTACCATTTGTTTAAAAAATGTTCTAATTAAATCAATATTGAAACATATTTTATCACATGCTAAACTCTTAAACATTTATATATAATCTTTCTAGACATTCTCCACAATCTGAATTATTAAACCGAATCTCTAATTCAACGAACTGTTTATCAGCGAGTTTCTTCTATGGGAAAGAAGCAGTGGGTTGCATCCATCGAGGCTATATTACATATAGAGCTTGTCAAAACAAAAACAAAACATCTTATCTGGTCAAAGACTTTAACATAACTTGTGAAGAGAGGATTTGAATGGTTGATGTCATGGGAGCAGAGTGTACAAATAGAGGTCAGCATGTAGTTGTGTTGGTTGCATCGTGGAAGGGTACAAATTCAGTACAGCGTAACGTTGGCAATCATATACATGTTTGATTGTGACTGATTTATTTGTATCTAGAGACATCAAACAAATTTTCGGCCACACATTTTTCGGGGGGACATTTTTTTCGGTTGATTTGTATTTGTCCGGACATAAAACAAATTTTGGCCGGAAACTCATGGGTAACTACACTAAACACTATTTGTTCCAATGTTTTACATATATGATTATATGGGAAACAGAAATTTCTGTTTTTTGTGTTTGTGTGGGTGCAATACTTTCGTAAAAATGGTCTGATTTTTTAAAATTTGGTACAAACATATAAAGCAACATTTATGACTTTAAGTTTGCAAGCTAGTCAGATCGCTTCGGTCTAAGGGTAATTTTGTGGGAGTTTTGTACCCCAAATCTTCTTTTAAATTTTACACATAATATTTTTAAAAGTCAAATTTTAGTTTTCACCATTGGATTCAGCTTAGAAAAAAACAAACAATTTAGTATTTCTAAATTTCCCCTACGTAAATTGGTTACCGAGATATTAAAAGTGCTAAACACAGTAGCCTACGTTGTTCAATATGTTATTCTTATGGAGATTAAGTACAATTTTATATCTCGCTTTATATATATATAATATATATATATTATATATATTATGTATATATATATATACATATCAATGCATACTATTATTTTTTGTTCCTCGCTACAGCAAATCTGCGTACTCAGCCCCATTGTTATAAATGAGGGCGGCCGGGGGAAATAAAATACCTAATTTCCTGCGTCTGTGTGAGTGAACCCTGCACTCGTACCATCAGGTAACCCCCATTAGATCCTGGAAAGGGTATAGTAGTAACAAATAACTGTAACTATTATAAAACTAGAACTACAGCAAATATATGAAGCAAATAAATTGATATACAATTAGTAATACATATTAATAAATACCGGTAGCCAATATAAGGGAGAGTAGCTAGAGAAGCAGAATATTGTCAACGTCGCGTCGTGACCTTTCCGTCAGACCGGCTGTTTCCACCCACTACGCACGGAACAGTTCACTCACAAAAGGATCTAGTGTCACGGAAACGCTCTCCCAAAGGACCTTGACTCCATTTTTCTTTGATAGTTTCTCAACTTAGGCACGTAAGGCTTTAATGTGCTTTTTACTGCAAAAACAATTATTTATATGTTGCATTATTGATTATCTATCGTTTTGTTGTATCATCATATATTTTCTGTGTTGTTTTTGTTTTTCCTAGAGCTTTATTAACTCCTTATAAAGCGTCATTGTTTAAGAGTATTGTTATGTTTGATCATTGATTTCACGTAAACACTGATTTGTTACCTTAATATTAATAAGTACCAATCACTGTATTTCTAAAATGGCTTTGTTGTTTGAGTAAATGTCTAAATTAATTAATTAATTAAACTAAATGATTTTCCCTTAAATGGAGGTAAAGGCGGCCACACACTTTTCGCGAACACCCCCGAACATTCGGCCGAACTCCGAATTTTCGGAGTATTCGCGAGAAGTGTGGGAGCTGCACGAACTTTTGAATACATACGGGAACATTCGGAACTGAATGTTCAGCCGAATGTCCAGTCGTGTTTGCGAGATGTGAATAACACGGTACCTTTAGATTAGTGGTTTAAGAGAGTGTATTCAATGTGCTATAGTACGAAAATCAATCAAGAAAGATTACCATCCACAACAGGATTCACAAAAAGTGTTCTTTATAACTATCTAGTAAGGGGCCATACACATATTAGTAGGAGCGGCACCCTGTTGCCGCTAACATGGAGTTATATGGAGCACAGCTGATGTGGTGGCTTCACTCAGAGGGTCAACCACGTGACCAAAAAAAGGGGGCCATGACCTCAAAAAATTACCAGTGGTACCAACTTAGTTGCTAACTTAAAAAAAAATTCCCAGAGTGTTATACATAGTAATAATATATGCATAGTAATAATATATATACATGGTAATTATATATACATAGTAATTATATATACATAATTATATATATATATATTATACTACGTGAGAGTGAGTGAGTGACTGCGCAGACCTGCGCGTCACGCCTCAGCGCCCACCCCAAGCGCGTCACACCTCAGCGCCCACCCCAGGTAATCAAGACACAGAGTGTGGTGAATAATTAATTTATTGATCTAAGTGGACAGTGTTGGTGAGCGGTGCAGCTGGCAGGTGGCAGGTGGTGCTGGGCTCCGCCATCGCTGGTGCTGGTCGAGCCGTGGGCGTGTGGAGTCGGTGAGCGGGGGCCGGGGGGGCGGTGCTGGTGCAGGTGGAGCCGTGGGCGCGTGATGGTGGAGTCGGTGAGCGGGGGCCGGGGGGCGGTGGGGTCCTGTAACATAACAAATAATGTGATCAGCAATCTCTACGTGATTGGTCGGAATAAGGATATATGCTAATGGTTATAATTAGCGTTCTGCGCTCTGATTGGTTTACAAATACAGAGAACAAAAATTAACATCGTTACTCAATCACTCTGCCTCGGGCCTTCGTGCAGGTAAGAGCCATTACTGATTGTTGCTATCGGCGTAACTGTTGGCTTATTTTGTATGTGTTGAGATTACCTTCGCAATGGCAGGAAACCCTGTTGAAATTATAAGTACCGATGATACATATATTAGACACTTTAGACTTTACGGAACAAAAACTATTTTTAAATTCACTAAACCTCCTGCAAAAACAAACGAAATTGATTGGCTCAGACAAGGTTTTGCCAAAATAGTAAATGAGATGAAGGGCCAAGCCTATGAAAATGATCAGCTCGGATTTACACTACAATCTCTAAACTTAAAAAGTATAGAGCCCGGGTATATTGCTTTTCGGCCCGCAGGTGAAATTAATGAAGATATCCTTTGGCAAATTTTCGGGGAATTGTTCAATCAAATTCCGAAACTATTAAATCTACCGATACATTCAAAGTGGAATGTACCCGAGTTAATCTCCCTGTAGGTTCCGGGTCTCACAAAAGACCTGGCTTTTACAATACCTTTGACGAAGAATGTAAAGCTAGGAAGGGTATTGTAGTGATTAATAATAAAGACAATTTATGTCTCCCTCGGGCTTTGGTAGTAGCTATGGCTAAAATCACTAATGATCCTCAGTATAAAGCAATCCGAGACGACAAGGGGAAAAGACAAACTTTCAGGGCCAAGGAACTTATTCGGCGGGCTAGGGTAGAGATCTCTGAGGAAGGTGCAGGAATCCCCGAATTGGAAAAAATTCAGGACTTGTTAAAAGATTACAAAATCACAGTTTATAATTATGATAGAAAAGGCCGAGATGTCTACTTTGAAGGCCGTGTTGAAAATCCTAAATTTAAAATAAATCTGCTTTTTCACAATCGGCACTATAATGTAATCAACAGTTTGACCGCTGCTTTCGCCTGTAACTACTTTTGCGAAGCTTGCCATGTTCCCTATGACCACAAAGCTAAACACAGATGTACTAATATTTGTCCTCAATGCCAAACTATCTCTCCACCCTGTAAACTTGAACATGGGGGAATAATTTGCCCGGACTGTAACATGACTTTGAGAAACCAGCACTGTTTTATTGCCCATCAGGTTGACAAATGCAAAATAATAAAAAAGTGTCTAGACTGTGGAAAATTGATTAACTTAAAAGAGAGATCAGGACCTCACAAATGCGGGGAAGTTTATTGTAAACCTTGTGAAGCGTTCAAAGATCCCAATCATAAATGCTACATTCAGCCCAATAAAGGAAAACCTAAATCTAAAGACTTCCTGTTTATTTTCTTTGACTTTGAAACAAGGCAGGACGAGTCTCTCCCCTCAGATCCAGATAAAAAAGTTCATAAAGTTAACCTGTGCGTCTCGCAACAATATTGCAATCAGTGTATAGAAGGTAAAATGTGTACGACCTGTAACAATCGTACAAGAGTCTTCAACTCTGACCCGGTTAAAGATTTTATAGACTATGTAATGAGTGTTAGAAAACAGTTTTAAAATGTTTGTGTGATTGCTCACAACGGGCAAGGATTTGATTTTCAGTTTTTGTTAAAGTACATCATGGAAGAAACAAAATTCACGCCGGAGCTGGTAATGAGGGGAACTAAAATCATTCTTATGGAACTGGACAATTTGAGATTTGTTGACTCACTTAGTTATTTTCCCATGGCCCTCGCTGCACTCCCTAAAGCTTTTGATCTGCCTCCCGAGAAAAAGAAAGGTTATTTCCCGCATCTTTTTAACACTGTAACAAATCAAAATTATGTAGGCCCGATACCCGACAAAAAGTATTACTGCCCGGAATCAATGTTTGAGAAACCTCACGAAGCTTTCGAGATTTGGTACGACGAGCAAGTGGCGAGTAACTACGTGTTTGATTTTAAAAAAGAAATCTTGGAGTATTGTATCTCTGACGTGGAAATCCTAGCCCAAGCGTGTATAAAATTTAGAGCCTTGCTTCTTGAACAATGTAACGTAGACCCATTTCTCGAGGCCGTAACTATTGCTAGCGCCTGTAACTTAGCTTTTCGGCGTAACTTTCTTAAACCAAACACAATAGGTTTGATTCCTAAAAACGGTTACAGACTGACTGACAATCAGTCAGCCGTTGCTTTACAATGTTTAACATGGGAAGAGGAGAAACGAGGGTTGAGGATTCAACACGCGGGCCGGGGTAAAGAAGTTAAAATTAATGGAATGAAAGTTGATGGGTTTGACGGTGAGCGAATTTATGAGTTTCACGGGTGTTACTGGCACGGGTGCCCGAAATGTTTTCCTTATAACAGAGAGGCTCCTCTGAAGGAGGATCCCTCTGATTCACTCGACTTAAGGTATGAAAGAACTTTGAAAAAAATGGCAAAAATGAGTGACTACGAAACTATAGAAATGTGGGAGTGTGAATTTAGAGCATTAAAGAAAGATAACAAACTTAAACATTTAAATAACCTTCCGATTCTCAACAATCTGCCCCTCGACCCTAGGCAAGCGTTCTTTGGAGGCAGAACGGGCAATACAAAAACATATCATAAATGTAAAGAGGGAGAAACGATACAGTATGTAGATGTTTGCTCCCTTTATCCGTTTGTAAATAAATATGGAAAATATCCTTTAGGCCACCCTACAATCTATGTGGGAGATAGGGAGTGCAGGCAGAGAGGTATGCAGGTAGATGGTTTGTTAAAATGTAAGATTCTGCCACCTCGAGATCTCTACCATCCCGTACTCCCCGCTAAAATGAATAATAAATTAATGTTTGTTTTGTGTAAAACTTGTGGGGAAACATTAAACCAAGAAGATTGTGAACATGAGAGTGAGGAAAGGGCAATGGTAGGAACATGGACCATGGATGAAATTAGAAAATCTATAGAGAAAGGTTACGTTGTGCTGGACATGTACGAGTTGTGGGAGTACGAGGTAGCCACATATGAAAACGGAGGTTTGTTTACAAATTTTATAAATCAATTTTTAAAAATCAAGCAGGAAGCCTCAGGCTATCCCGCTTGGTGTAAGACTGAACATGATAAAGAAAAGTACATTTCAGACTATTTCCAACACGAGGGAGTTAAATTAGACAAAGACAAAATTGCTAAAAACGGGGGTTTGAGGCAATTGGCTAAATTAATGTTAAACAGTTTTTGGGGAAAATTCGGACAGAGAGAGAACCAAACTAAGGCAATGATTGTAAGAGATCCCAAAACACTCTTTGAAATGATGACAAACCCAGAAGTAAAAGTCAACAGGATTCAGATAATTAATGAGACGGTAGTGGTTGTTAGTTGGGAGTATCTCGAAGAGGTTGGGGAACCTTTGAGAAATGTAAATGTTGTAATTGCGGCCTACACTACAGCCCAGGCTAGATTAAAGTTGTATGAACATCTAGATGCTTTAGGAGGTCAAGTAATTTATTATGATACTGACTCGACCTTGTACGTATACCGTGGTGGTTTGTACAGAGTCCCTACGGGAGATTACCTCGGGGAAATGATGGACGAATTGGCAAGCGAGTACGGTCCCGGCTCTTATATTGTAGAGTTTGTTTCTGGGGGACCAAAGACTTACGCTTACCTTGTCTAATCAACCAAAAAACAAAAGTTAAAATCAGTTTGTAAAATCAAGGGCCTAACATTAAACATGAAAACCTCCGAAACTTTAAACTTTGAAGCTCTAAAAAAGATAGTCCTCAGTGAAACAAAAGAGATACTAGAAATTGAAGAGAATAGAATCAGGAGAACTAAAGACAAAAATATTGTAACAGTGAGTGAAATTAAAAAGTTTAGAATTACAGGACCAAAAAGGAGGCTCGAGAGCGAGTATGAAACTTTACCTTACGGATATCAAAAGAGTCAAAGATTGGAGTAACCCCCACCCCGCCCCAAGGGGGGTGCTTCGAGGCAACCCCCTTTGTACATATAATATCCAGCTTTCGTTGCGCTCAGACGTGTGTCAGTTTGCTGTACAATGTGTGAGGAGGAGGATTGGGAACAAAATATTGGTTGGATCTTTATAAATATATTTTGTGACGGAAGACCTGTACGAAAAATAAAATTTGAAGGAAAACCATTAAAATTGTTATCAAATGCAGACTTTGACAGGATAGAAGTTGAATTTTTGAGTGGTAAGGCGATGCTAAATAGCGGATTCTCTAAAGAAAGGGTTATGAAAAAAGTAGCTAAATTTTCCAAGTACGATGAATTAGAATATAACATTTATTTTGACAGCGGTGCAAAAAAACTAGGATGTCTGACTGACTCGTTTGTGTTAAATGACGAGTGGGGCGAACCGGAAGACCGCCTCTGCATCGACCTTACAATTTATGATGAATTTAATAAAGAACACGTGCACCATGTGTTAATTAAATTTAAAAAACCTGACAACTAGTTGTAACCTGTTAAAATACTGCTCTGTAATTGGTTATAATAAAAATGCATTCTATTGGTTGTAATTAGCGTTCTGTGCCGTGATTGGTCGAGACTTTTTAGCGCTTTTTATTCTCAAGAGTTAACTTCACTCTGCCCCTTGCGCCTGCACAGGTAAGAGCTTTCAGCGATTCAACTAAAAATGTCTCACTTAACCTCTTATATATTTAATGATCAACCCGTTGCTGTCCAGTTTGACAGTGAAAATAATCCTTGGTTCAAAGGAAAAGATGTTGCTAAAATCTTGGGCTACTCTAACCCAGGTAAAGCAATTCGTAATAATGTAATGGAAAAGTACCGTAAAACAGCACCTGAAGTACTAGGTGAACCCCCCTTCCCCACCCCGCCCCAAGGGAAGTCCTTGCAGGACCCCCCTTTGAACTATCAATCTCATACAGTATATATCAATGAACCTGGTTTATACGAGTTAATATTTTCCTCCAAGCTACCAGTCGCTAAAGCATTTAAATACTGGGTTTTTGAAGATGTCTTGCCTTCCATAAGAAAATATGGAATGTATAAAATCAAACAAGAAAATAATCAGTTGTTACAATCACTGACAAAATCACTGGAAATTAACAAACAACTGGAAAAAGAAAAATAATCTATAAATAAAATGTTAACTGGCCAAGCATCAAGACTGGCAGTTTTTCCTAAAGAAGAAGACCTTAGCCACGTATTGTATATTCTTATTAAAGACACAATGTTGCAGTTGTACGGAGTCTGTGAATACAAGTGTATCCGTACTCAAAAAGTAAGTTTTCACAAGGCTTTAAATAAAGCAAAGGAGGAAGGTTTTGTACCATGCTTTGTAAAATCATCTGTCCCTAACGGGATAAATGTTGTAAATAAAGCTAAAGAGTTGATGAGGAGTTATGGCATGCCCTTGATTCTGCTCATAATAACATCCTCACCTCACATAACTTTGTAAATATTGTTGAACATGTGTTAGATAATGCCTAAGTCCCACTGTATGAATGTGTGTGTGAATTAAGGTCACTGGCGCGGGCGACGAAAAACCCCGTAAACCTGAAAGGGAGACTAGTAGATTGAACAGTCAAGTTAATCGCTTGACTGCTCCTTTGAATAGCTCATGTGTGAATGAGGGGTCCAGTAGATTAGAGGCGTTTGGCTAAAACCCAGACTACTCAATCGAACCGACCTCGGGTGAATGAAGGACTTGTCCGGTGGGAAAAAAGCAAATAAATATAAAGCAAATAAAAAACTCTTCCCACTTGTCTGTTCAAAGGGAGAGGACTTTTATTTTGTACTGGGCGTCAACCAGGTAATCTGGATTGGCTCACGCACGAAATAAAGGTTTAACCTGGGTGCTCACTGCACGAATGGTCTCAAACCCCATTCAAACAGACACTGGTATAAAACTAATGTTTACCGAATAAATAAGTTATTTTGACAATGGACGCTGTAGCTAACGAACTACACCGGCCTGCCAGGAGAAATTATCCCAGGCGTAAAGTTACTCTTCCCGGACTATACCAGGCTGACCTAGTTGAAATGAAGCCTTATTCCAGAGTCAATAAAGGGTTCAAGTACATATTGACAATGATTAACTGTTTATTCAAACTAGCTTTTGCCGTTCCGTTAAAAAACAAGTCAGGGCCAGAAGTGGCAAAGGCACTCGATCCTATCTTAGCTAAATATAAAATGACGCATTTCCAAACAGATCAGGGAACAGACTTTTTCAATAAACATGTAAATGCTTTAATGAAAAAATACAAAATCAACCATTATCATACATTTTCCGAACTTAAAGCTAGTATAGTGGAAAGATTAAACAGAACTCTCAAGACAAAAATGTACAAGTTATTTACTGCCCGTGGAAGTTACGAATGGTTAAGTATTTTGTCAAAAATTTTAAATTCTTACAACAATACAAAGCACAGGACTATAGGTATGAAACCACGGGATGTTAAAAAAAACACTTTCAAGATATTCTGAATAGAATAAATACAGTTAGCAACGCAAAAAATCTTAAACACAAATTTAAGGTAGGCGACAGTGTTATAATCAGTAAAACCAAGCGAGTGTTCAAAAAAAGCTATTTACAAAATTGGTCAAATGAGACGTTTACAGTATACGCGATTAAACCAACAAGACCAGTAACATACATATTACAAGACAACAGAGGGGAAATATTAAAAGGAGGGTTTTATGCAGAAGAACTTAGCAAGTCAAAAACAGGTAATGTTTACTTGATTGACAAAATCTTAAAGCGGAAGGGTAATTTAGCACTTGTTCATTGGTCTGGTTTTCCTTCTTCTCATAATTCTTGGATAAAGGTGAATGCACTAACTCCTGGGTCATCGCACTAATGTCCAACAAAGCGTAAATCCTGCACGTGTGCCACTAAATGGGGAAAAGTCTCATATGAAACCCGCATAAAAGCCCTCATGTCACTCTACCGTGAAGTGA
This sequence comes from Allygus modestus, assembly GCA_963675035.1. Classification (NCBI taxonomy): domain Eukaryota; kingdom Metazoa; phylum Arthropoda; class Insecta; order Hemiptera; family Cicadellidae; genus Allygus; species Allygus modestus. The sequence goes on along the minus strand of OY776113.1, from coordinate 130,561,131 downwards.
TTACTTAAAAAGCAGAGCAATTAGTAGTATGTAACCAGTCACAATGCGGGTTATTAAGCAGAAAGTCAAGTTCTCTGTAAAAAACTTTGACAATTATTTCTCGGGGGCCGGAATGGTTAAACAGAACAAACATGGCGCTTTACTGCCAGATTCAATACGTTGTATAATCGCGGGGCCGAGTTCCTGTGGGAAGACCAATGTTTTATTTAATTTATTATTTGATCCAAACGGTCTAAGATTTGAGAATATTTATATATTTTCAAAATCCCTCTATCAACCTAAATACAAATTACTTAAACAGGTTATGCCTAAGGAGGTTGGCTATCATGAATTTGACGATAATAGTTTAGTTATACACCCAAATCAAGCTAAACCAAACTCTATAATGATTTTTGATGATATATCAGCCGAAAAACATAACAATATACGCAACTTTTTTACTATGGGGAGACACAACAATTTAGATTCATTCTATCTGGGACAGACATATAGCGCTATTCCCAAGCAGCTGGTGAGGGACAATTGTAACTTTGTTATTTTATTCAAACAAGACGAAATGAACCTAAGACATGTATACAACGATCATATCACCACAGACATGACATTTGAAAAATTTAGAGAAATATGCGCTCAGGCGTGGCGTGACAATTTTGGATTTCTAGTTATTGACAAGACTCTAGATCCATTTAAGGGAAGGTACAGAGTGGGACTGGACACTTTTATAGCAGAGGTATAATGGTACGCATCTACGAGTATAATGATTTAAGGGGATTTGATAAGAAACTTCATAACGTAAGGTCTAACCTGTGTTCTTTTTATTACAAGGACAAAAATAAATTCTGTGGTAATTATTGCAGTAGAAAGGGTAAACACGGCCATCCCTTCAATAACAGATGCTGGAGACATAAAAAACCTCCAAGCACTGCGAGGCTACCACCTGTAGTTTTATTAATGATATCTGCGAGTGAGAGAACTTATAATAGAGATACTTGGTTAAACTTTTTACAAAAGTGTGAGGAACAGAGTGTACCCTTAGAATTAGTGATTTATCATGAAGATATGAGAAATGCAACAGTGAGAGACCCCCAAAATTTAATATCTAGATTTAGACCCTTTCCGGATATATTTGGTAAAGTATTGCCTTTAAGAAACCTGCATGGTAGTACGAGAGTACTGAGGTAAACTCGTATTAATTTTGCTCAGATAGTTTTAAAAATGTTGGAGTACGGTTGCAAAATACCTCACGCGGCCAGATGTATAGTTTTGACAGAGAGAACTATACCCATCAGGTCCCCTGTCAAAATTTATAAAATGGCTTTATCCCTCAAATGTTATATTGACATTAGTTATAATACAGCCTGGGGGCCAATTCCTGACGATACTCCCAAAGGGCCGAGGGGTAAACCTTTTGCTGCTGTAAATAACTACTGCCAAGGATTATATACTACAGAGTTTTTACAAGATGCGTTACCGACAGTGGCTTCACAGTGTGAGAGATTTGGTATTAGTTTAAAAAACAGTGTATATAGAGTGACAAACAGAGTGCTATTTGACCAGTGGAAAAAATTTACTGGGACCAACCCGTGCGAATTTTAGCTTCTTAACTCGTATTTAATGTACAACAGACATCACGACAAACCATTAAGAATGTTGAGCAAATATATGCAAAAAACTATTGAGAACGACAAGTACATAGTAACACATGTCTCACAATGGAGGGACAATGTAAAGCGAGCCTTTGTTTTTAAAAGTTACACAAATCGTTATATAATACCGAGACACAGTCTTGTAAGGGAGGAAGGTAGGTATTATAAAGGATTAGACTTGAGCGCCGGTATTTCGCTTCTAGATGTTACGCGTTACATGAAAAGATACAAAATGCGTGCCTTGTTTTTCAGGCAAGTTGAAATGCCTTAAATCTAAACGTGTTGGTTTAAATATATCATTTGCGACTATGAAGCGAAACAGTAAGCAACTGACTAATCGACTGATACAGCTGCGTAATGCTATTAAGAGAAAGTATAAAATGTTTAAGGCAGGATCTGTAGAAAGTGATATTATGCTTGAAAAGCAGTTTAAACCTATAATTCAAGAACTCAGAAAAACAAACACAGTTAGCCCTTAGATTAAAACAGAACCTGAAACAATTAAAGGTGAACCAATGGACTATAGTACGACAGATGATGAAGCTGAATTTATACCGCAGAGTGTATCTACACTTGAAAGCAGCGGGTTAAAGCAAATTGTATCGACTCCATCGGGACTGGAAACAGCGTCACGATATATGGAAAGTCAGTTTAGTAACCCCATTACGGTGAGATATATGACACTACTTTTAAAAGATGCTAGCGGTAAGGTCCGAGTAATTGATCATGACTACGGCCCTAGATACGAAGGCAGTACTTTAATGATGGGAGATAAGGTGTTAGACTTTGACAACGATGGAACTATACTAATAAACAACACAAGATATAGTCCTACCGAAGGCTTGTATGAGCTCATATTTAAGAGAACCCCTGACGAGGAAATATACGACGAAGACGACCTTAAGACCTATAAGAGTATTATTATTGCCACCAACGCACACAAGAAAGGATACAAATTCAACAATGTAATTAGAAGGGACAAAAATCTAAAGTACAGAAGAATTATTAAAGACCTATTCCCGGTTAAAGCGGGCAAAGGTTTAGCGTGGAAGAATGCAAGATTCCGTGACATTATACATTGGGACAACGCCAACGAATTGGTGGACAGATTACGACACATTTCCATGTCAACAGAGACTGGAAACAGAGTCCATAGCAATGAAATACTAAGTATCGTGGAAGAGCTAAGGGAAGCGGGATTTATAAAAGGATCGGGGAACAGTAGATTTAAAGCATTATTATAATGACTATTGACAAGTTTGGACGTAGTAGCCGAAAATCCCGAGGTGAGGCCGCCAAAGGTCCCAAGGGTGATGGCTTTAATTTAACGCCCGACGGTGATTACGATATACAAAATAAGCGATTATGTAATTTAAAAAGACCTGCAGACGATAACGACGCGGTGACAAAAAGATTTATGTGTGATAATACCTTAAGTTTAGATGAAAAAAAAGAGTATTTTGACGCTAATAAATGTGTTATTCGACATGTAAAATCACCACAAAATTCTGATGATGCTGCCACAAAATTTTACGTAGACTACAATTGTATTCCTTTTACAGGAGAACATTATATCTTAGGGAACAAAATACTAAGAGACGTGCGAGATGGCGAACAAGAATATGACGCTGTAAACTTGCGGATGTTAAAATCAGCCTTAATGCTTGTAGATAACACTTTTTATGATTGTCAGTCAAAGCAAATAAAAAATTGCGCGGATCCTACAGATTTTCAAGACGTATTAAACTTAAATTATATTGTAAGACTATTGAGTAAAGTTTTATTTGACATTTACAATACCTTAGGAGCTCCAATACAGACAGACAAGGACGATTGGGTAAGATTTAACGTTATTAAGAAATACTTTTTAGACGAAAATACACGAATAAAGATGATCCCTATGAAGAGGAATTAATTGAAGACACAGACCCTTTCCCCAGTTTCCTGAGGACGGGATCCGGTTTAAAAACACATTAACTGGCAAACACTAATTAGTCTACACCGATCCACTCAACATGCGGGTTGTTTTATTGATTATTTTGCCTCTTGCCTCGTGCAACAAGTCGGTAGATTTTCTAACTTATTACGGGTATTTGGAGAAAAATGCTTTGACACAAAACATTACTTCTGCAGTAAGACAATTTCAAGAGTACTTTCGTCTTGAACCAACGGGAGTGTTTGATAACGATACATTGGCCCTCATGGGTACGCCTGGGTGCGGTCATCGTGACAATATATTACCATTCTCAGCTTTACCCAATAGAAAGTGGAACACTACAGAAATAACCTGGTATCAATACGGCCCTTCTCAGTACCCCGACATAATTCAAAAAGCTTTTGATGTACGGGCCAAACACGCAAATTTAACTTTAAAAAAAACATAAATAATCCCACAATAATCATATCATTTTCAACATCTAGACAACATATATTTTACTCGAGACAGGATAATTGTCCCTATGATTTCGATGGACCCGGGTTAGTTCTCGCCCACGGGTATTTACCCCATATTGGGTATAAATCTACAGATATACACTTTGATTTGGAAGAAAATTGGGATTTTACTATGAATTTACCACGAAATGGAAAAATTTCATTCTTCCTAACATTGGTTCATGAGATTGGACATTCCCTTGGTTTGGATCATTCAGGTGATGATAAATCAGTAATATTCCCTTTCAACAGAGATCCTACAGGAATTGTTGACTTTAACGAATACGAGCTAGGCAATGATGACAGACTCGCTATGGAGTTTCTGTACGGCAGGCCCACTAAGACATTTGCAACCATTCCAAAAATGAATACATCCACAACAACACCAACAACATCCACAACAACATCCAGAACAACACCAACCACACCTACCACGCCAACCACAGCAGTAACACCACCCGAGATATTTGAAAAAACGCGATATTTGCGAATTAAAAGATCAGATTGATATGTTCGTTATTGTAAACAAAAGGATATTTGCTTTCTTTAGAGACTATGTATGGATTATTAGTTTAAATCCTACAGAGAGAATTCCTGAGGACTTAACACGGCCAAGAAGAATATCACACTGGCTTAAATTTTTACCGCGAAACTTTACTGAAATATCTGCCATTTACCAAAGGCCTAACGGGGAAATTGCTCTTTTTTTTGGCAATGATGTATTTTTATTCAGATACCCTTCACTGTCCTTGATTACAGTGTATAATGTCAATAATATAACCGGTAGAATGGTACATAAAGTAAACGCGGCCTTTGCAACTAACACGGGAAAGAGCTACATGATTATTGACGATTGGTATCTGATTGAAATTAACGAGTGCGACTTTACTGGTACATTTATGGGAATGGTCTCGTCTACGCTTTACGGTATCCCTGCCCACAGTCACGGTGCTTTTAGGTATATAAACGGGATGATTTACTTTATAACTGACAGTGGGGTCTTGGAGTACAGCGATTTTACTAACTCGGTATCTCGCACGTTGCCTGACGTGTTTGAAGCTTTAAAAATACCGTGTATACGCGAGACTATTAACTAAACTTTACGAAGTGATTAAATATTTACAATAAAATGGCTAACACAAGAAGGAAACCTCTCAGATGTAAGCTAGCGGTTGTGCGAGGCGGAGGTATTGTTTCATCGGTGCTGAACAAAGCTATAGCTTTACTACCTATCGAATTACATTTAAGAACACCAACCTTAAAACCATATTCCTACTGCGGCCCCGGCACGAAATTAAAAGAGAGATTAGCTAGAGGAGATCAAGGAATAAACGGGCTAGACGAAGCTTGTAAACAACACGAGATAGCATACTCGCGGTACTCCGGCAACGAGAGGCGAAGGCAAGCGGACAAAGAGTTGGCGGAACGCGCTTGGCAGAGGTTCAAAGCATCAGACGCATCTTTGGGGGAAAAACCAGCGTCCTGGTTAATCACCACAGCAATGAAAGCCAAGACTAAATTGGGGGGAGGTCGTAAAAATAAACGACCCATTAAACGTCCTAAAGGCAGAGGTTTATATCTTAGACCCTATAAAAAGCAAGGTGGAGGTAAGAGGAAAAAAAGGCAAACGAAAAAAAAGCATCTCGATACCTATAAAACCACTGACAAATTACGATATAATTAAATACGCGAGATTATTAAAAATTCCAAACTTTAGAGGAGTTTACATGAGGGATAGTTTACCAAAACGCTCGAGAAAGTGTGAATCTGCTATAGTTAACTTGGACAGTACAACTGGGCCGGGTACTCACTGGGTATGTTACAAAAAGATTAATAAGAAAGCCTATTATTATGACAGTTTTGGCAATTTAAGACCGCCACCAGAAATAACACGATATTTGGGGGGATGTGAACTCTACTATAACTACGAGAGACAACAGAATTTTAATACAGTGGTGTGTGGTCATTTGTGCTTACATTTTCTCTGCAGTAATGTTCTGCCTCACGGGAACGACTAGTACACTATCCCATGAGCTAGCATTTCCCATAGATGTTAACAAGGGTGAATGGGAGCTAGGTTTAATCGAACTGACAACTTATAATTCTATTCCAAACATTGAAAAAGACAATAATGATAAGTTTTACTACGGTGAAAATAACAGCATTACAATCCCTGAAGGATCTTACGAGATTGAAGATATACAGACATATATACAATCTCAACTGCCAAAAGAAACCAAGTTTACATTAAAACCAAATAACAACACTTTAAAGGCTACGATATGTTGTTCTCAAAAAATTGATTTTACTAAAGAACATTCATTCGGAACACTCTTGGGATTTAAAAAACAAATATACAAGGCTAATAAACAACATGTTTCCGAACTGCCTGTAGATATAATTAAAGTTAATTCTATACGGGTGGAATGTAATATCACACGCGGGTCGTACCTAAATGGAGTCGAGGGTCATGTGATACACGAATTCTACCCGGCCGAACCACCGGGCTATAAAATAGTTGAGCTCCCGAGAAACGTGATTTATTTACCGGTAATAAGTCAAAGGATCAATACCTTAACAATATCTCTCAAAGATCAAGACGGAAATCTTGTTAATTTTCGCGGAGAAAGACTCTCGGTTAGATTACATCTAAGGCAAAGCCATGGGGCTACTATTTAATTCTAGGCCAACAGGGCGGGCAGCCAGTAGTCTTCAGAAAGCAAAGGTGTTAACTTGTAAGAATATAAAGTTTCTCCGTTCCCTCGGTTTTAAAGTTGTAAAAAATGGCTCTTTTAGAAATTGGCAATCACGCTAATTACGATGATTTGATAACAGGAATGGAATTCCATGCTCATCTACCATACGCTAATACAACTTATAATAATAATGATGAAATAAGAATACCAATATTACAGCAGGACATTATAACTGCGCCTTTTGAAAGCTTTATTGTGATTCACGGTAAAGTTAGCGCTAAAAAAGCGAACGATACTGCTCTGAATGTATCCTTTGTAAATAACGCAGTGGCTTTTATGTTTGAATAAATCCGCTACGAGATTTGTGGCAAGGAAATTGATAGGACGAGAAATGTCGGCATTAGTACTACTTTAAAAAATATTTTATCCATTCGCTCGGAAGAAACAAATATATTGAAAAACGCGTGTTGGAAAAGCCCCGGGGTATCTGAACAGGTGACAGATTTTTATATATTCGATCCCGCTAAAACTCTGGTTAGGGTCTGCCGAAGATTATAGAAAGGTTTTAGTAAACGTCAAACAAGAATTAATATTTTTACGCTCGGCTTCGGATATTAACGCTGTAAAAACTACAGAGGCTGGTACTTTAGAATTAAAAATTGAAAAAATCTACTGGCGTATACCTCATATTACAGTCAATGACGCCTGTAAACTAAAATTGTACAAGTTTATTGAGAAAGACCCCGCAATACATCTTCCCTTCCGTCAGTGGGACATGATTGAATACCCGAACCTACCAAGAACATACACATTATCTTGGACACTAAAAACATCTAACCAAACAGAAAAACCCCGGTATGTTGTTCTCGCCTTTCAGACAGACAGAAAGAATGATTTAACAAAAGATATGTCACTATTTGATGCCTGCGACATAACTGATGTAAAGCTTTATTTAAATTCAAACTTTTATCCTTTTGATAATATTCGTGGGAACACAGCCTTGTTCTATGACATGTATGCTACATTCCAAAATTCGTATTACGGACGAATCGGGTCACCGATATTAAACTTTGATGATTTTAAAACAAAATGCCCTCTGTACGTAATTGTTTGTTCAAAGCAGGACGATACTATTAAGACCGGCCCCGTAGATGTAAGACTTGAGATTCAAGCTAAAACAGTAATCCCAGCTAATACTTGGGCATACTGCCTCATAATCCACGACTGTCACTATACATACACACCAATCACGGGAGATGTCAGAAAAATCTCGAGTTAGTTTCTCCGACCCGGTAGTTACAAAAATATACATTCTACCCACAGAAGAAGACAGGAAATCAGATTGGGAACAGTTAGCAAGGGACAGAACCAGATTTTTAAGACGTATTAAACTGACACAAGAGAAAATCTCCAATGTAATTTTTAAACAGTGGACCCTCCGGGTCAGACACTTGGAATGAATACAAAGGGGGCTCCGATTTGGAGCCTCCTTGGGGTGGGGTGGGGAAGGGGTAAAAAAGTACATTTATATAAATAAAAGAGATATTTAATCAGTCTGTAGTTAGCGTTCAGCAAGTAAACATGAATTATTTTGGTTGGATTAAAATTGAATATTACAAAGAAGGAGTTTTAATTAAAAAGGATATTTTAGACAGTTATAAATTTAATAGCGTCGAGGAAAAATTTCAATTGCCCACGGGGGCTGATAGCATTATAGTTAATGGCGTACAGAATTAAACTACAGTGATTATGAAAATTCAGAGGAATCTGACTGAAACTATGGAAGAGTTTATAGTCATTCCCAAAGGTAAATAACCTATAGATTTAATGATTGGCGTATTTTTAAAGTCAGTCCATTTCTTGGACCCTGAGCTCACCAAGTGCGTAGTATCGGGTATTTTTAAAAACAGGGACAATAGTCTGGGTGTATTGATTAAAGGGAGAAAAGGTATTGTATTTTGGAGTTACGACTCGTTTTGCCAGCTAATTGACCGGTTTAACGAAGTGACGTTAGCTCTCTTGAGTAAAAATCAGTGTTTAATATCTATAGAGTCTGGAGCTAATATTAAACTGACATATATTTTTGGACATCAGTACGTCTGTGTCTTTGATGGAGAACACTCCTTAGCACTAAACTTTAATGAATGGGATCAACTTGTAAAAAATATTCCTTTAATTGGTCGCGAGGTTTTGCAATTATTTTATATTGAGGATATTATACAAGTTTTTTTTAATCAGGTTTCAGCCGGTTCTGAAACCTGTACAGATCAATTGCCACCTCACATAGCCGAGCGACTTTATCAGGAAATTTTATTATGGAAGCAATAGTGGAGTTTCACGGGTTTAAAGACAATTCTAATAGATTTATTATTAAAGAACTTGCTATAGTTGGGAGGTCGTATAAAACACAGATTGTGTTCCGACCTCCATACTGTTTTAATTTGTTGAATAGTAAAATGCAAAGAACAGCTCGCTGGCTGACTCGTCATTATCACCACATAAAATGGAATGAAGGTGAGGTACATTACAGCGAAGAGCTTTTAAGCTCACTCTATAAACCTTTTGAAACTATTAATACAAAAGGTTTGGAAAAGGCTCAATTCCTTCGGGAATTTCACCCTAATGTTAAAGAAATAAATATTGTAAATAGTAGCGATAGTTATGAACTTGTAGATTGTATTGTACATGGAAATAAAAATGAAAACTGCGCTTTGAAGTCCGCAAAGTACTACGCTCCGAGACCTAAATATTTTCGAAATATTTTCGAGTGGGGCCTAATAAAAATAAGGCCCGGCAGTCGCTCATCTAACAGGCAGAGCTAACCCTTTATAAGTCCAGGGATGTGGGGAGGTCTGGTTAAACCCTATAAAGCATTGTGCTTTCCTCCGACTGTCAGGGGAAAACGGATGGAAAAGCGCAACAAAAAAATATAAAAAGTAAAAATTCTCTGTCTATTTTCTAGGCTAAAATGAACGGACATGGTCTTAGTAAATAGCCTACCGGGATAAACAGAGAACAAAAAAATATAAAAAATCGGAGGCAGCATTTTTAATGGATTGGCTGTCACGAATCACTGCGTTGGTTGGGGCAGTGATTAAAAAAACATAGTGTTACATACCTCATAAAGAGAAATCCATCCAACCGGTGGAGAACACACAATCACAATCCAAACAGCGGTAGTCCAGCTTCCACGAATAGCTGAGCTGGACTTGCAAAATGGAGTTGCGTGGATAGTGATACCACACTTTTAAATGTGGCGTCACTTCCACGCAGTGGTCGTCCTCACACCACCCATACCTCCAAAATGGCTCAAAAGAGGAGCTGATTAAAGTAAAGTCTGAGCAGTGTGAGGACATGGTGAAGACTGGCCGTTTAGCCAGTAAAACTACCGGGGGTGTTAAGTCAAGCATAGCTCATGCGGGTTACGTAAAAACTACATTAGCCATTTTACCGTGACGGTTTTCAACTTACAGTAATCCTCGTGCTCGCACGGTTCCGGAGGCGGATTCTCATTGTAGTCCTCCGGGTCCAGATATATGCATCGGCAACACAGGTCCCACCCCCGACCCTCAAAAATTACTATCATTGTGCACGAGCACAGCTTACCACACGCCTCGCACAAGCTATAAGTAAGAGGCATCGCGACTAAGTGGAGACTAACTAACCGACTCTAGGAACCCGGCGCTAGCCCGCATAACGACAGGTGGATTAAAAAACGGGTTTTTACAGTGAAACGCTTTTGATGTAATTGTACTCACCTAGTCGTTATCTTCAAAGAATCTGAGGACCTTCGCAGTCCAAGCCTCTTCCGTCACGTTTGCCTCGAAGTCGAGGCAGTAGCAGCGGATGAGGATCGGGTTTATTCTTTTCCGCTTCCAGCAGGCAAGACACCTTTGGAGCGGAGGTCGAGGCTCAGAGAGAGAATAACCTACCGACTCCACCTTCATGTACCTCGTCTCATTCACCATCTCGTCATGCTGTAACATAAAACAAGAATAAAACAACAATAATAACTAATAAAGGATTTTCTTACCTTTCATTACTTTAAACTTACCCAGTAGCAGTTTGAACAAGTCTCTAATAAGTTATATTCAAAATAATGAAAATATTGTTTTAAAATCCAGCAATGATTGTGATGTTCTGATATTAGTAATTGTTTAATTAAAAATGGTACGTCTAAATTTTGAATTTGGAAAAGTCTAGGGTTATCTGAACAGATTTGCTGACAGCAAAGCTGAGTTAGGCTCGGAGGGTTCATCATGAAGTGAGAGAGGAGCAGAGTGTGGGGGGCGGGAGTACATAGTTTGTGGGCGGGGAGCACAGAATATGCGGGCGCTGATTGGTTGGTTGATTAAACCAGTGCTGGAAGGGATTTTGCGTATAAATACGGGTCTCTGACCTGGTATCATTGTACTATGCACATTACAGTGTTTATAACAGTAGTGATGTTGTTACAAGTTTTAGCTCTCGTGTGCCTTCGCTTGGTGATTGGTTTCGACCAGGATGAGAACATCCCGCCCAATAATCAGGTAATCAAAGTCTCTTGCAATTTCACTATAGATTTACCCACTATAGATTTAGTAGTTTACTTAGTTATTAATTGTTTTCAGGATCTACCGGCTACTACTACCTCACGAGATGAACAAACACTGCCTCTTAGTCAAGATATGTTTTTTGCGGATGATCTCGACGTGCTATCTATTCGTGCAGTGAGTTTTTTATTTTTATTTATAGGTAGTCTCATATATAGCGATAGTTCAAAGGGGGGTTTATCGATACACTCCCCTTTGGAGAGTATATTTAACGCGTTTGTTTTTTGTTTTCAGAGCGGGTCTCACGTATCCTTGAGCGACATATCTCAGCGTGTGTCACAACAGGTAGGAATTATCGAGTAATTCTTTTTAAATGTTTTTTAGTAATTTTTTATAATTTGATACGGGATTAACAATTATTGTCTTCTTTACAGAGCGGTTCGAGCGGGTCATCTGGGTTGCGATCTATCACTCAGGTGTGTTTTTTATTTATGCTTTATTATTATTATATCTATCTTTTAAGAGTGTTGTTTATACATGTTTTTCTCTATATTCTAGGAAGAATATAACGGAAGAATAACACAGATGTTAAGATTGTCTGGCGAGTCTGGGATTTATATCGAGACCTCGCGGACCTTCCTTGATGACGGCAGTTTATTGACCAGAAATAGGTTTACGGTTAGTATTGGGTTATTATCTGTATTTTGCTCACTTGTGATTTTTTCTATTTGTCGTAATTTTAATAATTTTGTTACAGGACGATATTGCCGGTCTGAGTCCTGAAGCCAGGGAGTCCATCTCTCGCGGGCTAGAAAATGTAAGTCTAAATTTTATTTTTATTTGTCTGTTGCAGTATGAGATAGCTCCTGAGCTTGTAGAGGCTAGCATGCGAGCATTGGGAACTGTAAGTTTTAACTTCTATTTTATTTGTTAAATTAATTGATATAGACCAGGTTCATTGATATATACCGTTTTAAATTGAAAATTCAAAGGTAGGAACGTTTCGTTCCTACCTTCTTCAGGCATTGTTTTCTCAAACTCTAATATTTTTTTCAGTGGGAGAGGCCTGCGTCTCCAATCAGGCGGACCATGCCTAACATTCTGAGACGTACCAGGGAGACACAATCTCTACCAAACAATACGAGAGTACTCCCCTGCTGGATGACTGTGAGGAGTAGTGAACCTCCACAGAATAATATTGTAAGTAACTACTTTAGAATCGTTATTAGATAGGTGGGACCCATCTTGGGTCCCACGTACTTTTGGTTCAGTTGAATTGTATATTTCATTGATTTTTAGGTTTTAATAATATTTTAATTATTTACAGGTGAGGGAGGCAGCAGCGTCTTGTAGTTCAAGTGCTACCATACGGCCCGATACGCCAGCTCCTGTCTTACCGTTTGCCGATCAAACGGTTAGTACGATTAGCCGTAATGATAGTTTTTGTTTAGTCGTGCTTTTAGTAGTGATGTTAATTCTATCTTGTTTTTTCAGAGGCGGGTTTTAACCAATGCTAGAGATGCGGGTGTGGATGAATGTGGAATATACCCGGATGGAGACCCTCGCATCGGGCGTGGTTTCCGTCTACAGGTAAAAGTTTGTCTTTTTTTTCTATCTTACATTTTTATGTCGTATGTAAACTACTGTTGGTTACACCTTAATGTTATTTTCAGGAGCGAGAGGAGGAGGAAGACGTGTTTGCGTTTCACCCAACCGTTGAGGCACGGATTAGAGCTTCAAGAGCCTCCAGACTTTCGGTAATTTTAATTTTGATATATTTTGTTGTATGTTGTTTTTTTTTACTGAATTATATCTTACTGTGTAATTGATTGTTTGTTTTTACAGTCAATACCAGAGGTCCGCATTGCCGCCTTGGAAGAGCGTATGAACCGCGCCGAAAGTTCTGCGCCCACACGACCACCATCTAGACGAGTTGAACCTGTTGTAAGTATCTCTATCGGGGATAGGGGTTTAATTTTGTTTTGTGAACTTGTATTATATTTAATTTGTAATGTTTCAGAATTTACGGTGTGAGGAGCGGGGTTTAATTTTGTTTTGTGAACTTGTATTATATTTAATTTGTAATGTTTCAGAATTTACGGTGTGAGGAGCGGGGTTTAATTTTGTTTTGTGAACTTGTATTATATTTAATTTGTAATGTTTCAGAATTTACGGTGTGATGAGCGGATGACCGCGGCCGATCCCCCAGCGTGCAGTGTCTGCCATAGAGAGGAAGGCATTATGCGGCTGAGGAGGCGAATGTTTGAGATGGTAAGATAACGGAGGGTATTGTGTTTTTACAGACTTAGCTTACACTGTGTGTTTTTACAGGCTTATCTTACTGTATTATTAATACTTACCTGGTGTGTTTTTACAGGCTTATCTTACTGTATTATTAATACTTACCTGGTGTGTTTTTACAGGCTTATCTTACTGTATTATTAATACTTACCTGGTGTGGTTTTACAGCAGAGAGGATCAAACACTACCTCGGAGGTTCATGTAATGGTGGCTCGTCTGGCTACGGTAAGAACAGAGCTGGGCGAGGCGCTGGCTTTGGCGAGGAATGTCCTCGAAGACACCGCGGACCACCAAGTACGAGAGGTTGCTCCAGCCGTCTGGGAGGATATCCGCGCCACTATGGAGAGGATCCTCGCTTACAACGACCGGCGGATGGACAACCTAATCACACGAGGCATGCCACCACCCACAGAACAGCCGAGGTACGTCGTGTGTCACATTTGCCTTGATGCGTTACCGACGGTTGCGCTTCAATCTTGTGGGCATACATTATGCCCGTCCTGCAGTCGTCGGGTGACGTGTTGCCCCTTCTGTCGAAGTGTCGTGAGCGGCCGCACAAGACTATTTTTTGATCAGTGATGTTTGTGTTTTCTTATTAATGTAAATTGCATTTTTCTACTTATTAATTTGGTGTGTCAGATATTTTAAAGTCTTTATTGAACTATTAATTTTACTGTATAAAGTCTTGACTTGTATTGTCAGATATTTTAAAGTCTTTATTGAACTGTATTGCAAATGTTTAAAGTCTTGACTTGTATTGTCAGATATTTTAAAATCTTTATTGAACTGTTAGTTTTCATGTAAATTATTTAAAAGTGTTAGTTTTGCTGTATAAAGTTTTAAAGTCTTGAACTGTGTGAAGTGAAGTCAATAAATTAATTATTCACCACACTCTGTGTCTTGATTACCTGGGGTGGGCGCTGAGGTGTGACGCGCTTGGGGTGGGCGCTGAGGCGTGACGCGCAGGTCTGTGCAGTCACTCACTCACTCTCACGTAGTATAATATATATATATATATAATTATGTATATATAATTACTATGTATATATAATTACCATGTATATATATTATTACTATGCATATATTATTACTATGTATAACACTCTGGGAATTTTTTTTCTAAGTTAGCAACTAAGTTGGTACCACTGGTAATTTTTTGAGGTCATGGCCCCCTTTTTTTGGTCACGTGGTTGACCCTCTGAGTGAAGCCACCACATCAGCTGTGCTCCATATAACTCCATGTTAGCGGCAACAGGGTGCCGCTCCTACTCATATTACGTAACACATTTGTTCGTCATTTCAGACCCCCCCCCATTTAATACACCATAACGCTTGATCATACCCGCCCCCCAATGTGTTATGTAACTCAATCGTAGTAGGCTTTAAATCAGCTTAATCACTTAGTGGGGCAGCTTGGCACAAATAAGTGCTAGAATTCTGCACTTCCGGCTACCACCATGAAACTTGGCATATTTGCCACTTGTGACGGACCAAATAGAAAAATGCCGGGACACAAATTGTACGACCATCTGGGAATAGGTAATTCAAGATGGCGGCCAAAATGATATATTTGTATGTTAGTTACACTGTAATTCTCATAAAAATGGTCCGATTTTGATTAAATTTAGGACAGATATGTAAAACAGCACTACGTTTATCGAGTTCGAAAACCAGAAAAATCGGCACATCCTAAAGGACATTTTGGAGCAAATATTTTCCCCATTAATGATTTTCCTCTTTTTCAAAAATTATTTTGAAAATAATTAAATGTTGGGTTTAATTATAAGAAAGAGTAAAAAAAACACACAATTTAGTATTTTTGTAATTATTGATCTATAAAAATCTCGCTCCAGAGATAAATATAACGGTAAACACAGTAGTACGTTGTCCAATGCTTTCCTTACGGAGAATAAACCACACATTATAAATTACTATGCATATTACTTACGCACCGATTTTGGTCAAACTTGCATGCATAATGTTTTTATATTATTTTATAACATTGAAAATCAAAAATATTTCATCCCCGAAAAAGGGGCTGAAGGACTTCCACTCGCCCCCACGCAAGTATGGTTTTTGAAATTTTTGTTATGAATTTTTAAATGATGCCTTTAGGCTTAAGCCTTTAGGGTTACTACAACAAACAATCCGTGGCCATTGCTGGGTAGTTGTGTTGTTAAGTTAAATCTACAGGACATACAAATCTGTTTTCAAATATATATTTTTTTGTCATACTGCTTCAAAAACATCTGTTTTTGACAGATGCGTTGAGATTCAAAAGTTCTTCTTTTTAGTCTTTGGATAATAACATATGTTTTGATGATCATTATCGTACTAGTACTAAAAAGATCATTGTTGATGATACTTTTGATTCGAGGTCGTCATAAATCGATTAAAATTCATTCGATTATAAATAATCGAAACATTCTTTGTTATTATCGAAACATTCATTGTTGTATTGTTATTTGAAGAACAACCGATTGATTCGAACCACAATGATTGGTTTGAATTGATCGACTCAACAACCGATAGATATGAATGAACCGAAGTTATGCATGTGCAACAGCTGATTGTTTCAAGAGACAAGCTGAAAGAAACATTTGAGGTTATGAAGACACAGTACGTAAATTTTACTTTTGTTTTTATTTAAACCTTAAGTTTTTTGGCAGTATGACGAAAAATATAGTTCGTCACTCGGATCAAAAGTGTCTTTTTAATACTCGCTCATTTCCCAGCCTCGGCTTCGCCTCGGCAGTTAAACAGGAGCTCGTATTAAAAAGATCCACTTTTGATCCTAGTGACGAAATATACTATTATATAAACACATATTTGTAAAAACACTTATTACATTAATTTAACTTAATAAAAATATAAGTACTCGTAGAACTAAAAAAATACATGTACAACTAAACAGAATTAAATAGAACGTGCTAAATCTTTTACGTGGTCTTCGTTATTATACATTATTGCACACATTGGCCATCACAGGTTCCTAGATTTGTGCAGGCCAAGTTGAGAAGTAAGCATTTATAGTTTTTAATGTACATGGTCTTGCAACGGCAACTAAACAACTCGCGGCATTCTGTAGAAGTTAATTTAAACCGCTCTAGTACGGTTCTACTGATGAATCAGAATCACGCTTCCATCTCAAATTAGTTATTTCTGGTATTGACATTTGCTTCTGGTTCTCGAAACGTAAATTGTCTAGATATTTGCTTGCAACAGTGATCGTTTCACATGCTGACGTAGGGCCTTCAGTGTAGGTCGCATATTTTCCACGGTACGATTTTTCTGACTAAAAAGAATTGTCCTGTATTCATTTATAGAAGACTAAATACTCTAGCAGAGAAGACAAGTAATCTTTTAAATATATATATAAATATATCAAGTACGTGATATATTTGTCTATTTGAATAGATATTTACAAAATCATAAGTTTTAACATGTTTTATTCAATAATATTTTGAATTAGCAAGACAATTTATTATATTATTTAATATAATATTATATTTATTTATTTTTACTACTTAGGATGAAATTATACAACATGTGCAATGTGCGGTATAGTGTGTAATTATCTCTACAACCAATTGACACAGAGAAACAATTACAATTTCTTAATTCATTTGTATTCAAGTATGTCGTAATTGGGTGTTTATAAATGATAAAAAATATCAAAAATAATTTTAGCTGGAGGGGGGGAGCCCCTTAGCCCCTTTTTCGGGCTCAGTTTTATGAAATGTAACCAATCTATGTATGACCATGCCAAGTTTGATCAAAATCGGTGGATCGATAAGTGATTTATAATGTGTGATTTATTCTCCGTACGAAAGCATTGGACAACGCACTGTAATTACCGTTAAATTTATCTCTGGAACCAGATTTTTATGGATCAATAATAAAAAAAAAAATACTAAATTGTATGTTTTCTTTACTCTTTCTTATAATTAAACCCAACATTTAATTATTTTCAAAATAATTTTTGAAAAAGAGGGGAAACTCATTTTTGCCCTCCCCCCACAAAATTCCCTTTAGGATGTACAGATTTTTCTTGTTTTCGAACTAGATAAACGTAATTCTGTTTTACATATCTGTACTAAATTTCATCAAAATCGGACCATTTTTATAAGAATTACAGTGTAACTTACATAAAAACATATCATTTTGGCCGCCATCTTGAATCACCCATTCCCAGATGGTCGTACAGTTTGTGTCCCCGCATTTTTCTATTTGGTACGTCATAAGTAGCAAATATACCAAGTTTCATGGTGGTAGCCGGAAGTGCAGAATTTTTGTTCTAGGCTGCTCCACTAGTTTTAAACATCGTTTTATTAGCAATTTGGAATATGGATTTCAATGAATCATTAAACTTTAAATGACATTCTTTTAACAACATTTTTTAATAACTTTCTTTAAAGCAAAATGTATACATACCAACAAGACTGCTACTAATAATATAAACAACAAAATAAACTGTCTCATCTGAAACGTAACAAATTTAATTTATAACTAATACAAATACAAAACAACTTGAAAAACTAATGATGTGGGGGGCACTGTGCAATACTGTAACAAGTCATTATCTTACTCTAAAACAACACAGAACATAAGTGTAAAGCAATGCATAACTTACTCAAAACACGTTATGTATTTATTTTTAGATTTACTGTTATTAAAATAGTATGACGGAAGTATTTTTGTATAAGTAAATGTAACCTTTATTTCGATATCAATTTGATTACCTTTTTATTTTGAAGGATAACTGTATCAATAGATTCGGGAGTGCACCAGCTCTTAGGGTTAATAATATGTGTGAGTTACGCAACGTTGATGTAACCCCCCCCCACCCTTGCCCACATAACGCAGCATAACGCTACGCCATCCCCTCCGTAAGTGCGTTACGTAATATGTGTATGGTAACACAAATCCTCTCAATTGTGTCAGGAAACAAGATGCTAACGGCTTGACTCCGATAACAATGATAACGAATCAGCTCTTCCTTCTCTGATAAATGTTATCTCGCCCACTAGGAAACATAGTTGTGGGTCCAAATGAAGGTCGCTCATCATTCGCGCCGAATGTAATGTAGGGTCCAGGTTAAGTAAGCCGTCCTTAGGTGGTGAACACCTGGCTGAAAAAGCGTAAAAGTTCGTCCTCACCTGTACCAAACTATGTTATCATGTAAGGAACTATAGAATACCTTAGAGCATGATGATTGCCGTTAATGGTCAACCATAGATGCTCAAACTCAATAAAATGTTCACATTATCCTTCTGAATAAATAACACACCCGTGCAACGTATTGTGCATATTGGTTGTCCTCATACAGAAGTCATTTGATATACATAATGAATCTGATGACTGTTCTTGCTGTACTTTGTTAATGTATCATTCTGGTGTTAAATATGCAATTTAACGATTGATTGTTTTAAATTATATTGAACTCTAAAAGGTCTGGAGTAAAAGTCCTGAAACTAACTTTTTCTGAAGACACTGATATATTTGATTCCTTAAAGAAAACTATGCATGTTGTACTTAGTTTTTCAACAAAACTTTTCATTCAGAATTTGTCATTATTGTCATATTTTAAAATTGATTTTAAGAAATAGGCACAAAATTTAATTTTTTCCATGGCTTATCTTAGATTAAGTCTATTCTTAATTCCGTTTTCGATAGTTTAACTTAACAAATTATTGTTAGCATAAATATGCTTCCGTAATGTTTCCTTTAGAAGTAATTACACATTTGTCAAATGAAGTAAAATGAAGTTTGTAAATCATTACCTCTAAATAGTATTTAGTATTTAACAATACAATCAGCCGGAAAGCTTGTGTAGTTATAATGACAGATATATGGTGTAGCTTTTGATATATACAACTGGGGTAACATTTATCTTATTTTAGTGTAATTGTATTAAATAGACAGTGTATTTTTCCGCATCCTCACTGCATATGTTATAATACTAGATATAAAAATCTAACGAAATATTTGTTTCTCTAACAAATTGTATGACACATTTTACTCTAAACCTTTCAGGAAATAATTTATTTGGGTTACAATGACGTAGTGTCCAATTTTAAAGAACTTCTAATTCTAATTTTACGTCTATCTTCCTTCCCTACTATACGACATATTTTATAATATTATGTATTAACCTTGTAGAAAATAGTATGATCTTCAAAATTGACTAAGTGAGTTTTTGCCTTAGAAGCGAGTGATTATTTAAATCAAGTTAAAGTATAAAATAACTTTAGAGTGATTTACCAAAATAGTGGAAATGAACAAGGAGGTCGGAAACTTGTTTTTTTCATCGGGGGGGATACATGTAACGGCAACCCCATTGGTGGGATTATTCTACTGGACTGTAGTACATAAATACATTTTGAATTTTGAAAGTCCAGAAATAAAGCAAATAGAAATCTAAATGGTAAAATAGATCAAGAGATTTAAGGTCGACTTACTTGTACCTCAAGAAACGCAAGAGAAACGCCAGAGTAGTTGTGATAGGAAGGTCATTTTTACATTCAGATCTCTTTGGCACATTTAATGGACTTGCTTTGTTGCTTTCAGCGTAAGGAAAGTGTATGTAAAAGAAGCGTAATGACATGGGTGGAGTGACTGTGATCAAAGAAAGGTGTAGGCCATCAAAATCATTTTTAATTCGTCAGTTATACCATCATTGTAAATTTATACAAACTACAAACCCACTAAATATTCAATGTGCGCACTCTGTTTTGCCGCAGTTCTCAGTTTTA
Organism: Allygus modestus; assembly: GCA_963675035.1. NCBI lineage: Eukaryota > Metazoa > Arthropoda > Insecta > Hemiptera > Cicadellidae > Allygus > Allygus modestus. The sequence goes on along the minus strand of OY776113.1, from coordinate 130,540,768 downwards.
CTGTCCAGTTCTCGGTTATCATAAAACTGATTACCCATAAGAGGTAAAGAATACAGTTGCTCAGAAGACTTCTGTATGCCATCCATTTACCAGAGAATCACTCAGTTGGATATTGTTGGTAATAGTGTAAGGAATGAAAAAAGGGTTGAGTGATAGTCTGTGAGGGCGGCCATTTTGGAAAATGACTGCCATCCTTGATGTTTAAAAAAATAGTAAAGGCATATAGGCCCGTGAGGTGTCATTTTCATGGTTTTTCAGGGTGCTGAACACCTTAAAGACATTAAAGAAGCATTTCAACGAACTTTTAAATATATACAACTGTAACTATAACTATTTTATTAAGTTAAATATTATAAAACTATTAATCGTTCCACTGATTAAACCTTTGAGGACCAATTGACGATTTACCCGACCACTTAATTGTATACGAAGAAGACCAAGTAGTCCGGTTTATAGCCACTTCATATTACCGTGAAAAAGACCAGCTGATGGTTTACCGGACTTCTTTTTTGTCTTAAATGTTAGTTGCCGAGCAAAATCGTTTACTCTATGGCCTCCAAATGGCATTTTAGATGGCTGCTAACCTCTTTTGATCTTTTTACAAGATGTTAGTTTTATTTCTATTGTTATTAGTTGATGTCTGCTCTAACCTCTTTTGAGTGATCTCGTATAGTGTGTGTTATTTTGAAGTTTTTAATTAATATTTTTCGGCCCTTTTTTTGGTCCTAAAAGGGTTCGAGATGCTTTTTTTAAGTACAGAAAATTACAGTGGTAAAGCGGTTATAATATGGCAACCTTAAGGTAAACAAGAAGATGATTGCTAGTTGATCTTGAACTATGTGTTACATGTCACAAAGTTGCCAAAGTTGAGCCGAAAAACGGTCTGAAACGAATCTGGGAGGCAGGTGCTATTCGTCAAGATGAAACTTTCAACATATCACTCAAATTGGTCGAAATAGCACCTTTACGTACCACGTAAGTAATGCATGTTATAAAAACTACACTTACAAGGATCAGCTGGAGAGGTTCGTCGCAAAGCGTAGAAAACATGATATTGAAATAGACGGTACCGCAGTTACAAGCCAAGTGCGACCAACTCTTTCGTTAATAAATCCTGTTACTATCATCATGGTACATGGTACTTAAAGGTGCTATCTTCACCAATTTGAGTGAGTCTGTTGAAAGTTCTACCTTGTCGAAAAGCACCTGCCTCCCAGATTCGTTTCAGACCGTTTCCCGTTGATACTGGCTCAACTTCAGCATCATTCTGACATGCAACACTCAGTTCAGAATCAACTGGAAGTTGTCTTCTTATTCACCTTCTGGTTTCATATTATAACATTTCTAATTTTATGTAGTTGAAAAAAGCAACTTGAACCTTTACAGGACCAAAAAAAATATATTTTTGTATTAGCATTTTCTTGTTTTTCTCTTGATTGCCAGGGGATATATGAAAAGGCCAAACGAAAATAAAGTGTTGTGATTTATTTCCTAAAAATAAATACCCCCTAGCAGCAAACCTACGTACTCAGCGAATTTCCAATGCATATATATGTATCTTAATACCACATAAAGCCACAAACCAAGTTTCATCAATATAAATTCATAAATAAACGATTTATGACATTTTACTTATTCTCCATAAGAAAAACATGGGGGCTGAGTACGCAGATTTTCTGCTACGGGAACTATAGGCAAAAATTTTTTTGTTCAGATATCAATAGACCACAACGATATGAAGCAATATAACAAGTTACTTTAAGAAAGGTTGATAAATAAGAGAGATATAAGATTTGTTTTATTTCCCATAAGAATAACATTGGATAACGTTCTGGGTTTAGCACTTTCAATATCTCTGTAACCAATTGACGTAGAGCAATGATCAAAACACCAAATTGTTTGTCACTAATTGGTCTTCTTCGTATACAATTAAGTGGTCCGGTAAATCGTCAATTGGTCCTCAAAGGTTTAATCAGTGGAACGATTAATAGTTTTATAATATTTAACTTAATAAAATAGTTATAGTTACAGTTGTATATATTTAAAAGTTCGTTGAAATGCTTTTTTAATGTCTTTAAGGTGTTCAGCACCCTAAAAATCCATGAAAATGACACCTTACGTGCCTATATGCATTGCATTTACTTTTTTTAAACATCAAAGATAGCGGCCATTTTCCAAAATGGCCGCCCTCACAGACTATCACTCAACCCTTTTTTCATTCACTACACTATTACCAACAATATCCAACTGAGTGATTCTCTGGTAAATGAATGATATACAGAAGTATTCTCAGCAAGTGAACTAAAAGAGGCTGCTAATGGATGATCCTCCTCAGACAGAAGATTTGAATGAAACACATTTTTCAAACTGGGTTTAGAAAAACGTTTTCCTTTAGTCGTTAGGGACCATACACATATTACGTTACGCACTTTTTCGTAATTTCAGACCCCCCTCCCACATGTATTGCACCATAACGTTTGACCATACCCCCCCCCCCCAATGTGTTACGTATCTCAATCGTGGTAGGCTTTAAAACAGCTTAAACCTTTTAAACATAGTGTTATTAGCAATTTGGAATATGGATTTCAATGAATCATTTAACTTTAAATGACATTCTTTTAACAACATTTTTGAATAACTTATTTCAAGCAAAAATGGATTAACAAACAAGATTGTTAATATTAATATAAACAACAAAATAAACTATTTCAACTAAAACGTAACAAATTTAACTTATAACTAATTCAAATACAAAACAACTTAAAAAACTAAAGATGTGGGTGGCATTGCGCAATACTATATCAAGTCATAATTTTACACTCTAAAACAACACGAGACATGATCGTCGTGATCGCTAACGATTGCGACCGGCCAAAACGCGTAGTAACGGCCGCAAAAGGCAATCGCATCACGTAAAATCGGCCTAAAATGACGACCGCGAACGACTGCGACCGGCCAAAACGCGTGGTAACGGCCAAAAAGGCGATCGCATCACGTAAAATCGGCCGAAAATGACGATCGGACCGCGTAATTTTTGCCGTGACTAACGATTTCGTTATTTAATATTGATTATAAGCGATGTCTGGACCAGGTGATTTTGACCAAATGACAACCGAGCCCTGTTTCATCGGCCGGAAACGAATGTCAGACCGTGTTTTGTTTGTCAATACGTAATCCAGTTTGATTGTACAGGCCAAAACTTTGTATTGCTACTCATGTATTAGTTAGAAACCATGTTTAGATTATCAAATCTAGGGTGGTATCCAAATTCCATTACACTATTTTAAACCACCAACTTATGGCAAATACTCGCTCGAAAATACTCGAAACTCGAAAATAATTGGCACTACTTGACTCGACTCGACTCGATTAAAAAAATCACTACTCGCACACCCCTAGTGTAAAGCAATACAGAACTTACTCAAAACACGTTATGTATTTATTTTTAATTTAACTGTTATTAAAATAGTATGACGGAAGTATTTTTATATAACTAGCTGTAACCTTGAATTAGATATCAATTTAATTATTTTTAATTTTGAAAGATTTATAACAGTATCAATATGTACGGGAGTGCGCCAGCTCTTAGGGTTAATGATATGTGTGAGTTACGTAAAGTTGACCTGAACCCCCCCTCCCCCACATAACGCAGCGTGACATAGTCTAAAAACACAAGTTTAAGCGTTTTATTCTGATACCATGTGCTTTATATTAACTATCCTACGACCGTTTATTCCGTTCGGAGCAATCGATTTAAATTTCTCTATCGCTCAACAGCAGACAACACTCGGCGAAAGCTTAAATCGAATTGTGGGTAGAGAAGGACTTAGTGACAATTGTATGAGTGATGGTTCGAGATGGGAATCGATCCGTGTGACAGGACTGCCTGGCATTGGCTCGCGGCAGCGCTTAGACGCCACTACCGGGCTCTCCACCGAATAGGTACGTACCTGTCTCTCTCACTCTCTCTCTCTCTCTCTCTCGTTCTCTCTCTCACACCCTCCGGCGCTTTGCAATCTCATTCTCACCTCATTGTGCGACTGTTACACAATCTGCTCAACAAGTAGTTAGTAGCTCCACCGAGTAAGAAGAAAAAGGGACTAGATTGTAAATGTTTTCCGATAGTAGTTTGTTATGATTGAATAATCATGTTAGGTCATTTAACAGTTGCAGTTTCCACATTTAGCGCTGATTAAATTTGAAAAACTACATATTTGTTGGAATGTACAGAAAACAAAAACATTCCATCTGATTGGATTAAAGCGATACTATCTGTATTAAAAACTAATCAAAGATTTAATTATGTTGAACTATTTAAATAATATATTTCAAAAGGTGGATTCCAACGATTCTCAGATAATACATATATTAATCGAATATAGTATATAATATAAAAAATAATAGTACAAACATTCAAAAGTGATAATATTAACATAATAAAATACTCTATAAAAATATTCAATATTTATTGTATTATATTTGAGATTTGACGATAATTTATTTGATTCCGCTAACGTTTATGTTATTTTGATATAATTTTGAACAATTGATTTATAAATCCGTATTCAAAATTATGTTAACGATTCTATTAAGAATCAACGATTACGTTAAACTGTGAATTATAAGAGTAAGGAAATTTAAATTAAATATTGTAAAAGTATATTTTTACAAATTGTGTTTCACTTTATTTTTGTATGTATATAGGTACTCCTGTCTGTTGATCCTAAATTGTATTTAAAAAGTTCGATTTTAACATTTTTACTGGGTGACATTTAAATCAAATGGTCAGTTTAAGGTCATTCTGAGGATGTTTAAAAAAGCTATTTTGCACAAGTTTGATTCTATAGATTCATTCGATAACGATATCGAATGAAAACTATCGAATGAAACCTGTGCAAGATAGTGTCTTTAACTTTTATTTATTTGTCATTCTATTTACAATATCTTCCGTGTGTGTAGTTTTAGAAGTTTCCTCCAATGACGTAAACGCAGAGTCCTTGGTGTTTGTCGACTCTTGTGTATAACTTAAAAGATCACAACAACATCACAACATCGGGATCAAGTGTTTCCAAATTTACTTGCCAAGTTTGTAAAACAGTTGATATGATAGCAAAGTTCATTTCACCCTTCAATGCGTCCTTCCATTTTCGTTGACTAAATAACCATTAGTGAAAACCCATCAAGGATAACATGATAGCTTCCGTATCAGAAGATGTTGTGGTAGAAACTTATATACTTGTATTTGATCAGTTGTATTTTCATTAGTGTCAGCTTGTTCAATATTATAAGAAGATGTGGAAACAGTAGTGTCTTGCATTGCTGAGTCCATGTGTACTAGGCAAGAGCACACTCATATAGGATAGGTACCTGCCCTTCCCCCACCACACCAGACCCCCAACACAAACTTCCCCCACAAGGTATCACATCGCGCAATAACCACTGCACATGTTTTAGTTAAGGGTTGACTCTTGTACTGTCAAGAGTGTAGCTCCGTAACTGAAAACTTCAATCATTTTAGATTAACACTGTATGTGTATAAATATTACAGTCACTATGATTTAAACTAGTGCATGTATTCATGTGATGCTCCTTGCGTAGCAGCAAACTGGCTAAGAGGGTTTCAGCCTTGATTATTCTACGACTAAACCGCTCACAGTCTACTGAAAGCGTAGACATTCTATCTTCATAGTCGGAGAAATAGAAGGTGGTGGCAAGCGGACTACTGAAGGACACATTTATCATATTTCTGTAAAACTGTGACATGTTCAGACTTTAACACAAACTCTATAGGTAGATGTTTATCCGACGAGAGCTGGAAGTGTAATGATGTAGCACTAGCATGAAGGATGGATACCTACCACCACAACAACATTACATTTTCCTTGAAATAGTTGTTTTTTGCTACAGTTGCTATAAAATTAGTCGGATATAAACTTCGTTTGCACCTTCTTGTTCGTCTTGTCAAGCCGCGTAATTTGAGTACCCAGTTAACATAGTTTAAACCATAAAAAATAAGTTATTTATGGTTATTATTGAAAATAGTTGTTTTTCCACAATTAACTCTATACCCTTGGTTGGATCTGAAGTCTGATTGCACCTTCTTGTTCGTCTGAACAAACCACGTAATTTGAGTACCCCCATGACGTACTTTAGACGAACTTTATGCTCCAAGTGTTTTTCCGCTATTGTTGTAATACCCTAGGTCAGATCTGGATTATGTTTGCACCTTATTGTTCGTCTTGTCAAGGCACGTAATTAAAGTACCCACTTGACATAGTTTAAACCATAAACAAAGAAGTTATTTATGTTTATCCTTGAAAATAGTTGTTTTTCCGCTATTGCTTCTATACCCTTGGTCAGATCTGAATTATATTTGCACCTCCTTGTTAATCTTGTCAAGCCACGTAATTTGAGTACCAGGATGACATACGTTGGACAAACTTTTAACCCTCGTCCGTCGGTCAAGGTCACTTGCATAAAAGGTTAAAAAGTGGCTACACAAAGTGGGTCGCACACAAACCTGAGACTAACAAAGTGTCATGCCTATTTAAAGGCGAGGTCCCTAACTTGAAATGTGTAGGTGGTCCTAAAAAGAACCGTTTGTGTGTTGAAGAAGATGGTGCTGAAGTGGATGGTGAGGGATCGGTGGTTAGTTTATTTCTTACTTTTTATTAACTACTTTACCCTCCCCTCTTGCCGGATGAAATACAAAATGTGGTCCCAGTCGATCTCAGGAGGTGATGGAAGAGATCGTGGCAGACGCACCTCGATGTAATGGTTGAAGTTTTCAAAAAGGAAGACGTCAGCCCCGTTCTTAGCCACAAATCTGTACTCCGTTAAGCGTTTTAGGGTCCGGAACTCAGTTTTAGCGACGTAGAACGGCGTCACCAACTCGCTGAGCTCCATTACCTTGGTCTTCGTTATAACCTCATCAACAATAGGAAGTTGAGATGCAGTAGAAGGTCTAGGTGCAGCAGAAGTTCGAGATGAAGGTCGAGAATAAGATGTAGGAGGTTGAGAAGAAGATGTAGAAGGTCGAGAAGAAGATGTAGAAGGTCAAGAAGAAGATGTAGAAGGCTGAGAAGAAAATGTAGAAGGTCGAGAAGATGATGTAGAAGGTCGAGAAGAAGATGTAAATGGTTGACAAAAAGATGTAGAAGGTCGAGAAGAAGATGTAGAAGGTCAAGAAGAACTTTGTTCGAAGTAGAGAGGATGATTAACAAAATTCTTCGTCAAACTCGACTTAAAAGAACTTGGTTTCTTAAATTATCCTCTTTTCTCAGGTGTCTTCCTCAAAGATTCATTCAATTGTTGAAGTTTCTGAGGAGTAAGAGGTGAAGCCATTGTAACAGAACAGAATTGTAGAAAGTGAGTGTTTACTGGTGGCGGACCAAAGCTGGAATGAGGTGTCAGACGGAGTAAAGCGAGTCGCAAAGTGAAACCTTTTCCTATCCATATGTAGTTAGAAAGCTGGAGACCGGTTTAGAACCTGTTCACATCAAGTCCCCCCCTCCTCTGACAAGCCCCCCACCAACTCTGGGATAACTTTTTGGAAGAGCAGGGATAAATCCCTGACAATATCCTGCAACGGGCCAGGGTTATCCCTTATCCCGCTTTCCCCTAAATATCCCTCTTTCCCATTATTCGTCTGTATAACCCGAAATTTTGTACGTCTCCCCGCAACGTAACATTGACCCAGATGAGGACTTAGAAAATTTGCCATGTGCAACAGCGGTTTAAAAACCATCATATTGCTATGGAAGCTTTAGGTGTAAACACTTGGCTTCTTCCTTCTGAGCATGCTTTGTCAGAAGCATTTCTGACTATCCTTGCTTATGAGTATCGGGGTATTCAAATAAAAGTACAGATGGAGCTTAGACCATTATACAAAAATTATTTGTATTGTCTTTTGGTGATATGGCAATCACCCTCAAACATGGACATTTTCCATTTCATCAAAAGAGAACGCAATGAATTGTTTGTAAAACGGATAACAATCTCCCTTGTTTTAACTTAGAGCTTTCTTGCGATCCTTCCAAAAGTCAAATAGCAAAGGTAAAACATTGTAGCGTCGCAACAAAATAACCCCCCCCCCCACTGACAGTCGGCTATAAAAGCGGGGGCAGTACGCAGAGTGTTCACAGTCTCAGGCCGACAGCCTAGCTAGCTGTTTGCCTGCGCTGTTCGCTTATGTCTTTAGTAAGGAGTTGGTACCGCTGTATACTAAAGATGCTACCTTACCTTAAGGCATGTTGATTTATTTAAGCATGTTAGATTAACGCTTGTAGTTTGCTACTAGTAAATGTAGTTGGTGTAATGAATGATGGTGTTTGTTTGGTGCTGGTGTGAAGTGATTTATTTAACTCATGAAATATGTACTTTTCTTACACGCTCCAAAACTGGGTAAAGTCCTTATTTATATCAGGTTTTTTTAAATGTAATTTAATACGTTAATACGGCACAAAAACCGGTTGATATTAACTATCTTTACTCCTCACGTACGAAAAACATTTGCTTATTTTGAGGTGAATATTAAGTCGGGTTTTCAAACCGACCTTGGTCTGCACTTTGGTTCGCAGCTGCCTGACGCCCGTTTCGATGAACGTCCAACTGGGTTCCAGGATGCTGTTGACCTTTGTAAACTGACCTTGTTTACTTTGGGGGATATTATTTCAGTCTTTGTAAACTGATCACGGTTAAAACTTTGGTTCGCAGTTGCCTGACGCCCGTTTTGATGTACGTCCAACTGGGTTTCAGGATACTGTTAATATTTGTAAAACCAACCTTGGTCAGCTTTGTAAACTACCTTAGTCAATACGGCCTGCAAACTGGTTGATCATTATACTTAAATATTCGTAGCTTTTGGGGTAAATTAATAAAAGGTTCCGTTATTAGGTTTATTGCCTATAACTGTGAGCTTTCTTCTAAATGCTCTTCCCTAATACAGAACGGGGAATAGAGCTGTCTGTGGTCCAAGTGAGAATCACTTACTGCTCTATTCCTTGTTTTGCTAACATGTTCTGATGACTTGACCTACTGACGGGACTTACTGAGGGGTCTTAGAAAATCTCGGTATGGTAAAATATTGGAAGATATATTTATTTCTCACAACAATATCCCCTTCCTAACACTTGCACTCCCACCACTTACATTGGGTATAAAAGAGGTTCCCCATCACTGGTAAAATCATTCTGCTGCTTGTGCTTGCTCAACTCAGAACCATGGCGCACATCAGAAAGCAAACTCGTCCGCTGAAATTGAAGCCATCATCAGTACGAACATTTTTTGCCTCAACTTCTGCTGCCTCGACTTCTAATGCCTCAACTTCTGCTGTCTCTTTTTCTGCTACCTCAACTTCTGCATGAAACTTTTGCTGTCTCATTGATTCTTGTCAGGCTTTGGTGATGTCTTTCATTCTCCCAGAGACGGCTAGTACTTCACCACCACCACCAGCACCACCTACCATTGATGTCTCAGAGAAGAAGACTAAGGATTCTCCACCACCATCACCCATTTTAATTCTTAATGAGTCTTCTTCGCTGTCAAGTTTATCGTCAAGTTCATCATCAAGTTCAAGTTCGTCATAAAGGTCTTCTCCCACAAGACCTTCTACACCTTCTGCATGTTTCCGTCCTTCTTCTCCCACCAGACCTTCTTCATCTTCTGCAAGTGTCCTTCCTCGTCCTTCAGTAATCTGCATAAATAACCAATCTCCTTCAGAGAAGTTTAAACAATTAAAATCTTTGAGAAGGAAGTGCATACTTCCTGCACAACAATGTAATTACAGTTTCAAAAAAGGTGCAAAGAAAGGTGAACGTTGTTCTAAATCTTGTGTTTTAAATGAAGAAGTATGCAGATTTAGTTTAAAACTAAAACAGAAGGCTAGCGTTTCTCTTTCTTCACCACGTCCCACAGTGAAACCAACCAAAACTCGTATTAATAGACTTTGTAAAAATAAACAATACTTTTTGTTAAAACAATGGGTTTTGCAACGATAATATTAAAATTTGGAGATCAACTCTACATTTTAAAATTACCTAGAGGCAATGAACATCCCGAACACCCTACCAAAAAGGACCGTTTAATCCGTGTTGATTCGAGAGAATCTGTGTGGAAAACATTACTGTAAACAAAACCAAACTAAATTAAAATTTTTGTTCAAAATTAAAATAAATTATTTTTCCAAATTAAAAAAGTGTGGACAACCTATTTATATTTTCTAACAAATGCTGCAAAATGAAAAAAGGTTATCCTTACCTTTTTAGCGAATTTCCCGTATAGGGAAGAAGCTATTACCGTAGGTCTCATGGTAAGACTTAAGGCCGAGACCATGATAACTTTTCATTTTGAGGTCCCCAGATGCCAAAAACACCATTCGTTCAAATTTTTATATATGTATATATATATATATATGTATGTGTGTGTGTGTCCGTAAGCACGATAACTCTCGTAAATAAGGTCCGATCTTAATAAAAAATTTGGTACAAACGTGTAAAGTACCATTTATTTGAACGAGTTCGAAAACCAGACGAATCGCACCATCCAACAGGGGGTTTTGGTGGGGTTTTGTACCCCAAAAATGGGTTTTTTGGGGTTTTCACATGTAACTTGTATTTAAATCAAATTTTAATTTTCACCATTGAATTCAGCATAAAAAAACAAACAATTTGGTATCTTGATCATTGCTCTACGTCAATTGGTTACTGAGATATTGAAAGTGCTAAACACAGTACGTTGTCTAATGTTATTCTTATGGAGAAAAATAAAAATTGTATATCTCGCTTATTTATGAACATAAACTGACGAAATTTGGTATATGGTTTCATCTGGTTGTGGTTTATTGTTGTTTGCACAAAAAAATTTTTCGCATATGGTTCCCGTAGCTGCAAACCTAGGTACTCGGTCCCCATGTTATTCTTAAGGAAAATAACTAAAATGTTATATATCGCTTATTTATGAATGTATATGGATGAAACTTGGTATGTGACTTCACTTAGCTGAGTTCTATTGATAATTGCATAAAAACCCATTATTTTGTGTTCCTTGTTGCAGCAAATCTGCATACTCATCCCCAATGTTATTCTTAAGGAGAATAATTAATATTTTAAATATCGCTTGTTTGTGAATATATTTCTTATGAATTAAGTGTTTTAATGTGTTATGTTATAAATTCATTGGAAATTCGCTGAGTATACAGGTTTGCCGCAACGGGGGTATTTAATGTTACAATGACCTTGACCTAGATATTGGACTTAGAAATATTATACTCTGTTTAAATTCTTTCCGATACCAAAACAAATTTGATTCTAATGGTGGGGGTACGAGAAGTATTATACTCTGTTTAAATTCTTTCCGATACCAAAAAAAGTTTGATTCTAATGGTGGGGTACGAGAAATATTATACTCTGTTTAAATTCTTTCCGATACCAAATAAAGTTTGATTCTAATGGTGAGGGTACGCGGGTATATAAGCGAGCGCTTCAGAACGTAGTTATTAGTCATCTATGGATACTCCAGGTTGACCACAGTGGTTTACCACTGATGGGAAACCTCCTTTTATACCCGATTCAGGTGGATGGGGCTATAAATTTAAAAACTTTGCAATTGGAAATATCTACTAGCTTAAAACTTAAGGGAGATGTGTACGACACAAAAACTCGTAAAATTGCCAATATTGGTAATCCAGAAAATGAACAAGATTCAGTAACAAAAGGATATTTAGACTCTAGATTGGAACAGACTATAACTAGACAAGGAGATGCTTTTGTACAAGTAAAATATACTTATTAGAGTTGAAAGATAATATGTGGAATGATAGAAAACGTAAAATAAATAATTTACTACAGGCTGAACAATTAGACGAAGTACCTGTGATGGGACAAATGCTAACCAGACAGGGAGACAACTTTGTACAAGGTAATAATAAATATAATTTTTTTGAATTGAAAGAGGACAAATGAAATGCTAATCACCATATAATTAGTAATCTGGAGGATGGTAAAGAAAGTGGTGATACTGTAAATGCCAAATACCAACAAAGAGCAAAATATGTTGGGATTTTGAAAATAAAAGACTAGTTCGTTTTAAACCCGCTGTTGATGATAATGATTGTGTAACAAAACATCAGAGTATAACATTGAATGGTCTTAAGTTTGATGGTTAAAATAAGCAATTAACAAACATTTTATCGGGAACCTCGCAAAATGACGTAGCAGTTGTAGATCAAATATTAAAATATGAGGATGGTTTGTTAAAACAGGGTGATAAAAATACGAATTTTTAGAATCCAAAGAAAATAAGGAATTCAAAGAAAATAAGTGGGATGTTAAAAAGAAGAAAATTGGAAATTTACTTTTTTGTACAGATACTAATGATGCTGTATGTGTCTCACAAATACCTAAATCAAATATCGGTGAATGTAATTTTAATCATAAAAGGTTGGCTAATGTTAAACATGGTGTTAAGTGATAATGATTGTGTTACAAAGCTTCAGACTATAACATTAAATGCTCTTAATTTCGATCGTAAAAAATAAGCAATTAACAAACAACTTAGCAGGAACTTTGCCAAATGACGTAGCGGTTGTCGATCAAATATTAAAATATGACGGTGGTGTGTTAAAACAAGTTAACAGTAAATACGAATTTTTAGAATTAAAAGAAAACAATAAGAAAGGTCAAATAAATTAAAAGAAAACAATTGGTTTAGTGCAAAGCATAACATTGTAAATTTAGTTGAGGGGACAAATAATGATGATGCTGCATGTGTTTCTCAAATACCAAAAACGAATACAGAGGAGTGGGATTTTAACTGATTTTTTGATGATGATGAGGACGTATCACTGAATAAGCGACGACGAACAGTAATATCCCCTGTCACTGGATTTAATACAAAAAACCCATCGGTATTACTGCTTGGAGGAGTTTCACTATTAACAAGGTCCATTTCCTCCAAACAGAGCAACTGTTGATGAAACTCTGGATCATCGTCGTCAGTCAAGATCTCAATTTGCTCCATCTCTCCAATATATGATTCAGTGCTGGCTGCATCACTTAGTAGATCAAGATTACTAAATAAATCGGGATCTTCCATTGCTGAATCATCTTCGTCTTCGTTAATTTCTAATGGGATACTTTGTATAATTTCCAAGATAGTGTTCTTGGAAGGGAAGATGTTGTCTTTGGGTGCCATGTTAGCAGAATGATTTTACCACTGATGGGAAACCTCCTTTTATACCCGATTCAGGTGGTGGGGGGTGCAAGTGATAGGGAAGGGGTATTTTAACTAACAATTCTATACCATCCGAAGGTTTGCTAAGTCTCGTGAGTGGATCAAGGTCACGTGAACATACTACCAAAACGGGAAATAGAGCAGTAAGTGGTTCTCACTTAGAACACAAATTAATCTATTCCCCGCTCTGTTTTTCAAAAGTCCCCTGTTTTCTTTTGATTTATTCAAGACAGTTTTCGTTTAATATAAAATGTTATGTTGACGATCCATCTCTGCCGGAGTAACGTTTTCATTATACCAAACATGTTAGATAACAATATATTATTTTCATGGTTTGTTTTCCATGACTCCTGTTCACTATCATACACTTGACCTGTAGGCTTCCACATATACAAATCACAACCAAACTCACAATAGAGAAACCTTTGCAGTAAACTTCTCAAGGCAATTAACTGATCAACATTTTCAACCTTTCTGCTTACTACTAGTGTAGCTGCAGAGATAGAGAGAGCATTATACAGAGCAGGTGTACTCATTTTCAGCAGAATGATTTTACCAGTGATGAGGACCCCCTTTTATACTCAACTTAATTGGTGGGGGTTTGTGGTGGGGATACAAGGGTTAGGGAAGGGATATTATTTTGCCAAACAAAAATTTTCTAAGTCCCAAGGTCATCTGTACATGTTGCCAAAACGGGGAATAGAGCAGTAAGTGGTTCTCAATTTGATCGCAAACTGATCTATTCCCCGCTCCGTATTTTAAAACTGTTTAATTATTGTAAAGTTTTACTTTTCATATTCAAGAAATTGGTTTTGAAGAAGTGTGGGAGTGATCAACACTTTATCGAAGATCCTTTGAACCACTAACTTATCCTCATCAAGTATAACTGATTCCAATGGTTGAGACGCTTTCAAACATCACAAAGAATTGAGGGAGCCAGAGGTTCTTCGGGCAGTTGGGGTGTTATAGCAGGTTCTTTGCAGTTGGGATTGATATTTTGTATATAATTTATAGCCTGTCTTAAAGATGATATTTTGGTTTCATGTGCTTCAGCAAATGGAAGTGTGTTGTGTAATTTCCAATAAGCTTTATTTATTCCCGCAGTTAATTTTCGTTGTCTAGCATTCCTTCGTTCGACTTTTTCGTTTAAAGGTGTTGACTTCTTAGAGTTGGATGTGCATACTGAAGTATCCATAGCTGAGTAATAACTATGATCTGAAGCACTCGCTTTTATACCCGGGTACCTCCGCCATTAAATAACAGTGTGGACCTATTTTCATTTTGCAGCATATGCTCCAAATTTTAAATAGGTTGTTCACCCTTTTTTAATTTGGAAAAATAATTTATTTTAATTTTGAACACAAATTTAAATTTAGTTTGGTTTTGTTTACAGTAAAGTTTTTCACACAGTGGCTCCCGAATCAACTCAGATTGAAATTTCCTTTTTGGTAGGGTGTACGGGATTTTTCATGCCTCTAGGTAATTTTTAAATGTAGAGTTGATCTCCAAATTTTAATATTACCGTTGCAAAACCCATTGACTTAACAAGGAAGTATTGTTTATTTTTACAAAGTCTATTAATACGAGTTTTGGTTGGTTTCACTGTTGGACGTGGTGAAGAAAGAGAAACACTAGCTTTCTGTTTTAGTTTTAAATTAAATCTGCATACTTCTTCATTTAAAATAAAAGATTTAGAACAACGTTCACTTTTATTTGCACCTTTTTTGAAAGTGTAATTACATTGTTGTGCAGGAAGTATGCACTTCCTTCTCAAAGATTTTAATTGTTTAAACTTCTCTGAAGGAGATTGGTTATTTATGCAGATTACTGAAGGACGAGGAAGGACTCTTGCAGAAGATGTAGAAGGTCTGGTGGGAGAAGAAGGACGGAAACTTGCAGAAGGCGTAGAAGGTCTGGTGGGAGAAGACCTTGATGACAAACTTGAATTTGATGATGAACTTGAACTTGATGATTAACTTGACGATAAACGTGACAGGGAAGAAGTCTCGTTAAGAATTAAAATGGGTGATGGTGGTGGAGAATCCTTAGTCTTCTTCTCTGAGACATCAATGGTAGGTGGTGCTGGTGGTGGTGGTGAAGTACTAGCCGTCTCTGGGAGAATGAAATACATCACAAAGGCTGACGAAGTATCGATGAGACAGCAGAAGATGAAACAGCAGAAGTTGAGGTAGCAGAAGAAGAGACAGCAGAAGTCGAAGCAGTAGAAATTGAGGCAGCATAAGTTGAGGCAGCAAAAGTTCGTACTGATAATGGCTTCAATTTCAGCGGACGAGTTTGCTTTCTGATGTGCGCCATGGTTCTGAGTTGAGCTAGAACAAGCAGCAGAATGATTTTACCAGTGATGGGGAACCTCTTTTATACCCAATGTAAGTGGTGGGAGTGCAAGTGTTAGGAAAGGGATATTGTTTTTGAGCAATAAATATATCTTCCTATATTTTACCATACGGAGATTTTCTAAGACCCCTCAGTAGATCAAGGTCTTCTGAATATGTTACCAAAACAGGGAATAGAGCAGTAAGTAATTCTCACTTGGACCACGGACTGCTCTATTCCACGTTCTGTGTTAGGGAAGAGAATTTTGAAGAAAGCTCACAGTTTTAGGCAATATACCTAATAACGGAACCTTTTATTAATTTATCCCAAAAGCTATAAATAATTATTTATAATAATCAACCGTATTGCAGGCTGTATTGACTAAAGTAGTTTACAAAGCTGACCAAGGTTGGTTTTAAAAAGGTTAACAGCATCCTGAAACCCAGTTAGACGTTCATCGAAACGGGCATGAGGCAGCTGCAAACAAAAGTGCAGGCCAAGGTCGGTTTGAAAAACCGACTTAATATTCACCTCAAAATAAGTAAATGTTTCTCGTACGTGAGGAGTAAAGATAGGTAATGTTAACCGGTTTTCGTGCCGTATTGACATAGGCCGGTTTTCGTGCCGTACTTTTTTATAAGGGGTTAGGTAAGGGTTTATTTGAGAAAAGTATTAAATTACATTTAAAAAAAACCTTGATATAAATAAGGACTTTACCCAGTTTTGGAGCGTGCAATAAAAGTACATATTTCATGAGTAAATAAATCACTTCACACCAACACCAAACAAACACCATCATTCATTACACTAACTATATTTACTAGCAGCAAACTACAAGCGTTAATCTAACATGCTTAAATACACCAACATGCCTTAAGGTAAGGTAGCATCTTTAGTATACAGCGGTACCAACTCTATACTAAAGATACTGTTGCGAACAGCGTAGGCAAACAGCTAGCTAGGCTGTCGGCCTAAGACTGCGAACACTCTGCGTACAGCCCCCGCTTTTATAGCCGACAGTCAGTGGGGGGAAGGTTTTTTTTTGTTGCGACGCTACAACGTGCGCACTATTATATTCTCAGTTCTACAACTGGGTCAAGGTCAAATTAAATGTTTTGTTAAATAGCAAAGGTTTTACCTTTGCTATTTTACTTTTGGAAGGATCTCAAGAAAGCTTTAGTTAAAACAAGGGAGATTGTTATCCGTTTTACAAAAAAATCATTGCGTTCTCTTTTGATAAAATCGAAAAGGTCCATGTTTGAGGGTGATTGCCATGTCATCAAAAGACAGTACAAATCATTTTTGTATAATGGTCTAAGCTCCATCTCTACTTTTATTTAAATACCCCGATACTCATAAGCAAGGATAGTTGGAAATGCTTCTGACAAAGCAAGCTCGGAAGGAACAAGCCAAGTGTTTACACCTAAAGCTTCCATAGCGATATGATGTTTTTTAAACCGCTGTTGCAGTATATGACACGTTTCCCCCTCCATAATTTATACTAAGCGTTTTTGTTTAAGTTGTACTCATGGCATATTTTCTAAGTCCTAATCTGGGTCAAGGTTACGTTGCGGGGAGACGTTCGAAATCTCGGGTTATGTATGAGAAGAATGGGAAAGAGGGATATTTAAGGGAAAGCGGGATAAGGGATAACCCTGCCCCGTTGCAGGATTATCTCGGGGATTTATCCCTGCTCTTTCAAAAAGTTATCCCAAGGTCGGTTGGGGTGGGGGCTCGTCGTTGGAGGGGGGGATTGATGTAAACAGGTTCTAAACCGGTCTCCAGCTTTCTAACTACACATGGATAGGACAAGGTTTAACTTTGCGACCCGCTTTACTCCGTCTGTCACCGTTCTTTTACAATGGCTTCACCTCTTACTCCTCAGAAACTTCAACGATTGAATAAATCTTTGAGGAAGACACCTGAGAAAAGAGGATAATTTAAGAAACCAAGTTCTTTTAAGTCGAGGTTGACGAAGAATTTTGTTAATCATCCTCTCTACTTCGAACCTCAACCTTTTACATCTTCTTCTCAACCTTCAACTCGAACTTCTGCTGTACCTAGACCTTCTACTGCAACTCGACTTCCTACTGTCGAAGAGGTTATGACGAAGACCAAGGTAATGGAGCTCAGTGAGTTGGTGACGCCATTCTATGTCGCTATAACTGAGTTCCGGACCCTAAAACGCTTGACGGAGTTCAGATTTGTGTCTAAGAACGGGGCTGACGTGTTCCTCTATGAAAACTTCGACCATTACATCGAGGTGCGTCTGCCACGATCTCTTCCACCACCTCCTGAGATCGACTGGGACCACGTTTTGTATTTCGTCCGGCAAGAGGGGAGGGTTATGTGGGTAATAAAAAGTAAGAAATAAACTAACCACCGATCCCTCACCATCCCCTTCAGCACCATCCTCTTTAACACACAAACGGTTATTTTAAGAACCACCTAAACATTTCATGTTAGGGACCTCGCCTTTAAATAGGCAGGAGACTTTGTTAGTCTCAGGTTTGCGTGCGACCCACTTTGTGTAGCCACTTTCTAACCGGTTATGCAAGTGACCTTGACCGAGGGGGAGGGGTTTAAAAGTTTGTCCAAGTATGCCATCTTGGTACTCAAATTATGCGGCTTGACAAGATTAACAAGAAGGTGCAAACATAAATCAGATCCGACCAAGGGTATAGAAGCAATAGCGGAAAAACTACTATTCTTAAGAATAAGAATAACCATAAATAACTCATTTCTATGGATTAAACTACGTCAATTGGGTACTTAAATTACGCGGCTTGACAAGACAAACAAGAAGGTGCAAACGAAGTTTAAATCTTACTAATGTTATAGCAACTGTAGCAAAAATATCCATTTGAAGGAAAAGGTAATGTTGTGGTGACGTAGGTGTCCATCCTACACGCTAGTGCTACATCATTACACTTCCAGCTCTTGTCGGATAAACATCTACCTATAGAGTTTGTGTTAAAGTCTGAACATGACACAGTTTTACAGAAATATGATAAATGTGTCCTTCAGTAGTCCGCTTGCCACCACCTTCTATTTCTCCGACTATGAAGATAGAATGTCTACGCTTTCAGTAGACTGTGAGCGGTTTAGTCGTAGAATACTCAAGGCTGAAACACTCTTAGCCAGTTGTCTGCTACGCAAGGAGCATCACATGAATACATGCACTAGTTTAAATCATAGTGACTGTAGTATTTATACACATACATTGTTAAGCTATAATGATTGATGTTTTCAGTTACGGAGCTACGGTCTTGACAGTATAAGAGTCGAACCTTAACTAAAACATGTACAGTGGTTATTGCCCGATGTGATACCTTGGCGGGGGAATGTTGTGGTGGGGGAATGTTGTGGTGGGGGAAGGGCAGGTACCTATCCTACATGCTTGTGCCACATCAGTATACCTCCGGCTTTTGCCTAGTACACATGGACTCAGAAACCAACACACTATTGTTTTTTCCACATCTTCTTCTTATAATATTGAACAAGCTGACACTAATGAAAATACAACTGATCAAATACAAGTATATAAGTTTCTACCACAACATCTTTTGATACGGAAGCAATCATGTTATCCTTGATGGGTTTTAACTAATGGTTATTTTAGTCAACGAAAATTGAAGGACGCATTAAAGGTGAAATGAACTTTGCTATCATATTCAAACTTGGCAATTTGTTTTACAAACTTGGCAATTCAATTTGTTTTACAAACTTGTCAAGTTAATTTGGAAACACCTGATCCAGATGATATGAACTATCTTTTAAGTTATACACAAGACCCGACAAACACCAAGGACTCTGCGAATACGTCATTGGAGGAAACTTCTAAAACTACACACACGGAAGATATTGTAAATAGAATGACAAATAAATAAAAGTTAAAATCACTATCATGCACAGGTTTCATTCGATAGTTTTCATTCGAAATAGTTATCGAATGAAAACTATCGAATCAAACTTGTGCACGATAGCTTTTTTAAAACATCCTCAGAATGACCTTAAACTTACCTACCTCTCCGTGACGTCACAACTACGTCGCCAACAACGTCACAAATACGTCACAGCTACGTCACAAAAGTCACGTGACCGGAAGCTGTAAATCAAATGAGACAGAAGTCTCATTTCCCCACTTCTGTTATCCTTTTCTTTATTATTCGTTGTATTTTTAAATTTTAGTTTTCGTTTTGTAAACTTATTTGCTTGATTCGCAAAAGGTAACAAACTTTGAACTGACTGGTACACTCAGCATATTCTGGTATATTCTCGCTTAGCCTGTGAGAGAAAACTCTAGGATCGAATATTGAGCAAACGCAGATAAAAGATATACACTGTTTTATAACACACTTTAATATCAGAATACATGCTTAAAAATAAAATATGCACAGATAAGAGCTAAACAAACTGGATAAAGATAAAATACAATATACAAAGGATATCATCCCTCTGCAAGGAAAATGGCGCTGTCCGGGAATATGCTTAAAAGTCTCTATTTCCCATAACATTAACACATATTGAAATCACTGTTTCTGTAAGGGTCTCACTTACTTAGTGTCCTTTTGCCATTATATATCCCTCATACAATAATTACTTCAAATGCTCAATATTACAAATAGATAAGAATGTCAACAAGATACAACGATAAGATTAAAACAATCAAGATACAACGACAAACTCTAGCACGAAATTAAGCAACAAAGTGAACCCTCGTAAAACAAATAGTTGAGTCTAAAATCTAAATCTAATTTACTACGTTCCCACAAAATCTACTCTAATATATAACACAGTTAAAAGGGTAACCCTGCCACTAGGGAAAACCTATGACAAGGACTTGGGTCCGCACTCTTTCACAAAATTGAGTTCTCACACAAGAATTAATTATTTAAACATCCCTAAATCAAAATTATATACATCACTCATTTATTGAAAATTCCTTAATTATATTTACACAGGGCCCTAAACATTTTATTCTTTAATTACTTTACGTTTAAGTATTTTAACCCTTATTTCCCTTACTGTCTATTAAGACTCTTTACTCAACGTTTTACTTCATTTCAAGCAAACCTTATTTAATGTGATTGCTACAAATAGATTTAATTACCTTGTATTACTCAAGAGGGAGCTTGTACTGTTATTTTCGCTTTTATTCACTTTAATTCAATTTTCGGGAAATGGAGCCTAACTTTCTGTGCACCAATCTGACGATGTTCCACATACCGTAAGTCCCAAAATGGTCCTGTCCCACGAGGTTCTCTGCCCTGCCTGCGGTGTTGCTCTTTGGGGTTGTCCAGGGGCCGCTGCATGTCTCGCTGTCACGGGTGGCCCTCGCTTCTTTCCACGGGTCCGCGGTGCCGCGGTGTCCTGATCCGGGGTAGTGCCGGGGCCCTCGCTCGACCGAAGTTCGGTCGCTCGTCCCGCAGGGGTGGCTCCGCTCGAACTTCTCGGGAGATCTGTGTCGGTGGTCTTCCGTCAGCTTCCCCGTCCTGGACTCTCTCGGCTGGGATGGTGACACCCTCTTGTGATGAGGAAACTGTGTGCTTGTCTGAAGTGTGAATCTCGGTGACAGTCGTGGAATTCTAAGAGCGGCTTAATACTCGTCCCCTAGATGTCCCTGTTCCTTTCCTAACTCTCCCAAGAATGACTTCCCTCGATCCTCTTCATTCCTCCCCCTTTTTCAGTTCCCTCTCTCTGTTCATGTTTTCCCCCGATTATGTCCATCCCACAATCTATTAACCAATCAGGGTGACGATTAGGCTGATCATCTGTCAGCGGAATTACGCCATTTTTGAATGCTGATACTGCCAGTTGGTAAGTTCTTTTGATTTCTAGGCATGCAACTTTCCCACGAAGTGTTTACCCTTCTATTTGATACGTTGCGTTAATGTTTCCCATTGTACATCTGATATTTTTGCTAGTGCAAGCTCCGCTCCCAGGCTCCCTTGTGTTTCCCACGTGCGTTTAGCCACGTGCGGTTCTTTATAAATTACTAGTCCCACAAATCAATTTTACTTATATGTATATATTTATTTTAATAAGGTTTACAGTTTATTTGTTACTTAAATGTTTCATTTAAATATATTTGTCACTGACATCATCACTCTTAATCCCAGTTTTCAGAGACCGTTTAAACACTCGAATATTTGAAAGTTTGTGTTATTTAGGATAAAGATCGATTTAAAATGAGATTTGATATATCTATTAGTTTAAGATCGATATATTCCATCCGATTAGTAGGTGGCCGCTTATGAAAATGTACCCCATCACAGTATACATAAAATAAAATACTGGCATTTGGGTGTAATTTTGAAATGAACCTTGAATCAAATAATTAAAATATATTAATATACTGAAATGACTGGTATATCCTACAAATACGCAACAATAACATGTGCTAAACGCTAAACGCTTCAAAAGTATAAGTACGAGTATTTCGAGTTTTTGAAACATCAAGCAAGTTTATTATATAATATAAATAAAATAGTTCAATAACCAATAAGATAGCGAACAATTTTTGTATAATTTAAAAACATTCACACACGTTTTTAACCACAACACGAGTTTCATAACAAATCACAAACATTGTTGAGCTAATTGAACACCAGTTGACAACTTCGAACATTTTAGGCAAATGTTAATTGCCAAACACATATTTAGTGTACAATGTTTGAGGTATTTCATCTTTCAAAACTTGAATACGGGCAAAATCATCGTTACCCAAGAAGGCAAATTTAAAGTCCCACTGATTCTCTCTTATAAAAAACCGATTCTCTCATTCCCATCAGTTTTAGCGAAATTCCCCTATAGGGAAGAAGCTATTACCGTAGGTCTCATGATAAGACTTAAGCCCGAGACCATGATAAATTTTCATTTTGAGGTCCCCAGATGCCAAAAGACAAATCGCACCATCCGATGGGGGGTTTTGGGGGGTTTTGTACCCCAAAAATGGGGTTTTTGGGGTTTTCACATGTAATTTTTGTTTAAATCCAATTTGAATTTTTACCATTGAACTCAGCATAAAAAACAAATAAGTTGGTATTTTGATCATTTCTCTACGTCAATTGGTTACTGAGATATTGAAAGTTCTAAACACAGTACGTTGTCTAATGTTATTCTTATGGAGAAAATGAAAAATTGTATATCTCGCTTATTTATGAACATAAACTGACGAAATTTGGTATATGGCTTCATCTGGTTGTGGTTTATTGTTGTTTGCACAAAAAAAATTTTTCGCCTATGGTTCCATAGCAGCAAACCTAGGTACTCGGTCCCCATGTTATTCTTATGGAAAATAATTAATATGTTATATATCGCTTATTTATGAATGTATATGGATGAAACTTGGTATGTGACTTCACTAAGATGAGTTCTTTTGATATTTGCATAAAACACATTATTTTGAGTTCCTTGTTGCAGCAAACCTACGTACTCATCCCCTATGTTATTCTTATGGAGAATAAATAATATATTAAATATCGCATATTTGTGAATATATTTCTTATGAATCCTGTTAAGTGTTTTAATGTGTTATGTTATAAATTCATTGGAAATTCGTTGAGTATGCAGGTTTGCTGCGACTGGGGTATTTATAATTTTATTTAAAAATGTATTTGCAGTATTGCCCGCTCGCTGGTTGGAAAGTTCTTAAATATATAAAATAAATACAAATGAACTTTAGAATATTATATTACTTATTAAAATAAAGCAATTGTATCAAGATTAGGTTTGTGACGGTTTTGATTTATTTCGTAGTTTAAAAGTACTATACATTGTAGTTCGAATCACATAGCTTTCCAGAGAAAAGGTAAGGGGTTATTTAAGAATTGGTGTTACCGTGTACAAAATAGTAGCTTATGAAGTGTTTTAATGGGTATAATTTTATTCAAAATTGTTGTTAGTCTGACAGAAAAAATAATTTTATGACACCGATTTAATCTCATGCACCCATTAAAATGTAATTTACAGAACTTAGAGAGAGTAAAACTGATAAGCTTATTGTAGTAACAGTGCAGTAACCATTTGTGTTTCCGGGTTAGAGTAACCATGAATTCTAAAGTAAGATAGATGTATAAAATAAAATTTAATTATTTTGAATTTATCTTGCATTTATCTGTATTCTGTAAAATAATGCTTGATTGTACACTACATTAAAATAAATAAATAAATGTTGGCCTACATTTTTTAAAGTTACTAGGGATATGATTATAGTAAATGTTGCAACGAAAATTGGCCCTGTCCCGAATCAGTGGACTGGGGCCAGCCAGCATAGATAGCTCCAGCTGTGGTGTAGTGCGGGAGACAGAGAGAAGGGCTCTGAGGTGCGTCTCCCACCACTCTCCCCTCCGCTGTTATGGGAGGGCACAGGAAGTAGGGCAACGTGTCTGGGGCCAGCCAGCATAGATAGCTCTAGCTGTGGTGTAGTGCGGGAGACAGAGAGAAGGGCTCTGAGGTGCGTCTCCCACCACTCTCCCCTCCGCTGTTATGGGAGGGCACAGGAAGTAGGGCAACGTGTCTGGGGCCAGCCAGCATAGATAGCTCCAGCTGTGGTGTAGTGCGGGAGACAGAGAGAAGGGCTCTGAGGTGCGTCTCCCACCACTCTCCCCTCCGCTGTTATGGGAGGGCACAGGAAGTAGGGCAACGTGTCTGGGGCCAGCCAGCATAGATAGCTCCAGCTGTGGTGTAGTGCGGGAGACAGAGAGAAGGGCTCTGAGGTGCGTCTCCCACCACTCTCCCCTCCGCTGTTATGGGAGGGCACAGGAAGTAGGGCAACGTGTCAACCCTAACTGTATTTGGCCCGGTTTATGTAGGGAAATTGGGACAAGTCTGAATAACCTTGACTGCCCACCCACTTATCATCTGCCCACTTATCATCTGGTTAGACTATCTGTGCGTCTGCTGCGAAAAGGCGACCCCTTATTTGGGTTAGGAGACCTTGACAGTCAAAATGTCACCTCCCTATTGAGGTGTTGTAAGACCATCACAGGATCTATTAGTGGGGAGGAGGGGGGGGGGGTATTATTTGAGAACTGAGAGAGGGGATCTGATGGAAACTGATAGGTTCTGCTGTTGGAACTGGCAGGGGAGTATGTAGGTTTTATTAAATAATAAACTCTATTTGTTTGTAAGTGTTTAGTTTCCAAATTTGTGTAAAGTTCTTAACATTGACAGGAAAACTGCCTCTCGGGTGTCAGGCATCACAGAGAATGAATAATCTTACGTGTGAATGTTGCTCGTTGCGAGTGATAAGTAGACACCACGGCGCGGCGCGGCGGTAGTACAATGAGAATACAATAAACTATCTGTTCAGCATTCGCCCAGCTCCATCAGTTATTGTGGTCTTGTATCACATCCATTTAAAGCAAAAATAAATGTTACGTCTACTTCTTAGTTTTCTGCGAAGGCGCTAAAGTTGGCAGAATAAAAATAATTAAATAGCTTGGACGTCATATTTTTTAACTTTAAACTGGTTACATCATAGAGGTAGTTACACAACAGTAACAAACTTGCATGCGGTTACCTATTGAAATGTAGGTAATAATTTGTGTATGTTGCTAATATCAAATACGAAATCAAACTTTTCCTTTATATCAGCCTCTTGCCTAACTTGGAATCATTGTTTTTTAAATGCTCTTTGAAACTATATGGCACGTCAGTACCTTCTACCCCAGTGCAGTGCGTGACCCTATTTAAAAAGTTTCAGTAATTTCAGAAATGCCAAAACTTTTGAGAGAGTTATTCTTTTAACACCGCTTCTGAAATAATGAATTTAACTTTTATGAAACCACCCGCTTAGAATTTCCCGGTGGTAATTCCCACTAAGTTTTACAATCCATAGATTATGGATTTAAGCCTTCGGATTTAAAAAAAATGTATCTTAAATAATGCGTTCTTTTTCCCGCATGTTTTTTAATCATTAAGGTGCTTATAACTTAATTAAAAATTACGGATATTTTGTTATTCACCAGAAATGATGTCCAAGTTGTAATATCCTTAGTCATGTATCCTTAAACCCTTATCTGTTTGAAAATAGAGAATGTGCTACAAATTATTTATTGGATTGAGTGAAACGATATCCTTATACTCAGTTTGGAATTCGATGTAGTGTGACGCTATCTACATTTTAACGGTTTGATGGATTGTCATGAAATTTTTAGGATAACGTTTTTACGGTTTAATGCTTTAAATAAACTATAATTGGCGAATTATTATTACATTTTAATAATTATCAGTTTTTTCATTGAACATTATTTCAGTACATATTTTGAGCTTTGTAGTACCGTGTTGTTTGAAGTTTGAACTGTCAAAATACATCAGCTCAGCTGCTGTAATTTTGTTGATTGAAGTTTGTGTTCAGGTCAGAGCGGTTTATTTATTTAATTTGTTCTAAAACTTAGTGGTTCTACCTACCTAGACACCTTTCTGTTAGAAATTCAAAACGTGTCATTCTTTTGAGTTCAATAATAATTTCATTAATGTTATACCGTAGCAATAATCTAATGTAAATCTTATTTCCTTGCGAGTTCCATACACATAACCTATGTGAAGCACTTTGGTTCAAGTTGGATTTAATACGATTAAAAGTGTTTTCGGCGAGAATGCCAACATTATACATCAGTACTAAACACAAACATACATTTTGGAGGTTTTGTCTGTGTTCTTTTGTAGATAGTTTGTGTTCGAATAATACTCAGGTTTTGTATATTAGCTTACAGTCGTAGCCATAACATGGATGATTATAGCACAAGGTGTGACTAAAAACGAACTTTTTATGTTATTAATAAACTTTAAATACTGTCTACAAAGTTTTTATCGCCAAAACAGACAGTATCCTTTTGACTAATTTAGGTAGGCCAATGATACTGTAGTTTCTCAACCATCCCAAGTTGGTCAATCATCATACTATTTAAATTTTAGCCTTGCTGTAAGTTTATTCTAACCATAAGTCTGTCTTGGTAGTCTATACAGTGGGAATGTTATGATAGGCCTAGCTTATATTTATATTTGCGAGTTACTAAATGTCCATTTACTTTTCGTGAGAAAATTAAGTTTGCTGAGGCAAACTGTAGGCCTACTTTGAATGGCCAAACATACTTCAATGAATCCAACAGACCAAACCGTCATATAAACCTTACCTAACCCAAGGTATCTACTTAATGTGATAAGCACCCAGTGCCGTCCTTAGGGCGGCGCGACAGGTGCACCCACACAAGGGCCTTGCGCCTATGAAGGCCTCGCACTTGAGGGTTTTTGTATGTGGAAGCTAGAGGTGTCATGGCCATGAATGGGATCAGAAATGTGGACTTTTGATGATTAACTTATCAATTGAACAACTGAAGACAATGTACAAACAGTTAGTGGTACGTACACATTTTGCTAATCTGTGTCGGGACTATACAGGGGCGTAATTTTATTTTTATATTACATCAGAATGAGTTTCAGGTATTTTTCAGTGTATCCTAGCTATTTTGTCTATATTTTATAACTCATTGATTTTTTCCCAAGAGTGGTAAGACTGACCTCCGATGG
The DNA here is from genome assembly GCA_963675035.1 of Allygus modestus. Lineage (NCBI taxonomy): Eukaryota > Metazoa > Arthropoda > Insecta > Hemiptera > Cicadellidae > Allygus > Allygus modestus. Next base: position 130,513,669 of record OY776113.1, on the reverse strand, counting down.
TGAAATGGTATCGTTTGTTTTTTACGACCCATCTTGTACAGCGTGCTGCGGCAGTTAGGTTAGGTTATGTTACGTTATTTTGAAATAACAAATCCTATCTTATCCAACGAGGATGTCTATAGAGGTCTCGTCTGGGATAAAAAACTCTGCTTACATGCTGACCGCCATTTTGACCCTTTATAACCTCCGGTCTCCATGGCAACAAATAAGTTAACACGACCGTCTCGCCGCAGTAATGCACCTGCCTTTTTTTTGGAAATTTTGGAACATGTTCCATGGAACTGTGACAAAGTGCTTCTTTCACGTTACAGTGAAAAAGAACGGAATGAAGTACTGAATATAGCTTAACAAATATATTCATAAATTAACATAGGCTTAATTTGTTGCAAGTTAGTCTTTTTTCTGTGATATGTAGGCTATTTAGCATTTTAAATTGTTTGGTATAAATTTAGCCCAAATTGGTTTGTCTGGAAAATGCAGATAGGGCCTACGCTGTATTACACAACAGTAACTATTTATCTAAACTGACCAAGAACGTAACGCCAAAGCAAGCTGTAATAAGTGGTAGGCCTAAACTTATTTCGTTTTTCTTGGTAAATTGGATGCCTAATCTAAAAGGTTCATAGTTCCTAAGTTAACAAATTTAACTTACCTTCTTCTGTTTCGAAATTCAGTTCTTCAACTACTACATCAATAGAATGGAGTTCTTTCAAATGTTGTGTCAATTGCTCACACCGCGAAAACTGAAAAGAACAATCACTCTTTGGACAAATATGCCTATTCAGTTTGTTTAAACTGTTGGTAGAATTTTCACTACAACTGTGCACATTGCGTGTATGGCGCGTTAAAGTGAATCTACTGGCAAAGTGTTTGTCACAAATCAAACATTCAAATTTTTTTATATTAATATCAGACATATTGATCTCCAGTACTCTCAAACTTGCATCTTCTTAATCGCCATAGCATCTAAGAGAAAGTTTCCACTCACTCCAAACAAAATGGAAAATGGAATGGATTCTCGACATGAGTCGAGGAACAGCAAGTAGGAACGGAACTCTTTGTAACGTAACGCTTCTACCAAACCTATTCCATGCTTTGTCACTGGAACGAACCGGATCGTGAAAGTAACCGGTTCAATGTCAAAAAAAGGCAGGTGCATTACTGCAGCGAGACGGTCGTTAAGTTAACCAATTAAATACCCTCTTCACAACTTATGTTAGTCTTTATTACTCTTTGGCTAGATGTTTTGTTTACAAAAATGTCCTCCAATGAGGCTTCACTTTTTTAACAAGAGCTCTATAATTATTTAAACTTCGTTATCTTATCCTGAACTGTTGCATACTTATTCATAATTGGTTGAAATAGAAAGTATTGGACCAATAACTTATACGTTGCCTGTTTTATTTTTTCTGAAAGATTTTTTACTGTAGAATTCACAAATAAGGTTAGTGTTTATCAGAAACTTTCCTTTTGGGTACCTACACTTTCATAAATGATGAATGAATGATATGAAGCGATAATATAAAAAACTGAATGAAATTGTTCGTTACGGTTTAGCTATTATTTAGGTTATTTGGTTTTGGTTTCGGTTGTGTTCAGTCTCAAAGATGTGAACGATTTTGTCTTGGAATTTGTCCAGATAAGAAACATTGATTCCATTAATACTTAAATATGTATTCTCGGTACGGGATATCAGAAAGCTGTATCCTGGAAACCTTTTAAATTTGTTACGTTTTGTAGTTTTATGTTTTGTAAATAAATCATTTTGTTAATACTGGTAGGGTAACATTTATTTCATTTTTATTTTAAGTTTATTTGACAAAAAAACTAAAAAACAAAAAGGTTGTGCTGGTTAATTAACGGAAATGATACAAATATTCTTTTGATAGTTGTTATTAATGCACTTATAATCTAAATTAAATGAAAATAGAGTATAAACACTGATTACAGGCTTAACTGAACTGATTTTAGGTGTATAGTATGTATAGGCCTATATGCTGATGACATTTTTAACAAATAGGTATGCCACTTGAGAAGAATATGGAGTAGTGATGTGCAATATGGTCACATTTCGCGATATGGCTGAAGTGGTATCGCGTCACTGTTGAAACGTTGTGTTATCATGTTATCATGGTCCCGGACCTAGGTCTTACCATGCCGACTACGGTAATAGCTTCTTCCCTATTGGGGAAATTCGCTAAAAAGAGCTGAATATTTTGAACACAAGTTAACGGAGGGGGAAAATACCTAATTTAATTTTATATGATTGGGATTTATTTATTTCAAAGGATCACACCATTTTTACAGATCGAAACACGCAGTTTTACAAGATGGCTTGTAATATGTTTGGCATGCGATAGGGTTGCCATGATTTTTAGAACCACATACTAAATACCCACGTCGCAGCAAACCTGCATACTCAGCGAATTTTCAATGGAGATATAAGTGTCCTAATACTACATAAAGCCACTTACCAAGTTTCATAACAATATATTCACAAATAAGCGATATATCCAATTTTAATTATACTCCATAAGAATAAAATTGGGGCTGAGTACGCAGGTGTGCTGCAACAAGGAATACAAAAAATGGGTTTTTATGCTAATATCAATATAACTCACCTAGGAGAAGTCGTATACCAGTTTTTATTCATTTATGTTCATAATTAAGGGAGACAGAGCATTTAATTGATCTCCATAAGAATAACATTGGGGCTGAGTACGCAGGTTTGCTGCTAGGGGAGCCGTTGGCAAAAAATATTTTTTTTTTAGCAAATATCAATAGACCCCAACGAGATGAAGCTGTATACCAAGTTTCGTCAGTATACGTTCACAAATAAGCGAGATATAACAATTTTCTTTTCCTCCATAATAATAACATTAGACGACGTACTGTGTTTAGCACTTTCAATCTATCGGTAACCAATTGACGTAGAGAAATGATCAAAATACCAAATTGTGTATTTTTTAAGCTGAATCCAATGGGAAAAACTAAAATTTGACGATTTAGAAAATTATATGTAAACAATTCAAAAACACATTTTTTGGGGTACAAAACCCCCATAAAATACCCCTTCCAATGGAGCGATCTGGCTGGTTTTCGATATTAAAGTCATAAATGTTGCTTTACACGTTTAAACCAAATTTCATCAAAATCGGATCTTTTTTACGAGAGTTATCGTGCTCACGGACACACACACACACACAGCAAACAGTTTGCTGGACTTTTAATCAAAAAAAGTTTGTTTTACAAAGTTTTCAAAGAAAGTAATTCAGGCTTTTTTTATAATGAAAACTATAGCCAGGCTATCTTTGCCGCTTTAAATAAAGGGTCTTCTAAGTCCCTTATATGAGGAAATAAGTTAAATTCAAATTAACGGTGCACCTAAAATGATACAGTATAAGGTGACGCGATACACATCATATTGCCATAGCCTATCGTGATATGTGACTGTATTGCACACCAAATTTGTTAAAAATGTATTCTTAAATATTAAATCTCACATAAAAACGATTCAGTTGAGCACTTTAAGCCTGTAAGTAGATTTTTCATTTAGGCCTACATTTCTCGCTGGACTTCATTCCTGTTTTCAAGTGTAATTAACTAGGTGCTATCACTAATGCAACTAGGTACATGTAATACAATGGAAGTCATGCTCTAGGTGAGACAATGGAAAGTCCTCAGTCAAAAACTGTCGCAGCGACGACTACGCGCAGTAGAATACACAGCAGGAGAATTGTCACAGCCCCCCACCCTGCAGCTGAGGGGGGGGTTGTTCTCACTCTGCACATATTAACAGCAGGTCCGCTAACTTCCAGCATACAGTTTAAAATTATGGGTCCCTTATAAATTATGTGTTATGGACGTAAAATTAGAGTAACCTAATGTAACCCAACCGCCGCAGCGCGCTACATAAGTTTTAGTCCTGCATAAAACTGTTATTGTTTACTTTTCATTTATAATTCAATAAGTTATGTTCAACTTTTATTCAATCAATGCTTTTCAGTTTACAAGGTCATGAAAAAAATTTAAATGTACTCTTTGAATTACTTAATTAGTTACGTAAGAACGTAAAATTATGTTCAAAGCGTCCAAAGAATGGCAAGGTTATGGTTTAAAATGGTCATATTTTATGAGTATACGACAATTTTCTTATATGTCTGTTGGCATCACTGATGGGGAGGGAGCAACCTTAGTCAAAGGGCGTGGTCTAATAGTACAGTAATGGTGGCGGCAGGGGTATGAACTCCATGAATGTACCACTCCACCAAATCTTTAGGACTGCTTGGAGTCGTCGCTGCAACACTTTCTGACGTGTCCAATTCTGCGCTCCCCTCTGGGTCATGCATGTGGCGTTTTTAGAATGGAAAAGTCTCAAAACTTTTTGCATTTCTAACTGCTTCCCCCATAAGGCCAATACTTTCAAAATCCGTCCTGTGTTATTTGTGAATATATATTTTTAAAATTTAGAAGAAATGATGTGCTGGTGGTTATCTAGCAATTTCAGTGACAACATTTTCGATTTGCATTTTTAAATTCGATAGAAAAATAGAAATAAAAAACAAATTTGAAACTTTGCTCACTGAAATCGGTTTGTTATTTTTTTCCTCCTGCAAAAAGCTATAAATCAACAACATCCGACCACCCATTGAGGCTGGATGGAACTTGAAAGAATCATTGCTCTTATGGGTTTAGGAATATACATGGATTAACTGGTACCCCCTCTTAAAATATCTTGAATTTGAATTGTCAATGATAGCCTTGCTGTAGTTTCCATTTTAATAAAAAACCATTGCCGCAGGCAGTGATTTGTTTTGTGGCTTACACAAAACAACTTAAAAAACTAAAGATGTGGGTAGCACTGCGCAGTACTGTATCAAGTCATGATTTTACGCTCTAAAACAACAAAAAACATAGGTTTAAAGCAAACTTACTCAAAATACGCTATGTATTTATTAGTGAATTTCCTATGGAAAGTGAACTATTAGCATGACCCGCACGGTGAAACTTAAGCCCGGGACCACCATAGAAGTTCCTAACGTGACCCCCTGAACACGTTTTGGGGGGTCATTCAAAATGTTATATTTATATATATGTATATATATACGTTTGCACTCTAGCGGTCACACTTTTGGTCCGATTTACTTCAAATTTGGTAGGGGCGTTTCTTTCTATAATTAGTTGGACAAGTTCATTGGGCAAAACAATCGGAAAACTCTAAACCCCTTTTTTGGCGATTAATCTTTTGAATTTTGAGTTTTTGGGCCCAGAAAGGGTTAGAAAAGCCCCGGATGTAAATTTAAGGCATGTAAAAATATGGGAATTAATGAGGCGAAAGTTTTAAGCCCTCTCTCGTCATTCTAGCATAAATATTTACGGAGTTATTAAAGTAAATGTGTATCGACTAAACACAGTACGTTGTCTTAAGGGGGTTTTGCATTAGAAAAGCCTGTTATTCATTTGTTGGTGTACTTTTCTCATCCCCAACAACCTCACACTACTTTCAAGCCTGACTGGATCCTCTCCTAACCTTATAATGTGCAAAATCGTATTCCCAGCATTGCAGGTAAATATAACCAGGAGCATCAGAACAGGCAAAAAAATCAACATTTTCAGATTTCAATAAAAATTGAAATAAATGTCTGTGTTTACACTGATTTTGAGTTTTAAAAGTTTTTTATATGGAAATTCATATCCCTCACCTCAGCGTGCTGCGTGCGAACTCGTTTTTAGTTTTACTGTTAGTAAAATAGTATGACGGAACTAACTAACTGTAACCTTGATTAAGATATCAATTAGATAAGCTTTTAATTGTGAAAGTTTTATAACATTATCAATAGATGTGGGAGTGCGCCAGCTCTTAGGGTTGATATGTGTGAGTTGCATAACCCCTCCCCTACATAACGCTACGCCATACCCCCTCCCACCCCTTAAGTGTGTTATGTAATATATGTGTATGGCCCCCTAGCATGTTTTTAAATGTAAAAATAACTAACGTAAAATGAGTAAGTATATAATTTAAATAGGCTACCAGTATAATCAATCCTATAAACAAATTAAAAACTTGAAAAATGATCATTTCATTGAATCATAGCCTATTTCATTAATACTTGTACTTCTCTGAAAACACATCAAACTACTTTAAAATATGTTCTAGACAGGTCTCATCCCCAGGACAAATCAAATACGGTAATTAGAAAAAACTAATTTTAAAAGTTAAAAAAATTAACATTGGGCTTATACAGTTTAAAATCTAAACAAAGTAAATAACAGCAGTTTATAATCTGTGAGTTAATGTTCAAAGTAATACTCATGTTGTTGTTGTTGAAGTAGTACCCGAAGGCCGGGCTTTGCTCGGGGAAGGTCTGTCAGTTTGTTTAGATGACTTAATATTTCATCACATCCCGCAACTTATGAGTAGATTTTCTTAGCTCATTTGTCTCTTTTCTGGAGATATTTAAGGTCACTGCAGTTGTTATTATAGCTCAATGTCCCTTTGATTAATTTTGGATATGACATTGCCATTCTAATATAATCTTCATTTTATGATTTTAGCTTATTTTAGTCACTGCTTTGAGGTAATCACATGTTAATACTTAAACTACAATAATAGTCTAATATATATACAGCCCCATGTGTAACACACCAGACATAAGAATTCTAGACCATTTCCAGACGAACTAGAAACGTGATATTTAGCAAGCAGGTAGCTTGTACCTTGAAACCCCCGGTAAAATTGCCAAAATATACAATTTTTAATTTTAAAACCACTAATTTTGATCTTGAAAATTGGATATTTTAACATTGGGCTTATGGAGTTTCAAATAAAAACAAAAGAAATCGTAACAGCTGTAAACAAATATCCAGTAAACTGTCAAAGCAACTTTCACATGGTAGAGTATAAACAAATTATAGAACTATTGAACAATGAAAACATCTAGAGTGGATTTAACCATAATGAATCTAAATAGTATACTATGTAAAAAATACTTGAAGGGTCATTGACCAATAATAACAACTGGAGCGACCCCAAGCGGGGGTCTGAGGGCGGAGCCCCCAGCGAGCAAAGCGAGTTCACTATATACTTTGACAGTTCACTTATTTATCATAAACAGCTGTTATGATTCTTTTGTTTTGATTTGAAACTCCATAAAACCAATTTTATTTTTTAAATTTTCAAATTTGTTTTTAGCGAATTTCCCCTATAGGGTAGAAGCTATTACCGTAGTCGGCATGGTAAGAACTAGGCCCGGGACTAAGTTAACTTTTCCTTTTGAGGTCCCCGGACCCCAAAAACGCCATTCGTTCAAAACTACATTAGAACCTCGCTAATTCGAACATCGATAATTCAAAAACCTCTATAATTAGTAATGTTTGTCTGATCCCCTCAGAAAACCTCTAAAATTTGAAAAATAATATACAGATAATTCAAAGTGATTTTTACGCTTAATGCAGCCTCTAAAATTTGAATTTGTATATACTCGAGCCTCTACAATTAAAATTTTGTTGCCGTAATTCGAACTGTTACCTCCAAAATTCGAAGTCAACCTCTACAATTCGAACTGCGTTACCGTTAGCCTCTGTAATTCGAATTCAGGACAAAAAACACGCCTGTTGAGTATTTTGTTCAAGAGATGTGTTTGAACTACACTATTCTGTCTAGCTTTTAAAAAATAAACTTGGACCTCTATAGTTTGAATTTTATTTTGACCTCTATAATTCAATCTCTCTACACTTAAAACAGGGACCTCCATAATTCAAATTTTATTTATTATGACCTCTATAATTCAAACCCTCTTTATTTCAAACTTCCCATGATTCAAAATATATTGTCTTTCCCCTGAAATTTGAATTAGCGAGGTTCTACTGTGTATATATATATTACAAAGGAATGAATGACAAATGAGCACGATAACTCTCGTAAGAATTGTACGATTTTGATGAAATTTGGTATACATGTCTAAAGCGAACTTTATGACTTAAGTTCGAAAACCAGACAGATCAATCTATCCGAAGGGGTATTTTGGGGGGTTTTGGACCACTAAAATGGGTTTTTAGAAATTTGCACATTTAATTTTTTTAAAAGACAAATTTTAGTTTTCACCATTAAAAAAACACATTATTTGGTCTTTTGATCATTGCCCTACGTCAATTGGTTACTGAGGTATTGAAAGTGCTAAACACAGTACGTTGTGTAATGTTATATATTAATTATTCTCTATAAAAATAACATTGGGGATTAGTACGCAGATTTGCTGCAACAAGGTACACAAAATAATGGGTTTTTATGCAAATATCGATAGAATTCATCTTAGCGAAGCCACATACCAAGTTTCATCCATATACATTCATAAATAAGCGATATATAACATTTGAATTATTTTCCATAATAATAACATGGGGACCAAGTACTTAGGTTTGCTGCTACAGGAACAATTGGTGAAAAATTGTTTTTTGTGGAATCAACAATAAACCACAACCAGATGAAGCCATATACCAAATTGTGTCAGTTTATGTTCATAAATAAGCGAGATATACAATTTTTCTTTTAGCGAATTTCCCCTATGGGGAAGAAGCTATTACCGTAGGTCTCATGGTAAGTCTTAAGCCCGAGACCATGATAACTTTTCATTTTGAGGTCCCCAGATGCCAAAAACACCACTCGCTCCAATTTATATATATAAGTGACCGTAAGCACGATAACTCTCGTAAAAAAGGTCTGATCTTAATGAAATTTAGTGCAAATGTGTAAAGCACCATTTATTTGAACGAGTTCGAAAACCATATGAATCGCACCATCCGAAGGGGGTTTTCGGGGGGTTTTGTACACCAAAAATGGGTTTTTTCGGGTTTCCACATCTCATTTTATTTAAATCAAATTATAATTTGTACCATTGAATTCAGCATACAAAACAGACAATTTGGTATTTTGATCATTGCTCTACGTCAATTGGTTACTGAGATATTGAAAGTGCTAAACACAGTACGTTGTCTAATATTATTCTTATGGAGAAAAATAAAAATTGTATATCTCGCTTACTTATGAACATAAACTGATGAAATTTGGTATATGGCTTCATCTGGTTGTGGTTCATTATTTTTTGCACAACAAAAAAATTTACCTACTTGAGTTATATTGATATTTGTGTAAAACCCCATTGTTAGAGTTCCTTGCTTCAGCAAACCTGCACACTCAGCCGCCATGTTATTCTTATGGAGAATAATTAAAATGTCATACATTGTTTATTTATGAAAGTATATTGATGAAACTTGATATGTGGCTTTATGTGGCATTAAGATACATATATTATGCATATTTATGCATTGGAAATTTGCTGAGTACGCAGGTTTGCTGCTACGGGGGTATTTATATATTAAGATGTATACAAAATCTTGGACCTTGACACAATGACTCGTGGATTCTAAGAAGTGGGTCAAAGAGTTTTAATTTCTTCCTAGATTATATTTAACATAAGATACTACTTTTCTTTTCTTTTTAAAATGAGGCAATTTATTCTTCTTAAAAAAATGGAATGATTTAAGCCTTATTGTTTTTTAAGTTCTGCATTTATAGGTTGCCTATGTATTTGAACAACCGTATCAAGCTACAATAACAATGGGAGGCCTGGGGGGCACAGCCCCCCTCCCCCCAGTAAGGTTAATGTGTTACATTAAAACCTCTGGATTAGAGTTTAAAATATTTTGGCATTCAAAACCAATTGACTGATTTTAAAACGTATTGTTCATAAAGTTCTGTACTTATACTTATAGATTTTTACAGCAATATTAAGCTACAATAAAATAAATATCCTGATGGGTCCTCCAGTGGAACCAAAGTGTAAATAACTACTTTTAAACCACGTGCTCTCACTGATTGGGGACCTTTATTGCCGCCAACATATTATATTTTATCAAAATCTTCAGCTAATATTATTATGAGGGCCTAGATGATACAGTCCTCAGTGAGACTGAGGGGTGAGTAACTACTTCATATGCACTTTGTCTGACTGATTGACAGATTTCAGGCCTCATTGTTTGTCATGTTCTGGATTTGTGTGTCATTGTCAAGCTGCAGTTATAATGGAGGGCCCATGAGGTATATTGTCAATTGAAACATTTTTTTGGTATTTTACGCGATCACTCAATCCTTATACGCGATATAAGAGCGTACTCCTAGTAAATAAATGTCATTCATTATTTATTTTTGAAATATTAATCTTTGTTTCTATTTGTTTACTGTAGACAACGATGGCAAATAAATTGAACAGTAAATAAATAAGATTGTCACGTAAAGATTTGCCGGGTTCAGTCCTTCAAATGCTAAAGATTTAGCTGTAATATTCAATGAACACTTTATCAGTCAGTCGATGTAAAAAGACGTAAGGCCAGTGAGTAGCGTGTCTACTGCTTGCTCCTGTTACGGCGTTCCACTTTAATAATTTTATTCGATTCTTACGTACCAGTCAAGGCATCTATTATTTTTTGCAAGATTACCAATTTATTTTTAGTTTATGAACTAATTAAAAATTGTAATTGCATTTTGCTGCTTTTGGATTTTCTTTTATTCCTTAAAATGATTTGAGCTAAATTCCCGAGGACGCGAGAGCGTCATCGTGGATTCCCACACGGAAGGACTTTGCGAAGTGCGTGTGCCATTCTACATAACAGCTCATTTACTACCATGGTATTACTCTTTCATTGGGTCTGATGATGATTGGTGTGCCTGGTCGAAATCGATTACCTTGTACCATCTTTTATATAGGTTCTCTGTCTTATATGTGAGTACAGTGTAAGAGTAAATATATTTTGAAGTTTTGTAAGATGTTTTTATTTGCCCCGGTCTATATGTGCTGAAAATTTCGATCACTAGCCAAAATGAACTCAAGTTACATTCGTTTATATTTATATATTTGAGTTACAAAAATACAATCGTCCTCGTGTGATCAATCCTTAAGAAGCACCTTCGAGATTCGTGGTTGGCCACTTAGTTCGCAAAAATCATTGTTTTTTAGGGAATTGGTGCTGATATTTGCTTTTATATCACATGTGAAACGCGAAAAACGTTTCACATGTTAGTTATGAAATGTGATCCCGTTTTCAAGTGCAAAAAATATCTAGAACTGTGCAAAATAAAAAAGTATCAACCTTAAAAAAGGATTTTACATATTATTATTTTTTTCTTTTGTACTTTAGTCATTTATTTTGCCTTCAGCCTTCAGGGCAAAGAGAATTAGTAGAATTCACGAAATATCTAAGACAAAGAGTTGTAAAGCAGTAAATGCATAGTCAATGGTAAAAGGTATCAGACAAATCTATCAATAAACACAACAGTGAGTCGCACCACGCTAAAAGAGAAACACGGCCGCACGAGAACTCAAGTGAACCGAAACAAGTATTACCCAGTTAAACGTCTCCATGAAACGATTAATTGATATATTCCACTATGGACAAGTACGTTTGAGTTCTGACATACCATATGAGGATTTTAAATGTAGGATTAGTTCAGTCGACGCTGAAAACACTGCCTGGACTGAATCGTAAAGCTTGAACAAGGTTAACAAATATTATCAAAAAGAGAGTGATAATAAAGTTATGAATTAGTAATTACGCATAAACTAACTTGTTACTAGGAGAACACGCAGATAAAATGTGAATGGTTTCATTCATCTCGTCTATAAATCCTCAGTCTCCAAATTCTTCAATTTCAGAGGAACCCAAGCTAGAGTAATCACTCCTTACTAACTTGTCAACGGGTCTCAAAATCTCCGACGCCCGCACGCGCACCGAGCCCTATACTATATCCTTGTCGTAGAGGTATACAGAACATAAGTCTAAAATTATGAAATCCCTTATTTCAATCATAATCATGATTAAATTAAAATACTGATAATCCTAGTTAAATTCTGAGAAAAAATAGTAAAGCCAATTTTTATTTACGACGATATGATCTAGGGATTTATTTATTGCAAAAAAGTGAGCATGAATTAAAATACCCCCGTCGCAGTAAACCTGCATACTCAGCGAATTTCCAATGCATAAAATATGTCTTAATACCACATAAAGCCGCATACCAAGTTTCATAAAAATATATTCACACATAAGCGATGTTAATTATTCTCCATAAGAATAACATTGGTAATGAGTACGTAGGTTTGCTGAAACAAGGAACACAAACAATTGGTTTTTATGCAAATATAAATAGAATTTAACTAGGAGAAGCCACATACCAAGTTCCATCAATATTCAATCATAAATAAGCGCTTTATAACATTCTAGTTATTCTCCATAAGAATAACATGGGGGCTGAGAAAGCAGGTTTGCTGCAACAAGGAACAAAAAAATGGGTTTTTATATAATTATCAATATAACTCAACCAAGTGAAGCTACATACCAAGTTTTATTCATTTATGTTCATAATTAAGGGAGTCATTACAGTTTACTTATTCTCCATAAGAATAACATGGGGGCTGAGTAAGCAGGTTTGCTGTTACGGGAATAATCAATAAAAAATAAATTTGCTGTGCAAATATCAATATACCAGTACTACGTGAAGCCACGTACCAAATTTCATCAACATACATTCATAAATAATCGAGATATCAAATTGTATTTATTCTCCATAAGGATAACATTGGACAACGTACTGGGTTTAGCACTTTGAATATCTCTGCAACGGTTGGGCGTAGAATCACAATTTAAACACCAAAATGATGGTTTTGTGGAAATGAACAGATTGGTAAAAGCAAATGTGAAGTTTACATTAAAATAAACTGAGGAAAAGCCAAAAATATTTTTCCCATAAGATTAACATGGGAGATTTTATGAGTTTGTTTTTTGGATTTTCTCCGCAACCACTTAACCTAGGTTAATAATTCAAAATACTATATTATTTGTTTTTTTAAGCTCTATAACATGGTTGAAACCAAAATTAAGTTTTTTAAAAATTTTTGGGTGAAAAATACAAAAAACTGGTTTTTGGAAAATTTAAAACCCCCATAAACCCCCCTTCCCATGGTCCGATTTTTCTGGTTTTCGAACTTAAAGTCATGAATGTCATTTTACACGTTTGAGCCAAATTTCATCAAAATCGGACGTTTTTTACTCAAGTTATCGTGTTAACGGACACACACATATATATATATATATATAAGATATATATATTATATTATATATATTATCTATTATAGATATATAATTTTGAACGAATAGTGTTTTTGGCATCTGGGGACCTCAAAACAAAAAGTTATCATGGTCTCGGGCTTAAGTCTTACCATGAGACCTACGGTAATAGCTTCTTCCCTATAGGGGAAATTCGCTAAAAGATTAACGGTATCAGAGAAGTAACACATACTTTCTCATTTTAACCCTATTTTCGCTGTCCCATTCAATAGGGACAGTCGCTATATGCAGCGGTCAGACAGTTCAGACGTACTGAGTGATGCTCTCTCTTCCAAACTCTTACTAAAAGTGTTATTTTCGTTAGTAATGGGCAGTGATTAAACTTATCGGAATGCAAGAGCCTTATATTGCCAGTGAGTACAGCGTATGTGTGTAGCATATATCTCAGACAATCTGAATTATTTGTACTCATACATAACCTCAAAATTGAACCTAACCTCTAAATGGTTATTTGTGCTACTCGTAATAAAACTTTCAAGTCTAAACAGCTAAAGATAAAATGCTCAGACTGTGTTCAGGTTTTCATGGTGCATGTGTGAAAATGAGCAAGGTTGATATTGAGTATACTGCAAGTGAGGGTACTGTCTGGAGATGTGAGCCTTGTGCTCAGGCCAGGCGTAGTAGTCTGAGATTTGAAAGCATCAATGCTACTGAAGGTATAACATTAGACGATGTAATGAAAGCAATAAACGAATTAAAACAACAACAAAAAGACTGAGTATGGGATTTTAACTTATCTCAGGGAGCACTTAATGACAAAATGTTGAGAAAAATACAAAGGCTTTAAAAGAACAAACCGAAAACCTTTCCCGCTACATAAATATTATTGAAAAACTTGAATAAAAATTAAGTCCTTAAAGAAAAAGTGCAGGAGCTGGAACACCGCCTGGATGAAGCGGAACAGTACTCCAGACGTAACTGTGTTGAAATCCAGGGTGAGACTGTTGAAGATGATGACATTATTACAACAGTTAAACATGTTGGGAATGCTTTAGAAATGGAAAATTGATGAAACAGTGACTGATGACTGTCACATTCTGGGTTGGAGACCCAACTCCGACGGCCCTCATGGCATAATTAAGTTTGTGAGGAGGATGGACGCAGAAAAGATGATCTTGAAAAGTCGACTAAAGAAAGACCTCTCCACCAGACATTTGGGGCAAACTGACGACAAGCCTGTGTATGCAAACGAGTCGCTTTCTCCTAGTGATGGGGTGTGATTTGCGAACCTGTGATTTAATCACTGTGATTCTGAAATCACAGGTCGACCTGTTACTGACCGAGCCGGACTAGCAGGTCTAACTGTGATTCGATTCGTTGTAGGCGGACTGCTCTCAGTGCTCTGCGTGAGTCATTTCCTCGTCGCACAGCCACGAGTCACTCAAATCACAATCACACTCTCGACTGTGACTGTGATTATCTGATACTGAGTCTGAGCGTCTTTAGCGAGGATGGGTCACTCAAATCACAATCACACTCTCGACTGTGACTGTGATTCGACTGTGACTGTGATTATCTGATACTGAGTCTGAGCGTCTAGCGAGGACGGGTCACTCAAATCACAATCACTCTCGGCTGTGACTGTGATTATCTGATACTGAGTCTGAGCGTCTTTAGCGAGGATGGGTCACTCAAATCACAATCACACTCTCGACTGTGACTGTGATTATCTGATACTGAGTCTGAGCGTCTTTAGCGAGGACGGGACAACCAGTTTATTGTTAATTATGTTTTGTATGTTATTTTAATTTGATGTTGATATTATGGTTGGATTTTTAATTGTAAATATCAATATATATGTAATCGAACATGTAGCTATTTTTACTTTCTCCCCTTATACATAGTATATGGAGAAAGTATTTTTTCGTCAAAATTTTCGAATTTGATTTGTTAGTGAAAATATTCGTTTTAGTGCTCCCTGAACCCAAAAAAGTTATTTTTACGTGATGTCTGTCTGTCTATCTGTCTAGATGTGTACAGAGCTAGAGCCCTAACCCATGGTCCGATTTTTATGAAATTTGGTATGTAGGTACTAATCTACAATATCTCCAGGAGTTTTTTTATTTTTTAGAATTTTTGATTTTTAAGGGTAATTATCCCCCAAAAACCGCCAAAAAACATGAAAAACAACATTCTCAAAAACGGCTCTAACGATTTTAATTAAACTTTAGTCATTTGTAGAGCTTTATTTTTCCAACAAAATTACACCACCCGCATTTCTGTAAAAATTCGGGTTCATAAATTACAGGACTTAAAACATTAGCAATTCAGTTTTTTGGACTTTCATAAAAAAAACTAAATACAAAAAATATTACTATTCACCATTAAAAGGAGCTCAAAAAACTAAATAATTTAGTATTCTGAATTACTATTCTAGGATTGCTGGTTGCGGAGAAAATTTAAATTTTCATTTTGCGTAAACACAGTACGTTGTCCAATGTTATTCTTATGGTGAATACAAAAATTACTATTTCTCTCTTATTTACTAATCAATTTCGTTCAAACTTGATATGCTTGTCAAGTTAGCATTGATCAACAGAGGAAATTCGAAATATGTTGCCCCTTAATAACCCTTGGGGGGAACAGGGGGCATTTCCCCTCTTAAAAACACATGTGTAGCAATGTATTCTGTAGTGCTTCCAAAACATGGATTTGGGTAGACGTTTTTGAAAACAACTTGTTTACAAGATTTTCTGTACATTCGACCGTGCTTTGTATTCTATATTTATTAAATAAAAAGAAATGTATTCATTTAAGTTGGGCTAAAAGGGAGAAAGTACGTGTCAGTTTCCTGATACCGTTTATTGTTCATACATCCAATAAATAACTATTTTTTATTTGACTAAGTGTTATTTTCTCAAACCCTTCATAAGTAGTCACGAATATTAATACTTTGCTAAGAAAACAATTTAAAATTGTAACTCAATTATTACATAAACGTATTCACTTATCCCTAAGCTGTAGGATCGCATTAACCTAATCAATATATTAAAAAACTCCTTGTAATGACACGGGTAGCACAACCTGAGCAACCACCCGTTCACAGTTCACAAATCATTTCGCAAGCTCCCACCCAACACAACAGCTGATGAAAATCACAATCACAGTTATAAATCACAATCACAGTTAAAAATCACAGTGATTTGTTAGTAGCAATCACAGTTTGACCTGTGAGTGTAAAATCACTGCTAGTCACATCACTACTTTCTCCTTCAAGAAGGAAGCTGTTTGGTATGGCGAGAGATGCTAGACGACGCGGATGCTTCAAGGGTTCGAAGGGGCACGGAAAATAATGGACCAGTTTTTCATCAAAATATTAGAAGTATGCGAGTGAATTTTTATTTGTTTTTATCTGAGTTGTCTAGTTTAAATAAATTTCCAGAAATTATTATTTTAAGTGTCATATGGATTAAAAGTTCGGAGTTTGAATTTTAGAATATTCCAAATTATGTTTTATATATAAAAGCAAATTAAGAATACAGATCTGGTGGTGTAGCTGTGTTTTTCCATTAATTAATAAGGCATTACACATTTTTAAAGGTCCATTTTACTTCTGCTGACGTATTACAAATAACATTTGAAACACATGCCCTAGTTATACATTTTTGATGGTAGTTATAGGTTACACCAGTTTTCAGAAAAGTAATTTTTAAATTTACTAAAATATTATTTAATTGGTGAAGAAATTAAAGGTTGTAAAAATATAATTATTATAGGGGATATGAATTTAAATTTGCTAGAAAATAACAATTTAATTGATGAATTTAAGATAATTTTGGCTAGCAATCGTCTTGAATCACTGGTTAATGAGCCAACAAGAATAACTGAGTATTCCAAAATCTGCATCGATCATATAATAGTGAGGATAAAAAATGAAAACTTACTGAATGTGGAAGCGGTGGTAATAAACAGTTGCGCAACTGATAGCTGTCGCTGAGTGTGCGTGGAGCGGGAGGGGCAACAGACACTGCCACTGCTGGCCAGTGTTGCCATAAAGCGGGTAATTTGTTTGTCTGGGGGTAATACTGCGGGGAAGCGTAAATAGGCGGGTATAAAGCGGGTTAGTGATAGCTAGCGTTACTTTTACTTATATTTTTACTATTATTAGATTTCCAGAATATCTCACTACACTACGAGGAAAATCTTTGTCTCAGCGTTTTCATTACTCCATGAATATAGTAGTTCAATTGGCTTTTTTGATTTGTTTTACTTTATTTCTAAAAAATAGTTTTAGGTGCTTCCTAAAACTAATAAAAACTTAAATATTTGACCGTAATTACCCAATATACCACGCAATAACTAGGTACCTTTGGCTACCATTAATAACCTCAATATGTAGGCTTTTATGTAAAATATTAGGGTTTTAGGCAGTTTTGGGGGAAACTGTAAAACTATATCTGTTAATAACAAAGTAAAACAAATAGTTGTATTTCAGTTTGTATTTATGTTTGAAATAATTTTTTGTAATCTATTTATAGAAAAGTTAAGCTTT
Source organism: Allygus modestus (assembly GCA_963675035.1). NCBI lineage: Eukaryota > Metazoa > Arthropoda > Insecta > Hemiptera > Cicadellidae > Allygus > Allygus modestus. The sequence continues at coordinate 130,495,998 of OY776113.1, read as the reverse complement.
TGACTTAGCTTTTCTATAAATAGATTAAAATAAATGTATTTAAAACATAATTCAAAAAATTAAATTGCATTAACTATTTGTTTTACTTTGTTATTAAAAGTTAGTTTTACAGTTTCTCCCAAAACTGCTGACACCCCTAATATTTTGCCTATAAGCCTAAATACTTTGACCCTAACATTATCATTACTGGGCTTTATCAAAACTAAGTTAAGTAACATTTCGTTTTACGTTTTTTTTTTCAACGCCAATAGTATTTTTCGTTATAGAGCACACACGCACGGTTTTAGGGACAGCGGTCCAAACCCCTCAAGGTTTTGTGGAAACTCTGGGATATGAACCCGTGACCCCTTGAACCGAAGTCCCAAGACGCTAACCGTTAGGCTAGCGAGCATGATTTGTATACATAACTCAGGGTCGAGATGCAGAGCCAGCAGGTTTATTTTCCCCACGTTAACTTATTATCTAACCGCTGCCACTGCCACTGCCGCTGCTTCATATTATTAAAATCTATGCTGAAGTTGATATATTTTTCTAACTTTTTGGTTACTAGGAGTGCCAAACTAACCAATCATCGTCCCCCCAGAAAATAACGTAAATATGTGTTCATTATAAACAAGGAGTATCTGGGTTGTCTCGGACAATCAGTTCGTCCTAATGGGGATAATTAGGAGGGAAAATTTAGTTTGTTTAGGGTCGTTCTAAGGAAAAGCGGGTAATTTTTTTTTCTGGAGTGGGAAGTTGGGCCAACTTGATTGACAACACTGCTGCTACGACCGTCTCGCCGCAGTAATGCACCTGCCTTTTTTTGGAACTTTTGGAACATGTTCCATGGAACTGTGACAAAGTGATTCTCTCACGTTACAGTGAAAAAGAACGGAATGAAGTACTGAATATAGCTTCGTTGTAGGCGTTGTAACTGTTTATAAGCTCAACCTATATTATTTTATTTAGCCACCATAGCATAGTCCTGAGGGTAGTACCATAGATTAAGTCGCAAGTTAAAGTCTTTTTTCTGTGATATGTAGGCTATTTAGCATTTTAAATTAATTGGTATAAATTTAGCCCAAATTGGTTTGTCTGGAAAATGCAGATAGCAGGGCCTACGCTGTATATACAACAGTAACTATTTATCTAAACTGACCAAGAACGTAACGCCAAAGCAAGCTGTAATAAGTGGTAGGCCTAAACTTATTTCGTTTTTCTTGGTAAATTGGATGTTTCGTTTTTCTTGGTAAATTGGATGCCTAATCTAAAAGGTTATAGTTCCTAAGTTAACAAATTTAACTTACCTTCTTCTGTTTCGAAATTCAGTTCTTCAACTACTACATCAATAGAATGGAGTTCTTTCAAATGTGTCAATTGCTCACACCGCGAAAACTGAAAAGAACAATCACTCTCTGGGCAAATAGGCCTAAGCCTATTCAGTTTGTTTAAACTGTTGGCAGAATTTTCACAACTGTGCACATTGCGTGTATGGCGCGTTAAAGTGAATCTACTGGCAAAGTGTTTGTCACAAATCAAACATTCAATTTTTTTTATATTGATATCAGACATATTGATCTCCAGTACTCTCAAACTTGCATCTTCTTAATCGCCATAGAATCTAAGAGAAAGTTTCTACTCACTCCAAACAAAATGGAAAATGGAATGGATTCTCGACTAGAGTCGAGGAACAGCAAGTAGGAACGGAACTCTTTGTAACGTAACGCTTCTACCAAACCTATTCCATGCTTTGTCACTGGAACGAACCGGATCGTGAAAGTAACCGGTTCAATGTCAAAAAAAAGGCAGGTGCATTACTGCGGCGAGACGGTCGTCTGCTGCTGGCTCGGCCCGCCCGGCCACAGTCAGAAAGCGGCGCCGCCACGCACACGCGCAGTCGCATTGGCTACGATAGCCTATCCAACTTACTTGCCAGTACTGACTGAAGTGAAGTGTATACGGAACAAAATGCATTTAATGCGTTTGATTTATTTTTTAAACAACCGATAACTGCATTGGATAGAAGTAAATATGACCATAAACTCAGAAGATTCAAAAAATTAAAGTAGCAGATCAATATTGAAACATGTAAAAGATTAAAGGCCAAAAATGCATTGCTAAAGAGGTTAAAGACTCAACCCAATAATGTCAAATTAAGAGCATATTTTAAGGATTTTAGAAATAAATTACAATCTGGTATTCATACTTTGAAAAAATAATTATTATAGGGGCATTTTTAATAAATATAACGGGAATTCAAAAAAATATTGAAGGTCACTAATGATATAGCTGAAAAGACTAGGACATCATCCTCGTTTATGTCCCTTGAAATTGAGAGTAATATAATTGGTGATCAAGTCACTGTAGCTAATGAGTTCAATAACTATTTTTTTTTTTTGTTAGTGTTTTGCACCTCCACTCAGGCATTGCCTTGAAGGTTGTGTTCTCAGGGCAGCAGAAAACAAAAACAAAATACAATTTTATTATTAATAATTAAATGTTGTTTATCTGAGGTAAGGTCAGCCTGGAAATGAAGATTGTATTTGTTGTATATTGTTATTGTTGTTTAAGATGTACAAATTGTGTATCTATCTGATTCTGTTTTGAGAAAATAAATATTATTATTGTTATATGTAGATAGTTATGAAACAAAGATGTAATCGGAATCCTTGACAAAATCTCAAATGTACTCATTGTAGAGGCAATTAGGCAATTAGGTAATGGGTTATAAACCCATTGTCTTACTGAGTAATTAAGTTACATATGCAAACTATGGAATACTGAATTTCTTAATGATATACAATTTCGTTTAGTTTATTCATGTTTATCAAACCCTTTCATTCAGATTCAGTAGTTAATAGTGATCTAAAAAATGTCTATACAATTGCATTACATATATTAATTTGTCGTAGTTAATTGTCAGTAGTTTAACAAACTATAGTTAAGTATAATTTCGATTCCCCGTAAATTCATATGATTTTCGACACTCAGACAGCCACCGTGCTTCGGAAGGCACGTTAAGCCTTTTGTTCCTGCTACATAAATAGTCGAGAGGTCATGTTAGAGGAACTAGTGCGACCTGAAAACTCTGACAACAGACCTTGGCAAGAAGGTTACACGAAGATTACTTTTTGGTGAGAAGTTTTACTTTACCTGCTTATAATCTATTAACATCTCCATACAAATACTAGTATTACATTTAACTCAGTTGGAAAATCGAGAAACATTTCAAACGTGACAAAATGAAGTACCAAGTACATTATAATAAACCTATCTTCACTAACTCACTGGGGAAGTAGGATTGCTGCACCAGGGGGTTGTTATTGATGGAATGGGTCGAATCCCATAAATGTTGGAAAGACAGAGACGGTCGGACCGTGCGTGTTCCTTTCCAATACAGTACTATCCATATCATAGCCAGCCGACTCCGCGCGCTATGTCAGAATATACAGTTATGTCAGAATTACAGTAATAGCAACAACGATGTTTAATCCATTATGAAAAAATGTCTTTGAACCGTCGCAAATAAACTCAATTTTGTATAATTTTCACGTTGTTATGGTTTCAAATAAATATGATTTATTTGTTTAGTGTCTTATAAATAAAATCATAAACCTCAAATAAGTTTAGTTATACAGATAAATGTTAGGAAATATAAATGTATATGAACTGAAGTAGATACATTTGCATCTTCATAATCTTAAATACCTTGAAATTAAGAGTAACATTTTCTTAGCTAATATTTCAACAAAGAATAATTTATACGCCAAATTAAAATACGTTTTCATACATTTATTAAGCAGTGCATATTTTTTAAATTACATATCGGGTAGTACAGTAGACTCTCAGAAATCCGGATCGGCCTAGTGCGGACCAATGATCTTTATATTTTTGTAAGTTTGTTGTTGCAAAAAAAGAAAAGAAAAACGAAACTTCACATTTTAGTGCCTTCACAGTTTTCACGGATTAACCCGCATTGCACAAATTAATGATAGTATAATACAGTACAATCGCATACTGTAATTTATTGCGGAGTGTTTATAGCTTTATTTCAAAAACGTGAACCAATTTTGTCATAACTGTTCTCCATAAAAGCGGAATTGATGAATCATGAGAGATTTATTGAGAAATCCGGAATTTTATAAATTTGGATCGGCCGTGTCCTCCACATTAGTCCGGATTCTGCGATTTTACTACATAATATTTGATATTTGTAAATTCTACCATATATATTTTTATAAGTGTTCTCTTTAAGTAAAATTAAGATTAACACATTAATTCAATTGGCGCAATTCAATCTCTGAACATTAGTGTGTCCAAGCCTGCTTTAGTGAAAATACTTTAAAAAAATCCTTTATTATTTCTAAAATAATAAAATGTGCAAAATTGGACAGATTGCAATCTTTAGTTTCAAAACTATAAGAGTGTTTGTTAGTAATGTGTGCACTGCTGCAGGGAACATCGTAGATAAAACCCGAATACTTCCAAGACCTAAGAAGTCCAGACCTGTAATCTTAATGCACCTATTAATTTAGATATTTCGGGTTTTATTTTTTTAAAAATCGACACCGTAATTTGTTTTACTCTTTTAAAATTCTCTTTTTGCTTCTTGGCACTTAAAATTAATAATTTTGTTAATATTTTGCTTCTCGCTCTTAATTCTTCTTTTTGTTGCATAAGAGGCAAGACATGTATTTAGAAAGTCATAGTCAAGTTTTGAGTCGATTAAGTTTTGATATTTTTCAAATTAGTCATGATAATTTATTTTATTTACAAGCTTCCCCTATAATTAATTGGGCAGTTTTTCCTGTTTAGATAGACTTGTAGACATAAAACGTTTTCTTATCTTCGCATGTCGTCTACACGCACAGGTCCTTGTGACCCATGAGAGACTTTTTGTGTGTTTCTATGTAATGCTGCATATTTAATGTAAATAATACAAAAATATTTTATTGATTTATTTTCGCATCCAATTTTATGCTTTCAATGTTTTTGTAACAATTATATAATTAATTTACAACGTAAATTTTATGTAAGATTGGCTTTTTGTTTAGTTGGTGAACTCTATTTTGAATGGAAATTTGCATGAGTTGTATTTGTTATTGTACATGTCTGCTATAAAATGATTTATTTATCACACTGTTATAAATTATGTATCATTTTTGTTTATATAAGACAAAGTTATATGTTAGATTCCAATAGTATGAACGATTGTTTTAAATGTCTCCTTAACTCTGAATAGGTGATATTTTATAATGACATAAAGAAAATTTGCCAAATGCTCAGATTTGCTGAGAAAGGGGTTTGTTCGGTTTGAAAAATTGTTTACGTAACCTTCCCTTGACCCTATAGAAATGATTTTCCTCGATACCCGGAATGTGAGGAAAAGTAGGAGGTCGGATATAACACGATATGGAAAAGGGCGAGTTAGTGTTCCTGCATATAGTTGTCGTGCCATGTCGGACGTCCCTAGAAAAACATTGGAAACGAAACACGCCATCCGATCCGGGTCAAATCCGGCCGCGCATGTCATCCGGCCACCGGGGCACCGGCAATCATCTCATTAGGAGGCTTTAAGGTCCCGTGGGATAAAATGGGATTGTGGGGAAATGTATGATTTAGGACTCCTGAAATTTTAAAAACCTTCAGCTATGTACAAATATGTTCTTTATTAAAATTCTTAATACGTGTTTTAAAGTGTTTTAACTCTTTTTTAAAACCCATTAAACTTTTAACACTTCTAATATACACTTATTCTGCCATGAAATCAAACATTTGACAAAACGCATACTTCTTATATTCAGATTTCATATCTTAGCTAGGGTGGGTTTACAAAGTTTGAACCAACTATAAACTAAATTTCTTTGTTACTGGGCTACTCTCACCTTATAATTCTGGGTGCATCTTAATCTGTGGGCATCTTAATCCTGGGTGCATCTTAATCTGTGGGCATCTTAATCTGGGTGCCTTGTCAGTTGTTGAAAAAAATACACCCGACGAATATACACACACGAAAACACGAATAGCATTCTAGAATGAATTTCCTCCCGGTTCCGCGAAAAGTATAGGAGGAAATTCGTCGGGTGTCTTCTGTATTTTCTTCAACATCTGACAAGTCCCCCAGGATTAAACTAAGGTGAGAGTAGCCCAATAACAAAGAAATCATAATTATTCCACCCCACCCAAAAAATCATGTCATTCAAAAGAAATATAAACTATATCTAATTAAGAAATAGGTGGTTTTAACAATGCTTGTTTTTTATTTTTGGTGTCAATAATTAAAAAAAATAGTGTAAACAATATTTTCCTATAGAGTACTGCTCTATATTGTACACTGATGAAACCACATTTTTTGTCAATAAGTACAAATTCTCATCATTTAGAAGTTAAGGCTGTGAAGGTGTTAAGGCAGTGAACACATATCGATGATGGAAGCCTCCATCCGTTGTTTACTGGCAATTTTATCAAAATTAATGCCGATAAATTAGCATATCCTATATTCATTGTCTGCCTTAAATAATATAAGCTTGATCCAACCAAAGCATAACAAATATATTTCCTAAAACTCAATTTGCAGTACATCTCAAAGAGTACAAAAAGGTTCAACAATAATATTGGATTATAAAGCAACGTAGGTACAAAATATAAATATTTTTAGAAACTTAAGGGTAAGTAAGGGATATTTTGAGGATGGAATGTCAATTTTTCAATGTTGGAATTTGTCAATGTTAAATTCTGAGGGATGTTTTTTACCGCTGTGCGGAAACACTGAATTCGGCACTGATGCCCACCGGATCACCTTTGGTCTCAAACCCAAATTCAAGTTCAAAAGTATTTATTCAAAAACGTTTTTCATGAAATTAAGGTATATATATATATATATATATATATATATATATACCTTAAGGAAAAACCATATCAGTATTATTGACATCTTTAGTTACTAATCACAACAAATAATTATTGTAAACGGTTTTTGTATTAAATAGATATGCACAAACAGGCGCTGTCAAACATTTTTGACGTACTTTAAACATCGGTTACATGCGCTGATACTCTGTCCGTACATGATAACAAATAAGGATACAGGATAGCGGCAAGTGCTGCTATCAAACATATCACTGACTAACAATAAGAACTGTTAGTCAGTGGTATCGCTCGCACTGTCAGTCGATATTGATTTGTAAGTAGTAAATTGTGTTGTGTTGCCAGCCACTATTGGTAGCCTCTTCCACTGACCTCGGCACCTGAGATCGTGCAATGCGCACTTGCTTCGTATAATGAGGCCGGAATGATGACACAGTAATTTTTTCACACTATAAACAATGGAAATACGATACCGATTAAAATGATAATATTATTCTACCTTTTTGTGACATGAGATACACAAGAAGATGTGTTGCACTGTTCAACACACATTGTTCCACATTGTTCAACACATAATAACAATATTGCCGACAAGATTAATTTACATTGATTATTATTTATCAGGTTTAACTCATGAACAATTGTGAAACAAGTTTATAAAAACTTAAAAAATAAGAGTCCCCTATATTTTGTCCTGTATACTTATTTTTTATATTTTTATTTTTCAAATGAAAATCACAATAAATTCAAAAAAAATCACATTTTAATTGCTGTTGAGTTCGAGTTACAATGTTGTATCAATAAATAATATTTCATCACATATGAAATTCCACCTTGATTTGGCCTTTGGGATTCATCTTAGACGCGCGATTTAAGGGGGATTGTTCAAAGTAATTAAACTTTCCGCACTTCTACCCGATGCTTCTTCCATAAGACCAATGCTAAATTTCAAATCCCATCCCTCCTCAACGGGTTATCCTATATTGTATGGCTCATTTTAAAGAGCAAAAAGTGTCTAGCGGTTTTAGTGAGCAGAATTTTACCATCACAAATAGTTCACCCATAAAAAATCGCAAATATTGAATATTTTGAAATTTTATTGAACGATTTTTTTGGGGAAATCCAAATTCTGCTCTCTGAATTCCCTACTTTTTTCGAACTATGGTTTAGGCTAACCCGTTGAGGAGGGGCCAAATTTTAAAGTTATCATTGGTCTTACAGAAGAAGTAGGTGACTGGAACCCCAACTTGAGCGAGTTGTTAAAGTGGATAGTGTAAATATAACGAGGAAAGTCAAACGTTTAAAGAATTTTAAAACTTTCTCTCGACCTTTCGAAATTATTTACAATAGTAATTACATTGTTTCGTACCCATGGACACAAACCTATAGTAAAGGACCCTCCGTTAATGAGCTAACAATAGAAGAAACGACAATCGCGGCAAGTGCTGCTATCAAACATATCACTGACTAACAATAAGAACTGTTAGTCAGTGGTATCGCTTGGACTGTCAGTCGATATTGATTTGTAAGTAGTAAATTGTGTTGTGTTGCCAGCCACTATTGGTAGCCTCTTCCACTGACCTCGACACCTAAGATCGTGTAATGCGCACTTGCGGAAAACCTTTAGTTGACCCTCATATTTTGAGGGTACTCTCTTAAGAGTAAGTAACATTTACTTGCCTGGGTCGCTCTCTCCAGGCAAGTAACACTTCGCGTTTTTATCTGCTTCTCCCGAAAGGCCAATGTTAACTTTCGAATCCCGTCCCTCCTCAATGGATTATTAAAAGAGCAAAAAAATAAAAGCGATTTCAGGTAGCATCACAAGTAACAATCGTTCAATAAAATGTTAAAATATTAAATGTTTCCACTATTTGTTACGGGTTAAAAATATGTGTGGTACAAACATTCTGCTCACTAAAATCACTAGGCATTTTTTGTTCTATAAAATAAGTCATAAATCAACATTTTCAGGTAATCCGTTGTGGAGGGACGAGATTTAAAAGTTAACATTGGTCTTATAGGAGAAGCGGAACCCAGGAAACAGGAAGCTGGGAATTGTGGTTGGAGATACTGGTGTTGGTTAACCAGGCATTTATTCTAATAGATACCGTCCATCTTTGAGCAAAAGACGACATTCCTTAGTGTTACTTGTCTCCAGAGTATTGCAATACTTGAGATTAAAATACAGGATAAAATGAGATTACACTTGAAGCAGCTAAAAAAGGGTTTCCTATTTTGGACCAGCTTAGTATTACAACGTAGTTCCTAACCAGCTGAAATCGCGGTCTTATAATACGTTTTAATTATTATTAAACTCTATAATTTGTTGGGATTTTGTTTTAGATTTCATTTTAAAATTATCCAACTGGGGTGGTTTTAAATTTAATTTAATCGATATGTATAATTAATATGGTTTATAGTTAAGTTTTAACCTCATTAGTTATTTTATACCTGATTAAATTCGTATAAATTTAATTTGTTCGTGAATAAACACGTTATTTATTTATGCTTTGTTATTTAGGGGATGGTGAAATAGATCAGCGTTACGTTTCACACATGATTTTTAAATCACGCTTAAGAATTTGATATATACATCCAAATTGGTGGTATTTACGATTAAAAATTGAGGACAATATCGAAACTCTTTCGGTGTTTTACTCCATGTTAATGTTAGTATTGTAAAAATTCACAATAAACGCCTATAATAATATATTATAACAGTTGCAGATCAACAAAAACTCCTGAATATATTAATTGATCAGAATGTGGCCAAATGATATGTTACGTTCCCTAGGCTACAACAAATTTAAACAAACGTTTGAAAGTACTACTTCATTCAAATTCTTTAATTGTGTCACTTAAACTGATTTTACGTTTCCTAAGCGTATAGTAAAACAATTACGTTACATAACAGAAGGGGATAGAGCCCCAGAGCTTCAAAGGGGGCTCCAGTTACAGGATTCTCCCATAAGGTCAATGTTAACTTTCAAAGCCCGTCCCTCCTCAACGAATCATCCGAAATCGTTGGTTTATAGTTAATTTTAAATAACAACAAAAATATATTTCAGTGAGCAAAATTTCAATATCACAAATAGTTCACCCATAAAAATTGCAAACATTAAATATTTTTGAAATTTATCAAACGATTATTATTTGTGATGTTGACATTTTGCTCATTGAAATCGTTAGATTTTGTTTGTTGTTTTAGCCATACATAAACGATATCGGATAACCGTTGAAGAGGGACGGGCTTTGAAATTTAACATTGACCTTACAGGAGAAGCAGGAAGAAGCGCCAAAAGTTTCATAACTGGAGCCCCCTCTTAAGTTGCGTTGTTAGGGGAGTAGGAGGGGGTTGAAGATAAATAATGTTTACTAATGCATTATGATGGAATTAGTCAACGAGTTACCTCTATAACTAGTTCTAGTTAGATTTGGAGGTCATACAAATATTACGTAACGCGTTTTATTCTTAATATCAACCCTCTCCCCTCTCTTTTGTGCTACGTAACGTAAATGTCAGTAAATGCCAAAAAGCTTATATCCAAACCATATTGATCATAAATAAAATGGAATTTCAACGAGATGTTTTTTATAAACAAAATTATTTTGTAAATTCATTTATAATCAATTAAATAATATGAGATCATAAGCCTGAAGTCACCTGTTTATTTTTAAATATTCCTAGTATTATCTAATGAAATATAATCATTTAATATGATGTGTGAGTTACGTTGACCTAGATTCCCCCATCCCCTTAATTACGTTATGCAATACGTGTATGGCCCCTTCATTACAACAACTATATGAAAACATTCATGAAATGGACGACCGACAGACCACAAACTGGTTCCAAAGTACATGCCATGCTTGTTAAAGTTGGAATTGTAGGCTAATTTGTTTCGTAAGGCTAGTTATACTTCTTAAGTAGCACGAGAACAATTGGGACACCTTGCAAGTACAAGTCCAATGATGAAGTTCGCCTTTAACTCGGTGGCTACATTAAACTAAATGCTGATGCTCTTTTATTGATTCTAAACATGACACGCAAACCACTGATTCCACCTCTAACGAGAATTGTTCAGATATTTTTGTTGTTTATTTGTATTTTAAGATACTCTTCATTTGGTCGCATTTCCCAACAAAATTCTAAATATTTAATAATAATTTTAAAATACTTATAATGTAGAATATCGTTATACAGTGTGTAAAAAAAGTCCGTCCCCCCTTTAATTTTTGTTTGTTAAAAAAAACAAATCATCTTTGGTGAACGATACTAATTTAACCCAAAGCATCTTTTGACGTTATCGGAAATTTTGAGTGACCCCCAAAAATGGGGGATTTCGGGGGCAACTCAAAATTGTCAAATGAAAAACCCCTTTTGAGTGACCCCTTATTTTAAAGTGCTTTAAAAAAATAGGCGAATGGTGGAGGTTGGAGGTCTGTAACGTGTTTCTATCCAAAATGGAAGCTTGTCAAAGTTTTGAATACAACTCATTCTTGAAACCTGGTGTCTAAGACTTTTGGAGTTTTAATTTCACCTTTGGTGACTTAAAACTGAAACGACTCTTGAATAAATAATAATTTCCGTTTTTCCCCCTTGTTATTTACAATTCGGCAATGATTTTGTTGGTGGAATTTCTCTCTGTTTAAATACATGCGGCCTCTCGTGTGACTGTGTATTATTACCAGGGATTGCGAGTTTCCCAAACGTAACCCGTTTCTTGTTCTCAGTAACATATCAGGATTGCACATATCAGGAGAAAGAAATGTGTGCGAATAATATTCATCACTGGGAAAGGGAAAAGAAATTTCACGTCGTTTCAGCATCCATGGAATCTGAAAAGGTTCGAAGAATACAACGATTTAGAAACATATTAAATTAATAAATTCAAATTCAAAATATCTTCATTCAATTGTGTACATTTCAATAATATACCAGAATGGTGTCAAATTAAGAACGCCATTTAATTACTTATTCTGATACAAGTATTCTTGTTTTAATAAAAGTTTAGTTTTAGTTTTTAGTTACATCAAGGTTTTATGCCACTTAATCTAGATCAAAGTTCTTCTAAAGAGTACCTATAAAGCTTTGTTGATGATAAATTGATTTAGTTTTCCTGAATTATGATAGGCAAACTGTGGATATTATATATTTTGGGAGTTGGCATAGAATGATGACCCTACATACAGCTTCAAGTATAGTTCTAATCTGTGAATATTCAGGGCAATATTCTATAACAGGGCTTGTATCCTCCCTCGACTAGTTTTAAAAAGCTGACCTAGTTTTTACTGAAAGAATAGTCTTATAGACATAGAGCCCATTAACTGTCATTATGTTTAATGAAACGAATTTTTCTCTTGCTGATGTCCTTCTTTAAGATTAAAAAAATTTATTCTTATTGCCCTTTTCTGAAACTTTAACAAACAATCAAAACTAATTTTTACATGTTGCTCCATAAAGAGATCCACCAAAAGATATAATTGAATGAATATAAAAGTGATAAACTGCTATATTACAACAATACACAACAATCTAAGTATAGCTTTAGAGAAATAACCAAAAAAACAAAACAAAAATAAGCAGTAAACATTGAGAATAGTTAAGAAAAGTACAACACACAAAACGATACTGGATGCACGAAGCAGCGTAGCAAACGAACTCGATGACTCGAGCAACAACGCAAATCCCAAAACGTCGTAAAACTGGTTTTCTTACTGGAAACAGCAAATATCCTTACTGATTTAAAAAGTAACAAACCCGCCATCCCTAACAATATATTCCAAACAAAGTGTATTCTTGTGACGTTCTGATGTGCTATTGTTATGGAATTGTTAGATGTAGTTGTAGTATTTATGTCCGTAGCCGTGAAGGACGTCCAACTTTGGAGTTGTACGGTATGCACCGGGAGGCCCCTCGCCGAATGCTCCACTGTTTCTTATCACGCGATTGTAAATCTTCTATCGTCGCGACGGCAGTCGCCGTCCAAAATATGATAAAATATTTTTAATATTGTATTAAACCGATAAATTTAAAATATATACTGGTATGTGTTCACCCAAAAATATAGTGAATGTACCCTATCTCGGTTGGTATCCTATCATGATGGAAGGAAACAAATAGGTGTGCTACTCCAGTGTCTAAAATGGGTTTTTCTGCGCATCTACGTCACACGGGATGCAAGCTCAAGCTCCAATTGGCTGATATACATTTGTTTTTCTACAATCAGCTGACAGTCGGCGCTCACCTGATGAGCCGGCTTGTATCCCGAGTGACGTCACAAACCTGCGCAATAGCATACCTATTTTTTTCTTTCCACCTTGGTATCCTATGATATGGTCTCGTATTTATGCTTTGATAAGTCGGATCTTTAATTTCCAGACTGTTTTCCAAAGTGTCTCTAAAAACTACGTTCCAAAACTTTCAGATGTGGTTCTTTGAATCTCAAAAGTAAGAAAGTTCCTTTAATATAAATCTAAAATGCTTTGTTTTGTCGCTTGTGTGGCTGTATGTACTGTAACTAAATAAATCGTAGAATCGTAAGTGAATAAACGAGGCTTTATGTGTTAACTTCAAAACTTTCACATTGAGTGTATACATTAATCTCTCTTACGACTATCGGGGTTCGATTTCATGGATTTTACCGTAAAAAAGTGGTAATTTATAATGTTCAGAGATGGATAAAATATTAAATCCCTAATCTAAATAGGGTGAAATTGGATCTAGTATAAGTCTCAGTATATGAACATGTAAGACATGTTCAAAACAAAGTCTTAAATGTATTTTCCGATGAGTTGATTTAAAAGTAAATTACTAAACAGATGCACAGGTCACTGAGCCTGATGGACAACTCAGAACTTCGAACATATTGACACAGATAATTTGGCACAGATAAGCACCTCCTCATCCGTTCAAAAACGTAATTTAGTGACACCTTGTTTATACTTAGTTAAAGAAGGATATAACTATTAATACTAAACTGTGATAATTTATTGGATTTTTAACTTTTATTATGATTAACGGTGCAGATAAATGTTGATTCGTTTGAGTTTATCACAATGTTGCATGTGTTTGGGGGCGTAACTCGATTGGTAAAACGGTCAAGTCGAAGTGCAGTCAAGCGAAAGGTGGTACAATCAGTTTCAGAACTAATACAAATCGATTGGTAACGGCTAGCTAGGCCTGCTACGTCTGCCGTCGTCGGTTCACCCCACTAACTATTGCGCGAAGACATCCCTTCACAGGGAATACCATAATATGTTATAGTTGCATGATGCTTTTAACAAGTGTGTAGTATTTTTTCCAATGCCTCCTTAAATAATCATTTAATAATTTAATTTTGTTAATAACAATCAATATCCATATTCACATTACCTCAGTAACTTACATCATTACCTCCAGTAACTTACCACATTAACACAGTACCTCAGTAATTTAAGGGCGCGCCCTACCCCGGACCGAATGATCCACACGATGTTGTTTAACCATGAATATTTACGCTTGTAGACCTTTTTGTTCTCCTCGGTTGCACTTTTATTTATTTTTTTACCAATATATTTGTAGTTTCACACTTTTCGGATTCCAATCTATGACTCTCTTGTTTCCTTTTTTCCGCGTAATATTTGTTTCCTTATGTTAGGAAGCTTTGTTTAATTTGTAAACTTTACTAAAGACCTACCACTTGAATTAAACTCTCAATTTTGAAAACAACAGGGTCATAGATGAACATTTAATGAATTAAATGACAACAAATTATTTTTATTCGATTAACAATTGAGCCTTCAGTGCAGGAGATGCAAAAGCCTTGCTTTAGCGTGCGGAAGACAGGTAGGGTGCACCCTTAACACTGGTTACTGGTTATCTCCCAGGCACCCCAGGGTGCTGTCGTGGTGGGAGGGAGGGGGGTTGGAATTTTTAAAATTCCAAAAATATGTAAACAAAGGTGAAACCAGGCTTTGGCATTCTGCTACTGTTCGCAAGTGTTGAATTTATACTACTTGCTACTGTTCGCTTTATACGGATTATATTCCGTTGGCCACTTTGGTTAAGTTTACAAATAAATGTAATGGGATCCTTTGCTTTTAATTGAACCACGATAACAGTTTATGTTCCATTAGTGAGTTTTTCTATGTTTCACAAATGCGAGGCATGTCTTTTAAGTAAGTACCGTTTTTGAATACCGCCGTTGTAGCGCTGCGGTTGGCATTCCTGCATGCTGCGTTATGTACAACTATTGTAAATATATTGGCAAGCCTGAGACGCAACTATGGAAACAGATTTACCGGATTTTCATTTGTTTGTGAGCATTTCAAATGGCGCCGACGATTGAGGTCCCCGCCTGCCTGCCAACTGTGAAGTTGCGCTGTGATTCAATTTCATAAGTGCTAACGATTGGAACGAAGTTGAAATCCATCAGGGGATTAACGAAGTGTATAGAGGTGTTCGACACCTCTAGCGTCAAGAAGTGATTCGAAACCAGTGACAAATTGGCTTAAAAATCACCCTTTTCCTCATCGAACCGCTCAAGAGAAGTCAACACACTTCCCAAACGCTTGGTTTTCTGCACCTACTCTTAGTCAACATTTTTGAAGCGTGCGCACAACTTTCAATAATTTAGTCGTTCGGTAACTAGTACCCCCAAAAAACACTTCTTAACACTAAAATAAACTCATAAGATAGCGACGAAATCGTAAACCGTCTATTCTCTCTCGCGTTTTGATCAACTTTATGCGCCAAACCTTCAGTAATGACAGTGGGTAGCCCACTTCGTTTCTCGTCATGAACATTCATGTAGCCATCTTGAAATGTTCTAACCCCTTTGTGTGCCATTATATTGCTTATTTTGTTTTTTCCATACATTTCACTAATCTTCCGATGAATTACAGCCGCGTTTTCACACCTTTACACTTAGAAACTGAATCACAGCGTGACTTCACAGTTGACGTGGACCTCAATTGTCGGCACTATTTTATATGCTCATAAACAAATGAACATCCGGTCGATTTTTGACTTAGTTCTGCCCCAGGTTTACCAATAGATATATTCAGTTACACAGCGCAGCATGCAGGAATGCCAACCGCAGCGCTATGACAGCGGTATTAAAAAACGGTACTTACTTAAAAAACGGCCTCGTAAATGCATTACAAATAAAGAGCCGCGATACCGTACCAATCGTCTCATTAGGTTTTGAGATGGTTCTGAACAAGACGTCTTAAGCCTAACTTCGTCCCTTTCGCATGGGTGAATACTAACCGCGTTACCGATCGCAATGTCCCCGTGTGTGGGTCTACTTACAAAATTAAACAAAACATGAACATTACCAACTTGAGTTTTTAAGTTCACAGACAGAGGCTTGCAATTAATTATAATTCATTACTGGATTTAGAGATTACTGACCATGGTCTGATTACTCGGAGGTATGAATATTGATTACACTGGGATAAATAGCTGTTTACTGTCCATGGAGATTCAAGAATGAAACCATTCATAGAGCCATAGCAAGGTTCTTAGAGCTTTTAGCCCAGGCATTATTTCCATAGGAGTAATGTTCGCAGCAAAGATGTCTTGCGAGGTCGTTCAGCTGATGCATAAATCAACAACATACTATAAATGTTGCCAACTTAACAGAGGATAATAGTGGTACAGCTGTTTTTAAATTGTCACTGGACATGCAGAAACAAAGTTTAAACCCTTAATACATTGATCTAAGAATACAAATAAATCAAAACAATATATTAGTTTCATAAAATAACAGCTGATCAAAGTATGTAAGGAGTTAAACAATGTTTATTTGAATTACAATGATGAGGAAAATATGGTACGCGTATGATAAATATCGTGTTTCCAGCAAACTGCAGATTGGATTGGTGATCCCGTGACCTTTCAGCTGTTTTACGAGGTATCTTCCGGTTAGCTAGAAAACCTTAAATATATCGACTGTACAAACCTTTTACGAGATAGGCCTATGAATGGACCTTGAGCGCTCTAGGCACTACGTTGCCGCACCGCACACCGGCACTGTAGGAGTGTACTGTAGGAGTTTTAAAACTGCCTGATCTCGCTGATAATGTTTTTCCTCCTTAGAGGGGTTGTCCGGCCCCAGTCCTGGGTCATCATGAGATGGAGATGTCAAGGAAGGAGCTGGAGGCTCAAGAAAGACTTTTGGAAAACAATCTGAGTACGTATAACCTTTTACTAAAAATGTAATACTCATAGATTATGTTGAACTAGTAAAATGATTATTGTAACGAATTAAATAATTATATTACGTATTACTTAACAGGATCATTGTAAGTTATTTTTGAAATAATTACAAACATTTTAAATTGTGTAGCATGGTTACCATTTAAGCATGTTTACCAAGCTTAAATTTCTAAAAAATTCTTAACAAGTCAGTTTTTACGATATTAAATTAAAAGCCTATCTTAGACCTGACAAGTGTCCATTAAGGAAAATCTTAAAAACATTTATGTAAGCGTAGCGCTTTATACGTAGTTTCATAAACCTGAACATTTACTATTGGTTCAAAAAGAGAAAATAAGCTCTTTAAAGGACGTTTGTAGGAAATTGTAACTTTTCTTTTCTATCTGCATTTTAACACAAAATCCGATCCGTTCTCTTTTTTTTAATCAAATGGCCGTTTTTAGCCGAGATTGCAGTAATGTGTTTTAGCAAAAGAGTTTTAAAATATTGAAACCTGAACCTAAGCTTACAGCTAAGATTTTTGAGACTTCATCTGCGGTATTGTCGTGTCTAATCACCGAGGATGAATACGACAGCTAAATTGTCAGTGGCGGAAAGAAGAGTATATATATATGGCAACCCCTAGAATATTCTTTGTGTGAGTTTATCCATAAACAAACTATCAAGGCGTTTCAAAACCTGTTGGACTTCCAGACTTGTACCATTTAAGATTCAAGATTCAAGATCTTTATTAGTCGTTAAACACAATCAAATAGTGCAATAGACATTGTCAACATTTAATTAACTTACATGCTCACTACATGCTGGACATTCTTAAACAATCTTCTTGGCTAAACATACACATCACCCTCTAAGGGCTAAATAACAAAGTAATTAACATGTACAAATAAATAAATAAAAATCTCAAGTTGTCCAAACAAACTGCTTAACTAAACATAGATAACAACTTCTAAGGCTAAATAACAAAGTAATTTATATTTATAAACAGGTTAAAACCTCAAGTTAGTCATACTACACGACAAATAATCATTGACTGAATAAAATGCTTCTAATTTAAGCCAGTCACTTAACACCATCTTGAATCTTTTCATGTTTACCGTCCATGCATCATGAGGCAATTTATTAAACAATTTTATTCTCATACATAAATGACTAGTGATACTCTTTTGTAATCTAACTTGTAACAAGTCTAGTGAATGCCCTATCCTTGTATCATAGCTATGTATATCCTGCCTAAGTGTGTAGCTTACTAAGTTTTCTTTAACATTCAACAGACAGCTATAAATATACAAACATGAATGTCATAATTTTTAAGTCTTTAAAAAAGGTAAACAAGATACTCTATTGGATGTTATGACTTTAATAATTCGCAAT
Source organism: Allygus modestus (assembly GCA_963675035.1). Classification (NCBI taxonomy): domain Eukaryota; kingdom Metazoa; phylum Arthropoda; class Insecta; order Hemiptera; family Cicadellidae; genus Allygus; species Allygus modestus. The sequence goes on along the minus strand of OY776113.1, from coordinate 130,477,571 downwards.
GCTTTCTTCTGCCATATCAATACTTTGTTTCATAACTGTTACCCCATAGCATTATTCCGTATGTTAAATGGGAGTGGAGGAAAGCGTAGTAAGATGTTAACAACATTTCATCACTTACACAATATTTAAGTTGCGAAGCAAAAACGTGACTCTGGCTAACCTTGCGCAGAGATTTTTGATATTGATATTCCAACTTAACCTAGAATCTAAATGTATGCCAAGTAATTTTGCAGACCCATTATTATGCTTATTTACAAGTGATGTATCCAAAGAAAAATTACATTTTCCGTTTGACTGTTATTCACAACTAAATAATTTGACTCAAACCACTGTACAGCCATTTCCATACCTAAAGCTTGTTCTATTTTTAAGTTTTCTAGGTCTGCACTGGAATGAATCAGTGTCGTATCATCTGCGTACAACACTGATTTGCAATGCATATTACTGGCAAAATCATTTATTGTAATAATAAACAAAAAAGGGCCCAACACCGAACCTTGTGGGACCCCAATTTGAACAGTATTCAACTCTGATTTATCCTGACCTTGTACAACCATTTGTTTTCTATTGTGTAAATATGAGGAAAATAAATCTAGTTCCCTTTCTCTAACACCATAGTGGTATAGTTTTTCCAATAGCAATTGGTGTAAAATACAATCACATGCCTTAGAAAGATCGATTAAAGAGGCAGATGTAATACATTTATTTTCAAAATTCAAAATTACATTTTCAACAACTCTTTCAACTGCTTTTACCGTATTGAGGTTTGGAAGAAAGCCAAACTACTCTTTACAAAGAAGATTATTCTGGACAAAAAACTATACAACTGTTCATTTATAAATTACTCAAAAACTTTACTAAATATATATATCGTCCTAGTGATATAGGACGATAACTAGATGGACATGATTTCTTACCTTTCTTGAAAATTGGTATAGTTTTGGTTATCTTAAATGCTTGAGGAAAAGCGTCATTTTGAAGTGCTAGGTTAAAAATATATTTCAGTGGTTCTACTATTGTGTTTATTATTTCTTTCAGTATTTTATTTTATAGTCCGTAATAATCCTCACTTTTAGAGGAACTTAACTGGGATACACATCTCAGAATATCCATATTTGTAATTGTTTTCCACTTAAAACTAACATTTGACCTATTACAGTTTAGTAAATACTTATTCAGTAGCTCAATAGCATTACTAAAACAATCAGACACTTTATTGCTATTTGTTTGGAATGCAGCATTAATAAAATCATTAAAAACATGAGATTCAATTACCTTTTCTTGAACATGTTCATTGGAATTAGCTTCATTTTTAATCACATTCCATGCTGCTTTGCACTTATTTTGGGCATCCTGTATGTACTTTCCCTTGTACAAATTCTTTTCCTGTTTAATTTGAGCTCTATACATTTGTTTGTTAGCATTGTATGCGGCTTTATATTTACATTCCTCTAAAGATCCCTAATTTAGCTTATATACCCATATAGCACAGGATGTCAATTTGACGTAAAAAAGTGATCAAAGACGTCAAATTGATGTCAAATAAAATATTTGATGAAATATTGACGTCAAAATGATGTAAAATTTTTGACGTCAAAATGGTGTAAAATGTTTGATGTCAAAATGATGTAAAATTTTTGACATATATATCTTTTGATATAAAAATATTATAATACCAAAACTGTATTATTTTTGTTTCAATCAGTTTTATTTAACAATAATTATTTTTTTAACCGCCCCCATCAAAAGTTTTACATCATTTGAAGTAAAATTTACATGCAATTTTTGATCAGCACAGTATTAACGCATGTTCACAAAACAATACAAAGTTAAATGTTTAGTTATTAATAATATGGCTTGAATGTAAATTTAATTAATTATAGTTAAATTTATTATCACACTCACTCACGAATAAGTACGGTTTTTTATCTAAATAATTTAAATATCCATTGACACAATAACAATTTGGCACAGAAAGTCAAATCAAGCATTTTGTATGTTCCGAAAAGCAGTTTACAATTTAACGGATAACTATTTATTTACAATTATGATTTAAAAACTTAATTAGAGTTCTCAAAATAGGTATTACAAATTAACCTTACAATTACAATTAAATATATGTTTGCATTTGGTTAAGAGGTTATTCCTTCTTCTTGGCTGGCGCGGCGCGCAGCGAGCATTGTTTTTCTGTCATATCGGTCTCAGAGGGGTTACATGTTTATATTAGACTTTAGTTTGGTAAAGTAGAAGAGACGAAAGTTAATAAGTTCATCTAGTCTTAGCATCACACTGCTTACAGGAAGTGCAACAGGGTAAGTAGAATCAAAACATATTAGCATTATTTTCACAAGGTTTTTCAGTTAGACCTAACCTATAATACTTGAAGTCACCTCGCTTCCTTCAACTAAAATAATAATGCTTATTGCTGGGTAGCAAATGATGAAAAATGTTGTAATCAAAACCCGACAAACTATGTTGGTATAATGCCTAAACAGGTGAATTGATATACCAATAGATTATTGAAATTTGGCGTGTTCAGGCCTAGGACTAGTTCAATATTAGCTTCAACACAATTAAGCCTACATGGATGTAAAATTAGGTATTTGGCTAAGTCTCACTGTCTCATACAATCCAACATTTCAAAGGTGTGGATAATTGTTTCGATATCGATTTGGCTTAGGATTACCATTGGATGTGAAAGTGTCATTAACCTAAATGTGTTATACAAATTAGGGCAAATTGAGAAATAAATGTGGCACACCTGCCAAATTATGACCCAGTTCTAGTATCTGCAGGCAGCCTTAACCCTATAACTGGTGCAGCGTACCGTAACTTAGTTCAAACTAAGTTACGTTTCGGTGTGATGTGTCTGTTGTGGTAGCGTAGTCTTTTCTACGTCTAGCAAAAATTTATTATAATCACTTAAGTTAAATTTATAACTTACCATAATGAACTAGAGATTTTAGAGCTTTAATTTGATAGCCTACCATATTCATGGAACTTGTGATTGTTGATATGTATTTACATAAGTTAAACCAATTTTTAAATTTGGGACTGTTATTTTAGTCAGCAGATTTGCAAAACTAAATTAAACATCCTGTAGAGTTATTATAGTAAGACGTAAGTCAATAACTTTATACAACATTTTCTATTACCGGTACTAACTTAGGTATGTAACTTAGGCCCTAATACAAATTGCAACAAAAAATGGCTGTAAATGGATTCTTTAATACTAGATTTTTTATATTGCAACTGTCAGTCAAAGAATTAACTTTTAACTCCAAAGGCAACTTCATTGGGATCAATTTGATATACAAAGTAAAAAACATATGGGTAGTTTGGCATGTTTATGTATATTTTTCATAATATAAAGTAAAACTCTTCAAAAGTAAAAAAGAAAAGCCGCCACCATGGGGAATAACATGCACCAGTTCTAGGGTTAAAATAATAGTTACTTTAAACTGGTAACTTCCTGGTCCACCAAAGAACAAGTTATTTAGGGCCTACTTAACATATTCGACCTAAGATTTTTTTGAAATCCGCCATTAACAAGAATATGTTGGTTTCCATATATCCATATATGTTGGTATTGTTACCATAGTTTAGTGGCGATTTCCTAGCTTCCTGACTGGGCTTTTCACACTGTGTGCTCCGTGGTTAATAAAATATCGGTACTGGTTTATTTATAGGCCCTGTAACCAATAAGACAGTTTTTTATAAAGTTAGCTTAAGTTATGTAAATTAATTATAAAAATCGCATGACTTTTAGTGGAATGATATCTCAGTTGCAGTGATTGTCCTCGCCCTCATTTCAGAGACCTATCCATTTTTGTTACTTTCTCCCCCTATACATAGTATATGGAGAAAGTATTGTTTTCGTTAAAATTTTTGAATTTGAGTTGTTAGTGGAAATATTCGTTTTGGTGCTCCCTGAACCCAAAAAAGTGGTTTTTACGTGATGTCTGTCTGTGTGTGTGTGTGTGTGTGTGTGTGTGTGTGTGTGTGTGTGTGTGTGTGTGTGTGTGTGTGTGTGTGTCCGTGTGTGTCCGCGTGTGTGTGTGTGTGTGTGTGTGTGTGTGTGTGTGTGTGTGTGTGTGTGTCTGTGTGGATGTTTACAGAGCTAGAGCCCTAACCTATGGGCCGATTTTTATGAAATTTGGTATGTAGGTACTAATCCACGATATCTCCAGGCGTTTTTTAATTTTTTTGGATTTTTGATTTTTAAGGGTAATTATCCCCCAAAAACCGCCAAAAAACATGAAAAAATCCAAATTTCTCAAAAACGGCTCTAACGATTTTGATTAAACTTTCGTGGTTTGTAGAACTTTAGGTTTGCAACAAAATGACACCACCCGCATTTCTTGAAAAATCGGGTTCAGAAATTACAGGACTTAAAACATCCAAAATTCAATTTTTTTGATTTTTTATAAAAAATCATAAATGTTAAAAAAGATTACTATTCACCATTAAAAAGAGCTCAAAAAACTAAATAAATTAGTATTTTAAATTACTATTCTACGATTGCTAGTTACGGAGAAAATTGAAATTTTTATTTAGCGGTAAACACAGTACGTTGTCCAATGTTATTCTTATGGGGAATACAAATATAACTATTTCTCTCTTTTTTACTGATCAATTTCATTAAAATTTGATATGCAGGTCAAGTTAGCATTGACCAACAGATGATGTTCGAAATGTGTTGCTATTTAACCCTGGGGGGGCAAGGGGGCATTTCCCCTCTCAAAACCACTGTGTGTAGCAACGGACTCTATAGTGCCTCCCAAAAAGGGATTTGGGTGGATATTTCTGAAAACAACTATTTTAGACAATTTTCTGTACATTTATCTATACTTCATATACTATATTTAGTAAATAACAAATATTTTTGTCATTAAAGTTTGGCTAAAAGGGAGAAAGTATTTGTCAGTTTCCTGATACCGTTTATTTTCTAGAAAGTTGGACCAGCTTAAAACACGGGTTCTTGGTTGTATTACCACTGGGGTATTTTCAGTTAAATAAATGCCATTGTTGATCAGTGGGATTCGACTCATGGACCAAAGTCACTTGCTCCAATAAATATACCAAGCTGTATCCCAACAGTACGCAAATCATGTCCTTGATGAAATTTAAAGTAAAATTAGCCTAATTAAGACTTGAGACCAATGTTAATATAAGAACATCAGGGTTTGTCACTGCTGGATTTGTTTAGTTATACTTTCAAATCACTATTTTGGACCGGCTTTTGTGTGTGGTTTGTAACTTAGTTTTTATTTAACATTGTGAGTGAATAACATTTTAAGCTATATATGGAACATGCCGAGGCCGCGGGGCTAAATTTTAAATGGCAAAGCAATTTTGAACATAGGCTGGTTTAAAATCCTGCAACGAGCAATAATTCACTTGCTAGTGGTTTTTGGATTTTCTAGGTTGTTTTACCCAACAATACTGAAGGAACAATAAATCAAAAGTGAAAAACTGCTGTAATCGTTTTATTTTTGAAAATTGACTGCAAGTAGCCTATATAATTTGGTAAACCTTAAACTATATTAAATTTATTTGGTGGGATGGGTTAATATAAGATAATGGTCACAAATCTAAGCTCGCTTTATATACCGTAGTTAATCTGAATAATATTACCGGTATCTTATCAACTTATTGTGTGGCTGACTTTTAACCTTTAGATACCGGTAACAAGTAATTTTGAGACGATAGAAATGGAACAGTGAGGACCTCCCGCAGCGCCGTCCTTGCAAAGTAATAATGTGTGGCTGGGAACTGGCGCTGTCCCCCCACCTCCCAGCCGCGAGTACTACAACAGGGAGCCATGCCCTCGTTCCCACTCCATACATAAAAACAGCAGTTCTGTCAACTTCCAGCATCCAGCGTAAAATTATGGGACCCTCAGAAACAACTGTGTTGTGTATGGAAATTATAGTAACCTAACCTAACCGCCGCAGCGCGCTGTTTAAGTTTTTAGCCAAAACGTTTCCGCCTCCACACGAAATTTTGTTATTTCATTCAGTCTTTTTTTGTGAAACGCAGAACAAATATGGCTTATAAGCAGATAGACAGAAAAACAAATGTTAACACATATTTAAATATCTCCGCTGCATACAACATTTTACTGCTCAAAGAGATGTGAGATCAACCCTATTTTATTAATATAGATAGACATTCCTTACCTGGAACATCTGGTATTGCTAATAACCTGTCCATAATGTGTTAACAGCTGCAATTCAAATAAATGTATTCCCCATATTAATCTTATGAGCAAAAAACCAACTTTGAGGGCAGCCCTTACCCTTGAGAATAAAGATATTGAAAATTAAAAACCTAATTGCAAAACTACGAACTGAGTCGAATTCTTTGACACTTCAAACATTAAAATTGGTCAAGAAACAACGGAGAAGTTTTCCTAACCATAAAAGCGCCTTTTTTGGCGTATTAATATATAAGATTCAGGAAATTACAGGATTCGTGGTTTGACATTTTTGTATTTTAGGAGTATACAACAATTCTAATGTTTATGTCAGTTGGCAGAACTGCTGTTGTTATGTATGGAGTGGGGACAAGGGCATGGCTTCCTGGTGTAGTACTCGCGGCTGCGGGGTGGGGGCAGTGCCAGTTCCCCGCCAAACATTTTTACTGCGCTATGTCCTGACTATTCCAATCCTGCGCTCCCATAATTTTAAATAATCCTACCGGTACATATTAGACAATAGCTTTTTTTAAAAAGAATATAAAATTAGCCTACTTATAAACGAGTTTTTCCAGATCAAAAGCTAAGTCTGGGCTAAAGGCCTTAAATATGTTTGCGCCCAAAATACTAAAGTGGGCATTATTACCTATAAGTTATTCTTGTTTATTGTGTGTTGCAGATTGCAAGCAGCACAAGGAGGAAAACAGGAAGATTAAAATTAAGTTTAAAAAATTGTAATTAAGTACTAATATAAAAATTGCTGAAAAAAACATTTCTGTAGGCCTATTTATTTTCCTATTTATGCTTTAGGCCTAATTAAAAAAAAACTATTACAAAACTAAGGAGCAAAAAATATGCACCCTATTGTAAAGTATTTATCTCATGAATGGCAAACATTTGTTTAAATATTATATGCAATTTAAATAGGTATGATTTATTGTTTTGGCAATTAGTTAAAATTGGAGTCACTAAATTATATAAATCAAAATGCTTTGTATACGTTCACAGATATTGGCACCTTGATACACTGCCATTTTTAATACTGAAGTTTTTATAAAAATAAATTTAGTCTCTTTGAGGTCGGCTTCACATGTCTGATAATTTTAATTTTGATCTTAAACGCAAAACATATTGATATTTAAGACAGAACGAAATTCTCAAAACAACCTATTTTGAGAAACAAAACAATTCTGTGCATTCCTGGTAGAAAACAACATTTTATTTAAATAACTTACAGCACAATATTAAGAATTTTTTTACATCCTATTGATGTACATTTGACATCATATTTACGTACATTTGACATCATATTGACGTACATTTTACATCAATTTTTTCTTTTCTATACTGCTTGTTTGATATCAATTTGATGGCAATATGATGTCATGTTTGATCTGTTTTTTACGTCATTTTTACGTAAAATTGAGTGCCCTTTTTACTTCCAATTGACGTCAAATTGACGTCATTTTGACGACATTTGATGTCAATATGACATCAACAATATCAATGACATTGACATTTTTTACATCAATTTTACGTCAAATTGATGTACTTGTGCTATATGGGTACTTCATACAGAACAACTAAACTATCCCTAATTTGTTTTAGTTCTGGAGTGAACCATTTTTTATTTGTATTATTATTTAAGGTACTTAACAATAATTTGTCACAGTATACATAAAATGATTACATGCATCGTCAATATTTACAATAGAATATAGTTTCAACCAGTCTGATTGAAACAGTTTTCCCCTAAAATTCAAAATTGAGAGTGGAGATATATTTCTTACTGTTTCGAAACAGTAACTGGGAACAAAATTGTTACTATAAAAATCATGAAATATTGCTTGGACACCAGCATGATCTGATAAATGGGGATTAATTACTTTACAGTAAATATTTCCTTTTGGAAAACCAACAATTATGTTGTCCAAGCATGCGTCTAATCTAGTAGGTTCCTTGTTAAGGCAGTGTAAATTGTGAAACCTTAATATATCAAGAAAGGCTTTAGTCTCATTATTTTATTTAAAAATATTGACATTAAAGTCACCTGATAATATATATTTTGATTTCTTAAATTTGTTATGTAAAAAGCCTACGAAATTTTCCAGTGAAGAGAAAAATTCATCTACATCTGAATCAGGTGTGCGGTATATGGTAGCAATCACTACATTTAATTGTGTTAAAAAAATTGTGTTAAATATTATACATTTGATTGCAAATATTAGCTATGTTATGGTTAAACAAATCACACTTGTTTCTCTTGCAGTCTCTTGTTCTTAGTCTTAAAAATATCAGTATCGAACAGATTATTGCAGTTATGCCTATTACCTCAATTTTATATTTTTCAGAATCGAATAAGATAAAATATTTGGATAAGATCGAAAAATTGAATAACATAATTTGTTTGGATGGAAAAAATGCCATTAACTACTCAGGTTATTTTTACTCAGTTCGATATTCCAAACATTTAAAAAAATTCAAATTCAATAATATTTATTCATCAAATATACATAGTATACGATTGAATAGTGTCAATACAATTTGTGTAACTTAGGCTAAGAATCTTTACAATTTTGTGAACCCTAATAAGTACTAGAAATAAAATAAATAAACATTAGACTTTTTTATTTTACAAAGAAAAAACTTAAATTCAAACTCCAAAATTCAGCGGAGAAGGAAAGTACTCTTCTAAAGAGTAAAAAAGTCTGACGAATATTTTGTATAATCTCTCGAAAACATGGTTTTTATAATAAATTGATTAAATAGCTGTAAACCTGTGCTGAATTTTGAATTAAAGTATACATTGTGTGAATATATGTGCGTAGATATACTTTTGTATTTATTTTTCGAATTATATCAATAAAGATAATGGCCATCGTTTATTAAATAGGAAAAACCCTGTCTATAAAAAATAGAGATAATTTTAAAAAGGAAGGTACTTTTATAATCTAGAATAAAACCTGTAGTCAACGGTAACCTATTGTTTAGTGAATGGTTATTTTGTTATTTGATTTCATCTGCATACATTTGGTATGAATTAAAACAAAAACAAAATGAAAGACTGGCTGAGTGAGGACCTACAAGGTAACATGATTGCATTTACAACTTTTCAAATTACAATCATGAGCTCCATTAGGATAAATTGTCTTTACCAGAAAGAGCCATAAAACCTTAAAATAAAATTGAATGTGTTGACTTTATTCAAGTAAAACAAACTAAATAATTTACCATGCCGATATTAAACAAAAACTTGTAATTTCCTTGCAGAGATTTCCCTATTGGTGGAAATCAACGAAGTTCTGCAACAACGCCAAGAGGTTGTACAGAGACACAACCTTTTATTGAAGAATATAAGCGATTTACAAAACCAGGTACAGGACACAACCAAGTGGGTAAGGACACAACTCGGCATGGCCTTATACTTTCCTGTTTCCAATCCAGTAGACCTATACTTTCCAACCTCCAATCCAGTAGACCTATACTTTCCTACCTCCAATCCAGTAGACCTATACTTTCCTACCTCCAATTCAGTACACCTATACTTTCCTACTCCCAATCCAGTAGACCTATACTTTCCTACCTCCAATCCAGTAGACCTATACTTTCCTACCTCCAATCCAGTACACCTATACTTTTCTACCTCCAATCCAGTATACCTATAATCTCCTACCTCCAATCCAGTAGACCTATACTTTCCTACCTCCAATCCAGTAGATCTATACTTTCCTACCTCCAATCCAGTAGACCTATACTTTCCTACCTCCAATCCACCTATACTTTCCTACATCCAATCCAGTATACCTATAATTTCCTACCTCCAATCCAGTAGACCTATACTTTCCTTCCTCCAATCTAGTAGACCTATAATTTCCTACCTCCAATCCAGTAGGCCCATACTTTCCTACCTCAAATCCAGTAGACCTATTATTTCCTACTTCCAATTCAGTAGACACATATTTCTTATTTACAATCCATTAATACCCATACTTTCTGCAATTCATGTTTTATACGTTATCAAACATAGTAAAGTAAACTTTGCTCTTATTAGTTTAGTGTTTTGTTTTTAATAAGTTATGTATTTAATTATTTGCCTCTCTATTTATTCAATGAAGAATAATTATTTAACATTGACATCTTAATTTTATATCTTGTACTGTGATTGTTAAAGTTGAAATGACAAGTTTTTTGAGAATTTTCAAAGCCTTAATTTATATAATTTACTTTGTGCCAAAGGCATTTTTACAAGATTCAAGATGCTTTATTTGATCATTAAACATATACATATATAATAGACCTCGTCAAAATTATTATAAATAGTCTTAACAAATATTTATGGTTTTTACAACGGTCGAAACAACTAAAAGTAAAATGGACGCTCAGAGAATCGAATAAGAAGTCAAAGAGTCAAGCATTAAGTCTAACGGTAGCCACCGAGTCGCATAGATTATAAATAAATTTTAAATTTAAATGCCTTGTATGATTACAGAATGAATCTACATTATTGTAAAGTAGACATGCCTGCGACCGATAAATATATTAAATCTTGAACCTGTTTGAAATCGTTTTCTATAAACGAAAAATTGGAAGTCGTGTTCTCACTCTGTAGTTGTTATTAAAGATCATATTTTGCGCATTCATCTACACAGAGCCCTGTCTGAACATACAACGAAACCCTATTTATTTTCATATATTTGGTATATAATCATACTTGTCTTCTAATACTGAATGAAAATGTGCTGTATGCCGTTTCACCAACAGCATGTCTAGATTGTTTGATTTACCAATTCAATAACAACTGTGAAAGAAATTTACTATTGTGGCTAAAATTAATTTACAACATGAATGAATGCCAAAATATATACCTGTATAATTGCATGTATGTATGAATGCTGAATAAATGCATGTACCTGATGAATGCTAAACAAACAATAATTGTAGACTATTTAGAGTCGAGATAACAATTCCTGAAACTAAAGCGGCGTGAGTTTGTTTTTTACTTAGTTGCAATTTTACCACGGAGTTCTGTTTTTCTGTGATAACTGCGTGGTAAAATTGCAACTAAAGATGTTATATATGCTTTTATCCCATTAACATTACTTCCTACCAGCATTTTGTCCCGCCGTTCATCTGTTTACTTTGGTTAAATGTTTTATGTTAGAGGGACAGTTTTATCAACTAAAGAACACCGCATATATAGTTTCATCATAAACCTCAATGTTCGCAGAACAAATTTCACTGGGTTGAGGGAATCATTTAACGCAGCAAATGTAATATACTAATCACATTTTTTGTAGTTTTTCTTATTTATTAAGACATGACCGGTAGAGGCAATTGGAAGTTTGGCGTTTTCAATTGTTATTCATTTTGAGTAAAAAATGCAATGCATTTCTGGTATGATAGATATTAAAAATAATAAAATATTAAATATTAAAAATAAACTACTGTGTAGCCTATAGTAAAATCTTCGTTTTGATTCCTTTATAGATTTAAGAGTTTAAAACCCCTAATAAAATACAACGTTTTCCAGTTGTATTGGACGAACATCGAGTTGGCATATTTGATCTCGGTGCATAAGCTCAGTATCTCACGTAAAACCATTCATAGCACGTGACGATGCAAAATGTGTTTAGTAGCAATATAACTGATGGTTTCAAAATGCAATATACTCGATTTCCAACCTCTGATACAAGTTTACCATCAGGCCCATTGCTACAACTGTAGTATCAAAGTTTAGTTTGTTAAATTGTGCATTATAACATATAGCTTATCGTTTCGCTATAATATTTTTTATTGCGGTTGGGACACACAAACATGGTTTTTGAACACAGGTGGTGGAAGCTTATCTTAAAAAATATAGCCAGAAATTATTAGTTTAAATGCTATACAATTTTAACAAATCTGTTAAACGATTACTAGTTGCTCTGTAATAGTGTTTATCCGAACCGAAAGAGTGTTTATCACTTCTATAGGACCGACAAAGCGGAAGGTTGTTGAGATAAAGGGCGTAACTATTTCAAATGAGACGAAATGAGAAACAATCAATTACTTCAAACAGCTACTATTTCTTGAAACTTCAAAAATAACTCCGGAGGACTCATTCTCATTGACTCTTTGACGTCTATTACTCCTTTGAGTAGGAGTAGGGGTGTTTGGGGGTTTCTGTCCCAGGAGGAGCAGGAGGAGTCCCCCCTGATTTGGGTCTTCAATTTTCAAATTTTTTACTATACTATAGTGTAAATCCCCCCTGACAAAAATTTTCCGCTCTATTGTCTAACGCACCCATCAGGAGGAGCCCCCTTGACAAAAAATGTTTTTTTCACTCTAATGTCTAACGCACCTATCAGGAGGAGTCCCCCCCTGACAAACATTTTTCGCTCTATTGTCTTACGCACCTATCAGGAGGAGCCCCCCCCCGCAGGTTTCGTCTGTGACACTTTTGCTTAGGGGCCCGCACCACACTCTTGACCTTTTTACTTAGAGGCACGCACCACACTCTTGACCTTTTTTCGCTCTATTGTCTAATGCACCAATTAGGAGGAGCCCCCCTCCCGGCGACAATCTCGACCATGACAACAGTGATTGATGATAACGATCTTGGGACAAAGGACCCTTCTCCGAATTCCCAGGCAGTGGATGAGATTTATTGCCCGGCGGCAATCACCAACAAAGGACCCTTCTCCAAATTACATAATAGGAGGGTAGTTTATAACCCAGAGGGTGGTCATTAACAATGGGCCCTTCTCCGAATTCCATTAGAGGAGGGTGGCTTTTGTTCTCCAACAGAGGGTGAGTCTTTGTGTAGATACCTGCGCATAACAGCTTCATCATCCCCACCAAACCAACAGCCACCCCCTACTCCGTCTCCACTACCATCCCTGGCTCAAAATTCAGTTTAGTCTGGAGTTTCGAAAGAGCAACAACTACGAAGAGAGAAAGACCATGCCCAACATTGAGTGGGATTGTGACATCACCGACTCCGAGTTGAGGAGGCGTGCATCAAGGCTGAGTCATAAATTGATAACAACAAGAAGAGACCACTAGCCGTTGAAGATGATGACGATTACTTTGAAGGCGACGAACTCTATAATCAAAAATATGACGATGATTGCGCCTTGAAACATTTCCATAAGAAGAGGCTATGGCGCATTGACAAAAAGTTGAAGTACGTTCATGAATCAAAAATCACAGTTGCTGGCAGTGGGATCCACGCACGACCATCTTCACCTAGAGGAGTGTACTCGTTTATGCCAACCTCCAAATCACGAACGCGCAGGTATGTCCACCCGGAGCCCATATGCTCACATTCGACCTTCTCCCTGATAACCTTCGCAAAAGCTGTTGAGATGTACTGGTTTAGGTCCGAGGTCTCTGTCAACGGAGTCATTGTCGTCTTCAAGTTACGCAGGCAGGTTTTGTTATGATCATTTGTGAATTCACACTCCAGGTTCAAGTTGATCTTAATGCTGTGCTGTTTCGCCAAGGTGTTCTCAACCAACTCCGTGAGGCTAACAATCAACAACGCCATCACTTCTCCGATTGTGACGAGATTCTCCATCGGCCGCTGCAGGCGGTAGGTTAGGAGGCCACTGCGGAAACTCCGTTGAATAAGTATGAATACTGGGCTGGGCTGTCCTGCTCCAGTCATCTCGACATCCTCGGGATGGTGGTGTGTGCTCGTTCCGGGTTGTGGCTCCGTGCTGGGTCCTGGCTGGGGGTCATCCTGTTCCATAGCTGCTCGGTTCTGGATCAGGTCCTTCATGATGGGACAGTTGAACCGCTCATGTTGGTCCTTGTTGAACAGTCGGTTGAACTCCAGACTACAGTATGCACAAGGTAATCTTCGTTCTTGACCATCACCGTGAAATTGCTTGGTGTGACGTCGCAGGTTGTCTTCCCTCTTGAACGCGGCGCCGCATGTGTTGCATAGGAAGCGTTGAACTCTGCTGTGGGTTGATTCCACATGTCGACGCAGGTTTATTGCGCGACGGAAACGGCAACCGCATTCTTGACATGTGCGGCGGTCAGGACCCGGACCTTCTTCTCAAAATAAAAATAAAAACCAATTAGGATAAATGAAGATAACATTTCTCTCTCGCCAAACACATTTCAAAATGAAGTTGTCAAATATAAATAGCAATTTTCAACAGTGATTGCAATCTTCTTCTTCTTATTCCTCCTCCTCTACACTTCGCTCGTTAAATATAGTCAAGCATTCTTCTTCTTCTTCCGACTCATAGTTAAATAGGTTCAAGGATAAAAAAAGTGGTTCAAATTCTAGGTTATCAAGATACAAAACAAGCAGTGCGGGTCAATGTTGATGAGGAAAATAAGAGTAATGCTCTGAGCATAATCACCAAAGGGGGTGCGTCGACGCACCCCCCTTTAACTTCCAATATCAGTCTACATTCATCAATGCATTCTTATCTTCTTCCTCCTCACCTAAATTTCGCTCGTTAAATATAGTCGAGCATTCTTCTTCTTCCGGTACCTAGTTAAATAATTATAAAACTAAACAGTTTCAAGGAAAAAGTTATTTTAATGTAGATTCTCACCTTCATCGGAGCTGGGGTTTTCATCGGAAGTTGTCTGCAATGGCACATGCACCTCCCGGGGTGGAGTGACGCAGTGGCTCGCCTCAATGTGACGCCCTAAAACGCCCTGGTCCGCGAACGTGGCGCGACAAATTTGACATGTCGCTTCTCCATCTGCAAACGCACAAAACGATTAGATTTATTTAAATTTAATTTAATTATAAAGCAGGAGCAAGGCGGGGGGATTCAACTACATTTCTCTGTGAAAAGCAAAACAAATTCTCTCTCGCTCCCAGTTTATACATGTACGAAATACTAATTATGGCTAAAAATAAATCAATGTGGTTAGGTGATTTTATTTACCTTTTATTTTGTTATGCAAAAATATATATCTATTAATGTTAAATCAAAATAAAACTTCTCCCACTCTCTGTTTACGCTTATGTGAAAGAATATTTTTAGTTAAATCATAAAATATCTCTATTTTACTCTTTTAATTTAAAAACAAAATCAAATGTAAGTCTTATTCATTCAATATTACTACAAACAAACACGCACCTTGCTGTGGTGGATGTCTTTCACCGTGGACACTTGCAACGTGTCTCACCAAAGCGCCTCTGCGTATACGCATCCGCAAATGGTGAACTTGTGTGTGGCGTTCTTCTCGAATATTGATGCTCGTTATCACAAACAAAACAATACAACACACACGTTTTAATAATCCAAGATATTAGGCACAAGTAACAAATAACAATAAACAGCGAATAGCGCAAATCGCGGAGAATAGAGCAGTACTACGTCCGCTCAGTACACGTCCGCTCGCTGTGAGATCTCAACACAAACTGGACTTTGTAGCTCTGTTAATAAGGTGTGGGGACAAAAGCCACCCTCCTTTAATGGAATCCGGAGAAGGGTCCATTGTTAATGACCACCCTCTGGGTTATAAACTACCCTCCTCTAATGCAATTCGGAGAAGGGTCCTTTGTTGGTGATTGCCGCCGGGCAATAAATCTCAACCGCTGTCTGGGAATTCGGAGAAGGGTCCTTTGTCCCAAGATCGTTATCATCAATCACTGTCATGGTCGATATTGCCGCCAGGGGGGGGGTTGACTCCTCCTGATAGGCGTTAGACAATAGAGCGAAAAAAGATAAGAGTGTTGTGCGGGCCCCTAGGCAAAAGTGTCACAGACGAAACCTACGGAGGGGACTCCTCCTGACAGGTGCGTTAGACATTAGAGCGAAAAAAGTTTTGTCAGGGGGGCTCCTCCTGATAAGTGAGTAGAGGAGAACTAGGGGTTTAACATACTATTCGGCGCTTTTTTCCCATGTTATTCTTATGGGGATCAGTTTTTGGACCGACGCCCGATCCTACCCTACACAAATTTTCTTTTTGGCCAGTACCCTAGCCTTAAATACATTTTCCCCATATATTTTTTAATTTTGCTCTAAATTCATTTTAATACATCCTTTGCAGAAATCCACGAGTTCTGGCTACTTGGGAACCCGAGCCATTTTACATATAATAAATCACCCTTCCTCCTAATTACCTTCTCTACCAAATACATGTCTTTATATTTAGTCTTTAACAATTCCTCTGTATAAAATCCTCCTTTGATTATATTGCCATTTTCATCTTTCAAAATATAAGTCACAGGCTTTGTTTTCTTAACTTCTGCTATTGTAAAAAGCTCTCCCGTCCAGTTAGGGGTATATCCTTTACTAAATACATGTTTATATTTAGATATCCTTACACTATCCCCCACCTTATATCTTGGCTTTTTAACTTGTACTTTAGATGCTAACCTTTCATGTACATCTTTAGAGTTCTTAGCACTTACTTGGTTAGGCTTCATCCCTATGGATCTATGTACTTTATTATTATATATCCTTATTAACTTTGGAAGTAAATCCAACCACTTGTAACTCCCTTGTGCACTAAACTCTCTATACAACCAATTCTTTAAAGTTCTCTGGAACCTTTCCACAATAGCCGCCTTAGTTGTAGAGTAAGTATGGTAGTGATTAATATTTTGAATTTTCATTAGTTTGGTAAAATGTTCATTAAAAAATTCTTTTCCGTTATCAGATTGAATATTTTTAACTCCCTTTGGGAGAATAGTTTTTATAGCTTCTGTGACTACTAATCCAGTTTTATTCTTTAGTGGAGCAGCATAAGCTTTTTTAGAAAATGTGTCTATTAAAGTTAAAATATATTTATTCCCACAATTCTCTCTAGCATAATTCCGCATATCTATTAAATCGATTTGAACAGTTTCGTTTATACCCAACACCTTAAAAGACCTTCTAACAAAGTTCTTTCTCGCGGGCTTATGCAATTCGTAAGCAATTTTTTCCATTTTTTATTCTTTATTTTTAATTTTAACGTATCTGCCAGTCTCTGTCGTTTCAAAAACACCTCCATTGCTACCAATTAACATACCATCACTCATTCTTTGATATACATAGTTTTTTGGCAAATATGCCTCTCCATCTAAAGTCTTAAATCCGCTTAAAGATGTAGGGTCTGCAACCAACAATTTAGGATTGTACATCATCAAATCGATTTGATTATTGTCTTGTATAAATTTATTAGTTTTATTGTTAAACCTTAATGCATGTGATTTTAAACAAATATCAAATTTAATATTGTCTTGTCTAAAAGTTTTAATATTATCGTCATACCTCAAAACTTGTGACATTAAACAAATATCACTCCTATCTTTGCCTTCAGGTACATTCTTTATTAATTTGTCCTCTGCATCCCACATATCGCTATCTAATGTTAATACATTATAATTTTTATCCCCCTGTTTTATTATGCTTTCCTCACCTTTTGTTAATATTTGATTAACAACAGCCACATCATTTGGCAATGTTCCAGGTAAAATGTTTGTTAATTGCTTATTTTTACCATCAAATTTAAGACCGTCTAAAGTCACAGTCTGATGTTTTGTAACACAATCGTTCTCATCAACAGCGGGTTTAACACGAACTAGCCTTTTATTATTAAAATCCCAAAAGTTTAGATCCATTTTTGGTACTTGAGAGACGTTTACAACATCATCACTTTCTTTACCAGCCAACAAATTACTTATTTTTCGATTTTTGGCATTCCAAATACCATTCTCCGATTCCAAAAATTCATAATTATTTTTGTCTTGTACAAAGACACCATCTTTTCTTATTAAAGTTTGCTCTAATGTGGGTACATCGGTTGAGCTTTCACCTCGTTTAACATTAGTAATTTTGCGTTTATTAGCGTTCGAATTATTACTCTTGGATTCTAAAAACTTATATTTAGTATTACCTTGCACAAAAGCATCACCTTTTCTGGTTAACGTCTGCCCCAAAGTCGATACATCATCAGTAAACTCCCCACCTTTAACACTACTAATTTTATAATTTAAAGCATTCCAACCATCATCTTTTAGATTTAAAGTAGTTTCTTTAAAACTTCTAGCTTCTGGTTTACTATACGGGTTATATACGCGATAAAATTTATCTATCATCTTTTTATTTAATAAACAATTCCACTTTCCCTCAATTCTTCTATGATAGAATCTATCTCATTATCCACTCCAGAATTTCCCGCCAATCGGCTTAACCAAAGCAGTCTTAACCTATCTACAAGCTCATTAGGATCGTCCCAATAAACATAGTCTATTTTATTACCAGTTACCTGCCTTAAACCTTCACCAACAGTCTTAAACAGGGGTTTAATTATATTAAGATATTTAGTGTGTTTATTACTTGACATCGCCGCACCTGTTTTATAACCCTTTAAATGTGCATTTGTAGCTTCCAAAATCTCTTTATAATTTTGCAAATCAACCTGACTATAGTTTACGGGTTCTTTTAAAGTTAACAATTCCCACAATCCCTTTGTCCCTTTATAAATTGTTTCTCCAACTGTAACATCATCATTGGCAATTTGAACTTGCTGATTCCCAATAAAAAATTTATTTCCTTCTCGCCTAATACCATATGTGGTGTCTGTCATACTACTTCTACTAAGGTAATTTCCTAAATAGTCTGATGCTAAAAGACCAAAATCTAATTTGTGCGGTGTTATCTAGGTTATTCTTGGTATTCTAGACGGGGTCTTTTCTAAAATCATTGGGAGAACTGGCCTCTCTGTTTTTGTGGCTAAATCTTTTAATTCTTGCAAAGGCTCTATTAACGGTTGGAATGTTTGGAACCTCTCTTCAGCCTCTAGAAATTTACCACGTTTTAACGCCCTATATTTTTCTCTTATTTGTTTTGCAGACTCTACCAATTCTTGTTGAATATTTGTTTTCATTTTATTTACATTTTATTTATCTCATTTGTCAAAGGATTATACTCAAACACTTTATCGTGTATTATTAGACAATATGCAGATGTGTTTGAAGGGACATTTTCTGCAGTTTCAATTTCTAATTTAATATCTACAACCCCCTCTTTGACTGATTCATTCTGCCTAGAACAATCTATTACAATTAGAGGATATTTCTTTATAAAGTCAGCTCTGTTAAACATAGGATCGGGGACGGTGTTGTAGTAACTCTCCCTAAACCTCACAAACATCTCATAAGCTTTAGAGGCATCTCCATTTTCAAAGTCGAGATTTAAATCACTATAAGGATAATATTCAGAGTTTAAAAACACTTTGAGATTTTTCAATTTACAGTGATCAAATTCATCAGTTCTTTTTCGTGCACTGTTGTCCCTACCAGTTTGGAAACCAAATATAATATACCTGGGCTTCTCCAAACTCGAAGACGTCTTAACTGACCATGTATGTCTCTTGGTTTCGGGGTATGATGGGAGTTCGTGTAGCTCCAAACTTCTAAATGCAATTTGCAAATTTTTATTTTGCAATAACATCTTTTGTAATTGAAGCTTCTTCCCATCAGATGGCACCACATGCGGCATCACCCACTGAATCGATTTAAGTGTAATTTTAGGAATAGGATTGTGCCGTGTCACGTCACCCTCATATATATATTCGTCTTTGCCAACCCGGTAACTGGCTCGCTTTCGCAGAAGGCTGGTCCGGATGTGGGGTGACGTCACCGTTGTTGCCCCCTTCCGCCAGCAAGGGGAGTGAGCGTCTGTCTTTTGCTGTCCCCCGCCCCCCGAGGAAGACGCCGTATTCGTCGGTGCAGTCAACCGAATATTCTTCCGGAACCATCGCCTAGCGATGGCTAGATAAGTACTAGTAGTAAGGGGAGGGAAGCTAGGGCGAGTCAGGCTAAGGTAAAATGAATAAAATTAGGGAATAGTAGATTCAGGCATGTGATATTAGGAATATTCTCGTGGCGTGGGCTACCCACGCCACGCCACAAGATTGCAACAGTATTATTTAAGCATTGGTCCTTATTTATTGTTATTTAGTTTTTATAGTTATGTCTATGTTCAGGAATATTTCGTTAGCCTTATGGGTTATTTAAGGTTTAGTCTCAGAACAATGAGTAGTTGAGGGAATTCGGCAGTTCGTCAGATCATTTTTATCTAGATGTTTAACTAACTCATTAAGGCTGGCTACGGCAAGGCATAAATCTGGCAGATCGATCGGGCTCTGGGTAATTCAGTCCTCCAAAATAGTCTAGTACGCTTTTCCAAATAGTTCATGGTAGCAGAGATTCCATTTAATTCATTCTGTCCCCCGGTTCAGTAATATATTCAATTTAGCTCAACACAGGAACGTAATTCAATAGTTTCAATTTATTATTTCACCACAATTAGCCCCCGACCAATTACCAATAACCCCAAAAATCCCTTTTCATTGCTTACAGAAGGGCCAATCATCACCTTTTAATTGGTTCAGAATGGTAGCAGAGCGTGGTTACCAACCGGGACTTCCTAGGTTTACAGATTAGATTCGGCCGGAAATGTAACACCTGCTCATTAAATGTGCCAAACAACCAACTCCGTGGCTCTACAGGTTTTGGGCGATTCATTTGCCGTCCGATTCGACAATTTTTTCTACTGCAACCCAGGATTATCTGGGAGTTTACACCCGGTTCTGGTGAGAGGAATCTCTGGAGCAAAAATCTCTGACCTCAAGGCATTTGTCAAATTAAATATTTCCGACTTGCAGCAGCACATACCCTTACTGATTTTTCTAGGGACAAATGATTTTTTAGCTAACGTCGACATGACGACATTCAAGGGTAAATTTTTGTCTTTTTTGAGAGTTATTCGTCTAAATTATCCCAGGATGGTAATAGTGTTCACCACCTTACCTGTCTATCCTAGGATAAGCAATTCTACTCCATCACTTGCACGTTTGCACCAGATAAACAGTTTTTTGCTCACACTGCGATCAGACCTGGTTAAGGTAATAGACCTTCCCCAGGAACTCAATGAAGCGCAGTATTTTCATGTCTATTACGGGAATTCAATGCGTCGCGATGGAATTCACTTCAACAACGACGCATTTATGAAGTTGATCCCCTTGATAGAGAAATCTCTTTTGCCGTTGCCGGCGTTAAATTCATCCCCTCCCCCAGCACAGTCAAAATAGCTTTTGTGCTCCAGAAGAATCCACTCTTACGCCAGTTTTGCATTACAGGCCCATCATACCCTGACGATCATCTGCCAGATGAAAAGCCTTGCCTAGTGATATTAGGTTTAAGTCTTTTTCTACTCTTCTGTTTCCTTTTCCAACCCAGTCACGCGTGGAGATACAGCGCGTGAGTCTAAGGTAGCACCTTCCTTCTGATGGGTATGCCTACACAGCGCTCTCCGCGCGCAGCTGGAACACCCCTCCCCATTTTTTCTGCCAACGGCCCATGTGCGTAACATTTTTGGAAGTCTTTTTACTTTTTGAGAATTCAGTAACGTTAATTTACTTCACGTCAGGATTTAGATTTTTTTTATTATTTTTTATATTTTTCAATCCTGAAGTGAGGGGCTTCTGAGAATGCACCTAAAACATGTCAATAGATTGCAGTTTGCTAGCTGAAATTTATTGAGTACCGTGTGGCAACTAATTAAGACACTCTGTCAATTAGTCTTTCCTATTTCCCCTATCTTTACTCTTCTCAAAGGTATACCAACCAAACTCTAGTCACTAGTTTTAAGGCAAGAATAGGTAGATTTTCGTAATTAAGTAGAACCGTCAACCTTAGGTATATACAATTAAGCTAGGCACAGTAGAGCTGTCAATTTACAGGACACATCACCAGAGAATCTGAATTAGGGCCACAAGAGGGCAAATTAGGAGAGCATTTGTTATTTAGTTGTAAGATTTAGTTTTAAGTTGTTTTTCAAGGGATTCCGTTCCCGTTATCTCGGGGAGAAATATTATTCACGTCCTCGGGATAAAATCAATCAAGCATGCGTCATATATTGTTTTCTCGTTAAAAAAAGCAAAAAATCGAGCATTCCCAATACACCTCACTTATTTCCTCAACAACTCAACCATCATCCACCTTTAGATTTGTTAGCTCTAACCTTCTGTAGGGAACTGTCGCACCAATTGGAATCCTCCACCTTGGACCTGAGTCGGGTTCCATGGCACCTGGTGCAAACCGCTTGACCCCTGCACTGGCTGACCTCGTCGGGTCAGACCACCCAAAATTATTCGGTCTAGTCAGCTCTCGGTCAATCCTACTTTGGGTTTTAAGTATCTGTTAACCAGGACGACTACCTTGGCTACCAACAATTAAAATCACAACCGAGACTCCCCAAAACCAAAAAAATCATTAAAGTATCTGCACAATCAAAAAAAAAAAAAAAAAAAAAAACTGATTACAAACCTCGTGTACCAGACAGATTTAAAGTGACATATATCCAACTAAAGGCTTCAAGACAATCAATTATGCTGCGCTCAGACTATACACTGTACCAAGTCTCTACAACTAGACAATATTAGACAATGATGTTGAAAGCTACTCCATAACAATACTCCGAGCTTCAGCAACTATAAAACCATAACAAAACTCCGAACTTCAGCAACTAGAAAACCATAACAATCTCCGAACTTCAGCAACTTTAAAATAAATATTACAGCAGAAAGCAAGACGATAGAGACCACCTGCATCTCGAAAATCTGCGGCAATCTGCAAGCCAGTCTGACCAGAGCCAACTCATAACCAGAAGGCAGCCAAACTATAAGTAGAACACTCTTGAGAGTATGCAAGCAGCCAGCACCAGTTACAAAAGCCAACAAACAGTTCAGCTGTATTAGCCTTAGCAAACCAAGCAATCGTAACAGCCACAAATGCAAACTAATAACAAGTAAGAAAAAAAAAAAAAAAAAAAAAAAAAAAAAAAAATTGTGCGTGCAGATACAAACCCCCTTTTTTCTTCAAAAAGGAACCAAGTTTCCACAAAGACCACCTTTGGTCCACACCACCCAAGCCAGGTACAAGTTCTGAGGCCTTGCAAAGTCTTTTTCTCGTAAGGGGGGGAGGAGCCCGAATTCTGACTAGACCTCAGCGGCCAATTACAAATATGACGGAGGTGCCTTCCTTTGGGAGCCTGGTAAGATCTCGGATCCAGGTGCGAGACAAACCAAGGAGAGAGTTAAGCCGAACCCACTTATCATGCCACTTGTTCCTCCTTTGTTCACAACACAATTCACCGCAACTCAAGATGAAGCCATTCCTGGCACCGGTCCCACATTAAGTTCTTGGCTTGACTAGTGGTAGGCATTACTCTACCAAAATTCTTCCACTTTGCATAGGGAACCATCCACTAACTCTAACCTCCAAAACAAACCTGAAACTCCAATTCCGCAACCCACTAGCGCAGGCGCAATTTTTTTTCAAGTTGGGAGGGTGGTTAGACCCCGATTGGAGCATTAGATGTTGTTAATATACAATTTAAGTCGTTTTTGGATCTTTTCAACACCAATTCTTGTTTAACATTTACTAAAACCTTATTAAAATCCTCAAACACACCCATTAACAGCTCTAACGGGACACAAGTACTAAACTTGCCGCTTTTATGGAACTCCTTTAAATTTTCATCAGAATCAAACGCTACATTTGACAATTTAGTTGTTTTATTGTAAGAGCACAATATTTTCATAAGACTGGAAATTCCCGGATTTCTTACAATATCTATTTCTTTACCAGCAACTTCGTATCTAATTTCGTCAAATAAGAATGCAAATGCATTATTTATAAAATGTCCTTTATCATGATTCTCTATTTCTCCTTTAATATACAGATAACTCCTACATGGGAGTGTTAGTAAATCTTGGTTATTTATGCATATTCGAATTGCATCGGAATTATTTATTGCTAAAGTGTTGTGTGGAACATAGGAGTGATTTTTAATTTTAACCACGCTATCGTCGTATTGGAATTTTCCTGTAACGTCTAGAAAATCTTCCATTTTTATTAATAGAAAATTTTAACTTCAACCCAATTGATCGCAGAAACCTGGCATTTTGCACACTCAGTCCGTTCTTGTAAATTCTCATATCTTTTTTATATGACAAGTAATTGTAGTTTCTTCTTTATTAAAGTCAATTGGCTTGTCGTGTTGATCTGCAAATGTAATGCTAACAACATCTAAACTTCTCTTATTTACAGGGAAGTATATAATATTTCTGGGGACCTCAATAATTTTGTAGCCGGGAGGAGCTTCTGGGTAAAAACTGTGTATGGTGTGTGATTTGTCACCATTTAAATAAGACCCATTCGCAATATTACATTTTACTCTAATCACATTTACATTATTTATGTTGATTTTATTTATGGATTTAAACGCAATATCTGGAGTAGAAAATCCTTTAAATCCCAATAATTCAGACCCTAAACACGGTTTTGTAAAATCAAACACATGGCCAGAATGTAATGTGGCTTTCATAGTTTTATTATCGGCTATAAGTACAAAATCTGGGAGTTGCTTTTGAATTTCCTTCGCAAGCTCAAACACTTCGTATGTACCTTCAGCAATTTCAATTACATTTGGAGCTTTGTGATCGTAATAATACACATCCTCACCCTCGTCTATAGTTAATTTTGTGTCTTTAAGTTTATTTAATTTTGGAACTAGCCCTTTGTAAAATATAAGTTTGACTTTTGTATTAATTAATGCTACTTTATTTTGTATAATAACTTCAACTTTACCATCTAATGCCCGATTTAATTCGTCAATTGTAACCTCCCCTTTTGGGGTTGTAATTTTGTGCATTTTGTAATATGTCAAAGTATTTAGAGGTTTTTTAACATTAAATATAGAATTATAACTTTGAAAATCTACCAGTCCAATTACATAATCACCATTTAATTCTATAGGAGGAAAGAACACCGACTTAAACTCTGGCTCTGTACCCGTAAATGTTATAGTAAATGAATCCATTTTTATAAACTAAAATTTTTCAGAAATGATAAACATAAAATTCCACAAATGGAACTGTTTAAATCTTGTATTTGATCAGTTGTATAGTAAATTTTAGATGGTACAAAATATTCAATTACCTCTTTTGGAGGCTGTATTCCGAATGGGTCAAAATATATTACAATATCTTTATTTTTACGATATGCTGTCCAATGTGTGCCCCTGTCACTGTCTAAATTAATAATTCCACATTCTCTTACTTTTGGTCTCTGTTTTCTTAGCTCGTTTTTTAGGTACGAGCCATAATAAAACCAACACCATAAATAAAATCAACATAAATAATGTAAATGTGTTTAGAGTAAAATGTAATATTGCGAATGGGTCTTATTTAAATGGTGACAAATCACACACCATACACAGTTTTTTAGATACACTCCTCGAAAGTGAGGCACGTCTCTTGCGGCCTCTAACAGCTGAAAGTTGTCCATCTTTTTTATTAAATTTTAATCCCATTCCCATTTTTGCCTTGGCCTTCATCAAATTTGTCACTGCATAAGCTGCTGCTTTTCGGCTAGATTGGCGTCCTTTGCCGAAACTCTAGTCCAAGCCTGGTCCGCTAATCTCATATCTGCCTTGTTCCGGGCGGCTGTATCAGGATTATTCATGTAGAATATGTCGTGCTCTTTACAATAAGAGTCTAGCTTATTTTTTGGAGGTACATTTCTGGCTAAATTTTCACGTATTTTAGTTCCAGGACCACAATATGAATATGACGGTATGTGGAGGGGGAAAGGAAGGTTGTTTATAAGGGTATTTAACAAGCCACGGCCTCTATATGGCTTTAAGAATAATCCCTTACCTTGGACCTTTTTACACTTTCTCTTTGCCATTTTTATTATATAAAAAATGTCATTTATTCAACAAAAGAACAAATTTAAAATAGCACATAAAGAAAATACACCAAAGAAGTTGGGTCTATTTCCTAATAATATTCGCTGTCTTATAATAGGGCCTAGCGGTTCGGGGAAGACCGTTGTAATTTATAACTTAATTGTAAAAAAGCAAGGATTAAAGTTTACAAATTTATATATAATATCCAAATCTTTAGAACAAGAAAAATATAAAAAATAATTGAAATATTCCGTCTGTGTGATGAAGTTAAATTACACACATATTCAAACTGTGAAATCACACCAAATGATGTAGAATCACACTCAATAGTTGTATTTGACGACATAAATAGTCCAAATATCACACAATTTTTCTCAATGGGCAGACACAAAAATATTAACAGTTTTTACTTGTGTCAATCTTACAGTAAAGTAAACAAACATTTACGTGACAATGTTAATTTTCTAATATTATTTAAACAAGACGATTTAAATTTAAAACATGTGTATAACAATCATGTGGGGAATGATTTTTCATTTAACCAATTTAGAAATCTCTGCCATCAATGCTGGGACAGGTCTAAATATGGCTTTTTTGTAATAGACAAGGAAAGGCCAAAGAATAATGGTAAATATAGATTTATGTTTGACCAATTTTATAATGACCAAGGGCAAGAGTGTTAATGCCATCCAGAAAAAACCTTTTGTCGTCATCAAAAGAGAGTACCTTTTTGTTCATCGTTAATGTTTGAAGATGGTGGTTTGTGGATTTAATTCTTGTAACATTCTCATAGTAATCTTCCCCGGTTGCAAGACAGTTTAAGTAATGTTGGTGTCTTAAGAGATGTTTAACTGTAGCATTGTCAGCCCCCTTTGCCTTTTTAACCTCTAGCTCATTTTGCTTTTCTTTTTCGTATAACCATTGTAAAGGAATGAAAGAGTATAATTTTGGCCTTAAACCGCAATATTCATACATAATTTGACCATTTAATTCGTCTTTAAACTTGCCCGTAACTATTTATTTTTATCAGAGTATAAGAAATGGTCTTTACTATATGCAGAGGTGTCGAAACAGTCCAAGTCACATTGTATTTCCTTGTAAAAGTCCTCTGTTACTATAGAATAAATAAGACTGTCTGTGTCTGTCATTAGGAACTTTTTATTCTTAAATTTTGACATATAATTATAGTGGAAATCATACATTATTACTTTACTGATATCCAAAATGGTCATTCCTAAATATATTGGTTTATCAAACTTTACAATTAATTTATTTAAATGTACAGCATGCAAATTGTTATCGAACATTTTGCTACAGTCAAACCTTGGCTTTGTAACGTACTTTGTTAACTTAGACTCGTCTACAAGATGTATATCACGAAACTTACGTTGGTTCATAATTGTTCGACCAAAGAGACTGTTATTTAACAGTTTGTAAAAGTCTTTTTCGAAATCATGTTTAGCTTTTTGTCGCTTTTCAATATTAAAATTAATATAGGGTGCAAGCCATTTCGACTGTCTAAATTTTAAAATTCTGTGGTATTTTGTAACTAACAAACCCAGTTCTTCGTATTTTTTTAGTGCTTTATAATGTAAAATATATTTAGTTTTGTCATTTAAATTTGGTATTAATTTTCCATTCATTTTTTCTGGTGCGAGCGGGTAGTCATTATGCAAATCGTGTAAACTTTTATCGTATTTTAAATAAAAAACTTCCATAAAACTTCCAAAATAAATCCAAAGTTTTCATTTTGATTGTATTTATAATCTTTCTCATTTGTCCATCTAAAGCCATCGATGGGCAACGACTCGCACATTGCTGTAGAGTATAGCGAGTTACAGTCTAAGTATACAAGATAGGTGCTTTCTTGATTTGGGTCATAATATTCGCCCATGTACTTATTATTGGCTTTAGCATAGCGCGTGGAAATCATACTTACACCGCCTCTAATGGCATGTTCTATAAACAAATGGATGTCAATGTCACGAAATAATTGTAATTTTATGCCGGTCATTCTAAGACATGCCTCCCATGTTAGTCCAGGCAGTGAGTACATATGGACAGGGTCAAGTTTATAATCCTTTAAACATAAGTCCCTAAATGTCTCAAACACATCAGCCAATAACAAAACATCTGTTTTAAGGTATAAATCGTGATATTCTTTTAAATTCTTTATATTAAAATGATTCCATACGTTTTTAGCATGTTCATATTGTGCAGGAGATATACATTCTTTAGTTAGACTACTGTAAAATGCCTCTATGGATGGGAGAGGCTCTAAAAACTTTTCTGGTCCTGTCATGTATTCGTACGGAAATTCGCCCTTACGTTGTAGTAGTGGATTGTCTATAAATCTAAATGTATTTAAATTGGAAGCTAATTTGCTTAAGGGAAGGGACAGAAAGTTGTAGGAATCCAAAAATACTAAATCATCAACAGAGAATGAAATATACTTTTCCATATCTTTAGCTATGCAATTCAATTTGCGATTAAATTTTCCTAAGTGTTGCATTATTAAATGACCATCATAGTTTTTAAGATTGTGGAAGAATACTGGAATTTTCTTAGTTACTTTATAGTTTAAATTACAAGAATTATGGGCGGGCCCTCTGAACTCGCCTGTTAAGTGACAATGGTCGCGCACTTTATCACACAGTATTGGCTGGCGGCATATGTGGCAGCGTGTAGAGTCTTGGAATAACGTTTCTTGCTCTGGAGGCATTACAAGGGGAACATATACTCCCATCTGACTTTTAATAAAGTCATAAGTTTTAAATAACTTTTCGAAAAACACATCCATTACATTTTTACCGCTGTACAACTCTTCGTAAATAATTTTAGAATCTCTCACTACAACATAAGCAAATCCAGAAGGAGTGTGTTTGCCAGAGTTTATAAAGCATTCGAAATCTGCATAAATCACAAAGGGAGCTTTAAGTTGATATTTGTAATTCGTAAATTGTAATGTATCTTTTTTAGACATTTGTACTCTTTGGGCACCAAAGTTTTTACAATATGTTATGTGACGTTCCAATATATCTTTAGTGTAAAAATGTTGCACACAGAACTTGCAAAAATATTTCTTACTATTGTATTTTGTAGAATTAAACATTAACTTATCAAAATCACGAATTAAACAGTAATGTGATTTGCGACCTTGTTGTACAAGCAACAGGTTTGCGTGCGTATTACTATTTAGTTTAGTTATTCTCAATGGATATATTAATTGTCCTTCAATTCCATATACATTAACACTTATATTATTTTGTTTTTCAAATTTATCAATGTCGGATATTTTTAAGGGATATTTTATATTTGTCATATTTAACTGACCTTCATAGGGTTCGTAGTAAAATACTCGATTTGCATTTTCTTTACAATTCCTTGGATTTAAGCTTGCTAAAATACTCCACAAAAAACATTTATTATCACTATTTTTAATATTTAAAACAGCGTGTTTTGATTTTATATTTTCTGGTGTGGGGATGTATGACTTGGGAGTTAGGGGTTTATACTTGTAAACATGCAGCTGCCAGTATTTAGTCTGGTCATATATCCATCCACTGCCTTCTGATTGAAATTTGTGTAAAGATGTGTCGATTTTTAAAAGTGAATTTTCAATTTGTGTCTTTAATTGTGCTTTCTCAATTGATAAATTAGTTAAACTTCGAAAGTTAGCGATAGTTTCTTTATCAATTAATAATTCACCATTCTTACTAACTGTGTGTTTGATAAATTTCACTCTCCTAATAAGAATCCATTTTATTGGTAAAGGACATGATTGAAGGGTGTTTAATATATCCACAGACTCACCCTGAAACTTAAACATATTATAGGGTCGCTTGTCACATCGTAGGTGGTGGCGTTTCTTTTGACAGTTAATAGCCTTCTTACACACATTACAAGTATTGTGGTTCTCTAGCATATGCATTTTAAAATGATTGTTATTATCAAATATTTGATGGCATTTTTTACAAATTTTAGGAATAACTTTGTGAACAAGTCGATAATGGCGTAATAAATTGCTTCTGTTGGAGTAAGACATAAAGCAGACTGCACAGGTCAACATGTTGTGTTGAAATGAGATGTCGTGCTCTGCTTTTTATAAACAAAAATTACCATTTTAAAAATTTAAATACGATAAAAATTCAAAATATAAAGATTTTAGACAAAAACACAAATTCAACATTTTTATAAAAACTAAGCCCTTTATCAAAAATCTGGGAAACTACTTTTTAGATAATTGTATAAAGTACCTCCAAACCAAATTTGAATTTTAATCAAAAATGAAAATGTTTTCAAAAATAACGATTCCCTTTCATCTTCAAAGTTATTAAGTCATAAGAACCACTCTAAATTTTTCTAAGTCCAGAGTAAAAAAAAGCATATTTTAGCCGAAATTATTCTAAGTACTGAATTTTTTCTAAGTCCAGAGTAAAAAAAGCATATTTTAGCCGAAATTATTTTAAGCACTAAATTTTTCTAAGTCCAGAGTAAAAAAAGCATATTTTAGCCGAAATTATTTTAAGCACTAAATTTTTCTAAGTCCAGAGTAAAAAAACATATTTTAGCCGAAATTATTTTAAGCACTACATTTTTCTAAGTCCAGAGTAAAAAAAGCATATTTTAGCCGAAATTATTTTAACCACTAAATTTTTCTAAGTCCAGAGTAAAAAAAGTATATTTTAGCCAAAATTATTCTAACCACTGAATTTTAAGTTAAAATCTGCAACACTGAAGGTCTTGTTGGTGCTGGGGCTGTAGGATATGAAGTGAGGACCCTAGCCTGCAGCAGCTCTTTATATAGCCGACAATTCACAAAATTAATTTGTAAAATTACGCATCGGTTACTATGCATCGGTCGCTGTGTCCTTGGTGCCGATCTTGCAGAATCTCCTTCAAGGTTGATTGTCGTGCTTGTGGCGATAACCGAGTGCACTTCTAAGTTGTTTACATGTGTTGTTTATTTAGTGTGGAGTTATTTTTGAACTCGTGGATTTCTGCAAAGGATGTATTAAAATGAATTTAGAGCAAAATTTAAAAATATATGGGGAAAATGTATTTAAGGCTAGGGTACTTGCCAAAAAGAAAATTTGTGTAGGGTAGGATCGGGCGTCGGTCCAAAAACTGATCCCCATAAGAATAACATGGGAAAAAAGCGCCGAATAGTATGTTAAACCCCTAGTTCTCCTCTACTTAAGTGCGTTAGACAATAGAGCGAAAAAAACAAAAATTTTTGTCAGGGGGGAGATTGTACACTATAGTATAGTAAAAAAATTGAAAATTGAAGACCCAAATCAGGGGGGGGGCTCCTCCTGGGGCAGAAACCCCCAAACATCCCTACTAGTAGGAGAGAACACAGTTGAGAGCGTGGCTTACAGGGCTTTCAACCAATCCTGGGCATGCTGAATTGCCAAACTGGATACCAGGTGGACGGCTTAACACTCAAATGAGATATTTCTATGGCCAAATGGTAACAGTGACTGCGTGGAGCCCTATTATTGGCAGGAGCCCAACTGTCTCTTTTCCTGCTCCCGGTATTAGAAATTGTTTATGTTTTAGCACCTCTGCTTTCAAATGTAAATTAACTGTCTTGTGTCTGATTACCATCCAAAACAAACAATGCAAAACAGCAGTGTTATAAGATGAATTTATTACAACATGTGTATAGTTGATTAATTAAGAGGAGGCTTCAGTTACCTGCTTATCCCTATTTCTCCTACAAACCCATGTAAATCCCGTCTCTCCTCAATGGATTATCCGAAATTCTAGGTTTAATGCTCATTTCATACAGAGCAAAAATACACAGCGATTTCAATGAGCAGAATTTCGATACCACAATAGTTAACACATAGTAAAAATTGTAAATATTGAACGATTATTATTTGTGATATCAAAATTCCGCTCACTAAAATCGCACGGGGCGAGCACCGGGGACCCGAGCCCGAGGAGGGCCCTCAAGCCACAAAAGTGGGACCCCACGGGCCTCTAAGGGGGACCTCGTGAGGCAGTGATTTAATTTTGTTCTGAAAAAATTTTGATTATATTTCAACTGACAATTTTACAAATAATTTTAAGTTGTAAACGGTACGTTCAAACTAAGTCTCAAGCCCAAATTCATTCACTAATGTTTATTATTTTGAATACCGTGTGCGGATTTGATAAATTTGCCCTAATCAAATAACAGGAATAGGCTATGTAAGATCTGAAATGTAAACTACTGACGGTATTGTAGAGAATCTTATTTTCCTGATTATAAGTTGTAGATATTGTATATTTGCAATAGATGATCTTGTTCTTGAGCAATAACTTTTGAGCCTGTCCCCTAATCCCATAAATTTTTAAATATCCGCCATGCTTTGTCGTACTTGGAAGTCGCAAATTCCATTCAAGCCGATGTAAGTTAATTTTGTTGTTCTTGTTGCACAAAACTCAATAAGATATATTATAAAACATTAAGAAAAAACAGCCTAACAGAAAGTAATTAAATAATAGTATCGAAATTATAATTGGCTACGAAGGCCAGTTAAGTGTAACAGTTAAAAATTTGAGGTTTTCCTAGATTTGATGATACAATTAATAATAAAGATGATAATAGTAATAATAGTATAGCTTGTAGCCTCTTTTTTGTTATTTTGTTTTTCGTATTATAATTTATGGATTTTATAATAGATTCCGAAGGCAACGATTTTTGTTTCGAACCAATTTATACTCAATACGATCAGCACTGCCCCGGTCTCGGTGAGGGTTACGGGATGTATGCGCGCAGGCGGTCCAACACTTCTCGCGAATACTCCGAACATTCGGAGTTCGGCCGAATGTTCGGGCGTGTTCGCAAGAAGTGTGGGACCGCCTTTATCATTCTTGTTGCCGACACTAAATTCTAGAATCCTAACTAAACATTTAAAAATAAAATGTTTGTAATTAAAATTTGGTATATACATATTAAGAACAGGCCTATGCAATTTTTAAAATTATTAGTATTGTTTTTTCACTGATTATAAGTTAATGAGAAATATGATGCTTAGGAAACAAGTTCTGTATTTGTTTCAAATTAGTTTATATTCAGCCAAAATAAATTAATGTAGTTATTCTTTTGCAGCCTCAGAAAACGTATAAAACAAAATACATACTTTTGTTCGCTCTTTTATATTTGTTGTATGCAAATTATTTGTACACCGTACATTTGGTTTTACTGATAACGTATTGCTCATCTATTTTATATGTATTAAAGAAATATTACAAGTTTCGTTTCTATGACCTTAAAATATGTATACAATTTACAGCGTTTACCAGCAACAGCAAAAGCAAACGAGGAATACTATAGTTTCACCAAGTTCCCATAGGATGTAGTTAATTGGTTATTTTATATTGCCAGCCTGACCATGAATAAACAAGGATCGAAGTGGCCAAGGGGGTTAAGGCGTAGGTCTCGTGAACTAAAGGTTGTGGGTTCTATACCTGGTTTGGTAATTATATTTTTTAAGCGTAAAATAAATTTAATAATTTTGTTCAGTGATTTTCATGGGCATTACATTAGTCAGACTGTGAAAATAAGTATAAACTTTTTTTTAGTAAATTGTACATTTGCAATGTTAATAAATATTTTAAAACCATTTAAATTAATTATAACCCGATTTATAAGTTATTTTAAAATTATTCTAAAATAAATTTTCAAATGATGTGAAAATATTATGAAATGGATCAGATAGGAAATTTGTAAAACAATCATTTTATAATAATTTAGAACATTAAACATAATAGAACATAATTTAAACCATAAAAAATCATGTTAAAATTATTTTAAAACTAATTTGGCCGCTACAAATGCTACTACTGGGGATCACGCAAAATTAACATGAAAAGAACGTACAAATATATGATAAACTATTTCTTTCATATATGCTATTTTTTGTTTGTTTTTAATTATCTTAGTACAATATGATGTTTGTGGTAAAACAATTACACGAGATTATTTTTTTATTTATAAATTTGCTTTGTTATTTGAAATAGTCATAATGTTTTTACTGTATATTAACTGAATATATTATTAGCTTATTGGATATAGGCTTAAGAGAGCTTAGCCATACTAAATCTTGTAAGGAAAATTAAATACAACATTTTTACTTTGTGATTTTTAAGGTTTTGATAATAAATTAAAATTTGTTGTTTATACGTATTTTTGGTGTATTTATTATAGATTAGAAGGGTGAAAATAAAAAGCTTATATTACAGAATAGAAAAAATAACTCTCGTATGTACATATACCTACATACATGCTCGTATTTATGTTAGGGGGCCCCTTTTTCCTACTCGCCCGGGGCCCCAGATGTCCTAAATACGGTCCTGTGCCAATGAGGTGGGACCGGTTTTGAACGTGATCATTGGCCTTATGGGAGCAGCAATTAGAAACTTGAAATGTTACAAGATTGGAGCCCCCTCTTAATGTTTTATTCTGTATTTTATTGTCATCTGAACTGAGCAGTCATGTGTAGAGGAAAACATAACTAAGCCAACCGCAGTATTAGAATAAGAGTTGGATTTGCGTCGGGGAGTTGCCGTGACAAGGACATATCAATCCCGGACGGTCTGCCGGATTACTTGGAATATTTATTCTCTGTTACCTTTTCCGCAGACATTACCCTACTTAATGACAAGGGAAATTCAACATTTCTCAAACCGAGCATTATGGTATATTTTTAAAACGCAACCCAGTTTACAAGAACCAAAAGTCACTAATTATGATCAGTACAAGTTCATAAGTTGGCAACCCTACTTCCTTTTCATAATCCTCAATCAGCTGTCAGCTTAAAAGCACACAGCTGTCCAGACGGTTTATATTGTTGCAATGTTGTTCATTTTATGTCATTAAGTTATTATTTTAGTTGTATGAATATTGTTTTACCGAAACAAAAACTAGTTTGATACTGTGTGAAAGTTAAAATATTTACTTCTTAGTACTTTTAAAAAATAAGTTGCCGATAGTGGTAAAAAAAACGTGTAAATCTATTCATTATGAGGGGTTTTTTTCCTTCTGGTCCATTTTAAATGTGTCAGGGAATATTTGTACGAATATAGCTTGATTTTAGGTTTCCTTGAATAATTGTTCAGCAGAGTTGGTCCACCCAATGCTGTATTTCTGCAGAATATCTCCATTGATAAGATTCTGGGATTAGATCATGAAGAGAGGGGGGAGGGTAGTTAAAAAGTAATAGTATACTTTAGGACTGAAATTTTAGCGGGTTCGGTTCCTGATTTGTACTTGTAAGGTGCATCTTTCCAGGGAGTTGTAATTTTTGGGGAATTTCCAGGCTCAGATTCAGGTATATTACTGTGCAGCACTCACAGTATCGTAGTGATAATCCTAATTTTAAAACTGAGAAAGATTTGATTGCTTGTCAAGGGCAGGCGCAGATCCACGTGGGGGGAATGGGGGAAATCCCCCCCCCCCAAGGCAAAAGGTTGGAGTTGCGCGCGCACCCCCGCACCAGCGCTACGTCTGCCCGGCAGCCAGCAGCGTCATCTCGACTTGTCTGATTGATGCGTCGTCAGTCAGACTTATATGCCTGTAATACTATTACAGGGTGGCCACAGACCGGAAATTCCAGGAAAATTTGATATTAATACGGGACTTTCGGCGAAAATTCGTTAATTTAGTTTAAAACGCCTTTTTCGGCCGTTCTCGTTCATGCGGCTTGGTTGTCGTTTCCAGCCAATAAAACAAGTTTTGGTTGTTGTTTAAGAGATTATTGCGGACATTTTCCATCACTGATTAGTAAAAAACTATAAACTGTTTTTACTAATCAGTGATGGGAAATGTCCGAAATAATCTCTTAAACAACATAAACCATCACCAACAATGAACTTTAAACAAATAAGTTTTGATTGTCATTTTCAGCCAGTAAGAAACGTTGCCGAGCGTAATTTCGGGCCATTAAATGCAACTAAATTCTTGTTTCTGACCCATCCGGTGTGAAAAAGTAGGCGTTCTTTGGCTATAGAACGGGGTCGAATCGCCGATTGTATTCGTAAAAATACGTTTCTGTTGTCATTCGGGCCTATAAAACGGGATCCGGCTTTATTTTTCGCTGAGGAAATGTGGTCCAATTGCAAATTGTTTTGATAAATCACGGTTAGATTGTGATTTTTTCATATATTGAGGCTCGGTAATATGTATCTCGGGTGTCTTTTAAATTCGCAGTATCTCGGCCAATTAAATTTGTTTAGATCTTAGTCTCGGTAAAATCTATTTTTTCGACTATAACATACTTTATACTTCCGCTGGCATGTTGGCCTTTGAATTGCGGTTTGGGTATAAACTATTGCGGTATTTTTTGCCGATAAACTACGTTCACTTTTGTCGCTTTCGGTCTAAACATTACGGCGACAATGAAATGCGGTCAAATTTCATTTTTTATCCGAAATAACAGGTCAAATTTAAGCCGACAACACACATTTTGGTCAATAAAACGTGTTCGGCTATTTTTTACGGCTGATAAAATTATTGATATGGAATTTTATCAAATTTCCGGGGGTGGACTCCCGGACCCCCCACCCCTATGAGGGGTATTCCATACCCCCCAAACCCCTAGAATTCTCCCCCCCCAACGTGACTCCCTGGATCCGCCCCTGGACAAGGGTCTAAGGAGAATGTACGTGTGTGTGTGCAGATAGAAAGCCTGTGGGATGCAAAGGTGTCTGAGGCCAAGCAGCAAGGGTCCAAGTTGGAGGCGGAAGTGTCAGGGTTGAGGGTGCAGATCACCGCTCTCCAGCAGGCCTCCGGAAATGCTCAGCCTGTCAAGCTGCCGGACCTGTCACCCCAGGATGGTCCGAAGAGCGCTGGCAAGGAGCTTCCTTCTAGAAAAGTAAGTTGTTCACTAGTTTTAGAAGGGGCTACAGTTGTGGAAAATTTGTGTTTCTCTCTGCTTCTCCTATTAGAGCAATGTTAAGAGGGGGCTCCAGTCACATCAAATTCATATTTCTACCTACTTTTCCCAAAAGCCGCCTTTACACGATGCAGGTTAGGGAGAAGGTAACCTTGACAAGGTAGCCTTGCGAGCAGCCTGCTCGGTTATTCATCATGGTTCTGTCCACACACCCTACGCAAGGCTACCTTGTCAAGGTTATCTTCATCCTAATCTGCAGAGCTGCATAGGGATTGCTCCCACTGCCAAACCAGTTTGATTTAACAGAGCGAAAACATACATATTGCTCCCCCCTGGCCGTGGTGAAATAACCAAGCCAAATTTTTGCCCTGACTGTACTTAAAGCCACGGCACTTAAAATATTACATTCATCATTTCATATAATTTGTGATGATTTCATATCAATCTTCATTTGTGATTGTTCTCTTGTCATAAAGGCAGCTGTTGATGAATTTAAATTTGACAATTATGGTATTTGCAATGTTAAATGAGGCCAGAATTAGTTTTTGGCTATTCCATGTTTTAAAAAAGCAAAGTCTCAAAGGGAATCCTTGAAATATTCGTTATTCTTATGAAGAAACTATTCTTTATTGTAAATACGATCTCTATTTTATATAAACATAATTTATTTTAAAACTCTACGACATTGATTCGGACTTTGGTTTAGATGGTACATTCAGACTGAGAAATATGGACAAGCATTCCAGCATGGCCATGGGGAGCAATACGTATGTTGTCGCTCGTTAAAATCATACCTGGTTGGCGAGCAATACGTATGTTGTCGCTCGTTAAAATCATACCTGGTTGGCAGGGGGAGCAATCCGTACGAGGCTCACGCGGCCATCCAGTAACAATCCGTATCCTCCCATCCTGGAGGTTAGTAATGCGCCTAAAAGACCGTTAACTGTTAATTCACTTAGCTCCAAAACCGATTAACCTAATTTTTTTATAACGTATACTGAATATGAACAAATCTAGTAAAACAGTGAGCAGAATTTTGATACTGTATCACAAATAGTGATCGATCAATAAAATTTTAAAAATATTTAATTTTCTACTCAGTAGATTTAATAAAATTTGGTTTATAAGTCACAAATCTTATTTTTGGATTGTATAATCCATTGAGGATCTAGCAATTAGTCTAGGGAAAAAGCAGGTGGAAACTTGAATATTTTCTTGGCTGGAGCCCCCTCTTAAATGTAAACTTAAGAAAGAAAGAAAAATGCCTTTATTGGTGCAAGCGTTATCTCAGTACAAACTGGTTTTCAGATACAACTTTTGTCAAATCTTACATCTAAGGTCTTATGTTTATATAAAAAAATAACAAAATAATTCATTTGAAACTAATAAAAACACTATAAAAATGCCAGTCATTGTTTTAAAAATTCTTTTAATTTCCTAAGCTGACTTGTTTGGGTGTGGGAGGTTATGAGGAGAGTACAGAAATACCTCCTCACTACAGGTACAGTAAGGTACAACGTAGTTATGCTACATGCTACTAACTTAGGGTTACCATATGGTGGTGTGGGAAAAAGAGGAGGTTTTAGCTGGTGACCCATGAAAAAGAGGAGATTTTGTAATAACCCCCATGGGGGAAGGTGCAGGGGTGCCCCTTCCCCGTGGACAAATTTTAAATATCAGGTATTTAAATAAAACACTTTTTAGCATACAAAATCAATTATAGAATCAAATTATTTGCTAATTTTATATTCTTACATTTCCCAAATTTAGTGGGAGAGTTAACAAAATAATTGAAGATTAAAGTAAACTTTGTAGGACATTTTTTTTTTATTTTTTGTTTGATTTAATTTGTAAATCACAGAAAAACTATACAAAAATATAAAAACCAAAATGTATAGCATAAAACAATATCCTTTTCAGAATTTTTAATTTAATAAACTGCAGAGAGCCATAAATCTTCATATTGATTTTTCAGTCTTCGATAATGGCGAATAGATGTGAAAGTTAATGAATACCCCGCCGAAATAAAGCTAAAGAGTAACAGTTAATAGAGGTTAGAGTGTACAGGGAGAGGGAAACAGGATTTAGCTTTGGCAATCATTGCATGATGATAAAGTATGTATCATGATGATGTACGTATGTATCTACATTTTCGTTCATAGATAGGACTTAAACACCAAATTTGCGTTATTCAACACATTTTTCAAAAAATTAAAAAAGAGGAGATTTTAATTTTTACAGAGCTATATTTTTACCCTCAAAATCCAGTGACATGGCAACCCTATACTAACTTGCATCATTATATCTCTTATTCATTGCCGCTTTTGTTGAGTAAAAACATACAGACAGCGTAGCGCAGCACAACACACATACCCAAAGTTAGCTAGTGGTTTGAAGAGTGTTCCTATCAGTCGAGTAATTTTTAGATGTTTTGGTACTTAAGTAGTGTGCATTTGAGGCTGCTGGGGCGGAAGTGACGTCATCCGGTCACGTGACCGGATGCGCTGAGTCATTATATACGTCATCTGAGCCTCAGCCAGTGACGTAGGCGGTTTTGTGACGTAATGAGGGAAAGTTTAAAGGTCAAGGTCACGAGGAGGTTATTTTAAAAAAGTACTACCTCGCACGCGTAAAATTCGATTGTGATTCGATAGTTAATCGATAAGAAATATCGAATGAAAACAATCGAATGAAGCAATCGAATGATACGAGTGCGAGGTAGTACAATTACAGATATTACTTTATTTTATTTACAATAATTCATGTTTACAATAGTTCCCCGTTGTTCGTTGTCATCGATGTTGTTGATCCGGACGAGTTGCGGCCATCACTTCGCTTTCTGATGAAAGACGGTAGATACTTCGATTCCTGCGCAGAGTCCATGTTGTTTTTTGATGCGTAAAGTTCCAAAGATAAATCTAACCGGACGCAATGAGAAGTCTTAACTCTTCATTAAAAACCTCGAGGTCTTGGAAAGTCGCCAGATGAATAGAGTCATAATGAATACACCTAATTTTGATGGACATTTCAACAGAGAGCTCGATGTACACTGGTCAAGAGCTGGAGGTGTACTGACTATTCGCTAGCTAGCGTTTTGGTATCAAACAAAATGGTGGGGGTAAGTGTGGTGGGGCGGAGCAGATGGTGGGCGGCAGATGGCAGGCGGCAGGTGGCAGCTGGTGCGAGGCAGATGGTTGCTACTACATTCGCCGCCACAGTAATGCAATCCTTCGGCGTAATTCTTGTATTTTATCTTGTCGGTTCATTTGATACGTTTTACATCTACATATGCAATAGCTGAAACACTTGCACTTACGACAAGCTTTACCGTCAACTTGATCGCCTGGTATTTTAAAACATTGTAACTCGCAACAATACGTCTTCAAATTGTTATCGAAAAATAAATTGTTCATAGGTGGCACCGACATGTTAGCTGCAGCGTGTGTTAGACAAGACTGAGACTAACTTCACTGCTCCCTCTCTTTTATACCTCTTCATAAGTTAACCCTGAATGAAAGTTCAAGGTCATCCATTTGAATTTAAAAAAAGCAACACAGCAGTATATAAAATAATATAATGCTGTGTTGCTGTTTTTATTTTTTATTTTGTTTTTATTTTTTTATATTTTCTTTATTAAACAAACATCTTACAATACAATAAGCTTAAGTCTAACATTGATGACTAGAAATACAAACAGAGAAATACAAACAAAGACATTATGTACAAGGATGCGTGATGTGCAGAGTGAGTTCCGTCGAGTTGTTGCCGCTTACACCGTGTGATACCAAATACAACGTCCCCGGTTGAATATCTCGCAAATCTTCATTTTGTAGCAGTTGAACAAATCGTTTTGGAAGAAATACTTGAAACTTCGGCTCATCTCCTGGCGTGAAAGGTCCTTCGCTCAATGAAACTAGAATTACTTCTCCATGTGTGGTTTCCACTTTCTTGATGTTATGAATAATGTAGTGTTTTTGTTCTTTTAGTTCTGAACACTTTTTAGTTAGCAGAAGGTCGGATTTTGAATGAGTGTTGAATTGATCAACCAGTGTTTGCAGAAACTGTTGTGATGCCATCTTCGTCAGTGGTGGTTGTGGTGTCTTCTGTGATGTTGCCTCTTCGGAGTCTCGAATAATACTCGTGCTGGAGCGGTGCTGTCTCCTCGTATTTATAGGCCCCGCTACCCCCATCACATTTCTGTTCTCCACTACCCCCACCACATTCCTGCGTTTGTTTCAAGTAAGCAGCCAAACGATATGCGTTGTACAATGCACAGTTTGTTTGGCCGTGTTTAAGATATTTTGCAGCGACACAAATATTACCGAGATTAATGTTAAAGTCCTTACTGATAGTTATATCGAAAACATCACCGTGCGTGTACTTTTGTATCCAGTTCTTTTTTTCTAATCCTCTTGTGTATATATGTGAGTATTGTTTGCAAAAGTTAAACATAATACTGTGCAGATTACTGTAGCTTATAAATCCTTCATACCAATGTATGTGATGAAAGTAGTTTGTTATCCATTTGTTTGTACTTTTTGCTTTGGTGTTAAGTTTGCTAAAAGAAAAAGGAGCTTCAAACGTGAATGGGTAGGCTACAAATGTAAGCAAGTCTAAAATTACTAATTCCTTGATAATAAACCTATCATCATTATTTCGAAATGCTTGAAATTCTATTACACAAGGCTTTACACTCACTTCTTCATCCCCTCCGCTCATCATGGCACCTAGCGATCAACTAAACTGTTTTCCACACCACGGTAGGTTAAATACCAGGCCGTACAGTTGCAGGCGCGTTGGTGTATATTTAACGTGGGCACCGTCCCCAATAGGCCTACCCCACGTGTGTTCTTCTTTACTAAGTCAAACTTTAGTCTTTTTTAACTTCTTCTTCTTGAGTTTCGTTTTCTTCTTCTTCTTGTTTCTCCGTTTCTTCTTCCTGTGTTGTTTCTTCTGTAGCTTTGCAGCGATTTCTACAAGTGGTTCAAAATCCTTTAACTTTCTCCACATGCAAACTTCATGAGGTATTCTATTAAAAATAGATGTATCCACAGGTCCGTACACGATGGTGCTATCAGGTTGTTTTTCCAAAGTATCGACCAAATATTCTTTAATAATAGCGCTTGCAAATACCAACTGTCTCATGTACCTTGTAATAGGTTCTGTTGCGTAGTTTAAAACGTAGAATTCTTCACGTGACAGTAGAATCTTATTTTCATGTTGAGTCAAGTCTCTAATTCGCACTTGTAGTTGTCCGCGATGTTTAACAATATCGATTTCATTGTCACAATCCAAAAGTCGAATATGTGTTTTCCTTCCACACAAACTGTTAGTTAAATAACATTCTATTAAATGTACATGTTTCAAAAATGACTCCCAAGCATTTTGCGAAAATAAAACCTTTTTTGTTCCATGGTGTAGTATTACTGTAGGGGAATAATCCAATGACTTCATCAATCCAACTGATACACTTTTACTGATGCATGCTGAGATGGGGTAAAAGATTCGCAAAAATACTTCAGTTAAAATGTGAGGAGGAATATTTTCTTCAACTTTCTTCTTCCTCTTTGGTACTACCTTTGATGGGTCTGCATTACTTTCCTCCTCTCTATCTCTTTTACCAAACTTTAAAAATGCAGTTATTTCCTTGATGATTTCTGCTTCACTAGTATTATCACGTTCCAATAACGGTGCTACCTCTG
Source organism: Allygus modestus (assembly GCA_963675035.1). Classification (NCBI taxonomy): domain Eukaryota; kingdom Metazoa; phylum Arthropoda; class Insecta; order Hemiptera; family Cicadellidae; genus Allygus; species Allygus modestus. The sequence goes on along the minus strand of OY776113.1, from coordinate 130,435,078 downwards.
CATCACCTTGTACAACAGATGGAGAACTCATTTTGTAGAAGATGTTACCCATGCGACGATAGACGATCAACTGAAGACCTGCATTGTTGCTCCGCTATTTATAGGTTAGCGACAGTGGCGGTGCCGGTGGTGGTACAACGTTTTACAATACTGTCTTTACAATACCGGTCAACGGTGTGTATGTAACAATTTTATCGTGCAAAATTAAACAATACGCAGATGTATTTGCAGGTAAGTTTTCTTGAAATTCCATTTCTATTTTTATATCAACACTAGACGATTTTACAGATTCATTTTGTTTGGAACAATCAATTACAACAATCGGAGCTTTTGATTCAAACTGTACGGGAGATAGTAGAGGTGTATTTGTTTTGCCGTAATATGAATTTTGGAACCTAGCGTACATATCGTACAAAACACTGTACCTTTTTTTTATCAAAAGAAATATTAAAGTTGTCATAGGGAAAGAATTGTGAATTCAGGAACACTTTACAGTTTGTTAATTTACAATGGTCAAATTCACCAGCATTTTCAGTTATTATACTTTTCTTCTTCGTTTGTAATCCAAATATTACATATCTCGCTTTTTCCAAATGAGTAGAAGTTTTTACAGTCCATGTATGCCGTTGTGTTGTAGGTAAAACGGGGTATTCATGAAACTCCCAGCTTCTGAATGGCATTACAATGTCTCGATCGGATTTTAACTTTCTTAATAATGTAATCCTGTGTTCATCATTTAGTCGCACATGTGGTACTCTCCAAACAATCTTGTCTAATGTTAATTTCCAGTCTAAATTGGCATCAGTTGTTCCAGCAGCTGCTTTAATAATATCATTATCGTTTGATGATCTTAATAAAACTAGTTCTTGTTTTACATTTATTATTATTCTTCTGTAGTCTTCAGCAAATCCTAGGAGTAATCTTAAAGGTACGTAGAAATCAAAGTTTCCCGAAGAGTCAGGAGCGATTGTACTTTTGTCTGGTGCAACCCATCCTGCAACAGCTAACAGATTCTTCTCATTTGGTGTTAAAGACGCTAATCCTTTCAATGTACTGGAAATTCCAACCTTTTTTGTTGAATCGACTGTAACTCCTGAAATTTCATATCTAATCTCGTCAAACAAAAATGCCATAGGATTATTTATGAACGGAACAATGGTTCCAGCAGTACCATCAGTTTTTGTTACTTTTCCTTCAATATATAAATAACTTTCGCATGGAAGAGTATAAATGTCTTGTTGTTGTATAGGAATCCTAATTTCATCGTTATTGTTTAATTTGGACGAAGCGTAAGGGTTGTGCGTGTGATATTCCTTTTCCCATAAGGTCTCGTCGAATGTTGGACCCTGCGCTATATCCAGTATATCCATTGTTAATGACCTTTAATCCAATTTCTTCTAGAAAACGAATGTTGTCACTTGTTAATCCTTCTACAGCTGATGAGCTACTGACCTCTTTGCTGGTTGGCTCTCTCTTTTTTAATGATAACCCCATTGTCTAAGCGGATGATTTTATATGTATTCTTACAGTAATAGCTTCTCCTCTAAAGTCAATAAGGTTTCCGTCTTGATCCACTATGTTCAGCACGATGTCTGAAATGAAACTGGTGTTTAACGGTAGGTACACAAGGTTTTGAGGCTTTTCTACTATCTTGAAACCCGGTGCAACTGATGGGTAGAATGTGTGTAATATATGACGATTTTCTCCATCTCTGTAGGATCCTTGTATAATGTTACATGTAATGTCTATGCTATTAACTTTGATAATCGTCACAGTTTTATTCCCAGAATGAGTTTTATTAGGTTCTAATACTTTTGTTTCCTTAGAAAACCCCAATAAACTACCAATTGAATGTTCTTCACTAAAATCAATATAATACTTAGAAGTAATTTCGGCTTTCATTGTATTGTTATTGCCTTTTATCGTTATATTTTCTTTTCCCATATGTTTTTGTATAACTTCATTTATATTATCAATTTCATAAGCTCCTGTTGGTAAACTGAATTCTTCCAAAGCTGAATACTTTCCTTTATTATCTTTTGTCTTGTAATAATGTATTTTGTTATTAATTCCTTCACTAACGTTTGGAATAAAGTTATATGTTGTTAAATCCAATAATGCGGCTTCCCATAGTCTTCCTTTTTGCAAACGTAGCGCTGGAAACAGAATACTGCGCAAAGTACATGAGTTTCCGGTTAATGACACTGTATACGAGGACATCTTAAAGTTGACTAACACTTTTAGCTAAAAAGTCTAAACATAAATGACCGCAAATGGATGTATCATCAGGTTGTTTTCTTGTATGATTGTAAAAAACATTTTCTGCCGCACGAAAGTATCGTTGAAGTTCTTTCGGTGGTGGAAGGTCTCCAAAACTGTCGAAATAATAAATAGTTTTACCAAGTTTCTTGTAACACACCCAATGAGTGCCTAATCCTTCACTATTATCCAAATTTACAATACCAGTCTCATTTTTTCACATTTTAACCGGTAATTCATCTTTCATAAATACTCCTCTAAAAATTGAGATTTTCAAACAAGAAGCATATGTAATCAGTTCTTCATTGGTTAATTCTTTGTTTTTAATTATTAATTGTTCTTTCTTATTTAATACACACGATACGGTCTTAGGTATAATCCTCCTCCCTTTTTTATCATTGACCATATTGTTGGTTTCTTTTTAGCTTTACCACTGGTAGATCGACGTTTTCTTCTTTTTGGTTCCAGGACCACAATATTGATATCCCCCAGGTAAATGTAATTCCACAGGTAACAAATCAATCGCCTTGTTAACTATAGCTCCAACCGGTTTACTCAATAGAGAAAATGCTGTTTATGCTGTTGATGCTGTTGTTGTTGTCCCCTTCCTCTCTGTAATCTCTCTCGATTATGACTGATGCGTTTAACCCTCGACATGACTATTTATAGCAAAAACTTACAATCAGTAGGTGCACCCTATAAATGTTTTACAATGAATGTAATATCAGTTTTGGTTTCTTGTATTATATACTGTTTAAAATCCATTTATTATATAGAAATGGATTTATTAATTAAATGTAGACATATTAAATAGAAGTAGTAAAAATTGAAATAAGGTGTAATTGAAGATGTTCCAGATGTTTCTCCGCTGGTGATGGTATCGTTGTCTTCGGTAAAATGAATAAACTTTAAATAGTTGTCATGTTTCCTTAGAAACTTGCCACTTAATCGTTGGTAATTGAATAACACATCCCAGTCTAGTTTATCTTTAAAATTGTCAATGTAATTCTCAGAGAGATTTTGATATTTACTTATTACTTCCCAACAGTTATTAAAATTTGATGTCATCTCTACGAGGAAGTCTTCTGAAAACTGCTGTCTTTGTAAAATATGGATCCAGTTAACTCTGTGAAAATAAATTCTGAACATAGTCATTGTGAAGAGGTAATGTATGGAAAGTTGTTCCCAATCCATATATCTATCAAACCGTTGAACAAAACCATCTGTCAACACTCCTTGGGGAAATCTCGGCTCTTGAGATATTAAACTCCACGCGGTACTATTGGATTCCCCATCATCCTCTCTGTATCGTCTCTCGAATATGACTGATGCTTTATCCCTTATCATGGGGGTATTTTAAATTCTTTTTTCTCTTATGTAATCTTCATTGTTTTCTGTTGGTTCATTAATCACATTCACTTTATCCCCCTTTCCTAATGTCTTGACTTTAGAAGGCTCAGACGCATTATCTCGTTGATTAGGTTTCTCTGGATTGTGTATATTTTTCCAGTCTAAATAATTGTGACTGTCAACATCTGAAGCTGCATCTCTTCCTGAAGCCCGATGGATATAATGGAATAGAGCTGCACCAAACCTTTCCAAATGTTTTTCATATTCCGTAGTCCATTTCTTGTGTACAATATCAAACATTTTCTTATTTACAGCGTCTCCATCCTGCTCACAATCACCTACATTTGATAATTTTAATTTTTTTACATCATAGCTTGTGTCAGTTTTGTTCCTTTTGTAAATCGTTAACAATTTTAGAGTAGCTAAATTTACTGCTTCACCATCATAAACGGGATATTGTATATCGCTTAACCTTTTACCGGAAAACCCCCAATGATCTTCGTGTACAGTTGGGGTTCTTTTTTCATGTACTGTACCTTAACCGCATCAGACGACATAAGCGGATCACCAACATTTTGAATTACTTTTCCTTCAAAATTATAGTTGCCGTCAGGTGTTAACGGAAACCCAGCTCTTTTTTCACTATATCCAGATTTTACTCCAAACTCGGAATACCGTCCAAACTTGTCCACACTCATGATGTAACTGAATCGCTATCGTTTAGGTTCTTATTATATATGTACGTCTACTGAACAATTATTCCTTGTTTTCGCAGTTCATCAACCAAAGCTACCCATTCGTTTTCTAAACCAGTGTGCCCGGCTTCCATAGCTTCATGTAATAACCTCATTCGATCAACTAACTTATTTATATCGTTGTAATATATTATATTAGTTTTATACAAATTTTTCAATAATCCCCTTCCAGATGTGGTAGGATCAGTTGTTTTTCTCTTTTTATGCAAAACATTTAATTCAGCAGAAGATAAAGCTCTTCTTTTAATTTGAGCTTGTTTTGATTTCGAGGGGAAAAGACTAGATATAATACTTGTATATTTTATTGACCGATTTCTATGAATAGGTAGGTCTTTGGAATACTTCTTTCTATGTGCATTTGTATAATCTAATATATTTTTAAACAATTGTAAATCCCTTTTAGTATATTTACCAGGATTATTTTTAAAGATAAGTTCAAACAAACCTTTTGTACCTTTATATTTCTTATCTCCAATAACTATATCATCATTTTCGTTTATATCTAACTTGCTATCTCCAATCATTAATCCTTTATCCTCTATTCTAGCTCCATAGGTATGAAAATTTCGATTAGCATGTGTGGCGTGTAACATTTTTAACGTATATGTTCTTCCAAGAGTTCCTTTAAACATAATATCCGTGCCTAATTTGCTTAAGTTGGATGGGTTAATATCCTCTTCTTCTGCTCTTGTATCTTCTACACTTGTATCTTCTGTACTTGTATCTTCTGCAATGTCCTTTTCCTTTAAATCCTCTATATCTCCGCTTTCTTCATACTCGTCGCTTTCTTCAGATGTTTGTAACTGGCCAAAACTTTCATCATTCTGAAATTCTTCTTCATATTTGGAAATTGGTAGCATTTTGTCTCCTTCGAAGCGAATTGAAGGTTTTTCCATATTTTGTGCAAATCGCTTTAAAGGTTCAGTAACAGGTTTGAATGTTGTTTCTAAAAATTGCTCTCTTTCATTTATACCTGATTTTAAAGCTCGGTTTTTTTGTCTAATAGAATCACTAAGTGATTTTATTTCCTTTAATAGCTTTTCCTGGTTAACCATCTTCACACCTTGACGACTTGTACAGTAATACCGCTAATCAGTGTATTAAAACAAATTTATCAAAACCTATTCTATAACGACCATCTTTTATAGCTTGATCTTTAATAATAACCAAAAATCCATACTTTTCCGCCCATGCTTTTCCGCAAAGCTCTTTAAACTTTTCAAATGGCATATCCGCATTCACATGATCGTTATATATATGTTTTAGGTTAGTATCATCTTGTTTGAATACAATTAGAATATTTGCATTATCTCTGATAAGTTGTTTTGGGATTTTGCTATAAGTTTGTCCTATATATATGCTGTCGATGTTATTATGTCTTCCCATGGCAAAGTAGTTTCTAATAGTATCCTGATTTTCACAAGATACATCGTCAAATATAAATACAGAATACGGTTTCGCTTCGTTTGGTTGCATAATGCACTAGCGTTAAATTTGTAAAAATTAACATCAGACACATCCGATAGGATTTTATCCAGCAATTGATACTTTGGTTGATGTAGAGACTTTGAAAAAATATATAGGTTATTAAACCTTAATCCCTGCGGATTAGTGATCAAATTAAAGACATCATTGGTCTTTCCGCAGTTTGAGGGGCCACTTACTATACATCGAACAATGTTTGGAAGTAAACTACCGTGTTTACCATTGTTGATTTTAACGTTATCCACAGTTAAATCATCTATGTTATTAATATTGAATCGATCTTTATGGTGAATAATCTCCATCCTGCTCAAAGGTTAACGATGAAATGAGTTGCTTGCATTAAACCAAGTCGTTTATAGGTATCCATGAATCCTCAGTTTTGTTAAACCCTAACCACCGCACTTTAACTGCGTCCTTTTTTCTTTGTAACACTTTTTTAACAAGATATACATCACCTACTGTTGACTTTAACATTTCATGTCCATAAAATGCACCTTGCAACAAATCTCCTTTGTTATCTTTTAGGATATACGTTTCAGGTACAGTCGGTTGCACTTTATACACTGTAAAAACTTCATTCGTCCAATTGGGAAGGTATTTCTTGGTAAACACTCCCTTATATTTACTAATCCGTACTTTATCACTTACATTAAATTTTCTTGGCTGCATTTTTTCTACTTTAGGCTTTGTATTTTTCTTTATGCGTTTTAATACATCTTTTGCATTTCTTCTATTTACTTTGTTAGGTTTCATACCAATAGTTCTATGAAACCTGTTGTTATAATCATTTATTAATTGTGGTAAAACATCATACCATACGTAAGAACCTCTTTTTGAAAATTGTTTATACAGTGCTCCTTTTAAGGTTCTATTAAATCTTTCTACAATAGCTGCTTTTTTCTCTGAATTTGTAGAATAATGATTTATTTTATATTTATTCATTAACTGCGCAAAGTTTGTATTAAAGTATTCTGTTCCATCATCAGTTTGTAAATGTTTAATTTTGTTTTTATCTCTTTTTATGGCTATTTCCATGGCTTCTGTTACGCTTTTACCAGTCTTGTCCTTTAGAGGCAAAGTGTCTGCATCTTTTGTAAAACAATTAATAATTGTGAGTATATATTTAAATCCTTTGTTTATTCTGCTATGCGGTCGCATTTCAATTAAATCCGCTTGATATAGATCATTTATCCCTTTTATAACAGTATTTCTTCTTGGAAACTTTATTCTTGCAGGTTTGTGTAGTTCATTAATAATCTTCTCCTTCAGGTCTGACATGATGGTTTCACGAAGGCAGCTGATATGGTATTAAATATTCTTTGGTATAAATCTGCTTATATATATACATATAGTTCAAGGTCATTCAAAACTTGTGTAAAAAAAGGGGAAACACAGCTTAACATTGCTGTGTTTCCCCTTTTTTTACGGAAAGGAAAAGGATAAAGGATCTAGGACGATGAAAAGGTTACTCGTCAATAGGGTTGAGGGAGTAGTGGCCGAATGGCAATGTGTTGATTTTGTCTGGAAGGGTTTGTCTTTTGTCGTCATTACAGGATAGCGCCTTTTTAACTTCAGTCACGCTGTACAGCTGATGATTAAACCTTCTGATGGTGTTGAATTTAGCTGTAATGATGTTATCCTCAAATAAGCATTGCTTGTAGTGTTCAAAATGCACTTTCTTCTTTAAATATAAACTCTTTACACCATTAGCTTTCTTAATATAGCTATTCTTCTTTTCTTCTTCTTCTTCTTCTTTTTATTTATAGAGTTTCAAAGAATATAGTTTAGACATCAGTGCAACAATCTCTTCAAGTAGAACACCATTAGCCTCATCCTTGAATTTGCCTAGTACTTTTTTGTGTCTACCATTGTCATAGTTTGGATGATCTTTTGGATAATCGGAGAAATCAAAGTCGTTCTTGTAAATAAATGTACGTAAATCTTTATACATGTCCAATGTTATTATGCGATATATGAAAGCGTCAGTGTCCATATATGTAATAGATATATTTTCTCTTCCGTAGAACGCCACCATTTTGTTGTAGTGAAAATCGTACATGTGTGTTTTTGAGATGTCCAAGATTGACATGCCTATATACAAAGGACGATCCATCTTCACACTCGTCTTCTTCATGGACACTGCTACAAGTTTTTCATTAATAATTATAGATGTTCCAAAATTTGGCTGCTGTACTAGTTTCTGTAATTTTTTTGCGTCTGTAACAAGTTTAACATTTTTGTGTCTTCTTTTGTTTTCCAATGTTTTTCCAAATATCGCATTATTTATTAATTTAAAGAAATCTTTTTGAAAGTCTGATGTAGCTGCTGCTCTTCTGATGGTATTTGAATCAATGTAGGGTTTCAACCAGCATGATTGAGAAAATTCCAAAACTCTATTAATTTTTGTTAGACGCAGTCCTAATTCAATAGCTTGTTGAACCACCCAAAAGTGAGCAACGTAGCGTTGTTTATTATTTAATGTCATCATTAATTTGGGGTGTTTTCCAATTGGTGAAAATTCTGTTTTAGCAAGAAGTGGAAGGTCATAATGAAGATCATGTAAATTTTCTGGGTATTCAAAATCGCAATCCAAAATATATCCAGTGTCACCATGTTTCGGAATTTGTAAAATATCGCCAATAGAGTCGGGATTAATCCATTTAAAGTTATCAAAAGGAAGTGGGTTTGACATTGCCCATCCGTACAGGTTATTTGCATCGAAATATCCTAAATAGGTTGACGGTTTGGTTTCATCGTAATCGGTAAGGTATTTGTTGTTGGCTTTGACATGTCTGGTAACACTTTGGGTCAATCCACCTCTTACTCCAGCTTCAACCATTAAAACCATATCTATATCTGTTAACAGCTGGAGTTTGCATTTTGTTTCTTTCAGCATTGCTTGCCAAGCTAGTCCTGGAGATGTATACGAATGTAGAGGGTCCAAACCGTATGCTGCAAAACAGGTTCTTCGGAATTCTTCCATAACATCGCAGAGAAGAGTCACGTCAAGTTTTACATAAAAGTCTGAGTATTCTCCTAAAGTCTTCATATCCAACTCGTTCCATACTCGACATGCATGTTGATAATCTTCAAGTGAAATTTCCGAATCATTAAGTTTGTTGTTAAATTGTTCTGGTGGAGGAAGTGATGTTTCATTAAATCTATGCAGTCCATCGATGTAATCGTAGGGGAAGACCCCTTTTCGAAGAACCAGATCCATTTTACTACTGGCTACAATTTTGCTTGTTTCTATCAGATCTTCTCTTTTTAAATTCTCAGTTAATTTCATTAGGCTAGAAGGAATAAATCTAAACGAATCAATAAACCTAAGTTTTATTTTGCCAACCTTTTTAGAGAAGCTAATAAATTTTTCCATTGTTGTTGCCAAAACATCTATCGCCCCATCATCTCTTCCCAATTCGGGAATTATAAAGTGAGAGTCATATCCACTAAGGTTATGTAGAACAACGGGTATAAAAGATGGAAGTTTGTAATTCAAGTTGCAAGCGTTACAGGCTGCACCTCTGTAGACTCCTGTAAGATGGTCGTGATCACGAACTTTAACGTTATCTGGTGTAAATATGTTATTACACAGATAACATGTTGTTGTCAGATTGTGATGTTGAAGTTGATGTTCTTCCATAGGTAGCATCGGTATTTTAATTTTGTAGAGTTCTTCCACCTTAGAGGCAATGTAATACAAATCGTCTACAAAGTGTTTCGCTGCTTGTTCACCGCGATAAATCTTCGGAGCAGATGATAGTCCAAATTCTTGAAGATGTTCTTCAGACAGCGTGGATTTTGTTAGTATAGAATAACTGTTTGGTGCGTGTTTTTTATATTTGCTTCTTTTTGCGATATCCTCTTCTTGTTGTTCAATTGGAAGTAAAGATGCTTCGAAATCCGCGTACACAACAAATGGAATAGGGTATTGTTGATTTACTTTGTCAAATTGTACGTATGATCTGCTAGGATTTGGCAATTTAATTCTAACCTCATAGTTTCCACTACATAACCTTTGGTGTTCTAATAACCATTCTGAAACTCCTCTTCTTAATGGTTTGTTCACATGGCAAAAGCATCTCTTACATGTTGTGATTTTCCTTTTATGTTTTGTTATCTGTTTACATACAAGCCCTTCAAAATCTTTTATATACACGTAATGAGATATCTCTCCTTTATTGATTAATAACAAGTCAGTATGATTGTTGCGCTCATTCGATGTTATGCGCAAGGGATACACATTATTTGACGAATCCAAACCAAATATGTTGACTGAAGCCGACGGATTTTGCTTTTCAAATTTTGATATATCAGTAATTGCAACAGGGTAAGTCATTCCCTGGAAATTATACTTATGTTGAACTTCTTCATATTTTTGACTCGGTCTTTTTTGGTGGTCTTTGTTTACATATTTTACCAACATAGCATATTTAAAACATTCGTTATCTTCATTTTGCACATTAATACAGGATTTGGTATCACTTACTTTTTTCGGAAGAGGAATGTAACTACTTCCTCTCATTCCATAACCGTGTTTATGAACTCTAACATCCAGACTTGTTATACTTAATAAAGTCCATCCAGATCCTATTTCTTCATGCTCTTGTATTTTCGTCAAAAGTTCCTCAAAACATTCTATTACGATATTTTCAATATCTGACGCAGCCATGATGGTTCGGGTTTTTGTCATAAAACCTCTTGGCAATGTTTCGTTTTGAATGTTAGTAAATATGGCATCTAGCAACAGTCCAAATTTGATAAAATTCAATCTTTTTTGTTCATTCTTTAGTGTTTTGGTTACTAATTCTTTGGCGTTATGTAGAAAGTTTTCAAGTTGTAATTTTGCGTTGTCAATTTTAAAATGTGTTACTACTTTACCAGGTAGTGCTTGAGCGTGTAGCTCCACATCTACTGTTGTTGTTGAAGGAGGATGAAGTGTGGACAGAGCATGCGTAGAAGTCGATGCAGTTGATGATGTTGAAGGACGATGAAGTGTAAACAGAGCAGGCGTAGAAGTCAATGCAGATGACGATGTTGATGGACGGTGAAGTGTAGACAGAGCAGAGGTAGAAGTCGATGTTGATGGTGCATATTGAATAACACTTGGTCTGGAATGTTGGTGTTGAGCTAACATTCGATCTATTTCATTCAATTCTTCTTCTTCATATTCTTCATCTTGGTTGTTGTTATGTTTTAGTTCTTTATGGATCATTAAAATAAATTAATCCTTAAATGAAGACTTACAAATATCGCAGTGATGCATAATGTAGGTGCGTTCTCCACAAGGGTCAACGCAATAATGAAAAACACTGCAAATGCCCCTCTATTTATACCCTAGCAAAAGTGGTGGGGGTACGTATTACGTTAAGTTTACTATTTTTTACATTTTATATTTACTATTGTAGCTGGAGGCTACAAAGTTCTGTATTTAGGTCAAGGTCATTGAACATATTTGCCAAAACGGGGAATAGAGCAGTAAATGATTTCATTTTAAACCATGAACTGATCTATTCCCCGCTTTGTATTTAACAAGGACAATTTTCTCCAACAGGAAAATTTAATATATTTTAAACTCGGATGTGAAATTGGATTGTACACATTGCATCTCGATCAACTAAAAATTTCATAAAACAATAGGGATCTTCAGTTGTAGATTCATCTTTAACATATTCGATGGTCAACATTGCCGAACGAAGATCTTGTGGAATTACGTCGACTTTTATCAGTCTCCTTTCGATTTCAAACCGTTTTGTTATTGATGTAAGTTTTATCACATCATCGATATCGATGAGGGGAAAGCTGTAACAAACGGAGTTTGCTGGTGGGTTCATAATGCCGATATGATAAATATACACTGTTGCATCGACATTAAATAGACGTTCCCCCACCATTAAATGTATAAGTTACCCCCACTTTTTCAAAACAAAAAAAAATTGAAAGCTGGTAAATATTTTCTGTCTTGTAAATGGGTCAAGGTTATACAACGATATTACCAAAACGGGGAATAGAGCAGTAAGTAGTTCTCACTTTGACTACAAACTGATCTATTCCCCGCTCTGTATTTAAAGTTTGACAGTTGACAAGAAAAAAACAACACTTAATCAGACTCATTTGATGAATCGGAATCAGTTGTATCAGAAGCATCGGAAAGAAATAGTCGTCGACGAATATGATATACCCCTCGCGCGCTATCTAAAAATAACCCATCCAAACTACTACTACTAGTGGTTGGGGTTTCATCATGTATTTCTTCAGAACAGAGAAGATGCTGATAGATTCTATAGGTTTCAGATTCCACGTCACTTAACGGTTCAATTTGTTCCATATATCCTGCTTCAAGGTCATCACTGTCCATATCACTTAATAATTCAAGATCTTCCATTGCATCCATATCACTTAATAATTCAACATCTTCCAAGTCGTCTTCATTTTCATCCTCACTTTCAATCACAATATGTTTTATAATTCCCACGATTGAATTTGCAGAAGGAAATATATTATCCTTTGGTGACATAGCTGCTATATATCCTAGTGCTAACACAAGTAGCAGAATGAGATAAGCACTGATGAGAAACCTCTTTTTATACCGCCCGATTTAAGTGGTGGGGGTAACTAGTGATAGGAAATGGGTATTATTGTATCAAATATATGTAACAATGTTTATGAAACAAGGATGATGAAGTCCTGTAAGTAGGTCAAGGTCGTCTTAACTTATTACCAGTGATAGGAAATGGGTATTATTGTATCAAATATATGTAGATGTGAACTGCCGGGGAGGCGCCACTTCCGGCGCTTTTTTCCCATGTTATTCTTATGGGGAGCCGTTTTTGGACCGACGCCAGCTCCCGCCTTACACAAGTTTCCTTGTTAGCCTGTACTAATGTCCAACCCCTGCCTATATTAAATATATTTTCCCAATCCCCATCCCTCCTCTATATTTTTAAAAATTAATTTTCAAATTCAGGCTAAAAAACTATCTTTAGTGTTTATAGTCCGATTTGTCTGCAATTTGGATATGTTACTGTCCTAGGCAAGTGTTTTAATAAATTCCACTTACATTTCCCAAATTCACTATAACGGTCAAATTAAAAAATATTTTTGAAAAATACTATAGTGCCAATTGCCACCTTCTTTATTAACTGTCCGATTTGTCTTCAATTTGGATATGTTATTGTCCTAGGCAAGTGGTTTAATAAATTCCACTTACATATCCCAAATTCACTATTACGGTAAAATTAAAAAATATTTTTTAAAAATACTGCCAATTGCCAACTTCTTTATTTACTGTCCGATTTATTTAAAATTTGGATATGCTATTGACCTAGGCAAGTGTTTTAATAAATTCCACTTACATATCCCAAATTCACTATTACGGTCAAATTAAAAAATATTTTTGAAAAATACTGCCAATTGCCAACTTCTTTATTTACTGTCCGATTTGTTTAAAATTTAGATATGTTATTGTCCTAGGCAAGTGTTTTAATAAATTCCACTTACATTTCCCAAATTCACTATTACGGTCAAATTAAAAAATATTTTTGAAAAATACTGCCAATTGCCAACTTCTTTATTTACTGTCCGATTTGTTTAAAACTTGGATATGTTATTGTCGTAGGCAAGTGTTTTAATAAATTCCACTTACATTTCCCAAATTCACTATTACAGTCAAATTAAAAATTATTTTTGAAAAATACTGCCAATTGCCAACTTCTTTATTTACTGTCCGATTTGTTTAAAATTTGGATATGTTATTGTTGTAGGCTAGTGTATATGCACCATCCACATTTTACAAATATTGTGGTTAAATTTTTAAAAATTTGGAAAAATACTGCCAATTGGCAACTTCTTTATTTATGGTCTGATTTGTTTAAAATTTATATATGTCATTATTCTAGGCTAGTGTATATGTACCATCCACATTTGACAAATTAACTATAATATTTGACAAATTAAAAAAATATTTTGAAAAATATACTAACAATTTCAAACTTCTTTATTTACTGTCTGATTTATTTTCGGATATGTTATAGCTCTTATATAGGTAACAAGACCACACTACCACACGTTCCACTACCCTCTATAATACAGTATTTTGTCTTTTTTGTTTGTTTATTTTGCTGTAATCCCAAAACTGACTTTGCTGTTTATTGTCCGATTTGCCTACACTTTGGATATTGTCCTAAGCATTTATTGTCTGATTTATTTTTGGATATGTTATAGCCCCCAACTATTATATCTAAAATTACAATATTATTTCCACCTATAATACTGTTGTTTGTTTTGCCGCAACCTAAAAACTAACATTGGTATTTGTGTTTTTACAAAACTATATTTTGTAAATTACTACCAATAACTCCTTTATTTACTTTTCGACTTGTTATATCCCCTTATATCTAAATTTACCGTATATTTTTCCCCTTTTAGTGCTGTTTTGTCGTAACCAAACTTTGGATATGACTGCAATATATTACTGGCCATTGCATAAGTAAATACCGCATTTCCAAATTCACTATTACGGTTGGATTAAAAAAAATAAATACAAGCTTATTATATACATTCAGCTGATAAGTAATATATATATCTACAAAATATTTATGGAACTGCCTAAATTTTGGATATGTTTTAAGCCAATGCGATAGCAAAAAATGAATTTTTAAAACCCAAAACAACTAAACACAAAACACTAATCTTTCTTTGTGCTTGTTTGGAGTAGTCTTTATTTTATCCAACTTAATTTTAATTTTGTAGTTAAAATCAAACTTCCCACATTCTAGCTCCCTTTCCAGCCAGTGGTTGGAGACATAAAGGTTACGAATATTTTCAAACTGTACAATATATCTTTTTCTACCCCTATGTTGGACTTGTTTAATAGCGCACCATATTCCAAATCCTCCAGTCTACTACATTCTTTAAATTTAACATTGCCTTTAATATCTTGCATCTCTATGTCTTCTTGTCCAACATCCCACTCATTGTTACGGAAACTTAGGTTTTCTATTTTTGGAAAGGAATTGCCATAAAATGTTGCGGTTCCGTTAGTGTTAAAGCTTGCAAGTGGCTCGTTGGTAGGTAGATAAATAATGTCCAAATCACCACTGTATGGCAACACGCTATAAGCTTGCCTATTCTTATTTATCTCTATAAATACAGTTTTACAGACACCTTTAACATAGTATACACCCCTCCGTACATCCTTTTCTGCCAACACCCCCACAAACTTGTTGTTTACTACAAACGCATACACTATATAATGTCCATAATGCTCTAGATCCTCCCAACGTCGCAGGAAGTAATCTTTTAATTTATCCTCTCTTTCCCTTCTTTCTTGTTCTTTAGCCAACTGTGCTTTGTATTCCTCTGCAACAGTATTTTCCACATATTCCAATTTACGCTTATTACTGTCGATGTCTTCTAATTCCAATTTCCTCTTTTTGGAACAACTCTCTAAGAAAGGCTTGGAAAGTGGCTCTTTTTCTTTAATAGTGTATGGGTACAGTTTATTGGTCCGGCTTCTTAAAACGTAGGGAGTAAGGTTAGGACTTTCCACTAAGCCTAATTCTTCTAAATTGATGTGTTTAGGTATAATGGAGAAAGGTGTATTTGATTTTGTAAAACATGTGCCCCCAGATTTGATGTAACACTTATGCTTTACACTTATGGCATCAGGAAACTCCTCTATTACCTCTACATAGTTAGTTGGTAAACAGTTAAAGCTAAATGCAGATAGAGCATACTTTATTAACTTTTCCCTTTGTATACTATCTTTTGGCAGTTTTAGTTGTACTCCAGTTATCTTCTTCGTATTACTATTACCCCAATATGCATCGTTAAACACTAAACAACAACTGTTTTGTAATTGATTGGCAACTTTCACCCACATCTTATGCAGAGGTACAGCACAGAATGGAGCATTTTGAAAGTACCGTTTGTTGTCTTCTATTAGACTTAAACAATCTCTTAAAGGTTCAAACCCTTTACCAAAACCTCTACAATAGTTATAGATTGTTGCCTCTAACCTTGTTATTCCATTCTCTCTAGCTAGTTTAGACGAGAACGTTTCTTTTAGTCTCGCATCTGGACAGTTTACAAAGTTTATTATATGGTTTCCTATACTTTTAATTACTCCAGGGCTTGTAATCTGGCATATAAATTTATTATATATTTTTACCCTGCTATTTACATTAAACCATGTTAAACAGTCTTTACTAACATTATCTACAATAACATTATATCCATTCGCCCCTTGGTAGCAAAAGTTAAAGTTTTCTGTAAGATATTGGCACATTTCCTCTTTATTAAATATTCCAGCCAAATCTAGTGTTATATCGAAATCCATAAGATAGTACATTTCTTTTTCCAGATCTTGCAGTATCTTTGGAAGATCTTCCAACAAATCCTTAATTTTAACATTTGCAAGCTCTATTTTATAGGGAATTGCTATAGGATCATCGTACTTTTGTTTAATTTGGTCAATATCTTTCTTTATTATTTGTAACACACCCTCGCTTTGGACCCCAGAGGACCTCTCCAAGGAGAATGGTAGTTTGGCCGCAACACCATGTCGAGCTAAAGAGAACTTTTTAAATATTCCTCGTAAGTAGCTATTAAACGAGCCACATATTTCCTTCTTAACTTTAAATTTATTCCGAACGTCCCCATCACAATCCGTAACATTGGTTATCTTAACTAACATTATGTTATCACAAAACGCATCCGTTATAGATGTTAAGTTATTTAATTTAGTTTCGCCCTCGCAATAGTTTATATTACCTATGTCTGTAAGAAGGTTATTGTTATGGAGATTTTCTAATAAAAACCATATACCGAATCTTTCGTTAGTAGGTTTAATACAATTTCCCAATAAATGGCTAACAGAGTACATTTCTTTTATACAGAAAAAAGTAGCGGAAACATGTAAACAGGACAGATTACACTATAGGCATATAGAGGTTGTAAATATATGGATATTGTATATAAACATAGACGAGCGGTAAGTATAACACGTACGTGGACACCTAGACCCATGTGGAATACCCACTATTAATATAATTCCAAATTCGACTAAATAAGTTTATAGTCTCAATATAATTAACATATTAACTAACGGTGCCATCCCGCATTAGTACCCAAATTGTCGAAATTCTATAAGTCTATTCTTAGTCCTTGTATGGTATTGGGTTTTGTACTATTAAACCCTACATTCTTATCCTGTAGAGTAATTTATGCATGTTATTTAATACGCACATTCTACAAGACCTGTACATAGATCTGTTGTATAAGCAGCAGAATAGACGTCTCACCCATTGTGTTGTTGTAAAGTAAAACATAAATGTAAATTGTGCTAAGACTGGATACAACCGGCCAGATATTAGACAGGAAATGTGTTGGAAGTGTATTGCCAAATAGTAAGACAAACACCACATAGTGCAGCATGTAAGCAATCCATTACTATTTAGACAAATGTATAAGGTCAGTATTGGTACAACATCCGATATATTAGCCAAACCCACAGTCAAACATTGTGTCCTCAAAATATTATGATTGTGTTCAATTTGTTTATATTACATATATTTCTTACACAATTTATAAACTATTTTTGTGTCAGTTGACAGAACCTGTAAAGTTGTGTTAAATGGCTGTAAACCAGTATCTGTGCCTGTGTCGTAATGTGTTGGAGTGTGTTATTGTGTGTCTGCACTTGTGTTGTTTTATAAACTTTAAATATTACTATGTCCTTATACTCTTACTATTTCTGTTACTATAATATTTATTTTTACTGTTTGTTTTCTAAGTTTGATTGTGGATTTGGCTAATATATCGGATGTTGTACCAATACTGACCTTATACATTTGTCTAAATAGTAATGGATTGATTACATGCTGCACTATGTGGTGTTTGTCTTACTATTTGGCAATACACTTCCAACACATTTCCTGTCTAATATCTGGCCGGTTGAATCCAGCACAATTTACATTTATGTTTTACTTTACAACAACACAATGAGATGTCTATTCTGCTGCTTATACAACAGATGTACAGGTCTTGTAGAATGTGTGTATCTGTATTAAATACATATATTACTCTACTGCACAGGATAAGAATGTAGGGTTTAATAGTACAAAACCTAATACAAGGACTAAGAATAGAATTATAGAATTTCGACAATTTGGGTACTAATGCGGGATGGCACCGTTAGTTAATATGTTAATTATATTGAGACTATAAACTTATTTAGTCGAATTTGTGGGTGTTCCATATTTGCATGTGGGTGTCCACTTACATGTTACACTTACCGCTCGCCTATGTTTATATACAATATCCATATATTTACAACACATATATACCTATAGTGTAATCTGTCCTGTTTACATGTTTCCGCTACTTTTTTGTATAAAAGAAATGTACTCTGTTAGCCATTTATTGGGAAATTGTATTAAACCTACTAACGAAAGATTCGGTATATGGTTTTTATTAGAAAATCTACGTAATAATAACCTTCTTACAGACATAGGTAATATAAACTATTGCGAGGGCGAACCAAAATTAAATAACTTAACATCTATAACGGATGCGTTTTGTGATAACATAATGTTAGTTAAGATAACCAATGTTACGGATTGTGATGGGGACGTTCGGAATAAATTTAAAGTTAAGAAGGAAATATGTGGCTCGTTTAATAGCTACTTACGAGGAATATTTAAAAAGTTCTCTTTAGCTCGACATGGTGTTGTGGCCAAACTACCATTCTCCCAAAGCGAGGGTGTGTTACAAATAATAAAGAAAGATATTGACCAAATTAAACAAAAGTATGATGATCCTATAGCAATTCCCTATAAAATAGAGCTTGCAAATGTTAAAATTAAGGATTTGTTGGAAGATCTTCCAAAGATACTGCAAGATCTGGAAAAAGAAATGTACTATCTTATGGATTTCGATATAACACTAGATTTGGCTGGAATATTTAATAAAGAGGAAATGTGCCAATATCTTACAGAAAACTTTAACTTTTGCTACCAAGGGGCGAATGGATATAATGTTATTGTAGATAATGTTAGTAAAGACTGTTTAACATGGTTTAATGTAAATAGCAGGGTAAAAATATATAATAAATTTATATGCCAGATTACAAGCCCTGGAGTAATTAAAAGTATAGGAAACCATATAATAAACTTTGTAAACTGTCCAGACGCGAGACTAAAAGAAACGTTCTCGTCTAAACTAGCTAGAGAGAATGGAATAACAAGGTTAGAGGCAACAATCTATAACTATTGTAGAGGTTTTGGTAAAGGGTTTGAACCTTTAAGAGATTGTTTAAGTCTAATAGAAGACAACAAACGGTACTTTCAAAATGCTCCATTCTGTGCTGTACCTCTGCATAAGATGTGGGTGAAAGTTGCCAATCAATTACAAAACAGTTGTTGTTTAGTGTTTAACGATGCATATTGGGGTAATAGTAATACGAAGAAGATAACTGGAGTACAACTAAAACTGCCAAAAGATAGTATACAAAGGGAAAAGTTAATAAAGTATGCTCTATCTGCATTTAGCTTTAACTGTTTACCAACTAACTATGTAGAGGTAATAGAGGAGTTTCCTGATGCCATAAGTGTAAAGCATAAGTGTTACATCAAATCTGGGGGCACATGTTTTACAAAATCAAATACACCTTTCTCCATTATACCTAAACACATCAATTTAGAAGAATTAGGCTTAGTGGAAAGCCCTAACCTTACTCCCTACGTTTTAAGAAGCCGGACCAATAAACTGTACCCATACACTATTAAAGAAAAAGAGCCACTTTCCAAGCCTTTCTTAGAGAGTTGTTCCAAAAAGAGGAAATTGGAATTAGAAGACATCGACAGTAATAAGCGTAAATTGGAATATGTGGAAAATACTGTTGCAGAGGAATACAAAGCACAGTTGGCTAAAGAACAAGAAAGAAGGGAAAGAGAGGATAAATTAAAAGATTACTTCCTGCGACGTTGGGAGGATCTAGAGCATTATGGACATTATATAGTGTATGCGTTTGTAGTAAACAACAAGTTTGTGGGGGTGTTGGCAGAAAAGGATGTACGGAGGGGTGTATACTATGTTAAAGGTGTCTGTAAAACTGTATTTATAGAGATAAATAAGAATAGGCAAGCTTATAGCGTGTTGCCATACAGTGGTGATTTGGACATTATTTATCTACCTACCAACGAGCCACTTGCAAGCTTTAACACTAACGGAACCGCAACATTTTATGGCAATTCCTTTCCAAAAATAGAAAACCTAAGTTTCCGTAACAATGAGTGGGATGTTGGACAAGAAGACATAGAGATGCAAGATATTAAAGGCAATGTTAAATTTAAAGAATGTAGTAGACTGGAGGATTTGGAATATGGTGCGCTATTAAACAAGTCCAACATAGGGGTAGAAAAAGATATATTGTACAGTTTGAAAATATTCGTAACCTTTATGTCTCCAACCACTGGCTGGAAAGGGAGCTAGAATGTGGGAAGTTTGATTTTAACTACAAAATTAAAATTAAGTTGGATAAAATAAAGACTACTCCAAACAAGCACAAAGAAAGATTAGTGTTTTGTGTTTAGTTGTTTTGGGTTTTAAAAATTCATTTTTTGCTATCGCATTGGCTTAAAACATAT
This sequence comes from Allygus modestus, assembly GCA_963675035.1. Taxonomy (NCBI): domain Eukaryota; kingdom Metazoa; phylum Arthropoda; class Insecta; order Hemiptera; family Cicadellidae; genus Allygus; species Allygus modestus. The sequence goes on along the minus strand of OY776113.1, from coordinate 130,414,581 downwards.
CCAAAATTTAGGCAGTTCCATAAATATTTTGTAGATATATATATTACTTATCAGCTGAATGTATATAATAAGCTTGTATTTATTTTTTTTAATCCAACCGTAATAGTGAATTTGGAAATGCGGTATTTACTTATGCAATGGCCAGTAATATATTGCAGTCATATCCAAAGTTTGGTTACGACAAAACAGCACTAAAAGGGGAAAAATATACGGTAAATTTAGATATAAGGGGATATAACAAGTCGAAAAGTAAATAAAGGAGTTATTGGTAGTAATTTACAAAATATAGTTTTGTAAAAACACAAATACCAATGTTAGTTTTTAGGTTGCGGCAAAACAAACAACAGTATTATAGGTGGAAATAATATTGTAATTTTAGATATAATAGTTGGGGGCTATAACATATCCAAAAATAAATCAGACAATAAATGCTTAGGACAATATCCAAAGTGTAGGCAAATCGGACAATAAACAGCAAAGTCAGTTTTGGGATTACAGCAAAATAAACAAACAAAAAAGACAAAATACTGTATTATAGAGGGTAGTGGAACGTGTGGTAGTGTGGTCTTGTTACCTATATAAGAGCTATAACATATCCGAAAATAAATCAGACAGTAAATAAAGAAGTTTGAAATTGTTAGTATATTTTTCAAAATATTTTTTTAATTTGTCAAATATTATAGTTAATTTGTCAAATGTGGATGGTACATATACACTAGCCTAGAATAATGACATATATAAATTTTAAACAAATCAGACCATAAATAAAGAAGTTGCCAATTGGCAGTATTTTTCCAAATTTTTAAAAATTTAACCACAATATTTGTAAAATGTGGATGGTGCATATACACTAGCCTACAACAATAACATATCCAAATTTTAAACAAATCGGACAGTAAATAAAGAAGTTGGCAATTGGCAGTATTTTTCAAAAATAATTTTTAATTTGACTGTAATAGTGAATTTGGGAAATGTAAGTGGAATTTATTAAAACACTTGCCTACGACAATAACATATCCAAGTTTTAAACAAATCGGACAGTAAATAAAGAAGTTGGCAATTGGCAGTATTTTTCAAAAATATTTTTTAATTTGACCGTAATAGTGAATTTGGGAAATGTAAGTGGAATTTATTAAAACACTTGCCTAGGACAATAACATATCTAAATTTTAAACAAATCGGACAGTAAATAAAGAAGTTGGCAATTGGCAGTATTTTTCAAAAATATTTTTTAATTTGACCGTAATAGTGAATTTGGGATATGTAAGTGGAATTTATTAAAACACTTGCCTAGGTCAATAGCATATCCAAATTTTAAATAAATCGGACAGTAAATAAAGAAGTTGGCAATTGGCAGTATTTTTCAAAAATATTTTTTAATTTTACCGTAATAGTGAATTTGGGATATGTAAGTGGAATTTATTAAACCACTTGCCTAGGACAATAACATATCCAAATTGAAGACAAATCGGACAGTTAATAAAGAAGGTGGCAATTGGCACTATAGTATTTTTCAAAAATATTTTTTAATTTGACCGTTATAGTGAATTTGGGAAATGTAAGTGGAATTTATTAAAACACTTGCCTAGGACAGTAACATATCCAAATTGCAGACAAATCGGACTATAAACACTAAAGATAGTTTTTTAGCCTGAATTTGAAAATTAATTTTTAAAAATATAGAGGAGGGATGGGGATTGGGAAAATATATTTAATATAGGCAGGGGTTGGACATTAGTACAGGCTAACAAGGAAACTTGTGTAAGGCGGGAGCTGGCGTCGGTCCAAAAACGGCTCCCCATAAGAATAACATGGGAAAAAAGCGCCGGAAGTGGCGCCTCCCCGGCAGTTCACATCTACTAACAATGTTTATGAAACAAGGATGATTAATTCCTGTAAGTAGGTCAAGGTCGTCATAACTTATTACCAGAACGGGGAATAGAGCAGTAAGCGATTCTCACTTTGACCGCAAACTGATCTATTCCCCGTTCTGTATTCCCCCCCCCGTTCAGTATTTCCAAAACATCTTTAGTCAATTTCGAATGTTAGAAGGTCTTTAGGAAGATCTTGTTGAAGTGGTGCACCTTCTAACAACGTTTCTAACACATTAATGTATTTTATCGCCTGTATCAAAATGGCTTGCCTTGAACTTTTTGTATCCATAAACGGTAATTTTGATTGTAATAACTTATATGCTTGATTTATTTTTTTAATCCTTCCTCTTTCTCTAGCATTCCTTCTTCTCGCTTCATCATTCTTTTCCTTGTGATTTGTTGTAGGCTGCATCGATGTTGTAGGCTGCGTCGATGTTGTAGCCTGCATCAACTCTGCTGGGCTATTCATAGCTGAATAACTATACTCTGAAGCTGTACGCCTTATATATGTTTACCCCCACTATTAAAGTCAAAGGATTTAGATAGTGGGGGGTGTAAGTGATAGGGAAAGGATATGTTATTTAACAATTACTATCCGCGAATTTTTTCCAAGTCTCGTCAGTGGGTCACGGTCACTTGAACATATTGCCAAAACGGGGAATAGAGCAGTAAGCGGTTTCACTTTGACCGCAAACTGATCTATTCCCCGCTCTGTATTTTAAAAGTAAACATTAAGTCTTGTCACTATTGAGCAGCCTTTGCTCTTTGAAGCTCAAGTTCTAAGTCTGCAACCAAGCGAAAATCTGCATCGTTCTCCTCCCATTGTTCAGGAGAACGCGGCTGTTCACACCACTTTCTGAAGGCGTACTCCATCGCATCATTATACTCCTCCAGTATAACATGATAGGGTCTTGGTGTTTGTTGATGGAGTTTTGTTGTAGGAAATAAATATATCTTCCAATATCTTACCAAACAAAAGTTTTCTAAGTCCCGATGTGGGTCAAGGTCATCTGAACATGTTGCCAAAACGGGGAATAGAGCAGTAAGTGATTCTCACTTGGACCACAAACTGCTCTATTCCCCGCTCTGTATTAGGAGAAGAGGACTAGTTTAAAGCTCGCAATTATAGGCAATAAACCTGATAACGGAACACTAACCTCTCCCCCGAAAAATTATTCACCCAACAAACAAACGATATGGTCAGTTTACAACAGTCGCGCACTCTGAAACCGCAAGGACGTTCATCACTGTGTAGGCGTCAGAGTTTTACGAACCGAAGTACAATAATACCTGACCAAGGTCCCCTTAAGTTTATTTCCCCGAAGATGTATCCCCCAAGATAAGCAATATGGCCAGTTTACAACAGTCGCGCACTCTGAAACCGCAAGGACGTTCATCACTGTGTAGGCGCCAGAGTACTACGAACCGAAGTACAATAATCACCTGACCAAGATCCCCTTAAATTTTACAGATATTTAAACAAGATTCCCTTAAATTTTACAAATATTTAACCAAGATCCCTTTAGATTTAACCAAGATAAGCAAACTAACTGAATCTGTTTCTCGTGAGTGCGGGCTAAGATAGGTAAAAAAGTCATCCGGTTTTCATGCCGTAATGACTCAAGGTCGGTTTTCGTGCCGTACCTTTTTGTAAGGGGTTAGGAAAGGTGTTTATTTGAGAAACATAATCCCCCCTGAGATATTTAAAGACATAAGGTCGGTTTTCGTGTTATACCTTTTTGAATGGGAGCGTGAAAGAAAAGTACATATTTCATTAGTAAATAAAAACACTTCAAAGACACTTTAAAACCAACACCAAACTAACTACAGTTAAACTAACTACATTTACTAGCAGCAAACTACAAGCGTTATTCTAACATGCTTGATAATAAACAGACATGCCTTAAGCTAAGGTAGCATCTCTAATATACAGTGGTACCAACTCTATAGTAGAGATACTATTGCGGACAGCGCGGGCAAACAGCTAGCTAGGCTGTCGGTCTGCGACTGCGAAACCTCTGCGGGCTGCTCCCGCTTTATAGGAATATTCAAGGGGAGGGGGGGGCAAGGACTTCGAAAGTAGTTTGTTGCAACGCTGTATCATATACTCTGAATTGCGGTAACTGGGTCAAGGACACGTTAAAATATTTTGTAAAATAGCAAAGGTGTTACCTTTGCTATTTTACTTTGGAAGCAAGCTGTACTACGTTTAAACAAGGGAGACTATTATCCGTTTTACATAAAACTCCTTGCACGATCTTTTGATAAAATGGAAAAGATTTATGCCGGAGGGCGATTCCCATTCCACCAAAATACAATGCATATCATTTCTATGCAACGGTCTCAGCTCTATATTTACTTTTAATTTAATGCCTTGGAACTCATAAGTAAGGATGGACAGAAAGGCTTCTGAAATAGCAAGCTCGGAAGGAACAAGCCAAGTGTTTACACCTACAGCTTCCATAGCGATATGGTGATTTTTACCACGCTGTTGCAGTATATAAGACACTTGCCCCTCCAGTTATTATTTTTAATACAACATTTTTGTGTCAACCTTGTCAGCATGAAATATCTCTAAGTCCACATTTCTTCCAATATTTGATCAAACGACGATTTTTCTAAGTCCCGTCAGTAGGTCAAGGTCATCCATTCATGTTGCCAAAACAGGGAATAGAGCAGCATGTGGTGCTCTATTCCCCGTTCTGTATTAGGGACTTTTAAAGGACATTCACAGTTATAAACACTAAATCTTTTATTAATTTACCCCAAAAAGTTACAAACGTTTCTCGTGGGTGAGATAGGTGGTGTCAACCGGTTTGCATGGCCGTATTGATCTTATTGACAAGGCCGGTTTTCAGGGCCGAACCTTATTGTCAGGGGGTTAGGAAAAGGATGAGAAACAAATTACATTACTTTGAAACAAACTGGTCAGTTAGAGTTAAAGTTAATTTTACAAAGAACAATCAGTATCACTGAAACCCAGTCGGACGTAGATCAGCAAACGGGTGTCAGGATACTGCGGTCAGTTTAACAAAGGTCACAACAGCAACACTGAAACCCAGTTGGACGTAGATCAGCAAACGGGCGTCAGGCTACTGCGAACCAGTGTTTTGACCAAGGTAGTTTACAAAGACCGACATTTAAATTACTTTGATAACAAACCCCACGGATATAAAGACTTTACCCAGGGATAAGGATGTGTAAGGAAGGTACATATTTCATCATTAAATAAAACACTTGAAACCAACACCAACATTCATTAAACTAACTACATTAATTAGCAGCAATCTACAAGCGATAATCTAACAAACAAACTACCATGCTTAACAAACTACCATGCACATGCAAAGGCGCGGATCTCTTAATTGCGCGTCGGGCCCAACGCACACTTAAAAGACATACGCTGCAGCATAATGCAACCCGGACGGACGTAGATCACGAACGGGCGGCAGCCTACTGCGAAGAGACTGCGGACTGCTCCCGCTTATAAAGGCAAAGTGACGTCACCGAAGGGGGACGGAGGGGAAGGTCATGAAGGGGGGGTGACCTTGAGCTGACCCAAAGCCGGGGGGGGTTCCACTCGGGGGGGGGTCCGCTCGGGGGGTCCGCTCGGGGGGGGTCCGCTCGGGGGGTCCGCTTGGGGGGGGGGTCCGCTTGGGGGGTCCGCTCGGGGGGGGGGTATGATGTAAACCGGTCCCCAGCTTTCTACCCATATATGGATAGAGCAAGGTTTCACTTTCGAGAACGCTTTACTGCGTCTGCAACCTCATTCCAGCTTTGTCTCTCGAACTGGAACTACGTGCCGATCAGCAGCGCTACAATGACTTCCCCTGTGAGCCTCGAGAAACTGCGACGCCTGAAGGAGTCCCTGAAGGAGACAGTTGAGAGAAGAAGTGGTTTTAAGAGGCCAACTTCTTTCAAGGCCACAATAAGAAGAAATTTTAAGAACCATCCGCTCTACTTCAACAAACATCCGTCAACTGAGCATCGACCTTCGACTTCGACTACAAGTCAGCCTCGGCCTTCAACTCCACCACTCACCGTGGATGAGGTGATGGAGCGGACGAGGGTGTTGAAGGAAGAAGAATTAGTCACTCCTCTAAACTTCACATCACTTAAATTTAGAAAGCTAAAAACAAATATCGAATACAAGTTTGTGGCAAGGCTCAGCGGAAACAGCTATATTTTGCAACATGAAGATTTTCACTTCAAGGTCCAACTGCCTCATTCCCTGCCGCAACCGCCTAGAATCCCATCCGAAAAGGAACTGTTTTTCGTCAGACAAAAGGGCAAGGCGCATAGGCTAATTAAATAAATTGTCACATCCCTTGTCCATTTCCTCCACCTCGACTAACCGCAACTCCTTCAGGACTCCTCTTCATGGCACCAAAAACGGTCCTTTTCAGGACCACCCTAAGCATTTCAAGTTAGGGACTTGGCCTGTACATCGGCAGGAGACTGTTAGTCTCATGTTTGTGTGCAGACCACTTTGTGAAAATTTCTAAGTCCTAAGGTCCTTGACCTTGACCTTGACCTTGAACATGACCCATTTTGGGGGGGGAGGGGGGGTACAAAGTTTGTGCAAAGTATGTCATGTGGGTACTCAAATTACGCGGATTGATCAGACGAACACGTTGGTGCAAACAGAATTCAGATCCGACCAAGGGCATAGCAGTAATAGCTAAAAACAACTATTTTGGAGGTCAAACCTAAATAACTTCTTTATCTACGGGTTAAAATATATCAAGTGGGTATCCAAATTACGCAGATTGATCAGACGAACAAGTTGGTGCAAACAAAATTTAGATCCGACCAAGGGTATAGCAGTAATAGCTAAAAACAACTATTTTGGAGGTCAAACCTACATAACTTCTTTATTTACGGTTTAAAATATATCAAGTGGGTACTCAAATTACGCGTATTGATCAGACGAACAAGTTAGTGCAAACAGAATTCAGATCCGACCAAGGGTATAGCAACTGTAGCGAAAAACAACGGTTTGAAGGACAAGGTAACGTTGTGGTGGGGATAGGTGTCTATCCTACTCGCTAGTGCTACATCATTATACTTCCAGCTCTTGTCGGATGAACATCTACCTATATAGTTTGTGTTAACGTCTGAACATGTCACAGTTTTACAGGAATATGAGTAAGGTGTCCTTCAGTAGCCCGCTTGCCACCACCTTCTACTTCTCCGACGATGAAGATAGAATGTCTACGCTTTTAGCGGACAATGAGCGGTTCCATCGTAGAATAGCCAAGGTTGGAACACTCTTAGCCAGTTGTCTGCTGCACAAGAAGCAACACATGGAAACATGCACTAGTTTAGATCATAGTGACTGTAATATTTATACACAGCCAGTGTTGAGACGAATTAATTGAAGTTTTCAGTTAAGGAGCTAAGGTCTTGACAGTCTAAGAGCTAAACCCTAACTAACACATGTAAACTAGTTATTGTGCGATGTAAGACTTGCGGGGGGGGGACTGTCATCTGCCGCGCACTTGCCACCTGCCGCCTGCCACCTGCCGCCTGCCATCTGCCGCCTGCCATCTGCCGTCCGCCATCTGCTCCGCCCCACCACACTTTTACCCCCACCATTTTGTTTGATACCAAAACGCTAGCTAGCGAATAGTCAGTACACCTCCGGTTCTCGACCGGTGAACATCGAGCGCTCTCTCCGCGCTCTTCACAAAATAACATTATCATGTCACTCAAGATTCGATGTATTTATTATGACTCTATTTATCTGTCAACTTCTACGGACCTGGAGGTTTTTAAAGAAGAGTTAAGACTTCTCCTAGCAAATGGTTATAGTTTATCTTTAGAACTGATCGCAACAAACAACATAGACTCTGCGCAGGGGTCAAAGTATCTACCGCCTTTCATCAGAAAACGAAGTGATGGTCGCGACTCCGGATCAACAAAATCGATGATGACAAACAACGGGGAACTATTGTAAACATAAATTATTGTAAACATAACTTATTGTAAATAAAAAGAAAAGTAAAAAAATAAAGTAATAAACGAATTAGTACTACCTCGCACTCGTATCATTCAATTGCTTCATTCGATTGTTTTCATTCGATATTTCTTATCGATTAACTATCGAATCACAATCGAATTTTACGCGTGCGAGGTAGTACTTTTTTAAAATAACCTCCCCGTGGACCTTTAAACTTTCCCTCATTACGTCACAAAACCGCCTACGTCACTGGCTGAGGCTCAGATGACGTATTTAATGACTCAGCGCATCCGGTCACGTGACCGGATGACGTCACTTCCGCCCCAGCAGCCTCAAATGCACACTACTTACTTAAGACAAGAATAAACCAATTGTAGTTTGATTTTTTTTTTTAAGTTGCCTTAGGAATCCCAGTTTTACACCTTTTGGAAACTCTAGAGCAATCGTATTTCGCCTGGCGAATGTACAAGTTTTATCAATGGGTAACTGTAGCAACCAACAAACCACCACATCAGGGAACTGCTTATTGTGAATATTTTTTCACTGCTTATTTAACATGTTTGTTGATATTTACAAGTGGAAGTGTTTATTTGACAGATAAATAATAAAAAAGTAAAAAGTTTGAGATGCCACATGTAGACGGAGTTAGAGGTTGTGGCTGTTGAAACTGACACAGCAGTTTCGATACCTAGATGATGTCTCATCTTCCTGTCATGATATGTCATAGATTAAAAAATAAAAGTATTACACATTCATATTCAGAGTTTAGTGGTCTTTAATTTATATGGCTTAAAAATAAACTCATTGGAAGATTGGAAGATGTGTTGGTAAAACTATCTTTTTACTGAATAATTTATCTAAAATACAGTTTAAATTGTTGAGTACTTCACACAAAAGGCCAAGAAATTATTGTAAATGTTCATGAAAGTACGGAATGATGTTTGTAAAGATTTTAAAAAAGGTCTTACCATTAACATTGTTAAGAACATATTAACACTGTTGGTTATTTAATATTGTTTCAGGCCAACTATAAGATAACGGCAAGTCGTCTTCAGAGCGACATTAAGTCATTGCGACATAGGATCAATGGAACCAAACTGAGATTGCTCAATGAAATAAAGGTAACCTGCTGTCAAATCCAGTAATAGTCAGATATCAAAGACGGGTAAAAGCCTTTAGGAGGGGGCTTCAGTCATATAACATATTTTGTGTTTCAACCTGCTCCTTCCATAAGGCCAATGTTAACTCTCAAATCCCGTCCCTCCTCAATCGATTATTTTAAATCATTGGTTCATGGCTCATTTCAAAGAGCAAAAAAAGGCCTAGCGTTTTCAGTGAACATAATTTTGACATCACAATAATCGTTCAATAAAATTAAAAAATATTTACAGTAATTCTTGTGAATTTGTTTATCCTTGAACTGTTTGTTGGATCAAAATTCTGCTTACTGAAATCACTAGGTATATTTTTCTCTTTAAAATGAGCCAACAATCAACAATTTCTGATAATCTATTGTGGAGAGACGGGTCTTATGGGCAAAACAGGAAGAAGTAGGTGTCCCCTCTTGAGTCAACTTTTTCAATCATTTTTGGCACCATTTTCCACAAGGCAGATCGAGCACCCAAATTTCTAGTTAAATTAGGTTGTTATACTTATCAATTAATTCTTTAAAGATTGATGATTTAACTTTGGATTTTTCTGTATTTGAAATTTCTGTGGCTTGATGCACTATCACAATTTAAGGGCCCGTTATTCACCCTTGATTCATGCATTTTAGATATTGTCCCTAGAACATTCACAAACATGTAAATGCTTCAGAAATTGTACACATTTAGTTTTATATCATTGCTTATTTCTATTATAAATATGTTTTGATGTGATTAAAATACCTTCTAAATTCTGTAACAATATAAAACGAGTTTGCACGCAGCACGCTGACGTGAGGGAAGTGAATTTCCACATAACAAACTTTTAAAACTCAAAATCAGTGTAAAGCCATACATTTATTCCTATTTTTACTAAAATCTGAAAACATAGATTTTTTGGCTGTTCTGATGCTCTTGGTTTCATTTACCAATGCTGGGAATACAATTTTGCGCAATATAAGGTTAGGAGAAGGTCCAGTCAGGCTTGAAAGTAGGCGTGAGGTTGCTGGGGATGATAAAAGTCCACCAACAAATTAATAACAGGCTTTTCCAATGTAAAACCCCCATAAGACAGCATACTGTATTTCGTCGATACACATTTTCTTTAATAACTTGGTAAATATTTATGCTAGAATATGATGAGAGAGGGCTTTAAAGTTTCGCCTTACTGATTCCCATATTTTTCTATGCATTAATTTTTCATCCGGGGCTTTCTGACCCTTTTTGGCCCAAAAACTCAGAATTTTAAAGATTAATCCCCCAAAAATGGGTTTAGAGTTTTCCAATTGTTTTGCCCAACGAACTTGTCTAACTGATTATAGAAAGGAACGTCCCTACCAAATTTGAAGTAAATCGAACAAAAAATGTGACCACTAGAGTGCAAACACACACACACACACACACACACACACACACACACACACACACACACACACACACACACACACATATATATATATAATTTTTAACGACCCACCAAAACATGTTCAGGGGGTCATGTTAGGAACTTCTATGGTGGTTCCAGACTAAAGTATCACCGTACGGATCATGCTAATAGTTCACTTTCCATAGGAAAATTACTAAAAATGTAAGTTATTTTTATACTGTGAATTACAAATTTGCTATTTACCCATCTTTTGTATTACGCTATTACATTCCTAAAAAGCTAATTAGTTTATTGTATGAATATAGAGAATTAGTTATTGTTTAAAAGTAGTTAAATTTTTTTATTGAGTTTAACTTTTTATAAGTAGATTTATAGTATACCCATTCATTCATTTGTTCAGCTAGCTTCTTCATCTTGTGGTTAAGTTTAATTTTGATAGGATTACATCAGACTGATCCCACGAGGCAATAAGGGAGCCTTCTCCCACAGTTGAAAAATGTATAAAAGTTGGAAAAACTAAGCATTCTATCCTCTGTAAAAGTTGTTTTTCTATGGGTGGGTCTTAGGTTGCTAATCCAACTCTGGGATTTCTGGACATACTAAAGAAATAAAAATGTGGAAAGCATTGAAATATGATAGTTTTATTCTTCTGTACGCTATATAATTTTTACACTTAAGGCAGTTTTAGAAACCATACACACTGTAACTCTTTTTTCGCTTCCTAAAATAGCACTCTTATTTATAAACCATAAATAAATAACATTAACACCATTGTAGTAAGATACAGGAGCCAATATAATATGCTTTAATTTATTTTTTTCTCAAATATGGAAACCAAACAATTCAATTTAACCATTTAAAATAACAGTGTTTCTTGGGTGTGACCCAAGGAAAGATAATAGTATTCAATAGATTCTGCTTAGTGTAGTGTAGTGTACCTAGTTCTCTTCTCTGTCTTGGTTTGATTATAGCCTCCTTTTTTTGAATAATTTATTATTTTTTTTATTTAATTTGGGTATATTTTCCGGTTTTCTACATCAGCAATTACACTTGTAGAAAAGAAAAAAAAAAAACAGAAATGAGAAGCACATTAGTGGAAGAACCTTGGATTATTGTGACACTATTAAAGTTTTGACATCGTGGTGCTACCAGTTCAGCCTGTCATTTAGGTGCGTTTCATAAACATAAATAAATCGGGGTGAGAGAGATGAGAGTACAGTCAACCTCCAAAAGGAGGAGATCATGCTAACAACCCATTCAAGTAAAGCTAGAGGTAATCTTGAATATTTGCAAGTGCAGAAAACTTCAGTGACAAGGGAGAATTGTTGAGGGTCGACAGAATAGAGTCCAAAAAGAAAGAGGTCAAAAAGGCTGAACAGAACTTTTTAATGAACTTGACGAAGTCAAAAGAAGAAAAAAGTCGCCAAGTAGAAGATTAGAGAACGGATGTAAAAAATCTTAAAGGGTGCTCTCCTTGGCAAGTTAGAGAGTACTAGTGAGAGTTATGAAGAAGCCCCTATGAAGAATAAAAAACATTGAAAAAAAGCTGAAAGATAAGGATATACCAGCTCCTTGATTCAACCAGCCTTCTGTTTCTGAATTATATTGGCCATTGCCCTCTTTATTGCATGGAGGCCCTAAACTGTAATCTCTGCAATGAAAAGCACTTCCCTGGTATTCAATTATCCATTTTGAAACTGATTTGACTATAACTTGATCATGTACCTTCCAAGGATAACCAAAAAGGAGAAATAAGTCTAAATAATAATTTTTATGAGTTAAAGGGATGCATATAAAAAACTTTTGCTGAATATAAAATTATATTCAGGTTAAATAAATGTTAGAGGATTTTAATGAAAATAAGAAACTCAAATATATATTAAAAAGTGGTTTTAATAAAAAAAATTTTTTTATTTCATTATTTATCTTGAGTGATTTAATTTGTTCCTATTACTCCTATATTTATTAATAAATCTTTTTAAATAAATGAGAGAGTAAAATTGTTAGTTCAGTACATAAATTATTAATAAAGAAAATAAATTAAGGACTTTTATGACCAATTGCTGCTTTCAAGTGGTCCTCTTCCAGTGATTCTGTATGTATAATTATATTAAACAAATAAAATGGGAATGTAACACACTGAATTAGAAATATAATATTCTTTGAAGCCTCCTACATGAAATTGTATAATGTTTTATTAATTTAATATAAGTAATCAATTAAAAAGCAGATAATTATCGTATTATCAGTTTTTAGGTAACTGGATTGCGGTGTTCTAGGTACAGGCACTACGTCTTGAAGTGTGTTCCCTCCAAAACGACGCCTGGATCACACGGCCCTACTATACTGTTAGTAGTTTTTCAGTATTAAAGTACTTACTCGTAAACAAGAATTTAATATTTCCAACTGTAAAACCGTAATTGTTAATTCAATCGTTCGTCTCAAACTAATCTAAGGTGTTCGACAAAGGAAAAACTGTGTCACGTTATATAATTAACCTAGGATTTAGTCACTTAAATATACAAAGTGTGTGCTGTTGGATCTTCTGTAGTTATGTTATTAAATAAAACATCATTTTAAATTAACAAAAACTTTATTATATTAAACAGGATTACATAATTAATGTGTAAACCACGAGACATTGCTTTAGCATCGAGAACCACCGGATAACCATGATAACCGAGCGAGGGGTAGCATCGGATGTCATAGACCACAAACAATATTAAATGCATATACGTTACAATTTAAATACATATGTGAATATACAACATCTCCCCCTTTCAACATTTAGGCCTAATTGACAAAATACGAATGCTTAACCTATTGAAATCTCTTTGGTGGTCTTACTAGTCTACCACTCCTAGTATGATACAGAATAAGATTTTGGTTGTGATCTACAGCAAAACCATCAGGTTCAGCTCTATTAGGTTCTTCTTGGATTTACACATCAGGTAAAGGATCAGCAATTTGATCAGCAATATGTGCATGTGTTTGATCCTTGTTGTCATCCATTAAATCTTCAAAATAATTTTTAATACTCGGCTTACTGTGTGAATTTCTCAAATGGAATTTATTTATAATTAGTAACCTATCATTCTCATCCCTTATTACATAAGAGCATGGGCTCCTACTCTTACTTACCAACTGGGCACGTTCCCACACCCTATTTTTTCTGAAAACTACATTAGGCCCATTCAAATCAGATCTGTGTTTAGCATTGTTATCATAATAAACTTTGAATTTGTGTTGAGAATTTATAATTGATTGATTTACATGTCTTTCAACTTTAGGATGCAATGTGCAGCTACTAATTGGAAGTTTTGTTCTTAAAATTCGGCTCATTAAGGCTTGTGAGGGTGCTAGCCCTATCCCTCTAACAGGAACTGTTCTATACTCAAGAAGAGCTAGTAAAACATCAGATTCACATTTAGATTTCTTTAGAATATTTTTGATATCTGCACAGCACATTCAACCATGCCATTGGATTTTGGATACCTGGGGCTGCTACAGAGACACTGATAATCCCATTCCTTAGAAAACATTCTGAATTCATATGAGTTGAAAGGCATATTGTCACAGAAAACTATTTTAGGTAAGCCATGAACTGAGAAAATGAACTTTAACTTATTAATTACTTCTGATGCTTGCATATTTTTTAAAGGCAATAATTCAATCCATTTAGAATAATAATCTATCAAGGTTAGACGAGGCTTACCACCATACTCCAGTAAATCAACAGCAACTTTCTCAAGGGTAGCTTAGGTGCAGGACGAGAAAGAGTGCAGTTTGCAGTTTGACTGGCTTTTAATTTAGTTTTTTCCCATTCCCATATGTGGCTCATGAAGCAAACACAATATTTTACTTTTCAGTGAATTAGATATAACAATTCTATTATGTAAAAATACTAAACCATCAAAATATGATAATATGTCACTCAACTGAAAGTAGAACTTCACATGATTTGGAACAGTTTGCTTATTGTTAGGCCAACCATCTATAATATACTTTATTACACATTTCAAGGTTTCATCATTTTCTGTTGCATTTTTTATTTCAGCTTTTCTACCTTCTGATACTTGAGCATTACTCACAGTGTGAACTACTTCATTTAGTTCTAAATCATCATCAACTTTATCATTTAAGTAAGACCTCCTCAATAAGTCTGCTACATACATGTGTTTCCCCGGCACAAACTTAACATTTAGACAATACTTCATTTACTTAATTCTCATTCTTTGTTACCTTGCATTATTAATCTTAGATATATCTTTACTCATAACAGAAACTAAAGGTTTATGATCTGTCTGAACTTCTACTACCCTACCATAAATAAAATCATGGTACTTTTTAGTCGCTTCTACTATAAGCATTTCTTTTTCAATCTGGGCATACAACTTTTGAGTATCTGTTAAAGATCTAGAACCATACATAACCGGTTGTCCAATTTGTAGGAGAGAAAATCCCATACCATCTTTTGAGCTATCACATTGCAAAGTTATCGGTTTGCTTTCATCAAACTTGGCAAGTACAGAAGCTTTACTTATTAATTATCTCAAATTTTGCAAAGTAGACTCATGCAAAGGTAACCAACAAAAGTTTACATCTTTTTTCAAGAGCTCTCTCAAGGGATTTGTTAGCTGTGCCATACTAGGAACAAAATTGCGCAAATAGTTAAACAAGCTTAATATGCGTTGAAGTTCTTTCTTCGTTGTTGGACTTTTTACAGCCATTAATGCTCTTACTCTATCAGGATCTGGGATATAACCAGCATTAGAAAATACATTTCCAAAATATTTAACACTATATACTTACTCTATATTGAAGCTTAGGTGCATTGAATCGTACATTACATTGCTTGGCTCTTTCAATGACTTTTTTCAGAATACTATCATGTTCAGCATCAGTTCTACCTGCTATAAGTAGATCATCAAAGTAAATGATAAGGCCTTCAATACCACTAAATACTCGTTCAGTAACTTTTTGAAAGATTTCTGGGGCAACATTTAATCCAAATGGTAATCTCAAAAATTTATGTGTCTCAAAAATATATATGTGCCATAAGGGCTGATAAATGCACAGTGGTCAGATGAAGACTCATCCAATTCTACATGATAAAAACCATCTTTTAGATCCAAAACACTGCCCATATAGCACAGGATGCCAATTTTACGTAAAAAAGTGATCAAAGACGTCAAATTGATGTCAAATAAAATATTGTATGAAATATTGACATCAAAATTATGTAAAATTTTTGACAATATATCCTTTGATATAAAAATATTATAATACCAAAACTGTATGTTATGAATATAATTATTTTTGTTTCAATTAGTTTTATTTAAAATAATTATTTTTTAAATCGCCGAACCCATCAAAAGTTTTACATCATTTGAAGTAAAATTTACATACAATTTTTGATCAGCACAATATTTAATGCATATTCATGAAAAAATACAAAGTTAAATGTTTAGTTATTAATAATATGGCTTAAATGTAAATTTAAGTAATTATGAATACAGACATACCATTAATTTTATGTACAGGGTTATTACAAATGATGTTCATGATTTCAAACGTCCATAAAATATAGTTTTATTTGTTATACAAAGAAATAAAATGGTTACAATTTATGAAAAACTCAAAAAGATTCGTCACAGGTACACAGAACTATAAATGTTCGATACGGGAACCCCTTGTGATACGACAGATGTCAATCCTGTAGTTAAGCTCTTGCCATACTTTGATAAGAGTGTCTTGATCGATTGTTTCGATAGCATTGGTAATCCGTTGCTGGATCTCAGGTATGCTATCTGGTAATGGTGGTGTGTACACCTTATCTTTGATGTATCCCCACAAGAAAAATCACAGGGGGTGATGTCCGGAGATCTTGAAGGCCAGTTCAGGAGTGTGTCATCATTGGCACCACCGCACCCGATCCATCTCTCAGGCAGCACATTGTTAAGTTCAGCCCTAACAT
Organism: Allygus modestus; assembly: GCA_963675035.1. Lineage (NCBI taxonomy): Eukaryota > Metazoa > Arthropoda > Insecta > Hemiptera > Cicadellidae > Allygus > Allygus modestus. The sequence goes on along the minus strand of OY776113.1, from coordinate 130,398,236 downwards.
CCAAGTGGTAATGTGGAGGCGCGCCATCCAATTGCAGAATCTTGTTCTAATTGCGGAAGAAGCCATTCTGTCACCATGTCCAAGAAAGTTATTCCATTTACCGTTTTTTTCAATGAAGAAAAAAGGCCCGTACACTTTGTTGTAAACGACAGCACAAAATACATTACCTTTGGGAGAATCGCGCACATGCTCAATGTAAGCGTGTGGGTTCTCTGAGCCCCATATTCTGGCATTATGTCTGTTCACATTACCACACAAGTGGAGTGTTGCTTCATCGCTAAAGACTTAACGTTTTACAAAGTTTTCATTTTCCATCAAGGTTTGCATGTTCTCACAAAAAGAAAGTCTTACAACTTTGTAATTTTGTTTTAATGCTTGAAGTAGCTGAAGTTTGTAAGGTTTGAATTTTATACGTTTACGTAGAATTTTCCAAACAGTTGACTGTGGTAAACCAAGTTTTCTGCTGCATTTAACAGTAGATTTCTGTGGACTACGGGTAAAACTTTCCCTTACCTGCTCTACAACTTCATTGCTCACTGACGGCCTTCCAGTTGATTTATTTTTACAAATGCAGAAATTTCTCTTAAAATTCAAGTACCACTTGCAAATAGAGTGGTTACTAGGAGGATCTTCATTAAACATGGTTCTAAAGTGTCGTTGCACACTAATAACAGATTGGTTAATGTGATAATCCAACACACAAAAAGCTTTCCTGTCTTCAAATTCAGCCATTACACAACAATGACAACAATTGACTTAACAAACAGCTGATATGCACCCAAACAGCTGATCATGCACCCAAACCAATGTAAATGAAACTTTATGAGTTTTTCTTTCCAATGGTACCAACTAAAATAGTCTTAAAACAAATAAACCCAGTAATATTTATAATCAAAATCAGGAACATCATTTGTAATAACCCTGTATAATATCCTGAATAGATGGAATTAGGTGAGGAGCTTGCTTACAAGCTTTATTAAGGTCTTGCAGGTCTATGCATAGTCTAATGTTTCCATCAGATTTCTCCATTACAACTATGTTGCTAACAAAACTTTTTGGATATTAAACTATTCAAATAATACCCTGTTTCTCCAATTGATCTAAAGCATTTTTTACTTTGCCCTGTAACGCTAAAGGAATTCTCCTTGGAGGTTTCACAGTTACTTTCATATCAGGGTTGATATCAAAATGACATTTAAAATTGAACTTACCCACACCCTACACCTTGGAACACCTCAGAATTTTCATTGATTAACTTTTGCTTCTCATTAGACACAGAGCTACTTACATTAGTGCTTATGTTTACTTCATTGACTCGTTTAATTAATCCAAACTCTTGACAACTTGATAGGCCTAGTATACCTATTTCACTATTATTTGTTTTAGTCACAAAAAAATTTGCAATACCCATGGCATTCTTAGTTTCACAGTACAATTTAACAGTACCAACAGGTTTAATTTTAGAGCCTCATTTCAGACAAATTACCTTAAAAACCCCTTATAAGCATAAGACTTGGTGGATGAGTTGAATTTTACCTCCAGAATAACATACTAAAAGTCCTCAAAAAAAACTTGTGATACAGCCGCCATCTTGGAAAATGGCGGCCAATTTTTACTTTTTTGCTTACAACTCTTTTATTATTGATGGTAGAGTGAAACGTTTGTGATAAAAATTGTTTGAAATTACAAAATGCACAATTCTGGTTATCATCACTTTTGCTCTAAACCTAACGGTTTTAGAGTTATTAATGATTGAAATATATAAATATATGCAGGGCGAGTCAGATCACACTTCCAGTATGTATAAGGGGGGAACGGTTTATGATAAAGACTTCTAACACAATTATCTGTACTAAATTGCATAAAGGAAATCCATTTAAAATATTCTTATCAAAATCTATATACAGGTGCTCAAAAACGAAGGTCATGAGTTTGAATCTGTAAATGTTCTAATATGAACCTAAGGCAATTATACATAATTTTAAAGGTCTCGTAAAATCAAACATTTTGATGAAAACAGTATCCACTTATCTTAATCCGTTTCAAAATGGCGGCTATTTTTGTAAAATATATTCACATTTACGAAATACTCTGTATTTTCTAAACCAATAAATGTGTCTTGTTTCCGATTGAAATTTCTTACTTGTAATAAACTCAGCGTTACTCTGATATGATACACAAGACAGTTGCTTTAGAACAAAATAACTATATGAATATTTGTTTGCGTAAGGCCAAAAAATTATATAAAATATAAAAAAATTATATAATATATATAAAATATACTATATAAATTGTATATATTTAATTATAAAATTATATTCTTATAAGAATAATAAAAAAAAATTTATTTAAATTATTATTTTGTTCTGAAACAACTTTCATTATGTATCAATCAGAGTAAAGCTGAGTTTATTACGAGTAAGAAATTTTAATCGGAAACAAGATTGGTTTAGAAAATACAGAGTATTCTGTAAATTTAAGTATTTTGTACAAAAATAACCACCATTTGGAAACGGATAAAGATAAGTGGATTCTGTTTTCACCCAAATGTTTCTTTTTACAATACCTTTAAAATGATGTATAATTGTCTAAGGTTCATATTAGAAGATTTACAGATTAAAACTCATGTCCTTCGTTTTTGACCACCCTGTATATAGATTTTGATAAGAATATTTTAAATAGATTTCCTATATGCGATTTAGTACATGTGTTAGAAGTCTTTATAATAAACCGCCTCCCCCCTTATACATGCTGGAAGTGTGATCTGACTCTCCCTGCATATATTTATATATTTCAATCATTAATAACTCGAAAACCGTTAGGTTTAGAGCAAAAGTTATAGTAACCAGAATTATGCATTTTGTAATTTCAAACAACTTTTATTCAAATGTTTCACTCTATCATCAATAATAAAAGAGGTATAAGCAAAAAAGTGAAAATTGGCTGCCACTTTCCGAGATGGCGGCCGTAGCACAAGTGTTTTTTTTTTTCGAGGACTTTTAGTATGTTATTCCGGAGGTAACATTCAACACACACACCAAGTCTTATGCTTATAAGGGTTTTTAAAGGTATTGTATACATTTTGATTTTAAATGATTACACTATTCAGTTTGATCTTCATATTCACAGGATTTTATTAGTTTCTTTAAATCAGTGACGAAATTTTCAAAGGCATCTGATTCCGAGAGTTAAATATAAATCTCTCTACAACAATATTAGTTTTGGAACTTCAAAAGTCCTCAAAAGATTTCAGAACAGTGTCATAATCATACCTATCTTCTTCCTTCAAGTCGAACGTGCAGAACAGGTCCACAACCTCTTCTCCAATTACATTAAGTAATATAGCTGTTTTAACTTCCGACGACTTTAACTTCCGAGTCATGGCCAGCCGCCTTCATATAAATCAAAAAATTTGCTTAAAACATCAAAAATTGTCACTGATATTCCCATTAAGGAAAAGTTGAGTTGGAATCTTACAATCCATCAGCTCCACTAACCTCAGTCATTGACACTGTATACACGAGTTCACTTAAAACTTGCATGTCCAATATTACTAATAGTTCGCAGCGCCATGTTGAATCTTCTGTAGTTATGTTATTAGATAAAACATCATTTTAAATTAACACAAACTTTATTTAGTATTTCAATTTTATTCAAGTTGAAATGAATGAGGAATAAATATTGTAATGGTAAACTACCTGTGTATTATAGAACATTAAAGCCATGGATTTTAGGACCTTTTCCAACAACTATTCTTACTAATCAAAATTCAAAATCGTATATTAAAAAAAAATTATTTACAGTATTTTAATTACAATTCCCCAAGAGCAAAACACTCTTGTAAGGGTAATATTTAAATTAATGTTACATTATTTTCTTGAGTAGCAGTATTCCAGTAGCAGTCTATTCCACTTTCGTAAACATATCATCTTGAGGTCAGTGACAACAAATATCTTTTTTCCACAACATAGCCAACAAACCCATGTAATTATTTATATATACAACGTATCAATAAAGAAATGCTTGAATTTTATAACCATCTACACTAAATTTATAAAATAAAATATTTAACGACAGAAAAGATGTACTAATTAAGAAAAATACATTCTTTTTTACTACAGAAAATTAAGTTGATGGCTGATTTTTTCTCTGTTCAGATTCAGATAACGATATTATATATTGTTTACACAAGGAAAATTAGGGAGAATTTTGCTTAATTTCTGTCAGTCTACCTGAGTATTTATTAAACCGTGAAACAAAAGTGATTCCTACTCATTCGTTAACGGTAGTTTGGAGTTACTAGTTCAAAATTTCTTGCTAGCCTAGTGTCATGAGGAAAAACTTGTTCTTTGAATAAATTAATGTTGGTATTGATAATAACAGAGTATTAATGAAATTTGTTCAAATTCAAGACATTAAATCCCCGAAAACAACACGACACAACAGCAATATTTCTCAACATTCCACAAACTGCAAACCTATTCCACAAACTGGTGGTTACAGTAGTGTTCAGAATTGAAGACTACTGTATTCACCCCAGTGCATAATGTCATACTTAAGCATAGCCTCGAAACACCAAACATGACACATACAATCTTTTAAAAGATTTGTTATTTACATAACCTCTTAAATAAAATAGAAAATAGTAATTTTTCCTAAGCTTCACATTTAAAAGCTCAACAGAGAAATTGTATTTAATCTTATTATCGATAATTAAACCAATATGTTGTACCCTTTCAAATAATTATATAATTTTACATTGAGCTTGGATCAATGTGTGCATGCATGTGATATTGTAACTGTAAGCTACTAACATTCACAGCTTTTTATGAGAACATAATGGCTTTTGTTGTATTAATATTATTTAAAAGATTAATTGTTATCAACCAGTTTGAAATTGTATTCAAATCACTTTGTAAAAGTACCATTTAACATGTTGTGAATTATAACTAGAGTCATTTGAATCAAAAATAATTTAATTTAACTACTGACTTTTCTACAACCCAAAAATAGCACATTCGCTACCAACTAAATAAAAAAATAAAAACATAAACCATCGTAAAACATAGGTGGCAGTCCAGCCTTTGCTAGAGACCTGCTTCAACTAGCGTCACGTTGGCTGAATCCAGCAGAGCAACGTCAAATCACTTATACTCACCACACTCCAACAACATCACAAATAAATTAATAACTATAAAATGTGCATTTAACTTTACAATCAAAAAGGTGCTGCACTCATGAAGGTAAAATTAAAAAACACCATGATAGTGATAAGCAGAATTAAGTTAGATAACTGAGATAAAAGGTAAAAGCCTCAAACTAACTGGCTTAGGATGAGTTGCTTGGAACAATATGGATAAGATCTGCATTTAAAAGAAACAACAAAAGACAGTTAATATAATTAGTAACTTTTTGAATGAGCACTGTAAAATTAATGCCCACAAGTCATAACTTCAGACTTGTACAAAGTTGGATACAGTAATATAGACATTTAGTCATACTAACATAAAATGTATACATGTTCCAAAAATTGCCGTTTTTGTTGTTACTATCAACATTTTTACCATAATGGGGAACCTAATCTCACAATTGACAGACCATGGAAATTATCTATAATACAGTAGTGAAACCAATAAGTTTTCATAACAACAGTATTTATAATAACATTAGCAGTAAAATTGTCATAAGAGAGAGTATAGAACACAATAAATCCTGCAAAATATTGGCAGTTCTTAAGTTTTAGCGAATTTCCCCTATAGGGAAGAAGCTATTACCGTAGGTCTCATGGTAAGACTTAAGCCCGAGACCATGACAATTTTTTGTTTTGAGGTCCCCAGATGACAAAATTACTGTTCGTTCAAATTTATATATATATATGTGTGTGTGTGTGTGTGTGTGTGTGTGTGTGTGTGTGTGTGTGTGTGTGTGTGTGTGTGTGTGTGTGTGTGTGTGTGTGTCCGTGAATGCGATAACTTGAGTATGTTGCATGTCTAAACATTTTATTTTAATCTGTCAATTACAGTAATGCAGAGCGAGTGTTGCTGGGCCCAAAAACACTCGTGGATCTCTGATTTAGTTGTGGGTTGCTTGAAAGAAGAATCTGATTGCAAGAAACTATTTTATTCAAATCTGAGCAAAGACATTACAACACATACATAGTTAAATTAGAGCCGGAAAATAGTATTTTAAATTAATGTAATATAGATCACCTTAGAGGTTATGGCTTTGGTCGATTTCTGGCCTTTTTAGTTTTAATATTTTTTTTGTATTGTGTTTTAAATGATCAAAAGCAGTTCTCAAGTTAAGTATCAAAATGTGGTAACCAGGAATTCCTAGTTAATTAAATGGCGGTTTATTAAAACAAGCGAGTGGTCGGGAATAAATAATAATATATAAGTCCTCCTAACTAAGCCTCCTGACCTCCGACACACTCTATCCTCCTATATCTTTTTACCACCAATTTAAATTATACATTCATATGATTCATGATTAACTTATTTATAATATGAAGTGGTTCCTGATCTGAGCTCTGAACTGCTGCTTAATTAATTTTACTCTTTTTTTTTTGAAATCAACCAAACAGTAACACTCTGTTCTATTGATACTAAATTTCCTAGAATTTTGTATTATACTTAATTTCCAGCTCTTACAATTATTTTAGTTTAAAGACAATTGATTTGAGTTTAAATATTTTCCAAAAGTTTTCTTGCTTAATACAAATCAATTCTTGTACAGAAAAAATATCTTTAAGTTAAATTATGAGAAATAGAGAGTTGCTATAAATGATTTGTGAATACGATATTACATCAAATAATTAACAAAGATAAATGAATTTAAACTTAACAATTATTAAACTTTGACCAGTACCAGTTATGACATGTGCCCTATGAAATATGACCAAGTATGTAAAACTAATAAATATTACTCACATGAACATTGTAGAAAATTACATACACAAAACGCTCACAATATTAATACACTGTAACACTACTATGCACTTAATATTAATAATACCAGTTGTTTAATTTATTCCCCGTAAAACGACAAGAATGGCAGTGTTAAAACCTGCTCTTAGCACGTGTAATTTAGAAAAAAGTTTTATTAATTAATTAATACGAATGTGATTGTACCGCGAATTTCGGCCTTTTCTTTAAAACAATTCGCGAAATAGAAAACGTATGGGATGCACCCCGTTAACAAATCGACGAACTTTTGGAATTGGCAAATAAACGCGGTATTGAATTTAGAAAAAGGTTTTAGATGATGTTACACCGAATAGTTCCGGGCTAAGAGAGCGAGAAGCCGCAGTCGTCCAGTTTTATGAGCGAGGCGGGTCACGTGACTGCATTGTTGTCAGTTACTCCTGTACGCGGTAGTGCCTTCTAGATGTTTCTGATATGGCAGCAAGTTTGAATTTGAACTTGTAACAATTTTCCCCCCCTCCAAAAGAATTTTTAATTTTTGTCTAACCTAACTTGGGATAAAGAGAGAGAAAAATAATTTTACACAAAAATTAAAAATTACTAAAGTTAACAGTAACAATACTTATAAAGATAAACATAACAATATAGTATCATTAGTGAGAGAGATGGTGGACTCTTACGGCTACATTCCCTGTAAGTTCCACTTCGGTCATAGACTCATCCCTAACACTTGGTGAAACTAAACTGTTCAGAGCTACACAAGGTTCCAGTTTGTTGCACTGCACTACACATGTAATTTTATCCTGAATACTGTCCATGATTATGATGAAGGCTTTTCTGTTTAAGTGAATTCCATCTGTCCTACCATTATAATAGAAATGTTCAATTAAATAGTTCATGTTGTGACCAGTGAAAATTGTATTTAAATTCAAAATAAAAATGTGAGACTGTGTTTCGTTTGGAGACAGAGAGAGAGGTGTGACTTCCGGCATCGTTGGTGCCAATGAGCAGAACACAGGTTGGTTGTAGTTCGGCAGCGTGTTTTCGCACCTCGGTGACGATGTGTCTCGTAGTCGCCCCTGGTATGGTGATGTGTTTGGCGGCGGCTAGTTTCCACTGTTTCACTGCTCTGTGTAGATGGGAGTCTCCCACACAAGAAAACCTGTCATATGGATTTACAAAAAGGAAATAGATCTTAAAAAAAATTAAATCAATAAGTCACAACAATTTATTCTGAAGTAAAGAGAGAAAAAAGTATATATATATATATATTTCAGACTGGAGGAAAAAATTTCTTTATTTGATCAACATTAACTATTTGCTTTTGTGTCTGATCATTGTCCAAAGTTATTTCAACATTAACCGGTGAAGTGAGTTTAGTTACAGTATAAGGTCCCCTCCATTTGTGACAAAGTTTTGCTGTTATTTTCTTATCTTTATTACTGAGGGAATGCCTATACAAAACAACCTTATCACCAACAACAAAATTAGATGGAGTTCGATTCCTGTCATACCGTAACTTCGTTCTATTGTGCGCCTTCGTGAGATTCTGAAAAACATTGTCTAAACTCGGTTTGTTATTATGTCCTGTCTCTAAATTCCAAAGAAATTGCAATGGGTGTGTAAGTTCTCTACCTAAGAAAACGCTTGCGGGGGTGAACTTTGTTGCTTCATGTTTTGCGGAATTAAAAGCAAGCATTAAATATGGTAAATAAATGTCCCATGACTTATGATTCTGATTATGAAAAATTCTCAATGCAGTAACTAGGTTTCTATTAACTCGCTCAGCAACATTTGATTGAGGTCTATATGTTGAAGTTGTTACATGCTTAATTCCTAAACCAAAAAGAAATGAAAAAAAATTTTGCGATGTGAAGACGGAGGCATTATCTGTAATTAGGCGCTGTGGAATACCATGCTGTGCAAAAATGTTATTTCGTAAAATATTTATTGCGGAATCTGATGTTTGTTTTCTAACTGGGTATAAAAAGCAGAATTTCGAAAAATTGTCTACCAAAACAAAGATTGATTCATTTCCTCGTTGTGTTCGTTGTAGCGGACCAACAAAATCACAAAACCATTGCTCGTTACAATTTGTCGGTATATGAGAACTTAATTGACCGATTTTCTGGTTTTGCGCCGGTTTTGAGAGTTGACATTGTTCACATGACCTAACAAAATTCCTAATAAATTGTGTCATGCCTTTCCAAATAAATTGCTTCTGAATGTGATTCATAGTTTTGGCTATGCCCGCATGTGCAAACATAGGATTCTCATGAAAATATTTAACAATAAAAGTGTGCATGGACTCTGGAACTACTATTTTGCTTTTTCTGCCCTGTTTACCAAAATACAAAATATTATTGCGTAATGAGTGGTTCTTGACTGGAATTTTATTTCTCAAATCTGAAATAATTAAACTTAAACTCGGGTCTTGTGCCTGTTTTTCCCTAATTGAAGTAAATAGTTCTGGAAAACATTGCAGAGTGCAACATGTAGAATCCTCGATGATTTTAACGGTATTATCCGTATCATCCTTGAAGACTCTACATAAGGCATCTGCCACTACATTTAATTTACCCCTAATATTTTCTATTTCAAAATCAAACTCTGAAAGACGTAACACCCACCTATCAAATTGAGCTGTATGTTTACCCTTATTTTTCAAAATGTACATCACGGCAGAATTATCGGTTTGTAGTGTAAACTTCTTGTTTAAATATGGCCTAAATTTCTCAACTCCATATAAACATGCTAAAAATTCCTTCTTATGCATGGGGTATTTACGTTCTGTTTCACTTAATGTTCTGGATGCAAAATGAACCGGTAAAAGATTATCTCCCTCTTTCATTTGTAGAACTGCTGAAATCGCATTGTCACATGCGTCACAGGTGACAACAAAATCTCCATTAAAATCTGGCAATGTTAGTTGAGTTGACGAAACAAGGGAATTTTTTAATTCATCAAAAGCTTTCTGGTGTGTGGCTGTCCACTGAAATTTAACGTTCTTCTTCCTTAAGTTATTTAGTGGCAAGGCTATTTTGGAAAAATCCTTAATAAAGCGTGAATAAAAGTTTACACATCCTAAAAATCGCTGAAGTTGTTTCAAATTACAGGGTCTGGGATATTTCAAAATTGGTTCAATTCTATCGGGGTCCAGTGAAAGTGTTCTATTCGAAATGATGTGCCCTAAATATTTTATGGAGGTATGGCCTATCCTAATTTTTTTTTCCGGATTTATTGTGACATTGTATTCCTTAAACTTATCTAAAACCTGTAAAATGTGTTGCTTGTGATCTTCCCAATTCTCGCTATAAATTAAACAATCATTCAAAAAATTAAAGACAAACTTAAATTTAAAATCGCCCAAAATTTCATCCATAACTCTAGTAAGTGCTTGGGATCCGATTTTCAGGCCCTGTGGTACTGTGTTAAATTCGAATAAACCATACGGAGTGCAAAATGCTGTATACTGTCTTGATTGTGAATCTAATGGGATTTGAAAGAAGGCATTATTCATATCTAATGATGTGAAATACTTGGCTTTACTCAAAAACTCAAAGGCTGAATTTAAGGTAGGTAGGGGGTGAGCGTCATATGAAATATATTCATTTATCTTCCTGTAATTGCAAACTAATCTGAATTTATTTTTGTCCGCTTTTGCGACTAAAAAGGCTGGAGCACAGTGCATACTAGTTGACTTCCTAATTACATTATTTTTGAGCAACTCATCAGTAATATTTCTCATAGCATTCATCTTATCTGGAGGGACGGGGTAGTGTGGGGAGCATATTGGCTTATCTACCAAACAGCTGATGTGATAAGGAGAGACGCGGGCCTGCCCTATCCTCTCTGTTATGACCGAGGGGTATTCTTGCAATATTTTCTGTAAAAATTCCTCTGTTTCCTGTGAATGAATTTTATTTGCGTCGGAAAGTTCTAATAAAAAATTACTATCAGGCTGCTGTTGCTTCACAAAAATGTCACTCATTTGAATCTTACTGTCATTATTGAATTTAAAGTTAATAGTGTTACTAGAAAAGTCTAAATTCATTTGGGATTTCTGCATAAAATTTACACCTAAAATGATGGGAAACGGAAGTGAATTAACTATAAAAAAATCAAATGTCCATGAAAAATTGCCTATTTTGAAATGAAGCTTAACTAATTTTCTAACCATGGTGCTTTGCTGATTAATAGATTTAATCAACATCTTAGTTTTAATAACTTCCTTAATGCTCGGTGATGATCTAATGCTTTGAAAAAATTTATTATCTATTAAACAACTTGTTGAACCAGTATCTATGAGTGCTTTCTGTGATGTATTGTATGGAATAAAAAACTTTACTGTCGGTAATCTCAAGGAAAAATCTAATGGAACTACAGAAATGGAGGTGTTCGTTTGTGACAATTTAATTACCTCCTCATTAAATTGCCTCGTGCATTTCCCTGCCTACAAAATCGTGCGATGTGCCCCTGCTTCCCACATGTAAAACATTTAACCTGTGATTTTTGTTCAAAAACTCGGTGAGTGATGGGGTTAGGTACAGTTGCTTGTTGAAGTGGGGGAAAGGTACTGAAATAATGATTGTCCGCCTGGACTGACGCATTTACTGCATTTGCTAAATGTTTTAATTCCCAAATTGTCTTGGGTTTCTCACAAAATGAAAAACTATTGCGCATGCGTGGATTAATATTCGAGAGAATTACATCAATTAAATATTCGTCTGGAAAATTGCACTGGAGTGCTACGGCTGAGGAAGTAACATCATTGATAAATGCTACAAAGGTTTCTTGGGGCCATTGTAATCTTTTAACAAACTTGTTTACTACTCGCTCTAACTGTAATCCTGGAAAAAAGGCTGTCAAGATTGAAAAGTGTAAATTATCCCATGTAAGATTCAATTCTAACCCATGTGACCAAATTTCAAAAAGATGTGCTTGCGTCTGAGGCAAAATTAATTTAATTACTTCATTGTGACCAACCCGAACAATCTGAAAAATCGTGTTTACTTGTTTCAAAAACTGAATAAGATGTGACTCATTCTCCCCTGAACAAGGTTGTAGTTTCCTAACTAATTCGATTACAACGGTGCGATCAGTCGTTGAGAGCGTGCTAAAATCCTGACCTGTTTGGTCACGCGTGCAAAAAGCGTCGGTTGCGCAATCCTGTCTTGGCGTGCATCGAACATGTGTGGAGTCTACCCTTGGTTCAAAATTCTCGGGCAATAATTTTGCATCACGTAACCTATTTTCCAAGCTGACATGCGCACCTGAATGGGAATGCGGTAAATCTAAATTATTGTTCGCCTGAGGGGCCTGCTCTACCTGTATCACAACTGGAGCGGATCTATCCGAACCTTGAACTCCTAGATAACGTGATTGAACCCTTGCCGCCCTATCTCTTGCTGTTGTGACATATTGACGTCCATAAAACATTTTTTTAATCAATATCTAAATCTAACAAAATATGAATAATTTGCACAGTAATATAACAAAAATATCAATAACAATTAATTGGTCATATTTCGCTACAATTGCAACCCACAAATCAGTGTCTGCCTGCTACCACTTGTTGTATTGTACAAGAAACTCTTTCTATTAAAATCTTAGGAAAAACACACTTTACTCTTGTTACATATTGCTTGTATGAACTATATCTTATTTATTTCTATTCACATTTAAATTTAATTTGTCAATTACAGTAATGCAGAGCGAGTGTTGCTGGGCCCAAAAACACTCGTGGATCTCTGATTTAGTTGTGGGTTGCTTGAAAGAAGAATCTGATTGCAAGAAACTATTTTATTCAAATCTGAGCAAAGACATTACAACACATACATAGTTAAATTAGAGCCGGAAAATAGTATTTTAAATTAATGTAATATAGATCACCTTAGAGGTTATGGCTTTGGTCGATTTCTGGCCTTTTTAGTTTTAATATTTTTTTTGTATTGTGTTTTAAATGATCAAAAGCAGTTCTCAAGTTAAGTATCAAAATGTGGTAACCAGGAATTCCTAGTTAATTAAATGGCGGTTTATTAAAACAAGCGAGTGGTCGGGAATAAATAATAATATATAAGTCCTCCTAACTAAGCCTCCTGACCTCCGACACACTCTATCCTCCTATATCTTTTTACCACCAATTTAAATTATACATTCATATGATTCATGATTAACTTATTTATAATATGAAGTGGTTCCTGATCTGAGCTCTGAACTGCTGCTTAATTAATTTTACTCTTTTTTTTTTGAAATCAACCAAACAGTAACACTCTGTTCTATTGATACTAAATTTCCTAGAATTTTGTATTATACTTAATTTCCACCTCTTACAATTATTTTAGTTTAAAGACAATTGATTTGAGTTTAAATATTTTCCAAAAGTTTTCTTGCTTAATACAAATCAATTCTTGTACAGAAAAAATATCTTTAAGTTAAATTATGAGAAATAGAGAGTTGCTATAAATGATTTGTGAATACGATATTACATCAAATAATTAACAAAGATAAATGAATTTAAACTTAACAATTATTAAACTTTGACCAGTACCAGTTATGACATGTGCCCTATGAAATATGACCAAGTATGTAAAACTAATAAATATTACTCACATGAACATTGTAGAAAATTACATACACAAAACGCTCACAATATTAATACACTGTAACACTACTATGCACTTAATATTAATAATACCAGTTGTTTAATTTATTCCCCGTAAAACGACAAGAATGGCAGTGTTAAAACCTGCTCTTAGCACGTGTAATTTAGAAAAAAGTTTTATTAATTAATTAATACGAATGTGATTGTACCGCGAATTTCGGCCTTTTCTTTAAAACAATTCGCGAAATAGAAAACGTATGGGATGCACCCCGTTAACAAATCGACGAACTTTTGGAATTGGCAAATAAACGCGGTATTGAATTTAGAAAAAGGTTTTAGATGATGTTACACCGAATAGTTCCGGGCTAAGAGAGCGAGAAGCCGCAGTCGTCCAGTTTTATGAGCGAGGCGGGTCACGTGACTGCATTGTTGTCAGTTACTCCTGTACGCGGTAGTGCCTTCTAGATGTTTCTGATATGGCAGCAAGTTTGAATTTGAACTTGTAACAAGTAAAAAAGTCCGATTTCGATGAAATTTGGCTCAAATGTGTAAAATGACATTCATGACTTTAAGTTCGAAAACCAGAAAAATTGGACCATGGGAAAGGGGGTTTATGGAGGTTTTAAATTTTCCAAAAATCAGTTTTTTGCATTTTTCACCCTAAAATTTTTTAAAAGCTCAATTTTGGTTTTTACCATGTTGTAGAGCTTAAAAAAACAATAATATAGTATCTTGAATTATTAACCTAAGTTAAGTGGTTGCGGGGAAAATCCAAAAAACCTACTCATAAAATCTTCCATGTTAATCTTATGGGAAAAAGGTTTTTGGCTTTTCCTAAGGTTATTTTAATGTAAACTTCACATTTGCTTTTACCAATCTGTTCAGTTCTACAAAACAATCATTTTGGTTTTTAAATTGTGATTCTACGCCCAACCGTTGCTGAGATATTCAAAGTGCTAAATACAGTACGTTGTCCAATGTTATCCTTATGGAGAATAAATAAAATTTGATATCTCGATTATTTATGAATGTATGTTAATGAAACTTGGTATGTGGCTTCACGTAGTACTGGTACATTGATATTTGCACAGCAAATTAATTTTTTGTTGATTATTCCCTTAGCAGCAAACCTGCGTACTAAGCCCCCATGTTATTCTTATGGAGAATAAGTAAAATGTAATGACTCCCTTAATTATGAACATAAATTAATAAAACTTGGTATATAGCTTCACTTGGTTGAGTTATATTGATAATTGCATAACAACCCATTTTCCCCTTGTTGCAGCAAACCTGCTTACTCAGCCCCATGTTATTATTATGGAGAATAACTAAAATGTTATATAGTGCTTATTTATGATTGAATATTGATGAAACTTGGTATGTGGCTTCGCCTAGTTAAATTATATTTATATTTCATAAAAACCAATTGTTTGTGTTCCTTGTTTCATCAAACCTACGTACTCATTACCAATGTTATTCTTATGGAGAATAATTAAAATCGCTTATATATGTTAGTATATTTTTATGACATCTGGTATGCGGCTTTATGTGGTATTAAGACAAATATTATGCATTGGAAATTCGCTGAGTACGCAGGTTTGCTGCGACGGGGGCATTTTAGATTGTTACTAAAGTGTATTTGGGCTGTTTCAGTATGCATAAAGTTTGATATTCAATGGAAAATTTAATAAGGGTAACGAAGAAGTAAAGGGGGAGTTTGGTGTTTTAAAGTTCATGTGGGGGCAGGTCTTCGACCAATCCTATGATTGAGAGTCCAACTACCAGCCTTTTAACCACGTAATTGCCCTTTGCAGGATTTCTCCAGAGGAAAGGTGGGTCTCCACAGTGCCAGTGGAGCAGATATTATTTTGGTAATGAGGATGGACTTGACTATTTAATAGAAGATGTTTTATAGCATTTTTTTATAAACAAATTTCTTCTGTCATTGAGTCAAGTACAGAGTATGTATTGAAGAGAAAATAATACAAAAATCAGTTTGTTTCTGATTTATGACAGAAGGATGGACAGGGCTGATTAGTAGTTGGGCATGATGGGCATGTGCCCAAGGACATGCAAGATGAGTTAGGGTGCTAAATGCCAATAAAAAACAGCAAAAAAAAAGAAAAGCAAATAAAAATAGTCAACTTGAATACAGTACACTCTCAGAAATCCAAACCTTTGTGGCGGTCGGTCTGGATTTCCCACAGGTGGGCGTGGAATTCCGCCTTTGTAGTGAACAATTATGTCAATATGAGTTTACTTTCGTGTGCCAAGTGTCACCGGTACTGATTTACATTGCTAGTGATGAGTCATAGACAGGTGAAGACGTGAACGTATCAACACGCACCGGATAAACAATAACATCAATAACGGCACAGTAAAAAAAATGGGCTAAGAGAGGACTCGGACCATACGAGATGGGGTTGGTGCGCCTGATGATGCAAACTACATGACATTGATGCAGTGCAGGATAATAATATGAAAACTGAAGGCGCTAAACCGTGAAGTTGAGTTTTTCGTTTTTATATGCAACAATAAATTTTAAAAACAAATCAAGATAATAGGTCCGGATAAGTGTGATCCGGATTTCTGAGAGTCTACTGTACTATTAATTATCATAATAAAAATAACAACATGTTTTAATAATTCTTTGTTTAAAATTCACTGTTGATGATGGTGAGTTAATGCTATTTAAGAAATTACAACGGCCTTTCCATCACTGATAAGTAAAAATAAGTTTCATGATATTTCGGGATCTGGAATCTTATCCCTCTTCAGATAAGAAAAATATCTAAAACATAACAAAATTGCTTTCTAATATTTTGTGTAATTTTGTTATGTTTTAATTATTTTTCTCACCTGAAGGCAGAATCAGATTCCAGATCCCAAAATGTTGTGAGTCTTGTTTTTACTAATCAGTCATGAAAAATGTCTGTACAAATTTTTAAATAACATGTTTTAATTCCTTTGTAAATTTTCTTGCAGTCACTATTGGTGAACATTGTACGGAGCCAGTCAGACAGAATACTTATGAATGTGTGGTTTTGCAGGATCAGTCTAATCACTAGGAGCTCCAATTGTTGCCCTAACTAGGTTGTAAATTACAAAAAAAATTATAAATACCCTTAAGTTAAAAGAACTACAAGAAAAACAGAACAGTTAGTTATGTAGGGAGTATTATTGGATCGATACTGTGATGATACTGTTGTTTCAAAAAGGTTAACCTGGAAAGGTCGGACCTAGGTACGTAAGTGGGGTAGGTTAACCTTTTTGAAAAGTCTATTATTGATCCGGTAAATCATTGTTCATATGAGCACCAGTATATCGTTGCCCTCCACTGTATTTTTATTTAGATCTGTTTAATTGTATGTCATTCAGAGTGATGATTGATTGATGATGGTGTGGTGATAAGTACTACAGTTACTTTGGCTCTGTGAGCGAACAATACAACTACCATATAATAAATAAAAGAAATTTTGACCTCATTCTATGTGACTATGTTGAAATCCCTATTGAAACAAAACTTGACAGTTAAGTACTTGTATCGTGCATTAATTGTTGGGAGGGGTCGGGGTCTTGAATTTTTGGGGAGGGGGACGATCCCATCTGGAGTGTTCATATGCAGGATGCCGTTGATGTTAGAATTGGCCTTGACATTTGCTAGGTTGGGAAAAAATGTTTTTCATTGTTTTTCTGTTGCAGCTGTTTTTTTCTGGATGCAGCTAGCTCGACAAGACCAGCATTTATGTGTTTGTCTGACCGACTTTTTTAAATATAGAGACAACCACTATTTGTTTCAGACGACTAAACTGTTTTTAAATATACAAATACTGTAATGTACAATATATTTTGTATCATGATTGTTAAAAAGTATCCATGAAATGTAAATAATGATTCATTGTTACCATTCCTTTGAAAATGAATAATATTTTTTAATATGTATGGTTTGGCTTTTTCCCCAAATGTCTAGCTTTGGAAGTTCACTATCTTGTTACCCTGGGAATAAGCCCTACACAAACAGTTTAATCAGTTATTTTATAACATTCCTTATTATCTGGTTGTTTATTAGGAGCTCATAAGTAGGTACTGGTATTATCCTTTCTATATTACACATCTTCGTTTCTTACGTTTTTTCCTCAGTGAGGAAGATGATACTGTATCGACAAGTTAAGAGGTTAAAATAAAGTGGTGAAAAGCCACGAGTTAAGTGCTTGTCTCACCAGCCAGACGTAATCGAGTGTGAGTTCAAGCTTGGCTGAGAAATAAACCCTTTTCATGAGCAGTTATATTACTCGCTTGCTTATGAGACTGTTGTCGTTGTGGTACATTTCTGCCCTTAATAGCTGCACAGGCGTATCGGTGCGTGGTGACAGGCAGCTGAAGGTAAAAAAATTAAATAACAATATGTTGATGGGAGGAAAAAGATCAAGACATTTTAGGATAGAATATGAGAGTGAACAACAGCTTGGAAGGCATAGAAAAGTGAATAGTCGTAGAACGTTTCTAGAAACGGTTATGTCTCATTGTTCAAAACTGTGTTTGTTTCAGAATAAGCAGCAGGCAGAGTCTGAGGTGCGTCAGCTGAAGACGAACATCTCCTCCAGCAAACACAACAGCAAAGCGTCAACGCCACTGCCAGGGTACAGCCACAGTCCCCGCCCCGTGCCCCCACCCACCCTCTAGTAAATACCCCTAGCTTCCTTAGGTACAATAAGTCGACCGAATCACAACTGACTACCGCTCGTATCTAATTTTCGCAAGATTAATGATAAGTGTAAGATGAGTGAAAGGAAGCAAGTGTTCTCTGTTCCACATTCACCGTATAGTATTGAGTTCCCATGAGCAATGCATTTCAAAAGGCAATTTGAATTATACTAGCTTTCCAAAGCATTTACTTGATCGCCTTAACGCCAGTCGCAGGAACAGTTGATGCAATCCGCATAATAATATCAAAAATGTACTCAGATCAGGTAATTAACATGGCCATCTTACATTCAACCTGTACCATTGATTATACATACTACAGAAATAGGATGTATAATCCATGCCTGTACTGCACAGTGAACGTGAAACAGAGTAATATTGTTGATACCGTGATTGACTAAAACTGACTGTTTCTTTGTCAGAATTGTAATGCCTGGGGGGTATGGAACTTATTTTCAGCACGTGTCACTAGTCGACTTATGAAGTATAATTCTGCGAGGTTAGCCGATTTCCAAAAGGATAACCGCAGTTTTAACAAAGTTAGACTGTAAGCAAATCCTGTATTTATCATAACAAAGCCATTTTTATGACTTTCTACCGAGCAAACATATTAGCTTAGGCATAAGCAAAAGTTTCATGCTTAAGCCAGTGCATCTAAAGGATGCAAAACTACTTTGTAACTGTAACTCTACACAATAAATAATACCTGATACAGTTATCCCTAAGCCTTTATAACCCTACCACTCATTTACAAACTAAGACATAGTAGTTATGAGAAAGCTTATTGAAACTTAACAAATTGGTGAGTCCCCCAATAAAAATGTCTTCTTCTTCTACTGGTGTAGTGGTCAGAACATGTTACTGTAGTCCGTGATGTCCCGTTTCGATCCAGCCCCACCTGTTATCACCTGATATCAGCTATGTGATAATGCTGCTACTCAGAGGTTCGGGGCCCACCTTAAGCTATACACATCAAACCAAAATAGAGTGGTTTCTGAGGCAAGGAGAAAGGTTCCTGCACTCCTGCACTTAGAATCTCCCTCCATTAAAAGCCATATGAACATTATGTTTATTATTATTCCACCAGAACCCAAGATATACAGGCAACCCAGGATAGACAGGCAACCCAGGATAGACAGGCAACCCAGGATAGACAGCCTCCGTCCCTTTGAGATAAAGTTGGCAGTTTTACAAGATTATTCACAAAAACTTGTTTGCCCTTTTTCACAAAAAAATCCACTAATATCCCATATTTTAAAGCTATTCTTAGGTTTCTTAGGTATTGTTTTCATGATGAACTTCTCCTAAATTGAAGGTTTGGATTTTTTTTCTGAGTTTGGAGTTCCCACACTTGCACCCAACTGATTTTAACATTCTAAAATAAATAACATAATCCACAGTTCCAAAAAATGAACTGCATATTATACGAGATAACCATCAAATAATACTTAGATCATAAGAATAAGAATAAGAAGAATAAGAACTTTATTCAGCTAGAAAATATTTCATACAAATACATTGGAACGTCACACTCACATTGGTAAAAACTATTAACAAAAGTCCTTCACAGTCCACATTCTTGTTGTATATTCATCTACAGAATAAAATGATTTTTTAAAAAGGAAATAGTTTAGTTTAGTTTTAAAATACTTGTCACTAAGCAATCTTATATCCAAAGGTAACTTGTTGTACAACTTGATAGCCATCATCAAAGGGCTTTTATCTGTCTTAACTAATCTCACCTTTGGCGTATTAAAATTATTACAAAAACGAGTATTGTAACTATGCACATCTCTTCTACAGTTTAGTTGAACAATATTTTTCCTAAGATAAATCAGACATTGTAGCATGTATAAGGAAAACAAAGTTAATATTTTAAACTCTTTGAAAAGATCTCTACAACTATGATACTTATTTACACCTGCAATTACTCTAATAGCCACTTAGTTTTATTGGCCTTACATTTGAGGGTTCAGTCCCTACACTTTTCATCCACAAGATCTTTGGACAGTCCCTTCTTTCACCTCAAGAGCGTGTGATAAATTTATCACACTAAAAGACTAGAGTATTTTAATAGGAGCCCAGCCACACAGTATAAATATTCTCAGGAATTAAATAATAAACTACAGAGGGGTCTAACCATCTTAACCGGCCTCCTTTAATCATTGATCGGTCACAAGTTTTGTCTTCATTACAGTCTACTCGTTCTCTACCATAATTATATGGAATTTATTATATTCACATAGATCAGCGATGTATATGTGCATCAAATGGTTTCTCCCGATAGACGCATATTTGCATCGGCTAGTCACATTGAAATAGACTGACGACACATTTTTGCGTCAGTGTCCCATTTTATTCAAAAATGTACCGGGTGTCCACAAAGTCTTGCCCTGATTTTATGGCTTTGCTGAACGGAAACCATTGGATCCACAAAATCTTACATTTCTTGTATTGAAGGGAAACTAATCAAGTTTTGTTTTATTAAGTTGGTAACACCTAAACCCAGCCGATTGAAAACATTGCAGTTACTACAAACAGAAATAAAACAAAAATCGTGAGTTTACAAGAGAAGTCACAGTGGTTCCAGTGGTACTATGGTTCCACGAAACCCCCCAATTACAGCTCAGGGACTGTTTGTGCCAATTTTTGAAATAACTTCACCTGATGTAAAATGTATCAAGAGACGGTTTTCACAGTTCATGTTCATGTGTGTGAGAGGTTTTTGAATCATACCTTCCCAGGCCGCTGGATTGGGCGTGATAGCCCAACACAATGGCCACCTCGTTCACCAGATTCAACCCCTCTGGATTTTTTTGGGAGGGATTTGTCACAGACATTGTTTATTCTTCCCCGGTTCTTAATTTGGAAACATTAAACGAGAGAATAAGAAATGCTATGACGTCCATGACCCAGGAAAAGCTAACCAAAACCTGGGACGAGCTAAAAAGTCGCCTAGAAGATCGATCCAAAGAACACCGGAGCCGCACCCATTGTGGTGTATTGAGTTTTTATATAGTTATAAAAAAACTTAAGAAGTCACTTGTTATATCTGAAAATAAAACTTTATCCTACCATAATTTGTTTTCTTATTATTCAGTTTCTTTATCAGGGCAAGACTTTGTGGACACCTGGTATATCTTAGCAACGGTCTACTTTAAAGCCTTGATCTCTTCGTATAGGTCCAGATGGATATCCGATGCACATGTGCATTGCTTGGTCAGTGAGTATGACGGTTGATGATGTCATATCGCAGACGGCTGAACTGTTTTTTACATTGAAATTTCCGCTGCATCACAATACAAATGTCCATGTCACTAACTTTACAGTTTCTATAGTGGAGTTTGATTGTTGTACAGAACATTAACAATGGAATAGATTAGGCCTACAAGGCCTAAAATTCCATTGTTTTTGCTACTATTTTCCGGTATATAGACTGGCCGACGCATATATGGGTGGTTTTAAAAATTGCTCAAACACCTAATAAAACAATACTAAAAAGTAGTTTTACAAATATATTTTAGGTTATTATTATGAAGTAAACTAGCCCATTTAAACCAAATTTATCTCATGGTTTGTGTTAATGTTACTCTTATAAATTCTGGTTTGTGTGCAACCGGATTATTTGTTGAAAGATGATTACTTTTGGTCTGTGGGAGTGACCAGACTGATGCAAATAGCGTCACTTGATAGCGAACGTGTTTAATCTGCTGACACATTTCAACGGAGGTAACTTCAGAAAGGGTAAAACCAATTTGCATCTTATATTACTCTGTGTTTCCAGGCCGGTTCTCTGCTATTTCAACGACTCCGCCAAGTTGGAGGCCAAAATACGCCCCACCATCACAGCCGGTCGCCGTCTCGTCCAGTAACTTCCTTCTCCGTTCCTCTTAGCCTTATGAGCTTTAGTCGTTAGAAAAGTTTTAGGGGTCACATGGAATGTAAAACCATCCATTAATTTATTGTTTTAATTACTACAGTGATGTATTGTGATATTTCAAGCTCAATTTCACAATAACCGGGGCAATCTATAAAGTGCTTCACTCACCTTGGGTCTTGAGCATCAGTAGTGACTGTCTCACCAGCCTTAGGACGATTAGGACACAGAGAAAATGTAATCAGACAAAGACAAAACGTTTATCCAGAAAAGGTATTTAAGTCACCAAAATTACACAAAATTAGATTTATTTGTCTCCTTTCATAAATTAATTTGTTTTTGTAGATAATTAGTTTTAGGACAGCTTTCACTTTTCAAAACTTCTTCCTTAAAATGAAACAAAACCTACATGTCTTTAAATTCAATTTGTAAAAAGGTTTTAAAATGATTAAATAACCGTCCCAAAACTAATTACCTATAAAGCTAGTGGATTAATAATAATTGAGGTGTTTAAAGATTTTACTGGCCAAATTTAAATGTGAGGCAAAACTGTAGTTTTATCATCTTAATTTAATTGTGTTAACGTGTTAGTACTGCTACTGATCAAATTAATATTTTTGTATTCTATTGTTATATTGAAACAGTCTAATAATATATTCATACAGTTGTGAACCTATGGTGCACAACCTAACCCATAATGTAAGTGATGATGGCCTGTAAGTACACCACTTTAGTTTTTCACTATTTAATCCAGTGGAATAAGGAAACACTTCTTGGGGCTTACAGCTGCCTGCAAGCCGCAAGAAGCTGTTGTGATTGCAAGTCACTATACGTTCACTGAGTTAATCATGTTTATCATGATCATTGCATCTGTTTCCTTGCCAAACAACCACCAGGAATCGTGTAACTTGTTAATCTGTAAGTGAAGTATGTACACAATTAACTAGTTACATTAGTTTGACAAATGAGAAATGAGTGCAAGACACTGTGATCGCTAGTGTTGATTGGGCAGATGCTTCACACAGTAAGCTTCCATCTATCTATTCTTGGACTATGTGCTAACAGAAGTTTTCCTTTCAATAACTGGGATTTTTAAAGTGACTTGAAGCGCTTGTGTCCAGGGGAAACCAAATTTTTCTCAACATAAATATGACAAGTAAACATAAGTTTCTCAATTGTATGATTTAGACTTTGATATAACCATAGTATAGTTGGGTTTAACCACCAACTGTATTTAATTAATCAATGCCTAATTCAGGATGTATTTTCTTAATAACGGATGAGCCATATAAAAACCGGAATATTTGTCTGCTGTCATCGCTCAGCTGTTATATTGGTTGGAGAGTTCATGGTTGCAGTCATCAATGGTTTGATTAGTGCCATTTTGATTTTAGTTAACATGGATCATCAATGGTTTAAAAATAATGAGTCTGTAATTATTATACAACGACTGTTTTGGGCTCACTTCAACTGAGTGTCCATAACTCCTAATGGCTGGTTGAAACCCGCCAAATCATTGTGTCAGTGCCCAGTGCTCGGGAATCTCTTTATGGATCAGTTGTTTCACACTCAGCACAGTGTCTCTTTGTAAATGCATTTAGTTATGTTGTTATAATCCTTTTTCTCATAGTACCTAATTAAATCAAGTGTAATATATATTAACAAAGGTATCCTTCAACAAAATTCGGGTGTTGTATATAATTAATAATTAATTATTTTTACTCGATATTATACAGTAGAACTCAAACCTCAGAGGGAACAGGAAAAATTTGAGTTATCGAATATTTCGAAATATCGAGGTTCGACTTATCAAGGTGTTTTTCCACAGACTTAGACTTATTGAGGGTCACGGTAAAGCAATAATAGATGGGTCATGGAAGGGTAGAATCCTTACATCATTTCGTGCTTTGTATCATAAATAACTATACCGTATAATAATTATTACTAAAATTAAGAAGGATTTGAACAATTTTGAATGTTTAAAATAAGTCTGGAAATATTTTGTAAAGCTTCTGTGGTTAACGTAGTAATGATATACTTCCTTCAGTGAAAATATTGTACAGTAGGAAAGTAGACAAATAACAACTCACAGTTCAGTATTTTGGTGTTGTTTTCCCCATTCGACCACTTCCTGTCTATTTTCTAGACTTTTTTGCTCACTTCTTATCACCTGCCCCTAACAAATCCCTCCCCCTTACGGAGGTCAGTTCTGACCAACTGTGCATCAGTTTAAATTTAGCTGAACATCAAATGTTCTGTAGGATATTAAAATAATTTGCAAAACTAAAAGGGAACAAGATAACAATTAAAATTTCAGACCATTGTTGGAATTTGAATTAGGGTGAAACAGTACGCCACTTATTTTTGTTTTAAAATTATCGACAGTGTATACTGGTGTTTCTAAACTTCCCGATATCATTTTTTTTATTTTTCGTGTCAACAGCCTCAAATAATCTTCAACTTTTCCTCATAGGGTAGAGTTTTGCCAACACGTTTTGCCAAACTGCAAACAATAAAAACACAACCTAAAAACCATCCAGAACCTCTAAACTCGCACTAACTGACACTGGACACAAATCTAATCAAAACCATTTTATTTAAGAAAAAGACATAATTTGCAAGAACATGAGACTGTTCCTTATTTATGAAATGAAATCCTCACATATGTGAAACCTGTGCGTGAGGATGAGTGTGTTTGATATGTGTGTTGCTCATCAATATAAATTTGTCGGTTGTTTTACCGACACCAGGAGCACCCAGAAAGAGATGTAGTGGGGAGGGAGGGTAGGAATTTCCGGCTGCAAATAAGTCACTGGAGGTTTGGTGAATGAACAACTTCGACTTATAAAGGCTCTCTAGTCAATACTTTGACTTGTAGAGGTAGGGAGATTGTAATTATTCGAGTTATAGAGGTTCTACAGCTAAAACTTTGACTTATAGAGGTGCGGCGACAGGCTAAGAATACTGCACAAATTCGAGTTATCAAGGTGTTTCCTACTAACCCTTCATCTTATAGAGGTAAAATAACATAGCACGTTCAGGGGAATGATAAAAATTCGAGTTATCAAGGAATTTGACTTATAGAGGTTCGAGTTATCGAGGTTCCACTGTATTGTTTAGAAAGTGATAAAGATTCATAAGGCTTTAACTCTTTGACTGCCAGGATTTTAAGTAGAGTTATTGTATGTTTTCATTTGAACTTATACAATTTTTTTAATGTTTTTTGGAGGACTCCCACACAGTATGGATAGGTAAAATTTAGTAAAACATTTAATCGAATGTTCGTCACAAAGAATCCATCTGCCCAATCAGATTTAACCGGTGCCCACCCCTTGAAAACAGGTAATACAGACAGGTGAACTCTCCATGAGTTGCACACAAATACCAGCGACTGAGGCGGGATTAGAACCCTCGACCCAGGCGCTACACCCTGGCTGGAAGTATAGCACCTTAGACCACTCAGTTACTGATCAGCCCAGTGGCCATATTAAACTTGACTGGTATTGAAGGCTGCAACGCTAGACGAGTTAGTTATGATTTGGTCCATTAGGTAATGCCACATTTAAGACACAGACTCCAGAAGGCGTTATAATACAATTGCATACATTAAATATGATTTTGGGTAGGAATACAGAAACCAAAATTGACAGGTCTTGGCAGTCAAAGGGTAAAATAGTCATAACATATTGATAGTATTATAATATTATATAGATTGACTATAAAGTAGGTGACTTTTACATGTATATTTCTTCACAATTTTTGTTAGTATTACGTATAATAATTTAATTTAAACATTTAGAGAAAAATATTAATATCAAAACTCTCTTCTTAATATATTTACAACTTATTTAGGTTTTATCTTCAAAATGATAATGTTTTGATTTTAGGAATACGTTGAAAGCACATTATGATTCATTTTATGTATAAAAATTATGTTTAACTTTGATCTAATATTGTTTTGATATGAGAAGAAATTTTATTTCAAAAATTATATGCAGAATATATATTTTTAGTTTTTCTTTTTAAAATAGCTTATAATTCCATTAAAATGTAATTCCGTTTAAACTCCATATATATTTTTTTGTTTGAAAGCTATATTTGTTTCCCTTTTTCCACTAAGATATTTTGAATATTCCATTAAGTATTACTTTAATCTATCCTGTTTGCTGGAACATTTAACAGTTTTATTTTACTCTACTACATAATACTGATTAGTAAATCACCCTACTTGACATATCAATCAAAGTAGAGCTGTAATCTATTTTGAATCATTTCATGTTCAGAGATGATGAGTCTTTTAATGATCTATAGAACTTTATTAATGAGTAAAGATTAATTATATAATAAATTATTAATTTTTAGATAAAAATACACAGTAATGTTCAATGAGTTGCTTATTATTCTTATGGAACTCCAGTTGATTCAAGACAAGATGAAATACCCCCGTAGCAACAAACCTGCATACTCAGCGAATTTCCAATGCATATTAATTTATCTTGATACCACATAAAGACCCACACCAAGTTTCATCAATATGCATTCATAAATAAACGATTTATGACATTTTAATTATTCTCCATAAGAATAACATGGCGGCTGAGTATGCAGGTTTGCTGAAATAAGGAACACTAAAAATGGGCTTTTATACAAATATCAATATAACTCAACTAGGTAAAGCCACATACCAAGTTCTATTAATTTATGTTCATAATTAAAGGAGATAACACGTTAATTATTCTCCATAAGAATAACATGGGGCTGAGTATGCAGGTTTGCTGCTACGGGAACTATCGGGAAAAAATGGGTTTTTGTGCAAATATCAATAGACCACAATGAAATGAAGCAATATACCAAGTTTCGTCAGGATAAGTTGATAAATAAGCGAGATATACAATTTTTCTTATCCTCCATAAGAATAACATTGAACAACGTACTGTGTTTAGCACTTTCAATATCTCAGTAACCAATTGACGTAGAGCAATGATTAAAACATCAAATTTTGGGTCTTTTTAAGTTGATTCCAATGGAAAACAATTTAACTTTACTTTTTCAAAAATTGTATGTAAAAAACTCAAAAAACCCATTTTTGGAGTACAAAACCCCCCCAAAATACCCCTTCGGATAGGTCGATCCGTCTGGTTTTCGAACTTAAAGTCATAAATGCTGCTTTACACGTTTGTACCAAATTTCATCAAAATCGGACCTTTTTTACGAGAGTTATCGCACCCACGGACATATATATATATATATATATATATATATATATATAGATATATATATATATACATATATATATATATATATATATACAGTTTCGAACGAATGGTGTTTTTGAGGTCTGGGGACCTCAAAACGAAAAGTTATCATGGTCCCGGGCCTAGGTCTTACCATGCCGACTACGGTAATAGCTTCTTCCCTATAGGGGAAATTCGCTAAAACCGTAAGTGTAGATCAGTGCCAAACATAGGTTGCACGCTAGCCTTCATCAAAGGCCAGCATCAACTATACTTGTCTCGTGGGCTGAACCTATATTATCAGTCCGCAGAAACAGAGGTTTCTCACCTTACCTTTGTATCTATTTTCTCACCTTACCTTTGTTTGCCAGTCTACAAGAATGTTCGTCAACTATGTTGGACTCGTGGTCTCTGTGTAATTTTTTTGTTTTTCTACATGTTACAGAAAAAGATAATTGTCAATGAGTAAGAATAGTTCACTATGTTTGGTCTCATGTTAAACAAAGTTAAACAGATCGATGAAAAAGACCAGTGTTTCCATTCAGTGGTAGAAAATATCCCACAGAATCCATTAAAAATTCCTATTCATCCCTCGATCTGCTGAGAAATATCCCTCAAGATTTTCCTTTAATTTGTAAAATTATGATATACTTTGATATTGGTTGATTTATAATCAAGGATCATTTTTGAATCTCATTATATTAATTAATTTTACATCAATACCAATAAATAAATAAATATATTATGTTATAAATTGGTTTATACAAATTATATTTTTATGCTGTTTTTTTTTTATTATACTTTTTCTCATAGGATTTATTCACACAGCTATTTACACAAGTAATCCAACTATACATGTTGTTAAATCCACTGATCTCTTAGTAATAGATCTGAAGTTAGTGGGAACTTCGTAAACCATATGGAACTTGTTCCTAAGAATTATGACTTTTTGCCAGTTTGTCTTTTTTTATTTCAACGCAAATGGCATTTTTGTTAACTGTACAGTACAAATGCTTTTAAGGGGAAGCGGTCCAAACCCCCCAAATTTTCGTTGACACCGAGATTTGATTTCGTGACCCCTTGAACCAAAAGTCCAAGACACTAACCGTTAGGCTAGCGAGATGCCCCTTGTTACATTTTTACTTACTCAAATAATCATATATTGCAAGTAATTAATAAATTTGCTGTTACCCTAAAACTTTAACTTCTACTTTAGAAATTACATTACAACTGTGGTAAGGGATTCTTTTGAAGTGTACTGGGCCCATGTAACACTCCGGGATCTCTGATTATGTGTGGCATGCAAATAATAAGAGTGGTTGAGCCAGTAATAATCAGTTTATTGAGCAAAAGACAAACATTATTAATTGAGTCAATGAAACAGAGACTTGGATGTTCTACTCTGAATTTCACAAACGATGTTTCCCCTGCTGTTCATTATTAGTGAATTTCCTATGGAAAGTGAACAATTAGCATGACCCGCACGGTGAAACTCAAGCCCAGGACCACCATAGAAGTTCCTAACGTGACCCCTTGAACACGTTTTTGGGGGTCGTTCAAAAATGTATATATATGTGTGTGTGTGTGTGTGTGTGTGTGTGTGTGTGTGTGTGTGTGTGTGTGTGTGTGTGTGTGTGTGTGTGTGTGTGTGAGTGTGTGTGTGTGAGTGTGTGTGTGTGTGTGTGTGTGTTTGCACTCTAGTGATCACATTTTTTGTCCGATTTACTTAAAATTTTGTATGGATGTTCCTTTCTATAATCAGTTGGACAAGTTCGTTGGGCAAAACAATCGGAAAACTCTAAACCCCTTTTTTTGGGGATTAATCTTTCAAATTTTGAGTTTTTGGGTCCAAAAAGGGTCAGAAAAGCCCCGAATGTAAAATTAATGCATGTAAAAAGAAGTGAATTAGTGAGGCAAAACTTTTAAGCCCTCTCTCGTCATTCTATCGTACATATTTATCGAGGTATTAAAGAAAATGTTTATCGACCAAACACAGTACGTTGTCTTGTGAGGGTTTTACATTAGAAAAGCCTGTTATTCATTTGTTGGTGTACTTTTATCATCCCCAGCCTACTTTTAAGCCTGACTGGACCTTCTGCTAACCTTATAATGAGCAAAATGGTATTCCCAGCATTGCAGGTAAATGAAACCAGGGACATTAGAACAGCCAAAAATCAATGTTTTCAGATTTCAATTAATATTTGAATAAATGTATGTTTTTACACTGATTTTGAGTTTTTAAAGTTTTTTATGTGGAAATTCACTTCCCTCAGGTGCTGCATGCGAACTCATTTATCTTTCTTGTTGCAGCAAACCTGTGTACTCAGTATTTTATGAAACTTGGTAAGTGGTTTTACGTGGTAGTGAGAAAAATACACATGCATGAATATACATGCATTGGAAATTCGCTGAGTACGTGAGGTATTCAATTTAAATGACAGGTTGTTAATCTTATATAGAAAAGATGATTTTATGTAACTGATCCGTTTGTGTGTGAAAAACGTCAAATTTATACTACAATTTATGAAAGATTTATGTAGTAATAAATTACACTTGTCATATCAAATGTTAATATATTTAAATATTATCACTAGATTAGTGCTGAGTGTATTAAAACGTATTATTAATCCCATTTAAATAATCAATACCCCGTCACAGAAAACCTGCATACTCAGCGAATTTCCAATGCACATTGTCTTAATAACACTTTAAGCCACTTATCAAGATTCCTAAAAAATATATTCACAAATAAGCGATATATAAAATAATAATTATTCTCCTTATGAATAACATTGGGTATTAGTGCGCAGGTTTACTGCAACAAGGATCGCAAAATAATAGGTTTTTATGCAAATATCAATAGAACTCAACTAAGTGAAGTCACATACCAAGTTTCATCCATATATATTCATAAATAAGCGATATATAAGATTTTAATTATTCTCCATAAGAATAACAGGGGGCTGAGTACCCAGGTTTGCTGCTACGAGATTCATCGGTATAAGATTGTTTTTTATGAAAATATCAATGGAAATCAACTAAGTGAAGCCATATATCAAGTTTTATAAATTTATGTTCATACTTAAGGGAGATATGTTATTATACTTTTTCTCCATAAGAATAACATGGGGACTGAGTATACTGGTTTGCTGCTACGGGAATCATCGGTAAAATTTTGTGTTTTTGTGCTAATTACAATAGACCACAATCAGATAAAGCCATATACCAAGTTTCGTCAGTGTACGTTCATAAGTAACCGAGATATAACATTTTTCTTTTTCTCCATAAGAATAACATTAGACAACGTACTGTGTTTAGCACTTTCAATATCTCGGTAACCAAATGACGTAGATCAATGAAAAAACACCAAATTGTTTTTTTTTTTAGCCAAATTCAATGGTGTAGATTAAAATTTGATTTTAATAGAAATTGCATGTGAAAAAAATAAAAAACACGTTTTTGGGATACGAAACCCCCCCAAAATACCCCTTCGGATGGTCCGATCCGTCTGGATTTCAAACTAGTTCAAATAAATGCTACTTTACACGTCTGTACCAAATTTTATCAAGATCGGACCTTTTTTACGAGAGTTATCGTGCTTACGGACACATAAATATATAAATAAATAAATAACTTTTATATATATATATATATATCATGAGACCTACGGTAAAAGCTTCTTCCATATAAAGGAAATTCGCTAAAACTACTTGAATGGCAACTCAAACTCTATCTTCGATAGGCGAATGAGCGTAGCGAACGAGCTCATCTGTGAGGGGAGTGAGGGAAGCAAACGAACTCATATTGAAAATTAATGCGTATTTGACATAAAACGAATTCAATGATATTAGGACAGGACAACGTCTGCCGGGCCAGCTAGTTCTCCATAAGAATAACATGTAGGCTGAGTACACAGGTTAGCTGCTACGGGAATTATCAGTAAATATTGCAAATAACAATAGACCTCAACCAGATGAATCCGTATACAAGTTTCGTTAGTATACGTTCATAAATAAGCAAGATATTATTTTGTTGTTATCCTACATAAAAATTGGCCTTGGACAACGCACTGTGTTTAGCACTTTCAATATCTCTTAAACCAATTGATGTAGAGAAATTATCAAAACACCAAATTGTGTGTTTTCTAAAGCTGAATCCAATGGTGAAAACTAAAATTTGACTTTTTAAAATATTACATGTAAAAAGTTCAAAAAATCCATTTTTGGGGTACAAAACCCACCCCAAAATACCTATTCGGATGGGTCAATCTGTCTGGTTTTCGAAGTTAAGTCATAAATGTTGCTTTACACGTTTGTTCCAAATTTCATCAAAATCGGACCTTTTTTACGAGAGTTATTGCACCCACGGACACACACACACACACACACACACACACACACACACACACACACACACACACACACACACACACACACACACACACACACACACACACACACACACACACACACACACACACACACACACACACACACACACACACACACACACACACACACACACACACACACACACACACACACACACACATATATATACTAACTGGTGCCCGGAGCGTTGCTGCCGAAGAAGAGGCATTGAATTTTCAATATGAGCTCGTTCGCTACGTTCACTCGCCTATTGAAAAAAAGAGATTGAGTTGCCATTCAAGTAGTTTTTTATTTCCATTATGAGAGTTGCCATTCAAGTAGGTTTTTTATTTCCATAATGATAAACAGCTGTTTACAATTTTTTAAGTTATAGATATCATCTGATAAAATCAAAACAAATCTTTCTTCTATAAAATTAACATTGAAACTTTGAAGTCCAGTGGGGCACAGCCCTAATGTCCTAGGACTTCGGTTAATGGCCTATTACCTTCCCAGGATTAACCTGTGTTACTATGCAAAGTTTCAAAGCAGTCGGATGAACGGTATGGCAGCGCATAAAATACGAACGGACAAACATTGATTTTTATATATTAGATATACAGTTTCGAACGAATGGTGTTTTTGGGGTCTGGGGACCTCGAAACAAAAAGTTATCATGGCCTAGGTCTTACCATGCCAACTACAGTAATAGCTTCTTCTCTATAGGGAAAATTTGCTAAAAAACATGTCTGCAAAACCTTTAAATAAGTAACAATAAAGAAGATTTTCCAAACCCAAACAATGCCCTTGGGGCACCTCTTTGTGTCTTGTTAGTGAATTTTCTATGGAAAAGTGAACTATTAGCAAGACCCGCGCTGTGACACTTAAGCCCGGGACCACCATAGAAGTTCCTAACGTGACCCCCTGAACACGTTTTGAAGGGTCTCTAAAAACTTTATATATATATATATATATATATGTGTGTGTGTGTGTGTGTGTGTGTATGTGTGTGTGTGTGTGTGTGTGTGTGTGTGTTCGCACTCTAGCGGTCGCAATTGTTGTCCGATTTACTTCAAACTTGCTAGAGACATTCCTTTTTATTATCAGTTGGACAAGTTTGTTGGGCAAAACAATTGGAAAACTCTAACCCCCTTTTTGGGGATTTTAAGTTTTAAAATTTTGAGTTTTTGTGCCCAAAAAGGGTCAGAAAAGCCCCAAATTTACACTTATTGCACCATTACCTATTATACTTAAAACGCCAAAGATTTTAAGCCCTCCCTCATCATTCTAGCACAAGTACTTACCGAGTTATTAAAGAAAATGTTAATTGTCAAAATACAGTACGTTGTCTTATAGGGATTTTACACTGGAAAAGGCTGTTTTCATATCTTAACATCGTTTTATCACCCCCTATACCCCTATACCAACTTGTTATCCTGACAATACTTTCTTCTAACTTTATAATATACAACATTGGTATCCTATTAGTGAATTTAAATATAACCAGGAGCATCAAAACATAAAAAAAATATTTTTTTAATTAAAAAAAATGTAACTAGTGTTGGTTTGAACCCTTGATTGATCTTTTTAAGGTTTTAATGCGGAAATTCACTTCCCTCACGTCAGCGTGCTGCGTGCGATCTCGTTTTAATTGAACTCTTTTTGGCCTTTTTTTTATTTTACTTAATATATTACAAACACAGGTAACAATGAAATATATTTATGTATATGGCAGCTCAAAATGTACTGAACAGTTTCTAATCAAGTGATACAAAATTAAGTAGCTTCGCACATCATATTCAAAAAGGGTTAGGAATTATTTAATACAGTCAAGTTTCACAAAAATACATTCATTAGTAAGAGATGTATAGCATTTTATTTATTCTCCATAAGAATCACATTATATAATTGAGTACGCAGGTTTGCTGCAACAAGGAAGATAAGAAATGTGTTTTTTTTTTGCAATTATCAATATAACTCAACCAGGTGAAGCTACATACCAAGTTTGATTAATTTAGGTCCATAACTAAGGGAGATATAAAACTTTACTTATTCTCCATATGAATAACATGGGAGCCGAGTATGCAGGTTTGCTGCTACCAGGAAAAATCAACAAAAACCATTTGTTTGTGCTAATATCAATATACCAGAGCTAGCTGACGCCACATACCAAGTTTCATCAATATATATACTTAAATAATCTAGATATAACATTTGATTTATTCTCCATAAGGATAACATTGGACAACGTACTGTGTTTAGCATTTTAAATATCACTGCAACGGTTGGACGTAAAACAACAATTAAAACGCTAAAATGATTGTTTTGTAGAGCTAAACTGATTGGTAGAAAGAAATGTAGACTTTTTAGTGAAATTATCTGAGGAAAATCTAAAAACCGTATTCCCATAAGATTAACATGGGAAATTTTATGGACACATTTTTTGACTTTTCTCCATGACCACTAAACCTAGCTTAATGATTCAAAATACTAAATTGTTTGTTTTTTAAGCTCTATAAAATGGATATAACCAAAATCTAGTGTTTTTAAAATGTTAGGGTAAAAAGTTCAAAAAACTTATTTTTGGAAAATTTTAAACCCCCATAAAACCCCTTTCCTATAGACCGATCGATCTGGTTTTCAATCTTAAAGTCATAAATGCTACTCTCCACATTTGTGCCAAATTTAATCAAAATCGGGAGCTTCTTTCAAAAGTTATCGTGGTAACGGACATATATATATATATATATATATACATATATAAAACTTTGAACAATAGTGTTTTTGGCATCTGGGGACCTCAAAACAAAAAGTTATCATGGTCTCGAGCTTAAGTTTTACCATGCCACCAACGGTAATAGCTTCTTCCCTATAGGGGAAATTCGCTAAAAAGGAATCAAGTTGCATATCTGTATTGAAATAAAAATAATTATAATAAAATAATTTTGAAGCTTTATCACATTTTAAGATTTTTTGTCAAACCCAATTATTTTTGAAATAATTGCTATCATAGTTTGTTCCAAGCAACTCTTTTGGGAAAAATTAAATTTTACACCACAATAAAACCAAAAAAGTAAAATTTTTCCCTTTAAAAATGTAAGGTTAATCAGATTAGAAACATAGCTGATAAATACAAATTTTTAAATCATAAAATTATTCCGCAATGTTTAAATACATTAATATTATGAGATAGTTCTATTGTTTTTTCCAAATGTTGTTATATTAATCACAGATTTAATGATGAGACATTTTAAATTCTGTTGCAATTTGATAGCCCATGTGTGTAGTATACACAAATATTTAACTTAAAATTCTTATCTCCACCATAGAAGTTCCTAACGTGACCCCCTGAACACGTTTTGAAGGGTCTCTAAAAACTTTATATATATATATATATAAATATATATGTGTGTGTGTGTGTGTGTGTCATTATTACAATAAATGCAATTTTATGATCAGTTTGTAAGTTTTCATCAAACAATATTTTAAGTGTCATAGTTCTTCTACTATGATATATGATTATGTTTTTGTAATGGACATACCTAAAAGTATCTCCATTTATTAATTGATCAGAAATATTAAGTTTTTGTTATGAGTTCATAATAATGATAACTATGTGTGAGTAATCTGTTAGCCTATTTATTTTGATACTTTATGTGACAATCAAAAGGTCTTTTATCCAAAAAATCACCTTGAAATAGTTAGAAAATCAATTTTAAATAGTTGAGAAATCAGCGTTAAATAGTTGGGAAATCGGCGTTAAATAGTTGGGAAATTTGAGGTCTCTCCCCCCCCAATAATTTCCTCGAGTGACGCCCCTGAGCATTAAGTCTAGGGGCATTTATAAACTGGTTGGGGAAAATTACTATTAATCAATACGTAATCCAGTTTGATTGTACTGGCTAAAACTTAGTATTGTTACTCATGTATTAGTTAGAAACCACGTTTAGATTATCAAATCTAGAGTGGTATTCAAATCCCATTACTCTATTTTAAACTACCAACTGATGGCAAATACTCGCTCGAAACTCGAAAATAATTGGCACTGCTCGACTCGATTAAAAAATCACTACTCGCACACCCCTAATTAATATTAACTGGGGGGATTGGTAAGAAAAGTTTGAGAGCTGTTGATCTAGAAAGTGTTCTCTTTCTGTGTCACATAAAAAGGAGTATGATAATTTTATGACAAAATTGTCATAAAACTGAGCATTATGAACAACTAAAACAGATAACTCCTACATAAGAGACATCAATGTGTACTTGGCTGTCATGAAATCCTTGGCATGTTATGTTATGTTGACTGCTGCTGGAATGGTATAGAGCTTGCCAAATGATTCGAAAAGGTAATGGTGGAAGTTACACGACCACTCAGCTCATATGTCCACTGATTCAAAAATCTATTTGTACCCAGTTTTTTGTTTTTTTTAATAAACAAGATCTAGGTCTGCGGTAAATGCACTTGCTGCACTTAAGCCTTCATCCTTTACCCTCCAGTGTTAAGCAATATTTTTAAATATTATTAACTTATTATCAAATAAGACAAAAACGAAACAAATTTGGGAAAAGTTGCCTGGCATTTTAGAATTTTATTTGAATTGTTTTTAATATTTTAGCATAATGCAAAGAAATTAAATAAATCCAATGAATGATGTACTCCTACACAGACCAGATTTGGTATGTTTTGTGCATAATAATAATATACATAATTTATTTTCGTTCTAGCAATTACACTATAAAACTGAGTACAATATACGATGAGAAAGGTCTCTGCAAAGGCAAAGCCCGTACTCAGGGGCTGAATCCTTCAGTCTCTTAAGTTTAATAATGACAGAACATTAATGTTAATAACCTTCATCATTCGATAATGACGTGATTTTGTCGTTTATTTTTATTCACGCCAATGTTATTTTGTATTTAATGTTTGTTAGAGAAACCTCTCAGTCATGTAGGTGCCCCAGGAATTGAACCTGTGACCGCTTACACTGAAGTTCAAGACACTAACCATTATATAGGCTAGCGAGTTGCTGCTTTAATTATGAACATGTGTTTTATTTTGAATGGGCTTTCCATGCCACCAACTAGCAAGATAATATGAAATTAATCACAATCTTTAAAATAACCGACAGCTGATTTACATCTATGACATCCTTAAACCTGCACAAGAGCTTACCCAGGGCCATACTCAGGGGGGCAGGGGGGGACAACTGCCCTGGGGCCTGGGTCTGTCAGGGGGTCTACAAAAAATCTTAAATTAAACTAATTATATATATATATAAAGTTTATAATTAACAGTCATTAGTTGCAACAATATCAATTATATTGGTATATTTTGTAAAATGTTGTGTTGTAAATTATAAAATGTGACACAACAACTATTAAAAGAACGACTGACACTAAATCTTATGTTTTAATACTTTCATTTAAGTTTCATTTAAGAAAAATATCATGATTGTATTTATTCTTTAGAAAATAATAAGACTGATACAATAATTGGTCGGTTACCATCTTGCCCCTGCAAAAAAGTTGTTTCAATGTCTCAGCAAAGGAACCAAATGATAAAAACATATTCTATTAATAATCCAGATTTCCTGCATGTAAAACATTGTATTTATTTACTACTAAACTGACACACTGACTTAATTTTTTATGATATGACAAGGAAGGCTTTAGTTTTTCAAATATAATACTTAATATAACAGTAACTTTTCAATTATTCCATTTGTTAGTGTTTTGGATTTTTTGAGGGGTTAACTTATTATTAAAAGTTAACTGCAAGTCACATGAATATATAAAGTATTGTAATCCTTAATGGAGGCCTCTATAATTATGTTTGTACAAGTATTAATGGTATGCTTAATATCAATGTATTTTCCTGCCATAATAGTTTTAAATTGGAGAATCTGAGATCAGTATAAATTATTGGATCCATTTTTATTGAAATCTTTGAATTGTTACCTATGTATAATGTTTAATATTTTGTGTATGTTATAATGTTTTTATCAGATATTCCTTTCCTAGTAAATAGTAAATAAACAATTAATGATGAAACAGAACCCTGGAAAATTATGTTGCTTATCAATCTGCCGTTGTTGCTATTGCCTTAAAAAATGCCGATGCAAACTGAGTGGTGTATTCATTTTGCATACCCAATTAGTAGTCTTTGTTGTTTTCCTGTTTATATTTTTACTTTATATAATACAATTGATCAGAAAAATAGTGTAACAAATTTAGAACATAAGAAAAAGGAAAAAGTTATCGTAACTATGGACATTTTCAGTTATCTGTTTGTACGTAATTTGTTTGTAATTTTAAATTATTACTCCCTATCCACAGACTATACAATGATAAAAATAGTAAATAATGTAATATGTACACACTATATGTATTGTCTTTGTTAAGACATTGGTTTGATAAAGCCCAAAATAAACATCTTTACTCGTTTGAAATCAGCTAATAACTTAATATATATTTCATTTGTATACAAATGGAACACGTTTAATTAATATTAAACAAAATATTATTAAAATATGATATAAATTAATGTAATGAAACAAATATCTTTAAAAAAAACACAAAAATAAAAGATAAAAATATACATATACTAATTGTTGTTATGATAATTATCAAACAACTTTTATTAACATCTTTGACTGGTTTTATACAGCAGGAAACAAGTTCCAAATAATACTTTTTCAGGGGAACCATTCTTATTAACTTTTACTGTACAACGGGATTTCAAAAATCCTGAAGCAAGAAAATCTGAACACTTTCATGGACCAACTGTTTTCTAATTACATTTTCTGAACTGCCAAATAAGCTTAATTATTTCTGCCAACTCACAGATTAACATATATAATTTAAAAGACATAATAATAATAATAATTATTATTATAAAGACATATATAATTTCATATGACATTTGATTACTAAGATTAATAAGGACATCAATAATTTTACAAGGTGCAAGCTCCTTTATGTATATGGGAAATCCTTAAGTAAAATCATTATAAGACAAATTATTTGGCAGAGGATTTAGTGTGTTTATTCGGTTTCACAAAATATTTGACAGTTAAATTATACTTTATTCGACCACCCGAAATATATATTGTAGTATTCACTATTAAGTACAGTATTTATTTACTTTTAAATGACTTACATTACACAATTATTGTGCCTGGCTTAACGAACAATGAGGATTACGATATTGTTGGCCACTATGAGATTATGGCAGGTGATTTGGCATGTAATCGAGTTACTTGGAGGTTACATTAAAAATGCTGTGAAAATTATACTGGGAAATTAAGTAACCAATACAAAGTTGCCGAGGGCGAATGTTAACACAAGAAAACCCCCTTAAACAAACACCTGATATAACACTAGTATTATATCTCGATTTAAATAATTAGTAGAGTCATAAGAGGAGCTGGCCAAACATTTATCTCAGCTGAAAACCTGCTAATAGAAACCTAAATTTCTTCTAATGGAAACACAATAATTCTTCTGGAACCCTATTCCTCTGTTTTAAGAGGTAACTTACTGTAATTGTTCCTAAGATTTTATATTTGTTTATTTGAATAAATTTGTACAGGAAAATTTTACTAAAAACCAGTAACCTTTTTAACCAAATGCATTTTTCTCAAAAAGGTTTTTTGGCAAGATTTTTTTATAACCTTAAAAGATAAATAAAAAAACAGTTAATATACAATTACTGTTGGATTTCAATTGTTCCTATTATTCTCTCTTAGGTATTTAAATCGCTGTCTTGAAAACAACTAAACAGGTTCTTTGTTTTCAATAATATTTTACCAAACTCAATTTGGTTTCTGTGCTAAACAATCTTGTACCAATCTACAGTACAATAAATAGCTCATTAAAACTTCAAGCTTTTTTCAACAAGGTAAGTGTTTCAATTATTCTTTCTGATTTGACCTAAGCCTTTGATTGTATATTTATAGTTTGTTTACATAACATACCAACGAAAATATTAAATATTTTATGGAATCACGATTTACAATGTTAGAGTACTGAATGTATAATCTGCATGGAAGGTGAGGCACAAAAATAGACATGAACCATATTCTAATACTCTTATCTACTAGTATATTGAGCAGTATTGCAATAGTTACAGGCACTGATGCAGTGGCTAGATTATAACAGTTGATGGTTCTGCTGCGATACACTTGTAGCTAGCGCCTGCTAAGACTCCATTAGGCAAATCAAGTTTTTCCTCGAGTCACACCCTCATTTTCATTACAACCTTTATTAATAATTTGTTCAGTATTGTTCTACTTTGTAATCGATAAGTTTAATTTCTTTTGTATGATTTTATTTATTGATTTGAACAATATATGCTACGAAAAGCAGTATACCAATTAAAGTATAACATTAATTGTAAATATGAAAATGGATCATACAAATCAGACTTATATATATGTAAAAGTACCAACATGAAAAAATTAACAAGTCTTATAAAGTCCACAATCTTGTTGTTGCTAAAAAAAGCAACATCGGGATAAAAATACCTCGTTCTTATATAAAAATGAGGTCTAAAACTAAATAACAAGTAATTTAATATACCGTCATAGAAATATAACAATAAACAAATACATAAGTCACAGTGGCAACAATTATTAATTTAATAATAACAATCTATTTCTTAATGTTACAGAATTCAAACTAAAAGAAAATGCAAGGAACAAATTTATTAGAATCATTTGTTGATCGAATAGATTTGAAACTGTGGAATCAAGAGGTTGAAATATGTAACCCATTAAGGTTAAACCTTACAATGATTTACTATATAAATATAATTTATTAGTTGGTGATTGCTGTAAACAAAAATATACATACTATACTGTAGGTTTCTCATTTACCATTGTTAAGAGTAAATATAATTGATAAAATGCCCAAATATTGGAGTAAAACAAATAGATTACTCAGCAATAAATAAATATGCAAGAAGGCTGAAGAATTCTACGATGACAAGGGATTTGAGGAAGAAC
Organism: Allygus modestus; assembly: GCA_963675035.1. Taxonomy (NCBI): domain Eukaryota; kingdom Metazoa; phylum Arthropoda; class Insecta; order Hemiptera; family Cicadellidae; genus Allygus; species Allygus modestus. The sequence goes on along the minus strand of OY776113.1, from coordinate 130,357,519 downwards.
TCTGCGATGACGAGGGGTTTGAGGCAGAACTCTGTGATGACTAGGAATTTGAGGCAGAACTCGGCGATGACTAGGGATTTGAGGCAGAACTCTGTGGTGACGAGGGGTTTGAGGCAGAACTCTGCGGTGGATTTGATTATTGCTGAGAAGCCAGTCATATCCAAGGCTTTCTGAGCAACAATCAAAAACATTCAGAGTCATACTGCTAACTGGTGCCCTGAAAAGAGGATAAAATTAGTTAGAACAAAGTATTTACTGATGACAATACAATTATAATAATTTGTACTTATAAACTAAATATAGTAAATTATAGAAAATCAGTTTAAAATTAGAACAAACTGGAAAAAATATCATAAGAACAAATGCAAATAATTCATTGACATTTCAGACAAATAGTTTTCCAAAGTTTACTTTGTTCAATTTGTTAAACTGGCCTTATTTTAAGACCCAAAATAAAAGTGTTTTGCACTCTGGGGTTCATCACCAGAAGATAAGAAACCCCAAAGCAGATTTGGGGTTCATCTTTGAACACGACATTAACGTCATGCATTATTATGCATTTTTAATATTGTCGACAATTTATTTATACATCTAAATTTACTGATGTCAACATGTACTCTTGCCATTTAAAATACAGTATTACTCCTATTACTTTATCTTTTTGTGGATTTTCTTTGTTCTGATAAAGTAAGTCTACTGCACCTCTGTCATTTTGGATGTATTCAATAGTTTATGAATTATTTATATTTGTAAATGACGTTGGCTGCTGGAAAAAAAAATTAATAAAAAACTGTCGGAAGCCATATTTCAGTTTGACCTATAAGACCAATATTGAATTTCAGTGACAGTTGCTCTGAGCCCAATCATCTAAGAAATTAGATTTTAGGGTCTAGTTGAAGGGGCAGTAGCCATAAAATAAATCCTTGTGGGAATGTTTAATGTATCAACAATTTAATGATATGATCGTTAATCAAACTGTAAGTTAAAAAAACTATAATAATAATAATTGGGGTTAACGAAATTCACTAACTTTAAACGTCTTTTAAGTTAATTTCTGTATTGAAGTGAGTACAATGTAAATGGAATTACATCTTCTAGCGTTATAAGATTTTGACTACATCTTATGTTCTGTGCCTAACTTTTGAATAAGATATAAAGTATAATGTATAAACCCCGGTCTCGCTACTATTTAAAGCTAACCTTCTGATGTGTTGAGATACCTGTATCATGCTAATCAGAAATTCAAGTCTCGTAAAAATTATTTAAAATATTTAAAAACCCATTTGTTATGAAAGTTTGATAGATTGATACAACAAAATAAACTATTATCAATCAATTAATCACATAATCTTTATTTTATCAATATATGCACAACGGTACACAAAATAGTGTCAAAACTTAGGCTAAATTAATAATGAAAAAAAATAAATGTTAAAAAACTACGTAACGTTTGAAATAAAGCAGGATGAATAAAATACGTCTTACAACACTATAAAGTATAGTTACACTTATACTGTACTGACATACAACACGGTAAAATATACACAAAAGATGGTACAAGGCATATTTATACAATGGATTTCAAAACGGCACGCTTTTTAAACCAGAGTAGTGACTCCTGATTTAACTCCTGATTAGAACCTGGTTAGAGCTCATTTGTGAAGTGTATACGGTTGTACGTTGGTTTTGAAACGGGTCCTATTATGAGCCGCTGATTTATCATTTATCACTATCCTATACTTATACCATAGACTAACCAGAGTACTACTACTACTACTGTAGTTAGACTGTGCTATGATTCACCCTTCAAAGTGGATTTACATAACGGAATTTTCTCTACATATTTCAAAAACATTACTGACACTAGGTTCTTACAAATGTTTTAAAATGTGTATGCAAAATGGGGATATATTTATAAATAGCTCACTTAAAGTTTATTTTTTAAGTAGTTTTTATTGAGGAAAATTAAAATAATAAAACTTTTTGCAGTTTTAAACCACAAGCAAGAAACCACAGATTAGAATTATATAAACAAAAATCATCTTATATGGGAAATAAGTTTCTGGGTAAACTACCAAGCTTATTAAAGAATGAACCGAACCAGACCACTTTTGAAATAAAGTTAAAACAATACATTGTGGGATTGAGGCTGTACTCCATTGAGGAATATTTAAATATGTAAATACTCTGGAATAATGGAGTGGAATTGGAATTGGTGTATTTGCTATGTAGTGTGTTATTTTATTTTAAACAATACTTGTTATAGGACCTACATAATATACTGTACTGACACTATTCAATGTATTTATCTACATAAAAGATGAATAAAGATATTTTGAATTGAATTGAGTTACAATACTATAAACAGTCTAACTCATCTGTCAGTTTTCGTGCATCATGGTGACAGATTTATACTACAATTAGGTCTATCACAGTTAGTGCATATATGCTAGCATTACACTCTCGCCGAGGCGCCTCGCCGAAAGTTCGGGCGAGGAATAGAAGGACGAGACCGGCCAAGATCGCACTGCGAGCTAACCAAGTACACTCACGCTTTGTCTTGTTTAGTTCACTGTCACTTTGAACTAAGCATAGCTCTCGGGCAGTCTCGGGTCCTTTGACTTGTGCTAAAAACCGACTTCAGACGCAGGCGAGGCCAAGGCAGGGCGAGGCGAGATGGCCCAAGACAAGTCGAGCACTCCCTCTCACACCCTTTCGTCTTGCCTCAGTGAGAGTGTACTGGTAGCATTGAGGACCCCCTTGGCATCCACATTACTATTTAGTAACTCATATAGCAATAGGTTGGAGGATTCCCAGGGCCCCTTGTTAGTTTCCCCAGTTGTCTGTTATTTCTCACTCCAAGTCACCGCAGGGCCGGATTTAGAACCTGTAGGCCCCTAGACTCAACCACTGGTGTGGGCCCCCTTATCACAAACCACCCAGGTTAACGACGTTTCCCTTTTTTAGTATGAAGTTAAAGGTTTTGGCATGGGTTTTGTGTAGCGCAAGCCCTAGGCTCATGTAGCCTATGATTAAATCCGGCCCTGCTAAAAGCACCCCCTTGGTATCCCTATTGCTATTCAGTAACTTATCTAATAATAGGCTAGAGAATTCCCAGGGGCCCTTGTCAGTTTCCAGGTACCTGTTATTTCTCGTGCTGAGTCACCAGTGGCAGATTACTGCTACGACTAGGCATATCACAGTTAGTGCATCTAAGATCACCCACCCCCTTGGTATCCCCATTACTACTGAGTAACTCATATAGTAAGAAATAGGCAAGAGGATTCCCAGGGCCCCTTGTCGGTTTCCAGATACCTGCTATTTCTCGCGCCGAGTCACCGGTGACAGGTAGCTGCCTCGCTCCGCCACGCCAACTCCTCTCACAATAGCCCTGTGACAAATCGGTTTTGATTGGATCTTTTGATATGGTCTGCCGTGCATGACTTCCCATGCATGGAAAGGAGCCATTGGTAGTCCTTAATTTTAAGTCCTAAATACAGCATTTTCGATTAATTTATCGATTAAAATGTATAATGAAAACATTCACCTTGCCTTAACTTCCACCCTTGTAACTTTCAGGCTATATGTGTACTGCTAAATTTACACTTCATTAATTTATAGGCTTTAATGTTTATTTTCGCTTGACAATTTTCTAGTGGCTAAAATATCCAATAAAAATTTTAAAGGAATCTTGGGAACGGAAACTGGGATAGGATAGTCCGTTGTCAAAAAATAAAACCTCCTTATATGAAAATCGGATATTTCTTCACATAATCAGTTTTCTACGAGAAACATTCAATTTGGAATTATAAATTTAATTCAAGATTTTATGAAGAAAAACTAGCATTTGAAACAAAAAAAGTACGATCAACAAGAGTACACTGCTCAAAATGCTGTTTATACTTTCTTTAATAAATTATTCAGATAAGTTTCAGACATTTAATTGCATATTGTATTGCTGGATACTTTATGAGCCGTTTATACATTTCGTCGTGTCGGTAGATTTAATTAGTAAGCAGTAAGTAACACTCACTTCGCCTCCAAACGAATCAGTCATGGCCAAAGACTGATGATTGTTTTGACCGATTACGGCAGTATTTTTTTATTATCGGTATCAAATACAAAACCACTATGCTTGATAATGATGAGTTAGTCTTAGTTTGGGCTCGAAAGTGCAGTTGAAGTAGCATTTCGATGACGCACCTGGCCCAAAGTAAAATTAATTCAGTTACATGGTCAGAGAGTTTAGCCAATGGAGAAATATTTTAAAAACAGAAACGTAAGAGGCGGGACAAAAATCAGTGAGTTTTGGTGACGAAACTAATTAGGTAATAGATTAATCAGTATTTGTTTTGGTTATTTAGTGAACTCAAAATGTGTTTACCAAGTGTGTATTTTGGTGAATAACGCTTGTATTTTTTTAGATTCAACGGTCCCCGATCAACTTCAATTGCCGCGTATATAAGTTTTTGCACTGTAGATAATTTTAGCCTAATCTTCTCACTTCGTTTATGCGCTGATGCGGTAGTATCTTGACCACACAACAATTATAATATTTCAAATCTAAATTGATTTTTTGGACAGTTGGTCTGAGATTACCACTGAACAGTTTACTCGCTATTTTTGCTAAATTAAAGTTAATAATTCTTATTTCTTATGAGCTAATAGTTGTGAACATATTTATAGACTTTATCTAAGAAAATTACGAGCTTCCTTAAGAAGCGAAACTGCACTTTGAATAATGATCTTAATCGAAACTTAAGTTGTGCGAAAACTTGGAAAAGGAAAAAGGTTTTATTTAGGTTAGTAACATGTATTCGACACATTTTTGAGGTTATAATATTTTGGATCACGGTGAAAACTCATCTTTAACAAACATTTCACATCACTGTTTTATTTTGTGACGGTCGTACTTCGCCGGTTTTCGTTGATACGCCTGTTGTGTTTCAATTTTGTGTATAAATAAAAGCAGTGTGTGATATATATTTTTTGATATACATGTTCGACAGTAACAATAACTCTTATTTAGTGGTGGTTTAAAAAAAATCTGCCTACCATAACAATTTTCCGCCCTGGTCCCAGGTCCGTGGTGATGTTCATTCCTAAAATCGTCCCTGCCTTTATATTCATTATTTTCAAAATATTGTGTGGAATATTCGAATACCTCTCTAAAGATTATATTAATTTGTTCTGTTTAATTCCTTTAGCAAGAAACCCAAGAATATTATCCCCAGAGAGTTATATTCAAATTTATTTAGGGTATTTTTAGCATAATAGTTTCTTTGTACTTACTCACCCTATAGATAATGTAGGCTATAGAGAAAGATTTATTAGTCCAAATTTGAGTTGGAAGTATACATTTGGATGCTCCTTTAAACTAAAAAGTGGTTTTTGATGATGTATTGATAAACTATTTGAACAGATTGATTGACATGATGGGTTTTTGTCACGATAACGCCTTAAAAGTGTTTCCACGCCCGTCTTCCCAATTGATTCCATTTACTCTATTTCAAAATTAGTGACTATAATAGCGGACTATTAAGTTGCCAGTTGAGGGCGTGGTTTCCAAGCTATCAACCAAGATCAGCTAATAGTAGACCTGCTACATTGCCAAAACTCCACACCAGCTGATCGGAATAACATTCAAGTGATACTTTTCTTGGCAACAGTGACAACGTACGACCATGCCATTATGGGGCTACAGTCCAACTGTCAACTTAATTGTCCGCTATATTCTTAACCATCCCGGTTACACTGAGAAAGTACTTGACCATGGACAAATTTCCGAGATTGATAAATTGCTTTTAACGCGTCGGTCTACCCTAGAGAAAAATCTGCGCCGCCGCGTAAAAATACATTGTTATGATAAGGAAAAGGAGCGGTGCGGAGGTCCGCTGGATTCCTGTTTGCAGCTATGATAATTATGTTATCTATATACTATAAACGGGACTTGATAGAAGAAAGTTAATTTTGCTCATGCTCTTTTTCAGAATTTCATAATAATGTTTCTTAAGTTGTTGTAGTTAGAAAAAGCTCATTTTTGTACATTTAAAAAGGCTTGTAAATGCAACTCAGTTAAAAAATTAAAAAAGTATTCTATTTGTAGATAATATTTTCCTGTTTAATATTATACTTTAACTTTAATTAAAGGGTTTTTGTAGAAACTGTAAAGACTAAGCCTGCAAACCCTTTCCTAGCGCTGCGCGGAAGGGGTAGACCGGAGCCTTAAAAGGCGTGATTATTGTTATTTTAATTTAAATTTCTTTTGTTATCTTGAGTTTCTATATGACGTGTATTTTCCTGATAAATAATATGACTATATTAACATGACTGACGAAAAAATAAAATCTTGTACTAAGATATATTATTATTTAATCAGTAATATAGCGATTTTACACACCAAGAGCAAGGATCACGCGAACTGTTCCTCTTCAACTGAGCCGTCAGTGCCCGTAGCAATGAAGGTTTGCTCTCGGTGCGTTCGCACTGCTCATGCGAGACAGCCTGATGTCCGATTATTTACGACCGTCTTGGGGCGTCTACTGCCAAAGACGACGGACGCGCATCCCGCCTATCATTGATAGGGTAGAAAGTATGGAACGATGGGGAAAGAGCAAAACAAATACACCTCAACCCAACTTTTATCGTCCTATATATCTCGGTCTCTGGTGCCCAATTTTTGAAACGGGTGAGTGATGAGTAATTTTTCACAGATGAGCAGAGTAATGTTCGCAGCAAAGATGTCTTACGAGGGCGTCCAGCTAATGCATAAATCATCAACATTGTAAAAGTGCCAACCTTACAGGGGATAATTATGGTACAGCTATTTTTAAATTGTCACTGGACATGCAGAAAGAAAATTTAAACCCTTAATCGATTAATCTAATAATACAAATAAATAAAAACAATATAATAGTTTCATAAAATAACAGCTTATCATAGAATGTAAGCAGTTAAACAATGTTAATTCTAATTACCCTGATGAGGGAAATATGGTACTCGTACGATAAATATCGAGTTTCCAGCAACACTGCAGGTTGGATTGGTGACCACGTGACCTTCCAGCTGTTTTTACGAGGTCTCTTCCGGTTAAGTAGAAAACCTTAAATAGATCGACTCAGCACACCTGGTCTGAAAGCTCTACGAACCTTGTTGAAACACCTCCATGTTTAAAATGTTGTATAATAATACCTTTACGTTTTGAAACTGGAGGTTTTGAAAACTGGTGGTATTTTACATTTAAATAACTGAGACTTGATGTTACCCACGTACCTTTACGTTCTGAAACCTCGCATTATTTTAAATAGGACCTTTATGTTCTGTACCTTAATTGACGTTGTGAAACGGATCGGCGAACGAATAGGTAATTTTTAAATATTTACTTACTTTTTGAACATTTTAATGACAAATCAGAGGTTATTTAAGTGTATTTACAAACATTGTGTTGACAAGTAAACATAACCTAGTTAACGTTGATTACATCTGTAATTTCCTGCTAACAGAAATAAGAATAATAAGGTCATTTCTGGTCAACTCACTCATTTTCAGTCACCAGCGTTTTGCCTGATAAGTATAAATGGTTGAGTTGGTGAGTGATTTCGTAATAAATCTACCTATAGTAATTCTATGAATGTTCATATAAATTCAAATTGAAAACACAAACCGACTAAACAGTTACTTTAATAATATCTTACGTTTATCTATTGATAAAAAACAAATAGTGACAAGAGTCACTCACTTACTCACTCACAACTCAAACTCACCCGTTTCAAGAGTAAGCCCCCTGATGTCAGTAAAACCACATTCTTTTTCAAAAGTTACCATAATTTCGACGTGCCGATTTCGTTTTGCCGAACGGCCCCCATAAGCTTACTCAAAATAGGGAGGAGACATCCGTTTTGCACACAACGGTCAGGGTTTTGACGATGGTCAGTTTTATGGCCCCAGACAAGTGAGTCGTTTAACGCACAGAGTCACTTTACAACGGGCTATAACTAGTCTCACTATCCCCTACCAATCCGTTACTTCTGTTCAATAACTTAATGAATTGAGTATGCAATGTTAATGAAGATATACCATAACATATTTAGTATGTTTGCTATCTATTTCTGTTTATTATTGTTCAAACCAAATATGAAAACAATCTGTCAACTTTCTTCACTTCTGTATTAGACCGCTGTGCGAAAAACGAGTATGACCCTAAGGGATGATCTACCGACACTACTGTATGATTTGGGAATAATACAGTTTATTTAATAATTAGAAGTTAAGTTTATTTTTGGAATGTTTCCAAATGAATTTACACTTTAAAAACCATTGCTGACATCATTATCATAAATATATCATTAGCGTGTTGTTAGCATGAATTTTAAATTTAGAAAATTAAGTATCTTCAGCCTAATCAGGTATTTTAGGGAAATAATTTATTCAGCTAGTTTTAGAGTCAGTCGCTACTGGGGGACATTAACTAGTTCCGAAATTGTGGATATTTTGCTTAGAGGTGAACTGGATTGTGTCGGAAGATGTAAACGCAGAGATTTAATGTTGTAACAATGTTTAACTCTTTGAAATGGGAGTTGGAGATTTTATAAAAAGTCTTCCGAGATAGATCTTATATATTTTGTATTAAAAACTAGTTATGTATTTCAGATGAGAGTCCGACTTTTTGGCAGTAACGGGGTTAGTAAAGCGAACCTAAACCGCTCGTGAAAACCAACGGGGTCTGAGTTTCTGCCGAGCTCCAATGTTTTTACAATGGTAGAGTTTTCGTTACGAACTTGACACATCCTAGCGCCCGCTACCCGCCAACCGCTACCACGCTACCAGCTACCACGTTACCACGCTACCACCTACCCGTTACCACGCTACCAAGCTACCCCGCTACCCGCTACCCGCTACCGCGTACCTAGCACATCGCCGCCGCGCGTCTGGTGCTATGACTGATGAACCCGCGCCCCCGGGGCTTTGTGCCTAGGGGGAGCTCGGAATGGGTTGTGTGAATGCCGGCTAATCGACCCTCCTGATAAAAAACGAGCCCGGTGACCGAAACACAATGCTTCCACTTTTTTTGCTGAATTAGACACAGATTAGCAACCGGTTCCCTTCACTAAATATATCTATATTCTTTAGAAATCACACCGCCATGCCGGAAGAGGTAACGACACTCTTTTATTCCGGCAAGAATTTGTGTTAACCGTGTTGTTCTGCGCGTACACCGGGCCCAGTTTCCTGCAACCCGGAAACCGTTAGGCTAGTGCAGCGCCGCACTATAGGCTGGGGTAGTAGGTCGCGCGTTCCGCTAAAATCCCTTCCTGTTTTTTGCCGAAAAGTATTGTCTTTAAAATTATATGTGCCTGGGTACACATTCCGGTCCTCCAGTAAATTCAATAGTCCCTATTGGAGCATGTGACCTTTCGAGAGGACTACTAGTCTTAATTTCGATTCACATGTCCGGTGTCCGGTTTTTCACTAATTCGTCCGGTGCGCGGCATCCGGTAGACTTTGTAACACATAGGAAAACATTGGAAAATTGCTTAAGAGAGGGCACCAGTCACCGGGTTCTATATGCTTCTCCTATAAGGTCAATGATAAACCTATCAAAGCCCCTCAAATCCTATCCCTCCTCAACGGATTGTACGATTGTTGATTTATTGTTGATACAAAAATCCTAGCAATTATTGCAGTGAGCATAATTTAGATATAATAAATAGTTGACCAATAACAAATCTTATTTCCGTATTTCTCTGCTCTTTAAAATGTTACCTATCAGTGAGCAAAATGTCGCTATCACAAATAACAATTGTGATACTCATAGCTAATAGGTATAGCTAATTAGCTATAAATCAACGATATCGAATAATCTGTTGTAGAGGAATGGGCTTTGAAAGTTAACATTGGCCTTATGCGGGAAGCAGGTAGAAACGCCAAATGTTTATTTTTCATTCATTTTCCTACTACTGGATATTGATGTGTCAATTAAAAATGTAGATATTACCTTGTTCAATAAACCTCGCCAAGGATATTGAACAAGGTAATATCTACCTTTTTAAATGTTTCTTGGCTGGAGCCAAGCAGCTAAAAGCTTAAAAGAAAATTTAAAAATATTAAAAATAACATCTCAAATATACAATATTAGCCCAAGTAGCATTTGTAACGGCCAAATCAATTTTAAAATAATTTTAACATTTTTTTATGGTTTCAAAATTATTATAAAATGATTTGTTTACAAAAAAATTTCCTATCTGATCTATTTATCATATTTTCAAATCATTTTAAAATTGATTTTACAATAATTTTGAAATAACTTATAAATCAGTTTTAAATTAATTTGAAATTATTTCAAAATATTTTTAACAAAATTAATATTTACTGAAAAAATCATGTTTATATTTATTTTCACAATTTGATTAATGTAATACGCATGAAAATCATTGAACCAAATTATGACATATATTTTACGTTTCAAAAATATTATGAACAAACCAGGTATTGAACCCGCAACCTGTTGATCACTCTACACACACCTTAACCCTCTTGGCCACTTCGCCCCTAGATAATTAGAGGTCGGGCTGGCAACATAAAATAACCAATTGACTACACCCTACGCGGACTTGATGAAACTATAGCATTCCTTGTTTGCTTTTGCTGTTGATGGTAAACACTAATTTGTATACATCTTGTAAGGTTGTAGAAACAAAACTTATAATATTCTTTTGATATACATAACATTTTTGAGCAATATGGTACCCAAAACCAATTTTACACAAATCCTTTGCATGCCACAAATATAAATACCCCCGTCGCAGCAAACCTGCAAACTCAGCGAATTTCCAATGAATGTATAACATAACACATTAAAACACTTAACAGGATTCATAAGAAATGTATTCAGAAACAAGCGATATTTAAAATATTAATTATTCTCCATAAGAATAACATTGGGGATGAGTACGCAGGTTTGCTGCAACAAGGCTCACAAAATAATGGGTTTTTATGCAAATATCAATATAACTCATCTTAGTGAAGTCACATACCAAGTTTCATCCATATACATTCATAAATAAGCGATATATAACATTTTAAATATTTTCCATAAGAATAACATGGGGACCAAGTACCTAGGTTTGCTGCTACAGGAACCATAGGCGAAAAATAGTTTTTTTGTGCAAACAACAATAAACCACAACCAGATCAAGCCATATACCAAATTTTGCCAGTTTATGTTCATAAATAAGCGAGATATACAATTTTTCTTTTTCTCCCTAAGAATAACATTAGACAACGTACTGTGTTTAGCACTTTCAATATCTCGGTAACCAATTGACGTAGAGCAATGATCAAAATACCAAATTGTTTGTTTTTTTAAGCTAAATTCAATGGTATAAATTAAAATTTGATTTAAATTAAAATTACATGTGAAAACCCCAAAAAAACACATTTTTGGGGTACAAAACCCCCCAAAACCCCCCCTTCGGATGGTGCGATTCATCTGGTTTTCGAACTCGTTCAAATAAATGGAGCTTTACACATTTTTACCAAATTTCATTAAGATTGGACCTTTTTTACGAGAGTTATCGTGCTTACGGACACATATATATATATATATATATATATATATATATATATATAATATATATATATATATATAAATTTGAACGAATGGTGTTTTTGGCATCTGGGGACCTCAAAATGAAAAGTTATCATGGTCTCGGGCTTAAGTCTTACCATGAGACCTACGGTAATAGCTTCTTCCATTAGGGGAAATTCGCTAAAAGGCCCACGAAAGTATTTATTTAGTTTACATAGACTTTCACAGGAAGGGAAATTAAATGTACATTTATGCTGTAAATGTAAGTTTTTTTAGGCTGGAAACGAATTAATACATCAACTAATTTTAGGTAACGACAAAGAATTTGTAAACTAATACAGAACTTCTTTGCTAAGCAATCCATGTTTCTCATTAACTTTTAATCCCTGAAGAAAACAATTTTAACGAGTTTGCACGCAGCACGCTGACGTGAGGGAAGTGAATTTCCACATAAAAACTTTTAAAACTCAAAATCAGTGTAAAAACATACATTTGTCCATTTGTTATTGAAATCTGAAAACATTGATTTTTTGGCTGTTCTAATACTCCTGGTTTCATTTACTTGCAAAGCTGGGAATAGAATTTTGCGCATTATAAGGTTAGGAGAAGGTCCAGACAGGCTTGAAAGTAGGCGTGAGGTTGCTGGGGATGATAAAAGTACTCTAACAAAGGAATAACAGGCTTTTCTAGTGTAAAACCCCTATAAGACAACGTACTATGTTTAGCCGATACATATTTTCTTTAATAACTCGGTAAATATTTATGCTAGAATGATGAGAGAGGGCTTAAAACTTTCGCCTCTCTAATTTCCATCTTTTTACATGCATTCATTTTACATCTGGGGCTTTTCTGATCCTTTTTGGGCCCAAATAAAGCTCGAAATTTGAAAGATTAATCCCCAAAAAATGGGTTAGAGTTTTCCGATTGTTTTGCCCAACGAACTTGTCCAACAGGTTATAGAAAGGAACGTCCCTACCAAATTTGAAGTAAATCGGACAAAAAATGTGACCACTAGAGTGCATACACACATATATATATATATATATATATATATATATATATATATATATATATGTCTATATTTATATATATATAAAATTTTGAACGACCCCCCAAAACGTGCTCAGGGGGTCACGTTAGGAACTTTTATGGTGGTCCCGGGCTTAAGTTTCACCGTGCGGGTCATGCTAATAGTTCACTTTCCAAAGGAAATTCACTAATAATTTTAAACATTTCATATTCTTAAAAGTTATTTATTTAAACAACATTTAAAATCATTTTTAAAGGTTTAGTTAGGATTTTCAATTGAGTTAGTAAAAAGTTATTTAATATAATTTTAAAGCAATATATAAACAATTTCAATCAATATTTAAATTTAGTTATTTTGAAACTAATTTAAAGATATGTTAAAATTGTTTCAAAATCATTTAAAATTATTTTGAAACTAATGTTAAACTTATTTTCATTCTTGATTTCTTCATAATTTTTCATCGACCAAACAATAATTTTAAATAATTTAATATAATTTTAAAAAAAACATAAAATTTTATAATTGAAAATACTTTAAAATTATATTAATACAATTTTAAAATATTGTTTCTACTATTTTGAACGAGTTTTGTAACATTTATTTTAAATAATATTAAAACTGATATAGAAATTACTTTAATATATGTTTTCAAAATTATTTTTAATCAATTGTAAATCCATATCATAATTATATTAAAATAATGTTAACTCGTTTTAAACAAAACTCATATCAAAACTATTTGAAATTATTTTGAAAATATTACAAATTATTTCTATGCTACTTGTGAGGCTATTGATGAGCGTTTTTCGTTTCTGGACAGCTGTTTAACTGACCCTTTCTAAATTAAATTTAAATTAACCTTGAGAAATAACAACTCTGCATTTTATATTACACAGGGTGTCTGAAAACTCCTTAAGTAGAATAAGATATGATTACTGATGCAAAACTGAATAAAACCGTTCCTATAAAGGTTTGTCCTAAAAGCTTTCCATTTATCTGATTATGTGTACATTTTAATTTAAATTGTATATTACGCCAAAACCTCTGAAAATACAAAAATGACAATTTTCTAATATGTTATAACACTGTAGGTATTTGGGTAGAATAATGAAGATGCTATTTTTACTCGTTTCGAAATGTCACAATGGCCATCGCAATGATAAAATGTGACATACAATCTTTACTGTTTAAGTCATGTTTAACGGCTTTGCTCTGTTACTTGTCATTTTATTTTCTTTATGCATCGTTGGGAACGTAACAAATATCACAACAAGTTATTCTCTATACTTTTTTGGTTAAATAAGCCGTTTTATGTTATTTACATTTTAATAATTTCAACATCCTCCATGTTGTGATATGTTGTGATCCTTAACCGTAGTGATATTTTATTTTAATTTCTGTTCGAAATCCTGTCTAAACAAGGATAACATTTCTGCAAAGTTTCATCTATATTCCCAGTGGATCTGGAGAACAGAAATCAATTAAAAGTTGCATTCAGACAGAAAACTGGAAAACTAATTATTTTAGGACATACTTCTACAAGAACCTTGTATTAATTTTTCCATGAATAATCATATGATAAATGGTTGAAGGATTTTTTCGAACACTGCATATTAAGTATTATTGTTAATTTGGTAAGAATGGTTTTTATCGCACAGATAGTTACAATTTATATTTTTAAGATTGGGCGGGTGTGTAAGCTTAAGGAATGAGATTAATATGCTAGTATGCATCAATTAGTTGACTTAATACAAGTAGATCATATTAAATTTCCGCGAATAACTGACCTACATTTCAGGAGTATAAAATCAGGTATTTAAACACAATACATTTGTCCAATGCGACGGTCGGCCAAAAGGCTAGAGGGTGTATCGACGACGAGATGTAGGGGTGAGTTAGAACCCTTATTTAAAAAAATACTAAAGATTTATTCAGGGACTATTAACTTTCCACATTCATCAAGACTAATTGGTGAAAGTTACAGTACATTGTTCGAAGTTATTTTTTAGTTTAAAAACTTAATAGCCCAAGTGTAATTAATTGCAAATGAAAAGTAGCCTGATGGGATGGATTGATATATTTAACAGGGACTTATGTTTTAACTATAATGTCATATGTTGTGATAGGGTATGTAAATGTTATTATATTTACACATAAGTTTAACATTATATGAACATTATAACAATCCTCTAAATACAGGTAAGCTGAAAAATAAAGATAATATTTGTCTGTTATGTTTTAATATCCTGATGCTTCATTTCAAAATGAAATGGGGCTATACTCAATGCGCGTTGTAGGGAATAGAGAGTAAGAAACAGCGAGACAACATCGCCGCAACTTCTCAACCTCTATGTCATCACGCTCCTGGACATTGGCTCCTGGACAGTATTCCAAGAGAAAGTCGTTACAGGTGCAGTGTACTGACAATTCATAAAACATAACATGCAAAACACTTATACAAGTTAAATTCAATTTAGGTAATCTCTGTACACATTAATGTATAAAAGCTACATTTATTTTAGTCCAAAGCAAGTTCTAAGTGGTCACCATCTACATCTACATTTTTTATTTACAATGTAACTGTCGTGAGCTTCAAATGGTAAAAACTCAGAATCCCGTGCTAGAGAAGTTAAAACAAAATCCCTGATATACGTTGAATTAAATTCAAAGCTGGAGAAAATTTACAACATAAACTATATAACACAGGTTTTAAACTCCCAAACTCTACTGAGATCATGCTGATATGACTGATGTGTTTTGCTGTACGATGTTGAATTGTTGCTGGATTCATGGAGTTGGGGCAAGAAACACACCACTACTGCAGTGAGCCACCGAATGCGGCATACGTATTCTAGATTTGAGATTAGGACCTGTCCTGCCAGAACTTAAGATTTTTATCATTTACTAAAGCACAGATGATTCTTTTAAAATTTTATATATAAAGCATATTTCTTCTAGTAGTTAGCTCATCTTAAATAAACATTGAGGATGAACATGTATACAGCTTTTATTATACATTCCAAAAAAGTGAACTAATCAAAACTTCTTCAGTCCATTTAAGGCTCCAATCTGCACATTCGTGTTGCAATGCAAGCAGATGGATCCACATTACGCTTTCCATGATTACCCTAGATTTTAGAATCAAAACAACGGTTTTAGCGAATTTCCCCTATAGGGAAGAAGCTATTACCGTAGTCGGCATGGTAAGACCTAGGCCCGGGACCATGATAACTTTTCGTTTTGAGGTCCCCAGACCCCAAAATCACCATTCGTTCGAAACTGTATATATATATATGTGTGTGTGTGTGTGTGTGTGTGTGTGTGTGTGTGTGTGTGTGTGTGTGTGTGTGTGTGTGTGTGTGTGTGTGTGTGTGTGTGTGTGTGTGTGTGTGTCCGTGAGCACGATAACTCTCGTAAAAATGATCCGATTTTGATTAAATTTGGTATAAACGTGTAAAGCAACATTTATGACTTTAAGTTCGAGGACCAGCAAGATCGCTCTACCCTAAGGGGTATTTTGGGGGGTTTTGTACCCCAAAAATGGGTTTTTTGAATTTTTCACATAAAATTTTTGAAATATTCAAATTTTAGTTTTCACCATTGGATTCAGCTTAAAAAAACACACAATTTGGTATTTTGATCATTTCTCTACGTCAATTGGTTACCGAGATATTGAAAGTGCTAAACACAGTACGTTGTCTAATGTTATTCTTATGGAGGAAAAGAAAAATTTTATATGTCGCTTATTTATGAACGTATACTGACGAAACTTGGTATATGGCTTCATCTGGTTGTGGTCTATTGATATTTGCTCAAAAAAATAATTTTTTGCCAAAGGATCCCGCAGCAGCAAACCTGCGTACTCATCCCCATGTTATCATGTTATTCTTATGGATAATAATTAAATGCTATGTCTCCCTTAATTATGAACATAAATTAATAAAATCTGGTATATGACTTCACCTACTTCAGTTATATTGATATTAGCATAAAAAAATATTTTTTGTGTTCCTTGTTGCAGCAAACCTGCGTACTCAGCCCCAATGTTATTCTGATGGAGAATAATTAAAATTGTATATATCGCTTATTTGTGAATATATTTTTATGAAACTTGGTAAGTGGCTTGATATAGTATTAAGACATCTATATCTCTATTGGAAATTCGCTGAGTACGCAGGTTTGCTGCGACGGAGGTATTTACTATTTTTTTTGTACTTTGATGGGGGTTACATTTATAAGACCTTGTAACTGAAGAAAATTTTTATTTTTGTAACAATAGCAATATATAACCGTGCAGTTTACTTAAAGTGCAAAAAACTGCTTAAGTAACTCTGACTTCCTTCTTTTAAATTTTATTCAGAGTGTGTTGTCAACCTGGTTGTCAGCCGTGATCATTAACCCTGTGAACCCTGTAGCACTTCTTTTTCAACATATTCAACATAAACAATATACAATTTGCATTTGCCGATGAATATTTGTATAGGGTGGACGTGAGCCTTAACACACTTGCGTCTTTTTATCCCTCTTTTATTTATAAAACAGTAAATTTGGGTTTACTGAAATTCAAGTAATATTAACCTATGCAGTCTAGTACTTTGACGGATTTGTTGTCAATATTGATACCATATCACTGAAAAAACACTCTAAATATAAAATTTGTTTTATAATATAATTTTGTTGAATATATATATTGACATTTCCCAAGCAAAGTTGTCCGCCTTATATGTATAACTAGTTCATAGATAATTGATTTATATTGACGGTGAAATCATAAATACGGTGAAACAAAAAGGGTTTTGCTAAAACAGTTTATGTTTTCTTCTTTTTATATTATATCAGTTCATTAGACAACTACAGAGTCTCCACTTTATCATGTAACGTATGATTTCTCTTTTAAAATGACTGTATACTCATAGGAAATTATCTATAATAGTTAGAAACTTAATTGTGGTGAGCATCTTTCATAAATCATGACGTATAACCTGGTAGGTATTTAATAATTGTTAAGGGTATCATGTTGGAATCGTAACAAGGACAAATACTCCACAATGTAGTTTTTTTTACCAAAATTCCTTTTATGTAAGTAAGTCTGTGCGTTGTGATATTTACAGTAATTCCAAATTGTATAACCATCAAATACAAAAACTTGTTTAAGAATTTCCCCGTAACAAGATTCAAAAACTTAAACCTTTAAAAATGATTGAAGAGGAAATACCATGAATATTTTTGTCATGAGGATGTACGAAGGATGCATATAACAATTCAGTTTTCTGGCTATTACAGATTATTTCGCACGAGTATAAAGTAATTAATCATGGGAAATCCTATAAGATAAAGTATACACCCAAACAGTATTTTATTCACATTGTCTTACAGCGTCGTGAAGACGGTTGAGGTGTTTGGGTGTAACTGATGTTCAGCTAGAATTTTGCCCACACAGCCGCGCGGCGTGGCGGTAGTTCAGTAATAGGTCACCATGTTGCACTGGGAGGGGTCAGGGGGCGTGTCTTTATCGTTGTTTCAAAGCCATGTGATAGGAAATGAATGACTAAAAATCAATATCATTGTTTCTGTTTCAGGGGACATGGACAGTACGGAAGGGTGACCCACGGCGCAACCGCGCGCTGGTTCTCGTCAAGCGCGGCGTCAAGCTTAGGTCATTCGTCTATCAGTCAATTCTAAATTAAATCAAGCTGCTTATAGAGCTTATTTTATTGAAAGATATATGCTGATTAAACAATTGCTTGTAGATCAAACTTTACATTTTCTGAGACCGAATTCAAATTCAACAAGACTTGCTCGAAATTAGGCAATTTATTAGAAATTAGACAAATTCCATAAAACCTGTTTTATGTCTGTTTTACGTCTGTTTTATCGTTTGGATTTTTAAATGTCTTGGCATTCGGTCTTCACCCTAGATATTTTTACTGCTCTAGATTTGTTTAAATTTTAAATTGAAAACGTATCAATTATTTTTTTTAATTTTCTGCACGAGGACTTTCGAAAACAAATGCATTTTCGTCAGGTACTCGAAAAAGTACGAAAGGTTTCATACAAAAAATAAAAATACAATTATTGATTGATGTGTTTTCAAAAATGTATAGCTATAATCAATAAGTAGATCAAACAAGACTAATGTTGTTAGTTTAATTTTCTCTGGTTTACCCGTAGCACGTTCTTGAATAATGTAAGGGTACGGGTAATACCGGAGCCGGGATTGGATCCGGGATGGTAGTTTTGATCCTGGATCTGATCCTAGATCCATGCCAGTATACAAGCGGGGATAACAGCCGATATACTCGCCTGTTATTATTTTAGTCAGCTGGTTGAAATATTTTGTTTCAAATCAAATACATAATGAGATAAGTGGGCTTACACTCATTGCTTCTGAAAATTGTGTTGAACTAATTTGCGTAAATTGCAAAATTTGTTTAATTTATTTTAAGATTTCCATTTTGTAATATGTTTTACTTATTTTGTTTTGTCAACACTAAAACAGGGCCGAATCTTTTTCACTAGAAAGATTTTAACAACTACCTGGAAAAATTTTAACAACTACTGATAACAATTAATTTTTGATAAAAATGAAAAGTAAGTTATGGTTTCTGGTAAGATACGTTGGATGGCTTTTACCTACTGTTTATCCTTGATTTATGAGTAGGGCCTACTCACCTTAAAATAAATGTATATCATAATAATGGTGTGTAATATGTATTATCCTGATATAGAATCAATAATCTATAAGCAGTGTTCACGTAGAAAAATATGTGTAACACTAAAGAATATCACGTTTTACAAGGTAACCTAGGTTATATCTACCAAATAAGCATTTCTAAAAAAATAAAGTAAAATAATATTAACAAGTAATTAATTATTAATAATTATATAATAATAATATTATATTATATAATAATAATATTATATTATATAATAATTAATAATAATTATTAATTATTAATAAGTAATATTTACAGCTATACGATTAATAACATTTATATTATTTACACTTAAACTTTGCTTCCGTCGCAAGTCATTGCCCAACTTACGTAACACATTAGATTCGAATTACAAAACGGCTCTAGGCACTAGGCTCTAAGTTGTTGTACTATTCTCGAACATACTAGTAGTACAATATTCAGGAGAAATTGTCTTTACAACATTTAATTAATATTGGCTGTAAGTATTTTTGTCAATCCATTATTCGGCAAATACTTCAATGGAAATAGAAAAAGGGTATTTAAGTCTGCATGGTTCTAAACACATGATTAGTTTTTTGTTGATCAGATGACGAATGGTCATAGCAACCCCCTTTGTTTACTGATCCTAGATCTGACCCTTGCTCACTGCTTCTATCCCGGCTACCATCCTAGATCTGACCCTTGCTCACTGCTTCTATCCCGGCTACCATCCTAGATCTGACCCTTGCTCACTGCTTCTATCCCGGCTACCATCCTAGATCTGACCCTTGCTCACTGCTTCTATCCCGGCTACCATTCTAGTTCCTAGCTTTTGATTGGCTGACATAAACCGCCTTGTACGCCTTAATGAGAGTATGCTTGTATCCTAGCTTTGGTATATACCATACGGAGCTTAATACCTAATACTCTTTTGTCTATCACAAAACGAAAAGCATGTTGTTTACATATACAAAAATTAAACCTAAATTTAGTTCGTCTGGACATTCTATACTCTGACTAACGTTTAGCTCTTTCTAAATGAAGGATAAATGACATTTTATGTATTATGGTATTATTTTATGTTATGGGCATTTCCCTTTGGCTCTAGGACTTTACCCCGTTTATTATTAAAGTTCGAGATATTAACGAGATGGATTATTTGTTAATTAAATGGCTGCTTAAGTGCGTGTTATGTAAGCGAAACTAGTTTGGGTCATGATAACACAACTGTTTTCTCCCGGGTTTTTACATTATATTCACGAAGATTATCTGCGTAGGATTTTCTCGGAACCTATTCTTATTTAATGCACTAAGGATTTTTTACCATCTTCTCCTACAGTTAGTTCTAAAATGATATTTATGTTTTTTGTATCTTCGGTACCGTTGACTTCCGTCAAACTGCACTCACTGACTCTGATGGTCGCAGGAGCATGCTTTCGCCACATCGGCATCTTTTTCTGACGTAATGTCAGTTTGACGGAAGACGATGCTAGCGAGGTAATCGACTCCACTGCACGGCCTAAAACAATAATGTTGTTTTGTGTTGTTGTATAGAGCTCAGCCTGAAGTTGTTTCCGCCCTGATACAAAAATATCAAATCCAAGAGAATCTCCAAGCCGCCCTCGAAGTTCGTACATTGTCCATAAGATTATAATTGGGTATGATTAACAAACCAGAATAAATTTAAAGTTATGTTTGGATAACATAAGTTAAACATAACATAAGTTAAAGTTTGGATATTAATTGAAATATATTGGAATTGTAACACGATTTGTTTAATGTTATGCCACAAGAGTAAGTGAATGGTGTTAAAGATCAAAGGAAGGTTAATCAGCTACATTGTCAGGAGTTAACATTGTTTGTTGTAAACATACTGAGGCTGAAGGCCAAGGTGACCTTATGTTTTAACACCTTATGTTGAGTCCCTGCGTATAGGCATGGATAGAGGCTATACGGTAGGTAGGGTAATACATATATTCAACTAGGCTATTAGTTTTGTTATTAAACTTTGCTCGATTCCGAGCAACATGTTTCCTAGTGTATACACAAATTAACATAACATTTTTGTAACTAAACCTTCTGAAACTTAGTTTTTAATTAAAATATAATAGTGCTGGAGTGAAAAAATATGCTGTTTCCCAATACTTTACGAAGATAACCAGTGTAAGATGATACGTTCTTTTTTATTGTACCTGGTACTGTCGCAAGTATAGGCATAAACACACTGACATTTATTGTTTTAGTTTTATTGCTCTCGTCTTGTATCAGTTGTTGGGAACCGTCCAATCACGCAAACCGACAGTTTACCTCCTTATTTCGTGTTAATGCCGCACTTTGACTTTTTAAGTAACCGCTTATAAATAACTACTACGTAACGCTATTAATACATCCTAACATTGTAAAATTTATTGTTTTTACCTCATTCAATTACATCTTACCGTAACTTATTAAGTCTTACTTGACGTAAAACATATATCTGAAATTCAAACAGATTTTTTACATAAATTAAATATGAAAATGCTAATATTTATTCTCTCCTTATGATTAACATTATCAATTTATCAGAACTTTTTAGCGAATTTCCCCTATAGGGAAGAAGCTATTACCGTAGGTCTCATGGTAAGACTTAAGCCCGAGACCATGACAAATTTTTTTAGGTCCCCAGATGACTAAAACACTATTCGTTCAAATTTATATATATGTATATATCTATCTATCTATCTATCTATCTATATATATATATATATATATCCGTGAATGCGATAACTTGAGTATAAAACGTCTGATTTCGATGAAATTTGGCTCAAATGTGTAAAGTGACATTTATGACTTTAAGTTCGAAAACCAGAAAAATCAGGCTATGGGAAGGGGAGTTTATGGGGGTTTTAAATTTTCCAAAAATCAGTTTTTTGGATTTTTACCCTAAAATTTTTAAAACACTTAATTTTGGTTTAAACCATGTTATAGAGCTTAAAAAAACAAATAATATGGTATTTTGAATTATTAAGCTAGGTTAAGTGGTTGCGGAGAAAATCCAAAAAAACCTGCTCATAAAATCTCCTATGTTAATCTTATGGGAAAAAGGTTTTTGGCTTTTCCTAAGTTAATTTTAATGTAGACTTCACATTTGCTTTTACCAATCAACTCAGCTCCACAAAACAATCATTTTGGTGTTTAAATTGTGATTCTACGTCCAACCATTGCAGAGATATTCAAAGTGCTAAACACAGTACGTTGTCCAATGTTATCCTTATGGAGAATAAATAAAATTTGATATCTCCATTATTAATGAATGTCACGTGGGGTCACGTAGTACTGGTATATTGATATTTGCACAAAAAATTGATTTTTTGTTGATTATCCCCGTAGCAGCGAACCTGCGTACTCAGCCCCCATGTTATTCTTATAGAGAATAATTATAATGTTATATAGTGCTTACTTATGATTGAATATTGATTAAACTTGGTATGTGGCTTCACCTAGTTAAATTATATTTATATTTGCATAAAAACCAATTGTTTTTGTTCCTTGTTTCAGCAAACCTATGTACTCATCACCAATGCTATTCTTATGGAGAATAATTAAAATTGTATATATCGCTTTTATATGAATATATTTTTATGAAACTTGGTATGCGGCTTTATATGGTATTAAGACATCTATTATGCATTGTAAATTCGCTGAGTACGCAGGTTTGCTGCAACGGGGGTATTTTTATCCGCAACCACTTAACCTATTAACTAATTATGAGTTGATTTGTTTTACTCTTCACAATAAGTAAAATAAACTTTGTCTATTATTGAAATGAACAGATGGACGAAATTTATATGACTTGTAACTTTGACTAATGTTAAATCCCATCTCACAAAAGTCTTCCCCGTTATCCTAATATTCAAAATTGATAAACACGTTCAAGTGGATGCTGCCCTACAACATTTACCAAATTTCTTTACCTGAACTTCTTTACCAGAAGGGGGGGGTATTTTTACTTTTAATAGCGCATGATATACCCACTAAAAAATTATTATCTTTGTGACGCGAGCAAGAACCAATCCTTGCTCTCTCTGTTACTTGTTGCAACTCCCTCCCCCTCCTCCTCCCTCTCGGTATTTGCGTAATTTATTGAAGGTTCCTAAATTAAAACTATGCACACCCCGAGTAACGTATTAATTGAGCAATATCAATTGAGTAGCAATGTACAATGTTTGTTACGTTATAGATACTAAATACCAAGTGGGTTACGGGGTAGTTAAATATTTTCACCTACACAATTTTATTAGTTCGTTCTTAGTAATATTGACTAATAATGATAATATAATAATAGTAATACTACTAATAATAATATAAGATGTATTTTAGTTATTAGTGACTTTTTTGTCAAATCATATCAACACAAGAAATGTTGATGGGTTTTCAATGACGTTATTAAAGCTTCTGTTGTCTTATAACCTTGACTATTAGATAAAAATTGTAGAAACTCAGTAATAAATAGGCGAAAGTATGTTTCTATTCATTCAGCACTGTGTATATCCTAAACAATTATGTGAAGTATTTTCAGTTTTTTTTACATTAAAAGCATACAGTTACAAAATATATACTATAAACGTTATATAGTTACATAGTAACAAGTGTTGTGAGCTCTACAAGGTATAATAATTATGTATTTTTCTTCAACTATAATAACTAGTTATATCTATAAATTAGCATTATTAATACTACATAAAACGGTGCTATACTACTTATGTATGAAATGCATAATTCGAAACTATGGTTATTTTATAAATATCAAATCTAAATATCACTGACTGACTGACCTATCACGAAATCTCCATAACTATAGGACATATAGGTTCCTCTTTGGCCCTAGGTGCTTGCTAAGAAAGGGTATTACCAGTTTTGTTTTATATTTTTTATAGAGATGTGACAGCGAATTACCACCTAATTCAATTCCCCCTGTGTTCCGCCCCGTTGGGTCCCAAAGTTGCCATGTATTCCTTATGGACAATCACTTTGGTCTGAGCTGATGAAAATTCAAAATTTTTTTTCTTAGCTGATCTTTTGATTCGTATTAGTTCCACGGGCTAACCACAGATTGAAGCACACACAACTATCGTAGTTTACGCGGGCGGAGCTGCAACGGGTCGGCTAGTACTATATAAAACTGTGCTATGCTACTTATGTATGAATTGCATGATTCGAAACTATGGTTATTTTATATATTTATGTTTTCGATATACAGAAATGATGTACATAAATATTCTTTTTGCTTTTCCAAACCCTTGCCATAGCTTTCATAAAGCTCATATACATTTAGATAGGAAAATACATTCACATTCGTTTTTTGCTGTAATCTAAGATATTCTGGATATTAAATTACATTATAAAATTTGTAGGCAAAATAATTTAATGCTATCCTTGTATGTGTTTTGTCTATAGGTGTGTCACTAAACACTTCAACGCAACAAATGATAAACGATGGTTCTCATGAACACACGAGGATTATGGGGACAACGCAACTACAGTATTCGTTACGTTTGATTCCTTATGTTTTAAACCAGCAACGTATTTCTTCTTATGTGCATTTCTTTTAGATACGTTTCGCAAATAATCCAACCTAACGCTACTAGTTCTTCTATCGTATTGCAAATAAAATTATATTTATACACATTTTATTTCATGGTTTTTATTTTGGATAATCTAATTTTATTTCTAAAATAAGACGATCCAAAATAATTGACTGAGGGTAGGTTTTACGTTGTCTTAAAATAAGTTTATTCGTGTTACTTATATGAATATTGCGACGGTTGTATTGCAGTGGCCACAACCGTCATACAAAGAATGTGTATTAAAGACGTTCGCATAAAAAAGGTAACATAATAACAAATTTGTAAACTCATTAAATCATAGAGAAATTACATAGAGAAGTCACCTGAATGTTTTGAAACGTCTAGGCCTTTTTTAAACATGAACTTTAGCAATACCTAGACTACGCGAAGTAAAATAACAGTAAAACATGTACTAACCAGGACACGGGGTGATGAAACTGCGTCATGTTACGATATGCTCAATAAAACCACATAATATTAGACATATACTCATTGAAATTAAGAACCGTTTTGAATTAAACTCATGTAGGATTTTTTAATTAAACCGTGTGTAGCAAATAAAATTCCAGCTATTTCTTTACAGTTGGAATAAAACAAAATAAACGAACGAAGGAACCTTCTGCTCGAAAGCGAGCAAAGTTGTCATAACCCATCAAAAGTGTTCTATCATCAGTACCATTCCACCTGCCTTAGGTTCCTCTTTTAATTCCTTTTAGGTCTTCGGCTTCAAATTAATTTTAAGTAGTAACAGTAAAGTCACGCGTCCTAGTGTCCTCTGAGTCCTTTTCGGCCAAATTGTGTTGCCATTTTAGTAGTTAAACATTTATGTTAGGTCTAATATTGTAACTCATGTTCTTACTTCTAAACTGTGATTTAGTGCGGCAACAATTGTAATAAATGTTTAACTAAAATTATTCCCAATAGTATCGTATATAATAGAATCGCTTGGGAAAAATATTAAATTTGAGGTCGACCCCTTGAAACTGGAAACATAAAAAATGTTAAATTTGTATGAAAAACTACAAGTCAAGGTAAAAATGTTTATCTTTCGATGAAATCTGGTCAGAAATAACGGAAGAGTTGTTCTAACATTAATCGACTATGTATACCAGGTGTGTGCTCATCTTCCCGTATACGGATGAACGAAGATTTAACGAATTAATATATAAGAGAGTCACGAACCATTCTAATAAGAAGATATTCACCCGAAAGTCCAAGAAGCTAGTCGCCCACCAGTTCGTCAAGCCCACTCGATGGTTCAGTAGGAGAGCTAGGAGCGCTAGGAGTGCGAAGGGCACGCGGCATAGCATGGCAGGTGCAACTACCGGTCGTTTGTACCGGGCAATGTACACAAAATCGGGCGACTGGCTCCATCGGGTACCGATCCATCCATCACCTTAGCACCATTAATACAGGAAATTCCCTTGTCAGGACACAATAGACCATTGTCAGCCGTGCAGTGTACATATTCTGCCGCATCGACCTCCACTTATCACCCGGTCTTACCTGTAATCATTTATTAAAAGGGCTTAGGTAGAACAGAATTGATGATTTGATAAACCTTTGAAATCGGGTGTTAAAGAATTTTTCTAAAACATTCGTGTTATTGGGTTTACTTTGGTTTTAAGGAAAGCTGATTAGTTTTTTGGGGAAAAGGATTCCATCAAGTGTCAGTCTTTGGCTCATAATTTATTATCAGGAATTTTGATTCGTAAATAGAAATTGTATTCGTTCAGAAAGTGATATTTTGCTGAATGACATATTTATCTAAAGATAAATCGTGCCAGGACCTTATATTTAGGACCTGACGATAAAGAAAACAACAAATTGAATAAACGGTCTTAATAAAATAACTTAATCAAGAACTTTGTTAACTTTATTATTAAATATACGGTATCAGAAAACTGACACATACTTTCTCCCTTTTAGCTCTATTTTAATCAATACA
Source organism: Allygus modestus (assembly GCA_963675035.1). Classification (NCBI taxonomy): domain Eukaryota; kingdom Metazoa; phylum Arthropoda; class Insecta; order Hemiptera; family Cicadellidae; genus Allygus; species Allygus modestus. The sequence continues at coordinate 130,330,671 of OY776113.1, read as the reverse complement.
TGCTTTTATATCTACTAAATGTTTACCATTTATAAAAAAAATTCTACTAAACTATTTTTTTATGTCCACCCGAATCCCTTTATTGAAGGGACTACATGATAATGACTACAGGGCAAATGTGCCACACACGGTGGTTTTAAGAGGGGAAATCCTCTATCCTCACACCTTCAGAGTTACTTGGAACATATTCTGAATATTCTCTAGTAATTATTGGTCAATATTAACTGAACCTACATAGAAAGTCTTAAAGAATTTTACCAGTAAATAAGAGAGAAACTGAAAAAGTTACCCTTCAAACAAGTTCATTACCCTTAAAACAACGTCGCAATGTTTGCAGCAATGTTTGCAATGTTAGCCGCATGTTTGCAGCTATATGAAAATTTCATTTTTCCCCACAACCACTAGTCGTAGAATAATAATTCAAAATACTAATGTATTGAGTTTTAGAGTTTTTTTAATGGTGATAAGTAAATTTTATTTCAAATTTATGTTATTTTTCTACATCCAAAAACTGAATTCGAATCATATAGTTTCTGAACCCAAACTTTCCCAGAAATGCGGGTGGCGTTACTTTGTTTGAGACCTGAACTGCCATAAACCACTTGATTTGAACTAAAATCGTTAGAGCCGTTTTCATACATTTTAATTTTTCAGTTTTTTTTAGCAGATTTATACAGTTTCAAAAATTTTAAAAAGTTAAAAAATGCCAGGAGATACTGTAGATTAGGACCTATATATATATATATATATATGTGATCAAAATCGAACCATAGGTTCGGTCTCTCTATTATGTACACATCCATACAGACAGACATAACTTTAAAAAACAACTTTTTTTCAGGGAGCACTTACAGTTAAATAAATAAATTAAAAAACAATTAAATTAAAAAGTAATAAAGTACATTTGTAGATAATATAATTTGGTATATAGGTACTAATCTACAGTATCTCCTGGTATTTGTTTACTTTTTAAAATTTATTTTACTTTTACGATTTAATATTATATTTTAACTTTAATTAAAGGGTTTATGTAGCAGCTGTAAAGAGTAATCCTACAAACCCTTTTCTATCCCTGCGCGGAAGGGGTAGACCGGAGCCTTAACAATGTTAAATATAAAATGTCATTGGCTTAGACAAGCGAAAAAATTACAAACAACACCACTCTCTGAACGAAGCGGAACAGACAGGTCTCATTTCAACAATAAGACATTACTGTATAATTGTAAATCGATACAATTAAATACAATTACAACACGTTTGAATCGATACCGTATAAATGTATAGGATTTAATTGAACATCTTAACAGTCGTTAGTGAGTTTGTATTTATTCATGGGGTAGTTTAAAGTCCATATTTAAAGACCCTTTATGCATCCCTTGAGAATATTTCCAAATAAACGCAATAAAGGCTCAAAGCAGAGACGCTATGCTGGAGCCAGTTTTTCGCCCGCCCTCTCGACGATGACGAGGGGGGGGAGGGGAGAGATAATTAGTTTTACTACAGTCAATCATTACAAGCATCCCCGAAATCATAGGAAAGAATCGCCCACATTTTGAAACATAAATACAATTTCACACGGTTTTCCGTGGATCTGTTTGATGAAAAGTACTTCCAGCACTACTTCCAGGCCCTGTCCTCAACATGCCATAGTAGAAAGCCGCGTCCAATGTCACTTATTCCCGTTTTCAGCCAGAGCGATGGCGCCCGTGTTCGCTTCGCTTTCCATCAATTACGGATTCGCTCTGGCTCCGCTTCAGGCTCCGGACTTTTCCGATTCTCTCCACTTTCCAGCGCAGAGGAAACGCGTAAAAAGAGCAGGTCCGTGGTCGAATGGATAGCTGCTAGCTTCCTGCAGTAGATTTCTTTATTCTGTAAAGACTTCATCGACTGTTGTGCTATTTTGCATTTATAATAGCTGGTTAGGCCTTTTCAATCAAGACCATGCACAAGCTGTTAGTTCGCCATAAGAATAAGCCAATTTCTTCTCAAAACAGACTGAATTGAATGGGGACATTTTTTAAAGTTGAAATCAAGCGATGATGTTGGAACTAGTATCATTATTATGACAATTATTCGTCGAAATCAATGCAGGAAATCAACTGTCCTGGTGTGCCTGGCTACTGCTTCTCCAAGGATTAGATGGTCATAGGCCAATGGACTGTCAGTGCTGGATGTAACAGAGAGTTAGGGGTGTAAAACAACAATTAATTAATTAAATGTTAAAAATTTGAAGTGGATATCTACTGTCTTCAGGGTAGTTTAATCCACATCTAACTATTTTCTCTCAGTTCTCAAGAACTTCGTAATAGATATTATCTTGATAAGATCTAGAATTTTACTACACATATCAAACATTTATGTGTTTTTTAAGGAAATAGTTCATTCGTTTGTGTCATAGACTGTCAGTGCTAGATGTAACAAACAGAGAGCTAGGGGTATGCCGAGACTGACAACGAATTAATGAAATGTTAAAGATTTCAAGTGGATATATACTGCCTTCAGTATAATCCACATCCCTTTAATCCACATCTAACTATTTTTTCTCAGATCTCAAGAACGTTGCAATATATATTATCTTGATAAGATTCAGAATTATCAACCACATGCAAGGATCAAACATTGATGTGTTAGTAAGGGAACAGATAATTCGTTTATGTGTTTAACTGGCCCCTAAGAATAACACTAGAGTAATGATTTAATTTCGGTTTTGCCGTTCATTGGGTAAAAACATGCATATTGCTGAAGCGTGGAAGTTGGAGTGAAGTATATTTGGGTTAATAACTTTAATCAATTTCTGCCTCAAAATACACGCAGTGAAACCAGTGAATCAGCAACGTTCAAGTGAAACATTTTCGGCATATAACGCTCCTTGATAGCTGTAAAGCTATAGTTAATTATTTACCCGGAAATTTATTCTTTTAAATTTCTTCTATTTTACAATTAAAGGAATGAGGTTGATAAAATGTACGATTTTTGAGGTGTATAAGCATTACATTTCAACATTTTGTTTATCAATTTTCTCATTTTTAAATGGGGAAGTTAGTACCCAGTACACAGTAGACAAAAGGAGACAGTATATTTTAGTCTAGGTTTAGTCAAATTAAAAACTCCAAACAACCCCACGTTACATCTAGGATACGTATTTTATTATTAGTAGTGTATTACTATTATTATATTAGCATTATTAGTCAACATTACTAAGAACGAACTACTAAAATTGTGTAGGTGAAAATATTTAACTAACCCGTAACCCACTTGGTATTTAGTATCTATAACGTACCAAACATTGTACATTGCTACTCAATTGATATTGCTCAATTAATACGTTACTCGGGGTGTGCATAGTAAATTCCATTTGAAAACAATTAAAGAAAAATTATTAAATATCGATTTATTTGTGGTTATATCGTCCAAAGCTGATGAGACAACCCAAGTCTTCAGCTATTACTCCAGTCCAAGCAGAACGACCGCGGTTTCAGAAGTTGAACTAACACCTTCAGGTCGAGTTCAAAAACTCAACCATATACATGTGCATTGTCAATCATTTAACGGAATTCCGTTAATACACATATAAAAATTACAAATGACACTATTACGAAAAAGATAGTCATTTAAAGTGCACAGGAGTATACCAGCAGGTAAGTGCTCCCTGAATCAAAAAAGTTGTTTTTAAAAGCGATGTCTGTCTATATGGCTGTTTACATAATAGAGAAACCCCCCCCCCCATGGGAAGTTTATCAATGTATATAAATTATATATATATATTAATTAATTAATAATTAATTATTTATTTCATTATATATATATATATATAGGTACTAATCTACAGTATCTCCTGGCATTTTTTTACTTTTTAAAATTTTTGATTCTGTATAACTCTACTGAAAAACTGAAAAATTAAAATGTATGAAAACGGCTCTAATGATTTTAGTTGAAATCAAGTGGTTTATGGCAGTTCAGGTCTCAAACAAAGTAACGCCACCCGCATTTCTGGGAAAGTTTGGGTTCAGAAACTATATGATTCGAATTCAGTTTTTGAACGAAGAAAAATAACATAAATTTGAAATAAAATTTACTTATGCTTTACTGAGTTGCATTTACAAGCCCTTTTAAATGTACAAAAATTAGCTTTTTTCAAACTACAACAACCTACGACAGAAACATTATTTTGAAATTATACAAAAATATTAACAGAAGAATTAACTTTCTTCTATCAAATCCCGTTTATGATAAATAACATAATTATCGTAGCTGCAAACAGGAATCCTGCGGACCTCCGCACCGCTCCTTTTCGCTATCTTAATGTATTGTTACGCGGCGGCGCAGATTTTTCTGTAGGGTAGACCAGAGCCTTAAATACAATTTTTCAAACCACTCAAAGTAAAATGGGCGCCCCGGGAATCGAACCCGTGACCTCTTGACCGTGACCGAAATCCAAGGCGCTAATCGTAATAAGCTAGCGAGGCGGATTCATTCCTCCCTAAGAGCAACGCTAACCAAAATGTTGGGCGAAGTCAAAAATGAGTGTATTGTAATACAAAGAAGCGGATATGTAAGTTCTTACACTAACTGTAATTCGTTATTTGCGGTTTTAACTTTTTTGTATGATAAAATAAAAATTGTATGTTTATTATATTTATCTCAAACAAAATCTCAAATGTTATCAAAGTCAAACAAATATATCTTATTAATATTTTAGTTAAAAAGCATATACAAAAATATGCTTTTCCCAACCGCGCCTTAAGTACTTCTTTACGATCTAAAAACTCATAGTAAAACGGTTGTTTTCTGTTTGGCGAGCGAAAATGTATTTTTCGTTTGCTGCACCTTACTTTTCCGCTCGCAACTTTGTTCCGCTTATTGATTGTTGCTTTGGACTAAGGTAACGAACTTGGTGTTTATAACCTCAGTCTCGTGAGTTCAGCCAAAAAGGATGGAAATGAAATTGTGTATGTTTGTGGTATCCAAAATTGTAGTTGTAGGAAAAATTATGAATGTAATTCGAGTGCAAAGTGTATTTGCCGTTTTCAGAAAATTACCGTCAAGCGATAAAGACCTACTTTACGCTCTTTATACATAAATGACTATTTCATTATACTTTATATTTTGTTCTTAAGTTTTAAATTTTTTTTAGTTTACTATACATTAAACAAAAATAATATATACATTTCTTCAACCGCGCCTAAAGTGTTTATTTATGATGTAGAAACACATCGTCAAACAGCTGTTATATGTTTATAGCGAACGGACACGTTTTATTGCTCGCTGCGCCTTACTTTCCCGCTCGCTGAAGTAATCAACGATTGATTGTTGCTAACCTAGATAACTAACTGACTCAGTGTCTATAACCTCTATCTCGTGAACTCAACAAAATGGATGAAAGTGGCGTTTGGTATATTGTTTGGGTATCCAAAATAGCAGTTGTAGGAAAAATTGTGCAACCCAATGTAATTTGAAAAATATCGCAACGTGTCAAGCGATAAAGACCTACTTTACGCTTTTAATACATAAACAACTATTTAGTGTAGGCCTATCTAGTGTATCTTTAAGATTGTAGGTGTTGAGGAATAAATGTAATGTGGCCGTTTTCCAACGAGGAAAATATATGTTATGTTACCTTACTAAACCCAATTACAACAGTAGTGTTGGTGAAGAGATAATCTCCATACATTTTAGACGCCAGCTTTAACATTATGTATTGCCTTGTCTTAGCTCCAAATACATTTGTCCGTTAATTGTCTATAAAAATGTAAATATACTTTGTAGTGTTGTAAGACGTATATTATATTACTTGGTTAACTACATCCATTATTTTGATGTACAAACACAAAGTTTTGAAAGATAATTTTTCTTTTGGCACTTGCTAGAACTAATTCCTACAATAATCCGCTTTGTTAAACTAATTTGGCACTTGTAAATTGGATTGCGTTAAAAACCCTAGAATGTGACTTGTCGTTGGACCAAAATCGTTCAATGCAATAAGTTAATTTCTAATCAAAAATCACATTTTTGAAAAATACACTAAAATGAGCACCAAATTATCAATTTTAGCTAAGGAATAGTTTGATCCGATTTGATATGTTTCAAAATTTTTGTCGACGGTCAATTGATTGGCAACCAAGCAGATAGTCTGTCGTTCAGGTAAATGCGGTCCTAGTTGAAGGTCTGTTATCCATGTCCTTTAAAATCCATCAAAGGTGACCGAGATAAACATCAAGGTCTTGCAGTTGGATAGACATACTTTTTCATTCCGAACAGCCAGTGTCATATGGCAATTAGAGTGTATAATACTTTAAAAACATTTCCGAATTGTTTGAAAGATTCTTCTTCCGTCTACGGGCTTCAGAATCTTCTAGGGAGTCGATCGCCGTATATTGAGGGAGTATACATACTTATTGTCTATGGCATCTACCGTGGTTATCATTAGATTATCCCGATTATTTGATGATTGATTGTATCGTCAATGAATGGGGCCCTGTATTTGAAAAGATCAATCCCCGTCGCAGTTAGCCCTCTTAGGCGCAAACTAAAATGTTCAGCAAAATGAAACGTTTAACACTGAGAGCTGAGTGCCCATGCTTATTATAAAGTGTTCATGGAATTCGCTTTGCTACTCGTTCTTCTGTAATTTTACAAGGTTGTATATGCTGCTGCTTTAAAGTTTTAAAGTTAACAACGGCTGTCTTTGAGAGGCTTGTAGAACGCGAAAGTGCAGATTACAATAACAAGGTACTTCATAGCTGCCTTTTACACATTTTCCTGCCATAAAAATGCCTAAGTCAAGACCAAGGACGTCCTCATATATAATTTAAAGGTGAATATAATTTAAAATATCACGCCTTAGCCTACCTAGATGATTTTGTCTATGAACGCATATTTCACTGCGAATTGGCATAAAACTAAAATCAACTGATATGCTTACTAATTTTTATTTATTAATTTAACCACCTCTTTACTATACTTGTTATGAAACATTCGCAATAATTTTACATTTTGAACAATACATCACTTAGTTCTTGTTATGTTGTATTTAACTGATTTAAATATAACTCAGTACTGTAATATTAGGCACTGAAATCGCATTATATCTATATATCGTTATTATATCCATATTGTATTTTATTCTCTCAACAGGGGTGAACCTAAGGGTGGGCTCCAGACACAAAACTTTTAACTTTTCTACCTACTGCTTCCTATAAGACCAATGTTAACTTTAAAAGTCCGTTCCTCCTCAAAGGATTATCTGATATCGTTTATTTATGGCTCAAATAAATATAAACAACAACAACAAAATATCTAGTGATCCCAGAGAGCAGCATAGTTAACATCACAAATAAGTAAAAATGACAAATACAGAATTTTGTTGAAAAATTATTATTTATGCTTACTGAAATCACTAGACATTTTTTCTGTAAGAGTCACTAATCAACAATTCCGAGTATTCCGTCTGGGAGAAGCAGGTAGACACTGAGGACTGGTTTATGGCCCATAGTGAGAAAACATCATGGGGAGCTCCTAATAATGAGCGAAACTGTCACAATGCTCATATCAGCCCCCTAATATAATTTAAACATTTACATTAGTTTTGAGATGTATAAATAATAATATGTTGGGGTCCTACTTTCTAAAACCCTTCCATATTAGTGAATTTCCTTTGGAAAGTGAACTATTAGCATGACCCGCACGGTGAAACTTAAGCCCGGGGCCACCATAGAAGTTCCTAACGTGACCCCCTGAACACGTTTTGGGGGTCGTTAAAAATTTTATATATATATATGTGTGTGTGTATGTGTGTGTGTGTGTGTGTGTGTGTGTGTGTGTGTGTGTGTGTGTGTGTGTGTGTGTGTGTGTGTGTGTGTGTGTGTGTGTGTGTGTGTGTGTGTGTGTGTGTGTGTGTTTGCACTCTAGCGGTCAAATTTTTTGTCCGATTTACTTCAAATTTTGTAGGGACGTTCCTTTCTGTCATCAGTTGGACAAGTTCGTTGGGCAAAACAATCGGAAAACTCTAAACCCCTTTTTTGGGGATTAATCTTTCAAATTTTGAGTTTTTGGGCCCAAAAAGGGTCAGAAAAGCCCCGGATGCAAAATTAATGCATGTAAAAAGATGGGAATTAGTGAGGCAAAAGTTTTAAGTCCTCTCTTGTCATTGTAGCATAAATATTTACAGGGTTATTAAAGAAAATGTGTTTCGACTTAACACAGTACGTTGTCTTATGGGGGTTTTACACTAGAAAAGCCTGTTATTCCTTTCTCAGAGTACTATTATCATCACCATCAACTCACGCCTACTTTCAAGCCTGCCTGGACCTTCTCCTAACATTATAATGCGCAAAATTGTATTCCCAGCTTTGCAGGTAAATGAAACCAGGAGCATCACAACAGCCAACAAATCAATGTTTTCAGATTTCAATAAAAATTGGAACACATGTATGTTTTTGCACAGATTTTGAGTTTTAAAAGTTTTTATGTGGAAATTCACTTCCCTCACGTCAGCGTGCTGCGTGCGAACTCGTTTTATGGTTGAAATTACCCCCCAACAACAATTTTAGGTGAGCAAGTCCGCAAGTTAAAAATTAACACGACAATTAACTTAATCATCTTAACACGACAAGCACGTGGAAACGACGTATTTGTTGAAGAAAACAAAACGTTAACATCCTGGGGGCATGTTTTACATTGACGTTTATCCAATATTTTTATCAAATTAAATACATGTAATCTGTACGTTGTTTCGTAAATAAATAAAGAACTATCTATGAAACAAAGTTTGATAGAACGTTTTTTTTTGTTTTTGTTTTTTTGTATCTAACACCTCAATATATAGTTTTAGTTTTAAAGACCTTTTGATTCATAGTTTTCTTCATTAGGTTCTATGAACTTTGATTAGATTCTTTGAACCATGATAAGTTAATATAGTGTCAAATTTTAAAATATTGAGACGTTTGTTAATTTTTTACCCTGACACTGTCACAAATTGTTTTAGGCTCTATGTTTTGGTGAATTTTTGTTACATATTATACACTTAATACATAATAAACTAAATAGTCTAATTAGTCTAAATAGTATAATTTTGACTTTTTTACATTATAGTCGATGTTGAAGTTGTTAAAAGAAGTTGTCCATTAGAAGCTTCACTATATGGACTGCATACCAAGATTGATTACGTTTTATTATTATTATTATTATTCCTAAAGTACTAATGTACAACTTTCTTGGAACTGTGGACATTTCAATTTAAAACATACACTAGTGTGTCCATATTTATATATGTGCATGTTTACATATTTGCATAGGCCCTACTACATATTTATAATTTGCCTAAGAATAGTAATAAAAAAAGTTCCCACATAACGTAGTTTGTTTGAAGTAGACATCCTCAGATAGCTTAGTAATGAGTTTTGTTATTACATTATGTAATTTTAACAGTTTTTGTTTTTAAATAATGTACTTGGTTAAAATACATATTTGACCGTATTAAAATTCATTTTGGAATACGAATCTTTTGCATCATAATTAATATTAGTTTTAAAACCTTCTAATTTTGAATTCAGTGTTTTGTTGTGTCTTGCCCCTTCACTTTTAAACAGACTTAGATTTTTAAACTTTGTCGTGTTAATCGTTTCTCTAGGTTGAAGAATTGTATTTCCCGTTGGATTCAAATGAGAAATTAATTTTGTTTGCCTACAAACTTATGGCAATGTTGGCTTCATAAGTTACATGAAAATCAAGATTTAACTTAAAAACATATAGACGGGGTTTGGATTTAAAATATTATTAAGATGCGTACTTCGTATTTTTTATTTTAATTTACAGTAAATATTTTTATAAATGTTAATCACTCATAAATATAATTTAATTTACTTAAACAAAATAAAGACTTGTGAACACTTTACGAAAATGTTGTCACATATTCATATCGAATTAGTCTTATATCAGTCACATATTAATCTGATTATTTAATAGACAAATTGATTTAGAAAAAGTCTCACTGGCCAAAATAAAAAATATAGGTCGGCTAATAGTACAAAATATATAATATTAATATAATCAGTAACACTTTGTCACTTCCTTAGTTTTCACTTTATGTCTTTAGTTTTTAGTATTTACAATTAGGTAAACATTCCTGTACTGGTGAAAAAACTTTGAAACACTACCATAACACAACACAACACTGCTGGATCATAATATAATAATACGTACTATCATTTTATAACATTTTATACTAAAACATAGTTTATATCTAAAACTTAAACAAATGACTAGTTAAAATGTTATTTCATTAACTCTTTTATAATAGTACAAATGGCATAATATAAGGAGAAAACTATTTGCCTTACTACATTTATATACAGTAATTTTAATACCAAATTGGTTAAAACAATTGTTTAGTTAATTTGGATGCATGATAAACTCGGGGTTTGTAGCATGGAGCCATCAGATCACATACAACTTGAAAATGTATTTGATACCGGTACATCAATCATTCTTTGTAATTCGAGTTATTATGTTTTACTTTTTTTGGGGGGTTTTAAAAATAAAGAGTTTTACATTAAAAATGAATTATAATTGTATAATCTTTTAATCTTTTTACATTTTACCATGTTTAAGATAGTTATTTTATAGCTAACTCATCTTGTAACGGAACGAAACTGTTGTTTTTATTTTTCTATCAAGAAGCTATTAAGAAAATAAGTTATAATTTTTAGTACGTAAATAAAAACTTATCAGCGTCCATTTTGTATTATTCTGCAAAGAATGAAAATCTATCGGAGATACAATATAAAACAAACCGGAAAGTTTTGATTGCAATAAAACACGTCACTTTCTCACTTTATAAACTTTGAAAGGTCGAGCAACTTTGAAATAAACCCAAAATCACACAAACCCCACAACATTTTAATGTTCGCGCAACGAAACACTAATAAGGAAACAGCTGCAACACGTGTCTACTAACTACCGGGTGAGCACAGAACACTAAGGGAGTACGGGGTAGCTCGCCAGGTGATCTGAGAGGGTTAGGGTAAGGAGGCTGCTCTGGGGTGGCGCACCCTTGCTTACTTTAGTGAGAGACACACAAGACATGCGGGCCTTCCCAAGTCTCCGCACTATGTGTCAAAACTAAAATATAGAACTCACCTCAGGCCGGAGTGGTCGCCGACAAACTGGTCTACACTTCGGAACACCCTCCGGGGCCCCGCCCCCCCCACACCCCCACTTGCAAAATGGCGGCGCGTCGTCGCGCATGACTCGCTAACCGGTGACTCTCCACCGGACACCATGGTGCCGCGGTTCCCTTGGTTCCTACTCCAAACTCTCGTCGCTCTATGCTCTAAGCACGTTACAGGAAGAGGGTTAGTCTACAACAACGAACATAACTTTACTTGTTTTAGTTAGTTCACAAGGCAAGAGCGATTGACAAGAATTTCCTAGACAAATTTGGAGTACACAGTTAAGAGGGGGCTCCAGTTACGCAACAATCCGCGAGTCTTCCTGCTTCTCCCATAAGGCCAATTCTAACTTTCAAAACCCGTCCCTCCCAAACTGATTATCCGAAATCGTTGATTTGTAGAATTTAGAATAAAAATACCTATCGATTTCAGCGAGCACTCAACTGGAATTTCTGTCCACCCACAGCAAAATCGTAAATAATGCATATTTTGGACTCATTTGAATTATATAGAAGGGACGGCTTTTACTGTTTATTATTTTACCGATGAGCAGGGACGGGCTTTGAAAGTTAACATTGACCTTGCGGGAGAAGTAGGAAGAAAAGTCAAATGTTTCGTGATTGAAGCCTACTCTTAACTCGCCTGACGAACATTATTCCAGATGAGTTTAGCACATAAAAATGTATATACACAATATAAAAGATTTACCTTTCTTTCCAATTAGTGGCAGTGACTCCTTTGGATGTACATCGGAACCAACCTTCTACTCAACCTCTCAAGTCTTTGATGGGGACGAAATCAACATTTTATACCGTGGACATACTGTGTTCCGTCCTGTGCTCATCTTGAACCATTTCATTTAAGTAGGTGTGAATAAAATTATGTAATTTTGCTACTCAATTGTTAGATATTAGTTAGCTACTAATCCGAATTCTATTTTTCAGTTGTCTATTTAACTAACGCATTGATACCAAATTTAGTTTATGTTTAAGATTGTTCTCGGGTTGGGAAATTTTATTTTATTAGTTTACGGAGAGGGGGTGTCAAGGGTCGAGAATGATGCAGGTCTTTTGGGGGTAAACGCGCTATTGCTGTTGGGGGGATGGGCACCCCTGGTACGATCTATTTGATTTTTGAACTCATGAAAATAGGTGTTTTTTACTCCTCTATTTTCATGAGTACACGCACAAAAAAAAACTCAATTGTGCTGTCAAAATATTAATTAACTTCGATTTCTAGCTTCTCTTCAAGCTGTGCAAGGACGTGTGGTTCTTTTAGGCGACTTTTAATGATTGCAATCACTTCGGTTCATTGGTGTTTAGTCTCGACGCTCCAATACATTACAAACACCATATTTACAATAATGTAACAGTTAAATTAGGCAAATGACTGGATAATTTACCATAGGACATGAATTTGTAGGCACATAAGCTTGTAGTGGACCGTTTGAAAAAAAAACTCAGCAGAACCTATACATTGTAGCAAAACGTGATATTCAACCCGAATTGGGGATTGTAAAAAGCATCCTTCCTATATAAGGCATTATAATTCCAGTTTTCTGAAAATAATCACAATCGTATTTATAAATATTAATAGTATATTACGTTACTAGCCCGGTAAGTGGTGTTTTACCGTGCGAGCACGGTAAAGCTTACCGGGCGAGTAACGTAAAATACTTTACATCATACTACACAGAAAAATTAGTACATGTTTGATTTTCTTACTGTTCTTCCATTTACAAAACTGTTCGTATTTTTTCTCATACCTGTCTCTTGACTTCCATGGCAGCAAACTCGCACTTACTTCTTGAGCTTCTTTTAAAATAAAATCTGGTATATCAGGTTCATTGTATTCCTCACTGAAATGCATTTTCAAAAGTTTCCTTTAGTATCAAATAGAATGGTTTGTTCTCTCAAAATGTGTTTACTATTCAACACTCGTAATTACTCATGTGGTTTAACGTTGTATTGTTGCAATCAGCTGTTTATTTCATCAGCTGACTAACGGTAAAAAGCTTTTACCGTGCATCGCACGGTAATAGTATATTACGTTACTAGCCCGGTAAGTGGTGTTTTACCGTGCGAGCACGACAGTTCCCGCGCGAGGCGTAGCCGAGTGCGGGATTTTCGTGCGAGCACGGTAAAGCTTACCGGGCGAGTAACGTACGATACTTTACATCATACTACACAGAAAAATTAGTACATTTTAATTAGTTCATTGTATTCCTCACTGAAATGCATCTTCAAAAGTTTCCTTTAGTATCAAATAGAATATGGTTTGTTCTCTCAAAATGTGTTTACTATTCAACACTCGTAATTACTCATGTGGTTTAACGTTGTATTGTTGCAATCAGCTGTTTATTTCATCAGCTGACTAAGTGCACGGTAAAAAGCTTTTACCGTGCAGTGCACGGTAAAGTAATTTTCCGTGTGTAGGCACGGCAAAGGGCAACTTTCCAGCCTATCAATACGGATGGAAAAGTACCTGTTTCTGTGTAGTATGATGTAAATAAATTTACCGTGTATTGTAATTCATCATACTATAAAATAAAATCAAGGTAATGTACTAAAATATTTATAAACATTAAAAATAAAAAATATATTTTAAAACTGCACAAAAATATTGTAGCCAGATTGCTTTAAACGAATTGCATAATATATTATATTATATATATATATATAATATATAAATAACAATAATCATAAATATCGAATTTTCTTAAACGAGCCTTGCGTCTTTTCGCCAAGAGATATGTCTGCCCTACATGACTGAAGTCGTCGCGAATCCTTTACTTCTAAAACTTACAACTTCTTCGTAAAAACAGTGAAACGTGCAAAGTCATGCCAGCTCGCATCTCAAATTATCTGTTATTCATTTTTACATCTTAGAGTACTTAGTTTGACAAATAGGTGTGAGTAAGAACTTTAAAAAATTGTATGTCTATTTAATATAAGTATTTAGCATGTGGATATTTTTAGAAACAACTGAATGTACACTTAGACTCCCTATTTTGCTGGGTAACTAGAAATGTTTAAACTTTTACGGCTTATTTTATGTGTTTAGATATTTATTGTTTTAGAAATTCAATATAGATTAAAATTTGTTGTTTATTATTTTACACACAGTTCTTAGAGCTCTCAACTTTTATTGTTTTAGAAATTCAATATAGATTAAAATTTGTTGTTTATTATTTTACACACAGTTCTTAGAGCTCTCAACTTAAAATTACGATTGTCAAATAAAACAGTTTTAAAAGTTACGAAGAATAAATCAGTATCTCAAAAGATATAACAAATTTGTCTAATTGTTTTTATTAACAAAAAAAACACTTATACCGTATTGATCATAATGAGAGATAAAAGTTTATTTTTAAGAGGACGCTTCCTTATCATCATCCAAAATGTACTTAGAAAAACAATACTGTATATGTCAATAAAATATATGAAAAAATAAAAATCGTGCACTCGTTATATGAAAATCAATATCGATGTTATATACTGCAATACTGTATCGTGTTTATACGTTACATGATTGTCAGTAGTTGGGTGTAAATAAGTTTGTGTATCTGAGTTACTACAAAAGTAAACAGTAAAAGTTAACAATAAACTTAATAAAAATAAATTTTAACTTCACATTGTATATTGAGTAGATTCAAGAAATTATTCAAATATGTACAGTATGTATGATCAGGTTGTATTCTACAAGTAAGGAAAGCACCAAAAGTCCAGTAATGATATTGTGTTGTTTTCCCAGTAATGTTAAAATGACATACAGGACATTTCTTAGCTATTTTTAATATAATCAAACCATTGAAATTGCCAACAAATTGAAAATCAGTTCAAGCAATTAAATATAATCTCCCATAAATCAAAATATTTACACCGGTAAACTTATTTGTTTTCGTAAGCTTGTTTAAAACACAATTTTGTTCCAAAAGATTAAATTAAAAGCCACTTTGCAGTCTTTAAAATAATCTATACTTATTGTTATTTTTGTCTCATGTCGTCGCCCTTCCCCTAATCTAAAATGTGCAATGCAAAAACCGGAACCGATCAAGTACCTGATCCTGGGATGGGCCCTCCAAAGTGCTATATTCAACAAAGACAGATTTCGTAATTTGCACGGAACAATTACAATACGTTTGGTTAATTTTACATAAATGCTGCAGTATATTTTTGTAAATAACTCTCATTTTTCTTTCTCCCTTTACTCATGGTGCATGGAGAAAGTATTTTATCGTTGTCAACATTTTAGAATTTGATTTAATAGTAGAAATATGTGTTATGGTGATCCATAAACAAAAAAAGTGGTTTTTGAGGTGAAGTCTGTTTGTCTATCTGCCTGTATGGATGTGTACAGACGTAGAGAGCACACAAATGGCCCGATTTTTATAAAGCTGTGTGTGTGTAGGTACTAATCCACAGTATCTCCACGTATTTGTTTATATTTTGAAGGGTAACTATCCCCAAAACCGATAAAAACGTGATGAAAAATCCAAATTTGTTAAAAGTGGGTTCCACGATTTTATTTAAACAAATGGTAGTTTATATTGCTTTAGGTCACTAATAAAATTACACCAACGCCATTTTGGAACAATTTGAATCCAGATATTATCGGGCTTAAAATGTCCCAAATTTCAGTAACAATAATGGCTACCTTCTTTGGATTTTTCAAAAACACATGCTACCGTACTTTATAGTATACATTTAGTTAATATAAAATAATGAATTTATTAAATTTGTTCAAAAGATAGAGAAAGTATGGGCAAATTTTCTGATATAGTTAATTTATTATACGCTTTAACGGAAATTTCGCCATCTCAGCGAATTTTCCCTATAGGGAAGAAGCTATTACCGTAGTCGGCATGGTAAGACCTAGGCCCGGGACCATGATAACTTTTCGTTTTGAGGTCCCCAGACCCCAAAAACACCATTCGTTCGAAACTGGATATATATATATATTATCGTGTCCGTGAGCACGATAACTCTCGTAAAAATTATCCGATTTTGATGAAATTTGGTATAAACGTGTAAAGCAACATTTATGACTTAAAGTTCGAAAACCAGCCAGATCGCTTTATCCGAAGGGGTATTTTTGGGGGGTTTTGTATCCCAAAAATGGGTTTTTTGAATTTTTTACAAAACATTTTGGAAATAGTCAAATTTTAGTTTTCACCATTGTATTCAGCTTAAAAAAACACACAATTTGGTATTTTTATCATTCCTCTATGTCAATTGGTTAAAGAGATATTGAAAGTTCTAAACACAGTACATTGTCTAATGTTATTCTTATGGAGGAAAAGAAAAATTTTATATATCGCTTATTTATGAACGTACACTGATGAAACTTGGTATACGGCTTCATCTAGTTGTGGTGCATTGGTATTTGCTAAAAAAACTATTTTTTGTCAAAGGCTCTTGTAGCAGCAAACCTGCGTACTCAGCCCCATGTTATTCTTATGGATAATAATTAAATGCTGTGTCTCCCTTTATTATGAACATAAATGAATAAAAACTGGTATATGACTTCACCTAGTTGAGTTATATTGATATTAGCATAAAAATCCATTTTTTGGGTTCCTTGATGCAGCAAACCTGCGTACTCAGCCCCAATGTTATTCTTTTGGGGAATAATTAAAATTGCATATACTGTATTGCTTATTTGTGAATATATTTTTATGAAACTTGGTAAGTGGCTTTATGTAGTATTAAGACATTTATATCTCTATTGGAAATTCGCTGAGTATGCAGGTTTGCTGCGACGGGGGTATTAATTAGTATAAAAAAATAACAATCATGTCACATAAAAATATTATATAAATTTATTCACCGATGGATGAACTGATTTAACTAGCAAAAATGAGTTATACAGTATAGGGCACTCTATTACTTTAAGAATCCTTTAAAGCTAGAGCCTGCATTAGCTGATCGTGCGTGCGTGCGTTCGTGAAATTCCAGTGAGCGGGAAAGTCCCTGGCCCACTGTGGCTGTTTTAGGGCGTTTGGGCCCTCTTCAGCCGATAGCTGATCCAGTAGGTTGATATGTGCATGTACTTTTGATGTGCAGAACTTAGGAATCTTTGCTTTTATGCCCATAATGTCAAAACTTGGATTGGCAAAAACATGAATAAAATTTAATTAGGGGTGTCAATTTCTGTAAAAAGCTATCCAGCTGCTGGCAAAAAGATATGACGAAAAATTTGAACAAATTATACAAATGGGACCGCAAAAACTCCACTGGTGCACATTAGGCTACGTTGGTCACCGTTCGGCTCATGCTAATTGGTATTTTTTATACCTAAATATTTGTTACTTAACTTTCTTTACTCAAGTAATTTGAATCTATCACTTTTTCACCACCGATAACCCGTACTACTTCACGATTATAATTTGATATTCAAAATATACGACATTAGGTCTATGCGACACACCGCGCCGCGAGTCTGGTCACATGCGATGTTTACCAAACGCCCACACGTCCCTTACCCGTCCCCACAAACACTATAGGCCCCTGACAAAGTTATTATTGCACGCGAACCTATTGTAAGATGATAGATAGATAGTGCAAGTAAAATATTTAACATTCGGTAAGTTTGTCACCACCCTGTCCTGTTCTGTTCGGCAGGAACGCGAAAAGAATTACGATCACACGCTAATAATAAAGTTTTCCTTTTGTTTTATTCAAAAGCTATTGGCATAAAATCAGGAATTTACAGCAACTGCAGTATAGGAAATTTAGCTGAGGTAAAATTAGTGACTTAAAATTACAAGGAATTTTGATATAGCCTAATCCATATTTCAGAATCTAACTTCTCTAAAACAGCGCATCATTTTAATAAGGCCAGCAGTGAGAGATAATTAGTGTTATAATTTGGGCCCACACGAGTCACTATCTGAAGAGTGGGCTCCAGTCACGAAACATTTGCGTTACTACATCCCTAGTAGCACAAATCGTTGGGCCAACGTTGGGAAATGGCTGGCATAGTTCGTTGGCCAACGGTAAGAAATGTCAAACCGGTGCGGTGCGTGTTGGGATTGGTTCGTTGGCCCAACGTCTCCTATGGTTGGATTTGCCAACCGTCCAGTATCCAACCACTTCTAACCATCCCAACCATTCCCCATCGTTGGGCTACTAGGGATGCTTCCACTGAAAGGCCGATGTTAAAGTTCCCTCATCAACGGGTTATCCGATCCGTTGATGGCTCATTTTAAATGGGGAAAATACCTAGTGATTTAAAAGGGTGTAGGAAAATTTCAAAACCAATAATAAAATTCGCTCAGTAAAATTCCAAAATATTCAATATTTGACTATCTGTTATATTAAATAGGATTTTTGAAATGCCCCAAATTCCGCTGAGGAGAGTCGGACTTTGAAAGTTAAAATTGGTCTTGAAGGAAAAGCAGGAAACATTACGAATTGTTGCGTGTCTGGAGGCCACTGTTAAGAATAATTGTTGTTAATGAAATAAGAAGCATACAAGCATTTACTGGATTATATTTCGTGTATAGGGAAAACGCCTTTGTAACATCCTCTTGACATCATACCTGCGGACTCGATGAGATACATGTAAGCAGTAATTAATTTTTGTAACTGCTCAACCCCCTTTTTTATACAAAGTTTATACATAATCCATTAATTATTCATCATTATTATTCATCATAATAAATAGGTAAACGTTTTTGTAAGTGAAGTGCTAGTTTAAAAATTCCCCATATCAGTGTTGCGAGTGAGGGGGTCTCCTGTTACGGCGGGTAATTCGAAATAACTGGAAAAGGAGCAATAAACTACGACGGGAAATGGCAAGAAGCCTCGTAATCACGTTTCACATCGGGGCCCAAATTTAGTAACGACCCTGATTATAACTGAAACAAATTTGCGTTCTCCAGCTGAAAATTATTAAGTAGTAGGCTACATAATACAAGCTTTACAAAAAAATAACGATCACACCTATATCCTAACAATATTTATTTGTTTAACCTTCATTATTTATCCTTTTTTAGTTCTTACTGTAATCCTAGATGATTTTTGCGTACAACAAATTCAAGAACTTAAATTAACTTCCCAAATGTGTCCCAAATTCAAATATAACATGCGGGCCTAAAAAATAGCGTCTTTATGAACTACGCGAAAGTAAAAAAATAGACTTGCCATTCGTAAGTAATTAAGTTATTGACTTATAATGTGCGATATAGTGCGATGCATGAAACAGATTTTCAAACTTAGGACAATTTAAATGCTTGACCCTTTCTACACTCATATCTTAAATTTTTTCTAATGTATAATTGTTTTTCATATTTCTGAAACTAATACTCGATGATTAATTTCTCTTGTACTATTTTCGGTGGACAATCATGTGTGCGTGCAATATTAAAGCGATATTGTTCATTTTACCTACTTCTTGCATGAAACCTCTGAGAAACCTACCATGTTTGCCCACAATAACTATTCCACTTAATCTCCCAGTCAGAAAAATTGAATTTTAAGGTCCTTAACACGTTCTTTATGACAGATTGGACGTGAGTAGATCTCATAAATGGTTGCCTGCATAAAGGAACTAACCAAATGTGTTTTGCCTACGTTTGTTAAAAAGGCACTACTACTAGTTGCGTTAAGATACTCGAGAATTCAGAAACGCCCACATTTTATGGAGGCTCAGAGTCTTAGAAAGCTGATGATTATACAGACGGCGTATTCTTACTAATTCATTGCAAAATCATTTTTAGGAACACCTTTTGTTTGAAATTAAATTGATTGTTCCTTTATATACAATTAACATTTTTAAACAGAAAGTATTATAACATTTTTTAAATGCTATGTAAACAGTATGCAGTAAGTATCTTCTCTTAAACAAGGAACCACAACTACTCCGTCCCGAGCTAAGAACCTGTTTGGAACTTACATGTATAAAACACATGTAGGCTATTGATATTTTGTTGAGCTAAGGTTGGCTACGTGGTCAGCCTATATCGGTATTATTTTCTAGGCAAATAATAAAAACAGAAAACTTCATACAAATAAGAATAAATGTCTAACATTTCACGCACTTGTATTATGAAATGATTCAATATCATTGTACTCTAATAAAATAATTTCGCCGCTCTAGAAACCCTAAAATGGTTTTAAATTTCTTGAATTTAATCTGGTATTTTTAAAATAATTTTGGAGCCAGACAAATTGTAAATTTGTTATACAAAGTCAATTTAGGTTTAGGAAAAGCTGAAAAGCAACGTGTTTCGTTGCACGTCCTGTCAAACACTTAAATCGCCTTTTATGATACTTATAGAAGCGCACTTAATAGACTTAACATCGCTGGTATGATTGTTTATAGGCTTAATACCACCTCTCGATTATGACGAGCAGTGGCGACTGGCTGAGCTGTAGGCTCGACATTTCCCCACTTCACGATTGAAACGTACTCAGTGTTTTTTTCCACTCCGAGGTCAAAAATACCCCAGCTAAAAATTAAAGGAATCCAAATTCATCTCACGATCTGTCATGAAATATCCCCTCACTTACTTTGAGGGATTTATCCTGAGTATAATAAACTAAAAATATTAAGTTGTTTAATATTTGTTTTAAATATTAGTTGATTTTTAACTAAACATAATAATTGAATCTCCTGCATTCTTTAGTTTTAAGTATAAATAAATAGATTATACAGTATTGCAATGCATTTATTAAAAAAAATAAATTTGTTATGATTTTTTTAGATCCTTTTTACTAAATAACAAAATATTTACACAAATAGTAGTATAAAAAAATCATTGTTAAAACCAGTAATCGCTTAGTTTTAGTTTTATAGTCGGTTAAAACTTTGTAAACCCATCCTACCCACCAAATGAAACCTGTTCATATAAACGGTGATTTTAAAACCCCACCTGAACCATCATAGCCCATCATTGGAGCCCATTATTCAAATTACATTGATTTTATTACTAGCAAAATTTATCAAGAATTTTAATGAAAAACAAAAATTGTACATACCTAAGGGAATGTAAAAATTAAGGTCGTCTAAAATATTACAAAATCCCATTTTATCTCACGGGACATTAAAATACCCCTAAAATAGGATGAAAATTCTTCAAGTGAAAACACTGAAACGTACCACTCATCAAGGTGGATTTCAAGTTGGTTCAAGGTGGATAAAGGTGGTTCCAGCTCCGCGATTCGTTCAGACAATGGCAGTTTTGTACAGTTTTGGCATTAGTCAATACATTTGAATCCTTTGCGTTGGAACTAGATACCGTACTTCTAGAAGGAGTCATCATAAACGCTGAAGGTTTTAGACGCTATTCCAGCTGCATTGATGTTTGTTTGTCTCTAAGAATCCAAATTGGAAGTTTTCTTGTGTTTACTATAAACAAAAATATATAATCCACTGAGATTCTCTGTCGGGCGTTCCCTGGATTAAAACAGTTTTGATGCAACAAGTTCTGCATCAGTGTTGTTTGTCTGTCAAGTTTTCTCTTGCCTTTTTTTATATTTGATCGTCAGTAGCATTTTAAGCATTTTGATGGGGAACGTTCCAAGCTCTAAGGTATTGTTGATAACTAAGGTGGAATTTTTCTTAGAAGCATCATAAATAAACAGCCCAATGACAAATTGCAGCTGGACCCAGTTATGTAAATTACTGTTAGGTGTTAAAGCGTACGTGAGCACTAAACCCACAATCACGAGAACTGCTCAGAACCCAGAATCATCAAGATCGCCTCAGCTCCTCAGACTTATTCTCCATGTGGCTTCTCAGCTCAGTTCAAAATTAGTGATTTATTACCTATTTCTACTTCTGAATTACTCATGGGCCGGTTCCACAGAGAGCTTCTCTCCAAGATTCATTCTTTGTCATTGGTGTATCGCTTTTACCTGCCATTGCCATTTTAACGGTCACGTGATTTTAATAACGCGTTTGATTATCACTGCATAAAATTCGTTACCATATGTTTTGCTCATACAGAGGGAAAAATGGCACCTTGTAGGCTTCACGTTTTGAGAACTCCGCGATTAATCTCGTTGGCAAAAATGCAGACGAAATGGCAAATCAGTAGTGCCAACACTGTTACCTACAAGGATAAACTAAACCAGAGCAACTGAGCAGTTGGGAAAGTGGTATGTAGTTTAAACCCCCGTTTACATTTAAACCAGTTTAACCTAAGCCTCATTTGGGGAAAGAGGCCCTAAGGAAGAAAACACTGGATGACTTCCTCGTGGCCGGAAGTGCCTTAGAGTGTTGAGTCGATATTTAAACCAGACGACTGTACAACTTCACGCCATAACGCCATAACTTTTTAATGTGAAATCTGAATTTCGTCCTCTGGATAAAATTCTTTGTTGACAGGCGTCTTGACGTAAAATTCTTTAAGTGCTCGACTACCCTATCTTGATCCTCGTCATTTCTGGAGCTGTCATAAGTGGTCTGTTTAGTAATGGGGAGTTGGTAAATAATGTAGGGGAGAGGCGGATAGTATGGGTCACTGCCTGTTTCTCGTATCTGCCAACAGGTAGCAGCACAGTTCTGTGTTTAGCACGCCACGTGCTTGCATTACCCCGCTATGTACTATGTGCAGGAAGTTGGGTGATTTCAATGCATCGTGTCGCCTTCTAGTTAGTTATGTTTAGTTTTGAACCTGGAGATCAATGTTTCGTGTAACTTTTAACAACTTCCTGTGCTGTTACAGATAAAGATAAAACTCCACTAAACCACTATAGTTAATATTTAGCTCCCTTTATTCTTATACGAACCTGAACGTTTTGTTTCGTTTCTATTAACCCGGCTTGGTTGCCGCCATGTTTTTCTTTTCAATGTCGGTCGGGTAGTATGGGCCAAACCAAAATCGAGTAGTATGGGCCATTTGAATAATTTATTTGGTTTATATTTTAAACACTACCAGTCAACACAAATTCACCTGGGACAATGAAAATCATAAAACCTGATTTTGCAAGTGTTTTAAAGGAGGTTTCTCCTTTGCCCTAATGCAGTGAAAAAAGGTTGACAAGTTGAAAGACAAAGGCTGAAACGAGTGAAATTTTTAACTGCAGCACAAATAACATTTGTGAAAAACCAAGACAAGTTGAAACAAACTAAAAAGAAAAGAAAACAGGAAATAACCCAAGACCGTATACAAAAGTAAAAAAAGTTATTGATTGCAATGAATACAGAGTCTTATAAGAAGAACAGGTCCCTTGTTAAAAATTCTGTCGCTTATTTGAATTTGGCGCACTAGAAACCGTAGTTTTGCGCCCCGCCGCTGTGAAGCGCCTCTAGCACTGCAGACCGGTACCGAAAACACGAGGTGTTGCCGTGGCCCAGGTCCCTTCGCTGTTGTAGTAGGGCGGGGTTGGCTGTAGCGGTGGTCGGGGGGGAGGAGTGGATGGGTAGACAGCGCGCGCGCTGCCTCGTGACCGAGCGAAAAACTAGCACGGCAGTGATAGACTCTGGCCCATAAGACGTGTTCTTCTCAGGGCCAGGTAACACGTGTTGTTACCTGGCCCTGGTTCTTCTTATAAGACTCTGTATTCATTGTTGATTGCAACAATTGAACATCTTACACCTGGTACATCTAAAGATGCAGATTGCATTGTTTGTGGCGAAAGTTACGAATAAAACTGGATCCAGTGTAAGACTTGTAAGGGCTGAGCACAACCGGACTGTGTGCGGATATTGACATTATTTTACTACTGTGACTATTATAAACTGAACAATTAGTAAAAGGAATCTAGATGTAAGAAAGTTTATATCTGATATAGTATTTTTCTTTTGATTAAAATATATATGTTTTTAATTACAACAAACATTGTTTTCTGATTATTTCCTATGTTTTTTTTGGTGTGGCCCATACTACCCGGCGCGGCGACGGTTATATAGTTCTCAGAAATTTCACAATAAATTGGAGTTGTCATAAGTAATTTATTAAATTTAGGATAAATGTTTAAATGTGATACACGTAATGAATAGTGGCTAAATAAATGGGATCGCATGGTTTTAGCTGAATTTTACAAAAATATAGGTTTTAAATACATATTTCCATAGTGGCCCGTACTACCCGCCGTTCCTAAGACAAAATTGTATTGTGAGTGTATTTTTCCTAATTTTCAAATACTATCGCTTTCGACTGTGTTTAAGTGATTTCAGGCGTGTTAAAAAAACGAATTGACTTAAATCCCAGCGTAAAAAAATCTAGAACATTTATTAATTTGTATATATCGCAAAATAACGAAAAAGTTCATAAAAAATGTTTACCTTTAGGTTTATTCTTGTACTTAAAAGACAAGATTTTATCTGGTGTATATTTTTTGAAAGGCAATACTCAGTATTGGTACGAAAATAAAACATGTAAGCAATCAACACTCGGGTTTGCCGTGCTACGGCCTCCATTTTATGAAATAGCATCCAAGTTTGTATTTTTTACGATTCATTGATTATCCTCCATAAAATGTTATTATGTTGAACAAAAGTTCAAGTTCAAGTACTATTAATCATATATGAATGTAATATGAACATGTATAATATTATACATTTATATTTTGTCTCATATCGTTCAGTTTTAGGAAAAATCTTTGAATTAATAATTAGGAAATTTGATTTTCAGGTAGTTTCTACTTTGAGAACACTATTACTTCTGGTTACAGGGTGCATGTAAGACCTAGGATTATGGTAACTTTTAGTTTTAATGTCTCTATGTCAATAAATCCTAATTTGTTCGAATATCTTATCTGAGACTAAGTTTTCAAAAATGAGTTTTGACAAAAAAGCATTTGAAATACAAACTTATTATCATCACAGGAATTAATAGGAACATTTTAGGTGTATACTCATCCAGATAATGTTTAATGGGCCAACAAAAGATGCTGAGAGTGATTTCCACGCTGGTACTCAAATTGATGCACGCTGATCGAAGGTTTTGTGGGACTATACTGATTAGATACGTTCCTTCAACGCTCAACATCATGAGTCCTTGCTTTGCTAGTATAACATAGACTGAAAAATGTATAGGTGTCAGATCTAAGGATCGTAAAACTGGCTATTCAGCAGTCTCCGTCTGCCAATCAATTCGTCAAACATTCCATTTACAAAGTCTCTTACACAGGGGGTCCTTCGTATTGTTTCCATATACATTTTATTTTACTCTCTTTTGATGTTCAAAACGTGGACTATCTTGTATTTCTAACATCACTTTCCTAATGAAATCTAGGTAATTTACAGAGCTTCATTACTGAAAGAAAAGTAAAAACTAAAACCAACGATTGATTGTGCAGCTGACTTTTAGCCCAGCCTGTATATGTAGTTTGTGTACAGTGTACAGGTATATCTTAAGAAAAGTGCTGGAACAGACTTCGAGGCTACAAAGGCGTCCCGTCGGATGCAGGATGTTAGGAGAGACCGTGAAACAAGGGGCGTGCAAAATTGAACAGTTGTAGCGCTGATAAAGTAGAACTGAGTAGTAGAGAATGATTGTAGAGATGGATCAAGTACTTCAGGGAAGCCATGTAAATTGCCTAGATAAAGAAGCGAGCAAAGGCGGTTACTAAAACTTTGATTGGAAGTTAAACAATAAACAATACCTGTTTATTTATTATTTAATTTGTTCGTCAATTTCCTTTAACAAAATATTTCTGGCCACTTATAGGTTTTGAACATATATTTTAAGAGGTTTAATAAAATTTAGGAACTATCAAATGATTTAAAATAGTTCACCTTAATAAGTGGATGTTCGAAAGGGTGTAGGAAGATATTAAAATAGTCAGTAAATTGTTACACGTATCAATTATTGACAGTGGCGGATACAGACTATCGTTTTAGGGGGGGGGGGGGGTTATAGGCGAAGAAAATATAAACTGTACAAATACAATAACCTTTACGGTGAAAGATTAATAAAATCTGAGGTCTGAGGTTTTTTTGGGGGGAGGGGGTCATGACCACCATGATGACCTCCCTCTTGTACCCGCACCTGTTACTGAATCAAGAAATTAGTCCAGTAGAAATATCATAATTTAAGGGGTTGTCAAGCAAAAAAGGTGGAGCAATTTTGATTTTCAGGTATGTTACATGTATCGACCCCATGATGAAAAATCCAAGTTTTCGACCTCTTAGCCCTTGTGTGTTTTCCGCCATCTTGAAAAAATCGTCTAAAAACTGAACCTTTTTTACTATTTCTTTAATAACTTGCTTACAGTGTATCGTAGGCAAAAAAGATTATAAGATTCCCTACAAGATTTATAAATGGTTTTGGGAAATACGACTAATAGGAACGGAGAATCATAGGTATTAAATCAGTACAAAAATTGAAAAATATCACAAACTGGACTTAATCTCATTTCAGCTCAACTAATTAATTTTCCATAAGGTGTAGAGTAAAACGTATAAGGAGTTCATTTGTAGAAAACACAATTTCCTACAATTTACATATATAGTAATGTAACATGTGTCCAACAAATGCATAGAAACAAAGGGTAAAAATTTAAATAAAAAGTTAAAAGATGGTAAAGTATAATTTAAACCCGGCTTTCTTAAATATATTACATTGTTACTAAGTATATTGTTGTTTACGTTTAAGGTCGAATATGTGTTATTTATGCACCTTAGATGACACTATGTTACATACTGCATTGAAACAAAGTTACTTGGAAATATCAGGAAAAGTATGTTAAAGTACGTTAAGAATGTTAAGTAAATTAGTTCATGTTAAAATTAAGTTAGAATAACATTATCGGCCCGTACAACTGAGAAATCACTATAATATAGTGTAAGGTAAGCTGTTAAACACATTAAAACACGTGGTCGTATTCCTTAAGCTTTCTTCAAACTTTGGCCGAATCTAGCAACCTTGTTGAATTAATTTTACAACTCAAATAAAATAAGCGCAGAGAACTCCCCATCCACACTCTTGCTAATCCATCCCGTTCATCTTTGATCGTCTATATTCAGCAAAGGCAATGATTCTACTTTATAAATATGTATAATATAAATTAACGTTGTAAAATGATCTTACATTTAATTAAACAAATAAATAAATTGTTGTCTTCAGCGGCAGTCAGTTTCTACCGTTTTGGTCCTTGTTTTTATGCGATATCCGTTATAAACTAAAGTTAATAGTACTTTAATTATTAATTAAACATTCTAAAAAGACATTAACAAATAAATAATTCAAATCTTTTAACTTTAAAGGCTTGCCCAAACCAACGCAAGCTGCGGGACGCGGGGGCGACGCAAAAATTGAGCGCGGAAACAGGACTAGTTCCAACAAGTTCATTTACAAGTTCCAACTAAATTTATATTTCTATACATCTTGTGTTTATTAGGAATTGCATAACACTGTCATCAAGCAAGAGTTTTAACTTAATCTGTGAAATAATTTAACTATACATTAAGGTATTAAAATTGGGAAACGTTAACGGTTTGTATTGAATTAACGTTCTGTTTAATGTAGGAAATGTTTTCACATTTTTAATGAGATTAATTTTTTAATTTTCATACTTTTCATTTGATGTTATTATTGATCTAATATTCATTTGTATACACATAACAATTCACAACTAATAAATATATATAAATTAAAACAAAAATGAATGTGCTGAAATTTGTGATGTTATAGTTAATATGTTTTTAAAGTGATACATTTTAACTTTTATTAATGTTTTCCATTAACCTAGCTTCTTTGGTTTATCGCATCACTTAACAATTGTTTACGTTATTATGTATGGAGTTTGTAGAACAAATATTTTCAATATAACGTTCTTATTACACTCTTAAGTTAAAAACAATCTAAAACTATATTTACTTGAATGATGGACTAAATATGATATCAAAGAACCAAGGCCAAATTGCTAAATATTATTGACATTCACCAAATACTTTTCTTAAAGGGATTATTTGCATAGCTTTAGCTTCTCACAATACCTGATAATATTTACTCCAAAATTAGTCTTACGTTTAAAGAAATACTATTTTGTTTGATTTTAATAGCCTTTTTCTACGTGCCGTGAATGAATGTAACACAACTTTCGCTTTCTTGAGTTAGGATTAACGTTTTTCACTACTCTCATGAAGCATCCTCAATCGAAGAGAATTTTCTTATACTCAAGATCCTGAGGTGGATAAACAGAACATTATCAGGACCACTGAATCTTTTATTTTTCTATTATTTGGGGATGATATCAATAGTAGTTTTGAAAAATTGAGGTATATCTTTTTCAAAGTCTACGAAAAGCTCATATTTGATTTTGCAAGACTACCCGTCACAAGAGAGATGCCACCTTGTAAAGCATTCAAACAGAACACATTTGTAAGTGTAACTTTGGTTGCGCGTTGCATTTAATTTTGAATACGAGACTCTAGACAACATTGGCTTTAGTTTATAACGGATATCGCATAAAAACAAGGACCAAAACGACAGGAGCTGACTGTTGGTGAAGACGACAATCTATTTTATTAATAATTATCATTAAAATGTATGATAATTTTACAATGTTTAATTTATATTATACATATTTATAAAGTAGCATCATTGCCTTTGCTGTTATAGACGAGCAAAGATGAACGGGATGGATTAGCAAGAGTGTGGATGGGGAGTTCTCTGCCGCTCATTTGATTAGAGTTGATTATTTGAGTTGTAAAATTAATTCAACAAGGTTGCTATATTCGGCCAAAGTCTGAAGAAAGCTTAAGGAATACGACCACGTGTTTTAATGTGTTTAACAGCTTACCTTACACTATATTATAGTGATTTCTCAGTTGTACGGACCGATAATGTTATCCTAATTTAATTTTAACATAAACTAATTTACTTAACATTCTTAACATACTTAACATTCTTAACATACTTAACATTCTTAACATACTTAACATTCTTAACATACTTAACATTCTTAACATACTTTTTCCTGATATTTCCAACTTTGTTTCAATGCAGTATGTAACATAGTGTCATCTAAGGTGCATAAATAACACATATTCGACCTTAAACGTAAGCAACAATATACTTAGTAACAATATAATATATTTAAGAAAGCCGGGCTTAAATTATACTTTACCATCTTTTAACTTTTTATTTAAATTTTTACCCTTTGTTTCTATGCATTTGTTGGACACATGTTACATTACTATATATGTAAATTGTAGGAAATTGTGTTTTCTACAAATGAACTCCTTATACGTTTTACTCTACACCTTATGGAAAATTAATTAGTTGAGCTGAAATGAGATTAAGTCCAGTTTGTGATCTATTTTTCAATTTTTGTACTGATTTAATACCTATGATTCTCCGCTCCTATTAGTCGTTTCCCAAAACCATATATAAATCTTGTAGGGAATCTTACAATATTTTAAAATGATAAGGAAGTGTTTTTGCCTACGATACACTGTAAGCGAGTTAATAAGAAAATAGTAAAAAAGGTACAGTTTTTAGAGATTCTTTCAAGATGGCGGAAAAGGCACAAGGGCTCCGAGGTCGAAAACTTGGATTTTTCATCATGGGTAGAAACATATAACATACCTGAAAATAAAATTACTCCACCTTTTGCATGGCAAGGAAATTGCATGACAATTCCACTGGACTAAATGGCATTTTCAAATGTATGTGAATGTCAACGATAGGGTTAATATTTTTGTAATGAGTTTTGTAATATCATTTTGTAATATCCATGTTTTCGATCGCAACTAGGAATCAACTAAAATCAAGGAGTTTGTCTGAAAAACTTAATATTTTCATTGAATTGTATATCTTAGGAATTTAAGAGCATTCATCTAAATAGTGAGAATTTCTTTGTTGTTTTCAACCTAATTGAATAATTTATCTAAAACTACTCACGGGAAATTAAACTATGCAAAAACCACATTCACATATTCAGGAATGTTCTTATAGCTCATACATGGGGTAAAATAACGTTTGTTTGATGGACGTTTGTTTATCAGTTCAACCATATACACCGATGCAAATGTTAGGCTGTCGTTTCAATCTTGAGAGACAACGAGACAACGTTCATTGTGAAATGAGACGTTTCATGAACAGAAAAAAGGCGGATAGGTGGGATGGGAGAGCGACGAACCGCGACGGGCGTGGCGAATGAGCGAACCCCCCTAGCACCACCTCGCAGCGCTCAAGGTTTCACAAACTTTATTGATGCTTCTTACACTGTGTCCAGGCAGATAATGGATCGGCTCAGTTGCGTGTTCGCACCTGTCTATGACGGCCGGGTATCATCTTATAAAATTTAGTTTCTGTTTTTATAAAATGTGTTCTTGGATTTCTAACCTTATCTTCACTACTTATGATTTCTATTATCATCTTTAAATTATCCAGTAAGTCACAGTAAGAGTGAGACTAGATGTTAGGTGTTAGATTGGTGGATCAGGAAACCTAGAGCCACTAGGTGTGTCTTCCACATGGGTCTCCTACGCAGGTCACCGGAAGGAAAGTAGAGAGAAACCCACAAAGAGACGCCACTTTCGGCACTTTTTTCCCATGTTATTCTTATGGGGAGCCGTTTTTGCACCGACACCGGCTCCCGCCCTACACAAATTTTCTTTTTGGCCTCTACTAGTACCCAACCCTTGCCTATATTAAATACATTTTCCCAATCCCCATCCCTCCTCTATATTTTTTTAAAATTAATTTTCAAAATCAGGCTAAAAACTAACTCCGATCCGATTTGTCTGAAATTTGGATATGTTATTGTCCTAAGCCAACGCATTAATAAATTCCACCTGCATTTCCCAAATTCACTATTACGGTCAAATTAAAAAATATTTTTGAAAAATACTATATTGCCAATTACCAACTTTTTTATTTACTGTCCGATTTGACTGATTTTCGAATATGTTATAGCCTTAAACTATTATATGTATAATTACCATATATAAGTTCCAAATTTGATACTGTGTATAGTTTATATATAAAAAATCCATACAAAATTAAATTTGGTGTTTATTGTCCGATTTGCCTGCACTTTGGATATGTTATTGTTCTAAGCTAATGCATATATAAATACCACCTACAATTTCCAAATTCAATATTACTGTCAATTTTAAAAAAATATTTAGAAAATATACTACCAATTGCCAACTTCATTATTTATTGTCCGATTCGATTTATTTTCGGATATCTTATAGCCCCCCCCTTATATCTAAAATTATCGTATATTATTTCCCCTTTAATGCAGTTTTGTTGTAATCAAACTTTGGATTTGTCTGCAATATGTTACTGTCCTAGGCCATTGCATAAGTAAATACCCCATTTCCAAATTCAGTATTACGGTTGGATTAAAAAAATAAATGCAAGCTTATTTACCATCCTGCTGTTATAATTGCCATATTTCCAATACTTTGTATTGTTGTGGGCCTCAAGTTGGGACCCTCTCAACTACCTCTCATTGTAATAATATACTAAGTAATATATATCCACAAAATGTTTATAGTCAGACCTGTCTAAATTTTGGATATGTTCTATGCTAATGCATAAGTAAACATCTATAATTTCCAATATTTTGCAAATTAGACTGGATATGGATTACTATCTTATGGATTTCGATATAACACTAGATTTGGCTGGAATATTTAATAAAGAGGAAATGTGCCAATATCTTACAGAAAACTTTGACTTTTGCTACCAAGGGGAGTACAAGAATGGATATAATGTTATTGTAGATAATTTCTATGTTAGTAAAGACTGTTTAACATGGTTTAATGTAAATAGCAAGGTAAAAATATATAATAAATTTATATGCCAGATTACAAGCCCTGGGGTAGTTAAAAGTATAGAAAACCATATAATAAACTTTGTAAACTGTCCAGATGCGAGAACAAGGGAAACGTTCTCGTCTAAACTAGCTAGAGAGAATGGAATAACAAGGTTAGAGGCAACAATCTATAACTATTGTAGAGGTTTTGGTAAAGGGTTTGAACCTTTAAGAGATTGTTTAAGCCTAATAGAAGACAACAAAAGGTACTTCCAAAATGCTCCATTCTATGCTGTACCTCTGCATAAGATGTTGATGAAAGTTGCCAATCAATTACACAACAGTTGTTGTTTAGTGTTTAACAATTTATTACAATACGCATATTGGGGTAATAGTAATACGAAGAAGATAACTGGAGTACAACTAAAACTGCCAAAAGATAGTACACAAAGGGAAAAGTTAATAAAGTATGCTCTATCTGCATTTATCAACTAACTATGTGGAGGTAATAGAGGAATTTCCTGATGCCATAAGTGTAAAGCATAAGTGTTACATAACATCAGGGGGCACATATTTTACAAAATTAAATACACCTATCTCTACTACACCTAAACACATCAATTTAGAAGAATTAGGCTTAGTGGAAAGTCCTAACCTTACTCCCTACATTTTAAGAAGCCGGACCAATAAACTGTACCCATACACTATTAAAGAAATAGAGCCACTTTCCAAGCCTTTCTTAGAGAGGTGTTCCAAAAAGAGGAGATTGGAATTAAAAGACATCGACAGTAATAAGCGTAAATTGGAATATGTGGAAAATACTGTTGCAGAGGAATACAAAGCACAGTTGGCTAAAGAACAAAAAATAAGGAAAAGAGAGGATAAATTAAAAGATTACTTCCTGCGACGTTGGGAGGATCTAGAGCATTATGGACATTATATAGTGTATGCGTTTGTAGTAAACAATAAAAACAAGTTTGTGGGGGTGTTGGCAGAAAAGGATGGACAGAGTGGTGTATACTATGTTAAAGGTGTCTGTAAAACTGTGTTTATAGAGATAAATAAGAATATGGAAGGTTATAGCGTATTGCCATACACTGGTGATTTGGACATTATTTACCTACCTACCAACGAGCCACTTGCAAGCTTTAACACTAACGGAACCGCAACATTTTATGTTTCGTCTTGTTTTACCGTTTTCTATTTTATTCCTTTCCAAAAATAGAAAACCTAAGTTTCCATAACAATGTGTGGGATGATGTTGTTGGACAAGAAGACATAGAGATGCAAGATATTAAAGGTAATATTAAATTTAAAGAATGTAGTAGACTGGAGGATTTGGAAGATGGTGCGGGATTATTAATAAACGCTATTAAACAAGTCCAACATAGGGGTAGAAAAAGGTATATTGTACAATTCGAAAATATCCGTAACCCTTATGTCTCCAATCATTGGCTGGAAAGGGAGCTAGAATGTGGGAAGTTTGATTTTAACTGCTAAATTAAATTGGATAAAATAAAGACTACTCCAAACAAGCACAAAGAAAGGTTGGTGTTTTGTGTGTAGTTGTTTTGGGTTTTAAAAATTTATTTTTTGGTGCTATAATTTAAGAATTGGAAATACGCAACAACATATCAAGTATAATTTGCAAAATATTGGAAATTATAGGTGTTGACTTATGCATTAGCTTAGAACATATCCAAAATTTAGACAGTTCTGACTATAAACATTTTGTGGATATATATTACTTATTATATTATTACAATGAGAGGTAGTTGAGAGGGCGCGGTGGTGTGGTTTGTACGCTTGCCTGGGCTTTTACAAAAATTGTCATGTTATTATTTATTTATTTATTGTTAAAGTAATTAATAAATGTAATCAATAAAATATCCTAAAATGTTATACTTGATTGTTAACAAGGGTAGTAAGGGTAGATGTGAATTACATTGGCGTTTTTACGTAAAATATCATAAATACCTAAAATACCCAGGTATTTATGAATTTTGGGTATTTACCCGGGTAAATACCCAGGGGATTTACCCCGAGTTTTAAATACCCGGGTATTTTACACCATCACTAGACACGACCGGATTTCAATCAAATATAAGCTCGGGGCGTTAGTAACATCACCTCAACGAAGAGTTTGAGTTTCTCAAAAATAAAGGATACTTGGTGTTCTTAAATCTTTGGTGTTAGTACATGGATATTGCTGCGCTCTGAGTTAGAATAACTTCATTTTTTTAAACAGCCCAGTGTTGTAAAATATTTAATAACTAAAATATATTTTACAGGGAAATGTCTTTTCCCTCAGCCACGGAGATGCTACAGGACAAAGAGCTTTTGTTCCGCATACGAAGGAGAACGTGCGGCCCCGACCACTGCCGCCGCCGCGCTGGGCCAGAACCAATAATAAATTGTTTCGCCGGTGATCTGACACAGAGGACAATTCGTAACGTAGTGTTTTTCTTGTATTGTAGCTTGTTGTGTGTCTCACATGATGGGTTCTACGTGATACGCTCAACTTGTCTCTCACACTTGTCGTTGACACCACTCAACTTGTCTCTCGCTGCGACCTTGTCGTGACAAAACTCTACTTTTCTCTCACTAATACCTTGTCAGTGACAACGCTTAACTTGTCTCTCGCTAATACCTTGTCATTGAAGACGCTCAAATTGTCTCTCGCTGCTACCTTGTCGTTGACAACACTCAAATTGTCTCTCGCTAATACCTTGTCAGTGACGACGCTCAAATTGTCTCTCGCTAATACCTTGTCAGTGACGACGCTCAAATTGTCTGTCACTGCCGCCTTTTCAGTGATAACTCTCAGTTTGTTTTTCGCTGCTACCTTATCGTTGATAATATTCAACTTGTTTCTCGCCACCGGCGCCGCGCCACCTTGTCACATTGTCAGTGACAACACTCAACTTGTATCTCGCTGCCACATTGTGGTTTAAAGTTTCCACTTGCCTCTTTCTGCTACCTTGTCGTTGATAACACTTAACTTGTCTCTCATTGCTACCTTTTAGTTGATAACACTCTACTTGTCTCTCACTTCTACTTTTGTTGTTGATAACACTCAACTTGTCTCTTACTGCCGCCTTGTCAATGATAAAACTAAACTGGTCTCTCACTTCTACCTTGTCGTTGATAACACTTAACTTGTCTCTCACTTCTACCTTGACGTTGATAACACTTAACTTGTCTCTCATTGCTACCTTTTAGTTGATAACACTAAACTTGTCTCTCACTTCTACCTTGTCGTTGATAACACTCAACTTGTCTCTCACTTCTACCTTGTTGTTGATAACACTCAACTTGTCTCTCACTACCGCCTTGTCAATGATAAAACTAAACTTGTCTCTTACCTCTACCTTGTCGTTGATAACACTTAACTTGTCTCTCACTTCTACCTTGACGTTGATAACACTTAACTTGTCTCTCATTGCTACCTTTTAGTTGATAACACTAAACTTGTCTCTCACTTCTACCTTGTCGTTGATAACATTCAACTTGTCTCTCACTACCGCTTTGTCAATGATAAAACTAAACTTGTCTCTCACTTCTACCTTGTCGTTGATAACACTTAACTTGTCTCTCACTTCTACCTTGACGTTGATAACACTTAACTTGTCTCTCACTGCCACCTTGTCAGTGCTTCCCCTTAGGCTATCTTAAACTATAGTTCCCTTGGCTGTCTACGTGTAACGTCAGAAGTCAGTCACCTTCGGAGTGTCCTTTTTGCTAAATCGAAAATAATATTTATTAACTGGAAGTATGCAGCTTCTATCTGATTAAATATATGTCTACCCTACAAAAACAGCAAAACATCTGCGTCGTAAGGTGAAAATTGAATGTTAAGAACGTTGTAATGGTCAGCTTAGTTACTGTTTAATGAGAATACTTATGTTAACACTACACTCGAAACTGAATTTAATAAAAAGAAAGTCAAACCAATTCTTATAATTTTTTAAATTTAAATATAATGTTTCTACCATAACTTATTGTTGTTTGAAAAATACATCTTTTGAACATATTGAATGATTTTATTTATTACTCAATTAATATACAACTAATACGTGAAAAGGTAAACATCGGAAGAGGAGATAATTTATTTAACATAAGTAAGATATTTTAACTTTTGTGCGCACAGTAGTTTACGGTACGTAGCCACAGTGAAGCCTAATCCTGCAATCCTGCGTTGCACGGCGCGCCTTGTGTGGACCGAAAGCTTAAAATTTTACTTTGTTTGCAAACCATTGACATCAGGGTACGAACTGGTTGTTAACTTCTGAAAAAAAACAACCATAATTCTTATCTAGACCTTTGAGAATTCTTCATTTCCCCGTTGAAGAATTTCAAAGATTACCAAATTCCCTAGTTTAGTGTTATTCTCAGAAGACTTCAGCGATCTTAACTGGTACTTTGGAATGCCGAGTTGGGGTTGGCGAAAACGGAAGTGTAGACCCGGAATAGTTTGCAAGCGGGGTGAAGCAGGTGGGTTGGAACCCCATCGCATCCCGACCCTCTCCCGCACAGCATCCCCGCCCGGCCACCTGGACCTAAACCCTCTTCCTGTTTTAAATAATAAAACTCGTACAGGGGTTAAACCAGTTACACCCCTTGCGCATTAGAGGGGTCGCAGGTCGCCGATCGATGGGTTGTGTGTTTAACACTTTCATACTTCCTACCGGTGATCCAGAAAGATCAGCGAATAAAAATATCATTTATTTTAAATTCACTTATTTAAAATGTGTGTTACTTAAATAAACCTTTGGAGAACCAGAAAAAACAACTCATTTAACTTAAACCCACTTTAGGCCTAATTGAATAAAGTTGTGTTATAGTCTTTAATGTAACAATATTATTTTAACATAAATTTATTCATTTTTTTATTGTTGCCCCTGAACTGTATTTAATTTTAAATGGTTTTAAATTACCTTTCGTCAGCAGTTCAATCCGCAGTGAAAACACTACAACCTGGTTTCGGCGCTCAATTGCGCCATGATCACGTAGGTGTCAATTTTTAAACTTGCATTTTTCAGTCGAGCCAACGTCGTTAAAAGTTATCAAAGACAAAGACATAAAACAGGGCCACACACGAAAACAT
This sequence comes from Allygus modestus, assembly GCA_963675035.1. NCBI lineage: Eukaryota > Metazoa > Arthropoda > Insecta > Hemiptera > Cicadellidae > Allygus > Allygus modestus. The sequence continues at coordinate 130,293,727 of OY776113.1, read as the reverse complement.
TACTATATTTATCGAACACATGGACGGGATCCCAATCTTACTGCACCGTCGTGGCTACCGGCATGAGGACACTGGACACGACGCGGGCGTTGGTTTAATCTCGGCATCTTCGGTATACTTGATAATGGACTCGTCCTACAGTGACCCTCCCTTATCAATGGAACCGCCTGTCGGTTGCCGGCTTCCAGTATTTTGTTGAGTATTAAGTGAGAACTGTAATTGAGTTTCTCATTCAAAACTAAATAATTGTCCTGTTTTATGGCTTTGTAAATGTGGAATTCTTCCAAGGTATCGAGTATAAAACCTTTATTACAGATCCCAAGAATTTGTACATTATTTTCGGTTATGCCGGCAGAGTGTTCCTCATCCAAGAGGTGCTGTGCACAACTTCATTTTTGTTGATTCATCCGGAGATTAAATTATTTTATTATCTTGGAAAACGTACGTCCTGTCTGTCCTACATAATATTTTTCACAGTCATTACAATTGAGTTTGTATACACCGGTTTTTTTTCTAAATTGCTTTTTCCCCCTGGCACTGGTTTAGGCTTAAGTAGACGCTCGATTTTATTAGAAGTTTTGGGGGCCGGTACGATGTTATAAGAGTTGAGTTCCTTTTTTAGTAAATTAAGTAGTCTATGTCCATATTCTATGGGAACGTATTTAGGTGGTGTTGTGTCAGAACTCACTTTAATTTTATTTCTCAATAGATTTTTCATGATTTTGTCCACCATTTTTGTGGTATAACCATTTGATACAGCAATATGTTTAATAATATTGAGTTCATTATTAAAATCGGCTGGAGTCAGAGTAACTTTAATCAATCTATTTATTATACTGTTGCATTCTGCTATTTTATGACTGAATGGATGGTAGGAGGAAGCGTGAATAGTTTGGTTTGTTGTTGTTGGTTTTCTGTAAATGAACTGAGTATTATTAAACATATTGTTGTATAAAATGCATATACACATGCATATACATATGCATATACCACAAAAATGGTGGACAAAAGTAGTGTGCATTTGGGGCTGCTGGGGCGGAAGTGACGTCATCCGGTCACGTAACCGGATGCGCTGAGTCATTAAACACGTCATCTGAGGCTGAGCCAGTGACGTAGGCGGTTTTGTGACGTAATGAGGGAAAGTTTAAAGGTCAAGGTCACGGGGAGGTAATTTTAAAAAAGTACTACCTCGCACGCGTAAAATCCGATTGTGATTCGATAGTTTTCATTCGATAAAAATATCAAATGAAAACAATCGAATGAAGCAATCGAATGATACGAGTGCGAGGTAGTACTATTACAAATATTACTTTATTTTATTTACAATAATTCATGTTTACAATAGTTCCCCGTTGTTCGTTGTCATCGATGTTGTTGATCCGGACGAGTTGCGGCCATCACTTCGCTTTCTGATGAAAGACGGTAGATACTTCGATTCCTGCGCAGAGTCCATGTTGTTTTTTGATGCGTAAAGTTCCAAAGATAAATCGTAACCGGACGCAATGAGAAGTCTTAACTCTTCATTAAAAACCTCGAGGTCTTGGAAAGTCGCCAGATGAATAGAGTCATAATGAATACACCTAATTTTGATGGACATTTCAACAGAGAGCTCGATGCACACTGGTCAAGAGCCGGAGGTGTACTGACTATTCGCTAGCTAGCGTTTTGGTATCAAACAAAATGGTGGGGGTAAAAGTGTGGTGGGGCGGAGCAGATGGCGGACGGCAGATGGCAGGCGGCAGGTGGCAGCTGGTGCGAGGCAGATGGTTGCTACTACATTCGCCGCCACAGTAATGCAATCCTTCGGCGTAATTCTTGTATTTTATCTTGTCGGTTCATTTGATACGTTTTACATCTACATATGCAATAGCTGAAACACTTGCACTTACGACAAGCTTTACCGTCAACTTGATCGCCTGGTATTTTAAAACATTGTAACTCGCAACAATACGTCTTCAAATTGTTATCGAAAAATAAATTGTTCATAGGTGGCACCGACATGTTAGCTGCAGCGTGTGTTAGACAAGACTGAGACTAACTTCACTGCTCCCTCTCTTTTATACCTCTTCATAAGTTAACCCTGAATGAAAGTTCAAGGTCATCCATTTGAATTTTTAAAAAAAAGCAACACAGCAGTATATAAAATAATATACTGCTGTGTTGCTGTTTTTATTTTTTTTATTTTTTTATATTTTTTTTATATTTTCTTTATTAAACAAACATCTTACAATACAATAAGCTTAAGTCTAACATTGATGACTAGAAATACAAACAGAAAAATACAAACAAAGACATTATGTACAAGGATGCGTGATGTGCAGAGTGAGTTCCGTCGAGTTGTTGCCGCTTACACCGTGTGATACCAAATACAACGTCCCCGGTTGAATATCTCGCAAATCTTCATTTTGTAGCAGTTGAACAAATCGTTTTGGAAGAAATACTTGAAACTTCGGCTCATCTCCTGGAGTGAAAGGTCCTTCGCTCAATGAAACTAGAATTGCTTCTCCATGTGTGGTTTCCACTTTCTTGATGTTATGAATAATGTAGTGTTTTTGTTCTTTTAGTTCTGAACACTTTTTAGTTAGCAGAAGGTCGGATTTTGAATGAGTGTTGAATTGATCAACCAGTGTTTGTAGAAACTGTTGTGATGCCATCTTCGTCAGTGGTGGTTGTGGTGTCTTCTGTGATGTTGCCTCTTCGGAGTCTCGAATAATACTCGTGCTGGAGCGGTGCTGTCTCCTCGTATTTATAGGCCCCACTACCCCCACCACATTTCTGTTCTCCGCTACCCCCACCACATTCCTGCGTTTGTTTCAAGTAAGCAGCCAAACGATACGCGTTGTACAATGCACAGTTTGTTTGGCCGTGTTTAAGATCTTTTGCAGCGACACAAATATTACCGAGATTAATGTTAAAGTCCTTACTGATAGTTATATCGAAAACATCACCGTGCGTGTACTTTTGTATCCAGTTCTTTTTTTCTAATCCTCTTGTGTATATATGTGAATATTGTTTGCAAAAGTTAAACATAATACTGTGCAGATTACTGTAGCTTATAAATCCTTCATACCAATGTATGTGATGAAAGTAGTTTGTTATCCATTTGTTTGTACTTTTTGCTTTGGTGTTAAGGTTGTTAAAAGAAAAAGGAGCTTCAAACGTGAATGGGTAGGCTACAAATGTAAGCAAGTCTAAAATTACTAATTCCTTGATAATAAACCTATCATCATTATTTCGAAATGCTTGAAATTCTATTACACAAGGCTTTACACTCACTTCTTCATCCCCTCCGCTCATCATGGCACCTAGCGATCAACTAAACTGTTTTCCACACCACGGTAGGTTAAATACCAGGCCGTACAGTTGCAGGCGCGTTGGTGTATATTTAACGTGGGCACCATCCCCAATAGGCCTACCCCACGTGTGTTCTTCTTTACTAAGTCAAACTTTAGTCTTTTTTAACTTCTTCTTCTTGTGTTTCGTTTTCTTCTTCTTCTTGTTTCTCCGTTTCTTCTTCCTGTGTTGTTTCTTCTGTAGCTTATGTAGCGATTTCTACAAGTGGTTCAAAATCCTTTAACTTTCTCCACATGCAAACTTCATGAGGTATTCTATTAAAAATAGATGTATCCACAGGTCCGTACACGATGGTGCTATCAGGTTGTTTTTCCAAAGTATCGACCAAATATTCTTTAATAATAGCGCTTGCAAATACCAACTGTCTCATGTACCTTGTAATAGGTTCTGTTGCGTAGTTTAAAACGTAGAATTCTTCACGTGACAGTAGAATCTTATTTTCATGTTGAGTCAAGTCTCTAATTCGCACTTGTAGTTGTCCGCGATGTTTAACAATATCGATTTCATTGTCACAATCCAAAAGTCGAATATGTGTTTTCCTTCCACACAAACTGTTAGTTAAATAACATTCTATTAAATGTACATGTTTCAAAAATGACTCCCAAGCATTTTGCGAAAATAAAACCTTTTTTGTTCCATGGTGTAGTATTACTGTAGGGGAATAATCCAATGACTTCATCAATCCAACTGATACACTTTTACTGATGCATGCTGAGATGGGGTAAAAGATTCGCAAAAATACTTCAGTTAAAATGTGAGGAGGAATATTTTCTTCAACTTTCTTCTTCCTCTTTGGTACTACCTTTGATGGGTCTGCATTACTTTCCTCCTCTCTATCTCTTTTACCAAACTTTAAAAATGCAGTTATTTCCTTGATGATTTCTGCTTCACTAGTATTATCACGTTCCAATAACGGTGCTACCTCTGCATCACCTTGTACAACAGATGGAGAACTCATTTTGTAGAAGATGTTACCCATGCGACGATAGACGATCAACTGAAGACCTGCATTGTTGCTCCGCTATTTATAGGTTAGCGACAGTGGCGGTGCCGGTGGTGGTACAACGTTTTACAATACTGTCTTTACAATACCGGTCAACGGTGTGTATGTAACAATTTTATCGTGCAAAATTAAACAATACGCAGATGTATTTGCAGGTAAGTTTTCTTGAAATTCCATTTCTATTTTTATATCAACACTAGACGATTTTACAGATTCATTTTGTTTGGAACAATCAATTACAACAATCGGAGCTTTTGATTCAAACTGTACGGGAGATAGTAGAGGTGTATTTGTTTTGCCGTAATATGAATTTTGGAACCTAGCGTACATATCGTATAAAACACTGTACCTTTTTTTTATCAAAAGAAATATTAAAGTTGTCGTAGGGAAAGAATTGTGAATTCAGGAACACTTTACAGTTTGTTAATTTACAATGGTCAAATTCACCAGCATTTTCAGTTATTATACTTTTCTTCTTCGTTTGTAATCCAAATATTACATATCTCGCTTTTTCCAAATGAGTAGAAGTTTTTACAGTCCATGTATGCCGTTGTGTTGTAGGTAAAACGGGGTATTCATGAAACTCCCAGCTTCTGAATGGCATTACAATGTCTCGATCGGATTTTAACTTTCTTAATAATGTAATCCTGTGTTCATCATTTAGTCGCACATGTGGTACTCTCCAAACAATCTTGTCTAATGTTAATTTCCAGTCTAAATTGGCATCAGTTGTTCCAGCAGCTGCTTTAATAATATCATTATCGTTTGATGATCTTAATAAAACTAGTTCTTGTTTTACATTTATTATTATTCTTCTGTAGTCTTCAGCAAATCCTAGGAGTAATCTTAAAGGTACGTAGAAATCAAAGTTTCCCGAAGAGTCAGGAGCGATTGTACTTTTGTCTGGTGCAACCCATCCTGCGACAGCTAACAGATTCTTCTCATTTGGTGTTAAAGACGCTAATCCTTTCAATGTACTGGAAATTCCAACCTTTTTTGTTGAATCGACTGTAACTCCTGAAATTTCATATCTAATCTCGTCAAACAAAAATGCCATAGGATTATTTATGAACGGAACAGTGGTTCCAGCAGTACCATCAGTTTTTGTTACTTTTCCTTCAATATATAAATAACTTTCGCATGGAAGAGTATAAATGTCTTGTTGTTGTATAGGAATCCTAATTTCATCGTTATTGTTTAATTTGGACGAAGCGTAAGGGTTGTGCGTGTGATATTCCTTTTCCCATAAGGTCTCGTCGAATGTTGGACCCTGCGCTATATCCAGTATATCCATTGTTAATGACCTTTAATCCAATTTATTCTAGAAAACGAATGTTGTCACTTGTTAATCCTTCTACAGCTGATGAGCTACTGACCTCTTTGCTGGTTGGCTCTCTCTTTTTAAATGATAACCCCATTGTCTAAGCGGATGATTTTATATGTATTCTTACAGTAATAGCTTCTCCTCTAAAGTCAATAAGGTTTCCGTCTTGATCCACTATGTTCAGCACGATGTCTGAAATGAAACTGGTGTTTAACGGTAGGTACACAAGGTTTTGAGGCTTTTCTACTATCTTGAAACCCGGTGCAACTGATGGGTAGAATGTGTGTAATATATGACGATTTTCTCCATCTCTGTAGGATCCTTGTATAATGTTACAAGTAATATCTATGCTGTTAACTTTGATGATCGTCACAGTTTTATTCCCAGAATGAGTTTTATTAGGTTCTAATACTTTTGTTTCCTTAGAAAACCCCAATAAACTACCAATTGAATGTTCTTGACTAAAATCAATATAATACTTAGACGTAATTTCGGCTTTCATTGTATTGTTATTGCCTTTTATCGTTATATTTTCTTTTCCCATATGTTTTTGTATAACTTCATTTATATTATCAATTTCATAAGCTCCTGTTGGTAAACTGAATTCTTCCAAAGCTGAATACTTTCCTTTATCATCTTTTGTCTTGTAATAATGTATTTTGTTATTAATTCCTACACTAACGTTTGGAATAGAGTTATATGTTGTTAAATCCAATAATGCGGCTTCCCATAGTCTTCCTTTTTGCAAACGTAGCGCTGGAAACAGAATACTGCGCAAAGTACATGAGTTACCGGTTAATGACACTGTATACGAAGACATCTTAAAGTTGACTAACACTTTTAGCTAAAAAGTCTAAACATAAATGACCGCAAATGGATGTATCATCAGGTTGTTTTCTTGTATGATTGTAAAAAACCTTTTCTGCCGCACGAAAGTATTGTTGAAGTTCTTACGGTGGTGGAAGGTCTCCAAAACTGTCGAAATAATAAATGGTTTTACCAAGTTTCTTGTAACACACCCAATGAGTGCCTAATCCTTCACTATTATCCAAATTTACAATACCAGTCTCATTTTTCCACATTTTAACCGGTAATTCATCTTTCATAAATACTCCTCTAAAAAATGGGATTTTCAAACAAGAAGCATATGTAATCAGTTCTTCATTGGTCAATTCTTTGTTTTTAATTATTAATTGCTCTTTCTTATTTAATACACACGATACGGTCTTAGGTATAATCCTCCTCCCTTTTTTATCATTGACCATATTGTTGGTTTCTTTTTAGCTTTACCACTGGTAGATCGACGTTTTCTTCTGATATTACCTCCTTGTTTCTTAGCGGGTTTTTTCCCACGCCTTCTTCTTTTTCCTCCTCCAAACGTAGTTTTTGCTTTCATTGCTGCTGTTACTGCTAAAGACGCTGCTTTTTCACCAATAATCGCCTCACTAGATTTTACTCTTTGCCAAGCTTTCTCAGCAAGTGCTTTATCCGCTATTGATCTATTTTTAGTATCACCAAATTTGGAATACGCTATATCGTGCTGTTTACAAGCCTGATCGAGCTTGTTTATTCCAGGATCTCCTCTAGCAAGGCGTTTCTCTAATTTGGTTCCAGGACCACAATATTGATATCCTCCAGGTAAATGTAATTCCACAGGTAATAAATCGATCGCCTTGTTAACTATAGCTCCAACCGGTTTACTCAATAGAGAAAATGCTGTTGATGCTATTTCCCTTCCTCTCTGTAATCTCCCTCGATTATGACTGATGCGTTTAACCCTCGACATGACTATTTATAGCAAAACCTACAATCAGTAGGTGCACTCTATAAATGTTTTACAATGAATGTAATATCAGTTTTGGTTTCTTGTATTATATACTGTTTAAAATCCATTTATTATATAGAAATGGATTTATTAATTAAATGTAGACATATTAAATAAAAGTAGTAAAAATAGAAATAAGGTGTAATTGAAGATGTTCCAGATGTTTCTCCGCTGGTGATGGTATCGTTGTCTTCGGTAAAATGAATAAACTTTAAATAGTTGGCATGTTCCCTTAGAAACTTGCCACTTAATCGTTGGTAATTGAATAACACATCCCAGTCTAGTTTATCTTTAAAATTGTCAATGTAATTCTCAGAGAGATTTTGATATTTACTTATTACTTCCCAACAGTTATTAAAATTTGGTGTCATCTCTACGAGGAAGTCTTCTGAAAACTGTTGTCTTTGTAAAATATGGATCCAGTTAACTCTGTGAAAATAAATTCTTAACATAGTCATTGTAAAGAGGTAGTGTATGGAAAGTTGTTCCCAATCCATATATCTATCAAACCGTTGAACAAAACCATCTGTCAACACTCCTTGGGGAAATCTCGGCTCTTGAGATATTAAACTCCACGCAGTAATATTGGATTCCATCATCCTCTCTGTATCGTCTCTCGAATATGACTGATGCTTTATCCCTTATCATGGGTATTTTAAATTCTTTTTTCTCTTATGTAATCTTCATTGTTTTCTGTTGGTTCATTAATCACATTCACTTTATCCTCCTTTCCTAATGGCTTGACTTTAGAAGGCTCAGACGGTTTATCTCGTTGATTAGGTTTCTCTGGATTGTGTATATTTTTCCAGTCTAAATAATTGTGACTGTCAACATCTGAAGATGCATCTCTTCCTGAAGCCCGATGGATATAATGGAATAGAGCTGCACCAAACCTTTCCAAATGTTTTTCATATTCCGTAGTCCATTTCTTGTGTACAATATCAAACATTTTCTTATTTACAGCGTCTCCATCCTGCTCACAATCACCTACATTTGATAATTTTAATTTTTTTAAATCATAGCTTGTATCAGTTTTATTCCTTTTGTAAATCGTTAACAATTTTAGAGTAGCTAAATTTACTGCTTCACCATCATAAATGGGATATTGTATATCGCTTAACCTTTTACCGGAAAACCCCCAATGATCTTCGTGTACAGTTGGGGTTATTTTTTCATGTACTGTACCGTAACCGCATCAGACGACATAAGCGGATCACCAACATTTTGAATTACTTTTCCTTCAAAATTATAGTTGCCGTCAGGTGTTAACGGAAACCCAGCTCTTTTTTCACTATATCCAGATTTTACTCCAAACTCGGAGTACCGTCCAAACTTGTCCACACTCATGATGTAACTGAATCGCTATCGTTTAGGTTCTTATTATATATGTACGTCTACTGAACAATTATTCCTTGTTTTCGCAGTTCATCAACCAAAGCTACCCATTCGTTTTCTAAACCAGTGTGCCCGGCTTCCATAGCTTCATGTAATAACCTCATTCGATCAACTAACTTATTTATATCGTTGTAATATATTATATTAGTTTTATACAAATTTTTCAATAATCCCCTTCCAGATGTGGTAGGATCAGTTGTTTTTCTCTTTTTATGCAAAACATTTAATTCAGCAGAAGATAAAGCTCTTCTTTTAATTTGAGCTTTTTTTGATTTCGAGGGGAAAAGACTAGATATAATACTTGTATATTTTATTGACCGATTTCTATGAATAGGTAGGTCTTTGGAATACTTCTTTCTATGTGCATTTGTATACTCTAATATATTTTTAAACAATTGTAAATCCCTTTTAGTATATTTACCAGGATTATTTTTAAAGATAAGTTCAAACAAACCTTTTGTACCTTTATATTTCTTATCTCCAATAACTATATCATCATTTTCGTTTATATCTAACTTGCTATCTCCAATCATTAATCCTTTATCCTCTATTCTAGCTCCATAGGTATGACAATTTCGATTAGCATGTGCGGCGTGTAACATTTTTAACGTATATGTTCTTCCAAGAGTTCCTTTAAACATAATATCCGTGCCTAATTTGCTTAAGTTGGATGGGTTAATATCCTCTTCTTCTGCTCTTGTATCTTCTACACTTGTATCTTCTGTACTTGTATCTTCTGCAATGTCCTTTTCCTTTAAATCCTCTATATCTCCGCTTTCTTCATACTCGTCGCTTTCTTCAGATGTTTGTAACTGACCAAAACTTTCATCATTCTGAAATTCTTCTTCATATTTCGAAATTGGTAGCATTTTGTCTCCTTCGAAGCGAATTGAAGGTTTTTCCACATTTTGTGCTAATCGCTTTAAAGGTTCAGTAACAGGTTTGAATGTTGTTTCTAAAAATTGCTCTCTTTCATTTATACCTGATTTTAAAGCTCGGTTTTTTTGTCTAATAGAATCACTAAGTGATTTTATTTCCTTTAATAGCTTTTCCTGGTTAACCATCTTCACACCTTGACGACTTGTACAGTAATACCGCTAATCAGTGTATTAAAACAAATTTATCAAAACCTATTCTATAACGACCATCTTTTATAGCTTGATCTTTCATAATAACCAAGAATCCATACTTTTCCGCCCATGCTTTTCCGCAAAGCTCTTTAAACTTTTCAAATGGCATATCCGCATTCACATGATCGTTATATATATGTTTTAGGTTAGTATCATCTTGTTTGAATACAATTAGAATATTTGCATTATCTCTGATAAGTTGTTTTGGGATTTTGCTATAAGTTTGTCCTATTATAAACAAGGGGAATTTAAATGTATATAATTAATTAAAAAAATTATAGAATCAAATTTAAAATATAATTACTCCCTTTACTCTAAAATAATAATTATGAAAGCAGAGACAGATCGAATCAAATCATTACACTCCCACGGGAAGTCACGACTCCTCGGCGAACAACAGGACGTATAGAATTACGATCCCCGATAATGATCAAGCTGAAAATCAAAACCCTTGAGAACGACATTAAGAAAACCAAACAAACCCATGACCCAAGCATGCTAAGAGAATAAAATAGCTTACGGTCAGCGACACGCCCATTTCCTCGAACTAGTAGGCCGATTGGAAGGGGATAACCAATAATGTGTAGGTATCGGATGCATCGATCACCGATTGGGTAGGAGGCGTAACGATGACGGATTGGGGGAAAAGATGGCGACAGAGGGAGGAAAAGAGAAGGGCAGTCTTCGGAGAGTTTTGTAAGAGTAAGGTAGACACTGGGGAGATTCTTCTGGGCTGTTCCGGATTGAGTAGGAACAGAAAGTCTTCAGGATAGTGAAACGCACCTGAGGGCACCCGGGAGTACGATAACTTCTAACAGTACCTTACGACACTCTACCACTTCACTCGACGAGATTCCATCGCACCTGAGTCCATCTTCTGGGTCCATCTTCTGAGGACATCAGTGAGGACACCGATCGACGTCCACCAATCGACCGTCAACCCCAGGGGGCGCGGGACTCCGAGGAACCGATCTACGACGCGGCCCGGAGGGAGGAGGACAGGACGACCGGACGCACGGGGACGCGAGGTGTTACAGAGAACTCCAAAATATCTGGGTATGTTCCCACTTCATTAAAAAGGTGCACAGTTAGGATATATTAAATAAAATATTAAAAGACGAACTTAAATAAAAGAAGCCAAGAAATAATAGCTAGCAGGAGTTAAAAAATAAACTACTATAATAATAAGATTAAATGCAGGAGAATTATAAGATATCTCGAAGGGATAAAATAATCTAACTAATATAAACTAAAAGGGGTGATGTCAGAATGCAAGTTAAGAACCCGCCTGCTTTGTGGGTTGAATGTATAAAGTATTAGGTTAATAATATGTCGGATATATAAAAGGGTTGTTAGATAATTCTGTTTAGTGTATACTGATTCTTTATTCAGTATACCAAATGAATGTTGAATGTATAAAGTATTAGATAATTAATATGTCAGATATATAAAAGGGTTTTTAGATAATTCTGTTTAGTGTATACTGATTCTTTATTCAGTATATCAAATGAATGTTGAATGTACAAAGTATTAGATAATTAATATGTCAGATATATAAAAGGGTTTATTAGAGGATTTTATTTAGTGTGTTTTGATCCTTTGTTCAGAGTATCACAGGAATTATATGTGAATATTGACAATAACTAAACAAGGGAGAGATAGAAGGCTTTTATTTTATGGGGTTATCTTATGCATGTATTTTATGAATGAGAAATATCCATGGGGAAATCCCATCAATGGATTTGGTAATTCTAGGGAGCCTTCATGTCATGTTTTAATTATATTATAAATGTATTAGTCATTGTTGTTCAGACCCTGGTTTTGAAGGACCATCATTATACTGTAAGAGTAGAAGATAGTAGAATTAAAGTGCAAGGTGAATATTTTAAATGTATTAAACGGACATGGAGTGAGTAAGTGGAGCAAACTATATGTGTTTATCAGGGATAAAGGACTCTCTATAAACATAAATTGTTCAGGAGGCGTAAGTGCACCTTTTAAAGTATTCTGTTTTATCATTTATTATAGCTGGATTATATTTATCATGTATATTAAAGTGTTTTCATTTCCTTAATCTGTGTTCATTCCAATCCACGGTCCTATGAGTTACCTCTAACTAGCTAAGCGAGTACAATTTCAAATTTATTCAATCCCAAAAATTTAGCCCTTGAAAAGGTTTACACTATATATATGCTGTCGATGTTATTATGTCTTCCCATGGCAAAGTAGTTTCTAATAGTATCCTGATTTTCACAAGATACATCGTCAAATATAAATACAGAATACGGTTTCGCTTCGTTTGGTTGCATAATGCTATCACTAGCGTTAAATTTGTAAAAATTAACATCAGACACATCAGATAGGATTTTATCCAGCAATTGATACTTTGGTTGTTGTAGAGACTTTGAAAAAAATATAGGTTATTAAACCTTAATCCCTGCGGATTAGTGATCAAACTATAGACAACATTGGTCTTTCCGCAGTTTGAGGGGCCACTTACTATACATCGAACAGTGTTTGGAAGTAAACTACCGTGTTTACCATTGTTGATTTTAACGTTATCCACAGTTAAATCATCTATGTTATTAATATTGAATCGATCTTTATGGTGAATAATCTCCATCCTGCTCAAAGGTTAACGATGAAATGAGTTGCTTGCATTAAACCAAGTCCTTTATAGGTATCCATGAATCCTCAGTTTTGTTAAACCCTAACCACCGCACTTTAACTGCGTCCTTTTTTCTTTGTAACACTTTTTCAACAAGATATACATCACCTACTGTTGACTTTAACATTTCATGTCCATAAAAAGCACCTTGCAACAAATATCCTTTGTTATCTTTTAAGATATACGTTTCAGGTACAGTCGGTTGCACTTTATACACTGTAAAAACTTCATTCGTCCAATTGGGAAGGTATTTCTTGGTAAACACTCCCTTATATTTACTAATCCGTACTTTATCACTTACATTAAATTTTCTTGGCTGCATTTTTTCTACTTTAGGCTTTGTATTTTTCTTTATGCGTTTTAATACATCTTTTGCATTTCTTCTATTTACTTTGTTAGGTTTCATACCAATAGTTCTATGAAACCTGTTGTTATAATCATTTATTAATTGTGGTAAAACATCATACCATACGTAAGAACCTCTTTTTGAAAATTGTTTATACAGTGCTCCTTTTAAGGTTCTATTGAATCTTTCTACAATAGCTGCTTTTTTCTCTGAATTTGTAGAATAATGATTTATTTTATATTTATTCATTAACTGTGCTAAGTTTGTATTAAAGTATTCTGTTCCATCATCAGTTTGTAAATGTTTAATTTTGTTTTTATCTCTTTTTATGGCTATTTCCATGGCTTCTGTTACGCTTTTACCAGTCTTGTCCATTAGAGGCAAAGCGTCTGCAACTTTTGTAAAACAATTAATAATTGTGAGTATATATTTAAATCCTTTGTTTATTCTGCTATGCGGTCGCATTTCAATTAAATCCGCTTGATATAGATCATTTATCCCTTTTATAACAGTATTTCTTCTTGGAAACTTTATTCTTGCAGGTTTATGAAGTTCATCAACAATTTTCTCCTTTAGATCTGTCATGATGTTTCTGCTAACACAGCTACGATAGTATTAAATATTCATTTTTAATACATCACCTTATATAGGTCAAGGTCATCCCAAACTAATGTATAAAAGGGGGAACACAGCAAAATACTGCTGTGTTCCCCCTTTTATACGGAAAGGAAAAGGAAAAGGGATGTAGGCCAATGAAAGGGTTACTCGTCAATAGGGTTGAGGGAGTAGTGGCCGAATGGTAGAGTGTGGATGTTGTCTGCAAGGATGTGGCGTTTGTCATCATTTGAAGAGAGAGCTTTTTTTACCTCCGTCACGCTGTACAGCTGATGGTTGAAACTTCTGATTGTGTTGAATTTTGCTGTTATATCTTGATCTTCAAATAAACATTTCTTATAGTGATTAAAATGCACATTCTTCTTTAAATACAAACTTTTTACTCCTTTAGCTTTCTTAATGACTTGGTTTTCATTTAGTTGTAAAGAATATAATTTTGACATTAGTGCAACAATTTCTTGAAGTATAACACCATTGGCTTCATCTTTAAATTTGCCAAGCACTTTTTTGTTTCTGTCATTGTCGTAGTTTGGATGATCTTTTGGATAGTCGGAAAAGTCAAAATCGTTTTTGTAATCAAATGTCCGAAGGTCTTCATACATATCGTTAGTAATTATCCAATATATAAAAGCGTCTGTATCCATGTAGGAGATGCCGATGTTTTCTCGTCCATAAAAGGTGACCATTTTTTTATAATGAAAATCGTACATATGAGTCTTGGAGATATCCAGGATTGACATACCTATATACAAAGGACGATCCATCTTCACACTTGTTTTCTTCATAGATACAGCTACAATATTTTCGTTAATAATTATAGATGTTCCAAAATTTGGCTGTTGTACAAGTTTCTGTAGTTTGTTCGGATCTGTAACAAGTTTAACATTTTTATGTCTTCTTTTGTTTTCCAATGTTTTACCGAATATTGCATTGTTCATCAATTTAAAAAGTCTATTTGAAAGGCTGATGTAGCAGCTGCTCTTCTGGTAGTATTCGAGTCTATGTACGGTTTCAACCAGCACGATTGGGAAAATTCCACAGCTCTATTAATTTTAGTAAGACGTAAACCTAATTCGATAGCTTGTTGAACAACCCAATAGTGAGCTACGTATCGTTGTTTATTGTTAAGGGTCATCATTAATTTGGGGTGTTTTCCAGTTGGGGAAATTTCTGTTCTTGCATGGAGTGGAAGGTCATAATGAAGATCGTGTAAATGTTCTGGATATTCAAAGTCGCAATCCAAAATATATCCGGTATCTCCATGTTTTGGAATTTGTGATATATCGCCAATACAGTCGGGATCAACCCATTTAAAGTTATCAAATGGAAGTGGGTTCGACATGGCCCATCCATACAGATTATTCGCGTCGAAATATCCCAAGTACGTTGAAGGTTTCTCTTGATCATGGTCAGGTAGATATTTGTTGTTGGCTTTAACATGCCTTGTCACGCTTTGAGTTAATCCACCTCTAACACCCGACTCAACCATTAAAACCATATCTATATCTGTTAACAGCTGGAGTTTGCATTTTGTTTCTTTCAGCATTGCTTGCCAAGCTAGTCCTGGAGATGTATACGAATGTAGAGGGTCCAAACCGTATGCTGCAAAACAGGTTCTTCGGAATTCTTCCATAACATCGCAGAGAAGAGTCACGTCAAGTTTTACATAAAAGTCTGAGTATTCTCCTAAGGTCTTCATATCCAACTCGTTCCATACTCGACATGCATGTTGATAATCTTCAAGTGAAATTTCCGAATCATTAAGTTTGTTGTTAAATTGTTCTGGTGGAGGAAGTGATGTTTCATTAAATCTATGCAGTCCATCGATGTAATCGTAGGGGAAGACCCCTTTTCGAAGAACCAGATCCATTTTACCACTGGCTACAATTTTGCTTGTTTCTATCAGATCTTCTCTTTTTAAATTCTCAGTTAATTTCATTAGGCTAGAAGGCATAAATCTAAACGAATCAATAAACCTAAGTTTTATTTTGCCAACCTTTTTAGAGAAGCTTATAAATTTTTCCATTGTTGTTGCCAAAACATCTATCGCCCCATCATCTCTTCCCAATTCGGGAATTATAAAGTGAGAGTCATATCCACTAAGGTTATGTAGAACAACGGGTATAAAAGATGGAAGTTTGTAATTCAAGTTGCAAGCGTTACAGGCTGCTCCTCTGTAGACTCCTGTAAGATGGTCGTGATCACGAACTTTTACGTTATCTGGTGTAAATATGTTATTACACAGATAACATGTTGTTGCCAGATTGTGATGTTGAAGTTGATGTTCTTCCATAGGTAGCATCGGTATTTTAATTTTGTAGAGTTCTTCCACCTTAGAGGCAATGTAATACAAATCGTCTACAAAGTGTTTCGCTGCTTGTTCACCGCGATAAATCTTCGGAGCAGATGATAGTCCAAATTCTTGAAGATGTTCTTCAGACAGCGTGGATTTTGTTAGTATACAGTAACTGTTTGGTGCGTGTTTTTGATATTTGCTTC
The DNA here is from genome assembly GCA_963675035.1 of Allygus modestus. Taxonomy (NCBI): domain Eukaryota; kingdom Metazoa; phylum Arthropoda; class Insecta; order Hemiptera; family Cicadellidae; genus Allygus; species Allygus modestus. The sequence goes on along the minus strand of OY776113.1, from coordinate 130,277,568 downwards.
TTTTTGTGATATCCTCTTCTTGTTGTTCAATTGGAAGTAAAGATGCTTCGAAATCCGCGTACACAACAAATGGAATAGGGTATTGTTGATTTACTTTGTCAAATTGTACGTATGCTCTGCTAGGATGAGGTAATTTAATTCTAACCTCATAGTTTCCACTACATAACCTTTGATGTTCTAATAGCCATTCTGAACCTCCTCTTCTTAATGGTTTGCTCACGTGGCAAAAGCATCTCTTACATGTTGTGATTTTACTTTTATGTTTTGTTAACTGTTTACATACAAGCCCTTCAAAATCTTTTATATACACGTAATGTGATATCCCTCCTTTATTGATTAATAACAGGTCAGTATGATTGTTGCGCTCATTCGATGTTATGCGCAAGGGATACACATTATTTGACGAATCCAAACCAAATATGTTGACTGAAGCTGACGGATTTTGCTTTTCAAATTTTGATATATCAGTAATTGCAACAGGGTAAGTCATTCCCTGGAAATTATACTTATGTTGAACTTCTTCATATTTTTGACTCGGTCTTTTTTGGTGGTCTTTGTTTACATATTTTACCAACATAGCATATTTAAAACATTCGTTATCTTCATTTTGCACATTAATACAGGATTTGGTACCACTTACCTTTTTCGGAAGAGGAATGTAACTACTTCCTCTCATTCCATAACCGTGTTTATGAACTCTAACATCCAGACTTGTTATACTTAATAAAGTCCATCCAGATCCTCTTCCTTCATGCTCTTGTATTTTCGTCAAAAGTTCCTCAAAACATTCTGTTACAATCTTTTCAATATCTGACGCAGCCATGATGGTTCGGTTTTTTGTCATAAAACCTCTTGGCGATGTTTCGTTTTGAATGTTAGTGAATATAGCATCTAGCAACAGTCCAAATTTGATAAAATTTAATCTTTTTTGTTCATTCTTTAGTGTTTTGGTTACTAATTCTTTGGCGTTATGTAGAAAGTTTTCAAGTTGTAATTTTGCGTTGTCAATTTTAAAATGTGTTACTACTTTACCAGGTAGTGCTTGAGCGTGTAGCTCCACATCTACTGTTGTTGTTGAAGGAGGATGAAGTGTGGACAGAGCAGGCGTAGAAGACGATGCAGCTGTTGATGTTGAAGGACGGTGAAGTGTAGACAGAGCAGGCGTAGAAGACGATGCAGCTATTGATGTTGAAGGACGGTGAAGTGTAGACAGAGCAGACATAGAATTCGATGCAGCTGTTGTTGTTGATGTTGATGATGTTGATTGTGCATATTGAATAACACTTGGTCTGGAATGTTGGTGTTGGGCTAACATTTGATCTATTTCCTTCAATTCTTCTTCTTCATATTCTTCATCATGGTTGTTGTTATGTTTTAGTTCCTTATGAATTATTAAAAGAAATTCATCCTTAAATGAAGTCTTACAAATATTGAAGCGATGCATAATGTAGGTGTGATCTCCACAAGGGTCAACGCAATAATGAAAAACACTGCAAATGCCCCTCTATTTATACCCTAGCAAAAGTGGTGGGGGTACGTATTACGTTAAGTTTACTATTTTTTACATTTTATATTTACTATTGTAGCTGGAGGCTACAAAGTTCTGTATTTAGGTCAAGGTCATTGAACATATTTGCCAAAACGGGGAATAGAGCAGTAAATGATTTCATTTTAAACCATAAACTGATCTATTCCCCGCTTTGTATTTAACAAGGACAATTTTCTCCAACAGGAAAATTTAATATATTTTAAACTCGGATGTGAAATCGGATTGTACACATTGCATCTCGATCAACTAAAAATTTCATAAAACAATAGGGATCTTCAGTTGTAGATTCATCTTTAACATATTCGATGGTCAACATTGCCGAACGAAGATCTTGTGGAATTACGTCGACTTTTATTAGTCGCCTTTCCATTTCAAACCGTTTTGTTATTGATGTAAGTTTTATCACATCATCGATATCGATGAGGGGAAAGCTGTAACAAACGGAGTTTGCTGGTGGGTTCATAATGCCGATATGATAAATATACACTGTTGCATCGACATTAAATAGACGTTCCCCCACCATTAAATGTATAAGTTACCCCCACTTTTTCAAAACAAACAAAAATTGAAAGCTGGTAAATATTTTCTGTCTTGTAAATGGGTCAAGGTTATACAACGATATTACCAAAACGGGGAATAGAGCAGTAAGTAGTTCTCACTTTGACTACAAACTGATCTATTCCCCGCTCTGTATTTAAAGTTTGACAGTTGACAAGAAAAACAACACTTAATCAGACTCATTTGATGAATCGGAATCAGTTGTATCAGAAGCATCGGAAAGAAATAGTCGTCGACGAATATGATATACCCCTCGTGCGCTATCTAAAAATAACCCATCCAAACTACTACTAGTGGTTGGGCTTTCATCATGTATTTCTTCAGAATAGAGAAGATGCTGATAGATTCTATAGGTTTCAGATTCCACGTCACTTAACGGTTCAATTTGTTCCATATATCCTGCTTCAAGATCATCACTGTCCATATCACTTAATAATTCAAGATCTTCCATTGCATCCATATCACTTAATAATTCAACATCTTCCAATTCGTCTTCATTTTCATCCTCACTTTCAATCACAATATGTTTTATAATTCCCACGATTGATTTTGCAGAAGGAAATATATTATCCTTTGGTGACATAGCTGCTATATATCCTAGTGCTAACACAAGTAGCAGAATGAGATAAGCAATGATGAAAAACCTCTTTTTATACCCCCCGATTTAAGTGGTGGGGGTAATTAGTGATAGGGAAGGGGTATTATTGTAACAATATATGAACAATTTAATACTAACAGAGTATAAAGTTCTGTAAGTGGGTCAAGGTCACCTTAAAGTCTGTTATCTAGGTCAAGGTCGTTGTATCATTGTAAAAAAAGTGTGGACAATCTATTTACACTCTGCTGCATATGCTACAAAATGTAAATAGGTTGTCCACACTTTTTTTTAATTTGGAAAAAACTTTAATTTTTAATTTAGAAAAACTGTTTGAACGTTTTTTTTTTGTTTTTTTTTTGTTTTTTTTACTGTAATGTTTTCCACACAGTGCTCCCCGAATCAACTCGGATTAAATAGTCTTTTTTGGTTGGGCGTGGAGGATGAAACATGCCTCTAGGTAATTTTAAAATGTAGCGTTGATCTCCACACTTTAAAAGTACTTTTGCAAAGCCCATTGTTTTAACAAAGTAGTATTGTTTATTTTTAATAAGCCTATTAATCCGAATCTTGGATGGTTTCACTGTTAGGTGTGGTGAAGAAAGAGAAACGTTAGCATTGTGTTTTAAATGAGAACCGCACACTTCCTCATTTAAGACACAGGATTTAGCACAACGTTGACCTTTCTTTGCACCTTTTTTTAAATACATAACCACATTGTTGTGCAGGAAGCATACACTTCCTCCTCAACGATTTTAGCTCATTAAATCTTTCTGAAGGACGGTTAATACTTGTGCAAATTACTGAAGGTCGAAGACTTGTAGAAGGTGGAGTGACGATTGGAGAAATGATTTTTGGTCCAGTAGTTAAAGGCTTGGTGGGTGTTGTAGATATCTTTGAGCTCGATGTCGAAGAAGACCCTGAGCTTGATGATGAACAAGATGACCTCGAAATCGATGAAGATGAAGAAGAAGATCTTGACCTTGGTGATGAACAAGATGACCTCGAACTTGATGAAGAAGAAGACCTTGACCTTGGTGATGGGGATGATGGCGAAGACTTTGATGGAGAAGATGGCGAAAACTTTGATGGAGAAGACTGCGAATACTTTGATGTAGAATCGTGCGGTGAATCAGTCATCTTCTCCGGAAGAATTAAAGATAATAATAATGACTGGCGGAGTATATCTGAAGGGCCGAAGGATGATGTAGAAGGAGGCGATGATAAAACCTGGCGGAGTGTTGACGGGGCAGAAGAAGTTGGTGCTGAAGAGGTAGTGGGTAAAACCAGCGGCGTTTTCTTCACGTTAAATTTCATCGGTTTGGTGTGTTTTCTGATATGCGCCATGATCCTGTGTGAGCAAGTACAAGCAGCAGAATGATTTTACCAGTGATGGGGAACTTCTTTTATACCCGAGTCAGCCAAACCAGTTGAGCCCCCACCCAAATGGTTCTGACCTTGAGAAGGGGGGGGGGGTGTTTTGTTGTAAGAAATAAATACATCTTCCAATATCTTACCAAACAAAGATTTTCTAAGTCCCGAAGTGGGTCAAGGTCATCTGAACATGTTGCCAAAACGGGGAATAGAGCAGTAAGTGATTCCCACTTGGACCACAAACTGCTCTATTCCCCGCTCTGTATTAGGGAAGTGAATTTTGAAGAAAGGTCACAGTTATAGGCAATAAACCTGATAACAGAACCTTTTATTAATTTATCCAAACAAAAGGAAGTTACAAATGGTTTGCAGGGAGTATTTTCAAAAGTTTCTTGAGGGTAAGATGGGTAATGTCAATCGGTTTTTGTGCCATATTGACAAAGGTCGGTTTTCGTGCCATACCTTTTTGTAAGGGGTTAGGAAAAGGATGAGAAACATACTGATCAGTTAAAGTTAATTTTACCAACCAAGGTCGGTTTTACAAAGGTCAACAGCATCCTGAAACCCAGTCGGACGTTGGTCAGTAACGGGCGCCAGGCAACTGTGAACCAAAGTTTTGACCAAGGTTAGTTATAGCGTGTAAGAAAAGGTCATACCAACCAAGGTCGGTTTTACAAAGGTCTACAACATCCTGAAACCCAGTCGGACGTTGGTCAGTAACGGGCGCCAGGCAACTGCGAACCAAAGTTTTGACCAAGATCAGTTTTAAAGCGTGAAAGAAAAGTACATATTTCATTAGTAAATAAAACACTTCAAAGACCAACACCACAAATAATTACAAACACCAACACTAACTACATTTTCTAGCAGCAAACTACAAGCTATAATCTAACAAACAAACTAACATGCATAACATACAAACATGCTAAGGTAGAATCTTTAGTTTACAGGGGTACCACCTATATACTAAAGATGCTATTACAGACAGCTAAGGCGAACAGCTAGCTAGGCTGTCAGCCTGAGACTGTGAGACCTCTGCGGTCAGCCCCCGCTTTTATAGCCGACGATCCGTGGTGGGAGGTAAATTGAGGGGGGGGGGTTACACTATTGTTTCGACATGCGCCATGGTTAAACACAAACAGCAGAATTTTTTACAGTGATGGGGAACCTCTTTAATACCCAATGTAAGTGGTGGGAGTGGAGGAGATTGAGAAAGGTTATTTTAAAAGTATATTTCTTCCAATATTTGATCAAAACGAAAGTTTTTCTAAGTCCCGTCAGTAGGTCAAGGTCATCTGACATAATGCCAAAGCGGGGAATAGAGCATAACATACTGCTCTATTCCCCGCTCTGTATTGGGGAAGGGGACAAAAGACAACAAACAAGAGACTGATTTTATATTTCACAAACGTTTCTCATGGGTGAGATAGGTGGTGTCAACCGGTTTGTATGGCCGTATTGATCTTATTGACAAGGCCGGTTTTCAGGGCCGAACCTTATTGTCAGGGGGTTAGGAAAAGGATGAGAAACAAGATACATTACTTTGAAAATAAAGACTTTACCAGCAACTATGTAAAAGAAACAAATTAATCAGTTAACGTTACTTTTACAAAAACAGCCGAGGTCGGTTTTGCAAAGGTCAACAGTATCACTGAAACCCGGTGGGACGTAGACCCAAACACCCGGCGTCAGGCTGCTGCGAACCCAAGTTTTGACCAAGGTTGTTGAGGGACCTGTAGGGCCGGGAGTACATATGTTATTAGTAAATAAAACACTTCAAACCAATACCACACACTAACATATATATTAGACTAACTACATTACCTAGCAGCAAACTACAAGCGTTATCTAACATGCTTAAACAAACTAACTAAACATGCAAGGGCGCGGATCTCTTAATTGCGCGTCGGGCCCAACGCACACTTAACAGACCTACGCTGCAGCAGAGTGCAACCCACTGGGACGTATATCCAAACAACGGGCGGCAAGCTACTGCGACGAGACTTCGGACTGCTCCCGCTTATAAAGGCAAAGTGACGTCACCGAAGCGGAAGGGGGGAGGTCGAAGGGGGGGGTGACCTTGAACATGACCCAAATCGGGGGGGGGGGTTACGTCAAGGGGGGGGCTCCTCCCCGTGACGTCAGGGGGGGGCTCCTCCCCGTGACGTCAAGGGGGGGGGGGTTGTCGTCACGGTGGAAGGGGAACAGGATGTAGACCGGTCTTTAGCTTTCTACCCGTATATGGAAATGTCACGGTTACACTTGACGACCCGCTTTGCTCCGTCTGGTATCTCATTCCAGCTCTGCCTTGTGAACTGTATACACCTCTGCGCTATGTCTTCTCCCATCACACCCGAGAAACTGCAACGTTTGAAGGAGACTCAGCTTTCTAACGCGACTCGATTTACTCCTTCCGCCACCTCATTCCAGCTTCAACCATTGACTGGTACACTTCACTGCTCTCGCTCTCTCTCTTCTTACAAAATGACTTCGCCGATAACCAACGAGAAGCTGAAAAGGATTAAGGAATCCTTGAAGAAGACGGCTCCAAAGACAAGCGGATTTAAACAACCTTCTTCCCTCAGAATGAGGCTAAAGAGGGATTTTAAAAACCACCCTCTTTACTACAAACAAGGTTCTTCTGGTTCGACTTCTTCATCAACAACGGAACGACACTCTGCCACACGGGATCATCTGGACGTGTTGCAGAAGATGAAGACCTTGACGGAAGACGAATTGGTATCTCCCATTGAAGTTACCAAAACAAAATTCAGACATTTGAGAAGAAACTTCCCGTACAGAGCGGTGCTGAAGAACGGAAGCACCTACTACTTAACTGCCGGTGAAGTTCTCTTTGAGGTGGAATTGCCACGATAAATTCCGGCACCACCAGAAGTGTCATACAAGCAGACCTTGTCCTTGGTAAAAGAAGAGAGTAGAGTGAAGTGGACTGTAAAGTAAAATCCCTTACCATCCCACCCTCCTTCCACAAACGGCCCTTTTCAGGACCACCCTAAGCATTTCAAGTTAGGGACTTGGCCTGTACATAGGCAGGAGATTTTGTTAGTCTCCGGTTTGAGTACTGTCCACTTTGTGAAAATTTCTAAGTCCCAAGGTCCTTGAACTTGACCTTGACCTTGAACATGACCCATGTTGGGGGGGGTACAAAGTTTTTCCAAAGTATGTCATGTGGGTACTCAAATTACGCGAATTGATCAGACGAACAAGGAGGTGCAAACAGAATTTTGATCCACCCAAGGGTATAGCAGCAGAAGCGAAAAAAGTACAAAGTTTGTCCAAAGTATGTCATGTGGGTACTCACATTACGCGAATTGATCAGACAAACAAGATGGTGCAAGCAGAATTCAGATCCGATCAACGGTATAGCAGAAATAGCGAAAAAAACAATGTTTTCAAGGTTACATACTAATAACTTCTTTATTATTGGGTTAAAGTACAGCGAGTGGGTACTCAAATTACGCGGAATAATCAGACGAACAAGATGGTGCAAATCGAATTCAGATCCGACCAACGGTATAGCAGAAATAGCGAAAAAACAATGTTTTCGAGGTTACATATTAATAACTTCTTTATTATTGAGTTAAAGTATAGCGAGTGGGTACTCAAATTACGCGGGTTAATTAGACAAACAAGATGGTGCGAATAGAATTCAGATCCGACTGAGAGTAGGGAAGAAATAGCGCAAAAACAACACTTTCAAGGCCTGACATAAATAAATACTTTGTTTATGGATTAAACTACGACAAGTTATTTATAGTTTAAAGTATACCGAGGTAACGTTGTGGTGCGGGTAGGTCGGGTGGGTATCATACACGCTAGTGCTATATCATTATACTTTCAGCTCTTGCAGGATTAACATCTACCTATAGAGATTGTGTTATTCTAAAGATGTCACAGTTTTACAGAAATATGACGAAGGTGTCCTTCAACAGTCCGCCTGCCACCACCTTCTACTTCTCAGACTGTGAAGATAGAAGGTCTACGCTGTTAGTGGATTGTGAGCGATTTCGCCGTAGAATACTCTAGGCTGAAACATTCTTAGCAAGTTGTCTGCTACGCAAGATGCATCATATGAGTACATGCAATAAATTAGATCACAGTGACTGTTATGATTGCGCAAAAACAGTGTCGAGCAAGAATTGTTAATGTTTTCAGTTACGGAGCTCCGATCCTCACAGAGTCAGAGCTAGACCCTAACTAATGCATGTCCCGTAGTTATTGTGCGATGTGAAAACTTGGTGGGGGAAACTGGTGTGGTGGGGGGTAAAGGCGAGTGTCTATCCTACATGCTTGTATCACTTCAGTATACCTGTGGCTCTTGCATAGTTCACATGGATTCGCAAATACAAGGCACTACTGTTTCTTCCACATGTTCTTCTTTTAATATTGAGCAAGCTGACAATACAAATGATGAAATACAAGTACATGAAGTTTATAGCACAATATCTTCTGATGCAGAAGCAATAATGTCATCCCTAATAGGGTTTGACTAATGATGGTGGATGTAGTAGCAACCATCTGCCTCGCACCAGCTGCCACCTGCCGCCTGCCATCTGCCGTCCGCCATCTGCTCCGCCCCACCACACTTTTACCCCCACCATTTTGTTTGATACCAAAACGCTAGCTAGCGAATAGTCAGTACACCTCCGGCTCTTGACCAGTGTACATCGAGCTCTCTGTTGAAATGTCCATCAAAATTAGGTGTATTCATTATGACTCTATTCATCTGGCGACTTTCCAAGACCTCGAGGTTTTTAATGAAGAGTTAAGACTTCTCATTGCGTCCGGTTACGATTTATCTTTGGAACTTTACGCATCAAAAAACAACATGGACTCTGCGCAGGAATCGAAGTATCTACCGTCTTTCATCAGAAAGCGAAGTGATGGCCGCAACTCGTCCGGATCAACAACATCGATGACAACGAACAACGGGGAACTATTGTAAACATGAATTATTGTAAATAAAATAAAGTAATATTTGTAATAGTACTACCTCGCACTCGTATCATTCGATTGCTTCATTCGATTGTTTTCATTCGATATTTTTATCGAATGAAAACTATCGAATCACAATCGGATTTTACGCGTGCGAGGTAGTACTTTTTAAACTTACCTCCCCGTGACCTTGACCTTTAAACTTTCCCTCATTACGTCACAAAACCGCCTACGTCACTGGCTCAGCCTCAGATGACGTGTTTAATGACTCAGCGCATCCGGTCACGTGACCGGATGACGTCACTTCCGCCCCAGCAGCCCCAAATGCACACTACTGACAAAATCATGAAAAATCTGTTGAGAAATAAAATTAAAGTGAGTTCTGACACAACACCACCTAAATACGTTCCCATAGAATATGGACATAGACTACTTAATTTACTAAATAAGGAACTCAACCCTTATAACATCGTACCGGCCCCCAAAACTTCTAATAAAATCGAGCGTCTACTTAAGCCTAAACCAGTGCCAGGGGGAAAAAGCAATTGAGAAAAAACCGGTGTATACAAACTTAATTGTAATGACTGTGAAAAATATTATGTAGGACAGACAGGACGTGCGTTTTTCAAGAGAATAAAATAATTTAATCTCCAGATGAATCCACAAAATGAAGTTTGCACAGCACCTCTTGGATGAGGAACACTCTGCCGGCATAACCGAAAATAATGTACAAATTCTTGGGATCTGTAATAAAGGTTTTATACTCGATACTTTGGAAGAATTCCACATTTACAAAGCCATAAAACAGGGCAATGATTTAGTTTTGAATGAGAAACTCAATTACAGTTCTCACTTAATACTCAACAAAATACTGGAAGCCGGCAACCGACAGGCGGTTCCATTGATAAGGGAGGGTCACTGTAGGACGAGTCCATTATCAAGTATACCGAAGATGCCGAGATTAAACCAACGCCCGCGTCGTGTCCAGTGTCCTCATGCCGGTAGCCACGACGGTGCAGTAAGATTGGGATCCCGTCCATGTGTTCGATAAATATAGTAATGTTTTCGTGTGTGGCCCTGTTTTATGTCTTTGTCTTTGAGAACTTTTAACAACGTTGGCTCAACTGAAAAATGCAAGTTTAAAAAATTGACACCTACGTGATCATGGCGCAATTGAGCGCCGAAACTAGGTTGTAGTGTTTTCACTGCGGATTGAACTGCTAGCGAAAGGTAATTTAAAACCATTTAATTTAATATAAACTTTCTTTCCCATACCTTTTATGATTTAAAAAATTATTCTCTACATTATTTATTTATTAAAAGACTTGGTATAGATGTGTCAATGTGTTAAATAAATATACCTATTTAGATTTAATTTATCATTTTGCTAATATAATTTCCTCTAATCCATTTGAATATTCACTCCCAGAAAATTAACTTTGAAATACAAATATAATTAAAATTAAATCCAAACTATTTAGTTATGTCTTTTAAAATGTGTTAAATTGAAACAGTAGGTAATTTCATAAGTGCAGTATTTCCTTACCTTCTTGTTATTCCACGTTTTATTTTTGGTGGCGCTTTTCTAGGGGTAGTTTTCCGGCACCCCGAAACGGGCAATAGCATATATGTTTTACTAGAGTAAAATTATTATTCTTAAAAATAACTGTTCCACGTTAGGATAAAATTACAAAAAAGTTACAAAAACCCTTTGATTTAAAAAAGTTAAAAAGCCTCTTTGAGCCAAAGTTAAAAGTTAAAGGGCATTAAGGTGGCCCTAAGTTAAGGGCTTTGAGTTTAAAAGTTAAAAATTACAAAGCTTTTTGGGAGCATTCATAACCTATAACCTATAAGTAGGGGGCATTAGAGTGTTCAAAACCAGCAAAGGCGCGGTGAGGATGCGAGGATGCAAGGCCCCCCCCCGTGACGTCAGCCCACCCCCGACCCCCCCCCGACCCCCCCCCGGCCGCCAGAAGCACTTTTCGTGATGACCTTGAACATGAGGAAAAAACTTTCGAAAATTAATAATTAGCCTATTTATCCACCGATTCCCACGGGACTTTTTCCAGAGTGTAGGCCTATCCCCAGGGAAGCGAATGACGTAAGAACCCCATAGATCCACCATTAAACAAGGCCGCTATTAATTTATAACTGCGTTTTCCTTATGGGATCTCAGCTGTTTACCGACTGATTTTGACGAAACCTCACCACATGTCAGGCCATGACCTAAGAAAACCATCGCTTAAAGAAAATTGAAAATCCACTGTTAAACGGGCCCGCTATTAATTTTCAAACGTGTTTTCCTTATGGGATCTCAGCTGCTTGCCGACCGAATTTGATGTGACTTCGTTATACGTTGTATGCCGGCTTGACTAAACCAACCTGCAAGTGGCTCCGCGATGTCACGTGTCGAGGCGCGTGCTAGGGCCTACGTGACTGTCCCAGCCTGTTTACTCATTAGCGGCCTTCAAGACCCCTCCGTTCTAGAAGGTTCCGGCAAGTGCGTCGCATGAGGCCTCCTCCTGACTGGAGTGCTATGTATGAGCATGTCACGTGTCGAGGCGCGTTCCAGGGCCTACGTGACTGTCCCAGCCTGTTTACTCATTAGCGACCTTCAAGATCCCTCCGTTCTAGAAGGTTCCGGCAAGTGCGTCGCATGAGGCCTCCTGACTGGAGTGCTCCCCGTTAGCGAAAGACCACCTCTCACGTTTCTGGAAGCTTCTAGAAGGTTCGCTGAAGCGTGCAACCTGGGTATAAAACCAAGGCAGAGCCGCGCGACCTCAGTGTTGTTCGAGACGTCACCATGAACGGAAACGGAGTCAGCGCAACCGAAGTGGACCAAACGATCCGCTCCTTCCTAGAGGAGCTGAACGCAATGAACGATGAGAACGCCAACGCACCGCCAGTTCAGCAGGGATGTGCGTCAAAGAAGAAAAAGCTCGATGGGTGGATTGTAAAGAGGAAGGAAGTGCCTATCGATTCCCCGGCACTGTGCTGGTCCGCTGGCGGATATCAGTACACTGTGAAGAACCCTACCAACAGCGGTAATGTACTGTTGAAGATGAATGTGTTCAAAGGAGATCGCCCCACGTTCAGTTGCGGCTTGTACTTGGACGAGGAGCGAAACGATGAAATCTGCATATGTCTAGAGGACCTGCTATCCAGATTGCAAAACCTATGGCTGGCAAATAGCGAGACGGGAGAGTCAAGATACGACGGGATCACTAGGACCGCTACTCCTCTACCCACCTGGCGAAAGACCGATTGCGTCATCTCAGGGAAAACCAAGAGGAGCGCACACTCCAAGCGCGATTGCGTCATCTCAGGGAAAACCAAGAGGAGCGCACACTCCAAGCGCGCTACCCAGTAAACGAGAGAGCGTGGAAAATTCCACTAAGCAGTTAATAACCGAGATGCTTCTAGAACAATCCACTTGTTTATGCAGTAAAGCTTTCCATTGCGTCAGCCTTCCTGGAATTGAGCGTGGAAACTTCCACTAAGCAGTTGATAACTGAGACGCTTCTAGAACAATCCACTTGTTTACGCAGTAAAGCTTTCCATTACATCACCCTTCCTGGAATTGAGCGAGTAACTATGTCATCATGTTGTTGATACGCGCGAGTCGGCACGTAGACACCGCCAATAAAAGGCGACTCGGTGGCGAGAGCCGGTCATTCTGCATCCAGCCGCTGCGCCATGCTCAACACGGACCAGAAGATGGACCTCAGGACAGCCCTCAACAGCTGCAAGGCCGCGGGTTACACTCGCATCGCGGATCTGCGGGACAACGCGGTGTACCCGATTCGCTCATTCGAGCGGGTGGATACACCGTACGGCGAGGCGATTATGGCCACCTTGGAGGGTCTCGTCGGCGACGACCCGATCTGGATTTACATGCCCCGGCGGTACCTCACGGTCCTGGACGACAACGCCATCTCCCAGTACAACGTTGGCGTGGGGCCGAGGACGAGCCTTGTAAAGAGGAGCGGCCCTCCTGGCAGCAAATCTCCTTTCCTGGAATTTGTATAAATAAATGTTATTTCCTATTCCTTTATTTCCTTCAATAATAAAAAAAATTAAAAAGAAATAAAAAGAAGCAAGAAAAAGAACCTTTAGTTACAAGAGCCGAGGTGGCGGTGCACGGCAGTCAGTAGACGCCATGGACTTGAGGTGGAAACACCCGTTCACCGCCATCGTGGCCGGGCCCTCGGGCAGCGGCAAGTCGCACTTCGTGGCTCGCTTCATAGAGCACGCCGACCGCATGTGCGATACGCGGTTCGCCCGCATCACTTGGCACTATGGCAGCGGTGGCGGCAAGAGCCGTGCGGACTCTGCCGTGCGCTACGTAGCCGGCCTGCCAGACCTGGACGACTACGACGGTAGCGAGCCCGCCCTGGTCATCGTCGATGACATGATGCGCGAGGCTGGTTCCGGCGTGGCGGACCTGTTCACCAAGGGCTCGCACCACCGCAACATGAGCGTGTTCTTCATCACGCAAAACCTGTTTCACCAGGGCAGGGGCCAGCGCGACATATCGCTGAACGCTCACTACATAGTGTGCTTCAAGAATCCCAGGGACCGCGCTCAGATCAAACACCTGGCCCGTCAAGTATACCCGGAGAACCCCAAATTCGTGGAGGAGGCTTACGCGGACGCCACGCGTGATCCGCACGCCTACCTGCTCATAGACTTGAAACAGTCTACGCCAGAAGAGATGCGCGTACGTTCAGCCATTTTTCCAGACGACCCGGTGAACTACGTGTACCTGCCCAAGAAGAAGTGATAAATAGGCCGAGCGCGCGCCAGCGTCAGTCATCATGTCACACCGCGTGAAGAAGGACGCGGCGCTGCTGAGGGCCCTAATACACGCTACGCCCAAAGAACGCAAGGCCCTGTTAAAAGCGTGCGACAAGAGTCGCATCAAGTCATTGTGCGAGTGCGCGTATAACGTGCTACGCGGAAACGTACCGCTTTCTCCCTGCCTCAAACGCAAATTGAGCAAACACAAACAGGCGCTCAGACGGCTGGTGAAACGCGGCGAGGGTTGGGCCAAGAAGCGACACTACCTCGTCCAACGGGGCGGAGGGATCTTCCTACCTCTGCTGTTGAACGCTGTTCTGCCCGTTCTAGCGCAGAAGCTAATCGGACATGGAGTACGCTAGGAAAATGGTGGTTGTACCGCAGGAGCTCATCGAGAGATTGCGAGAAGGACCGGGACCAGGGTCGGGACCAGAACCAAGAGGAGGAGCAGGTAGCGCCAATAAGCCAGCCAGCCTGGACGCTGAGATGCATCGCATATTGAGCGACAAGCGGCTGGACGATACGGAGAAATGGAAACAATATCAGCAGGTGTTACAGCGGTTCCTGCACTTTTCCGCGGCTAAACGTCAACCCATAGGTCTGTCAATCATCGAGGGTGAGGAGAGGGAGGAGGAAGCGGCGGGAGGTCCGAGTCAGATGAAGCACGAGTCTAGCGCCTCGGCGGAGGAGGACATTGTGGAATCGTTCTCAAAAATCTACAGGTCGGTGGCGCGCAATTTGTTGCGATTCATGACCCGGCAAGGCAGCCCCATCGCCTGGGACGCCAGTGGGGCGGTGTACGTGGACAAGGTGAAGATCCCTGATTCCAATATAGTGGACATCGCGCACAGCATAGTGAGAGCGCGAAGGGCGGACCGATTGCCTACCGGCTGGCATCAAGTGATGGCCGCCTTGAAGGACATGAACGTGCCCAGAGAATACGTGAGCAATCCCACGGCGTTGCGTTACTTAGGCGTGGGGCTGGACTCGGCATCGAGCCCCTGGGGAGACACGACGGCCTCCTCAACACCCCTGTCACCGAGGTTGACACCGATACTGGACCGCCTGAGACCGCGACCCCCAGCGGCCAGGAGAAGGATAATAACCGAGGAACCCGACCGGGAATCGTCATTGGACAACTGGGAGCCGTTCACACCGTAATGGAGAAGTTGTACTATGACCCGAGCCAGCCCGGGTCCCTCGGCGGGGTGGCCGCCCTGGCCAGAGCCGCGCGCCTACCGAAACGTCGGGTAGCCGACTGGCTGCGCGCCCAGGACACCTACACGCTGCACAAGCCTGCGCGCAAGCGGTTTCCCCGCAACCGCTACGCCGTGTTCGGGCCCCGGGAGCTGTGGCAGGCGGACCTGAACGACATGCGCGGCCTGAGCCGGTACAACGACGGAGTCAACTACCTGCTGACTGTGATAGACGTATTCAGTAAGCGGCTGTTCGCGGTACCACTGAAGAGGAAAAGCGGGCCTGAGGTGGCTGCTGCGTTCGAGAGGATATTCGCTGAGGCGACTCCTCGCTGCCTACAGACCGACAAGGGGACGGAGTTCACCGGGGCCGCGACCAAGCGAGTGTTCAAGAGTCACGGTGTCAACTACTTCACCACGCAGAACCCCGACGTGAAGGCGGCGGTGGTGGAGCGAGTCAACCGCACGCTCAAGACCCGCATGTGGCGCTACCTGACCTACAAAAACACGTATCGCTACGTGGACGTGTTGGACAGGCTTGTGGACGCCTACAACCGCAGTCCGCACAGGAGCCTGGGTGGTAGCCTACGACCCGTGGACGCGGACAGCGGCGATGGTCAAACGGTGTACAAGGTGTGGCGTCACATGTATGGAAAGGCGATCCGGCGACACAAGCCCAGGTTCAAGCCGGGCGACACGGTGCGCATAGCCAAGGAGAAGGGCACGTTCGCCAAAGGTTACGAGACCAATTGGAGTAAGGAGCTGTTCGTGGTGGACCACGTATACGGGTCGCATCCTCTGCCATTGTACGTGTTGCGCGACCTGAACGGGACGCCGCTGGAAGGGCGCTTCTACGAGCACGAGATGCAAAAGGTGACGATCGCCCCGGACCGCCTGTATCAAATAGATAAAATACTGAACACCGAGGGGCGAGGCTCCAGTAAGCGCTACCTAGTCAAGTGGGCCGGTTACGGAGAGGACTTCAACTCGTGGGTACCCGCAGCGGACGTGCAACAGCTGCGATGACGAGGCATGACCAGTTTTACCTGACGTTGCCCAGTAACAGTTCAATGAAGTACTATCCCAACAACATGGTGACAAACTACACGACCCATCTACCCTCGACCGTTGATCTGTCAGACGGCGAGTGGGAGGTCGCTCTGGCGGAGGCGCACTACCCCTTCTCTTTTCTGACCGTCGGTGAGGGAACCTACATCAAACTAGTGCTGGGAATGAGGGACTCGAAAGGCGGGTTGGCCGTGGTGGACAAGTTGTTAATCAAAGTGGAGCCGGGCAATTACAGTAGTACCGAGGAACTCGTGCACGCAATCAACAACCACCCTCAAATGAAGAGTAACCTGTGCACCTTCTCGTATGACGAGAGGTCCTCCAGGGTGGAATTGATGTCGACGTCTTCAGCCGTTCAGAGCCTCAAACTGAGCCCCAGTTTGGCGCTACAGTTTGGCTACGAGGTGGATACGGATATCGTCAAGCGTCACAGGTCCGTGAGGCCGGCTAACCTCTTCGCCGGTCTGCCATCACACATGTACGTGTATTGCGACCTGGTGGAACCCCAACTGGTGGGCGACGCTGTGGCGCCACTACTGAAGATCCTCAACATCGACATCAGGAATTACACGTACGGTGCCAACACGACAGTGTATATAATAGACCCGCACTACGTGCCGGTGATTAAAACCTCATTCGAGAGCGTGGAAATCGATTTAAGGGATAACCAAGGGCGACACTTGCCATTCCACTTCGGGACCACGTGCATGAAGCTTCATTTCAGGAAAGAGAGGCAGCGGCAATGAATCCGAGCGATCCCTATCTGGCGTATTACCGCCACCAGCAGGCGGGCCATGGCGTATCCTCCGTATTCAGAGGAGCCGCTTTCCAACGCGGACACGGCATCGGCAGTTTCCTAGGCGGGCTGATGCGTACAGTGGTCCCTTTGATCAGATCCGGCGCATCGGCGCTGGGCAAGGAGGCGCTGAGGTCCGTTGTGGGCTTCTTGGGCGACGTGGCAGCGGGCACAGCCGACCCCCGAGTCGCGGCCAACACCCGGCTCAGAGAGTTTACCGGGTCGCTGAAACGTAGGGCCGATGAAAAACTGGATCGCGTGCTGAGCGGTGGTGGCGCCTATAAGAGGAGGCGTGTACAGCAGGTTACTCCTCAGTCTCTGGCGAAACTCCTCGGAGCGAGGAAGAAGAGCGCTGCGCCCAAGAGGAAGCCCGCAAAACGTGTCGCTAAGAAGAGGAGAAGCAAGAAGAGTGAGAGTACCGTGAAGGACATTTTTGGATAATGGCGTTTCTACATCAGAAGTCGTGCGAGTGTGTCAAGCCCGAGTTGGACCTGTTCTCGCTACCGCCCACGCAGACCAGTATAGAGAGCGGTAAATGGGTGCAGTACAAGCCCATCTCCTCCCTGACAGACGACTCGCCTGTGGAGTTCATAGTTCCGGGTCACGGGGACGAGTACACGGATCTGTCACAGACGCTACTGCATGTGAAGGCTACCATTAGAACGGCTAACGGAGGCGCTGTAACGGGTGATCAAGCGATAAAAGAGGTGGGTCCGATTAACAACTGGCTGCACTCGCTGTTCAGTCAAGTGGACCTGTACCTGAACAACAAACTGGTGTCTCCTCAGAACAACACGTACGCCTATCGCGCCTACCTGGAGAACCTGTTGTCCTATGGCGGTGATGCCAAGACATCGCACCTCACCGCGGAGTTGTTCTACGAGGACTATGCTGGGTACATGGACAATACTGAGGAGGATAATGCCGGGCTCAAGAACCGGAGGGAGTTTGTCAAGGGCAGCCGGTACGCGGACATGGTCGGACATCTGCACATCGACCTGTGCAACCAGGAGAAGTTCATGTTAAACGGCGTGGAGATGCGCTTTCGCCTGATCAGGTCAAAGAACTCATTCTCCATCATGTCCAAAACCGTGACAGACTACAAAGTGGACATCGCCGAAGTTAACCTGTTTATGCGCCGCTGTAAGATCAACCCGAGCGTGCTGTTGGCTCACAGCAGGACGCTGGAGTCGGGTACAGCCAAATATCCCATTACGCGCGTGGAAGTCAAATCCTTCACGCTACCCTCCGGTATCAGCAGCAAGACTCTGGACAGTGTGTTTCTGGGTCAACTGCCGAAACGCGTTATAGTTGGCCTGGTCAGCAATCAGGCGTTCAACGGGGACTACAAGAAGAACCCGTTCAACTTCACCCACAGCCACGTGAACTTCTTCGCGCTGTACATAGATGGTGAGCAAGTGCCATGTAAGCCGCTTCAACCGGATTACACGTTCGGTCAGGAGTTGTGCGTGCTCGCCTACCACACGCTGTACACTGGCACCGGCATCAATTTCTCAGACTGTGGTAACGAAGTCAGTCGCAACGAATACCCCTACGGATACTGCCTGATGGCGTTTGATCTGACACCCGATATGGCGGCCTCTCAATCCAGCCACTGGAACCTGGTGCGCAACGGTAACCTGCGCATAGAGATTGGGTTCTCCGAAGCCTTGGCGGAGGCGTTTAACTGCATAGTGTACGCCGAGTTGGACAACGTCGTGGAGGTGGACCGTCATCGCAACGTCACAGTCGACTTTGGCGGGTAAACGAGTTGCCGCGCGCTCAAGGTCACCGCGGACCGTTAGGTGATGGCGGCGCGCGCACCCAAGGTTATCCCGCTAGGCGCGCTCCCGCCAGCGCTCAGTCGAGTTCTGTCAGCCGTACGGGATGGACGTGCCGCCGCCAATCTACAACGAGCCACCGCCAGCACGCTGTCATCACGGAAGCGTGGTGATGGATATGCAGTGTTTTAAAGACAGTGATAATGACTTTCTACTGAAAGAGGTTTGCGTGGTGGACGTGACTACCGGCACGCTGCTCCTACATCACATCGCCCGCCCACCCTTCAGTAAGGACCTCCTGACTTCCGAGAAACAGCGCGAGAGCGTCTGGGTCACTCGCCACTGCCACGGCTTGAAGTGGAACCAGGGGGACATCGCGTACGTCGCCCTGCTGGACAAGCTGCGCTCCTGCCTCATCCACCGCCCCCTGGTCTACGTCAAAGGATCGCAGAAGAGGGACTTTGTTCAACGCCACCTCATAACCGAGCCCGCCGCCACCACCGCTCAGGACATGGAGGATCTGGGCTGCGGGTCGCTCAACGGTCCGCCCACCTACCGGACCCTGCGCTGTCGCCACCATAAGAGCTCCCACAACCGTTGCGCCCTTCATAACTGCATAGTATTGCGGGACTGGCTCGTGGCTAACGACACACTGGACTCGTCCACCTCGAACTGCCTGTGCTGCTTCCGCCCACGATGAATACCGTCCAGATCAGAGAATGTCTGGTGAGGATCCCCGGACTGAGGAACGTTGCGGTCTACGCCTCTGACCAACTACCGGACGTGCCAGTCAAGCCTCTCACCGCCATCGTGTCCAACACGGTAGCACACACCGAGGGAGGCGAACACTGGGTGGCGTTTTACTGCTCGGAAGAGGACAGACTCGAGTACCTGGACAGCTACGGAAGGCCGCCATACCAGGCCGACTTTCAAATGTTCCTGAGGCGTAATCCTCATCACCGCCACTACGTCTACAACAGGTATCGACTCCAGGGCTACGATACTTCTGTTTGCGGCTACTACTGCCTCACTTACCTGTACTGCCGGGCTGTTCTCCGCACGTCACTCAGCGACTACGTCCAGCTCTTCGACCCTGCCGCTCCCGCCGCCAACGACGCTCTGGTCCGCAGGCTCTTCCACTCCATATTCGCTTAAAACTAATTTGTAAGGTTTTTGTAGTATGTGTATGTAACCTTATTACTGTACAATACATGCCTCATAATGATAAAGCTTGTGTTTTCATTTCTCCTTTCTCCTTACTAAATTTAAAAAATTAGCAAAACTGAGGCAGCGGGGCTGGACCTCAGGTTTATATACCAGCGGCGCGTGTCACTGGCTGAGCCCCCGCCAAGCGGCAGTGAAGGTCGCCAAAGAGGGCGCGTCACGAGACCCCTCGGACATCAGCAAACCGCTGAGTAATTCGAGGGTGCAACCTTGAGCGTCAGCAAACCACTTAGCAACTCCTTCCTGGGCAACTCCTTCAGGGCCGTCCCCGACACGCGCCGCCAATCGCTCCCGGTTGGCGGGGGCTTTTTAAGCTGCACGGCTCGGGCCAAACGGCCCATAACGCCTTTCCGAGCCTAACGGCTTGTGACTTTTGAGTGAGCAAAGGGAGGAAATAAACAACTCGGGTTCATGCTGTACATAAAGCTATTATATTTTCTTACAAATACTATTTACAATTTTTTCTCTTATAACTAATATATACAACTAGACGGGGAATTCCTCTTCTTCCTCGTCTTCGTCCTGGCGCTGTCCCTCCTCCTCCTCCTCCTCACCGTCCACTTCCATCCGCTGCGGATCTTCTCCTCCTCTCCTGGCTGGCGGTAGCGGCGGGACGTCCTTGTGTCCCCACGGCAGAGTGTGGATGCCGTCGGGGAGGACGCACCGCTTGTCGTCGGTCGGGCTGAGGCTCAGCTTGTCCACTTCCACGGTGTAGACCCGGTGCAAGTGGGACTGGAACCGGACGTTGGTGGTGTGCTTCCGGACCCCGTCAAACAGGCACTCTCTGTAGTCGTCGGGGGTGAGGACGTTCTTGACAACGCCCTTTCCCACCCCCTTGGCCCGCTTGAGAGCCTTGCTGCCGCCTGTCGCCGCGTCCTCGATGTCCATAAAGTACAGCTTGGACCGCAGGCCGAGGTACTCGAATAAGGACAGGCCGTTGCACTCGTCCTTAAACTTTCCAATGACCTTGGCGTTGACGGGGCTGTAGCATGGGTGGGACCTCGGATAGCCGCTGGTGTTGAAGTCGTCCAGGTGTTCCTTCATCTCGGCGTAGACGTCCTGGGACACGATGTCAAAGACGAAGCTGTCCGTGTCCATGTAGTCCACGGTGAGGCGGTCACCGTAGCGCTCCTTCATCTTGCGCAGGAACTCGTACATGAGCCACTTGCTCAGCTCCAGGACTGTCATGCCTACGTAGACGGGCTTGTCCAACACGATGTTGACCTTGGACAGATGCACCAGGGCCACGTCCTCCGTGTAGTACGTCCGGTCCAGGAAGTTGGATCTGGCGACGTACTTGGAAAACCTCTCCGGGGTGCACACCAGCTTCACGTTGAGGCGCTTCCGTACATTCTCGATGGTTTTGCCGAAGACCGCGTTGTTCATGAGCTTGAAGAAGTCCTGTTCGAACTTGGTCTTGGCCCTCTTCCGCAGCTCCGTGTTCATCAGGATGAAGGGTTCCAACCACCGCGACTGTCGAAAGGAGATCGCCCGATGCACCGCGACCAGCTCCAATCCGTTTTGCAACGCCTGCTGCAAGACCCTGTAGTGACAGATGTAGTGCGTCTTGTCGTCCAGGGTCGTCAACAGTTTGGGGAACTTCCCTATCGGCGGGCGCTTCGTCTCGCAGCAGTAGGGAAGGTCCTTGTGCAGGTCGTGTAGGCGCGCGGGGTAGCGGAGGTCCACCTCCAAGATGTAGCCTCGATCGGCCTCTGCGTCCAGCGCCGCAATGTCCAACGCCCGGATTTCCTCACGGCTGAGCCACTCGAAGTCTCCGGTCGGCAGGCACTGGGACATGGCCCAGCCGTACAGGTTGTTTGCGTCCAGGTACAGGAGGAAGCGCGTGGGCTCGTCCGGGCGGTAGTCCGGGCACCTGTCGTGGTTGGCCTTGGCGTAACGGGTGATGGCCTGAGAGATGCCTCCCCGGATCCCCTGCTCCACGAACAGGTACATGTCAAAGTCCTGCAGCGTGTCCAGCTCCACACCGCAGGTCTTGAGCATTACGTCCCAGGCGTAGGACGGCAGGGTGTAGTAGTGGGCGGGGTCCAGCCCGTACTCTGCCAGCGAGGTGTCGCGGAACTGCTCAAAGACATCGGTGAGCAGGGCGATGTCGCATCGCAGGTACTTGTCCGCGTAGTCCTTGAGGTGTCGACACTCGAAGGCTCGCCACACGTTGAGGGCGTGCTCGTACTCCTCGTCCTTGATGTCCTCCAGGGTCATGGAGTTCCTGAACGCCTCCTTGGGAGGCAACTCCCTGGTCCTGTACAGTGTGTCGTAGGACGTCACGAAGTCATAGGGGAACACGCCCTTCCTGCGCACCAGGTCGAACAGCCGGTCGTCGGGGAAGCGCTTCCTCGTCTCACGCATCCTGTCCGTGGGGAGTCCCGCCGCCAGGTTGGCCAGGCTCATGGACAGGAACCTGTAGGTGTCTAGGAAGCGCACCGCGAAACTGCTCTGTCGTTGGTTGTCCCCGGGCTGACCAAAGTGGAATCGCTTGGTAAAAGCGATGTACCACTCCTCCGTGTGGGCCAACACGTCCACGTCGCCGGGGTCGATGGCCAGCTCGCGCACTACGAAGTGGGCGTCGTAGTTGGACAGGTTGTGGAAGTAGCAGTTGATGTGTCGCTGCTCCCGGTACCTGAGGTTGCACGAGCGGTGGGCGGCTCCTCGGAACTCGTAAGGCGGGGCGTGGTTGTGGTCCCGCACCTTGACGTCCTGGTCCGTGAACTCCTTCCCGCAGAGGTAGCAGTGAGTCGCTGCCAGGTACTCGTCCATCTCCTGCCGGGTCAGAGAAGGGTGCAGAGCTCTCATGCTGAATAGGAACTCCCACAGCGCCAGCACGTCCATCTTGAGCCTCTCCATGAAGACCTTGGACACATCAGCCCCGAAGTAGACGCGGGGCTCGAACTCCTCCAGGCCGAGCGAGTCCACGATCTGGTAGGCGAAGGCGTACGGGACGTGCAGTTGCAGGGGCCTCGTGCCGGGCGGCGCTTCCGCAGGGTCAGCGGCAACGGGCTGCAGAGCACACTCAAAGTCGGCATAAACGCAAAAGCGCTCACGCCGAGTGTACTCGGGGTGGGTGAAGCGGATCTGCTGCTTCTGAGACATGTCCAAGCGGAGGGGAGCCTTGGCGGTGCAGTATCGCATGTGCTCCTCCAGACGCTCGGCACCGGACAGTAGCAGCTTGTTGGGCTGGTTGTCGAAGTAAGCGAAGCATCGCTTACACACGTGGATAGCGCTTTTGCGGGACGTCAGCTGGGGTCGCACTAGCCTACTCATGTTTGCGATGTAGGCGTAGTGACTGTCCCCGCCAGTGGTCACGTACAGCAGGTCCCGGTGATCCTCCAACTCCCGCTTGCAGATCTTCAGCGGGAACACGCGGTCCTGGAACTTTGGCGATCCGTCGGGGCGTCTCCCCACCATGGCGCGCTCGATCCCGTACACGTTGATGCTGATAGGGTTCCTCTTCTCGAAGACCTTAATGTCCTTCACAGCCACGGGGAAGCGTAGGCCGACCCAGTCGTAGCGTGCCATGACGTCCGGTGTGTACGATGTGGGCCTCTCCGGGTGTTGCGCGACGAACTTGGCCAGGACGGCATACGCGAAGCACATGTCATCGACGTTTTGCACGTTGATAACGGCGCGCGTCTCGCAGATGGTCCTGGGAAGCTGGACGAACCGAGCTCCGCGTTCTCCCAACGGGGTGTAGAGGTTGACGCGGATCTCCAGGTCGCGTATCCGGAGATAGCTCCACCCGCTGCCCACTAGCAGGCACTGCTCCTTCTCTTCCTCCAGCTTGTGGAAGGACGCCGACAGGAAGTCCTCCAAGTTGGACGCGGCGGTGAGAGGCACGTTCTTCGTCTTGAAGGCCCGCAGACAGGTGGCCCCGTGGACGTTAGCGAATTCGCATTCCAGGAACATGTTGACCTTGATGTTCGGGTGTCGGGTCCTGACGTCGGTCAGCAGTTCCAGGACGCTGTCGAACAGCAGCACCAACGCGTCCTCCACGGTCAAGAAGTCCTCCATGGGCCGGGACAGGCCGAAGGTCAGGAGGCGTCCGCGGAACGCCCGTTGGATGGGGCGGAACGTGGGTAGTCCGCCACCACCCACCATCCCGTCAGGTGCCGTGCTTGGTCCGGGCTGGGGCTCGCGGCTGGGTCCGGGCTGGGGCTCGCGGCTGGGTCCGGGCTGAGGCTCGGAGCTGGGTCGGGGCTCGGGTGACAGAGTGGGCAGGCGCGGCATCTCGTCCACAACGAGGTTCCTCACGATGGGGCAGTTGTGGGCCTCGTGGTGGTCCCGGTTGTAGCGCCGGGTGAAGCCTCGGTCGCAGTAGGCGCACGCGAACCTCATACCGCGGTGGGCGCTCGCCATGTGCCGCTGGAGGTACGCGGCCCTGCGGAAAAGGGTGCCGCACTCGGTGCAACGGGCCTCGTTGACGTGCACCAGCTGCACGTGGCGCCGGAGCAGGTCCTCGCGGGCGAATCGCCGCCCGCACGCGTCGCACTCGGGCCGTGGGTCTCTGAAGGGTGGTGTTGCAGCGGAGGAGGAGGAGGAGGTCGAAGCTGACGGGCTCGCACCGTGGACCGCTTCCATATGGTGGCGCAGATCCTCGGGACTCGCCAGGGCGACAGCGCACAACGGGCACGGACGGCCTGTGAACAGGAAAATAAGTCCTATTAGTGACCCTGATAAACACGAGGGTGAGGAACTGGCAACCTCTTCCTCATCTCAATCGCCAGTTTGAGCCTGGTAAATACAAGGGTGAGGAATTGTATAGAGGCTTGGCGACCTCTTCCTCATCTCGAGCGCCAGTTTACCCGGGTCCAGTAATACAAGAGTGAGGCACAGAGGCTGGCAGCCCCTTGTTTACTACTTGAATCTGTTTACTCGACTAAAGCCGTTTACTCTCTCGAAAACAAGTCATTAGTACTAGCGGTTTCTTGTTTAACATAAAAACCATGCCTGGCGCTTGATCGTGAGGATGGGTGAGGAACTGTATAGAGAAATAACGACCTCTTCCTCATCTCAATCGCCAGTTTACCTAGGTCCAGTAAATACAAAGTTGAGGAATTACACAGAGGCTAGCAATCCACCTTTTCTTGTTTAACATAAAAACCGTACCTGGCGCTTGGTCGTGAGGAGTAGGAGGATGAACTGCGGTGAAGTGGCGTCGCAAGTTGTCGCTTCGCCCGAAGTGTCTACCGCAGACATGGCACTCGTAATGACGGTCGTTGTGGGCGGATGCAGCGTGACGAGCCAGGTTTCCAACGTTTGTGAAGACGCGTCCACAGACCTTACACATACGAGGAACAGCCATCTGCAACATCGGGTATCTATACTCTCCACCCACCACAAAGGCTTGGAAAGCAAAAACCTAATTTTATTTCCCTCAAAAAATTTTAGAAGAGTGGAAATGAATCTATTTTAAATTTTTAAAGTTTGACTCATTAATTTTAATCGTTATAAAACATAACTGTTCTAAGGTCATTACAAATCCACTCGTCTCCATCTGAAAAGAAACAACGACAAGGCTCAGTGTACTGGGATATGTAAAAGTTTAAATATTAATGTTAGATAATTATTTCGCTCAAACATTTAACGAATCGTTTTCCCTAAAACATAATGCGAATTATTCAACTTCTATTAATGGGCCAGACCTCTCTTTACACATTATGACTTCAAAATTGCTGAACGATCATACCTTAAATGAGAATCTTATTATAAAGGGAAATGTAATAGTCTTCCACACTACAACTTATAAGAGCTACATATACTTACGTTTAAAAAATCTCGGAATATGGTTCAGTAAAGACTAGCACAGCACTGAAGTAGAACATCTACATACACTGAGCTCCAAACACAAACTGAATGAAGGAAGCAATGACAATCACTGAAGTAACATAGCTACGTACCGTACAGTAAGCGGTGAAAGTAGTAAACAATTCTCGGAACCGCTAATGAGTAACAGGCTGGGAGAGTCACGTAGGCCCTAGCACGCGCTTCGACACATGACATGCTCATACATAGCACTCCAGTCAGGAGGAGGCCTCATGCGACGCACTTGCCGGAACCTTCTAGAACGGAGGGGTCCTGAAGGCCGCTAATGAGTAAACAGGCTGGGACAGTCACGTAGGCCCTAGCACGCGCCTCGACACGTGACATCGCGGAGCCGCTTGCAGGTTGGTTTAGTCAAGCCGGCATACAACGTGTAACGAAGTCACATCAAATTCGGTCGGCAAGCAGATGAGATCCCATAAGGAAAACACGTTTGAAAATTAATAGCGGGCCCGTTTAACAGTGGATTTTCAATATTCTTTAAGCGATGGTTTACTTAAGCCGCTGCCCAACATGTGGTGAAGTTTCATCAAAATCGGTCGGTAAACAGCCGAGATCCTATAAGGAAAACACATTTAAAAATTAATAGCGGGCCCGTTTAACAGTGGATTTTCAATTTTCTTTAAGCGATGGTTTTCTTAGGTCATGGCCTGACATGTGGTGAGGTTTCGTCAAAATCAGTCGGTAAACAGCTGAGATCCCATAAGGAAAACGCGGTTATAAATTAATAGCGGCCTTGTTTAATGGTGGATCTATGGGGTTCTTACGTCATTCGCTTCCCTGGGGATAGGCCTACACTCTGGAAAAAGTCCCGTGGGAATCGGTGGATAAATAGGCTAATTATTAATTTTCGAAAGTTTTTTCCTCATGTTCAAGGTCATCACGAAAAGTGCTGCTGGCGGCCGGGGGGGGGTCGGGGGGGGGGCTGACGTCACGGGGGGGGTCGGGGGGGGGTCGGGGGGGGTCGGGGGGGGTCGGGGGGGGTCGGGGGGGGGTCGGGGGGGGGTCGGGGGGGGGGTCGGGGGGGGGGTCGGGGGGGGCTGACGTCACGGGGGGGGGGCTGACGTCACGGGGGGGCTGACGTCACGGGGGGGGCCTTGCATCCTCGCATCCTCACCGCGCCTTTGCTGGTTTTGAACACTCTAATGCCCCCTACTCCTATAACTTGGATTCAGGTGCGGGATGGTACGAAATCAGGAAAATTATTTATTTTTAGTCTCTAACAATTTTTAATAGTAGTAATAAATATATCAAATTTGAGTATCACGAGGGATAATTAGATTTAGGTTAAGATCTATGTAACAGGGAAAAGACCCAAACCATCCTGCAGATGCCAAAATGGCATTTCAAACTAGTTGCAATTCTCCTCTGTACAGTTTTTGTCTCACAGAACTCATGAGGCATTTGTTTATCATTTGTGTACGTTTTAAAAAATAAACATATTAATAAACGTACAAATAATTCTGCTTAGAAATAACCTTAAATAAAGTCCATAAACGCCGTATACCTGTCCAAGATATAAATACCATAAAAACATCATCAACCTGGTCAGTGTACAAGCATGAAAATTGGCACGGTGGAGTAATATTAGTTTCAAACTGGTTGGATTTTATTTAGATTTCAAACCTTATTATTGCCACCCATACTTAGTAAAGAGTAATAAAACAATTTTATATTGATCAGTTGCGCGTTTGTTTACTATATATGGTCGAATATTATCAATGGTTTAATCAGGAAATAAATTAATCATAATTATAACACCCAAATTATTTTAATTCCAATTTCGTAAAGGTGGTCCCACACTTCTCGCGAACACGCCCGAACATTCGGCCGAACTGCGAACGTGCGGAGTATTCGCGAGAAGTGTAGGAGCTCGAGCTACACGAACTTTTGAATTCATGCGGGAACATACGGGACGGAATGTTCAGTGAACAGTCGGGAGAATGTTCGGCCGAATATTCAGGTCTCTCCGCGAGAAGTGTGGGACCGCCTGAATACAGTGAATAGCGCTTGTTTATCTTTTTGCTCACCTATCTGCCTCAATCATTTTTTAAATTTTTTACTCGATGGATAACACAAAGCACATAGATGCATTTCTGATTCATGTTGATTGATGGCACCAAGAAAAATGTTTAATCCTTGCAAAGCCCCTTGAAATCCTATTACGTCGTTGAGTTTGTTTAACAAAACTGTTAGCTTAATCAAAGGACTTTCCACCAGCATTTCCATGCAGAGGCGGATCCAGAGGTCATGTTTGGGGGTCGGTCACCAAAACTTACACCTCCCCCTCCACCTGGGTGGTCCCTGGCACCCCCCATTATTTTTTTAACTATATGAAATTATACAATGAATGAAAGTAAGTAATATATCAATAACTTTGTACTAAAAAAAATCAATCATAACTTTATAAACAAGCTAAACAAAAATTAACTTTAGTTCTACTGCGCCCGACCGTAAATAAAAATAACAAATATTTAGGCATTATTTTTTCTACGTCATCTGTAGGCATCTAAGAACAAGTAAGATGCATAAACAAACAATTTATTTTAGTAGTTACTCACGCGGAAAACTATTTACAAAACGTATTTGAAATCTGCAATACTGAACTATGCTACGCGAAGATATAATGAGGAATGAGGCTGACAGCCAAGGTCAACGACTCGAAAAATGAAAATGTACCACATTTTTACAAAATAAAATACTTGGCGTATGAGCTTCCGTTTGCACGCAATTTAATCTTTGTTTCCTCTTATTTCATTACATATAATTAGAGGCACTTTATCCTTCTAGCCTAGCCACTGGATATTTATTGCCTAGCAACGGATTACGCGGTTTTACACAAAAATCAAACCTAACCTGTAAACAAAACACAGCTGACAGCAAACGACGGTAGGCGGGTGAAATCCACTAAAAAATAATCACCGACCACACAGCATACGACGTTCCTTGGATATGTCATTTTTGTCCCACACATCCCATTGCCATCCCAGGATAAACAGGACATCCCTAGGATATTCTGCTATGTCCCGGGATAATTGTGGTCGTCCCAGGGATGTCCACGATATCCCGGAATAACGTGGATATCTTGGGGACATCCCGCGGACATCCTCTCTATCCCAGACCAATTTTAGTATAATTAATTCAAAGTTTTATTTTTAGTTTTAGTATTGAATAACACATATAATGATCAGATATCAACAATAACACATGTTTTAAGGAAGCATACATTTACAGTTTATATATCTATGAAATATGCATAGAATTCTGACAATTTATAAGAAAAGGAAATATTAATTGCATCACTTTTTAACTGTACACCAGTAAAATTAACGGCCAATCAGATCTCAAATAATCCTCTTTAGAGGAAAGAGAAAAAAAATCCGGCGCGGCACAAGGCGCCGGCCGGCAACTGCGCAGCATCCCAACTCCCAACCCCAACTGGGCAGACGGAGACGACAGACCAGACGTGCGTTGTAACGGTCAATCTGTGTTTGGCTTGGTAAATTACTTAATTTCTGTTACTTTCTACTTTTTAAGTTTTGCAGGTTTTAATTGAGAAAAATAACTATCTTCATTCAAGAGTTACTACAGTTGTTTTGTATACAGTACTGTTTCTTGGTATGTAAAAGTAACATACTTTGTTAAACAAATTCACAGGTTAACCCTAGTTAATTTTTCTTCATAATGTAATCAAAGTTGTTCCCCTAGTGTGATATGGTTTGATTATTGAATGTTACTGATTGTACAGAACTAACGTAATTCAATTGTTTTGAATTACACTTTATTATAGCAAGCAATTAAACAGTTTAGTCAATCTCTTATACTAAGAATGACCATAACCTCAAAACTACCTAGGTGTATACAGTGTGTTGCACGAATGAAACGCCAGGCCTTCTATACTTCCATAAGCCCAATGTTCAAATTAACACTAGTCTCATGGACAGCCTGCATTTTCACTTATATAGCCTAATCGTAAGAAGACTGAAGACTGAAGACTTTTTCGTTTTAAAAGTTGTTTTCATTATAAAATGTATAATTCATATCCATAAGTGTTGTATTAAATTAACTCGGACAGTAGGTAACAGCCTTTTATTGCTCACCAAATTGCAACTAGGCTATAGGCCTACCGCGCACAGTTACCCTACCCGATGCGCACAGTTACACAGCAGTCGGGGAACTGGGCGCTTTTGTATACTTTGACATATTAATTTCTGTACAAATAATGGTTGAATTGATTAAATTGGAATTTTCCCCTAAGAAACTAGAATAAACGGGGAGGAGTTGTCTTTGAAGTTTAACTATCCAAATCTCTGAGTAAGAATGGATTTAACTTAGGTGCGCCCAGTTCTCAACTTTCCCTTATAGCCTATCGGGCCTTCCCTATCAACAAAAATTGTTGGGGATTGGTTGGCCCTACAACAGCCTCCGACGGTTGGCCAACGGTATGTATTGGCCAACTTGTCTCCGTTGGGCCACTCCACCAATTATCAACCGTGGGCCAACTAACCGACGTTTGGCCTATGTTGGGCCAATCCACCATTTGCCAACTGTGGTCCTTGCAGCTGGGTACACATTTTGTTGTATTGGTCTGACAACTTACCACTAAGCTCCAACAAGCTATTGAAGAAATGGAAATTATTAGCAATAATACAATAACTGTTTATTCTTCTCTCTATGAAATATTTGATTTTTGTATTTCATAAAATGACAATTTAATAAAATAATCAAGCTGAAGTAAATATTTTAAGGATGGATACTTTTCTATATTGAAAATACGGTTTTGAATAAAGCTATTTAATCAAACTAAACTTGTTTAACATGATCCCAAAATAAGACAAAACAAAACAAAAACAAACAACTGTTTTATAATAACACCTGATTTTAAATCTGTAAATTAGAGGAAGTATGCAGCAGAGTACCTTAGAACTCTTCACCTTCCCACTGAGATTGTTCACATTTCTTTCTTTTTTAAATTGCTGAATTGTCCCTTCTTTGTCTGAGTTGGTCAGCATGCTTCTGTAGAATTTTACCATTAGCTACTATTTTCCACCTTTCAATGCATGTCAAAGGCATGTCTCCAGTAAATCGTGTGGGATATCCTGGGGATGTCCTAGTGCTTCAGACTACAATATCCCTTTGTGGTCCGAGGAATGTCCCCAGTACATCCTGTGGTACATCTTGGGGATGTCCTAGGGCTTCAAAAACCAATATCCTTTTGGTGGAGGGATATCCCATGGTCATCCTGAAGGATGTCCCCAGGATGTCGTGGGGAGAGGGCATTTTTGTGCCTGGGGACATCCTGAGGGTATCCTGAGGATGTCATGGGATGAGATAGGGATGATCCTG
Organism: Allygus modestus; assembly: GCA_963675035.1. NCBI lineage: Eukaryota > Metazoa > Arthropoda > Insecta > Hemiptera > Cicadellidae > Allygus > Allygus modestus. The sequence goes on along the minus strand of OY776113.1, from coordinate 130,246,490 downwards.
GGATATTCTGCATATCCCACTGTGATGTCCTGGGGACAACTTTGTGCTGTGTGGGCGAATTCAACGGTAGCAAACTTTGCTATGTGAGGCTAAAATCATTAATTTTGAATACAGAATAGATGAACCGAGCTTATGGCCCATCGGCCCATCTATTACCCGAAAAATACACTATGAAACTAGTGTTACACCACCTCAAAGGAGGCGCTGGCAACCATTAACCAATGTTTCAATTTGCGGGATTTTTATCCCGTTTCCAAGATTTTGACCCCTCCTCAGGATTAAAACGGGATGCGGGATAAAAACATCACTATTACCTTCCTAGTTCTTCCCACATCACAGGTTAGAACAATTTTCTATATTTAAAAATCTAAAAATATACAGTACAATTAAAAGAGAGCAGATAATAAAAGTAAATAAAAAACTATTTGATTCTGCAATCTAGCGGAAAACACATGAGTGATCTCAGATTAAAAGCGGGATGAAAAGGGATTTTTAAAGTGATTTAAAGGGATAAAACGGGATTCTTTTTGTATGAAAAACGGGGTTGTTACTTTGGTTTCGTACGCAGCTGATATAGTTGTCTGATTAGTGGACCGCCTGGTCCATTTTTCTGGCTTCAAAAATTAACCAGTCTTTGGATATCTATTCTGGATTCAAAATCAATACTAAAATCTACCTGCAAGACCATATATTGAAAACACTGAAATTTCGGTTTGCCAACTCGCAAAACTGTCACAACTTCGCGATACTCGAGAATATCCATGTTTTTGTAAAACGCTTTTAGGTGAAAAACGTGGATCTAAGTAATATGTTATATACTAAAATGAAAGTTCAAAATTTCACCTGTCTAATGGTATATATTTTATTCCATTTATCGAACGTTTAGGTGCATTAATTTGAATTTTAATGTAACAATGTAGACGGGAACGGCAAAATTTGACTCTCGGAACCGAAAAACGGAGTTTTGGGAGGCTTTTGTTACTTATATTTTCATTTGGATTTATTCAAACTTTCATTGTATGCCTGAATAATAAAATAAAACACAATAATTCTTAGATTTGGGGGGACGACCACCCCTATCACCCTCCCCTCTTGGATCCGCTCCTGTTTCTGTGAGATATAAGGGTGACCACAGCATGAGTGGGATATTCGCCGAGGCTGCCGGATTAACGATCTGGTATTGGCCAATTCATAAAAAATGGCTGTTAGTTCGAAATAAGAGAGCTCTAGAAGTATTACAAAATGGTTTTAATGCTATGTAAAACTATTACATTGTGAAAACGAAAAGATGCGGGTCCTTTGTAGTCTGCACTGTCAATGTCCTATAGATCACAAGTAAAACTGAAAAACGAACTAAAATGGCAAGAGTAAAAATAGTTTTTTAATTTGATATTTGATTGATTTTTGTATGATGCGGGGCCAAACCATACAGAACCACAAACAAAAGCCATATACAAGAAGCAATAAATAAGGTCACCAACTTGATCTTGAACGGAAAGAAAGCCCGCACCACTGCTTGAGCCTAGGGCTCACTGCTCCTAAATTCGGCCCCGGCCTCAGTGCACAATCTGATACTAGAGTGAAGCCGTTCAATATAGCTTATTTATCCTAACTTCTTAAAAACTCCACCAAAGTATAAGTTTTAATGAAATAAGGTTGAAATTAATTTACATGGAGAGTATATATTCTGGTAACGGCGAGTGATGTAGCCCATTCAGCCGTAAGACACTGGCTTATTACCATTAAAAGGAGTGCATATTTGTCTTAATTGTATGGACTGTTAATTGTACCAAAATCAAGAAGTATAGAGCTATTGTCGAAGAAACACAGAACACCGCAAGAAATAGGGTACTATATAATCAGAAATATTATTAACATTCGTCGTTGCAAGATCTAAACCCATGATAAGAAATTTGCCAAAATCATGGGATTTTAGTTCACAGATAATGTTTGAAAGTTTTTGTACTTGCCTATTTTATTTAATGTAACGACAGTTAAAACAAATAATTAAAGACACTAATGTGTAGTATACTCTTTTGGAAGATCTAAATTTAAATTTGCTTTTACCTCTCAAAAACACCTCTCTCGTTAAAAAAATGTCTGGGATTGCTGTCCAAAACTATGCACGGTAACACAACGGTTTTGGATCTTTTTATGCTTGCACTAGGGAACAGATATAAAAGATTGATCGGCATCCTATAAAAGCCTTAATCTATTCTTATGTACATTTCAAAACTATATCTAGGGCCGGGTTTAGGAGATATAGGCTCCTAGGCGCAACCAGTGGTTCAGGCCCTTCCCACCCAAGGTCCGTACATATTTTGTAAAGGTCTGTGTAATCGATATATTTTTAGATTTTCTAGCTAACCGGAAGAGACCTTGTAAAACAGCTGTAAGGTCACGTGATCGCCAATCCGATCTTCAGTGTTACTGGAAACACAATATTTATCGTACGCATACAATATTTTCCTCAGCAATGTAATTAAAAACACTTTGTTTGACTGCATACATCCTTTGATGAGTTGTTATTTTATGAAACTAATATATGTTTGGATTTACAGTATTTGTTTTATTAGATTAATGGATTAAGGTTTAAATATTCTTTTTGCACATCCAGTGGCAATTTAAAAATAGCTGTACCATTATTATCCCCTGTAAGGTTGGCAACACTTAAAGTATGTTGTTGATTTAAGCATCAGCTGAACGACCTTGCAAGACATCTTTGCTGCAAACATTACTCTTATGGAAATAATGAAATAATCATAATTAGGCCAAAGGCTCTACGAACCTTGCTTCCCACCCAGGTCGGCGACCTGGTCAGGGCCGGATTTAAGCATAGACTACATAAACGCGCGCCTAGAGGCCCGCTCCATAAAGGGGCCCGCATCACACTCAAGAAGCATATACAAAAGCCTCAAACAAGCAAAAAAAGGTAGCCACTTACTTCGTGGTGGGGTAAGGCCCGCACCACTGGTAGAGCCTGGGCTCCTACAGCTCCTAAATCCGGCCCTGGATCTGATGATTTTTTTGGCTTGTTTGAGGCTTTTGTATGGGGTTTTGTGAGTTGCGGGCTACCGTGTGGTGCGGGTCTCTAGGCGTGCGCCTATGTAGCCTTTGCTTGAATCCGGCCCTGACTATAACTGTATCTATTCATTAAATATAAAATGTTGGTTTGTCCTAGAGAGCTGTATAATCCTTCAGTAAAAAGTGTTGATAGAATACAATATTTTTTCCACAGTCAATTTTATTTCACAATCTCTAAGTATTTATTGTTCAGGCAATTGAGTAAAATTATAATTCTTTAATGATATATAATACACAAGAGCTTTTTATTTTATTTAACCTAAAAACAGTGATCCAGCTGATTTTTAACTAATTACTTCACAAGTCATTTACAGACTTGTATTTACTTTATCAAATCATACTCCATGGGAAGGATTATGTTGTCAATTTGTCATTTCCTTTTCATTTTCGTTTTGTATTTGTAAAACTTTCTAGGTTCTGTCATGTGAAACCCGCAGTTCAGTTAATTAATTGTTATGTGCCCATAAGTATGGGTTTATTTTAGTTTGACAAGTGCTCATCAAAATATTCAGGTGAGAAACAATAATTTCTTAAAATTAATAAATACGTTTCCATAACCTGTGAACAACATTACAATTAACCTAAAATGTAAGTAGGTTATGTGAGATGGAGTAAAGACAGTAACAGAATTGCAGTGTCAAAATTGGTTTGGCTATTTATTTAGAAATTTAAATGATTCCTCATTTAAGTAATATATTAGAGCAAATATAGATTAAGTTATTACAATCCAATATTTGTATGATGGTCTTGACAAAAATTTTTATTTTAGGCCCCTACTGGAATATATGCTAAATGCAAAGTTAATTTTTGTTGCTTGATCCATCAAAATGTATGGTCTCCTATTCTCACTAATCTTTAACTTAAGGTTCCAATAGATTAAAGCAGTTTATCACTGATCTATACACTTTAAACTTCTGAAAAAGTAAACATATGGCTTGACATGGGCTAAGCCTGGAAGCCGCCAGGAAGGGTACAGTAAGGGCAATAGCTTTTCCCTATAAGTTAATCCCTTTTAACCTCACCAGCAGAGCTTTGTAAGTGTATGAGAAAATTAATTATATTTAAAGCTAGATTTATTTATGTGGGGGCTCCAGTCCTCTGCGTAAACCTGCTTCTCCCATAAGACTAACGTTAATGTTAATGGATGGCACTGGAAGTGACATCCATCATCCGCGTTCCGTCTTTCACGTCGAAAATCAAGAGTCTGGAGCGGAGATAGTCTTTGATGAGCTGCAACAGATACGTTGGAATGCAGAAAGTCTTTGCAGCGCATCCAACACATAGATCCACCTCGCCAAGTTGAAGGTATTCTTGACATCAAGCGTAACAAGAAGCACCACTCAACGGGAGAAGAGGTTGTAGCTGTCAGCTCTTACCAGCGCTCTTTGAACCTCCATAATTGCATAAATTTTTGATCGCCCCTTTCTTAAGCCATACTGTCGGAGGCACAGATCCCCGGCAGCTTCCACGGAAGAATTCAGTTGTGAGCGAATCATCTTCTCTAAAGGTTTACCCGCCATATCCAACATACCTGCCTGTAGGAAGACAGTCCGGGTTGGGGTTCAGGGTCACCTTTCCCCTTGCTGATAAGAACAAGCCTGGCCATTTTCCAACGAGAGGGAAACGCCCCCTTGGACAGGCAGACGTCGTACAATTGTTCAACAGCAATTAGGGATTTATGGAAAATACTTTCTTAATGGCCTCGCTGGGGATCCTATCAGGTCCAGGACCCTTGTTGCTCTTCAGGGTGAGAACGGAAGTTTCCAACTCCTATATGCTGAAAATGGGAATTCCTCTACCTGTCAGAAATCAAATTGTGGGCGCAGCGGATGTTCTGGAAACAGGGCGGTGACAATCCTCTCCATGGTGATGCCCTCCATGATGGAAGGTGAGAGCGGGCGCCCAGTTTCTGCGTTACAACTTTGTAGGCCCCATTTTTTGGAATCAACATCATCCCGGAGTTTCCTCTAGCTGTCAGCCTTGCTCCGGTTGATGGTCCTGCAAGCCTTATTGAGTCTTTCTTGCAGCCTTATAGGCCTCCGACTTACGCACTCTGTCTGCGGGAATTCTTGCTCTCGTGGCGGCTTGTCTGGCTCTTCGACATGCTCTGCAGAGTTCCGCAATCTCTTCAGTCAACCAGTATACAGGTTGCTTGGTCACCCAGTATACGGGTTGCTTGGTCACCCAGTTGGGGTTTTTAAACACCACGTTTCTCTTACTTGCATTTCGTTTAATATTTTAGAATGCGGTGCGCGGCATTAATCCGAAATGCATAATCCCGAAAAGCATTACCCCGAAAATTCACTACTCCGAAAGCTCTGTTCCGAAATGCACAATTCCGAAAATATTTGTTGAGTAATGCTTTCGGAGCAGTGCATTTCAGGGTACTGCTTTTCGGAGTTATGCAATTTGTGGTACATTTTCAATTGGAGGGGTCAAAGGTGTCAGGAGGATTTGAAATGGCAGCATTGGCCATGGAAAGAAATTAACTTGCCCCTCCTATGAATGTGTTGCCCCATTGACACGCAGGCTCTTCGTCATATCCGCAATGAGGCCTACATTGTCTTATTGATGTAGAAAACATAATTTCTTATATTATCCTATAACATTACTGTGCTATATAATTACTTATTAACAAACAAATAGGTAATCTTAAATATTAATAGGATTTTTTTTAAGACATTGGCTCCATTAATTTTGTCCTATTGTGACAATTAAGGTAGCAAAATATTTATCCTGATTAGTAGTTGTTTATTTAGGTCCTAAAGGTACAGTATTTATTTATTTTTTCATTCAAAAGGACATGGGCCGTCCTAAAGTTATGTTTTCCCCTTAAAATTAACATGGGGAATAAAGTTATCATAATTTAAGCTGTTAATACATTATTCAGAGGTTAGGCTTGGACTACACAAGCGTACAAAACATAGCTGATTGTCCGCGCCGAAATGCGACAGACTACACGAAACTAACAATCGGTAGCGGATTGACCGCGTTGCATCCGCGAGACCTGGACTACATGAGCGTAAAAAACGCCGCCGATTGTACGAAACTCGTCCAAGAGCAGAAGGAGAAACGCGTTTTTCGGCCACGTGTAGTCCGGCAAGCAAACGAGTTATGCCGAATGCAAATTGTTTCTGTAAATTGGCTTAGAATACCGCCTTTCGAAGCAGTGTATTTCGAAGCAATAAAATCAAGTGTGTGGCATTGTTCCAAAAATGCATAACTCCGAAAGTTAGTAGGGCTTACTCCGAGAAATTACGTAGTTTTGAAGGCATTAGTCTGAAATGTGTAACTCCGAAAAGCATTACTCCGAAAGCAGTATTCCGAAATTATTTTGGGAGTAATGCCTTTTGGAGCAATACTTTAGAATGGAATTGTTTATTACTTACAGTAATAATCAATTTATAATACTACAGCTATGTAAGATATAATAGCAGCAGCTAGGCTACATTACATTATATGAAAAAATAAACAATAACTAAAATTTCTGAACACACACATATATTACATATACATTTTGTTTGCTTCTAATAAGAAATTTTAATATTCCAGCTACTCTAAAATTGTATTTAAAGTTTGTTTACTTGTATGGCCAAAGGAGACACAAATAAGTCAAGTGTGCAAGTGACAGGTGACAGCTGATAAGAAGGCAACACAGTTCCTGTTCTAGTAGCATAGTGCAGAATAAGGGGTAGAATATTGTTTATAAGTTACCGATACTGAAGATTGCAGAACAAGATCGACTTCCACATCTTGATAATTTATTGTTTGGAAGATTCTTTGTAGTACCTGTGCTGTAGAGAAAAAAGTGACTGCGGTAGTCTGTTTCTAGTGTTCAGATTACCAGCCACGTATTAGTTTAATTTATTTAGTTTGCTTAAAATATCCAGTGTAAGCTATATTTTTTGTTATTCCACGTATCACCAACTTAAAAGTGTCTGATTCTTTTGTGTCAGTGAGCTGAAAATATTTGCTCTGTTACTGAATAAGTGTCAGTGGAAATCCATTACTATTAAAATCACAGTATGTTTAAATATTGCACTTTACAAAAATATGATTTTCACACTTCACCAAAATCCTTGTAATAGGCCTATAAATTAGTTATTTGTTCAACCTTTAAACTTAAACACTGCAGTGTTCTTAGTAAAATACTAATCTAACCTGAAGGCAGTAAAACATAAACTGCCTTCATAATGTTTGACTCCATCTTGACTTTCTTATACGGAATCGCCAACATGAGTTTTATAACACGGAAAAGCCAACATGATCTGCTCATCAGATCAATAGTAGATCAATCCATGTCATATAAACATTTTTTAAACCTTTTTTGCTGTCACCATCCTAAATTTTGATTGATTGATTGGCAACCCGCTAACAAATTAAGAAAAACAAAATTTTGATCGAAAAATCTGAAGCTGCTAATTTGATTTACGATTAAAATTTATGAGATTTGATTTATGATTGATTAGAATTGATTTGATGTTTTCTTGTTTTTTTCCGATTAAGGAGGATACACCTTTATCAGATGCCAGAGTGCCCCATTTCACCTGGAGTAAACCGTTCACTATATGATTTTCCCAGCTAACAACTTTTTCTTAAATGCTTTCCCCAATTTATTCATTTCCAAAGCATATTTGAACTCAGTGTAGAATATAAAATCTCTGCAGATTGTTGCTTTTACCAACGATCTTTATTATTATAATTAAACTTACCATGTTATATATAATATCCAGTTTATTCTTTACTTCCAATCGTTTGTTCGAGCCAGGTTTAGAGAGCGTTAGGGTCATAAAAACCACAGCACAATGGGTACGGTAAGTGCAATATCAAGTGGCATCATGCCATAAAGGTTGCCAATTGTCTTTTATACAAGCAGCCACGCCGCTCACTAGTTTTAGTCCCTGACTTCCTCATTTAAATTGTTTTTCAATTACTTGTTTAAGCTTTAGTATGATAAAAAGTCTTTGTGCTAATACAAGGGTGTAGAGCACCCATTTTTAAGAGTTTTACAACATAAACATATCTCATGAACATCATTGACGTTTAATACCCATTGTTTGTGGTAAGTAGTGAATCGTTTATTTCAGCTGTTTGAACTACTGTTCAACAAATAGTTTGTAACAGCCTGTTTTAAGCATTTGGAGTTATTTAAGGAAAATATTTCTTTAAATTTATCATCATTTTATGTAAGTTTAAATAATCAGTTGTTTTAATATCTAAACATATTTTTTCCTCTTTTAAAATAAATACTTTTTTAGTAACGTTTAATCTTGGTTACACATTTAATGGATTTTTTTTCTGATCTGACGTTTACAAGTTTATTACTAGGCCTACTACTAATACCATTACGTTATTATTGTTATTTATTTTAAATATGATTGGATATGCAAACTTAATACATACCTAATATAACTGGATTTTAATCTTAGATATAGTTTAGATATTTTTAACATCCGCTAACCATTCGTAAAGTGCAATATGATTGGTGGATATATCTACTTACTGTCCCCTGGTTACAAAATGTAGTGAATATATTCAGATATAGTCCTAAAACGGTTCAAATAATATTATTATGTTGGGTATATCCATTTACTGTTTAATGGCTACAAAAAAACATTAATTACAGTTACTACTCTCAGGGAAAGGTTTAAATATTGTTGTTATCAAGTCTAATGTCTATAATCCTTTAACAACACGAAGAATCCTATATAATTTTATATCCCTCATTGACATGGCTTGTTGTTTGATGTAAAATACCTTGATATAATTGTATTCTTATACTCTTTGCCAAAACATTAGATCAATTTAGTTACCACCTATTTTAAAAAAGAATACAAAAATAAAGTACATAGAATTTGTATGATCCACAAAATATAATGGTCAATATGCCTAAATGAATATTCTGTTTATAATCGCATTTAAGGAAATTTTAATTTGAAGATTTTCTTATATTTTTCTTAATTTTAACTGATTAAATAAAACTAAAACTAAGCTATTGCTGAATTTATATTAATATCATCTGGGGTTCAGACGGGCTTAGAGCCAACTCCGAACAAGGTATCCACTTTTCAAAATTTGCATGTAAGTATTTTTTTTAGCAAAGTACATCTCTTTACACTTCAAACAATTTCAACAAAACATTTGTTTTGCTCTAGACACAGGTATTTATATTCCTAATGGCTGCATTCCTGCTAAATCTATCAACAAACAAATAATATTGAACTTAGAAATAAATTATATCACAATTCTATACAAAGCGACGAGGGACCACAACCATTATGTATCTACAAATAAATTATAGAAACGTTTGGAATGTTGAGAGTGCATTAATGAAGACAACTTTCATCGAAAGACCAAGCACAAATAATAATTCAATTGTATTGGGATGATTAATTTTCAACCGCCAATTAACTTTTAGATAAATTTGAAAATCAATCTAAAGAAAACTATTTATTACCATCCGGTAAGCTGTAGGTTTTATGATGCAACATATGACCCTTCCAAATGTCAGGAAACACAGAGGTCTTCACCGTTGTAACTTTTGACACCGACAATAGCGTATGCAAATGTAACATTTTCTGACACCCGACATCCATCTACACTATCATTTGCTCAGGTGGCATTATGACACTGTGACTTCTTGGACCACATATGGTAATGGTTAAAAGCGGTTGACCTAATTTTTAGTTAACATTTCTTTTTTGAAGTTGTCAGACTAAACACAATTTATTCATTAATAATACCTAGGATGAAATCAAAACAAGGAAGAGCCTCGATGATTGATAATGCAGCTTGTTATACATATTTATACTGGCCATTGTTTGGGGTCACCACTTGATAAGAGCTGTGGTCACTGTTTTGACCGACTTTTTATGTTGTTTTTCTGTCATTTACAAAATGTGTTTGGAGAGAAATAATGTGTGTTGTAACGATTACATTATTGTGATGTGTGAAAGTTCTGATGAAGAAATATGTGTATGTACTTCTCTTATTTTTTAACATGAGTATGTAACTTATATTTATATGATATAAGTCATAACTATTGGAAGTAAAATTGAAATAGACTGGTTAGTGAGGTCATTCATTATCCAGTCCAATGAGTATTTCGTGATATTTATCACCAATATTAATTAGATAGCCGTATTTTGAGTTTTAAAAGTAAATACTTTTAAATTGTGTAAATTTAAAAGGAGTTTAGTGTTTTATGTGTGATGTACATAACATATTCTTCATTTTTTTTGTGAATATCTAAATAGGCTACCATTTATAAAGTAGGCTAGTTTTATCGATGTAGCCTATCAAAGATGTTTTGATCAGCACATTCTTTAGTGTTTAATTATAATGAGGGCTTAGATTAACACATTCGCTGCGGTAAACGTATATATACTTAACCTAGTTGCTGAAAATTTTTATTTCATAAAATCTTTCCTTTTATGTTCAAAAGTCGGGAATAAGTGTTATAATCTATATTCAAGACTCCTATCAATGGTTTTTGGGCATAAATATTTATTGGTCGCCGGCGGATCCTCAGCACTGCGCACAAAAAACAGCACAAAAACTATCACACACCTTCGCAGCACCGCAGTCCCGCGATGTTGCAAATGACACTGTTTAGTTTTATTTATAATCTATTGACTAAAAATGAACTATTTATACCATATACGTGAACCACATTGAGTACATACTATATACATGGACATGTAATAGCGCGCTGCCCCGCCGGCGACCAAGCCACACCCGCAAAACGCGAACTAACGGCACTGTACTATGCACACACACTCTAGGAACAATGCGGTAGCAAATGAACCTTCCTCTCCGAGTGGCTGAACCACACCGAGTAAACAAACACAAAATGGCGCGTTGCCCCGTCGGCGACCAAGCCGCAACCAAGCGGCAACTCCTGTAGTCCGCCGGCGGACCAGCCGCAGTGAATGGGTTAAGTAAGTAACAGCTAGATAAAACAGTATGTTTATAGCAAGAGAGACACTTTAACTGATGATGTAAGTTTGTAAATGTTATATGAAGGTTCAATTATAAAAATAGCCGTTAGTGTCAGGTTATTTGCGATATGTTCTATTAAATGAAACAATAGTATATTTATTTTAATATCCGTTTTATATTCTATTGATAGCAAAATTAATAGTAGGTAGGTTTTTGGTTAGCAAAAGAGCAGCTAGGCACATATTTTCACACTGTGTTGGAATTGTAAGCAGATCAAAAATTAAGAATATTTATTGTCTTTAAACACAATATATACAGTTGACAAAGTCATTATCCTATTTACAGTTTAAAGTTGTGTAATAGTATACATTGACATTAAGTGTACAATAACCACAGTTTTTAAGTAGGCCCCTATTCAAAATAATAACAACCAAACAGTACCACTATAAAAAAGAAAAAAGTAGGCTTAGGTGGCCAATCCATCAACCCTATCAGGGAATTCTTTCAATTTTTAATTTTGTTTAAAACTTATTGAAGACTAATTATACTTTTTATAAACATTGTGAAAAATCCTGTACCATACCAAGCAGTTTTTTTAAGTTATACGTTTTTGTATACCTATTTCATAAAAAAGTATTTGGATGCTTGCTTATTATGTAGTTATTCAGCATACAACGTGCAAAAGCTGTCTGCTGTGTTGAGCTTTTCTATCACCTTGACTCCAACTTTTTTCGCTCTGGGTTACCGAGTTATTCTTTGTTCATTGAAGTTCAGTTCAATTCAGTTCAAAATGACTTTATTCGTAATGTAACATAAGAATGTACATGAATAGTGTCACAGGTTTGGTTTACAATTATATATAAACTTATAAACTAAAAACAACTTAATATTTTAAAGATTGAAACAAATAATAAACATGTTGCAGGGATCAAGACAATAATTTGTACCCAAATCAGTGTTACTCATGATGGGCTACTGTTTAACACTTTTTTAACATTATAAACATACAATTATTTTGGATACTCTAAAACTCATCAAAAGAGTATATAGCTTTGCTGACGAGATATTTTTTAAGTTTTTTCTTAAATTTAAGTTTTTTTTAAATAAATATATATTTCATTGTCATTCAGCTTTACAACAATAGACATAGTCAGTTATATTGCAATAGTCAGGATTTATATCAGAGCATAATAACAAAACTGTGCATGAACATCATTAACTAAATCATTACCCTAAAATAATTGACATAAGAACATACCTTGACATAAAAAACAACCCTAACAACATTAAAACAATCATAATAGTTACTCACATGTACATAACAATTGACATTCAAACCAATATATCAAAAAACTGATAAGGAATAACAAGGTGAATTTACAAGAAAATTGTACAGCCTACTTTTGAAAATATTCTCTGGCAATTCAGCGAGCTCCAGTGCTAATTTGTTATACAATTTCAGTCCCAAAACTTCATAACAAGCTAATGATTTGGACAGTCTTTGAAACGGTATGTCCAGCTTATGTCTATCTCTTGTATTATGTTCATGAATACTATGTCTCAGGGTGTAATTAGAGATGTTGCATCTGGTGTATTGTAAAACATGATAAATGTACAGGTTCATGACTGTTAAACATTTAAGCCTAATAAATAGGGGTTTACAGTGTTCTAGTCTGTGAGAATCTGTAATTATTTTTACAGCCTTTTTTTGAAATAAAAGAATGTCATTGATGTGAGTACTATTACCCCATAGTAAAATACCATAAGAAATAATTCTTTGAAACACCCCCGTTGCAGCAAACCTGCATACTCAGCGAATTTCCAATGTATAATATATGTCTTAATACCACATAAAGCCGCATACCAATTTTCATAAAAAATACATTCACATATAAGCGATTTTAATTATTCTCCATAAGAATAACGTGGGTAATGAGTACGTAGGTTTTCTGAAACAAGGAACACAAAGAATTGGTTTTTATACAAATATAAATAGAATTTAGCGAGGTGAAGCCACATCCCAAGTTTCATCAATATTCAATCATAAGTAAGCGCTATATAACATTGTAGTTATTCTCCATAAGAATAACATGGGAGCTGAGTAAGCAGGTTTGCTGCAACAAGGAACAACAAAAATGGGTTTTTATATAATTATCAATAGAACTCAACCAAGTGAAGCTACATACCAAGTTGTATTAATTTATGTTCATAATTAAGGGAGTCGTTATATTTTACTTATTCTCCATAAGAATAACATGGGGGCTGAGTACGCAGGTTTGCTGCTACGGGAATAATCAACAAAAAATCAATTTTTTGTGCAAATATCAATATACCAGAACTACGTGAAGCCACATACCAAGTTTTATCAACATACATTCATAAATAATCGAGATATCAAATTTTATTTATTCTCCATAAGGATAACATTGGACAACGTACTGTGTTTAGCACTTTGAATGTCTCTGCAACGGTTAGGCGTAGAATCACAATTTAAACACCAAAATTATTTGTTTGTAGAACTGAACAGATTGGTATAAGCAAATGTGAAGTTTACATTAAAATAAACTGAGGAAAAGCCAAAAACCTTTTTCCCATAAGATTAACATGGGAGATTTTATGAGTAGGTTTTTTGGATTTTCTCCGCAACCACTTAACCTAGGTTAATAATTCAGAATACTATATTATTTGTTTTTTAAGCTCTATAACATGGCCAAAACCAAAATTAAGTTTTTTAAAAATGTTATGGTGAAAAATGCAAAAAACAGATTTTTGGAAAATTTAAAACCCCCATAAATCCCCCTTCCCATGGTCCGATTTTTCTGGTTTTCGAACTTAAAGTCATGAATGTCATTTTACACATTTGAGCCAAATTTTATCAATATTGGGTGTTTTTTACTCAAGTTATCGTGTTAACGGACATATATATATATATATATATATATATATATATATATATATAAATTTGAACGAATAGTGTTTTTGGCATCTGGGGACCTCAAAACAAAAAGTTATCATGGTCTTGGGCTTAAGTCTTACCATGAGACCTACAGTAATAGCTTCTTCCCTATAGGAGAAATTCGCTAAAAAGGCAAAATATGCAGATCTCACATAGTTATCTGGCACATAACTTTTCAAACTTTTCTATAAGAAAATTACTCTAGAAATCTTACCAGATTTCTAGAGTACCTTATATGCTGCTCCCATGACAATTTACTATCAATATGTACACCAAGGAATTCAACACTACTATTTGAATAATTTTGAATGAGCCCCAAATTTCTTAAACTAAAATGTAATTGTTGAGTTTTACTCTCATTTAAAAGGAAACCATTTGTTCTAAACCATAATGATGCTTGTGTTAATGTACTTTCTGTTAAATTTTGCAGGTGAGTTAGATCATTGCTATTATGTATAAAAGTGGTATCGTCTGCATACAGTATTGTTTTACAGTTCATAAAGTAAGGAAGATCATTTATCATAAGACTGAATAACAGAGGTCCCAGTACTGACCCTTGTGGGACACCATACCTAACAAGTAGTATATCCGATTTCTCTCTACCTATACACACTATTTGTTTACGGTTCTCAAGGAATGACTGAAAAAGCCTTGTAGCAGAGTTACTAATGCCATAATGCAATAACTTATGAATAAGTATTGAGTACTCCACACAATCGATAGCCTTGCTCAAGTCGCAAAATGTGGCCTGAGCAAAACCCTTACATTCAAAAACTTTAAGCACCTCTTTAACCAACAAATCCATGGCACCAATGGTTGATTTGCCCTTTCTAAAACCAAATTGTTCCTCACAAATTAAGTTGCAGTGATCCAAATACATACAAACTTGAGAGTTCAAAAGTGATTGTATAATTTTAGATAACACCGGTGTTATCGACACCAGTCTGTAGCTTGAAGGACAGTTTCTTTCACCTTTTTTGTATATGGGCACAACTTTAAACTATTTGGAAAAACACTTTCTATTATACATTTATTCACACAATAAGTAAGAGGCTCCACTATACAATCAATAATTGTCTTCAACATGTTACAAGATAAATCGTAAACATCAATACTATCGGAAGGCTTAAATTGTTTCACAATCTTAGAAATGTCATTTGCAGCGACTTCCCTAACAACAAAACTGTTTGGAGAAGGCTCCATATTCATGCTCAACAATTCTGAGCTGCTTAAATTTGGTTTTTCAATACTAGCTTAAATTTCTTCTACGAATCTAATGCTAAATTTGTTAAAGTCATTTGGAGAAATCTGTACTCTCTCTTTTTTCACACTTTTATTTACAGATTGAATAACCTTCCAAGCCTTTTTACATTTGTTTTTAGCTGATTCAATACAATTTAGATTATACTGCTTTTTTGCCTCAGTAACTACTACCTGATATTCTTTCCTGGCTTTTACGTAACTTAACCTACTAATCTCATTATTGTTTGCCCTATCATAATCCAAAAGTAACAAAACTCTCTCCTTCATCTTTGATAAGCTCTGTGCGTACCAGTCCTTATTTTTATTTCTACGTTTTGACTGCCTAACATTAACTTTACATTATATTTTAGAGATATTCATTTCAAATGTGCCTATCAGGATATTAAAAAATCTTTCAAATGTAGTATCAGCACACAAGTCTTTTGTTTTAAAATAAAAATCCATCCAATTATAGCTGAACAGCGCAGATTTGAAGTTTTGTTAATTAAAACTATTTATAGGTCTTGAGGCAGTTAGGCCCTTTTTCTTTATTTTCACAAGACCATTATTTTCATATGATTCTAACTGGTTTGTACCCACAACAAGTCCATGGTCCGAAAAAGGAAACATAATGACATTTGAAAATAAATAAGATAGATCAATGTTTGTAAAAACATTGTCCAGACAAGCTTGCCCTCTTGTTGGCTTATTGTTAGTATAATTAAAATTAAACTGTCTCAACAATTTCTTAAGGTCTTATTATGATTTACCTGTATTATATCAAATTGAGAATTGACATCTCCTCCAATAAAAATGCTAAAATCTTTCCATGGTGGCCTACTAAAGAGACACAACAATTCCTCCAGCTTATCGTGGAAAACTACAGTATTGCCATCTGGGGACCTATACATGGACACAACTAATAGTTTCAGACTTTTTAAAATCATTCCAGTTACCTCAAAGTCTAATTCATTACACAGATAATCTAGATTAATTTCAGAACATATTTAAAGTAAGCCGACATCCTTTTCACATAAATTGAAACTCTACCATCAATACATTGCTCTCTACAAAAACTATTTATTAAACAAAAGTCGTCAAGTAATTTAAACTCTATCTCCTGTTTTTTACACCAATGTTCATTTAAGCATAGCACATCAAGATTATTAACATTTGAAAAATCATTAATTAAATTACATTTACTTTTATTTTTACTTCCTAGACCTTGAACATTGAGGTAGCCTATTTTAAAATACTGGTTAACATCAAATTTCATACTACACTTAACCTATCACACTCGCTAGCCTTAATTTCATATTTCTCAGGGTTTGGCCAAGTATTTTGTATGCAGTACTTGGCCAACCTTACATGTTTCCCTGGTTAGGTTTATCTCCCAAGGGTGTGAGCTTTATTTTACTTTTACAACTTGAGTTTTCAAAATGATTAACTATTTCTATAATTCTATCGGACACATATTGCCTACCTACATTATTCAGATGAAATCCGAGTAAAAGAAAATTTGAACAGGTTTTGTCTTCCTTACACCATTCCTCACTGTACCTCTGTGAAGTTGGCCTACCCAAATCAGCTTACCCAGTTTATTTGATATCTCTCGTTAGTTCTTCGTTAGTTCCTGTTAGTTCTCATAAAAATAACGTTAGTTCATCAATATTAACCCTGCTAACGCCTTAAATCAATGGGTAGGCCAACTTCACACTATGAAAAGTAGCTTGCCCACAATTAAACTACATAATTCCTATTTCTTTATGTCTATCGTTAGTTCTTCATTATTTCCTGTTAGTTCTCATAAAAATATCGTTATTTCATCAATATTAACCGTGTTAAAGCCTTAAATTAATGGGTAGGCCAACTTCACACTATGAAAATTAGCTTACCCACAATTAAACTACATAATTCCTATTTCTTTATGTCTATCGTTAGTTCTTCGATAGTTCCTGTTAGTTCCCTCATTAAAACCGTTAGTTCAATGAGATGAATGGTTTTATAGCCGAAAATTTAACGTTGATTATCCAACATTCCAATGTTTGTAGTAGCCTACCCATGGTGACATAAGATTATTTAAATATTTTTATGTTATATTTCATATTATTACTTTTTTGATATTAGTTAATGTCTATCGTTAGTTTTTCTTTAGTTTAAATCTTGAAGTTAGAATTTATTAAGTAGTTCTGAAGAATTGATTTAAATCAGCATGCAAAATTGATTTTACAGTAAAAGTTTCTTGCTGAAATAGGAATTATGTAGTTTAATTGTGGGTAAGCTACTTTTCATAGTGTGAAGTTGGCCTACCCATTGATTTAAGGCATTAACACGGTTAATATTGATGAAATAACGATATTTTTATGAGAACTAACAGGAACTAACGAAGAACTAACGATAGACATAAAGAAATAGGAATTATGTAGATTAATTATGGGTAAGCTACTTTTCATAGTGTGAAGTTAGCCTACCCATTGATTTAAGGCTTTAACACGGTTAATATTGATGAACTAACGATTTTTGTATGAGAACTAACAGGAACTAACGAAGAACTAACGATTGACATAAAGAAATAGGAATTATGTAGTTTAATTCTGGGTAAGCTACTGTTCATAGTGTTAAATTGGCCTAACCATTGATTTAAGGCTTTAATACTGTTAATATTGATGAACTAACGATATTTTTATGAGAAGTAACGGGAACTAACGAAGAACTAACGATAGACATAAAGAAATAGGAATTATGTAGTTTAATTGTGGGTAAGCTACTTTTCATAGTGTGAAGTTAGCCTACCCATTGATTTAAGGCTTTAACACGGTTAATATTGATGAACTAACTATATTTTTATGAGAACTAACAGGAACTAACGAAGAACTAACGATAGACATAAAGAAATAGGAATTATGAAGTTTAATTCTGGGTAAGCTACTTTTCATAGTGTGAAATTGGCCTACCCATTGATTTCAGGCTTTAACACGATTAATATTGATGAACTAACGATATTTTTATGATAACTAACAGGAACTAACGAAGAACTAACGATAGACATAAAGAAATATGAATTATGTAGTTTAATTCTGGGTAAGCTACTTTTCATAGTGTTAAGTTGGCCTACCCATTGATTTCAGGCTTTAACACGATTAATATTGATGAACTAACGATATTTTTATGAGAACTAACAGGAACTAACGAAGAACTAACGATAGACATGAAGAAATAGGAATTATGTATTTTAATTGTGGGTAAGCTACTTTTCATGGTGTGAAGTTGGCATGCCCATTTTTAGTTTTGGCCGTGAAATGGTTCCTTTGTTTGAACTATAGATAGATTTGTGGGAACTAACCAGAACTAACAAAGAACTAACGATAGACATGAACAAATATTAATAATTCTATGTCATCATGGGTAGGCTACTACTTACATTGGAATGTTAGCTTACCCATTTTGAATATTTGGCTGTAAAACCATTCATATCATTAAACTAACAGTATTTATGAGGGAACTAACAGGAACTAACGAAGAACTAACGATAGACATAAAGAAATAGGAATTATGTAGTTTAATTGTGGGTAAGCTACTTTTCATAGTGTGAAGTTGGCCTACCCATTGATTTAAGGCTTTAACAGGGTTAATATTGATGAACTAACGATATTTTTATGAGAACTAACAGGAACTAACGAAGAACTAACGAGAGATATCAAATAAACTGGGTAAGCTGATTTGGGTAGGCCAACTTCACAGACCTCCTCACTGTTTCCCTTTGTTTTTCTAACGGCCTCCCCCAAGCCTTCGTTGATACTAGATTTTGTCCACTTTTAGATTTTAGGCATATGTGACAATCAGACATATCTGATAACAGTTCATAGCTATTTTGTAGGGGTGGATAGCTTTTCATATCTACCAGAGGAGGTTTAATTGTATTACCTTTCGATTCAACTGTTTTCCAGGCTTAACAATATTGAGTGGCTGTAAGCAAGTTGATTGCTCTAATACAGTTTGGTTTAAATTTAAATTCCCTTGCTTATCTTTATTTTAATTTTCTAGAACCATAATTATAGTTTCTAGTGTCCTTATTGAATCTAACATTTTTTTTACTCTTCTTTGTAGATAATACATTTGCTGCATGGCCTATATTGCACTTGATTCTGTATATGCCTATTTTTAACTATATTCTCTTCTTCTTCCTGTGACAAAAGGCATACTTTTTCTTCTTTTTAATTTTTTAGTTTTCTCTCTAAAGATTGTATTTGATTCTTCAATTCATCTTCTTTTTCACCAAACACTTTTTTCTGCAATTCCATATTTTCTTCCATTTCCTTTATTTTATCTTCCAGCTCGAGAACATAGACAGAATTTTTATTTTTTTAATTGAACAGTTCTTCTCGCAGATATTCATTATCGTTCATTATAGATTTATTAACCTTGTCCGCTAGAGAGGAACAGTTTGTTTGGTCCAAAATATCATCACAGTTCTCTACCTTTCCCTTTGCTAAAACTCTAATGTTTTCAGTGTTCACACTGCAATTTGGGCATTTCCACTCCCCCAGACTATCCTCCTGCTCTATTTCTTTTACATCAGAGTGGTTCAGATTTGCACATTTGAAATGAACCCATTTACCACAAAAACCAGTGCATGGAATCCCTGAAGTTCTCACATTTATTCCACAAATACCACAAGGATGCTTTGCCATTTTGGAGAAAAATCCACGGCAATATGTCCAAGGAATATATAAATTACTATACTATGAAACGTATTTTGCCAAATAAGTTCAACATAAAAAAAGTAAGTATGTGGTAAGCTACCTTTTGCAAGGACTATTTTGACAGCAAGGTCTATTTTATACAAGTAGTCGAGAAAATACTTCATATGGAATTCTTTGTTTAAAATTCTACCGAATATCAAAGTATTGAATGATTCGTACTTCATTTGTAAGTTGGAATACTGGCAGTCACGAAACCCTTTTTTCGTCAGTTTTAAAATTCTGATTTCAACTTCTTTATATCATGGTGTGAATATCAATCAATTAAATATCTTTATTCGTCATCTGCACAACATTGGTACGTTGAATAGTGTCAAACAATCCTACATAGATTAATTGTAGTACAATATAAATTTTTAGTATAAACTAAAATTATATAAAATAAATTTGCATTTCTCTAACAAGAAGTTCTCTGTTTATACATGTAAAACCAAGAAAGTTTTCACAAAGAACAAGTTGAACACAAATAACGAGTGAGGCACAAGAATTTGCACGTTCAGGGGGTGGTTGAATTAGTTGTCTTTTCATACATTTTCTTCTCATACAGTTTTTTTTCTGCAACATTTATATGATAGAAGAGGTCTACCAGCTTTATCAAAATCACCCAATCCAAATATCTGCAACTTAGATAATATCTCCTGTCAAATTCTCCTGTGAATGCTCCTGTCATGTTGAACACTTTAACCACCTCGACCCTTCACTTTTAACTGTTTGTGCAGGACATGAGGGACGCTTATCAGAGGGGTGTTGGACATTCCAACGGCAGGACCAGTGAGGGCGATGCCCTTTGGCAAGACAAACGCGCTGCCATCCGAGCGGCCGAGAGAGAAGACCGAGAGTCCCTCGTATTATGGCGACGGCCTTTTTCTACTTTACATTATTTTTTTCAAGAGCTTTTTATTCATGTTAAGAGCTTACCTTCCAAGTAAGTAGTAATCTCATATATTTTTTATAATTTTATGTGACCAAAAAATCGTAGACTCACTCTTGTATTTTGACAATACAGTGTTTGATCAAGACTTCATTTGGAATTCTTTGTTTAAAATTCTACCGAATATCAAAGTACTGAATGATTCCTACTTCGTTTGTAAGTGGGAATGCTGGCAGTCACGCAACACTTTTTTCGTCAGTTTTAAAATTCTGACTTTAACTTCTTTATTATCATGGTGTGAGTATCAATCAATCAATCAAATATCTTCATTCGTCATCTGCACAACATTGGTACATTGAATAGTGTCAAACAATCCTACATAACTTCATTGTAGTACAATATAAAATTTTAATATAAACTAGGGGTGTGCGAGTATTCAAACTTCGAGCTTTTTCGAGCCGAATTCTGCAGTATTCGGCTCGGCTCGAGATTTGAAAAAAAGGTTTATGTTCGAGCCGAACATTTAAAACGCCAAGTAGTGAAAAGAGTCGTCTACAAAAGTAAATTTAAAGCAAAAAACTTTCCAGAATCAATGTAAGAATTTTCGTAATTTGCGTCGGTAGAGCTCCATAACAAATATAATCCAGCAATGCTAATGCTTTCGGTCCTTCGTTTAGAAAAATAACCAAAAATGAAAGTGCTGTAATACTTTAAACTTCCGACCTGATCAACCAACGCAATGGAGCTACTTTCTCCATGCACAATCACATCAAGTGGACCTATCCACTACTCTGTTTGCAGTACAGTGTTGCCATTGTCCAGTTGAGCTGTGAAATATTTCACGGTCAGTTATAATTAATACAACAATCGTACTGCTCCAGAAAAAGTACCACAGCAAAAAATAAAATCCATGAAAACACTTTTTTTAACTGTTGCATCGGTACAGTCTATTTTACAACTTAGAACTTCGTACATTATGCAATAATTATATTCCCTGGAGTCTTAAATTATGTCTGGCAACACTGTTGGCATGCCCACTTTGCGAACTGCCTTAAGACGTTGAATGAAGATGGTTATAATATAATAATGATTTAGCGTGACCAATAGCTAGGGACAAGGTTTTAGCATAGATTAAACATACATTCTTAATCTATGGTTGTAGGTGATTAACACCTATAATCATGACGGCGTTTTAATGTGCAGCCGAAATAGTACTCTCCAAAAATTAGATTGTTAAAAAATTGACTCACAATTTTTCTAAAAATTGTGAATGGAAACGTAACGCATGTTTATAATACCCGTGGTCATATTATTTAACCCTAGGACTGCCCTGGGCTGATTTAGGCTAAATTACTCGGTGCCCTGGGCTTGATATCAGGCCATTGCATGTGTGCGCTGGCTGTACTAAAGCCTGAATCAGGCCAATCGGGACATTTTTTTCAGCTGCTTATAACACATTGAAAATGAACCAGAAACTAATAATACCAGAATTAATAATATTGCTACCATTTTAAAGAGGAGATTCTAAACTTTAATTTTCATATAAAAACGAACCTCGTAGCAGTAACAGATCAATTTCAATCAATAACTGCTATCATAATTTGAACGAAATTGAGCGTGCGAAACATTTTTGACTCGCGAACGGTGAAATCATGTAAAACACATGTTCTTCAAAAAAATCGCAGTGTCTGTATTTTGGCCCAAACAGGAAGCGGTTGGTAGTATTGGAAACAGCATGAGTGGTTCTTTCTTTTCGTAATAAGAACTTTGACATATGACTTCAGAAAGTGTGAGAAGTAATTTTTGAAATCAGCTGTTATGAACCTTTATTTGTTCATATTTCTCTTTACACACACACACACACATATATATATTTTTTTCAGAAATATATTTACTATAAATATATGTACCATTTATTATATTATAATAAAGTACAAAAATTATATCTAGCTTCGAATAACTAATTTTGGCTTTCAAATTTTGTTTTTAAACTCATATAAAGTCATAAAAACAGTTATTACTTTGTACAAAAGTGCATAATTTACAATAACTATTGTTACATTTTTGTTAAGTAATATAAAAGTTTTAGTATATTATTGTTATACTTTTGATTTTATTTCTATTTTTCAAATGTACAGCGTAAGTTTGTCGATTTTCCCCGGTTTCCATATTTCTTTCCGTAATTCGGGTAAAAACAACTTTTCAAATAAATCAAACCCATTTCCACATAGGGAAATAAATTGCCTACATTGTGTATATCTTTGATTGTCTGTAAAAATGCTAGGACTCTACTTTTGAAAATTGTTCTAAAAATGTTTTTACAATTTTCGTTTTTACATTTTGCAAAAAGACCACCAACAGGGATTCGTTTTATTTTATTTTATTAAAAATCTTCTTCTTTTCTGAGTATATATATGACTAGGTTATCAACAGTAGTTTAGTCACTGTGAATTGTTAAAAAAGCCTCTGCAAAAAGGAAAAAAATTGCTGGGGCACCGAGCAATTTAGCCTAATTCAGCCCAGGGCAGCCAGCGCACGCATGCAATGGCCTGATATCAGGCCCAGGGCAGTCCTAGGGGGGGGGGGAGGGAGGGAGGGAGAGAGAGAGAGAGAGAGAATTCTTTATTTTGGGATCATGAAATGAGACCTAAAATTGTGTCAGATAAAATCGTAACAAACAACAACAAAATTAAAATTGTAAGTCACTAAGATATATATATATATATAGGTTGTAGTATATAAGATAGGTTGTAGATGTCCTTTTCAATTTTGCGTGTCCTCCCAATCTAAGAACTCGTCTGTACTGTAAAAGGGTCTTGAAACAAGCCACATAAATAATTTATTTTTTAAGGAGTTCCCTACGCAACCTTTCACAGTATGAGAAAAGACATTAAACAATTTTATAAAAGGTTGACTATAATCTGTGTACGCCGAAGGCCCTACCCAAGAGCAAGACAATCAAAATGGCGCAGTGATTTGTAACGCTACCAGCTGTGCGATTAAAATCATATTGTTTAACCCCGCGGGATTGTTTGAATTTGTGAATAAATGTCAGTAGAAGTAGAAAGCATATCATTCTGTAATAATTTTGTGCTATCAAATTGTTAAAGCATTGATGGAAGAACAATGCATTGACGATCCGCTTCCACCTTCTGCTTCTGAAACAGAAGGTTTCAGAAGCAGATATAATAGGTTAAGTCTATTAGGTGATATGTTAGATAGAACATAAGCTAGGCCTACGATTATTGAATAACTTATTTCTGTGAGTACAATAAGATATAAAGACTGGTTTAACTAACTTATATTTATAAAAGGATACGGTAACCTAAAGTTTACTATTTACAAACAGTTGAATGAGAGACAGGCTTACTGAGTTTTGGCAATTCCCAAGGCTAGGGCCTAAGTTTTGGTTACATAGAGAGTATATTCTTTTTCTGTGTAGGCTACCTACTTTATATTGAAAGAAAATTTGTTCGTCACTATCAACAAGTGGTCTCAATAATTTGTTCTTTTTAGTAGCCTACTTATTTCGTTATTTTCCCACTGGAGGCCTTTATTTATTGAACGTAGGAGTGATGAATCTAGAAGAAGTGAATGAAAGGTGACAAATATTGAAAGTTATAAAACATACCAGGATGAATAAAATGTTTGTTCTTTTAAACATAATATAAATAAAGTATATATATATATATATATAGGCCTAATCAAAAATGCTCAAAGCTTGAGAACTTTGAAAAAATTCTGCCCAGCATGGCTCGAGTCAGAAAATCACTACCTGTTTATTGCACACCCCTAAAGAAAATTCCCTTAAAAAAAGCTCGGCACGAGAAAGCTCGAAGCTCGAGAACTTAAAAAAAAGCTTGGCTCGGCTCGGCTCGAGCCAGAAATCACTATTTACACACCCCTAGTATAAACTAAAAATATATAAAATAAATTTGCATTAATTTAATATGAAGTTATCTGTTTATACATGTCAAACCAAGAAAGTTTTCACAAAAAACAAGTTGAACAAAAATACTGAGTGAGGCACAATAATTTGCAGCACCCAGTCCACAGACTTGCTTTGTATAAAATGGGAGATTATCATGCCAAATCAAAGCATATACCGCACTAAAGCTGTATAATAAGCTTCCACAAAGGTTCATGATTCAATCAATAAGTTTAAAATATCTCTAAAACGCTATCTCCTAAGCCAGGCTTACTACTCGGTTGATGGGTATTTGGACGAGTAGACAGACAAGATTGTTTTGTGTGACATTATCTGTTAACTGTGAAATGAACGTTTCACGGAATATTATGCTTATAAGAATATTTTATTTATATTTTGTCACAGGACAAATCAAATGTTTATTCGAACAAAAGCTCAACTTTATGTAAACCAAGCATGATGAATACCAGATTTGATTTGATTTTTCGGTACTTTGGTATTATACGGATGCCACTATTTTTGGAGGTTAATTTTTACCGGATACAAAGGATAACTACATAATTCGAAAAAACGTACTTTTATTGACTTACTGTAAAAATTTTATATCATTCTGATGAGCGGTCTTTGTGTTGTGCCTCCCAAAAGGCAGCGATTTCCGCTAGGATCGTGTTGAATGCGTCGCCGCCGCTAGCCAGTGGCGGATTTAGGGGGGCTATAGGGGCTGTAGCCCAGGGCGGCAAGTTTTTAGGGGCGGCAAATTTACAGAAAATTAATAAGTTGTTTAGAAAAGAAATGTTGAAACGGGGAACATTTTGACGAAAACTGATTACAATTACGGTGTGCCGCCCTTTTAAAGGTAAAGGTACTTAGACTAATACTACTGAGACTAATGTATGTAATGTAACCCTCACACTGCAGTTCCTCAAAGCTGTCATAATTCATTTGTCATTCATCCGTACTAGCGACAACACGATTACGCTACAGAGAAAGGGCGGCAAGCCACGAACTACATCAGGCACTGCGCCACTATGACTACGTCCAACCATAGATTAAACATACTCCTTGTGGTATTCTTAATCTATGGTCCAACTCACGGACTTCCAAGTTTACCTATACATTCGCATAGCATTACAATTATTTGTTACACAATATCAATAATGACCAAGGCACACGGATGAGAAATATTGCAACAATCGAATTTGAGATGACAATAACAAAATTTAGACTATAATGATATTGTCATTTCATTTTCAAACTCAAGGTGACAAAGAAAGTTATTTCAGCCGTCTTCAGTGCTGCCACCAAGTAGATGAAATTTTACCCTAAACGTGTGGTGAAATTACCCTAAATTACCCTAAACCTTTTGTAAATTACCCTAAAATTACCCTAAGAGTTGATTTTCTTCTAAAAACGCTTAAAATACACTCGAGATTGGTTTTAAAACATGATTAAGGCATACAAAGTAAGGTAGCATAGCATTTATTAC
Organism: Allygus modestus; assembly: GCA_963675035.1. Classification (NCBI taxonomy): domain Eukaryota; kingdom Metazoa; phylum Arthropoda; class Insecta; order Hemiptera; family Cicadellidae; genus Allygus; species Allygus modestus. Next base: position 130,220,222 of record OY776113.1, on the reverse strand, counting down.
TCGTCTTTGGTACTATATTACACATAAAACGAAATATGTATTAAAAAATTCAAATAAATAATCTGTTGTAATATTTTTATTCAGTGCTATCTATACTTAATGTGCTGGTTTCACTGATAATAGAAACTTGCTGATAAATGTCATTAACAGTTGTCGGGACTGGGAGTACTTAGTACTTTGTTGTTTTATAAACTTATTTCAGTTGTACAAATGTGTTAATGTTATTTTTTTATAATAAGGTTTGTCATCTTATTACTATTTGATTAGATCAATAGGTTTCATTGCAATGCAACACTACATCACACAAATTTACACATGTTATGCCTTGTTGTAATGTTTGTATGTGCGCTCACGTGACTCACTATGGGGATTTCACAGGCATAAAATACAATTTAGCTCCTTCATACAAATATGTGTCAAAATAGAGACAATCTTCAGTCAAAATAATTTCTACCACAGCGCTGTAAATCTAACAACCTATATTTAACCAAATTAACCCGATATATTTTTACTGTTTAGGGTTTTCTATATTATTATGTTATGCCCAATTTTGGACACATAACATAATGTGCCTCAAATTTATCTGTTCGAAAATTAAACTTTGTGTCCTTTGTGATTACAAGCATCTCTAGTCTAATACTCAATAGGATATACGATGTACATGCAAGTTATATATCTTTTATAGTACTTTTAATTTACCCAGCACTTTATGTAAATGTTTTAATTCCTGAAAAAAAATTTTACATTGCCAAAAAATCTAAATTTAAATTATAAGAGTCTCTAGATTTTACCCTAAAAACTCCATTACCCTAAAATTACCCTAAAAACTCCATTACCCTAAAATTACCCTAAGACCAGTAAAATTACCCTAAAAAGAGTAATTACTCTAAAAGTGGCAACACTGGCCGTCTTATACTTATCATCAAAGGCTACCACACATAATCGTTCATTCTAGAGGATATTTTTTTAAACAAAACATCTGACCAAAGACAAATAAAGAATAACATAATTTGTAAGGAAAGGATTTGATTGGTTGTTGCCATGGGAGCATAGTTGACAGAGGGTCAAAATGGTGGTCAGCATGTAGGCTGCAGTGTTTTACTCCAGGCGAGACCTCTCTATATATTTTTTGGGTGGGACGGTGTCAAAATCTCCCATTTCATTAATTGAAAAACCGTGATAATTGAAGTCTTTAAATTAATATCGTGCCGCATTTTAGGCAAATCATGATGGTAAACTTAACTTTATAATCTTAAGACATATTTTATACGTAATTTTATTGTTTATCTCAAAGCAAAGTTATGATTTGAGTTAAATTAAAACACCCTTTTATTATAGCTTTGGAAATAGTGTTGAAAACAAGCCGCCTTGTACGTCGAATGACACCGTCCCACCAACAAGTTGACACCTCAACAGGACAAAATACCAAATATGACGGCACGCTTTATGAAGGTTATTTGTCAGAGAGTAGTGACTCCTGTAGTATTATATTTTAATTCATTGGATCTACAACATAATGGAGGTGAAACTATACGAAGTGTTTGAAAATGTGTAGAGTTTTATGAAGATTAGGCCTACATCAATTAATTTTATATTTTGATCGTCTAAAACATATAAACAATTCTTTGTATAAAAGTATAAATTAAAAAATGACTGAAAAACTGTATTGAAAAGCGCTAATTCAGGATTAAAATAGTCCGAATTTTGAGGCTAATGGTCCGAACGCTACAGTGTCATCATATCTTATTTATAGGTTATTTATTATAATTTTCAGTAGTCAATGCGTTGGTGTAAAAATTAATGTTTTTATTAAGTATAAGAAGGGATTTTTAGGCCTTTGTTGAAGGATTTTCTTGTTATTAAAAGTAGCACTAGCACTGCTTTACTGCTTTTAACACCAACATTTGTCTCTAGGGCTGATTGTCATTGGAGTAGGTTATATTGAATATTAAACTGTGTTAATGTGAATCATGTCAATTATACATTATTTTACTGGATTTTTCAACTAGGAAATAAAAGCAATTTCTTAAACTTATTCATTCAGTTAATTCGTAACTTCTTTAGATACTATCACAAAATAACCAAACAAGATATATATAACGTGTGGGTAAACCTGGGCGGCGAAAAGGACAAAGATTATATAGCGGAGGGGGGGAGGGTGGCAAATTTCCTAATAGCCCTTAGGCGGCAATTGCTTAAATCCGCCACTGCCGCTAGCAACCACATCCGATCGCCACATGTACTCCACAAAATATACAGCGCGCTGCGGCAGTTATGTTAGGATGGGTTATCATAAAAATACGTACGGTTTCCTCTTCATTTCGAGGTAAATCCCACACCAAAAGAACGTCACTCATTATGAAAACAAATGTAACGTAGTGCACGGCAATAAATCACTCATGACACTGACCCAGATACAGGCGGTGACAGGTGATGCGCGCGCTCCGGTCAACGACCTGACCTTGGTCTATTTGGAGGGGGTTTGGCGGCCGGAAGTATGACTCATCAGGTATCATTCGATTTGTAACGAAACAAGGAAAGTCCTACAATCATTTTTATGATAACCCATCCTAACATAACTGCCGCAGCGCGCTATATAAGGGTGGCATCCGTATAATACCAAAGTACCGATTTTTCTTTGTTTATAGAAAGTAAAGATAAGTTAAATGGTGAAAAAATCGTTGATGAACCAAAGAGATTATTTTGTGGTTAAATTGTTTTGTCGAAATATAACCCTTTATAGGGGGAAGGGAGACTTGATTATTTAACCCTGACTTTTTTTAGATGGTTGAGAATCATAGTGGCTGATTTTGAAACGTACTCAATATGTTTAACCCATTGGCCTGGTAATTTTATTTTATTCACGATAGCTTACAACGAACTTCGATTGTTGCTGCACTCTAGCAGAGAAATTTGAAACTAATGTGTGGACTGCCTAGTAACCTATCTATCGCTGCTGGTTCACTAGTCAAAGCGGCCATGTGGTCTAAATCGTTGGAACACCTCGGCCAGTTGTTCTTACAAAGTTTGCGGGTTCGATTCCCGCCCACGACCAAAACTGACCAGTTCTGCAGCTCTCATTGATTTAACCGATCTGTGGTAACAGTGGGAGGGCCCAAGCAAAATAAACAGTGGCAGGCTTGCTTGGAAGTTTATGGGATTGGTTAATTCTCTGAGTTGCACATGCTCAACACTGATTTTGCTACTTTTTATTTATGTTTACTTTGTGTGTACCACTATGACTCTTTAAACTGAAATAAAACAATATTTTAATTAAAATACACTATTAATCCTTCTAAAAACACCATTTTTCCTATTCCAAGTCATAGGTTTAGGTGTTTAGGAATAGAACCAGCTCGTAACTCTGTGCCAATGGGTTAATTTATTATTATCTTGAAAAATACAATTAAAACTCATACAAACAGGAATATTGGTTTATTATATTTTAGTACGTAAAGATACTTGTGTTATGATACTAATACATTCTAAATCTTTTTCAGAATTTGGGAACACAAGACATTGGTCAAACTGTTCACCCTTGTGCTACTTGTAATAGTGTTGCTGAATAAAGTGCCAGGACCTCATCAGCCTGTAAGTTTGTTTCATACTACAATCCCTCACTAAAGGAACCTCACTTAGTATTAGTATGGGTTAATCTAAAATGGCAGTATTAATTAACTGAATATAAGTAGTAATAGAACAAATATGATAAAAAAGATAAGCATTCACATAATAATAGCAGAGAGAAAGTTTGTAAATAGAATTTGTGATTATAGTTTTTTTGTCAAGATCAGTTTATTTCTAGAAACGTTTGTGGGCCATTTGCATCCGGGGTCTGGGTGCTGTGGCCAAAGTTAATTTGAACGGCTGTAGTTCCATTATTTGTTAGCAATGGTTTGGAGCTAATGTGTGCTGCTCCTTCGGTTGGCTTTGGTTGGTAATTACGTCCACAAAGTTCCAACTGCAGTACAGAATACAAAAATATAAATCTAAAAATTGCCTTTTTAAAGGTTAAATTTATTTATTAAATTGTATACCATAGTAAATACTATTTTAAACTATATTTTAATAGTTTTAATAATTGTGTATTGAAACGATTGACATGACAAACATGATATACCTAATAATTACTGATATAACATGATATGCTCAAATTTGTATTCCAGCGTGCTTATAGCAATCTTTTAATACCACATTGAAAGCAACCCTAAATGCCATCCAGGGGTGTGGTGGATCCCGGCATCCTATATAAATATCAATAGTACTTTTCCTGCAGTGAACTTAGCAAACAAGTAATAAAAATAAAAAACCGAAAATATTAATAGTTGTGTGATGTTTAATATTTTGAATAGAAACAATTGATTACATGGAAAAAGGGATCGATAATAAACCCCTTAACTGTCCGTTTCCATAGGCCTATAGGCCTGTGCGACAATCTAAAGACAGTTAATGGAAATAGTCACATGGAGAAGCCAGTGATGACCGCTCATGAAAAAGTATCATAGCAGTCGGCCAAAATCAACCCACGCTTGACCACGGCTGACTTGTGAGGCCAGAGCTCTACCTCTGAGCTACCACGTCCGGTTCAGACTATACATGATATAGTCCTAAAATTATGCTTTTGTAGCTTGTGACAGAGTAATCCGATAACATTACAACACTTAATAACAGGGTGTCAACAGGCTGGGAATCTTTGAAAAATCAGGAACTATGCTGGAATATTTCTCAGTCGGGAAATTGTAGTAAATATATACCAGAATTTAGTATGAAACACCGTTTTTGGAAGATAAATCACACGTTTCAGTCATCATTTTTCCCGATAACACATTTTCTGGTGAAAAATTTATTTCGCTTTTATTTTTGTTAACAAAATTTGGTTGGTTTGTTTTTTTAATGAAATTAAACAGGGTTAGAAAGTCATATTGGGCATATAAAAGGCGGCTCGATGATCGTTTACTGATAAAACCTGGTCCAATTGCCGAATTCTTCGAATAAAACGCGTTCTAGTTGTGGTTTTCGGCGTTTAAACTAAGGTAAAATCCCCGTTTTTGGCTGTAATAACACAGCCTAATTGCAGTTTTTGGCCAATAAAAACACCTTTAAAATTAAGTTATTGATCCTACACTGTGGCACTGTTAGCCATCGATATAAATACTACTGGATTGCGCGCTGCCCGTAAGGCACGGGTGCAGTTTTCCGAGCGCACACAGCTACGTGTTGCGGGTTGCAGCCAGGGTATCTTGCAGGCGGAATGGGCAAAAGCGATGGCACGAAACCGTGTAGAGCGCCGGCTGGCCATGTGGAAAATCTTGTGTAACATTTGTTTAACAGCTGATTATCCCCTTCCTGTCAGACACAGGTTACATTTGGCGGGATATCGTCTCGCTCATCTAATCATCATTGTTCCTCCGCGATTACTGCTGAATAAATTTGTGTTGTTGACAGTTTTTAGTTTTAATCTTCGGTTTTGTATTATGATGTGCTTTGTTTTGTTGTATTATAAATTAATTCATGGCGAGGAGTTGTACTGCTTATAACTATACGACAAAATGGACGAAAGGGAACGGCATTTATTTTCATTTTTAATTTGAAATACATTATTCGATTATTTGTAAAATATATTGCAGTAGTCTACCACTAGGAGCACTTAATTGTATTTCCCTAACTCTTTCTTCTTAATTCCCTAAAATTAACACCTGTTTATTTTAAAAGTGTGGTAATTGAGTGAGCTCTTTTTATTACAGTGATTCTTTAAATTTATTAGAAGTAGGCCTTTGGTCTGACATTAGCAACGGAGAAACGATTTTTATTTCTTATGTTGGGCATTCTCTAAAATTAATCACGTGTTAAGCCCTTGTTCAATTATGGTTTGCCATGTTGTTTAAAGTTGGACACAATAATTACGTAAATAAGAATGGTTAATAAGAAAGGCTTATATCTATTAAATAAATGAATATAAGATACCAAACCTCCTGAAGTTATTAACAACTTAAGATTATTCGAGTATTCTAAATTTAAAACATTAGAATCTCAAAACTACATGCAACGGTATTGTTGTATTCATGCATTTTCTCATACTGCAGTACTGTAGCCTAACTGTAATCGCAGGCTATCTGAGCTATAAAGTTTAGGTATTGAAATCTTAAAACCTGCTCTAAGTTTCTACTAAAGAAAAATATGCCTATAGACTTAAGTTGTATTCAATCAATCCAAATGAAAGCACCCATAAACTAACATTGGACTTTGTAATCCCTTCAAAGGTATTACAGCCATGTAACAAAGTATGAATTTCAGGGACACCATACAATGTTTATGTGGCTTAAAGTATTTTAAGGATCATCATTTACCAATAAAAAACAACTGAAATTGTAAAAAAACAAATTTAGGTACACGAGAAAAGTTAATCATGGTAATTTTTTTCACTAATATGTGATTGGGTTATGGGACCCTTTAGATAAAGAATGATTGTTTTTCCCTAATAAAACATGGTTAGTTAGTTAAACATTATATAGGTTTTCAATTTATTTTTTCCTACTACAATATCAAATATTTCATAACTTTATTTATCTATTAGTAGAAATTTCAAAGCCAGAGAGATTGTGAGTGAAATAAAAAAGCTAAACTAGTTCAGATGTATCTGAATTGTGTTATTTCATTTTTTATGTTAGTGATGTTATATATTTTGTATTAAGTATTCCAAACTGAACATGTCATTAAGAATGATTATTCACAATAAAATTGCTTTAAAACGTATTTGTAAAGCCTAAAACGTCTGGGAAAGGCGCTGAGACAATGATAAAGTATTGCGCAGTGAGGCGCTTTTTGTCCATTCTGCCCTCAAAAGTCCAGAACGCAACCACCGGCAGCTGGCTCGGGTTGCGGAGGAGCGGACCTGCCGATCCAGTAGTATTTACATCCATGCTGTTAGCAGAGAAGAATATTTCCTGGTGGAAAAATCATGAAACGGAATACGGAAAACGTATCATATATTATACGGGAATTTGAAAAATGATTATTGTGGAATTCCTGAGTAAGCTCTGCTCTGACAATTAACTGCTGAAAGGCCAAACTTGACCCACAAAGTTGACCTTGTATAGAATCTGAATTTTGATCTCAGAATGGCAATTTGGCTATACATGTTTACTTACAGCCATGATTAAATTGTAACTCCTTATTAATTAAATATTTTAATTTTTGTTTATATTATTCTAAAAAAATAAAAAGGCTTTTACCCTGGGGTGCAGAACATGTTTAGACCCCTGAAAATTCCCCCAAAATTCGCGACTTATATTTTTACATCAAATGTACCAGCTTTTCATAAGGAAAATCAATAATAATCAAGTAAATGTTTTTATTTTAATTTATTAAGGTCAAATCCCACAAAAACATTTTGTCACTTAGAAACTTACTTCTACCATAGTGATAAAATCATGTTACTAGTAAAATAAACGTACAAATAAAAAACAATAAAAAAATCTAAGTTGAATTAAATGTTTTTACTTTAATTTAGTAAGTTTAAATTCCATAAAAACATGTTGCCACTTATTATCAAATTACCTCTAAAATTGTAATAAAATAATGTTACTAATAAATTATAGTAAAATAAACTTACAAAAAGAAATAATTTTAAAAAATCTATGCTGAATTGCATGTTTATTTTCCATACAATTTCTTGAGGAATGGAGGAATCTAATCAAGTTATAACACAAACATCAATAAAAATTAATAAAATGTAGGGAAATGAGGAAATCAACATAGAAAACTTTGAATAGTCGGGAAAATTTATAAACTGATAAACAGTGATTGTATTACTCTTATCTCTTGAACGGAACATCACATAACTTTGATTGACATTTTATTGAATTTGTGATAGACGAAAAAAATTAGCCATCATTTGTCTTTGTACGACAGTTTAGGTTTTAGCATTTTGTGGTACGGTAGGACACCTTAATCTGTTGAATAAATTACCGCGACCCGCGACCGGATGCCAAACACTAGGCCAGCCATTAAAAATGAGACAAAAAATATAGGATTGCTCAACTGACTTTTTAGGTAGACAAATCAACACAGTTATAATTATACTCGTACTTTATTGTAATTCGCTTATGCAACGCCGTGCATCTAATAAAGATGTTTTAATTTTCCGGGAAATTAATTTGCGACTTACATTTTTTTTTGGTCCAAAATTTCCCCCGGCAGCCAAAATTTTCCCCGAGCCTGGCTCGCCGAATCGGGCATATTCTGCACCTCTGCTTTTACTCACCTAAGGGGTTTTAGCCCATGACATATAGTCATTTAATTTAGACCGATTGCAATACTTATTCTCTCGTAAAGTGACTTAACAACTATAATAGTCCAATTAATTTGTTAACTTTAAACAAATCTTACTAGTTTTAATTTAATAAATTGTCAAAAATAAAGCTATGAATGACAGTTTACATCTATTGTTTTACAGATGTTGAAATGGGCCCAAAAAAGATTTCTGTGGTGTGCCTACTGGTTCGGGCTGGGGGTCCTGTCGTCCATTGGCCTGGGCACCGGCCTACACACGTTTCTGTTGTACCTCGGACCTCACATCGCCTCCGTCACTCTAGCGGCCTACGAGTGCGGGGCACTCAACTTCCCAGAACCTCCTTATCCTGATGAGTCAGTATCTGCAGTACTTACTATCAATAATTAGTCCGGGGCTAAGCATTCCTTAGAGGAGTATCCACAGTAAAACCTCCGTTAACACGTTCAATGCTGACAAACATGTTTAAACATGAAAATCACATAAGTTTCAATGTTAATTAGAGGGCGGGAATTATCGTCCTCCGCATCCAACGTATTAAGGGTTACTGTCAGGATCGGGACTGTGACGGTTAACTGAATAGACTGACGAGAATTTGCACAGTGAATAAATTCGCAGTAATAAAATTTCAATATTGGTTTAGAAGAAAAACAAAACTAAAAACATGTTAAAATCTATAATAAACAATTGTGTTTACAAAAATGGTCTACAATAAGAGAGGGGCGGAGAATTTTAATATGTATTATTTGATGAAAGTGCTTTCATAAAATAATGAGGTGGCACATTATATGTTAAAATAATTTAAGGGTTGCCACCGACCGGGAAAACCTGGAAAACCAGGAATTATGCGTGAGTTTTGGTGACTGGGAACAAATGTGTGGATTATGAGATGAATTTTCGGCCAAACCGGGAATATCATGTTGTGACTACGTGACGCATTCACAATATTCGGCGACGTTAGTGATGCGTTCTTGATAGTTGGCAGTGATGCGTTCTTGATAGTTGGCAAAGTTAGCGATGTGTTCGAGATAGTCGGCTTCGTTATCAATGTGTTCTTGATTGCCGGCAACGTTAGCGATACGTTCTCGATAGTCAGTGTCGTTAGTGATGCGTTCTCAATAGTTGCTAGTGATGCGTTCTCGATAGTTGGCGCCGTTAGTGATGCGTTCTAGATAGTTAGCGTCGTTAGTGATGCGTTCTAGATAGTTGGCGTCGTTAGTGATGCGTTCTAGATAGGCCTATAGGAAAAGTGCATGTGTTTCCCAAACATTGAGGGAAATTTGTAAACTGGTTTAAATATTTTAAGAAAGCTTGGACTGAGGTTTTTACTTGCAAACCATGATACATACACATTCTAAAAGAGTTTTGACTAGGGCTATCAATTTCACATGCCTTGCGTCTCTTGCTTTCACAAGTAAAGGCGCCATGGGGTTCAGGATTACAGCCAGGATAAGTCCGTTTCAGGATTACGGGCTTTAGGTTGGTCCAGCATGTTTCTAAGGTTGGGTGGCTGTCTTGTGGTTGGGGGTTCTCTTGAGAGATTGTTAGTGTGGGAGGAACCTTGAAGTATTTTAAGCCCATCCTTCAGAAGGGTGTTGAGCGAATGGAGTCCTTTGTGGTTTATGTAGTTATAAGTGATAGGTTGAAGAGTTGGGCCTTTTTGGAGGGCGGTTTTTAGACTGAGCTAGGCGGATTTGGTTTTTCAGCATATTTCACTTGATCTTTTGTATGTTAACTATTCATAGTGGGCTCTTTAAAGTGGACCTTCATACGTAATAGTAAGTCTGCTATCCTATCTCAACCTCAAAATATACACTAACACAGTTGAATTTGTGCTTTAAAGGTTCAGTTTTAAGTAAATGACTTGCTATTAAGACTTGCAGGTGGGGTGTAAATGCGTTATCGAGTATTTCAAACTAGTAACAGTCTTACTGTAGTGGTATTTTTAACATTGAGTGTTATGTCAAATTCAAGGAAATTAGAAAATGCAATATTAAGAAACTTGTGCTATTGAGGGTCATAGTAGTAAGGTTCTATTGCATCAATTTAAAAAGGTCTCTATATAACTTATAATAGTTATTTATGTATTACGAGCGTAAAGTAGGTCTTTGTTGCTTGAGAGAGCAGCAATTTTCTGAAAGCAACAAAGGCAAAAGGCACTTTACACTCAAATTACATATACAGTTTTTCCCACAACTGCAATTTTGAATACCAAAAACACAAAAAATCACTTTCAAACATATAGGCTGATTTTACGAGATTGATGTTATGAATACCGAGTCAGTTATTGGTCCAAAGCAACAATCAATCAGCTGTTTATAACTAATTCAGCAAGCGGAAACTATGTTTTTGCTCACTAAACAGACAACAGCTGTTTAAGATGTGTTTTCAGGTCGTAAAGAAGCACTTTAAGCGCGGTTGTAGGAAAACACTACTTACTATATGGTTTCAATAAATGGCTGTTGATAATGTGCCCCAGTGAAAGTGAGGTTAACCCACGAAGGCCTAAAGTTCAAACCATGGTTTGTGTTGAAAATTTATGTTTTAAGTTTGTGTTGTAAATGTATGTTTTAGTTTGTGTTAAGTGTTTTAAGTGCTCGTGTATGTCAATTTTATGTATTTACACCATCAAAAAAATCCCCTGGATGAATTCTTCAAATAAACTTGGTCTTTCTAACTGATGATGGATCTTCTGATCCGAAATCGATTTTAGAATCAAAATAGAAAACTAGGATTGCTAAGGTAAGACAGTAATATATCAATTCAAACAATCCAGAGACTAAGACGAATTGCACTATTTTCTTATGTTCACAGTTGAAATAGGAAAATTAATATGTGGTAAACTTGCCATTCCATGATACCCAGGGTGCATTCAGTTCTAAAAACGTGGCTACCAAAATGTTACTTAGATAATGCCATTAAAATCTGAAACCTTTTCTGTTTTGTTAACTTAGAAAGATAGGGATGGACAGAAGTGTATGATTTGCAGGATCGTGTGCCCTGACCAGCAGGACCCAGTGTGGGCTGCCACCATGTGGAACATCATGTGCAAGGTGTATGTGGAGGCCATGATGTGGGGGGCGGGCACGGCCGCTGGGGAACTGCCCCCGTACTTCATGGCACGGGCTGCAAGGATCACCGGCTACGATCCTGAGGACGAAGATGACCTCCGGGAGTTTGAGGAGTTCCAGAAAAAGAGACAGACACATCCTTTGTCTTTGGTGAGTTTTTTCTGCATTTCCATTTCCATATTGTTGCAGATTTTCTTGAATTTTTTTTGGAGATTTTCAGTCAGTGTATATTGTAAAAACCATTGAATGAAGAATACATATAAAGCGGTCATGTATGAAATTAATGAAATCAATTGTTTTTATTGAGCTATAAAAACAACTGGAGTTAGTTACCTTAAACATGAAGACAAGAGACAAATATAAGCTAAGAAAATTTGCTCGCCATTAGGGGGACGTGGTGTAAAATTACTCCATTCATATAAACAAACTGTCTGACATGGACCGATCAAAGCTCGGTCTCCCAGTGATTTAGACAAATATGGTAATATTTTTATTATAATTGCAGCCGTTAATACGGTATTGTCTGGTTTTAGGTTACATGCAAAGGATATACAGTACCTAAAATCTGTCAATCTTTTTGAACACCGCTTATAGAGCCATGGAATTTGGAGTTATCTTTTTGTGTTATTCATGTGAAAACTGAAAATAGTGTTAAACAATATGAGCCTGTATGACTTGTACTCAGATAGGCCAGCTGTCCGCACCTAAAAGTAAACAAAAAACGGCTGAAATGTAATTAGAAAATACTTTTTACCTTTGCCGTGTGGAGGTACGAGAATCTTCTGGGTGATTTCACTTCATCGTGAGGGCCTCCACAAGACAAATAGGGGATTGGGTAAAAAATTCTGCGGGGATCCCAGAGACTCCTATTTAAATATATTGGTAAATTTTATGAATTTACTGAAAATCGAGGGCCCCTGTTGTCTCCCCTCGAGGTGGCCCTGTTCAAGCGATGGCTTGACTGATTGTGCTGAAATTCAGTAGGACGTTTGGTAATGTACCTCTTCCAAATATGGCCTACTGCTTTTTGTAAATCCTCTTAGATTCTACTCCACTAGTCATCAAAACTATTAGGTTTACCATCACGCAGAAAAAAAGACAAACCCGTTCGGGCACAGACTCAATAGCCTTAAATTCATTGTTAAGTAATTCTCAAATGAACCTGAAATATCGTGAGAAGATCTTAGATACCGGAACACTATAATTTAACATATGCCTTTTCCTATTGCGAGAATCTTTTTAGGCTCTGACCCTATTGGGCATAATAATTCCAATGCCCATAGTATAAACAAAATACAAGTTTGAATATTTTAGTAATTGCCACCAGTCAATACAGATAAGAAAAACCTATGTATAAGATAATAAGACTTCCCAAACTTGAAGCATATTACTACTATTTCATCCAGTACTCCATTTTACACTAGGCCAAATAAGTAGGCAGGTACCGAGAGCGCCAAATTATAAGGGGCACAAATACAAAAATAACACACTGACTAAACTGCCCCTGTGTGCAGCAACTAGCAACTAAAAAGAGGCACGCACCTCGTGAAGTGGGAACTTTGTAGATGTGGTGTGGGAGAAAAAGCGATATTCGACAATCATCGACTTGTCTATGTAGTAACGCGATTCAATATTGAAAGCGGATGTGATAAATCAAAACTATTTATGTTTATTTTTTAAACATTTTGGTGTTTAGCCCCTGAACTGGAATTGAACTTAAAATACGGTTTAATATATGGTTATGGTATTTTTTAATGTTTATTATGGTTATGGTTTATGTTTTTTATGGTTTGCATATTAACGTCGAAACTACAGTAGGCTAATCTTACGATTATTCATATGAACTGGACAGAACAAGTATTGTAAAACCATATTCAAGTCTTATTGTTCTTGGAGCTCTTTCATAAACATAATTCATTACTTTTATAACCGAGCAGACGACGCTACAAAACACAGCAGATTTGGTAACATATTTAAATTTAGTTTATAAGTGTTTATTTTTTCAAACGGCAATCCATTTAAACCAATAGTTGTCTCCAGTATCACCTTGGCCAAAACCAAATAGTATTAAAGTATACTAGTTGTCCTGTTCCGAGCAAGTTTGTACCCAACAAAATTTTACTTCAGTTGTAAACAAACATAAACGAAACATCTGATAACGGATGATAACATCTGAGAATAATTTGAATAATATACTATCAATCAACATATAATTTATAATTACGCCGTCGGATAGCGCCACAGTTAAGAAAATTCAGCCCATTACTGTATTTAAGTTATGTCCTTTCTTAAAATTCTGAGACGTATTGGTAAATCTACGTAAAAATACTTTTAATTTGACACCTTAAACGTTAAAATCCGCCCAGCCGTTATAAAAGTGAAGACTGTGAGGAAAAAACTCTAGCGTATTAATATATAGAAAATAAGCGAGACAACAAACTAATATTTACTTTAATAAGAACAACATCGGGTACCGATTGGCCGATGTGGATATCAATATACAGTGTTCGTATAATATCTAAATGACATTGGTATTTTAGTTCGGTATCAAAACATTGATACTTTCCTCCCACCACATATACAAAGTCTCCTCTTCAGAAGGTGCGTGTCGCTTTTTAGCTGCTAGTGTGTGCAGCAAACGGTTCAATGGGCACGGTAAGATTTTGAAATCACAACTAACCAATACAAATTATGCTATATGGTGTTGCACTGCGAAACAAGTTAGTTGGACTAGTTAGTTATTCAAAGCGCCAAAAGGTAGGAGCACAATCCATAACATCAGGGAAATTTGGTTACAAGGTTCAGCAAATTTCTTGCCGCACCTGCGTCCTGTGTGGTCCCGCATGCGGCCGGTCAAACATTGGGTTGGTGGTGAGGCTATGCACTTCTGCTAGAAACTCGGCCTCGCCTCTCTTCTTTGGAAGGCAGTGGGGGGCGCGAGCAACTGGTACATCCAGCAAGTAGCAAATCTGTTATTACATTTGTTTATTTAAAAGTCGACCAACTAACCATACGAGCAACTAACATGTCTATCAGTGGGTTTCAGGGCTTTATTTAATTATTTATACTTACTTTCTAAAACCCTACCAACTGTCCATGCGAGCAACTAAGATGTTGATTTGTGGGTTTCAGGGCTTTATTTAATTATTTATACTTATTTTCTAAAACCCTACCAACTGTCCCTGCGAGCAACTAACACGTCAATCAACTGGTGGGCCCCCAAGAAAAACTGGATAAGCTAATAATATCATTTAAAAACAAATTATTATCCTGAGTGGATGAAATCCCCATAACACTGATAAAAAAGTTGAAGACCTAATCTTAAAACCTCTAGTTCGTTTCATAAACTTTTCACTAACAAGTGCTATATATTTTCTGACCAACTTAAGATCGCAAATGTCCAGCCAATCTTTAATAAAGGGAACCAAACAAATTTCTCTTGTTATAGATAGAGGTGTGACGATATCCGAAAAGACGGTTCGGTTTCGGATCGGATTGGATATCCGAATCTGATCCGAAGGTTTTTTCGATATTCGATAAGGTTCAGTATAAATCCGACTTATTCGGATAGACTGTATATCTGGGGATTCAAAGTCAGAAACAAAACAATAAATACGTTTGGACCATTACTAAACGCTTTGACTCTGACGACGTCGTTCGAGATAACGTGACGCAATGCCTGTCGCTTTGTTTTAGCGAATTTCCCCTATAGGGAAGAAGCTATTACCGTAGTCGGCATGGTAAGACCTAGGCCCGGGACCATGATAACTTTTCGTTTTGAGGTCCCCAGACCCCAAAAACACCATTCGTTCGAAACTGTATATATATATATGTGTGTGTGTCCGTGGGTGCGATAACTCAAAAGGTCTGATTTTGATGAAATTTGGTACAAACGTGTAAAGCAGCATTTATGACTTTAAGTTCGAAAACCAGACAGATCGACCTATCCGAAAGGGTATTTTGGGGGGGTTTTGTACCCCAAAAATGGGTTTTTTACATACAATTTTTGAAAAATTAAAATTTTATTTTCCCCATTGGAATCAGCTTAAAAAGACGCACAATTTGATGTTTTAATCATTGCTCTACGTCAATTGGTTACTGAGATATTGAAAGTGCTAAACACAGTACGTTGTCCAATGTTATTCTTATGGAGGATAAGAAAAATTGTATATCTCGCTTATTTATCAACTTATCCTGACGAAACTTGGTATATTGCTTCATTTCATTGTGGAATATTGATATTTGCACAAAAACCCATTTTTTGGCCGATAGTCCCCGTAGCAGCAAACCTGCATACTCAGCCCCATGTTATTCTTATGGAGAATAATTAAAATGTCATAAATCGTTTATTTATGACTGTATATTGATGGAACTTAGTATGTTGCTTTATGGTGTATTAAGATAAATTAATATGCATTGGAAATTCGCTGAGTGTGCAGGTTTGCTGCTACGGGGGTATTTTGGTTTTGGTACGTATCAATGCATCGATACGATATTTGTGTAGATTCGCGATGTATCGTTGTATTGCGATACACGGCCGAATCGTATATCATTGTAGCAAAGAATGAATACGGTCTAAAAGAGAAATGCGCGATAGAGAACGTTTTTGACAAATTTAAACAACATTGCAACTTGATGATTCACGGGATGGACGCAGACAACGAGACAACATTAGTGGATTACTGGCGAATAAGTCGATAATTTACAGTCAATATTCAATATTCAAATGTATCAACATCTCACGATTCAAGGAGCAAGCTCCCATAGAGTAAGTTGTTGTTATGCAAACAGAAATGTTAGTGTATGAAATTTAAACTGATATTGTTTCCATTCAATATCTTTAAAACACTGAGTAAAATATTGTTGACTTGCTCAAAACGAGTTACATAGCTTTTTCTAAGGGGAAGTTTCCCGGTATGATCAACAAGCTTAATCGATCTAGCGCTTTCATACTCCTAGAAAAGACTATTACAACGACGTTAAGCAGCGACGACGGATTCACGAAAGCATCGCTTAGTTATCTATTAATTATTTACACAGGTTTCATCGTTCGGTTATTAGTTGATTTTGTTAAATTCATTTCTTTAAAATGGAACACAAAAAGAATACCATTATATTCAAACTAGTTATGTAGTAAATTTATAAAACAAAGGAAATTCTTTGGTCATGGATGTTTTTGGTTAACTCATACAGAGAAGGCCTACTGAGTCATTGTTTTATTGCTTAGGTCGTGCTAGGCCTAATAGTATGTTGTGATGACTGCTATTTTTTAACATCGGTGATTCTGGTCTTTTAATAATTAGGCTGTCATCAATTAAAATGTTTCCTTGTTTTTTCTCTTGTCTGACCATGTTTGGTTTTTTACGACATCCAGATAGGTTAAGGAGTTATATTGAAAAGGATGATAGTCATGGTGACATTAAATGAAGTTGAGTAGGTCGCCTAATCTAGGCCTACTTTTATTAAATTATATAACTTCACTAAAATTATTATTTTTAACTTGTAATTTTTTGTTACCACTAAAGTCAAGTAGTTTGTTATTTGACCTTTATTACCAAGTTTTATAATCACAGTTTGGAAGTTGTGATATTGCCAAAAACTAGGGGTGTGCGAATAGTGATTTCTGACTCGAGCCGAGCTTTTTTTCTAAGTTCTCGAGCTTCGAGCTTTCTCTAGCCGAGATTTTTTTATGGCAATTTCTCTAGGGGTGTGCAATATACCGGTAGTGATTTTATGACCCGAGCCGAATTTTGCTATGTATATAATTTTATATTTTTATTATTGGTCATCTTTCATTCACATCTTCTATATTCACTAGCCCTTCTTTTAATAGGCCTAAATAAAGTTCTACAGTGCAAAAATAACAAAATAAGTACTGAAAAGGAATATTTATTGAGACCAATTGTTGCTAGTAATGAACAGTTTTCTTTTAATATAAAGTAGAAACATAGGAAAAAATAAGATAAAGGAAGAGAACTACAAATTTTAAACTAGACCGATAAGCCCGAATGTAGTTATTACTGTTTTTACAACAGCCGTAATAAACAGACTATACGTCAAGATGTACCCTCCATGTAACCAAACATTTAGGCCCTATTCTAGGGAATTACCAAAAATACATTAAGCCTATCTATTCAACTGATGGTAAATAGTAAATTTAAGGTTACCCTTTTAACCCTTTCAGTGCTATGGCCCGATATATCGTCTTTTGAATCTGTTATCAATAAACACTGTTACTGCTTCATAAGCGATTGTACCGTTAGGCGCTCAGTCTACAGTCTGAGTCTGACATGTGGCGAAACCTGGTAGACACGAATTGAACTACCTCGTCCAGCGCCTAGTCTCTATAATACCAACTGATCCACTGCAGCTGCTAGCCTGACCAGTGGCTGTGCGGTCTAAGGCGTTACCTTCCCGGCCGGGAGTAACACTTGGATCGAGGGTTCGAATCCCGTCACAGTCGGTGGTTTTTATGTGCAACTCATGGAGAGTTCACCTGTCTGTGGCAGAGTTGAAGGGGAGGGCGGACCTTAAGCAAACGGTGGACGGCTCGGGTCCAAGCTGACGGGATGGGTGGATTCTTTGTGAGTTGCACATCTGATCAGGTGTTTTGCTACTTTTTACGTATCCTTTACTGTGTGTGTCCAGCGGAAGCACGTTTTTATTAATTTTAACTGTTCAGGCGTTCAATATATTAAAAAAATCAACAAAACATCACGGATTCAACTACTCCTTTCAGAAGCTTAGCACTCAAAGGGTTAATATAAGTTAGTTAAATCAGGACACTCAGCAGCTAACCATATTGTAAATATAATCACTGTAAACTATAATTATATCTTATTATACTCACATAAATAAATTATTAAATAATCGTAGGCCTGGCTTACGTTGTATCTAACCTCTATCACCTAATAGACTTAAACTATTACATCCTGGTGGAAGAGGATCGTCAATGCAGTCTTCTTCCATCACTGATTTAACAACTTGATAGCCTACAATTGAAAAATAAAATGATTTCAACTGACGTTTATTCGCAGATTCAAACAATCCCGCGGTGTTAATAATATATGATTTTAATCGCACAGCTGTAGCGAAACAAAACACTGTGCCAATTTGATTGTGTCTTGCTCTTGGTGAACATAGAGTATAATAAAGTATGACCTTGTAAATAATATGACCACCGGTATTATAACGTGTGTGACGTAACCATTTAGAATTTTGATAAAATCCTTTGATCTTGTGAATCTCGCAATAAGTGATTTTGATTTGTAAAGTATTACAACAGCGATGCGACAATATTTTTTAACTTTAATAATACAGTATAATAACAGTTGTATTTCTATTCACTTTATTTCTTAAGAACTTTAGATTCTACATCAATTGACGATTTTTTAACAATACAATTTTTGGAGAGTACTGTTTCGGCTGCACACCAAAACGCCGTCATGATATGTCGTTCATCACCTACAACCTTGTCCCTGGTCATAGGTCACGCTAAATCATTATTTCATTATAACCATCTTCTCTCAACGTCTTAAGATAGTTTTGCAATCAACAGTGTTGCCAGATGTGATTTCAGACGCCAGGAAATTATTATTGTCTAATGTTCGAAATTGTAAGTTGCAGTCAAGGACTGTACTGTTGCATCAGTTAGAAAATGTGTTTTCATGGATTTTAGTTTTTTGCTGGGGCACTTTTTCTGGAGCAGTACGATTGTTGTATTAATTATTATTAACCGTGAAATATTGCACAACTCAACTGGGTAACGGCAACATTGCTCTGCAAACAGAATTGTGTAGATGTCCACTTAATATGATTTTTAAGCGTAGAGAAAGTAGATCCATTACATTGGTTGATCAGGTCGACAGTTTAAAACATTTGTACTTTTATATTTTGTTTTTTATTTTTTAACGAAAGATCGAAAGCACAGCATTGCTGGATTATATCTGTTATGGAGCTCTACCGATGCAAATTACGAGAATTCTAACATTGATTATTGAAAGTTTTTGCTTCAAAAATATTTTTTTAAATGACACTTTTCACTAGTCGGTGATTTATATATTTGGCTCGAACATCGAGCTTTTTTGCATATCTCGAGCCGAGCCGAATACTGTAATATTCGGCTCGAAAAAGCTCGAAGCTCGAATACTCGCACACCCCTACCAAAAATATTATTAAATTTGGTTTATTCATAAACATTTAATTCTTTTATCATCCAGTATCCAAAATAAATAATATAATGTTATTTGTTTACAACCAGTTCAATTATTTATATTAGCCTACCAGTTTATTTGTTATAAGACTATTTAAATTAGAGTAAGAACAATGGCTATTCAAATAAAACATCATAGTTTTATTCACTGATTCAATAACAAATGTAATGTTGCCAAATTACAAAGGTTTAGTACATGCTCATCCATGCTTTCTTGTATTTTTCACTGCAGAGAATGTAGTATTCTTCAGTATTTACACAGGTTGGTATATTGATTGCTCCTCCAATTAGACATGCTGTTTTCTCGTAAGGTCATGTGTAGTCTTCAATTACTCAGAAAGATACAGTTTTGAAAATAATAACCACTTGTTGTGTACCTATTGAATAAAATTATCTAGCTGAAATATAGTAGGCTATATTCATTCATATCTTGCAAGGGAAATGGAAATGTCAAGTTTTGACTTGAAAATATAGTAATTCCTAGAGATTGATGTAACGTGAGGTACTGGCAAAGTAATTATCCGAATCTGAAAATTATCCAATCAGAAACCTTTACCATCCGATCCGAACTTAAGCTCTCCGAACCGAACTAAAAATTCACTATCCGCATACCTCTAGTTATAGACCAATTTCTATTCTGCCAACTTTTTCTAAATTGTATGAAAGGGTTGTCTATAACCAATTATTAAATTTGTCAGAACTGAAAAATTTGTTAGATTCGCAACAACATGGGTTCAGGCCAGGCAGGTCAGTCACAACAGCTGGCATTGAATTTGTTCAAAATACCATTGACAAAAGGAAAAAGTTGTAGGTGTTTTCTTGGATTTAACTAGAGCATTTGACAGTGTATCTCATAAAATGTTGATTAAATCATTAAAATCCCACCATATAAAAGGGAAAGAACTTGCCTAGTTTGAGTCTTACCTTCATGAAAGGAAAACAATGTGTAGAAATAACAGAACAAAAAGTAATAGAAAAAAGTACAAATATATAAGTAATGTAACATCAGCACTACGAACGGTGAAGTATGGGGTCCATTCTTGGGCCCTTACTGTTCCTTTGTTACCTCAAAGGTTTTCCTGGAGAAGTATGGGGGATTAACTGCTCAGTCTGTTTGTATGCGGATGATACAAATTTAATAATTTCAGGGAAAAGCGAAGAATCGGTTGAAATTGCATATGCATCAACCTAACATTAGTTAAACAGTTAGACGCAGTTGAACAGCGTCTGCGTAGGCTTTCTGTATATATCAAACTCTAGCTCATCATTTCTTCTTGATATCGTGAGATCTAGGAAATTTATCTTGCCATTCTCTTCATACTCTATAGTAAATTTTAATTTGTTATGATGACTGTTAAATAATCTCATCAATTGCTCCGCTTCCCTTTCTTCGGTTTCCTTGAAAATAACAAATAATAAATACAAATATTCCTGTGAATGAAACGATTGAACTAATCAAGGCCAGACTCATACGTAATAAGTTGGATAATGATTATGTAAATCAGCTTGTAAAATTGCTCAGAATTGTATTGAAACTATTTTAGGTTTAACAATAGATTTTATACACAAACTGATGGTTTAGCCATGGGTAGCCCCCTTTCATCAATATTATCAGAAGTATTTTTGCAACATAATGAGGAGATCATTTTGGAAAAGTTGAAGAAAGAAAGAGATAAATTGATTAACGAACAAGTTAACTTCGACTCTGGTGGCACATTTAGGAACCTGTATCCGGAACTTCCGGTAGCCAATAGGATATAAGCAAGGACGCCATTTTGATTCTGTCAGTTCTCTCATTGGCCTGATGATGACTGGTGTGACTGGTCGAAATCGATAGCCTAGTACCATCTTTTATATATGTTTACCGTGTGTATGTGAATCAGTATAAGTGTAAATATATCTTAAGTGTTGTAAGACGTCTTTTATTACATCCCGTATGAAGAATAATTAAAATCTTATATAGTGCTTATTTATGATTGAATATTGATGAAACTTGGTATGTGGCTTCACCTAGTTAAATTCTATTTATATTTGCATAAAAACCAACCGTTTGTGTTCCTTGTTTCAGCAAACCTACGTACTCATCACCAATTTTATTCTTATGGAGAATAATCAAAATTGTATATATCGCTTATATGTGAATATATTTTTATGAAACTTGATATGCGGCTTTATGTGATATTGAGACATATGTTATGCATTGTAAATTCGCTGAGTACGCAGGTTTGCTGCGACGGGGGTATTTTTGCATGCAACATGACCATACTCCCTCTAAATGCAACTCATTATACAGCTGACTCTTGATTGCGACTAGTGACCCAGATTTGGTTGATACTTTTGGTCAGATACCAGTACCAGGAATTTTGAGGCATGATTTGATATATATTATTTACAATCTAATTGTACCTAAATTTGAAAATAAAATAATTTCTATTATGTACTTTAAAAAGAATAGATTTGTCAGCTCTCTCATATGACGCTTCTTTGATCCCTTGGATTGGTGTTCAACAAAATCTGTTCTTGCTGTTGTGCTACATATTTTATTTGAATAACACAGCTGTTTAAAATTAAATGAAAAGCATAAACAAATACGAAAAGCAGAACGCATGTTCCCATAAGGATAACATGTAAAATTTGAAAGCCAAAAGGGCATAGCCCTACACACCCAAACACAAAATTATTTACATTTGACACATCTCCTAATAGTACTAAATAAGAGTACCAAGTTTCATAATTCTTCGATGCCACATATCCAAGAAATCGGTACCACAAACATTATCTTAACCTATTAATGTATATTTATATGTTTGGCGTGAATCAAAAGCTCTTACCCTCTAGATGTGTCTTTTAAGTTTTTGAAGAACATCAAACTTTAGGGCTCCACCCAAAAGGCCTTCCAAGTTCCAATCTTATGGAGTTTTTTTTTATTTAGTTAGCCTAGTTGTAATTACTTAAATGTTTACTAATGTGTTCCTCAGACAGCTGAAAATTGTCATCCAGTTCAGTTCAAGACCTTAGCAAAACAGTAGAGAACCAAATATAAACAAACAAATGGAAGGTGTTTATCCGAAATGGAAAATGGAAATGGTAGAAATTTTTATCCTAAATCACGTGTTGATTCAAGATTCGTTTTCCATCTCAGTCAGCAAGCAAGAGAGAACAATTTATATGGTTGTATGAAATAAGCAGAAAATTTAAGTTGTATAAATAACACTGTTATAATAATCACAAAGTGACACTGGCTATTGGAAAACTTTGTTAAGTCATGTAAAAATTCATACAATGCATACCAAGTCAAACAAATCAAAAACTTCATTCTTAGTTGATGAAACCCTTGAACAAAGTCTAAGGTCTCCATGTTTCTAAAAATACCTCAAACAAGCAAGGCAAAATTTTTTGTAGTAAATTTTATAGAGGATGCTATAGTTGGTTTTAAAAAATGGAACAAAAAAAGTTTAATTTTATGTTTTAAACTCTAATGGCCTTGATTACTTACTTACTCCCACGTCGTCCCGATTGACCCCCTCACGTGGCATGAGACCAGTCACTTATGGCTACTTGGCTGCGGCACCCCACTCTCGGGTGTTTGTCATGGAGATCAACACTCATGGAATGGACGGGGTGGAATGATAGTGATTTTGACTTTATGTGGAGTGAATGGACAGTTAGGTTAGGGAAGAAGGAAGGCGGTAGAAACATTTATCTAATAAATACTTTTTTAATTAATTTAAAAATATTTTAACGTAATTTATTGGTACTAATTCAGGCGGGAGTTGAGAGAGTAACTTGAGTTGAGGCCAATGTACTCGGGTTTGCTTTTGAAAGGTTTTAAGTTAGGTGATACAGAGGGATTAAGATTTTTATTTCTAGTGTTATAAGAATGCTGATGCGCCTTACAATATGTTGTTCATTGACATAAGAGATTACTTCAAACATAAAAATACTAGGTACAGTCAGAATTCCAAGATCTTTAAATGAAACAAAACAAGAATCTGACATTTTAATATCCTCATCTGTAAGTCTGTTAGTAGTTAGACTCGATTTTTTAATCTTCAATTGTTTCAGACTTACATCGAACGCTTGAAGGTGATGATAGAAAATCTGGTAGAGAGAGTTGGATTTTTTGGAATCCTGGCTTGTGCTTCGGTAGGTACTATAACCGATATTGAATATTTTTATTTACTCTGTTAAAATTTTAAAGTATTGCCAATCTGGATTTTTTTGGTGGTAAACTTTCCTATAATATTAATTGTGTATGTTTAGGTCTTGTGGTACCGCTTTAGTACTTTGCTTGCCTAGAGTAAAAGAAACTAAATAAACCCAGATAAATTCACTTTACAAACTTGTACACAGTTTTATTTTTACTGTGGCTGTTAATAAATTATAAGTCAAAGCAAACTATCAAACTATTTAGAAATAATCAGCAGGGATTTCTAGTCTTAAAGTAATAAACAAATAAGTACCTTAAAATTATCAATTTATTTGGTGACCAAAACTATTGTGTCATATAAAAAGCTTAATAGTGTTTAAATATCATTGTTGTAAAGTGTGAGATGTAAAAGATGAAAGTTATTACCGTACTTAATATGCAATAATTTAAAAGATTTGTTATACCAATTTGTTTAGTCTTATGATAATAGATAATAAACCAATTTGGCTTTTTGTCATGGCAGCTCTTGCCCTGATGTATGCCGGTTTTGATCTTGACTTTCTGTACAGTAAATTGAACACGACACAGAATGTCGGTAGTCTTCAACTTATTTATTATGATAAGCTTGATTTTACTCGGTTCCTCCTACTTTTTTCGACCTGTGGTCCCTATCTGACTAAAGGGTGGTGAGCAACCTCAGGATGGTACAAAGTCATGGTGGGGGTGCATTCACTTCAGTTTATCAAGACTACTCAGTTTCTTTCATTTTCAGATACCAAACCCTCTCTTTGACCTTGCTGGCCTCACGTGTGGTCATTTTCTTGTTCCATTTTGGACATTTTTCGGTGCTACCCTCATCGGCAAAGCAGTAATAAAAATGTTGATCCAGCAAACATTTGTAATTTTGGCATTCAACGAAGCTCTGATTGCCAAAGCTGTCGATGCCTTGGTCGTCGTTCCAGTGGTTGGGAAACTCCTGCAGCGTCCCCTCAAGGAGTTCTTGGCGAAGCAGAAAGAGAGGTTCCATCATAAAGGTGGAGCAGCTAATGTGGATCTTGGGGTAAGTTAACTATTTTTCCCACAGTTTTTTTTTTAATTGTTGGGGGAGTTTTCAGCTCTTAAAAATGTGCATTTAAAAATACATACTCCATAATGTTCACAAAGTAAATCACTTGCATATAAACTAATTCCCATGAAAATTTATCTCGGGCATTTCATGAAGCTGCAAAAAAATTGGATGTTTATCATTGAGTCCAAAACTAAATTAACTGTTCATTGGGTCCAAAATAATAAATTTCCATGTTCTAAATAGTTATAGTTTCATTCGGTCCTAAAGAGAAGGTGTGTCGCTGGGTCCAAAAGTGAAGTAAAACTGAAAACATATTTTGTCAATTTAATTTAAACCGAATGAACAGTTTTAAGCATTTTATATTATCATAAAACTACTTGTGCATTGGGTCCAACAAATTTCAACTATTCATCGGGTCCAAAACAAATAAACTTCACTTGTGTCATTCGGTCCAAAGACCGGGGTGTGTCGTTGGGTCCAAAATTACAGGAACGGTAAATGGAAATAAACCTCCGCCCAGTCGCCAGCACCGATGTCAGCAGTGATACTACAAGACCTACTGATGAAGCAGATTGTGTTTCAAAAATTAAGGCACTCATAAATTGTTTTGTTAATTCCTATTTATTAATATGCTAAGGACTTTTTCTTCACAGTCATAACTCGATAACGGCTGGTCGGATTTTAACGTTTGAGGTGTCAAATTAATGGTATTTTTAAGTAGATTAGCTATTACGTCTCAGAATGTTAAGAAAGGGCATCACTTAAATACAGTAAAGGGCTGAATTTTCGGAACAGTGGCGCTATACTATGGCAGAACACACCACCAAAAAAATGTAAAACGAAACGAAATGTAGTCACGTGTTGATTGAAAGTATGTTATCCGCATTATTCTCAGATGTCATCATCTGTCTTGATATCAGATTTTTTATGTTTGTTTACAACTGAATTAACCTTTAGTTGGGTACAAACTTGCTCGGATTCAAGCAACAGGACAAGTAGTTAAAAATTAACATATCACATATTTAATTTCAATATTGATGGTTTAGGCTATACAATTATTTTTCCCCTAATAAATATTATTAAACTACTATCAAATAAGTAAATAAAGTGATTATAAATTACTTGAGGATGATTTTTAGCGAATTTCCCCTATAGGGAAGAAGCTATTACCGTAGTAGGCATGGTAAGACCTAGGCCCGGGACCATGATAACTTTTCGTTTTGAGGTCCCCAGACCCCAAAAACACCATTCGTTCGAAACTGTATATATATATATATATTTGTCCGTGGGTGCGATAACTCTCGTAAAAAAGCTCCGATTTTGATGAAATTTGGTATAAATGTGTAAAGCAGCATTTATGACTAAGTTCGAAAATCAGACAGATCGAACTATCCGAACGGGTATTTTGGGGGGGTTTTGTACCCCAAAAATGTTTTTTTTGAGTTTTTTTACATATAATTTGTTTAAAAGTTAAATTTTATTTGTTATCATTGGAATCAGATTAAAAAGACGCACAATTTGGTGTTTTAATCATTGCTCTACGTCAATTGGTTACTGAGATATTGAAAGTGCTAAACACAGTACGTTGTCCAATGTTATTCTTATGGAGGATAAGACAAATTCTATATCTTGCTTATTTATCAACGTATCCAGACGAAACTTGGTATATTGCTTCATTTCATTGTGGTCTATTGATATTTGCACAAAAACCCATTTTTTGGCAGATAGTTCCCGTAGCAGCAAACCTGCATACTCAGCCCCATGTTATTCTTATGGAGAATAAGTAACGTGTTATCTCCCTTAATTATGAACATAAATTGATAGAACTTGGTATGTGGCTTTACCTAGTTGAGTTATATTGATATTTGTCTAAAAACTAGTGATGGTCAAAACCAGAAATTTCGAATCTCGAAACCGAAACCGAAACTTACAAAATCGAATCTCGAAACCGAAACCGAAACTTACAAAATCAAATCGCGAAACCCTATTTACTTGCCTGGGTATGGTTATGAAAAATAAATCCAGAAAAATTAATTAAAACTAATTATATATTTTGGTTAGAGTTGTTCATTCAGAAATAAAAAATCAATAATCCAAAAAAGGTGAAGGTGAAGGACTGATGACAGTAGGCTTTTGACCTTTGCATTATTGATCGAAACACGGGCGTGATTTCTGTTAAAAAACAACAATAAAGACACAAAAAATCTCAGCAGTTTCGAGTTTTGATTCTCGAAACTCACCGATCGAATCTCGAAACCGAAACTTTTCCAAAGTTTTGGTGGTTTTGAGATTCAAGTTTTGGTTTTGACACATCACTACTAAAAACCCATTTTTAGTGTTCCTTATTTCAGCAAACCTGCATACTCAGCCGCCATGTTATTCTTATGGGGAATAACTAAAATGTCATAAATCGTTTATTTATGATTGTATATTGATCTAACTTGGTATGTGGCTTTATGTGGTATTGAGACAAATATATATGCATTGGAAATTCGCTGAGTATGCAGGTTTGCTGCTACGGGGGTATATATATATATATATATATATTATTTTCTTTTAAAAGTAATAATAATAATAATAGTAGCCTATGCAGTGAACTAAAGAATATAATATATATGTATAAGAGATGTGCGAGTACAGGTTTTTAATTCGAGTCGAGTTTGAGTTGAGTAAATGGCAAAAGATTTGAATCTCGAGTTTGAGTCGTGTATACAAATAAAAAAAAACACATAGGTCGAATTGGATTGGATCAAAACAGTGTACAGGGTTCCATTTATAAATGTTGTTATTAAAATACACTTCTCTAGTCAATAGAAATAACAATAGTAAGTAAAAAAAATGGATTTCTGATTCATTGGAAAAAGGTAAGTACATTTATCTGAAAATAAATCATACCAAAGTTATTGCATAACATTTAGCCATGAAGATTAAATACTTTTAGGGCGGGTTTCGGAGATCGGGTTTAACATTAGTCTCGGTCTAAAAACCGGTTTTTAGACTAGGACTGAGAAAATGGATTTCAGAGTTCGAGTTTAGCGCTAGTCTAGGACTAACGTTAGACCGAGTCTAAATTGGGGAGGGATAAACCCGGACTTGGACTCTTGGGTTTTGGAGTCGAAGATTTCATAAGCCTCGTCTAAAATTTTTAACTCTCCGGTTTCAGAGCCAAAATGTAGACCTCGGCTGAGTGAAAATGACATAGTCCAGGTCTAAATTTGTGCTGTTTTTAGACCTGGTGAAGGGCAGGTCCAAGTTGCGGTTTATCTTTATTTTCCTTTTAAATAATTAATTAGTGAAATTACAAGTTTGTGATTATTCAATTCGTTCCCAGCTTAAAATTTACTTCCGATTTCGTACCTAATTTTATTTGTTATGAATACTTTATTTTTACCATGTTAGAAGATAATTTGTGTATCCTATAAAATCCTATAAATCCCGCGATTGAAGGGCATTATTCGACGATTTTAGTTTACTGATTAGTGACCGGGAGAGAACACTTTAAGATTTAGCCCAAGACGTTGTAGCATTGTAATTCTAGCATGCGCTATACTCCATAACTTTGGAAAACAAAGAGATGACAATTTTGAGGACTGCAGCTCATCAGACGACAGTGGAGGAAACACGCCTCATGATAGTGAAGAAGGGGTTAGAGGAAGAGCCGGCATCATTCGACGTCACTTTACCTAATTCGTTTGAAGAAAACTTGTTATAATACTAGTTGTCACACAAATGTTAGTAATAAAAAGAGAGTGGATTTAAAGTTTTGTTATTTTTACTTCACAACCTCACTTTGTGATATATTTATTTTAATTATAATATTAAAACGAAAAATATACCAGTGTATAATGATATACAAATGTTTACAATATGTAATGTTTTATTAAGTTAAATACTGTAACAAATGCCTAATATAGGCATTAAAGTTAATTGTAATAATAAAAACCCGTATGAAAAATGACTACACTATCTCAATTAAAGTAAGGGTGTTGTTATATAAACACATTAGTACCATAATAGTACATTGTAAAATCAATAAAGCTGTTTAAAAAATTGTACTTTAATTAAGTTAATAGAATTAAATACGATTTCAAATATCTAGTTGGAATATTACAACCATAAAAGACAAATAATTACATGTGTAGTGCAAGAAGTTTATAGATTCCACATTATGAAAAAACCTTAACAAAAGTAAACACTTCTTAATCATTCGATAAACTTAAAGTAATAAAATTGAAAATTTTAAAAAAGTTACATGTAAGGCCTACATTTACAGGATATAAATTGTATAACAAGCAGAAA
The DNA here is from genome assembly GCA_963675035.1 of Allygus modestus. Classification (NCBI taxonomy): domain Eukaryota; kingdom Metazoa; phylum Arthropoda; class Insecta; order Hemiptera; family Cicadellidae; genus Allygus; species Allygus modestus. The sequence continues at coordinate 130,191,131 of OY776113.1, read as the reverse complement.
ATTAGTTGTAATTGACTTTAGTTGAATTGAACACTCAATCGTACACCGAACAAACTTATTAAGCGCAAACGTAATAAGAAAAAACACTATAACACTCCGTAGCTATTAATATCAAAGTACCTGGGGGCTGAGCTTTGCTCGAGGAAGGCCAGTCAGTTTGATTAGATGACTTTGAGTAATATTTCACCACTTCCCCCCAAATGATTATCAGATTTGTATAGCTTATTTGCCTCTTTTCTGCATTTTTAAGGTCCATCCAGTTGTTATTTATAGCTCAATGTCCCTTTGATTTATTTTACCACTCTATATATTTAATCTTCACTCAAATTCTTTAATCTCTACTCTCGGAAAACCACATGTTAATAATCATAAACAATATGAGTAATTTTTTTACATTTTAGCGAATTTCCCCTATAGGGAAGAAGCTATTACCGTAGTCGGCATGGTAAGACCTAGGCCTGAGACTATGATAAATTTTCGTTTTAAGGTCCCCAGAAGACAAAAACACCATTCGTTCACAACTGTATGTGTGTCCGTGGGTGCGATAACTCTCGCAAAAATGGTCCGATTTTGATGAAATTTGGTACAAACCAGCAACATTTATGACTTTAAGTTCGAAAACCAGCCAGATCGCTCTATCCAAAGGGGTATTTTGGGGGGTTTTGTACCCCAAAAATGTTTTATTTTGTTTTTTTACATATAATATTTTAGTAAATCAAATTTTACTTTTCACCATTGGATTCGGCTTAAAAATATAAACAATTTGGTGTTTTTATCATTTCTCTACGTCAATTGGTTACAGAGATATTGAAAGTGCTAAACACAGTACGTTGTCCAATGTTTTTCTTATGGAGAATAAGAAAAATTGTATATCTCACTTATTAATCAACTTATCCTGACAAAACTTGGTATATTGCTTTATATTTTTGTGGTCTATTGATATTTGCACAAAACACAATTTTTTTGCCGATAGTTCCCGTAGCAGCAAACCTGCAAAGCCCCCATGTTATTCTTATGGAGGATAAGAAAAATTTTATCTCCCTTAATTATGAACATAAATTAATAAAACTTGGTATGTAGCTTTACCTAGTTGAGTTATATTGATATTTGTATACAAACCCATTTTTTGTTTTCCTTGTTTCAGCAAACCTGCATACTCAGCCGCCATGTTATTATTATGGAGAAAAATTAAAAATGTGATAAATAGTTTATTTATGTGAATGTATATTGATGAAACTTGGTATGTGGCTTTATATGGCATTGATACATGTATATGCATTGGAAATTCACTGCTAGGGGAGTATTTTAAAATTCTGGATTAATTTTATATACATTATACACAGAAATTGTAACAATTAATTGTGAATAACATTATCATGCTCGCCCTATCAGAGACACCCACTAAGAATTAATGAAAATATGTACAAATGTGATTAAAAGTACAATGAATTACAAATAAATAAAATATATATTACTATTGTTCGTCATTGAAAGTAAAGACATCTTGGGGCAATCTTGCTTTCAACTTCCGGTTCCTTGTCGAATCTCCTAGGCTGTAGGCAACTGCACCCGGGACATTTTGTAAATTGTTGAGAAACTTGACTGTGGTTTTCTTTATAAAATCTTAAGCATTTTCAATGCCGGGTTCACGGTGAAGCTGGGTGTTTCTTACAGACCAAGGTGAATTGACTGAAATTCTCAAAATTTTCTTTTGCAGAGTTTGGATTTTCATTAACTTTCCTTTACTTATGGAACCTCCCGATACAGCACAAGCATAAGTTACTAAAGGTCGAATTGTAAATTAAAATGGTGCAGTCTGTTTTTAGAGATGATTTTCTATTAATTAAAGGAAATAATTCTGACAGTCTGGCATAACCTTGATTTAATTTTGTGTTTACATGCAAATTCCAATTTAAAGTTTTATCAAGAAAGACTGAGATATTTTATTGCTTGATCACTAGGGTTCCAAGGTATTTGAGTGTTATTAATAACTATGTAATTTGGAAGTTCACATTTTTAATGAAAATAATTTTACTTGACACTTGCTGGAGTTCAAGGATATGCTCCATGAACTCAACCATGCCAGTACTTCGTCTAGAGATCGCTGCAAAAGTCCAGTAGCTTCTATTGCATTTTTGTTTTGATCAATTATTGCAGTTTCATCTGCATATAGTGCCATAGACACGTTTTGAGGTTCAGATATGTCCGCTACAAATAGATTGAACAGTAATGGACCCAAGATTGAACCTTGAGGTACGCCAGCTTCTATTTGACGGAAAAGCTTGAATTTATCCTTACTGAAAAAGTGTGGTTTAATAGAAAGGATTTTATTATATTTTTTAGATAAAGAGGAAAACCAAAATTGTGAAGTTTGTACAACAAACCATCACACCATACCTTATCAAAGGCTTGAGCAACGTCCAGGAATGCTGCTGCAGTTACTTCCTTCTTTTCAAAAGCGCTAATTATCAGTTCAGACAGACATAACATTTGGTGTGTTACGAATTACGATATTTAACCTATTATTTAACCTTACGAATTACGATATTTAATATGAATTACGATATCAAACCTTAAAAACATATCAAACTTGAAAAACAATAAAAAAATGTTTTATATCAGAAAATATCACAGTTGTTTTTAGATAGGGAAATGTACAGCAGAATTATTTAGTAAGTTGTTAATACGGTAAATACCGCGTCATCTGCCTACTTGCAGATTGCAGCTGTGCGGATGATTTAGGCCTGGTTCTGGTTTCCGTTTCCACAGTGCAAAGTAACTCGGGCGACAGTTGTTAAGTTGCTGGTATTTTTATCAATGTCAACTGACTGCTGACTGACACTTGTATAAGACCGTTTATACGTCTTCTTCCGTTTCCACAGTGCAAAGTAACTCGGGCGACAGTTGTTAAGTTGCTGGTATTTTTATCAATGTCAACTGACTGCTGACTGGCACTTGTATAAGACCGTTTATATGTCTTCTTTACTGTATGTCAGTTGCCTATTGTTTTGTATTAGTTGGTGTAAACAAGTGATAGTAGACAGCTACTGTAACTATACAACTGTCGCGTCACTGGGTCAGTAACTTGCGCATTCCGTGTACACAGTTGTAGTCAGCGTTGCCAATTCGAGGGTAATTATTCTTGTCGGTGATAATTTGGAACTTCGAAGGTAAAAAGGGGTAATTTTACTAAAGCCCTTAAAAATTTAAAAATGTATACAGGTGTTCAAAAAAAGTGGGGACATAATTTACGTAGTGATTCCTTGGGTCAAAATAAGCAAAACAGTTTATATAAACATATGTCCTATCTCCTTTCGTTTAGCGTCTGTCTGTCTGTATGTGTTTTTTACCAAAAAAGTCGTAACTCCTTAACGGTTTGAGCTACAGCATAGAGATTTTGCACAAATTTCCATCTTATTGGCCGCTTTCTTTGTGCAAAATGTGAATAAAAACTCTTAAACCGTTTCAAAATGGCGGCTATTTTAAATATTTGTCGCCAAATTTCACGAAAACTGTTAATTTTACCACAAAATTGCAGGATACATAAAATTTACTAAAGTTTATGGAGCTTTTAACGATATCTTATTAAGCTTAGTTTGGACAAAGAATAACTGAGAAATTAATTTCTTTCTTACTATACCTACAGTTTTTTCCATTTAAAAAATGTTAAAACTATGACAAATATCATTAATAAAATTAATTTCCCCGTTATTCTTTGTCCAAACTAAGCGTAATAAGATATCGTTGAAATCTCCATAAAATTTACTAAATTTTATGTATTTGGCAATTTTATAGTAAAATGAACGGTTTTCGTGAAATTTTGCGTCAAATATTTAAAATAGCCGCCATTTTGAAACGGTTAAAGAGTTTTTATTCACATTTTGCACAAAGAAAGCGGCCAATAAGATGAACATTTGTGAAAAATCTCATCGCTGTAGCTCAAACCGTTAAGGAGTTACGACTTTTTTGGTAAAAAACACATACAGACAGACAGACGCTAAACGAAAGGAGATAGGACATATGTTTATATAAACTTTTTTGCTTATTTTGACCCAAGGAGTCACTACGTAAATTATGTCCCCAAATGTTTTGAACACCCTGTATAATACTATGTTTTATAATTATTATTATAATCAATGTCGTTTATTTATGATTAAATTACTAAATTTACCTACTTTATCGACCCTTCCGATTTTCATTACTCTGACGAATACTCACAAACTCCATAACAGAAATGAAGCTTTAGTAAGGATTACATGTAGAGTGATCGTCTTGAACCGCACCCGCACCCAAGCGAACCCTGAGCTGGAAGCGCGCTCCCATGGAGATGGGGCGAGGGGCGGCTCACAGCGGCGGCTCACCTAACCACTAAGAAGGCCGTGGAAGAAAAGATCAATAAAAACTCATTGTTTAGAGGCACTAACTGTATTCAGACACATGTAAATACAACTCCAATATCAGTTTAAATGTTTTCAGTCTCAACTCCCACCTTTCCCATGGTTTACAATTTCTTTTAAATTAAAATACAAACTAATCACAATTCAATTTTTTTTTAAGTTGACAAATTAATGTTCTGAATCAAAATTCAAAATTTAAAGTTGAGTTTAAAAAAATTAGGATTAACAGTGGTCCTCCTTTTGTTTCAATGTAAATTTGTCAAGTTCTTGAATAAATAAATAAATAACAATAATACAAGAAATACAATATGGGTATACAATAACAATTAAACCTTACTTTAACAATTAATTTAACTTTGTAGGGGCCCCAAATAAATTATAGAGACTGTGACTTAAAACTAAATAACTAAATAAAATGTTCAAATTCAACAGTTCATTCAATATAAATTAAAAGGGACTTGCGGCAGATAGCATGTTAGGGCGGGTCAGGCAATGCGGCGACCACCGGAGGGCGATGAGGCGGCAGGAGAGGGAGCCCAGATCCCATGTGGGAGGCAGCAGTGGGGTAGGAACCCCCGTGGAGCCCTCTCCGCCGAAGCCCAAGCTCAGCTGGTCGCTCTCCTCCGGGACCCCATCAGACTTGAGTGGTGTATTTATGAAGCCATGAAGTAGACACAAAACACAGTTGGAAACAAATTAACAATTACACGGGTACAAAACAGCAACAGTAAAACAACACAGGCTTCCAGTTTGACGGTCACGCGGTCTATGCCGTCAGAGAGCACACTGCACGGAAAGACACCCAAGGGGTTTACGCCCACGGACAAAAGGACTCTGCCCATTGCACGAAAGCCGTGCAAAACTGGAGCGCCAGACCCTCGCCACAACAAAATAGCACTATAACAAAATACAAGGAGACGTGACACGCGCACATTGGACGTAGTCACGGCTCAGTCTCAAGATAAAAATATGGAAGAGCCATGAGTGCCAGGACGACAAGAAGTCTGCTAAGTTGCAGTAATGTCTGCAAGTTTTAACTTCAACCAGACAATAAATAACGAAAATAGAAAATGGGGAGTATTGTCACCTGTCTCTGCCTACCTAATCCTAGCAGTTGGTAGACTGAAAGATAGATAGCGTTAGCGGTTTAATAATTTGTGTTTATGGCTGTAAACGAAATTTCATCAGCTGTTAGTCATTTATATACTGTGATTTGTTAAGCAGCAAAAGACTTTCTGAGATAAATCCGTTCTCGTATCAAAAATTTAGGTAAAAAATTGGCTGGCGTGTGTAACTTCTATTTTCATTCTTTATTCTAAACTTAAAACATTAATGATACATCAGTGACATCTATTGGCGGCTCCCTCAAACCTATCGAATTCCAATCATATTTCCTTTGTTTCATTAGCTTTCTACTCAAATACAGGAGTTTAGATTTTGAGGGTATTTGAGGGTAATTTTAACGAGGATCGAGGGTAATTCGGGAAAAAATTAATGGCAACACTCAGCGAAGTAGAAACCGCCAGCATCAGTAACCGATAACCAATAGACCGATGACTCACGACGACAATAAAACAAAGATACTCTAATACAGTTCTTTAGTTCTTATTTTTTTAAAGGTTCACATTTATGGTATTTACTGTGACATCGTAATTAGAAAAGTTTTAACTAGTATTTGACCTATGCGCCGCGTCTTCGTTGTTGTTTAACGACCGGTATAGGTTTTTTTTTTTAATATTTTGACCATGAAATTGACAATTTGTAGACCTTGAAAACTGTGAAAAACCCGTGAATTTGATTATTAAGTTTGAGTGGGAACCCTGGTATTTTTCAAAAAATTGGCTGCCATTTTGAAACGCATAAAGATAAGTGAGTTCTGTTTCCACCAAAATGTTAGTCTGTTATAGAGCTTTAAAATGGTCTATAATTTACATATGTTTATATTTGAAAATTCCGAAATTCGAACTAGTGACCCTCAGTTTTTGGAACACCTTGTATTTTTTACAAACTAAACATATTTTTATGTTATTCCTTTAGGTCGATTTAGTGGAAAATAATTTTATTGCATCCAGGTTGCTTCTAGGTCAATTGGTTTGTCTGCAATCGGTTTGAGACACCCTGTATAACTTTACCAAAATTATAATTTTTTAACTTGTAATTTTTTGTTACCACCAAAGACAAGTATTTTGTTATTTGACCTTTATTACCAAGTTTTACAATCACGGTTTGGAAGTTGTGATATTGCCAAAAACATTATTAAATTTATTTTGTTTATTCATAAACCTTCGATTCTTTTATCCTCCAGTCTCCAAAATAAATAATATAATGTTATTTGTTTACAACCAGTTCAATTATTTATAATAGCCTACCTGTTTATTTGTTATAAGACTATTTAAATTAGAGTAAGTACAATGGATATTCAAATATGACATCATAGTTAGTGGGTTTTATTCACTGATTTAATACAAAATGTAATGTTGCCAAATTACAAAGGTTTAGTTCATGCTCATCCAGTAAACATATTTCACTACAGAGAAGATGGTACTCTTGAGTATGTACACAGGTTGGTATATTGCTCCTCCAATTAGATATGCTGTTTTCTGGTGAGGTCATACGTAGTACAGTCTTCAATTAACTTGCTTAGAAAGATACAGTTGTAAAAATAATAACCACTTGTTGTGCTTTGAATAGAACTACCTAGCTGAAAGATCGTATATTCATATCATATCTTGCAAGGGAAATAAAAATTTAAAGTTCCGACTTGAAAATATGGTAATTTTTAATGATCGATGTAAGGTAACGTGTGGTACTTGCAAAGTAAATATCCGAATCCGAAAATTATCTGATCCGAAACCTTTACTATCCGATCCAAACTTAAGCTATCCGAACCGAAACCGATCCGAACTAAAAATTCACTATCCTCACACCTCTAGTTGCATTCATGTGTTATCCCGGCAAATAACACACCATGAACCTCATTATGAATGGTCACTGTTAGTTTTGTCATATCAACATCAATGTAGCTTTTTATGTTTGTTAATTTAGAGTTTAAAAATATTGATGGTTTGTGTTTTTCTAGGGTAACTGGATTTCCAAGTTGATCGAGTGGTTTTCAATCTCCATGTTCTTGTATTTCATCGTCTCTCTCGTCAACGCCTTTGCACAAAGCTACCACAAGCGCCTCAAGAAGCTGAAAACCCAAAAGGAATCCAAAGATTGACTTTTATTTCTTTTAGTTTGGATAGATCAATTATTATTTTATGTTGTTTTGCGGTTTTGTACATAGTCGCTTGTTCTTGTTGGAATGAAGATGTATTTTATCTATTTATATAGTGAGTAATTATTAAGGTAAAATGCCTGTGCTGTGTTCAATGGCTTTATACAGATTTCCTATGAGTTTTGTACGTCGGTATGTCCGTATGTTGCACTGGGTTGACTGGCTGGGAAGTTATAACAAGTACAATTCAGTCAGTTTAAAAAACTCATATCAATTGCAATGAATGTCAAATATGATCGAAAGCCAATTTAGTGATACATCATCGTCCTGCAGCTCTATACCCACGTATTCTTTGTACATGTTTTAGTTTTGGTTCAAAGCCTATTTTGCTAAGACATTTTTCACGCACATTTGACCAACATCGTAATTGTTTTGTTGAATATTGGTTAATTTTATTGTTTACATTTGAACCATAATTTAGGTTTGTTTCTCAGTTCTAAGTTCAAAATCGTTACTTGCCAGCGAGTAAGGGAGCATTTGGTAATAGACTGTAATTGTGATATTGCAGAACAGTTTAATTTCACAAAGTGAATTTGTTTATTGATTTTTGTAAACATTATTGTTGTTTTATGTACAACTGAGAAGGTGATGAGAATAGTTAACCACCCTTCTTGCCACATAGTTTCATTATTGTGTTACTGTTATCACCAGAGTTTATGTTTTGTTGTGTTATCACCACCTTTGCTAGTTTTGATATTTAGCTTGTGGTGCTGTGGTAGGACTAGTGATTACGAAGTCTGAATATTTTCAGATGTTAGAAAACCTATTAGAGTTATCAAGCATTTAGTGTGCATTTTGTTGTCAAGATGTGTATCTAATAAGTACTCTCTTCGGTTCTGAAATATTAGGAATTGCCATTCCTATTTGCCCCATGGAAAAACATAACAAATTGTCAGTTATATACAAATAAAGGTCCTTCATTAGATATACCTTTTAACTTTGTAAATGTAGGCTAGGACAAATATGCTCAAAATTTACAATACCTTGTAAATAAGAATAGATTTATTTTTTGATTCTTTGCCTAAGTTGAGCTTGTCTTGGGCAGAAGGTATGTTTATGGCTTTGTGCACTCAAGCAGTAAGCGGAGGATTACCTGTACAAATTGTAGGTTAAGTATTCCTTAAAAAATCAAAAATGTAAGCAAGAAAATTCTTAGTAATTTTAGAGCACCCACCTGGAGGAGAGCAGGATGCAAATTAGTTATCACAACAACAAACTATTACCTTTTTGCAAACTTAAAGGTTAAAATTCAGTCCTAAAATATATTTTGTATTAACTACTTGGTCTACCTATCCTATGATCACCAGGGGCTTTAAATAAACACACACAAGTGGACGGTGAAAGGTGAAAAGTTGATTAACAGGGTTGCTACCGACAGGGAAAACCTGGAAAACCGGGAATTATGCGTGAACTTCGGTGACCGGAGAAAAATGTAGTTTATGCAGGAATTTTCGGCTTAACCGGGAATTTCAGATCACGATTGGCGTTGAAGTTCTGAATAGTAGGCGAAGTTAGCAATGTGTTCTCGATTGCTGGCGACGTTAAGGCCGCTACACACTAGGACACCCGGTCGCTTATCAACCGGTCATCTGGTCGACAAGCAACGAAGTTAACATTTTATTGCTGGGGGCCACAGACTAAGATACGTAGCACTTTCAATCAAGCAGGAAATCAATACAAATTTGGTTGCATTTACCTGTGTTTAGTACAACACCAAGCCCACCTTCGAAGAAGAAATAGCTGCCGCAGTTATAATTCTGACCAATTGTGGCAACCGGAGAAGAAAAAAAATGTTGAGAATATTTTAGACTAAAGTGTGGCTTCAACGTAGAAATATTTAATGCCATATGGCACTTCTAAGAACTTTTGTAATGAGTCTGTATATTATTATAGTGATAGCAGAGTTTTTAGGGCACCACCTGTTACGCGTTGGTAACTGTAACCTTCCTACCTACATGCAACCTCTGGGGAGCGTAGCTTAGTGAATAGACAAGCTTGAGTTCTGACAAAAGGATAATTTATTCAAACAAAATCTCTTCGCTCTAATTTTACAGCAGTCCTATAAAACCTATCTGGGCACAGCTCGCATAAACGAATTCCGTTTTGATAATTTAATCATAAAAACTAACCCTCGAATTTGAAAGGATCCCCAAAGATACGATTTAACTAAAATCTTTATCCGCACAGCTCAACAGCAAAACTCAAATTTAAATTCCCTTTTATGTAAACACCCCGTGATAATGATCCAAAATGGAATCAGGTCACTTACCCCTAAAATCCGGTCAGAGTGTGACAATCCCAGGCCCTCTCCCTGGGCCCCTCACTCTGACTGACCCCCTTTCCTAACAACATAACACTTATAAACTAAACCCCGAAAACAGCCCTGAAGGAAAGCAAACCCGTCAAGGCTTCCCCCAAGGTAACCAGACATCGTTTATGGTAGCTGTTTACAAACAGCTGCACCCAGCTTCTAATCTATCAACAATGGTCACTGACCCTATTGAAAACCAACATCTCTACTTTATATGTACATCTTTATACAAAACTAAAACAATACCAAACTCTGCTATAACTATAATAAATATACAGACTCTTTACACTTTGAGACTTGAAAATCCACAGGATTTATTTTAACTATTTACGGATGTCAGATGACAATTTCCGTCATCTTTTGCAACTAGTGAAGCCTCATGTAGAAAAAAAGGACACCCAATCCCCGCCGAAGGAAGGCTCATAGCAACATTGATTTCTAGCAACTGGACGCAGCCTACAAGATCTGCAATATTCCACTGGTATGTCTTCACCAACGAACTATATAAACGTGTTAATATAGTTAGTTCGTTGGTCTCCACAAATACTAGGAAAGATCGTACTGTTTTGACTGTTCACTTTTAGTAGTACTGCGCAAGACCAAGCTGTCTTTAGTTGATCAACGTAGTCGCTGAACCCTACACACTTTAGTTTTCCAAGAAATTTTATCAACTGGCGATAAATTTGATTGATCAGAAACCAACAGATTTTCAGTGCTACACTGGAAACTAAAATGTTGCCTGGCAACAGAGATCGCCTTCAATCTGATTGAAAGGGCCCTACACGCATGGTGATATTGTGCAATTTGGCCGCTCATCAACCAGATCGCCAGTTGATAAGCGACCGGGTGTCCTAGTGTGTAGCGGCCTTTAGTGATGCGTTCTCGATTGCCAGCAATGTTAGTGACGCATTCTCGATGGTCGGCGACGATAGCTATGCATTCTAGATGGTCGGCGAATTAGCGATGCATTCCCGATGGTCGGTGATGACAGCGATGCGATCTCGATGGCCGGCGACATTAGCAGTGCGATCTCAATGGTCGTTGACGTTAGAGATACTGGAGTTGCTGGATAAAATGATAAAGCATGATTGTCTAGGTAGTGTATAGTGGTTGGGGCGTCGTTTCAAAATCTGAGGTTTGTTGTTGAAGAGGTGTTGAAGATTTATCCCCATCAAAAATCTTGAAAGTGTTTGGAAAGTTCAAGACTGGATACTGCTTCCATAATAATGCTTTCTAAGACAATTTTACTTTATATAGTAACAAGGTCAGGGTTTGGGCTCATTCCCTATCAAGAACATCGAAAAATGCTGTTGTCGCCGATAGACACAAAACAACCGATTTGTATATACGGTACTCTTTTCTTATTTTTTTGATAGATAGTATATTGCCAAAGTTAAATAGAATCTTATATCATTGGGTGTGTCCATTGACATAATCCCTCCTTTTATAAATTAAAATGTTATAATGTTTTTAAATAGAGAGAAAAATCAAGTTAATTAATATAAAAAGTTGGCCTAGCATGCATACACATAATTTGTTGATAAATAAAATAATCTGAGATAAATTTAATAAAAAATATAATATACTTGATAAAAAAATTAGTTTTTTGTAAAATAACACTATTATTTGTATTCTATTGTGTAAGTCGTTATAGGTGTTGCACATACATAAAAAATGCCGTGCGAGTTTACCTGATATTTTGAGATTTTTACGTGGAAAACCTGGAATTATGCATTAATTTTGAAATGCAACTTTGGTGGCAACCCTGATTAATAAATTAGATAGATTTGTGTATTGTTAAGTTTGATCAGTTTATTTATTGAACCAGTAATTTATCACTTATATTGTTATTAACTTTTATAGTTACCATTATTGTTGGGTTTTTTAATTGTTTAAATTAACTTAATAACATCCTTTGTATTTATGTACAATGTGTAACAGTAAAATTGTAGATTAATTTATGACTTTGTCAAGTGCACAAATTTGTGTTTAAAGGCAATGAAAAGTTCTTGATTCTTGATTCTAGATTAACACGTTGACTGCCGTTCCCGCTTTATGGTGTGGTTTCTCTCTCAATTTCAAATCAGCCAGTATGTGGCAGTACTGCGGGAATGATGGGTATTTTTTACGTCAGCGTGAAGCAGAAGTTACGAGCTTTACTGTAGTGAAGTTGGTACGAAATTACCCGCAGTATACCGGCCGTTATGGGCCTTCCCCACACTCATGTCTGACCCCCTAGACGCAACCCTGGTTGACTAATCCTATCTGGATTGTGCTGCTACCTATTGGCTTAGGCCTATTGTAGAACTACGTCCAGTTATTTTGTAACGTAGTACATTGCCGTAAAGTGTAAGTGTCATTCGTTAACCGAAGATTTAAAACATGTCCACACTTGTCGAATCAGTTCCCTCATGGGGGAATGAATGTCCTTGTGGTGCCGCAGTGAATGTTTTACGTTCAATTTACATGGTTCACAATTTTTGGAAAGTCAGGGAAATCAGAGAATTTTAAAAAGGTCAGTGAAAAAGTTGGAAAAATGTCAAAAGTCAGGGAAAATACTTTATATTTTATACAATTCAGGGAAATTTGAAATTTAATTGTAAACACAAAGCAATACTTTGTGTAAATCAAAACTTATTAGATTTTTGTTAAATCAGTTTTTGCGGTGCAACAAGAAAAAAGTGAATCGTAACTGGTAAGGCAAAAAATGTATTAGACAACAACAAACTGTAAACATTTGAAAAAATTATCAGGAGAGCATTCGATGGCTATGCGAAAGGTGGAGGTCGATACACAAATATATAGAGCATTCGATGGCTATGCGAAAGGTGGAGGTCGATACACAAATATATATATTTTTTTAAATATTTTCTATTGTAAATAAAGTGCACATTCTGAGTTCAGAGTCAGGGGAAATTAACTTCTTCGGTCAGGGAAAGTCAAGGAAATCAATAACCAAATAAAAGTGTGAACCATGAATTTAGCAGAAGGCTACACTACCAGTTAGATTTACAATATGTTCCAAAGTTCCCAGTTAATGTCCCAATTGTGTTCCATGTTCAAAAGGAAAATTGGCTGCTTTGCCGTGTCCCACCTTTTACTTCCAACAGTAACAGTTCCATGCGGCTGCAGCACAATTTTCTCCTCCCCTTCTCTTAAGAAGATAAGTTAAAGTGCCACTAACTTAAAAATACGAGTTATTACCATTTGCCCAAGACCTAGCTGAACTGGCAATAGGATGTCAAATTATAAGAAATAAGATTTTTTTTATTTTGGATAACAAATATTTTGAATTTTAGTAAGTAACATTACTATTAAGCCAAATGAATGTTTTATTCACATAAAAAATTACATGAATCTTTCTGGTAATGTTATAATTTTGGTTTTATATATGGTTCTGTTCTTAAATGTTGTCTTTCATTAGAGTGCCAGATCAAATTACAAATCTTATTCTAATTTTTAGGCGTATTATTTTTCATTGATTTTCCTGAATTATTTCTTATGTTTCTTTCATTAGTGAGAGTTATGTCATACAATTTTAAATACAATTGAAAGGCGGTACATTATATAATTATTTGAAAAACTGATGTTCCGTTTTATAATTGTTTACAGTGATTAGTTTATAAGTCTGTGCAACAAGCTTGTAGTTTTATAATATTATATAAAGTGTTTAATGGGAAAAAAAACTGAACGAAAATAAACCTATTTTATTTAAAAGCAAATATGGAATTTCCTAAGGCCTTCATTAATATGCAGTTTGATTTATCAAGAGGAATGAATTTTTGTTGATAGATTTATAATGAATTATTTATAATTTTTCTAGGATCCCCATTTTCGACAGTGAGGAAAATAATTTTGTTTCTTATATGGCTCGTTTCATGAATCCTCTATTAACCTCACCCCTCACATTAACCCTTAGACAGCCAAAAGCAGATTCAATAAACCTTGGTTTATCCGGACTATTGTGGTGATGTTCTGATCTGGATAAACCTCGAGGCCATACATTGTCAACTATCCTATAGGCGCCCACATTCAAAAACACGCATTACATAAGTATGTTGTGCAATAACAACTTTGTGAGTAGTGGTCAAGGTGATGGACTCCGAAATCATGGCAGCGGCCCTGTCATGCTCTCAAATCTCAGTCGTGGCAAGTAAATTTTATCAGTACTGTCTAACTTGTACTGTAACGGCTTACCCCGTCTGCTTTTTTTCTGGAGGATACTTTTCACAAACAGATCTGTGTGGAAAGCAAAAGAGGCTGCCAACCTCTTTATTTAAAAACAAAACAACTGATGAGATCAAAGAAAAGCGCCACAATAAAACGAGTCCGGATAAACGGAGGCTTACTATTAACATGATTGAAAACTTGCGTACTAAATTTATTCTCTAATACTTTGTGTAAAAATACTACTGTTATTTGAATGTTCCGAATAGCGGGGGATATAATATCCCTGTATTATATCAGATTTAAGTAGTAATTTCATTATCGCTTAAAAAAACAGTACCCTTTTATGTTGAGATCGGAAGTCAGTGAAAGTTTCAAACACCAGCTCATAAGCCAGGTCCAGTTTTTAAGTTTGCCAATTCTACAAGTCCCTTCCAGTATTGTAAGTGTTTGTTGTACTGTATTTATGATAGTTTTAGATTGTTTTGGGTAGTATTGGTTTAGTTTGATCAGATCCATTCCTAGACACATTCCTCCTCCTACCTCAATTAAGACCATCAGAACTAATGTACTCCAATAAATTGTTTTTGATTAGATTTTCTAAATTTGTGACTTTTGTTTAACAAATGAACAGATCAGTGGTTGTTTATTTCATTTTTGGTTGTAATTTCATCTACCTGTAAAAATAAATGCAGTTGTTGACTAATTTGGTTTGTTTTATTCTGTATGTTTGGCATGGGTTCCCATAGAGCTTGAAAATCAACAATTTGGTTTATGCTTTGGAAAACCAGGGAAGATGATGTAAATGTAACGCATCTGTCAGAAGTCAATTAAAATTAGTTCCGGTTAAAAGTTGGGTCTCAGTGACTTTGAAAAATGTTTGGTATAAGATTTGGATGTTAGGGAAAACATTTATTTTGGGCTTATAATGCTTAAGACATTTGTCTCCTCTGAGGCATGTTTCACCTGAACCAACCTGTGTTATTGAATGGGAACTTACACACTGCTCGAGTCAGCTGTGCGACGCAACACATCTGCTTCAGACACGTGTCTCGCGAGACCGGTTGGTCGGTGTTTGGTAAGACATGTCTCACAGGGAGCAGATCCGCACATCGCAGAACGGACCAGTCAGCCGTCTGCAACAGCACCCGCAAAGGCAACAATGCATGCAACATGAGATGAGACACGAGATACGCATGAAACATACATGTCGCATTCCATTTCATCAGACAAGACAGATGTCTTGGGACACGATGTCTGAGACACCAGTGTGTAACCCGCCTAAGATAAAAAAATAAAAAAAAACCTTCTTGATAGGTAATCAATTTACATCTTGACTAGTAATTTTGTAGTAAATTGTATCTGTCTTATTACAGATTTAAAGGGAACATTACAATTAGCTTTATTAAGATTTTTGATTATCTGAAGTAATGTGAATAGCAATTAATTCAAATCACTGGCATTCACATGTACCTTTTAAGCTAAAACACCCCTTTTACTTTTCTGGCATCTGGATAGATTCATCCATTTCTCTTCTACTGTATGTTTCGACAGAAAAACTTTACCCAAAACTTGACTGAGCTGTTATATTAGTTTGAAAATTACATTTTACAGTAGTTTTTAGCAATGGGCAGTTTGATGTCTTCCTGAGTGGCACCCAGTTATGCAAAAAGTTTAGTTTTCATAAGTATAGATTTTGAAATCTTTTCCTAATTTTTATAATTTTGTTTATACAACCCTTGAAAAGCTGTTTGTTGTAGTCTCAATGATCAAATATTTTTCCTGATTTATGAGGAGTCTGCAAAATACCCATAAACAAAGAATAGCTCATCAGTAATTGTGGACTATTTTATCATCTATCGAGGTATCGATCTACTTGATTAACCTCCAAATACTGGGCTAAGATAATATCAGGAATCATAAGTAAGATCTGTGGGGAGAGGAAGGGTTGGCTCATCTGTTTTGAAAGTGATGAATACAAAATATACTTGTGCTACCAAGGTCAGCCCCTGAATAGCGGTGATCTTGTGCTACCAAGGTTAACCCCTGAATAGCGGTGATAGTGATAGCACACATTATTCCCACTTTCAGAAAACATAATAACCACACAAATGTGAAGGAACCAATTTCTATTAAAACATAGTTGTTAAAGTTTTGCAAAAACGTATAACTGGTTTGCACAATCGCCATACAATGAATGGTTTTAAGGTCTGTATTAACCATAAAATACCAATTTTTATTAATTTAGCAGATATATCCACTAACTACCCACAAAATACTAATATGCGGGTATGGGGCTATACACATAATACATAACACTTTTTTGTCATTTCAGACCCCCCTCCCCATGTAACACACCATAACGCTTAACCATACCTCCCCCCCATTGTGTTATGTAACTCAATCGTAGTAGGCTTTTTAAAAGCTTAAATCTTTTAAATGTCGTTTTATTAGCAATTTGGAATATAGATTTCAATGAATCGTTAAACTTTAAATGACTTTCTTTCAACATTTTTTAATACATTTTTACAAAGGAAAATGTATACAAACAAACACGACAGTTACTAATAATATAAACAACAAAATAAACTACCTCAGCTAAAACAAAACAAATTTAATTTATAACTAATAAAAATAGAAAATAACTTAAAAAACTAAATATGTCTCGCACGCACAGGGTCAGACGTTTTGAACTGTTTACATTAAAATCAGCTGATTGACTAAATAAAATATAACTTCATAAGATTAAAATTGGAACTTTAAGAACCAATGAGGTGGAGCCTTGGGAGTTGGGTGTTTTTCAAAACCCAAAAAGGCACATCTAGAGGGTAAGAGCTTTTGATTGATACCAAATATGTATATAAAATAATAGTTTTAGGTGCGAAAATCGCTGAACAAAAATAAAAAAATTCTTTGAATAATATTGATTTAACTCTCTAAAACAACACAAAACATTGGTGTAAAGCAATACAGAACTTGCTCAAAACAGGTTATGTATTTGTTTTTAGTTTTACTGTTATTAAAATAGTATGATAGAAGTATTTTTTATACTGTATAACTAACTGTAACCTTGATATAGATATCAATTTGATTATTTTTTAATTTTGAAAGATTTATAACTCTATCAATAGATATGGGAGTGCGCCAGCTCTTAGGGTTAATATGTGTTTGTAACTTTGTTCCAACCCCCCCCTCCTCCCCCACATAACGCTACGCCATACCCGCCCCCCCCCCTTAAATGTGTTACGTAATATGTGTATGGCCCTATTTCCATCATTCACCAGCGAAGGATTAATGTATGATCGACTCTTCAATCAAGAAATACATCTTGTTTGAGTCTTTGAGTACTACGAGAATTACAAGTCTGAGCTTCAATTAGTAGTACATTTTCAGTGCTTTTACCCTCACCTGATAACATCTTGACAATGGAAACCACTCACCACTCTGTAATCTCCCATAATTCATCTTATAATATTATACTGGAGGAAAGACATGCAAATTATTTTAATGTTGGTAAATAGTATGTCAATAATACAAATATAATCTCAAGATGGTTATTATTGCTTCTTCGATAATCTGATTACTGATTTTGTAATAGAAATGTAAACACGGCTTCAAGCCCTTATTAGCGAATTTTATATGGAATTGTGAGCTATTAGCATGACCCGCACGGTGAGACCTAAGCCCAGGACCACAATAAAAATTCTTAAAATGACTCTTTGATCACGTTTTGGGGTGTCGCTAAAAGCTATTTGTGTGTTTGTAGTCTGTTTCTTTTCCAAACTAGAAAGTAGTTACTGGAAATTCTGCAACAAGAAGTTTAACGGAAAATATTAAATACATTGTTCCTGTGCAAACTGAAGTATATTTGCAAGAAATTCAATTAATTTTAATTAGAAGGGAAAACATATTGCTTAACAGTTCACTTCCTTTCTATTTTTATTTGTTGAAACATTAAAAGGTCATACAACTGGATTTTGATATACGATATTTTTTATGAGTGCTGATAAGCAGAATATTTTTAATCAAGTTCGTTGTAATAGAAACAAAACCTCGTGATAAAGGCTTCTGATTCCTTTAATACGGAGTTTAAGAAACAAAATTAAAGCCATTATTTTAATGCGTTATACAAAATAATGTAAACACATAAACATAACGGTAGGGTTATATCTGGTAAGAAAATGTGTGTATATGTACAAGTAATAATATTTATTACATATATATACAAACTTAACCTTTTTATACACATTTACAATATTTAAATAATGGCTGAGGAGATTATACAGTTCTATCCTAAAACTACATCTCAGATACGCCAGGCTTCTTATCTATAAGTTATAAACATTCCAAATCAATTAACTAACTTTTACAAATGCCGGTTACAGTTTTATGATTGATATAATACATAGACACTTTGCGTATGATAAAAGCTTTAGTTTGTTTAGATTAAATTATATACTGCACTATCAACCAAATATTTTCTTTCGATTAACTTTCTATGATACGAGGGGATTTATATCACATGTATGAATTATATTATACTAAACAGTTTGAGCAAGACATATAATAAAATTTTACATATCCTGCAATGTAAAGAGATTGAACACAAAGTTTGTGCCATTTCCGAATTTTAATGCAAGTATTGACCGGAGCTTTGCTGTTTTACTGGATTAAGTCAAGTAAAAAAGAAATTAGTAAAGATAACTTCCTCCTAATTATTGAAATACCTCATACTATACATGTTTTTAATAACTACGCTAATTTGGTTTCAGGGAGTTCAAATAAGGTACATACACCTAATTGAAATATTCAAATAGTTAATCCGGCAAACTAGAGCAAGTAAACAGCTTGAAATCATCAAAATGGCTGCAAGTCATGAAAAACATATGCATCTTTATCCTAAATTTTCAAGGAAAGTCAATGCTTCAGTTTATTTTCAAACAAAAAGAACATGTATATAAACTACCAATATCAGTAACGGGTAAAAAAACATATTTGTAAGAAGGTTTATATTTTATAAAAAAGATTTGAATTTTCCACTTTCAGCAGATTTTGGTCACAGTGAAAACATATAGGCCTAGTAAGATATATGATATTCAAGATAAGATTTACTGTAAGTAATAGCGCTCTATGATAATCATTAGGTGTCTCCTGGAAATTATGAAACAATATTCACAGAAAGTTATGACTTGTAAATTTTCGAACAAACCACTCGAGATATAAAATGTTACTATGATCTCTGGCTCAAGCAGTTTGCTTCAATAATACATTTATTACAGATTTTACTCATTACCTTATCATTATCAGTTTTAGCATAAATAAAGTTTCCAAAGAATAAAATTACAAATATAAAATATTGAATAGATTTAGAAATGAACCATTTACCAATACATATGCCAAGACCCTGCTTTACTAAGCACACACTATAAAAGCTTGAGATGTATTTCCATTCTGAAAATTGTAGACCGCCCTAAAACACCATGAAGCTGGCAATTTACAATGAGGTAAAGAAAGGAAACATTTCAACAATTGTAAATATCGGTAAAGGTCTACTGGAGAAAAACAGCTTTGAGTAATTTAAGTTTTATGAATGAATTAATTGGAAAAATGGATATTTATCTTACCATAGTATTACAGTACTTATCTTAAGAGTATATTTCAAAAGATTTAAACTTCATAAAAATAATACAAATACCGCTTCAGAAATAAATAACTGTTGCCATACCTTATTGAATCTCCTTATTGGCAGGTACTTAATGTTGGTTTGACAATTTTTAGTAATGTCTATTTGTTTCCACAGTCAAAATTCCAAAAATAAATATCCTATAACTTAACTCACATATTATGATAACATTTTATATGTGACTGCAACACGTTACACCTGCATGCTTCATGACAGCTCTGGCCTTTGGCCTTCACAATCCTGCATGCTCCATAACAATTCTGGCTTTTGGCCTTCCCACCCCTGCTTGCTTTGAAACAGCTACAGCTACAGCTTTGAAGGCCATTGGCCTTTACAATCTAGCATGCTTCATGACAGCTCTTGCCTCAAACCTTAGTGCTTCCTTTTTCCTGAGAGTGGGATGGAGTTTTCCTTAATATATTTATTAAGTCAAACCTCCAGCCTCAAAAAACAAAAATCACTTTCTTGGTATTTATAATGGTGGAAATTATATAATGTATATAGGTTTCTAAACACAAGCAAACAAATGTTATAACAAAGAAAAAATATTTAATTTACATACATCAGACAAAAACATAAAGCCTGCGCAAATTTAGATTTAAACAAAAGAGACAAACGATTCAACTAAGTCTTTGTTGGTAGTATAGAAATATGTTGTTGTTTTCATCATTATTTTTGTCTTCAGCTTCAGACATTTAACATAAAAAGAACATTTTTACCCCTTCTGAAATTGCTTGGTAAAAAGAATACACTAACATGTGTCATTGGAAAAACTACATAAGTAACTCTTTTGCAGATTCTAAAGTCACATTTTTTTCCTAATGCTTAAAAATGGAACATTAACAGTAAATTTAAATTTGTATTGATTATGCCCTCCAACCAATTTCATGACCGAAATATATGTGAAACACCTTTTTTCACAACGATTTTAATTCTGAAAGATATCACATTTATGTGGTATTGCCAAGGGCTGCTTTTTGTGAGCAGTACCCCTGATTTACGATTGAATCAAAGCCATGGTAAGTAAATTGCACTAGCCTGGAAATGGTGTTAAATGGTGGCTTTCTAGGTTTAAATATCAAAGTAGTTGGCCGAAGAGCACATCAGGCATATTATTGATTTATTTATTTGTTTGATTTTTATATCTGAGATAGTTACTCTAACGTTCAAGAACTTGGATGTACATTTCTGAAGTTACAAGAAATACATTTTGTAATTTTGAAACAATTTTTGTTTTTCCTACCTTTGAGGGAACAGCATCATCCTTTTTGCAATCTTTAAACTTTGCACTCTACAGTTCAGTGATCGAGTGCATAGCATCATCAGATACACAGTAAAGTTATTAACCATAAAAAACTATTTCAAACCGTTAAATGAGTTCCTGCTAAAAAAATTAATATTCGTAATCTTGATACATAAAGTAATAATTTTTAGTGTGATTTCCCCAGGACTGAGTTGAATACTAATGGTTTTATAAACTAGGGTTACAAACAGGTTCATAAACCACTAATATGTAAAGTATGAAATTTAATTTGACTTATTAGTTGCATTTCTTGAAAGAAGTAGTTTGAGTTTGATAAATATTCTAGTACGTTTGACATATTAGTAATGTACCACGGAACATAGTATGTGGGTATGTGCATTTGCATGTAACACTTAACAGTAAACCAATTATAAAAAGTAAACCTTTTCCAAAAAATGTTAAATCTAATCAAAAACAGATCAGAGTATGTAATCTAAGTATTGGTTGAACTGCCAGTTTTGGAATAAGGAACGTAACACTGTCAGGGGCTGCTGTGTTGCGTCACCTGGCTTTGTGTCATCCTAGAGAGGTTCACGACAGCCTCAGGTGTTAAACACATTTAGGCTGCATCGTTCAAGTGAATACATACTGATCGACATGGCCCCCACAAAGGTAGAGCTGGGTGGACCCCTGGCCCCAGCGCCCGTGCCGTAGAGGGGGGGACGGGCCGGGAATGGGACGCAATTTATTTATTTATATTTAAAAATGCTATAGTTAAATTCACACTATAAATAGACATTTGAAATGTTTTTTTATGAATTACAGGAGGTCTACTGTATTTATTTACAGCTTAAAATGTAGTGCATATATGAACAAAGAATGCTTGGTACAAATTTTGTTAGTGGTTTTGCTATTTCACGCACACCGTGTGTGACGTGTGCGCATACTGTGCACATTGTCTCAGTAGTAAGCTCATGCTCATGGTGCGCCAGGCTCCCCGCTCCCCCACAACTCCCCGAACCTTAAAAACCTCGCAGAGAAGTACATCAGGCCAAATTCGCCTAAATCATTTGCACTTCCATCGATTAAGAATGAGTTGGCCAATACGATTGGCTTTTCTGATGTGATTGCTGAAGTTTTTAGAGAAGAAAGTTAGTAAATTAATTATTCAGTAGAGTTATTCTAACTGGTGTTTTTAGTGACAGATAGTAATGATAGTAATGAACTATTGTCAGTTTGTCCCTGATCTTATATTTTATTTTAATACTAGGGAATTAAAAAAACATATGTCGATTTAAGTAAAATAATGTGTTAATTAAATTTATGATTGAATTTATAAAATAGTTATCATATTTATACCCTCTATTTTCAGTTTAAAAAAAAGAGAGAATGAAAGAAATTATAATAATTTAGTTGGTAAAAAATTCATGCAATTTTAATCATACTTTAACACGCGACTGCAAAAAGGAGGGGACCACTGATCACTGGGACCAGGGCCCGTAATCGAATATGGGGGCCATGCTGATCGATTTACAATTTACATGATTAATAATTGTGATAATACATTTCTTAGTTCTGTTTATTCTTACTAAGATTCATCCTAATTTTCAGACTCAAACTAGTGACAACAGCCAAGAAATAAGATAGTTATGTTGCCAAAATCACTTAGGCAATTTGGTTTTTATTCAAATAAGCTGACAAGTATTACTGGTGATATTAGACTGTAACAAATGTCAATGGGGTTTAAAATTAATAGCGGAAAAGGAAAACCTCACATCATTATAATTTTTTAATGTAGAGGTAAGGAGGGAAACTTAATATATACGTTAAAACCATTTGTAAAATTACAGATAAATACTTTGTTTATGAAACAGTTATTTGTTTTCCTAATGATACTCTTGTTTATTCCTTTCTGTTACAATTGATATCAGCGGTATTCTCGCTTGTCACATGGTGTTTAGTGATTGAGCACATTGTACACAAATTAACTTAAAGAAACTGATAGCAATTACTCTCATTGTTAACTCAACTTATTGTTCTTATATGTAACATATATATGTCTTAATTATTAGTTTATTAATATATGCAACTTAGCCCTTCCGAAATATACATTTGTTATTCTGTTAGATAGAAAAATTTGGTACCAAAAAATAATTAGGGTGCAGAAATAAATATTAAATACCAATTCATAAAATAAGTGTTCATGAAACAGTGAAAAGGTCAATATCTTTACTTATAATATGCAAATTGAAAAATAAATAAATGTAATGAAATAGTTTATTCCTGTTTTTACTTTTATTGATTTATTCCTTGTCTGAAACATATAATAAATTGTCTAAATGTTATAACTCTTGGGTTTTCTTTCACTAAAAATGACAAACGCCAACATTAGTTTATAAGAAATTTGAAATTAAAGTATCAACAACCTATGGCCGAGTAACCAGTTCTTGAATCCTTTTAAAACACTTTTATTGCAGATGTCACATGAATTAATTGCTGTAGTAGTCTTGTTTGAAATCTCATGTCTTGATAGCTTATAAATTCATCTGTAACAGTAAAAAGTATCATTGTATATATATTGTAAACTACATAAAATATGAATAATATATCAAAGTAGGCCCCGCTTTCATCCAACCTCAACGTATTCACTACACGATATCCTAATCAACAAGTGCCTCCCGTGGTATTTTAAACATTTTGGTTTTTTTATTTAAAATTATAATTTCACTCACTTGTACACCATTGAATACTAATTTAACTAAAATATACTTATTACATTTTATTTTTTGGTTAACATTATGTTGCTAGGGAATTTATAAACCATAAACCTTTTCATATACCTAATTCTTGGAAATGCCATACAGGGATTACCTATTATAGTAATTCCAAACAAACATGATCAAATAAACTACGTCTCTCAACACTATTTACACTTTTACTGTACTTAGAGAACCAATTGATTGATTGGGCTTGATGTCTGGTGTAACTGGCTGAAATCGATCTCCTTGTTCCACCCTTTATGTATATTTATCACCTTCATTGTGTGTGCAGTATAAGTGTAAATATATTTTGTAGTGCTGGGAGACGCAGTTTATTTTATTCTATTTAATTGTAACAGCAGGTATCATCACTGACTATACATACTGAAGGAGACATCCCATCTGTATGGTCCAGCTGTCCCACTTTTAGTATTTGCCAGAATTTGAAGTGGACATAGTTTTATTAGGTCACTGACAGATTGTGCTGCTGTCAACAATTTATTTTTGTTATTTACGTTAACTTGTAAAATATCTCCACCCCAGAGAGCAAGTGATAATCAACTTATGTTTGCTTCCTGACACACCAACGTTATATTATCCCCTCCTTCAGAGGATAAGTAATAGTTGACAGCTGTATACTCTGTTGGTGATCGATTAGTGAGAACTACGTCCACTTTGAATCCTGGCACACAAAAAACTAGCGACAGATTTTACAGTGGCAATGAGAAGTCTACTTCAGTATCTATAGTCAATGGTACCATTGAATTGAATTGAAAATCACTTTATTCATAAAGTAAACATTGTATACATTGAATGGCGTCAGGCAACTAAACTAAGGATAATACTTCTTAATTACACAATTGAATACTAAACTATTACAAATCTTAAAAATTGTACAAAGTTTTACTAGTTAAAAATTATTTTAATCTTCTCTTAAACTTTTTAAATTCGTCAATAGTCCTCACTCCAGCCGGCAGTCTGCCCATAAATTTGCTTCCTGCACAACCTGCCTTTTTATTAAAAAACTCTAATTTGTGGGGATCAATGGCAATTTTATTCCTAAATCTGGTGAGATAATTGTGTTTATCCCCTAGCCTAGGTACCATGTTAGCATTTGAGAGTTTTTTGCATGTAATATTGTATGGTACACATACAGACTAAACCGTCATGATACCCATTGGTGGAAAGTGATCTCGAACAGAAGTGTCCCAGTTTAAGTTTAAGAGGGCGCTCCAGTCACAAAACTTTTCGCGTTTCTACCTGCTTCGCCCATAAGGCCAATGTTAACTTTCAAAGCCCGTTCCTCCTCAACGGATTATTCGATATCATTGATTTATGGCTCATTTTAAAGAGAAAAAATATACCTAGCGATTTCAGTAAGCAGAATTTCGATATCACAAATACTAATGGATCAGTAAAGTTCCAAAATATTCAATATTTACGATTTGTTTATGCGCGAACTATTTATGATAACGAAATTCTGCTTACTGAAATCGCTAGATATATTTTTGATCTTTAAAACGAAGCATAAATAATCCATTTAGGACAACCTGTTGAGGAGGAACGGAGTTTGAAAGTTAACATTGGTCTTATGGGAGAAGCAAGTAGACGCAGAGGACTGGAGCCCGCTCTTAATATAATTCGAAGCGCCCTTTTTTGGAGTATAAGTATTCTGTCTAAGTTATGCTTTGATATACTGCCATATAAACTTATCCCAAACGCTATGGATGATTCAATGAGGACAAAATACATCATTTTTAATGTATCTATAGAGCAACATTTTGACATTCTGTTGATAGCGTACAATCCCGAAGTTATTTTGTCAATAACGTGATCGACATGTAAATTCCTTGAAAGACTTTGATCTAGAATCAAACCCAAAACCTTTGTGGAGGTTACTTTTTGAAGACTTTTATTATTTAAATTATTTACTGGATTAATTGGATTCCTACTTTTGCCTGCTGTAAAAATCATGAAGTTACTTTTATTTGTATTTAATAATAGCTGATGATAATTTAGAAAATGATTTAATTTAGCTAAACATTTAGAGGACTCGAGTTTTAAATTATTTAACCAACTTTAAACCACCAACCACCAACTTTTAGTCACCAACTTTTAAACTGGCATCTTCCGCATAAAGGAATAATGCACTAGAAGGGCTGTCTGATATTGTTTGTGGCAGGCTCTTTATGTAGCAAAGGAATAAAAGAGGTCCTAATATTGAACCTTGCGGAACACCATGTTGAATCACTGCAAGAGGTGAAGGACTGGAGACGATGATTATTTTGCAAGTGTTTTATCTCAACAAATTGCGATCTATGTGTTAAATATGAATCAAACCATTTCAAAGTGACGTCGTCAATTCCTAAATTTTTTATTTTATTCAATAGCACCTAATGGGACACACTGTCAAAGGCCTTAGTTAAATCTAAAAATATTCCATATTCCAATATATATTTCTCCTTTATCAACAGAATTTATGACTGAATCAATAAAATCAATGACAGCAGTTATAACAGATTTGCCTGGTCTAAAGCCGTGTTGCTCTTTGTCATGTAAAAGATGTGTTTCTAAATATGTAGATAACTGGTTATGAACAGCTTTTTCATATAATTTAGAAAATGTAGGTGATAATGATAAAGGCCGATAGTTATTCAAAGTTTTTGTATCAGAATTTTTATGAAGAGGTATAACTTTAGCAATTTTAAGTTTTGATAGAAAAATTCCAGTGATAAAAGAATAGTTTATTAAATTAACTAGAGGTTTAATAAGTCGATTTTTGCATATCTTATAACCAACATTGGTATTTCATCAAAACCAGTTGATAATTTATTTTCAAAAGAGTTGAGGATTTTTAAGGGTGTTTGGTCAAAAAATTAATTTGTAATATGTTATTTTTTCACATCAGGATGAAAATTAGGAAACAAAATAGATATATATTAAATAATTCACATTACTATCAAGGGAGTTATGGGTCTTAAAAGTAGAGATTTTGTCAAATGTTCGGAGAAGGTCAGTAAGAAAACTGTTGGTCCGATTTCAATGAAAATTTGCAGTTGTGTGGGGTAAATTCAGGTTATTATCACTAATATAATTTCATTTCAAAATAAAAAATCAGAAATATATTTTTTACTTTAAAAAACTGTTAAAAATATATTTATACAACTTTGTGCTATAAATAATAGATGTAGTTGTGCGGGTCAGTATGATATACATGTTAAAATTTGTTTGAAGTTTATATCTTTTTTCATTTGGTCTGTGACCTGCTCCTTTGGTTCTTGAAAACTGCCTTCCGGGGCAGAGTAGGCCAGTCGCACTACGCCTCACTAACACAAACTCACACGCACAGCGCCACCATGCGCGCACCCCACGCACGAGCGCGTAATCCAAGGTCGCGCCGCCCCCTACACTCCCTCCAGCCACATCCTCCACGAATCCCGCCACTCGCTTAACACGAGTACCGCGTGTCCGCGTTTTTCAGTTTTCAGAGTATTATGGTATTACTGCAACCATAGCAATTAATGCTTTGTAAGAAATATAGGCATACAATAAATGAAAAAGCAATTGCGAGCAAAACATTGTTGTGTGAAACAAGTTATAGGCTAGGGCCTACCTGTCATGTAACTGAAGATCCAGCTTCTTCTGAAGATGTATTTAACTAAGTGATAGGAAAGTGAAAATTTACGATTTAATTCAATTTTAAATTCAATTTAATTAATTTCCTGAAGCCTTACTAATAACTTTTTAAATTTCTATAAATAAATAAAGAGAACCATTAAATCCATTTATTTTCCAAGCATTGTAAATTTTTGATTTGAGTATATATGTTTTTAAATCAGTAAATAGTAAAAATAGGCGCTCATTGGTGATGAACGGGGTCGAATCGCCGATTGTATTCGTTAAAATATACGTTCCGGTAGTCGTTCGGGCCTATAAAACGGGATCCGGCTTCATTTTTCGCTGGGAAAATGTGGTCCGATTGCCAATTGTTATGATTAATCACGGTTAGATTGTGAATTTTTGCATATATTTAGGCTCTGTCATCATTTTCGGTTAATAAACACCACATTGTGCCCGTCGATTTCGGAATTTAGAATGCGAGGAACGGTTGTTTTCGGCAAATATAATGCTGTGAAATTGCCTATTTTTTTTGCTATTTCCGTGGATAATATGCGGTTCGCTTGCCGCTTCAGGCCAATAAAACGCGTTCTACTATACCAAAAAAATTCAGTCGTTTTGGTGTTTTTGAACACCATGTTGCGGCAAAATTTATGTTTTTACCGATAAAACACGGCCTAGAATGCGTTTCGGACGTCGTTTTTGGTATATAAAACACGACCCGGCTTTATATATTACCGAGAAAATGCGGTCCGATCGTTAATTTTGAGCGATTAGGTACATTTTCGGCATAAAATACGGTTTGTACTCAATTTTTGGCCGATAACAAAAATTGTGGTAGTATTTATGACTCATGTATATAGTCAATGGTAATATGCTGTAAAATGATCGCAAAAAATTACCGATTTTAGCTGATAACTACACACGCCTGGTCAGTAAATTTATCTAAAAACCCAGTTTGACCGTTTTCAGGCTAAAATGCGGCTCGATTGACGTTTTAGATGGCACAATGAGAATATATTGCTATTTTAGGCCAATAAAATGTGTTTCGATCTTAGTTTTGGTAAAATCTTTGATTTCGAAGATTACATACTTTGATACTTCCGCTGGCGTGTTAGCCTTTAAGACGGCCACACACTACCGGACTTTTTCCCGAACAAAACATCGGACCGAGCAGGATTTCAATTTAATTTGGGGGGGGGGTGGAATCCCCTGTTGCTGTTAGAACTGCTAAACTTGTGCTCCTCAGTTTTTGACAAAATTCTGTGAAATCTCTGTATTTTTTAACAAGTGTTTTACATGTAGGGATTCAGTTTGTTTTTCTTTGCTAAAGTATGAAACCAGTTTTTTCGTTCAAGTAACCAGTTGCAGTTTATTTATGATTTATTAAATAATATTTCAAGTGAACTCAGGTTTGTTCAG
Source organism: Allygus modestus (assembly GCA_963675035.1). Classification (NCBI taxonomy): domain Eukaryota; kingdom Metazoa; phylum Arthropoda; class Insecta; order Hemiptera; family Cicadellidae; genus Allygus; species Allygus modestus. The sequence continues at coordinate 130,162,254 of OY776113.1, read as the reverse complement.
AAATTAGAGATAAGATGGCTCAAGAGATAAGTGGGTTAAAGTGCAAGGAGTTGACCTTTGAGCCAGTAGACTCTGCCAGCCGCAGATCTGTGCTCCAGCTCAAGTGTTGTTTGTTTACATTTCATCTGAAGTCTGACGTCTGACCCACAACTGATAATAAGCACTCTGATTTTAGTGACTGCCAAATGTCACTTTGAGGCTGCAAGATTTTTTCCTTGTTTTGATTAATACCTCACTGTTGGGAATTTAGTCAAATAAGCTGTTTATGTTTATTTCCTGAGAGAATATTTTGAAAATAGAAATAGAATATATGAACCAGTCAATACCATAAAACTGGCTTTGTAGTTTATTTTACAATATAATTTTTTACTTACTACTGACCTGAATTAAAAATATTTAAATTAATTAAATCTTGAACAAAATGAATTCTTCTCAAAAGGACTCCTTTACCAAGAATGCCAACCTACCTCGAGGTTGGATAAGAGAAGAAAAACTGCGAAAGAATGGACTGAGTAAAGGGAAAGTTGATATTTACATAAAATCACCTGGGGGTAAATTATTCCGATCAAAAAAAGAGCTTGAGCAATATATTCAAGATAAACAACTTCCACTTAAAATAGAGGACTTCAATTTTACTCAAAGAAAGCACAACCATAGTAATTCATCCTTCAGTAGTACAAGTGAATCTTTAAGTTTGGAGTCAATTAACTCGTCTGTTTCAACGAAATCAAGTAATTCAAAAATCACCCCAATAGATATCACTCCTAACACATCAGTAATTATGTCTGCTAATACCCCCGTCTCTTCTAATTTTAATTCAAGTGACAGTGAAAACCACAAAACTAAAAATGCAGCAGTGACCCAAACCAGCAATAATGCATCACTATCTCTGGATCTTATGACTAAAGAATGGGTAACAGATGATAGTATTGAAAAATATTTTGACATATTGAGCAATGATTTTGTTAAAGACAACACATGTCTAATTAAACCAGTAATTAGTCATGCAATTAAATGTCTGGATGATTTTGAGTATATTTTGGAACCTTTGAAACTGCATGAAAAATCATTCATAATAATACCCGTAAATGATGCTGTGGCTGCAGATAAAGTTAGTGGCTCACATTGGAGTTTACTGCTTTACTCAAAACCTGAAAATTCATTTTACTACTTTGACTCCCTTGGAAACTACAATCTGAATTCAGCTAATGAAATTTTATCTAGAATTTCGAAACATATTTATTTACTGAGTACTCCAAAAATACATCCACTAAAAATTGTGAAGTGCCCACAGCAGGGAATGAATAAAGTAGACTGGGGTTTACATGATGCTGTTTGTTGATCTTCTCATACAGGCAATCTCAAGTAAAGTCACTCATAACATAGAAACTAGTTTCCAACAACAAAGGATTGAAGAGTCAGATATTGTGGTGAAACGCTCCACTATTGCTTACCTGGTGTATAATAATAACTATATTTTCTTAACCTCTGAAACGTTGCAGAAAGTAATATTCCAGCAAGCCCTAACTGCCTCACAGAACACTACAGCTCACATGAATTCAATTGTTAGCTCAAGTCCCCTTAAAACAAAGCAGCTCAAAGGTAAAACAAACCTATCTGACATTAGTGGCAGTGTAAATGAATGGATTGAGGTGAAGCGCTCAAAAGCCTCTGAAGTAATAACTATTAATCCTAAGTTAAATGTTGAAGCTGTGGTAGGTGAGCAGGGAAACATACCATTAAGTAACATGTTTAGCGCTTTGGAAGTAGTAGAGGATTCTACCTCAGATGAGCAGGCAAGCTGTGAAACTTTAACAGTTAAAAGTGGAAATAAATTAATTCAATCAAACCTAGTGAAGTTGAACAATGAAAAAACACCAACTATCTTCTCAGATAATACCCAGCTTGGTCAACCTAAATTGAATGTCACAGTTTTTTCGGACAGTCAGGGAAGATATATAGGTACTAAATTGAAACAAAAGTATCCGGATAAACTTCAAACAGTGGGATCAGTGATGCCAAACGCTTGCCTCCTTCAAGTTGCTGAGACTGCATTGCATTCAATGGATGACATCAAAATACTTATAGGTGGAACCAATGACACGCTACGTAAAGATCTATCCCCCATTTACTCATGTGTAGAAAAAAAGCTACGAGATATCAGTACTAATAAGCCTTTGATTATAACCACAATACCCAGGAGATATGATCTGCATCAAAATGACTCATTTCATGATGAAATTGACCTTGCAAATAACTATCTAAAAGAATTAGTGGCTCGAACAGACAATGTACATATTATCGATGTTGATGAACTGAAGAGGTTTCATTTCACAACGCATGGTCTCCATATCAATAATAGAGGTAAAAATAGACTGGTTCATCTTATCTTAAACACAGTTAAAAAAATTAATACAAACTCTTATAGGAAAAAAGAAGTTAATACAAATATAACTGTCACGGATACGCACATGTCGGAGGTCATCAATAAGTAAACACTAAAAACTAAGTAGACTAAGTAGACTGCAAAACTGTAGGCTTTGCACACAGCATCTCGGCTGACTTTCACGACCCCCGCCATATGTCTGCTGGTGTGGCTGTGGTATTCAAAAAACATTTTGGTAAACCTAGTCCCGTCCAACGTCTAACTGAACACCTAGCTTTTCAGAACAATCAAGATGGTGATTTAATATACAGTCTGATCACTAAAGGCAAGTACCACAACAAACCTGAAATTTATGACTATGATAAAGCTTTTCAAAATTTGACCCAGGATTTTAAAAGAAGAGGTCTCAATCACCTAATATGTTCGCCTATTGGCTGTGTGCGAGAAAAAAATTGAACTATATCACTTCATTACCAATCTAAAAAACTTTCAGCAGGAAACTGGCGCAACTGTTACTATTGTGTCATACTACCAAAAATCTTTCTGACAGCTAAGAAACGGTTTGTCACATGAAGAATTTCAGCATCGTCTTAAACAATTAATTCTATTGACAAGACCTACAAACATGCCAACATCCAAGTTAAATGGCGGTCGTCCAATTGAGTCAACAATAGACACTTTGATGCAGCAAAATCTACAACAGCGGGAAACCGATACAGTTGACACCAATTTCCAGCATAGTGACAGTCAACCATCTCTACAGTCCAGTCTTCTAGCCTCTCCACTACCTGATTACATATGCAGCAGCCCCAGTACTCCCGACGACAGTAATGGACCAAAACCATGTTCAACATCTTTCAGGTCTCAAGCAGTGAGTGAAGTAGTGAGTGATGTGGGGGGGAATAAGGTCAAGCTGGGGAATGGTGCAGTGGTCGGTGCTGTTAAAGCTTCAGAAGACTCCAGAACTACCACAGAAAAAAGGACCCTTTTTTAGTATTAGATCAACCCAACCTAAATGTAATATAAAGAAATTTAATTTAAGTATTTTCCACCAAAATATTAGAGGGATAATGTCATCTTTAGAACCACTAGATGTAACTTTAACTGTGCTAAATCCTTGTATAGCTGTCTTGACTGAGCATAAAATGTTAAGTTCAACATTTGCAAGACTAAATATTGATGGCCATAACCTCATTGCCAGTTTTGGCCGGAAAAAATCTAGAGGGGGCGGAGTTGTTATACTATCAAAGCCATTTATTAATTGCAAAGCAATTGTTTTGCCAGAAATTCAAGACCTTATCTCTGAAAAGATTTTTGAATTTTGTATGGTAGAGATTGATAAGGTAATAAAAGGCAGTAAATTGCTCTTAATTGGCTGTTACAGGAATCCTATTAGACAAAGTGAAGCAGAATTTATTCATAGACTAAATATAATGCTTGATGTAGTTAACTTTAAATACAAATATGTGGTTTTCATGGGGGGTATAAATATTAACATAATGAATTTTAATTACGGCAATAGCAAAAAATTATTAAATATTCTAGCAGCAAACGGATTTAAGTCATTGGTTGATTTTCCAATAAGAATTACACAATCAACTGAAACAGCCATAGATAACATCTTCACAAATCTAGACAGTCAATTTTATAAAGTTGAGGGCATCAACTCACAACTTTCAGACCACGATGGTCAAATGCTAGAAATTAAAAACCATAGAAAACACAAAAACTTAAATCATTTTTCTGAATTTTATTTTGAATACAAAAGGAGATTTACCGACTCAAATACTGAGCAATTTATTAATATTTTGCAAAATGAAACTTGGTTAGACCTTTTCTTATCACCAGTTGAAAAAAAGTATGACACATTCTATAAAACGTTCATGGATCATTTCAATACGTGCTTCCTAAAACTCTTTCAAGACAGCATACTAAAAAGAAATGGGTTCCAAATGAACTTAAATCAGAAAGACAAAAAATTATTGATCTTAGTCAAACAGCTAGAGATTTAAATTGTAAAGTTTTGCTAAACAAAGTTAAAGAAATGAACAAACAATATAAAGGAAAGTTGAAGTCCTCAAAAAATCAATATTACAAAAAGAAAATTAGTAATTCAAATAATGTCAATAAAACTTCTTGGATGATCATCAATTCTGAAGTGGGAACTGGCCCAGGAAAAATTCAAAACATAAACTTAAAGATAAATGATATTGTATCTTCTGATCCTTCATTAATCTGTAATCAGTTCATTGATTATTTTACAAACATTGTAGATGATAATGCACTATCGAATCTAGGACCAGTCAGAGATGATCCTAATAGTACGGGAAGGGAAATACTTTCATGTGACAGGAAATTTAATTTTAGCTTTGTTGATGAGAAGGACATTGATAATATTATTCGTAGTCTAAAAAATTCTTTCAGTGTAGGGTGTGATGATGTTCCTGTGGTACTCCTGAAAAAAGCTAAATAAGTTTTATTAAAACCAATTACTCACCTAATAAATTCTTCATTAATATCCGGTATTTTTCCAAGCAAACTAAAGATTACAAAATTAAAACCACTCTTCAAAAAAGGAGACAAGCAAATGGTATCAAACTACCGACCTATTGCTTTGTTACCATCTATTTCAAAAATTTATGAAAAGGTAGTTAATAATCAACTGGTACATTTCTTCGAAAAAAACAATCTATTTGAAGATTGTCAACATGGCTTCCGCTATGGACGATCGGTCATTACAGCTGCCACAGACTTTATTGAATCTGTTATAGATAATCTAGACAACAAAGATAATGTTGCGGGTCTATTCATGGTTTGATTCAATATCACATGATTTATTACTTTCCAAACTGAATCAATTAGGAATTAGAAATAATGCATTAAACTGGCTCAAATCTTATCTTTATGACAGAAAGCAGTTTGTCGAAATTGTTCATCACAATAACAAAAACTATAAAATTCCTTACCGTTCTTCCATTACAGCAGTTAAATATGGGGTGCTACAGGGATCCATCTTACACCCCCTTTTATTTGTTTGCTATTTAAGAGACTTCCCCCAGCTTAGTGATTCAAGTAAACTGTGCCTATATGCTGATGATACCAATTTGAAAATCACAGCTTCAACTATTGATGAATTAGAAATTAAAATTAATTCTGACCTAACAATTTTAAATAGGTTTTTTAATTCTAATAATTTGCTTTTAAATCTTGAAAAAACCAACATTATTAATTTCCAAACTCGATCAGCTCAAAATATAATTCAACCTAATATTACCGCCCTTAACAAGAAAATTGAAGTCATGGACAGCATTAAATTTTTAGGATTAGAAATAGTAAACACACTCAACTGGAACCGTCATATTGAAAAATTACTAACGAAAATTTCTTCTGGCCTCTACGCATTGATTAGGTTAAAAAATTATTGTGAAAAAGAAACCCTGAAAGTAATTTATTTTTCTTACATCCATTCAGTGATATCTTTTGGGATATCACTGTATGGTGCAACAACTAAAAATAATTTAAATGCCATTTTGACAATGCAAAAAAATCTATAAGAATAATTTGTAACTTAAAACCCAGAACTTCAGTTAAGGAAAATTTCAAATCAGAAAACATCATGACAGTTTACGGAATGTATGTTTTTGAAACAGTTTTATCCGTAAGAAATAAATTTCAGGAAATGGAGCTGGTTGGTAATAATCATGAACATAACACCAGAAATCGGGGACGCCTCGCAATAAGCTCTCACACTCTGCAACTTTTCAAAAAAAACCTATATATGCTGGTTCAAAATTTTACAATAAAATCCCAAAAGATATCACAGATGAGGTCTCAAATAAAAGATTCAAAATTAAGTTAAAGCAGTATCTCATCAACAAAGCTATGTATTCTTTCGAAGAGCTGTAGTTTTCATTCCTATATTAAATTCTAAGACCTAAGCACTTGTTTAAACTTGTTTAATATTATTCAATACTGAAATAAGACACTATTCATGTATGTATGTATTACTACAAACAAATAAAGATATTTTGAATTGAATTGAATTGAACTGAATTTGGGGTCGAAGGGAGAAGTTCCGGGAGTTAGTGGGGCCTCCGAAACAGACATCGGGCCTCCAAACCAGACATCGAACAAGACTTCGGACCAGACATCAGACCGAGCGCTCTCGAGGCGGTTTTTTGAGGAAAGATCAAAGAAAGATCGGTCCGATGTCTTGTTCGGGTTCTGGTTCGGGGTTCGGTAGTGTGTGGTACCTCCATACGCTGCTCCGAGCGCTGTCACGAGCCCCTCCGCTAGCGATATGACGACGGTGAGGGTTGCGGTCTTGACCAGCGAGCACATAAAACAGCTGGTCTTGACTGTTGTCATGTTAGTTTCCAGTTCACTAGTTTATGTAAAGTAGTCTGCACAAAGGGGTGGTCTGAGGAAAACACTTTGATGTTTATTTCCGAGTACAACAATCGACCAGTTTGTGGGACTTGTTCCATCCTTCACTACCACAAAGTGAAGAGGAATGACGCTTGGAGAGAAGTGGGTGAAATCGTGGGGAGGTGAGTGACATGGATGAAGTGGGTGAAATCTACAGACAAGTACACTGCCGCCTTCACAACGGCAACTAAAAGTCCTCCCCACCGTTTTTACCCCACACGTTGGTTTTCGCGCTCAATCTGTCCGATCCGATGTCTTGTTCGGGGTCTTGATCGGGAAGAAGTTTGAAGTGAATTTAGCTACCTTCATGCCCTGCTCCCTGCTCGATCCGATGTCTTGTTCGAGCAAACGTCCGGTAGTGTGTGGCCGCCTTTAAGTTATGGTTTGGGTATAAACTATTGCGGTTTTCCTTGGCTGATAAACTACATTTAGGCCTACTTGTCGTTTTCGGTTTAAAAGTTACGGCGACCGTGAATTGCGGTCAAATTGCAATTTTTTATCCAAAAAACCGGTCAAATTGCTGATTTTTGTCCATGAATTCAAGACAGTCGTCTTTTTAGGCCGATAACACACATATTGGTCAATAAAACACGTTCGGCTATTCTCCCGGACCCCCCACCCCTGAGGGGTATTCTATACACCCCCCCAAAAAAAAAAACCCGGGCATTTCCCCCCACCCGATGTGACTCCCTGGATCCGCCCCTGATCGTGCCTGAATTTTACTTTGTAACAGTAAGTAACAAATTCTTCTTTAGCTTTAACAACAAACGGATACTAAATTCCAACAATAGCGAAAACTTACACCTAACAAAGGTTAGTATGTTGGTGATTGGAGTAAAACACAGTTGTATATTTATAGAAAAATTGTTATGGAATAGTTCGGGACACCCTGCACATTTATTTAATACAGTATTTTAAGAAATTAATAAGATCAATGTATTATGATTAAATATATTTGTTAAATTGTAATTTTTAAAGTTAAAAACCATTTTATATTTATAATTAATGTTTATATAATAAATAATATTATTTGTTTTTAATACAGTAAAGCTATCCTAGCTTATTTAGGCCTAGATAATTCGCACCTCTATGATTAAAATTAAATTTTTTGGATAGTTTGAATTTTATTACCGCGGTCCCTTGAGATTCGAACTATCCGAGTTCCACTGTATTTAAATGTGCTCACAACTGTGTTAAACATTTTACATGATAAAATCTGTATAGGCTACAAGAAATGTACTCATCAAAACTATAAAGTGAACGCTCAAAATAAAAATATATTTAAGATTAGTTGTCGACATTGAAAGGCACATCAGTGGAAAATAGTAAGCAACCCAACCCTATTCAACCAGTCGAGCCGCGGGCCGGGGCCGTGCGCCCCGGACTGAAGAAGAAGGAGTAGACGGAAAGACAGTGCTGCGTGGGGCGAGGGGAAGAAATGAGGAGAACACGCTCCTCCCTCCCCCCAGCCAGATCACACACACTCACAGCACTGCCCGAGTTGTCTTCCTAGCGGCGCGCGGTGGCGACTTTAGAACTACTGCTCCTCACCCTAGCCTAGCAGCCAAACACCCTTAAAATACCATCCTCTGTAATTGGTTTTAGTCTTAAATTTAGTAAACATGGAGCCGGCTGATTCATTGGTAGCTGAGTTGTTAATTTGTACCAAGTGAGGAGCTATTGCTGAATTAACATAATCATTAAAAAAATGTATTAAATGCTACCAGTACTTAATAAATTATTTTCATTCCAATCTGACCTCAAAGCTTCTGTTTTTTAACTTTACTATTATAAAAATCAATGGAAATTTGTAGGCTTACTTCAAGGTTTAACATCAATAGTCCTAATATTTTTATGCCATGTTTCTTGTACTCCCAATAATCATAATTGTTCATTAAAAGTTGCTATAACTGAGTGGTTATCAAACTGAGGTTTCACTGAGGGCTCTGGAAGCACCTATCCATAACAATTTTGAAGCATTATGGGGTCACAATGTATCAAGATTAAGGACCACAAGACTGTGTCAAGTTTGGGAACCAACAGTTAGGCCACTTTCACACAAGCCACAAAACGCCCGATGTTCGCCAAATGTAAATTGAAGCTGTTGTGGAGCGCTCGTGGCGGAGGAATCGCAGTTTGTGAAAGGAATGTTTCATTTAATAACATGGGATTGCGGTAGAGCGTTCACACGAAGTGGCACTTTTTTGCGTTTGATGCCAGAACGCAACACAGTTGCATGTAGTGGCTCAGTCCTTAGCATTTTGAGCGTTTGTGGCAGGTTATTGCTACCGTGATACTGGTAGCAGCCAATCACCCTGTTTGAAGTTTGTTTCCATCAAGTTTTGAAGTTTTACCAGTTATAATTAAGTTTTACTTTGTGTGACTGAAATTTAGTAAAAAAGGCACATACAGACTGACTTAAACTTAAACAGAGCGGAATTAAAAAAAGTTGCTCCACATTTTTTATTTAATTTTGGGTGTGGAATATTGATAGAAGTCTGGAACTCAATAGGGTGAACCCAATACTGTCTACCAACTCTTCTAAGCTGTCTTACTACACGGGAAAGCACAATAAAAAAAAAAAAACATTCTTCATTGTCTAGTGCAGCACTGTACTTGCTTATTGTCTTTCCAACTGGAGACTGCTCGATTTTAAGCAAGTGGGAAAAATGGAATCACCAGGAAACGCTGGGGGCATTGGAATCGCACGATTTCCGTCTGAAAGATCACCTACGATTCTGAGGTGCTGGTGGCGCGTTTCTGCCGCCAATTGTGGAATGTTTGTGGCTCGTGTGAAACCGGCCTTAAACCAAAACTGAAACGGTGCAAAAACCACATTAATGAAGTATATAAATTCTTATTTCAGTACACCTAGTATCTATTACTTACAGTAAGACTCTATGGACTAGTGTTTCCTTTCTTGGCTTATATCACTTCCATCGGTAACGGCCTACTAGAAGATGAAACAAACATTTGATTACTCTATGTTGTATTTATTCGAATAAAATTTCTTGTCTATGAACTTTGTGTAAAGCAATGCATTTCAAAGCTTTTCTTGGTTGACATCAAGCTAAATGGTAAGCTAGAAGTAAAATTCAATAAGATGAGGGGAACCTGTTTTCTTTAAAATAAAATCCGGAAGTACCATGGCACATCAGTAATTTCGGAAATCCAGGACAACTAAATATGACTTTGTGGAAAGACTATTAACATGAATATATGAATATGGACAGGAGGTGGATTTAAATTTCTCCTGGTGAACTTCAACCAGGTGGGCTGAGAATGGCACAGAAGCACATTAATACTACACCAATTAATGTGTCATTATGTCGGTCAGTGACAGTATGTAGTCTGAATTGAGTCTGCTCTAGCCAATGACACCACACTCCCTACCATAACAGGTTAGTGATGCTTATTGATATTTTGGAGGATTTATAGCACTGTGAAATTTGGACAGTTAAAACTTCTTTGATTCAGAAAACTTAGATGATTAGTTTTTATGTGACATATGAACTATGTGTATAACTCAGATAATTTTAATTTTTCATATTTTGTTGGCCAGTTAGCTTTTAACTAACCAATTGGCTTACTGTGAAGGAACATTTTTGACACACCTTGAGAGTATTTTAGAAATCATGGATGGAATATGTAAGTAAGTTAACAAAAAATAGGTTGCATCTAAACTCCTTTTTAATGGTAAATCTCGTAGGTGAAAATGCCAGGAACCGGTGTGACTAACAAGAACCATCAAGAAATCATCGGCATGCTTGAGCATTTTTAACATTAAATTTGAGAGAGCTGCCAGTAATAACAAATTAAGAGAGGAAAGCAGTTGTATTCAAAAGTTTTAACTTAAGGTTAAATACCAAAAACAATACCAAAAGTATTGTTTAAACAAGTTTGAAATTTGTCAACTTGGTGGAATTCAATATGAACTGGTATGGAAGTTGTGGGATGTGAGATAAGGAGAGATTTCCTCTCTTCAGTTAGGTTTGCAAAGGAAAAGCACTTGGCTTGGGAGTTTCATTGAAAAAAGGTGGGATACACAGCTAACTCACCTGAAGAAACTGGTTAAGATGAGCACAGCAACAAAGAAAGTATTTTACACATATATTACATAATATTTCGCCTCCATTTGAGACGAAATATTATGTAATATGTGTGCAAAATACAAATGTGTAAAAATACAAATGGAGACGAAATATTATGTAATATGTGTGTAAAATACTTTCTTTGTTGCTGTGCTCATCTTAACCAGTTTCTTCAGGTGAGTTAGCTGCGTATCCCACCTTTTTTCAATGAAACTATCTTCAGTGAATTTATTATTTCAATGGATGGAACCAATGCCATCAGGTCAGTCATTCAACTGACCTGTTGTAATCCATGTCAGAGGTAGACTGGTAAAGTTGTGTAGGAGTTGACTGTGGATATTAAAATTAAAAATAAACCGACCGATATGAAACTCGATAAAAGCAATAAATTACCAATTGAGCCACAAAAAACTCCATGGGTCAAGGGTCAAGATCAGTTGACGATTACTCATTGTCACGTTTTTCACAGCAGAAATCTTTCCACCTTATGTGTATCCACAATAACAAGGTCCACCCAGCAAATGGGTATGACACATTGCACTGCAGGTGACTAGCTATTGTGACTGGCCAGAATTGCTTTAGCAATATCAACTCGGTAACTGGGCCCTGCAAAAGCCCTGGATCCTATGAGTTAACGTACTGAATATTTTATATTCCATGTATACTCTACATCCTGACTATGAAGGAAAAGCATGCCCTCACCCAAGAAATACAGAGAGGTAAGGTCAGAAGCTGGGAGGGAGCATCACAGAAGCCACAGGAGTGGTTTTGAATGGTTTAGTGAAAGCCTTAAATAAATTACCAATCTAAATGACTGAACAGTAACTAAATGTCTTCTTAGTTGTAAAAGTTTTGACAGATTTGCAACAAATCACACAAAATTATTCCATACAATAAAACAAGCAGCATATACACACACCTTCATAATAAAACAATACAGTTAATCCAATATATATACAGCCACATGTGTAACATACCTAGACATAGAAATTCTAGACTACTAGAATATAGTATATAGAGTATAGTTTGAAACCCCTAGAAAAATATCCAAAACTTACAATTTTATATTTGAAACTCCGTAAAAATAAATTATAAATTATTTAGTTCTCGTTTTTGAGGTTAACTGATGTCGGTAATGCAGTGTGCAGCTCAATTGGTATGTTGTACTGGTTGTATTACGAATTTGGATATTTTTGTTATGAACTTAGTTATTTTAAAAAGGTTTCATGTTTTTTGTACATAGCCCAGACGTTCAAATGTATTTCTTATAAATCACACAGTTTATCAAAATTAAATATTCAAAAAGTAATAACTTATGTGATTGAATTATTCTCTTAATGAAAGCTTCTCACGAACACCACACTGTGAAACGGATTCTATAGATGATATACAACGAGGTTTCATCATCACAGATGATATTTACAAAATTAGTTTAATGAATTTGTAGTTTTTACTCTGAACGAAACGCTAGAACCCAAATAATTGGCACACTATATAGATTTGTTGGTCTTTTTGTTTGTTTTTGTTTCACTTAGTTTGTGGGAAAAGCCCTACATGAATTCGGTTAAATATGTTACAGATGACTTTTACTCGCTACAAACATAATGGTTATAGTTGTAACGTTTATTGATTTATTGATAGTCTAATCCATTAAAAAATACAAGTTATCAAGGGTAATATTTAAATAATTTCTTCTGGATTTTAATTTATTTCACACACTTAGATACCTCATGACATAGTAATTAACACACGAAGGCCTCCATACCAAGGCCTCTTTCTTTAAACTGTATCTAAATTCTTAAAATTTGGCATTCAATTTATGAAAACTATGAACTTTATAAAGCAATCATCAAATGAACAATTTAAAATGTTTTAACCCCCTCAAACGTAAATTTTAATAATTTATAAATATTGTTTCATGTTTGTAAGTAATGCTCCTATAGAAAATAAGCCCGTTATGAATTATTTTATATTAATTAGTTATATATGACTTGTTCAGTGTCTCGAGAGTAATTATATTTTGAAAATTCGCTAATATTACCTTTATATTTGAAAGGTAACCACTATTAATGTAATTATTTACACCCTAAAATTGGGTTAGAGCCCCCACTAGCTGAAGGCTCACCCGCTCACTCACTGAGGTAATTAAATTTTAAAATGTCTTCTAGAAAAGATATTATATAAATTTTACATTTGGCATGCCCTAATAACCCCTAGGGTAATTATTATAATTTTACATTTTGAACCCCTCAAACAAATTGAAAATGGAGCAAAGCCTGAAAAATACTAACAATTTTGAGAAACTAAATATTTAGATGTATTTTCTTGGTGTTTTAGTATTTAAGGCTCGCTTAAATTATCAAAAAAGTTATTTAAGCTTATCGAAAGACAAATGATTGATGGCTACTATTTTGATTGAATCTTTTTACCCGTTTTACTTGGTAATTTCGTATTCAAGGCTCACTTTAATGACCGAGAACATTTTTATTTAGGCTACGTGAACTACAGATGATTGATAGCTACCTTATTTACTATGTTTTGGATTGTTTGCAATGACTTCAACCCTGGCAAATTTTAAAAACTATCTTTTAGTAATTTTGTTTGGCAAGTTTGTGTAACAAATCAAGGCTTGTATTTTGGCACAAACTAATTCTACATCACGATTAGTGTATAAGCAGTTAGATAATATATACAAGCCTATAATTTAACACATAACAATTATACATATCAATATGTATTCAGACCGTATATTTATTTCAGAGTCGTATGATCAGATTAAATTCTTTACACCCCTCAAAACATTACAAACTCTGAATTGTAAATTGTTTTTAAACATCATAAATACATTACATCTAACCAACACTACAAAGTATATTTACACTTACACTGTACTTACATACGAGACGGTAAATATACACAAAAGATGGTACAAGGTGTATATTTACCGTCTTGTATGTAAATACAGTCTAAGTGTAAATATACTTTGTAGTGTTGTGAGACGTAGTTTATTTATACCGTTTAATTGTAATAACAAGTATAATGCTAACAAAGATATTATTTAAATAGGTTTTTGTTTTTAGCGAATTTCCCCTATAGGGAAGAAACTATTACGGTAGGTCTCATGGTAAGACTTAAGCCCGATACCATGATAACTTTTCATTTTGAGGTCCCCAGATACCAAAAACACCATTAGTTCAAATTTGTATATGTGTATATATATTTATATATATATATATATATGTGTGTGTGTGTGTGTGTGTGTCCATAAGCACGATAACTCTCGTAAAAAAGGTCCGATCTTAATTCAATTTGGTACAAATGTGTAAAGTACCATTTATTTGAATGAGTTTGAAAATCAGATGAATCGCACCATCCGAAAAGGGGTTTTGTACCCCAAAAATGGGTTTTTGGGGTTTCCACACGCAATTTTCATTTAAATCAAATTTTAATTTTTACCATTGAATTCAGCATAAAAAACAAACAATTTGGTATTTTGATCATTGCTCTGCGTCAATTGGTTACTGAGATATTGAAAGTGCTAAACACAGTACGTTGTCTAATGTTATTCTTATAAAGAAAAGGAAAAATTGTATATCTCGCTTATTTATGAACATAAAGTGACCAAATTTGGTATATGGCTTAATCTGGTTGTGGTTTATTGTTGTTTGCACAAAAAACATTTTTCGCCTATGGTTCCCGTAGCAGCAAACCTAGGTACGGTACTTGGTCCCCATGTTATTCTTATTGAAAATAATTAAAATGTTATATATCGCTTATTTATGAATGTATATGCATGAAACTTGGTATGTGACTTCACTAAGATGAGGTCTATTGATATTTGCATAAAGACCCATTATTTTGAGTTCCTTATAGCAGCAAAACTGCGTACTAAAGTCCCCAATGTTATTCTTATGGAGAATAATTCATATTTTAAATATCGCTTGTTTGTGAATATATTTCTTATGAATCCTGTTGTGTTTTAATGTGTTATGTTATATATTCATTGGAAATTCCCTGAATATGCAGGTTTGCTGCGACGGGGGTATTTTTTATTGATGTTTTGGTACATAGTTGGGCTCATATAATAGTGAAAGCTCCCCATGAGTCAGAATAAATTTATTGCAGATAGATTGTCGTTAGTACAAATATAGCGGTTTCGGTCGGCGATGTGGCTGTTGACCCTCCCAATAACCTACAGTTATAGTAGCATTTAGAATATCTAAACCCTATTTTATTTGGTAGGGGAAACCCCTGGCGAGGTCAAACTTTACTTTGCCAAACACTGCATATTTACAACATTATAATTAGGAACTAGACGTTTTGAAGGTTTACAATTTAAAATCACTAAATAAAAAAATGAAGAAAAACGGTCACCTTAATTTATGAAACTTGCAAGATGGCCTCTGGCCTCTGGGCCATTCGATATGACACCACTTTATCCTGAGGCCAAACAGCAACCTGGGGGAGAAGCCCCCCGCAGGGGTCTGGGGGCGGAGCCCCCAGCAAGCGAAGTGAGACATACATAATACCACCGCACCCATCAAATTGATCGTAAAACACACCCAAAACACAAACTATATAAGCCAGTCAACAACAATCAATACCGACCCCACCAGGGCCGTACTCAGTTTTCACGGGTCCCTGGGCAGGCCTGGTCGTGTGGGCCCTTGTTGCCGTCCGTATACAAGTTGGTGACCTATCTTTTTTTTAGACAACAACAGAGTCCTAAATAACCTAAATAAGACACTGGCCCGGCCACCAGGGCCCCTTGACGGGCCCGGGCCCCCCTTAACACTTGACAGACCCGGGCCCCAGGGCAGTTGTCCTCCTTACCACCTTACCTTCACCATAGCTTACACCATACGCTCTGCAGACCCCTGAACGCATCGTACCTAGGTACTTTTGAAACTCATAACAGCGATGTATTTGAATTTATTATTAGATTTTACCTATCGCTTCTAGGGTTTAAAACTACATTGCATTTCGATAATAGACAGCTTCGTCATCCAGTGCCCCTGACAGTGGGTGGGGGTAACTGCCTCTTCCCTCTCCACTACTGCTACCCAATCAGCACACATCGTTGGCCCAACGTTGGATTATTGTTGGCATTGTAGGATATGGGAGGAAAATGGTCGGTTGGCATTAACGCGGTTGGGCCAACGAACCAATCGTTGGGTAGCCCGCGTCGGCAAATCCAACCATATATACGTTGGGCCATCAAAAGCTATTGTTGGCAAATCCTACTTTCAGTGATATTGAAACAAAACACTATATATTATTATTGTTGTATATTTCTCAATTATATTTCATATATCGTTGGACCACCGTTGGTTAAATGTTGTGAATACAATCATTGTGGGTTGGAGTTTCTATAACAATCCAACCGTTGCCCAGCCGTTTTTCACACGGTTACATCCTGTGACTACTTGGGATTGCAATATAATAACATTTTATTCAATATTTTCCAAATAAATATGTTTTGTAAAAATATCTACCAAATCATTTTTACCTGCAAGAATAAGAGGAAAAAAGGTCCCTAGATACCACTAGAAAATCAATGAATCAGTAGAATTAAAGGACATTTACGGAATAATATACATTCAAAAATAACTAACTTATCACTCGTATCAGTACCATTTACTACATATATGAAATCAGATTTAAGCATGCAACATGAGAGTTTTGCCCAGGTCAAGGAGGTCGTAGATTATTGGTCAATTTTAGATCCCAGTCCATTCTAAAATTCTCATGGCTGTAGGTTCAAGACCCGATCGGGACATAATATTTTTCCAACTAAAATCCTTTAAAAAATGTATATTTTAGGTTTATTTAGCAATTCAATTGGAAAAATCATGCTTTTTAATACAAAAATATTCATTTTACGGTATTTTGTAATTGTTGGATAATGGTTGGTTAATCCATCAATGGGCCAACCTCGCGCCTCCCAACATGCCAACCGTCAGCCTACCATTTCCGCCGACCATTTTCCAACGTTGGCCCAACGATTTGTGCTCATGGGGTAGCCACTATACTTGTGCATAATGCCGTGGTTGGTGGACATGTTGAGTGCCATTTACCGTTTCACTGTTAGTATAGAGGCAGCGACGCAGAACAGGTAGTGTATTTCCAGTTTTTCATCTGTAATATATTTTGTGTTAGTGAATTTTATTTGTAGTTGAAAATATGGTATATGTGTATAAATAACATGTGGCCCAGTTAGGCGAATTGTTTAATATTTAGATGCAAGTAGGGTTAACTTGATAACGTGTGGAGTTTCCTTAGCATCAAACACGAAGGGTAGTTTTAAACACTAGAAGCAATATATAAAGTCCAAATAAATCAATAAAATATTACCAAGATGTGAAGACTAACATTCCCAAACTAAAATGGACAGAGAGGAACTAAAAAAAACTTGGCATAAACTCGACTCCTGATTCCTTCCAAACTTATTCCTGCCTAATTACACGATCCCATACACGATCTATCCCGGTTGGGAAAACGATTCCCAACCAAATTGAGAGGGTGTTGGGATTGACGAATGTTGGGAAATGTGTTTCGCCACACACGATCCAACCCGGTTGGGATAAAGCTTCCAACCAAGTTGGGACGGACAAAGGTTGGGAAGTGTGCTTCGCCATACACGATCCAATCCAGTTAGGAGAACGTGTCCCAACCACGGTGACTATATTACCTTCGATCAAATCTTTTTTTGTTAAAAACGTTAAAGTGTATTAATTACTAAGAAAATAAAGTTGAAATTTGTACAGTAGAGTCTCGATTATCCAACCTTCGGCTATCCGACTTTCCGTGTTGTCCCCGTGCACAATCGAACGATCAATTTCCACACGCCTAGAAAAAAAAGAAAAATCAAAATTGTTTAACATTATTTGTTTTACTTTCCGTTTGTTGTTATTATTATAGTCCCTGTGCACGATCGAACGATCAACTTCCGCACGCTTAGAAAAAAATTTTTTTTAAATGTTTATATAGTTTTTATTATTATCCGTGTTATCCGGCCTTCCTGCTTATCCGACCTTGCCGCGGCCGGTTTAGGTCGGATAATCGAGACTACTGTATTTACAAATTTAAATATCATTACTGTACATAAATATTGTGAAACTGTTAATCCAAAAAAAACTAAATTTAATGATAAGTTTTTAGTTAATTATTGTTATAAACAAGTTACCCTGTTTTACATACTTCGGGGTTTAATAGTTTTTCATCAGCAGTTTTGGTTTGGCATTTTTGTTTATAGCCATCCAGTGTTTGAGTAATGTCTTTAAATTATGTTTATGTAAATAAATAAATAATATATTCCTTCAACAGATTCCGTGTTGATATAATCACTCACTATTCACTTAAACTGAACTGGGTACGTCGCGCACAGGATGGTCCAGAGGTTCCGAAAAACGGAAATGCCATTTTGTTCCCATTGTGTTTTGTCGTACTGAGTAACTATTTTGGGAAATCTAAACATTTGACTCTTCTTTCTGCAATTCAATTACACTACTAGAATTTTATTCACCATAATTTATTTCCATTAAAAGATTATTTATGTATTATCAAAAATGTACAAGACAAGTATTTATAATATTAGTATTAATAATCAGTAATCTGTGTGTATTACTTGTTAGAGTCACACACCGATGTCGGGACCAACCCAGTTGGAAACG
The DNA here is from genome assembly GCA_963675035.1 of Allygus modestus. Lineage (NCBI taxonomy): Eukaryota > Metazoa > Arthropoda > Insecta > Hemiptera > Cicadellidae > Allygus > Allygus modestus. The sequence goes on along the minus strand of OY776113.1, from coordinate 130,143,676 downwards.
GCCATACACGATCCAACTTGGTCCATCCCGACCGCATTGGGAGACGTTTACGGCCGAGACTCCCAACAAATGTTGAGAGAATCTGGTCCGTCCCAACAATTGTTGGGAACTGTCGTCGCCACACAAGATCCAACCGCAGCCCAACCCGGTCGGGCTCCAGCCGGGTTGGATCGTGTATGGGCCCCTTTATAGTCAACATTTCTTAATCTTTATCTTACACCTCCAGGGTTCTGCCGTATGGCCTTTCAAACGTAATCTTCCGAGGGTAATCTTATAAAAGAATAGCAATCAATGGAATTCAGTAGGTGACAGCAACTGTTGATACATTAACAGAACACCACACACGGATGTTTCAAGCATAATTTAAATAAAATACTACTGGAATGGTAAAATAATATAAATTAATAAAAACATATTCTAGATTGGTAATCCTACAGAAAAATCTGTTTTAATTTGAGCAACTGGGTCTATTCTTCATACTAAAAATAATAAATGATACTACTTACACTAAAAAAATATGACATCAAATACTATCTACTCTAAAAATGTATAACCGCCATAAAATTTGTAGTTGACATTGTGAAACAGTCTAGGCTTGATCATGTAAAAAGAGTGGTCTAATGAGCTTTTTACTTGTGTTTGTTTAGTGTAGTTTTTATTTACTGTTTTAGTCAATGTAATTCTTATTTATTAATTTATTTCGACAACTAGGGTGACAAGTTGTTTGTGACATATGAACTATATTTATTGTGTTATATTGGCATACTTTGATAGAACATTTGTGTCAAACTCTGAGAACTCGTTAGAAAGATGGAATATGTCCAACATGTGTCTTCTTCATAGCTTTGTGATTTTGCACTAGATTTACCTTTCTAATCCAATATTTGTTTCTCTGACAACCTGCATTATCTTTACTACAATTTTTTTGGTAGGTAACCTTGTGTGCAGTGCAGAAATAATTTGTATATAAATTAGGGTGTTATTTTAATTTTTGTTGTATTTCAACACCAATGACATTTTTGTTAATAGAGTACACAAATGCTTTTAGGAAAAGCGGTCCAAACCCCTCACATTTTTTGGACACCTCGGGATTTGAACCCGTGACCCCTTGAACCGAAGTCCAAGACACTAACCGTTAGGCCAGCGAGATACCCTCACTGCATTTTGAGGTTGTTTAGTGAAAAAATATTGTTTTGGTGTTTGGTCTCATGTAAAATTGATTATTTTATTGATAATCGTGAATCATCTTTATATTGTAGATCAAATAGTTTATCACACACAACACTCTTGAATCATGAATATCAGATCCTAATGGTGATTAGAAGCACCAAAATTATAGTAACTCCTGAACAGCAAACACTGGGAAACAAGTAGGTCAAAGGGTTGACTAATTTTCACTGTGCTAGCTTTCCTCATATCCGGGAATAACCTTTCTATTAGCGATAACATGACTCAATAGAAAACCTTTCCTTATGTACGTCAGTATGTTACCAGAGATATTCTACCATATCTGACTCATATTTGTTTTGTATGAATATTGTTATAGAAATTTAAAAAACTACAAGAAACAGAAATATGTCTAGATAAAGGAATGACTTTATTACCTCAGATTTGTAAGGACAAATAGCATGACTCAAGTTCAAATTTCTTAGAATACAAAAGTACAGTATTTTCAAGTAGTAACATTATATTTAAGGTGGTGATGGATAAGCCCCAATTCTTAATACCTTGGGATTTTTAGTTTTGATATTTTTTTACAAAACCAGGCTTCTTTATCTGGTTGATTTTGTTTAAATATTTTGTAAAAGGAAGTAATATATGTTTTATTAATAAATGCTCCAACAATGAGTAAATGGGCTGTGCAAATAAAATATTGTAAGACAATACACGATAACAAACAGCTGGTTGGTCTTTATCTGTTTCAGTTCAAAGGCTTTTTGGTGAATTTTTCTCAGATCGCATTTAAATTTAACTGAGTCGGTTTAGAATAAAAAATCAAAATGCTTCCCCCTTTTTTAAATATAAATTTGCTTCAGGTGTGTAGAGAAATGCAGATTCTAGGGGTGTGCAAGAATTCGAACTTAAGAGCTTTTTCGAGCCGAATATTTAAAACGCCGACTAGTGAAAAGAGTCAAAAGTAAATTTAAAGCAAAAAACTTTCCAGAATCAATGTTGGAATTCTCACAGTTTGCATCGGTAGAGCTCCATAACAGCAGTGCTCATGCTTTCAGTCCTCCGTAAAAGAAATAACCAAACACTAAAGTACTGTAATATTTTAAACTGCCGACCTGATCAGTGATCAACCACAACGCAATGGAGCTACTTTCTCTAAGCTCAATCATATCAAGTGGACCTATCACACTATTCTGTTTGCAGTGCAGTGTTGCCGTTGTCCAGTTGAGTTGTGCAATATTTCACGGTTAATAACAATTAATACAACCGTACTACTCCAGAAAAAGTACCACAGCAAAAAACTAAAATCCATGAAAACACTTTATCAAACTGTTGCATTGGTAAAGTCTTTTCTAAAACTTACAACTTCGTACATTGCACAATAATTATATTCCCTGGAGTCTGAAATTATCTCTGGCAACACTGATGGCATACCCACTTTGCGAACTGCCTAAGACGTTGAGTGAAGATGGTTATAATGTAATAATGATTTAAAGTGACCAATAGCTAGGGACAGGAGTGTAGATGATGAACACCTAATAATCATGACGGCGTTATAATGTGCAGACAAATTAGTGCTTGGATAAAAATTGGATTTTTAAAAAAGTGACTAATTGCGAGGTTCACAAAATCTAAGGATTTGTATTTTATACAAATTAAGATTTTATAACTCTGAATGGTTACAGAGTTTATAATACCATATATGTATCATTTTTATAATACCGGTGGTGATATTATTTTAAAGGTTGATTATATTCTATGTACGCCAAAGGCCCTATCCAAGAGCAAGACGCGAACAAAATGGCGCAGTGTTTTGTTACACTATGCTACAACTGTGCGATTAAAATCATATTGTTAACTCCGCGGGATTGTTTTAATTTGTAAATAAACGTCAGTAGAAATAGAAACCATATCATTTTGTAATTGTATGCTATCAAATTGTTAAATTTGTGATGGAAGAAGAATGCATTGACGATCCTCTTCCACCTTAATATAATAGATCAAGTCTATTAGGTAATAGGTTAGCTAGGCCTACGATTATTGAATAACTTATTCCTGTGAGTACAATAAGATATAAAGACTGGTTTAACTAACTTGTATTTATAAAAGGATAACCTAAAATTTACTATTTACAAATAGTTGAATGAGAGATAGGATGCTGGGTTTTTGCAATTCCCAAGGCTAGGGCCTAAGTCTTTGGTTACCGTACATGGAGAGTACATATTGACATATAGTCAATTATTATTATTATGGATATTAATAAATACGGTAATAACTGCATTAGTTAACCTGTGGGCTCATCAGTCTAGTTAGTTCTCTTCCTTTACATTATTTTTTCTCTATGTAGGCTACCTACTTTATATTTAAAGACAAATTTGTCATTACTTTAAACAAGTGGTCTCAATAAATCTTCCTTTTTAGTAGCCTCCTTATTTCATTATTTTCCCACTGTAGGCTTTATTTATTTGACATAGGAATAATGAATGTAGAAGAAGTGAATGAAAGATGACAAATATTGAAAGTGATAAATTATTTTACATTACCATAGTGAATAATATGTTTGTTCTTTTAAACATTAATATAAATAATGAATACATATAGGCCTAATCAAAAATGCTCAAAGCTCGAGAAATTTGAAAAAATTCTGCCCGGCGTGGCTCGAGTCAGAAAATCACTAACGGTGTATTGTACACCCCTAGAGAAAATTTCCATCAAAAAAGCTCGGCTCGAGAAAGCTCGAAGCTCGAGCACTTTGAAAAAAGCTCAGCTCGAGCCAGAAATCACTATTCGCACACCCCTAGCAGATTCCATTCCAAACTTCAATCAATATGGATATTTAGAAATTTATTATAAAATAGTCCAATACAGATAAGCCAGCCAGATTAACCAGATTCCCTATTAATTCTACAATAGATTCTCTTAACCGACCCCGGATCAACTGCCGCTCGGATTAACTGTCTCTGCCTGAGCACAAAATAGAGGTCGGTTTATCCGCCCTGAATTTTAAAACTTTTCTACCAGACCTTTTCTCAGAATCCAGAGACTTCCGTTCCCATCCTTATCGCTTTACTAAAATAGAAACGCGTCCGTTCAGGTCAAGTCTTGTTATGAATCACATGGGAAACTTACAATATTGTGGGACGTCACTCAACGTCAGTTTATCGCTACTCTGCGTCGAGTACAGTACAGAGCTTTTTCACTTGTGCGTCGCGTGTGTGTGCAGCCTACTGGATCACAGTACAGTACTGTGCTGTATAATGTACCGTGTGATGATAGTATAGTGGTGTTTTTATAATCAACAGCGTTTTTTTTTTTTTTTCTTCATTGTTACTTGAGTATATTTCATAAGACAAATTTCAAAAGTAAGCTTTAATATATGCCAATATGCAGCTGTTTTTTATTCAAATAATATAAATAATATATTTATCTCTACAGTATTTTACAGGTTTACGTAGTTGCCCGTTTTAACCGACCTTTTAGGTTATCCGACCTAGATCCAGTCCCGTGAGGGTAGGTTAAGAGAAGGTCAACTGCATTAGGAACCTAATGGAATTCTTAAACTCCCCAGTTCATTTTTGCCAATAAGTTTTTAAAAAGTTTGATAATCTTTAGGAATCATTGAAATTGAAAGCTGAAATTCACTTGTATTTCCTTGTGAAAAGTCTCAATATTATTGAAGAGTTCACCAAGTTTAATGTACAGTGAAATTCCTGGAATTCTCTTTAGCTTTGAAAACTGAAACAAAAGTGCAATAAAACACTATAGTTTTGAAGAATAAGTAAATCATATAAATAAATATAATGGAATCAAAATAAACAATGCCAAAGCCATGCATACATTTTAATTTGTATTAAAAACTAAAATACATGTACATAGAGCAAATTTATCAATTAAAATAAATTCTATACAAATTTAATTATAAAAAAATTAAAAACAAAACTTTTTGATTTCATACAGAGAAATAAAACTCACTCTTATATGAAAATAAATGTAATGTCAAACACATATATAAGTGAGAATTTGATGCAGCGAAATAACAAACAGAAACATAGAATATGAATATCACTTAGGATAGTCCAGTCAAATTGCTAAAAATATTCCACACATCAGTGTAGATCAATATTATTTAAAACAAATCAAATAATATATCGTCATGTATATATAAAAATGTGCTAAAAGGTAATAGTACTATGTATATACAGGACATAATTAAATAGGTCATTTTAAATTTGATTACATAATTATAACAACACGTACTATGCTAATCAAAACGTTGATTATTATGTATATCTCAAAAACTTTAATAAATCAATATCATCAGCTTTAAAATTTAAAAATATTTTTTCTAAAGCTGATTTGACTGAACTAGGACTGCGGTGAGGTACGCTAACTGGTGGCTATGCTAACTGGTGGTGGTGGGGTTTATCTGATGCAGATTCAACTCGACATCTTCCGCCGCTACCTCATGCAACCCTCCGGCTTCACCCACCTGGTCTGCCCCGCCTCCTCCCCCTCCACTGTGAACCACTTTTTCTTTAGCCATGATTCCATATTTTATCGGTTGTGGACTAGATTTGTTTTCATCCGAAGGGACAGGAGCATCCCCTCTTCGACATAGGATTGTATCTTTCTTAGGCGGAACGACAGGTTTGTTGGGCGGGACCGGAGGAGGGGCCCCTCTGCCGACCGCTGGCTGTTTCTTGCCGTCCCCGGTAGAGCCTAGGAAGCCCACCTTGGCCTGGCCAGTGAACAGCTTGGCTGTGGCGGGGGCTGCTGTCCGCGGGGCCATCGGCAGCACACCTGCCCCCGCCACTGCCCCTGCCCCCGACACTGGCACTGCACCTGCCACCCGCTTCTCCACCTGCACATGCATCAAATCACTCAGTTTCCATGAGACTTAAACAAAAATGTGCTGAACCTTATTATGATAATTATTTATTATTCTATCTTAAGTACTTTTATACCTTCTTCACTGATAAGTGAAATATGCTGATTTATCCTTCCTGAAATGTCTGAATTTATGTAAATGTATCTGTTAAGTCAAGTATAACTCAAAGATAGAGGGCTGGCCTCACAAGTCGGCCTTCGTTAAGCGAAGGTTCGATCCTGATTAACTGCTATGGTACTTTTTCAAGAGCGGTCACCAATGGCTTGCCCATGTGACTATTTCCGTTAACAGTACCTCGCTGTCTTTAGATCGCCGCACAGGCCTATTGGCCTATGGCAATGGGCAGTTGAGGTTTGTTTAGGAAAAATAACATTGGGACTGATTTGGAGATATTGCAGTCAAAAAGATTAATGTTTTTTTTTATATTGTTGTATTAAACACAAAATATGAAAAGTTGTTTTAAGTTTGTTACTACAGTAGACTCAGATCAACCTGGTCCAGATCCCGGATGATATTTATTTTTCGTTGTTGTTACAAATACAAATGAAAAAACGGAACGTCAGGTTTTAGAACCTTATATTTTCACACGATATCCCGCATTGCACAAATGTAGTTTACTTCGTCAAACGCTTTGTGTTTCAGTAAAATTGATTTCGTTTATGATTAACGAGGCAATAGAAGTTGTCGCGTGGGGGGAGGAGGGAGCAGTAGAGTCTCAGTTCACGGCGTCCCATTTGTTAGTAGAGCCGTCATTTTGTTTTGTTTGTGTCTTGTATAACCCATGCCCACCTCCATGAAATCCGAACTGGCCGTCCATCACATTAGTCTGGATTTTTGAAAGTCTACTGTAGTACATTTATGGTTCATTAATCCATTCCTACCATTGTGAAAGGATGGTGGTATATCGGGTACACTTTCATAAGCGGAACAATATAAAGAACCGAATGAAATTGTTCAATATGGTACATCGATTGGGTCGATATTTTTATCGATTGCAAAATATTATATAGCCTGTATGTTAGTACTTACGTCATATTGGTTTTGTTTAGTTTTAGGGATGAGTCGATTCTAATGTCGATTCTCGATTCCACAGATTCTCAGGCTACGTATCGGAATCGATAATCGATGGCCCAAAGCCAATTCTGATTCTACCGATTCCAGGCCTACGATACTCCCGCCATTTACCCAGATTTACACCCGCTAACCATAGAATATTCAAGTCGAGTAGTTGAAATTGCAAAGCTAGTTAAGAGGCTGACATTGGATAGAGCAAATGAAGTTGTCATTACATATGGTAAGTATTTTGGCTGTCCATTATGACAAACTTCCCTTTCACCTTTGGTCCCTCCATTTGCAGCAGCTGGGGACATATTCTCCGGGTTTGGTCTCCAACCTGAGAATGAATGGTCCCTGGCTGTTGTACATGGATACCCTATCAGTTGAGTTGGCCAGTTGGAGGGCAGAATGCGAGTCCCCTGTTTGAGCCTCATCCCAGCTATCAAAGGGGCACGGGAGTTGGCCCTCTGAAAGGTCAATTTGGCTGCCGTCCCATCCTACACTTTTCTTTCCTGCTATATCCTATCCTTCCGGTAACCTGAACAATATTCCCGCTTGTGGAAGATGTGCCTAGCAACTATGCTGGGGTTTCCTAATCCAGCAACAATGAATGAATGAATTGCAAAGCTAATCCCACTGTTTACCCAGATTTACGCCGCTAACTAGTGTTTAACAAAATATAAGACTGAAATGAAGTAAAATAAGCCTAAAATCTATTTTTGGCTCATATGAAAGGAAACAATGACAGGTGAGTTATTTATGGATACCTGTTAAGTAAGGTAAGTTTTAAGAATGGCACGGCGAGTGTTTGGGTCGGGGGCAGAAAAATCTGACCTAGGAGATAAGGAAGGAAGACGGGGCGGGACAGGAGGGGAGGGGAGGGGAGGGGTCCGGTTGAAAGCAATAAATCAGTCGGCTGACCAACATTATTTCTTTGAGTCATTATCTTCAAAAAAAGTTTTTCCCTATGAATTATGAATTTATATTAAACGGTTTTTGTTTTTATATATTAATACAGAATACTAGTGAAATTAACATTAAATGTGAGGCGGCAAGCAAAAAGGGACCTCTTGTCAGCAATTTCCGATTTTGAGTTATTGATATTTTCAAATTAAGCTTTTAATTACAAACAGTAAAAAAGTTATGTGTCTCCGATTTTTTTGTTCAAGTTACAGACGTTTGAGTTTTGTAAAATAAAAATGGGCTTTGTGAGAAAACGCATTTTAAAATTTTGAAACACTACAAAATCTTTATTTTTTAAATTTAATGAATGAATTTGATATCAAAACAAAGCCTGAAATCTATTCTTTAAAATGATATAAGAAAGTTTTCTTAAGTCTTTTTTTATTTTTTCAAACTGATGGCTTGCGATGCTTTGAGGCGGAGTCTTGTAATGTTGATAAGGTATCTGCAACGAAACTTTCCGCTCAGGTTCGAAAGCAGGTTCTAGTTGAGGGCAAAGAATATCCTTAAACTCTTCTTTGCAATACTCTCGGATGTTTTTGAAGAGATATTCTTTTAGTTTCTTATAGTGTAATAGAACGACTGAGGACAGAGTGACTGTGATATCTGATTAAGCGACAACTAAGTTTTAGATGTGGGGTTCTGTAAATAATTACAGGAACCTAGGTAAGAACCGTAAAACCAGCGTGATTATTGGACAGTATTAGAGGATGGTAAAGTGGGAGTAGATTCTCAGGGAAGAACGGAGAAACAACTGCTGTGATTGACTGACTGCCTTGCCTGCTGTAATGCATGGCTGCAAACCTTTCTACTTATAAAATTAGATTTACAAACTTACCACGAATGCTGTAATAGTAATTATTAGTGATTATTAATAGTTATTAACAGTATATTATTAAGAAAAATTAATAATATTACTGTAATAGTAATATCAATAACATTGATCGGCTTATAAACCTACAAAGAAAAAGGTACCTGATGTCGGGGCGGGCATTATTATAACCAGACAATGTTCTCCTGTTAAGAGATTGAGAAACCCATCGTAGTTCCCTCAGTTACCACTAGAGTTCAGGGAAGACTTTAAAGTAATGCTAAGTGGACTTGTGTGTTTGAGAAATGGGACCTCATGACGGCCATGTTATTGCTCCATAAGCGACAAGAGATACCTTTCCCTAGGCAGAACGCGGTCTCCTTTGTCGATTATTATGAGTATTTTATCTGTTCAAAACTGTTTTGTAATCGATTGTGTCTTGTTAATGACATTATAAAGAGTAGTTATATACAAAAATCCAAAAATCTATATTTTATACCCGGATGACTTATTACGACTGTACTGACAAATTTACTTTGCCGACAAGAGGTCCCTTTTTGCTTTCCGCCTCACAAATTATGTAAAAATTGCATTAAAAATTAGTCTGATAATTAACTACAAAAAGCTGTTAAATAACAAACAATACAGTAGGCCTAAATTTAAAAATTACAATCATTAAACTACAATCATTACAACATAATTATTAACAAAAATTGCTTTCTAACTTTTATACAAAATTCAAAACCCTAAATTTAACATTAACATTACAAATGTATTTTTATCGGTAAAGAATAGTTAACATCCAAAGTGATTGTTTTATAACACAAGAAAACCAATTTCAAAAAATATCAAGGAAGATTTATGTAACAAAGCATAACAATTATATGGGAAATAGACAACGTAGTTCTTCAACTTAGGTTTTTTTTATTATTTATTTTTGTAAGTTTATTTTATTAATGAAAAATAATCACCAACCGATTGTCTCAGTACATAAAAATCAATTACTAACTTATTGTCTTAAATCATTTGTAAAACATTACTTGCTATTTTACCTATTATTTGGAATTGATGGAATCAGAATTTAGAATAGGAACCGGGAAAAATTGGAATCGACTCATCCCTATTTAGTTTGTTTTTCAATTAAACTTAAAATACAGATTAAATAAACGAACATGGCAATGACATGACATGATAATGTCGTTTATAGTAATACGTGTTTAAGTGGAATCAACGTTTGTTACCTGGACAAATTTCAAGACACCTAAACTGAAACATAACATAACCGAAACCATAACCGAATAACCTAAATAATCGTTATACCGTATTGAACAATTCATTTGGTTTTTTATATCGTTCAGCTTGTGAAAGTCTACCTGTGGTGTCTACTGGCAATCATTTATGTACTCTTTTAACATAGACTGATGTGATTGAGCTGAAATTTTGCATGAAAGTAGCTGATATATATAGGCTTGATCACGATTAAAAAATTCCCCTTGAGTACTCAAAGTTCTAATGTTAAGGATATAGATATTGATTACCAGGATAATAATCAACTGTGGACAACATTTAAAAAACATCTTGAGTGAGGTCCCTTTGCAAAACACGTCGCCAGTCTTCAAAATCTAGATTAAAATGTTTATCAACTTTATTAAAAACATAATACCATTTCACACTCTAATGTGATTTCATGGGAAGTTTTTTTTCACAAGGAGGCTAAAATCTAAACTCGTTTATAATACACCCTACTCTCACCAATTGCTAGCTACAAATTTTAAGTTGGTTATAATCATTCTTTAAACTAATAAACTATAGCTATTAAATATAGGTAGCTTTGTCCCAACCTCTTTATTACTGTGTTAAGAATTACAAAAAATGATGTACAGTAAAATACCCCCGTCGCAGCAAACCTGCATACTCAGCGAATTTCCAATGAATATATAACATAACACATTAAAACACTTAACAGGATTCATAAGAAATGTATTCACAAACAATCGAAATTTAAAATATTAATTATTCTCTATAAGAATAACATTGGGGATGAGTACGCAGGTTTGCTGCAACAAGGCACACGAAATAATGGGTTTTTATGAAAATATCAATAGAACTCATCTTAGTGAAGACACATACCAAGTTTCATCCATATACATTCATAAATAAGTGATATATAACATTTTAAGTATTTTCCATAAGAATAACATGGGGACCAAGTACCTAGGTTTGCTGCTACAGGAAACATTGGCGAAAAATTGTTTTTTTGTGCAAACAACAATAAACCACAACCAGATCAAGCCATATACCAAATTTCGCCAGTTTATATTCATAAATAAGCAAGATATACAATTTTTCTTTTTCTCCATAAGAATAACATTAGACAACGTACTGTGTTTAGCACTTTCAATATCTCGGTAACCAATTGATGTAGAGCAATGATAAAAATACCAAATTGTTTGTTTTTTTAAGCTGAATTCAATGGTATAAATTAAAATTTGATTTAAATTAAAATTACATGTGAAAACCCCAAAAAACACATTTTTGGGGTACAAAACCCCCCAAAAACCCCCCTTCGGATGGTGCGATTCATCTGGTTTTCGAACTCGTTCAAATAAATGGTACTTTACACATTTGTACCAAATTTCATTAAGATCGGACCTTTTTTACGAGAGTTATCGTGCTTACGGACACATATATATATATATATATATATAAATATATATATATATATATATATATATATATATATATATATATACATATATAAAAATTTGAACGAATGGTGTTTTTGGCATCTGGGGACCTCAAAATGAAAAGTTATCATGGTCTCGGGCTTAAGTCTTACCATGAGACCTACGGTAATAGCTTCTTCCCTATAGGGGAAATTCGCTAAAAAAAGAAAAAACTGTCTATATTGACTACTGCCAAAGTATTATCAAAAATGAATGTTAAAATATATTTTTCTTGAACGAAGCAATAATTTACGCAAATTATTAATATAAATTAAAAGGATTCTTCTCGGTGAAAAAGGTTTTACACATCTGAAGATAGACATAAAATAGGCCTATTTAGGTTTGTAGGCCTATTTACTTTTAGTATTTTACCAACATCATATATTTTTTAAGAATTTAGGTCACATTATAGACAAACACAGTGGAATACCTCAGCTGAGGCTTGGGCAGGTATGGTGTTGGAAGGGAAAGCGACGGCCACACTTCGCAGACTCTGCCCAGGTGACACGGAACGGGCTATACCTGTAGCTGAAACAAGAACATCAGGTTATCATCCAGTTCACAGTCAATTATATCAACTTATTTCCTGACAAAAATTATGTATTGTTAGGCCTATATGAAAGTATTATTTTTTTCACGAATTAAACAAAAGTAGAATAATCTCTATACTGATTAGAACGGAGACTTACTCCAATTCCCAATTGGAAATTTGTATGTTAAGACATTTATATTACTGTGTCCAGAAAAATTATATTGAAAAATGCCTGCCAGTAACTCATATTTTTCTTATAGGTAAATACTAGCTGTGTACCCGTCCTTCGTACGGGTTGTATATAAATGGTAGATTAACTAAAAAAACTAACAACCCACGTAATTTTACAATATTAAAATTACATTTTACACTTTTAAAGTAGAATTAAAGTTAATGAAATATACTATGGGCAGATAGTTAGGCTACTGTTGTCAAGTCGAGGAACTCTGTCGGGTAATGAACGGTGCGGTTTTTGCGACTCCAAATCGAAAATTACATTTTACACTTTTAAAGTAGAATTAAAGTTAATGAAATATACTATGGGCAGATAGTTAGGCTACTGTTGTCAAGTCGAGGAACTCTGTCGGGTAATGAACGGTGCGGTTTTTGCGACTCCAAATCGGTACACGTAACACTTTGGATTCGATTTTAGAAATAAAAGAACTCAAGTACAACAAAATATTAACCCTGTTTAATTTAACATTTTAAATACTTTGATACATTAATCTTTACATTCCAATAAACAAATAGTAATGTAACGCAACATTAAACTTTAAAAACATTGACAAACCACTTTTAAAATCATCATTCTTGCCAGGTCCTGTTTTCATTATAATTGTAAATAAACAATTTAAACTTGGAAAAATCATATGTTTTAAAAACATATGACTACTTTGATTTTATTTAAATAAATGTAAATCAATATATAAGAACTGTTCTAACAGTGGTCATGGTTAAATGAACAGTATTAAATATTGTATATGTTCGTTCCTCCCTTTGGAATAGACCTACATTTGTGTTGATCTACGCTGCTTGTTCATTGGTGGACGTGAGGATGGCACAATCATAGAGCCAGGCCACTTTCCAGATTAAACTGTTTATGAACCTCGGTGTAACAAACTGTCAATCAATAAATCCTGTGATTCATCGATAGTGCCGAGTGAAGGATAGATGTTTCTGAGACTTAATTTGTTTTTCAATGTCCCAATCTCAACTTTTAAAAGCGCATAAGAAAACTGCTCAACCCCTTAATCTTCTCAAAAATACATGTTCATATTTACTATTAAGTTCAGACGCTCAGTGGTCGGCTACATAAAATATAATTTTAGAGAGTGAAAAGCGAACAAAACATGACCAAAACCGCACAAAATCACGTTTTTGAGCGGCCGCCATTATTTTTTTAAAAGGCGTATGCCAGTTTATAGTGCCCTAAAACCTTCTCACGCATATGTAGAAAAAAGAAACAAAGTTTCATTAATGTCAGTGCACCCGTTTTCCAGTGAAAAGCGAACAAAAACCCGTCCTTGAGCGTCACCGGCAGACAGACAGACATAAATTGAGATAAGATTTGTTTTGGTTTCCCTAGGGTGTAAAACGTGAAAATATGCAAAAATTTCATAATTCCAAGCAATGTACAGACAAAACTCTAATTTTATTCATTTGACAACTGTCAACCGTCAGTCGACAGTTGACACGGGGGTTAGTATCCATAGTGGGAACAATAGTGAAATTAAAATTTCATTTCTAGAATGGAACTTTCTAGAACAAAAATTTTCGATATGGAACTTTCTGGAATAAGAATGTTGTGAATAGAACTTTCTAGAACAAAAGTTTTCAATATGGAACATTCTAGAAAGGAACTTTCTGAAATGGAACTTTCTAGAATGAAAATTTTGAGAATAGAACTTTTTAGAATAGAACTTTCTAGAATAGACCTTTTTAGAATAAATTTTTTTTTAAATAGAACATTCTAGAAAGAAACTTTCTGGATTGGAATTTTCTAGAATAAAAATGATGAGAATGGAACTTTCTAAGATTGAATTTTGAGGGTCTTTCGCTAGAATAAAATTTTTGAGAACAAATTTGCTGGACCTTTAGAGAAATGGATCTTTAGAGAACAGATGTTTAGGATGTAATTTCTTGAAATTATCCTATATTTAGATTCTAGAACATTCTGACGATTTATTTTAAAATATTTTTGTGATTGACTCTCTCTTGCAACCTCAAATCACTGAAAATTTCAATTTCCCGTTGCAGACAAAGATAACTAATTGAGACTTCCGTTTGTTAGACAAAGAGAGTTGCGCGCGATCTCGGGTGCTATTCATTTTTCTCCAAGCCCAACCCTTGCAGTTAAAAAATAAAACCTTCTTCATAGATGGGGAATGTAGGGCTACCCTACCATATAACTTTCACGGGGATGCGGTGGTTGGTTTTGGAGTTTTTCCGGAACATACCCACAAACCACACTTACATTTATGATATATATTGATTTTTCTCCAAGCCCAACCCTTGCAGTTAAAAAATAAAACCTTCTTCATAGATGGGGAATGTAGGGCTACCCTACCATATAACTTTCACGGGGATGCGGTGGTTGGTTTTGGAGTTTTTCCGGAACATACCCACAAACCACACTTACATTTATAATATATATATATTGATTTTTCTCCAAGCCCAACCCTTGCAGTTAAAAAATAAAACCTTCTTCATAGATGGGGAATGTAGGGCTACCCTACCATATAACTTTCACGGGGATGCGGTGGTTGGTTTTGGAGTTTTTCCGGAACATACCCACAAACCACACTTACATTTATAATATATATATTGATTTTTCTCCAAGCCCAACCCTTGCAGTTAAAAAATAAAACCTTCTTCATAGATGGGGAATGTAGGGCTACCCTACCATATAACTTTCACGGGGATGCGGTGTTTGGTTTTGGAGTTTTTCCGGAACATACCCACAAACCACACTTACATTTATAATATATATATTGATTTTTCTCCAAGCCCAACCCTTGCAGTTAAAAAATAAAACCTTCTTCATAGATGGGGAATGTAGGGATACCCTACCATATAACTTTCACGGGGATGCGGTGGTTGGTTTTGGAGTTTTTCCGGAACATACCCACAAACCACACTTACATTTATAATATATATATTGATTTTTCTCCAAGCCCAACCCTTGCAGTTAAAAAATAAAACCTTCTTCATAGATGGGGAATGTAGGGCTACCCTACCATATAACTTTCACGGGGATGCGGTGTTTGGTTTTGGAGTTTTTCCGGAACATACCCACAAACCACACTTACATTTATAATATATATATTGATTTTTCTCCAAGCCCAACCCTTGCAGTTAAAAAATAAAACCTTCTTCATAGATGGGGAATGTAGGGCTACCCTACCATATAACTTTCACGGGGATGCGGTGGTTGGTTTTGGAGTTTTTCCGGAACATACCCACAAACCACACTTACATTTATAATATATATTGATTATTCTCTGCTATCAGTTCCATAGTTTCAGAACAACATTTTAACTTTTATAGGTGGTTCATCAGCCAAAAACAGCGATAGATTGCATTTTAACAGCCAGTGATTTAATTCTATACACTGAAATCAATGACCGGGTGTTATATGGACTGAAATAGAAGATTGAGCCATACATTATTTGCCAAAAACATTAATCTAATCATATTTTCAAATCCAAATACGGCAATCGGACTACATTTTTCAACCAAATCAGACAGCTAGAATGTGTTATATGCCATAAGCCGACCAGAATGAATTTCGTCAGTCTAAAATGACAACTGAAACGTGTTTTATTGGCCTAACTCTACAATTACTATGTTTTAACACCTAAAAACCGCAATTCCAATGAATTTTATAGACCTTAAACGGAATTTGCAGCATTTTATGAAAAATTACATCCAGAACGAGTTTTGTCCACTGTAAGCGACGACCGAGCTTCAACCATGTCTTAACTGTACGAAAACGAATATTGATTTGCATTTAATCAGTGAGATTGTGTTTAATAGCCTAAAAACAGTGATTTTACTCTAAGTTGAAAATTAACATCGAAAATCGGGAAAAAATTATAGTTTTACTGGCCAGAAACGACAATCAACCCACATATTATCTGCTGCAAATAGCAATGTAACCTAGTTCTACTGGACAAGTGGGATGCTATTAATCACGATTTTCATAAGATTTGTGTTTTAAAAGTTGTCTCACTATCATTTTCATAAAAAAAGTTCCATCTTTTGAATTTACAACATATCTCATCTGTTGGACTGAGTCATAACTCTGTAAGAGGAGAATTTTATGTTTTACCTGACACAGCAAAATTTATTCCTGCAGTTTTATCAAACAAATCTTGGCCTTTGATCTTTATTTCTCTGTTTGTCAATCTTAAAGTGTCTAAAATCCAAAGAAGCTCTCAGATGTCCAATCTTAATATCCTCATTGGCTCCAAGAAGTACCCCGCCATGTTGTGTCTAATGCTAGATGAAACTCGGTTCTTATTTTGTTGATTGCTTGTGAGAGGCATGTATCATATTCATTATGAAGCATGGACAGCGGTTAGGTTAGATTTGAAGGAAATTGATTCATAACAACTAAGCCTAATGAACTTTCTTCAAACATGATGTGTATTAGCATGATTAGCAATGTAATAATTATGTGTAGCATGCTGGAAAAGTGAAACAATACTAGTCGAAAGTTAAGTGAAAAAATTGATCAGTTTTATACATTATTAAAAATGTTAGGAAAGAAAACCAATGCCCATCCATGGGCCTTAAGTTTTATAAAGTGACATACAACACAACTGCTATGTTTTGATACTTACTGGGGCCACACACAGGAACACTAGAGACAGTAGCGGTGGGTTGTACAACCTTGGCCACACTCATCATGGGAGTAGCACTCTCCACACTGCCCTCCACCCAGACGCTGCTCTTGCCTGCACACCAGACACAACAAGGCTGATCACTTAACTTTCTCACCATAGTTTAAATTTAACAAGTGTTCTACAGGCGTCAACAATTCCTTATATTCTCCACGGTATTTTTATTTAAACAGTTTTTGACACGAAAAGCATAATTCAGCACCAGAGAACTGACGTAGGGCATTTTCCTGCCCAGAAACTAATAAAACATGGGACCAAATATAAAAAAAAAAAAATTAAAACTGCTTAAACAAATTTATAAGATAGGTGTGCATACTAACCGGGAGGTGTTAGCCTCGGTGATGTCTGTGGGGGGATGATAGAGGGCTTGGAGGGAGGGGGTGGGCCCCGCACCATGGGGGGGTGAACCATAGACCCGACCAGGTTAGTGTTGGCTTGAAACATCGCTACTTGATGAGCTTCTGCCAATTGTTTTTCCAAAGAGGCCACTTCGCTTCGAGCTTTCTCCAATTCAGTTTCTAATTCCTTTGCCCTGTAAATGTTTTATAAGAAATTGGCGATTGGATTTTTTAGTTTATTTCCACATGCACATTAGTACCTATTATAAATAAAAAGGGACGGACGGTATTGGATTTTGTGGTCACGATGGGATTGGACTTTTATTTATGATTAATTTCAGTAAACTCCCATTGGAATTTAAAAAAAAAATGTTTAAAAATCTGTAGAAAAAATATTTAATGAATAATTATCAAAAAAACACACAAATCTCAAGAACCATATAAATACATTATAAAAAATCCAGCCTCAAAACAATTTTAAAGGAATCACTTGAAACAAAGTTGTTTAAAACTATTAAATTAGATTTACCAATTCCTTCAATAATAACGTGTTTATAGAAATATATTACGATCATGCCAGTTATCTCAGTTATTTTGTTATTACGTTTCGGAAAATAGTCCCGTCCTGAAATAATCCCAAAGTAAGTTAACCCTTTGAGTGCCGCGGCATCACACACAGCGACGCGATGCATTACGCATAAAATGCCGAGCGTCGCTGACAGCGACTCTCGATATTTTACGTAGTACTTCATATCAAAACCACATTCTGGCTTCCAAAGTATATTCTATTGATCCAGAACAGGGTGTCTACCAGCTCCCTAAAATAAAAATCGGGGACTTTAATCATTAAAAATCAGTGACCTCGGAATTAAACTGTACCATTTTGTTTTATGTAAAAAAATCGAATATAGCTCATGTTGGTACAAATCTTCAAACTAATAATAACCACTGTGATTATATATTCAGTATTGGATGCTTGGGCATAGGCCTACTTTGGTAAACATTAATAAGAAATCAGCACAACAATGTTAGGGTCTACCCTAAATATAAAATTACAAAGAAAAAAGTTAAGGGATATTTCATTGCAGTGGTTCTTCCTTAATGCACAAGTGACCCACATACCTTGTATCCGTTCCATGTTGTGAACAAAAACACAAGCACAATAAATCTTGGTTCATGTAAAAAACACTAGGCCTAATTTAAACACTAATTGAAATATATTTTATAGGCATACTAATAACAGTTATCACTTTTTTAACCATCCTCCAACTACACCAGAGAAAACAAAACTAATTGCTATTTAAAACTTTAAAAACATTTTTTAGTTCTCTCTCAATATCTTGCACGAGCTGACATATGATTAGTCATACAAAAAGCTGAAAACAAAATTTCCCTCTTGGTTATGTTGTGTTTTACTAAAAAACTTTCAATCCCTGACTTAGGCCTATTTGTAGAAGATTCTACTATAGGCATACTGCAGTCTGGCTGCTAAATAGTAGTACTTGGCCTACTTGCATTGAACTAGAACTTTGACATAGGCATACATTTAAATGTTGGCTGCTGTATTGCAGGTCTATTTGTGCTGGGGTAGAAGGAACTTCTGGGTTGAATGCATGCAAGGTCAACTGATTACCACTGTGTAGATTAGAAACAAACTGCAAGTGATTTTTTCCCCCTTTTCATGAGATTTGAAGGCAGTTATTCCGGAGTGGGAAACATCAAAAGTTTTTTTACAAAAATAACAAAATGCTATGAACTTGTCCTTTTTCTAAGCCACTTACACCACTGGTTTTCTTCTATATATCTTGAAACTGACACTTCCCAGGCATTTTGAGATTAAAATAAAAAGTTCCACTTTTTTCTTAGGCCTAGCCACTAAATCATAAAACCACAAATCACTGATACTGATACTAAGTAGTGGTGGCACAAAAAGAACGCAACCGTTTTATTGAAACTGTTTCGGAACCTAAACTGTTTTGAAACTAAACAGTTTCAGGAAACACCCTGTTGCAAGTAGCTGCACAACTGACTCACAACACAACGTCAAATAACAACGCTTCGTCTTGAAACGGCCAACTTCCCGCCTTCGCCGTCTGTTGTGATAGCAGCACTGTACAAACAGACATATTCTTCCTCACATTCGCGCCGTAAAAATAATTCCCGCGACTTCCGCTGTCAGATTGTCTATTAGTAGCCTTTTTGTAATCTATATAGTTTTATAGACAAAAAGTTGTATTTTCCAGGACTTGTACAATTAAATAAGTAGATGTAATGAGTTGAATCCTTGTTCAATGACTTGAGCAGGCAAAACCGAAACCGAAACGCCTGCAAGCCGCCGCCACCTCTCTGTTGCAACTGCAACAGCGAAAACGACAACAGTGAGAGAAACATGGGGAGGGAAAGAACTGAAACAGTTTACCGCAACAGCAACAGCTAAAACCGAAACCGAAACAGTCTCCGCTTGGCAGCTGCAGCTGAATCTAGCGCTTTGTCGCGGACGTTTTAAAAACGAACTATCCTGTTGTCTGCAACCGTTTAATTAAACTGTTGTCATGCCGAGACTATTGTAGTTGCAGCCGTTTCGCTCGGACAGCAACTTATTCGACCACTAATACTAAGTAACTCACATTCACACGCGACGCGAGACTAACAGTGACGTCAGTGACAATCACACGATCACGATCACGTGCGAACAACAACTGCTGAACTAACTGCTTGGAAGTTCAAACTTAATCAAACGATCAACGAACAGACTACCAAATTACAGTCAACTCCCATTATCCGGGTGCGGGTTAATCGGGTTGCGGTTTAACCAGGGCCACGAAAGGTTTATTTTTATTATTTTGATTTATCCCCTTCTAAACATAAATAGAGCAATAATAACAATTTATTTTGCTAAACTATCTCCAGAATCATATTTAATTTACTTTGTCAGAATAAATACTATACAAACAATTTAGTAACCACGAGGGTCTGTCATTTCGCTAATGAGCCGTGGGCGCGTGATGGGAAGCGATGACTTTGACACTGCACAGACGGTCGGACGCGGACAGCTAAAAATAGAAACATCTCAAAACAATCACCCTTCCTGCCGCTGTTCACCCTCAACGACGGGCGGACAGATAGACAGACGGACGGACAGACAGACGGACGGACGGACAGACAGACGGATGGTCAGATGCGGAGTCTAAAAATAGAAACATCTCAAAACAATCACCCTTCCTGCTGTTATTTACCCTCGTTGGGTTTTCCCCCAGTGCGGAATTAATTAGCATACTGTTCGGTCTAGTTTAGAGAGTTGGGTGTTTAGAGATGTTTAACCTATTAAATATCATTCGGCGTTTTGGATAGTATTTACTGCTATCAACCATTGTTAGTATTACCTATTATTATCTTGATTGTTTGTAGATCTTATCACAATTTAAAGATTTTAAAAGGTATTTCAATCTACACAAATATATCTTAAATAACATTAAAACACAATATTGTAGTATACAAATGTTGATAAACATTTATTATATTCGTAATATTCAATTTATTGAATCCCTTTGTTTTAACCGTGGTTTTGGGTTATCCGTGACCCTCCAACTGGTCATTACCCCGGATGATCGGGAGTTGACTGTATAACCTTATTAGTACATTTTGAATTAATTAATCACAACACTTTTTCATATAATTTAAAATTAGCTTTCTTAAATTCTTCAAACGTTCACAATGTTTGAAAAGGTTTCCGTTACATAATAACAGTAAAATATTTGTTTTAAAATTAAATGAATTGAATCCTACAGTGGGAATCTGTTCCAAATACCGATTCGCTCTCAATACTGTTTAGCTCTTCCAACGATAACTGCTGTGGTCAACATCATGTTAGGACATCATAAAAGATGTCAATAATTAATTATAATTAAATCTCCGGTGATACTTATATTTAATAATTTGATTTTTACTACCATGTAATCTAATGCTTAAGCAATACTTTTTTTTCTGGCAAGTGTTAACACTCTCATAACCTTCATATCCTACCACTCAACGACGAGAGTTGTTAGTGAGATGATGCAATCGGCAAAATATCGTATCAGGTAGGCAGGTAAGGCGGTATATTGCGATCACACAGGATATGGGCTGCTTCACTAGCGCTCGTGTTGCCTGTCCGTAAAAACAGTCTTCTGACGTAACAGTCTGGGCGAGTCTTGATTGGCGCTAAAGTAAACAAATCTGCCCAAACGCTCTGGTTTCTTTTACCAGGCACCAGGATCGTTAACGTCTACCCGGGTTTTTACGTTGCAGAGTTTATTTCAGTTTAATCACTGACGAGCTGCGGCTTTGGTGGGACGCCAGCACATCAGACATACACGGGTACAATGATTTTATCCCGTTAAAACGCAGACAACTGATACTACAATCAGCAGTTTAAATTGGTAAAATCGTGAAGTCACTGGCACTAGGGTGAACATCGATGATTAATTGATAATAAATTATTCACTCTCGTAATTATTTAATTTTGACTTGGATATTTGTCCGTGACTTAAGCGTCAAAATCCGTGACTTTCGGTGACTTCCGTGACCTCATAAAAAAATCCGTGACTTTTCGGGGACTTTCGTGACTTCCGTGACCGGTAGACACCCTGCAGAAGCTTCCAGCTATCAGTTCTAAAGCAATTTCGTTGCCTTTGGTCTGTTAGCAGACTCTATTTTAGTCATCTTTGTCGTAGATGTCGTCTGTATTTGTTGTTCTTTAAGGTTATACCGGCAAACGACGTAAATAACGCTGTTATTATTGTTATTGAAGTTGTGTTTTAGTGTTATTTACTTCCTATTTATGTATGAAACAAAATTGAGTGTCAGAATGGTTGTAAACAACTTGAGAAACCTTCTGAAATTAGTTTACAATGAACTTGAAAACAGTGTCATTGTTGTGATACACAAGTTTTGGTGAAAATAAAAGGTACACATACGTCTTTTGTTTTCTAATTTTATTGTGTATTTCATTTACTTTAGTATGCCTAATGCTTATATAATAGTAATATATAACATGTTTACTGATAACAAACTAAAAAATAATATTTGTTTATATTATAAAATTTGACTTTGACGTTGCTTTGTAACCATGTAGCCTAGGCCTAGGGCCTTTTTGGAATTGTAACATATTTTCATTTCATTTTTTGCAAACTTGTTTTGCCTTCACATTGATGATTTATATATCAGTTTTTATCAGCATTTTCTGCTTTTTCTAACCGTTGGATTGAAAAAATAAAATAAAATTGTTTAGCATAATTTATGTGAGACAAAGTTGGAAAAAACAAATTTTCAATTTTTTTATATAAAAAAGGATATTTTTAGTCCCAATTTATTTTGTAATTTTAGTTATCTTATAATATTTCAATAGAGAATTTATTTATACACAAAATAAATAAATAAAATTACATGGATACCTCTAAAATTGCATTTTATATAAACTAATACATTTTTGATTGAAATTAGCCCGGCACTTTATGCATAAGAAATGGCCATGACGCCGCGGCACTCAAAGGGTTAAAACAACCAAAAAATATGATAATTGTTCTCCCGAGGATTTTTTAAAATTTGGTTTCCCGTCCATACCTAATAAATATCCTTATCACCTGTGACTCAGTGAAATTCAAATGGAATTTGATAAAAATAATTCACTGAAACATGGTTTTTAATTTTACTTTAGTTCAAATACTTTTATATCTCCCAATCAAGGACTAGCAAAAAAACATGATATTTTAATAAATACAAAATTGTATTTTTTCTACGTCAAATAGTATTTTATGAAAATATTTGTGAACAATAACCTCATAAAAAAACTTAATACATTTTTACAAAATATAGTAATAATTGTTTAATTATCCTCCATAAGAATAACGTTACAATGAGTACACACATCTGCTACAATGGTGGTACTCTTTATATAAATATTAATAAATCCCTACCAGATGTGGAAAATTGAAAAGTTTTATCAAAATATACTCTTAAATAAGTAAGATATCAAATTGTAATCATCGTCAGAAAGGCATTGGTCAAGGTATCAAATTTATGTGTTTGTACAACAACAGAGCGGTAATTCTAAATGTGTTTAGACCAGGCAATTTCACCTCTGGAGATGGCCATGCAACTCGTGTTGGGCAGTAAGAAAAAGTCAGCAATATCCAAAGCAACTTGAATCATAGATATCATCCAGGATTCCCACGGAAATTCAATTTCCAATTTCCCTGACCTCGCCATTCCCTACAAATTGTAACTCTTCCTTCCAATATATACTCAGAAATAACAAAAATGTATAATTTAATAAGTACTCTACCATCTCCAGAGCTGTTGTACTCTAATAGTCCTTTTAAAGCAATTAATTTGAACCTCATACACATTGTTCGGAGATTACGTCGCTGGACGGAGGAGTGGAAATTTTCAAGAGCTCACTTTGCGATCTTTAAGATGATTACTCATATTTTGATTGTTCAAATGCACCATAGTTAAAATTGCAGCAACATTGCAAATCAAAATGTTTAAAAATTGCAACCAATGCATTCAAGAAAACCAACTAAACTCGGTGATATGATAATTACATTACTGTAAAACCGGCTGTTATCAAGATTCATTGATTTTGTTGTTCTAAAATGCATTTCGGGTAGTATGTGTTAAAATAAGAGAGTCCGTCATAAAAGTCCTTAATTTATAATACTTAAGTATAATAATAATTTTAACTATAATTTTAACTGTGTTGTATCCTTTGAAATTAAATTCATTAATGTGAGACCGTCCTACAAACAGGGTTTTCATAAAAAAAAAACGGCGTGGTTTTGACATCAAACATTAAACAAACCAAATAAGGGATAAACAAATATTTATTTTATTGGAATCCCCATAAGAAACAGTTTAATATAGATGACTAGAAAATTTAAATATGTCCACCATTTGTAGCTCTGCAGACATCTAAACGATTGTGTAATTCAACCCATACATGTTGCAACATGTCCCTTTTTACTGAGGATACTGCGTCATATATTCTTTTCTTTCTCTGAAATGAGCCACATTAAGATTTGTTGTGATTGAACTATGTTTTTCACATATCGCCACAAAAAAATCACATGGAGCCAAGTGCGGGCTCCAAGGAGGCCAAGACCACTTCTACCTAGCCACCTTGAAACATGACTTGGAACTGAAACCTAAACATAATTGAAAGAAAACATGATATGAACAATTAAAGAGAAGTTTTTACATTGTATTAAAATCAAACTATTTGATCTATAAAATACAGAGCTACCAACCTGGATTTTCTAATTTTCCTAGTATTCTTTTTATAAGCAGTCAAAACCGCATTCATTCTGTTATGAAAACCCTGTATAATGACAAAAATTCCTTACTACGAAATTGCCTAGCCTGAACACAATTTAAATGGTAAATTGTTTGCTATTCAAGCCAATTCCGGATAGGGTTAATGCAATTTTTAGTGACAAAATTAAACTCTTACACAGTTGGGTATGCTGGGCAAAATCCAGTAAGGTTTGTAAAACAAACCTACAGGCACAACCAAAGCAGTATAGATACAGTAAAAACAGAACTTTGGAAAAATGGGTTAATGGCAATGGGTTAAAAATTATCTTTAATTTGTGAAAATATGGTGCCACTATGTGAAATTTAAGTTTAACTGGAATTAAAAAAGAAGTTTTTATACCAGAATTAAAATATAAACTTGGATACTGGCTGGTTCTGTACCTTTTTTCTTCCTTCACAAGACTAGCCTTCAGCTGCTGGCTCTCAGAATCGAATTGTGCTAATTGTTTTTCTAGTTCTGCCTCCATCTGCAATGATTTTTTGCTCTCCTCCTCCAAACCCTCTGCCATTGAATCCATTCTTCCCTTTTCTTCAGTTAATATCTGAAGGTGTGAAGTAAAAGTTAATTTCTATATATTTGCACTCCTTATTTTTAGTCACATCAGATTAAACCACATACTACAAGTAATATATCTTAAGTAGGGGTGTGCGAGTATTCGAGCTTCGAGCTTTTTCGAGCCGAATATTGCAGTATTTGGCTCGGCTCGAGATTTGGAAAAAAGCTCGAAGTTCGAGCCGAATATTTAAAACGCCGACTAGTAAAAAGAGTCGTATACGAAAGTAAATTTAAAGCAAAACTTTCAGAATCAATGTTAGAATTATCATAGTTTCCATCGGTAGAGCTCCATAACAGATATATACCAGCACATAAAACAGTTGATATAATTTGTCATCACGACCGCAATGTTCCTCAACAGAAAGAGGAAAATAATTTTTAAGTCAAATACAAACAACCCTGGTTCGATTCTGAATGTTTTACAGCCAGGAGAAAAATATTCAAACTTTTAAATTTGTTTAGCAAAACTAACACAGCGGAAGTTAAAAGTAAATACATACGAGTCACAACGAACTTTTAAGCATCTGTGCATTAATAAGAAATTGATATATCACAGTAATATTAGTTCAAGCTTAACTCAAGTTTCAAACTCAAAACAATTTTGGGAAGCCATTAATTTGTATAAAAGAAAGGCCGTCAAGTGTATTGGTAATATAAAGACTGAAGATCAGGTTAATGATTTTAAAAGTTTATTTACTTAATCCGTCGTTAACAAGTTGCAGAATCTGCTATGCAGAACCATTTATTTTGGATGATTATCTAGATGGAAATTTCATCTTAAGGGAGATTAAAATAGTTTTAAAACAAGTTAGAAACAATAAAGCACCCGGTTTTGACAGAATTCCAAATGAGTTTTTCAAAAATGCATCAAACCACTTCTTGGAGAGGCTGCTTTTAGTTTATAAGCCTGTTTTATTTGTACCTGACAAATATTACCCTGATTCTGAAATTAATCTGGCAGAAACAGTCAAGTTCCTAGGTATTCACTTGGACAGCAAACTAAATTGGATGGAACATATATTCAGCAAGATATGCTCTGAGCGTACTTATTACAATATCATCTGCTGAGGTATGCAAGGCTGTGTATTACGCTTATGTTTACTCATTATTAAGCTATGGAATTGTACTCTGGGGTACAGCCACAGATGTGCACAGGGTATTCAAAAGCCAAAAGTCAATTATAAGAGTTATGACACACAGCGCTCCTAAAACTAAATGCAAACCACTCTTTCGACAATTGGAAATTCTGACTGTCCCTTCTATCTTTATACTGGAAATTCTGAAAACAATACTTAAAAGCCCCGATCAATTCGGAAAGTATAATTTCAAACATGATTATAACACAAGAAACCGCAACTCATTTCAGTATCCTCTGCATAATTTGTCTAAATTTCAAAAAAGTCCACTATATATGGGGTTGAAAATATTTAATAAAATTCCTGACAGTTTTAAAAAACTTCCTCCATTAAGATTTATATCATCAGTGAAAAGCAATTTGCTAGAAAAATCCTATTATTCCTTGGATGAATTTTTCAATGATAGTTCGTAAAAGTATTTGATACTAACTAATATAACACCAGACTATTGCATGGCATAGTTTTTAATTTAATAGGTCTACTATTTGACTTTTTACCTGTTTGTGTATTACTCTTGTAATATGTATGAACGTAATGTGCAATAAAGATTTGACTATTGTCTATAACAACATTTTTAGAAATGGCGTTATACCGGAAAGTTTCAAGATATCAATAGTTTTTCCTTTGCATAAAAAAGCCAATATAAATTTAGTGGAAAATTATAGGGGATTGTCTTTTATTGATACAATATGCAAAATATTTATTAGCTTAGTAAATAATAGATTGAAGACGTGGTTAAACAAAAAAAATGTGGTAACAGAATTTCAGGCGGGGTTTAAAAAGGGGTACTCATCTTTGGATAGTATTTTTAATTGATCTTGCATGATGATTCTTCAATTGGCTACAAAAGGTCAAAAATATATTCTTTTTTTGGAGACTTTTCGTCTGCATTCGATACAATAGATAGGAATTCGTTGATGTACAAGTTACTAGCTCCAGTGTGTGGTGTAAAGAAGGTGTAACTAGCAGTTTCGAAACTACCGTCGCGTCGGCCTTAGGCAAGGCTGCATAGTCTCGCCCCTCATGTTTAGCTTATTTATAAATGACGTGCCTGACGCTCTCGGTGGTGGCTGTAGTTTTGGTACAGATAAAATTAACATTTTACTATTTGCAGACGATCTAGTAATATTGTCGCCCACCCCTACTGGGCTCCAACATATGATAAACAGCCTCGAAAAATATTGTGACATCTGGAATTTAAAAGCCAATTTGGTCAAGTCGAAAGTGGTTATCTTCAAAAAAAGTTGGGAAATGAGGTGCAAACGAAAAATGGTTTTATAAGAGGAAGCGCATAGAAATAGTGAATATTTATAAATATTTGGGAACTCTATTTAATCTACCCTGTCTTGGGAAAAACATTTTACGGAAAAGGTGAATGCAGCTAAATTGGCAATAAATTTGGTTTGGGGGAATCTGATCAATCGAAAATCTGTCCCACTTGGTGCTAAACTGAAATGTTTTGACACGGTAGTGAGAAATGAGCATGCTGTACTATGGCTATGTGTCTACGATTGCATCTTGTGGCTTGGTTCCCGTTGATTTTCTTTTCTTTTCTCAGTAGTATAAATGTTATTACCATGTAAACCAAAATTAAATATTTACTCCTCAAAATTTAGAATTTTGTTAAATTACTGAAACCATCCTAGCATTAACCTGAATGACCATGCAACGTTTCATCGCATTTGGATGAATAGTATCAGAAATCATAAATTAAATAAAGATACAGAATGGCAAATATTTATTGACATAAAAATATCAATGTTTCTTCGTTTATTTGTTTCTTTGTCCTTAATGCGATCCTACAACATTCATCCAATTGAGATAAAACTTTGCATTCAGGTTAACCCAAGGAAGATTTAAGTTATTACCCAAAGTCCTAACTCTTAGAGCCCGACCCAACTTGTACTTGGCAATTGTCAATGCTAACCTTACGGATGTACCTTAGATATAACAAATATAAAATGCAAAGCCCCCTGCTGAAAATGTATAAGAAAACTAAGGCCAATACAAATAATGATTACATTTTAAATCTCAAATTGAAGACAAAAGCGATATAGAAAATTGTAAATCCTCAACTTGACTTTTTTAAATAAATCATTAACCGTTACATGCCACATTTTAAATTAACTATATAATTACTTCCTAAATCTGAGAAACTTAACCTTAGTCCAAATGAAGAAAAAGCTGTCGATTGGTTTAAAAATATAAAAAATGCATATCAAAAAATAAGTACATGATCCCTCCTACTAATACCAAAGTTCAAAGATTGTATGTGGACTTAACAGCACGTGACAGTGTAAATCATAGAGTATTATTAGAACAGCAATTAAAAATATTAAGAATGAGGGGAGTGAAAGGAAAACACTTGAAATTTTATTTAGATAACAGAAACCAAAGTCAAAATATATTGAAATAACACAAATCCACATGTATGAATGGAAAACAATTAATAAAAGGGTGTCTCAAAGTTCAATACAGGTACTACTTAAATTCATTCTAAATAATTTAAAGCATTTGATAAACCATGGAGAATTAGATAATTTACTGTTTAAAAGTACAAACATGATCAATGACTGGTGCTCTGCGAATAAACTGTCACTTTACTATGATACAATTCAAGATATTAGGTTTAAAACTAAATCAGGAATAAACTATCTCAATGATAATTCAAAATTAACATTTTTAGGAATTCTTATTAATTAAAAAATAAGTAGGCATGACCATATGAATTTGACATCCTCAAAAGTATCTAAAGGATTATTCTCTTTAAAAAGACTCTCCAGCATCGTAAAAAACTGAAATACTAAAAATTATATATTAGGGCCTATACATAAATTTACAGCCATCTAAGCTATGGCACTCTAATATGAGGTCAGACGTATTCAAAAAATTATTTAAATTACAAAAAAGGCCAATAAGGATGATGTGCAAATTAAAACCAAGAACTTCATTCAAGCCATATTTCATTGATTTGATTGACTGATTTTGATTTGATTTGATTTGATTGCACTTGAAATAATGACTTTACCATCAATATACATATATAAATTGGCATTACACTCAAAGAAAAATGTATTACAGTATAAGAAAAATATAGAAATTCATAAGTATATGGTACACGAAAAAAAGAGTTAAGATAAAAATGTATCAAATATAGTCACACTATGAAAAATGTACAAGAAATTTCAAGAAAAAGTATTTATTTAACAAATTAGACTTGAAAACAAAGGAACTGTCATATTATGTCCTTTTTTTTGACATATGATAATTTCAAAAAAGAAGTATTACATTAATTTAATTAATTAAAATAAAAGTTATTTACAAGATATATTTATGAAATTGAAGGATTTTTCTGAAAACTACAATCATATTTATAATTAATTAACAATCCTGTTATTCATTTTACAGACACAATTGCAACACGTATCATGCTAATAAAAAAGTTTGTCATGACACAACTGCTATAATTTCTGCAAACAACGTTGGAAGCCTAAACAAATGTAAAAGCTACACATTTAATGAATTAGATTCCTGATTTAACGTAAATGGCCTTGTGCTAAATAAATCTAATGCAAATATATTGCGTCTTTATATGGCAAAATAAGAATACCCCCTTCGCAGCAAACCTGCATACTCAGCGAATTTCCAAAGAATATATAACATAACACATTAACACTTAACAGGATTCATAAGAAATATATTCACAAACAAGCGATATTTAAAATATTAATTATTCTCCATAAGAATAACATTGGGGATGAGTACGCAGGTTTGCTGCAACAAGGAACACAAATAATGGGTTTTTATGCAAGTATCATTAGAACTCATCTAAGTAAAGCCACATACCAAGTTTAATTCATATACATTTATATGTAAGCGATATATAACATTTTAATTATTCTCCATAAGAATAACATGGGGACCGATTACCTAGGTTTGCTGCTATGGGAACCATAAGTGAAAATTTTGTATTTTGTGCAAACAACGATAAACCCCAACCAGATGAAGCCATATACCAAATTTTGTCAGTTTATGTTCATAAATAAGCGAGATATACAATTTTTCTTTTTCTCCATAAGAATAACATTAGACAACGTACTGTGTTTAGCACTTTCAATATCTCGGTAACCAATTGACGTAGAGCAATGATAAAAATACCAAATTGTTTGTTTTTTTAAGCTGAATTCAATGGCATAAATTAAAATTTGATTTAAATTAAAATTGCCTGTGAAAACCCCAAAAAACACATTTTTGGGGTACAAAACCCCCCAAAGACCCCCCTTCGGATGGTGCGATTCATCTGGTTTTCGAACTCGTTCAAATAAATGGTACTTTACACATTTGTACAAAATTTCATTAAGATCGGACCTTTTTTACGAGAGTTATCGTGCTTACGGACACACATATATATATATATATATAAATATATCGGTATATATATATATACATATATAAAAATTTGAACGAATGGTGTTTTTGGCATCTGGGGACCTCAAAATGAAAAGTTATCATGGTCTCGGGCTTAAGTCTTACCATGAGACCTACGGTAATAGCTTCTTCCCTATAGGGGAAATTCGCTAAAAAGGAAACAACTTTTTGAAGCATCATTAAATTGAGATAAGATAAAAATACCCCCGTAGCAGCAAACCTGCGTACTCAGCGAATTTCCAATGCATATATATGTATCTTAATACCACATAAAGCCACATATCAAGTTTCATTAATATACATTCATAAATAAACGATTTATGACATTTTAATTATTCTCCATAAGAATAACATGGCAGCTGAGTATGCAGGTTTGCTGAAGCAAGGAACACAAAAACTGGGGTTTTATACAAATATCAATATAACTCATGTAGGTAAAGCCACATACCAAATTTCATTAATTTATTTTCATAATGAAGGCAGATAACACGTTACTTATTCTCCATAAGAATAACATGGGGCTGAGTACGCAGGTTTGCTGCTATGGGAGCCTTGGGTAAAAAATTGTCTTTTTGAGCAAATATCAATGGTCCACAACCAGATGAAGCCGTATACCAAGTTTCGTCAGTATACGTTCATAAATAAGCGAGATATAAAATTTTTATTTTTCTCCATAAGAATAACATTAGACAACGTACTGTGTTTAGCACTTTCAATATCTCGGTAACCAATTGACGTAGAGAAATGATCAAAATACCAAATTGTGTGTCTTTTTAAGCTGAATCCAATGGGAAAAAATAAAATTTGACTAGTTCCAAAATTATATGTAAAAAATTCGAAAAACCCATTTTTGGGGTACAAAACCCCCCCAAAATACCCCTTCGGATGGAGCGATCTGTCTGGTTTTCGAACTTAAAGTCATAAATGTTGCTTTACACGTTTATACCAAATTTCATCAAAATCGGATAATTTTTACGAGAGTTATCGTGCTCACGGACACATATATATATATATATATATATATATATATAGATAGATATATATATATATATATATACAGTTTCGAACGAATGGTGTTTTTGGGGTCTGGGGACCTCAAAACGAAAAGTTATCATGGTCCCGGGCCTAGGTCTTACCATGCCGACTACGGTAATAGCTTCTTCCCTATATAGGGGAAATTCGCTAACAGCTCATAATACAATTTTACTGGGTATTATAGTTGGTGAATCTTTTAATATTCAAAAAACTCAACACAGTATGTGTCTGCCTCAGAGCTCTCTCATATTGTGTTGACAAAGAAGTGATGTGCATCGCATATTGTACATATTTACAAAATACATTTGCATAATGTTTTCTCATTTTGATCGGAACATTTGCAAACAAGATAACAATTTTCTGTATTCAGAAATAAGCGATGCGCATTATTAATAATCTTTATTTTGAGAAAATTGGTTTTGATTATTTTAAAAAATCAAGAAGAATAACACTTTTTGACTTGTAGGCGTATGTATAGAATTATTAAAGATTTACTTAAAAAACGAGATCAATATAATTCAAAATATAACACCAAAATAAAAATTATGTCAAAGATAAGATTCATAGAACAACATAGTACAAAAATATATCCATTATGCAAGTGGAAACTAGTGAATCAAGTAAAATATTAATATTAAATTTACACAAAATCCAACAAGAATATCAGAACGATTTAAAAAACCGTATGTTTATTTATTCTGTAAATAAATATATATTGTAAATTTTTGTCCGAATGTTAATATCAATAAAGACTGTATTTTATTTTATCGGCATTTAAAGCCAAACGAGTCCGGACGCTGCACGCTAGCGCGAAGGTTGTGAATTTCCGCATTGAAAATGTTTAAAACTCAAATACTATGTTGAATCATACACTTAGAGTAGCTATTATGAAAATTGGAAAACATGTCTTTGGTGGTCCTGATGGTGCTCCTGGTTCTATTTATCTGCAATGGAATATCGCTGTTGTACATTCTAAGGTTAAGTAGATGTCCAGTCAGGATCGAAAGTGGGTGTGGGAATGGAGGTTCTGGGGATGATAAAAGATATGAAAAACTGTCTTCTATGAGAAATGTCTTATGATGAACTCGGGGAAGACTGGCTATATCTATTTCCAGATGCCACATTTCCAAAATCATCAAAGATACTGTACTTAAAAAAGAAATAATTTTTAAGGGTGAGACTGGATAGTAATTTGTCATGTGACTTCAAAGTAAAACATCTAGAGATGAGCATAATTTTTTACGAGTTTTGGTAGTGAAACGCTTTATATAAATTTGGTTTCTTACCATATATGTATTTATATATACATCTATCGAGTAATTGAGTTGTGGATCATTGCCTTTTACGTATATTAGAGTTAATTTATGATTGAAACCTAAACACTTAAATATTAAGAATTTATGTGTTTAATGCAAACAATTAAAGCTAAGCTTTTTATAGATTACAACCCTATAAACCTGCAGTTACATGGCATTTAATAAGAAAACTTGCTAA
The DNA here is from genome assembly GCA_963675035.1 of Allygus modestus. Taxonomy (NCBI): domain Eukaryota; kingdom Metazoa; phylum Arthropoda; class Insecta; order Hemiptera; family Cicadellidae; genus Allygus; species Allygus modestus. The sequence goes on along the minus strand of OY776113.1, from coordinate 130,110,283 downwards.
TTACTTCACATAAAATAGTAACCAACCAATACCATCACAGTCGCGCGGCTCAAACCGCATCGTGGCCGCAGCGGCACGGCGCCGGCGCCACGGCCAGTGTCACACGTTCAAAAGTCACCTGTCCGTCGCTAATCAATGCCCTTATATCTCACCTACCAGACATAATAAAATGTACGTGTAAGTAATTCTGTACACTACTCAATTTGGCATCTTTTAGGCACCACACCACGCGTGTAGGATAATATTCTGTGCGCTTTAATCAAGACAAAATCCCAAGAGTTTAAAAAAAAGTGTTTGAAATTTTTACATTATTTAACGTTTTAGCCTAATAAACTCAATTATAAACGAACTAATTAGTACATAAGTTATTATTATCTTAAATTAAATTAAATTACAAAATGAGCGATGCAAAAGTTAGCGCTCTACGTCAATTAGGTGTCACTGTATTACCATTTTACGAAAAGCCTACCTAAATCCAACATGGCGGAAGCTCTTTTCCAAAATGGCGGCTTTCCGCCACTCCGATTTTTGCCGATTTTTAGTATGATATTGAGGACACTTTTGCTGACATAATGGCATAACTTTCATTTCTATTACCGTTAGTTTCAGGTTTGACCTATTTTACCCCTAAAATGACTGGCCTACTAGCTGGAGACAGGGATCTGTTCACCGATAACGATATTAGCGTTATCGCGTGGGCTGTCAAGGCCAGAGCGGAGCTACTGAACCTAAATTTCAAACCTTGGATCGATGGGATAAATTATAATTGTTCTCTTTGCAATTTAAATGAGAATGAATCAGTTTTCCATTTTGTCGCAACCTCTGCCCAATTCAGGAAATGTAAGAAAAACATGGTTCGGGAAAGCAATTTTAAAGAGAAAAGAATCTGAAAACTATTTAAATGGGAGAAATTCGTGGAGCTTGTCCAACTACATAAAGAATGCTTGGTATTATCGGTGGGAATTAATTACAGAGTTTAATTTTAATGAATTGATCAGATGAAAAGTAAAAACAAACCTTAAATTTTCTGACGCCCTACTCATACCTATGAATTTACTCATTGCCCCTAATTTGGGAAATATGTAATAGAGCTAGGAATTAGATACTGTACGTTATCTAATGTACGTTTATATTTTAGCTAAGCAAAGGAATATTTGTTGTTGTCCAGTTAATTTATATTTACTTATGAAAACCGCTTGTAGAAATAAGACAAATTATTCAAAACAAAAATAAAGAAACATAAGAGTGGTTTAAATATTTATGTTATGTATTTCCATGTAGATTATTAGAGTTTTGAACTCAGTTATTCGTAATAAAGAATAATAAGAATAGAAAAAGGAAGGACAAAAGTTTGATTGTTTATAAATTTGATGGCTGAGAATTAATTTAATTTAAGTTTTAAATAAGTATAAAATTGTATAATTTGTTTATTAATTCTGATATGAAGCAAATAGTAATGAAAAATCAGCTTTATGTTTTGTAATAGAAAATTTTCTTTTAGGATTCATTTATTAGTTTACAAGTGTAACCAATGCATTTTTTAATTTTATTTTTGTATCTTTCTTTCTCTCCTATTTTATAGGGATTATGTAATTTAGGGTTAAGTTACCTGGACATGTGTTTAAGTACTGTTTTTAATGTTTGCAGTTTAAGTGCCAACCGAAACAGACGGTCTTTTGACCATTGTTTTACAGTGCAATGTACAACTTGTTTTGATATATATATCAGCAATGCTAATGCTTTTGTTCCTTTGTTTTAAAAAAATAACGAAATATAAAGGTACAAATATTTTAAACTTTCGACCTGATCAACCAATGCAATGAGTCTAATTTCTCTAAGCTCATCAATTACATCAAGCGGACATGTACACAACAATTATGTTTGCAGTAGCCGTTGCCCAGTAGAGTTGTGCAATATTACAAGGTTAATAATAATTAATGCAACAACCCTACTGCTCCAGATAAAGTACCCTTGCAAAAAACTAAAATCCATGAAATCACATTTTCTAACTGTTGCAGCGGTACAGTCTTTACTGCAACTTACAATTTCGAACATTACACAATAATGATTTCCTGGCGTTTGAAATTATGTCTGGCAACACTGTTGATTGCGAACTGTCTTACAAGACGTTGAGTGAAGATGGTTATAATGTAATAATGATTTATCGTGACCAATGACCAGGGACAAGGTTGTAGGTGATGAACGCCGCCAAATCACGACGGTGTTTTGGTGTTTAGCCGAAACAGTACTCTCCAAAAATTGTATTACTAAAAAAATCATCAACTGACGTAGAATCTTAAGTTCTTAAAGAGATAAAGCAAATAGAAATATAACTGTAATCATACTGTAGTTGTTAAAGTTAACAAATATTGTCGCACCGCTGTTAAAATACTTTACAAATCAAAATCACTAATTGCGAGGTTCAGAAGATCAAAGGATTTTATAGAAATTCTAAATGATTATGTCACACACATTATAATACCGGCGGTCATATTATTTACAAGGTTATTCTTGATTATATTCTATGAATGCCTAACCAAGAGCAAGACACAATAAATTGGCGCAGTGTTTTGTTTCGCTAATCGCTACAGCTGTGTAATTAAAATCATATTTTTAACGCCGCGGGATTGTTTGAATTTGTGAATAAACGTCAATAGAAATAATTTCATTTTTCAATTGTAGGCTATCAAATTGTTTAATCAGTGATGGAAGAAAAATGCATTGACGATTGTCTTCCACCACAAACTTCTGCTTCTGGAACAGAAGATTTCAGAAGCAGATATAATACGTTAAGTCTATTAGGTAATAGGTTAGATGCAACATAAGCCAGGCCTACAATTATTGGATAACTTATTTCTGTGAGTACAATAAGATTTAATGATAGTTCACAGTGATTATATTTACAATATGGTAAGCTGCTGAGTGTCCTGGTTTAACTAACTTCAAAAGGATAAAATAAAATTTACTAGCTGTTTACCATCAGTTGAATGAGAGATAGGCTTACTGGGTTTTGGCAATTCCCTAGGCTAGGGCCTAACTGTATGGTTATATGGAGCGTACATCTTGACATATAGTCTGTTATAAAAACAGTAATAACTACATTAGGACTTATCAGTCTAGTTTAAAGTTTGTAGTTCTCTTCCCTTATGTTATATTTTGCTACGTTCCTAATTTATATTACAAGAAATCTGTTCATTACTATCAACAATTAGTCTCAATAAATGTTCCTTTTCAGTACTTATTTTGTTATTTTTGCACTGAAGGCCTTTATTTAGGCCTACCTTATAGAAAGTAGGGCTAGTGAATATAGAAGAAGTGAATGAGAGAAGATCAATATTGAAAGTATAAAATTATACGTACACAAAAATTCAGCTCGGGTCATAAAATTACTACCGGTAAATCGCACACCCCTAGAGAAAATTCCCATAAGAAAAGCTCGGCTCGAGAAAGCCCGAAGCTCGAGAACTTAGAAAAAATGCTCGGCTCGGCTCGAGTCAGAAATGACTATTCGCACACCCCTAATCTTAAGTATTAAAAGTGGTAATAAAGTAGACAGTGAGCAGCTGGCTTCCTGAGTCTTGGCTCACTCCTGGTTACCTTGGGAGATCAACAATTAAAATGAGATCTGACTTTAAAGCCGGGTTTACACGATACCAGTTGGTGAGACAGTTGTCTTGGCCAATTGTCATCACGTGATTGCGGGATTGTCGGAGGCCAGTCAAGTTGAACGTGAACCTGTTTACACGGGGCCAACTATTGCCACGGCAGTAGACAGCGAAACATGACTGAGTGCTCGTCGTCTGTCGTGTCCCACGAGGACTTAAAACTATTGTTTAATGCTCTGTGCCGGGAATTTATTAGTGAGTCTTGCAACGTGCTAGAAGAAGAGTTAAATAAGAAGAGGTAGTGGACAAAGAGATGGCTTTTAAAAAGAGACAGTCACGGTGCGTCATCTCAATTGATAAGGGAACTGCATATGGAAGATCCGTTGGAATATAAAGCGTGTTTAAGGATGAGTCCGGAGGGTTCTGATGAACTTTTACAGATGGATGAAAGTAAAATATCCAAAATTTACAGATGGTTGAAAGTAAAATATCCAAAGAGGATACTTTAATGAGAAAAGCATTGCCCCCCAAGCTAAAATTGGAAGTGACGCTTTCATTCCTTGCTACAGAAAATAGCTACAGGAGCCTACAGCATTTTTTCCGAGTATCAAAACCAGCAATATCAAACTTCATTCCTGAGGTGTGTGAAGCCTTGTGAAGACTTGATTTTTGCTTTAACCTCAGCTACACCGAATCCTTGGACGTTTAAGTTTTCGGCAATTGCAGCGAGTGCCGTTTCGCGAGCGTTTTTATCCTTGTACAAGTTGTCTCGCTGGTCCCATAGACACCTGCGTTCTTTGTAAAGTTCAACGAATTTTAAATTAATTTTGTCACTCCACTTTGGTGCCATTTTTGCTAACGAATAACTGAACGTAAACAACACAACACACCTGCCTGCTTCGACAGACACAAGGGAACTAGGGAACTGACAAAAAAAAAGACAGCGCTACTGCCCTACACCGTTCACACGGCGCCAATTGTCTCGACAACTACATTTTCGAGTGGTGGGGGGCCTCGCTGGGCGCAGCTCGTTGTCCTCAGTCTACTCCCGGAGAAAACTGAATTTCAGGGCAATTGTGAGGGCAGTTGGCAAGGCAATTGGCCTGAAGTGTTTACACAAAGCCAATAATTTCATGCCAGTCAGTTGTCTTCTGACAATTGTCTCACCTACTGGCATCGTGAAACCCGGCTTAAATCTGTTAATCCTTTTTTATTATATTTCATAGTCCAATCACTCACTAACATATGTTATTGTTTCCTCACATAAAATACAGGAAGCAACAGATATAATAAAATGAAGTTATGTGTGGCGTACCTAATTTGTATACAAAATCCGGGTTTATTTTATTTATTTATTTTATTTGCTGAATGAAGAAGGCAAACTACAAAAGTAATTTTGACCAAATGAAACTAACTACACATGTACAACCTGAAGTTTGACAATGGAACCATTTTTCAAAAATCCTTAGTTTTTTACGGTAATTCATGATCACACATATTAAATCTTTTTAACATTTATTTTGCTATTAACACTGAGATTTACACAATAAATATTAAAATAATAGGATAATTAAACACAATAATTATGAGCTTGACATTTCAAAATTATTACATTTTTAACAGTGCAGACTTAAAAATTATATGATTCTCATTTACCTGAGCGAGATCCTCTGACCGTTTCCTCTCTTCAACATACTTCATTATAATTTTTTTACGTTCTGCTAATAACAATAATACTATTTGTTTTTGTCTATTCTTTTCTTCTTCGGCTAGATCTGTAAGCTTCTTCAGTTCTTTTTCTAAGCGTTTTTTTGCTTGCTTTTCTATTTCTAATTCCTGTACCAACATAAGTTCAGTTAGCACAACTTTCTGGTTGATCACTAAAAGCTATTAAAGTACGACACTGGTGTGATTTCGGGGCTGCCAGGGGGACAAACAAATCATATTGTAATGTATAAAATGTCACAATAATCACAATCATAATCATTTTGCCCCCCCCCCAAATCGAAATACTTAAACTACACTTATAAGTAAGAGCAAAATAATTGCATAAAATATATAACTAAACTTTTTTTAAATAAGCTGAAATCTATTCATGTACTATGTTCAAATTTTCCCTATCAGCTGCAAAACATAATCAGCTGACTGAATACATGATACAACAGTGGTAAAAGCTTGAAAGATGATTTGTCCCACAGGATTAAACATTGGGAATTGTATCGACTATGAGGCAGAGCCCTAATGACAGTTAGAAATATTAAAACACAGTGTTCTCATAGCTCTACATGAAAATGGAAAAAAATTATCAAATCAGCTAAAAAAAATATAAAGTGAACTAAATCTATGTGGCAAAAATCTATGTGTGTGAGTGGCCAATTCACTTACAAATTTTGTTATTATGGATCCCAAAAATGTGTGTTTTAAAACCATGTGTCTTTTAACTAGAGAAATAATATGAACAAAACCTATGTGGGCAGGCTAGTAGATTAAACAGCACACACACACACACACAGATCTTTGCCATCACCTATAACTAGGAGTGTGCGAGTACTCAAAACGTGAGTTTTCGGCAGAGTATTTTAATACTCGAAAGTTCGAGCGAGTATTTCCCGCTGATTTCCGAACGATTACGACCGGCCAAATTGCAAAGTAACGGCCGCAAAAGGTGATCGCATCACATAAAATCAGCCGCAAATAACGACCGGACCGCGTATTTTCAGCCGTAAATGACGACAGAAAACATAATATTGGCCGAAAATTACAACTGGATCACGTAATAAAGGCCGAACATGATGACGGTATACATAATATCGGCAAAAGTGACGACTGGGCCGCTTAATATCGGCTGTAACTAACGATTTCATCATCTCATTATAAGCGATATCCGGACCAGGTGATATTGGCCAAATAACAACCGGACCGTGTTTTATCAACCGGAAACGAATGTCAAACCGTGATTTGTTTGTCAATATGTAATCCAGTTTGATTGTACTATCCAAAAATTTGTATTGCTACTCATATATTAGTTAGAAACCATGTTTAGATAATCAAATCTGGAGTGGTATTCAAATCCCATTACACTATTTGAAACTACCAACTGATGGCAAATAGTCGCTCGAAAATACTCGAAACTCAAAAATATTTGGCACTTCTTGACTCGACTCGACTATAGTCAAAAAATCACTACTTGCACACCCCTACCTACAACTAAACAATTCATGACTCCAAGTGGTGTGCTGACAAATATAGATGATATTTATATAATATTTATATAGATTTTACACACTTGTTTTAATCGTGTCCGTTCCTTTTCTAATCCATAAGTGATGTCATCTCCTTGAGCCGTATCGTGTTCATGCTTCCTTTTCTCTTCAACTAGCTCTTGAACAACCTTGGGGGAAAAGGTAGTTTTTTTTAGTAAAAAACAATTATTTTTAAGACATCAGAGAATTAATCATTTTCTAATTAAGTGCAATCAATTTTTAGCAAGAAGAATTAAAATACCTTAATTAAAAATGGCTATATATATTTTTTACAGGAGGAAGGACTTTTTTAAATGGGTGACCCACTATTAGTGTGGACTCATACTAGTCTAAAATAATGCCACTAAATTACTTTACACTCATAGGTCTGCTCTTTTGACGCAAGCCTGGGACTGTCCAGAAAATTAAGCCTAGATCAAACTGATAACTGAAGTGATGTATGGTAATTCGTTTGGCAACAAATACAAAATTTTAGTCTAGCACAGTGGTGCACTCGCAAAATATGCAGTGCCGGAACGTTTCATATTTTTCTTTTTAGATCACATATCTATGGTTATAACATGGTTTCTACAAAATTTCAATTTTCTATTTCCTTGACTTTTCCCTGACCCTTCTTAAAACTCCCCTGACCAACTTTCGTTATACGTTCTCGCATTCTCGCTTTATAAACAAGCATGTATGCACAGTTATTATATATTTAATATGTAAAACATTATTCTCTATATCAAGTATGTCATAAATGGTAATAAAACAAAATTAAATACATTGATCTCAATAAAAACTCAATAATTGAGGATTACAAGATCTTAAAAATAAACTCCTTAGGAATCTTTAGATGGGAGTACAACTGAAAAATACTACGACAACAGATTGTATACAACCTGGAACAAAGCATTTCCTCAGGTTTTTCATCATCGGGGATCAGATGAAATAATAAAAGCACCGAATTGTCATGTAAATTTTATATAATTCCTCACAGGAAGTTATTCTTGTTGTGATAATGACCCTCATAACCTATTTTGAGGCTTAACCAAGATTACAAAATTAATTTTGTCAAGTATCGTTAAGGTAGAATAGTAATCAGTATTGTCTATAAGCTACACATTTATTTTCATATCCTTTAGTACGTGGGGTCGAGACGTAACAAAATAAGCTTTATCTCTGGGTTCCCTGACTTTCCCTCACCTTCCCTGGCCGAATTTCCATTCCCTCACATTCCCTGACTTCCCCTGACTATAGAAACCCTGTATAAGTAAAAGGGGTAATTATAATTGAATTAAGACAATTATAATGGTACATTTCATAGCAATGTCTGATTTTGAACAAATTAAAGACAAAAATGCCTCTGTTTACTCTAAAAGTTTTCAGTTGTACACTGAAAAGTTTTGTGAAAACAAAAATTGTCCTACACTAGTAATATATTGAGGTTATGCCGCGGCCGGCCTGTCCAACGAGGTTAATATATCTAGAACTTGCTGACTTCCATTTTCCCCTCTGCCCTCTCTGCTCCCATTGTAACCAATCAAATCCTCCCTTCACAAGTTACATGTTTGCCAGCTGAAAAACATATAACTTGTCAAGAGAGGAATTTATTGGTTACTTGAGGAAAAGTGCGGTTACCATGTAGGCATAACTTTTTTACCCCAGACGAGAGCTCTTGATATATTAACCTCGTCGGGCCAGCCTGAGTGTGTGACATAACTTACTCGCGTTTCTTTTGTGTTTAAAAGTAATACTGTAAATAATGACTAAAAACAATAGTTAGTTCGATAAAAAATAACTTGGTTAAAATTTTTAAGTTTACGAAATAAAATTAGAGTTTGGTCCTTTTCTAGCCACTTTCTAAATATTGTTTCTTTTTTCCTACAACTAATTTTGTTTGGTTTCCATTGCTCCACACTTTTCACTGTTTGTTTGGGAATAGCGGAATAGCTTTTTTTTTGTAGGTATATGCTCTATGCACTGTCACTAAATGTTTCTGTGTTAAACACTAAACACTCAAAATAATACAATAATACAATCGCTCAAAATAATATTCACAACAGACCAAATTATTCTAAAATAAAACAAAACTCACAAAGCAGTCAATGAATTGAACTGGAGGATTACTACAGACACGTAGTGAACTTGCCCAAAAAGATACAAAGTTGCAAGTTAGTTTGATAATGAGTTATTCGGCGGATGAATGAGTTATTTATCGAGCCGAAATTACCGTGTACAATAAATTGGTCACAGCGCTTGTTCAGTATTGTAGGATTGAAATATTCTACTCAAAAGCAATAGCTGTAATCGGTTTTAAGCACATCAGATAAATTGTATGACATCTTACATGAAAAGTAAGAACGCCAAGCAGTTAAAATGCTCCTTGCATGATTTTTCACCCTTGTTAATGTCATAAACCCAGTGCTGGAACGGCGTTCCAGGACGAGTGCACCACTGGTCTAGCATAAAAAAAGAGAAACTTAAAGAAATAAAATCCAATTAGCTTATTTGGGAAAGATGCCTCAGTTTATCTTAGTTGATAACAAGTCTAATTTAACTCAAAAACTTTAAAATCAAATTGGTATCACAGTACACTCTCAGAAATCCGGACTATTGTGGCGGACAAATTTTTCAAAATCCGGATTTCCCAGAGGTGGGTATGAATCATCAATTCCGCCTTCATAGTGAACTATTATGATAATATGTGTTTACGTTTATGTGCTAATACAAGAGTGAACTTCCTGAAGAAAGTGATGAGTCATCGGCAGGAAAAGAACTGACAGAGTATCGCACCGAAAACGTAATCAATAACAAACACAAGCAAGGACTCAGACCATCCGAGGTCGGGTTAGAGCGCCTGACGATGCAAACCACATAACATTTGTGTCATAAGGGATAATCACGAGAAAAATGAAGGCGCTAAACCGTGAAGTTCCGTTTTTTAATAGTGCAACAAAAACATTTAAAAAATTCAAGATCATCGATCCGGATAAGTGTGATCCGGATTTCTGAGATTCTACTGTATTTGATATCCACTGATAAGGAATATTGAGGATAAATAATATTTACGGTAGACACTAGCTTTACCCAACAGCTTCCCTTGTTCACCTGATTTCAATTTTATAGTCAAATCAAATTACCACAGCTAATAAAATTCCAATATGAAAAAAATTGTTTTAACTTGAAACAACTTTAATTTAATTTATGGCCTTAAAAGAGGTTGTATCACAAAGCATATATTTATTCTCCTATATTCTCACCGAGACCTTCTGATTTAAAGCCAGTTAGACTTCTGGTTTTCTCAAAAGATCCTGGGATGGTTAGCTTTAGGCTAGATGACTGCTAGAGTTTGTTTACCTTCCGATGCCTAAGTTCAGCATCTTTGAGTACTCTAGCTATCCTTATCTGCGCTCTCCGCTGCTGCAACACAAGGTTCTCTAGAGAGCTGAGCTGATGTTCGGCCAAGCTACAGATGTGAGCCTCGTCTACCTTCGTATTGACAGCAGCAAAGTTGTCCCTGTGCAGCGCAGCTAACGGTTCGTTTAATGCCAGAGGTCGGTTGCGCCCTTGTAACAGCAACTGCTTCACTTTTTCAGACTAAAACGAGCAAAGATTTAAATGAGCTTAACTAGATAATATTTTTCCATAACAATCTTCATTATGACAAACGGTAAATTAAAGGTTTTTAAAATTATTTATAGAAGACCGACTTAAAAGTCACGGAGAATTGGGATGAAGAATAATTATTTTTTTTAAATTAAGGAATAGGAATGGATTTATAAATGAACACATTAACTTTATCTAAGGGATTATTGGAACAATTTCTGAAAACTCCGGTGGCCAATATGATGCAAAGAAGTTATTATGTAAAACTATATTACATAAATACCCAGCAGTCAGCTCAAATTGGAGAAAACATTGAGCATAATTTGAGCTGACTGATAGTAACTTACATAATTAATTTAGTCTTACATAATATCTACAGATCAGGGGCTAAAACCATGGATGATGATAAAGAAGTTATTACTGATTCCACCATTTTCTCACTGGTCCGGATAATAGGCCTAATCGGTATGATTGAAATAACTTTGTACTAGCCTATTTAAAACATATTCATTGTCTCGTATGTGACTATAAAAGGCCTATTGAAAACTTACCTTTAAAGTCGCTATTACAATATCACGAGCTTGAAGCTCCCCTTCCAAATAACTGAGTAGTTTAAGCAAGTCCGCTTTATTAAACTCCATTTTTGGATTTCTCTGAAATAAATATACAAATTTAGTTCATATGATTCGATATTATTTTTGAAACTCATCATAATAGCAATGGATTTGAATTTATTATTGATTTATTTGGACTTTACCTATTGCTTCTCTAGTGTTGAAAACTACACTACATTTCAGGAGGTAAGGAAACTCCTCCCGTTAACAAATGAATGCTACTTACATCTAAATAAATACCAAATAAATAATAAATGAATAACAATAAATGATTTAATAATTTGATAAGTTGTATGGACAGAGATATTAGGATCAGATATTATACTTTACATTGCAAAGGGTGTGACAATTTAAGCCTTACATCACTAAATGTAGTTGTGTTACAACCCTATGCAAGTAGTGTTGTAAGACGTGTTTTATTCAAACCTGTAAACAACATGTTCTATAAGTGAGGGTGCTGAAGTTTTCATGAAACTTTCTGTTAGGTGTTAAAACACTTGCTCTTAGGTTAGGTTGCTTTAATTCTTGATTTAATTGTTTCTGCCTAAGTCCTGAGAAAATTGGCATATAAACAGAAAACCATACGTAGGCTTATACAAGAGCTTATTTGACTGTATACCTCAGATAGGCTATTAAAAGTACTAGTTGATAACATACCAAATAACTGTTACCAAAATTTGAGTAGAGTCACACTTATTTTTGTACATAATTGCCAAAATGATTTGAAGCATTTGTCTTATTGCGACACCAGCTTCCCAATCCTCTCTTTAAAGACGTTTGCTGCCAATGAGGTTACGTTAGTCTGACAGCTTTTTGAAGTTCTTCATCGGTGGCGAAGCTTTGTCTGCACAACTGTGCCCTCAATTCTCAAAAGAGGTGAGTCGTCCTGTGCTCTTGTTATAAATTTAACAGGGTTTATGATGTTTAAGGACTATGCAGTGAAATGAATCATTGATTATGATTGAGTTTTTAGTTCTGGTGAGAATAGAGAATAAGGTAATATCCGTTGGATATTACTGGAGAGGACATATCAATGCCGACATTAGGATATTAGTGCCGATGAAGCCAGCTACAAATCCCCTCAACTGGCAATAAGATGGCCAGTGAATCAATAAGACGGCAAAAGTACTCTTGTTTAGCATGGGTAAGATAGGGAAAACACGTTGCACACTCAGCCGAATTAGAACTTTCACCAAGATTTCCATTGGTTTTGTGGCCAAGTGGCAAGAAACAGACTCTCAGTTCCTTTTTTTGAATATTTAGAAGTTAGGTTAAGTATACACATTGTACAGAGAAGTATACAGACCACCTAACAATGATCAAAATAGTTTTAAATTATTTTAGGTGATTTATATTCAGTGGCCAAGAAACATTTATCAAATGATAATTGCAAGTGATTTATTTTTCCATAAAAACAAATTTTGAACTTTTAGTGACAACTTGGCATTCTATGGTCTAAATATTCTTTTGGGTTCCTAACTCGAATTGTGTAAAATTCTGAGAGCTGCCTTGACAATCTTATTTCTAATTTTCGTGATAATATTTCTCTGACAAAACGTTATTTTCCTGATCACTCAGAGTTTATATCAAGGTACCAGTTTTAGCCTTACAAAATAATTATATAAATTATTCCATAAGCACAAACATTGTCAACCGTAATGTTAATGAACAGTAATGGCTATAAGGCAGAAATGGGTTTGGTTAAGTAGGGAAAACTGGGAAAAATTTTATCATGCTCCAGTCTTCAATAGTACCTATATAATATGTACCAGCATACCGAGTTTGAGCACTGTAATGCTGACAGTCATAATAAACAATATTATTTAAAAAACCCAGACAGACAGTAAACGAAGCGAGATAGGTAGGACCTATGTTCATAGGAACTATTTTTCTTATTTTCACCCAAATAACCATATTATGAAGTTTGGTGATGAACTTCAACTTACAGACACCCTGTATACTGTATATGTTATAGGCTGGATTTTTTTGGAACAATAACACACAATCTGTAAATAGTCTGCCCTCCACACAAACTCAAAATTGACTAGGTTACTGACAAAATGAAAACCTCAAAAATTTAGTTGTTAAATACTTACTCCAGGTGGAGCTTAACCAGGGATAGCATAGTAAAAAAAGGATCACAATACTAAAACGATTACAGAAAACCCACTTAAAATGCAAAGCCTGGTTTTATAAAAAAATAAATCTTTAAAAATCTAAACAAAACCTTGATTTCATTGGCAGTTCATCACTAATTAAAAAAATTAAGTAAATACACATTCATTTGAAAACACCACCCCGTATGCAGATCTAGTTTTAACAATATTTTCAATGACTTTTTTAATCTTCAATAAGCAGAATTTTGTTTGGACAGTAATCACCATCCTCTTGATTTCCCAATTTTGTATGACAAGCTTTCCGACATCAGCAAAACACAACTTCTCCAAATAATTAATTTAATGCTAAACTAAAAGTCAACAGGTTGGGATGACAAAGCCTATCAATAGACAGTATACAAAAATTGCCAAGTTATCCTGAGTTGATTGTTCTTTTGTTGATTTTGGTGAAAAGTTCAGTGAAGGGAGACAAATTTTCAGAAGTTATAAAACTTGCATTAGTTATGCTATTAAAAAAAGCCTATCTGCCTGAGAACTACCGCCCAATCCCACTCCTGCCAACAGTTTCAAAAATCCTCCAAAAGGTAATATACAACTCTCTAATAAACTATCTCAGCAACCCTGACACCTTCTCACCCAACCAAAATTTTGTTCGTCATCCGAAAAAAACATTCAGCCAAGCCTTGGAGGGTGGTGGAACTGCCACTGAATGTTTCATCAACCTATCAAAGACGTTCAATTATGTTGCCCACTCAATTCTTCTTAGTAAGTTATCAACAATAGGAATCAAGGACAAAGCTGTAAACTGGATCAAATCCTACATTTCAGAAAAACTTTAAAAAACTAAAACTAATTTGTTAGTTAATGAGGGGGAAAAGTACACATTTTCTTAAACCAAAAAAGGCAACCTCAGGGATCCATTCTTGCCCATTCGTTTTCTCATACACCTATATAATGCCTATATAAACTGTTTCAAATTATACTCATCACACAAGCATCTCATAGTTTTTACAGACGACACTCCCATACTAATAACATACTGACATCAGCATTTCAGAAGAAACTTTTTTCAGCCTAAACCCTCTGTTGTAGTCCTTTTCAAATTTGAATCTTTAGGCTATTTCAATTCTCAGAAAACCAGTTTTTATATTTCATAACCGACCAAAAAATGGAACAGTTTGATAAGAGAGAACACAGTTTTTCCATCGTCATTCTCGGTAAAGAAAGCATCACAAAATATCAATATAAAATTAATCAAGGAGTGAGGCTGGATGGTAGTCTCAGATGAAATGACCATTTTGAAAAGCTGGTCAATCAGCTTTCCAGTGATAGTATTTGACTGAAGATTATTTCATTGCTGAATATTTCCTCGTCGAAGTTGGTATATTTTGGTTTGATAGAGCTTGATTCGGTGTTCATTAGTACTCTGGGTTTGTATCGTTTAACAATACCGTAACTCAAATAGAATGTTTAACCTAAAAAGAGCAGCACGATGTAGGTAGCCTATGTTAAAAGTTAAACCTTTTGATTATTGCTTTGTTCACTTTAAATGTTTAGGAATTTTAAGTTATTGAACCAAATATCAAAATTTTGGATGTAATGTCTTATGTTAAAGAGAAAAAAGCTTGTTTAAATGCTTATCAGAATTCTTACAACACAAGAAACAAAAATATAAACCCGTCTATTTCATATAATTTCAGACTTTTGGCAACCAAACCAGAGTACCGGTATACCAGCCTCAACCTACTCTCTAAACTCAACAACTAGTTAATATTGGTGACTTTAAAAATTACTTGACTGATCAGCGCTTTAACCAGTTCCCCTCCCTATTTAACCTAGTTTATCTCATATACCCCATCCTTTTTTCCTGACAATTTCTTTTGAGTGTCGTTGTTCCATGACAAGCTTCCACACAAAGTAGACAAGCGACTGAAGACAGAATGGATAGAAGCCATGTCACATGGATATTTAGAATTTAATAGAAGGTAGAAATGACTGGTCTCCAACCACTGGATATGTGGTCAATCGGGGTGACAAAGGAGTAAGTAAAAGGTATGTTATGTGGTAGACCAGGTAACTTAGGCTCCTTCCTCCTGCCTGTCCTAAGCTCTTATCCCTGCACATAACCAACTAAAATTTTAATACAGTGGAACCTCGATAACTCGAACCTCAATAAGTCAAATTCTTTGATAACTCGAATTTTTATCATTCCCCTGAACTTGCCTACCTAATGCTATATTATTTTACCTCTATAAGTCGAAGGGTTAGCAGGAAACTCATTGATAACTCAAAATTTTTCAGTATTCTTAGCCTGTCACCGCACCTCTGTAAGTCGAAGTTTTAGTTGCAGAACCTCCATAACTCCAATATGTACAATCGCCATATCTCTGCAAGTCGAAGTATTGACTAGAGAACCTCTATAAGTCGAAGTTGTTCATTCAACAAACCTCCAGTGACTTTTCAGCTGGAAATTCCAACCCTCCCTCCTCACTACATCTCTTTCCCGAGTGCTCCTGGTGTCGGTAAAACAACCGACAAATTTATGATGATGAGCAACGCGCATATCAAACAAACGCACGGGTTACACCTATGTGAGGATTTCATCTCATAAATAAGAAACAGTCTCATATTGTTATAAAATATGTATTTTTCTTAAATAAAATGGTTTTGATTTTATTAGATTTGAGTCCGGTGTGTCGTTAGTCAGTGCCAGTTTTAGAGGTTCTAGATGTAGTGTGTGAAACGTAGTTTTTAGAGATTATTGCGGACATTTTCCATCACTGATTAGTAAAAACAAGTTTCACTACTAATCAGTGATGGAAAACGTCCGCAATAATCTCTTAAACAACATAAACTCACCATCACCAACAATGGATTTTAAACAAAGAAGTAGTTTTCAGGTGGTGTTTTTACTAAGTGTTTGCAGTTTGGCAAAACGTGTTGGCAAAACTCTACCTTCTGAGGAAAAGTTGAAGATTATTTGAGGCTGTCGACACAGGAAATAAAATAGTGACATCGGGATGCAGTTTGGAACACCAGAGAACACTCTTTGGACAATTTTAAAACAAAAATATGTATAGTTTTGCTTCACCCAAATTCCAACAATGCACTGTAATTTTAATTTTGATCATGTTTTGTTCCCTTTTAGTTTTGCAAATTATTTTAATAGCCTACAGGTACATTCATGTTCAGCTAAATTGGAATTGATGTGTAGTTGGTCAGAACTGACTTCCGTAAGAGGGAAGGATTTGTTTGTGGCAGGTGATAAGAAGTGAGCAAAAAACGTCTATAAATAGACAGGAAGTGGTAGAACGGGAAAAATATCACCAAAATACCGAACTATGAGTCATTATTTGTTTACTTTCTACTCTACAATATTTTCACTGAAGGAAGTGATTTGAAGTATTTTATCCTCTACTATGTTAACCAAAGAAGCTTTACAAAATATTTCCGGGCTTATTTTATACATAAAACTGTTCAAATCCTTTATAATTTTAATAATTATTATTATCCGGTATGATTGTTTGTGATAAGAAGCACAAAGTGATGTAAGGATTTCCCCATCCATGATCCATCTATTGCGTTACTGTGACCCTCAATAAGACAAAGTTTGCGGAGAATCACCTTGATAAGTCGAACCTCAATATTTCAAAATATTCGATAACTCAAATTTTTCCCGTTCCCCCTGAGGTTCGAGTTATCAAGGTTACATTGCAGTTAGTCCTTTAGTTACTTTGGCTATAGAAAAAAAATAAGCTAACAATTACAGAAATGTTACACTAACCATTTAACTACCAAATTAACAGACAAATTAATTACGACATAATACAAAACAAAACAAACCAAACCACTAGTCTGAGCACTATAATACTGTTAAATATATTCTGTAATATTACTGATTTAATGTTGGCAATAGGGTCATAATATTTTAGTAGTTAGCTACACCAAGGAGGAGGTATATAGTCCTCACCCCGACTAAAGGAGGAATTGGAAAACAGCATTCAAGAGGTTATTACCAATCTCCCAATTGACTTCCTTTAGAAGAGTGTAAATTGTATTCCTGGCCGTTTGAGTAAGTTGGTTGACAACACCGGTGCCTATGTTGAGATATAACTGGTTCCTATATTTTCTTATGTAGCGAAGCACATGTACGTGGTTTTTTAATAATTAAATATAATTATTATGTAATTTAGAACAATATTTTAATACCTAGTTACTTTTAACCCCCCCTGTATTTGGCCTACTTTGTTATCGTTGAGTAAAATAATTATCTTCATGAAAATATACCCCAACCATGACATTTATACAGGCGTCAACAATGGAACAATGCAAAATTTACGTAATCGGTTACAGAAATTGCAAAAGACACCAAAAGGCTAACTTACTTCCAATAGGTACATAATTCCATTACAAATGTACTTTTAAAAATCGGGGTAAATACCCAAAATTCAATACCCAGGGGTATTTTGGGTATTTATGATATTTTACATAAAGAAGCCAATGTAATTCGGATTTCAACCCTTACTACCCTTGTTATTATTAAGGTACTTTGGTATTATACGGATGCCACCCTTATACAGCGCGCTGCGGCAGTTATGTTACGATGGGTTATCATAAAAATGATTGTAGGACTTTCCTTGTTTCGTTACGAATCGAATGATACCTGATGAGTCATACTTCAGGCCGCCAAACCCCCTCCAAATAGGCCAAGGTCAGGTCGTTGACCGGAGCGTGCGCATCACCTGTCACCGCCTGTATCTGGGTCAGTGTCATGAGTGATTTATTGCCATCACTACGTTACATTTGTTTTCATAATAAGTGACGTTTTTTTGGTGTGGGATTTACCTCGAAATGAAGAGGAAACCGTACGTATTGTTATGATAACCCATCCTAACATAACTGCCGCAGCGCGCTGTATATTTGGCGGAGTACATGTGGCGATCGGGTGTGGCTGCTAGCGGCGGCGACGCATTCAACACGATCCTAGCGGACATCGCTGTCTTTTGGGAGGCACAACACAATGACCGCTCATCAGAATGATGTAAAATTTGTACAGTAAGTCAATAAAAGTACGTTTTTTCGAATTATGTAGTTATCCTTTGTATCCGGTAAAAATTTAACCTCCTAAAATAGTGGCATCCGTATAATACCAAAGTACCATTATTAATGTACAACATTTGAGGATATTTTATTGATTACAATTATTTATTATTTTACCAATAAATAAATAATAACATGACAATTTTTGTAAAAAGACCTGTCAAGCGTACAAACCACATCACCACTAAACTATGAAGGAACTTGTTAAATACGAGACATTCTATACAAATTTTAAAATATGTAACTTTATAATTGGACAGATACAGAACAAAAGTACTATGTAATTGAATTTCAATTCTTTTCCTCCAAAATTTTAAATTTACTAAACACTCCAAAAGGCCATCAAAGTAGTACATACCCAGTCCTGGGTATTTATCTCCAATCTTGTTCAGAGGTTAACTGCTTGAGGTAACCATGTTATACCCTTCAAAACAGTTTTTATGATCATTTTGTACACCCTACAGCATGGGAATTTCAATGAACCTAGTAAAAATCCCCTAAATGTTATAATAATAATAAATACCCACGTTTTGGGTATGTACCCGGGTACTGCCAACCCCATTTTTTATTTAACTACCCGCTGGATATTAACTGGGCCCACATCACTAACTTAGAATCATATGACACTGAATCCGATTGAATCGAGTACCGATTTAGCCTATCCATGGTCACACTTTTATTTGGATTACCTAATGATTTCCCTGACATTCCCTGACCAAACAAGTTAATTTTTCTTGAATTCCTTTGACCAAGAAAGTTAATTTTCCCTGACTTACGACTCAGAATGACTCACTGTATTCCTAGCCTAATACGTTTTGATTTTCGCACAGTAGTGCTTTGTATTTTCGATTAAATCCAAATTTTTCCCTGGCTTATATAAAATAATAAGCCTTTTTTCCTGACTTTTGGCATTTTTTCAACTTTTTATCTGGCATTTTTCAAATCCCCTGACTTTCCAGAAAGTGTGAACCATGCTATCGCACAGCAACGATGTATCGCACCATGAAGAAATGGAACTCAATCGCGACAATAGCACAATACTTGTAGCGGAAATGGATTGTGATCATGATGCTCAGCACTTGCAGAGTTACAGCATTAACTATACACCTGTAGTAGACAGTAAACGCAATACTAAGATCGGTTAACAAAGAAAGCAGCACAATCTATTTTGTTGGATCGGCAACAGGGGCTATCGCATGTGCTTCCTCCTAGTAGACATTACGGGAACTACTTGGAATTGCATAGGCAGAACAGAGCACGATTGATTGACGCTGGTGAAAGACGGTTACGACGTTGCACCAATTTTATTACAGATTTTTAACAGTTATTCAAATTAAATTTTTATTTCACACAACCTTTGTTACAGCCAAACAGCCTTTGTTCAAATGTATATTAAAACTTCCGAGTTGCAAGGAAAGTGAGACAGTTGATTTATTAGCAAAATGAGATTTTAAAAACCCGCCACGGCCGAGCTGAGCACGCCAAGTGGCATGAGCCAGAGTTACGTCCACCATTGCGTGCGATTGTGGCGATTTCTATCCAGTGCTGTCAGAACTACGTGGAGAATCCCTCCTCTTTTCTTAACAGAATCGCCCATAAGGTTTTCAGTCTCCTACAAGTATATAGTCAATGGTTACGGTAGTAGAAAATAGCCTAACATAGGCTAGAATCTTTAAAAAATAAAATAAAAACATGCCATCCTAGTTTCTACCCTACAAAAATATAGAAAAATGATGACGGTTATAAATAAACCATTTTAAACTGTGAAAATCTTCCAATAGTAATGAAGAAATTGCAAACATATTTTTTTAAGTCGGTTTGTAGCATGGGCTAATCATACACTCAAGCGATGTCCTATGGAAGGTTGAAGAGAAAAGGATAAAAATACATTGATCCAACACAAAATTCATTCAAATAAGATCAGTGGGAGCTATTATCACTGAGCTCTATGATATATCTGGAGTCACTACTCTCTGAATAAATATATTCCAAAAACGTGCCGTCAACACAGACATTTTACTCTACTGTGTTATCACTTTTGACGTTAAATGGACCAATCAGAATGCATTGGGTTGACGATGTCAAAATTTCAATCAATAGGAAATAAAATAACTGTAGGGCCTACCACCAAAACGTCAAAACACATCTGGCCAACATAACGACCATAAACACAGCGGCACGCTTTTACACCACGGAGTGGTGACTCCAGATATAACATAGAGCTCAGTGACATATATATATATATATATATACAGTAAGCCTATATTGGTCCCACTATCATAGGCTAGCTCAGAGTATAATTTTACAAGTAATAAATTAGGTAGATACATTTTTCACATTATGAATCATGGGCATTTCTAATTAAGAATCAAGGTTATTGATAAAAGGCCTAATTTAACCCTAGCAGTGGCCTAATTTTGAAGTGTGAAATGGCCAAGCAGATTTGGCGATTTTACAGACCTTTTTTTGAAAATTCGTATAAATTCAACCGTAGAAGTAAACCTAGCCAATTTCATATTCATTTTGATCGGAAAGAACAGGAAAATCTAGAAATACTAAAATAAAAAAGATCTAGGAAAATATTTGTTTGGTAAAGTGAAAAAATAAAATAGATTTTTTTTAGAAATTTCAAAAGCAGCCTCGGTGTAATGTTTTCTACAGATTTGTTATAGAAAATTCATTATATACATTTTGTAAACAATCTAATTCCTTATATAGAAATATATAACATGTTGTAGAAAGAGTTTTTTTTGTAAGTTTTAGAGGCGTAATATAATAATAAACAGAAACCCGAAATATATATAAACTGTACAGTGTTAGTTTGTGTTGTAAATAAGTAACGTAATATATGTATATACTAATAATGATATATACATATTTGTAAAGCTAATGAAGTAAGGAATCCAAAAAAGTCATAAGTTTATAGAAAAAAATCTTTATCACTTATAAATAAATGTAAATAAAAGAATGTTTTGCTATTTTTGCGTATTTGGAACAAAATATTTCACAGTATTTAGTATATAACTTTTTTGCCAAATGTTTTACCCCTAAATCAATATAAACATGTTCTAGTATGTTCAATTCCCTACATAGAAATATATGTTATATATAGAATACATAGAAATATACATATAAATATAGGCCTATGACTCACCACTAGGCCTACCAGATAAATAATCCAATTAGCCTATGACACATCATCAGGAAAGTCGTTCACCTCAATATCACTGCCTAACTTATCACCCTCTAAATCGTCATCAATGTCAATAGTTCTTTCTTCAAGAGCACCCCGAATGTCACTAAAATCCATTTTTGCGTAAATTCGGCTAAATAAATAACTAAAACACTCTTACACAACTGACAGCAGTCAAACAATAACATAGCGCACCATTTTGGACTGGGATTGGACATTGCATATTTCAGATGTCATGTCATACTGTCAACAAAAACACTACACATCAAGACAGACATAGGAAGAAAGCCTGAAATCTGCTGTTTACAGTGATACCAAATACAATACAGTTTGGAGCGAGCCAAACAAACTGACTTGAGACTTCCTAAACAGCTGCGCAGTTGCCGATTCGGCAAAAATGTGACGTAATGAAACAATTCTTTGATGATGAAGCCAAGTGTAAACAGTGCTACCAACGGCAAAACTAAATTACTCTACATTTCTTCCTCTTCAAAATAACATATTGTTTGTCTAGTGATTTTCTGATCCGACCAATTTGGTCGGATTGGCCATTCCACAAAAAAACCAGAAACACCTGTTTTCATAAAATTATATAACCTATCCAATCAGTATTTCATTCTAAAAATCAATAACAACATAAAACGCCACTCTTTAGCTGTGCATTGGTACCAACCGCATCTTCCTGCGAGAAAAATTACCCGAGCTGGGTAATTTCAAAAATATCGTGTTTTGCCATTGTCAAGAGCGTCGGCTGCAGCAATTGTGCTGCGCCAAAAATTCATTCGATTTCTAATCATCGTAACTTTGTTATACAGCTGCTACACGGTCCTTTATGTAATAAAATGAAAGTTCAGAATATGATCTTTCGAATGATATTATATATATTGATCACTTTTGAGTTTATTATTATTAGTTTTTTACAGTTACAAAATTTTCAGTCATATCCGACCAATTTGGTCGGTGGCCACTCTAGGCGACATGAAAATCCTACCAAATTGGTCGGATGGCCACGGCTAGGGTTAACGTTACAAAATGTTCAGTCATATCTGGCCAATTTGGTTGGTGGCCACTCTAGGTGACATAAAAATCCGGCCAAATTGGTCGAATGGCCACGGCTAGGGTTAATGCTGAACTATACTTAGGCAAAGGCTTGCCTAAATTTGTCTTAATTGTTGATTGAGAAAATATGTGAACTACCTTCAGTGTGTTGCTTGATGATTTTTCAAGTGGTTCATAATTAACATTATGAGGCTGTTGTAAGGATGACTGTTGCTGTGGTTGCTGACTCTGAAACGATTTTATTTGTGGGCCTTGGCATTGATTCTTTGATGTATTGTTTGTAGCCATTTTCCTACTAACTAAGCAGGCCTTATTAAATGGCCTAATCCTGAGTAAAATAAACGCCCATAATTATAACTCAAAGTACCTATCCCATGCTTGATATTCTTCTTATACATCACAGTATTACACTAATAGAACATTACAAATTTACAATTAATAAATAAACAAAAATTGAGTCTCAAATAAAACACAAACAAATCCCGTCTTCCATTAGTAGTCACCGACTGACGAGCTACGACGAGATAATTCATTCTGTCTGAGTTTCAGTCTAATCACAGACCAACATAAACGACTGTGAAGCTTATGTTTGCATAAATGGATAACATAAAAGCAATAGCGCTCCTGTCGTCTAGCTAACAGAAACAAAGTAATCAAGCCATTAGTGGTTTTAAATGTTGGGTAATAGTAAAATTTAGATAATCAATCAAAGGGCTAATAAATAAAAATTATATTTTAACATAAAATAAAAATATTTACATGATATAAAAAACAGGCAGGACGAATACATCCAAAACTGCCACATCCATCCGCTAAGAGTGTTAAGTGGTGTGCTGTATACGAGCTACAACAATTCCCATAAAGCTTCGAGACCCTGCATCTTGATTCTGAGTAAAAATAATTATGATAATTCATAGCCGTCTTGATTTCTTTCCAAACCCCTAATTAAGATTACCTCAGGAAATATAATATCCTATGCGTATTACAAGGTGTACCAATAAGCTCTATGTATAATCAGGAGGAGGTGTACAGCTTGAGATCAACGAGGTTGTTGAGGCGGATGAAGGGGTGAGGGGTTTATGGCTATAGTGAACTCTCGAAAAAGAGGTCAGATTTTGATAAAATTTGGCACAAACGTGTAATGTAACATTTATGACTAAGTTCGAAAACCAGACATATCGACCCGTCCGAAGTGGTATTTTGGGGGGGGATTTGCACCCCAAAATTTTTTTTAAGTTTGAACATGTAATATTTTTAAAAGTCAAATTTTAGTTTTCACCATTGGATTCAGCTTTAAAAAACACACAATTTGGTGTTTTGATCATTTCTCTACGTCAATTCGGTTACAGATATTGAAAGTTCTAAACACAGTACGTTGTCAAATGCTATTCTTATGGAGAATAAGAAAATGTTTATCTCGCTTATTTATGAACGTATAATAACGAAACTTGGTATACGGTTTCATCTGGTTGTGTTTTATTGTTATTTCTACACAAAAATCAATTTTTACTGGTAAGTCCCGTAGTAGCAAACCTGCGTACTCCTCCCCAATGTTATTCTTATGGAGAATAATTCAAATTGTATATATCGCTAATTTGTGAATATATTTTTATGAAACTTGGTATGCGGCTTTATGTGGTATTACAACAAATATTATGCATTGGTAATTCGCTGAGTACGCAGGTTTGCTGTGACGGGGATATTTTATATATGCATTTTTGTTATAATAATAACACAAACGCTTTTTAGATAAAGCGGTCCAAACCCCTCAAATGTTTGTGGACACCCCGGGATTTGAACCCGTGGCCCCTTGAACCGAAGTCAAAGACGCTACAGTAACCGTTAGGCCAGCGAGATGCCCTAATGACGGTTTAGTGGCTAGTGTGTATTTTATTTTATCTTGACAAGAATAATAAAGTCGTTGTTGTTATTTAATTGTCATCTTCAGGCTAGTAATTTTATATGTATATATTGTTTTTGCGAGCTAATTCAAGACCCAAAATTGGTTGAATTGAATTGTTGTTTGGTTGTTATAAAAACTATTGTTTTCAGTACACATACAGTACCTATGACATTTTTATTATCTGTTATTATGATTATCTTGTTGTTATTTAAGTTTATTCATTGCTAATTAATGTCTTAATCTAGTCATTTTATTAAAATGTTAATAACAGTTTTTAAATGACATTATATTGTTTGTTTGTTTTTGTGAATTTAGTTATACAACTGTTTAGTATATATGATTAATTTGTTTTGCATGTAAAAAGGCTCAGCCGTTGGTGAAATAAATAAATACTAAATATACAATCATTTTATGCTTCTGATATCCTGCTAATTTGTCCTGCCACACAAAGCTAGCGTTCAATAAATTAAATTAGTATTTTACAATTGTTTTATATTTCTTTTAATCCTATAATCTCTGATCATAGCAAATTATATGTACTACGAAGGGCCTGATTTTAGCATAGGCTACATAGCCCGCGCCTAGGGGCCCTCACCACAAAGGGGGCACTACACAGTACCACATACAAAAGTCCTGATACAAGCAAAGAAAAGCTCCTCAAATCCGGCGTTGTCTGTACGGATTAGTTATGTTAAAGAACACAACCTTGTTAAAGCTCATCAGCATTCTTACAGTACCAGAAATAGAAACATCAATCCTTCTGTGTCTCATAACTTAAAGCTTTTTGAGAAAAAGCCGGATTACATTGGTCTTAAGCTATTTAATCAACTTCCTGCTCACATAGCCCAGATTAGTAACTTGAAAAAATTTAAATACGAGCTCAAAAAGTACCTCTTAGATCAGTGTCTTTACCAACTCCCATCATACCTGACCTGACTTTCAAACCTATCAAGATGTTTTTTTTACAACCCCCCCCCCTCCATTTGCATCTCTGCCTATCATGAAGATATACCTAATCTGAAGATGAAACCTGTAGAAGCTGACTGGTCCTATGCCACATGTGGTCAATCGGGACGACGTGGGATATGTATGTATGTATGTATGTATCTTTACGGTAGCGGAGTGCGGAGGTTAGTCGGTCGGTGGAGACTTTTTTTATTGTTTATGGGTTTGTTTGCTTATTGTGTAGTGCGGGCCCCTAGACCCGCACCTATGTAGCTTATGCTTAAATCCAGCCCTGTTTAGGTGTAAATATATGTTTAGTGTCGTGAGAGGTGGTTTGCTACTTAATAAATTATGTAAATAATACTTACTTAATAGTTATTTACTTATTTTCCGTCCGTGTGTCCTGGAAATAAGTATAATTGGACAGGCCGTTTGTTTCACAGAGAAAACAAAGGAAAAGGGGTGGACGCAGCAATGTATAATCATCACTTATAATCAAGAATTCTTCTACTTCTATACTTTAAATACAACTTAAGGCGGCCTTATACAGCAACATAAATGTTGCTCTCTTTAAGTAAATATGGCAAACTAACTTTCAATAATTGTGAAAATAAGAAGTTGAATGAGAATAAATGTAAAACTGCTTGGGGTTTAAAAATCAGGAATTTTCCTCTCATTCTTAAATTGTTGTTTCTTCTCAGTAATGCAAAGCATGTAGATATCGATTATTTTGCAAAACTTAAAGCGGGATGATAGGACTAGTTTAATTATGAAAACTTGATTAATAACTAAACAAAAAGCTGTTGCCAATATTATAATATTATACGGTAGTGATTAATTTTTTTGTGACACCAAAGAAAGCATAATTTGTAATTGCTTTAAATAGTTTCCTCTTTTAGCATAAGTGGAAGCAGATCGTTGGCGAGGCCAAAAACCACCTGGGGCAGAAATGGCCATCGAAGTAAGTTCATAAGTTACCTTATGCTGATACCTAAAGTTTCACTTTCAAAATCTTATTATTATGATATTTACATTAAAATTAAACTATTTTCAGTGATTACTTATAATCCCTAAATTATAAAATATTTATGAATGCAAATCCATTCAAAATTAAATCATCTCGCTTTTTATGGACATTTACAGTACTGTAGTTAGTCTATGGTACTGTACAGGATATAAGGATTTTTCTTCTCAGAGGTGTGTTTCTGCTCTCGCCTGTGTGCAGATAGATAATATATATCTGATGGAATTTTGATTTTTGAAACTAAACAGAAAAATAGAAGAAATTAAATTGGCAAGCCTGAGAAAGTGAGCAAAGTGTAGTTGTTGGATGAGTTTTCGTGATTATGTGTTTAATGGATTAAAATATTTTATCAGAAATGGGTTGTGCTATTAGTTCTGGAGAAAAAGAAGCTGTTGAGCGTTCCAAGAAAATCGACAAAGATTTACGAGCTGATGGGGAAAGGGCAGCTCGAGAAGTTAAGCTCCTGTTATTAGGTTAGTGCAGCCTACTATGTTGATTGGATTGATGTGTCACCACAACATTTATAGGCTTTATTATGTCTGATAATTAGTTTAAGCGTTAATCGGTCTTGATTTTAAATCATATTAAGGACCGTGTTGGCTTTATATAATGGACTAACATAACTTAATCTTATAGCCTAAGCTGTTGTGATTGACAACTTAGCTCCATGAAACACCTTATTCAAAATCAGTAAACAAACCCTTGTTAGTACCCTTGTTAGTAGTCAGAATTAGTCCTTTGTATTGAACAAATTTATATGGTGGGTGCTCATATCACCTTTGTTTATTATTATTCATTCAATTACAGAGTCTATTCTGTTTCTTTAAATTTAATATTAGGCTTAACTCTAGGCCTACCAGTGGCGACAAGCCATTGGTCCATGCTTATTTTTCTTGCTTAGGTTATCTTTGACCATAGGTCTAGTTCTTGTATTTACGATGGATTGGGATGTATTTCATTACTCTAGGCTATTTTGGCAAATTAAGCTAATAGGTCCATATGAAGTGGTCCAGAGCTAGTTGTGTGACCATTTTTGAAAAAAATTGATGCATTACTTGTTGTTTCTATTGTATTTGAGGATGTTAAAACCATTTTTGAAATTTTTTATCAACTCGTTTAAGTGTGACGGCCATTTTTGTATTCCTAAACATGTATTCCAACGATGATGAATGAAAACCTTGTTAGGTAATTATTTACTATTTACCTTTCACTTCCGATACTTTTACTATTTTAATATGTTGCTCTTATGACATTAAACGTCATAAAAACGCTAAAAACATTTTTCGCAAATTTAATATAACTTAATCACGAAACAACTGTCTGTGAAGAGTACTAACCCAGTCAATCTAGTAGGCACTTTGGGAATCCGAGATAAATCTATCGGAGGAAAATATCGAGAAGCAATTATTGTTTAGATATTTTGATATAATATTCACACACCCCCGCTCCTGCGGGGGTAGTGTTGGTCCACTTGGAGTGCACATTCCCTAACACGTCAACACATGATATATTAGTGCATATTTATCATAACCTAACCTAACCTAACTCCGCAGAGCGCTGTATGAGAATTTTCCCCTTTTCAGGAAAATTGTCCAAGAAAGAACAATTTCCCAAAAAAGGAAAAATTCCTGAAAAAGGGTATATTTCCCATATAGCGCTCTGCGGAGTTGGGTTGGTACTTTGGTATTATACGGATGCCACCCTTATGCAGCGCGCTGCGGCAGTTATGTTGAGATGGGTTATCATAAAAATGATTGTAGGACTTTCCTTGTTTTGTTACGAATCGAATGATGCCTGATGAGTCATACTTCCGGCCGCCAAACCCCCTCCAAATAGGCCAAGGTCAGGTCGTTGACCGGAGCGCGCGCATCACCTGTCACCGCCTGTATCTGGGTCAGTGTCATGAGTGATTTATTGCCGTGCACTACGTTACATTTGTTTTCATAATGAGTGACGTTCTTTTGGTGTGGGATTTACCTCGAAATGAAGAGGAAACCGTACGTATTTTTATGATAACCCATCCTAACATAACTGCCGCAGCGCGATGTATATTTGGCGGAGTACCTGTGGCGATCGGGTCTGGCTGCTAGCGGCGGCGACGCATTCAACACGATCCTAGCGGACATCGCTGCCTTTTGGGAGGCACAACACAAAGACCGCTCATCAGAATGATGTAAAATTTGTACAGTAAGTCAATAAAGTACGTTTTTTTGAATTATGTAGTTATCCTTTGTATCCGGTAAAAATTTAACCTCCAAAAATAGTGGCATCCGTATAATACCAAAGTACCGTTGGGTTATGTTAGATTATGATAAAAATATACGCAGGGATTCAGCTGGGAAAAAAATCTTTGAGCAAAAATGCTACAAGCTCTTAGAGACTTGTAGCAAAAATATTTTCCATTTCGCATTTTTATGGCGTGTAATTTTTTGGTCTTAACCCTAGCAGTGGCCAACCAGCGTAATACGCTGGTTTCACGTGTCGCCTGAAATGGCCAACAGCGTAATACGCTGGTACGGGTCGAAATTTTTGTAACGGTAAAAAAATCATTAATAGTCAACTCAGAAGTGAACAATATTTATACCATTCGAAAGATCACATTCTGAACTTTCATTTTATTACATAAATGAACCGTTTACAAGTTCTATAGCAATGTCACGACGATTATAATTACTATGAAATTTTGCCACTACGCCATTCGTGCAGTCGACGCTCGGAAAATGTAAAAACACGACTTCTTTGGAATTACCCTGCTCGGGTAATTTTTATCTTAGGATGTTGCGGGTGGTACCACTGCATAGCCAAAGAGTTTAGTTTCACTGTAGTATTGATTTTTAGAACAAAATATTGATTGCACAACAGTTACGATTTTATGAAAACACCTGTTTTCTGAATTCGTAACAAATGGCCAACCAGCGTAATACGCTGGTATGGGAAATGCGAATTACATCCAGTGCAAGTTATAAATACTAGTCATATAATATTTCATTTTGAAGAGGAAGAAATTTAGCGTTTGAGATTGGCAGCCTTGCGCATGGTTATTATTTCCGCCTGCTGCTGGAAGACGAGGGAAATACGTCACATCTCACATCAAATGCGCATTAGTAGGCCATTCCGTGTTTTGTCGTCGCTGTTGGTAAGGTTACGCTCTCGTGTTATCCGCGAATTACTGCTAAATCCTTTATTATTTCGGAGTGTTAGTGTTAGTGAAGTGTATGTGTGTATATAACAGTAATCTTTATGCATTTTATTATGCATAAATATTACTGAAGTGTGTGAAATAGTGTTTCTAAAAAGTTGTTTTTCTTTAGTACAATGTCTCGTATGTTCGAGTGTGATATAAGCCAACAGGATAACATAATAATGGGAAGGGGGTGAGTAATTATATTTATTTTTATTACTTTTACAATTGTAAGGTAGGATGTATTTATTGAGTAGATTATTGAGTAGGCCTAATATAAAAAATATTAATTTTGTAATTTTTCCTACATGGTGACCGCAATTTTCAAATTTTGCGGTTTTCCGTATATACTTACATAATACTTACAAATAAAATTCTTTCCCCAACATATTATACATTTCTATGTAGGGAATTGAATGTCCTACTAAATGTATATATAGTATTTGGAGGAATAAATTTCTAAAAAAAGTTATATACTAAATATCGTAGAATTTTTTTTTCCGAATACCCTAAAATTTTCAAAATTCATCTAATCATAAGTGATAACAATTTTTTACCATCAACTTTATGACTTTTTTACATTCCCTACTTTATTAGCTTTACAAAAATATACATATTATTATTAGCATATACATATTTACATATCCTTTTTACAGTACTAACTAACACTGTACAATTTTCACATTTTGCGGTTTTCCGTATATACTTACATAATACCTACAAATAAAATATTTTCCCCAACATATTATACATTTCTATGTAGGGAATTGAATTGTCTACAAAATGTATATAATGAATTTTCCATAAAAAATCTGACAAAAAAGTTTTACCGAGGCTGCTTTTGAAATTTCAAAAATAAATTTCAATTTTTGTTAATTTTTTTTACTTCGCTGAAAAAATTATCTCTTAGATTTTTTTTATTTGACTATTACATGATGCTCCTGTTCTTTCTGAACAAAATGAATATGTGGTTGGCTATGTTTAGTTCTCATTTCAATTTTATACGAATTTTCAAAAAAAGGTCTGCAAAATCGCCAAAATTGGTTGGCCATTCTACAGTTTTTGGCTGGCCACTGCTAGGGTTAAGTTGTTTTTTGCTTGTATTTGTTTTTAAGGTTTAACATTTCAATACCGTAATATATAATTCAGCAGAGTCTACTTTTCTTGGTAGCTTATCCATTTATAACCATTAAAGTCTTAATGGAAATATACTAAACATTCTAATAGAATAGGCCTAATAGAGCACCAGAACAACTAAAACTCACTCACCCCAAATATTACACACTCTGAAACATAACCTCAAAGCATATCGCAATCGTATTTGCGCATTACCGATTTCGAGTTGTCTGTTTTCACTAAGGTACCTCTACACTTTCGCCCGATCGTTGAGATTTCGAGCGACTCGTGCTCGTGTAACCGTCCAAATTCTGCAGCGAGTCGAGGCCACGAGCGGCACTAAGTATGGAGGACCTGCCGCTCGTCTCCTTTGACTCGGTAACAAAAACCGACAAGAGTCGGTGCGATTGCAAGGCGAGCGCAGTCATCCCTTCGGTGGCGAACTAGCACTTGACATTCTCGCATTCGCCGATTCGCTCGGCTAGACTCTGCTACTACAGAGTGCGCGCCAAACTGAATCACAGCGGAGCGCATGACGTCTGCTAGGGGATTAGCTACTGACACTACAAATGTCATTTCAGTAACTCGCCCGTTCCGTTTACACGGTACGCAGTTGAAATCGACAGCAACTGTTTATGTAATGTAGGCTCGTCTCCTTTACCACTCGCTCAGAGGCGAGAGGCGATCCGAAAGTGACGTAGTGCAACCAACGCAACGTTAAGCCTCTACAACATCCCACCTACTCTTCTAATCTTTTTGGTTGTGGATCGTGATCACGGACTTTTAATACAATTTTTATTGTTAAAACCAGATTTTCTGCAATAAAATTTAAAAATGTCTTATCCTTTTCTTTGTAGCAAAAAAGCGACAGCCTGCCCAAATATTCTCGCATTTTCGTGATGCATGTCGCATTTTGCGACAAATGCGACCGCAGCTTAAACCCTGAATATACGTATACATTATCTGTGTCTGGTAAGTATCATAACCTAACCTAACTCCGCAGAGCACTGTGTGGGAAATATTCCATTTTTCCCTTTATAGAAAATTTTCCCGAAAAGGGAAAAATTCCCATACAGCGCTCTGTGGAGTTAGGTTAGGTTAGGTTATGATAAATATACATAAATATATCACATTTTGACGTGCTAGCTGTGGTAGTGTGTACTCAAAATGGACCCACACTTCCCCCGCAGAAGCGGGGGTGTGCGAATATTATTAGCAATATCAAAACAATAATTGCTTCTCGATATTAGTAAGTTTGATATTTTCATCCGATAGATTTATCTCGGATTCCGAAAATGTCTAAGTTACTAGATTGACTGGGTTAGTAGTTAGTACTCTTCAGACAGTTGTTTCGTGAGTATATTAAATTTGCGAAAAATGTTTTTTTGCGTTTTTGTGACGTTTAATGTCATAAGAACAACATACTAAAATAGTAAAAGGGTCGGAGGTGAAGGGGACATAGTAAGTAATTACCCCTTGTTAGCCAATGGCCTTGTTCGGTGTTGTTAATGTCAAACGCTACTGGCCAGTGGCAAGTTCATTGAAGTCTACTCAGTATAGCACAGCGTAAATTCCAAAGGCGGAAGAAAGACTACTAACGTCATAGCCACTAATGCATCAAATGAGTAACTTAAATTACCCGTTACAAAATTTAGAGGTATAAAATAATAATCTCAAAAGGCCAGTATTGGCAGGTATTTAATATATGTTACTGTGTTCGTATTTATATTATTGCTGTTTTACCCTCAAAGTCAACATATCTGTGTTTTAAGTCAACAAGATCTATTAATTTTCCCATAAATTATTGCAAATCGATGTTCGATAATATTACAGTAATGAATAAAAGAATAATTTGATGGCTTTAAATTTGCCGTGGTTGTTTAATGGGAAAAAAAGTGTAACAACAACCTTGTCAGTAGGCCTACAAAAATGTGATTGTAAATTAGGTTAAGAATTTGAAAGTAGCACGGAAAGTAGGCCTACACTGAAAGCAGAATAACTTAATGTATGATATTTCACTGTAGCCTAAAGCTTTGAAATTACTGATGATTAAACTAAATATAGTTTTTTTGTGATAACTGTATCGGTAACAGAAATGTAATGAGCAATGTTGGGTAGAACAAATTATTTGTAGTTCATAGTTAGGTACGGTACTGAGTGTTTCATGAAGTAAACCATACCAGGGTTGCCACCGACCGCGAAAACCTGGAAAACCGGGAATTATGCGTGAACTTTAGTGACCGGAGAAAAATGTGTGGATTATGCGGGGATTTTCGGCCGAACCGGGAATTTCAGGTCGCGATCGTCGGTGATTGCGTAAGTAACACGTTCTGAATTGTAGGCGACGTTAGCAATGCGTTCTCGATTGCTAGCGATATTAGCGAAATGTTCTTGATGATCGGCGACGTTAGTGATTCGTTCTCGATGGTCGGTGACGTTAGCGATGCGTTCCCGATGGTCGGTGATGTTAGCCATGTGAGTCTTTATATGAGGAAACTGCAGTCTTGACTGTCGGCAGCGTTTTTTATTAAGATTAATAAATTAATTTGTATGTTGTTACAAACAGTAGGTAATAGAAGTGGCTCATTTGTAATTAATTGCGGTCTGGTCAAAATTGTTAATCGTTGATATGGAGCTCAGTTTCTAATATGTAGTCTTTGGAGGCTGGATAATTTGTTAAAGCATAATTAGCTGGGTAGTGTATAAGTGGCCAGGGTGGTCGCTTCATAATCTGAGGTTTGTTGTTTTGGGATTGATTCCCATCAAAAATTTTGAAAATTTTTGGAAAGTTCAAAACTGGATCCAGCTGCCATAATAATGCTTTCAAAGAAAATTTTTAATTTAGATGGTAACAAGATCAGGGTTTGGGCCTACTCCCTATTAAGAACTTTGAAAAATATGCCTTTGTTGTCGATAGACACACAAAAAAAGGTTTGTATATTGTATTTTCTTATTCTTATAATAGATGGTATATTGCCGTAGTTAAATGGAATTTTAGATAATTAGGTGTATCTGTTGACATAATTTTCCCCTCATATCAATTAAAATATTGTATTTTTTTTTTTATAGAGAGAAAAATAAAGTTCATTAATACAAATAATTGGCCCAGCCTGTATACCCATTTTTTGTAGAAAGCATAACAAAATATGAGATATAAATTTAATAATACAAAATTATAATATACTTTGAAAAAAGTTATGCTATGAAATGTTTGTTAAAATAGCACTTTTATTTATATTCTAAATCGTTATAGGTGTCGCAAATACATAAAAAATGCCGGCGAGTTTTCCTTGAATTTTGAGATTTTTACCTGGAAAACCTGGAATTATGCATGAATTTTGAAATGCAACTTTGGTGGCAACCCTGCACACTGTTTTCTTGATTGAAACCAAAGTCAAACTTTTGTTGAAATCCACCAATCCCCCTTACACACATTTTTATGACATAGGATAGATAATGAGGACACTAAACAAAGGTACTAAATCGTTATTTTGTTAAACTCTCGTACAATATATATGTAAGTGTTAGATCTGAATACGAAACAAAAATTGTTGTGTGAAACATTGAGAAAGAAATGGTTTTATTGTAAATCCACGTTAACAATTTAACAATTTAACCATAACTAATTTCCTGGTATCCAGAAGGAAAGGAATTTGATGCAGATAAAGGTTAAGAGGTTTTCATGTATTATATAAGCATTTACTCCAAAGTAACATAGCACAGAATAGGTAGACGAATACTCTACTAACAATTAAAAAGGTATATCCTAGTTCCTCCACGTCAGTTGCTTCGGTAGCCCAGTCAGACGAGTCAGTTGACGAGCTGTCAACCCAGCAGCCCGGGTTCGAAACTCACGCTCAATCTATAACTTTTTGTTCTACATTTTTTATTGAATGTACTTTTTTACCCAACATATCGTTTTATTAACATAACATGATCAGTTTCAAGAAGTTTAATCAGAATTTGGATGATTAATAACAAATCTTAATTTGGTGTTCCGGAATGAAGGTTTGTTCGCTTGTAGGCCTGTGTTTATTGTATAAGTATAATTCAACTGCTTATATAATAATTACTGCTTAATACGTTGCTTTAACAATTCACATTTCCGAAATTTAGTTTCAAACTATCAGACCTATTAACAATGAATTAGGTAAACTAAGATTAACGCCAAGTGAAATTAAGTTTAGACCTCGTGAACAAGCCTATGCAACACGTTTCTGCGATCATGGATGATTCAATGATTCAGGGTATTTTAGGTAAGGGCTAACGTAATCATCGTTTTCCGTTACATGTTGGGTAATAAACTTTTTGCATGCAAAAGACTAAATTCTGAACAATAGGGCTACAATTGTGAACATAAGACTAAACTTTTTAGCTAGATTTATCCATATTAAATCGCAGAAACATAACAAATTTTAACTAGCCACTTTACTACACTACAGTAACTATGATTAAAAAGTGATCAGGTAACATATGTTATAACATGATGTAATTACTCATATAGATTGATTTATGCATACGTTATATTTGTTATTACAATAATCTGTTTACCTACTCTTCTTTTAAATTTTTCATTATCTTAATGTTCGTTCTAATTTTAACGCATTATCGTTTTAAAATAATAAAATAAACCTTCTCTTGCAGAACTAATTAGAGATATTTTTTTCCCCAGTGTTGGTGTTGGCCATACACCAGAGTTTTTAGGTTTGCATGGGCAGTGCAATTGTCAATAAACATTAAGATTTTATTTTTCTCTTTCATCATTTCTTTGTCAAGGTCTTTCAACCAATTTCCGAAGATTTCTGATTTCATCCAATATCTTTGGTTTGCAGTATATTCCATAGGAAAACTTTTAACACTTTTGAAACATCGTGGGTTTTTTAGCTTTGCCAATCATTAGTCTTAATTTATACGGTACCAGTTTAATTAGCTCCAAGCTGTTGTAAGTAATATAGTTTTATAGTTGTTCATGTTGGCAACATGTTTTTAAGTTTAGGTTTCTATGACAAAAAGAGTCTCCTTCTTCTTGATCTGATGAATGAAATGTACTTGTCTTTCAAGCTGGGTTCATTCTATTTAATAAACTAAAATTACTGCAAGTTGGAGTGTTTTAATTGAGTTACCTTATAAAATAATTAATAAAAGAAGGACAGTATACAATATGGCACAGTTTTACTCCAGCCAGGTGAAATGTAACGATAAAGTGTGTCGGCTAGGGTCTTCACGATTTCATGTTTGAGATGGTAAAGTGATATTTCATGAAACCTCATGGGCTAACTTATAAAACTGAATTGTTAAAATGGGGTGTAAACCTCCAGGCCCGTTAATAATAGGTGGAAATGTAGGGCACGAATGGACTCTAAGAATCAATTCCTATTATTCCTTAAGGCAACAGAGGCTGAGGGGAAAAGTGAAGAAGTTAAAATAGCTCAGCTATTGAATGTAATAGGCACAGAAGCCTTAACAGTTTTCTATACTTTTAAGCTTGGCTCAATTGAGACACTAACTTTAGATTCAGTTATATCTGAGTTTGATAAACACTTTTCACCCCAAAAAAATATAGTTTATCAGAGGTACTTATTTTTCAAAAGGGTCCAACATGAAGGGGACACTCTTTTTTAACAGACCTTGAAAAGCTTGCTGTTAGTTGTGAGTTTGGTGTGGAGGAGAACAATCTTGTTCGTGATAGGATTGTTACGGGAGTGTCCGATGAATCGGTCCAAGAGAGATTGCTACGTGATGTCAACCTAAAACTAGAAGATGCTATGAATTATTGTAGGCTATGGGAGTCTAGCAAGGAACAAGCAACAAATATCATCAAGGATAAATTTTCTCAAGCAGGAAGTTTGAGCTATAATGATGGTAAAAGTGTTGCTGACCCTAAATATACAAGAACAATCAAAGCAGAGGTTGTTCATGAAATGCATCGTGGTAAGGACAAGAATTTTAAGCCCAAACCTAACCTAACATACAGATAAACAGGTAGGGCCTAGTGTATGTAAGCCTAGGCCTAATAATGCATACTTGTGCAAAAACTGCAATACAACCCATATGGCCTCACAGTGTCAGCATTCAGAAAAACTTGTTTTTTGTGTGGTAAATCAGTAGCACACAAATCAGAGATTTAAACCAGTAGCCAGTAACCAGTAAGCTTATTCTTGTATTGAGTTATTGGGCTTTTTTTGTTTCTGGCTGTAAGAAAAAGAAGTCTAAGTTTGCTGATAATTTCAAGCCTAGTAAAGCATATTAATGGTATTAGACATACCTCTTGTGATGAATTTTGTATCGATAATGTTGAACTGGAAAGTTCACAGTTAAGTTGTAAGACGGCTTGGTATCAAGTTATATCTGTCAATGGACATAACATCAAGTTCAAACTTGACACGGGGGCAGAAATTAATTTGCTTCCTCAACATGTGTTGCTGGGTGCTGATCCGGAGCTGAAGCACGTCGTAGTAGACTCAAAAGTCAAGCTCTAATCCTACGGTGGTTTCAAACTTGATGCTGTTGGAGTGATTTCATTGACTTGTCATGTGAATGATGTTAAAGTACAGCAAGACTTTGTTCTTGTGAATAATCCCAAATGTATTCCAATTTTAGGTCTCAACACTTGTTTAAAGTTAGGCCTAATCAAAAGAGTTTGTTCTGTAGCTGATTCATCAAAGACAAATTTGTAAGTGAGAATAGATATATTTTTTAGGGTTAGGTTGCTTTCCTAAAACATATTATCTAAATATTGATGCCAATTCGGATCCTGTTGCTAAGCTGCCAAGAAGGGTTCCATATTCAGTTTTGCCAAAACTAAAATGTACTCTTAATGAGTTAGAGAAACTCGATGTGATTGTAAAAGTTGAATGACCAAAAAACTGGGTAAGTAACCTGGTTATAGTTGAAAAGTCTGACAAAACATTACGGTTATGTCTAGACCCACAGGACCTGAACAAAGATCTCAAACCTGAACCTTTTCTGATTCCTACTCTAGAGGAAGTAAAATCTAAGTTAGCTGGCAAAAAATACTTCAGTGTATTTGATCTCAAACATGGTTTCTGGCATGTAAGATTAGATAATAAATCAAGTGATTATTGTACCTTTAGCTCACCCTTTGGTTGTTTTAAGTTTAAGAGATTACCATTTGGTTTAAAGGTTGCACCTGAGTTGTTTCGTAGAATTAACACTGGCATTTTTCCTGATATTGATGGAGCAATAGTTTACTTTTATGACTTATTAATAGCAGCGTCTTCAGCTAAAGAGCATGATGACATTGTAAGTAAAGTAATTGAAAGAGCAAGAATGAACTGTGTAAAATTCAATCTTAGTCAATTACAGTACAAACTAAGTGGTGTAAGTTTTTTAGGTCATGTATTTAGCTCAAATGGTGTAAAATTAGACAATATTCATGTAAAAGCTGTATTAGAACTGCCTAATCCAACAAACAAAATACCCCCGTCGCAGCAAACCTGCGTACTCAGCGAATTTCCAAATCTAATCCAAAGTTAGTTAATGAAAAACAAGAAAAGCAAAAGTTGTGTGCGCGAGAGTCTAAAACTAGAATATTGTATCCTAATCAATCTGTATTAATTAGACATCATAGCGGAAAAGATAAATGGGTTGAAGGGATTGTTGGTAAACAAATTAGTACTGTCATGTACTTAGTACAATTGAATTTGAGCATTTTGTGGAAACACCACATCGACCAGTTAGTTGCAAGAGAAACGGAGATTCCAGCTGATAATATGACAAATTTGAGTACCGTTACGGTGTCTTACGCAAATAGACCATCAGCTGACTCCGTGACTACCTACTGGTGAACAGCGGCCTCCGTTTACCCCCTCTCCACGAGGCGCTCGGATACGTCGGTCCCTCCCCCCTGTCTCTTCTGGTACCGTTACTGCAGCAGACCACCAGGGAAACACACCACCAGAGGTGTTGTCGTCTCCCTGTCACCAAGGCGGAGTAACCTGCCGTAACCCTGTCAGGGACAGGAAACCGGTGGAACAGATGAATCTTTTAACAATTACAGTATTGTTAACAGGTTATTGATGTACCGGTACTGATTTTTTAATCGTATATAATTGTTATATCATACTGAGTATTATGTTTGTTTGTTTATAGTTGTAACAGTTTATTGAGTAATTTTACTGTTATAAAATATTTATTTATTTACGATAATCTTTACTGTGGTTTTAATTTGTTGAATAATTGAATCTTAAAATTTTGTATCTCAATATTAGAAAAACAGACTTTATCTGTGAGAAGTTGACTACCCGCTACAATATCTACAATTCATTCAACGTGGGTGTACCATTTGATTTGTGTGATTAGTTGTTTGCACCTGAAGTGTGGGCTGAAGGAACGGTGATTGGTAAATACCGTCCTCCTAGAAGTAGACCTAACCTGAATAGATGGAGTGTTCTAACCCTGATGGGGCAAAGCGTTTTTTAACCCTGTCGAGCCAGTCCCAAAAGATGACCTAGATCAACACCATAATACATCAGAGTCGTCTTTCAAGTTATTTACTATTAATATACAATGTGTGAAAAATAAAATACGTGAACTGAAATTGCTCTGTTTAAATGAATCTGTAGATCTGCTCTGTGTCTGTGAACACTGGTTATCAAGGCAATCATCAAGGCACTGGTGAAACTCAATTTTTTACTAATAATATTGAATCTTCGTTTGGTTGCCTCCTTTTATAGGAAAGTATCTATCAGAGGAGGTGTAGCTGTCTTTGTAAACAACAAATACTCTTGTGAACCTCTGGACTTTGACAAATTCTGTGATGAGACACACGGTGAGTTTGCTGGTGCGATAATCCATGAAGCGGCCCTTGTCTTACTTTCAATGTACAGATCTTCGAATGGGGATATACGATTCTTCAATCTTTTGGAGCAGTGCCGTAACTATGTGGCTTCCTTGAAGTATTTAGTGGTCATTGGATCAGATCACAATATTAATCTATTGGAAAGCAATAATTCATCATTGGACTTTTTAATCTCCTTAGAAGCTTTAATTTCTATTGTTCTTCTGCTGTAGCAACTAGAGGTAAATCTGCTATTGACTCCTTTATTGCCAATCTTAATAGTTGGGTGTATCAGGTGACGGTCAGTGATGACCAAATTGCTGACCACAAACACTCATTCATGTCTCTCTGTCTTGTGCCCACTGTAGGCCTAAACAATAGGTGTGTGGAAAATCACAAAACGTCAGTGTATAGGCCTATTACGGAGACTGGATTTCTTATGTTTAACGATATACTTGAGCATAGTGTTGGTG
Organism: Allygus modestus; assembly: GCA_963675035.1. Classification (NCBI taxonomy): domain Eukaryota; kingdom Metazoa; phylum Arthropoda; class Insecta; order Hemiptera; family Cicadellidae; genus Allygus; species Allygus modestus. The sequence continues at coordinate 130,070,302 of OY776113.1, read as the reverse complement.
AATTGCACAGAACAGTTTGCACGCTGCCTCCAAATCAAGCTTTTGAGTTTTTCTTCAAACACCTTTAATAAGTGGCCATATCATACTTCTCTAACTTACACAGGAGGACTTTATGCGATACACAGTCAAAAGCACGCGATAAGTCGCCGAGGAATCAGAGCAGTTGACTGGTTTTGTTCAAAAGCACTTAATATATTGACAATCAGATTGTTGCAGTGATACAAGAAGGTTATTTCGCTCGAAATAGCCATACAATTGCTGGAACATTTTGGTCTCATATATTTTGGCCATAACAGGAATAATAGAAATCGGTCTAAAACTAGAAACTACATTTGGATTACCTTTTATAAAAACAGGCACCACACTACTTATTTTCAGCACATCAGGAAAATTACCCGAATTTAGACAAACATTGACAAGGAATGTTAAAATTGGTGCAATCAGAACAATGATCCTTTTTATAAAAATGGGAGTCATGTCATAAAAATCCTTACTATTACTATTCTTAAAGCTATTTACGACATCAATAATATTACTACAACTAACAGGCTTCCACTTAAAGCTGCACTCTATAGTAGGTACAAATTTTACAGTTTCACTTATAGGGGACGAACAGTTTATGCCGGAAACAATATCTTCCACTGACTCAATAAGGTAGGTATTAAACTGGTCTGCGGTTACTGCGAGTCTTTTATATTCGGAGAAACTGACGGCTTGTGACTGTTATAAGTGTCCACTCAGCCTTACATTGATTCGTAGACTCCGCAATAAATGGCCAAATTTATTTGAAATAAATGTTTGTGTCTCGTGTGTGTTTTTTCAAATGTACAAATGTTTTTATCAAGTTTTTATTGGGCGTCACAATTGATAGTCATTTAGTGTGGGAGGACCATATCAACAGCCTATGTACAAAGTTAAGCCGGGTAATTTTTCTGCTTAGAAAACTGAAGTCTGAATTGCCTAGCCAGTTCCTTAGAGTAGCTTATTTGGCATTTTTTCTTTCACATATAATCTATGGCACCAAACTTTAGGGACAAGCCTCTCGTGATAAGTTCTGTTACTTCAAAAAAAGCTATTAGGATCTTGGCAAATGCCGCTCCATTAGACCACTATAAATCTCTGTTTGTGGAACTAGGTGTTGTTACTATTTTAAATTGGTACATTTTTCAAATTGTAGTTAATGTTAAGCTTAATTTAGGGATTATAATTTTGTAAATCAGGTACATGACTATAACACTAGGGGTTGCAGAAGCATAAATAGGCCTAGATGTAGACTTAAAAAGACTGCCAAAAGTTTTCTTGTTGCAGGATTAAAATGTTTCAAGCAATTTCCAGTAGACTGTAGAGAGCTACCAAATCACCAATTTATCAAGAGAGTTGAAAAATGGTTGCTGGTAAATCCATTTTATAAAAAATGTCAGGAGTCTTATGAGGCTGGAAATGCTAGGAATCGATTGTGTCTAATTGGCACTAACTCTTCCACATAACTATGCTCTTTTCTGTTATTGTAATTACATTCTGTATTTTCATCATTGTACTCTATTATTAAGTAGGCCTCTTGGAAATCTGTACTATTCAATGTTACTGTTTATATTGATATTTTACCAAATGTATAATGTGATTTCTGTGTTGAAAATTTATTATCTTTGTATGACTTGGCCAATTTCTATGTAACATTGTTTAAAGGCTCAATAAAGATCTTGGATCTTAGGTAGGTCTAACTTAAGATCTTAAATGCAGCTCTTTAATTACTTATTTATGCTATTGGTGGTGCTATTAATTCCTACCTTTTCCTGATCTAAATGAGAATGGCTATTATTGTTCTGCTAAAACAGCACAATATGCCTCTGTAGCATACCGAAAAATATTTAGGTACCTTATAATCATCAAAGTGAGGTTTTTGCCTTCTTAGTGTTTGGGATGATGTACTCAAGATTTGAGCCTAGTACTTTTTTCTTCACTCCAGAAAAATACCCCCGTCGCAGCAAACCTGCATACTCAGCGAATTTCCAATGCATATATATATACACACACACACCATGTAAAGCCACTTACCAATTTTCATGGATATATATTCACAAATGAGCCGTATAACATTTTAATTTTTCTCTATAAGAATAGCATGGGTATTGAGTACTTAGGTTTGCTGCAACAAGGAACAGAAAATATTAGGTTTTAATGCAAATATTAACAGACCACAACCAGGTGAAGCCACATACCAAGTTTCATCCGTATCCATTAATAAATAAGCAATTTATACAATTTTATTTATTCTCCATAAGAATAACATGGGGGGCTGAGTACGCAGGTTTGCTGCAACAAAGAACAAAAATTATGGCTTTTTATACAAATATCAATGCAGTTACACTAGGTGTAGCTACAAACCAAGTTATTTTAATTATGTTCATAATTAAGTGAGGCATAACATTTTTCTTATTCTCCATAAGAATAACATGGGGGCTGAGTATGCAGGTTTGCTGCTATAGGAACCATTGGCAAAATATTGTTTTGTTGGACCACAACGAGATGAAGCCATATACCAAGTTTCGTCCAGATACGTTCATAAATAAGCGATATAAATTTGGTCTTATTCTCTATAAGAATAACATTGGCCAACATACTGTGTTTAGCACTTTGAATATCTCTGTAACCAATTGACGTAGAGAGATGATCAAAACACCAAATTATTCGTTTTTTTCTAAGCCGAATCCAGTGGTGAAAAGAAAAATTAGATTTCTTAAAGTATTGTTTGTAGAAAACTCAAAAAAAAACACTGTTGGAGTACAAAACTCCCCCAAAATACCACTTCGGATAGGTCGATCTGTCTGGTTTTCGAACTTAAAGTGCTACTTACAATGAACTTAATGCTGCTTTACAAGTTTGTACCAAATTTCATCAAAATCGGACCTTTTTTACGAGAGTTATCGTGCTCACGGATACACACATAACTACTATGGGCCCCCGACCGGATATTTTGATATTTTTGACGGGATTACCCATCCCTACCAGAGTGTAGCGTTGCCAACCTACTTTTGCGTAGTGTTGCCAACCTTTTTTTGCGCTATATTATGTCACGCTAAATTATACCTCGCTATTATATGTATATATTTATTACGTCACGCTACTTTCGTTTGCTTCGCTCGGCCCCCTCTCACCTGCTTACTACTTATCCGAACTGGTTACTTATCCGAAATTGTTTCTTATCCAAACTTCTTACTTATCCGAATATGTTACTTATCCGAATATGTTACTTATCCGAACTTGTTACTTATCCGAATGCGTTACTTATCCGAATATGATACTTATCTGAACATGGTAGTTAACCAGCCAACCCACTACTGACGGATGCCTAAGACGTAACAATGTCATAACGACTAACCATATTGTAAATAATTGTTTTTAAAATGTGCATGGTCTCCCCACCCCTTATGGTGGTGAAGGTACCAAATTCATATACTAAATTTTGATGGCTCCGCATGGGATTCGAACCCATGTTTGTCGCATTCTCAGAACAAGCCACGACCCTACCCTCTAAGCCATGGGACCACCGTTGAGAAATAACAAATAACCCTTACTTACTGATACTACGTATCAACAGAGTGCAACCTGTGAGACAATGACAGAACTAACAGCGCTGGTGGTACACTAGTAGAAAAATCAAGAACTTACAGCGCACACTCTAATGGCATTTGTTGGAACTACGCTCGTGGTGCGATCTAGTAGCGAAACTAATAACTAACAGCGTATACTCTAGTGGCGATATTTTGAACCACTTTCCACCCAAGCAGAATGATATAAAACTAGGTCATTTAATAGACCATTGTATCGCAATAAGGCAAATAGAGTAATGCAACATTTTATTTAGCCCTAAATATTGGTTTATTTTTACCCACATAAGTTGTATTCCTAAAGCCCTACATAAAGGGATGGAATGAAGTAGTCAAACACCAGTAATAGTTCCACACATTTTATTTGCGACTAATATAAATGTAGTTTACAGGGTCGGTAGGAAATATTTTAGTTCTAAAACGATATTCATCAGGTGTGTCTTGATTTAGATCCATAAGTAGGTATCCGTGAGTTAGACGTCGCATCGGTATAAGCGGAAATTTTGGATTGTCCGGGCAAATTTGATGTGCAAGATGCCTGATTTGAGCCTTGTCTCGTGGATTCTTGAAACACACTATGTAACGGGCGTTCAGTGAAATGTCACGTTGTCCTCTTCCTTGGTAGAAAATATTTTTAGTGATGTAAAACACGCTGATATTGCAGTGATGACATTCTTTGATAAACAAATCTGCTACTTTCTGATCTGTATGGCTCATCATATTGTCGATGACAACAAGTTTAGGTGATCCAATATCTTCCAACTCTTCAATGTCGGGTAATCCTTGTTTGAAACACACAGGAACGTTGATATTTGAAGGTTTACAAGCTCCGTAAAACCAATAAACGTCATCAAATACTGCGTCACACATTTTGTTCATATTATTTATGAAACTTTTAACAAACTGCGACTTGCCCGCCATACTGAGGCCACTTATGATGGCTAAAAATGGATGCTTCTATCTCGGATCCATGGCTGTGACTGGTCCGGACCTATGAAACGAGATGACATTTATACCTTTATGGCTCCTCAAACTAAACCTTCGAAGTGACAATTTACTTGTAATATAACACTTTATATAGTATAAATTTACCTTTGAATGACTGTTCCAAACTCACATTTTAATACAATTACGAATGGCTCATTGCTATGAGGCGGCATTAACGCTTGTACACTTCATATAGTACACACTCATTTCCCATTTACTGGTTTATTATCTCCAAAGGCTTATCATTCGATTACTTTCATTCGGTTGTTCATATCGAATGAATTTATCGACTACCTTCGTCAATTTTACTGTTGGTTCTCATGGGAAAACCATATCGGCATTCGGTTCTTTTCATTCGATTGCTGTCATTCGATTGTTTCATTTGGTTGATGCTCGATTAGATCCGATATTTTACATAAATAGAGTGGGCAAGCCGCCCGCAGCTCATTTGCGTTCCAGCACACCTAGTGTCAACATCGACTTGTTTAATCATGTCTGCGACACCACCTCCACCTTCTATGGACAAACAGTCCTTTTCAGGGCTACAGCTCTCTTCCCAAGATGTGACAGATCCTGCGGAAGGAGTTTGTCTCTCTTCACCCGATCATCAAGGTGAATCTAGTCTGATTAGAGACTTGGCTGACGGTGTTCAACCACTTTGGGAAGTACACCGTCCTCCGCTTCGTATGGACATTTTGCCTCTTCCTTCTACCTCCCGAGCAATGCCTGGCCCCGCCCTGACCTGTGGTAAAATAAACCAGAGCGTTTGGACAGATTTGTTTACTTTAGCGCCAATCAACAGTCGCCCAGACTGTTACATCAGAAGACTGTTTTTACGGACAGGCACCACGAGCGCTCGTGAAGAAGCCCATATCCTGTGTGATACCGCCCTGCCTGACGATATTTTGCCGTGCATTATCTCACTAGCAACTCTCGTCGTTGAGTGGTAGGATATGAAGGTTACGAGAGTGTTGACGCGTGCCATATAAAAAAGTATTGCTTAAGCAGTAGATTACATGGTAGTAAAATTCAAATTATTAAATATAAACATCATCGTAAATTTATTTATAATTAATTATTTACATATTTTATGAAGTCCTAACATGATGTTGACCACAGCAGTTATCGTTGGAAGAGCTGAACCGTATTGAGAGCGAATCGGTACTGAGAACAGACTCCCACTTTCATAAGTCGGAATCAATTCATTTAATTTTAAAACCAAATATTTAACTGTTATGTGTGACGAAAACCTTTTTATACATTGTGAGTGTTTGAAGAATTTAAGAAAGCTAATTTTAAACGATATGAAAAAGTTTTGTGATTAATTAATATAAAATGTACTAATAAGGTTATAACTTGGTACTCTGTTGGTTGATCGTTTTATTGAGTACTTCTATGCGAGTAGTTCAGCAGTTATTGTTCGCATGTGATCGTGTAATGTCATTGTCACTATTAGTATTAGCATTGGATTTATATCTACCCAATGGTATCAGTGATGTGTGGTTTTATGTTTTAGTGGCTAGGCCTAAGAAAATGGTTTAAGTAACTTTTGATTTTAATCCCAAAATGCCTTGGAAATGTCAGTTTCAAGATACTTGGATTGATGAAAACCAGTGGTGTAAGTGGCTTAGAAAAAAGGAAAAGTTCACAGCATTTTGTTTTTTGTAAAAAAACTTTTGATGTTTCCCACTCCGGAATAACTGCCATCAAATCTCACGAAAAGGGGAAAAATACCTGCAGTTTTTTCTAATCTACACAGTGGTAATCAGTTGACCTTGCATGCATTCAGCCTAGAACTTCATACTACCTCAGCACAAATAGGCCTGCAATCCAGCAGCCAACATTTAAATGTAGGCCTTTGTCAAAGTTCTAGTTCAGTGCTAGTAGGCCAAGGTATACAATCCAGCAGCCGGGACTGCTGTAGGCCTATTGTATAATCTTCCACAAATAGGCCTTAGTCAGGGATTGAAAATTTTGCAGAAAATCTAGGAAACAAGCTTTGTTGAATAAAAAAGAAGTGATGAATAAAAAACATAAATTAGAAAAAGAAAAGCAAGATATTGAGAGAGAACTAAAAAATGTTTTAAAGTTTTAAATAGGAATTAGTTTTTTTCTCTGGTGTAGTTGGAGGATAGTTAAAAAAGTGTTAACTGTTATTAGTATGCCTGTAAAATATATTTCAATTAGTGTTTTGATTAGGCCAAATGTTTTTTACATAGCCTAAACCAAGATTTATTGTGCTTGTGTTTTTGTCCATAACATGGAACGGATACAAGGTATGTTGGGTCACTCGTACGTTAAGGAAGAACCACTGCAATGAAATATCCCTTAACTTCGCCTATTTTCTTTTTAATTTTTACTAAAGTAGGCTTAGGCCTATGCATCCAATACTGAATATATAATCACAGTGGTTGTTATTAGATTGAAGTACTATCGTGAGCTATATTAGATTTTTTAAATAAAAAACGCTAATAAAAATAAAGCAAAACGCTAAGGTTTCATTCTGAGGTTTCATTCACCGATTTTTAATGTTAAAAGTCACCAAAAAGTCCCCGATTTTTATTTTAGGGAGCTGGTAGATACCCTGATGGTGAACGAAATGTGGGGTTGTCAGTTTTCAACCCTGATGAAAACTAATCCTGAGATCAGGCGCTTTATCGATTCTCGTGACGACCTTGCCGCACCACCCCTTGATCCCCGAGACGCTTTCTTTGGTGGCAGGACTAACGCCACCAAACTCTATCACAAGGCATCAGAGGCGGAGAAAATCATGCATCTCGATGTTTGTAGTCTCTACCCTTACATTTGTAAGTATGGGACGTTCCCAGTCAAGCATCCAAAAATCTACGTGGGTGCTGACTGTCCCCAAGGTTTTACAAACATCAAGGGGCTTGTTTGTATCGACATCCTCCCCCCCCTTGACGACTTATATCACCCAGTCCTTCCTGCCTGCTTCAACGACAAGCTCTGTTTTGCGCTTTGTCGTACCTGTGCAGAAAACATGAATCAGGGGGACTGTGATCATACTCCTGAACAGAGGACTCTCTCAGGGACTTGGGTAACCTGTTAAGTGTGGAAAGCCCTCGATCTTGGCTATGAAATAATTAAAGTCCATGAAGTTTGGCAATACGAGACCACAACATACAATCCCAATTATAATTCCGGTGGTTTATTTGCATCGTATATAAATAAATTTGTAAAACTAAAAGTTGAAGCTAGCGGCTGGCCCGAATGGTGTACCATGGACGAATTAAATGCTCAGTTCGTTCGTGAGTAGGAGGATAAGGAGCGAATTAAGATTGATCCGAACAATGTTTATTTTAATCCTGGAAAACGATCTATTGGGAAAACTTGTCTGAACTCCTTCTGGGGCAAATGGGGGCAACGCAGCGTTTTACCCCATACATTTGTTGTCAAGACGCAGGGCCAACTGCTAGACCTCCTGACTGACCCGGGGATCGAAGTGGATGAACTGCTTCCTATCAGTGACGATCTCTTGTTCGTCAACTGGCACGACCTGAAGGAAGCAATTCGCCCGCATGCATACACAAATGTTGTAGTTGCGGCTTTCGTCTCAGCACAAGCCCGCCTCAAGCTCTACTTATACCTCGAGCGGTTGGATAAACGGGTGTTATAAAATAACATAGCATTAGGGAGGCAAGCTCAAGGGGAATGACAAAAATTTGAGTTATTAAGGAATTCGACTTATTGAGGTTCGAGTTATTAAGGTTCCACTGTAGATATTATAGATTTCCGGACAAATCGATAACAGTTTTTGATATTCTACACCTTTCTCAGATAAATTATACAGTTAAAATATAAAATTGTATATCATGTATTTAAAGTACATAATATATGATATTATACCCAGAGATCTTACTGAAAAAAAGATTATTTTAACATTTATGTGTAAGCAAATACAGCATTTATTTACTTAAGAGGACGTTGGAGGTGGCGTCCATTTTGGATTTATACTCCATAAGAACCAATGTTAAATTTAGAGTAGTAATAACTCCCTTATGACCAGAAATCTATGATTGATGAATCAAATTAAAGTTTCATAAAGTGTACAGGGCTCGGTTAAATTTATTTTTAAATTTTATGAGCAAAAATTTACTTTGTATCAATGGTTTAATATGTTTTGCTATACTTAGGGAAACAATGCTTTACCAGACCACAGCAAAATTTAATCAACTTTAAAATAAAGTTTATTTGAAAATATTCTGCATGATAATATACAGAATAAAAAATAAACTATTAAATTATTGATATGTCGAGGGCCAATCGTATACTTTTATATGAGTAATGTCTTCCTGTCTGCAAAATTTATCTCGGAATCTGGCGGAATGATTTTGTTAAAACTTTAGAATTAGGTGCTTTTGGACCTAAAAGTACGATCTGTAAAAACCTCAACCCCAGAGAAATTCATATTTTAACATGGACTTATGGAATTTAAAATCAAAACAAAAGAATCATAATATCAACACATCATTTCTTGAAAACAGTGACTAGAACTATTGAATAAAGATCGCATATAGACATTTTTTCACCCACGAAACTAATCAAATATCAACGAGCAAGGCTCGGTCTCCTCAGTCCTAAATGGTTTTTTGTCTCTGTTTACGTATAATCAGCAGGCCTGTTAATTAGATAGTGCCTAGTGTGAATAACTGATTAATTATATACACATGTTATTTGTTTTTATAAAAATATAAAATTAAACCAAATTTTGAAATAACGATAATATAAACTTGATTGTCTAAAGCTAAGGGAAAACTAATTAATTCAGGTATAAAAAAGTTAAGCAAATTTAAAGCAAATGCGGTTAGAAAAGGCAAATTCCCAGACAAGGCAAATGACCGAGATGTATTCGCCATCACCACCCCTATAAACCACCCGCGGAGTATAAAGAAGTTTATGGTCTTAAAAGGAACCACTGAAGTGTGACAAACGCAGCCGACCGGACTCAGGTAGGTGCTTGTTCGTACACGGAGGGGGTACATGTGCCACTGAGACCTGACAGACATCTTCGCCTACACTCTACCTTGTGCATGTTACACCTGCACAGGTGGATGGTATCATTTTAAAGAGGATTTTTTTCTTGAGGTTAAACTACTTTTTCAATTGTTTACTGAATCTGTTCATTACCTTAGTAAGTGTTGTTATTATTAAGGGATGTGTGAGTAAATTCCTTACAGTAAATTACATGACGGTAAATGTATATATGAAATAATACGACAATCAATCGACTTCCCTTTGTCCTTTTAGACCCATAATTAGATTGTGAAGAACCTAAAAGATAAGAACTTATATTACAGTTTGTTTTTAAACATAGTTCCCTTGATTCCAATCAGTAAGTCTATGACGTTCGTCACAGGCAAAAATTACCTCATAATTAACCTGTATGTAAAACTGAATAAATAGAAACATAAACAGTTTGAGAACATCAATCTATAATAGAAATCCAACATATTAAAAATTGAGAAACCACAATGCCACCTAAACGCTTGATAAAATAAAAGTCTATAATTCAAAGGTGTTTAATACAGAACGTTGACATATCTACAGGTTTCGAGCTCACAAATATTTCACTTTTACTAAAGCTAAGATATTGGTTATAATGATTTACAGATGTTAGATATCTGAACTATAATTGTATTACTACAGTTAGATAATTTTGTTAAGCAAGCAGTCTGAATTAAATAAACCATGCGGATTCAGTAATTAGGTAACATCCGACAATTCATAAAATCTGGTAAATATGTATTTGGATTTCATATTCAATTATAGTTATAAATACAAGAACATTAAAGATTCCTTGCACACCAGGTGATTAAATAAAAAAGTTGTTACTTGTCAATTTGATTTACAATCTGTTCAAAATATATACAGAACTTTAAGTACATAGGATAAAATACAATCAACATGGGTTAGTCTCTATCCATTGACAGAGCTAACACCATATCACACCTCACACTGTACCTGAATTATTCTGTCATTCATGAATTCTGATCATAATGTGTGTTTGTAACTTTGCAAATGTTAATTAAATATTAAAAATGATCTGGCAGGTCCAAAACAGAACTACATCCGGATAAATACTAAATAATTGTATTTTTCATATGTTTCCTATATTGTCCTATCCTGCTTGTGATAAATTAACTAGACGAGCAGATGGATGACTAAATCTGAACTCTTGTATTTTTCACAGATAAATTGTATAACGGGTAAGTTACATAATAATGCATTGCAGTTCATACAAGTTCATATATTAAAACTGCAGATTTATAATTCCCTGCAGTTTATTAAATTAAAAATCTAAAATGTATATTGTTTTATACATTTTATTTTTATTTTTTAGCGAGTTTCCCCTATAGGGAAGAAGCTATTACCGTAGGTCTCATGTATGATTAAAATTTGTGATCGATATTAAAAGTTGAACCATTGACTATAGATACTGAAGGAGACAAACCATCGCCATTATAGAATGTGTCCCTATCAGTTTTCTAGCGCCCCTGTTGGCGTCCCGCGGTACCAACAGAGGAAGGCTCAATGCAGTGGCGCTGCTGGCGGGAACGATTGGAAGATGCCCGCCACGCGCTCGTTGCGGTGGCGCGCGTGCGTGAAACGGCTCTCACTCAAAGCCGCTCTGGGCTCTGGGCTTGGACTTGGCCCACCGACTGTAGGCCCGGTATGCTCGGCTTGAACTAGTATCGCTGCTGTTTACGATTGGCAGGCCTTACCGCACCGCACAAAGGATTTGCCATGGATAACTAACGGAATAGGCAACATGAACATTTTTTGTATGGATGTAAGAAAATTATAATTTTACTTGGGCTGTTATAAAAAAACAACTCAAGTTTAAAATACAATTATTATTATTATTAGTAGTAGTAGTAGACCTATTATCTACATATTTTTAAAAAATCCGGCTTTTTGTTCACTCACTTCCTGAAGTTAATACTTAACCAATTTTTATGATTCTTTTTTATTTAAAAGATAATTTCAAGTTCTTAGTCGCTGTGAAGCGATAATTTAGATTTAGGCCCCAGAGGGCTCTGCCCCACGAGACGTCCAAGTTCCCATGTTATTCATATGGAGTAGAGTTTTATTTGGTTTATGCCATATGTGTTTTTTCTTAATTCAATAAACAGCCGTTATAAGGATCGTATCCGCAAATTTTTGCGGGGGAGCAGCTCGTTATTATTAGTGAATTTCCTATGGAAAAGTGAACTATTAGCATGACCCGCACGGTGAGACTTAAGCCCAGGACCACCAGAAAAGTTCCTAACGTGACCCCCTGAACACGTTTTGAGGGGTCTCTAAAAACTTTATATTTGAGATAACTCTAGCGGTCGCAGTTTTTGACCGATTTACTTAAAATTTTGTGGTGACATTCCTTTTTATAATCAGTTGGACAAGTTCGTTGGGCAAAACAATCGGAAAACTCTAACCCCCTTTTTAGGGGATCTAAGTTTTCAAATTTTGAGTTTTCGGGCTAAAAAAGGGTCAGAAAAGCCCCAAACGAACACATATTGCACATTAACTTATTGTAAGTAAAAAGCCAAGGATTTTAAACCCTCCCTCATCATTCTAGCACAAGTACTTACCGAGTTATTAAAGACAATGTTAATTGTCAAAATACAGTACGTTGTCTTATGGGAATTTAACACTGGGCTATCTTAATATCGTTTTATCACACCCCATACCCCTCTACCAACTTCTAATCCCGGTTATCCCGATAATACCTCCTTCTAACTTTATAATTTACAATATTGGCATCCTATTAGTGAATTTAAATATAACCAGGAGCATCAAAACAGCCAAAAAAACAAATTTTTCAATTTAAAAAAAATGTAACCAGTATTGGTTTAAACCCGTTATTTAATCTTTTAAGGTTTTAATGCGGAAATTCACTTCCCTCACGTCAGCGTGCTGCGTGCGATCTCGTATTATTAGTGAATTTCCTATGGAAAAGTGAACTATTAGCATGACTCGCACGGTGAAACTTAAGCCCGGAACCACCATAGAAGTTCCTAACGTTACCCCTGAACACGTTTTGGGGTGTAACTAATACACAGGGTGTCACAAAAATGCGTAGCGCACTATGCAGAACCGGATTCTACATACAAAAACAAGTCGAAAATGTACAGTAACATTTTTGCGATTTCGGATTAGTTATTCGTAATCCGCCATTTTGTATTTTTTTTAAAATAATTAATAATTCAAAAACCCTTCGAGATATTTTTTTGAAATTTGGTATAAACTTTAAGTTTCTGGTTTTTAACATTTTCCAAAAACAATTTTTATTTAACTTATCAAATTTCAAAATGGCGGCCATTTAAATATTTCAAAGTCAAATTCCATGAAAAATAGCAACTAAAACAAAATTTTATAATACATAAAATTTAAAGCACTTTGTAATACAAATCTAATGACATTTTTACTGTAAAAATCGATTAATAAATAAAAAAGTTATGGTAATTTTGTTATAATGAATTTCAAAATGGCGGCCATATACAAATTTCAAAGTCAAATTCCTGGAAAACTAGCAACTAAAACAACATTTTACAATACATAACATTTAAAGGACTTGGTCAAATGCACTAGGGAATTTGACTTTGAAAATGTTATGTGGCCGCCATTTTGAAATTTATTATATGGGCTATCTATTGAAAATATTTTCATCAAAATCCATGTACAGAATGTTCCAAAACTAAAGGTCACGGGTTCGAGTCTCAAAATTTTCTTATATAAACATAGTGAATATTATAATGATTTTTAAGGCTTTGTTAAAATAAACATTTTGGCGAAAACAGAATTCACTTAACTTTATCCGTTTCAAAATGGCGGCCATTTTCGTGTAAAATATTGACATTTACGGAATACCCTGTATTTTCTAAACCACTACTCATATCTTTGTTCCGACTTAAATTTCTTACTCGTGATAAACTCAGCTTTACTCTGGCATGCTACATGACAGGTTTTTTTGAGAAAATCTATATATAAAAAAAAATTATTTTGAAAAAGCCTATATGCCCAAAATTCAAAAAAGTCATATGATAGCATATGTCAAAAAGCGTGCCATTGAAAAGGTCTTGTAAATCCTAGCAACTTTCTAATTTACCCCAACCTTGTATCTCTTTTCGTTTTTCTGCAATCAGCAAAAAACATTAATTTCCAGCATGTAATTGTAAATAGCATATAAAACGAATGTGGCCACAGAATACATGCAAGTGTTATGCAATATAACATGCATTTCATATAGGAAAATAAATTTTTTTGCTGATTGCATAACGTACTGTGTTTACTCAATCTTTATTTTCTTTAATAACTCAGTAAATATTGGTGCTAGAATGATGAGGGAGGGCTTAAAATTTCTGCCTTTTCAAATGAAGGGAACATATCCAATTATAGTTAAATAATTTTCGGAACTCGATATTCATTCCAGAACAGTTAGAAACATTCAGAATAATTAATACAGTGTCTTAGAGAAACTTATGAAATACCAATGATGTGTTATATTGAGCCAGGGGAGCCTACCAGAGAATAATTGCGACCTTGTATTACCGCACAAGGGCGTACCGACGGCGAACTCGGCGCTCACATGACTGCTTGCATCTACTGTCTTCTGCCTAACTGGGCACATTCCCGACACAGGGTTTTTATACACCAGTACTCTTCACCACAACATCCCAATTGATTCGACCAATAGCGACTTATTAAGCACGATCACCAAATATGGCAAGACTGAGGCCAACCCATGGTTTGGTGTTCCACAGTCACCCTATGATTTTGCACAACGATTTTGCTATGATTTGTGCTTTACATCTTACTTTTGGAGAACATGAGCATAGCGTACTAAAATGTAATTTAAATTTGAATTCAAACCAGTTAAGCTTAGCATTGGTATCACAGTCAACTAGGACAGGAAAAGAACTTATCAAATAGAATGAATTTTGAAACCTAGATTTGAGGTCCACAACACATGTTTGTGATTTAAATGTCATTACGAAATGTTGTAATTTTGTATTACAAAACGTTGTTCTGTAAAATTATATTAAGTATTACAATAAATATGTTTGTATCGGACAGATTTTTTATTAATATAGTGCCTATTTCTCTAATAAGACCACTCACTAAATATGTCATTGAAATGATTGCGAATTGTTAACGGGATAAATCCAGCATATTTTTTTGAATTTCATATTTAGTATGTCATGAAAATACTATACTTGTACGGTACTCCAAATAAAAACATTTTTATGCGCGTAGAGTGCCGTCCCGTCCGAGGCGCTGATATCACCCACACAAATGACGGTCTATGCAGCAAATACCACGCTGGTCATATTTGACAAAATGATTGTAAACATCATACAAAAAATAGGTATAAGGAAACTTATTTTAACCCGATGTAAACAGGCGATCTTCAGATATCAAAATGACTTGATGAAGTGCGGCTTTGAATGCTATGAACATAGAATTTTTATCATTAAGAAATTGATCACAGCTAAACTCCAGTGTAGGTTGCAGGAGCAATCAAAGGGAATGAGACAACCTGGACGAAAATACCGGGGGTTTTACCAAAAGATTAAGCTCTTGGAGGGCAAATAAATTTATTTCAAATCTGGTATGTTTTTTATATTTTTCACCTGTCATCATCAATACAATAATGCATTTGTGAATTGAATTTTAGCCTACATTAGGCTAATTGAACAGTAGTTATAATAGTATGTGAAACAACGATTATTTATTTCATATTTTTAGCATACCGTACATTTGAAAGATGATTTTGGTTCTAGTCCTCTTTGAAATAATAATACATTTGTTCATAAAATACTAAAGACTACAAACGCGTTAATACTTTCTTTAAATGATGTAAGGAGAAATTATTTTAACTACATTTTGAGTAGATATAAAACAGTTTTTTGAACGGTATTATATAAAATCCTCCCACTAAATGTCAAGCGTTGCTAAACTACTGTTTTAAAGATCACACAATAATACTAGACTAGCAATCAGGAGGTGCAACCGTCGGCGTCGTCACCGAGTCGCGCCGCGCTGACCACCGCTCTCCGCTACAATAAACGAAGAAACGAAGCCAGGTTGGCGCGGGCGGCCGGGTCTGTGTCTGTATCCAGTGATGTGAGGGGGTGGGGTAAGAGAGGTATGTAGCGGTGAGGGTCGCGGGGTGAAGGGGGCAGTGCGAGAGAGAGCGCGCGCGATAGTCGACTGCAGCAAACTCTGGCGGCAGGAAAAGGAACTACGTGTTACCGACCGACTTAGTATACCTTTGAGGCGGACAACCGCGCCGTATCGATGGAACGTCTACTTCAGTATCCATAGTCAATGGTTGAACGTTATGCCATTTATTTTAATCCATTTTTATGCAAATATCGGTTATTTTGTATATACAAATTAATAAATGAGGCAAGTATTATTGTTTTATAACAACAGTAAAACTAAAACAATCCTTGGGCAAATCAAAACATAGATCAACAAGATGAAAAATTGGCAGAAATCAAATGATTTCTGAACACTTTTCCCAACAATACAAATATGCAAGAGCTAATTTGTACCATTACAATCTCTGTATTCTCTCCTAATTGAGACGAGGCCATACATTTGACTTATCTGTTGATAATATATATTGTAATTAAATCTTAATAGGGAAAAATTTTACACATGAAAAATATATCAAAGAAAATTTCGAACAACGTACAATCGAGAAAAAAATCCTAATCGATCTAACATATTGGTACAATAAAGTCTCCCAATTCGAAATATTTTGAACCAAACCTCTCACTTGGTGTCTGGCATTTTTTTTGCTACTTATGTTAAAAATGTGTGACTAAACTCAAATGAAATATAAAATGAGATGTAAAATGTAAAATGTCTATTCTGTTTGAGAGTATTTCCACCAAATTTTCAATATAAATGTTGCAGGTGCTAATGTCCCGATCATTATTTATGCAATGTTATAGTAACTTAAGATTATTCAGATTTATCGATATCCGGATCAATTTGCTGCCACATTAGTCCGGAAAATCCGAGGTTTATTGTATTTAGAATGAAAACTGGATAAGACTCGAGGTGAGGATCATAATGTTCTCTTAATTTGACAACTCCCTTCAGTAGAAGCCATTCAATTTTTAAAATTTGTATACTCAAATTGAACCAAATATTTGTTTAACAGGGGCAGGAGAGTCTGGCAAGAGCACCATCGTAAAACAGATGAAAATCATTCATGAGACGGGTTACTCAAAGGAAGAATGCGAACAGTACAGACCCGTAGTGTACAGCAATACCATCCAGAGCCTGATGGCCATCATTAGAGCCATGGGTCAACTGAGGATCGACTTTGCTGATCCGAGTAAAGCCGTAAGTATGGAAATAAATACTGTGTGACTTGGTCTATTTGTTCCTGTAATTTAACACTACATCTTTACATTAAAATGTACCAGATTTTCATAAGGCAAATCAATAATAATCAAGTAAATGTTTTATACTTAAATTTATTTAGGTTAAATTCTGCAAACACATTTTGCCACTTATAAACATACCTCTAACATTGTGATAACATTCTTATTCTCGAGTTTTCATGATTTTTTTGTTTTAAATTACAAATCTAGGGTTGCCATATCACCGAATTTCCCTGGAGATCACCGGATTTTGAGGGTAAAAAAATACATGATTGGTTTTCTATCTATTATTTGGTTTTTCGATGGAAAACATTGTTAACTTTCACCTGTATTTGCTGTTATCGAACGCTGAAAATCAGTATGCAGATTTATAATTCCCTGCAGTTTATTAAATTAAAAATCTAAAATGTATATTGTTTTATACATTTTATTTTTATGTTTTAGAGAATTTCCCCTATAGGGAAGAAGCTATTACCGTAAGTCTCATGGTAAGACTTAAGCCCGAGACCATGATAACTTTTCATTTTGAGGTCCCCAGATGCCAAAAACACCATTCGTTCAAATGTTCTGTGTGTCCGTAAGCACAATAACTCCCGTAAAAAAGGTCCGATCTTAATGAAATTTGGTAAAAATGTGTAAAGTACCATTTATTTGAACAAATTTAAAAACCAGACGAATCACACCATCCGAAGTGGTTTTTTTCTGGTTTTGTACCTTAAAAATGGTTTTTTTTGGGGTTTCTACATGCAATTTTTATTAAAATCAAATTTTAATTTGTACCATTGAATTCAGCATACAAAAACAAATAATTTGGCATTTTGATCATTGCTCTACGTGAATTGGTTACTGAGATATTGAAAGTGCTAAACACAGTATGTTGTTTAATGTTATTCTTATGGAGAAAAATAAAAATTTTATATCTCTCTTATTTATGAACATAAACTGACGAAATGTGGTATATGGTAGTGTTTGCTATCGATATTCGATATATCGGAAATATCGATATTTTAAGGCCGATATTCGATATTTTTTATATCGATATTTGGCATGCGATGTATTTACAGTATCTATATTTTCTTACGATGTATATCGATAATAATTATTTTTAAATATATACTTAGGTCTATTATAAAATGTATCCTAGTTCAGTTGTACTGTTTCTTTTTTTATGAGCAGGATACATTTTGTCCATGGAATTTTAAACACAAATGTACTAATAATTAAAATAAATTATTAATTCTGTAGTAATTCATTGTGTAACGATTATATCACCTATCATGTATTCTTGTATCGTAAAACAACATTACAGTGCATGATCCTACAGACTGATATTATTAAACACCAAACTAAAGAATAATAATTTATAGTTAAGAGTAGGGCCTATACTATTTACTGTATATATATAGGAATACTTATGAGGTAACGAGAATTTCACATACATTTAAGAGTGTGAATCCTCTTAAAAGGCAACTAGGTTACAATTTATGTCCATCCCATTTTTATTTCCAAAAATTGTTTATTCGAATTTGCTTTAACAAATAATGTTAAATTAAAGCAGTAATAATTGTGAGTTTGCGTCCTATAAACTATAGTTTGGTTAAAAAGCTGATATTTTCTACAATGGCAATGATAATGGTCATAAAATAGCCATTTTATGTCTGAGGTTCATAGATAGGGGTGCAAAATTAGTTTTCATTTAGTTTTTCAACAAATTTCCCTTTATTTTGTTGGCCTACAAAGCAGGTTATATTTAGTATCGATATTTTACACAATATCGATATTTTTGCCTCAATATTATTGGGGTATCGATAGTCCCTGCCCGATATTATTATCGATACTAATATCGATATTTTCTTTCGATATCCAAACAACTTCATCTGGTTGTGGCTTATTGTTGTTTGCACAAAAACACAATGTTTCGCTTATGGTTCCTGTAGCAACAAACCTAGGTACTTGGTCCCCATGTTATTCTTATGGAAAATAATTCAAATATTATACATCGCTTATTTAAGAATGTATATGGATGAAACGTGGTAGTGACTTCACTAAGATGAGTTCTATTGATATTTGCATAAAAACCCATTATTTCGTGTTCCTTGTTGCAGCAAACCTGCGTACTCGTCCCCAATGTTATTCTTGTGGAGAATAATTAATATTTTAAATATCGCTTGTTTGTGATTATATTTCTCATGAATCCTGTTAAGTGTTTTAATGTGTTATGTTATATATTTATTGGAAATTCGCTGAGTATGCAGGTTTGCTGCGATGGGGGTATTTATGTAGTTTCTCAAAAATTAAATAAATAAATACATTTTTTTACAAAGTTTACTCCAATAATTTGTTAAATACTCCCACTAAATTTAGGTAATGTAGGCATATAAAAATAGCAAATAATTTGATTCTACATTTGATTTTGTATGTTAAAAAGCGTTTTTTTGTACTTGATTTTCAACATTTTCTTGAGGTGCGGGGGATGTAAACTATCCAAGACCGATAAAAATTACTTTTATAATTTTAATGTTAAATTTAAGGTTCTAAAATTTGTATACAAATTAGAAACTGAATTTTAATTGATTATAGATCAGCGTTTTTAAATGAACCTGTAATGTTGAATTTATAATCTAAAGAAATTGAGTAAAAATAAATTTCAGGATGCCTAGCAGTCGGAAAAATTGGGAAAGTTGGGAATTTGAATAGAAATTAATAACATATCATGAAAGGAGGAAATCAACATAGAAAATTGATAAAACTGATAAACAGTGATTGCATTATTCGTATATCTTGAACACAACTTAGACTGACATTTTATTTAATTTTTGATAGAGGAATAAAATGAGCCATTATTTGTTTTTGTATGACAGTTAGTTTCGGTTTTTGCATTTTGTAATAGGACTCCTTATCTCTTGAATAAATTACCACAACCCTCGACCAGATGCCGAACAATAGACCACCCAGTAAGTATGAGACGAAAAATGTAGGGTCACTCGACTGACTTTTGAGCTTAAAAAAACACAGTTAGCTGTGTAATGTAACTGTGAGACCATCAAAAGTATTTGGATATTTAATTTAGGACTTAAATTTATTTTGTTTGTTATTCCAAAATTTCCCCCCGCACTTGCTCACCGGATCGGATATATTCTGCACCCGTTTCATTTCTCATATGCTGTAGCCTAGTAAGCCATAATCAGTACAATACAACAATACTTTAGCGAATTTCCCCTATAGGGAAGAAGCTTTACCGTAGTAGGCATGGTATCACCTAGGCCCGGGACCATGATAACTTTTCGTTTTGAGGTCCCCAGATGCCAAACACACCATTCGTTCAAAATTGTATGTATATATCCTATATATATATATATATATATATCCTATATATATATATATATATATATATATGTGTGTGTCCGTGGGTGCGATAACTCTCGTAAAAATGGTCCGATTTTAATGACATTTGGTACAAACATGTAAAGCAACATTTTTGAAAAACATTCAAGTTCGAAACCCAGCCAGATCGCTCTATCCCAAAGGATATTTCGGGGGGGGGGGGTTTGTACACCAAAATGGGTTTTTTAATTTTTTTACATATAATATTTTAGTAAATCCAATTTTAGTTCCTCATTAAATTCAGCTTAAAAAAAACAAACAATTTGATGTTTTGATCATTGCTCTACGTCAGTTGGTTACAGAGATATTGAAAGTGCTCATCACAGTACATTGTCCAATGTTTTCCTTATGGAGAATAAGAAAAATTGTATATCTTGATTATTTATCAACATATACAGACGAAACTTGGTATATTGCTTCATATTGTTGTGGTCTATTGATATTTGCATGAAAAACGATTCTTTTGCCGATAGTTCCCGTAACAGCTAACCTGCATACTCAGCACCCATGTTATTCTTATAGAGAATAAGTAAAATGTTATCTCCCTTAATTATGTACATAAATTAATGAAATTTGGTATGTGGCTTCACCTAGTTGAGTTATAAAAAAATTTGCATAAAAACCCATTTTTTGTGTACCTTGTTTCAGCAAACCTGCATCTTCAGCCGCCATGTTATTCTTATAGAGAATAATTACAATTTCATAAATCATTTGTTTATGAATGTATGTTCAGTGGTATTAAGATACATATGTATGCATTGGAAATTCACTGAGTACGCAGTTTTGCTGCTACGGGGTATTTTAAATTTATGTACAGGTGTGTACAATAATTAAATCAATATATAGGCTGTAAACAGGAACCATAATACGTTATACGTTAAAAAAAAAACTAAACACAGTCACTTTTATAATCAGGTCTTACTGAACTCCACATCAGTGTGTTAAGTTGAATGTAGTTTTAGTCGTAGTTGTCACTGACAAAAAAAATTGTGCCTTGGAACCATTATAACAAATTTTGGATTCTTGATTGGGAAAATGACAAACTGACTCTTCAAGGTCTTTTCCATTCGGTTAAGTTCCGGGCTCATGTGACGATACGCGTTGTGACGCAGGTTTCAAGGAGTTTTTCAGCCCCGTTTCCATTAGGACAAACATGACGCGTCAATTGTAACGGGATGTGCCGGGACCGTTTCCAATACCTCGCTGCAACATGTGTATAGGTTTTGTTTTTATTTGTAAATGTAATTAATTTAGAAACAAATAATAAATACATTAAACTAAATGCTTTTAAGAACATATAGCACACTTTTTAATTTGTTTAAAAGGTAAACTAAACTAAACATTATTGTCTGTATGCAATGAATAAATACAATTCTACCCTGCATGTTTACGTAACTTACAAACTGTACCATGTATATAAACTGTACTGTACTGTACCATGCATGCAAAAAAATCAAACAGATTTGATATTTAATAAGGAAAGTTTAAAATATTTAAGCCAGTACACGTCGTTCAGGAAATCAGTAAACTACATTCATGGTTAGTTGACAGTTTTTTTACTGTAATAAACCACTTTAATTAAAAAAATAATTAAACAAGTTTATTGTTGTACGACTAGACGCATCCAATATTAATAAAAGTGCAAGTAATTATGGTCCCGTTTCAAAGAATTATTATTGAACCACTGTTAAACAAAGAAAATCAGTTGATATTTCAATTGCTGGCAAAAGAATTTCTATCCGGTCAAGTGGTTTTGGGCTATATTTGGACAATGTTGCACCGGGGACAGGTTGCAGGCCGTTTCCATTAACCTAGGGCTCATGTGACAGAAACATGCCCGCAGCAAAACTGTCCGGGACACCTGTCCCCATAATCATACAGTTTTCATAATCATAAATAAAAAATACCCGATCAAAAAATACTGTTTATGGTTTCATAATCATTATGGACCAGTTTTCTTGGACAATTTGTCCGAGGCCTGGTCTAGGTAACATTTAAATATGCCTGACTCAAACCTTTGAGTCGTCTCTTGCGACGAAACCTGCCCCGCGAGGTGTTTCCATTCGTACAACTCACGGTAACATGTTACCGTCTCTTGAGAAGACTCATGTTGCGATGCGTTTCTGTCCAAATGGAAACGGGGCTTAAGTTTCACAAACAACAGAATGACCCTAGGGCTGATGAATGTAGCACTACGTTGTGTCAGCATACTGGCTGCTAAACGACGATGTTTGTGGAGTTATAAATTTGGTTATTATTGCATAGTAAAAATATATTATAAAATATATTTTTAGTGACATAATTTTAAACTTCTATTGACTACAAAATATGTTAGCCCTGATGTCCAGACAAATAAAGCAGTTAAGGAAGATTAAAGCAAAAATAATCCTCAAAATTAAAACATCTTTCCTTTTCCTACATTTTCCAATGCTGTTTCGTAATGTTACTTAAAAGATACTTTTTCTGGTAAGTGGTAAATTCCTCCAATTTATTTATTTGTTTTTTTAGCCTCTCTGGAAAACATAAGGAAAGTATTTAATATATAGTTGAGTGCCACCACCAGTTTGGCTTATCTTGAATTGAAGATATATTTTTAACATGTGGATATTTTTGGGAGGGGATGATATTCATTACTACCCTGTTTACGCGTTCATTGTGGCATGTGAGATTTCTGGTGGTTGCTTGATAAGGAAATTAACGTAATTAATTATCATGATTAACACAACGGACGTGTTAAAAGTAGTTATTTAGGGTACCGGCAGGGCTGTAGAAGGACCAGTTTTCTCGGACAATTTGTCCGAGGCCTGGTCTAGGTAACATTTAAATATGCCTGAACACAAAATATACAAAGAATATAAATCAACTAAAATACACGGGTTAATATACTTAATTTGCCTGATTTTTTATACAATTTACATTCGATGATTCAGAATTTGATCTGAAATTCCGTGCTATATGCTATGGTTTTTGAGCGTAATGTACTGCCCTGTCTGTGTTACTGTCATTCCAACATCAACCTACTTTAAAAAAAATTAACAACTTTGTTCTGATCCTGTAATAACATCTATTCTACAATCACAATCCGCATCGTGGGGGATTGAGGAAGTGGGGCCTGCACCCGAAACTTTGCTACCGACCAGGCTATTGTTTTACGATTAATAATGGAAGGTTGTCCTCACTCTTGTCTCCCCTCCCCTACCTAAAAACTGATCATGTTTGTTAAATACAGTTTCTCTATTATGCTGAGTAAACTTAGTATTGTATTATATTTTTGAACTGTTTGTTATATCTTATATCAGGATGTCACAAAAAGCAGAAAAATATCAAATAAAGTAATATAAATAACAAAATCAGTAGTATACTGAATCCTAGCTATATAAACCTCTTTTGCATTCAAGGAGAGTTGGTTGTTACAGGCCTGGGTTGTATGATGCGAGGTAACTCACGTGATAGTTGTTAAATAGCTGGCGATTTTATTCACTGTGAACTTATTGCTAACTCTCACTTGACTGGGGCTGTTAACACATCTTTTTTACTGTATGCTAGTTGTCTATAATGTTGTATTGGTCGGTGTACTAAAACACAGTAGACAGCTACTTCGCACGGAGAGTCAGCTACTATCACTGTACAACTGTCCCATCAACTCGTGCGTTCTGTTTGCACGGTGTATAGTTGAAACCGACAGCAACTGTCACTTGCTACTGACATCTCTACTTGGTACCGTGGAAACCAGGCCTTACAGTGGCGCGGCCTTGACGGATTACCAAACGTGTCAGTTTAACAAGTGTCGGAGTATAGAGATTGAACTGAACTTTAATTTTGAAATATCCGTATTTCAAGTTTCTAAGTATTTTTTGCACTATGTAATTTGTGTTGCACATTTAGTTTAGTATAAATGTAGATTCTACTTTCAGATGTTTGAAGTGACATTTTAAAGAGGGCTAGCTCTTGGTCAAATGTCTTCAGTCAGTATGTACTCGTACTGGTAGCGAGAGATGGCAAAGGGGGTGGGGCCCAGCCAGGTCGTTTTGCCCGGGGCCCGTCAAAGCTGTCTACGGCCCTGGGTACCAGTAGGCCTCGGTGGAATTTGGAGTTTTGTGTTCTTCACTGAGTTTAACCAATTGTCCCTAAAATTGAGGGGTTTTGAAAATTTTCCAGGATGCAGCACGCCAGTTTTTCACTCTAGCCAGTGCCGCTGAGGAGGGTGAACTGACTCCAGAGCTTGTCATGTTGATGAAGAAGCTCTGGCAGGATCCTGGCGTGGAACTGTGCTTCTCTCGGTCACGGGAATACCAGCTCAATGACTCTGCCGCCTACTACCTCAACGCTCTAGACAGAATCGCACAGCCCAACTACATTCCCACCCAGCAAGATGTGCTACGAACTCGAGTTAAGACTACAGGAATCATTGAAACCCATTTCACTTTCAAAGGACTCCATTTCAAGTAAGCATAGGTTGAACTGTAAGAGATGCTTAGAGAGTATGGCATGCGGAGAGGCTAGTGCACATTTGCTGTGAGGGAACTTTTTTTGCTTGTTTACGCCAATGGCATTTTGTATTTAGTGTGGCAACAGTCAAAACCTATAAGTCATGAGAGCGCCCTATTCCAATGTGAAGACCAAATCCTGAAAGTTTGTTTTAATTTATTTCCTGTAGAAAATAACTTTTTACATAATTTGTTTGTTTCATGTTTTTGTCTCTCAGTTAAGCCCATACGGTGAGTTTATGTTTATGCTTTAAATTTAAATTCACCATATATGTCAAATGAGGCTAGGTTTTAGCGAATTTCTCCTATAGGGAAGAAGCTATTACCGTAGTCGGCATGGTAAGACCTAGGCCCGGGACCATGATAACTTTTCGTTTTGAGGTCCCCAGACCCCAAAAACACCATTCGTTTGATACTGTATATATATATATATATTTATATATATTTATATATATATATATATATGTGTCCGTGAGCACGATAACTCTCGTAAAAATGATCCGATTTTGACGAAATTTGGTATAAAAATGTAAAGCAGCATTTATGACTTTAAGTTCGAAAACCAGACAGATCAACCTATCCAAAGGAGTATTTTGGGGGGGTTTTGTACCCCGAAAATGGGTTTTTTGAATTTTTTACATATAATTTTTGAAATAGTCAAATTTTAGTTTTGACCATTCGATTCAGCTTAAAAAAACACACAATTTGGTATTTCGATCATTCCTCTACGTCAATTGGTTACCGAGATATTGAAAGTGCTAAACACAGTACGTTGTCTAATGTTATTCTTATGGAGGAAAAGAAAATTTTTTTATCTCGCTTATTTATGAACGTATACTGACGAAACTTGGTATACAGCTTCATCTCGTTGAGGTCTATTGATATTTGCTCCAAAAATTTGTTTTTCATAATCCTCCCGTAGCAGTAAACCTGCGTACTCAGCCCCCATGTTATTCTTATGGATAATAATTAAATGCTCTGTCTCCCTTAATTATGAACATAAATGAATAAAAACTGGTATACGACTTCACCTAGTTGAGTTATATTGTATTTTCAAAATAATGTATGTTTTGTTACAGAATGTTTGATGTTGGAGGTCAACGATCTGAAAGAAAGAAATGGATCCACTGTTTTGAAGGTGTAACTGCCATCATATTTTGTGTAGCCCTTTCAGGTAAGTTACTAGCTCGGTTGGTAGATGGTAGAACATAAATAATCTAATTTATTGTTGTCTTATAACTAAAATAATGAACGCCTTATTGGTAAAACATAAAAAAAATTCATTTTTGTATTAGTTAAGCCTCATACTATGTGTACTGGTTTAAATTACCTTATCGTCAAGTGATTCTATCCTCCTCAAAAGGCTTTGCTTACCACATATATTAAATAAAAAAGTTCATTTTAAATTATATAAATCAATTTTGAACATCTGATTTAAGAGAAAATAAGTTCAAAATACATATATGTGGGCTCTTTGGATGTTCTAAGAAGCCCAGTTGTAACATAGGTACTGTAAATTCAATACACCAGAAGCTTTTGCATGTTCATTGAAATAATTATTAACAGTTATCAGCTGGTACAGCAGACTTGAGGACTGAATACCTATTTTATTAGCATTTATATGAACAGTGTAATTCTGAGAAGTTGTGAACAATATTGCAGTGGAGATTTTATACTTTGTTTTTTTTTTCTTGCTGAATCAATTTTAAATTGGAATATAAGGAGCCAAATTGTATAGCCAACATTACTCTAGTCAGCTGAAATTGTCTACACTGCAGACTTGTAGGTAGGTGAATTATATGGTTAACATTATATTTGATGGGTTACAGGATATGACTTGGTGCTTGCTGAAGATGAAGAAATGAACAGAATGATTGAGTCAATGAAGCTGTTTGATTCAATATGTAACAGTAAATGGTTTGTTGAAACGTCAATAATTCTTTTTCTCAACAAGAAGGACCTGTTCGAAGAAAAGATTACTAAGAGTCCTTTGACTATATGTTTCCCAGAATACACAGGTAAATATTAATTTAGATTTGGGTCTTATTTTCAGTAATTATTGTTCTATTGCTGATTAGGCCTGCATATTTACTTTGTTGATTTAATTTGTCTATTCTGAATAATGATCATATAGCCTATACGTCTACATGCATACAAGATATATTTTTATTTGTTAATTTTTGTTTGTGTGATTGTAAGGATCCTTTATACTATATTTCTGGTTTTCTTCTTCTTCAACAAAAAAAGCAATAAGAATATTTAATATTAAGAATAGACTAACTGTAAACCCATACTTTTCTCAACTTGGAATTTTGGTTGTATATGATCTCTACATATTCGAGACCATATTATATTGCATGTCAAAAGAACAAACATTCCAACTCATAATCCAAATATTCATGGCCGTAACACCAGGAACAATAGGTTTGTCAAAAAACATCAATTAAAATTCGTTGAGAAATAAACTCGTTTCATACGCGCAACATTTTTATTTAGTTTGCCTACAAATATTTATAAAGAACAGAGTTTTAAAGTTCTCAAAAAACGTATAAAGGATTATCTTTTATCCTTATCTTTATACTCTATTGATGAATTTTGGGATATAATTAATGCTAAATGAAACAACAGATGTATTTACTTTTTACATCAAATCTAGGTAAAAATTAAAATTGTCGAATGCTATTTGTAAAACTACCTTTTTTACATTGTAGATAAAAAATAAATCTATTATATTTAGAGGTGTGTGGATAGTGAATTTTTAGTTCGGAGCGGTTTCGGTTCGGATAGCTTAAGTTCGGATCGGATAATTTTCTGATTCGGGTATTTACTTCGCCAGTACCTCACGTTACATCAATCTCTAAGAATTACCATATTTTCAAGTCAAAACTTAACATTTTCATTTCCCTTGCGCAAGATATGAATGAATTTAGCCTACTATATTTCAGCTAGGTAATTTTATTCAGTAGCTACACAACAAATGGTTATCATTTTTATAACTGTATCTTTCTGAGTAATTGAAGACTACACATGACCTCACCAGAAAACAGCATGTCTAATTGGAGGAGCAATATACCAACCTGTGTACATACTCAGGAATACTATCTTCTCTGTAGTGAAAAATACAAGAAATATGTTTACTGGATACAAGAAATATGTTTACTGGATGAGCATGAACTAAATCCTTGTAATTTGGCAACATTACATTTGTTATTAAATCAGTGAATAAAACCCACTGTCTATGATGTTTTATTTGAATAGCCATTGTTCTGACTCTAATTTAAATAGTCTTATAAAAAATTAACTGGTAGGCTATATAAATAATTGATAATTGATTGAATAATTGGCTGGTTGTAAACAAATAACATTATATTATTTATTTTGAAGACTGGATGATAAAAAAATCAAATGTTTATGAATAAACCAAATTTAATAATATTTTTACCAATATCATAACTTCCAAACTGTGATTGTAAAACTTGGTAATAAAGGTCAAATAACAAACTACTACTTGACTTTAGTGGTAACAAAAAATTACAAGTTAAAAATAATAATTTTGGTAAAATTAAATAATTTAATAAAAGTAGCCTAGATTAGGCTACTCAACTTCAATAATTTAATGTCACCATGACTATCATCCTCGTCATTATGATAAAACTCCCTAACTTCTGGATCTGGATGTCGTAAAAAAAACAAACATATACATATGGTCAGACAAGAGAAAAACAAGGAAACATTTTAATATGATTACAGCCTAATTATTAAAAGACTGGAATCACCGATGTTAAAAAGTAGCAGACATCACAATATACTACTAGGCCTAGCACGACTTAGGCAATGAAACAATGACTCAGTAGGCCTTCTCTGTATGAGATAACCAAAAACAACCATGACCAAAGAATTTCCTTTGTTTTATAAATATACTAACTAGTTTGAACTTTTGTTGTTTACTAGAAAATATAAACTTTGTTTAGTTTGTCACTGGAATGTAAACATACAACATAACCTTAAAGCTTGCATTTCAAACATTCAGCAACTTCACTATCGGCTTCATTATTTTTAAAGAATCTCCATAAAATGCTATTCTTTTTCAGTTCCATTTTAAAGAAATTAATTTAACAAAATCAAATAATAACCGAACGATGAAACCTGTGTAAATAAATAATAGATAACTAAGCGATGGTTTTGTGAATCTGCCGTCGCTGCTTCGCGTCGTCAAAATACACAACGAGCTTAATATATCTAGAGGTCCGGGGGTAAAATAGTAAAGTCTTTTCTTGGAGTATGCAAGCGCTAGATGGATTAAGCTCGTTGATCATACCGGGAAACTTCCCTGTAGAGAAAGCTATGCAACTCGTTTTGTGCAAGTCAGCAATATTTTACTCAGTGTTTTAAGATATTCAATGGATAAAAAATATCAGTAGCAGCAATTTTAAATTTCATACACTAACATTTCTGTTTGCATAATGGAACTTTGGAATAACAGCTTACTATATGGGAGCTTGCTCCTTGAATCGTGAGATATTGATACAATCGGATATTGATTGTCGCCTGTAAATCATCGACTTATTCGACACTAATCCAAATTCAAATTCAAATATATCTTTATTCACCAATATACATATTGTACATTGAATAGCGTCACAATATACTTCATGGCACAAAATTATAATTCTAAAGAAATACAAAAGAATCTCTTCACGAGGCATGCTCTAATAATTGTTTATATAATTAATGATGAAAAATTAGTGATGATTATTCAACAACAAAAAAATCTTCAAAAGAGTATAAGTTTAAAGTTAGTAGGTAATTTTTTTAAAGTCTTTTAAATTTTTCTAAATTTTGTTCCTCAAAAATATTTTTTGGTAAATGAAATAAACATTTTTTGCCCATGAAACAAGTCTTCTTTTCAAAAAATTTTAGTTTGTGATTTTCAGCATATCTATTATTTCTAGTATTGTATCTCTTTTGTATTGTTATTTCTTGTGATTATTGGGATTTTTGGTTGAAATATTCATTTTTTTAACATATAATACTGTTTCGTAAATATATAGGTCATATACTGTCAAAATTCCTAGTTGAGAAAAAAGAGGTTTAGCGGATTGATTCTTTTTAATATTAAAAATTATTCTCAACGCTCTTTTTTGCCGTAGAAGAATTTTGGTCTAGTATTAATCTAAGAAATTTTGTATTTTCAACTTGTTGCAATTTTGAATTTTCTAGAAAGATTTCTGGTTCTAAATTAGATCTGGTTTGTTTAGTACAAAAGGATATAAAATTTGATTTATTTAAGTTTAATGTAAGATTTTTGCTATTTGAAAATTCTTTAACTGATAGAAGACTAAGAAAAGATTTTAATTCAATGCCATCTTTAGTTGTATCTGATATTGTGATATTGGCATCGTCAGCATAGAGGCACATAGAGCCTCCTGCCTCCACCAAATTTGGTAACCCATTTATGTAACATAAAAATAATAAAGGGCCCAATAATGACCCTTGAGGGACGCCTCGTTTAATAGTTTGAAAATTAGAGATTAGGTTTTGAAAATATTTATATTTACTATTAGGATAAGAAAATTCATGGTGGACTTGTATACACTGTTGTCTATTACTTAGGTATGATCTGAACCATACGTACTCTTTATTCTTAATATTAAGGTCTTTTAAAATATTTAGCAATTTAATATGTGATACACTGTCAAATGCTTTTGAATAATCAAGGAAAATTCCGATAATTTTTTCATTTTTGTTGAAAGTGTTAATTATTGATTCAATAAAATTTATACCTGCAGTTATTGTGGATTTTCCTGGTCGGAAACCATGTTGTTCATCATCTAGTAATTGATTTTCTTCTAAATAATGTAATA
The DNA here is from genome assembly GCA_963675035.1 of Allygus modestus. NCBI lineage: Eukaryota > Metazoa > Arthropoda > Insecta > Hemiptera > Cicadellidae > Allygus > Allygus modestus. The sequence goes on along the minus strand of OY776113.1, from coordinate 130,039,550 downwards.
ATTGGTCATATACAACTTTTTCAAGAATTTTTGAGAATACTGGTAATAAAGATATCGGTCGGTAACTAGCAGGGTCATCCAAGTTTCCTTTTTTAAATAACGGTATTACTTTTGCAATCTTTAGTTTACAAGGGAAAAATCCTGATATTAGTGATGAATTTATAATGTGTAAAAGAGGTTTGGAAATTAGTGGAAAAGTTTGCTTGATTATTGTGATTGGGATGTCATCAATACTAGTGGATAACTTATTTTCAAAACCCATAACTGTTTTTTCTAAAGTTAATTCATCAATCTGTTTGAACCTAAAATTACTTGAAAACTTTTGTGATTTGGAAATATTTGGATAATTAATATTTTATCCACTACTGTTGTCTCGTTGTCTGCGTCTATCCGGTGAAACATCGAGCTGCAATGTTGTTTACATTTGCAATTGTTAACATCAAAAACGTTCGCTATCGCGCATTTATCTTTATAGACCGTATTCATTCTTTGTTTGACACAGTGATGTACGATTCGGCTGTGTATCCCGATACGATACATCGCAAATCTACACAAATATCTTATCGATGCATTGCTACGGACCGATTACCGAAATTGAAAAACAAAGCGGCAGGCATTGTGTCACGTTATCTCGAACGACGTCTTCAGAGTCAAAGCGTTTAGTTCAAACGTATTTATTGTTTTGTTTCTGACTTTTTATCCCCAGATATATAGTCTATCCGAATAAGTCGGATTTATACTGGACCTTATCGAATATCGAAAAAAACCTTCGGATCGGATTTGGATATCCGACCCGTTCCGAAATCGAACCGGCTTTTCGGATATCCGCACACCTCTAATTATATATTTGCTCACAGTATTTAAATTACTAAGTCTGTGTAACAGTTTACATTATGTTTTAGTATTATGAATGAGTGTGACGCTATTTTTGTATGTTTTGTACATTCAAAAAGTATATTTTGATTACATTAAAAGTCGTATAGTAGACATGAAGTAGTGAAGTAGTAATTGCTTAAGTTCTTAACTCGTTTTGTTGCTAAAGCTCAAGGGGCCGCTCAGTAAACCCGGCCTAGCCCAGGGCCTAACAAACTGGAAATTCACTGCTGCTACCAACAGTTAATGGATCGTAGCAAAGATCAGTAGAGATCTAATGAATGTCGATTCTAGGTTCTAACACATACGAGGAAGCTGCCGCCTACATCCAGATGAAGTTTGAGAATCTCAATAAGAGGAAAGATCAGAAAGAGATTTACACCCACTTCACGTGCGCGACCGACACAAACAACATCCAGTTTGTGTTCGACGCCGTCACAGATGTCATCATAAAGAACAATCTCAAGGATTGTGGCTTGTTTTGACGGAGACCAGATTGCTTGCCACGCCAGCCACATTGCCACTAAGATCTCATCCATCAATTCCAGTTCTATCGAGTAGCGTATGAAATCTAAACAAGTCTTTATAGATATTTGTACATGTTAGGTTGTATTTAAAGCCAGTTAAAATTAATTTATCCGGATCCGTTTCAATTCCTCAGTTGCTTTTAAAAACCATAATTTTCCTCTATTAATTTAATATTTATCATTTGCTAAAGTGGTGTAGCAAATTTGATATTATTATTTTATCGGTATGTTTTGTACAGTAATTTTAAAGAAATTATTATTATTTTGTATTGAATGTTATAGTGTATATGATTTCTTTGATTGTTTAAAAAAAGGAACACTATATTAAACTATTTTGATGAGGCAGTTTTTTTAATGAAATGATTGAAATGTTATTTGAATTTGATTTTACATGTAAACAACCTAATGAGATACTGTATTAATAAGAAAGGAAAATTTATTTGTTGGTTAAAATGAAAGGTTTTTTCACCAGTTGTTTTTATTATTTTTATTTGATTTAATATAATTTATACATTTTTACCATGCCTCCTGTTTGCCTAACATGATTGCTTTGTTAAATTTCAACATTGTTTGCTGTCTGAGCCATTAATAAATTTCAAGCAGTAATTTTAGTTATATTGTGGGTCCATGATCCATTGTTGAAAAATCCATTAGTCTAACATATTTTACTGTAGTTTTCTTTTTAAACAGTGTAACAGATTAGAAATGAATTTGAGTTAAAATTACATCAAAATACAATGAGTAAAAATATTGAAACAAATAGAAAGAAAAACAAAGAGTATAATTCAAAACAAAACTATACAAATCAAATTTCTATTCATGTTTAAAGTCTACATTCATAAGCCACCTGCAATGGGCTTACAATCAAGATGATAGTTTTCTATAGGTTGTGTTTTGATTCACTTTTCCTCATTCACAATGTTTTCTTTATCAATATACAATTTATGTAGCTTTTTAAGAGATAATTTGTATATATCTGTGAACAATTGGTTCACAAACTCAGTTTTGTTTATGATAAATGGATAGTAACTTAAATTTATTTACTGAGATTAGTCTAAAGCTTTCTTTGATTGGTATTGCGAATTTAGTATTTTGTTGTTGTAAAAAATAGTATGTTTTTAAGCTTAACCAAGACTTTTTAAGTTCTACATTCAGTCTACATCTAAAATATAATTTAAATTTCAGAGGAATCAGTGTAGTTGATCACAAAACAAAATAATACAATTTTTAAGACTGGAATAATTCAATCAGGAGCTGAAACTTTCTTTATGGCTCATTAGAAATAAGGTCTTGCACCTTCAAAATTACTTACAAGTAAAAATCAATTGTTTTATTTCTTATTTTTCTGTTGGTAACTTATTTACTCATCTGCGAATGAATTGTATTTATTATTTCAATGAAGAATACCCAAGAGCTAAGAGGCAAAACACAAATCTAAAACAACAATTAAGATATAAATGTACAGTAAGAACATTTTGATATATTGTTGTTTTCATATATTAAAAAAAAATAGTGTCATTTTGAATAAGACAAATTGTGTGTATATAACAGGTTGTTTTCAACTGTAAATATATATTTAATTAAAATAAAACCCAGAATGTAAGAAAAAGGCGTATTTACCACCTAACAAACATTTGCTCAAAAGTGTGTGCCTTATTAAAATAATTGTTATACTCTAACAGAACCTTTTATAAAACGAATAGGATATATGTTTCTCAAACAATCAAGTGGGATTTATTGTATGAAACAATCTTTCATTTTTAGGTTAGGTTTCACTGAAGAAGCACAAAGATCGGATATGTCAATGAAGGAAAATATAGGTCTAAGCTAACTCACCTTTGACAGTAACTCTAAAAACACGCACACTTAAAGTAACAGTTTGATTGTATTGTGATATGCAATGTAGCCATTTTCAGGCTTGAAGAGAGTGCCTGTGTGTGTATTATTTTTACACATAATAGTCAGACTGATGTCTTCAGTGTTGCTGTCAGCTCTCTTCATCCTGTCTACTGGGTGAGCTATCTTTGGCTCTGTCTTTTCCTGCACTGAATCTTTTACCTTATTATTGTAATCTATTCAGGTTGAAGTTTTTTCTGTGATTAAGATAACAATGTAATTCCTTTACTGAGGACTGAATATAACTCTAGGTTGATCTACTATCACATATAGAAACTTTTCTGACTTTTTTACAGATTTGTTAGTTTATGATCAGTAGAGTGGTGGGTATGTACAACTTGTGCTGTTATAAATAAGTTAAATACTGTTTACGTGCTAAACTTAAATTTGCTGTATAACTCGAACAAACCGTCCAAGTCCACTTTTGATATTATCATCTTTGAATTCCTCAATTTATCTTGTGATGAGTTCGGTAATTATCAGTCAGTATTTCCCGATGGATGAACTTGTATTTAAAACTTAAGTTTTGTAAATTTATACTGAAGAGGACAATAATATTTATTTTAGAAAATATGTGCATTCTGTTAGCTTAAAAAATGTCTTTTTAAACGAAGTAAAACGTAACAAAACTATTTAGTGTCTGATATTAATGTGCAGTCGAAAGTCAATATCTGATTTCCCGCCTTAAAATCAGACAGACAGTGTTACACTGCGTAGTCTTAGGTGAGAATGCATTGATCGTAATTCATTATAAATTTACAAAAATGTATTAAAACTTTTACATTCATTGTATAATGAAAAGGTTGGTCCAACTATTTGGATTGTTTTAACTTTGAATTTTCAAAGTGGACTTCACTCGCAGATTATTTTGTAAAGTAATACTAATTGTTAGTACCACAGGTATATCCATCCATACTTACTATTTTAATTCTTGGAATGAAAACTAAGCCAAAAATCATTACCCATACATTAGTTGTTTAATCTACTAGGAATACATAATGATGCCCATATTTTCATGTCATATGGTTCGGGTTATCTGTACACCCCATACCTTCCAGTTAAAGTGTTAGTCTACCTATGTTGATAACTAATGACAATAAAACCACAAACAAAACAAATATATGAAATATTTTTCATAACAATTGATGTAAAAAGTTGCAAATCAATACAATTATAAAACTATTTTTATATAAACCAATCTTTTGGATAGCAATTTTATATGCAAAGGGCAGTGTATCTTTAACATTTTAAGCTTTATTGCAATCAGACACTTTTCATAGTTAACTATAGATTATTCTACTGCCAAACAATAGTTACTAATCAAAGGAAATGTGGAACAGATTTACTGATAATTTGTAAACACAGTGTGTCATTGGACACTTTTACTCTATATAATAAATAATTGTCAATCATTCTTCATTTAGGTTAAAAAAAACTAGTAATGTACAGATTAAAGCTGTACTGTACGTTTTTACGTAGTGTGTCTTCCGTACCTAGAAATTCAGAAAGTTTGGTGTTTCTGGAAAAATCTCAGGGTAATTTTATAAAAATAAAAAATACTTTTGTAAATTGCAAAACCATATTAAAGAGCTTCTAAAACTGAGAAATACTAAACATTCTTGACAAATCTATTGAAAATCCTCAAAATAAATGGGATTTCACATGCAAGTCAGGGTAGACACCCTGTGAATTTCAAATAAAATTAGAGAATAAGTTTTTCATCAGATTAAAATGTATTTAACATTGCTGTTGAACATAACATTCATAAATACTATGTAAGTAAGGGTTTGATTCAGAATTATAGTTTTAATAGTAAAATAACCAAGATCAACGTACCTTACTGCAATATTTGGCGGCACCTGTATCATCACATTTATATTTATTTATATTGTATGCACGAAATAGCAGCCTTCAACTATGCAAACTCAAAAGTATTGCTTATGAAGTTATTAAAAATATGAGCAGAACAAAAATATTAAACAGCTTTATAGCATTTTCTATATTTATGATTTTCTTGCAAGACAATAAATCAATGAAAATCATTATTTAGTTATTTTAAACATAGTTAAAATAGATTTCAAACATGACATAATATTTTCTAGATTTGTGATACAGTTTAGAGGAGGTGATTCTCCTTTCAGTTGGCATTAAATAGTTCTGCCACTTGGCGCTCTCTTATTTACCTTTGTCAATTAAACAGTATAACAATTACCCAGAAATTTAATAACTTAAGAATTTTGTAAGATATTTTTATGATTTTATAAATAAAATGAAGAGAAATCTATTGTTTGCTATTTTGTTGTTTCTCCCTCTTTCTCACCTCTCACCCCCTCCAATCATTTGTCTTAAAAGTATCATTTTTTGAAATATCAGTTATTCTAACCCCTCATGTTGTTACGTTACATTAATAGTTTTAATTATAATTTCTTTATTTGAAGGTGGACTTAGATTATGATATTTTTGACAGTATTGAAAAATGCACAATGAAAATTATATGGTTTGATACCTTGCATTGGTTTTTAAACATTAAAAACTGGTGCTGGAATGGAAAGTTAACCTCAATTTTTGTTCTCATATTTTGTTTTTAAATTTTAATATTTGTTAGAGAATACATGAATTTTATTAAACAAAAATTGTATTGTATTTCACGCTAATTTAATGCAAATGGTCATTCCAGTATATTTTTCTACTTACTGTATAGCCCAAAGGCTACTAAAGCAATAAAACAGCACTTTCTATAGTCAAGAAGAAGACAGTAGATACAGTGAAACTTGGATAATTCGAACCTCAAGGGACCAGTCAAAAACTTCGAATTATCCAAAAATTCGAATTAAAGAAGTTTTTAATAAATAGGGCGAAAACAATAAAACTTCATATTTTCAATCAAAACTCTTTATAAATTGACACTCTTTAAATAAAAATACATTGATTAACGCCTATTAACACGATTAAAATAAGCTTAAAACATAAATACAGTATCTATTTTAACAAACTACAGTACTAAGTAAAGTACAGTAACATTTTACTAATGTACGTGTACTAATCTTAAAATGTGTTCAGCAATATCTGAACTGCTGTAGACTACCAACTTAACTCGTACTCGTACAGTACGTTATTATTACAGTAGAAAATGCCATAGCATAATATTAAAATGGAAACCTAATACTGTAACCAAAGAGATTAAAAACATCGAATACTGTATTGCCCAACAGAATATTGAACAATAAACATAAAGACACCTGGAATGGTACTGTATTTAACTGCAACCATAAAAAAACAATCTATTGTTTTTCAAAAAAGGATGATATTTTGGCCTGTTTCCTCGAATTAAGTCTCTCGGCCATTATGAAAGATTCCAAGACATTCAAAGAGTTGAAGTATGAATCACTTACATTAATTCGGCTTTCAAAAAAACGTCTAAGTTCTTGTACGTGATTTATGGCGTCAGCTGCACTTGGCACCGGTACTTCTTCTGCTGATGATCCAGCGATCTCGTCTCCCGAACCGTCTCCGTCGTCGTCTTGATTCTCGCTGTCGAGCACCTCTGCGATGATTTCGGCGTCGGTTATTTCCCCGCATACAGCAACATCTTCATCGACATTGACGAAGTCTTCGTACGAGATGGTCGGGTCGGGTACCACATCCTCCCAGCCGTCGACTGGAGGAACGGCTTCCGCTTCAGTGGCTTCCACACTTTCTTCGTTGGTTTTAACAAAACCTGCTTTTTTAAAACAGTTTTTTATTGTTTCTGGCTTCACTTTGTCCCACGCTTGTTTGGACATTCGGGAGGCTTGCAGAATATCCAGCTTTACTTTTAGAGCGTTTCCATCTCCGGACAGGATATTTTCTACCAACAAACTTCTGTAGAAGTGTTTCAAGTTTTTTATGATTCCTTGATCCATGGGCTGGACAACAGAGGTCATATTGGCTGGGAAAAAAAACACTTTCACCTTTTCCATTACAGGTATGGTGTTATGTGCAGTGCAGTTGTCGATGAAGAGGACAATGTTTCGCTTTTCTTTAATAAACTTTTTGTCCAACTTAATCAGCCACTTTGAAAAAAGGTCACTTGTCATCCAAGCGTTTGAACTGTTTACATAATCCACCGGTTTTGACTGGACATTTTTAAAACAACGGGGATTAGCAGATTTCCCTATCATCAACAAAGGCAGCTTTTCCGAACCGTCCATATTTGCTCCAACCAAAAGCGTAACACTCTCCTTAGTCAGTTTTCCTCCGTGGCATTTTTCGTCTTTAAATGCCAGAGTTTTGTCCGGTGTGCATTTAAAAAAGGCCAGTTTCGTCAACGTTAAAAATATTTTTGGGGTCTCTATCCTGGATCATCTCCTCTAGATCTTTCTTCTACTGGTTGGCTTCCTGCTGGTTCACGGCCCCACTTTCGCCACAGACTGCTTTAAACGTAATTTTATTACGTTCTTTGAAACCATCCAGCCACCCAGTGCTAGCTTTGAAATTTTTCTTTCCCAATTCTTTGGCGAATTGCTCAGCCTTGGCTCTTATTAGGGGACCACTCAAAGGAATTTTCTTGTCCCTTGCTTGCTTAAACCATTTCAGCACACAATTGTCGACATCTGGGTTTACTGGCTCTCGTAGTCGTTTCCTTGTTTTATCAAACTCCTCTGCACTGCTGAGAATTTTATCTTTATTCTTTAAGAAAGTCGATAAGGTGTTCGGTGGAATTCCAAAGTCCTTTGTGATTTCTGATTTTTTTCTTAACGCCTTTTTCCACTTCTCTAATCACCACTACTTTTTCAGCTAAAGTCAAAGTTTTATGGGCCCGGGATTTTGTCGACGAGGTCGATGCCATGATCACTACACTCACACAGTACACTCACTAACCATGAAAACTACACGTACTGTAATCACTTTCCACTACAAAATAAAAGACGACTTCAAAACTACGTTAACAAACTAGACGACACACAGACTGAAATATGCAGTTGAACATGTGACTGATAACATTGGAATGCGTGAGTCAGTTTGGCAGGGTGGGTAAGGGGGAGAGGGAGGGGGCGAGTACAATGGGACGGTTGACGGGCGGGAGGGAAAGGGGAGTTATCAGACTGTACGATGGCACTGACTGGCATGCATTTGGTCTAACGCAAACCTTTTGCCGAATATCGTTACTAAAACGTATTTCCCAATAAATTTACAATTATTTTGAGTCACAGCTTAAAATTTATACCTTAATTAGCACGCCAAAAATTCAAATTATCCAAAATAAAATTTGAATTATCCACGATTTTTTAGCATTGTTTAAATACAAAATGCTAGGGACCAAGAGAAATATTCAAATTAAAGAAGATTTTGAATTAAAGAAGTTCAAATTATCCAGGTTCCACTGTACCTCTTAACCTTCCTCCCTTCAACTGCACATCGGATTAAATGCCCCACAGTGGAGTTCATGACCTTAAATCATGGTCAAAATTATAATTAAATAAATAAATACCACTAAAAGTGGTGTTCAGGTACCGACAAACGTCTGGTGCATCTGCTTGGCGGCATTCCGGGACTTTAGTCACATCCCTGCTGTCAGTTGGACACGAGACGTCAAGAGTTGTGTTTCTTGGATGCTCAATGTAGGTTTTATGTATTAGCAAAAAATGTTATATAGTTCTGATGGTTTGATATATCCGCTTGATTTTTTTTCATGCTCATTTATTAAGACTCAGTGTTTACATGGTTTACCTGAAATTAACTAACATTATAAAACTAAATAGTTTACCACACATTTTTGTCTATATCCAAGTGGTAAAAAACAATGTTATTCTATTAAATAGATGGTTTTAAACATGTTCCGGCCTTTTCCGAGTACAATTGTCAACACTATGTAATTCTGTAGTTAACATATAAATAAATCCTGGAGTAAAACTTTCCACATGCACTTGCGAGAAAATACAATTTTTTATCTTTCATTAATTTGGTATCAAATTTTCTTATTTAACAAGGGTCAGCACTTAAATAATTTTTATTTAATTAAAATTCAAATTAAATAACCAGTAAATTAAAATAATTAATAATGGTTCGAAACATAGAATTAATATTTGGCTAAAGTAATTTTTATTTGTTTTAATATATATTCTTGCAGCATAGCAACTGCCCTGAAATAATCGTGAATACAGAATGGTTTACTAATAGATTCACTGACTTCATATAAAGTTAAGAGGATTTTACCCGCATTTTCGTACGTTTCGAAGTACTTCCTAACTTTTTACAAACTAAAAAAAATGATCTGGTCTTTTCTGCTTTTCCCTGACACTTTAGATCCCAGGGTTCGGTCTCATGGAGAGCACTTAAGAAAGTCTACTGTATAAGATAGCGTTATCTCTTGTCTATTGATAATTAAAATTTGAACTACCACTATATTTTTTAAGTAAAAGTAATGAGAGCAGACTGATCTAATATTTAATACATATGTAGGCGATATAGTTATAGTGAAATATTGAACTGTTTTTTGTTAGAATTTCTTATTAAAGAGTTATAAACATTGATAAGGTATTATCCAAATGCCCTTATAATTGTTCATGTTTCACGACCTCCTGTTTTTATTAAACTGAATCAAGGTGCTGTAATGATTTACATTAGTACCTTTAGAAACTGTTTTTAATGCATATTAACATGGCCTTTCCTCCCCTCTTACTTGCGCAAAATTTTTCTCAAGGCACCTTGGATGATACAGTGAATTAATATATTCTATAAATGCAAACAATGATCTGACTCTCCAGTGTTCACAGATGATAAATTGTAAGACGATAAACAAGAAAGTTCAAGCAACACATAGTTAGATCAAATCATCATTATTTATATACAAATTCAAACTTTTTACAATTGTTCTTTTAATACCTTGTCAAATTGGGGATGTCCTAATTATGGGGAGGATTAGAATGTTGTGTTGTCAAAACAAAATTAAAAGGGAAGAAATAACTAAAACATGGTCAGACAAAAATAAGTAAGTGCAAACAAATGATCAAAATATAGATTATTGATATTAACAATAACAACCAATGCAATACAGAAAGTAGTAATATTGAAAGAAACTGATAACTGAAATGAGGAAAACCTTGAAATTTAACCCTAGCACTGCCTTCCCGCACGAAACGTGTGGGTAATGTTGGCCGCCCATTGCCTTCCTACATGTTTCATGCAGGAAAGGTAACGTTTTCTTTTTTCATCTATAAAACATTGAAAACAAACTTTAAACACAATGATTCTGGTATCAATCGAAAAATAACATTCCACTGCTTCATTTGCACCCAAAATTACCTTATAAGAGCCAAGGATCAAAGTAATTACGTGTATAAGTTTGAATAAAATTCGCCCGGGAGCTTTGTGAGTCGTCTAGATCACTTGAGAAAAAAAAAACTCGTTTTTCACAAAATCATAGGTAGGGGAATTTTGTTTTGATTCCAAAGTGGGTGGTACCACTGGATCGGAAATTAAATTATCTTTATTTTCATACGAAATTTAAGTTGGTAGCACTGATACATTTGTCAATGTAAATCAATAAAGTTATTCAATATTTGGAGATTCGCAGTTGGCTTTCCTGCATGAATAAGGCAGAAAGAATTCAGACTAATATCTAGACAACAGCTGGATCTATTGGCATGTTTGTTATACCATTTTGAACCTTATGAAATGCACAATCTCGTACTATAAGGTTCAATATCGCTCGGTCTACTTTTACTGTGTTGTTTTCATGTGAAGAATGATGAAATATGGAAGTGACTACGTACACGTTCAATGTAAGGGCAAATTCACTTCGCTACCGCTTAGGTTTCGTTAGGTTAGGAGGTTTTCTGGCTCTCAATTTGTTTTAAAAATCACAGGAAAAGTAACGTACGGTGCATAATTTGGAACGGACGTGAACTGTAGCGGCTCACGTCGGACGTGTACGTAGCCTCTGCCATGAAATATTTCGTTCCAGAGTTCAGTGTGACTAAGGTTTTTTTGTAGCTTTTCCCGTTTTTCTCAAACTAAGTCAAACAAATATATATATATATATATATATATATATATATATATATATATATATAATATCTTTTCATTATTGAATTCTCCTTTCTTTACTGATCAAATTAAGTATGCATATGATACATATTGGATAACTGGTTGTTTGTGATTTTTTTTAAAAAAACCTTGCAAAATCCACAGGGGCACCGAAGGCAAAAAAAACATCATCATCATGGGCAGTCCTAGGGTTAAAAACAAAAGTAAAAAGTTATTTGATTGACAAAGCTTTGTATTCTCTGGAGGAGTACTTTTCCACCCCTTATGGATTTACTGTTGATTTTGTTTTACTTAAGTTTTGATGACACCATTCAATGTACATAACATGTATTTTATGAATAAAGATTTATTTTATTTGAAACTCGAGATAGGTCACACTTAGATAAAACATACTAACTGTTCATAGTTTTCAAATTTTTGTAACATATAAGATCATTTTTTCCCAACCATTTCTTGAACTTTTGGCCACCAGTAACTGAAAAGGGTACTTTGGTATTATACGGATGCCACCCTTATACAGCGCGCTGCGGCAGTTATGTTAGGATGGGTTATCATAAAAATGATTGTAGGACTTTCCTTGTTTCGTTACAAATCGAATGATACCTGATGAGTCATACTTCCGGCCGCCAAACCCCCTCCAAATAGGCCATAAGGTCAGGTCGTTGACCGGAGCGCGCGCATCACCTGTCACCGCCTGTATCTGGGTCAGTGTCATGAGTGATTTATTGCCGTGCACTATGTTACATTTGTTTTCATAATGAGTGACGTTCTTTTGGTGTGGGATTTACCTCGAAATGAAGAGGAAACCGTACGTATTTTTATGATAACCCATCCTAACATAACTGCCGCAGCACGCTGTATATTTTGCGGAGTACATGTGGCGATCGGGTGTGGCTGCTAGCGGCGGCGACGCATTCAACACGATCCTAGCGGACATCGCTGCCTTTTGGGAGGCACAACACAAAGACCGCTCATCAGAATGATGTAACATTTTTACAGTAAGTCAATAAAAGTACGTTTTTTCGAATTATGTAGTTATCCTTTGTATCCGGTACAAATTAACCTCCAAAAATAGTGGCATCCGTATAATACCAAAGTACCCTGAAGAGAGAAGTTTGCATTGGACCGGCGAAAGTCAGGTTTTGGTGAAATTGATATTTGGATTCTCCGTACCCAGTTCCACCTTAAAGCAAAAATTTGTAAGTCTTTTAAGTCCTCTTAGTTGCAGATAGATTGCAGAAATTTACAGTGCCTCAAAGCAAAACAATGTCAAGTGTTAACGCCAATGTGGTGTAAGTCTGACATACACCACTGTACCTGAAACCATGTTGATCATCGTCCTGTCAGCTGAGTGGGTCAAGAGTAGTAACTTAAGCCACTCTGCCTGTAACCATATTGTTGAATCAGCTGTTTTGACTCTAACCCACAAACTCAATGATTGTTTAGTAAAGTTATGCAAGTTTATAATAGCGGACAATTAAGTTGACAGTTGGGCTGTAGCCAATAGCATGGTTGTACGCTGTCACTGTTGCCATGGAAAAATATCACTCGAATGTTATTCCGATCAGCTGGTGTGGAGTTTTGGCAATGCAGCACGTCTATTATTGGCCGAACGTGGTTGATAGTGATAGCCCTGCAAACCACACCCACAACTGGCAGTTTAACTGTCCCCTATTATAGGTTCATGATGGATGAAGTAATTGATACTGAACGTGTTTCACGTGTGCCTAGAATTCTTCGGTATTCTCTTGTTCGGAATTCGAACCACCGGATAGCTACAGTTCAGGCTAGAGAATTTGAAGGACTAGTCAAATTAAATAATTAAAAACTTTTGCCCTTATTGAACATTAAAAGTGATTTAATTCCCGAATTTAACTTTATAGGCTAGACACATAAAACAACACAGTGTATACTTTTGTTTTAAGAAATTAAGTGTAGTTTTATTAGAACTGTAATTCAGTAATAAAAGACACAATTTATACTTTTAGCGAATTTCCCCTATAGGGAAGAAGCTATTACCGTAGTCGGCATGGTAAGACCTAGGCCCGGGACCATGATAACTTTTCGTTTTGAGGTCCCCAGACCCAAAAAACACCATTCGTTCGAAACTGTATATATATATATATGTGTCCGTGGGTGCGATAACTCTCGTAAAAAGGTCCGATTTTGATGAAATTTGGTACAAACGTGTAAAGCAGCATTTATGACTTTAAGTTCGAAAACCAGACGGATCGACCTACCCGAAGGGGTATTTTGTACCCCAAAAATGGGTTTTTTGAGTTTTTTACAAACAATAATTTTTGAAAAAGTAAAATTTTATTTTTTCCCATTGGAATCAGCTTAAAAAGACGCACAATTTGATGTTTTAATCATTGCTCTACGTCAATTGGTTACTGAGATATTGAAAGTGCTAAACACAGTACGTTGTCCAATGTTATTCTTATGGAGGATAAGAAAAATTGTATATCTTTCTTATTTATCAACTTATCCTGACGAAACTTGGTATATTGCTTCATTTCATTATGGTCTATTGATATTTGCACAAAAATCCATGTTTTGCCCGATAGTTCCCGTAGCAGCAAACCTGCATACTCAGCCCCATGTTATTCTTATGGAGAATAATTAACGTGTTATCTCCTTTAATTATGAACATAAATTAATAGAACTTCGTATGTGGTTTTACCTAGTTGAGTTATAATGATATTTGTATAAAAGCCCATTTTTAGTGTTCCTTATTTCAGCAAACCTGCATACTCAGCCGCCATGTTATTCTTATGGAGCATAATTAAAATATCATAAATCGTTAATTTATGAATGTATATTGATGAAACTTGGTATGTGGCTTTATGTGGTATTAAGATAAATTAATATGCATTGGAAATTCGCTGAGTATGCAGGTTTGCTGCTACGGGGGTATTTTAATTTTGAAACAATAAATTTAAGTATATCATTTGTAAAGTTCTATTACTTTTCCTATCTGAACACGAATGAATTGATTTACGTCAAAGGATTTAAGTCACATTACATAATATCTTGGTTCATTTTGCCAGCTACAATCGTTTACAATACACTTCAATGCAAAGTGGTTTTAAGTCTGACGCCACTTTTACTTTAAATTATGACTTACACCACTATTCCACTATTGGTTGCAATGTAAGTTAATTTTTAAAAGTGGAAACCTGCTGTAAGCTACAGTGGTGTATCTTCTTTAAAGCCCTTATAATATATTAGTAAAACTATATTTTGGTTCATAATTATGGTGCAGAGTTACAATGTAAGGTCTTAAATCTGATTCAACTATCACAAATGTTATTTAGTCACTAGCGTCCACCTAATACTAAATCTTTACGAAAACCCATTTTTCTAAAAATTAAAGTTTTCTACTTGCACCACTTTGACTTTCCTCGATCTTTGTAACATACAAGATTATTTTTTCCCAACCATTTCTTAAACTTTTGGCCACCAGTAACTGAAAAAGAGTAGTTTGAAAATTTTTCAGGAAAATCTACCATCTGTAATTTGTGAGTTATACTATTCTCAGGGCCTCCACGAGGGGGGGGGGGGCAACCGGGACTCCAGGCCCCCGAATTCCAGGGTTCCCCGGCCAAAAGAAAAAATTATACCAATATAGTAAAATAAGGGTCTCTGGGGACCCTCACAGAAATTTTGCCCCAGGCCCCTAATTGCATTGTGTCAGCCCTGGTTACTCTAGCAGAGACCAACCCCCCCCCACCACCACTGTCTGTGAAACAGTTTGAAATGTTCCTCCGAACTGAAAGATTAAATGCACTAAAAATTATTGCAATGTAAAAACATACCCTCACACTACAAATTAAAATATGTGCATGATTCCTTAACTATTGGATAATTGTATTAATGACAAAGCTATTTTGTTAAAAAAAAAACTATTACTTCATACTTCAATCTTCATTGTTGACCAGAAAACTGGATAGATTGTGTCAATGTTGCTAATTAAAATGAATGCTTGGTCACTTTAATAACTTTACTTTGATGTTTGGCGGCAGGTTTAGATAATGCTTGTCAGGTCGGCTTCAAATTACTCACTTGCTGAGTAAAAAGGGTTTTTCTTCAGCCATTTAATAATCTTCACCTCAAATCTGTTTGGTTCCAAGTCCTTACAAACAATAAACAGACAAGATTGGGAAGCAGTTTTTTTTGTCAAAACCTACAAAACGGAACATCAATACATTTTCTCTCATGAGTGTTATATTGATGTTGATCGGCTCATTTTATGGCAAGCGATAGTAAATTATTTTTGATATGCTTCAAGTTGGTGAAGATGTACTGATTTATGACGGTAAGAATTCTTAATTTTATGAAAGTGGGTTTGCAATGGTTGATGTGTCCTGCGAGTCAATAATACGAATAATTTTCTTCTGTAAAAGTAAGGCATTGCTACAGGCAGCAGCATGGCCCCATTATTCAAGTACATAAATAATGTGACTATGGAAGAAAGCAAAGTAACCTACAACCAAATATTCTTTAGTAATCTCTGTACAATAATACTATTAAAAATCTAAATGATTCAAAATAATGGAGTTTTAACCAAATTTAGATTTGTAGGCCACTTACCTTTCTTTGAAACATCTTTTCTTTCTTTGTTGTCTGTTAAAACCATAAATATCTTACACACTAAACATACGAAAGGGAAATATAAAGAGGGCTGTATATAATAAAGAAATAACAATTTTATTATAAATACAAATTCTTTTGCAGTGCAAATGTTCCTTACTTCTCAGCATTCTTATTTTTCCATTTAACTAATACACTGAATGAAACTTGAATTAAATCAGTACTGAAAGTGTATCTGGTAGAAAATCAATGACTGAATATCTAGTTACTTCAATCGATACATAAGAAATAGGAATGAAAACAAAAATAAGAACACTAGTAACACTTTTAGAGACATGTAAAAACTATATAAAAATTTTCAATAAAAATATTCTAAAAAGGCTATTTTGTATCCGTACATAATCAAAATTGACGAAATAAACAGACATTAAACAACGTGAGCACTAAGAATATTTCAATAAAGAATTTTCACAATGCAGAAATCTTTAAACAATTTCATATGCTTTGAGGCAAAGCATAATAACTTATTAGACCTTTACAATTTTTTTTGTTATGTCAGATGGAAAAAAATGATCCATTCATTTTGTTACGGATTAGGGTTCCCGTCCATATTAACATGTTAAGCCAATCAAAGTGCCTTCTGATTCATAAAACCACTCTTCTCTTTATCAACTAGATATAAGCAAACTGATTCAAGTTTTGGGGAACATTCAGTAGCTATAAAACTAATTAAGACAGTCTTACGGTGGTGGGTGAGATTATGTTTTTTCTTCAAAATGTTTGCCAACTAATTTTTAAAGCAAAAAAAAATATGGAATAATAAATATTACCATGGGACTGAACAGTGGTAAAAAAGCTTTAGAACCTACAATAATTATCTTCAGAGTCGGGCACAAGTCATAATAATTCAGTTAAAACTCAGATAGTATATTCAGTTTTTTCATTCAACTAAACACAGGAATAAAAAATAACATGCATATTTACCATGCTTGGTAATAGTGTTTGGCAGGCAATATGCACCATTATGAATTTATGCAAAAAAATTAGTTACAAAATTTTAAAATTTGACTTTATATGAATGGAAAAGGGGCAAACAGATTTAAACCAATGCAAAAAAAATCGACACTACACTTGGAGCTGCATTCAAAGCTACATCTAGCCTACACTGCCACACACAAACTACATAGGCAGTCTTAAACCATCCAAGTGCTGACTATTTCTCTTTAGTGCTGAGATATTTTTCAATGTCTTGGATGAGCTTTTTTTAATCTATAAAATATATGAACAATTAATCCAACTATATTAATCTTATATTCATTTTGATCAGCAAGAAAAGGGGAATATAAAAAATTATAACTTGTAAATGAATACACAAGACACGCTTACAGAACAAAGACGAACTGAACAAATCAGATTTCAACGAATATATTTTCTTTAGGTGCCATAGTGGTTACAAAAAATATGTAATTTACAATTTCAAGATAGCCAAAATGAATTACATGATTCACAGATTGCAAAAATATTTAATTGAGTTCAAATAATGATTTTAAAGAAAAAATGGCATAAACCCCGACCACGAGACTCAAAATGGAAATACGCAACATTTCATAATCGGTTACAAAAATCACAAAAAAACACCCGAAAGACTACAACTGGTGTATCATTCAATTACAAATTTCATGTAGAATCATATCACACTGAATTAGAAATTATTCCAGTAACTATGAATCACACTGTGAAGCAAAAGTTCACGATCACAATTTTAGCACTAAACACGTGGTAGAAATGGATCACGGTCACAACGTTAAGCACTTGGAGGGTTAATTTAATCAATTGTTTAAAATTGGCAGTCTTCAATTTTATTAAATTTTTAAATTACCAACAATTATTTTTTAACTGATATAAAAGGCATCATAATGGGAATGGATCATTTTAAGTGTCTTTACGTAATAATTTGAAGATCAACTAAGCGAGCTGTTAACAATTTCTACATTGAAAATTCTCGGTATCCATCAGCATTTCTATTATGATGGATTCCCCAAAACTATTCACTATGAACCGAATCTTATAAAAAACCTCAATGAATATAATAATACCGGGTGGATCAATCCGGATACAATCAACAAATTCTCAAAAGAACACAGGTATGGTAAAGTCAGTCACTACTCCAATCGATACATTTCACTACCTTATGAATTATTTTGTTTTACCTGTAATAAAAACAATTGAACAATTGAAATCAGCAAAGTAATACATATTAGGTTCTTTGTTTGCCCTCCTTAAGGGTATTCAAACTTAACTTTAAAAACAAGTAGTAACCTCGTATCACTATTGACTGTCTGTGAAACGGTTTGAAATGTTTCTCCGAACTGAAAGATTAAATGCACTGAATAGTAATAAAGAATTAATTCAGACAGATTAACATGAAAGCTGCATTTGAAACACAGCAGAAAACATGTGTGGTGTTACCCACATAAAACAAACAATATAACAAAATTATACATAACAGTTATCACTGAGCTTAAATTATTGTCCGTCATAGTATCGAGCCTTGCCAGACCGCACTTTTTCCATTATCTCCTCCCATGCTGTAAAAAAATAAAGTTATACATGAAATGACAAGACAACTATTCCATAATATTAATAAAATTACGACCAACATTTGGAACAATGTATCTCAACTATGAACATCTTCAGGCCTGTATGCGTTGAGGCAAATGTCTAAATTTAGCAGTTTCAAAACTTTAAAAGTAATTTACCATACCCTGATTGAATCACATATTTCTTTTGGGTTATGCCTATATGGGAGTACATCAGTTAATAATTTGAATAGTATATTGATATTACAGAAAAAAGCACTTTGTATCATGTTAAAATTAAAACCAAAAGAATCTGTAAAAGAATACTTTAAAGAAAAAGGAATTGACTGTGCACAGTTTATATTTTCCAATCAATTCTTCACGTTAAATCAAAATTAGAAACAATGCTAACATTGAATTCTTTTCATAACTATTCAACCAGTAAAGGTATTTATTTTTTGATTTATTTGGACTTTACCTATCGCTTCTAGTGTTTAAAACTACACTACGTTTCGGGAGGTAAGGAAACTCCTCCCGTTATCAAGTGAACCCTACTTACATCTAAATATCAAACTCTTACACCTAACTAACCTACATTTTTTTGGATTTTTTTGATTTTTCTTTTACATTCTAATTTACACTAACACAAAGATAACAAAAAATCAAATACAATACACTAACACAAAATGTATATACACACCTAACTAACCTACATTTTTTTAAATATTTTCCTTTACAATTTAATTTGACTAACAGAAAGATTAATCTTTCTGTTAGTCAAGGAAAATATTTAAAAAAATGTAGGTTAGTTAGGTGTGTATATAAATTTTGTGTTAGTGTATTGTATTTGATTTTTTGTTATCTTTGTGTTAGTGTAAATTAGAATGTAAAAGAAAAATCAAAAAAATCCAAAAAAATGTAGGTTAGTTAGGTGTAAGAGTTTGATATTTAGATGTAAGTAGGATTCACTTGATAACGGGAGGAGTTTCCTTACCTCCCGAAACGTAGTGTAGTTTTAAACACTAGAAGCGATAGGTAAAGTCCAAATAAATCAAAAAATAAATTCAAATCCATCGCTATTATGAGTTTCAAAAATACAGTAAAGGTAATCAGCTGGCTTACAATAGGCATAATTTGTCAATTTACAAGAAAATACCCTCTTATAATGGAATTCAATTTTTTAACAAATTACCTATAGATATTAAAAATATTGCTGGCTTTAATTTATTTAAAAAACATCTGAAAACATTTCTTATCAGTAGACCATTGTATGTACAAGAGAGAAGCATTTTTTACTTATACCGATCAAATGGAATGAGTTTGTAAGTTAATTTTGAGGTAAAAATTATGTTTTGGTTGGTTGGGTAGTTGTTTATACTGTATAGTGATGCCATTCTTTACTATTATGTGCATTTTTCGAATTAAGTTATTTTGATTGATTGATTGATTGATTGATTGATTGATTATGTACTTGCAACTTAATACATTTTTGAATTTCGTTTTACCTCATAAAAATATTTGTCAACAGCCTTAGTTTGGATTACAACAATAGGTCCAAGTCTTTAACAGAGTTTCTAAAGAATATTAATTTTCAATTCCTCTGACGATTTTCGAGAACTCCCCAGACATACTTTCTAAGCAAGTTACGTCTCGACATTGATTTCTTGTTTCTGAATGGCGAAGTCCACACTGTTACAGGAGGAATACAATTATTTAAATCAATGAAACATACATTCACCAACACTCATGTATATCTATGTATATAATGAATAAATAAGTTTTGAATTGAATTGAATTGAGTATAGAGTATGAAATAGTTGGACAGATGAGAGATCAATAACAGTGCATTTGTGCTCTTATAGATAAATGTGTAACATATGACATATAGACAAAATACATTGTTTTTTAATTATTCCAGAAAATGATACTGTTCATGGTGCAGTTGATATCATTATCAAAAGGGTGATTTTGTGCCCCTCAAATTTGCTTTTAATACGTACCATGGTAAATTTGGAATATAGAATATAACTCTATTTTTCCTAGTAGTGTTACATTCCATAACTGTTGAATTTATTTGAAAATATTTACACTTAACAGTTAGCTCTTGGGGAATTTCTAGAGTACCTATCAACATTTTCTGAACAATGCAAACAAAATTTATAAATTAATTAGGGATGGGAGGGTGAGAAATACTATAGTAGCTGGCTCAAATACTCGTCTCGATCAGGGCCATATTTCCCTAAGGGCGCTCGAGGCCCCCATGCCATGAAAGTGGGACCCCACGGGCCACTACGGGGGACCTCGCGAGGCAGTGTTTTAATTTTGTTGTGAAAAAAGTTGTTTATTCCTCAACTGACAATAACAAAAAGGGTTTGGACCGTTCCCTATCAAAACGTTAAAAAATGCCACTGGCGTAGGTATACAAAAAAAATCAAATAAATAATTTTAAGTTGTAAAGGGTGAATACGTTCAAACTAAGTCTCAAACTCAAAGTCATCCACTAATGATTATTACTGTAAATACCGTGTGCGGATTTGATAAATATTCCCTAATTCAGTAACATGAATAGGCCAGGTAAGAGTTGAATGCAACTACTGCTGGTATTGTAGAACATCTTATTTTCCTGAGTATAATTTGTAGATATTGTATTTTTTCAATAGATGATCTTGTTCTTGAGCAGTAATTTTTGAGCCTGTCCCCTAACCACATAAATTGTTTAATATCTGCCATGCTTTGCCGTACTTGGAAGTTGCAGATTCCGTTCAAGCTGAAGTAAGTTAATTTTCTTTTTCTTGTTGCACATACCTCAATATGATATATTATAAAATATTAGGAACAAACAGCCAATCAGAAAGTAATTAAATAATAGTATCAAAATTATTATTGGTATGAAAGTCAGTTAACGTGTAGAACACTTTAGAGTAGTAGCATTGACTATGCACCTGTAGTAGACGGTAAATGCAATGCTAAAATCGGTTAACCAAGAAACAGCACAATCAATAGAGTGCGGTCAGCAACAGGGGCTATCGAATGTGTAGTACACATTACGCGAACAACTTGGAATCGCATAGGCAGAAAAACAGACAGAGCACGCTTGATTGACGCTGGTGAAAAACGGTTATGACGTCGACATCAATTTTATTACAAGTTTGTAACAGTTATTACAATATCATTTTTATTTCACACAACCTTTGTTAAATCGTATATTAAAACTTACGAGATGCGAGGAAAGCAAGACAGTGGTTTTATTAGCAAAATGAGATTTTTAAAACCCGCCACGACCAAGCTGAGCATGCCAACCGGCATGAGCCAGAGTTACGTCCGCCATTGCGTGCGATGGTGGCGATTTCTATCCAGTGCTGTCAGAACTACGTGGAGAATCCCACCTCTTTTGTTATCAGACGGACCCATTAAGTGTTTGAGGTTATCCTAGATATGATAATACAATACATAATGAAGATGATAATAATAATGATAGGATAGTGTGTAGCCTCTTTTTTAATGGTTTTGTTTTTTCCATATTATATTTCTGGATTTTATAATAGTTTGAAGGTTTGAACGGTGTTAGTTTTGAATCAATTTATACTCAATACGATCATCACTGCCCCGGTCTCGGTGAGGGTTACGGGATGTATGTTTATCATTGTTGTTGCCAACACAGAATTCTCCGATTACCCCCTCACCCTGTTTAAAATAATATAGGAAGAGACCAGATCCAGTGATGAAAATAACATTTCATTGTGTCATAATTAAGTAAACTTTAAATGTATATACTGTAATGTACAAACGCCTGCAATATAACTGACTTTTTACTACATTTCCAAATATTTAAATCGCTTTCAGAACATTTTTGTGTATAATAATATCAAAGGCATCCGCAAAAAGATATTTTCAAAGTTTAAACTTGTAAAAAAGTTACCTTGAATTAGCATTAAACCAGAGTGATTAAAAGCTTTAGGATACTGAGTATAGAAAATGAGGTGATGATACTCTGCATTGTCTCGACTTTAAACATATAAGTAATGATTTGTCAGCCAAGAAATTCAGAAAGATGGAGTTTTTACTGTGGCTTAAGAGAGCTAAAACCACACTAAATCTTGCATCACGGAAAATTAAATTGAACATTTTTATTTTGTAAATTTTTAACGTTTTGATAATTAATTAAAACTTGTTATTTATTTGTATATTTGGTGTATTTATTAAACACTAGAATATTAAATATAATAGAATTATAATATGGAATAGAACAAATAACTTTTGTGTGTATATATACCTACATACATGCTTGTATTTATGTTAGGGGCCTCGTTTTCCTATACACCCGGCCCTGGTCTAGATTTAAAAACCGTTTTAAAAAGAGTTGAGTATATGAGCCAACTTCCGGTACTCCGGAAGTTCTTTAGATGGTAAAAAAATACATTTTAAGCTTTGAGTATGGGTGTGCAAGTACTAAACAATTTGTATTTTAATGAAAAATACTCAAAAGTTTGAGCAAGTATTTTCTGCTGATCTCTGGATGATTGTGACCTGCCTAAGTGCGTCGTAATGGCCGCAAAAGGCGATTACACCGTGTAAAATCGGCTGAAAATTAAGACGAGAAACATGAATCGGTCATACCAACAGATTGGTCATAAAAACAACCAAATGTATGAAAATGACAACCGAATCGTATAATTTCAGCTTTGATTGAAGACGCTAGATTTTATATAATCTGGAAATAATGACCTTGCCACGTAATATCGGTCAAAAATGACGACTTGACAACGTAATAACACCTGAATATGACGATGGTAAAGATAATATCGGCCAAAAATAGTGACCGAGCCACTTAATATTGGCCGAAAATGACGATGGAAAACAGGAAATCGGTCAAAAATGCCAACCAGATCACATAATATCGGCTGTAAATAATGATAATATTGATTATAAGTAATGCTCGCACCAAGTGATATTAGCCAAATGGCAACTGAACTGAGTTTTATCAGTAAAAAATGGCAAACCATGTTTTTTGTTTGTCAATACATAATCTAAATTGATTCTACTGGCCAAATATGTTGTAGTGATGTGTCAAAACCAAAACTTGAATCTCAAAACCACCAAAACTTTGGAAAAGTTTCGGTTTCGAGATTCGATCGGTGAGTTTCGAGAATCAAAACTCGAAACTGCTGAGATTTGTTGTGTCTTTATTGTTGTTTTTTTAACAGAAATCACGCCCGTGTTTCGATCAATAATGCAAAGGTCAAAAGCCTACTGTCATCGGTCGTCTACCTTCACCTTTTTTGGATTATTGATTTTTTATTTCTGAAAGAACAACTCTAACCAAAATATATAATTAGTTTTAATTAATTTTTCTGGATTCATTTTTCATAACCATACCCAGGCAAGTAACAAGTAAATAGGGTTTCGAGATTCGATTTTGTAAGTTTCGGTTTCGAGATTCGAAATTTCTGGTTTTGACCATCACTAGTGTATTGCTACTCACATATTATTTAGAAACGAAATCGAGTTTAGACTATAAAATCTGGAATGGTAGGTATCCAATTCCCATTAAAGTATTTGAAACTACCAACAACAAAACTTTGCTAAATATAATAAAATACCGTATTGCTAAATAAAATGGAATTTAACTTTAATCAAATTGTGTAGCTGTTGATTTATTTAATTGAATTATTAATGTTATTATTTATTTTACTATGAATGAATAATAAATTTATCTTAGTTTAAAATATACTAACTTAATCAATAGGCTACGTAGGTGTATTCAACATTTCTGGAATTCAACATTTTAATAAAAACACGGGTTAGTTATTAAAATAACACATGATTAAGGATTGCAACTAAATTAGGGATCAGCTTATACCTTTCATAATAATAGAGTTTAAGTGAACTACGAATTTGCTAAAAGTAAATTTTTTATGGTAACTGGTTTACTCAAGTAGGTAATTTATGATCACTAAAACATAGGAAATTTAAGAAAAATATTTAAGATAGTAATAATCATAACTTTATATGGTAAGAGTAATTTGCCAAAAATAAATTTTAAATGCCTGTCAGTCATAAGTAAATTATGTAATAGATGTAATTAGAGGTGGACAGATATCTGAAAAGCCGGTTCAGTTTCGGTTTGGATCGGATATCCGAATCCGATCCGAGGTTTTTTTAGATATCCGATAAGGTCTAGGATAAATCCGACTTATTCGGATAGACTGTACATCTGGAGATAAAAAGCCAGAAACAAAACAATAAATACATTTGGACCATTACCACACGCTTTGACTCAAGCGTTCAAGGTAATGTGACGCAATGCCTGTCGCTTTGCTTTTCGGTTTCGATACGTATCAATGCATCGGTACGATATTTGTGAAGATTCACGATGTATCGTATCGCAAAACACGGCCGGATCATACATCAGTGTAGTAAACAAAAAATTAATACAATCTATAAACAGGAATGTGCGATAGCGAACGTTTTCGATGTACAATCTC
This sequence comes from Allygus modestus, assembly GCA_963675035.1. Classification (NCBI taxonomy): domain Eukaryota; kingdom Metazoa; phylum Arthropoda; class Insecta; order Hemiptera; family Cicadellidae; genus Allygus; species Allygus modestus. The sequence goes on along the minus strand of OY776113.1, from coordinate 130,014,569 downwards.
AAATTTAAACAATATTGCAACATTGCAACTCGTGAATTCAAGATTCACGGGATAGACGCCGACAACGAGACAACAGTAGTGGATTACTGGCGAATAAATCGATAATTTACAGTCGATAGTAGTCAATATCCGATAGTATATCAACATCTCACGATTCAATGAGCAAGCTCCCATAGAGTAAGTCGTAGTTCCAAAGTTGCATTATGTAAACAGAAATGTTAGTGTATGAAATTTATAATTGCTGCTACTGATATTTTTCTTCCATTCAATACCTTTAAAACACTGAGTAAAATATTGCTGACTTGCGCAAAACAAGTTGATCTCTACGGGGAAGTTTCCCGGTATGATATGATCAACGAGCTTAATCCATCTAGAGCTCTCATACTCCAAGAAAAGACTTCACTGGTTTACCCCGACGAGAACTCTTTGCTCGTTGTGCATTACGATGACACGATTGACGCGAAGCAGCGACGACGTATTCACGAAGGCATCGCTTAGTTATCTATTATTTATTTACACAGGTTTCATCGTTCAGTTATTATGATTTTGTTCAATTAATTTCTTTACAATGGAACTGAAAAAGAATAGTATTATATGGAAATTCTTTAAAAAGAACGAAGCCGATAGTGAAGTTGTTGAATGTCTTTAATGCAAGATTTAAGGTTTTGTTGTCTGTTTACATTCCGGTGAAAAACTAAACAAAGTTTCTATTCTTTAGTAAACAAAATAAAACTATTTAGTAAATTTATAAAAAAAGGAAATTCTTTGGTCATGGATACTTTTGGTTAACTCGTATATATAGAGAAGGCCTACTGAGTCATTGTTTCATTACCTAAGTCGTGCTAGGCTTAACCTAAAAGTATGTTGTGATGTCTGCTAGTAACATCAGTGATTCCGATTTTTGTGTGATAAGGATGTCATCATATTAATGTTTCCTTGTTGTTTCTCTTGTCGGACCATATGTATATGTTTGCTTTTTACTACAGCCAAATAAGCTAAGGAGTTATATCATAATGACAAGGATGATTGATAGTCATGGTAACAATAAATGATTTAAGTAGAGTAGCCTAATCTAGGCCTACTTTTATTAAATTATATCTTTACCAAAATTATTATTCTTTAACTAGTAATTTTTTGTTACCACTAAAGAAAGTACCTATTTTGTTATTTGACCTTTATTACCAAGTTTTACAATCAAAGTTTGGAAGTTGTGGTACTTATTGCCAAAAACTTGATTAAATTTGGTTTGTTTATAAACAAAGGTGCTGTTCACCCTCAGCGACGGACGGACGTATTTTTTAATATTATTTGATTCTTTTACCATCCAGTCTCCAAAATAAATAGAATATAATGTAAATAATGTTATTTGTTGACAACTAGTTCAATTATTTATATTAGCATAACAGTTTATTTGTTATAAGACTATTTAAGTTAGAGTAATAACAATGCCTATTCAAATGCAACATCTTAGACAGTGGGACAAATGTTATGTTGCCAAATTACTAAGGTTTAGTTCATGCTCATCCAGTAAACGTATTTCTTGTATTTTTCACTGCAGAGAAGATAGTATTCTTGAATATGTACACAGGTTGGTATATTGCTCCTCCAATTACTCAGAAAGATACAGTTGTAAAAATAATAACCACTTGTTATGTATCTATTGAATAAAATTACCTAGCTAAAATATTGAAAATAGCTGAAAGTTGCGACTTGAAAATATGGTAATTCTTAGAGATCAATGTAACATGCGGTACTGGCAAATTAAATATCCGAATCCGAAAATTATCCAATCCATATCCGATCCGAACTTAAGCTATCCGAACCGAAACCAATCCGAACTAAAAATTCACTATCCGCACACCTCTAGATGTAATCACTAAAGCAAGTAGACAAATATTATACCTGAACCATTAAGGTAGTGATTAATATCTAGTTAGATCTTGACAACCAGATGCTCTTAAATTTATTTGACTGAAGTTGATCAGAGCAGAACAATGGGCATGAGTTATAACAAACACTATTATTACAGAAATTTCATGATGCAAGTCCCATCAAATTATTTTTCTCAGAACAGTTTTTCAAGTCTAACTGTACTAGCCATAATTTTGCCTTGTTTTAAGGTTGCATGCACAGTAGACTTAAAGCCAAAGTGAACAAAAAATTGGATAAAGACTTTTTTAAATAGTACGAAAAATGTACGGTACTTACTTGCACTTAAATATTGTACCAGATTTTGGTCTTGGATGAAGCTGTAGCCCCCCTGATCCCTAACGACTGGAGCAGGAGAAGGTAAAGCTGGAATAGATGGTGGCGGAGGCAAATCAACAGTCTCATTGCACTCGGTATCTTCATTTTGTAACAACTGGTAGTTCACTGGGAAACCGAACTGAATTTCAGGGACTCGTGAATCCCCTCTAGACGGGTCGTGCATCAAAATCACTGGCGGTCTTTTATTAGAACTAGTATCCGAAGACTTAACACACAAAAAGTCGGTAGGTAGAGACTGTGGTCCGTCGCCACTGTCTCTACCCGGTATCACAGGGTCTGTCTTGATGGGTCTGTCCGCGATCACACTACTGTCTCTCGCGCCACTTCGTGAACGTTTAACAGTCTCTGTACAAAATTCGAGGCTTCTAACTTCTAGAGGCGGATAGTCTTCCGACGTTAAAATGGGGGAATTATCACAATTGGTGTCAGTCATCGCGTCCTTCTTAAAGGAAGCTAACGGCATAGGTAACATGGGGTTAGGTATGGTAGACATTCTTTCATACGACTCGGTGAATGAGGAGTTGGCAGAACACCTCTCCTGCCGGTCTATGTTGACTTGACTGCCGTCCGGGGGGGACGCGGCAGTTCTGGCAATGTCTGCGTAGGAAGCCTGGGGGGTCGAGCCTCCTGACACAGAGTTCTGACCAGCCCGAGCTCTCGTCGCCGTGGAAGACGCTGGTAGGGAGTGCACGCTGTCCAGGTCCGAGCTGTCGCTCTTGTCCGATGGCGGGACAGACGACGCAGACTTCCTCCGAGGCTGGGAGGTGCCCTGGTCCCTGCGGTATTGGTACAGCAGTCTCCCAGACCCGGCCTCTCGACCACTGTAGTAATCCTGCTTTGACCCTCCTCTACTGCTACATCCTGAGCGCTTCTTTTTCTTTCTTTGCTTTTTAGTTACGACATGGAACTCCGAATCCTGTAGAAGAGACAAATTATTAGTACACCAATTTTAGCCAATTTTTATTTTATAGAAATACTTTATAAACTTATTTTCTAGTTTAACGCTCCCAGAGGCATGAATGATTCTGACTGTGTTGCCTGAAGTGGCAGGGTAATTTTGATAATTTTGAAATTTTGCTTTAGAAATTCGTAAAAAATCCAAGCTTTTAAATAAACATTTCAATATGCATATTTGTTTTATTCACAACAAACAGGAGAATTTGAAAATGGTAAATTAAGTGAAATTCAATTGGTGGTTTTCAAGATAAAATTAAAAATTTGAAAAATATTTAGAATTTCTTTTATAAATTTTGAAAGTAAACCTTACTGTAAGCAAACCAATTTTTTTAGGTAAAAATGATAAATGTATCAAATTTTGCTTATCTGATTCCCTACGTATAAATATATAAGTCATAGAAAACAAAATTATATACATAATTACATTGAATAATTTGGAAAAGTGCAAAACGGCTATTTGATATTCCAAAAAATTACCCCTAACAATATATAATTTTATTTGAAGGTTATAAAATTATATAGACAGTGATATAAGAATGAATAGTCTAAATATTTTGTTCAAAACATTATTAGACATGAAATTTGAAATTTTCTTTTTGAAAAAAAAAAAACTTTTTCGTTATTCAAAATGAGAGATTTTGTTACAACACCTAATGCTCTCAAATAAGGTATGTAATATGATTCACTAGTTATTTCCCTACAAGAAAATACATATTTATGTATATAAATATATAAAAATATAATTGTTATCGCGTTTTTTGAGACAGCAGTTACATATATAACTAACATAAGGCCTAGGCCTATGATTCACACTGCTCAATTTTTAACTTTTAGTAATATTTACGCATAACTAAAGTGATACATACTAATATTTAGACACACATTACACATATTTCACAAAAACACCGTGGATTTACAGCGAAAACACAAATTATAAATTTAAATACAAAGAATAAACAAATCCACTTTATAGCTGTTGGCCCAAACAATAGCAGACATCTTACGTCAACAACTTTTTCCATTGACGAGACAGCCTGCCAACCTTATGGAAAATATTCAGTGTTCTTTCCTCTTGAAATTCATATAAGAACAAACATATAATATGAATGTAAACTTCATATAACTTGTGTTTTGCTAACTCTCGCTTTGCGAGGTTCTGCCACATCTTGAACATGTAAAATATTACTCTTTTCTAATTTCGCCACAAGTCTGTCCGATTATATCTCGATGTAAACCAGAACACCACAATAAAGGGAATTTATCCCTGTTTGCAGTGGTACCACTCGTTTCTGGTTATGGCCAAAATTGACCTCGCTATGATTTCTTGGCTTTTCAGCCATTTCGGAACACATATAAGGCGTAGGCGTCTTAGCCTACCCTTATAGGCTAAGTTAGGTTAGGTTAGGTTAGGCGTAGGCGTCTTAGCGCGAAATTTTCATTCAAATATAACTTTCAATTACATTGATATATTGCTGCTATAAGGTTTATTCATGTAATAAAATCAAAGTTTAGAATGTTATCTTTTGATTGGTGTAAAAATTATCTGATTCCAAGCACTTTTTCAATGCTATTTCTGCATTTGAAAAAAATGACTTAATTCCTCACATTGCGAGGGTCGCCACTTCAGATACGCATCTGAAAACCTCGCATTGCGAGGATTGCCACTGGGAGGGTTTATGAAAATAGAAAATAAATGTGTGGATCAGTAGCAATAAATTGCTTATAGGCCTATATTAGGATATATTAATATTTCCAACAAACGTATTTTAGTCATCTCCTAAGTACCGTATGTGTTTTTCCTTATAAGTAAAACCATAAAATACTCATACATAAACAGCTTAAGAACACAAACGAATTTTGATTTTCATAACAGTCTAGTAGCTTCACTAAAATTTGTATTTTCTTTGAAATTAGGTCAGTATATGAAATTTGGTTTAAAAACTGCAATATTTTAGTATTTTGTTTAGGTATTAAATATTAAAACAGCCATAGTTTATTAACAAAACTTCACTTACAAAATATAAAAGTTATTTATATACAATTTTATTTTTATCTTGGGGTTACTCCAGTTAAATATTATTTCTATCTAGGGGTGTGCGATGCAATTCAAAGAATTTTGATTCGATTCGATGCAATGCGACATGTTTCAATGATTAAACTCAGCCTATACACCAATTTTTATGACCAACATGGATAATCTACCATCTTGGCCAAAGTCTAGTTATACTTTTCTGATTTGATCAATTAATTCTTTCTCCATCCTATCTTGATCATCATTTCAAAAACTTTTGCTATAAAAACGCATAACCTAAACTTAATTGTACGGTATTTACCTAAGTTTCAAAGGATGGACGAATGCAAACGAGCACCAAAGTTAAATAATGAGTGACGATGTATGTAGACAGTTTTGCCAGAATGTAAAATACCACTATTGTACCATGCCAGTAAAACCACCGTATTTTTGACAAAATACTATTTTACCCACTCTAGGAATAGTTTTATAAAGGTATAACGTTATTCAAATAACTCACTATCATACGATAGTAAACATAAAGGAAAGATAAATTATTTACAAAAATTCCTGAATACTTCTGAAAATGAAGGGAAGATTTAAACAAGAGCTGTAATTAACAGGATTTATGGTCGCACCTGTAAAATAAAGAAGTTTCGAAGTGACTACGTACACGTCCAATGTAAAGGCAAATTCACATCGCTACTGCTTAGGTTAGGTTAGGTTACGTTACGTTACTTTAGGTTATGTTAGGTTACGTTACGTTATGTTAGAAGGTTTTCTGGCTCTCAATCTGTTTTAAAAATCACAGGAAAAGTAACGTACGGTGCATAATTTGGAACGGGCGTGAACAGTAGCGGCTCACGTCGGACGTGTACGTAGGCCTCTGCCAAGAAGTTTCACAAGTGAATATTTTTGTTGATTAGGAATTTTTCTTTGTAAAAACAGTCATTAGAACAAAGTCATTAAGTATTCAGTCAACAACTCTTTACAATCTAATATCAAGAAATTGAGTATAACAACTTGCTCATTCCTTATTATTTATACCTGTACTGGTTCGGGAGATATCCTTTCCTGTTTTTGATCTTTGGTCTCGTAAACCATGGCAGTTTCTACCATTTCCTCCCAGGAAGACTTCTTCCCTAGCTCCGCGTCGTCCAAAGTAACCTGTTTCTTGGTCAAAGGGTGGCTGGAGCCATTCACCCTCTCACTCGAGCCCTCCTCTGTTAAATCTTCTAGCTTGGTCTTAGAAATCTCCTCGAGGCTGAAAGAAAAACCAATTAAACTTAAGGTCAAATGAGCTATTAAATAATGATCAGACAAGTTTTATGCAAGAGGCTGAAGGAATACAGTACATTAGACTCTCATGGCGGACAGTTGGTCTGGAATTTGAAAAATCCGGATTTCCGGGGGGGCTTTGCATGAGACACAAACAAGGCAAAGTGACGTCTGCACTTACAAAGTGTGCACTGAGACTCTTTGGCTCATCCAACACAACTTTCACTGCCTTGTAAATTATGATTGACGTCAATTTTACTGAAACACAAGAGTGCCCGACGATGCAAAATACATGTTATTTGTGTAAGCACGTGAAAACTGAAAGTCAGTGACTATTAAATATTTCATGCTATTGTGTATTCTCTTGTTGTATCTATGGAGTGGACTTCTCCTCATTTAAGGTAAGCCTGCTCTCCCTATTAAATCTAAATCACTACCCCCTTCTCAAAGTTTCTTGAAAAAAATTAACTAAATATCTTTTAATTTCTTATCGCGCTCATAGTTTTGTATTGTTCTAGTGAAATTAATTACTTCTTAAAATAAACGGTATCAGGAAACTGACACATACTTTCTCCCTTTTAGCCCAACTTTAAGATGAATAAAATACTTTTTATTTACTAAATATAGAATACAAAGCACGGTCGAATGTACAGAAAATCTTGTATACAAGTTTTTTTCAAAAATATCCACCCTAATCTCTGTTTAAGAGGCACTACAGAATCCATCGCTTCACACGTGGTTTTAAGAGGGGGAAATGCCCCCTATTCCCCTCCCTCAGGGTTCTTAAGGGGCAACACATTTCGAATTTCCTCTGTTGGTCAATGCTAACTTGACAAGCACATCAAGTTTGAACGAAATTGATCAATAAATAAGAAAGAAATAGTAATTTTTGTAATCCCCATAAGAATAACATTGGACAACGTACTGCGTTAACCGCAAAATGAAAATTTAAATTTTATCCGCAACCAGTAATCGTAGAATAGTAATTCAAAATACTAAATTATTTAGTTTTTGGAGCTCTTTTAAATGGTGAATAGTAATATTTGTTTAATTTATGTTTTTTTTTAATGAAAAATCCAAAAAACTGAATTTTTGATATTTTAAGTCTTGTAATTTCTGAACCCGAATTTTTATAGAAATGCGGGTGGGGTCATTTTGTTGGAAAACTGAAGTTCTACAAATGACTAAAGTTTCATCGAAATCGTTAGAGCCGTTTTTTGGGGGATGTACTCCATTAGATTACCCTTAAAAATCAGAAATTCCAAAAAATGAAAAAAAAAAACGCCTAGAGATATCGTGGATTAGTACCTACATACCAAATTTCATAAAAATCGGACCATTGGTTAGGGCTCTAGCTCTGTACACATCCATACAGACAGACACACACACAGACATCACGTAAAAATCACTTTTTTGGGTTCAGGGAGCACCAAAATAAATATTTCCACTAACAACTCAAATTCAAAAATGCTGACGAAAACAATACTTTCTCCTTATACCGTGTATAAGGGGGAGAAAGTAAAAGAGTAAATTACAATAATGCAGTAATAATATTACAGAAGAGTGCAAATACCTGTTACATCTTTGAAATTTGTCCTTTCGCCTTTTGATTGATCGTGGCTCCTCTTCTTTGGCACGAACCTTGACACTGTTGCGTGTTCCATTGGCTTGGTTGGTACGGGCTTTATTAGTCTTGTTGGAGTCCAGCGAAGGGCTCTCAATATACTCCATCAGTGTGTCTATGTCGGCCCCTCCTCGAAAGCCCTCAATCTCATCGGATAAAATAGTGTTGCGGTCGTTCTTTGCCTGCAAACAAGTTAATTCACCGATTTGTAGCTTTAAAGTAAACTTACTCTTAATAATGTTAAATTCAAGGGCAGAAATTTGTCCGATTAGTAAGGGAATTCTTTGATTTATTTTAGTAATAATTAATTTAAAAAAATCCCCCACCAAATTCTGATTTATGATACAACAGATGTTGGTAGCAGTTTTACAGGCCCCTACCCTTAACCTTTAAGTCACCTTACTGAGAATCAAATACCTTAACTGATTAGATAAATTAAGTTGATACATTTATTAAATCCGATATGCACAATTATGACCAAGTGTATTATTTTACCAAATAAACTATTTATACTCCGGTGATTTATTAGTTTCAGTTCAGAATTTGTTTTGATATGTGACAAGCATGGATTGTATATATAATACATATTACCGAGATTTAATTTTCAGTTCTGCCCCAGATTAGTATGGGAATTTCGTTACCTTACAAATTTATTGCAGGATTTCTGTCATCTGTCTAATTCACTGAACTGTCAAAGTCTAGGTCCTGTTGGTGATAGAGTTAATAGAGGTAGATAAAAAAAGTTTAATAATGTGATGTTTAATTATTGCATTTAACACGTTCACTGCGTTACAGCATATTGTATGTGATTACGGTGGTGCGTTACGAGACCTATGGTTCTCGTTTGGTGTGATTACGGCTGTCCGATACGAGACCTATGGTTCTCGTTTGGTGTGATTACGGCTGTCCGATACGAGACCTTGAGATCACGTTGCACAGACGATCTTTTGCGCATCATAACATTGAAACGAATAAAAACAGAGCACTCTGTGGTGTATTTTGTGAACTAGCACACTGTTGCCAACCTACAGCCTGCTCAGGATTTGAATATGACACAATAGTACGAGGCACCAAGATCTTACTGCATATTTACGAGAAAAAACACCACAAATCAATTTAGGTTATTGCAATAACAACAAACAACTTTTGGTGCAATGTTGTGAACGGAACATACTCAAGAGCTCCAAGCGACGCTCTGAGCAACTAAGCTTCGTTGCAAGCTCCAGGGGTCTCGTATAAAAGTAATCATTTATTACTTCAGTGCGTAACGAGATCTATAGATCTTGTTTGTTGTCATGGTTACTAATCGATCCAGCAACCGAAAAGCTTTATGGACAATATATATCTTATTTCTCTGTATTCGCTATGTCAATTTACACAGAGTTATCGACACCGTATCTGAGGGCAGAATATCATATTATGCAAGCGCACCAAATATAGGTTATGGTACGAGTAAGGGGTATTGGGGAACTCTGCGACACCCCACCCCCCGATTTTATATTCCTCCCATATTATATTTTTGCCTCCGCTCCCATTTTATGTTTTTGCCACCCCCCCATTATATATTTTTGCTCCCCCCCGATTTTGTTGTTGTTAATTTTTTATTATTTTCATAATTTATAATTCTTTTTCATCTTTTCCCATTATTTTTCATTATTTTTTGTTATTTTTTGATATTTTTAATTATTTTACATTGTTCTTCATTATTTTCCATGATTTTCATTATCCCTCTTGATATTTTTATTACGTCACCCCCTCCACCACCTTCCCCCCACCACCACACCATTTACATTCTACCATAATAGCTTATTCTTGCTCTCGTATTCACTGCGACAAGTCAACCAATTCCCAGCATCATGGAAACAAGTCCGACGCTCTGCAACTGCACCATTATTTTTCACTAGAAAAATCGAGGACAGTGAAGATCTTCTCCATCTAATCAACCTTTTCCAAGAATTGAATCAACAGGAGAAAAAAAAAATCTACTCCAAACTCAAGGCAAAGAGTATAAATAATCCTAATGTAGAAATACATCAGGATTATGACATTATAAATGATGCAGATCTTTTTGAATTCAATTGCCGGCTTGAAAGGTTAATTCTGGAATGGTACTTCGTGACAACTATTGAAGTTGGACATGTTCCCTCTCCCAACTTTTGGTGCAATGTTGTGAACGGAACGTACTCAAGAGCTCCAAGCGACGCTCTGAGCAACTAAGCTTCGTTGCAAGGTCCAGGGGTCTCGTGTCGTATAAAAGTAATCATTACTTCAGTGCGTTACGAGATCTATAGATCTTGTGTGTTGTCATGGTTACCAATCGATCCAGCAACAAAAAAGCTTTATGGGCAATATATATCTTATTTCTCTATATTCGCTATGTCAATTTACATAGAGTTATCGACACCGTATCTGAGGGCAGAATATCATATTAGGCAAGCGCACCAAATATAAGTTATGGTACGAGTAGTTATGGTAAGAGTAGTAAAATGAGAAAATTTGGAGGAAACAAAGTCATTTTGTTAAAAACATCCTCTATTAAGATAATAAATTTAAACACCATATTTAAAAAAAAAACGAATTGAATCAACTTTGTAATTTTATTTTAGTTTAAAACTAAAAATCAAATGGGATAGAGAATCTGTTGAGAAATAATAGTAATGGAAATGTGTTTGTGATTTAACTTCTCTGCTGTAACTTCCAAGTATCTGTGCTTTCTTTCCTCCGCCTCTGTGCTTTCCTTATTATCTGTCGTATTAACCATCTACTTCATTCTCTTTGTCTTTATCTTCTTATTGTTACTCATATCACAGTTATACATCACTAATCGAAAATATCTTTTGTTAGCTTCGTCTAACGGTCTGACTCCAGGAAAGTCCGAGATGGAAATCCCGGTGACTTTGTTGATTGTTGAGGATCTACTACGAATTTTGCTATAATTTCAAATGCCTTTTCTTCATCAATGAAGGCCGACCTCGGCATGGAGCATCTGCTACAGATCCGGTTGGTCTAAATTTATTTATCAACTGTCGCAAGTACTTTCTTGAAGTTGGACGATCAGGATGTGCAGCATTAAACCGTCTTTCTGTCTTGTGATAATTCTCATCTGAGGCTCCAAAAGTAAATATCATTTCTATTTTTTCTTTCTGGCCTCGAGCCATTTTACTAAGTACAAATAAAAGAACCCCTAGAATTGAATTTTGCGCCGAAAATAAATCTGAAATCACTTATTCTACTTTTAACAAACGTTTATGCTGTAGATTAAAGCACAAGAAGTATTAAAAGGTCCTGACTCAACAAGAGTGGAGACTAGATAACTAGTGGTAACAACAACTCGGCAAGTCTGGAAAACCCCAGCGGGCAAAGGTCCTGTGATTACAAATTGTTTTTCAGACTGAAATGCCACAGATAAAGATTGACATAAACTATTAGTTGTTACAATTTCTGTACATGGCTACAAGGAAATAATTAAAAACTCACCATCCCTCTACGACTAAAAAGCTCTTTCAATTAAGGTGTCACTCAAAAGTGGTTTACATTAGGAAATTTTGAGTTGCCCCCAAAATCCCCCATTTTTGCAGGTTCTCAAAATTTTAAATATTACCAAAAGAGACCACTTCTTCATAGCATTTTCTTCAAGAGTCATTTCAGTTTTAAGTCACCAAAGGTGAAATTAAAACTCCAAAAGTCTTAGACGCCAGGTTTTAAGAATGAGTTGTATTCAAAACTTTGACAAGCTGCCATTTTGGATAGAAACACGTTACAGTCCTCCAACCTCCGCCATTCGCCTATTCTTTGAAAGCTCTTTAAAATGAGGGGTCTCTCAAAAGGGGTTTATATTTGAAAATTTTTAGTTGCCCCCAAAATCCCCCATTTTTGGGGGACACTCAAAATTTCCGATAATGTCAAAAGATACTTTGGGTTAAGTTACTATCGTTCCCCAAAGGTGATTTATTTGTTTTAACAAACAAAAAACTAAAGGGGGGGGACGGACTTTTTTTACCCGCTGTATAAATACTTGTATTACTCATTTATAAGATATATTCTATGGGAGAGGGGCAGAGTGCAAGAGATGAATTACAAGAAGATGAAGAATTCATGAACACTTCATTAACACAAAATAACATATTATACCTTCATTGCACACAAAGAGAAATGGTAAACATAAAAGAAAAAGTAAAAGTACACTAACATAGAACATAAAAATCATTCTGAGAAAATAAGGTGAACAAATGTAATCAAAATATATACATTTCTTTATAAACGGAAGACCTCGACAACGAGAGTCCAGACAGTAGCATTGTTGACTGCTGGAGAGCTTCCCCCAAAGAGTCCAACGAAGTTATTCATTGACATGTTGCAGTGAAGTCTGCAGTATAGGTAAACCAGACAGTAGTAACCACATATCGTTGAATTGAAACCTTGTAGGCAGTGACTGTTGTAGAAGTAGGGGCGGGATGAGTTACGTCTCAGGAACTGTTGGTAGGTTGGTAGATGAGGCGGATTACCGAAACTATCAAAGTACTCTAACAGCATACCATCTCATTCCGTGAAGACCACCCAGTGTTCACCTCTCTCCTTGTGCGAATCGGTATTGACGATGATCGTTGTGGATGGACCGATGGTGACAGTGGGTAAACGATCAGCGGCGTAAAAATCGTAGTTCCGCATTCCCAGTTGACTCATATACTTTAGAACATCCGTGGTGTTCATGATGGTAGAGGGTTCCGAACACAAAGGTAAACCGAGCACATGTGAGGGTTGGAGGAGGTTGCGACATCATCTTAATCGTTGACAGCTGTTCGCAGTAACCATCCGCGTAAAGAAGTGCAATTGGTGAGAGCGCATCGGAACGTACCGGGGGACAAACAGACAACCGCGCCGAGAGGTCCGCATCCGCGTTCTGACATGTCGACTACAGCCGTACCGTTGTAGCTGATTAACTTGTACTCGATGAACTTCTTCTTCTCATTCTCTCTATTTCAACAAACTTTTTCAATTCTTTTCGGGGGTGCGCAATAAGCCCAATGTGGCTGATGTGCCTTGGGACCCATGTCCACATCTTCTTCTTCTTCTGATGATGATGATGATGATTTCTTCTTCTCGAGTCCTTTGACGTAGATGGTGTTACGTCCATCTAGAAGAGCACGAAGTTTCTCAATAGTTTCGTTGTAGGGTGTATTGCCACCATCCCACTCGAGTCCGTGATATAGTTTCGTCAACCAACGATTCTCTCGATGTTTCACCTCCGACAGTAGGGCTCGGTTGTAGGGTGGACGAGCGATCCAATGTAAGAGCACTGTTCCGGTTAATACATCGATCACAGTAGCATCTTTCACTACAAAACTATTATTATCGTCCTTGAATGACTGAAAGTCCATGACAACCTAGGACGATCAGCGACGCAGGCGTCTGCGATGACAGCGTTCCTGCTCTTCTTCCTCTCGACAGCCACAAACATCCATCTCGTGCAGGAGCTAAAAGCGAACTGAGCTCAACCACTAAAATCCAACGACACGTTACGCTGACGATCCACCTCGATAACGTTGTCCGACTCTGCATACACTATACAGTTGACAGTATCGGTCAACGATTCGGCAAAACCGATTTCGATGCGCAGATTACAGTTTCGTACGATGTTCCAGTGTTCTGTCTCACCAGCAGACATGTCCGGTGTCAGGTCGAATGCCATCAGACAGTATCTATCGGGATATTCGTCCCTGTCAATTGTGTTACCCGCGTCAGAGAACTGGATACCAGTGCCAGAGAACAGTGTGTGATATGCGAGCACGTAATGTTCCTCACCCGTCTTGTAGACGGGTTGTAACAGTTTGGACGGTATCTGTTCACCGTCCACGTACAGGGGGAAAAAGTTCATGTTGAAATTTTGGAAATTGAATCGATTCTTTTTGAAGTCACCGTTGAACGCTTGGTTGCTGACCAGACCAATGATGATGCGTTTCGGAAGTTGACCGAGAAACACACTGTCCAACGTCTTGTTGCAAATACCACTAGGTAGCGTGATTGATTTTACGTTCACGCGCGTAATTGGATATTTGGCCGCTCTGTGCCCGAGCGTTTTACTGTGTGTTACCAACATGCTAGGATTGATCTTACAACGGTGTACGTACAAGTTAGCCTCCTTGATGTTAACCTTGTACGCTAGCGTTTTGGACATGATGGTGAATTCATTGACTGTACTAGACGCAAGTACTCATCTCGACTCCGTTCAACATGAACTTGTCCTGATTGCACAAGTCCATGTGTAGATGACCAATCACATCAACGTATTTGCTAGCTGTCGTATATTTGCAGCGATCGACCACATTTTTCGTTCCCCGCTTCACAAACTTCCATCTTGCTAGCCGTGTCTTTAGAAAACAGAACGGTTGTCAGGTGCAAATCTTTCGCATCAGCCAACAGATTTTCCAAATAAGGAGTGGAGTTTTGTGGCGACCCCAGTTTGTGATTCAGGTACAGATCCACTTGACTGAACAGGGAGTGTGGCCAATTGTTGATGGGACCCACCTCTTTTTCCGCATCCCCGCTTCCACTTTGTTCCCATTGCCTTTGAGGATTGTTGCTTCTATGTGCAACAGCGTTTGCGCTAGATCAGTGTAGTCATCTTCATTACCTGGTACGACAAATTCTATGGGCAAATCTTCCGTTAACGACGAAACTGGTTTGTACTGGATCCATTTCCCACCGTCTATGCTGGTCTGCATGGGTGGTAACGAGAATAGATCCAACTCGGTCTTGACGCTTTTGCACGGTTTCAAAATGTAAGGACGTGCCGTAGCTGTAGCCAGCGTACAAATTATGGCAAAACAAAAGCGCCTCTGGGGGAAATTTTCAATGAACCCCATGAGCCCTTTAAGGTAATAGCAGCGGACATAGTTGGTCCTCTACCTACTACCGAATCCCATAACTTCTACATACTGAGTGTCATAGACCACTTTTTGAGGTATTGCGAGTTTATTCCCTTGCCAGACCAGACCGCTAACAGCGTTGGTTCAGAGAGTGATAGCCAAGTTTGGCGTGCCTAAGTCGTTGGTAACCGATCAAGGAGCCAACTTTACATCCAAATTAATTAAGCACTTGTGCAGGTTCTTGCATGTTAGGAAAATCTAAACCACTGGGTTTCACCCTCAGAGCAATGGCAGGTTGGAACGGGTCCATGCCACTGTAGTGAGAATGCTGAGCAATTTCGTTAACCGGAATCAAACCAATTGGGATGAATACCTACCTTACGTTACGATGGCTTACAACTCACAGGGTCATGAGAGTACGGGCTATTCCCTGTATGAGCTGGTCCGGACGAAAGATGGAGGTCTCAATGGAAGCGGACCTAGCCGTCACAGATGAGACTGACATTTCTGACAACCACATCGAAGCCCTCCGAGAGAAGCTCAAGGAAGCTTACGAGGTAACCGCGAAGCGTAAAGCCACGGCCTGAGGCCGAAATGAACGTCAGTATAAAACGAGAAGGCCAAGGCCACGGAATTCCGAGAAGGACAATTTGTCCAGTTGCACGTACCAAGTATAGGTCATCATTGTGTAAAGAAATTGTCGAAGTTGTGGAAAGGGCCAAGCCAAATTGTGGAAGTGATCTCGCCACAATATGTAGTGTTAAAAATCCGGAAACGAGAAGTCGTAGTGCACGTAAATTGGTTCAAACCGTGTAGGGATCATCCGCAACTCTCGGCCGAGCCGAAAAAGAAACAGGGCAAACAGTGCCCCTGTGACACGGAAGTGGTAAAAAGTGGTCCGTAAGACCCAGAGGAGATTGTATAAGATAAGCAGATAAGCTCCGAACACCCCAATAGTGGTAGCTGGACCCTCAGCTGCCGGGACAACCAAAGTAAAGCAGGCAAGAACCCGCGAGGTTGGGGGACTTTGTTCGATTTTTGAAAAGCTTCATAGTAGAGCGCGAGTGGCGGTTAGTCGCTATGTAGCCTGGGGATAGTGAAATATCAAATTTGCTATATCATATGATGTCATGAATTTCTTTGTTGTAGGCCTTTTAGGCATTTTGTTGATCCTGGGTGGTGCCCTAAGCCAGGGTGTCATCTTCGAGAAAGAGGGGGACATGCTGCTCACAGACAGCTACTGGGCGTGGTGCTCCAGTACAATCTGACCGAAGTGGAGGAGGAAAACCAAAATCTAAGTATACTGTTGGAAAAGGTAAGAAGTCAGTACAATGAGTTCTTCCAAGATCTCACTATGCGGAACATCAGCATGCACTCTCCAGTGCAAGGGCTAGAAGTAAGCTTTTGGTATGAATATGCTGGTTTTGCAGCAGATGGTGGATGACTCTTACCCAACAGAGGCGTGGTCTGGTGGACGCCGGAGGTCATGTCCTTAAGTTTCTTTTTGGAACCCTAACCAGTATGATTTAGAGGTCATTGACGATAGAATGAATGCAGTAACTAGAATGACGGATGAGATTTCTACTGATACTAAAGACCAGTTAACCGTTTTAGGTAATATGCAATCCGAAATTTAAAATAGTTCAAAGACAATAAATAAGATCATTTCTACCTTCAAAGAATACCATCAGGTAATGCATGAAAATATGGCTCAAAATTACATAAGAATATTAATTTACACTAATCAACTTAAAACCCTTTTTCAATAATTGAAATTAAACTCAGCTCTTTCAGAGGTCAAGGACGCAATTAATTTGGCCGTTCAAAGAATGACCAGGCTCCACCAGGCAGTAGAAGATCTTCCCGCTAGAAGGATGACTAGCAACCTTCTACCTCCCGACCAATACCTAAAGATCTTGAAATCTGTAGAAAGTGTAGTACCTCCTCCCACAAAGTTGTTTTTGGATGCAAAATTAGAAAACCTTCACAGTTTTTATAAATTTGCAATAGTAAGATCATATGCCACAGAAACTCAGTTGAGGGTGCTCTTCAAGCTACCCTTGAAAAATGACAATCAAGTGTATGGAATTTTCAATATAATAACTAACCCTGTTTTGACCCTTCACTTAAGAGATGGATAAAGTGGGAAGTAGAGGACAAAAAAATAATGGTCAGCAAAGACGGACAATCTTATTCTGTCTATTCACCTTAACACTATATTAGGGAATGCAAATTTGGCCAACGGGCAGTGTGCCCTCTGTCCGATGTGCTGTGGAACGTGCACAAACGGCCAAACTGCGCGGATGAGCTCTTGATAAAAGAAGAAATAACTTTGTGCACTCGAAAATTAATATCAGGTCTAAAATCCCCAGTTCTAGTTAGAACCCCAACTCGCTGGCACTATACCACTTCCGGAGAAACTAAGGTAGTAATGAACTGCTTCGGACGTGAATCTGGTCCGGACATCAGTACAATCACCTTGAGAGGAGTGGGCGAAATCCCCAATCGAGATAAATGTGATTTGATCGCTGACGAGTACAGGGTGCCTGCCCAATTCTTCGGCAGCTCCTCGCTCTCGAGCGATTTTGGGAAGGTATCGTTCCCTGAGATTGACGGAATCTACAATCATGAGGAAGCTGGTTTGTTGATGCAGAACATGAATGAGACACTGAGTTTTTCAGAAACTTGATTATCAGCCTGGCACTCTAAGCATAAAGGAGTATTCTCTGGAGAGTACTTTCCAGCACCTAAGAGTCCATTATGCTGGGGCCCACATGGTTAAACAGGCCTCGTGGGGCGGCCTTTCGGTTTTTGTGATAATCGCAGTTGTCTTTGCAGGTTTGAGATGGAGAATTTGAGTGGCCAACCTGCACCGTGCCAGCCTAAGAGGTGACAGACCAAACCCCGAAGCTGCCCGGACAGACTTGCCGCTCCAAGCCCTGGAAGTGACTACACCCCTAGAGAAGAGGGAAGATCCTACTTCGACTGAACCTGGGAGCCAATCAGCCCCACCGACAGCTGTCGCGACGTAAACCTGACGAGGCCTGGATGCATGGCACCTACAATTGGATGTCCTCTCCTGAAGGAAACTCCCAATGAACAGCATCAAAGTGTTGTGTTGGTGTTTCGGAATGCGCACAAGAAATTGTAAAGGGTCAACCCGTATAGACATTGGACTCACCCAGTTAGATTAGTCCATATAATAACTGTGTTGGAAATCGATGTTTGTTTAGGTACTGAGATGCTCTGGGCAGATATGTGTGTATGTGTGAGCGAATGTGAGTACGTAAGGGACACGGTGGGCCTACTTCGCAACCATTATGGAATGCAAGCCCAAAAACCAAGCGGTGGCCGCCCAGGGAATGGGGGGGATATTAGTTTAATGTAGAGGAGGGTACCAATAGATACGTAGTTGAGGGCTTAGCCTCTGTAACCACTGTTATCTGAAGATGATACGATTGATAGGCCACCGCCTTTGCAGTGTATTTTACGGTCGCCTG
Source organism: Allygus modestus (assembly GCA_963675035.1). Taxonomy (NCBI): domain Eukaryota; kingdom Metazoa; phylum Arthropoda; class Insecta; order Hemiptera; family Cicadellidae; genus Allygus; species Allygus modestus. The sequence goes on along the minus strand of OY776113.1, from coordinate 129,996,065 downwards.
CGTGCTTGCACAACGGCCTAGCCAATAACTTTCTATACCTTTTCTTTCACAAACAGGGCAATAGTATGAATGTGGTAGCAGCAAATGACCTGCTCCAGACGTCCGGTAGCCAATTTATTTTATATACTTGTTATTTAATATACTTTGTTAATTGAGTTAGAGACTGTGGGGAGTAGGGATTGTAATTCCATTTTTTTAGCGAGTTTCCCCTGTAGGGAAGAAGATATTACCGTAGTCGGCATGGTAAGAACTAGGCCCGGGACCATGAACTTGTCGTTTTGAGGTCCCCAGATCCCAAAAACACCATTCGTTGGAAACTGTATATATTTATATAAATATGTGTATATATATATATATGTGTGTGTGTGTGTCCGTGCGTGCGATAACTCTCGTCAAAATAGTCCGATTTTTGATGAAATTTGGTACAAACGTGAAAAGCAGCATGTATGACTTTAAGTTCGAAAACCATCCGAAGTGGAATTTTTGGGGGGTTTTGTACCCCAAAAATTGATTTTTGAAGTTTCTACGTGTAATATTTATTGAAATCAAAATTTAATCTTCACCATTGGATTTAGCTTTAAAAAACACAAAATTTGGTGTTTTGATAATTTCTCTACGTCAATTAGCTCGCTGATTGGTCGTGGAGATTCACACGCGTCAGTAGAATTTCTCGCAACTGTCAGCGTTTCACATGTTCAGTCTGGAAATTCTCAGAATTGCTGAAATGTAAGTCAGCGGTTCTGTTTTCCTGGAATTACTTTTCTGTTGCTGACTGCGTATTGCGTCGTTTCTTGGAATTGACACAATGATCTTGTTTTACCAACAACACCGTATTATCTGCTGCCACCGTCGATCTCTTGCGTTTTACACTACCATTTGGGATAACAACGGCTTTACGCTGACGCTATGTTGATAATGGTGATGCCGTTGCTATCAGTCCGTCAACTTTGGGGACAACGGTATTCCGATCTATCCATTCATTTTCCAACTGCGACGTAAGTTTCGCCAGCGTGTCGTATGATTTGCCGGTTTTGTTCAGATAGGTTCCACTGCTATGCGTGAGGCGATCATCCTTGTAGACTTGTATCTCACCAGCAAACTACCGTAGTTAGCAGGATTCCAAACTGTGTACTGGAAACTGCCATCGATCCACCTGATTGCAGGGGCATCGTTTGGGGGTTTCAATACCCATCTTTATACATTATTGTTGGTTGTAATAACCTTCTTTGAAAGTTTGTTGGATATCTGCTGCTCGTGCTGTTGCTGAGTTGATGGCAGAGGTGGTGGTGGTAATGGTGTTGATAGTGATGATGATGTTGATGGAATATACACTGGGTTTTCACCCATCGATTCTAATTCTAACAACAATGCGAGTATACATTCATCCATCTTCTGGAGGTTTGATACCGATATATGCTGAGTCTGCTATCCATCCTCTCCAACCAACGTTTCATGGTAAACTGACTACAGGGAACAGTAACGCCGCACGCTTCACTATAAACTATTCTGCAACTAATGTCAAGGTCACTGTCTATGATCTCCCGTCTAATAATGGTACACATGTCATGGTACTTATTGCCACAGTGTCGTCTGTGTCTGATTTTACTTTCAATCGTAAGTTGTAGTTTTCTTCTAAAGTCCCGGTTTTTGTCCACCGCTTTCTGCACCCACAATAGCTCCTCCTCCTCTCCTTTCATTTGACTGTGTTGAACGGTATTGCGCTCTTCGTCAAACGAGACGGACTTTACTGCACGTGACGTTCTCTCCATCATCGCTTCTTGTGCACTGACACCACAGTTGTTGATGTACAAACGTACTATTTAAGTCAAACACAGATCTCATATTTTGTAACACTACTACTTAAGTCAATTGAACATTACTACTTAAGTTAATTGAACATATCTTTTAAAAACACAGATCTTGATTTTCGTAACACTCAATCGATGAGCAGTCTTTTGCGTAAATCCATGCTTTTTAAATTACGCCCCTAACTTAAGCGATTAAAAGTTCAATTACTTTTTTAGCATTCTCAGCTGTATTGTCCATCATCTGTGGTGATTAACAGCAAAATAACCACAGAGCCCGGGAGCTTGGTAAGGATCTCTCTCCCTTTCTGGAGCGAGGCAGATTGACCCCATCCTACCACCTTTCCCATCCATCTTTTCCCTCTTTCCGGTGGCTGTACAATATCCCAAGGGAGACGCGCCTAGCCGGCTTTGCTGGGGCCTCCTAATCCCCCAATAAACAAACAAACAAACAAACAACAGCAAAATAAGTAATGCAAGAGCAAGAATAAGCTGTTATGGTAGAATCTTGATGGAATGTCGGTGGGAGAAGGTGATAGTGGGGGATGCTTCCCAAGACTATGAGTGGGGTAATAAAAAAAAAAATACTAAAAAAGAATAAAATGACGAAAAGGAATAACACATATTGAGAAAACAAATTAAAATAACAAAAACAATAAAAATTAACAAAAAAAATCAGGGGGCATGCCCGATTGGGGGGGGGGTGCAGAGTTCCCCAATACCCTCTACTGGTACGAGACCTCGGGACGCAGTGAACATGTTAATCAAATTAGTTTAGGGTTGAATAGTATATTTTAATTACTAACACAAAAATAACCTGTTTTAAAGCAAGCCTATTTTCTGTATGAAAACTCAAAATCAAGCACGTACGGAGAAGAGCTTTTGATATGAGTTAACCAAAATGAATGTCATCTTTATGCTATTGCACTTATAAGAAAAGAAACTTGTTTAGTATTAAAGCATGGATGAGTGAGTTGCTGGCGTAGTGGTCAAGGCGACAGACTTCGGATTCGTGGCAGTAGCCCTGTCGTGGGTTCAAGTCCTAGTCCTGTCAAGTTAATTTAGCACAATACTGTTTAGCTTGTACAGTTCCTCTTTTGCTTTGGATGATAAGTTCCACGCATAGGCCTGAGGCCCATGTAGATGGGCAAAGTATAGGAAAAAGGGCCATAAAAAAATCTTACATAGTTCACATTTCCTTTCAAAACCATATATAATACAAGATTATTTGAGAGCTGAGGGTATGTAACAAGTTTCTTGCAAAGGGATATAAAATAGTACAGTAAACTCCTGATTGTCTGGGGGTAATTACCGGTTTGAGGGTCACGGATAACCCAAATCCACGGTTATAACAAAGAAATTCAATAAATTTAATATCATGAATATAATAAAGGTTTATTCACATTTGTCTACTACAATATTGTATTGTAATGTCCTTCAAGGCATATTTATGTAAATTAAATACTATTGAACATCTTGAAAATATGATGAAATCTACAACAAAAAAAACAAGATAATAGTTAATACTGGCAATGGCTGATAGCAGTGAAAACTCTCCGAATGGTATAAGGGTGATTGTTTTGATTGGTTTCTATTTTTAGACGTCTGTCCGTCCGACCAGCGCAGGTTGCCCTAGTGCCCAGGCTTGAGCAGTGTCAAGGTCATCGCTCCCTAGCACATGACCACGGCTCATTCGGGAGATGACATCTCAGATAACGTTGTATTTACTAAATTGTTTGTAGTGTTTAATCTGATAAATAAAGTAAATGTTTAAGATTCTGGAGATAATTTAACCAAATAAATTGTTATTATTCCTCTATTTATGTTTAGAAGGGGATAAATAAAAATAGTACAAATAAACATGTCGTGACCCCGGTTAAACCTCGATCCGATTAACCTGCTCCCGGATAATCGGAAGTTGACTGTATATACTTAAAAAGTTAGCTGAAGTAACACTGATACTAGGGTTGTACAAGTACTCTTCAAAATTTGAGTTTTTGGTCAACTTTGTTAATGGTTGAATTTGAAAAAAAAACCACCTAATAATTGAGTGAGTTTTCCCGTTGATCTGCAGATGGTTGCTAACTGCCAATTTTGCCTAGTATCAGCCGTATAAGATGACAGAGACAATGTAAAACGGTAAAAAATTACAATGGCAGAAATTAATCGTAAAACACAACCGAACAGTGTAATGTTGGTCATAAATTACAACAAGACTATTCAACACTGGCTGTATATGACGCCTAGTCCGTGTAATAGAGGTTGTTAATGACGTCCTGTCTGTCTGCGTAATATCTCGTGCGAATGACGACTGAACCATATAATACTGGGCGTTACAAATAACAATTTATCCATGCAATATTGACTATAAATGGTTACTAAAACACATAGTACTCACCACATGGCAAACCAACCACGTTTTAATGCCCCACAATAAAGTCCAAACCAAGTTTTGTTGATTTGTATTGCTACTCACAATACTTGTATGTGGAATATACATAGTCTTTAGGGGTGTGCGAGTAGTGAATTTTTTTAAATGAGTCGAGTCGAGTAGTGCCAATAATTTTTGAGTTTCGAGTATTTTTGAGCAAGTATTTGTCATCAGTTGTCTGTTTCAAATAGTGTAACGGCAATGAATACAGAGTCTTATAAGAAGAACACGTCTTATGGGCCAAAGTCTGTCAGTATTTGAAACTTGCCGCGCTAGTTTTGCGCCCGGCCACGAGGCAGCATGCGCTGTCTACCCAGCCACTCCTCCCCCCCCCCACCGCCCACCGCTACAGCCAACCCCGCCCTACTACAAGAGAGAAGGGACCTCGAGACTTGAGACCTCGGCCAGGGCAACACCTCGTGCTTTTACTACCTTCCATCGTATGTAGTACCGTCTGTAGTAATCAGTATTAATCCATGGGGAAGTATCTACTTACAAATCACCGAATATTAAATTGGCGTTATGTGAACATATTCAAATAAAAAATGTATATTTTTTTGATGCTCGTTTAGGCCTAATGTAAGTCCATGTCAAAACACATCAGATTATGAATAGGCTATGTATAATACTTAATAAATGTACAGGTACAATTGCTATCTAGTTTATACAATCCTGCATAATAATATTGTGTAGTGGCGATGTGTAACCACTACTCACAGTAAACTACTGAACGTAAAGAGGTCAGGTTGTTGCCAATAGATTTCCCTGAGGCCAAGGATGATGAAAAAATATGATATCCTAAATTTACTCAGTTATCAGTTTGCAGTTGGCAAAAACACTGTTTTTTGGCCATTTATTATGATAATTTTGTTTACTAAGCCATGTATTATCTACTTTGCATTTAAATTCAATACCGCAGCTGAATAAAGTTAAGGATGTTTTTGTAAACAAAGCAGACAACTATTCTTAATTAAATTTAGGTTTTATGATTTAAATTTACAAGCAATAAGGATCCAAAATAATTAAGTCATTAAAGTTGGGCTAAAAGGGAGAAAGTATGTGTCAGTTTCCTGGAACCGTTTATTTTACGTTTACTCTTGTGCGAAATTGTGTTTTATCACTGACTAGCTGTTGCCCGCAGGCTTTGCCCCGCAAATGATTTATAAAAACTATGACAGTTCTGTGTGCTGCATTCTGCGGTTAACCCGTGGAACTACTACAAATCAAGATCCACTGCTTTGTATTTTCATCAGCTCAAACAAATATGAATGTCCATAAGGAATACATGGGAACTTTGCCGGGGTCTCTTTCGGAGCCTTAGGGTCAGATCAGGATGACAACCTGAGTTTTCCTATTCTATGCCTAGAGAATCAGTGCACAAAATTTCATCTCTATAAGTAAATGGGAAGTCGGAATATTCGTAATTCGTGAGTCAGTGAGGGCTTTGCCTTTTATAGGTATAGATAATCGAACCAGAAGTAGATGTAGATGTTTACATGGTACACAAAGGGTTGTTATTTAATTATGTCTATTTTATATTGGAATCTTACGATGTCTATGCTAACATTACCTCTGTAGACCCCTAATTGTATGGTTCTAGGACAAATAAAGAATTCTAATTTGATGATTTTTCTTTGATAAATCCTGGATCTCAGAAAAGATGACAGCAGCAGCAGCATTCTAGCAGTTCACGGCTGGAACTATAGTTTTTTAGGTAGTTTTTATAGTTTTATGTAAAAATTATTAAAACGCTTTTTGTAAACAACGATGACAGCCATTATACTCCCTAAATTGCGATTTGTTTATGAGTATATAAAATGAGTTCACACGCAGCAGGCTGACATGAGGGAAGAGCATTTATACATTAAAACCATAAATAAATCAAATAAAGGGTTTAAACAAACACTGGTGGCATTCTTTTTACAAAAACAATTTTCTGGTTGTTCTGGTGCTCCTGGTTCTACTTAACCCTAGCAGTGGCCAAAGGACGGCTCCCGTACTTTGGCTGTGTCGCCTTAAAGTGGCAAAGGAAGGGAGCCGTCCTTCAGGGACCGAAAATTTGGTAACGTAAAAAAACCACTAATAATCAACTCAAAAGAGAACAAATATATCATTCGAAAGATAATATTCTGAACTTTCATTTTATTACATAAATGAACCCTGTAGCAGCTACATAACAATGTCACGACGATTAGAAATCCAATGAATTTTTGGCGCGACGAGATTCCTGCAGCCGACGCTAGGAAAATGTCAAAAAATGCCTTTTTTGAAATTACCCAGCTCGGGTAATTTTGTCGCGGGAAGTTGTGGTTGGTACCAATGCACCCCTAAAGAGTTGTTATTCATTTTGGTATTAATTTTTAGATCGACATCTAATTTGATGATTTTTCTTTGATAAATCCTGGATCTCAGAAAAGATGACAGCAGCAGCAGCATTCTAGCAGTTCACGGCTGGAACTATAGTTTTTTAGGTAGTTTTTATAGTTTTATGTAAAAATTATTAAAACGCTTTTTGTAAACAACGATGACAGCCATTATACTCCCTAAATTGCGATTTGTTTATGAGTATATAAAATGAGTTCACACGCAGCAGGCTGACATGAGGGAAGAGCATTTATACATTAAAACCATAAATAAATCAAATAAAGGGTTTAAACAAACACTGGTGGCATTCTTTTTACAAAAACAATTTTCTGGTTGTTCTGGTGCTCCTGGTTCTACTTAACCCTAGCAGTGGCCAAAGGACGGCTCCCGTACTTTGGCTGTGTCGCCTTAAAGTGGCAAAGGAAGGGAGCCGTCCTTCAGGGACCGAAAATTTGGTAACGTAAAAAAACCACTAATAATCAACTCAAAAGAGAACAAATATATCATTCGAAAGATAATATTCTGAACTTTCATTTTATTACATAAATGAACCCTGTAGCAGCTACATAACAATGTCACGACGATTAGAAATCCAATGAATTTTTGGCGCGACGAGATTCCTGCAGCCGACGCTAGGAAAATGTCAAAAAATGCCTTTTTTGAAATTACCCAGCTCGGGTAATTTTGTCGCGGGAAGTTGTGGTTGGTACCAATGCACCCCTAAAGAGTTGTTATTCATTTTGGTATTAATTTTTAGATCGACATATTGATTGGACAGATAATATGATTTTATGAAAACAAGTATTTTTTGTTTCTTTGTGGAATGGCCAAAGGACGGCTCCTGTCCTTCAGGAAATATCGGATTTATATCCAGTATAAGTTATAGTTACTAGTAAAATAATATGTTATTTTGAAGAGAAAGAAATGTAGAAGAATTTAGTTTTGTCATTGGCAGCACTGCTCCTAACATAATGTGTAACAGCTGCGATATATTTCGTGATGTCGTGATATTGTTTTGTGACTTTCGCATCATAGGCTACCTTATCTTGGGTTATTCCTTTGAACGCGTTAGGTAATGTATTTCTGTGAAGTATCAGTAAATTAGGTATTATTTCCGAGTTGTAGTGTTAGAGAAGTGTTCATGTGTATATAACAGTAATATTTATGCATTATATTATGCATAAATATTACTGAAGTGTGACAAATAGTGTTTATAAAGTGTTGTGTTTTACTTCTACATAGGTCTAGTGAAATTTGCCAAGTCCGCGACTATTTGTTTAGTGCTACATAACACATATAAAAACAATAATTTACTCTCGGTATTATACATTTTTATGTAGGTAATTGAATGTACTACAACATGTTTATATTGGTTTGGGAGTAAAAAATTTGGTAAAAAGTTATAGACTAAATATTGCAAAATCTTTTTTTCCAAATACGCAAAAATAGCAAAACATTCTGTTATATACATTTATTTATAACAGATAATAATTTTTTATCATAACATTATGACTTTCTGGGATTTCTTACTTCATTAGCTTTACTAATATGTATATATCATTATTAGCATATACATATATTACGTTGCTTATTTACAACACAAACTAACAATGTACAGTTTACACTTTTTCCGGTTTTCCGTTTATTATAATATTATGCCCCTAACACTTATAAACAAAAGTCTTTCCCCAACATGTTATATACAGTAGACTCCCGATTATCTGCGGTAATGGGTGGCTGAGCGATCGTGTATAATCGAAATCGCAGATAAACTAAACCTAACCTAAAATACACTTGAAATAGTTAAAAACAACTGTGAAAGCAAAATAATAACCTTTAGGCTACTGATTCGTATAGATTGTATTCCACTGTAATTGCTTTAACCTTATATCCCTTCTCAAACTTATCAATAATTTCAAGTTTTTTATGAATGGGTAACACAACTCTTTTGCGTTTGCTATTATCCATCTTTGACAGTTTTTTGACACCCGAAACACGTAAAACTACACAATGTTTTTACTAAAACTCGCACTAAATAACATACTGAACTGGTAATAGTGTACAGCGTAAGATGTTCACTGACGGATTGGCAGAATGACACTGAGGAGTAAGTGAAGGTCAGGAGGGATGGCGCGAGATGACTAATGTTTTGGCGGGCGGGCGGGCTTCCGTTTGACCGCTAGTAACCCCTTTCTCTCGCCCAAGGCCAAGGGCGTCGCGCGCGGTAGCTATAATTTGCAGGCGCGAGGATAGACGTTTACGCGCTAAACTTCGCTTGCCGCAGTTGCGTTTTTTTTTTTTTGGCCGATCGCGGATAAGCCGCAACGCGGGTAATCCGGTCGTGGATAATCGGGAGTTTACTGTATTTTACATGTAGGGAATTGAATTGTCTTCAAAATGTATATAATAAATTTTCCATAACAAATCTGTGGAACAAGTTTTTCCGAGGCTGCTTTAAAAAAAAAAAAAAAAAAAAATCAAATTTCTTTTATTCTTTTCATTTTACCAAAATATTTGCATTGCTAGAACTTTTTTAATTTGCTATTTTCAGATTCTACTGTTCTTTCCAGAGTCAACCTGAATATAAGGTTGGCTAGGTTTACTTGTACGGTTGAATTTATACGAATTTTCCAAAAAAGTCTGCAAAATTGCCAAATTTAGCCTGTCATTTCCCACTTACACCATTGGCCACTGCTAGGGTTAAATTCACTATTAGGATGACAAATGTTGTATATAGTCCCTAAGGTTATAGCAGCAGGTCTCGTCAGGATCAAAAGTTGTTATAGGGGTATTAGGGTGATAAAACTACATCAAGGTAGAAAAACAGCCTTCTCCAATGTAAAATCTCATTAAACAACGTCCTGTGTTAAGTCAATTTACATTTTCTTTAATAAGTCGGCAAATATTTGTCCTAGAATGATGAGGGAGGGCTTACAATTTTCGGCATTTTACAACCAATAGTTTAATAAGCAATAATTTTACATTCGGGGCTTTTCTGACCCTTTTTGGGCCCAAAAACTCAAAATTTGAAAAATTATAATCCCAAAAAACGGGAGTTAGAGTTGTCCGATTGTTTTGCCCAACCAACTTGTCAACATGTTTACAGAAGGAAAGGGCCTACCAAATTTCAAGTATATCAGAAAAAAAATTGCGACCGCTAGAGTGCGAACACACACACATATATATAAAGTTGGTAGTGGGGTCACTTGATGGGTATCAAGCGTGTTTAGGGGGTCACGTTAGGAACTTCTATGGTGGTCCCGGGCTTAAGTTTCACCGTGTGGGTCATGGTAATAGTTCACTTTTCCAAAGGAAATTCACTAGAAACATGACTGAAGACACAAATACAATTTGTTTTAATAGGAGAGGTTATTTTATGTTGATGGTAAACCTGCGAAGAAAACATTGACCACACAAAGTTTGTGAAGGTTAAGACGAAGTAAATTATATTTCGGTTACATATTTTAAGTCAAAAATTCAGATTCAGGTTTCTTTATCTGCAAATTTAGTTCAATTTGATATGCTATATTGGATGAAATTGAGTGAAACTGGATGAAACTGTCGTAAGAAATAGTAGCTACCACATACCATGGTTACTACATAAATAACCATAGTAGCTACTATTTTGCATAATTTAATTAGGGTATTTTTGAAAATATTTGTTTTAATGTCAAATAAATGTAGTAATTCAGAATTTATGCGAAAATTGAAGTAATTCAGAATTTATGCGAAAATTGATTTTACCCTACCGGTGCGGCGTGAAATCATGTAAGTGTGTACAATTTATGTTTGTACGAACATGATGTAGCCATTGTAGCCTATATAATGGTGTTGTCGGGTGGCTGAAAATTAGAAATACCAGGGTTGCCACCAAAGTTGCAATTCAAAATTCATGCATAATTCCAGGTTTTCCAGGTCAAACTCTCAAAATTTCAGGTAAACACGTGCGGCATTTTTTATGCATTTGCGACACCTATAACGATTTACAATATAAATTAAAGTGCTATTTTAATAACAAATTATAACTTTTTATGAAGTATATATAAATGGGTACCTAAAAAACTAAAAAAAATGGGTACCTATACGCTGGGTCAACTATTTATAGTAATGAACTTGATTTTTCTCTCTATTAAAAAACATTACAATATTTTAATTGATAGGAGGGGGAAATTATGACAACAGATACACCCAATCATATAAAATTCCACTTAACCTTTGGCAATATACTATCTATTACAAGAATAAGAAAATATAATATACAAATATTTTATTGTGTACCTATCGACGACAAAAGTATTTTTAAATGTTCTTGATAGGGAGTAGGCCCAAACACTGATCTCGTTACTATATAAATTAAACGTTTTCTTAGAAAGTGTTATTATGGCAGCTGGATCCACTTTGAACTTTCCAAATATTTTCAAGATTTTTGTTAGGAATCAATCTGACAACAAACCTCAGATTATGAAGCGACCAACCTGACCACTTATACACTACCCAGCCAATTATGCTTTAAAAACAAATAAAAAAAACACCAGAAAATTATCCAGCGACTCCAAAGACTTCATAATAGAAACTGAGCTCCAAATCAATGATTAACAAATTTGACCAGACAACAATTAATTACAAATGAGCCACTTCTATTACCCATTGTTTGTAGCAACATACAAATTAATCTTAGTGATCTTAATAAAAAATGTAGCACACAATCGCAACTGCATTTCGTAAAGTTTCCTCAACAATAGCTCTCACACTCACATCGCTAACGTCACAGACTATCAGGAATGTATCGCTAACGTCGCCAACCATGGGGAACGCATCGCTAACATCGCCGACCATTGGGAACGCAACGGGAACATATCGCTAACGTCGCCGATCATCGAGAACGCATCACCTTGATGCTGGCAATTGAGAACGCATCGCTAAAGTCACCGACCAACGGGAACCTATCGCTAACGTCACCGACCATCGAGAACATATCGCTAACGTCGCCGACCATTGGAAACGGATCGATGAATTCGCCGATCATCTAGAACGTATCGCTAACTTCCCCTACCATTCAGATCGTGCTACGCAATCGCCGACAATCGCGACCTAAAATTCCCGTATAATCCACACATTTTTTCTCGGTCACCAAAGTTCACGCATAATTCCCGGTGTTCCCAGTCGGTGGTAACCCTGAAATACTGTAGAATCGCAGTAATCCAAGGTAACTGTAACACAGTCTTTGATAAGGAAGAAATAAATTTTAATAAATAATTTAAAAAGGTAGTTATGAATGTTGAAAATTGGTTTATTTCTTAAATATCTCAACTAAACAAAACTATAGCCATTTAGAAACAGTATATTACTTTTTCAGTGGAAGTTAAGTTACAATAGCACAAATCAGTTCCTTACACCCTGTGCGAGTAGGTTTCCGGTTATCCGAATCTACTCTTGAGGGCAGACGCCAGGCAGCCACCGCTTTCCCGGTGTGGTACAACGACAGGGAGTTTAGAATATAATGGAAGATGAGAGCGCTACACGCTGTGCTAGAGCATGGCTAGAGGCGCCTCACAATGGCGGGGCGCTAAACTACGGGTTTTCAGCGCGCCAACTTAAAATAAGTGACAGAATTTTTAACATGGGACCTGCTCTTCTTATAAGACTCTGTATTTATTGGTATCGGTAATGTGGGCAGTATGAGGAGACTGCTGATCATCTGCTCTTTGATTTTGATAAGCTTAAGGTAAGGGCTTCAACTCTGGGAACTATGGTAAGGGGTGGACCTGCCTCCTGAGGAGCTCATCGATAGTTTAATGCAGTTTATCAAGCTTTTGAAGCTGGAGGAGTCATGAAACCAACTCTCAATCTCTTTTCCAAGGGTGCGCAATAAGCCCAATGCGGCTGATGTGCCTTGGGACTCATGTCCGCCCCTTTTGATGATGATGATAGTGTAACTGGATTTGGATACCAGATTTAATGGTCTAAACATGATTTCTAACTAATATATGAGTTGCAATACAAATTTTTGGCCAGTACAATCAAACTCGGTTACGAATTCAGAGAAAAACTCGGTTTGACATTTTTTTCCGGCCGATAAAACACAGTCCAGTTATCATTTGGCCAATATCACCTGGTCCGGTCATAGCTTATAATAAATTTTAATGACGGAATTGTTAGTTGCGGCTGATATTACATGGCCCGGTCACCACTTTGCCAAAATTATTTAAACCGTCGTAATTTTTGGCCTTTATTACGTGATCTAGTCGTCATTTCCGGGCAATTTTACGTGATGCGATCGCCTTTTGCAGCCGTTACCACGCGATTTGGCTGGTCGCAATCGTTACCGATAGTCCGGAAATACACGCTCAAACTTTTGAGAATTTTTAAAAACTTTGAGTCGAGTTAGAGTATTGAATTACTCGGCCGAAAACTCAAGTTTCGAGTACTCACACACCCCTAATAGTCTTATTCTCAATGGGACTGTGGAACTGTATCTCTTATCACACTATTTGAAACAATTTACCAATGATTAATGCTGATAGCAAATAATCGCTTGGAAATACTCTAAATTCAAGAGAACAAATTGGAAATCAACGATTTGTTTCACTTCTCACTAAAAATCACTAGTCCCACACCCCTAATTGAAATATAATTGAGAGTTAAAAGAATCAATACAAGTAGGTTTCTACTACCTTAACTCTCCTCTGCTTCTTACGATCAAGACAGTTGGAATCCATTCTCACGCAGGCCAAGGCATTCCCATTTTCGTCCAGGGGCTTGGTCTGAAAATGAAACAAATTTATTATTTCCTCTGCTAAAAAAGAGAAACAGCATACATTATTAAATATTACACAAGGCTCCTAGTTTATTTTCTACTTGATTTAATCCTGATTTTTGAATATTGTTTTATTTCACAAATATCCTACCGATGCATTGATATGTACCGAAACCGAAAAGCAAAGCGACAGGCATTCAATTCAATTCAAAATATCTTTATTCATCTTTTATGTACATACATACATTGAATAGTGTCAGTACAGTATATTATGAAGGTCCTATAACAAGTATTGTTTAAAATAAAATAACACACTACATAGCAAATACACCAATTCCACTCCATTATTCGAGAGTATTTACATATTTAAATATCCCTCAATGGAGTACAGCCCCAATCCCACAATGTATTGTTTTAACTTTATTTTAAAAGTGGTCTGGTTTGGTTCATTCTTTAATAAGCTTGGTAGTTTACCCAGAAACTTATTTCCCATATAAGATGATTTTTGTTTATATAATTCTAATCTGTGGTGATTTCTAATCATTTCAAATTTTCTTCTAGTATTATAGACATGAGGCTCAGTTTTTTTTGTCTTCACTAACATTGGTCTTTACATACAAAATTAGCTCATAAATATATAACCCATATACTGCTAATATTCCCAAATTCATCTTTAACACTGATTTCACTTTTCAATTTTAACATAATTCTTATTGCTTTTTTCTGCATTTTTAATATTTTGTCCATGTTTTTCTTGCTTGTTGATCCATAAATTGTTATTCCAAATGAAATATGAGATTGAATGTAGGAATGATAAATTGTTTTTAAAACTGAAATACTACACAAATATGACATTTGCTTTAAGGCATAAAGACCTGAACTTAATTTTCTCAAAATAAAATTTACATGTGCATCCCAACTTAAAAAATTGTTAATTTTCATACCAAAAAAATTGGTCTCACAAACCTCTTGTACTCTATTAAAATTGATTTCTATATCGGATCAATTGGATTTCTGTTCTGTCTAGTTGAAAAAGTAATAAATTTTGTTTTATTCGTGTTTAAAAACATATTATTAGAATTAAAATATGAGTTTAGGTTTGCTAATTCGGTAAAAGCCCCACTCTCCAATTAGTTTACAGTCTTTCCTGACACTTTTAGGTTTGCATCATCTGCATATAGTGTCAATAGGTTGTTGTGGCAATCATTTAGCGAATCAGAAATATCATTCACATAACAAAGAAACAATAAAGATCTCATTGCGTCACATTACCTTGAACGACGTTGTCAGAGTCAAAGCGTTTGGTAATGGTCCAAACGTATATATTGTTTTGTTTCTGGCTTTTTAACTCCAGATGTACAGTCTATCCGAATAAGTCGGATTTACCCTGGACCTTATCGGATATCGAAAAAACCCTCGGATCGGATTCGGATATGCGAACCGAACTGAAACTGAACCGGCTTTTCAGATACCCGCAGATCTCTAACAATTACCGATAACGGCACGAAAATACAGCGCGCCTCACAATGCAAACTACATCTATTTGTGAAATGTGCGATAATCGTGTGAAAACTGAAGGTGCTAAGCCGTAAAGTTCAGTTTTTTGTTTTTATCTACAACAACATTTCAAAAATTCAAAATCATCGGTCTGGATAACCGAGAGTCCGGATAAGTGCGATCCGGATTTCAGAGAGTCTACTGTATTAAATATCATGGAACTGTTTAAATATTTTTAACCTACTTCAGAGGCATTTGGTTTTGAAAATTAAAACATGGAAAAGGTCCAAAAATGTCATCAACTTTGTCGGACCTATGGAATCACAAACTGTAACTCCTTGAAGTAAAAAAAAAAAAAAAAAAAACTGACTATTTATCTAGCGAAACTGTCAATTGCAGTTTGCGACCTGCAATTTGTTAAGTGCTTCGCACATTTAACACTTCCATGATGATTTAGCACATTTCTTGATGATCCTTATTCCATGTTGAAATTACTTAACAGTGGAAACTTACAAAATTACAAGATGCATAGTTGTGCATATTTTGGTAACCAAACTAAAGCTTATACTTGTATACCTTGCCATCTGCGGTATTCCCGAACGCCAATCTGGTACTAGCATCTGGAAAAATTTAAATGTATTTCAATACACTTTTACTGTAGCACATTTTACCCGTATTTTCTTTCAATACTCTATTAAAGCATTGTTTTCTAAATTAATAATATTTGTTTAAAGAAAATTATTGAAGTATAAATAAAAATAATAATAGACATTACTCAATGTTGAAAATTGCATCGAACAAAAAAAAAAAGAAAAAAAACAATCAGAGATTTAGAGATCAAAGTGTTTCTAAAACAAAAATATATAAATAAAATCTGTTAAAAATATTGTTGAAGATGACAATTTCGAATCAAAATATTTAAGTAAAAACAAGATGAATATACACATGCTCGTTTTATAGATTCGGTTACAAAACAGATGTATGAAAAAAGCACCTACATAATTAAATCAGTATATTTTGCTACAAAAAATAATTACAAGATACATGTTTTCATGCATGAGTATTTTTAACTGCTGATCATTTAAACCGTTTTACCATCATACAAACTTACCTTACATTTGTATGATAGTCAATATGATTCACCATTGACTTCTTAAGATTAATACTATAGTAAGTACAACAAAGTTAATTGCCTGTATCACTGTAACACACAGAGATGGTTAAATTTTCGTGTTTCCATGTTTCAAAAATTTCCAAACATATTTGCTATTCAGTGTTTTCAATAGGAATTGGTAAACTCGCTAATAACCAGAAATAAAAGACTTCTAAAATACTTACCTTTAAGGTGTCATGTTGTTCATGGTATTTAAGGTGAAGCATTGCAAACATGTTAAAATGAACAAGCAGATCTGAGAGAGCTATTTAACAACAAAGCCTGAATTCAGTATTGCTAACTTAAACCTACACTTTCACCGTTTGGATCCATCCCATTTTGACGTTAAACCTCAATACCATACTTTACACTTTACTTGAACAATCAGTAATTAGTCATTATTATAATTCAGATAAGTTACTGTGTATTCATCTTATTAAACTTAAGTTTTCAACTTTGAAGACGACCCAAAACATTTTTACAATCCAAGGTTGTCATGATTAGGCAACACCTTTTAACTCATTAAAAAGTTGCATGGTGTAAGATGGGTCGCTTGGTTGTACAAAATTAATACTTAAAGTAAGATTATAAAATAGAGAGCACTTGGCAATAGTGAGAGGTTTATTACTAATCAGTTAATTGGAGAGTTTAGGATCAGAAATAATTTAATGCTACTTTTCTGATCAATAGCAAAAGTATAACATAAATCAAAATATACAGTTACAACAATTTGATAATTATGAACTATTATGAATTTTTCAGAGATAATTAAACTGGTATTAGGATTTAAAAAATATATTTCCTTTAAGAATGAATTAACTATGACAATGACTGTATATAAATATAAATAAAGGTTTAGTAGTAAACTGTCAAAATAAAAAACAAATTAATGAAAGTTCACATTTTAAACATTATTCTCAAAATTCTAAATTGTATTACACTTCTATGATTTTAATGCTACTTGAACAAACCATTTAAAATTAATTGCAAATCTAATAGTTATTTCATATTTTATGCATTGAGCTAAATCATGTATTAATTTAAAAGGTTGAAAACATAATGTGATTTCTAAATTCACCAGTTCATTGTTATATAAGGCGTTTGAATTAATTTAAAATAATTACTTGAGTTTTTGGGTTTATCCAGATTGTTCACTACACCGACACTTCACAAAATTTTGAATTACCCATTTTGGAACAAGGCCATCACTCCCGCACTACTCGTCAATGAAATTTCCTAATACATTGTTTTAGGATGATGTTGGCAGACAAAATTAATTTTCTTAATCTCCCTTCAATCCCCTTCCACACCAAAGGCTGTGGCTCGTTGTCATTAGCTGTCTAAATATAATTTTTCATGGAGAGTAAGAAGGCTATTGGTTCAATATGATATGGGGAGGTCTTTAGTTGGAGTTAGTATTGTATCAGCATTTCTCACGGGTACTGTGCAATGTGGATGGATCTCATGGTGATAGGGTTCAGGGTCAAAGGGGTAGGTTTACTGGCTCTATTGTCTGAGAAAGGAATTTGTTCTTAGAAAGGTTTAATGTCCGAGGAAGGAAAGATTCATTAGTTTGGCTAGAAATGGTAAGGGAAATGATTTCAGGAAAATTTAAAGTCTCTTATAATTGTAAAATAAAAATTTAGTTAAAAACTGGCTAAATCGAGTCTCAAGAGGAGTGAAAAATTGAAATGTTCCGAGGATTATGAAATACCAGGTATTGATTTATCGAGGTGATTTTTGACAGATTTCCATCTATTTCAGTTGACAAAGACAAAATGAATGTCACAGAAACTTAATTTCTGAGAAACCTAGACATTTCACATTACTGGTTTAAAAACTATTGTGCTTCATGAAATCACTGTACATTATTATTGTTTACCGTAATTTTTTTTCAATCAGCAGCTGATTGTTCCCTGAAGAAAAAGGAATAAAGTAGAATAACTAAGTTTGAACTAATTCATCCAACCGTAATTTGGATGCAGCTACAATTAAAAAAAATGTTGTGAGTTAACTATTGAAAATGAAAAAATCTATGAAAACAAGTTTTTTAATCAGCAGCTGATTGTTCCCTGAAGAAGGAATAAAATAGAATAACTAAGTTTGAACTAATTCACCCAACCGTAATTTAGATGCAGCTATAATTTAAAAAAAATTAAGCTACGAGTTAACTTTTGAAAATAAAAAAATCTATGAAAACAAGTTTTTCAATCAGCAGCTGATTGTTCCCTGAAGAAGAAAGAATAAAATAGAATAACTTAGTTTGAACTAATTCATCCAACCGTAATTTAGATGCAGCTACAATTTAAACAAAATTAAGCTGCGAGTTAACTATTGAAAATGTAAAAATCTATGAAAATAAGTTTTAACAGGCAAACATACTATAGTTGGTGGGCAAACATACTATAGTTGGTGGACAAACATACTAGAGAGTAAAAGTTGTCCATTATTAAATAAACTAGAGCAGGAACATACACAAACAAGTTACTCCACTGTAACTGACAATAATTTGACTGTTGTTGTCCATTCTACCTCTTACTTTTCTCTTATTCATGAGAAGATTTTGACAACCTGACTAGGGCAATAACAACAGGGGACACGATTTTGGGTTAGTAGGTAGCAAGATAATTCTCTAAAAAATTAGTTTTTGTCCAAATTCTATTTGATTTATAAACATTATTTTGATTCATATAGGCTTTTCAGATTGAACATTTGTTTCTAGACGAACATTAGTAGGTCCAGCAAAAAATGAAAATTTGAATGATCGAGTCTTTCCGCCCAATCCTTTGATTAATTTAGGGAATTTAACAAGGTAGTAGATAGGCAAGTTCAAGGAAAACGGGAAAGTTGCATTTATCAAGGAATTTTGTTTCTTGAAGTACGATTTATCAAGGCTCAAATGTTCCTTTGAAATATAAGGAACAACCACCAACCATAATCGTAATCCCAGTTAGTCAGTGGTTAGAAGCAACAAGCAACCTAAGATATAGACATTCCACAAGCACAGCCCAAGAAGACATTGTCCGAACACCCAACCTGGTACAGGCAACCTTACAATCGAATACAAATACAATGCTAGCCGAGTGTTAAACAAACAATAGAGGTGGCAATTCTTGGTGTAATTCTTGGAGCAATTGCGTTTTTGTTGCTGAGGATATCTGAAGAGCTGAGATATTTACCCTGTAATTCTACAAAATGAACGTTTTCTTAACTGTTCACTACACTTTGTATTTTTATCCCTAGTAAAGTACACATTTCCTTTAAGTGCTTAAAACGATATGCAGTGTAGAAGTATCCAGCCTAAACACCCTTAATTATACAAAAAAATATCTATTTGTAATACATACTAAAAATTAACATTTCATTTTTTCTTTTAATTTTAGGGGGTAATATGGGAAAGTTGCAACATTTTAACACCCGTATGTGAGATCAATATAACGGCGATATATATTCTGCTAGAGACTGATGGCCTTAAATAATTTTTGTAGTTGCACAATTTTGTTGTATGAGTAAAATCTACTTACTGCCTTCAGCCCTTTCAGTCAGACCTGTATAGTTAGGATTAATGCGGAACACGCAGGGTTCATATCTTGGCCCTTCATCTGGTGATCCTGCAGATTCTGTAGACTCTGATGATTGCACTGATAACAAAAACAATAATTGTAATTTTTGCATTATTTTATTTAAATTTGTCAGATAATAATTGTTAAGGCAGACACATTAGTTAACAAAAACGCTAACAATTTCCAAAAACACTTCCAAATACTTGATCATTCCATTCTTGGATAAAAGGAAATTGGATAAAATCCATTCATGCGTTGGTGAGAAAATAGAATAAATCAACTTAAAATTACGAAGGTCAAGGTACCAAGGTTATAATAAAAATAAAGATTATGTGAAGATTATATGTGATTCAAAATAAACTAAACAAATAACAAAATGAACCATAATGAATGTGACTAACTAAGCCTCAACTTCTCACAAATATTTGATCTCATAATCATAATCTGACATATAGAATCAGTCTCAAAATAAAATTTCCACACGGCCTCATCAAACACAATGAATGATTACTGGAGGAATTTCTGACAAAAAGTGCTTTGTAAAGTTGCCAGTCATGGAAGATTCTGGTTTAGAATATAGATTTACTCACTTCTCTTTATAGGAGGAGGGTGTCCTGAAGGCCCAGGAAGGGGTGAGGATAGAGGGGCAATGCCAGAAGGAATTCTTGAGTCCTCTGAGGATAGAGGAATATGGACTTCATCTGCCTCTTCAAGAAAAGGGATACCAGGGTCCCCTGTGAATACATGAGGAGTCCCTGGAAATATTATAGACACATTTAAATTATATAAAATATCAGGGATGTGTATTAACTTCAGCTTATTTAACGCCGAATAAAGATTTTTTTTGTTCTAGATATATTTATTATTTAAAACATGGTTTTCTAACAAGTACTAACTGTTGTATTAGTCACAAATGTTATGCCTGAGTTAGTACTCACGTTCCACCATCTTCCTTCTCTTATACTGGGCCTCTGCGAGCAGGGGGGAGTTGAGAGGTATGGAAGGGAGTTCAGAGGCATGGATTCGGAGAAGATCATCAAAACCTGGCAATGAAGGTTGCCAAAGGTAAATACTTCAACACAATTTAATGAGATAAATTACTTACATAAATTATGCAGTGAAAATTATTTAGATCAACATTTTTGAGTTATTTTTCAATATTTAGGTAAGCCAGAATCTATATATTTAATTCCGTAAGTGAATCGATCCCCACGAAATATCTCGAGCTAGGAAGAAGTTAAGTTAGGTTATGACGATTCATTTTAAAGCTCGAGGGCCAAGGACAGTGGGAAAAATATCAGAAATGTGTCGAAAATTACGTGAGCTACGCCCCACTAGACTTTAAAGATCCAATGATTTTCTTATGAAAATATCACTACAGTGTTTTTATTAATAAGGAAAAAGAACTAATGATAGCTGTGAGTATCCACTTACACAAAAACCATATGTTAGGGGCTATAGCCCCTATAAGCCACTAGTGTTATATAATCCCCTAAATATATTATTGGCTAGGTTTCTGGTTTTTAATTATCATTTTAAGAGGGAATAGAAAAAAACAAAAACTTACGTTTCTTAGCCTTGTCAACCATATCTTGGAGGAAATCGGGTGAAGGAAAAGGAAGAACACCTTGGGTATCAGGTGAATAGGAGATAAGTAATCGGTCTTCAGGCCTAGGCTCTGGTGAACAACAAATTAATTATTATGGAATTGTTGTGCGCGGGAGCTCAATTATTTATGGGTTCTACGTTTTTCTACTATAACAAATATTTTATTATCTTTATTACTTATTAGCTTTTACTGTAACTTTTGCAGAATGGAAAAAAACAATAAAACAAATTAAAATTAACCACAGTTAAATGGTTTAAAACAATAAAGTTTGGAATCTGCATTGGGTTTCGTCATTGGGAAGACGCATGATTCCTGACTAAACCACTAAGCACTCCCTAAGCTCCCAAGCCTATTTCTGACCTTCCTAGACTTCCCTTCCCAGATGACTTACAGTGCTACTGATATTAGTGCCACCACAAATACCCTTTAATAACATCAGAAGGCATTGTCATTGGGAAGACTCATGATTCCTGACTAAACCACTAAGCACTCCCTAAGCTCCCAAGCCTATTTCTGACCTTCCTAGACTTCCCTTCCCAGATGACTTACAGTGCTACTGATATTAGTGCCACCACAAATACCCTTTAATAACATCAGAAGGCATTGTAGCTTTTGATGGATGATAACAAGATATTGCAGCAAGACTGACCATGGCAACATGTGGGGATTGTTGTTTTACGATAGGAACACATACACAACGCAGAAAAACAGAGACTAAAGAATAAAACTTGTTATAACAATGGATCTGCACACAAGCAGCACTTAACAACTCAGCTAACTTTAATTGTTACATTCTCTGCTCCCCTACAATACACTGTCTGAGTTTCTGCTCTTAGAATTGGTATTTAGGATAAGCAATTTTTGTTTTCTTTTACTGATAGGATTCCAACTCTGTATTGGTTTAAATTATGCTTTTACTCACTTCCACGATCATCGGTTGCAGGAAAGGCTACGGGAGGCCTATCAGGGACTGGCAAGGTTTGAGAGACTCGAGTGTTCTCTCTAGGGATAGGAGCAACTGGAACCTCGGTGGCAGGGGTTGGTTTGGATCTCCCTGGCAAAGTTATTCACATAATGTTTAAATAGAAAAATATTCAACTAAATTATACGCACTTTAAAAGTGATACATTTGAAAACAAAAAAAAGATGTAATGGGAGAATCGCAAGAAACTACAGTTATAATTTTAGTAAAAATAAAAATATATACAAAACACACAAAATGCTGCTGTGTTTGTGAACATATAATAAAACTCAAAACAAAGGACTTGGTCTCCATAAGTTGAAAGCAGCTACAAGCTTTTGGGTCGAGCTTATGGAATGACAAGTTTCCGTGAAGTTAGATTGGAAAAAATAACAATCGATATATTCGTGGTTTTGATTAAAACGGGAATTTTACAGAAAAATAGGGTGGGTTTCAAAACTCCGAGATTTTATAATTCCGAGATCTGTAAAAATCAACTAAATGTTTAAAATATCATAACTCCGAGGTTTCATAATTCCGAGGTCTTTAAAAAAACAACTAAGAATTAAAATTATCATAGTTCCGAGGTTTCAAAACTCCAAGTTCCATTTATTTAAATATAAAAATGCAGTTTATCATAATTCCGAGGTCTCATAGTTCCGAGGTCTCTAAAAGTCAACTAAGAATTAAAATGATCATAGTTCCGAGGTTTCATAACTCCAAGTTCCGTTTATTTAAATATAAAAATGCAGTTTATCACAGTTCCGAGGTTTCATAATTCCGAGGTCTCTTAATATCAACTAAATATTGAGAATATCATAACTCCGAGGTTTCACAATTCCGAGGTACAGTCCGCGCCAACAGCTCGCCGACTACGCGCGGGCTCGTAGTAGATGGCAGATCGCAAACAATTCAACAATCCTTTCAATTTTGTTTACTAGTTGTGAAATGTAAAACATTATATGCGTGTCAATATAATTGTACATTAATCTTTAACGGCTTAAAAACGTTAAACACAAAACCAATAGATTGTCAGTTCACCAATCTACGTATTTAAAATTAAAATATGAAAATTGTACGCTCTATTTTCAATTCTACTGTGATTATACCCACTTATAATTTACTTGAAATTATAAAAGTTTGCACAGTGAATCATGGTCAGTGCTCCGAACTGATAGTTAATCTAAACATCAATAATATATATTTCTTTAGTTATGATAATTAACAAAAGTAAAACCAATTATTGAAATCCGTGATCGTGACATAACAAAGTTAGTAAGCGAGGATGTTTTGTATATTTAGGCTAAGAACTTTTCATCACTGACAAAGTTTTAGATAAAGATTTTATACGTCACCGAAGGATTTTGGGGGAAAATACGATTAACGGTTCACGATATAATTTAGGTTGAACCGGAAGATTTATTTGTCTCATCACAGCGCTCGGGACCCGCTCCACGTCGCCGACGCGTCGCGACGAGCCTGCCCGCTGCTATACACCTGGGTTTGGTTTGAAATACATAATTTTTCTCAGGTTTCCTGCGACAAGGGTATTATTGTTTATACCCCTGAATACTATAAGTTGTAATCATGTGTTTAAAACTCATACCAGAATCGCTGACCTACCAGAATCCACCAGCTCCGCCTGAACTACCAGAATCGCTGCCTGTAAGAAGGTCGGCCAGAAAAAGGAAACCAGCAAAACTAGGCTGTGAATACTGATAAATTTTAATAGACTTCAGTGAAATAAAAAGGGAGGACTGCTATATCTCTGAATCTTATAAGTTTTAATAAAGAGTTTAATTTGATTAGATATGTTCTAGATTTACATAACAAAATGACAGTCTGTTGGATGATTCCTCAATGTTATTGGATTTGGCCACTTACTGAGGTACACCCTGTATTTTGATAAAACTTGGAATGTGGTTTTATTTTGTTATGATATATTGGTATCTCAACAATATATTCTATTCAGGTCAATACATTTCACAAATAATAATATTTTATTCGAATTTTGGTTTCTTGGGCCAAGAAAAGAATCTTGTAATCATGGGTCCTAAAATCAAAACGCTTAGTTTTCCGTCTGTCTGCATATGTTTTTTTACATAATGAATGATATGTTAATAATCCCTTAAGGTGTCAACTTCAAACTTTGTACATATATGACGACTATTTCAATGTTGAGTATCAATTTTCTACTTTGCACCATTTCAAAATGGCAGCAATTGCTTGCTTAAAAATCGTAATACCCACAAAACT
Source organism: Allygus modestus (assembly GCA_963675035.1). NCBI lineage: Eukaryota > Metazoa > Arthropoda > Insecta > Hemiptera > Cicadellidae > Allygus > Allygus modestus. The sequence goes on along the minus strand of OY776113.1, from coordinate 129,971,669 downwards.
GTAACTGTTAAAAAAAAAAACTAAAAATACCAAAAGGTAGTACAGTGTTATCCTCTAAAATATGATATCGGAATACACATGTGTTTTGTACCATTTTCAGGCTTGGTGATTTCGAGACGTAACCACCGTGGCACTTTTCTACCCTAGTGCCGTAAAAAATCTGGTGATTTTTGACGCACTGTTATTAGTTTCTGACATGTGTGCATTAGAAATCAGCTGTTTTTATTAATCTAATTGTTAGAATAACGTAAACACAATATAAACAGTAGCTATGTTGGGAAAAATATTACTTAGAAAATCTGATAGAAATGCCTAAAAGAGACGTTTCATTATTGTTATTATATTCAGTGTGATGTGAAACTGTTAGTTTAGGGCATTTTTTGCCCAAAAATTACTTATTATTATTCCCCTAACTCTTTCTTCTTAATTCCCTAAAACTAACAACTTTTTTATTTTAAAAGTGTGGTAATTGAGTGAGCTCTTTTTATTACAGTGATTCTTTAAATTTATTAGAAGTAGGCCTTTGGTCTGACATTAGCAGCGGAGAAACTGGTGTTATTTCTTATGTTGGGCATTCTCCAAAATGAATCACGTGTTAAGCCCTTACCTCAATTACGGTTTGCCATGTTGTTTAAAGTTGGAAACAATAATAACGTGAACAAGAATGATTAATGATAAAGGCTTATACCTATTCAATAAATGAATATAAGAAACCAAACCCCCTGAAGTTAATAACAACTTAACATTATTTGAGTATTCTAAATTTAAAACATTGGAATCTCAAAACTGCATGCAACGGTATTGTTGTATTCATGCATTTTCTCATACTGCAGTACTGTAGCCTAACTGTAATCGCAGACTTTATCCGTGCTATAATGTTTAGGTGTTGAAAGCTTAAACCCTGCTCTAAGTTTCTACTTAAGAAAAATATGCCTATAGACTTAAGCTGTATTCAATTAACCCAAATGAAAGCACCCATAAACTAACATTTGAAGTTTGTAATCCCTTAAAAAGTATTGATTAGGCCTATGCCATGTAACAAATTATGAATTTCAGGGACACCATAGAATGTCTGTAATTGTGGCGTAAAATATTTTATGGATTGTTATTTACCAATAAAAAAAACAACTGGTATTGTAAAAATGTGAAAGTGTAAAAGTGTGAATTTCCACATACAAAACTTTTAAAACTCAAAGCCAGTGTAAAAACATACATTTATTCCAATTTTATTGAAATCTGAAAACATTGATTTTTGGCTATTCTGATGCTCCTGGTTTCATTTACCTGCAATCCTAGGAATACAATTTTGCACATTATAGTCTAAGGTTAAGAGAGGGTCCATTCAGGCTTGAAAGTAGGTGAAAGGTAGCTGGGGATGAGACAAATACACTAACAAATTAATAACATGCTTTTCTAATGTAAAAACCCCATAAGACAACGTACTGTGTTTAGCCGATATACATTTTCTTTAATAACTCGGTAAATATTTATGCTAGAATGACGAGAGAGGGCTTAAAACTTTCGCTTCACTAATTCCCATCCTAATATAAGCATTAATCTTACATCCGGGTCTATTCTGACCCTTTTTGGGCCCAAAAACGCGAAATTTGAAAGAATAATCTCAAAAAAAGTGGGTTAGAGTTTTCCGATTGTTTTTCCCAACGAACTTGTCCAAATGATTATAGAAAGGAACACCCCTACCTATTATATATATATATATATATATATATATATATATATATATTACCTATTATATATATATATATATATATATAATTTTGAACGACCCCCCAAAACGTGTTCAGGGGGTCACGTTAGGAACTTCTATGGCGGTCCCGGGCTTAAGTTTCACCGTGCGGGTCATGCTAATAGTTCACTTTTCCATAGGAAATTCACTAATAAGCTACTTGTGCTGAACCGAGCCAGACCGGGCTGATCGACGGGTATCTTAATCCCCTTAAGGCAGTTTCTGTTTTGCGTAGCGTATTTACTCTTGGGTTAACCAACTTAAATTCGGCCCTTGGATAACTTTGGGCCTGTATGCTATTCAAGACCATAGCCAATCTTAGGCCAACTGCCTCGGTCTGCTTACCCGTGAGGCCGTAATATAACCTCGATAAAACTGTCGGCCTCGCCTACGGTGTCGGGCTCCAACAATTTCCATCAGGGATACAAAGTTGCACGTTACTCCCTTAATACACAAACAACTATTAAAACGTCAGATCGCAGCTTTCCACACAAAGGATCGACTAACGTCATATTTTTCTAGGTGTCTAAGAGCATAATAAGTAACATTTGTTGGAAACTCTGGTGTAAACGCGGCTTACCTTGACGCCACCCCGTCAGATCGCCACCCCGACAGATCGCCACCTTTTCAAATTAGTTTGGAGGTGGCGATCTGTCTTGTATCGTTCACGACAGATCGCCACCTATGTAAGTGTATAGTTTAAGTGTTGCTTCCACTTGAAAATCTTTCTGAACATCCGAAAGCTGTACAACAACTAAATGGTTACACGAGACAATGAAAGGCTAAGGAATAATTATGTTTTAATCAGTACATATTTATTTTTATAGTTGTTGTCATTGAGGTAAAAAATAAATCTATAATAGTAGAAACTACTGTTTCAAATAACTATTACGGTTAAAAGCGTCTTCCATTCTTGTACTTTCTTCTGTTAAGTTCATAGAATGGAGACATTTAAAATCCTCATAACCTAGCTATATAAGTTTATGCCCTCGTCTTTTTCATTGCATTTTGTAAGGAGTTCGCACGCAGCACGCTGACGTGAGGGAAGTGAATTTCCACATAAACAACGGTACTGTGTTAAACACATAAACATAAACACATAAACACATAAACACATAAACACATAGACGTACTGTGTTTGTTCAATACACATTTCCTTTAATAACTCGGTAAATATATATGCTAGAATGACGAGAGAGGGCTTAAAAGTTTCGCCATATTAATTCCCATCTTTTTAAATTCGTTAATTTTACATCAGGGGCTTTTATGACCCTTTTTGGGCCCAAAAACTCGAAATTTGAAAGATTAATCCCCAAAAAAGGGTTTAGAGTTTTCCGATTGTTTTTCCCAACGAACTTGTCCAACTGATTATAGAAAGGAACGTCCCTACCAAATTTGAAGTAAATCGGACAAAAAATGCGAAGTGCCTGCACATATATATATATACAAAATTTTGAACGACCCCCCAAAACGTGTTCAGGGGGTCACGTTAGGAACTTCTATGGTGGTCCCGGGCTTATGTTTCACCGTGCGGGTCATGCTAATAGTTCACTTTCCAAAGAAATTCACTAATAATGGTGATTGGCTCCTTTGGCTTGTGTTTATTGCACGCAAGCAATTAAACACACTCCCATGCTGCACTCAGTCTACTAATACATGAAGGAGAAACATCACAATAGTGAACGACGGGAACGTTAATCCCCCCCCTTAAGGCAGTTTTGCCTAATTTATTTACTCTTGGGTTAACCAACTAAAATTCGGCCGTTGGATAACTCACAATAGCCCTTGGTAGTCACAACAGTTGCATTCTCTCATTCTTCACGTTATCTATATATTTAATTCCGTTAGCGAATCGGTCCCCACGAAATATCTTGAGCTAGGAAGATGTTAAGTTAGGTTATGACGATTAATTTTATAGCTTGAGGGCCTTGGACGGTGGGAAAATATCAGAAATGTTAAAAATAACGTGGGCTACGCCCCACTGGACTTTAAAGATCCAATGATTTTCTTATGGAAATGTCACTACAGTGTTTTTATTAATAAGCAAAATAAACTAATGATCAGCTGTGATTATCCACTTACACAAAAACCATATGTTAGGGGCTATATCCCCCTAAGCCACTAGTTTCTTATTTATTATGAAACAAAAACAAAACACAACCACACCTAATTAAACAGTTCATTACAATTAATACTTAAAGTGCTGTAAAAGATATATTTAATTTCTAATAGGTAGTTATAAAAGTATATGCCAAATATATTCCAAATAAAACCCATACGGTGACATATTCACTCTCCCCCAATACTGACTCGTTCACTAACATTAGCCTATATATAAGCTATCATATATAAGTTATTTTTATCCAATTTGTATATGTCCACTAAATGTATGAACTTCCATCAAACGTTCTAGGTCTTGTTTTGGGTGAAATCACTTGCTGATATTCAAAACGTTTTTGAGTGTTGCTCCTTAAACAATACACTGACTATTTAACCACATACGCGGTTTTTTTATCAACCAATAAATTTATGTGTTAAGCTAAATGATAAATTTTCGTTTAGATTTTTTAGCAACATTTAAGTTTTTATAGGTTTTAGGATTTCGCCTAGTACAAAAATGCCGAATCTAAAGGGATAATAAACATCATCTATGGCTGAACAAATGCAGTTTGCAGACAAATAATAAGGCATTTATTGGATATAAGTATAGGATAAAATGGTTTATTTTTATGGTTTTAAATTTATACTACCCCACAATTGATAAGTAAATGTTTGCACAACAACGAAGCTGCAGGCTCCAGCGCCGTACGACCACAGCGCGGCAGCCGGCGTGGCATGCTCACTTGTGGCGCAGACTGTACCTCGGAATTGTGAAATCTCGGAGTTATGATATTCTAGACATTTAGTTGATTTTTAGAGACCTCGGAGTTTTGAAACCTCGGAATTGTGATAAAGTGCAATATTATATTAAACTAAACAGACCTCGGAATTATGAAACCTCGGAGTTATGATAAATTTAATATTTAGCAGATTTTTACAGACCTCGGAATTATGAAACCTCGGAGTTGTGATGTTTTTAATACTTAACTGATTTTATAAAAACCTCGGAGTTTTGAAACCTCGGAACTATGATAATTTTAATTCTTAGTTGACTTTTAGAGACCTCGGAATTATGAAACCTTGGAGTTATGATATTTTAAACATTTAGTTGATTTTTACAGACCTCGGAATTATGAAATCTCGGAGTTTTGAGACGCTCCCGAAAAATATACCACTCTTCTAGGTTAAGGGGTTTAAATTCTGAATAATTTTATTTAACTGATTTAAAATAAAAATAGTACTTAGTGTCTCCAAAAGTATGGATGACAAGTTTTTTCAATGTAAATTTCGAGGGACTCTTGTCGTATTAGTATTGCAGTGTTTTTCAGATTCTATTTTGATTCTTGGTGTACTCACTTCTGGTCTTTTTCTTGGCAGCACGAGAGGCTACAGGAGGTATGTCAGAGACAATTAAGGACAGAGAGGCTATACTGGCTTGTGCTGGTAGAGGAATATCAGAGACCTCCACAGAGACAGGGTGGGTGTCTAGCGGAAAGGCTACATCAGTCTCTCTAGGAGTAAGAATAACTGGCAATTTATTGGTAGGAATTACTTTCGGTTTCCCTGGCAAAATAATTCATAAAAATACTTGGTCAAAAACTATTCAACTAACATACTTCAAGCTCGTCACTAAAAAAACCCACAAGATATAGTGGAAGTATTCCAATGAAAAATGCACATGATTATTTTAAATTTTACTTTCCAGCCTGAAAATGGGTAAGTTTTTAATAATAAATATCAAATAAGGTTACACAAGTAATTCTCAACACATCACTCCACTATAATCTTTTCATCACACTGTACCGAACGTAGCTATAATGCGATTATTGAAAAAAAGTGACTGACGGAGCGACCGCGGGGCGACGGTACATTCTATTTCATAACCTCGTGGCAACATAAAACACGTGGTTAGAAATTTCCAATAAACGTTATTTTAATCGTCAGGTAAACAACGTTGCCGTGCATGTTTGAAATCTCTTCTATCTAATCAATCAAATTCTCTCTTTACGAATTGAATGACAGTCAGCCAACAAATATTTAACTTGTGAAGAGAGGATTTAAGTGGTTAGCCGAGGAAAATGGCGGTCAACCGTGTAGGCCTCACTATTTTACCCTTGACGAGACCTCTATATATACTTAAGCTGGTTGGTTAGCAGTATAAACGGAAATACAATGCCTGCATTCTAAATGAACTGTTTTTATTAATATAGTTAGCAGATAAATGTAAACAAATGTAAACTTGATTGATGTCATTATGCTGTGAGAAATATTGCTCAGCAAACCTGATAAACTATTCTGAAAAAGATATCCAGTTATACTTATTTACAGTGTGATGAAAATTATCGTTCATAACTCGTACCTAAAGTGTTATTCGGGTACTCGATCGAAAACAGGATTGAATACTGGAAAAGACCAGTTTCGGTAATTAATAGTAATGAAATTTCAAACTGCTTAATGTTGTTTTCACCAAGTTGGTTTTCGTTGTTATATACATTTGATTGCAAGTCATCAACCAACAGTTCTTTTAACCTTTCCTTTTTGTCTACATAATTAATTAGTACATAATTAAAAGGTCAAATAAATAATATTCTAGATGTTTTATTAGCTTGGACTCTAGTTATTTTAAGTATTGTTAAAAGGTTGAATTCTGGAACAACTTACGTTTCATAGCTTGGTCAACAATATTTTGTAGGAAATCAGGTGTAGGAAGAGGAAGAACACCTTGGTTATCAGGTGAATAGGAGATAAGTAATCGTTCTTTGGGCGTAGGCTCTGGTGAACATAAACTCAATTGAAATATATACAATTATGTAACTTAAAAAAAGGAGGATTTAAATAATGCATTTTCCAAGAACTTGTTTTGTTTAATGGTTTACGTGATTGACTATACACCTGTTCTAGACGGTAAATACAATGCTAAATTTGGTTAACCAAGAAACAGCACAATCTATTGAGTGCGGTCGGCAACAAGGGCTTCCTCCTAGAAGACATTACGCGAACTACTTGGAATCGCATAGTCAGACAAACAGACGAGTACGCTTGATTGACGCTGGTGAAAGACAGTTATGACGTCGACACCAGTTTTATCACAAGTTTTTAACAGTTATTACAATATTATTTTTATTTCACACAACCTTTGTCATTACAGCCTTGCAGCCTTTGTTAAATCGTATATTAAAAGTTCCGAGTTGCGAGGAAAGCGAGACAGTTGTTTTATTAGCAAAATGAGATTTTTAAAACCTGCCACGGCCGAGCTGAGCGCGCCAAACTGCATGAGCCAGAGTTACGTCCGCCATTGCGTGCGATGGTAGCGATTTCTATCCAGTGCTGTCAGAACTACGTGGAGAATCCCGAATCTTTTGTTATCAGAAGGGCCCATAAGCTTTTCAGTCTAGTACAGGTGTATAGTCAATGTTTACGTGTTCTAAGTGTGTCCACTACAAATATCTTTATTACAATTATGTTTGAAACCTATGTTGATACTAGTGACGTGTCAAAACCAAAACTCAAATCTCAAAACCACCAAAACTTTGGAAAAGTTTCGGTTTCGAGATTCGATCGGCGAGTTTCGAGAATCAAAACTCAAAACTGCCGAGATTTTTTGTGTCGTTTTTTTAACAGAAATCACGCCCGGGTGTGGATTAATAATGTGAAGGTCAAAAGCCTACTGTCATCGGTCGTCTACCTTCACCTTTTGTGGATTATTGATTTTTTATTTGTGAAAGAACAACTCTAACCAAAGTTTATAATTAAGCTACAAATAATTGGTTCACTAGTAGTTCTGAAACTAATATTTTTCTAGGATACTTCGAGAATGGCAGTAAGTTAACTGGTTTCTTTGGAGTAACTGGATTTATTTTTCATAACCAAAACCAGGCAAGTAAATAGGATTTTGGAATTTGACATTCGAGTTTCGATTTTTTAAGTTTTGGTTTCGGTTTCGAGATTTGAAATTTCTGGTTTTGACAATCACTAGTTGATACCTATAGCAGAGTTTAAAAAATCAAGAGTCAAATACATATATTATAACTAACCCATTGAATACTTTTCACGGAACGGTTCCATGAAGGCTGTTTTGGCAAAAAATCTTTATCACTGAGTGGTTCCGGGATGATGTAATACCATGTTTTTTTTCGAAAATGTTTTATTTTTTAAATTTTAATTTTTTTTTTTACTTTTTTGTTGTAATTGTTTTAAATTTAAGCTTATATACATAAATGTCTTTTTTAGGTAAAATTGTGGTCCATTTTTGGAAAACGAGTACAAATATAAATTATTCAATAAATAAGTGGTTTTGCAAAAAAAAATCATAATTTTTTTTATAAAGTAAAAAACAAAAAATTGTATGTAAGGAAATAGTTTTTGCACTTTACTAAACAACTGATTAGACATTTATTTAATTTTTTTATTTTTACTATATTCTTTTTTCAAAAAAATTAAAATTTTTTATTTTTATAACAAAATATTTTAAATACGATTTTTTATTTTCTATTAACATATTAAAAAGGAAATGTATGCAGCTTCAAGAAAAATACTATGTTTGCCCAATTAGCAGCAAAAGTAATTTGTTATAGTTTATTTACTAAAACACTGCAAAATGTTGAAATTTAATTGGGGTTTTGGGGCCATGCAGTCATTAAAAAACTATGTATCCAATGGGTTAATCACATTGAAATGGTTTCCACATATACATTTTTGAATCTGCATGGCATTGCATCATTGGGAAGACTCAAGTTTTCCAAACTAAGTGCAACCAACAGACCATCATACAGATTGGATCAAATGTCATGTAAAGCCTATGTTACACAGCTTGGGTCTGTCTGGGCCCGGGCGGCGCGCGGTGGCCTGTAGAAATGAGGACAACTACGGGCGTACCTGATACACGGTGCAAGGTGATCGGTGGCGTGTCGCCGTTGTCGCTCTGTTTTGATCGTAGAATTGAAGAAAGGACGCCATTTTCTCGAACGAAAACCACTCCGGTTTGATACTTCATAAGCTGCCCTCCCTGTTCCTTTGATCTTTTTAACTTTAGCAGCTAACTTTCGGTATGTAGCCATCAAATTTTCTTTATTATTTGTCAGCTTCTTAGCGATTTATCAATGCTTTACACACTTTAGATTCTTTTCCAGGCATTATAGACCACGTTTCTAGCCTTGTATTGCGGGTACAAGTTCAAACACACGATAGTTAAATTGTTAGGCCTACTCAACTCCATTGTAGTAAGAAATAACTATAATATGGTTCACACTTTTATTTAGTTAACGATTTCCCTGACCAAAAGAGTTAATTTCCATGACTTTTCCTAGCCAAAAAAGATTTTTTTCTGACTCTCAACTCGAAATGCACACTTTATTAACAATAGGTAATTTAAACAAAATTATGTTTGCCTCCACCTCCACCATCCCCTTAGCCATCCAATGCTTTCCTGTTTATGTTATCATTTTAATGTTTACAACAGTTTGTTGTTGTCCATATATATTTGCCTTATATTTTTAACTTCCCCTTCGTTGCACCATAAAAACCGATTTAACAAAAAACTAACAAGTTTAAATTTTCGCAGTGTTGCTTTGCGTTTACAATTAAATCAAAAGTTTTCTCTGAATTTTATAGAATATCAGTAATTTTCCCCGATTTGTATAAAATAGCAGCAATTTTCCCTGACTCTCGGCATTTTTTAAACTTTTTCCCTAACCTTTTTTCAAATTCCCTGACTTTTCATGAATCTCCCAGACTTTCCAAAAAGTGTGAACCATCCTATGGTAACTAAATACCCCCGTAGCAGCAAACCTGCGTACTCAACTAATTTCCAATGCATATATATGTAACTTAATACCACATAAAGCCACATACCAAGTTTCATCAATATACATTCATAAATAAACGATTTATAACGTTTTAGTTATTCTCCATAAGAATAACATGACGGCTGAGTATGCAGGGTTGCTGAAGCAAGGAACACATTTTATACAAATATCAAAATAACTCAAGAAGGTAAAGCCACATACCAAATTTTATTAATTTATGTTCATAATTAAGGGAGATAACACTTTACTTATTCTCCGTAAGAATAACATAGGAGCTGAATACGCAGGTATGAAGCAATACACCAAGTTTCATCAGGATAAGTTGATAAATAAGCGAGATATACAATTTTTTTTATTCTCCACAAGAATAACATTGGACAACGAACTGTGTTTAGCACTTTCAATATCCACTTTCCACTTTCCACTTTCTGTAACCATTTGACGTAGAGCAATGATCAAAACACCAAATTGTGCATTTTTTAAGCTGATTCTAATGGGAAAAACCTTTAAAACCCATTTTTTGGGTACAAAATACTCCTTCGAATAGGTCGATCTGTCTGGTTTTCAAACTTAAAGTCATAAATGCTGCCTTTCACGTTTATACCAAATTTCGTCAAAATCGGACTATTTTTACGAGAGTTATCGTGCTCACGGACACACATGTATATATATATATATATATATATATATATATATATTGGGGATGAGTCGATTCCAATTTTTTTTCGATTCCAATTCCATCGATTCCTAATAATAGGTAAAATTGCAAAGTGTCATGTGTTACAAGACAATCAGTTGGTCGGAGATTTTTCTTATACATAAATTGGTTTAGCGTTGTCACTTTAAGAAAATGGTAAAATAATATTTAACGAGGCATACTCAAATTCAAACATGAGTGGAATAAAATAACAAAGATAATAACGTGACTCAACAAGTTTCTTTATCAGCACACAAAAAATATATACTCAGCACATCAGCCATACTCAGCAAGACGTAAGCGCGAGGTTGTGTTGTGAGAACAAACCACAGATACCACCATTTTGCAGTGTTACCAGATTGCAAATTCCACTATCGTACTGTTCCAGCTAATTTATTGTGTAGTATCGTAATAGTATCGTCGTCTTTATAGAAACTTTTCTCCATTTAAGTTAAACGTAATTTGAAAAAAGTTTCAATATTACATAAACAATAAACTTTGCAAAAATTACGTCGATATAATACTCGAAACTAAAACACTACCGTAAATGTTATTAATTAGTTGCAGTACTGAAATTATCGTAAGTCTGATCGTATCTGGCAACACTGGTAGAAGTTTGAAGTTTACCGGTGTGCACTTTTCCCAGAATACACTAGCGCCCCTAGGCTCCAGCCATCCATTACCACGTAAGCCAGATAGCTGTGGCCATTGCGTTTATAACTTGGCTAGCCTGCCACCAGAAGCGCTGAGGCTTTGGCTTTCAAACAAACCTTCTGATATAAGGAAGTGAGTTTGACTTTCAATCTGTTGTTTTGCATGATGAGTGACTTGTTTGTAGGTGCAATATCTACGTCGCCTGTCTACGTAGTAATAAAGTAGTTCAAGTTAATACTTATTGTTGTAACAAAATGAAAATCACAGTGATACTAAGAACAAATACAATAGATGTTCAAATGGTGATTTAAAACTTAAGCAAAATAAACATGTATAACCAAAATAACACTTAATTCTGAAGCCACAGTACCTTAACTGACAGGTGTAGGAAAGCAGTTCTGACGTTCTGTCAACTGGTTCGATTGTTTACTATTCGATTACAATTTATTACAACAGGATGTTTTAATCATTTCAATTTCATTTGACTATGTTATACAGGATTCAGCAGGAAATAGTAAAACACAAAATACTGTATAGTTGTTTTTATTCACAAATGAGTTGACTAGAGTCTAGATAAACTTCCAGACTGTCTCAAATATTGTCCCAAGTTAATGGTGGTCGTCCATGTATAATGACGGTATGGAACCGACTGAACCGGAATCGACTTTTAGCCATCGATTCTCGATCCCGGTTCCTAGCCTGAGAACCGGTGGAATCGAGAATCGACTTTGGAACCGACTCATCCCTAATTTATATATATGTATAAAACACCATTCGTTCAAAACTGTATATATATATACAGTTTAAAACGAATGGTGTTTTTTGGCATCTGGGGACCTCAAAACGAAAAGTTATCATGGTCCCGGGCCTAGGTCTTACCATGCCGACTATGGTAATAGCTTCCTCCCTATAGGGGAAATTCGCTAAAAACAAAAAATATGACCTTATTCACTGGCAGCAGATGACCAAATGAGTTCAGGGGGTGGAGGAATACGGCCACGCTGAGGCAGGCCTTTGATGTTTACCGACTTTCCACGGGAAAGCCCGCATCAGCACGGCCGCGCCTGACGGACCGCGGGCCGAGGCGGGTCGACCTGATACACGGCCCGTGGTGCGGCTAGTTTAATGGCCTGGCCCGCCAGATCACAGGCCGTGTATTATAGGCTTTACTAATTTGATTACCAACAACAACCAAAAACTTCCTGAACCCCTATTCCTTCCAGACTCCACCAAAACTAAAAAAATGCCGTAGTTCCATCAATTTCTTTAAATTTAGTACATCACAACAATAGGCTATTATATGCATTACAGTGACGTTATTATGCATGTGATACTATCACCAGATTTTCACAACATCCATAGGCATTGTGATTTTTATGGATGATAACAAGATATTGCAGCAAGACTGACCATGGCAACATGTGGGGATTGTTGTTTTACGATAGGATCACATACATAATGCAAAAAAGCACAGACTAAAGAATAAAACTTGTTATAACAATGGATCTGCACACAAGCAGCACTTAACAACTCAGCTAACTTTAATTGTTACATTTTCTGCTCCCCTACAATACACTGTCTGAGTTTCTGCTCTTCGAATTGGTATTTAGGATATGCAATTTTTGTTATCTTTTACTGATAGCATTCCAACTCTATAATTGTTTAAATTATGCTTTTACTCACTTCCACGATCATCGGTTGCAGGAAAGGCTACGGGAGGCCTATCAGGGACTGGCAAGGTTTGAGAGACTCGAGTGTTCTCTCTAGGGATAGGAGCAACTGGAACCTCGGTGGCAGGGGTTGGTTTGGATCTCCCTGGCAAAGTTATTCAAATAATGTTTGAATAGAAAAATATTCAACTAAATTATACGCACTTCAGAAGTGACACATTTGAAAACAAAAAAAAGATGTAATGGGAGAATCGCAACAAACTACAGTTATAATTTTAGTAAAAATAAAAATCTATACAAAACACACAAAATGCTACTGTGTTTGTGAACATATAATAAAACTCAAAACAAAGGACTTGGTCTCCATAAGTTGAAAGCAGCTACAAGCTTTTGGGTCGAGCTTATGGAATGACAAGTTTCCGTGAAGTTAGATTGGAAAAAATAACAAGATTTATCGATATATTTAATTAATTAGTGGTTTCGATTAAAACGGGAATTTTACAGAAAAATATACCACTCTTCTAGGTTAAGGGGTTTAAATTCTGAATAATTTTATTTAACTGATTTAAAATAAAAATAGTACTTAGTGTCTCCAAAAGTATGGATGACAAGTTTTTTCAATGTAAATTTCGAGGGACTCTTGTCGTATTAGTATTGCAGTGTTTTTCAGATTCTATTTTGATTCTTGGTGTACTCACTTCTGGTCTTTTTCTTGGCAGCACGAGAGGCTACAGGAGGTATGTCAGAGACAATTAAGGACAGAGAGGCTATACTGGCTTGTGCTGGTAGAGGAATATCAGAGACCTCTACAGAGACTGGGTGGGTGGCTAGCGGAGAGATTACATCAGTCTCTCTAGGAGTAAGAATAACTGGCAATTTATTGGTAGGAGTTACTTTCGGTTTCCCTGGCAAAATAATTCATAAAAATACTTGGTCAAAAACTATTTAACTAAGACTAACAAACTTCAAGCTCGTCACTAAAAAACCCACGAGATATAGTGGAAGTATTTCAATGAAAAATGCACATGATTATTTTAAATTTTACTTTCCAGCCTGAAAATGGGTAAGTCTTTAATAATAAATATCAAATAAGGTTACAGAAGAAATTCTCAACACATCACTCCTCTATAATCTTTTCATCATCACACTGTACTGAATCTGGCTACAGTGCGATTATTGAAAAAAGTGACTGACGGAGCGGCCGCGGGGTGACGGTACATTCTATTTCATAACCTCGTGGCAAGATAAAACACGTGGTTAGAAATTTCCAATAAATGTTATTTGAATCGTCAGTTAAACAACGTTGTCGTGCATGTTTTAAATCTCTTCTATCTTTTTCCAACGATTTTATATAATAATTTGTGTTTTTCTTTAACACAACTATCAACATAAACTTATCGGAATAAGATAACAAATATTTAAAACATGCACTAAAAACGTGTTTAACTGACAATTTAAATAATGTTTATTTGATTTCTAACCACACGTTTTACGTTTCCATGAGGTTATAAAGTAGAATGTTTGGTCGCCGCACGGCTGCTCCGCCAGTCACTTTCTTTTGATGATCGGACCATATTTTCGGTATCAGCTGTGAATACCAAATGCGATAATTTCCCATTAAGATCCAGAAAAACAGCTGGAGATTTTTCCCGCACTGTTATTAGTTATGCATTCTAACACCAATAGAAATAGTAGGGATGCATTCAAAATCAGCTGTTATTATTCTTTCGGTTTGTAGCATCATCTAGAGGTCTTGTCTCATATTTAAAAAAGTGCATTCTACATGGTCAACGTCGATAGCCATTTTTCCCTCTGTCAGATCTGTTCCAATGGCAACCAACATAGTAATCAATCAAATTCTCTCTTTACGAATTATATGACAGTCAGCCAACAAACATTTAACTTGTGAAGAGAGGATTTAAGTGGTTACCCGAAGAAAATGTCGGTCAACCATGTAGGCCTCACTATTTTACCCTTGACGAGACCTCTATATATACTTAAGCTGGTTGGTTAGCAGTATAAACGGAAATACAATGCCTGCATTCTAAATGAACTGTTTTTATTAATATAGTTAGCAGATAAATGTAAACAAATGTAAACTTGATTGATGTCATTATGCTGTGAGAAATATTGCTCAGCAAACCTGATAAACTATTCTGAAAAAGATATTCAGTTATACTTATTTACAGTGTGATGAAAATTATCGTTCATAACTCGTACATAAAGTGTTATTCGGGTACTTGATCGAAAACAGGATTGAATACTGGAAAAGACCAGTTTCGGTAATTAATAGTGATGAAATTTCAAACTGCTTAATGTTGTTTTCACTAAGTTGGTTTTCGTTATAATATACACTGGATTGCAAGTCATCAAACAATAGTTCTTCTTTCTTTTTTGTCTACAAAATTAATTAGTAAATAATTAAAACGTCAAATAAATAATATTCTGCATGTTTTATTAGCTTGGAATCTAGCTATTTTAAGTATTGTTAAAAGATTAAATTCCGGAACAACTTACGTTTCATAGCGTGGTCAACGATATTTTGTAGGAAATCAGGTGTAGGAAGAGGAAGAACACCCTGGTTATCAGGTGAATAGGAGATAAGTAATCGTTCTTTGGGCGTAGGCTCTGGTGAACATAAACTCAATTGAAATATATACAAATTATGTAACTTAAAAAAGGAGGATTTAAATAATGCATTTTCCAAGAACTTGTTTTGTTTAATGGTTTACGTGATTGACTATACACCTGTTCTAGACGGTAAATACAATGCTAAATTTGGTTAACCAAGAAACAGCACAATCTATTGAGTGCGGTCGGCAACAAGGGCTTCCTCCAGACATTACGCGAACTACTTGGAATCGCATAGTCAGACAAACAGACAGAGTTCGCTTGATTGACGCTGGTGAAAGACAGTTATGACGTCGACACCAGTTTTATCACAAGTTTTTAACAGTTATTACAATATTATTTTTATTTCACACAACCTTTGTCATTACAGCCTTGCAGCCTTTGTTAAATCGTATATTAAAAGTTCCGAGTTGCGAGGAAAGCGAGACAGTTGTTTTATTAGCAAAATGAGATTTTTAAAACCTGCCACGGCCGAGCTGAGCGCGCCAAACTGCATGAGCCAGAGTTACGTCCGCCATTGCCTGCGATGGAAGCGATTTCTATCCAGTGCTGTCAGAACTACGTGGAGAATCCCGAATCTTTTGTTATCAGAAGGGCCCATAAGCTTTTCAGTCTAGTACAGGTGTATAGTCAATGTTTACGTGTTCTAAGTGTGTCCACTACAAATATCTTTATTATTTGGTAGAACACTACAATTATGTTTGAAACCTATATTGATACCTATAGCAGAGTTTAAAAAATCAAGAGTAAAATACATATATTATAACTAAACCATTGAATACTTTTCACGGAACGGTTCCATGAAGGCTGTTTTGGCCCAAAATCTTTATCATTGAGTGGTTCCGGGATGATGTAATACCAAGTTTTTTTTCGAAAATGTTTTATTTTTTTAATTTTTAATTTTTTTTACTTTTTTGTTGTAATTGTTTTAAATTTAAGCTTATACACATAAATGTCTTTATTAGGTAAAATTGTGGTCCATTTTTGGAAAACGAGTAAAAATATAAATTATTCAATAAAAAAAGTGGTTTTGCAAAAAATCATAATTTTTTTATAAAGTAAAAAACAAAAAATTGTATCTAAGGAAATAGTTTTTGCACTTTAATAAACAACTGATTAGACATTTATTTAATTTTTTTATTTTTACTATATTCTTTTTTCAAAAAAATTAAAATTTTTTATTTTTATAACAAAATATTTTAAATATGATTTTTTATTTACTATTAACATATTAAAAAGGAAATGTATGCAGCTTCAAGAAAAATACTATGTTTGCCCAATTAGCAGCAAAAGTAATTTTTTATAGTTTATTTACTAAAACACTGCAAAATGTTGAAATTTAATTGGGGTTTTGGGGCCATGCAGTCATTAAAAAACTATGTATCCAATGGGTTAATCACATTGAAATGGTTTCTACATATACATTTTTGAATCTGCATGGCATTGCATCATTGGGAAGACTCACGTTTTCCAAACTAAGTGCAACCAACAGACCATCATACAGATTGGATCAAATGTCATGTAAAGCCTATGTTACACAGCTTGGGTCTGTCTGGGCCCGGGCGGCGCGCGGTGGCCTGTAGAAATGAGGACAACTACGGGCGTACCTGATACACGGTGCAAGGTGATCGGTGGCGTGTCGCCGTTGTCGCTCTGTTTTGATCGTAGAATTGAAGAAAGGACGCCATTTTCTCGAACGAAAACCACTCCGGTTTGATACTTCATAAGCTGCCCTCCCCGTTCTTTTGATCTTTTTAACTTTAGCAGCTAACTTTCGGTATGTAGCCATCAAATTTTCTTTATTATTTGTCAGCTTCTTAGCGATTTATCAATGCTTTACACACTTTAGATTCTTTTCCAGGCATTATAGACCACGTTTCTAGCCTTGTATTGCGGGTACAAGTTCAAACACACGATAGTTAAATTGTTAGGCCTACTCAACTCCATTGCAGTAAGAAATAACTATAATATGGTTCACACTTTTATTTAGTTAACGATTTCCCTGACCAAAAGAGTTAATTTCCATGACTTTCCCTAGCCAAAAAAGATTTTTTTCTGACTCTCAACTCGAAATGCACACTTTATTAACAATAGGTAATTTAAACAAAATTATGTTTGCCTCCCCCTCCACCATCCCCTTAGCCATCCAATGCTTTCCTGTTTATGTTATCATTTTAATGTTTACAACAGTTTGTTGTTGTCCATATATATTTGCCTTATATTTTTAACTTCCTCTTCGTTGCACCATAAAAACCGATTTAACAAAAAACTAACAAGTTTAAATTTTCGCAGTGTTGCTTTGCGTTTAAAATTAAATTAAAAGTTTTCTCTGAATTTTATAGAATATCAGTAATTTTCTCTGACTTGTATAAAATATCAGTAATTTTCCCTGATTTGTATAAAATAGCAGCAATTTTCCCTGACTCTCGGCATTTTTTAAACTTTTTCCCTAACCTTTTTTCAAATTCCCTGACTTTTCATGAATCTCCCAGACTTTCCAAAAAGTGTGAACCATCCTATGGTAACTAAATACCCCCGTAGCAGCAAACCTGCGTACTCAACTAATTTCCAATGCATATATATGTATCTTAATACCACATAAAGCCACATACCAAGTTTCATCAATATACATTCATAAATAAACGATTTATAACATTTTAATTATTCTCCATAAGAATAACATGACGGCTGAGTATGCAGGGTTGCTGAAGCAAGGAACACATTTTATACAAATATCAAAATAACTCAAGAAGGTAAAGCCACATACCAAATTTTATTGATTTATGTTCATAATTAAGGGAGATAACACTTTACTTATTCTCCGTAAGAATAACATGGGAGCTGAGTATACAGGTTTGCTGCTACGGGAACCATCGGCCAAAACAGGTTTTTTAGTGCAAATATCAATAGACCACAACGATATGAGGCAAAAAAACACCACGTTTCATCAGGTTAAGTTGATAAATAAGCGAGATATACAATTTTTTGTATTCTCCATAAGAATAACATTGGACAACAAACTGTCTTTAGCACTTTCAATATCTCTGTAACCATTTGACGTAGAGCAATGATCAAGGCACCAAACTGTGCGTATTTTTAAGCTGATTCTAATGAAAAAAACTTTTTCAAAAATTATAAGTCAAAAACTCAAAAAAAACATTTTTGGGGTACAAAATACCCCTTCGAATAGATCGACCTGTCTGGTTTTCAAACTTAGTCATAAATGCTGCTTTCATGTTTATACCAAATTTCGTCAAAATCGGACTATTTTTACGAGAGTTAGCGTGCTCACGGACACACATGTATATATATATATATATATATATATATACAGTTTTGAACGAATGGTGTTTTTTTGGCATCTGGGGACCTCAAAACAAAAAGTTATCATGGTCCCAGGCTTAGGTCTTACCATGCCGACTACGGTAATAGCTTCCTCCCTATAGGGGAAATTCGCTAAAAACAAAAAATATGACCTTATTCACTGACAGCATATGACCAAATGAGCTCAGGGGGTGGAGAAATACGGCCGCGCCGAGGCAGGCCTTTGATGTTTACCAACTTTCCACGGGAAAGCCCGCGTCAGCACGGCCGCGCCTGACGGACTGCGGGCCGAGGCGGGTCGACCTGATACACGGCCCGTGGTGCGGCTAGTTTTATGGCCTGGCCCGCCAGATCACAGGCCGTGTAATATAGGCTTTACTAATTTGATTACCAACAACATCCAAAAACTTCCTGAACCCCTACTCCTTCCAGACTCCACCAAAACTAAAAAATTGCCGTAGTTTCATCAATTTCTTTAATTCTGATTTGATTTTTTAAATTAAGTACATCACAACGATAGGCTATTATATGCATTACAGTGACGTCATTATGCATGTGATACTATCACTAATTTTCACAACATTGAATAATGAATATTTTATTGTCATCAACACAATACATGTGTTACAAACAACGTCAAGTTATACAATTCTTCTAAAAATAATCAAATTACAATATCTCTACTATTTAGCGCTAAAAGTTCATCAACAGAATAAAATGGGGTTTAAAGTAGCCATTCAAACAGTCTTTTCTTAAATGAATTGTGATTTTTATGGATGGTAACAAGATATTGCAGCAAGACTGACCATGGCAACATGTGGGGATTGTTGTTTTACGATAGGATCACATAAATAATGCAAAAAAGCACAGACTAAAGAATAAAAGCTTTTATAACAATGGATCTGCACACAAGCAGCACTTAACAACTCAGCTAACTTTAATTGTTACATTTTCTGCTCCCCTACAATACACTGTCTGAGTTTCTGCTCTTAGAATTGGTATTTAGGATAAGCAATTTTTGTTTTCTTTTACTGATAGGATTCCAACTCTGTATTGGTTTAAATTATGCTTTTACTCACTTCCACGATCATCGGTTGCAGGAAAAGCTACGGGAGGCCTATCAGGGACTGGCAAGGTTTGAGAGACTCGAGTGTTCTCTCTAGGGATAGGAGCAACTGGAACCTCGGTGGCAGGGGTTGGTTTGGATCTCCCTGGCAAAGTTATTCACATAATGTTTGAATAGAAAAATATTCAACTGAATTTTACCCACTTTAGAAGTTACTCATTTGAAAACAAAAAAAAAAGATGTAATGGGAGAATCGCAACAAACTACAGTTATAATTTTAGTAAAAATAAAAATCTATACAAAACACACAAAATGCTACTGTGTTTGTAATCATATAATACATATTTAAATACAACAGTCTTGTAAACTCAGCTACAAGCTTTTGGGTTGATCTTATGGAATGACAATGTTTCCGTGAGTTAGTTTGGAAAAAATAACAAGATTTAGTTGATATATTAATTAATTAGTTTTATTAAAACTTGAATCTTAAACATTAGCAATCTAAAAGGTTATGGAGTTTAAATTATGAATAATTTTATATAACTCATTTAAAATAAAAATAGTAATTATTGTATCCAAAAGTATGGAAAAAGGTTTTTTTCAGTGTACGGTTTTAGGGAATCTTGACATATTAGTATTGCAGTGGTTTTTTTCAGATTCTATTTTGATTTTTGGTGTACTCACTTCTGGTCTTTTTCTTGGCAGCAGGAGGGAATATAGGAGGTATGCCAGAGACAGGTAAGGACGGAGAGGCTATGGCGGGTTCTGCTGGTAGAGGAATATCAGAGACCTCCACAGAGATAGGGTGGGTGGCTAGCGGAGAGACTACATCAGTCTCTCTAGGAGTAGGAATACTGGATACCTCTGCTGTAGAAGTTACTTTTGGTCTCCCTGACAAAATAATTTATGAAAATGCTTAGTCAAAAACTATTCAACTAAGACTAACATACTTCAAGCTCGTCACTAAAAAAACTCAAAAGATATAGTGGAAGGATTTCAATGAAAAATAAATATGATTATTTTAAATTTTACTTTCCAGCCTGAAAATGGGTAAGTCTTTAATAATAAATATCAAATAAGGTTACAGAAGTAATTCTCAACACATCACTTCTCTATAATCTTTTTATCACACTGTACCAAACGTAGCTATAGTGCGATTATCAAAAGAAAGTGACTGACAGAACAGCCGTGGGGCTAACGTATATTCTATTTTATAACCTCATGGCAACATAAAACATGTGGTCAGAAATTTCCAACAAACGTTATTTGAATCATCAGTTAAACAACGTTGTAGTGAATGTTTCAAATATTTTTTATCTTTTTTCTATGATTTTATATCGACTACTCTGCCAGTCACTTTCTTTCGATAATTGGACTATATTTTTGGTATCAGCTGTAAATACCGAATGTGATAGTTTCCCACTAAAGATCTGGAAAAACAGCTGGAGATTTTTCCCGCACTGTTGTTAGTTATGCATTCTGACACCAGTAGCAATAGTAGACTGTTGCTTCAATCAATAGTAGGGATGCATTCAAAATCAGCAGTTTTCATTCTTTTGGTTTGCAACAATGAGGTAAAATATTACTAGCGGTCTCGGCTTGTAATAAAAACAAGCAGCCGACATAAGGTTGACCGCCATGCCCCTCTGTCAACTCTGCTCCAATGGCAACCAACATAGTAACCAATCAAATCGTCTCGTTACGAGTTATATGACAGTCAGCCAACAAACATTAACTTGTGAAGAGAGGATTTAAGTGGTTACCCGAGGAAAATGGCGGTCAACCATGTAGGCCCCACTATTTTACCCTTGACGAGACCTCTATATATACTTAAGCTCGTTGGTTAGCAGTATAAACGAAAATACAATGCCTGCATTCTAAATCAGCTGTTTTTTATTAATCTAGTTAGCAGATAAATGTAAAAAAAGTAAACTCATTGTTGTCATTATGATGTGAGAAATATTGCTCAGCAAACTTGATACAGAATTCTGAAAAATATATTTAGTTATACTTATTTACAGTGTAATGAAAATTATCGTTCATAACTCGTACCTAAAGTGTTATTCGGGTACTTGATCGAAAACAGGATTGAATACTGGAAAAGACCAGTTTCGGTAATTAATAGTGATGAAATTTCAAACTGCTTAGTGTTGTTTTCACTAAGTTGGTTTTCGTTATAATATACACTGGATTTCAAGTCATCAAACAATAGTTCTTCTTTCTTTTTTGTCTACAAAATTAATTAGTAAATAATTAAAACGTCAAATAAATAATATTCTGCATGTTTTATTAGCTTGGAATCTAGCTATTTTAAGTATTGTTAAAAGATTAAATTCCGGAACAACTTACGTTTCATAGCTTGGTCAACGATATTTTGTAGGAAATCAGGTGTAGGAAGAGGAAGAACACCTTGGTTATCAGGTGAATAGGAGATAAGTAATCGTTCTTTGGGCGTAGGCTCTGGTGAACATAAACGCAATTGAAATATATACAAATTATGTAACTTAAAAAAGGAGGATTTAAATAATGCATTTTCCAAGAACTTGTTTCGTTTAATGGTTTACGTGTTCTAAGTTTGTCCACTACAAATATCTTTATTATCTGGTAGAACACTACAATTATGTTTGAAACGTATGTTGATACCTTACACAGAGTTTAAAAAAATTCAAAAGTACAATACACATACAGTAGAACTCAAATTATCCGAATTAATTGGGGATCAGGCCAATTCAGATATGCAGAAATTCGGATAATCAGGTATACCTCGGGAATTAAGCAAAAAACATCACCATACATAAAAAATCAGAATTTTATCGACAAAGTTATTATAAATATAGTGAACAGAAAGTGAGCGAACTGTATCAAGAATATACGTCATAAAAATTAAATTACAGGAGTTAAATTGAATACAGTATATACAGTTGCTCTTTTCAATAGGCTTACATACTGTACGTATTTCACTGTTCAATGTTGGTTATTTCACTTGAACATCTCGAGCAAAGTGAGTTTATCACTTAGCGAAAGGACAACACGTTTACGAATTGTACTCATTTCGAACGATAATCTCAGTGAAAGAACAGTAGCGACTGATGATGAGCAGGGCGGGAAGGGGGTATGACTCATTGTTCCCTGCGAAAATATCATCCGGAAGGTAACAGCACAGGCTTTAATTTTAGCGCTCACGGCGCATTATCGCTACACGCACTCCCGCTGTTATTTTCTTGATTTTTATATTTATATTATTTCACTCAAAATCGATTCGGATAATTGGATATTCGGATAATTGGGGTTCGGATAATTGGATTTCTACTGTATTATAATTAATCACACTGAAACGGTTTAAACATATACAATTTCAAATCTGCATGGCATTGCATCATTGGGAAGACTCAAGTTTTCCAAACTAAGTGCAACCAACAGACCATCATACAGATTGGATCAAATGTCATGTTACTAATTTGATTGCCAACAACAACCAAAAACTTCCTGAACCCCTACTCCTTCCAGACTCCACCTAAACTAAAAAATTGCCTCAGTTCCACCAAGTCCAAATCTGATTTGAATTCTTTAAATTAAGTACATCACAACGATAGGCTATTATATGCATTACAGTGACGTTATTATGCATGTGATACTATCACCAGATTTTCACAAAATCTGTAGGCATTGTAGCTTTTGATGGATGATAACAAGATATTGCAGCAAGACTGACCATGGCAACATGTGGGGATTGTTGTTTTACGATAGGATCACATACATAATGCAAAAAAGCACAGATTAAAGAATAAAACTTGTTATAACAATGGATCTGCACACAAGCAGCACTTAACAACTCAGCTAACTTTAATTGTTACATTTTCTGCTCCCCTACAATACACTGTCTGAGTTTCTGCTCTTAGAATTGGTATTTAGGATAAGCAATTTTTGTTTTCTTTTACTGATAGGATTCCAACTCTGTATTTGTTTAAATTATGCTTTTTTTACTCACTTCCACGATCATCGGTTGCAGGAAAAGCTACGGGAGGCCTATCAGGGACTGGCAAGGTTTGAGAGACTCGAGTGTTCTCTCTAGGGATAGGAGCAACTGGAACCTCGGTGGCAGGGGTTGGTTTGGATCTCCCTGGCAAAGTTATTCACATAATGTTTGAATAGAAAAATATTCAACTAAATTTTACCCACTTTAAAAGTGATACATTTGAAAACGAAAAAAAAAAAATGTAATGGGAGAATTTGCAACAAACTACAGTTAATACATTAGTAAAATTTAAAAAAACCCTGTCGCAGCAAACCTGCGTCCTCAGTGAATTTCCAATGCATATATATGTGTCTCACTACAACATAGAGCTACTTACCAAGTTTCACAAAAATCCACTGATAAATAAGTAATCTTTATATATAATTCTGTAAGCAAAATCTTTAAGTAAAAATTGCGGGAGTTTGTGAAATCGCAGGGTGATGGCAGGCGGCTCAAATTAAAGGTCTTGATCCCAGGGACTCGGGAGAAATAGCAGTATTTCTAACAAATTACCAGCAAACGAGAAATAACATAAAACATCTCCCATAAGAAAAGCATGGGGATTTAAAAACGTCTGCTTTGTTTATATTAAAACATGTGATTAAGTACTTTGTTTACGAACTGACTTGTGTTCCTACTTATACTGTAAAGAGTAAAATAAATCAGATGAAGAGAATTGGAGTAATGTTTAGTATATAGTATTTTATTTATTCTCCATAAGAATAATATTAGGGCTGAGTACGCAGGTTTGCTGCAACGAGGAAGATAAAAAATGTGTATTTTTGCAATTATCAATATAACTCAACCAGGTGAAACTACATACCAAGTTTTAGCGAATTTCCCCTATAGGGAAGAAGCTATTACCGTAGTCGGCATGGTAAGACCTAGGCCCGGGACCATGATAACTTTTCGTTTTGAGGTCCCCAGACCCCAAAAACACCATTCGTTCGAAACTGTAGATATATATATATATATATCTATATATATATATCTAAATATATATATATATATATATATATATGTGTCCGTGAGCACGATAACTCTCGTAAAACTTATCCGATTTTGATGAAATTTGGTATAAACGTGTAAAGCAACATTTATGACTTTAAGTTCGAAAACCAGCCCGATCGGCCTATCCGAAGGGGTATTTTGGGGGGGTTTTGTACCCCAAAAATGGGTTTTTTGAATTTTTTACATGTAATTTTGGAAATAGTCAAATTTTATTTTTTTCCATTGGATTCAGCTTAAAAAAACACACAATTTGGTATTTTGATCATTTCTCTACGTCAATTGGTTACCGAGATATTGAAAGTGCTAAACACAGTACGTTGTCTAATGTTATTCTTATGGAGGAAAATAAACATTTTATATCTCGCTTATTTATGAACGTATACTGACGAAACTTGGTATACGGCTTCATCTGGTTGTGAACCATTGATATTGGCTCAAAAAAACAAATTTTTACCAAAGACTCCCGTAGCAGCAAACCTGCGTACTCAGCCCCATGTTATTCTTATGGAGAATAAGTAACGTGCTTTCTCCCTTCATTATGAAAATAAATTAATGAAATTTGGTATGTGGCTTTACCTTCATGAGTTATATTGATATTTGTATAAAACTCCATTTTTTGTGTTCCTTGCTTCAGCAAACCTGCATACTCAGCCGCCATGTTATTCTTATGGAGAATAATTAAAATGTCATAAATCGTTTATTTATGAATACATATTGATGAAACTTGGTATGTGGCTTTATGTGGTATTAAGATACATATATATGCATTGGAAATTCGCTGAGTACGCAGGTTTGCTGCTACGGGGGTATTATTAATTTAGGTTCATAACTAAGGGAGGTATATATAACTTTACTTATTCTCCATATGAATAATATGGGGGCCGAGTATGCAGGTTTGCTGCCACGGGGATAATCAACAAAAAATTCATTTAGTGTTCAAATATCAATATACCAGTACTAAGTGAAGCCACATACCAAGTTTCATCAATATACATTTATAAATAATCGAGATATAATATTTTATTTAACCTCCATAAGGATAGCATTGGACAACGTACTGTGTTTAGCACTTTGAATATCTCTGCAATGGTTGGACGTAGAACAACACTTAAAACACCAAAATTATTGTTTTATGGAGCTAAACTGATTGGTAAAAAGGAATGTGAGGTTTTCAGTAAAATTATCTGAGGAAAATCTAAAAACATTTTCCCCATAAGATTATCATGGTAAATTTTAAGGACACGTTTTTTGACTTTTCTCTGCAACCACTTAACCTAAGTTAATGATTCAAAATACTAAATTATTTGTTTTTTAAGCTCCGTAAAATGGATATAACCGAAAATTGAGTGTTTTTAAAATTTTAGGGGGAAAAATTAAAAAAACAGATTTTTGGAAAATTTAAAACCCCCTTCCTATAGTCCGATCGATCTGGCTTTTGAACTTTAAGTCATAAATGTTACTTGCCAAATGTCATCAAAATTGGGCGTTTCTTTCAAAAGTTATCGCGGTAACGGACACACACATATATACAGGGTGAGTCAGACCACCCGTCCAGCATGTATAACGGGAGAACGGTTTGGTCTAAAGGCATAAAACAAAATTCTTCTCCACTAAAACGCATATGAGCTACCTATTAAACATATTTTCATCAAAATCCACCATAAATCCATGAGACCTATAAAATTATGTATAATATTCCCTATGTTTATATAAGAAAATTTTGAGATTAGAACCCGTGACCTTTAGTTTTGGAACATTCTGTACATGGATTTTGATGAAAATATTTTTAATAGATAGCCCATATGCGTTTTAGTGGGGAAGAATTTTGTTTTATGACTTTAGATGAATCTGTTCTCCCATTATACATGCTGGACGGGTGGTCTGATTCACCCTGTATATATATATATATATATATATCAATTTGAACGAATAGTGTTTTTGGCATCTGGGGACCTCAAAACAAAAAGTTATCATGGTCTCGGGCTTAAGTCTTACCATGCCACCTACGGTAATAGCTTCTTCCCTATTGGGGAAATTCGCTAAAAACTATACAAAACACACAAAATGTACTGTGTTTGTGATCATATAATTAATACCAGTCTTGCAAACTCAAAACAAAATGGACTTGGGCTCCATGAGTTGAAAGCAGCTTCAAGCTTTTGGGTCGACCTTATGGAATGACAAGTTTCCGTGAGTTAGTTTGAAAAAAATAACAAGATTTGTCGACATATTTAATTAATTAGTCGTTTTGATTAAAACATAAATCTTACAGAAAAATAAACCACTCTACAGGGTTAAGGGGTTTATATTCTGAATAATTTTATTTAACTCATTTAAAATAAAAATAGTAATTAGTGTATCCAAAAGTATGGAAGAAAAGTGTTTTTAGTGTAAATTTCGAGGGAGTCTTGTTGCATTAGTACTGTGGTGTTTTTCAGATTCTATTTTGATTTTTGGTGTACTCACTTCTGGTCTTTTTCTTGGCAGCAGGAGGGAATATAGGAGGTATGCCAGAGACAGGTAAGGACGGAGAGGCTATGGCGGGTTCTGCTGGTAGAGGAATATCAGAGACCTCTACAGAGACAGGGTAGGTGTCTAGCGGAGAGACTACATCAGTCTCTCTAGGAGTAGGAATACTGGATACCTCTGCTGTAGAAGTTACTTTTGGTCTCCCTGGCAAAATAATTTATGAAAATGCTTAGTCAAAAATAATTCAACTGAGATTAACAAACTTCAAGCTCATCACATTAAAAAGTCACAAGATATAGTGAAAACATTTCAATATAAAATGTGTTTTAATTTTAAATTTTACTTTACAGCCTGAAAATGGGTAAATTTCTAATAATAAATGTCAAATCATGTTACAGAAATAATTCTCAACACATCACTCTTTCATAATCTTGACAAATTGGTGAATGTTGTTTTTCACTAAGTTTGGTTTGGTTAAAATTTAAAATGTAGGCTACTTTGGACTGTGACTCATAAAATAAGAGTTGTTCTAATATTTCTATTTATTTATAAAATTAGAAATATTTAACTAAATGGTCAACAATTGTATGGTTTATAAAATATATCAAATCTTACAGTTTTAAGCCCCGCTAACACTACACTGTCACTGGTGGCTTTGACGTTTCTAAAAGTCCGGGAGTGTTAGCTAAATTCAATTGCTAGGGTCCATGCCACAAACCCCCCAATACTCATCCACATTTTATGGATGCCTCACTGCAGTCAGAGCCTTACATTCCTGAATACTTCTTCGCATTATCATTGCTTTTAACAACAAAAATTTATAAGAACTAATTTTTCTACTATTACACCTAAGAGGGTGTCAAATAAACTAAACAATAATCATTATTATTTTATAGTTTTGTGGAATGTGATTAGCCTAACAATACTTCAAAGTATATAAACACTTCTAAATAAACATCAAATACACAGCTGTGCAAAAGGTAATAAACTGGACACACTTGAGGAATACGAGATATACAAGTTAAATAAAGAAGAGCAAGACAAAGAAAAACTCCTCAATGAAAAGTTGCAATTCAGGCCCCACTTCCTCTTTAATACAATAATCCAGTCAAGAACAGCTGACCACCGAATTGATAACGGTGATAACGGAGGGGGGGGGATGATGTGACATAACGCTCCAGTTCCAGTCTGCTACCAGTGCCGGGGCTTGACGGGATGCCCGTGACCGTGATAGCACTATCTAAATGTTTATTCGTTCGTATCGTAATTCGTTCGTGTCTTGTGTTGTGTTTGTTTAAATTTTAACATCTTGACAACTTGCAAGCCATGAAAATGTTGCACTTGCAACGAAACATGTTGGCATAACCTATTTATGTAAAACATTTTGGACTATTGACGGAGGTAAGAAACCTATTTAGTCATGAACATAGTCCAGGGGCTAATAAAAATGGATTTGAATAGGCCTATTATCTCGCGACTTGTGAACGGGCAGAAAGGTTTGGAGGCGCGCCAGACGTGTGCTGAGACTCGACTGAGGAAGGAAGCTGATAGCAACCTGACCTTTGCCCTGATGACCTGGTGAGTTCAGAATTATTTGGGCTATCGTCTAGTTTAATAATATTTTCAAATAGAATGTTGGACTGTAGGGTATTTTTGTAATTTAACAGGTTGTTTGCATTGGTTTTTGTAGCTTTATAAATCTTGAATTGCTCTAACGCTGTCATGTTTCGGCCTTTTTGACATATGTGTAAGGGTTTCAAATTTTCCTTTATGCCTGTATAACTGTGGTTACTGGTTACCAGATGGCCGGTAAAATTTGATTTTTTGACTATGGTTTTCTTGGGAAGGTGTTCATTAAATCTCTTAATAAAAGGTCTGCCGGTTTGTCCAATAATGGACGAAACACGGACCATAAGGCAACAACAGGTAATTTAACCTTTTTATTTGTCAATAATTGGTCTAGAAACACCATAAACAAAAATGAAAAAAAAAATATATATATATGTATAATGTTAACAAATTTATTTAAATGAAAAAAATGTTATTACTGATTCAGTAAAACCTTGCATTTTGTCAGAATTAATAGCATCCATAGGCCTCAGATGGTATTGCTGTAATTGGGTTGCCAATGGGTTAAGCCTAGGTAATTAATTTGTTTTGTAATGGTCCATAACATTTAATTAAATAAATTTGACTTTTTAACCCACTCTCCTGTGTAGTGTTTCTGCAGCAGTACCTATTTATCTAGACCAGTGAAACAAAGTCTGAAATGGATTTTATAAGTAATATAATCAATTAAAGTTTGGTAAAATCGTTATTTGTGAGTTGATAATGACCCTGTGATGTAAGATAGGCAGAATTTCAGAATCTAGTTAGAAACTTAAATTTTAAGTATGGATTAGACAGTTATGGCAAGTTCTTAAAAATAACCGAAACCGACAACTGTTTTTTGTAAAAAAACCGAACCGATATAAAATGCAACCGACCCATCCCTAATATATATTAATTATCTTCGTGAAGCCAATTTTCAAGGAAATTTAACCTCATTTGCTGATGACACAGCATATGCTACTCTGAAAATAATTGGGAAATAGTTCTCAACAGGCAATGAACAAAGACCTTGAAGCGCTCCAGTGGTGGTTCACTGTAAACCGGTTATTATTGAGTGCTGAAAAAACGAAATAGATACTTAAGGCTAAAATTGGCCTCAAGAAAAATATACAATTTTGACAGTATTATGTATAAGAGTGATGATTGCTTAAATATGCACAAGGTATGTACATTAAAATGTGCTGTTGAAGACCAAATTGGCAATATAAAATACCTGGACTGCTTGTTGACAGTGAGCTAGGATGGAAAATTCACATGAAAAACTCAAGGATAAGATCAAGAATATAATAAGATATTTTTACTTTCTAAATGATCTCAGTAATAGTAATGTTTTGCGTATATTATATTTTGCTTTGATACAAAGTAAAATTGATTACGGCATAGTTTTTTGGGGTAATACCTATGAATCATATACTAAACCATTATACTTCCAGCAAAAACATATTTTAACACATTCGGTGCCAAGGAAAACTTAATAAACTTTTCCTATACCTACAAAATTATAATGCTTAAAAACTTCAATTTTGGTTTTAAAAGTCGAGATTCGAGGATAAAAATTAATTCCCAGATCTTTTTCCAAGAAAATGGCAGTCCGAAATCCATGGGTCAATGACCCGAGCGCCACCAAGTGTTTCACTCGTGTATGCCAGGCGCCGCAGAGTTGCGCCGTGTCGGTCGAGTTGTCGTACCGAACTGGGGAGGCTGGCTGGTTTTGCAAACTGTCAGTCGACTAAACACTTATGTACACTCCTATCAATGAAGGTTGCATAGACTTATACAGTCTCAATCGATTGGCTTTAAAAAAGACGCCCGCACAAATGAGAAATCAGTAAAAACCCACCAAATAGCGCTCCCGATACTCAAACGTGGCGATTATGTAACGAGATTGGCATTCCGTTGGGCGGTTAAGATTCAGGGGGGTTTGTCAAAGCGTAACAGCAGGTTTGACTCCACCTGCCATTCCAACCGTGGTCTGCCCCAAACCATTCAAAAATAGAACCAAGGTCACTGGGGGAAGTAAACATTATCGACGCGTATGGCTAAAAACATAGCCGTCTCTAGTACAAGACCACAGCGTTCGAATTGGCAACGCTGCAATCCGTCCCGCCACACGGGTCGCTTCTGCCTTGTGCGCTTAGGGAGTGTTATTGTTCTCGTCACTGTAGGTACAATGACAAGAGTATTTGTAAAAACAAATTAAATTTTTCAAGGTGTAATAAAATAGACGAGTTGATGTTTAGGAAGTGTCTTATCATTCAAATTATACTTCTTCAGACGAACATATAAGCTATTTGACATACTGTTACAAAGTAGTCCTATTTGTTTCATCTACAGCTTACACTACTAAGACAAAATATTTAGCTTTCTTTTCTTATACATCTTAGATAAAGTATCACTCCTCTTCTTAGAGTACCGTAGTTATTTAATCAAATATTTGACATGATTGAACTAATATCAAAAGCCAGCTGGTAATATCGTTGTCCACAACTACAGCATGATCTGTGCAAATCGATTATAATACTGCTTTCGGATTACACTGCTAACATTGCCAACGAATGCAAAATACGTTTTTGACTACCATTTGACAGTAACATAGACTAATAAGTCTCGGAGATAAGTCAATCTAAAATACCAACGTGTGAAGCGATACTTAGAACAAAATCTGACGGAACAGAAAGACCGCCCCTGTTTATCTCCTTTAAATACGGTTCATTAACACCGCTCTTGTCCTTAAGAACACTTACTTTTGTTTGCCATCTTAAAACGAATATAACCACAAGCGTACAGGAGCCCAGATTTATCAATCTGAAAGCAGGCTAAATATCCGCATTCTAATATTTTGTATAACTTGGGATTTATTACTTGTTTTTCCTTTACCCCTTCCCTTTCTTTTTTTCCTCCTTGCTACAAGTAACTTTACAATCTATTTCTTGAAAATTTGAACTCAATGTAACTTCCCCATATTTTGATTAATGTAACCCAAGTACACATTTTACTCTAATGTTTTTCTCACCCTCAAATATCTGAACTACAGCTATGTTAGGCTATAATTTCAATCACCATCACCATCTTTATTCTTATATTTTTCTATAAAACTCAAGCCATCGTTACGAAAGTGTCTAATGCAAACACAAGAACGGTTTGTCGGTGTCCAGTCTGATATTTTTATGACACGAAGCCACAACTCGCATCGTGTCGATCTTTGGGAAAATGAAAACATTGAAGGTATCCCTCAGTTTTCAATGAACTTTTGTAATTACTTTTACATCAAGGAACCACACACGTATCAGGCATAATACCATACCAAGTTAAACCTCAACATTTGACATTTAACGCCACAACTTTAAATTAAAAGACGGAGCGTGTGCGTTTGCCATTCAATGCAATGCTATCAGCAGCAGGCAGTGGCCCGCTATTGCGATGTTGTCAGTTTTTGCTCGCCGCGGCCTTGTACTAGAGACGGCTATGTTACAAACCATAAATGGAAAATATCCAGTGGCTGGCTCACAATAATACAAGCAATAGCAGAGCGCTCCGTGGGTCTATGTTGACCCGGCTGCACGCAATGTGTTAAGATTGATGTCATACAAAAACAGATATGAACCATCAAAATCTCTTGTTGTAAGTCAGAGAATCCTTCCATTGAAATATATATTTATGTTTATAAAGTTCTAAAACTTGTCTACAATAAAAGTGGAAATATGCCTTGAGATGAAAATGAATATAGGAACAAACTTCCTGTTTTTTATTCCCAAGCCAACCAGAACATGTTTTAAACAAATTTTTAATTTTATAGCTTCGAAAGTGTTTAATAGACTTCCTGAAAATATAAAGAATGCATTTAATATTAGAATTGTTTAAAGAAGATTAGAGAAATGGTTATTTCAACTAGAGGATATTGATTTTTTTACAGCAATATTTTTCTTTTTAATATTTTAGCTTAGTAAAGTCCTAAGGGCGCACTTTGAAGAACCATACCACACAGGGACATTGGTATGCAATGCAATGAGCTTTGACGGCACTTGGGGAGACCAACTCTGGAGGCAAGCCTCCGGGGAGGGGGAATGAGCCGCCTGGCGGCACAAGTGCGGTGCGCGGTTTAACAGACAAATAAAGTTTTGTTTATTTTCTGTTATTAGCTTTTTATGCATTGAGCCCATGCTCAATATCAGTGTTTATGTGGTTATGGCACATAAAATATTTTATTTTTTATTGAATTTATTTTGTATATACATAGTTTGTCTGAGACAATTGTGTTTATTACATTTTTAGATCATTACTGTTCACTTACTTTACATTATATTAATTTAAGTGATGGGACCTCAAAACAGGCATTGCCCTAAGGGGCCCTATTATTTTCTGATTAGTTTTATTATAATTTTATGTCAGCCCGGAAATGGACATTTATTATTGATTTTAAATTGCAAAAAAGATGCATAATTTTGTTAGGAAACAAATCAATTTTATAGATTAAAGTTACAACCATGGATTTTGTTATGTATCATGAGAAAATAAATATATTCTATTCTAATTACCGGTGCCAAATTATGTTCAAAAAGTACAAAGAACGGCAAGATTCCTGGTTTGAAATTATCATATTTTATAAATATCTTAATTCTGTTGTTGGAACCACTGACGGGGAGGGAGCAACCTCGGTCAGAGGGCGTGATCTCCTGATGGTACAGTAATGGTGGCGGAAGGGGCATGAACAACATGAATTCCCCCGCCAAACCTTAAGGACTGAGTGGAGTTGTCGCTGCCACAGTTCTCGACGTGTCCAATTCTGCGCTCCCATTAAGCCTGTTTGCCATTATTAAATAAATATCATCCTCAACCCTAATATACTGGTCCAAATTTCTTTAATAACATTCTTTAAATCCGTTGAAATCCCAATGACAACACCAATGATGAGAAACTAAATAATGGTTTTTTGAAATATGACTTTCTAATCTCTGGAAGAATACCAAGGGCAATTGGGAATTTAATTCCTATGACAACAGACTAACATATCAATGTTTTCTCAGTTGTGTGGTGTGGTTGTAGGTCTTCTTAATCTTCTAAAATGTTGGCACAGTACACTTAAGAATTTAACTTATGTACTTTCGCTACAAGTTATTTTCAAGATTCTGTTTTAGATTATAGGAGTACTCAGTTGGTTTCTTTTCTTACTAACAGGAGGGACTACAGGAGGTCTGACAGGGATGGGTAAGGGCGGAGAGACTTCATTAATACCAGAATCCTCCATGAAGTTACGAGTTCTAGCTTTTGATCTCCCTTGCCAAATAATACAATTATTAAAATTATATTTACCGTGTTTTTTCACAGCCGCCTTTAAAGAAGGCTGTGGCGGAGTAGAATTGGCAATGCCGCAAGAGGAGTTACCGCGTGCCTCACCGCCCGTATACTAGCATGGAGAAAACGAGACACCGCCATCTAAAATCGTTATTTTTTACTGTTCAAGTTGGAAAATACCGTTTAAGTGATATTTATCGTTTTGTTAATGAGTGTTTTACCCTGTTGTGTTGTGTTGTGTTAAATATGAACAACAAGGTTCATATTTAAACTGAGAGTAAAGTTAAGCGTGTTTGTAGTCAGTCTTGCTGGGTTTTACACGTAGGCATAGTAAAACTATAATGCCTTGCACCGTTAATTCAAGAATGTGCTAGGAATTTAATAATTTTAATCAATTTTTAAAATGCCCCCGTAACAACAAATCCACCCACTTATTGAATTTAAAGTCAAGTTATTTAATACGTTCAAAATTTGTTTACTAAAGAGTTATATACATTTCTTTTTGCTGTAATTTGGCTTCTTTTAAGTTGTTAATCCATAGCACAGGAAAGTTATGCTTTTTATTAGTTTAGTTAAGTATTAATTACAATTACCTTTTATCATTAGTTTTGTTTAATAAATCAATAGATAAAGCAGCTTATTACCATTCACTGTCTAATAAAGTACAGTATTCTTCAAACAACATATTAAACAAGATTGAAAACAACAACATACAACCTTTTATTTAAAGACAAAGCATACTCAATAAAGTTAACAAAATATCCAATACCCAATCACTATAATAGTACCTGTAGTGATCATGTAGGGTTTGTACATGATTTATACCGGTCTATTGTTTTAGTTTACTGCGAATTAGTATGTTTAATATTAATTTTCGGTTATTGTATAATTTATCAACAATCCCTGACGCCCATTATATTTGTTCTCTTCAACAAAACAAAATAATATAGCTAAAATTATTTAAAAGGACGTATTATTCGACTGGCGGCTATGGGCTATGTGCCGGCAAAGACTCCTTTCCTCAGTGAGATGGCGGTGTTGCCAGTTTGAATGCCGCGGCCTTCTTTAAAAGCGGCTATGGTTTTTTGCTGACAACTATGTATAAAGGTAACTACTCACCTTTACTGTTCTTGGCAGCACGCTCAGCTTCATATATCGCTGTGAGGTTGTCGATACCTAGAAAAAAGTATACAAACTTCAACACATAAAAAACCTAATAAATATAAGACAAGTATGATTATGGGGCTGTACAAACATTATTTGTAATTCCACCCCCCTCCCCGCTTCCAAAAGTAAAACAACCTAATTCCGTTTTCTTGTAAAAGTTATTTCAAGAAAATATGTCTCTTAACTGAACATAGTTAATATTTCCAGGTTTTTTTTCAAAGGACACATACTAAACCAATATTTTAGTCAACTTCATTAAATCTAGAATATTTCTTGGATTACATTGAGAGGAAAATAAATCTGTTAAAAAGGTTCCCTACCAATGAACATAAAAACATGTTATGTTTACGCAGTGTTTTAATAATACAGTATTAAAAACACTAATATGTTTTTCCATCTATAAAACTAAATTGTGTAAGCTTTTTAGTTTTACACGTGTATGTACTTTAATTGCATAGCCTAAGGCACTGCTGAACTCATTAAGCCCAATGTAAATTGATAAATTTTGATTGGATCTTTTTACAATCACGACATGAGCCATGATTTCTATTAACTAAAAGGCTGCTTAAAACAGCAGTCAGAATTTCTGTGAGTAATTTAAACCATGTATACTAGAATCCTGTTAATTCAAACCCTGGTAACCAAAAATCCGCCTAATCCAAAACAAATATTTTAAATTGGAAAAAAGATTTGCCTGAGTTAGTGGATAAAGAAAACAAAAAAGTATAAACATCAATAATTACTATTTCCCAAGGGTGTCATTTTGTCGGTAGGCCATAACTCCCTTAATACTTCATCAAAACCAATAATTGGAGCAATCATTTTGAAGATTACTTTCACCGCTTGTGTTGTGTAGGTCTTTATAATGACTAAAATCAATGCTTTTATTAATTAATAAAGAGTAAAAATATAATGCATAAGACATGGATTTACATTAAATTTTATAAAAATGGTATAAATCAGAACAAATTATTTAAGCTGCAAGAAATACAAATTATTTTAAGTAACAGATCAATACAATAGTAAACCTGCGTACTCAGCAAATTTCCAATGCATAAATATGTGTCTCACTACCTACATAAAGTCACTTACCAAGTTTCATAACAATACATTCATAAATAATATATAACATTTTATTTATTCTCCATAAGAATAACATTAGGGCTGAGTACGCATGTTTGCTGCAACAAGGAAGATAATAAACATGTTTTATGCAATTATCAAAATAACTCAACAAGTTGAAGCTTCAAACGGTGTTTTATTAATTAATTTCATATCCAAGGGAGATATCAAACATTAACTATTCTCTATAAGAATAACACTACGGCTGAGTATGCAAAAAAACCCTAGGGCTGCCCCCCCCCCCCCCCCGGCGGCAATAGGGCTGAGTAGGGTTTGTTTATGCTGCTTCAGGGAAAATAAAAATAAAAATGTTTTATAGGCAAATATTAATACATACCTGTACCAAGTTTCATCAATAAACATTCATACATAATCAAGATATAAAATTTAATTTATTCTCCATAAGAATAACACAGGACAACGTTCTGTGTTTAGTACTTTGAACGTCTCCGCGGTTATTAGTAAAACAACAATTTTAATACCAAAATGATTGTTTTTTAGAACTGAACTTATTGGGAAAAATAAAAGTGAAGTTTTCAATAAAATAAATTGAGGAAAATCGAAAAACCATTTTCCCAAAAGATTAACAGAGGAAATTTTATGAATCAGGTGTTTGGATTTTCTCCGCAACAACATGACCTAGGTTAATGATAAAAATATTAATTATTTGTTTTATAAGCTCTATAAAATGGGTAAAACCAAAATATAAACCAAGTAAGTGTTAACGAAGTGATATAATTTTAGTCAAAGACTCCGGTGGAAATGATACTGGCATATTATTTTTATTTTCAAGTACAATTTTCTGGTGGAATATGAAAAATACTTACGGTCTCTGCACAGCTCAAGCTCTGCAAGATACTCAGCAGACGGAAAAGGGGGACCCTGAGGAACGTACGGTTCTTGTTCTACTGGTTCTCCAGTCGTAGGGTCTGTTGAACAAAAAATCATTATTTTAGATGCACTATAACCTGCAACTTAAAGAAATCAAAGACAATTAGAAGTTTATCTGTTTTTGTTGTTTTTTTTTAAGAAAGCAATACTTCAAATAGTTATTTAGTAGGGTTTCTTAGTTTGATGATTGCTGGTATTTTTAAGGAAAATAAGGCAAACATTATTCTAACTGTTGATTATTACAGTAAACAAATGCAGTAGGCTTATTGTCAGTACTAATTTCAGTTTACTGAATTTTAGCTATTCACCCAAGCTGACATCAAGAGAACCCCAACGACTGATTAGGTCATATGAGAAATGACATGTTACTCAGCAAAAACTGAAAACTGCAGGGAAAGGTGTATCGCGCACACTGCATTTGATCATAATTGGACACATTTTTCCAAAAATTAAATTCAGTTGGTTTTATTTTGAGTGTGAAGGTGCCTAATGAGGTGGACAGTGTATGGCCCTGTTTGTTCTTATTAAACACAACAGTGGCTTAAAGGTGGGCACTGATTGTTTTGCTGACCATCATACAATGATACTCACGTTGTGATAGATCGACACCCAAATATGGCATCTCTCTAGCTTAACGGTTAGCGTTTAGGACTTCGGTTCAACAGGTCATGGGTTCAAATCCTGGAGTGTCCACACAAATTTGAGGGGTTTGGACCGCTTCCCCTAAAAGCGTTGGTGTACTCTTAACAAAAATTCCGTTGACGTTGAAATACAAAAAGGGCCATATCACCACATGAAGCCTCAACCAGCTTTGAACTATATGCATTGGACAGAAAATAGTGTGTGCGACTCCTGATATTATTTCTTTGCCAGTCACAAACCTAATAGCCTACCTGAAAAGGTGTTTATGCATGAAGGAAGGCAAGTTTTAATAAAGCTAAAGGGAAATTTTGTTCCCCAAAGCACAGTGTAGAAGCTTGAGAGAAGCCTTAAAAACCTTCCTTGTCTGCCTTCAATCATTCAAGGGTACAGTAGTCTCACAAACTCTACACAATGTGGACTCAGAAACGGTTGAGTTTGGTGAATGTCGAGCTTCCCGGAGTTACATAAAGGAGAGAAAAAACTCAAACTTTAGCTTTAAATCGTATTAGATCACACTCGCTTCGCTCACTGGGGGCTCCACCCCCTGACCCCTGCGGGGAACTTCGCCCCCAGGTCGCTGTTTGGCCTCAGGTTAACGAAGCCAAATCTCATGTTCCTAGCTGAAATAAAGTTGTGTCATAACAAGTGGCGCAGAACTGACATATCATACTAACAACTCATACTACACAACATACATCTCATACTAAGAAACAGACAAATGAGCAGATATTCATATTTGAGATCATACACATATGAAAGTGTAGGTTTTAGGAATATTTAAGGAGATCTGAGGATTTGTATACTAAATATCACTTTCCTAGCTTTAGTATAAGATAATTCAGCACATGTTTAACATTATGATAGGTTTAAATTATGAAAACTGGCCATGTGATTTCTGCTACATAACCTACGTACTCAGCTCCCATGTTATTCTTATGGAGAATAATAAAAATGGCATATATCACTTATTTATGAATGTATATTGATGAAACTTGGTATGTGGCTTCACCTAGCTAAGTTATATTCGTATTTGCATAAAAACCCATATTTTGTGTCCCTTGTTGCAGCAAACCTGTGTACTCAGCTCCCATGTTATTCTTATGGAGAATAATTAAAATGTTATATTATATCATGCGGTATTAAGACATATATATGCAATGGAAATTCGCTGAGTGCGCAGGTTTGCTGTGACAGGGATATTTCATTTTCCGACAGGTTTAAATAATAAAAATTAGTCGTATGACTGCTGCTATTTACTAAGTGTGATGTAGACATACTGCGTGCCCAATAATAAGCCTCCATCGAGTATATTAACGTGATACAAAATTAAAAACTGCCACAAAATCTCAAAAATATGTCTAAATTTGAAAAATCTTTCGCTACCTAAGGGTGAAGGAGACGAGATACGACAAAAAGTCTTAGGACCAAAGTTGTAAATCGTCTAAAATCTGTGGCATATAGTGGTCTCAGATTTTTGATAGGATCATTTGTTTGGCCGATAGAGCTACTTTAAGACACATTACCTGAGAAGGTCGGCAAAGCAGTTTGTTAATTATAAAACAATCACGTTTTACATTTTTTTTAGGAGTTTAAATTGGAAAATATGTTAGTTTAACCACTGCTTCATGAAGATAGATGTGTATACATATTGTGTGCTAAATATCAAGCCTCTAAATACAAAATTAAAATGATAGGAAATTAAAAACCATTGCCTGAAATTTGAAAAATCTAGCACTACCTAAGGGTCAAGGAGACGAGATACGGCAAAATGTCAAAGGACAAAAGTTGCAGATCGTCTAAAATCAGCAGGATGTGGTGGTCTCCGTTTCTCGATAAGACCATCCGTTCGGCCGCTACAGCCCAAATAAAAAGGCACTATTTTGGATCTGATTGAAATTTCCTCCATTTTGAATTTTGTTGAGGTTAAAATAAAGAATTTAAATTTTCGGGATTTTCCTGGGGGTTACGAGGTACAAGCTACATACATGCCAAATTTCACGTTTCTAGCTCATCTAGAAGTGGTCTAGAATTTGTATGCCTCAGTGAATGAATCAGTGAGTGAGTTGTATGTGGGGGTATATAAATATTAGATTTAAACATTACAGTACTGTACATAGTATTACAAGACGAGGAAAAAACATACAAATTAAGGCTTTTAAGTTTACACAAGGCAAAAAGGGAACGGTTTCCCAAAGCCTACAAATTTAAAAACCTTTCTCGAATGCCTTCAACCATACAGAGTATTGACGGATGCTACTCACGGTTCTCAGATTGGTTGACAGGAGAGGAAGGAGGGTTAGGAACTGGTTCAGGACATTCTTCATCACTTGCCTCACTCTCATTGCAAACATATTCTCCTATGTGCTCTAGGATGGTTGAGAGAGAGGGTTTTGGAGATCCTAGTAAATTAAATTTTTAATTAGATACTGGTAAAAAACTTAAAGAAGACACTGTCCATTTACAGTTCTCACTGGCAGAAACAAAATTTTTTTGCTGAACATTACACAATGCAACTCACACTGTGATAGAGGACAACCAAATGATCATATCACCTGATCAAAGCTCAAACAAAGTCTTATTAACCAGCTCTTAATAATATGCTTTAGGAAAAAAATAGTGGGTACAACCATAGAACTATATGCAGTACAACCTCACTAATTTGAACCTCGATAATTCAAAAACCTCTATAATTTGTAACTTTTATCTGTTCCCTTCAGAAAACCTCTAATATTCGAAAAATAATATACCGATAATTCAAAGGGTTTTTAATGCATAATGTAGTCTCTAAAATTGGAGTATGTTTATACTCGGGCGTCCAGAACTTGAATTTTGTTGCTGTAATTCAAAACGTTAACTCTAAAATTCGAGGTCAACCTCTACAGCACGAACTGTCATACCGTAAAGCCTCTGAAATTTGAATTAAGCGCAAAAAACAAGCCTGTTGAAACATTAACTAATGCGAATACTCAGTTTCCTCTAGATCTGAATTCATTGATGTTTGTTTTGTTGCCTCTGTAATTTGAATTTCATTCAAATTAACCTCTATAATTTATACTCTCGATATTTCAAACTTCCTTTAATTCAAAATAAATTGGCTTTCCCCTGAATTTCAAATAAGTGAGGTTCTACTGTATATGGAACGCCGAGTCCATGCAGTGTGGAGCGAGCCGGCCGCCGCGCTGCTCCCCCCACCACTAGTCAGTGGTTGGTCCAGCACAGAGCCATATAACCTTACTCACGGCTTTTAGCGATGCATATCCGTTTGTTTTTGTGCGAATTGTAAAGTTTTCAGATTTAAGTTAATGCTTATGAAAAAGGCATGATTTTTAAAAATTAAATACAGCTATATTTGATCATAATGATATTTATTTGTAAACAGATGTTTGTAAATTACAAGAATATTATAAGAGATACAGTAAGTCAATGAAAATTGTTGAAAAAGACAATTTTGTTAAGCATTTGGCATAAACCTATCTTTGATTTGTTTATCATAATATTATTTTATCGTGAGTGAGAAAACTGAAAAAAAAATTATATTAATTTCATTAGCTTAATTTCAATGCTACCGGTATCGTTAGTAGATGTACTGTTTAGAGAGTGATCTCGAAATAAACTTTCTTGAAAATGTTTACAAGCTCATGTGCAAAAGAATATTTGTATTTAATTTTCTAAAGAAATTATTTTATGGTGAATTATTTTTATTTTTTAAATAATTTACATATTTCAGGTGTCAGAATCAAGGGATTTTATCAAAAATTATCACAATAAGCATATTTCTGTTATGTTTAGACTTGTAAAACAAACAATTGTTACTTATAAAAAATACATGAGAAATATGTTGTCCTGGCAATTTTTGGGTGGGATGGTAGGCAATAGTTTATACTCATTTTATTATACTTTTTTAAGAAATGCAGGATACCAGCACCAGCGAGGTAGAAACCATGAAGAGCTCGCCAAATGGGCAGAAAACGGTCCGCTAATTGTCAGGCTTAAGTGTAGGATACGGCAAAACTGAGTAATCCCGAGCGGTATAATCCTGTACATCTTAATAATAATAAAACTTATATATTCCTTTTCTGCATGAATTTCTGCATCCAACAGTATAAATATATTTTAGTTTAAAATTTTAGGTAATTTTTAATAATGAAAATATTTGAGAGTTATAACAGCATGACATGACAAATTCAGAAGGCGAGGACTTTTTTATTTTTGAGGTAGAAACAAACTTCCAGCAAGAAAGTTGTAGCTAATTAGATGATCTTAAATTTTTATTCAAAACAATTTTCTATAGAACTTATAGTTTGTTCAATAACCCAATGTAAATAACCGATATGTTCAGTTTTTCACGCGCCACCGTTGCGGACCACGGCTCCACGCTGGTCTACCACATCCAGCATAGTTAAAACCTCCTAATTTTACTTAGATCTTCACCTAGACAATATTAATTATGTACATTTTACTACATATTGTATTTAGATTATTGTTTTTTTAACATAGTAATTCACTTATGATAGATAATTCAGTTTTCGAGATGTAATTAGGCTCATAACTAATCTTATAATTTGATATGTAAAGTAAATAATAAGAAACTTATTTGTTAGAAAGAATAAAACGTCACATGATAAGAAGAACATATCTGATTAGTGATCATATTTTACTTAAAAAAAACTTGTTTTAATCAATAATCAAATAAAATACTTTAGTAAGAAAACATAACTTTACCTTTTTATATAATCAAAACCTACTTCCATTGAAACTATCTATTACTTAAACATTTCCCCCCCAAAAACGAAGGTTTCTTAGCCGTCAATGAATTGTTGTAGCTAAAAATGTAATTAAAATAATGAATAAATATATGTTTTTATATCAAAACTCAAAAATAATCTTCATCAGCAATATAAGCAATCCTATAAAAAGATTTTTGGCGTTAAAAGTTGAGTAACATTTCAAGGAACTTGAATACGAAGGATACTTAGTTTTTAATAAACATTTCTACCGAAAATATAAATTAAATAATATAGAATCAATGTTTTTATGCCAAAACTCAAAACTAAGCCTCTCCAAATGGCCTTACAATAGTTTTGATATAGTTTGGTTTCATATCAAAAATTGATCAAATAAAGCAAATATGGCAGCCATTGAGTCATAAATTATAATTTTTCGATGAAAATCAAGGTTAAGTACGTGAAGATCGAGATTTTTACACTAATATTGAAAACTACACGTGTTTTTACATCATAATTAGAGGTTAAATAAATTTGAGTTAGTACCAAAAGATGAAGAATTTATTTAGTAGTACGATTCCGAAAACCATTTACAATAAAA
Organism: Allygus modestus; assembly: GCA_963675035.1. Taxonomy (NCBI): domain Eukaryota; kingdom Metazoa; phylum Arthropoda; class Insecta; order Hemiptera; family Cicadellidae; genus Allygus; species Allygus modestus. Next base: position 129,928,431 of record OY776113.1, on the reverse strand, counting down.
ACATTCCTCGCACCGTAAACCTCATTTAACTGAGCACGCGTCGCTAATAACCCATAAGATGCTGTACTGAGCGCTGCGACGATTCCTACACTTTGATATGTGACCTTGAGCCCGGCCGGACTGAATTTTGGTCTATCCCGAATATGGGCGCGAGCTCTCCATGGTTTCTACCTCGCTGACCAGCACTTATGAAGAAATCATATTTGCTTCAAGAACACCAACACAATTTCACAACTGTGCTTCATTTTTCTGAACGAAGCAAGGCTTTCAGGTTTTCATGAGGCAAAAAAGAAACTTTGTCCTAAATCCTCCAAAATTAATAACCTTTCTCGACTGCTTTCAACCATAGAGAGTATTGAGGGATGCTACTTACGGTTCTTTGATTGGTTGACAGGAGAGGAAGGAGGGTTAGGAACTGGTTCAGGACATTCTTCATCACTTGCCTCACTCTCATTGCAAAAATATTCTCCTACGTGCTCTAGGATGGTTGAGAGAGAGGGTTTTGGAGATCCTAATAAATTAAATTTATAAAATAGTTACTTTCATAACAAACTTAAGAGGACAAAGTCCATTTACAGTTTGGACTGTTCCCTATCACTGTCAGAAACAAAACTTTCAATCTAAGATTGAGAGAAAATAATGATTGCATCATGATTTTACTTATTCCCACAAAGTCAATGGTTTTGTAGCATCAATATGTAGTTCAGGTGATTCTCAGTGCTTATTAGATATCAAGAGAACCCCAACAACTGATAAGGTGAAAGTAAAAAGCAGATATGAGAAATTACATGTTACTCAGTAACCTGTGAAAACTGCAGGGAAAGGTGTATTGAGACCACTGTATTTCGTCATAATGTTTAATTTGGACCAATTTTCTTCTATAACTAAATTTAGTTGTTTTCATTTTGACTGTGAAGGTGCCTAATGATGTGGAAAGTTTATGTCCCTGTTTGTTCCTGTTAAACACAATTGTGGCTTATAGGGGGGGGATCTATTTTGTATTTATTTGTTTTGCTGATCATTACACAATGCAACTCAAACTGTGATGGAGGACACCCACATGACTATATCAATGCCCTAACAGAGTCTTATTAACCAGCTCTAAACGATATCTTTAGGCATAAAATGATGGGTATAACTCCTGACTTTGTTAAGGGCTTAGTGACAGTAAAATTATTATTATTATTCACAACCTAATGGCTTGGCGGAAAAGATTTTTCTGTACGAAGCAAGGCTTTCAAGTTTTTACAAGGCAAAAAGGAAACTGTTTCCCAAAGCCTACAAATTTAAAAACCTTTCTCGAATGCCTTCAACCATACAGAGTATTGACGGATGCTACTCACGGTTCTCAGATTGGTTGACAGGAGAGGAAGGAGGGTTAGGAACTGGTTCAGGACATTCTTCATCACTTGCCTCACTCTCATTGCAAACATATTCTCCTATGTGCTCTAGGATGGTTGAGAGAGAGGGTTTTGGAGATCCTAATAAATTAAATTTAAAATATTTACTGTCTTAAAAAATATATAAAAAGACAGTGTTAAATAGTTCATACCGGTCCCTTTCTGGCACTATCATAAAAAAAACTGTCAATATAGAATTGAGAAAAAATAATGATTAAATCATGATTACTTATACCCACAAAGTAAGAGTAATTGTTGCTGATTTCCTCTGTACTAGGAGTAGCTACAGTACTTGCTACGATAAGGAATAAGGACAAGAAGGTTCTGTAGCGAAGTGCATCAATATGTAGTAGAGGTGTGCGGAGTGAATTTTTAGTTCGATCGGTTTTAGTTCGGGTAGTTCAGATCGGATAATTTTCGGATTCGTATGTTTACTGTGCCAGTACCGCACGTAACATCGATCTCTAAGAATTCACATTTTTTAAAGTCGGAACTTTATATTTTCATTTCCCTTGCAAGACATGAATATATACAATATTTCAGCTGCGTAATTTTATTCAATGCACAACAAGTGGTTATTATTTTTACAACTATATCTTTCTGAGTAATTGAAAACTGTAATACACTTGACATCACCAGAAATCAGCATGTCTAATTGGAGAAGCAATATATCAACCTGTGTACATAATACTCAAGAATACCATCTTCTCTGCAGTGAAAGATACAAGGAATATGTTTACTGGATGAGCATGAACTACATAAACCTTTGCAATTTGGAAACATTACATTTGTTATCAAATCAGTGAATAAAAGCCACTGTCTATGAGATTTTATTTGAATAGCCATTGTTCTTACTCTAATTTAAATAGTCTTATAACAAATAAACTGGTAGACTAATATAAAGAATTGAACTAGTTGTAAACAAATAACATTATTGACATTATATTATTCATTATGACGACTGGATGATAAAAGAACCAAAGGTTGATGTATAAACTAAATTTAATCATGTTTTTGACAATATCACAACTTCCAAACTGATTGCAAAACTTGGTAATAAAGGTCAAATAACAAAATACTTGCCTTTAGTGGTAACAAAACATTACAAGTTAAAAAATAATTATCTTAGTTTATCTTAGTAAAGTTATATAACTTAATAAAAGTAGGCTTAGATTAGACTACTCAACTTAAATAATTTAATGTCACCATGACTATCCTTGTCCTATGATATAACTCCTTAGCCTATCTGGATGTAGTAAACAAAAAAACATATACATATGGTCAGACAAGAGAAACAACAAGGAACATACTATTAGGCCTAGCACGACTTAGGCAATGAAACAATGCCTCAGTAGGCCTTTTTTGTTTGAGTTAACCAAAAACATCCATGACCAAAGAATTTCCTTTGTTTTATAAATATACTAACTAGTTTGAATTTATTTTGTTTACTAAAAAATAGAAACTTTGTTTAGTTTGTCACAGAAATGTAAACAGACATGTCAATACACAACGAGCATAGAATTCTCGTCAGGGGGTAAGCAAGTGAAGTCTTTTAGCTCATTACACTAACATTTCTGTTTGCATAATGAAACTTTAGGAGCTTGCTCATTGAATCGTGAGATGTTGATACTATCAGATATTGACTATCAACTGTAAATTATCAACTTATTCACCAGTAATCCACAACTGTTGTCTCGTTGTCTGCGCCTATACCGTGAATCTTGAATCGATATCGAGTTGCAATGTATAAAATTGTGATTATTTACATAAAAAACGTTCGCTATCGCACATTTCTCTTTATAGACTGTATTCATTCTTTGTTTGCTACATAATGATGTACGATCCGGCCGTGTATCACGATACGATACATTGTAGCTGAATAACTACATAAAATCACTTGAATGACTTGAATTACGAATCTACACAAATATAGTTTCGTATGATACGTACCGAAAACGATAAACAAAACGGCGGGCATTGCGTCACGATATCTTGAATGACGTCGTCAGAGTCAAAGCATTGAGTAATGGTCCAAACATATTTATTGTTTTGTTTCTGGCTTTTTAAACAGTCTATCCGAATAAGTCGGATTTATATTGGACCTTATCGGATATTGAAAAAAACCTTCGGATATCCGATCCGAAACCCAACCGGCTTTTCGGATATCCACACACCTCTAATATGTAGTTAAGGTAACTCTTAGTGCTGGGCCCCATAGCTGGAAAGGAATCAAGATTAAAGGAAAGCTAAAATGAACAGTAGAAATTAAACTTCTAAGACACTAAAGCAAGTGTCTTAGAAGTTTAATTTCTACTGTTCATTTTAGCTTTCCTAAACCACCAAGTTTTGCAATCAGTTTGGAAGTTGTGATATTGCCAAAAACATGATTAAATTTAGTTTATACATCAACCTTTTTTATCATCCAGTCGCCATAATAAATAATATAATGTAAATAATGTTATTTGTTTACAACTAGTTCAATTCTTTTTATATCCTGCCGAACCTCACCCAGGATAACCAAAATCATAATTAAATATGGATAATGACTCTGCCAATCGGAGAATTGTTTTAAGAAATCATTTCTTATTTTATGACCACATTTGCAGATTTTATAATTCACTATTATAAAACCAAGGTAGTATGATGACACAGTAGTCAAATTTAGAATTGAGGTATTAAGTTGTAATTTGTTTATGTTATCTAAAACGAGGTGTAATTTAAGGCGCCTTACAAGATTTGCACTAATGTTGTATTTACATAATAGAAGGTGTAAGATGGTATAAGGCTATCGATTTTGATCGGTCATACCGATCATCATCAGGCCCCATGATAGAATGATGATTGGGCCATCAAATTACCGTCTAGTATGTCAATACAGCATCGGTGTTAGTATATTTTTAATTTATACAAGACCTCTTTAATTACATCTCATAGTTATAAGGGTCAATCCCACCAAATGGGATAATTTAGGTTAAGGAAAATTTTTAAAATTAAAATTGTCAAATTGTCTTCTACTATTGACTGTTTAGTCTCATACATTTTTGGGAACACTCCAATGCTGCAGCAGAGCACAATTTTCATTTTTTATATGAAAAAACAAACATTTTCAGTGATCGGTCACACTCACTTAACCTCCCACAAAAAATTAGTTTAAGACATTTTATGCAAACAACTGACAGAATGTTTAATTAAATAAACAATAACAAAAACATAACGTGTATTTATTTCCTGATTCCATCATTTTAACCTTTAAAAATTAGAAAATGGTATTGAAGTTGGAAGTGTATCATAATTTGGTACCTAATACTTAAAATTTATTCATTGGAAAACATTTTTAAATAATGATTTTACTATTGTGAGATGTGAATACATTTTTTCATCAGTTTTATGTAAATATATATATCAATAAAAATATATTATCGTCGTTTAGTTAGTATTTTTACCCCGTGACCGGCCTGTAGCAGACGTGACCGGTCTGTAACAGACGTGACCGGCGGGTAACAACAGTGACCGTTTGGTAAACTCACGTGACTTATACCACTAAAAGGTAACATAATACATCTAAAAGACAATAAAACTTATTCATTACTATAAAATATGAAACTTACTATTAAAGTTATAGATTTCCTGAAATATCTACAAAACCAGGGAAGAATTATATCGTATCTCAATTCACAAACAGTACGGTCACACTTATAAATCATAACATGTTAATCTTTTATGAAAAAGTTAAATATATCATAACAAGTTAACAAGAACTAAACACAACCTCAAAACGTGGTTAGCCTACAAAGCTTAACTGAATGACTATTAAACATAATGTCTCGGATATACAGATCGGTCACACATAACAGTACCGGTCACGTGAGAGATCTGTTCGTGACCGATATGTATATTCGAGACATTATTTTTAATAGTCGTTCAGTTAAGCTTTGTAGGCTAACCACGTCTTGAGGTTGTATTTAGTTCTTGTTAACTTGTTATGATATATTTAGCTTTTTCATAAAAGAATAACATGTTATGATTTATAAGTGTGACCGTACTGTTTGTGAATTGAGGTACGATATAATTCTTCCCTGGTTTTGTAGATATTTCAGAAAATCTATAACTTTTTCTGAAAAAACTACACTCATAAAACAAACTATCAACTGTTAGAAGAATAGATCAGATGTTTCCTGCTCTTTTTACCGCCACACCTTTTTCTGGACACTCCGTTAGTTTTACGCGTCCTTGAACCACGGACATTCGGAGACACTACTTGTCAATACGAAAAAACCATTTTCCCACTCAACTTTCTCCAGACCGATGTTAACGTGTAGAAGTACAGGTTAAATTGTCATTGGTTATATACCACAGTCGTTGGCAATCGTCTGCTTGACATATTTGTTTTGATCAGCATAACCTCCAAGCCAGTTGGAGACGAGTGACCGATGGGTAAATAAAGACATATTTAATCGTTTATACTTTATTTATTTATTATTTGGAATGTAGGATAGGGTTGAAAGGTAGGAACAAAGGTTGTTTAATCAAAGCAATAAAGGTTTTAAAAATATATAATTTAATTTTTCATTTTTCTCTTTGAGACCTAAGTTATCCCATTTGGTGGTATTGACCCGTAACATCATGTACGATGCTAATCAGGAAGTTATTATCTAAAAAAACTGTCATGTTTCCCAATTTTCTTCGTGCTAGAGCTAAAAGCCCTCAGAACATAGAGGAATAAGGGCTGGAGGTTTCTACTGAAGTAAGAATAGATTTCTGATAACAAGTTATTAGCACTAAACAAATATAAAGATATTCAAGTTAAGTAAAATTACAGATTACCTTGACATTTAATAAGATATAACTTCAAATGGATATCATTGGAATGTAATGAATTAAAAACACAGCGATGACTTTGTTACTCCTTTACAGATGCCAACTGGATCTTAACAAGATTGTTATACATTATCAAGATTAAGTCACTAAGTTTCACCCCTTGATGATTGTCCTCAACCCTTCACACCCTGGGCCTGCCCACTTCCTAAAGTTGGAGGGATCAAAACTGAAAGGAAAACTTGTCATAATTGGCAGACAAGTAATTTCAGTTACAACCTCTTATTCGTTTTTATCCAAATCAAAATTTTAAAACCTAACTAAATATTCTTTGTTTAAAATTCATTGTTGGTGATGGGCGAGTTTATGTTATTTAATCAATTATTGCGGACATTTTCCATCACTGATTAGAAAAAAGTTTCACAACATTTTGGCATCTGATATATATGAGGAGAGCCAACTTTGGAAATATTTGTAGGTTTATAACAAGGCAATATGACAAGCAGGTAATATCTAGAACAACATTACTTTCATTCTGAGTTCAGAAATATTATAAGCTAAATGGGAAAATAAAATCTTTGATTATACATTTAGTTTTTGATTATATGCAAATTCCTCAACTGGGGCTAGAAATAAAAATCTGTCTCTAACCCTCACACACAAATTTCTCACCATATAATACTGAACAAACAGAAAAAATCACTACCAAAGAAAATCTTAAGGGGAGTATTTCAAGGATCGGCACTAGGACCAATCCTGTTTATTCTGTTTACAAATTATTTTCATAAGCACGTTCATAACTAGAATGACACAGTGGTGTTTCTGAGGATTTGAATGCACTCACGTTTTACGTGTTTTACTATTTCCTTGCGGCGGTTAGGAGAAGGATAAAGTAAAGGAAGTGAAGGATGAGGAATGGAGGAATCATCACAGCATTCTCCTGAACCCTCCTCAATCGGGCACAGGGTACACTTTCGAAGTCCAGACCAATCAACTAAAAATATGATATATGTTATTTTTTAAATATGAACTATTCTACACGTTCATTTTAAAATTGAGTGAATCGTGTTCAATTTGCTGAGCACACAGATTTCTATAAAAAGGTGAAAAATTATATTTTTAAACATAATTTACAAAGAGCAGCGATTCAACGACTTATATGGTCTTCCAGACCATATGACTTGAGTGATAAAAATAGCTTTTGATGTGCCTGATAGATATGTAACATTAATGTTTTGGCCTAGACCGGGACACTGTAGTACCCGGGGGAGGGGGGGAGGTCCCCCCCCAGTGAAGTCCGAAAACCTTTAGCCTTACTCCATGGAGATGGGTTTGTAAAATCAAAACTAAGATATTCATATTTATTACTCACACGGTTAAAAACATATAGGCCTAAATCATAAAAACTTTGTGTTCCTTAATACCTACTTAAACAAACCAACAATGGCTTGGCTGAAGAACAGAAATCTTTTATATTTATTACTCCCACATATCATAAAACCTATTACCTATAACCTGAATTTTCGTGCACTTTTTAAAAATGTACTACAGTTTTTTCAAGCTCTTTTAAAATTGTGATGAAACTATTGATAAATTATTATCTTTGTTGGTACAAATATTTATTTCTTTTAATTTTTGCACGAGACCGGGACATTGTAGGGAATTTTCAGAAACCGATGGGACGCCCTCAAACACGGTCTACACCGGGACGTATGGCCACGCTACTAATAGAGATTGTGAATTTTCTAAAGTTTCTTGTAGAAAGGAATACCTCAGTCCTCTGAGAATATAGGAACTTTAGCCATATATCTCAATAGTAATGGTAAAATAATACCATGCAAATTCCAGTAACATAACAAGAAGTTTTACTATTTCATGTTTAAAATAATGAGTAAATATGTTACATTATTTTTTATATTTGTTGTGGGACTCTGTAAAATGTAAACTTTCTAATCTAATCTTCATATGCTACCTTTTTTCTCCACAAGCAGTGGCCGAGAGAAGAAGCCTTACTCCAAAATGTAATTATTTGTTAGTTATGGTTTATTTATTTTCTACTTTAATTTGATAATTGAAATAAAAGAATAAACTGAATAACAGGGTTATGGCTTTTAAGTTACTGTAAATAACACAGAAACTAACTGTTTTAACACACATATTGACGTAGTATGCTCACTCTGTAACTGATGACCAAAGCATTTCCTGCAAAAACTCAAGTGTCCCCAGGAATTTTTCAGACCTTTTTTCTTGACTTATACTGACAAAATTAACAACTTTTTCCTGACCATTAAAAACAGAGGTTTCACACAAAAACAATTTGTTTTCTTATCAACCTCCTCCATCCCATCATAACACATAGTTGCCCAAAAAGGTAAAACTCTTTTTACAACAGTAACTTAATCAAACTGAAAACAAAGTAAAGCTCAAAAGGAATTCACAAATCTAAAACCAAGTAAAGTAGATTTCAACTTCTTATTTTTTTATGGTATAAAAGGTAATTCATTAGAAGGAGAAGGTATTTCACTAGTACATGTTGTTCACCAGGTAGTATTCAACTTTAAAAAGTAAATTTTGTTAACAAGCTTTTAATCTTTAATTTAGGAGAGTACCCCTAACCAACCAACCCTTAACCCCTTAACCGCCGTCAAACGAGCCTAGCCGAAAACCGCTAGCGCCACGTATTTTTGCCGTTTTTAGACGATTTTTACCTGTTAATAAAAAAATTTTACTAGGCGTTTTTAAAATAAAAAAGTTATCAATATTGTTTGTAGACATAATAAAAAGCATAATGTGTTAAAAATATTTAACTTTTAGTGGGGGGGGGTGAGGGGGGGCGGGGGAGGGAGCTTCTAGAGTTAAAATTTAAAATTACAAAAAATATTTTTTATTACTCACCATTTTTTTTCCTTGTGATAAAAATAATTGTTCCTCTGTAGTAAATGAAAACAAAACTATTTACAATATGTACACAAGCTGGTTTTGTTCCTTTTAGTAGTGCTTCAGAGTGTGATATTCTCTGAAGCACGGCACGACGCACAAAGCAACGCCGCAGTCTTCGCACATGTAACGCGACTCTCGCCTTGCTTGTTCCCGCCTCGACGTGTGTTTGCAAACGTGACACTGACGTGTTGGGTATTCCTTTTTATCCGTGGAAGGAACACACGATGGAAAATGACGTTGCGTAAGTCTTAGTGGGGGATCCCCAGGGGATGGGCGGCCACCTGTTTTCTGACGTGGGGTCTGAGGTTGCATATTGTTTTCCAAAGTTGACGAACTATCTCAAGATGAAATTCTTGAAGTGTTGGTTTTTTACCAGTTTTGCAGAGGTATATAGCAAGACTATTGAGAATTGCAAGATCTAGTAAATGCAAGAAAAACTTGTTATACCACTTTTGGGTTCGCCTAACACATTCAACATAACTAAGCATCATATCGGATCTGTCCACAGATCCCATGTTGAAATTATACTCTTGGACACAAACGGGCTTCATAATCTTTTGACCAGTTTGGTAGTGTACTTTGCCACTATCTACCATTTCGTCGACATGTTCACTTGTTATCATCAAGACTTGCCGTTTATCTACCCATCTGACAACTAAACTTGTTGTGTCGTTACATGTCTCCGTTTGACCAACCTCTAACTCTTGTTGAAACTGAGGCATCCCTGATCGTTCACCTCTAACCGTACCACAAGCATTGGTCTTATTCAAATGTAAGTACGTGAATAGATCGGGGCTACTGTACCAATTGTCGACAAATAATAAGTGACCCTTGTTCAAGTACGGTGTAAGCAACGTAGTCACGATCGCTCCAGAAATACCTAAGCCCTCTGTATTGTATATTTCACTGTCATTTCCAGTGTACACAATTAGGTCCAGTACGTACCCTGTCTCACAGTCGCATAAGACGTAGGTTTTTATACCAAACCTACTTCTTTTAGATGGTATAAATTGTTTGAATGATAGTCTGCCTTTGAACTTCAGTAAACTTTCATCTATGCACAAATTTCTAAACGGAATTAAATTTGTAGAAAATGTTTTCCTAAACATATCAACCAGTTCCTTTATTTTGGAAAGTCTACCGTTCTGATTTTGCTGAGTGTTGTCTGAAAAATGTAAAAGGCGCAAAATGGTGCAATACCTGTTTCGAGACATAAGGGTTGGTATGTAGTTTAGCTGAAGCTTGTCAGTTGACCAATAATTTTCCAAAACATGTTTTTTGTTGTGGACCATAAGCAACGTAATAGCTAAAAAAACTTTGAACTCTTGTACTGTCAATGGTTTCCATTTCTGAAGTCTAGATTTAGGTGTTGGGGCCTGATTTGAAGTCACATATTCATAATGCCGGTTTGTTTGATCTACAATAAAATGAATTGTTTCATCAGGAAACATTTTGTCAAAGCAGTCTATTTCAAGGCAAGGATCGGGATATAAATGTGGGCTAGCTATACCACTCTGTGAATCATCAAAATGATGATTTTGAGGAACAAAAACGTCATTATTCCAAACATGAGGATATTTATTTTTATTCTTTTTTTTTTCTTTGAAATCCGCTTTTGTTTTGGTTTGAACGTTTTATTTTTACGTCCTTTTTGTTGGCAGGGTTTTCTAGCTCTTTTAGAGGTGCTAGGGGTAACATCAAAATCAGGGGGGATAGCTTCGTTACTTACACTATCGGAATCTATTTCACTTAGCTGTGTAATACTAATGCCATCTCGATCCGCACGGTCTTGGATGGAGGCGTCACTGATCCAGTCGCCGTCGTCAGACAAGTTTTCGTAAGGGCCAATCTGTGAACTGGGAAGTTCTAATAACTCTAGTAAATCGTCATCCTCAAGCATTTCACCGGCCATTACAACTACTAGTTACCACTCATGTAACACTACTAAGTAAATAGCCACCACAAACACATTTATAATGACACGCACAATAAACGTAAGCTTCCGCAAACACGAGTTTTACTGAGACTACAAACTGAACTAATCGTGACCAATAGTACCACTAAAATCCGCCAGAATGCAGCAATAGACAAGCAGTATTGTCAACAGTTTGTTTACGTCCGTATATCAGAAAATGGCGGGAAATGAGCTGCCTAAAATAAAACACAACAGCTGATTAGTTCAACACGAGATAACTCGTCCGTGGCGGTTGCGCAGAAAACACGTAACGCCCGGCATATCTCGTGCGTGGCGGTTAAGGGGTTAACTTGTTTTCTTCCACCCTTTATTTAAAAATAAATTATTATTTATGTTAGTTTTCTTTTAGCTGCAACAGCTTTTATTTTTCACTTTGTTGCTGTTTATTATAGCTTGCAGAGCATCTTACGCACCTTCTAGCAGATACAAACATTGTTGTGTAAAATATTAATGGTATGCCTGCCTTTATAACACATGATGATTTCATAATACTTGGGCTAGGAAAGATTCTTCATGTTGGTATTCAACTAGAATTTATTTATTAATTGAAAACTACATTCAAACGAAGCATTTCCATTGATACTGATATTGATACAGACCCCTGGGCGAACCCAGCTACTGTATCATGGGAAAGGGAGGTGCTTTGCTGGTTGAAACCTAGAAGCTCCAAACACCTTGGGGATAGGAAGGGGGGGTACATTCAAACAAAGCATTTCCATGGATAAATTCTCATTTTAACAACCTCCTATGTTTCGTTGAAATCTGGACCCTTTGATAAAAAATATGCATTGACACTATCTAATATCTTCACTTGTAATTCACTTTAAAGTCACTGGTTTTTGTTACTGTATCTGATCAACTGAGACTTAAAAATAGAATAAAGATCAAGATTAAAAGAAAATTTCCGTTGGGTGAAGAAGCTGCTCATTTTTCTCCAATTCACGATACTATTGGAACATTTCCTGGCCATAACCAAAATTCCTGACTTAAGTTTTGTATAAACCACAAAATTTATATCAACAAAACTGGATTTAATTTTATGATGTAAAAAACATATTGAGGATATTACAAGATTTTTTTTAAAGATTTTAGTTCAGATTCTTGGTGTACTCACTTCTGGTCTTTTTCTTGGCAGCAGGAGGGAATATAGGAGGTATGCCAGAGACAGGTAAGGACGGAGAGGCTATGGCGGGTTCTGCTGGTAGAGGAATATCAGAGACCTCCACAGAGACAGGGTAGGTGTCTAGCGGAGAGACTACATCAGTCTCTCTAGGAGTAGGAATACTGGATACCTCTGCTGTAGAAGTTACTTTTGGTCTCCCTGGCAAAATAATTTATGAAAATGTTTAGACAAAAGTATTCTACTAAGATATTTCAAGCTCATCACATAATAGCTGAAGTCACAAGATATAGTGGAAGGATTTTAATGAAAAACGTTTAAATTTCACTTTTATAGCGTTTTAATTGCCATTAAAAACACGATATAATTTAATATAATATTTGGGACATGTAAAAAGGAAATAATTTATATAATATAAAAGAAGTTTTGTGAATAGTCACTGACAATTGCAAATAAGAATTGCTGGTGCTACTTGGTTTTGCAAGTCTGGGCATACTTGCGATTTTCATGTCCGGGGATGTCGGAAAGAAGTTGGAGACAATGGTTTGAATTGTTTGCTTGGCCTGAGGGGACAAGAGCCGAGTCACGTGATGGCCAGCGTCCTCGGCTTCCAGGTCTTTCGGTCCAAAGCTTGTAAATTCACGCTTGCTAGGCGACTGCGGCATTTTACGTACACTTCTGGTGTCGGAAGTTTGTCGCTAGTCTACCCAACAGACGTGAATTTCTTCAGATTGGAAGGTACAAAAAGTTGTTTTTTAAATTTAGAGTCTTAATTCAAATCATTACACCATTTCTCATTTTGTTGTTTTTTCAAAAAGGGGATCAGTCTGTAAAACAATAAAACTAAGTATCAAAAATGAAATGAAATATTAGAATGTACTGTAAGAAATGTTATATTTCTTTTTCAGGGTTCGAAGCGTTTCTATTATTGGGTTTAAGATAGACTAAGACCAGACTGATAAAGTACAGAAAGAAGATTTATATTATTAAAGTTCAGTAAAATAAAAAATCGAACAGTTTACTTTTATTTTGAAGTGATAAGCAAAACAACCAAGTTAAAATTTTATTTTTGAATTTTAAATTATTTTATTTTACAACAAAGACTTTTATTTGTTTAAATAAATACAAGAAGATTTTATTTTATTCATTCTTATTTTGAAAGACCACTTCTTAACCTCAAGAAATATTATAGCCTGCTAGTCAGCGCCATACTTTCCAGTTTGAATTGAATGGGCATTGCCTAAATATTGGTAAGTTTCTAATAAATTTCAAAGCAGATTACATAAATCATTCTCAACACATCAGTTTTGAAAATCTTGTTGAAATGGCCAATGTTGTTTTAAATATAACTTACTTTGAATTGTAAGTCATCAATAACCAAGTTCCTCTAATCCATCTTGTTTATCAATAAAATTAATTATAATTAGTACATAATTAACAGGGCAAATTGTTAAATAATATTCTGATTGTTTTGTTAGCTTGGAATCTAGTTTTGTTTTCTTCAAGGATTAATGCAATAAAACCCCGCTTAACCGAAATAATGGGGGCGGGGGGGACAGTTCCGGATAACCCATTTTTTTCAGATTATCAACTGATGGGTATTTCAAGGTTAATTTCGGTAAAATACATAAACATATTGGTGTTTTCCAAACGTAAGTTTAATAAAATGTGAAATATTTATAAATTTACTTTAAAAAGGTTATTTCTTGAAGTAATCAACAATCAATTCAACCACAAAAAACTTCACGTCCACTGGCAAATGACACTATGTAACCTCAACAGTAACTTAGATTTCATCACATGCAGGTGTGAGAGTTCACGGTACACTGATCCTTTTCTTTAGTACGATATGAGAATGGGAATGCGTAAAATGCAGTATGGGTCAAAACCTCACCACCTCGCGGGCGGATCAGGTATGTGGCAAAACCCTATAAAACAACCCCAAGTTCAGTAGCTGCTGCGGGGCGCCATGAGTTTTAACCTCTCTCTCTACGCCAGACTTATTAACCTCTTAACTAGGTGTACGCTCATTCCTCGCGTATAAGGATAATTGAAACACATGATCAAACTAAAATTGAGTCTCATAAAAAATTCAATATCTGATTTTAGTAACATCATCAGAATACATTCCGTTATCATTTAACTGCTGCCAGAATCCAGGTTTTATGTCTATATAGCTATAGTTTTAGTCACTTCTCCCCTAAGAATCAATTATCGCGGTAGCTGAGAGGGTATCGCACTGGCTCTTGGAGCAAAAGGTCGCAGGTTCGGGGTAGCTGAGAGGGTATCGCACTGGCTCTTGGAGCGAAAGGTCGCAGGTTCGGATCCTGCCGCCGACCTAACATTTTATCCGTAGAAAAACATACATAGATTTATCACTTGTTTTTATCAAAGTAAATGTTGTATAAATACGTAAATTTATTTATTTTTAAAATAAATTGAAGATTTCAGGCATGGTTTGTTGTTAGGATTGACATGGGTGCGTTATCTTAGAACAAACAGAGTATTTTGGGCTAAGCAGTGACTTTAGCAGTGTGGTTAATTTAACTTTTAAGAGAACAGCGAGTTTCCTATATGAACTAATGTTAAAAATTTCTATAGGCCAAGTCAAAATATCCTTAAGGATTAACAATACGTCGTCAGGTCCAGTTATTTAGATGAAAAAATGAGATTTCAATATATTGTTTCAATAGCCTAGGCTATCATGAAATTAAATGCTATAAACATGGGTTGGTCCAAGACCGTACATGAAACTTCTAAAATGGCAAGTAGCCTAAGTGTATAGGCCTACATTTTATAGCCATAGGTCCAAGTTTATGATGAAAACAGCTCACTATAATCCAAACCTATGATAT
Source organism: Allygus modestus (assembly GCA_963675035.1). NCBI lineage: Eukaryota > Metazoa > Arthropoda > Insecta > Hemiptera > Cicadellidae > Allygus > Allygus modestus. The sequence continues at coordinate 129,913,326 of OY776113.1, read as the reverse complement.
GTCAAATCATTTCAGATAACCTGTTTAAAAGGCTTAGTTTGGTTAGAATAGTTTAAAGCTTTTGGTTCGCTACAATATTCCTGGTAATGTTTAAAGTATTTTACGACAGTTGTATTTTACAAAATGATATTTTAATATATTGTTTCAATAGCCTAGGCTATCATGAAATTAAATTCTATAAACATGGGTTGGTCCAAGACCGTAAATGACACTTCTAAAATGGCAAGTAGCCTAAGTGTATAGGCCTACATTTTATAGCCATAGGTCCAAGTTTATGATGAAAACAGCTCACTATAATACAAACCTAGGATATGTAAAATCATTTCAGATAACCTGTATAAAAGGCTTAGTTTGGTTAGAATAGTTTAAAGCTTTTGTTTTGGTTTGCTACAACATTCCTGGTAATGTGTTTAAAGTATTTTACAATAGTTGTATTACCAGTTTAATGTCGGCTTACTCTTACTGTAATCCAACCCTAGGCTATGTCAAATCATTCAAGATAACCTTCTGAAAAAGGCTGCTTGGTTAGAATAGTCTATAGCTTTTATTGTGGTTACCTACAACATTACTGGTAATGTATTTTAGGTAATGTAGACAATTTTTATTATTAATTTAGTGAAAATATAACCTATCAAATAATTGTCCTACAAAATAAATGTTAAGGTTGTTTGCTTACTGTGACTAACTTCATCAAAGCTTTCTAGACAAATTGAGGCTTTGTATACTTTTTACACACGACAATCACAATATTACCAATTGTCTAAGACAATGTAATAAAACAAAATATTTTATAAGTTAAGTTAATATCTCAGTATCTACAGTCATGTATTTTGAAAAGTTATTTTGAGTTTTTCTATCTGCCACTGTTACTCGGTGCCACCGACGACTGACGATATTTACACAGAGTAGGCATATTAAGGAAATATTAACTATATGGCTATTTTTTTAATAACGTACACTTAATAATTGTATAAAATAAGAAATATGCTCACAACTTAAAAATATACTTCGATTTATCTCTCTTGTGTGTTTTATTGTTGGTAAAAAACCTATGGTTATCCAGTATAACAAAGTATACTCTAGTAAACTAACTATTGTTACTCTGTAGTTGAAACATAGACGTCGGCTAAATTTTAACGATTCAAGTACCACTAAAATGGCTTCCAATGTTATTCTTATGGAGAAAAAAATAAATTTGGTTTTAAGTTAATTTGATTAATACTGAACGAAATTATCTGAATAACGAACTCGACTGAGATTTTGACCTGTTAAGTTTTTCTGGAAAATTTTACGTTTAACTGTGGAGGCGTTCTCCAGTTATGTTGGTCACAGACACGCCAGTTGAGTTGATTCTCTTCCCAGTCCAAGCAGTTAAGTTGTGTATAAGGATAACTTCACTTTGTTCAATTATCCAATTACTGATTATCCATTTCTTGTAGGCCATTCCGGTTAACCCGGGTTTCGGTTTAGAGAGCTCCGGTTATGCAGGGTTTTACTGTATAAGGTAGGATTCCAAAACAACTTACGCTGCTTAGCTTGGTCAACGATATTTTGTAGGAAATCAGGTGAAGGAAGAGGAAGCACACATTAGGTATCAGGCAAATAGGAGATAAGTAATCGGTCTTCGGGCAGGGGGACTGTCATTGTTTAGTGGTTAACTTGTTTTAAGTTTTTCTGCTAAAAATGTCTTTATTATCTAGTCAAACTCTGCAGTAAGAATAGTTGTTGATCTCCCTGACAAATATTAATTGTACAGAATAAATACACTTAAAGAGAATGATATTCCATAGGTTAAAGATCTCTAAACACTGAACTCTCTAAACTACACCAAACAGTAAGCTAATTAATTCCGCACTAGGGGAAAACCCCGTGAGGGTGAACAGCGGCGGAAGGGTGATAGTTTTGAAATGTTTCTATTTTTAGACTTCCGCGTCCGACTGTCCGTCCTTTACACTGCCTAGCCAGGTGTAGTGTCTAAAGCAGTGTCAAGGTCATTGCTCCCATCACGCACCCACGGCTCATTAGCGAGATGACAGACTCTGAGATTATGTTGCGTTTACTAAATTGTTTGTATAGTATTTATTCTGATAAACGAGAATGCACGCAGCACACTGACGTGAGGGAAGTGAATTTCCGCATTAAACCTTAAAAAGATCAAATAAAGGTCCGCATTAAACCTTTAAAATATCAAATAAAGGGTTTAAACTAACACTGGTTACTTTTTTTGGAAATTGAAAAATGTTATTTTTTGGCTGTTCTGATGTTTCTGGTTATATTTAAATACACTAATCGGATGCCAATGTTGTACATTATCAAGTTAGAAGGAGGGATATTCGGGATAACAAATTGGTATAGGGGTATTGGGGGTGATAAAACGATATTAAGATATGAAAAACAGCCTTTTCCAGTATAAAATTCCCATAAGACAACGTAATTTATTTTGACAATTAACATTTTCTTTAATAACTCGGTAAGTACTTGAGCTAGAGTGATAAGAGAGGATTTAAAAACTTTGGCTTTTTACATACAACAATTTAATGTGCAATAAGTGTACATTCGGGGCTTTTCTGACCCTTTTTGGGCCCAAAAACTCAAAATTCGAAAACTTAAAATCACCAAAAAAGGGGGTTAGAGTTTTTCGATTGTTTTCCCAAAGAACTTGTCCAACTGATTATAAATACCCCTGTCACAGCAAACCTGCGTACTCAGCGAATTTCCAATGCATATATATGTGACTCACTACTACATAGAGCTACTTAACAAGTTTCACAAAAATACATCCATAAATAAGTGATATATAGCATTTTATTCGTTCTCCATAAGAATAACATTAGGGTTGAGGACGCAGGTTTGCTGCAACGAGGAAGATAAGTAATATTTTTTTGGCGATTATCAGTATAACTGAACCAGGTGAAGCTATGTACCAAGTTTTATTAATTTAGGTTCATAATTAAGGGAGATATACATCTTTACTTATTCTCCATATGAATAACATGGGGGCCGAGTATGCAGGTTTGCTGCTACGGGGACTATCAACAAAAAACTTGTTTTTTGTGCTAATATCAATATACCACAACTAGTTGAAGCCACATACCAAGTTTCATCAATATACACTCAAAAATAATCGAGATATAGAATTTTATTTATTCTCCATAAGGATAACATTGGACAACGTACTGTGTTTAGCACTTTGAATATCTCTGCAACGGTTGGACGTAGAACAACGATTAAAACACCAAAATGTTTGTTTTGTTGAGCTAAACACATTAATAAACAGAAATGTGAAGTTTTTTAGTAAAACTACCTGAGAAAAATCTAAAAACCTTTTTCCAATAAGATTAACATGGGACACGTTTTTTTGGATTTTCTCCGCAACCACTTAACCTAGGTTAATGATTCAAAATACTAATTTATTTGTTTTTTAAGCTCTATAAAATGGCCATAACCAAAATTTAGTGTTTTTAACATTTTCGGGTCAAATTTGCAAAAAACCAATTTTTGGAAAATTGTAAACCCCCTTCCCATAGTGCGATCGATCTGGTTTTCGAACTTAAAGTCATAAATGCTACTCTCCACGTTTGTGCAAATTTCATCAAAATCGGGTGTTTCTTTCAAAAGTTATCGCGGTAATGGACACACATATATATATAAATTTGAACGAATAGTGTTTTTGGCATCTGGGGACCTCAAAACGAAAAGTTATCATAGTCTCGGGCTTAAGTCTTACCATGCCACCTACGGTAATAGCTTCTTCCCTATAGGGGAAATTCGCTAAAAAGAATGTCTCTACCAAATTTGAAGTAAATCGGACAGAAATTGCGACCGCTAGAGTGCGAACACACACACACACACACACACACACACACACACACACACACACATATATATATATATACACAAATTTTTAGCGACCACCCTAAACGTGTTCAGGGGGTCATGTTAGGAACTTCTATGGTGGTCCCGGGCTTAAATTTTACCGTGCGGGTCATGCTAATAGTTCATTTCCCCGCAAAGTAAATTCACTAAAAAAGTAAATTAAATACGATTCTGGAAATAATTTAGAAAAATAAATTGTTATTATTGCTCTATTTGGGTTTAGAAAGGGATAAAAAAAAAACCTTTCATGACCTCGGTTAAACCGCAACCCGATTAACCCGCTCCCGGATAGTCGGGAGTTGACTGTATATGTGTGTCTGTGTGTGTCCATAAATGTGATAACTTGAGTAAAAAATTTCTGATTTCAATTAAATTTGTAAAGTGACATTCATGACTCAAAGTTCACAAACCAGAAAAATCGGACCAAGGGAAGGGTGGGTTAATGGGGGTTTTAAATTTTCCAAAAATAACTTTTTTGCATTTTTTCACCCTCAAAATTTGTAAAACTCTCAAATTTGGGTTTGACCATTTTATAGAGCTTAAAAAAAACAAATAATAAGGTATTTTAAATCATTAACCTAGGTTAACACTTTTACCGCCATAAGTCGATATATCGGCTTTGCAATACGTTTCATAAACCGCTGCGAGCCAATATATCGGCGTGAGTAGTATGACGCGTTCACTGCCATGAGCCGATATATCGGCGTCTGGCATTTTTGTAATTTTTTTGATTATTTATTACTCGATTCTAGCAAAATTAGCACCATTGAATGCTCAATGAAATGACATTTAAAAATATGTATATTCATTTTTATTGATGAATATTTTATATAGTATATGCTTTCAAACAAATATAATATTTAGATGGCCGTGGCTCCAGCTGAGGTAGTGACTCAGGCGTTTGTTTATTCTCTGGGTCTGTTTATGTGTCAGACTAATGAAAATAACACTGTCCCTATACTTAAGTAATCTGTAACTTTATATTTTATGTTGTAAAAAATAAACAGTTTGAGGCCTAAGTTTGTATTTTTAGACAGTAATATCAACACTTTCTAATTTGTGGTAGACCCCAATAGTATATTTCGCACCAAGGGCTGAAAGTGGGGGTTTGCTGGCCCGAGATCATGTTTTATGACTGAGACGAAGTCGAGGTCATAAATCATTCGAGGGCTATGCAAAACCCTTTCGGCAGAGGTGTGAACGCTATTTTTCACCATACTACAATTATTAACGGGTTAAATGTGATCGGTCATAAAACACGAGTGGCCTCATGCAATCTCGGACTAAAAACAGTTGACCAATAAACAAATCTTTGATAGTACAATGTTTTGAATTTTATTGTCATTTGTTCCAGTGTTTCAACCAAAGAAGACAAAATAGTATGTGCGTATTAACCAGGACATGTCATGTACACTTGAAAAAAGTAGGCAACACTGGTTAAATAGATCAGCTGACTTTCGACCCTTGGGCGGAAAAACTCTACTTTCGGTATTAAAATGGCGTTCCGAAAACAGGTGATTACAGCGTAGTGTGGTGAAAAATTTATTTAATTTCATATATTACATGTTATTATTATTCACTATGTTTCTTTCATTTATTTTCCTATCCACATTAGTTACATATTTGATCACTTCCCCTAAAATAATGTTTCAACTCAGTCTTTCTACATGGCGGGTGAGTTTGCTTAGCTCATTCGCCTTTTCCAGTTGTGTTGTGATATAAAAAAACAAACAATCATAGCACTGTTATTTATTACAGAAAATTAATACAATTTTTAGATAATGATCTTGGTAAAATAAATTTTTTAAATATATAAAGGTTATACACAAAAATGTGTACATATATACTTATATAATATGTAGAAATTACAAAAATAAAAACATAATTAAAAGTTTTTTTTTAGTAAATAAAATAAAATTGTTTTTTACAAAAACATTTAATCATTTGCAGTGTTTAAAAGCACAATTAATAAGAAATAAAACAAAAAAGATCATGAATTTTGCATTGTAAATAACCGAGTTATTAATGTTTGTTTGTTTGTAGTCTTACGAAAAGGGCCTTTTTTGCCCAGCAGTGAAGCGAATCGCGATGCCTCCGAGCGGCGGTGGCCAAGGTCACACAGACCCCACAGTGCCTGGCACTCAAGAGTAGGTAGGCGACAACCGGCTGGCGGTGAAAGAGATAAGTGGTTGCGGAAAAAATCCAAAAAACTTGTTAAACAAATTTCCCATGTTAATCTTATGTTAAAAAGGGTTTTAGCTTTTCCTCAGTTAATTTTACTGAAAACTTCCTATTTTTTTTTACCAATCAGTTCAGCTCTACAAAACAATCATTTTGGTGTTCAAATTGTGATTCTACGTCCAACCGCTGTAGAGAGACTAGAAGTTTTGAAAAATACTCGAAAGTTCAAGCGAATGTTTCCCGCCGATTCCTGGACGATTGCGACCGGCCAACTCGCGTAGTAACAGCCGCAAAAGATCGCATAGTGTAAAATCGGATGAAAATGAAGATCGGAATGCGTAATTTCGGCCGTAAATGACAACGGAAAACATAATATCGGCCAAAATGACGACTGGATCACGTAATAAAGGCTGAAAATGACTACAGTATACATCATTTCGGCAAGAGTGGCGACCGGGCCACTTAAATCGGCTGTAACTAACAATTTCATCATCTAATATTGGTTACAAACGATGTCTGGACCAGGTGATATTGGCCAAATGCCAACCGGACCGTGTTTTATCGGCCGGAAACCAACGTCAAACCGTGTTTTGTTTGTCAATAAGTAATCCAGCTTGATTCTACTGGCCAAAACGTTGTATTGCTACTCATGTATTAGGTAGAAACCATGTTTGGATTATCAACTATTGAGTGGTATCCAAACCCCATTACACTATTTGAAACTACCAACTGATGGCAAATACTCGCTCGATAATACTCGAAAATAATTGGCACTATTTGATTCGAATAAAACAATCACTTCCCGCAAACCCCTAGTTTTAAATAAAATAAAATATTTTAAATAAAATTCAAACGCAATTCTCCAAGGTTGCAGGTTTTTTAAAATATTTTCATCTATAGTATAGTTATTTTTTATTTTAATCAAATAAATAATAAAAATTGTATATGACTTTAAGTATTATTACTAATAATTTTTTATTACAAATGACAATATTTAGTACAAATTTATATATATGACAGTGCAATGTACCGTACCGATCTGAAATTGATGGTACCGCAGACCCCTAGTATATATATCATATAAATTTCTGAGGAGAAGGTGGATAAATCTAAATACAGAGGATTCCGATTTAGTAGTATGAATGTAAAATGGTATTAACCCTGAAGAATTAATAGTACAGGGCAGTTTTGTGATTCTGATTTACATTATGAAGTGGTACTCACTTCTGTTTCTGTTCTTGCCAGCAGTAGGGTCTACAGGAAGGGGTATGGACGGAGAGACATCTTTAATTTTGTTGAGAAAAGGAAAAGCAGAATCCCCTGAGGATACAGGTGGGGTAGCTTTTGATGTCCCTGGCAAAGTTGTAGGAGTTGTTGGTATATGCAAGTAAAGATTTATAAATAATATTTTAGTTAAAAACTTAATTGGGGAAAAAGATGAGATACATAGTTATCTCACCAGAACAAAACTGTTATCATATGAGCAGCACAATAGAAAAATACATCTGTGTATCCCACCTTTTTTAATGTAATTCCTAAGCCAAGGGCTTTTCATTTTTATTAACTTTAACAAAAGTTGCTAAAAAGTAATTTACACAATCCTTTTTTGATTTATATATACCTAAGGGAGAATACCACAATTAAGGATCAAGGATGAATTTCAACAGATAAAACCAATTAATAGTTGAGAGTCATATTAATAATTTATATTTTTAAACAATTTTGCTTTACTTTGGATTATTACGTTACTGTAAGCTTATTGCTTTAGAATTTACAGTCGAACCGCGATAAACTGTCACACTCCGTTTTTCTATATTTTTGTTGTACAGAACATAATGGGGAAGTGAAATAAAAAGTTGTTTTACATAAATTTCTTATAAATGAAGAAAAAATTAAAATATTTTTGTCGTAATAAATTAATGTTAATATAACATTAGTCTTGAATAATGAAAATTATAATACATTTAAGCATTCTCACCACAATATGGATTCCAGTGAGATAGAAAATTCAATATTCTTCAAATTATTAGCTGATAATTCGAGCTGGATGTTTCTAGTTTATAATACTTACTCCAATTCTTTTTCTTGGTATCAAGAGGGTCTACAGGAGACTTTCCAGGAAGGGATAAGGAATGAGAGACGTGTGGAGTCTCTTCGAGAATTGGAATACCAAAATCCCCTGAGGATGCAGCTTTTGATGTCCCTGGCAAAATGATATGACATAAACAAATTTAAACTGATACGTAATTACAAAATTCTTCACCCGATAAGAATCAACCACACAGCTAAAACCAAATATGATAAGGGGGGGAGGAGATTAATGGTCAGTAGATGAAGTTTTACTGTGGCTAATGGAAAAACATGACAGGTAGTAAAAACATACTGTACCCCCACAGATTTGGCGGGAAATATTGCTAGCCCAACGGTTAGCGTCTTGGACTTCGGTTCAAGGGGTCACGGATTAAAATCCCGGGGTGTCCATAAAAATTTGAGGGATTTCCATCTCTCTCCCACAGTATCTCGAATTAGGACACCGTCAACAAATCCAGCTATAGTCTAGATTTCTTAGATTTGCATACTTAATTTTAAGTGAAAGGTTATTAGCTCTGATTTAAATCAGTAATGACAAATTAAACAGAGAGAATAAATAAGTTTAATTTATTTTGCTTCTTAAATTTTTTATTTAAATAAAATGTAAGGTTAGGTAATGTACTGTTATAATATTTCAAAGTAATCTATGAAAAGGCACAAAATTCAATCTTCAAAAAGTTTTTTTAATAGCAACATATACTTACGATCAATCTTTCTTCGCTTGAAGGCAGTATTAGAAAGGAGAGAGGATAAGGGAAATTCATGAGGATTTCCCTGGGAAAGAGCTTCAAGACCTGGCAGAAGAAGGTGGGTAATATTAGTGTCAACGAATCTTACAAGAGGACAAACAATGAAGTAACCCATCACAAGAAACAACTGAACCTGTTCTGTATTTACTGACCACGAGTGTAATAGTTTTAAATGTTCTTAAATTATTACACTCAGTGATCAGTAAATACTGAACAGAAACTAACAGCTAAATATTATGTTTAGAAATATTTAAAGAATGTTAATTTTGAATATTAAATTGAGGATTAAACTTTATATACCTGGTCAATTGTTCAGAATCTAACAAAAAAATTATAAACAATATTAATTTAGAAAGATTTCAGAGTGAACTACCTTCTTGAGGTGGGTTACCAAAATTACTTACGTTTCTTGGCTGACTCGATCATTGATTGGAGGAATTCAGGAGTGGAAAGAGGAGGAAGTCCTTGGGAACCAGAGGGTTGGGAGGCAGCTAATGGGTCTTCAATCGTTTGCTCTGGCGAACAAAATCAACGTTATTACATTGTAATTCAATATTTAAAGATCTGGTAATACATTTAGAGGCTGTTTATTTTTTATTGACTGTCAGAATTTGACGACAAATTTATTTTAAAACTTCTTTATTTAATGAACAATCCTGCATTTGTTAGGAGTAAGAAATAGCAGTCTCCCATTGAATGGTGGTTTCTACTGTGGACAATTAAAGCAACTGGTGTTGGATACGATCAAATCCAGATGCATACAATAATTTTGTTCTTACAAGACCTTGCGAACAGTTGCCTGATAAGCCACACAAGACATGGCGAATCAATTATGAGCGATTTGGTCGCACATCGACATCGAGTATCGTATCACCGTACTTATTGGTAGGGGTGTGCGAATAGTGATTTCTGGCCCGAGCCGAGCCGAGCTTTTTTCTAAGTTCTCGAGCTTCGAACTTTCTTGAGCCGAGCTTTTTTGATGGGAATTTTCTTTAGAGGTATGCAATATACCGGTAGTGATTTTCTGACTCGAGCCAAGCCGGGCAGAATTTTTTCAAAGTTCTCGAGCTACAGTAATTATGGTAATGTAAAACAATTGATAACTTTGTATATATGTCATATTTCATTCACTTCTTCTAGATTCATTATTCCTACGTTCAATAAATAAAGGCCTACAATGGGGAAATAACAAAATAAGTAGGCTACTAAAAATAAAAATTATTGAGACCACTTGTTGATAGTAACAAACAAATTTTCTTTCAATATAAAGTAGGTAGCTTACATAGAAAAAGAATAACGTAAAGGAAGAGAACTACAAATTTTTAACTAGACTGATAAGCCCACAGGTTAACTAATGCGCAGTTATTACCGTATTTACCATTAGCCACAATAATAATAAAAATTGACTATATGTCAATATTTACTCTCCATGTAGCCAAAGACATAGGCCCTAGCCTTGGGAATTGCCAAAACCCAGTAAGCCTACCTCTCATTCAACTGTCTGTAAATAGTAAATTTTAGGTTATCCTTTTATAAATAAATATAAGTTAGTTAAACCAGTCTTTATATCTTATTGTACTCACAGAAATAAGTTATTCAATAATCGTAGGCCTCGCTTATGTTCTATCTAACATATTACCTAATAGACTTAACCTATTATATCTGCTTCTGAAACAGAAGGTTTCAGAAGCAGAAGGTGGGAGAGGATCATCAATGCATTGTCCTTCCATCACTGCTTTAACAACTTGATAGCATAAAATTACTACATAATTATATGCTTTCTACTTCTACTGACATTTATTCACAAATTCAAACAATCCCGCGGAGTTAAACAATATGATATTAATCGCTCAGCTGGTAGCGTAACAAAACACTGCACCATTTTGATCACGTCATGGTCTTGGTTAGGGCCTTCGGCGTGCATAGAATATAATAAACTTTTAAAATAATATGACCACCGGTATTATAAACATGCGTTACGTAACCATTCACAATTTTTATAAGATCTTTAGATTTGGTGAACCTCGCAATTAGTCAATTTTTAACATTTTAATTTTTGGAGAGTACTATTTCGGCTGCACATTAAAACTCCGTCATGATTATAGGCATTCATCACCTACAACCTTGTCCCTAGCTATTGGTCACGCTAAATCATTATTACATTATAACCATCTTCACTCAACGTCTTAAGGCAGTTCGCAAAGTGGGCATGCCAAAAGTGTTGCCAGAAATAATTTCAGACTCCAGGGAATATAATTATTGTGTAATGTACGAAGTTGTAGTACAGACTGTACCGATGCAACAGTTAGAAAAAGTGTTTTCATGGATTTTAGTTTTTTGCCGTGGTACTTTTTCTGGAGTAGTACGGTTGTATTAATTATTATTAACCGTGAAATATTGCACAACTCAACTGGGCAAAGGCAAAACTGTTCTGCAAATAGAATAGTGTGATAGGTCCACTTGATGTGATTGAGCGTAGAGAAAGTAGCTCAATTGCGTTGGTTGACCAGGTCGGAAATTTAAAATATTACAGCACTTTAATTTTTGGTTATTTTTTAATCGAAGGACCGAAAGCATTAGCATTGCTGAATTTGCTATATTTGTTATGGAGCTCTACCGACACAAACTACGAGAATTCTAACATTGATTCTGGAAAGTTTTTTGCTTTAAATTTACTTTTGTAGACGACTCGGCGTCGGTAACTAGTAACTTTTGTAACTAGTCGGCGTTTTAAATATTCGGCTCGAACTTCAAACTTTTTTGTATATCTCGAGCCGAGCCGAATACTGCAATATTGGGCTCGAAAAAGCTTGAAGTTTGAATGCTCGAACACCCCTACTTATTGGGCATGTACACTCGTATTGATATATCTGATTGAATGGGTTAGGATGGTAAACAATACTTATAAATTATGAAGTTTATTTTCAAAACGAGCACTAACGAGTTACTGTAAAAAGATTTTCTGCTAAAAAAGACAAACAATTGTGGAGTTCTCGACAAACATATTGCTTCTAGGTGTCGATACAAATTGAAATATCTAAGTTCTCGATACAACATATATTGTTTTACAGATATCATATCGAGTACAGCCGTATCATGATATTCGATACGATACGTATCCCACATCACTTCAGCGGCGAATGTTCGAGATAAACAGCTTTCCAACCAAACAATAATATCGGTAGAGCTATGAACCATTTTCCACAAACATTTGTTCATTATGGCAGAGAGATAGTAATCTTATTTTGCTAGCTTGTTTTTAGGGGTCTGCGGTACCAAAAATTTCAGATCGGTACGGTTCGGTACGATAAAAGATTTTGTACCTCGGTTCTCGGTACAAATTCGGTACAGTACAATGTACCGTCATATATACTAATTTAGTTATTAATTTGAATGTATCATAAACAAATTATTGAGTAATAATTAAGGTCATATACAATTATTATTATTAATTTGATTAAACAAATAAATAACTATACTATGGATAAAAATATTTTTAAAACCTGCATCTTTGGAGTATTACATTTTAACATTGTTATTATTAGGTATTAATGCAAGTTCTTGAAATAATCATGAGAAATAAATTCAACAATTACTTGAAAATCAATCAATTGCATAAGTTGCTAACTGATTAATTATACTGATTTCAATATAAATAAAAACTATTGGTTTAAATCATACAAACAACAAAAACCAAAGTTGTATAAATACTATTCTTGTTGCATTGGGAGATTATTGTATCATTAATACAAAGTAAAATCAGATAACTTAAATAAAACTATGTATGATGTGAAACTAAAAGAAATTATAAATTATAAAATTAGACCAATAAATACTGAAGATTAAAATCAAAATAACTCTAAAATTACTTAATTACATTACTAAATTCAAAATTGAAGGCCATAACAAATATTACAGTACATTTATTTAAACATAAGTACAGTAGAAATCCAATTATCCGAACCCCAATTATCCGAATATCCAATTATCTGAATCGATTTTGAGTGAAATAATAGAAATATAAAAATCAAGAAAATAACAGCGGGAGCAAGTGTAGCGATAATGCTCCTTGAGCGCTAAAATAAAAGCCTGCGCTGTTACCTTCCGGACGATATTTTCGCAGGGAACAATGAGTCATACCCCCTTCCCGCCCTGCTCATCATCAGTCGCTACTGTTCTTTCACCGAGATTATCATTCGAAATGAGTACAAAACGTAAACGTGTTGTCCTTTCGCTAAGTGATAAACTCACTTTGCTCGAGATGTTGAAGTGAAATAACCAACATTGAACAGTGAAATACGTACAGTATGTAGGCCTATTGAAAAGAGCAACTGTATATACTGTATTCAATTAACTCCTGTAATTTAATTTTTATGACGTATATTCTTGATACAGTTCGCTCACTTTCTGTTCACTACATTTATAATAACTTTGTCGATAAAATTCTGATTTTTTATGTATGGTGATGTTTTTTGCTTAATTCCCGAGGTATACCTGATTATCCGAATTTCTGCATATCCGAATTGGCCCGATCCCCAATTAATTCGGATAACTGGAGTTCTACTGTACCATGTAAAACTGGAAAATAAATAAAGTAATAAAAGTAATACAGTTATATAATGTTAATTTGACTATATCATATTTGAAATAATTAGCTATTAACCTTATCAAAAAATAAATTTAGGTTATTGTTAATAATAATTTTTAGTTGAATTTTCCAAAACCACAGAAGACAATCTAACATATAACAGATATATGTATGTACAAATTTCACAGCACAATAAAAAAATAACAAATTTATGCTACCATTTGAAATTTATCAAGTTAGTGGCTATTTTTGAATTAGTTTTCAACCATTTTTGAAACCTTTTTAATATAATTTAAAAATTTCACTAGTATACTTCAATAACAATAATAATAATACATAAATAAAAGCAGTTTAATTTGAAATCATAATGGAGAATGACAGTGATTTAAAAGATAGTATTCCTTTTCTCACTCTAGGAATGTTGTTGACAAACAACTGATTTACAGCTAATTACCGGATCCCTCTCCCCTTACCCCTCACGCCTTCCTAGTCTAACACGTTAACTGCCACGCTCATTTCTAGCGTGATTGCTGTATTGCCAAAACCTTATGTTACTTTGCATTTGAGTTATATCGTGTTTTTTACATTTGTTTGGATTAGTAATAATGATTTTTGAAAAAAAAAATTAAAATTAGGGGTGGGGGAAATTTATGACCGATCGGGTCGGCAGTAAACATTTTCAGCAATATTTTGCTTCAAATAATTGGTGCCGACCAATCGGACCGTCATATAAACGAGAGTGTATTTCAACTATTTTACTTTGCTCAGTTGGCAACACTAATATTTTCGCGCGGAAAGTGGCTACAGCTGTAATGTTCGCGCCCTATCCGCGCTCCCGCGTTACTCCTACTACCACCCTTCTCAAACCTAACCCAGTATTCGTAACCACATTTGCACAACAACGCGTCTACGTGTTTTTTAGCGAGTTTGCGATTTAGTTTGTGAGTTAGCGTTTCATTTTTACATGAAGTAATAATGAGTAGAGAACTAGATGAGAGTGAAATAGACAGGGTTTTTGCATATTCCCATGTCAAGTGAGCCGGATTTATGGAGCGACGGTGGTTGGGGTAGCGGCGGCGCCGGTGATAGTGATGTGATGGAATGCGACGACACGGACGATGACCCGGACTTTGCACCGAGTGATACGTCAGTATCATTTAGTGAGGACGAAAATAATGACCCTGATTTGAATGACAAAATTAATGAAAGTCAAAATAATAGTGAAACTGTTCAGCTTGAAAGTGAAAGTGTGAATGATGATCCAAATGAAAATGAAAATATGAACGGTGCAAATGATGGTGTTTATGTGACATTGAGTGAACGATATAAGAAACTAAAGAAGAAAGCCAAAAAAGCGCAAATGAAGAAGGAAGAGGAGGATAGATGGAAATTGCCAGAAGGTAACCAAAAGAATATTATTTTTGCTGGAAACTCAAAATTTAAATTTAATTTACCTAGGACAGCGGAGCCGATAGATTTTTTTTAGCCTATCTCACTAATGACATCCTCCAGGTTATGGTCAATGAAACCAACAGAAACGCGGCTCAAGTACTACAAAGAGTAAGGCTTAACCGCAGTAGTAGGCTTAGGAAATGGCGGGAAACTAACATCGATGAAATTAAGAAGTTTCTGGGTCTTTTGTTATACATGGGTTTAGTCCCAATGCCCAGATTGACTGACTATTGGTCAAAACGATTACTTTATAGTAACGTAGTTGCAAGACGAGTAATGAGCCGTAATCGATTCCAGCTTCTTTTGCGATTTTGGCACTTGAATAACAATGACCAACTAGCAATGAACTAACAACAACAATGAACAACAACAATGAACAATGAACTTGAATAACAATGACTTGAATAGCAATGAGGCGGTTTTGGCCTCGACGCGGACGGCCGTTTGGGGAAAATTCTGCCACTATTGAATCATCTAAACCAGTGTTTCAAGACTAAGAAGACTCCTGGTGAAGACCTAGTCGTGGATGAGAGTATGATCCCCTTCAGAGGTCGTTTGCTCTTTAGGCAGTACCTTCCCAACAAAACCCACAAATATGGGATCAAGATTTTCAAAGTTTGTGACACCTCTGGTTATACTTTTAAAGTAAAAGTGTACATGGGAAAAGGTACTGGAGTGGATGATGGCTCGTCTTTGGTAACGTCTGTTGTAATGAACCTTATGACCGAATATTTGGATAAGGGCCACACTTTGTATATAGATAATTTTTATACCTCTCTTGATTTGGCTAACATCCTTCTGGCCAGAAACACTCACTTGGTTGGCACTGTCATCGCGAACCGCGCCTGGTTCCCACACAAAAAAACCATTCCCCCGAATCAGTCCCTGAACCCAGGAGACATGATCTGTTTGGAATACCCTAATGGCACCGTCTATACGAGATGGTTGGACAAGCGGGAAGTTTGAATCATGTCAACGAAACATCCCGCTGGTTTTGCGGACACTGGGAAGAAAAACAGACTGGGCGAGCCCATACTAAAACCTACTGTTGTTGAGGAGTACAACAAAGCAAAAATGGGTATCGACTTATCTGATCAAATGTCGTCCTATAGTACAGCAGTACGTAAATCGATGCGGTGGTTTCATAAAGTTGCCGAAGAATTGCTACTGGGAACCGCGGTGGTCAATGCTTGGCTGGCATACAAGGAGACCGTTTGTGCTAATGGTAATAACAGGTCTGTATTCCATCACGACATTTCGGGAAAAGATTGTCTATTCCCTTCTTGGCCTTCAAGATAATGCTGTGGAACCCGTAACCGTAACTGGACACCACTACCTCCCTGAGTCCGTGACTTTTGTTGGTGAAGGAAAAAATCGGAGGAGAACGAGGAAGAACTGCAAGGTTTGCTCCCAAAGAGTAGTGAATGAAGGAGGTCGCCAGTCAGCGAAAAACTTGAAAAAGGTAACGACACTCTGCGACATGTGCCCTGATAAGCCGTACTTGTGCAAAGACTGTTTCAAGACCATTCATAAGTAAGAACAATAGTAAAGTAAAGCACTTTCTTTGTACAGTGAAAATAATAGTTACACGCTTTATGTCAAATATTCCTAGATGACATACCGTTAACTTTAGTTATTAGGCCTAATATTTCTTTACCAAAACATAAAGTAAAATTGTCTAATGTTCTAGGTTCTAAGTAACACTCATTGGTAATGTTCTAATGTTTTCTTTCTGATGTTTGAAATATAATATTGTATTTCAGCAATAAAATACGTTTTATAATTTTTTTTTTTATTTCAACCCATTTTGAAACTATGGTTACTTGAAATAACTATGTTTGATATAAATTGTTTAATACATTTAGAATTAAGGCTATAAATCAAGAATATATACATTAAAAACAAAATTTCATCTAGTAATGTGATGTATCAAAAAGAAGTATTACAAATAAGTTGAAAAAATTCATGCCGACCCGGTCGGGTCGGCACATTTCAAGCAAACTCACGCTTGTTTATGAATCAGCTGCAACAGCATTATAAACTTAACGCAACGCTATCTAGTAGGCATGGGATGTGTCCTGTCGTAGTAGTAGTCAGCCGCCGCTAGATGTCAGGAGACGGCGTCTAGCGGTTGATCAGCAAAACACTGTCAAGGCCAACATGCCGGCCCGACCGGGTCGGCAAAATTTTCCAGCCGACCATGCTATGCCGACCCGATCGGGTCGGCGTGGCAGTTAACGTGCTAAACCTTTCTTGTCTTCAAGGACATATTTTTTGCCGACCCTACCCAGCTACTCCCTCCTCCCCTTGCCCACCTTTCTCATCTCCATTCTCGTTCAGCTATAAATAACACCTGTCAACTCTTTTCCTATGAGTTTTGGGGCTTGTTTTCCTTAAAGGAAATGACTAGTTATAAATAGGAGTCGGTCTTATTTAAACCACTTATTTTGTTAAACATTGTTTAGCTTATCTCTGTTTGTTGTTTGAAGCAGTAAACTGTACCGTACCGAATCTGTACCGGGGTAATGTTCTGTACCGAACCGATGACGGTAATTAGTTGTGTACCGTACCGGTACAGTTTTTTCGGTGCACCGCAGACCCCGACTTGTTTTTGATGTTTATTAATATTGAAGACAGTAAAATGTACTGCAGTGCCGCAATTTCGCTAAGTGAATAGATAACAAATCCCCAGTTTGTAACATTCTTTTTCTCAGTCTTTTGGAGAAAAATTCGAAAATATTTAAAAATATCTAGAAGATATAAAAAGGTATAATTATTTCAAAACACATTCATAAGAACTCATGAATATGTTTATAAGGCAACAATAAAGTCCGACTTGTAAATTCAAAATTCAAATAAACTCATCAAAAGGGGCAAACGCATTGTTGCGTCATTTTCCTTCACAGCGACAGACTTGTAGCGTCACGAAGGGGTCGCGGTGCTGCAGCGCGGGATCGTTGACCCGTCCCGACCGAAGCGGGAAGCCGATGCATGTTTAACAACGCGCATGCTCAGCGGCTGGCAGCTCCGAGCCTGCGCAGGGGCGCTGCGAACCCTATTTAACCCCCTGAAACCATGGCCTCGCTCTGATTCCAGTATGACCAGTGCACGAGTAGTTAGCGAACCCGAGTAATTACAAACCGATCGGGAGAAGGTAGGGAGCAACGAATTATTTACCTTAGTGCATAAGAATAAAATATTAGTTTTAATATTCAAACAATTTTTAATTTCTAATTCGAAACATTATATTGAAAATTAACGATATTCCGATTTGGCTCACTTAATCATAGTTTACCTCAAACTTTCAATTAACTGATTTTAATTTCAAGAAAAATCTACAAAATTCTAACTGCTACGTTTTTTATTTATATTTATTTTCTGCAAAGTTATACAAGTTTATAGTCATTAAAAGATTTTCTCTGCAGAAAAACATTAAATATTCCAGTTGTTCATTTAACTCTCGGGTATTTGATGCTACAAGACCGTCTAACTAGGATTATTACTTTGATAAATCATAATTATTATTTTGAGTATAGTTCTGTGATTTTGTTTGTACAAGATTTTTTTTTTTGTTGGTAACTTGTTGTTTCAGGATTCTAGAAGACTAGTTAAAAGTTACATTTGAGTGCTCATTTTGCATTTACAGGAAAGTGTATATATTTTAATTTGCCAATTATTGTTGCTTGATAGTTACGATTATTTTTATGCTTGGGTTTTCAGCATAACAGGATTGCATGTGTTTAACGAATGCTTGATTGATGGTTGGTGCAATTTACACAGTAGCTAATTTTGCATATTGATTTAGAGCTTCTTGTCATTAGTGTTTAGTTAAAGTACGCTTATATAACAAGGGTCTCAATACATTTAAACCTGTTTGATATAATTTGACTGCTAATTTCCTGGTGTTCTGTCCTGGTTGATCACAGTAGTTCCTTTACCTCCAAGTTAAAAAAAAAAGAGAATCAAATTATTTATCATCCCGAACCATTATTAGAAACCAAGAATCACATTTAGTTGGTACAGACTAATATTATATTTTTTGGAAGTATCCAACGGCAGAATAGTTAGGCCTATTTTATTCATTTATTCTGTTTAATAACCATACCCGTCTATCCTTCCTAACTGTGGCAAGCCCGCAGCATAACATAATAATTTATTAATCTTTATATCCCACTATGTTCCAGGCCTCTCGTATAAATTTGTTCTCTTTGATAACTGTACCCCTCTATCATTCCTTACTGTGGCAAGCCCACAGCGTAACAGAATAACATTTTACATATAACTTGTCTGACCCTCTAATACGATTGAGACTTGAGTTTTAATTCTGTTCTTTTGACCTGGTTTTTCTGACTTTCTAATCTGTTGTGATATTCTGCCTCTTACGTCATATACTACCTACCTTCAATTGCTAGGGTGCTCCGTGCACGTAGGATTGCGATCATTTTCCACCCTGTGGTGTACCCGAAGCCTAGAATAATTTTTCTATTAATTTTGTTTTCCCGGGGCTATGATGAGAAGTATTGAAAAATAAAGATTGATTGATCCACTCCTGAGCCCACCCCAAAAACAATTAAGAAGTAAAGAGTGGTTTTCACATCCGTCCTAGCTGTGCCGATCTGCTACTCTCCAGTAAATCAAGAAACCGGACCCTAGAAATTACCTAGCTGGACTGAGCGTTCCACATTTTAAACTAAGCGACGTATCTAAGGGGTAAGAAGATATAGTCCCCGAAAATACGTCATAAGTTCAGGGGATTTAGGAGTTCTCCTAAATACAGGGTGTCTAGTGATATTTGATCTCAAAATTCAAGACTTTTTCCAGACTTTTTAAGACTTTTTCCAAAATTTTCCAGACTTTCGCAAGATAGTACAAATATACTACAAACGTCATAAGAGTAAAAATATCATGTTTTTACCACTTTTTGGATTTTTACTTTCTCCCCCTTATACATAGTATAAGGAGAAAGTATTGTTTTCGTCAAAATTTTTGAATTTAGTTGACAGTGGAAATATTTGTTTTGGTGCTCCCTGAACCCCAAAAAAGGATTTTTACGTGATGTCTGTGTGTCTGTCTGTCTGTATGTATGTGTACAGAGCTAGATCCCTAACCAATGGTTTGATTTTTATGAAATTTGGTATGTAGGTACTAATACACGATATCTCCAGGTATTTTTTCATTTTTTTAATTTTTGATTTTTAAGGGTAATTATCCCCAAAAAACATGAAAAACCTAGATTTATCAAAAACGGCTCTAACGTTTTGATTAAACTTTAGTCGTTAGTAGAACTTTAATTTTCTAACAAAATGAGATCACCCGCATTTCTGTAAAAATTCGGGTTCAGAAATTACAAGACTTAAAATATCAAAAATTCAGTTTTTTTGATTTTTCATAAAAAAAAACATAAATGTGAAAAATATTACTATTCACCATTAAAAAAAGCTCAAAAAACTAAATAATTTGGTATCTTGAATTACTATTCTACGATTACTGGTTGCGGAGAAAATTTAAATTTCCATTTTTCAGTAAACACAGTACGATGTCCAATGTTATTCTTATAGGGAATACAAAAATTACTATTTCTCTCTTATTTGTTGATAAATTTCGTTCAAACTTGATATGCTTGTCAAGTTAGCATTGACCATCAGAAGAAATTTGAAATATGTTGCCCCTTAATAACTCTGGGGGGGGGGGGTAATAGAGGGCATTTCCCCTCTTAAAACCACGTGTGTAGCGATGGATTCTGTAGTGCCTCCTCAACAGGGATTTCGGTAGATATTTTTGAAAACAACTTGTTTACAATATTTTCTGTAGATTCAACCGTGCTTTGTATTTTATATTTAGTAAATAAAAAGTAATTTATTCATTAACGATGGGCTAAAAGGGAGAAAGTAGTGTCATTCTTCTGATACCGTTTATTTAAACTATGGTAAACAAATTTAAATAGTGAAAAAGAATGACACTTAGAAGAAAAATCACTAACAAAACCAAAACTCAATATAATATTTTTTATTAAAAACTCAAATACTGCATAATATATGAACATAAATATTTATATATATAAATATATATATTTTTCCAATTAAACTTAAAATACAAATGAAATAAACGTTACCGGTTAGCTATATACAAAATAATTTAATTAAAAAAACGAAACTAAAAACATCAACAAATTTAAAAGGGCATAAAATATCAGCATGTTAAAAGAACATAAAAGGATATTTTCCAGAGTTTTTCACCCCAATTCTAAATAAGTATTCACATAGAGATGGTTGGCCATGTGCTCGGAACGTATTCCTAAAAAGTTTTTTATCTGGACAAATTTCAAGACGATAAGTATCTTCCACCTCTTTAAACTGAACGTAACTGTAACCTAAATAATCCGTATGAACAATTACTTTTGGTTTTTTACATCGTTCCGCTTATGAAAGTGTACTCTCTTTATACATTGGAAAGAAATGAAGATTAAAATAAAATACAGTACCGGTAATTTAGTAGCCTGTTCATGTACAGCAACAAATACAAAATTTCGAATAGGTTGGCATATGAAAATAAAAGGCTAAAGTAAAACTAATTTTTACTCATAACTTAGAAAACATATTTAGGCATAAATCTAGGCCTGTCGATCTCATCACTGGCCAAAAAAAATATTTAAGAAGTCACCTAACTTATATATTTTTTATATCAGTACCTAAATTAATTTGAATTAAGTTCAGTTTTAAAAAACTAGGCCTAACTTAAATTTTTACAATTTCTCCCATGTTGACATAATTTGGCGATTAAATCAAAGTTTAAAATTACCCAGACGATAGTAAGCTTTGGCCTAGTTAAAATTTTTTCAAAGGTAAGTTAAAACATTACACTGACTAGGCTTATTTGATATTTAGGCCTATATAGCCTATCTGTACAGAGAACCACTTTATTAAATGTTATAAACAGTTAATTAGTAAACATGTTCAGACCACAGTTTAATATTTCCAAGGGTAGAAGTAAAGTAACTTAATTAGTCCAGCTTAACAGCCTAACATGGGCATAGGCCTATTATCAAACTTCGGAAAAAGTTCACTAAATTTTGTTAAAATATAGGCATAATACGTTATAGAGCCTAGGGTAACTGTTTTACAGATTTAAAAAATGTTGTAATTTGAAATAATATTAGTAGAGGGTAAAACATAACTTATTATTCGCGAAAATATAGGTGTTCCAAGATATAAATGCCCATTTTATAGGAGCTTGGATTGCTACAAATACCTTCACATTAGTTTAGTGAGTAGGCTATATTATTTACGACATTGTTCAAATGTCACTAAGCCACTGTTTAATGGTCTTCTGATGATCTGAGAAATAGTTAACAACTGCAATTAAAACTATAAAATTGTATAACTTAATACTACTTAACAACTGTCGGGCGAGTTACTTCGCCCCGTTCCGTGGAAACCAGGCCACAGTGCAAGCGGTGCAGACAACGAAATTCGGCCGTGTTCGAAGTAAATTGCAACGTAAACTTAAAAGTTTTAACACGTAAAATATTAACTTAAGTGTGTATTGCTCACGCTCACCGTTGAACAAAATTTGAAGCATTGTTGGAATGTAAAGGGAAAAAAGAATAGATCATAGTTAAGTTGTTAACCTGTACCGCCAATAATCTGCAGGCATTATTCAATATTTACGGACAAATCTCGGTTTAAACTCACTTCACTCGTCAATATAATCTTAACCTACAGGTTTAATTGCTCCACTATGCGTCAATGCGCGCAACTGCGCAGGTACTACGACGACGCGACGTGTGCGTGTGAGAATCAAGAGTCGGAGTCTAGGGACGTTCCGATACGATACTACTGGGCTACTGGCTTGGACCCGATATTTGGTATCGCTACGAATCGAAACCAAAGTATTGATACCCATTACAGTACTCTAAGAGGAACGCGGGAGATAGCTTGGAGTCGATTCTCTCTATCATAAGTTACAAGAACTTTATTTGAAGTTATTATTTGTGTTTATTTTGCTAGAAAGTATATTAAACAAAAACTAATCTATATGTTTTAACAACGTAAAAATGTACTATTTTTCCGATACCGATACTCCAACTTTTCTTTCGATACCACGATAATATCGGTTAACCGATGCCCAGAGTTCCGAAAACAAAGTTTCGATACCTACTCGGATCGGATGTATCGGAACTTGTCTATCAGAGTCCACTAGCCGAGGGATGGCGAACGACGCGGGCGAGTGTAGAGGTACCTTCAAGGTCACCGCTCTCCCTCCTCCCCCTCGTGACTCATCTTCCTTTTCGCGTTGCCATAGTAACGGCATGTACTTGACTGGCTTTCTTAATTTCTCCGAAAAACTATGGGCCAAGCGCTTGCTTGGGTTATTCCACAACGTACATCGTGTTGCAATTGCCATTGATTATAAATACTAGTACCTTGATATCACTGTTTATAAGTTTTATCCATTTTCCCGACTTAATAACAATTTTATATATTAATTCCCGCCTTTCCCGACATTTTATTAATTTCTATACAAATTCCCGACTTCCCCGACTTTCCCGACTGCTAGACACCCTGTAAATAATAATATGAAAATCTTTAATTAAATTGTCAAAATACTCACCCTTCAAGCGAGGAGCCTTGTAGCGTGGATTTTTGAAAATCAGATATCGTGGAGGAGTGAAGGCTCCATCATCTTTTTTCTTGTTTACATCTGCAGGTTTATTAGTATCTCCTTTTGTAGTACGACTGGCAGCTTTTTGTTTTGACCCTGGTAAAATAAATCATTAAATCTATTAACTTCTAAGAAGGTTAAAAATATAAACAAATCACATCATTAAGTAGCCTCTAGCTAATCCAGTATTAGTAAGTTAAGTTATATTATCTGCTACTAGCGAATTATCCTGAATGGCCAAGACATATGTATTGATAACAATCAGGGTAAAAAAATGTGGTAATAAAACCTTTATTATGCCTCGGCAGACACTCCACACCCATTGCATGAACTATCCTTTTCATAAAGATTCACTCGATAATAACTGATAATTTAATCCTTATATTGCTAATACTAACTTTAAAATGGTTCTTATCATGTTTAACTTCAAAAGAAAATGTACATAAAAATTGTTTGAGGTCTTAAAAATACTACTTAAGTATGACTTACCAATCCAATGACATTATTCTGGCATTACAAATTTTAAAACACAATAAATCATCATGAATTCTTTTGAATAACTGTTAAAATACTTGTTGAATTAAATACAACGTTGAAAAATACAAGAATTATTAAATTACTAAATAATTAGTTATAAAAACTAGAATTGTTTGTATAAAAGTAACTTTTTGTTTGGTTTGAGGTTTATTTATTTTTCTCAGAAGGAGAATGAGCTACTAAAAGGGAATAGCAAGGGAATTTTTTTTGGAAATTTAAAGACTAATAAGGAAGACGTGGTAGCTTTTAATTTCCCCAATACAATTATTTAAAATGAAGTGGTATTTTAAAGAAAAAAGGCCTTAAAAATGTTTTGAGGCTTTATGAAAGAACTTCAAAGCACCATAGATATGTACCGTACTTATATGTTAGTATACAAATTATTCCATAACAATATGATTGAAACTTTCCTGCATATTTATTGTTATTTTCCATGAATTCACGTAATTACTACCATTTGATGGCAAGATGGTTCTAGAATTACCTATAAAGAGCGATAAGGCGACTGAAAAAATAAAATTATGTCTGGAAAGCAATAATAGTCACTTATTTAGCCATTACAAGTACATAACAATACAATAGGCCATCTCATATCGAGTAACAATATGCAAAACATAAAATAAAACATACAAAGCATTCTATTCTCAGTTCAAACAATGTGTCTTAGAAATAAAAATTATACAAAGTATAAATAGTTTAGTCATAAATAATATGGTATAGTTACTTGAAATGTACCTACTAAATATTTATTCCAACATAAAACCAGAAAAATCAAAATTCATGTACTCTTTGTTACAATAAAACACATTTTCCTGGAAAAAACTCTCAAAACTTTCTTAAATTTTATGTTCTTTTATTTTCTCACAGATACTGGCAACTCATAAAAAAATTTAATTTGCTGGTAACAGTGGCTATTGATGGATTTGTTTAGCCTAACCTGGAGTAGATTTAAATGGTGTTTAAATCATGAAATGCGATCAGCATATTATCTGTAGAAAAATCACAACCAACAAACACGATAAGGGCATTGATCAAATCTCCGAATAGTTACATAGTTACAAAGAGCCCTTGTACGACCGAAATAACTGTGACCGAACCACAGAGTTTAGTAAAGAATCATGGCCAATAACCAACATAAGACTGATAAGATCACCCGAACAGCAACGAAAAGACTAACAACTTTTGATAAACAACAAATCACATTTAACTGTAACTGACAGCTGAAATAAGTCCACATAATAATGTCGACATTACAAACGGACTTAGTAATATCATTTGACATCTACATCTGTCATATTGTAAATAAATGTCATATCGTAAATAATTACAACCACTCCTTATGAAATCACATGACAACAATGGCTGAACCAAATTGCTAGTGAAACTTGTACATACTCTCAACAAGGGTGAAGCAGCAGGACAACCCGAGCATGAAACAGCTCATAAATCATGGCCTAACTGAGCAATATAAATTAACTAATCCATCCTGAACTTAGTGGATAATTCTTACAATTCCTACAGGGTGTCTACTGACATTTGATTTTGGAATCCCAGTATATTTCCAGTAGAGATTTTAACAAAATTCCAGGAATATGTGGCAACATTAAATTTAAATAAGAAGGGAGTAATATTAATGTCATTACTACTTTATAATGGTTCAAAAGAAGACAGTTAAATAAACTGTCGATTTAATTAAAATATTTATCCACAAACGAAATCCACACAAAAATCAATGTAAGAAAATTTATGCTGTTTATTTTAGGTTTAAAAAGTAAAAAATTTAAATTCACGCTTGGAACGCGGAATTAACGGTCAAACCTTAATTTTGTGTATATCAGGAATCAATCTTTTTTTAATAAAATTCCATTACACGACACAAAATTCCAGTATTATTCCATTATTTCCATTTTAAAATAAAATATCCCTTATAATTCCAGTTTTTCAAGTATCAATAGACATCCTGTTCTAGCAAATTCTCAACCAACCACATGACTTTTTGCAGTTGTCATTTTGATTACGGGTGTACTCACTTCTGTTTATTTTCTTTGAACCAGACGGGGCTGAGGCAGTGGAGTTCAGGACAGGCTCGCTGGCCACAGGAGCAGCAGAGGCCTCGCCCTTGGGAGCAGCCTTTGACTTCTCTGGTGGAACTAAACATAAACAAAGAATTATTACAATTTGGCCAACTTCAAAATCTTTAATATAAAACATACTTTATACACAGTCATGACGGTTAAAACAACAGAAGAAACATTACCTAAATTAGAGAACTATCATGAGTATAATACATGAAATAGAAATCAATTGGCTATCACTACACCTGAATTGGACTTCTTCGCGAAAAAACCTGATAGTACTGGAATTTATTTTTTCTACTAAGTTTTAAAAAATAGGTAACTAATTTGTCTTTATTGAAACAGAAACTAAAACAAATATTACAAAAAGCAAAATATTCTTTTGAGGAATTTTTCAGTAGCAGGTATTATTTTGTTTTCTATGATTCCCCTTGAATGGAGGGTTTAGGTGCACGTGTCTTCTCGTAACTCTAGCTATAGTAAAACCCCGCTTAACCGAAATAATAAGGCCCGGGCCGTTCGGGATAACCCATTTTTCGGATAATCAACTGGTGGTATTTTAGGTTAATTTTGGGAAAAAATACGCATACATCTTGCAGTTTTCCCAATGTAAGTTTAAAGAAATATGAAATATTTACAAATGTACATTAAAAAGGCTATTTTTTGAAGTAATCAATAATCTTTTTCTGCACTTTTTTTCAAAGCGGTTGTGGGCTGCTTTGTTTCGCCATCTTATAACGAGTAGCAAATCAGAGAATGTATGGAATTTGTGTGTTTCTATTCATCTGATAGCTTCCAACTTATCACTAATATTCACTACTACACGTTTTCTCTTCGTAGATATCGTGGAAATCGTTCTCCGAATATCTCCTGGACAAACTTATAACTTTGACAAATGACACAACATAACAACAACAGTAACTGCGTTGTCACCACATGCAGGTGTGAGTCACACGGTACATTGAACCTTTAGTGTGATAATGGAATGTGGTAAATGCAGTATGGGTCAACCCCCCACCCTCTTGCGGGCGGATCAGGTATGTGGCAAAACCCGTAAAAAAAACCCCTAAGTTCAGTGACTGCTACGGTGGGCGGTCTCTCAGTGCGCTGGGAGTCGTACGCCGGACTTATTCTCCCTGTCATTGATTATCTATTTCTTGAAGACCATTACGGTTAACCTGGGTTTCAGTTTGGCGAGGTCCAGTTAAGCGGGGTTTTACTGTAGTATCTTTATTTACTATAAACAATCACTCTTAAAATTTGTTTATATTCTTCAGCATTTCACAAAAATGCTATACCACAAACTATACAAACTTTACATTCTTGAGATAGCAAAACTTGTTCATACAAAATCTTTTTTTTTTAATGTAAAATAAATCACAGCTATCATACCAGAAATAATAACATTTTTCGATATCCAAATTATAGTCATAACAAATTTGAAACTGGACCTCTTTATATGGGATTAAAAATTTATAATCATATACCTGAATCATACAAAAGCTTAACAATGATAAATTTTACATCTAAATTGAAAGAGACATTGAGCCATAAAGCATATTATAGAGTTGAAGAGTTTTTTTATGGATAAAATTTAGAGGATGATTTATACACAGTTTTATGCAAACATATTCTATATGGTAGGAAAACTTGAGGCAGGAAAATTGAATGTATTAGGCCTAGTTAACCCTAGGACTGCCCTGGCCTGATTTATGCTAAATTGCTCGGTGCTCTAGCAATTTTTGCCACTTAGGAGTTTTTTTTAACAATTTGCAGTGCCTAAATTACTGTTGATAACCTAGTCATATGCATACTCGTTTTGTTCAGAAAAAGGAAATTTTGAATAAAATATAATAATACCCCCATAGCAGCAAACCTGCGTACTCAGTGAATTTCTAATGGATATATAAATGTCTTAATACTACATAAAGCCACTTACCAAGTTTCATAAAAATATATTTACAAATAAGCGATATATGCAATTTTAATTATTCCATAAGAATAACATTGGGGCTGAGTACGCAGGTTTGCTGCATCAACGAACACAATAAATGGGTTTTTATGCTAATATCAATATAACTCAACTAGGTGAAATCATATACCAGTTTTTATTAATTTATGTTCATAATTAAGGGAGACATAGCATTTAATTATTATCCATAAGAATAACATGGGGCTGAGTACGCAGGTTTGCTGCTACGGGTGCCTTTGGCAAAAAATAATTTTTTTGGGCAAATATCAATAGACCACAACCAGATGAAGCCATATACCAAGTTTCGTCAGTATATGTTCATAAATAAGCGAGAAATACAATTTTTCTTTTCCTCCATAAGAATAACATTAGACAACGTACTGTGTTTAGCACTTTCAATATCTCGGTAACCAATTGACGTAGAGAAATGATCAAAAAACCAAATTGTGTTTTTTAAAGCTGAATGCAATAATAAAAACTAAAATATGATTTTTTTCAAAAATTACATGTAAAAAATTCAAAAAAATCATTTTTGGGGTACAAAACGCCCCCAAAATACCCCTTCGGATGGAGCGATCTGGCTGGTTTTCGAACTTAGTCATAAATGTTGCTTTACACGTTTATATCAAATTTCATCAAAATCGGATCATTTTTACGAGAGTTATCGTGCTCACGGACACACACACACACACATATATATATATATATATATATATATATATATATATATATATATATATATATATATATATATATATGTATATATATAGTTTCGAACGAATGGTGTTTTTGGGGTCTGGGGACCTCAAAACGAAAAGTTATCATGGTCCCGAGCCTAGGTCTTACCATGCCGAATACGGTAATAGCTTCTTCCCTATAGGGGAAATTCGCCAAAAAGAATCTCCCCGTTAGTGGTTTTTTTTGCAAAATGTGAAAAACCAAAATTTTATAAACACTTTTGAAATAATTTTCAAAAGTAGAGTCCTAGCAATTTTACACTAATCTTTTTACAGACAATCAAAGACATACAAAATGTAGGCAATTTATTTCCCTACGTGGAAATGTGTTTGATTTATTTGAAAACATTTTGTTACCCGAATTACGGAAAGAAATACGGAAACTGGGGGAAATCAACAAACTTACGCTATACATTTGAAAAATAAAAAAAAAATAAAAAGTATAAAAGTAATATACTAAAACTATTATATTACTAAAGGTAACAATACAGTTGTTGGAAATAATGCACTTTTGTACAAAGTAATAACTGCTTTTATGACTTTATACGAGTTGAAAAACTAAATTTGAGTTTCGCCAAAAGCCAAAATTAGTTATTCAAAGCTAGATCTAATTTTTGTACTTTATTATAATATAATAAATGCTACACATGTTTATAGTAAATACACTTTTGAACAATATATATATATGTGTGTGTATATAGAAAAATATGAACAAATAAAGGTTCCATAAGCACATATTGATTTTTGAACCTAGATTTGTAGCATAGGCTAGCCGTATTTGAGCAAAATCTGCAGAGGTTACTAACAAACCATAAAAAATAAAAGTATCATATGCACTTTCTTTTTGTTCACACAAGAACAGAGAATTTGAATAGAATAAAATAAATAAAACGCGATTGGGAAGATTTTTAAATAAAGTAAAAAAAGAGAAAATTTCCAAATTCACTATAGGCCTAACCTGGAAAACACTCACATTTTCAATAACGCACATTTGAACACAAATAATAATATTTACCCATAGTAATGTAGATAAATATTACTAATAACTCACACACTACAATACACTTGTTTATCACTAAAGCACTAACATGAGACAGTAAAATACGGACCTACTCGCACTAAAAATCACACATTGACTTTGGCTTGGCTAGGCTAGCAGAAAGAATCTCCGATTTGTTATTATTTACACGAGTCACCTGACACTCCATACAGGAAGGCACCGCTACAAAGAGAAAGAACTTTTTCTTGGCTTCAAAGTGATATGTGATTTACGTCACGGTAAATCAACTATCGATATATTTATTAGTGATTTATAATTAGCCGAATTTTCGGCTAATGGGACAAATGAACAGCTGACATAACAGCTGATTTCAAAAATTATTTCTCAGACTTTCTGAAGACTCTGACAAAGTTCTCATCACGAAAAGAAAGAACAACTAATGCTGTTTCCAATGGTACCAACCGTTTCCTGTTTGGGCCAAAATACAGACACTACGATTTATTTTAAGAACTCGTGGTTTATGAGATTTTGCCGCTCGCGAGTCAAAAATGTTCTGCACGCTAATTTTGTTCAAACTATAATAGTAATTATATTGATTTGTTGCTGCTACGAGGTTCGTTTATATATGAAAATGAAATTTCAGAATCTCCTCTTTTAAATGGTATCAATATTATTACGTTTCTGGATCATTTTCAATGCGTTATAAGCAGTGGAAAAAATGACCCAATTAGCTGAATTTCGTCTCTAGTAGATCCATCTCACACATGCAATAGACGAATAATCGGCTAAGGGCAGTCCTAGGGTTTGTAGTAAACAAACTTGACCATGTACCTGCTTAAAAATTACTTATCTAATGTTTGTCAGGCCTTATGTACAATAAAGATTTGTCTATTGTCTATATTTCAGTATTAATAGGCAAAATAGACCACTTCTTTAGTTCTTTCATCAGCATTAGGAAGAGTTTAAGTAACGTAGAAAGCTTATTGAGTTTTGATTCAAAATTTTGTATGTGATCTGACCATGTGAGAGATGTATCAACTTTTAGCCTAAAATGTTGCAAGAGCGAATTTGTGGTATTAGGCCTTCAAGATGGTTATGATTTATTTTCCTAGTAGTTATATAACTTAAACGAAAATTAATTGAAGAGGTTTTAGTTTTGTTAAATTTTTAGTTATTAGCCATAAAACCACTCTTACAATAGTAGAAATTTTCACAACGTACAGTACAAATTTTGAATTTAAATTTTGTAAAAATAAGTCAACGTAAATTAGGAACAATGAAAGGCCAAGTTTCGATCCCTACAGTTATCTATAGTCCCTTCAGTAACAATTTTAAAATCTGAACAACAATCTGCCACCACCTTCCCTATATCTGTCCAACGCTATCCTGTTTATTTTTAAATTTTAATGTTTAAACTTTTTTGATGTCCAATACATTTATTGCCTTACAAGTTTTGGTTCATCATTTCTTCGTTGCACCATAAAAACCAATTTAAAAAATCTGATTAAATAAAAAAATGTCCTAACATGTATAAAAGATCAAGCATTTTCCAACTTTTTTCCTTACTTTCAAGTGTGAACCATGTTATAATTTGATATCTATGAAATATACTAATATTCCATTTTTTTAAATATATATACCACACAAGAGTATTTGTGATGGTTTAAAGTAATAAAGTAGGTACTCACTTCTGTTCTTTTTCTTCGCAGCAAGACGTGTGCCCGAGATGGATGTAAACTGAGAGGCTATACCAGAATCTCCACGGGAATGAGGTCCTGTGTTTCCCGTGGAGACAGAGAGGGTGGCTGTTGATGGCCCTAATAAAATAATAGTGAATATTTCTTATTAAAACTTGTTTGGACCTTACCTATTGCTGCTAGTGTTAAAAAGCGATAGGTAAAATCCCAACAAATCTTAGTAAATAATGACAAATCCATCGATGCCATGAGTTTAATAAATATTTTAATTGAATCAAGTATCAAGGAAGTGCTTTAGTCGATGAGATTTAAACATAAGATTCGGAGTTATTATTCGTTATTACTTGTCGTGATCTCATGTCCCACAATGCTAAATACCCCCATCGCAGCATACCTGCATACAAAGCGAACTTCCAATGCATGTATATGTTTCTCAATACCACAACCATTAAAGCCGTTTACCAAGATTCATAAAAATACACTTATAAATAAGTGATATAAAGCAATTTATTTTTTATTCTCCGTAAGAATAACATTAGGGCTGAGTATGCAGGTTTGCTGCAACAAGAAATATGTTTTTATGCAATTAACAATACAACTCAACCAGGTGAAGCTACGTATCAAGTTGGAATAGTTTATATTTATAATCAAGGGAGACATAAAACTTTCCTTATTGGCATTATGGGTGAGTATGCAGGTTTGCTGCTACGGGGACAATCAACAAAAAATTGTTTTTGCAAATATCAGTATACCAGTACTAGTTGAAGCCACAAACCAAGTTTCATCAATATACATTCATAAATAATCAAGATATTAAATCTGATTTATTCTCCATAAGAATTACATTGGAAAAAGTACTGTGCTTAGCACTTTGAATATCTTTGCAACGAATGGACGTAGAATTACAATTTACACACCAAAATGATTGTTTTGTAGAGCTGAACCAATTGGTAAAAGCAAATATGAAG
This sequence comes from Allygus modestus, assembly GCA_963675035.1. Lineage (NCBI taxonomy): Eukaryota > Metazoa > Arthropoda > Insecta > Hemiptera > Cicadellidae > Allygus > Allygus modestus. The sequence continues at coordinate 129,880,742 of OY776113.1, read as the reverse complement.
TTTACAGTAAAATTAACTGTGGAAAAGCTAAAAAACCTTTTTCCCAAAAGATTAACATGGGAAATGTTATGAACACTTTTTTGGATTTTCTCTGCAACCATGTAACCTAGGTTAATAATTCAAAATACCATATTATTTTTTTTAAGCTCTATAAAATGGTCAAAACCAAAATTGAGTGTTTAAAAAGTTTTAGGGTAAAAAAATCAAAAAACTGATTTCTAGAAAATTTAAAAACCCATAAAACCCCCTTCCCATGGTCCGATCTTCCTGGTTTTCGAACTTAAAGTCATGAATGTTGCTTTACATGTTTGTGCCAAATTTCATCAAAATCAGATGTTTTTTCAAAAGTTATATATATATATAAATTTGAAAGAATAGTGTTTTTGGCCTCAAAACAAAAAGTTATCATAGTGTCGGCCTTAAGTCTTACCATGAGATCTACGGTAATACTTCTTCCCTATAGGGGAAATTCGTTAAAATGTTGTTACAGTTATAATACCACCATTTTGAAACAGTTTCTTAAACTAATGTAGATAATGATAAATGCAAAAGAAAACCAATTTTATTTAATCAATTTTTTCACACAATTAAACTCCCCCGTCACAGCAAACATGTGTTCTCAGCAGATTTCCAGTGAAAATATAATATAGAAACATAACCAGCTTACCTATTCTCACCAAAATATATTGATTTCTATGGTACTTTGGTATTATACGGATGCCACTATTTTTGGAGGTTAAATTTTTACCGGATACAAAGGATAACTACATCATTCGAAAAAACGTACTTTTATTGACTTACTGTACAAATTTTACATCATTCTGATGAGCGGTCTTTGTGTTGTGCCTCCCAAAAGGCAGCGATGTCCGCTAGGATCGTGTTAAATGCGTCGCCACCGCTAGCAGCCACACCCGATCGCCACATGTACTCTGCCAAATATACAGCGCGCTGCGGCAGTTATGTTAGGATGGGTTATCATAAAAATACGTACGGTTTCCTCTTCATTTCGAGGTAAATCCCACACCAAAAGAACGTCACTCATTATGAAAACAAATGTAACGTAGTGCACGGCAATAAATCACTCATGACACTGACCCAGATACAGGCGGTGACAGGTGATGCGCGCGCTCCGGTCAACGACCCGACCTTGGCCTATTTGGAGGGGGTTTGGCGACCGGAAGTATGACTCATCAGGTATCATTCGATTCTTAACGAAACAAGGAAAGTCCTACAATCATTTTTATGATAACCCATCCTAACATAACTGCCGCAGCGCGCTGTATAAGGGTGGCATCCGTATAATACCAAAGTACCATTTCTATTTATATTCCATAAGAATATAAGAATAACATTGAACAGATTACGCATGTTTTCTGTAACGAGGACGACTAAAAATGGTATTTTCATGCGAATATAAATAGACCACAACTACGTGAAGGCACATGGCAAGTTTCATCAAAATATAATAAAAAAAAGGGAGATATAGATCTCTTTACCCTCCGTAAGAAGAACATAGGATAACACAAAGTCCACACGTTTACATTGGTCAGAGTAAGCAGGATTGCTGCTGCGGGGGTATTTTATGCAGATATTAATAGATCACATGGAGATGAAGCTACATACCAAGTTTGAACAATATATGTTCATAAATAAGCGAGATATAAAGTTGTACTTATTCTCTATAAAAATAACATTGGCCAACGTCCTGCATTTAGTACTTTCAATATCTCAGTGACCAATTAATGTTGAGAAATTATCAAAACACCAATTTTTTTAGGCTGAATCCAATGGTGCAAACTAAAATTTTATTACAAAAGTTGGAGTTCCGTCTGGTTGTATAACTCGTTCAAATAAATGCTACTTTACATGTCTGTACAAAATTTTAATAAGATCGGACCTTTTTTACAGGAGTTATATTACGGACATATAAAAATTTGAATAAAATTCGTTTTAGGCACCTGGGGGCCTCAAAACAAAAGGTTTTCATGGTCTCAGGTTTAAGTCTTACCATGCCACCTACGTTAATAGTTTCTTCTGTATAAAATAAATTCGCTAAAAGTTTGATTTGTGACCTGTTAAGGGAAGAGAGACCTTGCCAGTTAAGAATTTGGAGGTGAGCAATATCTGTAATGTTATAAAAAATAGAAAAACAAACTATTATAATTGGGGTGTTTAATAAGCGACCTTCTTAAAGAACTTTTGCTAGGTAGATGTAGCGAAGGCTGTAAGACCATTATTCCCATTAGCTTTATTTGAGGTAGTAGACACCAAGCAGTGGCTCACCGTTTGTTGCATATATCTCAAAACAAGTTCTCTAGAAAGTCGCTTATTCAATGGCCAAACTACACGAGTATTTTTTTATAATTTGTTGTAATTAATGTAGCAGTACTGTGATTTATACATTACACATTACAGGTTTTTAGCTCTTGTCCCTTTTCATTCGTGCTTACGAATTATTCTTAGGAATCTATCAATCTATTGCTCATCAAGACCTGATCATCGCATAAACAAAATGTACTTTTTCTCTTTTATAGGTAAAAGGTATTTTTGGTTGTTTTTACAACATAATATTGTGCCCTAACAATGTTTAGCAGTTACCTTTAATTTGAAAAAAAAAAAAAAAAAAAAACTGGATTTTGCCAAAAATACTTGACATTTTTTTCTCTAAGCCTTTAAATGCACTTAACTTCAAAATTGGAATATTTATTTTTAGTTAAATTAGTATACCTGTACAGTACATTTTGAAGAGTGGGTTATTACCAGTTTTTCTTTGGTGAGAAATTCTCGCCAATATGAGAAATGACTAATATCGGACATTAATATTCTAAAACACCTGGATTTATAGGTTTTTAGCTTTGGAATATAAAAATGACTTACCTGGCACTGCGTGTTGATAATCAGGGATGGAAAGTGGGAGGTTATGGGGATTGCTAGGGGTGTAAATAGGAGTTGGCCGTTCTCCCTCTTTAATATTTTCTGTAAAAGAAAATCGATTTAGATAGGTTTGAATTTTTTACCTTAAAAAATTAGTAAAATTATTTGATTAAAACTATAGCTGTTGTTCTCTTTAATTATATCGAATTATAAGGGCCATCAGTTGAAAAATCTGTAGTTTCTTCAAATAACTATAACAAATAAATATGTTGGTACTGTTGCAAAAACAAAAAAATCATTAAATCTTAAGTGGCTATCGCCGTGGACACCCTTACTTACCACGTTTATCAATTTTACAATATTTTACGACAGAGTACAAAAAAAATCATAAAATAGTGGCTATAGCCGTGGACACTCTTAAGTACTTACCCATTTTTGTTTATCAATTTGACAATTGTTTCATAATTATGGCTCCAAACCATATGAAGTTAAAAATAAATCCTTTTTCTAGTAATCTTTTTTCTATTAAAGAGCCTACTATTTACGTTATATTTCAATAAGCAGTAGGAAATGTTGAACAATACTCTGGTAAGAGATGAGTTTGGTCACAATATGTAACAATTTTGGTCTGCATCGTCTTGACATCGCTACAACTTCATAAGTGAGCATCCATGCCCAATATTTTAAAATCATCCACTGGGTTTTGTATAGTACACAGACTGACGTTTTGTACAACCATGATAGGACAAACAGCATAATTTTGTATTATATCCTTAACTACTTCCGAGAAAACCAAAATTAGATGACCAGATTTCAGACACAAACAACCTAGCAGGCCCATCCTCAATCGCTGGTGTTGCTCATGCAGTTTGGTTACCGGCATCCAGCAATCTCTCTAGTCGAGTTACAGCCAATGCGCGAGACACAGTGAGATCTGATACTCTGGGATTTACACATTTCACCATCGACTGCAGTGCATTTCACATACACTTTTTAACAAAATCCTGAATGTATTCACGATAATTTACACCATATTCCCTAACTTACCTTAAAAAACCCCTTGGAATTTATTTGTTTATTACAAGTGAAATCAAGACTCACCTTGATTTCAGGTTGTTTAAATATGCAGAATGGACAAAACAATACAAAGAGCATAATAAATGCCACACAGAGAAGCACCAAGAGAACGTTCTTTAGCACAGAGAAAAACAGAACCACTTGAAACAACAATCCACATTTTCTATACTCTAGCCAACATAAGAAATGTTTCCCGTGTAGATTATTGCTCGGCTGTATTACAATTTGAATAAAATATTGTAAGTATGAATCAAGCTTAATACATGTACTTACCCCCAAACTCTAAATCTGCAAGTGAGGTAGGAAGAGAGGAGGAAGGTTTGGGCAGAGACACAAATTTAGGGTGACCACATGCAGTATAAATAGGTTTTGTAGCATCCCGATCCCCTCTCGACATGCCTAGGACCAGGGATTAGTAAAACGATGGATTGGAAAAACCCAACAAAAGTAAAAAGCCATAAACAGGAAGATAACATTAAACGTTAAGGTTAGAAAAGAAAATATAAAATACTTTAAATAAACAACTCGGCTATTTCAGTTTTACCCATACTAAAATAAAAGTAGTCTCACTAACTTTGGAACATGCATTATACATGCATAATACTTTCCCAACAAAAGGAAAATAAATTAACTGATTATTTTAAAAAACACCTCGTCTGTAAAATTAACATTTCAACCAGTCGATGCATAGTTGAACTGAACCGCTTAAAACACTTCATGCATTCTTATAAATAAGATTAGTCACAAGCGTTTACTTGCAATTAGTAAAACCATGAACCCTCCTTAAACCTAGACAAAAACATATACCTTAGAATATATAATCTTCCAAGGATCAAGCCGATACTGTGGTTGAGGAGGTGGGTTTACCTAGAAAACTCGCAATTAGTTTTACAAACCTATACGATTTTTAAACTTCATTGCTAAAATAAATTAGTATAACTAATTCTATTTTTTTAATGGTTACAATACCCTTATAGTTGTTGGAAACACTGAATAGCAAATATGGATAGGAAACTGTGGCAATTTTGAGGCACGGGTTTATCAATCTTTCTCAAGTTTCTGAACAATATAATTCTCAATTCAACAATAATGAAGGTACAGGTTGTATTTATGACAAATACCAAGTATTTACAAAACTAACCCTGAAAATCAAGCAAGGTAAAACTGCTGTATCTGTTCCAATAAGCAGTAAGAGGGAGGCCTAGCAATCCTTCGCTGGCGTTGTCTGTTTCTTCCGTGGGGTGACCCTTCTTGTGTTGCCGACTTCGAATTACATTTAACTTCTTGGCTTCCGGGCTGTCAGAAATTCTGTGATCGTCTGTGTCGCATGCAAAAACACACCACAACACGAAAACAAAAAAAAGAACAAAATATAATATAAGTTTGAGCTAAAACAATAAAAACATACTAAAAAACTTAGAAAGATAAAAAATAAATGATGTAATGAAGGTTGAAGGCATGATTGCTAGATGCAGTTTTACACAAGGATACAAAAACTCTTTATTAGTATTGTTATATATCAGAAAGTTTGAAATAAAACAAGGAATACTGACACAAAAATTGTAAATCTGTTAAGAACTTGACCGCTTTTTAAAAGGATGTCCACAGAAAATTTGTATTCAATTTACTTAACCTTATCTAACTCATTTCCCTGTCTAACTTGACTAATTCAATGTACGAATTACAGTGGTTCTCTAAACATGGGCAGCAACCTCCAAGAGGGCTAAAAATAAGTTTTGTTGCAAAAAACACTGGAGCCAAATATTTCATTGTTTTTCATGCTTTATGTAAATTAAACATTATGTAAAGATTCTAAAGTAAACTCATTCTCGTCTTCTGTACACATAATTGGTGAAGATTACAACAAACAAACAAAATTTAACAAGATTATAATCTCAGAAATGCAAACTGTTTAAAATATTATTTTACAATTTACTTATATGTCACAAATATTATTTTTTTAACAATGGTCCGCTGTTTTTTAACTGTCAATTTTGGTATTGGGTTTGTTATCAAGAATTTAAAGTGCTGTCTGATAAACAAGTTGACAATTTCATAAAAAAAGTTGACAAAATACTGTTGGTAGTTTTTAATACAATACTAACCCAAGTATAAGTAAGTTTGTTTTTATAGACCATTATCAAAACTGGTTGTGGGCGCTGCGATTAAATATAACTGTGGAGTGTGGCTAAACAAATATGAGAACCACTGTATAACTTAACAATTACACTTTAAACTGTACTTAAACTTTAAAACTGTATTAACATGTTATATACAATAAAGCAATAATATAACCATACGTTTAACCCATTCACTGAGGCTGGTCCGCCGGCGGACTACAGGAGTTGCTGCTTGGTCGCCGGTGGGGCAGCACGCCATTTCGTGTTTGTGTTCTCAGTGTGGTTCAGCTACTCAAAAGAGGAAGGTTGATCTGCTATCGCATTGTTCCTAGAGTGTGCGTGCATAGTACTGTGCCGTTCGTTCGTGTTTTGCGGGTGCGGCTTGGTCGCCGGTGGGGCAGCGTGCTATTACGTGTTTATGTATATAGTATGTACTCTATGTAGTTCACATATATAATGTAAATAGTTCATTTTTAGTCAATAGGTTATAAAGAAAACTAAACTGTGTCATTTGCAACATCGTGGGACTGCGGTCCTGCGGTCTGTGATAGTTTTTGTGCTGTTTTTGGTGCACAGTGCTGAGGGTCCGCCAGTGACCAATAAATATTTATGCCCAAAAACCATCGATAGGAATCTTGAATGTAGATTATGACACTTATTCCTGACTTTTGAACATAAAAGGAAAGGTTTTATGAAATACAAATTTTTAGCACCGGTGTTACGTCTTAATACACATTTTCAGCAGCAAATGTGTTAATAAAGCTTTTGGTTAATAAAAATGTTTGGATGATCTGACTTAGACATTAAATTTGGTCTCAAAAATTGCGAAGAAACTAAAACAGTTGAACAATGGAACAATTTGTACTAATATATGAATATCAGTAAAATCCAGCTTGTCTGGGATAATAAGGCGGTGCGCTAGTCTGGAAAGACCGCAACCAAGTAAAAACGAAAATGATATTAGATTAATAAAGATCAATTTAAAATTAAAAGCACACTGATAACCATTTCATGAAATCAATGGAAAGTACAGAGAAGGTCGAACAATATGCGTTTTGGTATAAACTTTTATATTCCAAATTTCTATAGAACTGGTTTTAGTTTTTCTTTTTCATATATAGCACCAAAATTGTTTAATAGTTAGCCGGTACATATGTAGACAGCTCAAAACGTCTTTGTATTTAAAAAAAAAGGTAAAGGAAATGTTGTTTACTGTAGATAACGTAAATAAATGCTTAGTTATAATGTTTAGGATTATATTTTCATTGATGATAGATAACAAAGAAACATTTTGTAAACGCATCAATTTAACTTTATTTTAATATATATTTGTTGTTCTTTTTAAAAACAAAATTTGTATTCCGCTGCAATATGTAACTATGTAATCCTGTAATAATATGTAGGTTTATGATGGAAAGTCTCTTTTGATTTAATATTTTAAATTTAGTTTCAATATATTGTTTCTGTTGCTCGCAGTTAGGGAAAAACGTGTTAATATAATTTAAGTGATGATTATATCTTATTTAATGGCCTCACTTGGAAGAACTTTAATTTTAAATAGCACAATAAAATTATGGAAACCTCGCCTCTGGGTTGACCAGCACAGGTACCTATATTTTCCGTTAAAAAGGAAGCTTACAATGCAATGCAATTTTGTGTAGAAATAGAAAAAAAATCCTAGGATCTGGATAGAACAAATCCGGATAAACAGAACTTTACTTTTAGTTACATGTTAACAACATTAATTTTTACGAATAAGCATTTTGAATTGAGCACTAGAGCATAATTCAAAACATGATTTCTCCAGTTTAGCTTAGCTGAACAACATTTTTCGAATTTGGTCATCCTACTTCTAGATTTACTACCTTGAATGATTCCTAAAATGTTTTGGAGTTTTGCAAAATATATTTACTTACATGTTTGGAAAATAAAAATAGTTACAGCAATCTAGCCTAAGACCTAACATGGAATTGGTCCTCACTTGCATACCTAAATGTTCTGTTACAATTTCTCAAGTCTAATACTTTAATTAGTTACAGAATGTGGACACCCTTAAAACAATATAAATGTGGACACCCTTAAAACAATATAAATATATGAAGAATTGGAACACTAAAACTGTGTCATTTTTATGGTGAACAAACATCACAATTTTTATTTTTATTAAAGGTGGCTAAAACAAAAATTGCTATAGTTTGACAAAAAAAACTATAAAGTCATATGGTTACACCAATGGATTTTAATTTTAAAACATAAATCATGGCATGAAAAACTACAAAATGCCAAAAGTAACTGAAAATAGTCTTTATCACCATTTAAAGTCAACAATGATTTCTACTATTTCCAACTAACAAATATGTTGTTATTTTTAAAACAAATTCCATAGAGGTGATTATATATATAATAAATATTTGTTATACACTTTATTGTATATAATTCAAAATGTTTCAAACTCATATTTGCTGCTCTCAGGTAGTTATTTTACTATGAAATGCAATACTCAATACACATATTTTGAACTGTTGTTAAATTATTTATTTTGATTTTGTTATGGTTTTAACTCTTACAAATTCCAATAAAACATCCGTCCTTGCTTACACATTTTAACTGAAATATGATCAAAAAATTTGGTATTTATTAAAAAATCAATGTTTTTGTTCTCTAAGATAACAAGTAAACACCCTGAACTACACTGTATTATTTGATAAACCTGAGAGAACTAACACTACAAGTCCTGTCAATGTTGATGCCTTAAAAGGTAAAGCGTGTTGAGAATTCTAAGCAAAATTGTAATTTAATATTGTTATAAAAAAGAATATTGTGATACTTTTTTAATCAGTGAACATAAAAAATGTTAAAAAATATACGTCTTGCCACTTTTGAGACCACACAATTCCTCTAGAGCTGGAAACATTCTAGGTTGATAGCTAGAAACTTCTTCCAGGTATTATAGATTTTTTAAAAGGTTAAAGGACATTTCTAAAGTAAACAATAAAAAAAAACAGGTAGGAATAATGGGGTTTTATAATCAGATCCTAAAAGTGCAGTGATTAACTTTCACTCTAAACATTATTACTACTTTATATACTTTATTATATCTTTTTACTAATACGATTCAAAATTTTAATATTTTAAGAGTAATTTATTAAAGAATACTGATTAACTATAATTACTATTAACTATTATATTATTACTATTATATTATACTATTATATTATATTATATTATATTATTATTATTACTATTATATTATAACTATTATATTGTTAACGTTTAAGTTAAGGAGAAACACGTCCAAGATAAGGTGTTAGGTTAAGGTATATCTTTCATTAAGTATTTGTATCAAATGAAAAATTAATTAATTAATGATATTTTAATTTTTTCCAGCCGAAAAGGGCCACACAAAATAAATGCACATTTTGGTAAACACACCCTATAGCCTACGAGATAACCACTGGCAGCAGCAAATGTGTTAACAAACTATAAATGGTTAAAACAATTTTAACGTGAATCTACAATGTTATGAGAATCTACAAAACTCATGCCACTTTTCTAGAAGAAAAAAAGTCTCAGGGAAGACAGTTAACGATACCTGAGCCAGCGTGTATTTGAGATGGTGGAATGGACAGAACGCTGACGTGTTGCACGGGGGTGGAGGGGTAAAGCATCGCTCCGCTCTCCACAGGACCGACACCTGTACGGCAACAAACGTTCCTCAATAACACAGCACGGACCAACAAGCCACTCGTTGCCGCGTCACCAAGCTCATTTATCCAGGAGTTCCTAACGCCATTCGTGGAGGCTTTCTTCTTCATCAAAAGTCTTCAGAGGATATTTTCATCAATGGTTATCAAATTTTTGAAGCAATTTGTATAGCCTAAACCAATTTTGGACGTCTGATATGTCTATAAGTTGTCCATTGATCATTCTTCATCTTTTTTGAATAAATTTGTTCAGTAGAATGGATTTAGTTTCCATATTTCCAATACATTGGGTCATCTCTGAAATTCACCTTTTTTAAGGTAATAGTTAATGACTTCATCCAAATCCACACGTTTTTGTGCCTTGATTGCCATTTATTTTAAGGATATTCAGTGTTATCTTTGTTTCCAGTTTAGTGTTTTATAACACAACAGTAATTCAAAACAATTTATTTAATATGTGAGATCAAATTCCACTCAAGGAAGAGGATAGGGATGAGGAGTTTTATTTTCAACAAATTACAAAAGAATTCCAAAAAGTCAAATCCTATTGAGGTGAGTTGCTTAATGTTTTAGTTATTGTATTTATTTTGTGGGGTGTAAAAAAATATCTACCGTAACAATAAACTTATTGCTTGAATACCGCAAGAAAAGTTAACTAGATATATTTTAAACAGTGAGGTCTTAAATAAAATTATTATTACCGTTAGTACCCATTCCTTCAAATCAACTTATTGTTATCATTGCTATTGATAACTTGAAAGCTATGCTGAAACGCACATGCCATTTTGTTCACAATTGAGCACCCCCATTATGCCACAGCCAGTAGAACAAGCATCAAAAAGTGAATACATAATCAGGATTTTTTGTGATAAATCTGTACTGTGAGAATTGTATAAAACTTACCAAGACTATATGAAAATAGGGAGGTACTTTTTTAACTAGAGGAAGTTGACCATCTAGCAAATGCAATATGCATCCAGCAGAACTCAAGCCACACAAATTGTTTAGGAGTCATATTAATTCAACTACCCGAAATCCTGTTAACAGGACACTACCCAAGATCAATGTGCCTAGTTTTTCCAAAGCCTGAAAATGTTATCAATGACTATATTAGTTTACATGCCGACATTAGGCAAGGGAGGTAAATCTGAATATTTCTTTAAATATGAGACAAAAAAATGCTAATCTAACCTAACATCCACAGCTTGCTGTTTAAAAAGTCTTTTAACTCAATAAAGTGCCAATTTGACTCTATATTTTACTTACAAAAATATATTCCATACCAATTATTTGTTTATTCATCTTCATAAATCGACTTTTATATTCTCAGAACTTATTCATAAATAATACAACTAAAAATTACTTATTGACTTACAATAATAGTAAGATACTTTTAGGCCCTACCTAAGTATAATACAGTAAAATATAGAGTTAAACTTATAAACATTGTATAAAATACCGTAATGGGGAGACCATAAAGTTACACTTAGGCTGTGGGATAAAAACAGTCAGTCATTTATTTGTCAGTCATGAACCCTTCAAAAGCATCTCTTCCAATAAAAAAATAAGAGCAACATTTTTATAAAAACCAATATCATCTTAAAATAACAAATCCACAAACTAAATAGTATTTTAAACTACACAATTAATAAAGTACATAAAAGATTATACACAAATTAAAGTTGCACATTTTTAATAACAATTCATTTTCAATGGGAAGAATTTTGTTGGATATCCTGGAATCCTAGTTTTTAATTTGCCGCAGGTCACAATCAGATGTTAACATAAACACTAGTGTCAAAGGGAAGATCAAAATTCACACTCGTCACACAAATTTAATCCTATTATGTAAATAGCTAAAATATTCAAAAGCTAGTAAACAACAAAAGGAGGAGTATAAACATGCAGTGATTTGTATGTCTTTATTAGCAAAAAACTGAGATGCATGCATTTACATAATTAAAAATATCATGCATATACCGTACTACTTTCACATAAACATTAATTACATAAAGCTTTAACAACAAGCTGCAGCCTCACACTATGCTGCAACACACTGAAAACCTGGGTAAAAAAATATTTATTTCTCCAATTATGACACTCACATTCTTTCTACTTTTGGTCTACACTACAGTAATGGAGAGGTACAGTTGCTTAAATTCGTGGAGAGGTTTTTATTAGCTAGTACAATATTAAAAACAGAATTAATGTTGTAGAATTGGAAATGGAAAACAACTTTTTTAGATAAGATGCTATATCCATTTACAGTAAGTAAAAGTTATAAGGTGTCAAAGCCTTAGACATAACACAAAATTTGAGACGTGTAGTTGGGAAAAATGTCATGTATAATAGTCCAAGAGCCAGAACAAGTTTATTTACCCCACCGAGTGTAACGTCTTTCAGAATAATAATAATAATAATAAATCATTATTTGCCATAAAACATTACAGTATTGACAAAGTCTCTCTCACAGCATACAGCTTTGTCAGATAATCACTATTCCTAACATAATAATATTATCAAAGTGAACATAGTAATGAAAATTAAGAAAAGGATACAAGATAAACTTAACACAACTAAAAGTGCTTTAAAATTAAAATTCAATTTTTTTTTCATTGCAAAAAGTTCATCAGCTGAATACATGGGGTTATTTAAAAGCCAACTGTAAAATTTTTGTTTAAAAGTCTTTTTGTCGTAAGTGTTTATGAGGTGTTTCAACTTGTTGTAGAGTTTGAGACATAGCACTTTGTAGCTTTTTTGACTTTTGGTCAATCTAGAAAAATCAATTACTGCATTGTCTTTGTTTCTAGTGTTGTAAGAGTGTGTATTAGAGCTGAGGGTCAGAAGATCTGGGTTTTTAAATAGATACACTATTAAATCAAAAAGGTACAAATTTATGACTGTCAAAATTTCGGAACTGATAAAAAGAGGTCTACAATGATCAAAAGTTCCTGATTGATTAATTATTCGAATCACCTTCTTTTGAAGAACCAAAATTTGATTAATTCTGCTACAATTGCCCCACAGTATAAGCCCATATCTAAATATCGATTGAAAATAAGCAAAATAGGCCACCTTTATGTAACCCAAGTTGACACAGAAGGTAAGGCGCCTCAGAAGATAAATAACTCTTGAGAGTTTGGCAGAAATGTAATCAATGTGTGAACTCCAGGTCAAGTGATAATCAATGAAGATTCCCAAGAATTTAATGTAATTTAATGTAATGTAATTTAATTTAATGTCAGTCACCAAATGATCATCTTCATCAGATGGATTTAAGGGACGTTTTAAAGTAAAGATGATATTTTTTGTTTTGTCAGCATTCATTAAAAAGCCATAGGAAACGAACCAGTTAGAGGCCTCAGTTAAAGTAGTTTCTGCCAACTGTTTCAGCTGATTGAGATCTGAATTACAGTTAATAAAAGTAGTATCATCTGCATAGAGAATACTATTGGCTTTAACAGAAATAGGGAGATCATTAATAATTATTATGAATAGTAAAGGTCCTAAAATAGATCCTTGAGGAACGCCCCAATTGACCTTAAGTTCCTCTGACCACTGACCATCAATATAAACTTTCTGGCTACGGTTACACAGATAGGACTCAAAAAACTTGAGGGGAGAACCCTTAACGCCGTAGTGGGACAGCTTCATTAGAAGATTGCTGTGGTCTACCACAAAGTGGCCTGAGCATAGGCCTTGTTTTCAAAAGCTGAGAGAACTTGCTCAAGTTCAAGTTCTTTATTTAGCATGTTGACAAATATTATATTAATATAGCTTTTCTTTATATATGAAAAGAGTATCTCAGAAAAGCGAGTCTTGCAAAATTCCAGTGGTGGAGGACCGGGAGATGACGTCATCAATATGGCTGACAGGCTACTATGTAGTCGCTCCATTTAAAATGGCATAGCTCCATTATATATTTAACATATATTTACTCGAAAACCGTACACTTTTTGAAAAAATACACAAGAACAACAAAAATGTGGATTTTAATTATTATAATATAAATATATATTATACATTTTGCCAACTCATTAGAAGTGTTTTTAAATAAAATTAAGCTCTTTAGCTTTTACGGTTGAGGAGCTATGCCATTTTAAATGGAGCGACTACATAGTAGCCTGTCAGCCATATTGATGACGTCATCTCCCGGTCCTCCACCACTGGAATTTTGCAAGACTCGCTTTTCTGAGATACTCTTTTCATATATAAGCAAAAGCTATTCTGAAAGACGTTGCATTCGGTGGGTAAATAAACTCGTTCCTGGCTCTTGGACTATAAGCCAAAATTCAAATTTGCAGTTACGAAGATTTTGCAATGAGGCAATGGAATTTGGCTCATAAATATATGTATGTATATGATTACACATTCATAAAAATGCTGTGTTTATTGGAAAACAAAAAACCTCAGTTACTACATAACTTCATGCCACACATGCATGCAACAAATAGAAAAAAGTAGACAAATTTGAATGCTGGATGGAATGACGATAATACCTGATGAAAATACTGAAGAACCAGCCCTACAAACTGATTCATTTCCGCAATAAGTGTTTGTATGCTTAAAACATAATACTATTTGGGAACCCTGTCAGTAAAAACAAAATTGAACTTTACAAATGGCAGTAAGAAACACGCAAGAGCAGAACAGATGGAAGAGTTAATTGTTGCAACTAAATACCAACTCAGATGTAACGATCCTACAAGAAAGGAGAAACCAATATTTACTGGTCAAGCTGTAGGAACATTGTTCAGCTCCAATTGAAGTTGTATTATTCACAGTATGTTATGCATTTTAAAGATTTCAGAGTAGCTTTGTGATTATGTAGGAAACTATTTAGAATAAAGAATAAAGAGTTTTTAATTGAATTGAATATTGTTGAACTTCTCAAAAGAAAACTCCCATATTTGAAAAGACAAATAAATAGAATACAGTTTGTAAATATAATCAATGAAGAATAGTAATAGTAAAGCGGGAGTACCGATAGAGGCTAGGTCAAGTCTCCTCGCAAGCACACATCCTCAGACTCCCGGCCACCAGGGATTAGGACCACTCTTCCTTCCAACCCTATGACACCTATTGTACTTTCGGTCCATCAAACATTATTTTTGTTATACATATTAAAAATGATACCAAACATAGTATGAATATTTACTAGCAAGACCTCAGAACACATTAAAATGATAGTTAACAAGGTACTGGCTAATATGTTTCACAAGTGTGAGTCATGCGTTGTATGGTATCATTTTTCTTGTTATAATGCAAACAGTTCAAAGCAAGTGAAATTACAATTATAATTAAATATAATTATATTTTGATTGGTCAAGCAAACTAGAAGACTAATGGCGGAAATACGGTCGATCCTAATTCCCTGCGTTTCTGTGTGTGCGGTCTGCGTGAGTGAGCTACCTGGCCTCCATCGGTACTCCCGCTTTCCTATCACAATAGAAGTATTTTAATGCTCATTTTAAAGGCAGTAACAGTAGATAAGCAACATTAGGTAATAAGCTAATATTATTCATGTGTACACAAAAGTGATTTGGTTATATTTAGGTTTGGGAATATAACAACAAATTGTAAATTATTTAGTCAATAATTTCGATTTTCCTACTCGTAAACAAATGATTTCCAGAAACACCAGCTGTCCCACACAACTATAAAGTTATCGAGTTGTCAAAAACAGAGTATTGTGTATTACTGCCTCTAAAACCACAGTTTTTTCTTTACTTCAATCACTCCAGAATACAATCCAGAACAGATAACGATGGATTCCCAGTGCTCGATTGGTGGGCCAAGCTAGTTATAGTCAAATATCCTTTATCCATAACGAAACCAAGTCAAATAACTGAGGGTACAACCAAAACTAAAAAATACAAAAACAACAGACAACTTTTTGAAAAGATAAAAACACATAATGCAACTGAAGGGGATAAGACAAACACCAATAAAAAACCAAGATTGTAAGATTGCTCAATAAAACCACTGGTGAACCATAACTATAGAATACAAAATCAAAAGAACTTTTTTTAATATACGAAACAGAATGCAACTGAAGGGGATAAGTTAAACCCCAACCAAACTTATAAGATTGCTCAGTTAGCCATGCTAAAAATAACATAATTAAAAAATATGGTAAAACTAGTGACAACCCACAGCTAAAATACAATGGGAATCATTTTAAGATCGCTAAAATTACTTAATGCACGCCAGAAAAATATGCTATCCAACTACATATTCACAGAAAAAAATCATGGTCACATAAAATGCCAGGACTTTTCACAACCTCCAGTTTTATAATGTCGAATCCCGAATTCATTTAAATTAATTAGTTTAGCGATTTGAATTTGCGTAAAGGTTCAAAACACCCAGTTTCTAATTTTTAATGGTCCGAGCGAACGTTAAGAAACTAAAGTGTCAAAATATAAATTTAATATGATTAAAAACAACCGGTGCTACAACTTAGATGCATAACATTCAGTTAAGGAACTCAATCCATTTTAATTCAAATTTGAAAAAGAAATTCTATAAAAACAGATAGTTTCATAAAACTATAGTTTTACTTTTGAAGACGAGTCCAAACATTAAATGTCACGATTTTAAGTCTGTTCCACGAATGTTCTGGATTATGTTTTATGTTTTACTACTAGCATTAGGTAATCATGGAACCACAAGTACATATCTTATCCTTCATTAACACTTTAAGCGAAAGACCGGTCTATAAGACTTGCACACATTTTATTTCTTTGTTTGTCAGAAACCGAATTAAGCTACAACTACCAACATCACAATACCTTCCAAAGACACTTATAAATACCATATTTGATTTCCTCAAGTAGGTGGGGGGTGAAATTCAATATTTTCAAAAGGGAGGAATGGGCATATGATACCTCATTCTAAACGTCTTGATAAGAAAAATAAATGGCATAAAGAAAAGAAAAATCGGACCACCCAAAGCGGCCCTAAACATGTTCTATCGCAAGGAGCATGTTCTTATGATTGTTTTGCAAACATCAAAACCCAAATGGTGGCAATATTTTTTTTAAATCTTCCTTATAAATTATTTGCAGCTGTTCATTTAGATAAGGGAGATTACATAGTTAATCGAGGACAGATTTTATTAATTAGGGGCTGCTCACAGATTTAAAACATTATGTATAGGCTTGCACGCGTCTTTATAGAATGGAACAGGGTGAAATCATCTTTAGCGTTTGTAGTTATAACACAATTGAACTTGAGGTTTTTAAACTTTACATTCTGGAATATTATCTACTTACTTACTTAACTTGTATCAAAATATTAACTGTACAATATAAAACTGGAGGTTCTGGCAATAGTCTTATTTCCATTTAACAAAACTATAACTTTTAAGTTATGGCAATTTATGTTGAGAAACAGAACCTAAAATGCAATTAAGAAATATGTCATGTCGCTTAGATTTTGAGTTATCAAAAGGACAATATCGATTACACATCATAAACCACTCAATCCCCCATTTCCTATTTTATCTTTGAAATTCCTGTACATTTACAATATAATCTCCAGTGTCATAAATTTCTAGTTCTAGTTTCCCAACCTAGAACACCTTGAATTTTCAAGTTAGATAACATATGACAAAAAATTATAAAATAAAATCATGCTTAACGACGTTAAATTCATAACATTGGGTGTTAAATAAGCTAAACATGCAAACAAATTAACACATTCACTGCGGCTGACATATTTAAACATGACAATTGCATGTTTCCATGTATAAACCATGTAAAACTGTGATAAATAGAATAAGTAACTAGGCCTAAGTTTGTTGAAGATTTTAATAATAAAAAAATACTATTTCAAATACTTTTCTACTTTTATAATACTGGCATGAACGATACTAGGCCCTGTTCTATTAATTTATTTAGATGTTTTACAATTTGAGTTTAGTCAAATTAAGATTTGTTGTTGTAAATACTTGAATTTTTGGGCATGAATGTTACTATTTTGTAGTGTTAAGTTATACAGCCCATTGTTGACCGAAGCCTGTGCCTGTAGAAATGTATTGTAACATAATGTGACATGATCTAGTTTCCTGTATTAGAATAGATGATTCAAATAAACTATCTATCTATAACAGGGTCATCGACCGATGACGCTAGGACTCAATGTGGTAACCAAAAAGAACAGCAACAGTCATGAATTTTATACCATATTTCAAATGTTTCCAGATTTTTAAATTAGTGGGTTGTCTGCAATTTGATCAAATCAAAATGTTAGTTATAAAAATACACTTTTTAACAAATTAATACTTGTATTTGTAAACAGACCATAAATAGATGAAGTTTCTTGCCAAGTTTTAATACAAAATTTCCAAAAATTAGAAATAAGATCCTTTTTCATCTCCTATAGAGGGAATAAATATGTCATTTACTACTTTTTAAACACCAGAACAACCTTTTCTTACTTTGTTCTGTAAACACCTAAACAACGAAAAGACAAAATATAAACATGAAAACATAAATATAACAAAACACAGGGCATATATATAATATAATTATATTTTTAGAACTAAAATACTAGATTTTTTTGTGAACGATAATAATCAAAACAAAAGGGATAATATAAACAATTAAAAATTAAAATTTAAAATCCTGGTTTTTTTAGGGGAAGGATTCCCTCACCCCTAGGAGTGAGGGGGGGGGGTTCAATTTCAAATGGGATAATATTGTCATGTGGTACCTAAACAATTTAAAGGTCGTGGTAAGGAAGGGCCCATGTGGATACTGTCAAATATATGAAAGCTACAAGAAATGATAACAGAATATGAGGAACAGGGGGATAAATGATAAAATGGGTTAACAGGTTGTCTACAAAATTTATCATGTAAAATTCCCAACTTTTTCCGAACTATTTTCTAAAATTCCCAACGTAAAGGGCTAAGAAAAATGAGAACTTTGTGCATTGGGATTAGAAGTTAAGATACAATTTTCATGTTTTGATAAAAAGGATTTTCACAGTTATACTATGCAAGAATAAGGTAGAAATGTGGACTTATTACTTGGGCTGTGAAAATCATATTTTTGCGGGATCAAATCGAGTAGAGTCTAGTTTTTCAAACTTTCTCAGTTTTAAGCTTTTCGCGCTTAATTTCAACTTAAGAGTAATCAATATTTTAAATATTGTTGAGCAATATAATCATATCTGTCAGCCACATGAGTACTTATTACAGTTGCAGTTGCAAATTTAAATTTAATTGCAACGGTAATTGTAAATTTACCATTCTTATCTTTATAGAGAAATGTGTGACTTACGATGGCATTTCTGATTTTTTGGGAACTTCAGTGATTTTAAGACACCTTGTATAAACAATTATAATTTGGTGACAGGTTATGTTTGCAGCATGGTGACAAAAAAATGGATATACTGAAGGATGTTTCATTATCAACATATTTGTTCAATCATCCAGTAGTCATGAAGTACTAGTTAGATATAGGTACTGGTGGGTTAAGCATAGCGCGCACTAGGGCGGCACGGCACGGACGTACAGCAGTCACGGAAATTATTTAAAGTAAATGGCACTGAATGTAATGTAAGTGCGCCCACTACAGCGGGACGGCCAGCAACAGAGGACCAGCACCTTCCGCCGTTTGTTAAAAAGTCCAGGACATCGAGCTTCAGCGAGCTGCCGTACCGGTCGTACCGATGATCCGCACACTGACCGGGGGGCGGGCGGTACGGGGCTTTCGCCGTTCTCCACTGATCGCAGTGCAGTTGTCTACATGTCTAAGTTGATTGTGCTTGTGGACAAATACCCGGAACTATAAATACTATACTTCATGCGACATCCGGAATAACATCAGGCATGAAAATATAAGGGAAGAGGTTGGTGCTACTTTGAAAATCGTTGTTTTCTCCTTTTAGTCTCTTCATCTTCTGCCAAAATTAAAGTAACTATCACTATCCTGATCTGTATCCATAATGTGTACTCTCAGAATATAGCCTGCAGATTGTCCTTAAATTGCGGATGTGCAGTTGTCCCGTCTGTCCATGGCTAGTGCGCACGTCCCCCCCTTAAAAATGCCATCCGTGCCGTACCGTCCATCCGTGCCGTACCATCCATCCGTCTGTGCTGTGCTGCCCTAGTGCGCGCAAGGCTTTACAGGATATTGCAGATGCATTCAATGTGTTTTTATGAAGACATTAAGTTTTGAATGAGGTATCTTTTTCAAAACTATTTTCATAGAGAAAAATGTAATTTAATATCTGGTTTCTATGAAGATATTGAAATAAAACTTGGCTAGTTACTTGATCTGGATACAATTCATTGTCCACATTAGCTATAACAATTTGTCAAATAAAATTAATTAAATTTTTGTGATTTTAATCATTTTACTATAACTCTATACGTTTTGGAGAAATCTGGAAACATGACATCCATGTTAAACAAATACACTGACTTGACTCTGTACATTTCTATTTCCTTCTTAATTATATTTAATCATAAATTTGCTATGTATGCAGGTTTGCTGCAATAGGGGTTTTAATTGTGTAGTAACCAAGGTGAGGGGAAGAGTCAAAGAACCCTTAACTCAACACCTATACAAACTGAAAACTGCTATAAAAAAATTAGTTGTCAGCTTATAGACTATTATGTATTAACACTACACAAAATAAAATAAAGTAGAAACCTTGCTTTTCGTGTTTTCGTTCTTCTGCAGCAGCAATGCATCTGACAGGTACCTTTTTTGTCAGAGCTCTTCTTTCTATTGCAGACAGACGTCTAATCATTGGTAGGGTTCTTAGATTGGGAGAAACAGTTTCAGATTCTTTCTGCTTTGATGATTTTAATTTTTCTAGTGAGCAAGATCCAGATTTTTCATCTTTGATTTTAGACGGCTTTTTAGATGAAGGAAGGGTTTCACCATCTTGTCCTAAAATTTTGCTTTCTCTAAAAATATTTCGTAAATCTCCTGGATAGGGGATGAAGGCCTTGGATTCTTGAGTTTTAGCCAGATCATTTGAATATGTTGTCCTTAGTCCGATTTGATTCAAGCATGGACGATTCTCTAGGTTTTTGCTGCTTGAGGAAGGCTTCTGTCCCAATTGAGTCCTGTTTTCGTTGTCATTGGTTTCTGATTTTGTATGTTCTCTCTTATTCAATATGTTCTCGCACCCTCCAAAGAACATCACTTTAGAAGTTTGAGACTTACTTTTAGGAGTGTCAACAACTTTTGAGCGTTCGTTACTTAAACATGATTTTTCTTTCACAAAATTATGCCCCCTTTTGGAATCTGTAGAATTTTCTGTTATATTATCTTTCTTTTTATTTTTTTTGGATTGGGATGATTTGTTTTTAGAAGATTTTTTAACGCATTTATCTTGCTTCTTAGACCTAGATTCTGTAAACTCAGATCTCACGACAGGAGTAGGGGGTCTTTGATTATTACCTCTTATACTTCTTCTATTTGTTTTATTTAGTCCATCCCCCAAGACATTAAAAGGGTCCACGACAACACATTCGATAAGTTCGAGTCTTCCGTCGGGTCTACGGTACATTACAGGAAATTTTGAATTATAATATTTGTAGGATTCAATCTCATTGACAAGTGGAACCTGGTCATTCTCTGGTAGATCATATTCTTTTTCTTCTTCTGTTTCGTATTCAGAGATCTCACTGACAGGGAGCTCTTCGTAATCAGAAGTCTCACCATCATGGAGATCGTCATATTGAGAGCACTCGTTATGGCAGATCAATCTGCATGGACGTATGAATACATGTCGGCATATACATGTCTCACTTTCTTCCTGGGCCTCATCGCCATCGTCTTGTGAGGTTATATCATTGTGAGGGGGATTGGTAGGGCAGCAGTAGTAACATGTAGAATCAGCGGGCTCGTTTTCTTGAGATATTTTACCAGCTCGACGTGGCTCCTCATTTATAGGATGCTCACCTTCTTCAAGGGGCTCAGTATGGCAGTTGTACGGTATGTTGTATTCAGGGGTCTTCTTCTCTTTGTCTACAGATATCTCTCCCTCTTTGTGGACCCCATCAGTCTGAGGTTTACCATTTTTACGGGTTTTACTACGGCAGATGCATTTACGGGGTTTACCACCTTCAGAAGACTCGTCCTCTTCATATGCCTCACTCCTCTGATGTGCCTTCAAGATGTCACCTTGAGGAGGTATAACATCTTGAGTAGAATTCTCAACTAAATTCTGTCCTCTATGAACTCCATTTTGATCTGAAAAATGAAAAAATTCTGTTACAAAATATTACTTTTGAATAGTATATAAAATTGTTAAAATTGCAGAGAACTTGTAAGGACAGCACCAGCAACCTTGCGCAAGTAGGGGTGTGCAAAAGCTTATGAGGTTCGACTTTGGTCAACTAATGACGGTTATTGTCGAACACCAACCGAGAACCGCAACCAATGCAGATGTTCGGAGCTATCGGATCATTGACAAACCGATAACGATCACGGCCAACAACCACCCCCAAACCAATAAGAATTTCAGGGCCAACTGGCAATAACCAGACAAAAGCCAAAATAGTTGTACCGAGCCAATACACTGATAACCGTACAATCGATCCTATAACAATTGTACACGCTCGGTTAAGTAAGCCCCAGTTATCCAAGGCTCCATGTTACTCAAAGACTACTAATTAGAAATACATGTTTCTACTTTCAGTTTGAGCATAACAGTTCAGTATTCAACCCCTTTTTTTAGAATTCGAAACAATACATAATCTTCTGAATGTTATGATTCGTTAAACAATGTAATAATTACATATGAACAAAATAATATCCTACTTTTACACAAAAAAATACTCTGCATGAAACTACATTTAGCTTTATGAAAACATAAGCAAGTTAAGTTTTCTTAGCATTGCTTTACTAGTCCGCTGTTCAACAGTTACACTGATGAAAAGAAACCAAGAAAAACTGATTCAACAAAAATTAAAAAAGGACTTTGTTAATAAGTTAATTTTGATTTAATGTTATGAGAGTTAGATATTATTCAAGTACAGTTTGATTTATTGCTAGTGTTATTGAATTGTTTTCCTTAGTATTGTCTTATTGTTTATAACTTTAAAACCCAACAATAACAATTACTTAAATCAACAAGAAAGCTTCAGACACTTTCAAGCTTATTCATAAACACTTAACGTTTCATTGTCTCAATTTGGACATCTTCTGCGAGAATGTTATAAAAAACCTAAAGCAACAACTTAGTATTAAAATATAAAATACAACAAATTTGGGAAAACTAACAAACTATTTGTAACAAAACAGATAATCCAAAAGTGATTCATGAACTTTTTTTCAAGCCAAGTCAATGATTTATATTAATTATTGTATTTTTGTCTACTCGTAAAATAACCCTTTAAATGTATTTTATGACTATATACTTCGAGGTAGCCTAAGGCCGCAATGACCGCTGATAGTCGAGAATGTACTATAATAATCACGGCCAACAATCATTGGCCACGTTGCGATGAAACTATTGACTAACATTTACTGGGCCGAAGATGATCAGTGTCTGACAAACTTAGGACGAGTTACCTAAGTTACCAATTACCTTCCTTGTCTTGTCATCTTACTTTACATATCCGATTCGGACAGATAACTTCAACTTAACAGTTGCATACTTTCAAAAGGTAAGAGAGACCTACATGCCTTAACTGGTTTAGATAAAACGTATAGTTGCATTTTATCACAAAAATTATTAATTCAATATTTGAAAATAGATTGTTACCGGCACGAAACTGCAATGTTACCAATACTTAATTAATTCAACTCTCTCAATAAAAGGTAATTCATTGGAAAACTTGACAAAGAGCATTATTCAAGAAAATCACTATTTGCACACCCCTACTTTAGGGGCCAGCATATTTTATGTCACACCTCCGGGGGGGGGGGGGGGAGTGCGGCACATTAAGACAGACCGTGACACAGGGGAGAGGAGGTCAAGGGCTGCATGACGTGTCACGATTAATGGAGTTAATGCCTACGAAATCTTCAGTTACAGAATGATAAAATACCGTACCAACAATCAAATACTTAATAATTAAATAGTGTGACGTGAAAGGGGAGAGGGGAGGAATGAGCAGCGAGACTGAGCGTGTCAAAGGGGGGAGGGGGTCAAAAAGGGCTGAATATAGTGTGACGTAATTTATGCATGGCCCCTTAAGCATAAATGACTTTAAAACACATGAACTTAACTCTCAAACTCTTAAAACAAAAAAAGAGTTAGTAGGTAATTAAGTTATTATCTTTTCATGGATACCAGGATAATGGGTGCTTTTATATCCATGTAAATTTTAAAGAAACAAAACAATCATTCTGGTAACTATCCGGTTTTAGCTCAATTTCCGGGTAAGGTTGTTTTAATACATTTAGTCAAGAATTGAATAGTAAGTTTTACCATAAAAGACACAGGCTATATAACATTTTATTTGAATTATAATTATAGGAAATTCAAATACCCAAATCACAACTATTATATACTTATTTCTTTTACAAAATATTTGTAAGGGAAATAGTAAAAGCAATTATCTAATTTTAGGTTATTTATTTAAAGTTTTTCAATTAAACTTTAAGCAATTTTCTCCAATAAGTCAATTTATTTTGTTTAATTATACAGCTTGGATTTTAGGGTATATTTATTTCAAAAGCATTTATTTTACTTTTTGTTATATTTTTCTCTGGGGTATAAAACTTTGATTACAGTGTTATGAACAAGCTAATTCTAACATTCGCTATGAATACACATCACACTCACTCTTGCAGCATGCATGCATATCACCTGGTGGGGGGACAACTCAAATAACTCTTAGAACATAATGCAACTTTGCAGTATACATTTGTCTGATTCAATGGTTCACAATTTGTAAGAGGAGTTTAATGTGTATTTTAAAACTAATATAGTTATTATTTTTTGTAACTTCCAACTATTTTTTTGATAAAAGTTTGATAAACAGGGTATTCAACAATGATGCAATCTTCAGCACATTCATACATTCACAACGATGTTATCTTGGGAAACTATATGAAAACTATATGGGAAACTTTCACTATATGAAGGTGAAAAACGTCTCATCAAAAGACCTTTACCATTAATGATTCATAAATCGAAATATCTCATACATTTTAAATATACCAGGTCCAGGTAAGAGTTAACAACAATTTCACCAGTTGGTTTAGTCTGGTGAAAATCATTGCCAGTTAGATGGGTCAATGAGCCCCTTTTTTGGCCACTAGTGTCATTAACAGGACAAAAAGTACCAGCTACCAGTAATTTTCAAGAAACAAAAACAAAGTTTTCAGGTCAAACAAATGTATGTCTAACCTTAATTTTAAATAACAACCATATCCTACCTTAAAACATTTCCTAAAATTGTAAAACTAAATTATAAATTCTATTATTACATAGAAGTAGTAAGATTACATTGTTACACCACATATTACAAATTGTAACTAAACATCAGGTGCAAGCTTTTTGACAGTACCAAAGAATTAAAACCAGCATGTCTTCCACAAATTCGCTTTAACCAAGCATAGATAACTCAACAGATTTTTCCTAATAATATAAAATCCTAAAAAATGAATAATAATAACAATTGAGCAGGGCTCTTCTGCATACAAACTGATGTACGATTAATTTAAACTAAAAATGGGAAGATTATAAGAAGAGGATTTAGAGGTAGATGGCTGAATAAGGGATAGGGGAACTGAAGCAGAAATGTGGGAGTAATTCAGAGTGGTCTTCAATGTTAGGAAGGGTCCTTCAAGTGCTTTAACAATGGTCCAGGAAGTTAGGATTTTTTTCAAAACACAGAAAATAATTCACATAAGTTGGAAACACATTCAGAAAAATGCAATATACAGTAAAAAATTATCACACAAGTCAACATGTCAACAAACATGTCAATAAAACAAATAGAAAATTTAGTGAAAGTAGTATAAGCAACAAAACCCAAAAGCTCAAGATAAAAAGGTGTTAAAAGAGAGTCAAGAAGAATAAGAAAACATGGATGACAGTCAAAAGTTAATCAAAATTAAATTTAAAAAAAGAAATGAAGCCAGTGCCTGAAACATAAGGTACAATGAAAAATACAATAATGAAATGTATAATAACTTTATAAGTTGATTTAAACTACTTGGGTGTTCAACAAATTGAACAGATATCTTTTATAACCATTTAAAGTTTTACTGAGATATATAAGTTCATGCCAACACCAAAAAAGCAAGCATAAGCTACACTAACCATTAAAAACTATATGTGCGCGAGACTAACACCCAGCTACCATAGATTCTTGACAAAAACCTGGTTCAAAATGAGGTGTGGAATACAGCTTTAGGAATTTTTTTTAGGGTTATCTCGAAAAATTTCCTTTGTTTTATCAAACCACATTCCTTTAGTTTGTACATAGGACTATTGAGCAAAAGCAAAAGGGACCATACAAATATTACCTAACACACTCAAGAAGGGAGGATGTTTTAGTGATACACAATGTTATTCAGGGGAGGGGGGGATGTTAGTCAGTGGTAAATATCATGCTACAACATTTTGTAAGCAATTGGTAAGTTTTGATTGGGATATATTATTTGATGACAATATTACTCAGTAGGGTTGTCAAATTTATTATAGCTTGAGACTTATTTATCATGTTTACTAATTTGAGGTTTTTTTACTTTAAAGGTGAGTAAAAAATATAGATTTGTTATATTTACTTACAAATTTGTAAATAAAGTAGGGTAACAGATTCATGTTATGATCAAATAAAAATAAAAACCTCCTTAAAATTATTTAAATCCTTGTAAAATACAAACATAAATTAAGTGTTATTAATTTTGTAATTAATTAAAACCTACTACATTATTGAAACACAGTATAAGTTAAACATATTTTGTAGTGTTTTGAGACGCAATTAATTGTTTCCTATTTAATTGCAACAACAGGTATCATACAACTTCAGAAATGTTGCATTATTTAAGCAATTCTGGAGGATGGGGGGTATGCCTCAACTTACAGTGTGCTATAAGAGGAGAGGAGGGATTTGAATAAAGAAAGTGCTACGTAGTATTCGTTTGGCCACTAAAAGGCCATCAATTATACATTGATGACAGTTCTGTTGTCCAGAGTTCACATTCTGGCACCTTGAGCACCAGCGACTTTTTGGGCCATTGGCTTTCAAACACTGATATTCCTAGAGTAAATATCCCGCCATACTTTTGTTAAGAAACTCAATTTTTGTTATGATAAAATCATACAAAAACTTATCAAAGGTATTACGAGCATATTCATGCATTGCCGGACAAAATGTAATTCTAAAAGTAAGAACTGTCTTTCAAGAATCTATTGTAAGCGGTGTTATGTTAGTTAGTATACCACGGGTGAGGTGGGGCTAGGGTGAATGTGTAATGCATTAAAGCTGCATTACGGTTTGCTAGATGAAAGGTTTACTCACTCGTATTTCACTGGTAGTGACCCATAGCATCGTGTCGCTTCAATATACACGGTAGCCTTCCAACGAGAAACTGCAAGTGTAACTCGGAGAAACGTCTCCATTACAGTCATTCATTACAAGGTGGGTTGGGCTCCGAAAACGTTTCTTTCTTTTACGTTGAATCTCGGTGAGTTAAAATGTTTAGACAAAATACAAGATTCCTTTTACATTAAAACTAAGTATACTTTTAAATTAAAATATATAATAACAGGGGTCCAAGTGGTTTTTGAGGACTAAAAAGTACGAAAAGTAGGACATTTCCTTTGAAAAGTGTGTTTGTGTAACGTTGAAAAGTAGGACATTTCCAATGAAAAGTAGTAGGATTTACTAAAACGTATGACAATCTAAGCCTGCTAAAAAATCGGTAATAAAAATTGTTATGCTTTTAATACAGGATAATTAACACAACCAGCCTACTAAAAGCCTTTAATGGGGAAAAAACGTAATAACCGACAGTGCTAATTTGACTTAAAATAACTTACTACACGTATATTTATTAATTATTGTAAAATCCCCAACCAAGAAGCCAGTTAAAGTTCTAACTAAGACGACAGTTATCCAAAAATGACCTACAGGGACTTGTATCTCGACAACAGTATTCATTTAAGTGATCAATTAATTTACCAGTGTGTACACGTAATATTTTCTGCTAGTGTGACTATGTCCATTTGTTATAAAAATATGTGTCTGTAATTGGTTGAAGTAAACTAGGGTGCATTTTCATTTTCATTTTTCGTTAAAAGTGAAAAATTAAATGTAATATTTTTGACCAAACAAAACTAGGCCTTCATTTAAGATATTTTATGATAAAAAATAAATCAACTCCACAGTTTTGTGGATTTTTAAAGCTTTTTTTCTAGATAATTTTGTAATATAAGCCTAGTAAACTCATTTCAATACATCAATTCAGTTGTTAAAAACTGAGCAGTTTAACCCATTTCAGTTAATTTCACGGTTTTAAATCTCATTTCATATAATACATTAGTTATTATTACACTCATAAATAAATTTACAGTAATAATTTAGTGAAAACGGTTTAAAGGCCTAATTGTCATCTGGCATGGGTCCTGGTCCCAAGGTGGTCGATTAAGAGGCAGGTAACTGATAGAAAACCTCAGAAAATAGATTTATAGTCAAAGTGAACTTTAAAATTTAAAATATTTTCTCGACCCAGAAAAAAACCTTCTAAAACCTGGGTTAATGCAGGAAGGAGCATAAATATTCCCCTCAGTTTTCTTTATTGGGGGAAGTTAAGAAGCATTGTAAAAAAATAAGAAAATCTTTTTTCAAATTCGTAGACTAGTTTTATTGCTAATTAAATCTCACCTAATTGATAGCAACTACTCAATTTAAGTCTTAAATAACTTCTAATATTAGTACTGTATAGACTTTTAAATACTGCATAACTAGAAATAAGTGTAGTCCATCCTCAAAGTTTAAAGACACTGTGGATATGACACTGAGTAATGCAACTTATCAAAAACAATTTCACATACAACTTTTTTTTTAAATAACCCATCTGATCTTATACTCAGCGCATTACATTAAAAAATAGCAACCCATAACAAAAGAGGGATTAATTAATATTGGTAATGAGCGTAGCCATTTTTATGTATGTACTAAAACAAATGGTTGAAAAGTAGGAAAAGTCCTTGACTGGCTGGGTAGCGTAGTGGTTATCGTGCTCGCCACGTAATACGAGGTTCGCCAGATCAATCCTGATCAAAATCACAAAACTTTGAGAAGGTTCAAAACTGGACCTAGCTGCCATTTGTCATTGGGCTATTAATTAATGATGCTTTCTAAGAACAGGTCGACCTTAGATAGTAACACGACCAGGGTTTGGACCGTTCCCTATCAAAACGTTAAAAAATGCCCCTGGTGTAGATAGACACAAAGACACAAAAGTAGGAGAAATTTGTAAAAAGTAGGACTTTTCCTATATTCCTACTAAAAAGTAGGAAAAGTAGGATGACTTGGAGGCCTGTAATAAACTCAGGATTACATTTAATCTATAGAATCTATACAATTTTATTTATAGACTCTATACAAAGGTAGAGTTAATAAGTTTACGGTGACATAAAATGATTTAATTCTACATCTTGCTTAACACGGTCTTTTAAACACTTGATTCAAGGAGTCAGGGACAGACATCATGCGATCTATTTATAAATACATTAAGGAGGATAAGGAGGATTTGTGAGTTTTTTAAGAGTTCTATTGGCTTCTCTTAAACTTAATTTGCCTGTCCACATGGGTATTAGGCCTGTGAGTGGAACATGTGTGTGTGTATATATATATAAAAAAATAAAAATAAATAAACGGGATAATCCTCCACAGTACGGCCCACTAGTGTGACTACTTCCCAGGTCAAGATTCAAACCCTTGACAGGCTGCTGTCTTGATTCAGGAGTCCGTCATCTTGACCACCACAATACCAAAATTTGACACCAATGCATTTCTTGGTGATTAATAAATAAAGAGGTTTGGCGTGTAAATTTCTTTCATTCTTCTTTCATGGTTCTCTTCAATAACAAACAATCAATATCCTCAAATTTCCTTTTTTTTTTGTTTCCTCAAATAAATCCAAGGCCGATTCCTATTTCAAAAATAACGGTAGCACTAAATCCTTGAAAGGGGGCATTCTGGTGACTGTATTCCATTTCTCCTCTTGAACTATATTTAGTTTCCTCCGTCATTTTCAGTTTACTAGAATAATTAGTTTATACAACCTACGGGTCTCCTGGATAAGTTCAGCTCGATGATGTGGCTCAGAACATACTTTAAGTTAAACAAAAATGATTTTATAAAATCAAGCTCCACATTCAAGTTTGGAGTACTCAACAACTAAAATTACACCAATACTGTAGAACCATTTATTAATTCGGCATGCTGCAGTTCAGAATCTCGGTTAATGTGCTTGCATTCAGATTTTGTAGAAAGATTTGTACTTATTAGTGCACAAAACCTTTGCCTAAGCAAGGTGATGTGGTCTTGACTGTCACACCACCATGGATTTATCATTTTTATTTTTGGTCTCTGAACAAACAAGAATAATTCAGAAAATTATGATGGCTCATAAACAATTTTTGCATGTCCACTAAAATCTGAAATTTGGTAATGCAACAAAATCACTGATTTATTAAGAAGGGTGTGTGAATAGTGATTATTCAGATTGAGTCAAGTTTTTCAGTTATTCTCCAGTTTTGACTAGCCTATTTGAGCGACTATTGCAATCATCATTTAATAATTGTTGTAGTAAACGGTTTAAAATAGTGTAATGGGAATTGGCACCCGCTCCAGACAGAACTTCATTGTCCTATTTTGAGTAGAACGATTGACTATATATACTGAAGGAGACATCCAATCTATATGGCCCGGCTGTCCCACTTTTAGTGTTAGCCAGAATTTGAAGTGGGCTTAGTTTGATTAAATCACCGACATATTGTGCTGCTGAACTATTTATTTTAGTTAGTTACGTTAAATTGTAAAATATCTCCACCCCAGAAAGCGTTATAATCAACTTGTGTTTGCTTCCTTCCTGACACACCAACTGTTGTTTTATGCCCTCCTTGAGAGGATAAATAATAGTTGACAGAAGTTTACTCTGTTGGTGATTAGTGTTAACTACGTCCTCTTTGAATACTGGCACACACTAAACTAGGGACAGCTTTTACAATGGCAATGAGAAGTCTACTTCAGCATTTATAGTCAATGGTAGAACTAATATTCCATAACAAATACATGTAGCAATGAAAATCAATAAAACATGGTCTGGACGTGACTTTCGTACCGTTAAGTCTGGTTGCATACGGTAGAGACCACGTGGTCTCGTAGTCGTTAGCGCACAATAAACTGTTAAATTGTCACGTGATTCGGTCATCATTTGCAGTTATTGTTTCGCAGTCCAGCTGTAATTTGTCATTATGTAGTTTAATTGTCATTTACGGCTTATATCCTGCAGTTAATCATTGTTTATGGCCGCTACTACGCAATCCAGTCGTAATATTTGGGCGATTTTAAGTGTTTCCAGCCGTCAGCCAGCCAATCCGGGATTAGCCAGTTTTCAATCGTTAACAATCCAATGTGGATCGTTGGGAAAAACTTGCTAGATTTTCTAGGTTTGTTTTCTAGGCTGTAAAACTCTTACCAAAAACTAGAATTTTTGAATACTCACACACCCCTATTAACACAGTGGACCAAAACATGCCGAATTAACAAGCTCATACAGTAAAACAACAAGCAAAGCCTTAGTCACTTTAAAAGTATAAACAAAGAAATCTAGAGAATCTGAAAGATGTAGGTAATTTCCACAAGAATGATCTGTAATGCTTCGTTCAAAATTGTAGGGTTGGTTTATGATCATTTCGGTCAAATTTTAGTAAAGAAGAAAATAAAACTATGGAACTGTATTTAGACAAAATAATTATATTTTTGCTCTTAAAACTACAGTTTTTCCCATTGTGGTTATGTAATATGAATAGCTGCATAAGGAAATGAGCCTATCTCATAAATATAAATTAATAACAAAATTATTGATTGACAAGAGAATATAATAAATATAAAAAAACTCTAACAATGTATTTAACTAAGTTTTAAAATTATAGGAACTGAACTTCCGCAAAAAATAAAATTGTATGACTACAGATATAATACCATGACTTTATCTTTTACTTAGTGTAACAATTTAATTAGGCCTAGTAATGTAGCCACGATGTATTTTTCTTTCTTTTAGAAGTAGACTCCATTTATTATAAATAAATATTTTATTGATTTTATTAAATTTGTTTTAATAATATTGTGTTTATTTCAACGTAAAAAATATTCACACTTTTTTTCCACTGAAGGACGATTTAGACTGAGTCTGGTTTAAAGAAGGTGAGAGGTTTGAGAGGCGTTTGAGAATCCCGCCTTGAGTAAGAGTCCCAAGTTACCTTTCGCAGACTTTTCCCAAGTTGTTGTCCAAATAGTGGTAACAAGATATGGTAATCAGTAATCAGTATAAGTTTAGTTATAAGGCTGCTAAGATGTGAATGATAAAGCTACCATGAAAAATATTTGGTATACAAATAGATTAAAACTTACTTATTTTACTTTTTCAGTTCTAATTTAATTTTGTTTGCCATTGAGCCAATCAAACTTATGATAATACTAAGATGAGTTGCAGTATATATCCCAAGTAAAAATTAATTAATAAAAACTTGTTTTCTCAAAACCACGCAAGTCAGCCCCTGCATTACATTTATTTATACCTAATAACAATAAATTACTATACTGCACAAACGTTATTTATTGCTCACAAATTATAAAAATATGAAAAACAGATGATTGCTATTGAATCCAAGGAAGACAAATTCAGGCTGTGAACAATGTCGAATACTGAGCCTTGTTGATCCGAAGCAACCATCTGAGCCTAGTACAAAATAGTGTGCATCCGGCCTCACCTTGAAAAACGAACTACTATTGAACTAGAAGCAATATAGACCATTCTACTCTACCTCAGTAAAAAAATGTATCTATAATGAAAAAAACCTTACAACATTTGAATTATGTTTAAACAAAAAATTAAGATATCTGGATAACTAGTTTGAAGCAAGAACTCTTTGCTAGAATTCCTGAACAACAGCTTTAAAAAAAACAACTAAAACCTAAATCAAAGGTTTCTATTATCATAATAAAAGTTAACTAAATTCTTAAAACTAACATTTTAAGAATATTAAGCATTAAGCCTTCTTCGATGACTGGAAGGCTGGCCACAGGTTACCTAAAACACTACTGTTAGTTAACAATTAATTGGTTGGATGGGTCGTCCGCTGATGAACTCTCGGCTTCAATGAACTGAAATAGACCCTAGATCATGTGAATTAATGTGATCTATCATGAAAATGACTGTGATGATTATTTCCTAGACTAAGATAGCATTTTAAACTTTTGTATTTGCTACAAGATTAATTTTTCCGTAGAACGTATATATTATACAATGTCATGGAAATAAAGCTGTTTTAAATTTGATAATGTGTAATATGTGTTATATTCTAATGTGTGGACAAAGAGAGCCAAAAAGGAAAAAGAAATAAATGAGAAGTCCTTAATGGCTATGGCAACTTTATATACCTGTAGTGTACCTGAATAATGAGTGTTTAATGTTTGATGATGGTGAATTTTAGATAAAGAGCAAGGAGACTCTAAGAAACAAAAAAATCAATATATAATAACACAACTTACACAAAAATAGCAATTAACTTGCTAAAACTACTAGAATAATAGGCATTCAAAATACTTGCTTGAAACATTAACAATTTTAGATCAAAGCTTTAAGAATAAACAAACTTTATGTTTAAGATAGCTGATTCTAGAATTGTGAGGCATCAGGCTAACCCTCTCCAACAAAGATAATTTTATCAATAGATAGCACACTTAGGATCATCAGTCTGCATGCGAAAAACAATCAACCGCAGCACAAGATTGGGCGATAAGACTGTTTTCATAGTAAATGAATTTTTTTTTTCATAAATCAAAATTTAATACAAACCGTTTCCACTAAACCAGACCCCTCTAAACCATATCTTAGGCAGCAAGTCTTCCATTTTTTCAAGTTTTTGTTAAACTGGAATTACAAGATATAGTATGAGGGGTATTAATTACATGTCAATAAAAATTAGAGACTTTTTAAAAAAATATTCTATTCATGGGTGCAAGTTTGACGAAATAAATATACATATTTTGGGGGATTAAAAATAATAAGGTTTTGAACTAGATTTAGATCTTGAGAATAAGCAAAAAGTTAATATGCCTGCCTACATCTTGTGCTGTGATTGGTTTACAAAAGTCCTCCACCATATCATTTTCTGAAAAAAGGTTTTAATTTGTATAAATGAACCTTCATTAACAGATTCATTTTATATAAAAAAATAAGCATGAAAATATGTCCCACTACAAAAGAGCAGAGTTGGCAAGAAAGAATGGTATATAGATACTTACTTATAGAACTGGCATAAACTGTTTCTACGACTCTGTTTTCAACTTCTTTGGTACTCTGGGTCTCGGTGCCATTTGGCAAGTGATGATGGCCCTGTAACACCAGTTATTTTTGCTTTAATATTTAACATTTTCTATTAATCAAAAACATTTAAGCCTGCGGGGGTGAAACAAAATCCAATTTATTCTTAAACAATTGATTTTGCTGCCACAAGTTTGTTTATTTTTTCCCTGCGATTTTACTCACAGAATCCATAAATTATACAACTACAGTTCTTAAATTATTACTATTTAAAATTATGAATTTACTTGTTTTAGGACCAACCAATGATCTATCGTCGTTCCACTTCTTTTTAAAAAGATGACATCGACGATTCATTGTTGGTCATAACTTTTCTAAAAAGTACAATCTGACAATCCTGTTCTGTAACTAACTAGTAATATTTGGCCAAGTTGAGTTGCCCTGACCCTACTCCCTGCACGCAGCCATGAGCTTCACTGCTTATGCAATTGTACATGTTCACATTTCTTCTGTCAACAGCTCCTTTAAGCTATGGTTCCACAGACTGCGGAATTTACGGCAGGAAGTGCGAAATTTTCTGCTGCGGAGATTCCGCCACGTAAAATCCGGAGAGGTGGTTCCTGTGACTCCGTAAATAACGGTGCGGAAATTCAGTTGTGACCAAAATAGTGACGAGTATGGATAGGAAGAGGAAAGCCCTCGTGGCTTTGATGCTTTATGATGACATTGATGATGATGTTGTCGATCTTTTGTCTTTATTAGTGCCAAAACCAACTCATAGTGATCGGAGTGATATTTTTAAGAATAGGGACATTGAAGGAGCTTACAAAATACTCGTTCTTAGACACTTGGTAGACAATGAAACTAAATTTAAGAGCTACTTCCGCGTATCGAAAGACCAATTTTTCTTTTTGGTTAAACTCATTAAAAATTACTACTATCATTATTATTATTTGTTTAATAAAACTACAAGCATACCATTAAAAATTAATTTGGTTTATTCACTGACGTGTGTTGATAAACGGTAGTTTTATTTTAAAGATACATTTTTTTAGGTATATTGCACACATATTTGTTTTGTTAAAAGCATCTATTTTCAATAAAAAGGCGTAAGCTTATTTCAGAAGAATAAACACTTAATTTTTCCATGTTACAAGGGGGAAACACCCCCCTGATCCCTATCGAATCTAGGCCACCGGAACTTATAACAACTAATTATAAATTAAGATTATCTGTTTCTCAAGTTTTTCTCCTATTGTATTCCAAATTGCGTATTTTTTTATATTCCGGAAAATGTCATGGCCTGACACCAACTCAACATGTTCCTCCTCTTCGGTCGATGAAAAACGTTCATCAACAATTTTTTCGATGCACAATACACAATACAATACAAAACAATACACAACAATACAATATTAAAACAAAATCTGCCCAGTCTCAATGATAAAAGGCTTCTCTCCGCTGGCGGATTCCGGACGGGCACTGCTCGCAGACCAGTATGATTTGTTCGCCGGGCGGAACCGAACATTCCGGATGCGTAAACGCACGTCAGTGGAACCAGTCAACAGGAAAATCCATTGAACCAGTGTCATTATAATTACGCAGCGGAAAAATTTGCACCGCCCGCCGAAAATTCCGCAGTCTGTGGAACCATAGCTTTAAACAAACATAAGGAAAAGATCTAAGTTTACACAGGAGGGATCGGAGACGACTGAAACGAGATATTTACCAGTGGTTGTCGGTAAAACTGTGAATGTTGAATATAATTATATATTTAATTTTTTTCAATAAAATTATTTAATAATTGATTCAATATTACATGTTGGGCAGTATATATTGGGCTAACCGCGGTCTGGTTAACAAATGTTGGCGGGCCAGATGTGGTCCGTGGGTCGTAGGTTGGACAACCCTGCTACACATCGTTGAAATTTAGCTTTATACGTCTATGGATCACTGCTGTAGGGAAAACTATTCTTCAGCTGATGTCGTCTAGGTATTGCTGGGTGTTGTTTCTAGTTTACTATGTGTTTGATGTGGTTAACGTATTTATTTCACAAAGAATGTCTTTTACTCTTCGCAATAATGAGCAGAGTGTGCTTCTGAACTAGTAAACTAGATCTTGAAAGACAAAGAGATAGAATCTGGTGATCTCAGATTTATTTAGGTGCAGTTATGATCCTGATCCAACGAATAATCCCTCACCATTAAAATTAAAAACTTAATTATTTCCCCATAAATTTAGAGGTAACTTTAGGCTTAATGTCTATGAGTAAGGTATCTATGAAGAGGATGTACAAGTATCTGCTCAATGAAATAAGCAAGTTTAAGTGGTACGTAGGCCTAGGCCATAAGCTAACTATAATCCGCCATCCAATCAGCTCCTAAAAGCATTCCTCAGAGAAATAAACAGGTATTGAGTGACTGCAGCTTTAGTGCCTGACTCTATACACCTGAGTAATTTGTCTAGTGGCTATAGTAATGAAAAGAACAGTACTTGTGATACAATTAATGAATATGATGTTCATAATTTTGTGCGTACTTTTTCGTTCCACGAAAACCCTGGCCCTATATATTGTAATTTTGATCTCAATGTGTCAAAACCATGGGACTTTTCCAATCCGTTTTTTTTTTAATAAACTAGTTCTTTTGACCTTTGTCAAATCAAATCAAATATTCTTTATTCATCGAATGCACACAAGAAAAATAAAATAGCGTCAATAATATTATAAACAATACTATTCTAAACAATACTATTCTAAACAATACCACTCCAAACAATATTACTCCACACAGAATTCATTAAATGAATAAATGACATTTTCAAATAAGAATTATTTTAACAGCAACTTGAATTTTGCTGAGAAGTTTTTCTTCTAAGCTTCTATTTTTTTTTTTCTTCCGCGCTTTTAATATGTTTAGGAAATGTCTTTAAGAATTTCAAACCAGCATAAGACTTTTTTTGTAATATTCTAAATTATGCCGAGGCAATATATTTTCTTTTTTATTTCTTGTATTATATGAATGCTTTTCCTCACTACTTATACATTTGTCATTATTTATCTTAACATACATTATGCATTCTAAAACATAAAGACTATCCACAGTTAAAATCTTTAGTTCGACAAAGGTTGTTTAACAGACTCATCACTCTTAATTTTTGACATGTTCTCAAAGCTTTTTTTTGCATTGTAAACATTTTTTCAAATGTAGATTTACTTTTTCGAAAACCATGCTGTTCCTCATCAAAAAGATTATTTGATTCCAGATGCCTAACCAATCTATTCTTCATTGCTTTTTCAAAAACCTTTGAGATTGAAGGTAAAATGGATACTGGTCGGTAATTTTCACACATTAGTAATTTTGTCACATGACTAATAGATATGCAACACAAGTGCAAATACCTCGTCGCCTCGTAGTAAATTTAGGGCTTAGCTTTGACTTTCCTTACTTGAGATGAAGGCATTTGCGACAGTTATTCTGAATGTGGGTTAATTTAAAAACAGATAATGAAATTGTACTGGTCAACAAGCAGTTTTCAGCAACAGGGTGGTTTAAAAGTATGTGTGTTTCCTCGTTCCTGTGTTTGATAGTGCAGTGGAATCTCAATAATTCGAACATAGGGGGAACGGGAAAGATTTGAGATATTGAATATTTCGAAATAGCGAGGTTCGACTTATTAAGATGATCTTCCACAGACTTCGACTTATTGGGGGTCACGATAACGCAATCGATGAGTCATGGAAGAGTAGAATCCTTACAGCATTGTATGTTTTGTACGTATTGTATCATAACTAATCAAAATTAAACAAATTAAAAATGTCTAAAATATGAAAATGTTTTGAATAGTATCCAAAGAAACCCAAAATGCACCGAAGTGAACGTACCAGAAGATGAAAAACATCCTTCAGTGAACAGAGAACATGACTTAAAAAGTAAACAAACAATGACTTCTTCTAGTTTGGCGATTGGGTGATGTTTTGGCTGTTTGACCACTTCCTGTCTATCATCAGACGGGCTTTTTCGGGTTGCAACATGAACGATAGATACTGAAATACACTGGGGTTTTAAATCCAAACTATTAATGTACAATTTCGACTTATAGAGGTTCTCCAGTCAACAATTCGTCTTATAGAGTAACAGAGATGTTACAGTTTCAAGTTATAGAGGTTTTCCAGCTAACACTTCGAGTTATAGAAGTGCGGCGGTGGGCTAAGAAGACCGCAAAACTTTGAGTTATCAAGAGGTTCCCTGCCAACACTTCGACTAATAGGAGTAAATAGTATTAAGTAGGCAAGTTCAAGGGGAATAACAAAACTTCGACTTTTCAAGGAATCGAGGTTCAAGTTATTGAGATTCCACTGTATTACAGTTTTTTGTTGTTTTTTTCATTTAGTGGATAGCTCAAAACTTCTCAATCTAATGAAGCACAATATAATTTGTGCCAAAAATGTCAACTAATTCTGAACACTGCAATAATTTGTTTAGCCTGTATTACATTCCTCATCAGGAAGTGTCAATTGATGAGAGTTTGATCGGAATTCAAAATCAAACCTCTCTTATGCATTATTTGCCCATTAAACATCATCACCGTTGGGAGATCAGAATTATAAGGAAAATGGCAAAGCTTACACTAATTTATTATGTGCCTGTAACCTGCTTGAGAAAGGATAGGCCCTACCATATTTTTACTGACTACTTTTTTTATTACACTTGTCACTTTTAAAAGACAAACCAGAACATTAAGACGAAACAGAAATGTGAGGTAAAAAAAGGCAAAGGTGCAACTACAACCTGTAGAGAGAGAGTATACATCAAGAAAGAAAACTTAGTTATTTTAGCCTATCGTCAAAAGAAAAGCCAAAAAAATGTAGCCGATGTTGTCGAAACCAGAAAGAAAACTTAGTTATTTTAGCCTATCGTCAAAAGAAAAGCAAAAAAAAAAATGTAGCCGATGTTGTCGAAACCAGAAGTAAAAAATGTCAATGTCAATAAAAAGAGATGTGGCAGGGTAACTATCAAAATGAAGCCAGCTATTGTTCAAAATTGTAATAATTTCATGGGGGGATTTACTATATTGATATGATGTTGTACAGTTACCTCGATGACTCACTGTGAAATTCTGGCAAAAAAACTACATGTAATGTGTTTGGCCGAATAGTCTTCAACTACTATATATTATATAAGGAACTGTGTGTAAATAAAAACAACAAAACAATTTAAAATGCATGTCTTAAATACCAGTTGAAAAACTTTGATATCACAGTTAATATTGTAAAAATTAGTTAAGTAATAAAATAGTCAAAGTATAACCTATAACCTATATTTAACCAAATAAATCGGATGAAACAAAAACTAACCTGGACTTTCAAAAATGTCGGGGCGCTGGGTTCTTCTTTGCTAGCATTCTCTTCCTTGTTATGACCAGACACTTCCAGTGTAGCACGAGAAGTGTAGTTTGGACAAATTATATCCAAATCGGGATCATTGTCCACGTTCACATTGGTCGGCAAGGAACCGCCCTCACGTTGTCGTGCAGAGACGAGGGTGTCCCTCTTGCGACTGCGCCGTCCACCCTCCATGCCCAAGGCGTGTAGATTCTGCAATGACCCTCCTCGGGTGCTTGACACTCCCACACCACATTCCCGGCTCTGACCCCCGTGGCGGGATTGTCTTCTACGCACTGGCAGATTATAATATGCCCTCGGCAATTTTCCACCCAATGAGCCTCCTAAGCCTTTACTATCACTCTCATCAGCTTCTGCCTCCTGCAAGAGCTCCTGTCAACAAATACACAAATATTATGACATGACCGACTGAATGTTTGTAATAAATAGGTTTCTTACAATAAATACTTGATTTTGATATTTGCATAAAAACCCATTATTTTGTGTTCCTTGTTGCAGCAAACCTGCGTACTCATCCCTAATGTTATTCTAATGGAGAATAATGAATATTTTAAATATCGCTTATTTATGAATATATGTCTTATGAATTTTGGTAAGAGGCATAATGTGTTACTAAGACATATATATTCATTGGAAATTCGCTGAGTACGCAGGTTTGCTGCGACGGGGGTATTATAAATGCAAAATGTCACAGAAAATGATATGCTGTTTAAAAGAGTACCAGTCTAGCAAATTAAGACGGACCGAGAGAAACCCTCTGATTCGCATGTAAATGTAAAGCTTCTCAAGTTATATGATATGAAGAAAATTGAACCCACCAAACTCAAAACAGGGTGTCTACTTGATTCCAAACAAAAAATTCTCAAACAATTCCTGTACATTTAAGGACATTTCCTCAAAACTTGAAAGACATTTTCTTAAATTGTTAATTTCTATCCAGTATTATAATACTCTAATAATTACAAAACTGATGCGACAAGTAAGTGGTTACATTTCACAAAATTTGCCATTTTAGTGAATTTCCCCTATAGGGAACTGTAGTCGGCATGGTAAGACCTAGGCCCGGGACCATGATAACTTTTGTTTTGAGGTCAAAAACACCATTTGTTCAAAACTATGTATATATATATTATATAATTTATGAATTTGTTCACATGTAAGGGCTACTATTATTAAATAGGTAGTAGTAAATAAGTAACTGAGTACCCTTTTTTAATAAATTTATTAGCGACAGGTTTCAACATAAGGCCATTGTCAAGCTTCATTTACCTGACCTAATGTAAACAAAACAACATTTAAAATTAATGTCATATGATTAAAATAATTACTAAATTATTTCTGTTTGTTTTCTTCATTTCGAGCCCGTTGGGGGTAGAATCAATATATTTTTATATAGTTATTTTATTAGTTTTGTTTAATTTGTCTTATTATTTCAAAAATAGGATTGTGTGATGTTAAATGACTGTTCAGCATATGTTGAGGGTTCTCTTTGAATCCTGAATAAATATAAAACTCCTCTTTTGAATCCATTTTTGTTCCTTTATTTGAAAACGCAATAACTTCAAGATTTTCATCTATACCTTTATAGTTATGATTAGGGATGAGGTGATACCAAAATTTATCGATTCTCGATACCGATACCGATACCAGAAAAATCTATTCTCGATTTTCGATACCATCGATTTTTCAGTACCTATAGTTGTTAACACTATTGTTAAAAACTATTACAAATGTATGTTACCATTTACAATTATTTAGTAGTATTTTGTAGTTAATTTTATCAAACAAATTGTTTAATGCAATTTTGTACATAATTTAATGTTAATTTCACTAGTATGCTACAGTAATATAGAAAAATAAAACTATTTATTATAAATTCATAATGGGAAAAAACTTGGTTATCTTGCCGCCGACCCAAACACTCCCCATGCCTTTTGGAGTGCGGGTAAGCGGCGGGAGCATCGCTTACCGTGTACTTCGCAGCGCGGGTAAACGTCGGGGGTATCGATGGTATCGGTATCGAACTTGAACGAATGAAACTCGATACCAATACCAATGTCCAAGATTCGGTGGTATCGAGAATCGACTCATCCCTAGTTATGATTACGACTAAGTAAATGCTCTGCAAAATTTGATTTCATGGTGTCGTGTTGTTACTTCTTAGAGCCTTTAAATGTTCACGGAATCTAGATTTAAATGATCTCCCCGTTTGCCCAATGTAAAAGCTTTTGCAGTTGGAGCATTTTAATTTGTAGATACCTGATTGGTCATATTTGTCTTGGGTTTTTGTCGGACTTGATTTTTTATTTATGATGTTAAAGGCATTGTTTTGCGTTTTATAGCTGACTTCATATGTAGAATTTTGAAATGTTTTTCGAATTGCTTTATTAAGTGTTGAGTTGTAAGGTACACTGATATATTTCTTTTCAATGTTCTGTTCTCTTACTGGTTTATTTTTCTTCTTGATGTTTTTGATAATTTTATCAACAATTTGACTACTGTATCTATTTTTGGTAGCTATATATTTAATATTTTGTCTTTCTCTCTCAAAGTTGTCTTTGTTCATTGAAATATTTAAATGAACCGCGGTGGCGGCGACTATATAGTATTAGCATTGTTAATCAGTCTGTTACTCTACAGTCTGTAACAACAACTTTAGTAACAAAATAAATAATAAACAAAACAATTTAAAGAAATTTATACGTTTTCCAACTAGATATTTTAATTTGTTTCTTAAAATATAATCATACGAATCTAAAGTAAATACTGTACTGAATTGAATATTAAATCAGCGCTATTATTATAATAGTTTGCAATATACTGGGTGTCCCACGAAGAGGTCGCTATTTTTGAATTAATATAACAGACGTATCGAACACGCTACAAACTTCAAACCCTACAGTTATAATAAATATGTAAAAAAATACCCCCGAGTCTCATTTGATTCTGATTAGTCAGAACAAAATGGCGGAACATCAAAATAATGGTGCGTTTTCGTTAAAGTAATTTTATTTGCAAAACCATTTCAAATAAATTCTTTATTTTTTACAATGTTACTAACTAAATAAAATTAAAGATATTAAAGAGAAAGGAAAGTGGTAAATCATAAATTAAATTAATTAGATTCATAACCCTTCATTCAAACTGATGTCTATCAATCGCTATG
Organism: Allygus modestus; assembly: GCA_963675035.1. Classification (NCBI taxonomy): domain Eukaryota; kingdom Metazoa; phylum Arthropoda; class Insecta; order Hemiptera; family Cicadellidae; genus Allygus; species Allygus modestus. The sequence goes on along the minus strand of OY776113.1, from coordinate 129,837,905 downwards.
CAATGATGGCAACGAAACAAAAATGAGTCATAAACTTTTTTTTAAATTTCCGAGGTATCAACAACAGTTCCTCTTCAATCAACCTTATTAATTCAACATCTTTGAAATGTTGTGAGAATAAACCTTTTTCTTCAATAAGTCCCATACGACATTGCGACAGACGTTGAATTAATGAGGTTGATTGAAGAGGGACTCTCCATCATCTTCCCCGCCCTTCTCCCCCCTCCATAATTACCTTTTTTTTAAATGTAGTGTTAAAAGGGAGAAGCAGTTAAGAGAAGGGTGTTACCATTCCAGTAGTCAGTAATAATTTTTATTTATGAATCATCTGTTCTTGCTGTTGTGCTACAAATTGATTTGAATAACGCAGCTGTTTATTAAATGAAAAACAACAAACAGCAGAACGCAAGTTCCCATAAGGATAACATGTAAACTTTTAAAGTTAAAAACACAACATTATTTTCATTTACACATCCCCTAATAGTACTAAATAAGTGTGCAAAGATTCATAATCCTACGATACCGCATATCCGAGAAATCGATACCACAACAATTTTCTTAGCCTATTAATATATAGATTAACTTAAATTTACTATAGCATGTGTTTTATGTTCTATCTAATAATAAATTTTGAATTTGCAATAATACTTGGCTAGACCAGTCAGACTACAGTTATTTCCGGGTAGCGTCACACTTCCTCTCAGTACATTTGATGGACTATTCCGGATGTAATTATAGTTTATGCCCGTCAGAATAAAATCATTTAAATAAGTAAGATCAAGAAAAGTTTTTTTAATTCATAAAAAATAATCATACTAATATTGTAAATGTGAAAGTATGGATGTTTGTGCCTAACTCTGAAGTTCCATCACGTGAAAACTACTGGACCGATTGAGCTGAAATTATCCAGAGAGGAAACTTGGTAGTCCTGAGTAAGATATAGGCATATTAAAGTTGTGAAAATCTTATAGGGCTACGCCCCACGGGGGTTCAAAGTTTCTATGTATTCATTTTCTTATGGACATTCATTTTTGTTTGAGATGATAAAAATAAAAACAGCTGATCTTGATTCGTAGTAGTTCCACAGGCTAACCACAGAATGCAGCACACAAAACTATCATACTTAAATAATTCGCGGGGCGAAGCCTGCGGGTAACAGCTAGTAATAATATAAAACAAACGGTATGTAATATGCATATGCAAACTACGCTTAAGTATTTTCTATTCTCTAAAAGCTTTAGCTACAGAGATAATTATGCACTGCAGAGTAGGAATTGAATGTGCATGCAACAAAATAAAGAATTTGAATTATTATTATTGACTGCATTATTCTTTTTAATTCCATAACATAATTATTTAGTTTTGTACGATATTGCATAAAGTTAGTTTAAGAAGATTAATATAGTTTAATAAACCAGTTGTTATGTAAAAATAACGGGGCTCCCGAATTTTACTAATAAAACATGTGAGTTGAAGTCGTTTTCCATCACTACGGGAGTGGTCCGAAGCCTGCGGCGAACTCCCCGCCGCCGCCAGTGTGCACTGCTCCATTTGATTCTATGCCCCGACAGACCTTGCAACGGGGCTGCGGCTGGACAAAACTGCCGCCGCCGCAAACCGCTAATGTGCACTGCTTGGCAATTCTCCATTTGCACCAATGTATCTAAAAACGCGCTGCCGCCGCAAACCGCTGATGTGCACCGGGCCATGTACTGCCAAGGGTGGTGAGATTGGCACGGTATTAACAGATCTGTTTGGGTCGGTTTCCTGTAAATTTTAAATCTGTGTCTATTTTCTTCTCTCTTTGTGGTTAAGTCTAAATAGTTGATCTGGTCATGTTGGCTTTCTTTTGTAAATTTAATTTTTTCGGACAAAGAGTTTAAGTATGTTAAAAAATCATTGCTTTCGTCCAAACTGCCTTCAAAAAGACATAATACATCATCTACATATCTTGTCCAATTGATTTTAGATTTGAATGGGTTTACATCATTGTTAATCTTATTGATTTCTAGGTGATGCATAAATATATCGGCAAGTAGGCCGGAAAGAGGGGAGCCCATTGCAAGACCATCAGTTTGTTAGTAGAATTCAGAATTGTATTGGAAATAAATTGTATTGCAGACTTTAATAAAAAAATAAAATAAAAAACCCTAGGGTACCATACTCAGTTTTTATTATGATAACTATAACATTTATATTAGTGGCTCTATTCAGTGAACTCCATACCAGTAATATATGGGTATATGTGCGTGCGTGCGTGTGTATGATAACTTTCATAAAACTGGTCTGATTTTGACGAAATTTGGTACAAACGTGTAAAGCAACGTTTATGACTTAAGTTCGAAAACCAGACTAATCGGCCCATTTGAAAGGGGGTTTTGAGGGGGTTTTGTAACCCAAAAATGTTTTTTTTTTAGTTTTTTTACAGATAATCTTTGAAAAAATCCAACTTTAGTTTTCACAATTAGATGAAGTTTAAAAAAACAAACAATTTGGTGTTTTGAAAATCGCTAAATGTAAGTTGGTTACAGAGACATTGAAATTGCTAAACACAGTACGTTGACCAATGTTATTCTTATGGAGAATAAGACAAATTTTATAGATATCTCGCTTATTTATGAACATATACTGACAAAACTTGGCATATGGCTTTACCTGGTTGTGGTCTATTAATACTTGCTCAAAAAACAATTTTTTGCTGAAGGTTTCCGTAGCAGCAAACCTGCGTACGCAGCCCCCTTGTTATTATTATAGAGAATAATTCAAATGCTGCGACTTCCTTAATTATGAACATACATTAATAATAATAACACTTGGTATGTGGCTTCACCTAGTTAAATTATATTGATATTTGCATAAAAACCCATTTTTTGTGTTCCTTGATACACCAAACCTGCATACTCAGCCCCATTTTTAATACTTATGGAGATTAATTAAAATTATACGTATCGCCTATTTGTGAATATATTTTTATGAAACTTGGTAAGTGGCTTTATGTAATATTAAGACATTTATATATGCATTTGGAATTAGCTGAGTAAGCAGGTTTGCTGCGACGGGGGTATTTGTGTAATGTAGCTTATTTTGTATTAAAGAAAAACAATTAAAGTAAAAGATTGAAAAAAGGGGGAACAGGCATACTGAATAAAATAATATACTGAAATTTAACTAAACAAGAAATCTTTACATAGACCTATTGGAAAAGCTTTGAAAATTAAATTATAGCCTTATACAATTGTAGCCTACTCATGTAGACTACAAGAACAATTTAAAATTATAAAATATTCAATTAATAAAATATAAAACAAATTTTCTCTCAAAACTTAAAAAAAAATATTTTTATAAATCTAGGCCTTTTCTATCTCACCACTAGCCGAAATCAAATATTTAAGACAGTAATTTAAAATACCCCCGTCGCAGCAAACCTGCGGACTCAGCGAATTTCCAATGCATAATATTTGTCTGAATTCCACATAAAGCCGCAAACCAAGTTTCATAGAAATATATTCACATACAAGCGATTTTAATTATTCTCCATAAGAATAACATTGGTAATGAGTATGTAGGTTTGCTGAAACAAGGAACAGAAACAATTGGTTTTTATGCAAATATAAATAGAATTTAACTAGGCGAAGCTACATACTAAGTTTCATCGATATTCAATCATAAATAAGCGATATATGACATTCTAGTTATTCTCCATAAGAATAACATGGGGGCTGAGAAAGCAGGTTTGCTGCAACAAGGAACAGAAAAATGGGTTTTTATATAATTATCAATATAACTCAACCAAATGAAGCTACATACCAAGTTTTATTAATTTATGTTCATAATTAAGGGAGTCAGTACATTTTACTTATTCTCCAAAAGAATAACATGGGGGCTGAGTACGGAGGTTTGCTGCTACGAGAATAATCAACAAAAAATCAATTTTTTGTGCAAATATCAATATAGCAGTACCACTTGAAGCCACATACCAAGTTTCATCAACATACATTCATAAATAATCGAGATATCAAATTTTATTTATTCTCCATAAGGATAACATTGGACAACGTACTGTGTTTAGCACTTCGAATATCTCTGCAACGGTTGGGCGTAGAATCACAATTTAAACACCAAAACGATTGTTTTGTAGAACTGAACAGATTAGTAAAAGCAAATGTGAAGTTAACATTAAAATAAACTGAGGAAAAGCCAAAAACCTTTTTCCCATAAGATTAATATGGGAGATTTTATGAGCAGGTTTTTTTGGATTTTCTCCGCAACCACTTAACCTAGGTTAATAATTCAAAATACTAAATTATTTGTTTGTTTAAGCTCTATAACATGGTCAAAACTAAAATTAAGTTTTTTAAAAATTTTAGGGTGAAAAATGCAAAAAACTGATTTTCGGAAAATTTAAAACCCCCATAAACCCCCCTTCCCATAGTCCGAGTTTTCTGGATTTCGAACTTAAAGTCATGAATGTCATTTTACACGTTTGAGCCAAATTTCATCAAAATCTGACGTTTTTTACTCGAGTTATCGTGTTAACGGACACACATATATATATATATATATATATACATATATATAAATTTGAACGAATAGTGTTTTAGGCATCTGGGGACCTCAAAACAAAAAGTTATCATGGTCTCGGGCTTAAGTCTTACCATGAGACCTACGGTAATAGCTTCTTCCCTATAGGGGAAATTCGCTAAAATCAGAAAATATATTACTGGCTTACATATAACTAGAAAACATACAGGCCTAGCTTATTTCAAATAAATATTATATAATTGCTCCCATTTTGAAAGAATTTAGTGATTAACTGACATCAACATTTAAAATTACCTAGGCTATAGCAGGCCTAATTAAAAGGTTTTCAGAAGTAAAACATTACATTGACAATTTGATATTTTATTTACCCTAACCTAATTGTATAGAACCAGTTTCTTATCACTTTGACTGCGTGTGAGACGTGGGGCGTGTTCCTGCCACGCTGAAACTGTTCCGATAGGCGCGGTCACATTTTCAATTCCCGGCTAACGAATGACAAAATCACTGTACGGTGCCGTACTGTGTTACAACACAACTGGACGTAGTTCTACAAAGCGCCAACAGGTCGCAGCACAATCCAGATAGCAGTAGTCAACCAGGGTCGCCATCTAGAGGGACTAAGTGGGACGAAAACGTATGCAGGGAAGTCTCGTGACGGCCGGGATAATGGGGGAAATTGACTACCAACCTACACCAAAATGAAGCTCGCATCCTGAGCGTCACGCGCAAAAAAATATTATCTTCCTCCAGCCCAGCCTGAGCTCACACTGGGCCATTGTTTCTAAGTGGACTTGGTGGGAAGCCGGTGTCCCACGGGCGTGCGCCGCGTTGGGATGCCGGCGTTCCACGCGCAGTCAAAGTGTTAAATGTTACAAATGGTTAACAACTAAACATTGTTTAGACCTCAATTTCATACTTCCAGAGTACAAAATTAGTCCCGCTTAATAACATGAGCCTATTTCCAAACTTGAGAACAACAAGTGTATGATACTTAATTAAAAGATGATAAGTTATAGGATACCCCCGTCGCAGCAAACCTGCGGACTCAGCGAATTTCCAATGCATAATATATGTCTTAATACCACATAAAGCCGCAAACCAAGTTTCATAAAAATACATTCACATATAAGCGATTTTAATTATTCTCCATAAGAATAACATTGGTAATGAGTATGTAGGTTTGCTGAAACAAGGAACAGAAAAAATTGCTTTTTATGCAAATATAAATAGAATTTAACTAGGCGAAGCCACATACTAAGTTTCATCGATATTCAATCATAAATAAGCGATATATAACATTCTAGTTATTCTCCATAAGAATAACATGGGGGCTGAGAAAGCAGGTTTGCTGCAACAAGGAACAGAAAAATGGGTTTTTATATATTTATCAATATAACTCAACCAAGTGAAGCTACATACCAAGTTTTATTAATTTATGTTCATAATTAGGGGAGTCATTACATTTTACATATTCTCCATAAGAATAACATGGGGGCTGAGTACGCAGGTTTGCTGCTACGGGAATAATCAACAAAAAATCAATTTTTTGTGCAAATATCAATATACCAGTACTACTTGAAGCCACATACCAAGTTTCATCAACATACATTCATAAATAATCGAGATATCAAATTTTATTTATTCTCCATAAGGATAACATTGGACAACGTACTGTGTTTAGCCCTTCGAATATCTCTGCAACGGTTGGGCGTAGAATCACAATTTAAACACCAAAATGATTGTTTTGTGGAACTGAACAGATTGGTAAAAGCAAATGTGAAGTTTACATTAAAATAAACAGAGGAAAAACGAAAAACCTTTTTCCCATAAGATTAACATGGGAGATTTTATGAGCAAGTTTTTTTGGATTTTCTCCGCAACCACTTAACCTAGGTTAATAATTCAAAATACTAAATTATTTGTTTTTTTAAGCTCTATAACATGGCCAAAACCAAAATTGAGTTTTTTAAAAATTGTAGGGTGAAAAATGCAAAAAACTGATTTTTAGAAAATTTAAAACCCCCATAAACCCCCTTCCCATGGTCCGATTTTTCTGGTTTTCGAACTTAAAGTCATGAATGTCATTTTACACATTTGAGCCAAATTTCATCAAAATCGGACGTTTTTTACTCAAGTTATCGTGTTAACGGACACATATATAGATATATATATATATATATATATAGATAGATATATATATACATATGTATAAATTTGAACGAATAGTGTTTTTGGCATCTGGGGACCTCAAAACAAAAAGTTATCATGGTCTCGGTCTTAAGTCTTACCATGAGACCTACGGTAATAGCTTCTTCCCTATAGGGGAAATTCGCTAATACCGGTAATTAATTTACTACAGATAACAAAATAAATTATTTCAAAAAATATGAACAGGGTAAAGGCATAACTTATTATTCATGAAAATAAAACTATTAGGATATAAATGCCCAGTTTAAAGAAGCTCTGATTGCTACAAATCCCCCCACCTTCACGAGTCTTCAAAGTAGTATTAATACCTTATTAAATGGATCCAATAACTCAATTTAGGAAATTATAAACTTTTTCTTCTTTCAACTAAATATCATTATTTGGCATAGAATATACACACCTTTTTAAGAACACAAAATGTCTGCGCAATTTATATATTTGAAGTTGTTAAGTCACTAAACCACTATTTAATCTTCTCCTTCTAAATAATTGAGAGATAGTTCACAACTTGAATTAAAACTATCAAATTGACTATTTAAAACGACATAGCCTCCTAAAATATAGAACCTCCATTCATGCACGGAAACACAGCTGTTAGTCTACACAAAGATGTTATTAGTCTCTCCCACAACAAGCGATGCAGACGACCTACCCGACGCCAGCCCACCGCCAGGCTGCTTTTCACGGTGAAAAGCAGACGAAACTTAACCGTGTTCGAAGTAACAACTTAAATTTTAAAATTTATATCATGAAAATAATATGTGGATATTGTTCAAATGGTGAAGATAATGTGAAACATTGATGGAGTGCAAAGAGAAATAAGAATAAATCATAGTTTAGTTTATGTCATAACTGTTTATAATCCTCCCTATTAACTCTGCCGATAATTTACAGACATTATCGAATATTTACGTACATTTCTTGAACATTTCATGGCTACCCAAAATTTACGGACAATTCCCGGTTTTTACGGTTTTCCCAGTTAGTAGACACCCTGCAAAAGTATTGTCAATTTACTGAATTTTAGCAACCTCGCACCAAAATACGAATTAATTATTATAGCTTACATTGTCCCAGAGCGCTTTTCCATCAAAATCCATATCAGTTAGTTTAAACCTCATTATTAACAGAGCAAAAATGATGTCCAAAGACCTGAAAAATCTAATTTTTCCGGATTGTCCACCTGAATAAGAATAAACTACAGTACAACTTTTGGTATTTTACTATGGAAAAAGTAATGACAATTTAAAAAATTAATTGAAAACCCATTGGCGTTTGTCGTATCGACCACTTTTTCAATCACTTTTCAAAGTTGAAATTTGCACTATAGTTTCCTCTTATACATGTAGACACGCAGTAAGAAAAATTAGATTTTTACCCCATTAGTCCAGGATCTAGGGGGGGGGGGGGGGGTTTGAGCATGCATAAAAGGGTAACGCAATATTTTTGCTGATTATTGTTATATGGACCTAGGTGATAGCGAAAATGCATGTCGTCAGTTTCCCAGGTGGTCGACAACATGGTGGGAGAGGGTAAAGATGGCGGTGGGCGCTACTCGTACACATGAAAATATCTCGGTAACAGTATAAGATACAACATTGGTTGAAATGTAGTTATATTCACAAACATATGTGCAACAATAATGGTTATTAAGTTTGAACCCGTATCTCGATTAATAAAAGAGTTGCGTAATAAAACGTAATAAGACAATGTTGTAAGGTACATATTTTTATGGAAAATGTAATCAATGTGTGAGTTTTTCCCATTTTAATTAAAATAACTTAGAACACGAGTTACATGGTATATTTCAGTGTATTAATATACGAATAGTTTATTAATATATGTCAACCAAGTCATTGTACATTCGTCCGCTCAAGTAAACAGCAGCATCAGGGTGGGATGGCGCCGTGTATGAAAAAACTCATTATCTTGGTAACTGTATGAGAAATACCATCGGTTAGAACGTCGTTGTAATTGTAATAATATGGGCAAAAATAATGGTTATAACGTCTAAAACCGTATCTGCAATTTGTATAGCATTACTTATTAAAACATTCTAATAAAATTGGACCCAAGGGTAAACAATTATTGAAAAAAACTATCAAATGGCTTAGCCTTCAAAATAATAACGTATTGTATTTAATATTTCATAAAATATATACTAACACAGTTTAATATAGCTGATGTAGTCTTCCATCCATCTGATCACTAAAGCGCCATATTGTGAGGGTTGTACCGTTTGCTATGTATTACGGCATTTTAGTAATTGGCTTATATTCCACTAAAACATTCCTTTGTTATCCTGATATAAGGAGCTAGAATTTACAACCTTACGCAGCCACGCAACGATATATCGTTGTGCACGGAACATCCAAGTGGGGGGAGTGCCTCCAAAGCATGAAGTCATGTTGTTAGAGTGCTCCTAATATTTTACCTTTTTTAGCCCATTAAATCGTGTAAAATTGTTGGAAAGTTATATAAACCCGTAGGGCCAGTCTTTGTGAACAGTTTTATGGTGTTTGTTTACATTTTAAGTGATAACAGTGACTTTTATTAATAAAAACCTATAAAACCGGCCAAATTATACAGGTATTTTAGACTGATTAGGAGGGTCGAGTGGATAAGATAAGGAGAACTGACCTTTGGCTGTTACAGTTGGACTCACGCCGGCTTGTTTACATTTGGTTTACTTATCTACATTGACTCTTATCTTGGTAACTTCAACCAAATCCACCTTTTAACTGTCAGTGCTGATTTTTATTTTTACTATCTGTCAGTTATCAATGTAAACAGAACTGCTACTTAGGAACTAAAGTGTTTTATATTGTTTTCGATTATTTTAAATATCTATCTGCAGTAGTTGTTGTTATGTATTAATACAGGTTGTATAATTGAGCATGACAACAATGTCAAAAAATAAAATAGACATGAAACATTTAACAGGATATAGCCCAAAATCAACACATTCACCATGTGGTGTTATGACCAGGCATAAAGTAGCAATGAAGAAAAATCGTTCTCAAAAAACTACTGAGAGCCAAACTGAAAGGATAGTTGTCAAAGAAACTGAAACTCAAACTGATATTAGACTAAAAAATTTGGTCCTGACAAATGAACTATTAAGTACTGAATGATTGACTGATGAGTCAATTACACAGCACACAAATCTATTAAATGAAATTTTATTGAAAAATAGTGATTTCTATATCATACCACCTTTAATAGGGCAAGCAGTAAAATCGGTAGATAGTTATGCTGAGTTTTTGGATTTTCAGAATTTAACTGAAAAGAATTTTCTAGTGATGCCTCTTAACAAATCTGGAGAATTAACACAAGAGGGAGGCTCACATTGGAGCACATTAATCTACAATAAGAAAGTTAACTGTTTTTATCACTACGATTCTATTAAGGGAGTAAATCTCCCTTCTGCTGAGAAGCTCTCTGGAAAAATATTGTCATATATTACAGGAAATGAGATCAAGCCAAATCTCATTGAAATTGAGGGCCCACAGCAAAACAATGGGTACGATTGTGGCATATTTATGATATGCGCTATTGAACTTCTAATCACAGAATTTCTAGGAACTCAAAAATTTGACCCAGTGATCTTAAGTAGTATGATCATCTCTGACTTAGACATAATTTTAAAAAGGTCAGTACTGGCATACATCATTCATAATAATTATCAAATCCCAGAAAGTATGTTATCTATGCTAATTGCTTCCACTTTGAAAACCTCATCTACAAAATGTAGATGCACCAATCCTAATATTGCCATGGTTTTGGATACTAAAACAATAGATAAGGCTTCTCAAACAGACTCTGTACCTCCTCAACATCTACATAAACCTAAGCCTAGTCTACAGAAGAAACAGCAGCAACTACAACAAAAAGATATCTCTTCGCCAGAATTCATCAAGACTGGGATTTCTGGGATTTGATAATTATTATGAATGATGTATGCCAGTACTGACCTTTTTAAAATTATGTCTAAGTCAGAGATGATCATACTACTTAAGATCACTGGGTCAAATTTTTGAGTTCCTAGAAATTCTGTGATTAGAAGTTCAATAGCGCATATCATAAATATGCCACAATCGTACCCATTGTTTTGCTGTGGGCCCTCAATCAATCAACTGACCAATCAACTATTCAACTCCAGAAAATAATAAAAAAAGATGTTAAAGTAGTGCATATTCTTAGTGACAGTCATGGAAGACATCTTGATCACTTGCTCCAGGACAAATACGATGACAATGAATTTAAAATTAATAGCATTGTAAAACCAGGGGCTACACTGGAAGAAGTTATGACAGAAGCCGAAGGAATCAGTACAGGACAGCAAAATGTTGCTATTCTTATTGTGGGAGCTAACAACATTTTCAGGGGTGAATTACACTTTTGTAAAGAATCTCAAGTCAGCAGTAGAAAGGCTGCGGCCATGCAGAATTATAATTGGGAGTATTCCTTTTCGCCGTGACCTTCCCTTGTTTCATCAGATAAATGAAGACATAATGTCAGCTAATCTATACATACATGAACTGTCACATACAATGAAGAATGTGACATTTCTGGATTTGACTGTGTTCTCCGGTTCTTGTTTTGAAACAACTGGAATCCACCTTAACTATAGAGGGAAAAAACTCCTGAGCTCCAAAATTTTCTCCATAATTTCCGGAACCCACAGCCTTAACTTACCATCAACTACCTATCATCGCATCATACCAGTGTCAAAAAATATCAACCTCATTGAAGCTAATATGAAGGAAGTAATAACTAGATACCAAAAAAATATAAATACTGCTTTTGTGCACTGTATTTCGGCCGACTTTCACAGTGACCGTCACATGTCTGCAGGTGTAGCCGTAACATTTAAAAATTGTTTTGGCAAACCTTCTTCATCAGACCTTATAAACACCCACCTAACTTGTCAACATTTTGGGGAATCAAAAGTGAGTGTCTATGGTATGGTGACAAAAGCCGAATATTTCATGAAACCCACTAAAGAAAATTACACAAAAGCTTTTCAACAACTAGCTGATGACATAAAGCAAAAGAATATCAGGGAAATCATTTGCTCCCCACTAGGTTGCGTTCGGGACAAAATAGGATTTGATCTCTTTGCTGCTAGCATTGTAAATCTTCAACAAACCACAGGAATCTCCATTAAGATTGTATCCTACAACCAACAATCTGCAAGAGTTTTGTTTAATGGACTCACCCATGAGCGGTTTTTAGAAGCACTTCATCACTCAATAGCCAGTCATCTTAAAAAACAAGCAGTAGGTCTGTGTCTCTTCCAATCAAACTCAGCTCAGAAGGCATCGCCAAACAATGAGTTTACATCAACGCCCATTGAAATAACAACACGTGATGGATCCCCTGATTCTACAAGTCCCTCATTTCGAGGATGGTCTACACCAAACACTCAAAGCATGCCGCAGATGAAAGCACCAGATACACCGATCAGATCTAGGACCAGCGAAGGGAAAAAACCAGCATTACATTCTGCACTACTAGATATGAGTTCCTTCCCACCACTGAGGAGCAGACCTCCACGGAACATCTATGGTGTTAGTGATGTTGGGGATGGTGTTATAAATGGGCAATCTAGTGCTAATTTACAGAAAGAAGTTCTCACACAAAGAAGTGCCAGTGATGCTTTAATAAGCGTAAACACCACACAAAGCAACAATTTTTTAGGCTACCAGTAAAAACTAAAAAACAAAATTTTTTAACATCAGCTAAACAAACGAACCAAAATAAAATTTCAATTTTTCATCAAAATATAGCACACCTACCCTCACGTATTGATATTTTGAATATTAATTTAGAAGAAATAAAACCAGACATTGTTGCTTTGTGTGAACACAAAATAGTTGAAACAGAAATTTCTAGGCTTAATATAAATAATGACACCGTATGTTCTAGTTTCTCCAGAAAATTAACCACTGGAGGAGGTGTAATGATACTATCCCGAAAGAATGTAGCATGTAAGAAACTGTGTATTAAATCAATAGAAAAGTTAGTCGCTGAAAAGGAATTTGAATGTTGCTTAACAATAGTGAAAGCTGATAAAATGTCATTTGTTATTGCATGTCTGTACAGATCTCCACAATGTAAATATGAAGAACCTTTTCTCAATAAATTGGAGATTCTGATAGGTAGGATTCTAAATAAACACAAAAATCTCATTATTATTGGTGATTTAAACATTAATGTACTCGACCATGGTTCTACTTATTTGAAATTTTCCAATATATTAAAGTCACAAGGTTTACACTACCTGATAGACTTCCCAACCAGGACGTGTGCTACAACTGCTACTGCTATTGATAACTGCCTTACAAATATAAGTAAAAACAAAATAAAAGCTTACGGTATAAATACAGCAATGTCCGATCATGATGCTCAAGTTTATGAAATTTTAAATATCTCCATTAAAAGTTGGTCTCAATTACATACAAAAAAGTATTGCAGAGATTTCAAAATGCAAAACATAGATCTACTTGCCAAATATCTATCAGTAGAATCGTGGATGGAGGTCTATCAGGCACCTGTATCTACAAAATATGATGTTTTTGCTAACTTGTTTGAATATTATCTTAATATTAGTTGTCCTAAAATGTGGACTTACAGGAAAAATGTCAATCAAAATTCATGGATATCTGAGGAAATAAAAACTCAGAAAAGGGATATTATAGAATTAAGTAAGGTAATGCACAATAATAACGACAAAAGTATTATGGAAGATTTTAAACATAGGAAAAAGGAGTTGAGAAAAAATATAAAATTGTCCAAATCAGATTATTTTAATGCTCGAGTATCTAATTCTCTCAATACTGCTAAATCAACATGGTACTTAATTAATCAGGAAATAGGTAATTTTACTAAAGAGAATCCAAATTTTAAAATTATTGTCGACAGGAATACTGTTGATGACCCAGTTAAAATCAGTAACGCATTTAACAGTTATTTTATTAACACTGTTGAGGATTCAATAATTCCAAAAACAGGCTTTCAAAAATATCAAATTAGTGATAATAGTAATAATAAAGATAACCAGAACATGTTTAATAAATTTTCTTTGAAGCAGGTTACTCACAGTGAAGTTGATAAGATAATTTCATCTCTGGACGGCAAAATGTCATCTGGTGTAGATGAAATTCCCACATTTCTTTTGAAAAAAATTAAAGATCTGATAATCAAGCCATTAACCCACCTAATAAATTCTAGTCTAATAAGTGGCATTTTTCCAGATAAACTTAAAATAGCCAAAGTAATACCAATTTTAAAATATGGAAATAAAAAAGACATATCTTGCTATAGACCGGTATCTTTACTTCCAGCCTTTTCAAAAATTTATGAAAAAGTAGTATATAAACAACTACTTTCGTTTTTGGAATCAAATCAACTATTAGAATCTGAACAGCATGGCTTCCGCCCAGGAAGATCAGTAATCTCTGCAGGTGTAGAATTCATCCAAACAATTATTAATAAAATAGACAAAGGCGAAAAGGTAATAGGAGTCTTTCTAGATATATCCAAAGCTTTTGACAGTGTGCCACATAACAGCTTGATTGAAACTTTTCAAACATTTAATTTTGGAAAAAAAGAATTAGAATGGTTTACTTCTTATTTAAAAGAACGTAAACAAATTGTTGAAATTTCACACTCAATTGTGGATAACTACAATTACGTTTATCAGGTATCATCATTACAACAAACAATAAAATATGGAGTCCCCCAAGGTTCTATTTTAGGACCTTTGTTATTTTTATGCTATATGAGAGGTGTACCTGAGGCTGTATATGAAGGTGAAGGCTCGGTTTGCCTGTACGCTGATGACACTAATATTATTTTTTCAGGAAAAAACTCTGATTCATTACAATTGGCATCATATATTAACTTGGCTTCCGTAAAACAACTATTGGACCAAAAAAATATGTTAATAAACTCAATGAAAACAAAATTTATTGAATTTTCAACACAACAATCTAGGAACAAAATGAATTTGATAATTAAAATTGATGAGGAAGAATTGGAACAATCTGAGTGTACAAAATTTTTGGGTCTATACATTGATGAGAATTTAACCTGGAATACCCATATTGAAATCATTCTAAAAAAAATTTCATCCGGTCTGTATGCGCTGAAGAGAATGTCCCAGATTTGCAGTTTAGATACCTTGAAAATAATTTATTATGCATTAATTCACTCCCACATAGCATACGGCATTGTCCTGTATGGGGGAACTACAAGGAAAAATCTTAACAAAATTCTGATATTACAAAAAAAAGCTCTTCCTATAATGTTAGGCCTAAAATCCAGGGACTCAGTAAAAAAACATTTTAAACAGTTAGGAATTTTTACAGTTTTTGGTCTGTATGTATATGAAACAGTTAAATATGTTAAAAATCTGGAACATGATAATCCTGACACATATGCGTATAACACCAGAAACCATTATAGAAATGAGCCACATCGTTTGGAATTGTTCAGAAAAAAACCTAGTTACATAGGCAACATTTTTAAGAAATCTATTCCAGATCACATATTAAAAACCGTACCATTTTCAAAATGTTCCTTAAAATTAAAAAACTACTTAATAGACATGTCACTATATTCATTGGATGATTTGAATCTTCAACACGATTAAGTTATATTATTTCTGGATTAATTATTATTCTTTATATTAGTAAGATAATACTTGTTATTAAGTTTAATTCAGCTTGGTTTATTCTAACCTTAATTGATTGACTTTAACATTATCAAATTATATTTTTATGTGCCTTATTTTCCATTCTTGTATTGCATTTATTTAATTATTGGTACCTATTGTAAATTTAATGTTTATAAAATGTTGTTACTTTTATGACACTATTTACATGTACTCCTTTGTGCATAAACAAATAAAGATATTTTGATTTGATTTGATTTGATCAGAAAAATACTTCACAACGATATATCGTCGTCGGTGGTCTTTCCGAAAAATACACTGCAACGATATATCGTTGTTATGGAAAATTGTTCTTACGTCATTACTCTTTATTATTTCTTCACATAACTAACACTAAAATAAAGAAGAACATACGGGCTACAAAAGCATATTATTTATATTTCATTTATTATAGTACATGGTATTGTAAAACAACGACGAATTAGCGCCATGATCGAGAAGACCATGGCGTCTGCTACTGTGTCAGCAATTTGCAACCATCTGATACTTATCGTTGTTCCCGCTTTTCATGAGTTTGAGGTTATTTACAAAAGTTATGATTATTGTAAAGTTTACCAGTGTCGTAATGTTTTATTATAATAAACGATGACTGAACGTAATGAACGTAGTAGTAGTAAATCACCGATAAGTGAAAACACGATTTTCGACAATCTAAGACAAGCTGGATTCAATACTGACAGTGAAGAAAGTGGCGACTCAAATGTTGACTCTCCCGATAGTGTTTCAAGTGAAGTGGATGATACTGAAGAAGACTCAACCTTTTCAATCCAGATCTCCCTGGGACATCTTTTGGAGGTACAGGGAGAGGTAGAGGTAGGCTTGAGTTATTACTTTCCTCCAGAACTAGATCTCGGCATGATAGTTCTTCATCAGATGAGGAAGATTGTGGTGATTCACCACAACCAACTAGGCCTATGCCAGTAGTTTCAGTGACAGATTTTTATTGTAATGACAATCCTGATAGGCCTAATTCACCAAATGAAAATGAGACTGATAATGATAACGCTGATAATATTCCAACAACAAATTAGGCCTATGCCAATACCCGCTAGACGTGGAGGTCGTAGGCCTTTAGGACGGGGTCCCAGGACAAGAGGTGGCAGAGGTAGGGGGGTTAGGCAAAGAGCCCGAGTTCAAGTACAAAATGACCCAGAATCAAGTGATTGGGACGAGGTCAATGAAGAAAATAATCAGCCATTCCAACATCAGTTCTGTTTTCAGGAGCTGTCAGGCCCCAAACACTGCCCCCTTCAAAACAGCAAGCCTTTAAAATATTTCAAATTATTCTTTGCTGCTACCTTGTTGACAAATTTTGTTACAGAAACAAACCGCTATGCTCATAAATTTATTCGGGCAAATGAATTCAGTCCAGCCAGTCGTTTGCATAGCTGGATAAATGTAACATTACAAGAGATGAAGGCATTCATTGCTATAATATTGAATATGGGAATTATTCAAAAACCCAGCATTCATAGCTACTGGGAAACAAGTTTCATCCAAGAGACTCCTTGGTTTAGAAAAATAATGACCAGAAACAGATTCCAACTTATTTTAAAATTTTTTCATTTAGTTGACACTGAAAATATACCTGCTCGAGGACAACCTGGCTACGACCCCTGTGCTCGTTTCCAACCTATCATTGAACACGCCAACAGGCTATTCCGTCTTTATTATTACCCCACTGAAGCTTTGTCCGTGGATGAGTCTTTAGTCGGGACGAAGAAGAGAGTGGATCTGAACCAGTACATACCTAAGAAAAAGCACCACAAGTGGGGTATAAAATTATGGGTTCTCACAGACTCCCTAACGAGGTACTGTTTAGCATTTTTTTGTTATAAAGGGGCGAAGAGGAACGAGGAAGATAATGCAAGAGTTACAGAGACAGGATTGGCCATGACAGTAGTTTTAAAATTACTTGAAATGGGCAATTATTTCAATAATTATTTCCACATGTACTTAAGACAATTTTTTTATAACAATTTCATTAGCTCGGACGTTGTATGAAAAACTAACTTTTCCAACTGGAACTTTGAGGATTGACCGAAAGGGGATTCCCTGGCAATTGTTGGGAAAATATAGCGTTGGTCAACAAACTTATGAGAGAAAAGGGCCCGTTTTAATTATGGCACATAGAGAAAAGAAAAAAAAAACACTAAACAATTTTTGATTTTATCGACTAATTGTAAAGCCGAAAATGTACGTTATACGAAAAGAAGGGGTGGTTGAGTAATAATAAAAAGAAAGTCCGGAATAGCTCATCAATACAATATGGGGATGGGTGGCATCGACTCAACTGACCAGATTCTATATGTGTACCTTGATAAAAGACGCACCATAAACACGCCAAGAAAGTTATATTCAATGTTTTTGCCCGAATGGTGTTAAATTTGTATATCCTGTACAAAATGAACACTACAGAAAATAGACTATCAAGAGTCAAGTATATTATTCCAATCATAGAATTATCAAGAGAATGGTTGGCTTCAAAATGTGAGTGGATGGCGTTGGACAATGATAACGGTGGCAGTGATGGTCCACGACCTGCCTTAGGTTTTAGAAAACTTCCAGGTGGTCAGGAAAAGCTTTGTAGAGCTTGTTCTGGTGAAAATCATCCAGAAGGAAAGAAAAGAAGGTCCCGCACAATATGTGTAAGGTGTGAAACCGGTGTTCATGCTGAGTGTTTAGTGAAACATGTTTGCCTCTAAAACTCGAGAAAAAGTTGTAAATAGTGTTTAGAGTAAAGAAACCTTCATAAAGACTAAAACTAGGCATGTATATATTTCTACTATTGTTTTATTTTATTTAGAACAGTTTCAGTGACTTATATTTATATAAGAGGCAAAATGCTAACTCACACAGATATTACGTAGGTACAAGTTTGGCGATTTTCATTTTTTGACTTTTATGCGAACTCGTCCACTTGCAGCCAAAATTGGATAACATTTCCAGGATATGTTCAGGTAAACATATACTCCATAAATATACTAGGCCTAGTTAGTCTGCTTTATGAAATAATATTGTAATAAAACTTAAACCCTTGAATAAAGTTAGGCTACTGTCTTGTGTACTAATATGCCGTTTTTATATTTTTTTACATTTATGGGAATAACTCGTCCGCCTACAGCCTAAATTTGATGAAATTTTCAGGAAATGTTTAGGGAAACATGTGCTCTATAAATCTAGTAGTTATTTGGTGAAAATCTTATATTTGAACAATGTTTATTTACCTGAAAAAAAAAATCAAAAAAATTTCCCATATGTATATAAGTGCATAATATTATAGCTAAACTTTAAACTTACAAAACAAAAAAGTTTCATAATAATATCTTATCAAATAAAAGTTATTGATTTTTTTACAAACCCTTGCAAAATGTTGATTTTGTGCCTGGCACTTTTGGGATATACTCTGTTAAAAACTCTGGCACTCTAGGGCATCGAGGTAAAACTACTGGAGAGATCGCTAAGTGAGCTAAAAGCGGTCCGCGTGGGTCTGTGCGGAACAGAAATGGTGGGCCACTGTGTGCTCAGAGCTGTTTCTGGCGTTGAACGCGCTGTCGTTTACACGCTCCTCGACTTCACTGCCATGTTTGAATTGTAATGAAATTTATATATCCTTTGTGTATATGAACTACGGAATCCGAAAGTATAAATATAGTTTTATTTTACTGTGTTTTAATATTTTTAATAATTCAAAACTCTTACGTGTTATTAAAGAGGGACATGAAAAAGTTACTCAGCGAGGAAGTTTTTTATTTTTAGGTTAGAAACAAACTTCCAGCGGGAAAGTTGTAGATAATTAGTTTCTCTAAAACTTTTATTTCAAAGATTTTTCGGTAAAGTTGTTGGTTTGCCTACAATTCGTTTGGAAAGATGCTGAAACGTTTCGCCGCGCTCTATCCAAGACCAGTGTTTTCTATGCGCTGTTAAATTCAACTCAGTGATGCTGTCTTACAACATGGCCTAGTTTTTTAATTAAATACATAGTTATACGACTTTTGTTTTAGTCGTCTTTTGCTAAGTAATCTTACAACATTCTACAATGCAACTGTAATGTGTAATGTAACAGTTAATCAGTAAATAAAAATTAATTTTGAGAAAAAGCATTTAATTTAATCCTATGCCTTCCAAAATACTCTTAAAACTGACTAATGCTACGGATACATTTATACTATAACACATTATTATTATACTGTACTTGTATCGTCTGTTAAATAAATCATAATCAATTGTTATCATACACTGAAGATAATTTGTTGTTATTCAATAGCGAAATGTTGGATTAATGCAACATTATGTAATCGTTCTTACTACTATACGTGGACGGGTGAACGAACCACGTTGGTAATTAATGTTTATTAAGAATACATTTGCTATTAAAAAGTATTTGTCTTGTATGATATTCATTCATCAACAAAATTGTATGATATAGGCCAATTAACCCTTTGATGCCCAAACATAAATGTAGATAAGAAAATATTGTTTGTTGTTGATTACTACACTCTTTAGTGACTGAAAAATAAGTTTTAACAATTTTTGAGTTTTAATTAAAAAAATAAAATCATGAGTAAAATAATAATCATTGGGCAGTTAAGGTCTTAAAATAAGCAACCTAAATCGCCAAGAATTATATTTTTATTAAGATTTTATTTGTTATATTACAATATAGAGAATGATACTCAAACCGAAAATTATAAAGTATATATTTTAATACAATGTTATATTTTTATATTGCTGGAATTGAAAATATCAAAATATAAGACATTTTCATTACACCTGAGCCGCAACTGCCCAATGAGTAAAATTTTACTCATGGGATTTTTATATCATAATAATTAAATACAAATTTATAACTTGTAGTAAATTACATTAAACTAATATCTACGAAATATTTAACAAGAAACATATTTTTGATTACAATAAAAATGAAGGAACTTTCCAAAATAAATATCCAAAGTTGAGCTTCTGAACAAAGCAGGCAGAACAGTGCATGGCACAAAACAAACAGACTTATTGGTAGAACCAGACCGTTGACCGGGTATTCCAGTGCTGCCAATACCATTTGAAAACATCATAGAGTATAGTGAAGGAAGTTAAAATTCCCTACTTCATGACAAATTTCCCAGACTCCGGTACAAATGTGATGAGTAAATAGTTCTCATTGGGTACGAAAGGGTTAACTTTCATGCAATCTACAACTTTTGGTGAATGTCGAAGTTTATATGCTAAAATTCAAAGTTTCACTAGTCCAAAGAACGATATTACTACTCATACAAAATTCATTCCAGTGCCAAAAACTTCAAAACATCATTACTGAACAACACCTAAAGCCTACTGGATCGTACGTAAATTTATATGACTGGAAGTATGAAAGAATCAGCCATCGAGGAGATTATTTTACAAAACTCCCAACTTTCTGTTCTTTTTACGCAACTAACACTGGTCGAATATAGTTACTTTTGGTATTAGAAATTCGAGAAACTATTCAGGAATACGGATCAGAAGGCCATTCAACCATAAAAAATGTTCCCCGGCTGCAAATTCAATTCAAGTGAGCGCGCGTCGTGTTTTTCCCTTATATCCCCCACGCTAAGCGCTGCCGCGGTAGCCCACCATTTTCGGCGCGACCTCGAACGTGGCCGGACCGAAATTTGGTTCGCTTCACCACGGGCGCGAGCGGTCCAGTAGTTTTAAGTCTTTGCTCTAGGGATATGACGACCGAAAAATCTCTTGGCACTCAAAGGGTTAATTAGTTTAATATAAACTTCACATATTTCAAAATTTGTTGATACATTCTGTCATGGACAAGTTGCAAATACTAGCTCCTCATTTCAGGTTAACAAAAGAATGCATTAATGGAATAAAAGCCAATTGCTAAAATGCCCAAATTCATAACAAACAGTGCTACCCTGATAATATGGCGCTTTAGATAGGGTCAGATGGATGGAAGACTACATCAGCTATATTAAACTGTGTTAGTATATATTTTATAAAATATTAAATACGATATATTTATTTTGAAGTTTAACCCCTAAATTTAAGCCATTTAACAGATTTTTCAATAATTGTTTACTCTTGGGTCCAATTTTATTAGTACCTATGTTTTACTAAGTAACGCTATAAAAATCGCATTTACGGTTTTATTAGTTATAACCATTAGTGTTGCCCATATAATTACAATAGCAATGACGTTCTAACTGGTGGTATATCTCATACAGTTACCAAGATAATGAGTTTTTTCATACACGGCGCCATCCCACCCTGACGCTGCTGTTTACTTGAGCGGACGGATGTACAACGACTTGGTTGACATTCATTGATAAACTATTAGTATATTAATACACTTAAATGTACCAAGTAACTCTTGTTCTAAGTTTTTTCGTCAAAACGGAAAAATCATATATTTATTACATTTTCCATAAAAATGTGTAGATTAAATGTTTGTTTTATGACGTTTTATTATGTAGCTCTTTTATTAATCAAGATCCGGGTTCGGACCTAACAACCATTATTGTTGTACACATATTTGTAAATCCAACGACGTTTGAATCAAAATGTTATATCTTATACCGTTACCGAGATATCGTCATGTTTACGAGTAGCGCCCGCCGCCATCTTTACCCCCCTCCCACCATGTTGTCGACCACCAAGGAAACTGACGACATGCATTTTCGCTATCACCTATGTCCATTTAACAATAATCAGCAAAAATACCCTCCTAGATCCTGGACTACATGTCCCACCAGAGATATCATCCTTCAATCTTTGCAAAAATCACAATTTTTCAATTTTGGAAAAAATTATAAAAATTAAAGGACACATTTATCAGTATTATATGACTCAAGCTACAGTGAATATAGTATATGTAATTGCAATTAAAAACCAACCATGATGTACTACCCATTAATCGTAAACGTAGACTTCACAAAGTGGCATTTGTTAAATTCCGTTACCAAACTTAAAAGAGTTTTTACCTAACTTATAACGATACAAATGAGGCTTTTTATGATGACACAATATTAAAGAGGAGGGAATGCTGGATTAAATGGTCTTTGTTGCAGTGTTCCAGCATAATCCGGTCCTAAGAAAAGTGAGTTTGCGTTAGGCCTAATGTCTGCAACTCCCAAATTGATGTGCGCTGCAAAACAGAAATGGCCACCACAAACTAGCAAACACAAAAATGTAATAAAATCATTTTTGTACTTCCAATACATATTTCAATAATATAAACATATTTATAATGGTCAAGCAACCAAACACATTTTTATTGGATCACTTCATATATATTATATATATGCCAGTAATACACAAACAACCGCTTTCAAGGATAGAGGTTGGGATGCACTCACCTTAAACAGCTCACTTTTGCCCTCTCGATCCTTAGGGTTTTTATACGTAATAGCTTCGTCTAATAAGGCTTTTAACTGCCCCTCATCTAAGGTTAAGACCTCTTTCTCATCAGTTTTCTGAAAAAAAATTAAATTGTTAATCAAATTAAGGAAAATAATAAGTGATTAAATTCAGCCTTTGGAGATGTGATTGCTTAGTACTCAACATAAAGAGTTAACGTCCTTAGTGTCTTTAATGGGACACCGATTTTGAGCAAAAAGCAGGAAAGGGGTCCACATAGTTCAAATAGATTAAATCTCATAAAAAGGCCTGGATCCTGCAGTTCCGTAGCTATTAACCACAAAAAAACCCATGACCCAAAATCAAAATACAACCACATAAGGTTGCCTGACACTAATGTTTCATTAGAAATAAAATAGTCATTAGATTTAACGAATATTTATAACATTTTGATTTTCTTAGAAAATGTTATTCTGAGTCGTTATCATTAAAGTTTAATGCACAGAAATTTCCTTATTTTCCAGACCTAAACCCAGAAATTTCCTTATTTTCCAGACCTAAACCCAGAAATTTCTCTGACCTCACAAGCTATACTAATTGTGACTTTTCTACTTTTCTATTAACCTATAGTCAGTTTCAAGTAGCTCTAGGACTGATCTAATTGCATCTTTCAGATTTGTTTGTAATAAGGAAAGGCTCACAAACAAAAACAAATTATGCAAGAGAATTACAACAGACATCACACGTTAAAATCCGATGACACCGGGGATTGCTAGGGCGACGAAAAGTCTGCTAGGTAGGGATACTATTGAGTCAGTTCATTACAGCAGCACCAACTCCCTCTACATGTGGTGTTTCAAACTATTGAATTTTTACAAAAAACTATCTGTAAATAAACAACAAAGGTGTTTATTTTCACTCCAAGCTGACACTTGATGTGGTGATTTGTTGGTTGCTACGGTTACCCTTAGATAAAGCTGCTCCATCATTGGCCGTGTGTGAGTTTATGGCTCTACAGTTTCCCAAGATGTAACTAGAGTTTGCGGCTGTCAATCCCACGGCTACTTTAAACGAGCTATAAGAGAACTCCTCCTTATTTTCTGAACCAATTTCTACGATTGAACTTAATAAAACTTCTTCAATTTTTAGTGATGTATGATGGTTTTAAATTTGTATTAGACCCAGCTATTTTCTATAGAACATGGGGCCACTCTTGAAGTTTATTTTTTGACTGTAAGATTAACATAAGGTTGCATGGGCCTTCTTCTTAGTTGGCTGTTCATACAATAGAACTTAATTTAACTAGAAAAATATAGTAAAATAAAAAAAACTATCTGTTGAAGGGTGAATGCTAAGCATTTAGTTATAATGCAGCTTAAGGAATGTGCCTATTTATTCTTCTTCTATAATCATGTTCAATTTTAAATCCTAGTGTAGACTATTTTAAACAAACATAACTGAAGACCCAACAAAAGAGAGGAGTTTCCCTTTCAGAAATTGCAAAATTGTGGGCCAAACCTTAGTACCTATCTGAAAAAAGAATGAGATGAATTAAGAAAATACAAATAGGCTGATTCTCAAGGTTGACTTAAATAATGGGTATAAAACAAACCTTTTAACCAGTAATTTATACTGCAGATTAAGGTTAACTGCCTAAATTATCTTATCTATAAATATAATTCGCTAAGGCGGTATATAAGAACATAAATCTTCTGTTACTTCTGAACTAATATTGACAGTTGAGCTTTAAAAATATGACCAGGTTTGTAGTTATGCAAAATGGTTTTGTTTCCAAAACATTCATTCTGAAGGGCACAGGCCACTCTTAAAGTACGCCTGTAGGCTATGTAGGTTAAGACCCCGTGGAGAGAGGTCCAAGATTACTGTGTCTACTGAAAAAATAAAGCCAAAGGCAGAGTCTTAAACTAAGAAGATTTATGCCTGGGACATTACTAAAAAAACTGCAATCAGCACATCACCAGCCTATCACTAAGTCTGCCTTTGCTCAGACTTGAGCATTAGGCCCCTAGTCTATTTCAATTATGTTTCTGCCCCTAGTCTATTTCAATTATGTTTCTGACAGAAATCTACACTCAGTCGACAATTAGCTAGTACTTTTATCACAATTCATACTACCGTACAGTAGTAACCATTATCAAAACTTGGAATAACAAAAGTAAAGTAACATACATATAATTTAAGCAACTTTTTGATTAGCATAACAACCAAGCAACTAATTTAAATGAAATTTAAGCAGCAAAAATAATTTGTTACAGATCTTTTGATTTTACAAATACGCAAAGATTATGTCGCAACAACCCGACCTCAAAGTTGAATGATCTCCAAGAGTCGACAACTAAATAGGCCTACGGCATGGTTGATGGTAGTACTTTACCATATCAACCAAACATCTGAAAATCTGTCCATGTGACATCTTCTAGGAAAAAGTTCCCGGAGTACCCCAGGGATCGGCCCAGACAATTTAAAACAAATAATTTGAAAAGAATTTAGTCAATTTTAGAATAAAATTGTAAATAAAACTGATCTACCTTTAATTGATTTTTTAATATTTTTTAAATCTGTGAATTGCAGTCTTATAAATTATTGTTAGGCAAGAAAATATACATGTAGGACCAAACAACTTTTACACTGCATAAAACTGAACAGTATTTATAAAAAAATGCAGTTTTTGGGTGTTTCATAAAATTAAAAACCCAAATTAACCCAATTTAAATTTAAATTTTACATTTCAAATTTTCACTTTGAAATGCTGTTGCCGTTTACAGTTCCTGCCTTAGAGAGTGATGATATATCTAAAAAGCTTGCCCATTAATTGTAGATAATATTATTAAGATATTAAAATAGTTATTTCCCAATTTATGTAATGGCATATTTTTTTAATGAACACACACTTTTTCTCAAATAAGCCATAAATTTCAAGTAAACAAAAAACAGGAAATAAAATAAAAATTGCCATAATTTGGTTTTTAATTGTATTGAACTCCTAAAAGCTGAACTTATTTATAATTACTGTTTACTTTTATATACTGTAAACATGTTATGGTCCTACATGCATATTTTCTGGTCTAAAAATGGTTCATAAGATTGCAATACTTAGATTTAAAAAAAAATATTTAAAACGCCAATACAGTGGAACCCCTCAAATCCGAACTAATTGGGGCTGAAGCCTGTTCGGATTTCGGGGTGTTCGGATTACCCGGGAAATAATCTTACGTACATATTTCGAAACTGTATTGGCGGTAAACGACGGCTGAGGTTAGACAGGGTGGCCCAGTGGTACCACGAAGGGCAGTGACCTTGACTCGCAGGTGTACGTCCGGTGTACTGTCATTGTTACTAGACGAGCGTGTGCTAAAAATATATCACTCCACCCCTACCACTTCCTCTAAAGAGATACTGTATTTATTTGATTTTGTCTATCTAGTGAGCGTTCACCTGCTGAATAGTGTGTATCGTTGGCAAATGTACTTATAATATATGTGTACATAAAAAAATGCGGTAGTTAAGTGTGAAGTGTTAAAGCGTTTGTGCGGTTAATTTAATATTTATTTACTCTAATAAACTGATTTTTGTGCTTTACTTCGTTGACTGACGTTTTAAAAGTAATGGCTGAGTCGAGTAAGCGGAAACATAGTTCATGTACTGTTGAACAAAAGTTAAAAGCCTTAAAACGTTTAGACGACGGCGAAAGTCTAACAAAGTTAGCGGCAGAGTATGGAGTTGGAAAAGCAACAATAAGTGACTGGAAAAAAAACCGTGCCAAAATCGAACAGTTTTCTGCAACTACAAGTGAAAAGGCATTAAAACAACGCCATCACGCTGCAGTGTCTGTCAATGAAAAAATCGATGAAGCAGTTTTTTTATGGTTTTCGCAAGAACGACAGAAAGGCGTGCCAATTAGTGGTCCATTGATTCAAGAAAAAGCGTTGCATCTGAAAAGATTGATGAACGATGATTCGTCCTTCTCAGCAAGCAATGGATGGTTGGATCGATGGAAAAAACGGCATGGCATCAGACAACTATTGATTTGTGGAGAAAAGCTGTCAGCTGACACAGCTTCAGCTGAAAATTACATTACAGAATTTGCTGAAATAGTGTCATCGCAAAATTATTCGCCTCAGCAAATTTATAATGCAGACGAGACAGGCTTAAATTTCAAAGCTCTCCCTACAAAAAGTCTCGCATCTCAAGAGGAATCCTCTGCACCAGGCTTCAAAATGAACAAACAGCGGCTTACCGTTTTAGCTTGCAGTAATGTCACAGGAACAAACAAGCTGTCATTGATGGTGATAGGAAAAGCTGCCAAACCTAGGGCTCTGAAGAATTTAAATATGAATTCACTTCCTGTATTTTATAGAAATCAGAACAACTAATGGATGTCAAGTACTCTTTTCAAGGAGTGGTTCGATAAGCAATTCGTTCCGTCAGTGAAGAAGTTCAATGAAGAAAATGAGCTGCCACAAAGAGCACTTCTCATCGACAATGCCTCTTGCCATCCGTCCGACATGCAGTTGGTGTGCGGGGACATAAAAGCAATTTTCCTGCCTCCGAATGTTACAGCACTTCTGCAGCCAATGGACCAAGGGATTCTCAACCACGTAAAAATTAACTACAGGAAGAAGCTCCTTCGCTTTTTAATTGAAAATGACTCTCTTTCTATTCGTGAAAACTTGAAAAAAATAACAATTAAAGACGTTATTTACTGGGTAGCTGAATCATGGGAAAACACAAGCAAGGATTTTCTGCGTAAAAGTTGGAAGAAGCTTTGGCCCGATCTCCAGTTTGAAGACACACCTGACCCTACCCCTGTCACACAACAAGAGCTCCTTAATCTTGTGCAGCAAGTCCCAGGCTGTGAGAATGAAGGAGAAAGTTGCTTACAAGAGTGGGCATCAGCTGATGTGAACGAAGAATATAGTGATCAGGATTTAGTAAACATGGTCCAGGGACAGCGTGACGGCGATGTAGGTGGCAGTGACAGTGAGGGAGAGGAAGCTCCTATGGACGTCGTGACGTACACAGAAGCTACTTCTGCTCTTGACATCGCACTACGTTTTGTGGAACAACACCCGTCTGCCACTACGAATGACGTGATGTTTATGCGACGCTGGCTTGGAATTGCCTCCGTGGGAAGATTTTCTTCTCTTCGACAGTTAAAGATAACTGACTTCAAGTGAAAATGAGTGATTGTTTATTCTTGTTTTGTTATTTTTCGTGTGAATCGTAATCATAATCTCACTGTTTTGGATTATAACCTTTGTAATACGTAAGTAGACGTACTTTTTTTCCTATCTGAGGTATATTTAACTGAATTTATAACGTTTTAAATATGTAAACACTAAGCCTTAAAGTGTTATAACCTTAAAAAATAAATTTGTGTGATTAAATCTGGTTTTTTAATTTTCCAGGTAGTAAATTGAATCTTTTTTGTTCATTTCCAACCTAGTTTATTTATTTTTTGTTTTCCTGAGAACGTGTTCGGATTTGCTGGGATTTCGGATTTCCGGGGTTCGGATTTGAGAGGTTCCACTGTAGCTCGTAACTTATGAAGAATATAATCAAAAATTATATGACATTTTTTGTTGGAAATAGTCCATATAACAACCCTGTGAAGTTTGGTCGTCGACTTTTGAGACACTCTGTATATTTATTACTAACATGAACCAGTAAACTAAACAACATTTTAAATTACTTTTAATTAATTAATTACATTGATCATGTAAATTAACATAATATTTTGTTTTAAATGATTTTCACTACGGGAGTACAGCTTCAGCAGAAAATTCAGTCAATTTTGTTTGAGAGACTGCTTGTCCTTCAGTTTCTTTATTCCGAAAATACTTCTGAAAACTATATTTTTCAAAAGCTGTTGTTTTAAAGCATTGCATAGTCAAACTGAACTGCCTTGTATGTAAAGTATTTGTAAGTCGAAAATATGATTTAACGTCAAATGGGCAACTGGATCCAGTTTGGAACTTTGCAATATTTCAAAGATTTTGCTGGGGATTGATCTGATGAACAAAGTTTCAATCCATTATGTGAGGATTTGAGCTTGTCGAACGATTGTTTAACACAAGCTTACTGTCCACAATGGTTCCTCTAGTTCTTCTGAGATTGTGGCACTCATAAACAGTTTTCTACAGGCAATTAACCAGAATTTGTCCATTTTAAACTGGGTTTATCAAACATAGACATACTTACAAAACGTGTTAAATAAAATACATGAGTATATCATATTCTTAACAATTGCTACTGCATCGATAATGCCGCTGATGATCGAGACAGCATATTGTTGTCCACCATCACGGAAATTAAATGTACCCTATAGTCACTTTATATAGTTGGCAACTGGTTTTCTCATCGTAGGGTTGCCCCCGCACATTTGTGTCGCCTGGTGTCATTAACAGCAGTGTCCACTAGTTAGTCAGAAGAGAGTATCAAAATACTAGTATATTTGAAAACATGCTGAAACCTCGGACTCACAGACCTTGTCTCAAATTTAATAACTTGTATCGATAATACTGGTGAAGTACCTGAATGGAAAAAATTAATCTAATGAACGGAACCTTCTATATATTCTTTAGAACTTTGGGTTATTACCCCATGGCAGAACAATGGGCGACAGTGCGACATTGTCGCAGAAAGAAAGCGAAGGCTGCAGAAATATCAGCCACATAAAAGTACACGGCTGCAGACAAATCAACAATTTGTCAATAAAGTTATTGCTGCAGAACAATTCTCCATTCTTCAAACAAAAACTTTAGAGAAACATATAAATTCAAGTAAAGGTAATATTGTAACCTCAAAGTTGCGCAGGCTATTTTTAGAGGGCAGAAATACGATTATACTCGTAGTATACTGAATGAGCTCAGAGCTTGTGCCGGTTGGTACTGAGCGTTATCCAATACCTATTGCATTGTTTCGCAATGTTGCGATATGACTAGGTGCGATACATTATTTCGATGGTGTATATGGGAAGCAATATATATCGTCCATTTCGATATTTAAAATTGCATCGGCATATAAAAAAGGTAAATCTTACTTAGAATGTTTTTGAAGTGCTCGTTTTGGAATTAAGACACAGTATATGGAATTAAGACACAGAACCTGTAATATGTGAAAGACACAATACCTATGTCAAAAACTATGCAATGTTAGTGATACCGTTATACTTCGTATACCGACAACTTCATAGGTACGAGGTATACCGTACACTACACAAGCCTGATACAATAACACGTAACGGCGTACGATATTTAAATATAATCGGGATGTTTATAGTGATACTACGCATCACTCGGATAGGTCATGTGATCGTGTGGCTCCGGCTCCAATCAGTGACGTTAATGCATTGTGTTTCTGATTCTACCAACCAACCAATGGACGTTAGCAATGTGTAGCACTATTACCTGTAGTTTGGTTAATATTGTTGTGGAGCACCAGTTATGACCTAATCCGGTGAGCGGGTTATTTGCTCAGTTTGTTTGGAAAGTTTACTCTACAACATTTAAAAACCCATTACGCAAGGCATCCCTGTAATTGTCCGTTAGGGTGTCCTACACTTCTCGCTAACAGGCTTCTCGCAACATTCGGCTGAACATTCTCCCGAAAGTTTACTGAATATTCCGTCCTGTCAAAAGTTCAACAGTATTTAAAAGTTCGTGCGGCTCCCACAATGGCAACACTTCTCGTAAATACTCCGAACATTCGGAGATCGGCCGAATGTTAGGGTGTATTCGCAAGAAGTGTGGGAGAGCCTTTAAATATAAGTCTGCTACGAGCAAAAATATCGAGAAAATTATTTCCAATGCAGAGTCCTTTGTCGAAAATTTGGCTCTCAGTACCATAACCATTCCAAGCCAGTTTCAAAAAGTAAACTAAATTAATGTCTGAAATGGTAACATTGAAAGTTGTTAGGAGAAAACAAAAATACCTAAATATTTGTTTTTCTTTGTTTTAAGTGTTAGGAAATAATCAAGTACATTTTTTATTATCCGTGCAACTTTAGAGATGTGACTGAGTCATTTATATATTTACAAAAAACCTACAAGAACAAAACATGATTGATTGGTTGGTTTGTTGCAAAGAGCCAAATGTGTTTCCAAATATGTCATTAAATATACAACTTTTTGATTAGCATATTGTTATTACTTGCAGGATGTAAACACTTAAAAATATATTTACACTTAGGCCTACACTGATTCACATAAAGACGGTAAACATATATAAAAGATGGTACAAGGCTATCAATTTTGACCAGTCACAATGGTCATCAACAGGCCAATGAGAGAACTGACAGAACCAAAATGGCGTCCCTGCTTAAATATCCTATTGGTTACCGGAAGTTCCGGATGCAAGTTCCTAAATGCACTAATTATTTCCTGAATATGCACTGACTACAAGCCACTCCAAGATGGCCATACAGGGCTGCGCGTCACAAAAATTAATTAAGGAAAATCAAGAACAGATAGACCAAATAATTGACTCTAGGAGTGCCCCTTAATGAAAATTGCCCAGTAGTACCCTAGCAATTTTGGGGATTTTTCAGCGTTTTATTTTTTAATCAGTGTCTTAACTACTGAGGATAACCTAGACATTGGCATACGGTACTCATTTTGTTTACAAAGAGATGGAGAATAAGAATAAATAACCAAATGAAGTAAATCCCAGTTGGTAGTTTTTTTGCTAAGGTTGAAAAACAAACATTTTTAAAAAAATATTTAGGTAGGTAGGTACAACTTTTTTGAAAGCAGAACCCTGGTATGGTGTCAATAATTTTTTACAGTAAATCAAAGATACACTAGTTGTAGACAATTTATTTCCCCACGTGGATATGTGTATCATTTCAAATTTTTGAATACACCAAGTTTTCAAGATTACTCACCCTCGAGCTATATGAAGAACCATTGCAAAAGGAGCGCAAATTTTCATTCAAATTACATTGAACATTATATTGATCAGTCAATGTTACAAGATTTGTTTATGTAATAAAATAACATATCTAAGAAAAGCCCAACCTATTCTGGTATTAAATATTACAAGTGTCTCCCAGATGGAATAAAAAGTGAAATAAATTACAACTCTTTTAGTAAGAAGGTAAAGGAATTTCTAATAACTAAGGCACTGTATAGTTTTGAGGAATAATTTGTTAAAGCAGTCTAGATAATATTTTAAATCAACTTATTTAGTTGGTTGCATCTTGTGCTTTCTATTTTTAGTTAGTATTTAGTAATTTAAATATCCCGACACCATTCATGTATATGTACTCTATATGTCAGAATAAAGAATTATTGAATTGAATACTTTTCCATTACAATTATTTAGGTCCCATTTTCTCTACTCCGTCTTTAAGAAAGATTAAACTCAATTTATAAATTGAGAACAAAATAATAGTTATTTTGTAATAACCAAATTTTACAAGAGGTTTATGAACAATACCTTTTTAGAAGATAAATTTTGATTTTATACTATTTTGTTTCCCCAGATATTATTACTTTCAGTTATAGGCAACAAATAACATTATTTGCATAAATACATTATATGTATGGTGATTTACTTCTCACAATGAAGTGTGCAAAAGAGAGGCTTGAAGGTGTTTGTCAGTGTGACCTCAAAATCCTGGAGAAGTACAAGATCTTCATTCAATTGGAAAAGTCAGCGATTGATCACAAAATTTTAGTAGAATGAAGAACAATTTTAAAAATTTTGCAAAAGTTATGTTTCTGAACTTGAAACCAAGGTTTAAACTAATGATTCCAATGTAATAATCAACAAATCTTTTTGTTTTTAATCATGTTTTATTGTTTGAAAACTAAAAATAATGCCCAGTTTTTTGAGTTTCAGTTTAATTCCCTCAAATCTTGTAAGTTTGCGAGATATTGACAGGATAACCTAATTGGTATCTTAAGCTGGGTGCCCCGTGCTGTGTGCTTGTGGTTGACAAAACCACTGGTTCCTTTAAAAATCAATGAAACTGTTTTCCTAGCTGCACAATGTGTGACCAAGCGTGAAGGGTTCTGCACTCTGCGATTTTGGGAGCACTGCTTTGAGAGCAGTAAGTTACGCAGCGTGCTGCAGAACTGACTGCTATGTATCTGTATTGATAAGTATAAATGTCAAAAGAAAATAATGTTCAGCAGATATGACAGCACATTGACTGAACATTTGTCTAACTCCGAAGTATCACGGAAGATGGAGTCATCCTAATTTGAAAAATAAATTGAAAAGAAACAAATAACAGAATGGAATTGTACAAAACCTTATCAAGAGAGTTGGAAAAAGTTAAAAGCTTAATTTTGAACATATTTTACTATACATGATAACAGGCAGGGTGTCGTTTAGGGGGCAACTGTGGTGTTGTTACATGAGTCGCCTAGTATCAAAGTCGGACAAACGCCATTTTTATTGAAATTGAGTTAGTAATCGATTCTGATAGTGTTAGTCAAGTACTATAGCGTTGTCAACTGCTTCTGTGTCAAAAATAGACACAACAATGTAATTTTTAATGTTGAACTATGGGGTTAGTTTAAAAACCGGAATGTAATTTTGAATGTTGAACTATGGGGTTAGTTTAAAAACCGGACAAACTAAAAACAGTTCAGTTTCTAACACGGACACACACACTCAAAACCAATCAGAACGCTTGGTTCAGGCCTGGCCGCCATGACAGTATGGTTTGTTACGTTTAACAGAGGCTGTCTACCTGTTGCAGAGTGCGGTTTGATTCATTTTAATTTTATTATTTATTTTTTAAATGGGTTAAAATAAATGTTAATCAAACTCTTTTGCTGTTTTAGGTGAAATGAAAGAGACCAAGGATGAATGAGTATCTGTTTTAGGGAAAACAGTATGTGTGTTATGAATAGGCCTAGGTCAAATAAGCATGAAACAAATAATAAAAAAAACTTGTTGCTTGTTAGCGATAATCATGGGAGGAAGTGTAAAGGTAGGCTATGGGAAATGTCAGAAAAAATTTCAATGTCAAAACAAAAGTTCCCAGGGGCTCCCATGGCTGAAGTGTTAAATAGGACTCGTGAAGATGTGAAGGAGTTAGGTTGTGATGATCTTTGTGTAGTTATAGGGGGGACAAAGGATGAACTAGGGAATGAAATAGATAGTCTCACCAAATCAAACGTAAAAAATATAACATGGGTAGAAACGCCTGAGACATGACGAAACCAGATTCAATGAGGAATTGCGCATCAAAACAAAATCATTAGTGATCAATGCAGGAAAAACAAATGGACATTCATTGCTATGAACTGCATGCTGAGTAGGAAGGAATTCACACAACACGGTTTACACTTGAACAGCTTAGGAAAAAACACAGTCTGTGAACTTGTTGCAAACTATGTCAGAAATGCTTATCTTCCAAAGGCTAGGGATACAAAAACATGACACACGCTGTGTGCAGAGGAACCACATAAGTTCAGGCTACAGTCAAAAAATCAAAATTCAAAGCCCAAAGTTTGAAAATTCAATAAAATCAAATTGGCCACCCTTTTAAAATTATTCATCTAAACGTTAGAGGACTCTCAGGCAAAATCAATTGTGTTGAAATATTCCTCGAAGAAGAGAAACCTCACATTTTCATGATCAGCAAACATGGACTTTGTCCAGAAAGCCGATTCACTGCTTCATTCTTATGGTCGCAGTGAACACAGAATGGGTGAAGTTGCGATTTTCAAGAGTGACCTTCTGGGTCCAGAAATTCAATTCAAATTCAAACTATCTGATGTTGGTCACAGATGATGTTGGAAGAGATGATCTTTGAATGTGTCAATGTCAAATTGTTTTTCAACAAAAAAATCTACAACATTGCGGTCCTGTATAGGACGCCAGTTGATAGCAACCTTCATGAGTTTTTTTTTTCAAAATTAAATTAATTCTTAACAATGGTCGGAGCGGAGGATTCACCCCTTCATTCTGGGAGCTGACTTCAACATCAACATATACTGGATTGTGAGGATGTCACTCAAAGGAGGTTTTCCAGCATTCTGGAGAGCTTTGGTGTCTATACTATAATTATGGAGCCTACCAGGCTCATGGAAAAATCGCAAACATGAATAGACAACTTTGTCACAAATGTCAGTGCTCTCTCAAGTGGGACAATTGAGCCAAGAAACTCTGATCATCAGGTAATTTTCATCAAAATTAAATCAGACAAATTTTCAAATGAAATAAAAAAAAACATAATCAATAACGCACATTTTAACATAAATAATAATATTTGCCCATTGTAATATAGATAAGTTAAATATTACCAATAACTCGCACACTACACGACAATACACTTGATTAACACTAAAACACTAAGATTCGACAATGAAATACGGATTATAACCTAGCAGAAAGGATCACATATATTTACTATACTATTACTTATATACTTTCACGAGTCACAAAACGCTCCATAGAGAAAGGCAGTGCTACAAAGAGGAAGAACCTTTTCCTGGCTTCAAAGAGGTATGATTTACAGGGTGTCTAGTAATATTTGATCTCAAAATTCAAGACTTTTTCCAGACTTTTTTTGACTTTTTCCAAAATTTTCCAGACTTTCGCAAGATAGTACAAATATACTAAAAACGTCATAAGAGTAAAAATATCATGTTTTTACCACTTTTTGGATTTTTACTTTCTCCCCCTTACACATAAGGAGCTCAAATAGCTCAAAAAACTAAATAATTTGGTATCTTGAATTACTATTCTACGATTACTGGTTGCGGAGAAAATTTAAATTTCCATTTTTCATAAACACAGTACGATATCCAATGTTATTCTTATGGGGAATACAAAAATTACTGTTTATCTCTTATTTGTCGATCAATTTCGTTCAAACTTGATATGCTTGTCAAGTTAGCATTGACCAATAGAAGAAATTCGAAATATGTTGCCCCTTAATAACTCTGAGGGGGGATAATAGGGGGCATTCCCCCTCTAAAAACAACGTGTGTAGCGATGGATTCTGTAGTGCCTCCTCAACAGGGATTTCGGTGGATATTTTTGAAAACAACTTGTTTACATTATTTTCTGTACATTCAACCGTGCTTTGTATTTTATATTTAGTAAAGAAAAAGTAATTTATTCATTAAAGATGGGCTAAAAGGGAGAAAGTATGTGTCAGTTTTCTGATACCGTTTATTTAAACTATGGTAAACAAATTTAAATAGTGAAAAAGAATGACACTTGGAAGAAAAATCACTAACAAAACCAAAACTCAATATAATATTTTTTATTAAAAACTCAAATACTGCATAATATATGAACATAAATATTTATATATAAATATATATTTTTTCAATTTAACTTAAAATACAAATGAAATAAACGTTACCGGTTAGCTATATACAAAATAATTTAATTAAAGAAACAAAACTAAAAACGTCAACAAATTTAAAAGGGCATAAAATATCAGCATGTTAAAAGAACATAAAAGGATATTTTCCAGAGTTGTTCACCCTAATTCTAAATAAGCATTCACATAGAGATGATTGGTGATGTGCTCGGAACGTATTCCTAACAAAGTTTGCTATCTGGACAAATTTCAAGACGATAAGTATCTTCCAACTCTTTAGACCGAACGTAACTGTAACCTAGATAATCCGTATGAACAATTACTTTTGGTTTTTTACATCGTTCCGCTTATGAAAGTGTACCCTCTTTATACATTGGAAAGCAATGAGGACTAAAATAAAATACAGTACCGGTAAGTTAGTAGCCTGTTCATGTACAGCAACAAATACAAAATTTCGAATAGGTTGGCATATGAAAATAAAAGGCTAAAGTATAACTAATTTTTACTCATAACTTTGAAAACATATTTAGGCATAAATCTAGGCCTGTCGATCTCATCACTGGCCAAAAAATATTTAAGAAGTCATCTAACTTATATTTTTTTTTATATCAGTACCTAAATTAATTTTAATCGAGTTCAGTTTTAAAAAACTAGGCCTAACTTAAATTTTTCCAATTTCTCCCATGTTGACATAATTTGGCGATTAAATCAAAGTTTAAAATTACGCAGACGATAGTAAGCTTTGGCCTAGTTAAAATGTGTTCAAAGGTAAGTTAAAACATTACAGTGACTAGGCTTATTTGATATTTAGGCCTATATAGCCTGTGTATAGAGAACCACTTTATTAAATGTTATAAACAGTTAATTAGTAAACATGTTCAGACCACAGTTTAATATTTCCAAGGGTAAAAGTAAAGTAACTTCATTAGTTTAGTGAGAGCCTACTCACACATTATTTACGACATTGTTCAAATGTCACTAAGCCACTGTTTAATGGTCTTCTGGTGAGCTGAGAAATAGTTGACAACTGTAATTAAAACTATAAAATTGTATAACTTAATACTACTGAACAACTGTCGGGCGAGTTACTTCGCCCCGTTCCGTGGAAACCAGGCCACAGTGCAAGCGGTGCAGACGACGAAATTTGGCCGTGTTCGAAGTAAATTGCAACGTAAACTTAAAAGTTTTAACACGTAAAATATTAACTTAAGTGTGTATTGCTCACGCTCACCGTTGAACAAAAGTTGAAGCATTGTTGGAATGCAAAGGGAAATAAGAATAGATCATAGTTAAGTTGTTAACCTGTACCGCCAATAATTTGCAGGCATTATTCAATATTTACGGACAAATCCCGGTTTTAACTCACTTCACTCGTCAATGTAATCTTTAACCTACAGGTTTAAATGCTTCACTATGCGTCCGTCAATGCGCGCAACTGCGCAGGTACTACGACGACGCGACGTGTGTGTGTGTGAATCAGAGTCGGAGTCTAGGCACGTTCCGATACGATACGATACTACTCACTACTGGCTACTGGCTTGGACCCGATATTTGGTATCGCTACGAATCGAAACTAAAGTATTGATACCCATTACTCTAAGAGGAACGCGGGAGATAACTTGGAGTCGATTCTCTCTATCATAAGTTACAAGAACTTATATTTGAAGTTATTATTTGTGTTTATTTTGCTAAAAAGTATATTAAACAAAAAATAATCTATGTTTTAACAACGTAAAAATGTACTATTTTTCCGATACCGATACTCAACTTTTCTTTCGATACCACGATAATATCGGTTGACCGATGCCCAGAGTTCCGAAAACAAAGTTTCGATACCTACTCGGGTCGGAAGTATCTCTATCAGAGTCCACTAGCCAAGGGATGGCGAACGACGCGGGCGAGAGTGTAGAGGTACCTTCAAGGTCATCGCTCTCCACCCCTCCCCCTCGTGACTCATCTTCCTGTTCGCGTTGCCATAGTAACGGTCATCGAGGTAAAACTACTGGAGAGATTGCTAAGTGAGCTAAAAATGGTCCGCGTAGGACTGTGCGGAACAGAAATGGTGGGCCACTGTGTGCTCAGAGCTGTTTCTGGCGTTGAACGCGCTGTCGTTTACACGCTCCTGGACTTCACTGCCATGTTTGAATTGTAATGAAGTTTATATATTCTTTGTGTACGTGAACTAAGGAATCCGAAAGTATAAATATTGTTTTATTTTACCGTGTTTTAATATTTTTAATAATTAAAAATCTTACGTGATATTAAAGAGGGACATGAAAAAGTTACTCAGCGAGGAAGTTTTTTATTTTTAGGTTAGAAACAAACTTACAGCGGGAAAGTTGTAGATAATTAGTTTCTCTAAAACTTTTATTTCAAACATTTTTCGGTAAAGTTGTTGGTTTGCCTACAATTCGTTTGGAAAGATGCTGAAACTTTTCGCCGCGCTCTATCCAAGACGTGCCACGCTGTTAAATTCAACTCAGTGATGCTGTGTTACAACATGGCCTAGTTTTTTGATAAAATACATAGTTATACGACTTTTGTTTTAGTCGTCTTTTGCTAAGTAATCTTACAACATTCTACAATGCAACTGTAATGTGTAATGTAACAGTTAATCAGTAAATACAAATTAATTTTGAGAAAAATCATTTCATTTAATTCTATGCCTTCCAAAATACTCTTAAAACTGACTAATGCTACGGATACAATTATACTATACCCCATTATTATTATTCTGTACTTGTATCGTCTCTTAAATAAATCATAATCGATTGTTATCATACACTGAAGATAATATTTTGTTATTCAATAGCGAAATGTTGCATTAATGCAACATTATGTAATCGTTCTTACTACTCTACGTGGACGGGTGAACGAACCATGTTGGAAATTAATGTTTATTAAGAATACATTTGCTATTAAAAAGTATTTGTCTTGGTATTCATTCATCAACAAAATTTTATGATATAGGCCAATTAACTTTCATACAATCTACAACTTTTGGCGAACGTCGAAGTTTATATGCTAAAATTTTAAGTTTCACTAGTCCAAAGAACGATATTACCGCTCATAAAAATTCATTCCAGTACCAAAAACTTCAAAACATCATTATTGAACAACACTTAAAACCTAGTGGATCGTACATAAATTTATATGACTGGAAATATGAAAGAATCAGCCATCGAGGAGATTATTTTACAAAACTCCCAACTTTCTGTTATTTTTACGCAACTAACCCTGGTCAAATATAGTTCGTTTCGGTATTAAAAATTCGAGAAACTATTCAGGAATACGGATCAGAAGGCCATTCAACCATAAAAAATGTTCCCTGGCTGCAAATTCAATTCAAGTGAGCGCGCGTCGTGTTTTTCCCTATATCCCCCATGCTAAGCGCTGCCGCGGTAGCCCACCATTTGCGGCGCGACCTTGAACGCGGCCGGACCGAAATTTGGTTCGCTTCACCACGGGCGCGAGCGGTCCAGTAGTTTTAAGTCTTTGGTAACGGTATGTACTTGACTGGCTTTCTTAATTTCTCCGAAAAACTATGGGCCAAGCATTTGCTTCGGTTGTTCCACAACGTACATCTTGTTTCAATTGCCATTGATTATAAATACTAGTACCTTGATATCACTGTTTATAAGTTTTATCCATTTTCCCGACTTAATAACAATTTTATATATTAATTCCCGCCTTTCCCGACCTTTTATTAATTTCTATACAAATTCCCGACTTCCCCGACTTTCCCGACTGCTAGACACCCTGGATTTACGTCACGCTAAATCAATTATCGATCTATTTATATAGTGATTTATTAATGTCCGAATGTCGGCCAATGGGGCAATTAACAAGCCTGACATAACAGCTGATTTCAAAAATTATTTCTCAGACTTTACTAAGTCGTAAGACAAATTTCTCTTTCCGATTAAGAAAGAACAACTAATGCTATTTCCAATGGTACCAACCGCTTCCTGTTTGGGCAAAAATAGTCAATAAGTTACAAGTTTTTTAAAGAACACGTTTTATGAGATTTCGCCGCTTGCGACTCTAAAATGTTTCGCATGCTAAATTTTGTTCAAATTATAATAGCCATTATATTGATCTGTTACTGCTACAAGGTTTGTTTTGTTACTGCTACAAGGTTTGTTTATATATGAAAATTAAAGCTTAGAATCTCCTCTTTAAAATGGTATCAATACTATTATGTTTCTGGATAATTTTCAATGCATTATAAGCAGTTGAAAGAATACCCAATTGTCCGAGTATCGGCCATAGGCCATCCGGCGCACACATACAATGGCCAAGTACTCGGTCAATGGCAGTCCTAGGATTAACTTAAATCATTCGCTGCGGAAAATTGTATATTAAGACGTAACACAGATACTAAAAATTTGTATTTCATAAAATCTTTCTTTTTATGTTCACAAGTCGGGAATAAGTGTAATCTATATTCAAGACTCCTATCTATGGTTTTTGACATAAATATTTATTGGTCCCCGGCGGACTCTCAGCACTGCGCACCAAAAACAGCACAATAACTATCACACACCTTCGCAGCACCGCAGTCCCGCGATGTTGCAAATGACACAGTTTAGTTTTCTTTATGACCTATTGACTAAAAATGAACTATTTACACTATTTACTGAACCACATTGAGTATATACTATATACATAAACACGTAATAGCGCGCTGCCCCGCTGGCGACCAAGTCGCACCCGCAAAACGCGAACTAACGGCACTGAACTATGCACACACACTCTAGGAACAATGCGGTAGCAGATCAACCTTCCTCTCCGAGTGGCTGAACAAAACTGAGGACACAAACACGAAATGGCGCGCTACCCAGCTGGTGACCAAGCCGCAACCAAGCGGCAACTCCTGTAGTCCGCCAGTGGACCAGCCGCAGTGAATGGGTTAATCATAATGAGCAATGAATTTACTTTTGCCAATAGAGGTATTTAGATTGACAATTCTATTCTAATAGACTAAACAATATAGGAAACATGTTATGGAACCCAACACAGTGGAATAGGCCTTGGCTAAACATTCACTCCTGATTAACGGCATAGACCAGAGGACTAATGTGACCTGCCTAGGATACATAACAGCCTATTTCAACAAAATAACAACAGGTAACCAAAATCCCTTCAATTCTCCAACCTTAATCAAAACTTAGTAGGCTAGTCCCAACTTATAATAGGTCTATACACTGCTTTTCAGGTTTTTTAGGCAAAAGTCCTATGGGCCTAGACCAAGGTGTGTAGGTTAGGCCTACGAGTGATACCTGAAAAATGATAAATTTTCATTGAAAACTTTGAATAAACCATAGGCAATCTTAGAATTAAGAGCTTGAATTATTTTGTTCCATAGGTTCAAATAATCCAACCATGTGCTTTACCTAGACCTACCATTCAAAATATTGCTCACTTCATAAGTTCCAAAAAGTTTCACAAGTTTAGGCCTTTGGTATAACCAGCCTGATCTTCATGGAACATTCCACAAAAATTTAACATATATTTACAAAGACATCAAATAAAAAATAACAATTAGTAGGCAAAACCTAAAACAGAAGTAAGAGTCCTTCGAGGTAAAAGGAGGAGGAGGAGGAGGAGGAGGAGGAGGAAGAACGAGAAGAAGAAGAACTTACATTGGCCTATCCCTATTACCAAATAAGTTACTGGGCCTACAGTTGGGAGTAAAGTAAATCAATGACGAATACCTGTTCGCTTTTAGCAGAAATTGTACTTTCACAGGAATCGTCCAAATCAACCTTAGCATTCGCATCCACTAATTCACGTTTTTCATCCTTATCAGGAGCTTTAGGTTCACTGCCTTGCTCAGGCCATGGTGCCATCTTGAATATGACAGTTTATAAAGAGTTTATCGGCCACAAGTGAAACTTGACGTTCCACATAAACTGAAAATGATCCATATTACTTAAAATAACTTACAAAATTGAAAACAAAGTGGGAAACTACAAAGATGAACTGTGCAAAATTGAAACCTTAGAAATTTTTTCTCGATTTCAAAGTTGCAAATAACAATCACGTTCTAACACCAGAAAATCTCCTCCGTTTCTCTTCTTCTTCCGATTAGTTTAGCACTACTGATATGCCAACCTTACAATGATGAATTGTTTAAAAATATTTAGAGACGTTTTGGTGAACATCGTTATATCGGTTAATTTATGTGAAATATTATTGCATTCTTTTCTTTTCGTACAAATTATTTTAAATTAACGTGTAATTGATGTATCTGTCTAAAGCAAAATAACTGTTTCTTACAATTTCTAATTATATTCAGAGCCGGATTTAGGATGCATACACCCCCTAGATGGAATACAATATACGAATACTCCCGTCATAGCAAACCTGTGTACTCAGCGAATTTCCAATGCGCATAAATGGGTCTGACTACCACAAAAAGCGATTTACCAAGTTTCGTCAAAATATATTCATAAATAAGTGATAAGCAACATGTTCTCCGTAAGAATAAAGTTAAGGCTGAGTACGCAGGTTTACTGCAAAAAAGAATATAAGAAACGTGTCTGTTTGCAATTATCAATATAACTAAACCAGGTGAAGTTACAAACCAGGTTTTATTAATTTAGGTAATAAATTAAGAGTGATATTAAACCTTACTACTCCATAGATTAACAATTTCTAAATAATATATCTGAAGAAATGGAAACTCCTGGCCTACGACATCTACAGACAATCCCCTACCCCCGAAGCAAATAAAAGGTATCTAGACATAAAAAATTAGTATATTAAAAGTTTTAAACGTGCCAAATATGAGAAAATGTGAACCTCATTGAATCTGCAAAGAATTCCTTCTCAGCAGCTTGGAAGATTATTAGAAAGGAGGGGCCTCGCCCAAAATGAAAACAACTACCAAGATCAATGCTAATGAACTAGATGACGTCTTCATTACTACCGTTCAACAGACTTGAGATACTATTGGGACTAGGGCCGGATTTAAGAGCGTCGGGCCCGTAGGCTCAGCTAGTGATTCGGGCCCTTGTTGCTGTCTAGATCCAAGTTGGTGACCTTTTATTTTTGCTTGTATGAGGTTTTTGTATGTGGATTTGTGTGGTTGTGCGGGCCCCCATTGTAGTGCGAGCCCCTAGGCACGCGTATATGTAGCCTATGCTTAAATACGGCCCTGATTGGGACGCCGTCTACATCGGCCTTGGAGCTGCTGCTGGTGTGTGTGACCAGGTCTACCTGCACTTTCAACATCACCCCTGTCTCCTGCGTAAACGTCGTCCAGTAGCATACATCGTTGGCCCAACGTTGGGCGATGGTCGTCAAGTGAGTGATAATTTCAACGATAAGCCAACAATGGACCAACCAAAAGGTTTATTGTTGTTGGCGCAACAGAGTAATTAAACGTTGGCCTAACGTTGGGTAAAGGTTGATATATAATCGGCATATATATAAGGAGACAGGCAGCGCCGGATTTAGGAGATGTGGGCCCCTAGGCTCTAGCAGTGGTCAGGGTCCTTGTTGCTGTCCAGATTCCGTTAGCGACCATTTTCCCCCTTATATCAGGCTTTTGTATGTGGTTCTGTGTGGTGCAGGCCCCCTATTTCGTTGGTCCCAACAATTGGCAAAATTCTATAGCTGTCCATCAAGTCACAGGTATGTAAATACTTTGAAAAACTTTAATTTTTTTCAAAATCTCAGTTTGGGGTTTGGAGTGGTAGGTCCGCCACGGATGCCATGGGGTCTCTGGTGTAAATGATTCTAAATTCTTTACTTACTTACTTACTTACTTACTCCCTTGTCGTCTCGCAGACCATATTTATGGCATGAGACCAGTCAGATCTTGTATTTCATTA
Source organism: Allygus modestus (assembly GCA_963675035.1). Lineage (NCBI taxonomy): Eukaryota > Metazoa > Arthropoda > Insecta > Hemiptera > Cicadellidae > Allygus > Allygus modestus. The sequence goes on along the minus strand of OY776113.1, from coordinate 129,793,912 downwards.
TATTTCAGGTCTTCCAGTTCAGTCAAACCATCAGGTCACAGGAAAATGGAAATGCGAAGATTAGGCCCTATGAGGTAATAGGTAACTCATAGAAACATTTACTAATCAAGTAAAATTTGAGTTTTGCTTTAAATGTTTTTAAACAAGAAACTTCTTTTAATTCAGAAAGAAGAAGCAAAAAAAATGAATACCTAATATATATATATATCCTGATTTTTGTTCAAATATTTTTAAATTGTGTTGTATTGACGGATTGATTACTACTCTATGTTTTGTATTATAACTATATTTATGTGAAGTTACCAGATTATTTTCGTTAACATATCAAATAGTTTCAAAAATGAAAAGCGAAGGCACTATCAGTATTTCTAGGCTAATACAAATGATTTTGACAGGAATCCCTGGACCTAAGACCAAGTTCCTGATTGCACGTTTCTGAATAATGTAAATTCTATTGAGATTTTGTTTACTTGAAAGGCCCCAAAGTACCATGGACACCTAATGTGACTTTCTATTAGACCTTGGTAAACTATTTTTGACAATTTAATATTTCTTAAACTAGATATATTTCTTAGTGCAAAAATACGTGTCAGCTAATTTCTCAACATGGGAGTTCCACCTCGGTCCACCGTCCAATCTCACCCCAAGGTAATCAACTGTAGCTGATTCTCCTAATTTATTATCTCCTACGAAAACTGCAAATGGTATTACATTAGCTCCCACCAATTGTGCAGTTTTTAGATTTGTTGCAAAATGTAAAAACTGAGTTTTCGTCGGGTTTAATTGAAGATGAATTCCTGAAAAAAACCTGGGAAAGTGTATTTAATTTAACAAAGGTGTCCTGCTCTAACTGCTCTACATTGTTACTACTTCTAAAAAGAGATGTGTCATCTGCAAAAATAGTTAAACTGTTCTCAACAAAATTATCTGGAATGTTGTTTATGTAAATTAAAAAGAGAATAGGCCCTAAAATTGAACCTTGTGGCACGCCGAATTTACATTTCCCTAAACTTGAAAAATATTTCTCGCTTTTACCAAACTTATTTCTGTAATCAATAACTGTATGTTATTTTAAATCTATTGGAAAGGTATGACTCAAACCATTTTAAAACTGTGCCTTGAACACCTATCTCATGAAGCCTGTTTACTAATATGGAGTGGTCAACACAATCGAATGCTTTAGAGAGGTCGACAAAGAGTGTCGCCCCTCTCCAAGGCTTCGATGCATTTGTTTGTGAAATCAATCAGAGCTGATTTGGTTGACTTTTACTTTGATAGCCAAACTGTTTTGAAAAAATATTTGAGTAATCCATTAGCCTAATAAAAACCGTTTTTTCCAAAATTTTAGATATTGTTGGGAGGAATGAGATGGGACGGTAGTTCTGAGGCAGTTGGCAATTATCTTTCTTAAAAATAGGCTTGACTATTGTTATTTCACCACCATCAGGAAATACTCCTTTAATAAGAGATGTATTTATTAAATGAAGCATTAGCATTTCAAGTTCCGAGAAACAGTTTTTAATGACTTAATTGGATATTTCATCCCATCCAGTTGAGTTGCTGTTTGACATACTATTAATGATACTTCCTATAATTCTTTACTTGTCAAATATTTGAATTCAGAAAAGTTCGAAGTAATGGATGGGACATGTGACGTAATTCTATTGCTTGAGTTTGAACTAACTTTTGCAAAATTTAGAAACAAATCATTAAAAAGATTACTTAGTCTAATGGGGTCATCTTCACATGAGTTGTTAATACTATAAGAACTATATTAGAACTATCATAATTCTTCAGTTTGTTTCTTGATTAATTAATGTAAGACCAAGCTGTTTACTCGGATATTTTGATGATTGCAGTTGATAAGAAATGTATTTTGATTTGGCGTTCTTAACATCTAATCTACACTCTTTTTTCTCCTTAAGATATTTATTTTTTACATTAATGTTTTTTGTAGTGACCCACTCAGAGTAAGTTTCCAAAAGCTTTTCCTTCTTCAGTTTTATGTCATCCGTTACTCATTTGAATCCCTTTCCTTTTTTCCATAAATTTATTTTTCGGGCAGGAGACCTCCAAATGGTGGGTGATGGTACTAATCAGACTTTTGAGGACAGGCAAATTGCTCAGATCACTTCGTGTGATTTGAGCAAGGCGTTTGATATAGCATTGATCACAATATTCTGTGGTTAAAGCTTGAGTACTTTGGCATCTGTGGTGTACCTCATAAATTATTTGCGTCATACCTGCCTGATCGGGTTCAGTTTGTTGATATAGGAGGCGAGAGGTCCGAAAACGTTATGGTCAAATCTGGAGATTCCCAGAGCTCTGACCTGGGCCCCCTATTTTAGCGAATTTCCCCTATAGGGAAGAAGCTATTACCGTAGGTGGCATGGTAAGACTTAAGCCCGAGACCATGTCAACTTTTTGTTTTGAGGTCCCCAGATGCCAAAAACACTATTCGTTCAAATTTATATATATATATATATATATATATATATATATATATATATATTATGTGTGTGTGTGTCCGATACCACGATAACTTTTGAAAGAAGCACCCGAGTTTGATGAAATTTGGCACAAATGTGGAGAGTACAATTTATGACTTTAAGTTCGAAAACCAGATCGATCGGTCTATGGGAAGGAGGTTTTATGGGGGCTTCAAATTTTCCAAAAATAAGTTTTTTGACCTTTTCACCCTAAAATTGTAAAAACACTAGATTTTGGCTATAGCCATTTTATAGAACTTGAAAAAACAAACAATGTGGTATTTTGAATCAGCAAGCTAGGTTTAGTGGTTGTAGAGAAAAGTCAAAAAATGTGTCCATAACATTTCCCAATCTTATGGGAATACGTTTTTAGATTTTCCTCAGATAATTTCACTAAAAACTCCACATTTCTTTCTACCAATCAGTTTAGCTCTACAAAACAATCATTTTGGCGTTTTAATTGTTGTTTTACGTCCAACCGTTGCAGTGATATTCAAAGTGCTAAAGACAGTACGTTGTCCAATGTTATCCTTATGGAGAATAAATAAAATGTTATATTTCGATTATTTATGTATGTATATTGATGAAACTTGGTATGTGGCTTCAACTAGTTGTGGTATATTGATATAAGCACAGAAAAAAGGTTTTTCTTGATTTTTCCCAGTAGCAGCAAACCTGCATACTGCACCAGTATCCATGTTATTCATATGGATAATAAGTCAAGTTTTATATCTCCCTTAGTTATGAACCCAAATTAATAAAACTTGGTATGTAGCTTCACCTGGTTGAGTTATATTGATAATTGCAAAAAAATACATTTCTTATCTTCCTTGTTGCAGCAAACCTGCGTACTCAATTATAATGTTATTCTTCTGGAGAATAAATAAAATGCTATATATCACTTATTAATGAATGTATTTTTGTGAAACTTGGTGGGTGGCTCTAGCTAGGTAGTAATGATACCAATATATATGCATTGGAAATTCGCTGAGTACGCAGGTTTGCTGCAACGGGGGTATTTCTAATAAATGTTGATGATCTCCCTTGTAATGTAGTAAATACAGTTACAAGTTATGTTTGCTGGTCTTTGCTGGTCTTGCTGGTTATTGAATCCTCACTGTGACGTCAATGAATTAAAGATAATTTCCAAGCAGGCTCTCAAAGAAGCTAGTTTGTGGTTCAGTGTCAATGTTTTGATTTTGAATCAGGGCAAAACCCAGAGTTTAATTTGCAAGCCAAGAAACAGACACATAGTGAGTCAGAGAACAATTTTCATGATATACAAATTTTAGGTTCGTTAATTGATAGGAGTTTGACTTGGTATCCACATGTTGAATTTGTATGAAACAGACTTGCTCGAGTAATTTTTTTTATTAAGTAATCTTGTTCAGTTAGTCACACCTCCCCCCGGACTCCGCCAAATTATATTTTTCACCTCCTGAATCTACGGAGATATCTAGACCCATGACGCACCCCCCATGCAGTAGTTTGTCTTCAGGGCTTGGTCTTTTTCTATTGTTACATTGGTCGACTACTCACCATTATGTTATGTAGACGGAGTCCATCCCTGCCGATTGTGTCCGCCTGTCTTCGCAAGTCTGGAGGACTTGCTCCGCCACATGCAGGCGAGTCCCGCTGTGAGCCCCGCGGTCTCCTCTTCAAGCTCTGTGAACGCTGAGTGTGACCAATGCGGTTGACGTCCTACAGGACGCAGACCTGCGACGACACATTCGGACGGTCCATGCAGCCAGGTTCTGCCGTGAAGAGTGCGGTGCCACCTTCCGCAGGGAGAACAACTTGCACCAGCACACCGACCGACTCCACGGTGAGGACGGGGGACTCAGGTTCCGCTGCGCCTACTGCGACAAGGGGTTTCGTCGCATCTACAACCGGAACCGACACCAGACTCACAACTGTCCAATTGTGAGGAACCTGGTCCATGATCTACCCGGACCTAACACCGAGCCGCAGCCAGGGCCTAGCACGGAGCAGCAGCATGAGCCGCAGCCGGGGCCGCAGCCTGAGCCACAGCCGGGGCCTAGCACCGAGCCACAGTTGGGGCCTAGCAACGAGCCTCAGCCGAGGCCCAGTACCGAGCCGATGGTAGGTGCCGGCGCGCCTCTCCACACGTTCCAGCTTGTACACCGAGCCTTGCGAACACGCCTTCTCACCTACCGCCTGTCCCGGCCAATGGAAATCTTGTTGACTGTTGAGGAGGTGCTAGTCTTCTTGTTCCAGGAGGTTTTCTACCTGTTGACCGATGTTAGTAATAGGCATCCCTGCATCAAGGTGAACATGATCCTGGAGTGTGAGTTTAGCAACATCCACTGGGCAACTTGTATACGATCGTTCAATACCGTTAATGTCCCGTTGACCGAGGCCTCTGACTTGGAGGATTTCCTTTCAGCGACGTTCAGCATGATTATCAACAAGAAGGAGCAGTGCGATTTTGTCGGCAGCAGTTGGACGTACCTGCGCATACGCGGTCTAGAGATCCGTGTGAACAACTATACGCCGCTGGGAGGCAGAGCCTTTATTCCGTTGTCAAAGGCCATCGCCAATGCGCACGCTGTCGTCAATGTGCAGAACGCTGATGACGCTGGCTTCATGTACGCCATCCTAGCCAAGTTCGTCCCGAAAAACTCATGCAGAACCGCAGAGTGTACCTTGAAAGTAGTGGGGAAAGGGGACTTCTGACCCATAGATACATCTATTTTTAACCGAATACCTTATGAGGTTGAAATGTGGAGATGTCTAAAGGAGTATGAACAAAATATTAATGAACAAAAGATTCAAGAAGAAGAAAAAACGATTAAAGAAGAAAAGTTTAAAGAAAAAGAAGAAGAAATTGTACAAAATGAAGAAACAGAAAAGGTTTTAACTGAAACCGTTTAAAAAACTAAAGGAAGTTCGTGGGGAAACAGTTCAGTCGTCATCCGAGACATGGCGAAGTCTGGTATAATTGAATTTCAAGCTTTTCGTGGAAACAATGATAGATACATTTTTAAGAACTAATCAATTTAGACCTGCAAACATATGTCATTTATAAAAGTTTGTATTCAAACCTCCATTTCCTTCTAACAACTTAAACTCCAAATCCAAAAGAACAAATAAGTGGTTAACGATAAACTTGCATCACATTGGTTGGAATGAAGGTTTTACAAGTTTTGAAGAAGTGGAAATCATTATGAATCACTACTGCAGTAAATTTACAAGACTTTATACAAAAGGATTAGAAAAGTGCAATTGGATACAACTTTATACTACAAAGGATGTAATAGATGTTAAAATGTATAAGTGTTTCGAATTTGGGATGGATAATATTTGTATTTTAACAAAGAATGATAAACACGCACAATTTCATTGCGCTGTAAAGAACGCTTATTGTCTAGATGCTTTTTTACATCCGTGTACAATGGAGAGTGGAGGGGGAAGTGAAGGGGGGACCGGAGATTATAAAAGCGGGGAGAGCGAGAAGATCCACCCTCAGAATTACTCTAGACTCCAACGAGAGGACACGTATCAAGATGGCATCACAGAAATTTCTGCAAACATTGGTGGATCAGTTTGAAGCACAATCAAAATCAAGTATACTACCAACAAGAAAAACTTCAGAAATCAAAGAAAATAAACATTACATCGTGCACGACATGAGGAAGATCGAAACATCAGTGGGAGACGCTATTCTGGTATCTTTAAGCGATGCTCCATACACAGTAGGAGATGAAGCAAAATTCCAAATTTTCCTGCCCAAGAGATTTGTTCAACTGCTTCAAAATGAAGATCTGCAAAACATCGAACCTGGAACCTTGTATATAGTATCACACGGATTCAGCGGGAACAACTCTACCGAGCTATCTCTGCATTTGACCTCGTCGGGAACTTCACATTGTTAGATTAAACCAATATCATGTAAAACTTGAAATTTATTCTATGTAAAATAAATAAAAATTATAAAAAAAAGATAACATATCATAATTAACCCCAAGTACTGATATTTTATGTTTTTAAAAAACATTTTTTGGTGACCTTGACCTAGATTCAGGACTTATAAAATACTCTGTATTGGTTAAAAGATTATCACTTTTATACAGACTGACAGTGAGTTGGTTTGGGAACGTTGTGGTGGGTACGGTAGGTAACTGTCCTACACGCTTACGCCGCGTCAGTATACCTCCGACATTTGCCTTGGTAAAACCTACAAAAACAAAATGGAACATATAGTAGTAAAGAGGAGAATGAGATTTCCTAAATATGCACAGTTACAATCGAGATTAGATACGTTTGATGCAGCATTAAAAGACCCGTATCTATACAAGTCTAGAATGGAGTTTGCAGATGCTGGTTTCTTTTACATGGGGCAAGATGATAAGACCATTTGTTACAATTGCGGAGGAGGATTGCAGGATTGGGAAGCGACATATAACCCATGGGAAGAACACGCACGATGGATTGACAGGTGCGCTTATCTGTTAGTTCAAAAAGGTAGAGAGTTTGTACAAAACCATCGGAGAGTATATAAACCTGATCCTGTTAAAACTTCAGAAACACCAACCAAAGATAATAAGAGCGAAGGAAACGAATGTGTAGTATGTTTATTCTCTGAGAAAAATTTACTATTTTTACCTTGTAGATACTGTTGTACATGCACTGATTGTGGACTGGTGTACAACCATTGCATTATATGCAGAACTCCAATAGGTTACTGAAAATGTATACCTATTCAGTAGATGAAAATATTCATATCGTAGATGTGAAAAAGTGGAGGGGGAGCGTATAAAAGGAAGGCGAGGAGGTGGGAAGCTCACTCCGTGAGTAGCCGTACACGAGGTAACATCATGGCTCTCAAAATTAAATGTGTCCACTACAATACTGTTCATCTTCCTACAGTTCAAGATTTGCAACTTCTTTCGGATGACTTAAAAGTTTTGATTGTAAACGGCTGAAAACTAACATTGGATATTCCTGCAACTAACTCTTTAGCTCAAGAACACTGGAGAACATCCGCAACTACACTTCCACCAACACAGGGGAATAGATATAATTTTGGAGAGTATGAACTTCTCGCCTCGTTCAATGTAAGTAGCTCTACGGAATCGGAGACGTCATCGTGGCAACTATGATCACTTCCACCCGCGCCTAGAATGAAGTATAATTGTGGAGAATGTGAACCTTTCCTATCTACAGAAGCAACGGGCACCACAGGTGGTTCTCTGACAATCATTGCCTATGTGTACATTACTGTAAATAAAGAAATAGTTAGAATTAAGTCCACTATCTTGCACATGTTTTTTTATTTGATGTGTATTATGTTAAATAAAGAAAGAAAATTAAAAGTTAGAAATCTTGCACAGGTTTCATTCAATAGTTTTCATTCGATATATTTATTGAATGAAAACTATCGAATCAAACCTGTGCAGGATTTATTTTTTTAAACATCCTCTGGATGACCTTGAACTAACCCTGCTCACTTGACGTCACTAATACGTTGCCAACTACGTCGCCAAATACGTCAGAGCTGCGTCACTAAATGTCACGTGACTGGAAGCTATCAATCAAATGGGCCAGAAGTCCCCTTTCCCCACTACTACTACTCAAATGATGCATTGATCAGAAGACTCTTTGTACAAATGTATACCAATTGAATTTTTGAAATAATTACTGTTTCTCAATAAACTGTGTACTCAAAATAATAGAACAAATATGTTTATTTTCCTCATCCTTTACTTTAGTTTAAAGAATCATATCCACTGAAAAAACGGAGTATGATAGTGAGTCTAATAACTATTTCTAACTTAAGACTAGTTTGGGGAAACAATTTAACAAGAATACAAGTGACTAGATTTATTTATACCAAACATCAATGATGAAGAATTCAAGATGTATTTTTTACATGGTATATGATTTATTTACAACATTTTACAAATGACTAGAAGATACAGATATATACATTTAAACACTAGTTACATGATATATTTACAACACTTTACAAATGACTAGAATTTAAAATATATACATTCGAAAAAATATAAAAAGTGACTAGAATATAACACATTTGAAACTAAAACCGCACTGCTCACAAGTGTCTCCCCACCATTTTGTCTTTACTCTCATGCGTTGCATGCGCGCTCTCACTACTGTACACTAAGTCAATGTCGACTTCAATCTCCATCAGCACTGCTGGTGGTGATGTTGAAGGAATACTTGACGACAGTAGTGTTGGCGGTGACGGAAGGAACGGTACAGTTTGTAATGGTGGCGCCGCTGGGGGTATAAGATAATGTCCCCAGGGAAGATTGTTGACACTATCCTTCGGGACGACATAACGCTTGTCGTTGAAGCCAACGAACGCTTAGTCATCACAACGGTGTAAATGATGTGGTGACGGCTCTGGAAGCGTTTATTTTTTGTGATTTTTACTGTTTGCTGAAACACTGTTCATAGTCAACTTTTTCCACAACGGTGATTAACACCCTTCGCCTTCTTCGTTGACGGCGGTCCATCAATTTCATTAGCATCTCCATTATCAATCCTGTATGTCATTCCGCCATACACTACGCAGTATAGCTTCGCAATCAGGCCTATGAATGTTCCTAATGACCACACCGCCGGCTTCGTCCTTGAACTTCCCCAGAACCCTGTCATTCTGACAGCTGTAGAAGATGCGATTCTGGGGATAATTGCTGGTGTCGAATTCGTCCAGGTTCTGCAACACGTCATGGTAGGCGTCTCTGTACAGATCACGTAAATGATACAATCGGTGTCCATGTATGCCATTCTAATCCGTATCGTTCTACCCTTTCATAGTGGAAGCCATACATCCACCGTTTGCTTTGGTCCAAAATGCTCATGCCTACATAAACTGGCTTGCTCAAGAATACCCGCACTTTTGCCATCTGCAGTAGGGCCAAGTCCTCGTTGTACCAGATGTGATCGGTGAAATTTGCCATGGTCACGTACTTTGTGTAGATTTTACGGGAGGTCACCAGTTTAAAGCTCAGATGTTTTCGAACATTTTGGAGAATCATACCGTAGACAGCATTGACCATTAGCTTGAACAACTGTACCTCAAACTTGTTTCTGGCCTGCTGTCTCAGTTCGGTATTCATAGTCACGTATGGCTTCAACAATGTTGATTGCTTGAATCGCATTACCCGGTGGATTCATTGAATACGTAATACACTGGCCAACGCTTGCTGTAGATAGCGGTAGTGGATTATGTATCCTTCCTTATCCATCAGGGTGACCATTAGTTTTGTTGACTCTCCAGCGCCGCATCATCAGAAGTTCTTCTGGTGTGTTTAGGAGTGGGTCTGCCGGCACTCTTCTAACCTCGGGACAAAACTGTAAGTCACGGTGTTTATCATGGAGCGTTGGATCTCTAGGGTACTCAAGATCCACCTCTAAAACATATCCGTACTCACCGTCCGCAGGCAGACTCTCTACGTTCAAGTCGCCACATTCCGCCTGTGATAACCACTCAAATCCTCCATAGGGTAGTGGCTAGGACATTGCCCAATCGGACAAATTATTGGCGTCGTAATACATTAAATATGTATCGTCATCATTCTCGACGCCATCTCTACTTGTAGATGCAACCTGACCGTTTCGATCGCCATATGTTCCTTTTGTATATTTGTTATTGGCAGCGACGTGTCGGGTTACACACTGGGCTAGTCCACCTAGAATACCCTTCTCAAAAAACAGATATTGATCTACATCCTGTAGGGTATCAAGGACCACACCGGTCTTGAACAGCATCAAGTCCAAAGCGTATGATGATAGCGTCAGATAATGTGCAGAGTCCAAGTTGTAGTGTGTCATGCACATATCTCTAAAACCCTCTAAAACATCAGACAACAGCATGACGTCTGTTAGAAGATATATATCTGAATAATCTCCGAGGGTTTGACAACCGAACTTAGTCCAGACGCTTTGGGCGTGTGCGTAGTCTTCTTCTTTGACGTCATCTCCGAAGATTCTAATTGGCGGTAACACATTTTCAATCAGTACCTCCTGCGTCGTTATGTGCTCGTAAGGAAATACTCCCTTACGTTTTAGCAACTCAAACTCTTCGGGGTCTGTGAATCGAGCTCGGCATATAGTCTTCTTGACGACTGGTAAGATTGATGCCAATTTCGCTACACAGACCACACCAGCAAGTGACATTGGCAGGAATCTGTAAGAGTCGACAAATTGTAGTTTGATGGAGTTGCGCCGGCCCACTCCGGGATATTTAAATCGTTTGGAGGATGTTATGTATTTCTCCTCGGTGTTTGCTAGCACATCAACGTCTCCTCTGTCAACTGCAAGCTTCCTGATGATGAACTGCGCATCGTAGTTTGACATATTGTGGAGGTACACGTTGACAGTGTCCTGCTCTTTAAAGCGAAGGTTGCAGGAACTGTGTGCCGCTCCTCTGTATTTGTACGGGGGAGAGTGTTGGTAGTCTCTCACCTTCAAATCAGCCACATCACCCCGGATAAACTCTTGTCGACAGATATGACAAGAGGTCTCCTGATGGAACGCTACCTCCTCTTGATCTGTAAGCTGTGGGTGGTTTACTGGTTGACGTGTGCCATACTGTATGTCATCAATCTTCTTAACTTCGTCCCGCAGCATATTGATGAAATTTTTGGCAGCGTCCTCACCTCTGTACAAGCACAATTATGAAAATGTGTCACGCGTCGCTGGATCCTCGTTGTCGTCGTTGTCTCCCTCTTCTGCGCTTCGATTGTCGTCGCAAATGTAGTAAGCGAAACTGTACGGTGTGTGGACATTTAATGTCCTGACATTCTTGGACCCAATTACATCGCGTTGTCTCCCTCCTACTACTACTCTTCTGTTAGTTGCAGGATCCCATGTTGGTGGTTGAATCGTTGGAGGAGGGTCGAGAGGTTCTTCTTGGTTGATTGGTGCCAGAGCGCTCTCAAAGCCAGCGTCGATAGTGAATTTACTACGTTGTGATCGCCCCGGTCTGCGGAATCTAATTACCGCGTCTTCTGAGATCTGTACGCAGAGGAGCATGGTCATAGCAATAACGCTATTCAAGGCGTTGCTCCCCGCGCAGACCTAATATTGTCGGTTGATTGTCGAACGTGGCAAATCATCTCTTGCAGATGAACAGTCTGTGACCAAGTCAAGTCATCTGACATCCAACCAATCTCTCGAAATCTTTGATGAATGCATAATGGGTCGTGTCTTCGTTTGTCAGGAACGATAGATAAAAATGATGGGGCAGTTCCCGTTTTGACACACGAAGTGGATATGCTATGTTGTGGAACTGCCCATCTCGCTTATCTTTATTTTCGTCCAGGCCGTACACTTTACGCTTACGCCAGGATTGTTGCGCTCAAACGTACGAATATGCTCTATCCTAAAGGGGAAGCGAAGGCCATCAAAGTTCAAATTGGCCCGGGCTCGAAGTTCTGCATTGAAGTTAATTGGTTAAAATTGTCGGTTATCCTGGTCATTGATGTACTTCGTTAGGATAGAGTACTTAAAGCAACGTTCGTCCTGATTATTGAGCACATTAACCACGGCTTTTCCAAAACGATATCTTGTGGTAGTAGAATGAATAAACTTTCTCTTAGAGGGTGGTAGACATTGACTCTTAACTGAATATCTTTTACCCTCACGAAGCTCCACCTAGAACCCTTCTTCTGGCACGCCTCCTTTTCCGCAAGATTGCTCTGAAAGAAATCTGAGCATATTTCATCCAGATCAGACGTGCGAAAAATGGGATTATTCTCTGTCTTGAAGTTTCGTTCACAAGTATCATCAAGCACATTCGCACAGTTGATCCAAATGTTCATCTTGATGGTGTTGATTTGTTCGAGTAAGCAACGCATGAGAGTTACCACACGCTCCCGAATGGTTCAGAGGAATTCTAAAACGTTACATGGTGATCTGCGGGTTCTAGTAAGCGGTATGATTTCAATCTACCTTGAAACGAAGTTTGGAATTCCTCGAAACCTTCGGGAGTCAAACCAAGTAGCAACGTCGAATCGTCGTGATGATCGCTGCTGTTGCCACTCGACGATGATGACGGTGCTGGTGAAGGTGGTTGCACCCCGCTCGGTCCTGCAACCGCGAGATCCACTGGGACCGCTCGCTCCTGACGTCCTCAACATGCGTAGCGCATATGCCAAGCCAATGCGTCCATCTTCGAATAAACGCGGTCGCATTTGACGCATAGGAACCCTGAAAATAGAGATATAACTTCGGTTAGCTATGAGCAGTGACAAATTGAAAGAAGTTTTAAATTTATATATATTTTTTTTTTGGTACATATGTAGTTAAACAATGCTAATTATGTTATATGAAAATGATGGTGCCCTGAAAAGAGAGATATAACTTCTGTTGGCTTAGATTAATGGTAACTTGATATAGTCTTTAAAATGAGATGATATTGTGGATTGCATAAGATGCTAATCAATATTAATATACTGTTAGATGAATATGAAAATGATGGAACCCCGGTAAGATAGATATAACTTCTGTTAGCTATAATTAGTAAGAAATTGAATGATGTTTTAAAATTAAATACTGTTTTGGAATGTGTAAGTGTCTAATCAATATTAATATAATGTTAGATAGATGAAAATGAGAAAGTTGTGTTGTAAATTATTTGGTTCTTACATCTTGGGTTGGCGACAGGTTCCTGAGTGGGGATGATAGGAGCATCTGCTGGTCTATGTGGCACATCTGCGGGTCTCGGCGCAGCGACATCTGAAATAACAAAACGATAGTAAAAATCTCCAGTAATACAAAGAAATTTGCAATTTTTGATGATGGTGGGGCACATAAGAGGATAAATAATCATGATACAATTTAAAGACTAATCAATGATATTAATTTCAAGGGTAAAGAAGTTGCTCAAATACTAATATTATCGAGATGCCAAAAAGCAGTGCGTGTTAATGTTGATGAGGAAGATAATTGTAATGCTTTGAGCATAATCAGCAAAATGGGGTGTGTCGACGCACCCCCTTTTAACCTCCAATATCAGTCTATATTCATCAATGATTCTGGATTGTACTTTCCTATTTTGTGCTCCTTGAAACCAAAAGCTAAATCATTCAAAAGATGGATTGCAAGTGAATTCTTACCCTCTATTTGAAAGCATGGACAATATAAACACAGAACTGAGAACCATCAGTTGATGTAAAGTCTAAATCATTCATTACAATCCAATCTTCAAATTATAAAAGTCAATCATCAGCTTGTAACCTTTTTTTAGATACTAAACAATGTTGTTACTATTTACAGTTTTATATAATGTGTTGGAAAAAACTACATTGATGTTAACTTTTATTATATTGGTTAATTTAAGAAAATGAATAACCACATAATACTAACCAGGGCGGAAAGCGGGGTTGTCTGGGTGTGGTGGTATTGGTCGATGTATTGTCATAATGTGACGCTGAAGCGCATCTGCCCTGTGGAAGCATCCAGGCTCTGGGCAGACTAGCTGATCCCTTCCGTGTGCTGTACGGGCGTGTAGGACGACGTGGGCCTTCCAGCGATAGGCAGCCCCACATACGGCACAAGTGAATGGGTGGTCGACATTCATGATCTGTAAATATAAAAATCTAATTATTGAAACTGTTTTTTTTTTAACGGGGTACATATGAATCTAAACAATGATGTTAAAAGTGGGGGTTACAGAAAATATGAAATGGAATTATGATGGAGGGGGGGGTCACAGAATATAGGAAATGGGATTAAGGATGAAATTGTTTGGTTTTGACATATCTTAATTAACATCCTATGTATTTAATATTCGGATAAGTCACTAATTATCTAAATTTGTCATTGTTAACTGACTCTCAACAGTTAGGAATAATGTAGGCTAAACAAAGATGGCAACTCAGGTGGGATGCTGTTCTTTTATGTTAATAGAAATCAAAATATTAAAAGTTGTTTATAAATAAAGTATAAACCAACCCTCTTTAAAATAAAAAATGAAAATCTGGTTTAAAGCTTAAGATATAACTCAAATCCTAAAATATTATGATACAAATCTGGCAGTGAATAGCAAAGGGGACTAAACAATGGTAGTGACTCTAGCATGATATTGCTATTTTAAGCTAATAGAAAATTATTTGAGTTTGTATAATGAAATCTAAAACAAAATTTATTAAAACTCATTTAGATATTTACTCTTTAGATAATTATCTATACATAATCCTCATTAGTGCTTCTTGAGATGTTCTCTGTCATTATTATAAAACAGTATGTAAAGAATATTACACCAGTCAATTATTACTTTCTTATAAAAATGATTTATAAAATTTAATGTTCTTCTACATTAAACTAATAATAATAATAAGAATGAATGTTACTTACGTTTAATAATCCAAGAAGCAGTACACACAGAAGCGGAGCAAAACTATGATGTGACTACACGCAACGATGTTCAGACTATGAATGAGCCAGGATTGGACGCGGAGCGGGTTGATGGGGAGCAAATTAGCTTTTGGGAAGCGCAGATCGGTTTGTTCCTCACAGTCTACAACGTATGTGTGTCGTTAATCATCTCTCCTATATTTGGCATTCTGACAGGGGTTCTTTGTTAACGAAATGACATGTCAATAAAAACAACCCCATGTCTGGGAATGTCGGGATGGCTCCTTTGTCGGTATACTATTATCATCAGTCACTGTCATGGACAATGTGTGGTCGGAGGGAGGGGGGGTAAAATGTCGGAGACGAAACCTAGGAGGGCAAAAAAAAAGAGGGAAGGGGAAAAAAGTGGGGGGTAAAATGTCGGAGACAAAACCTCGGGGGGGCCAAAAAAAACGCAAACAAAAAAATTAGCCCCCCCCCGGTCGACCCACCACACCCATTACACCCAGAATCGGCTAATGTACCCTACTGTCGACAACATGGTTGGAGGGGGTAAAAATGACGGGGTGCGCTACTCGTAAAACGACGATATCTTGGTAACGGTATGAGATATAACATTAGTTAAAATGTCATTATGCTTACACAATTATGAACAGCAACAATAGTTATTAGGTATGACGCCGTATCTCGATTAATAAAATAGCTACATAATAATACGTAATACTAATAAATTTCAAGGTAGAATCTTTATTAAAAAATGTAATACATTTGCCCATTGTTTTCATGTTAATGAAAATTACCTGGACCCTGTTCATTAAAAAAGGATTGACGAACTATCTGATTTCGACAAGTTGTGTGTAATTAATTTTTATCAAATACATATTGATAGTAGTGTTGTTAATGACTCAGCCATGGACAAAATACTAGGTCCCTCGTCAAAAGTGCAAGTAGTGTTAGTAAGAAGTTTAATATCGAGCTGGAAACAATCTATTAACTTTGAGTTTGTCACTGCTATCGATAAACCATTACTCATGGCAATAATACAAGCCGTGGAGTCCTCTGGATTGTTAGTAATCTCCATAGTGTCAGATATGGGAGGGTGCAATTTTCTCTCGTTTTGGTCATCTCTACAGATTTCTGAGAAGAAAACATCTTTTGCCCACCCAAATGACTCAGAGAGGCAAGTTCTTGTTTTTGCAGATATGCATCATTATTTTAAACTGTTTCGCAACCACTTTCTTGACAGTGGTCTTATCTTGGGAAATGACTCTGAATTGCATTTATCCATTTTAAGAGATGTCTTGGAGAAGGACAGTGGTGAAATAAAGTTGTGCCATAAGTTGACTCCAGCTTATCTGACTGTGAAAGGTAATGATGGACAAAAGGTTGGACCTGCAAAAGCAGTTTTTTTAAGAATAACAGCAAAAGCAATCGCATCACTGATTGGAAACTTCCAAGCTGCAAACTTTTTTGAACTTATGGATAATTTTTTCGACATTATGAACTCAAGAAGTCCACATGCTGATCCAGCGTATCCTCTTAAAGTTGCTTTTTGTGTACCTGAACATGCAGAAGAACAATATCTTATACTAAACCAAGTTGAATATGTACTATCGCGAATCAGAGTTAAAGGGAAACCTAAAATGCTTCCATTCCAGAAAGACATGTTAGTATCAATAACATCTTTTAGGGGCATGTTTGACCATCTCCCGGGTCACTAAGGCATTAAATATATAGTTACTACTCGTCTTACTCACGATGCTCTTGAAAGTTTGTTCAGTCAGATTCGTGGGCTAGGACGTTTTCATGACCACCCTTGCCCTTCTGATGTTATATCACGTCTCAGAACATTTATGATATCAAACAAAATGTCCATTCCTTCAAGGAATACGATCATCATCACGCCAGCTGAGGAGATATGTAATGAAATTCCAGCATATTTGACCTCGAACTTACTCCAAATGGCATTTACAACAGAGGAAATAAGCTCAATGCAATCAAGTTATACAGAGAGCAATGGAGACGTCGACTTCTTTGAGGAGGACATGACATTGCCAGGTAATTATTTATCACACTAACCCGTTTAACACTAATTTATTCTTTAATATATTTCAAACTAAACATCAGTTTGATAAATATTTCACAAAATTTGTAATGTAAATAAATAGTGCCTTTATTAATGCGACGCTGAGAATAACTCCTTCAAGATGCATTGTTCAACCCCATATAAACCATCAATTATCCTTAAACTGAATCGTTAACAATACAATAACTTATATATGATTTACAACAAACTTTCATATAAAATAAGTATTATTTCCAAATAAATAAGGTTGTATATATTGATATGACGACTTGTTATTAATTATTTTTCATAAATTTTCATGAATGAATAGTTAAGTAACAACGATTTTTTCAGTTAACCATTTTGTCCTTGGTAAATTTATAGTTCCATCACAAATGATATTGCATTGATTTTTAACATTTGAAATAGCGATGCCAAATTATTAAACAAGTTTTATCATTAATAATTAAGTTTTATGTAGGTACTAACAAATAAATATATTTGTTTTTATGTATTGTGTTATTATAGAAGATCAAAAAGATGTCGAGGACGAAATTTAATGGGCTAAGGAAGAAGGAGTTAAGTACATCGCTGGCTACGTTGCTTTTCGTGTTCGGGATATTGACCCTAGTATTGGAAGAATTACAAAATTCGCTCAAAATCCGGATGGGGCAGCCATCTTGGATACGAACTATATCATAGGGCTGCCTTACTGAACCAAGTGACCAGTGGTGTAGTTTAGTGAATGGTTTTGAAAATGTGTTTTTAGAAATACATGGTCCTCTCTGTTCATGTTTAACAATCAGCCGGGAATTGTGAAAAATCTAAAACATGGGCTGCATTCACAATTCCCTAGTGCGTGTAAAGCAGCTATTCATGGTATGCAAGGCTTCGAACACTCATTAGAATAAGAGAAGTGGATAGAAACAAATTTAGTAAGATAAAACAGGCGAAAACTATCAAATGGGTTAGATCAAATAAATAAACATATTTGCAACTGATTAGTTATGTTTTCGCTCATTTTACCTTGTATAGGTGCATTAGTATTTAATTAAATAACTATTTATTTTTACATAGAAAGTGTATAATATCATAGAGAGTGCCACTTGGGAGAGGGATATCAAGGGGGCCAATAGTACTAGTACTAAATGCATGTTGCCGGCTAATGCAAAGCAGTGGTGGTTGTATGCACTGAGCTCTATGTTATATCTGGAGTCACTACTCTCTGCCTAAGTAGTTTCCAAAAACGTGCCGTCACGACTGACTTTTTCCTCTATTGTGTTGTCACCTTACCGTTAACTGGACCAATCAAAATGCATTGGGTGGACGATGTCAAAATTTCAACCAATAGGAAATGAAATAACTATACCACCAAAACGTAAAAAACACATCTGGCCAACATAACGAGCATAAACACAGCGGCACGCTTTTTCACCACGGAGTGGTGACTCTAGATATAACATAGAGCTCAGTGGTTGTATGGCAGTGTGTTTATACGCCGCCACGGATCGTCGCAGTTTTGTTCATCATATTTTTGTCAGTCCAGGTACTATGAGTTTTTAATGTCTTTGAAAGTGTTTACGGCAAATAATTAGTCTATTTTGATTTTCAATAGTGAGTGGTGGATCATCTCTTTAGACTGTGACATAAAACTTTGAAATTTACTAGTTCAGTATAATTTTTTGGAGAAATTTTAGTTTGACCTAACCTGTTTGGAGGTTACCTGGTTCTGTTGACAAGCATTCTACAGTATTTCCATTTCATCCACATCCGTTCCGTTTTCAGTGTTCCACATTTCGGGATTACAGTACTTTTTCGGGCTCAAGCTACCAACGTTAGAAATCGAAATAATGAGACTAAGTAGTAGTGACACAAGGTCCATACATTGTAAAGGTTTGCTGAGTCGATCTATTTAAGGTTTTATAATCAACCGGAAGAGACCTCGTAAAAACAGCTGGAAGTTCACGTGATCATCAATCCAATCTGCATTGTTGCTGGAAATACGATATTTATCGTACGAGTACCATATTTTCCTCATCAGTGTAATTAGAATTAATATTGTTTAACTGCTTACATTTTATGTTAAGCTGTTATTTTATGAAACTAATATATTGTTTTGATGTATTTTTATTATTAGATTAATCGATTAAGGGTTTAAATTTTCTTTCTGCATGTCCAGTGACAATTTAAAAATAGCTGTACCATTATTATAACCTTAAGGTTGGCAACACTTTATGGTATGTTGTTGATTTATGAATCAGCTGGACGCCCTCGTAAGACATCTTTGCTGCGAACATTACTCTTCTTATGTAAATAAGCACACCTGGTCTGAAAGTTCTACGAACCTTGGTAGTGACAAGGCCGAGAAGTTTCAAGTGACAAATGAAATAACGAAAAAGTCCATCGATGTTCCATGCGACATCTGTAATAAACCTGTTCCTGACGACATGGCTTTGTGCTGTGAGAGTTTTTGCCAAAAGCGGTTTCATGCAGAATGTATTCATATTTGATAGTCCAACATATGCAGTTATCAATGACATTTCAGATGATGTGGAATGGTTTTGCAAAAAATGTAATGCTAAGTTAAATTTAATGTTTAAGAAACGAGACAAAATAGACGACACTTACGATTGGCCTAGCATTTTAAATGTATTTTTAACTGAACTTGAGTTGCAAGGAAATAATGATCTAAACATTTGTGGATGACTAGATACACTTTTAGAGCAATGCCAACAATTGAGTGCGGAATTATCTGAACTGAAATTTGAAGTTCATAATAAGCCTAGTAAGGTACAGCGTGACGTTAAGAGTGCGCTCACGGTGGAAGCAAGTAAACTTAATACTTGTTACTCTGTGTCCTCATCTCAAGTCTCGGTCCTCGATGAAACTCAGAAGAAAGAAGAGCAAAATGAAAACGAAAACATAAACTTAACCTACTCCCGTGTTGTGAAGAACAGTATTTACCATCGCCAAGTTGACAATAGATAATCAACAAGTGTTACTAAGAATAGTGAAGATGATTTAGATGTCTATTTACCGATAAGGAAAAGACAGTTTTTGAAAAAGACCCAAAATCATAGTAACGGTGAGAGCAGTAGGCTTTAGCCTATTCTAGGCACGAAAACCAGTAGCCTATCAAAATTAAAAGTGGCCAGCAAGCGTTCCTGGGTATTTGTATCTCGTTTGGGCACCAGTGTCATGAAAGAATTTATTGGAGAATATTAGTCTATTCTCCAATATATCCACTTGATAATTGGAACTTAATATTGAAGACTTTGTTTGCTCAGAACTGAACACTAGGTATGATACCTACAAGTCTTTTAAGATTGGGGTTAATGACATTGATTGAATCTGTGCTTAATCCAGTTTTTTTGGGATGAAGGATTCATTGTGAAAGAATATGTACCTACTAAGGAAGCAGTCAAGTGGTAATTTGCATGACCAGAGGCGCTTTGTGTACTGGAAACCAAGTAGGCCCACGGAATCTTTAAACTCGAAGGAGAAATCTCAGGAATCAGTTTCGTAGAGCGTTCTACACTACCAAAGACTAGGCCTAATACAACTGTCAGTGATGCAAGTGTGAAAGAAATCAATTTAAGAGTTGCATTTTTAAATATTGAAGGTCTCTCAGGAAAAACCAAATCTGTTAACTCTTATGGAAGTGCAGAATAATTTCAGCGTTATGTGTTTCAATGAACACTGGACACGTGATAGTGAAATAGTGCACGAAATTATTGACGGCTATATCCTAGCCGCAAGTTTGTGCAGAAAGGACCATAGTAAAGGAGGCGTAGCTATATATATATTAAATGTGGCTTTGGTTATGAGATAATTGATTTTGATTGGCTGTGCGAAGAATTAACTTTTGAGGTAGTAGTTGTGCACCTAGTAGACATTAATATTATTGTGGAACGTCTGTACCGATTACCTGTAGGCAATCCCAATCTTTTTTTAGACAAATTGGAGCAGCTGTTATTTGGACTTTTCAGTTTAAATGTGAAATATTTATTGGTTACGACTTAAATGCACACTTTGATGTTACCACAGAGCGTCCAAGTGTACTAAAGTTTAAAAACCTTCTGAAAGAATTTAATATGCATTATCTAAATACTCTACCGACTCGTGATGAGGCCTGTTTGGACAATGTCATATCAATCTGTGGCTATTTAGCGTGCAGTGTGAAAGTTATGAACTGTGCTTTTTCAGACCACTCAGGTGTTGACATGACTTTTAAACTAAAATCAGCAAGAACACAATAAAGTAGCGAAAAGGCGATTTTTTCAAAGAAACCTATCACATAAGAGACTAGAGACCTTAGAAATAAATCTATGTAGTATAGAGAAGATTGTGGTGATGTGGAAAAATCCAGCACGCGTTATCTGTCGGAGGATAGATCATAGCGTGTTAAGATCGGCCAGCTCGGAAGTGGGGGGGGACGCATCTGTCTCACTTCCCACTCGTTCGTCGTCCGGTAAACTTGTTGCTGTAGGGTGTCTCGAGGTCACGAAATTCAGATATTTAGCTTGTATTGCGTCGCGAGTTGTATTAACGCATAATTTAACAAGGTACGTACCTTAAGGGTAAATGTACCATAGTTAATTCGTAGAATTTTGCAAAATAAGTGTCGATTGCGATTTTTTTCAACCTGTATCGAACATGTCTTAAACCGCGAAGTGTAGTCCGCAATTCTGATTCGGCAGTCGCTCTGAATTTGCAGTGCAAATCACTCAAATTTCGTAAAAATCGCTATTTTCGACACCCTCAGTCGTTACCGTGTAAATAAATGAATTTAAAAAAATTGTGTTGTAAAGTAGCCGTTGTCGCCACGTGTTCCCTAGTCCTGTTGTGTCATGTATGTGTGTTTTGGTGAGTGTTTAAAATAATTTGTTTAATATATTATTAACGAATATTAGTATTTAAGCAGCCAACCTTCTGTTTAATATAGATTCTGCTGTAGTAACTCTGATATATAAGAATACGCATTTTTGGCCCATCTGGCACTTGTAAAAGTTGTTAAACATTAAAATAATTAGTTTTCATGTAAATCTAATTATATAGTAATTTGCAATATTAAAAACTGTTCTGGCCCTTCTGGCACAATTTTAAAATAAATATATTTTTAGAAGAAGAACGGGAAGCTCAATCGGCTTTTGAAAATTTCTTTGAAGTATTTTATAGAATTTATGATGAAATTTTCCCCAGTAAACCTCCGAACAGAACTACCAAGGCTCATAGGCCTAACCTGAAATGGTATACACCTGAGTTACATATTTAAAAAAATAACATGTTGGCTTTCAGAACAATTTGTACTGCCAGTCCGAGTGAGAGAGCTTTAATGGCCTATAAAATAAATAAAAAAGTATACAATGATGCTTTAAATAAAGCAAAACTTGACTTCAATGCAAAATACATTGAATTATCAAGCAATAAGTTTAAAGCTGCCTGGACACTAGTGAATAATGTGGAGATGGGAGGAGCCAAGTCAGTGGAGGTCAATATGTCACCCGAGGAGTTCAACAACTACTACCGTTCTTCAGTTCAGGAGGCAAGAGAGAGTATTGATCCACCAGAGATTGAATCAGTTGCTTTACTAGAAAAATCTCCATCACCGGAAGAAGATTTTGAATGGAAGACAGTGTCTTGTGCAGATGTGCTTGGTGAAGTGCAAAATATGAAACGTTCGAGAAGCAAAGATATATTTGATCTCTCAAATCATGTTTTAAAATAAATCATTGAGTCTGTCTTGCTCCCAATCACCTTTTGTATCAACTTGTGTTTGAGTCAAGGTGTCTTCCCCTCAAAGTTAAATGTCTCTAGAGTGGTCCCTTTGTTTAAAAAGAGTGGTGATAAATCTTCCCAAAAATAAATGATCAATGGTACCGATCATTGGCAAGATATTTGAGCATATTGTGAAACTCCAGGTATGTACCTTTTATGATCTTTTGCATCTCATAATTGAATGTCAGTTTGGTTACAGAACAGGTAAGAGTACAACAACAGCAGTTGTAAATATAGCTGATGATTTGATTCAAGCTTTTGAGAATAGATTCCTTGCTCAGATCATAGCTTGTGATCTGTTGCTTTTGATTGTGTTGATCATTCAATTTTAATTAGTAAATTGCACCATCTCGGAATACAAGATGTTTATCTAAATTTTTTTAGGACATACCTGGAAGACCGTTATCAGATTGTTGATGTTGGTGGTAACAGATCCTCTGCTTCTTATGTTGAGTCTGTATCAGAACTTTTGTTATTTTTAGTTATGGTAAATGGCCTGCATTTAAATGTTATTGGTTCTAAATCTATTATGTTTGCAGATGACACTTCTTTTCTCACAGTTAAAAAAGATTTAGGTCCGTTAAATAATATTGCAAACGTTACATTACAGGAAGCTCACTTGGTTTAAAGCCAATAGCTTTGTGATTAATGAAGCAAAGACACAAAAAGCACTTTACACTAGATTAATTCCTCAAGATGATTTTGCCAAATGAATTAAGCTGTAAGGGGTACAGACTGACCACAACCTAACCTGTAGTGTTCATGTTGACTTGGTTTGTAGTAAATTGTTAAAAGTGATATTTTTGTTGAAAACTCTGAAATTGTATACACCTGTTGACTATCTTTTAAGAATTTATTATGCTTTGTTTCACTCTGTTTTAAATTACAGTATAATTTTATGGGGAAACAGTGCAAGGATATCGCAAGTGTTAGTAATACAAAAAAACAAAAAAACTATCAGAATCATCACAAATTCAAGTGTAAAGGCTCATTGCAAACCACTCTTTGTTAAAATGGGCGTTATGGCTGTGATTTGTTTGTATATTTATACAGCATTGTTATATGTTAAGTCCAATGAATCAAGCCAAATAAATTCAACGTGGAACATTCAACATGGCCAACATGTAATGCAAACATTCATTCCTACAATACAAGAGGTAATTCCAATGTTCATATTGAACGAGTAAGATTGACTAAAACACTCAAGAGTCACCTTGGCACTAGCACTAGGCTATGTAATTATTTGTCACCTGAACTGAGAGGCTTGCCTTTCAGTGTTTTTAAGAAAACAATTCACAAAATCCTTGTAGCCAATCCGTGTTATAATATTAAAGAATTTTATGAAAACTCCTTCAGATAAATTGGTTGTTATTTTGTTATTTTATCAGGTAGGCCTTGTTAAATTTGTTTGATGTTTTATTTATTCTCTGTTATTAAAAACAAATTATATCTGTTTATTTGCTAAATAGTTTAACATTTTTTTATATGTTAAATGTTTTTGATTGATTTTCTGATCTGAGAAAGGGTTCTAACGTGATTTTTTTCTTTTTTCACATTATTTTTATAATGTGAATGCTGTAATAACTATTGACAAGGTCTCAAGCACTATTTGTAACGTGTTCTTGGACCAATCAAGTTCTGAGTTCTGAGGGGCGGCGCGGGTTACAACCCTATGACGTCACAGCATAGAACCGGCTAGCAGACGAATCAAGGGGGAGTGGTTGAGGTTGGGCCCTTAAGGTGCGTCCACACTGGGCAAACGTTCGCGACGAACATGTTCACCGAACATAATATTGTTCGCTGAACAGGAAAAAAATGTTCGCCAAACATTATTTATTTGGATGTTCCAACAAAATATGATGTTCGCTGTGAATTCAGTCTTTTACTGTCAGGGAAGATTGATGTGGGTGCACGTCGGCATTTACTTGCTTGTATTGTTGTTTATGCAGCCTATATTTTCGTTATCAGCTATCAACGACGACGTCGGTGGTGGCAGAGACAGTTATTAAGAAGGCGTTACGAATATAGTGATCAAGGCTTCAGAGCGGCATGACAGCAGATGGTTGCCTGTTCCCCAACTTAACTCGGATTACTCGGCATTACTAGTATGTTTAAAATTCATTGTTGGTGATGGCGAGTTTATGTTATTTAAGGAATTATTGCGGACATTTACCATCACTTATTAGGGCCTATAGATGGAATATATAATAAGGAAGAGATCACAACGAAGTATATAAAATATAGTTCCGGAAGTCTGTACATCATTATCTACTTGTATAAAGACAAATCTTCATTATAAACACAAAATATCTACAAGAAACGGGCTGCAAGGGCTGTGACACTAAGGACAGCTTTCACCGAACAAAACAAAAGTTCGCTCACAGAACGAACATTTTGTCTGAACAAAAATGGCTCCAAAAGAATGTTCGTCAAGGCGTCCATACCGAATGTTCAGCCGAACATTCCGACGAATATTCCGGAGGCTCCCACACTGTTCGCGAACATGTATTATTGCATCACTGCATCATTGATAGTCATCGATATTGTTCTACTGAGACAATACTATAAAACATGCGTATTTATTTCTATGCGTACCGTATATTTTTTGCGCTTTCAAGTAAGTATTGAATACCACTTAAGTGGTCATTGGTAATGAATAATCAATAATTAAATGTCAATCTCTAGTTGTACTGAGATTACTATGCGTATGTCAGTTATAATTATAGCTATAAATAAAAAAATTGTGTAAATTTAAGTTTTGTTTTAAGGCACAGGGGGTTGATATTTATTAGTAAACTGTCGACGGATTCTGCAGGATTCAGGGCTTGAGTCACTTCTTCAACTCAGCTGCACTATTTTGTCAGTGTGTTGAGGCAATGGGCTGTTTCAAATCATTCAGTTCATACAATCACTTGCGTTTTCGCGACAGCAGATTGACGCCAACCTCAATAATTGACATTTTAATTAATTGTTTATAGAAGATACAAATAAATCATTTAATACGGAACCCTTAATTATTGTCCTACATATCCTTTATTTAAATAGTAGTTGATTTTCTTCCACACACCATAATCAGAGCCGGTCTCAGTGGTGAAGGGGGCACAACTACTCAAGGAGAAAAACATTTGTTTGTGGTCACAACACCCAAACGTATCTTTTTTCAAATTAATATAAGTCTGTCATCTAAGTTGAGTAAATGACAGTGGAATCGATTTAATTTACCTCAAGTATTTAACAAGAGATAAGAAGCTTCCAAGAAAATTGCATCGCCGGGGTAAGAATCGCATCGGCGGCGTGGTACAGGTGCACAACCAGTCTGTCATTCCCACGTTGAAATTTTCCTCGAAAAGAATAGTTTTTTGAGTTATCTCTTGACTAATATTATTGTTCAGTATACTCCTTATTGTAAGAACTTGTAAAAGCTTGACTGTTAATAAACTTAATATATAAATGTTTATGCCGGATAATAAAATAATATCCAATATGTTTGTTAACCTTTTTTATGATGAATTATACTATATTATACATGTATAAAAGAAAGGTGGTGACTGTCTGTCGACTTGTCTGTTCCGTTTCAACGTCCCATCTTAGCAATCCCTTAGGGCTTCGCCCCAGTCACCCTTAAAGTTACAACGTTCCTCTTATGGGCAATAGGTTTAATGAATCAGGTGAGTACTTAAACAGATGTTTACAGTAGGATTTTAATCAGCTCTGAAAAATACTGGTATCAGCTAATACTTGATATATTTATATTTGATTTTTTACTTCGTAAAAAATAGGCTTCTCCTATTTTCGTTGGTTTCTTCTACACGAATAAATTCTACACCTTTTATAATTTATTACATCACGAGAAGACATATTTACTTGATGTTAATTAATTGCCAACAAACGAAAACATTGTTATTAATATGATTATCATGAATTAATTATAAACAAGTCAAATACAAAGCGTTTCCTTGTGAACACTGAAGGCAGAGTGGTCAACGATGGACGATCGCCGCGCCAACGCCCAAACTAGCAGTTATTACAGCTGATTTCCAACAATTGTTTATAATCAGCTGATTAACAAAATCAAACAGGGGTGTATCTGATATTGCAGAAAAATACGACTGTAGATGCAACAACAGTGACATTATCAGTAGAGTTGTCCATTTTTTCACGACAATGCTCGTTGGACACGACGGGCAATGCGCAACGGCTGATTGGAATTTATTTATGTTCGAGGGAATGTTCGCCCGAACATTCCCCCGAATGTTCGGTGGGTGTTCGCGAGAAGTGTGGGCGAACGTTCAGTGAATGTTCGGTAGAATGTTCGGCCGAATGTTCTGGAGAATGTTCGGCCGAATGTTCAGACGTGTTCGCGAGTAGTGTGGGACCGCCTTTAGCTATTCTCGCCGGTCCTGGTGCGGCTGGCGAAAGCGCCAGAGTACCCCAAATGTTCCCAATGAATAAGGTGATGGGAATATTTCCCGAGCATCGGGTAAAACAAGACCAAGAAAGGGAGGCGGCCGCCCAATTACCCTCTCAAACCGGTTCTGTCTGCGCTTAACACTGGCCGCAGTTGACACGGCACCAGAAAGTATTGTCACAGACAAACTCTTATCAAAGTAATGGAGAATATAATATTATAATATTTATGAAGAGTATTTGTTAAAGTAAATTTTGATTCTGATACACTCCCCAATTACATTACTCTGAACTTTGTCAGGGTTAAAGTCGAGCCATATATGATTCCTGTAAAACAATGCTATCGCTGTTTTGCCTACGGGCATGTAGCAAATTCTCCTTGCCGTAACAACAGACTATGTAGGGACTGTGGTGAACCATACCATTCCACATCCTGCGAGCTCCCACGCAAATTCGTGCACTGTTTTGGTCCACATAGCAGCAATTAAAAATTCTGCCCGGAATTGCTAAGACAAAAAATATAAAAGAAAGAATGAGCCTAAAGAAAGAAGACTATTCACCGCCAATTTTCCCCCATTACTTACAATAAAATGAAAGGTGCCCCCAACAGACCCCAAACGTTCGCAGAGGTTACCAGATCCTTCGATACAACAAACAATACTGAGTATCCAAACTTACCTCAAACCTCACCCAGCAATAGTCAGATTTCTCTTGCAAATAGATTTTCTCCCCTAAGTTCAGTATCAGAAACTCCCACCAATATAGTCGCACAACCTTCTCTCAATTTCAGAAAACCTAGCACATACACACAAAATAGGCCCATGATAAAAACTTTTCAACCTAATCAAACAGGTTCAAGACAAAACCTAATCAAACCAAATTCAACAAATACAACTCCAAAAATAAATACACCAGAAGTGACCCACGTTGATAGGGAACAATACAAAACTCTCCTCAATGCAAAAGTTACAGAAATCAGAAACAAATTATAAAACACCAATGTCATATCAAAAAAACAAATGAATGAATTTCTTGCTACTTTCATCAACTCAGACATTAAAAATATTATTTCTCAAAATAAAGGCAATATTCTACACAACAAACCCAGTGCTGCTGTCCCCCCAGACAAAAATTAGTATGCCGGATCTCAAGCTTAATATTTTCCAATGGAATTACAGATCTCTGAGACCCAAATGGCCAGAGATCACTCAGTTTTTACATAAAAACCATATATCAGTTTGAATTATGCAAGAAACTTGGCTGAATGACAATGATAAGCTTTCAGATTATAATTATGACCTAGTAAAACTAAACCGGTACGATGGATATGGTAGAATAGCTATCATATCCATAAAACTATATCTTATGAGAAAATTATGGAATACAATGACAACAGAACCCAATTAATAGTGCTAAAAATAAAATTATTTCAATAAACCAATCTATATACATAACATTTATTGTAGAGGCGGCAAAATAGACTCCAGTTTCTGGAAAAACAGCTTATTTAGCAAGATGATAGTTACGCTTTGATATGTGGTGACATGAATGCTCACCACCCTTACTGGTTTTGCCACAATGCAAATTTGCGTGGTAATGGTATATTTAGAGAATATTGTCAGTCTCAGTTTATTTTAATCAATGACAATTCATACACAATCATCCAAAGCATGTATCACAGACAATCAGCGATTGATTTAACTTTTTCCACGCCTGACCTGTATGTTCATATCACAAAATGGAATGTTTTGAGTGATCCAATGGGCAGTAACCATTTCCCAATTGTCATACAGTTTGAGTTTCACGACAATATCAGATCTGTAACAAATAAGCCAGATTTAACACGGAACAATTTAAAAACAAACTGGGATCTCTACAGCAAAACAATAAAGGAAAATATACATAAACTATATAACTTACCTGTAGAAACACAATATAACCATCTTCTTGAAATTATACAGCTATCATCTGACAAGGCTATCCCAACAATAAAGGTCCAAACCGTTAAGACAGGTTTTAAACCTAAACCTTGGTGGACTGCACAATGTTCACAAGCAGTAGCACATAGACGATTAGCATTAAAAACATTTAGATTACATATATGAATCCTGTTAATTATCAATTAATTAGCACAATTTCAAGCCAAAGAAATAATTAATGCTGCAAACAAAAAAGACTGGGAAGACCTTTGTCAAAAAATTGGGAGCAAATCATCAACTCCATACGTATGGAATATAGTTAAAAACTAAAAAATCCCCAATTAACACCTTCAAAATCTGAAATGTTGGGTAACTGTGAACTTAGTAATCAATTCATGCAATATATCATACCTGACTATGTACCTCAACATGCAAAACTTAGACCCCCAACATTTCACAACAATGTACATCCTTTAGAAGTTGATCTTAATATAAATTAATTAAATAAAGCACTACTGTCAAAGAAAAAGATACATCACCTGGACCTAACGGTGTAACATATTCCATGATTAAAAAGTTACCTCTAGAAGCATTAAATATTCTACTGAATTTGTACAACAACATATGGAACAATAACATGGGAATGCCATGTAGTTGGAAAAATTTAAGAGTAGTTGCTCTTTTGAAACCAGGAAAAGACAAGGACAAAGAAAAACTCATATAGACCAATTTCTCTGATACTGTATCATGCTTTATTAAGATAATGAATACAATGATTAAAAACAGACTTAGTTGGCTTGCAGATAGTCTAAAAATTATTCCTGACACCCAATATGCCTTTAGGAAGAATATGGGCTGTACTGACTATATGATACATTTAATTACTAATATCCAAACTTCATTAACACACAATGAAACCACTATCTTAATAGCATTGGAATTTTCCAACGCATATGATAATGTATATTTACCTACACTATGGACAAAAATGTACATTAAAGGTATTCCAGCAAAATTCATATTACACTGTCACAACTGGTTGACCGATAGACAATTAACCATTACATTCCCTAACCATGAAATCACAAGGACTGCATGCAGAGGCATACCACAAGGCAGCCCTAGTTGAAGTGATCAATATAAATCAATAGCAATTTCTATTGATGTCACTAGACCGTTCGGTGATATCAATAGAAGTCTATTGATGTAAATACGTATCACTAGACATCAATAGAAATCATTAAAACCGAGGTAAATAGAAATCATTAAGAGTTTATTGACATGTATTGATATCAATAAAGAACACTACAACAACTACAAGTAAATAGATATCATTAAAATCATGGTAAATAAACATCAATAGACATCATTATATAATTTTATTAGTTGAAAAAGATAACCATTACAATTTTTTTACGGTGCCAAATGAATAAATAAAATTATATATAATTTCTAAATTATGAAAAAATGTTATTAGGTACTATATTATTACAAAAATTCTATAGCAATTTGCTAGTTTTCTTATGAAATGTTTGCTATATTATTATAACAAGCATGCATTAATATATTTTTTAATTATAAAATTGTATTACTAAATCATTATAACAATCCTCTATTAATATATTTTTTAACTACAGAATGTTATTGTTTTGTAGTCTATTATTATAAAAAAATCAATTACTGTTATTAAATTATTTTTTTAACTGTTTTGGTACATATTAAAGGTAATGTCCTTGTTTAATTCACAATATTATGTTGACTAATGAAAGTAAATAAATATAAATATAGACATAACTATCTTAGGACTAAGCCAGAATAACTGTTATTGCTAAAATGTTTACTAATTATATTACTAGTTTAATAATCAGTATTACTATATACCTAGTTTTAGTATTAAAACAACTAATAAAAAGGATGATGATCAGAAATTATCAATAAACCATGGAGTATATAAATGTAATTATAATGTATTTATTAATATACAGTTTACATTCCGATGGTGTATATACAATTCTATTATAAAATAATAAAATACAAATTGCATAACTTGTTTTATACCAGTCACCAATAAAATTCAACTACCGATCCCATCCCATAATCTTATTATGAGCAAAGAGAAAAAAAACTGCGACCGGCGCCTGCGCAGGTCTTAAAACACTCCACCGACCACAAGCCACCAACAGACGTCTGCTGGAAGCTGTAACGGTCAATCTGTGTTTGTCAACTGATTATGTTTCTTACCCAGTTTTAAGTTTTGCAGGCTTTATTGGTTTCTTAATTGAGTATATTTACATAATCTTCATTCCAAGAGTTACTTCAGTTATACAGTTTTGCATTAAAGCTGTACTGCTTCTTGGTAAGTAACATACACTTTAAGTTTCTAACTATAAGCATAACCTCAATATCTACTTGGTACACAATTCACACATTTTATTTATATTGAATTGTAAATTTGTGTACTGCCGTTGGAATGATAAATAAGTAAATAGACTAACTTAGTCCTGGATGTCAGGATCCTGTCATGCATGTTTTTGGGAAAGCATAGGAACTAGGCCTACCTAAGTTAGGTACTGTAACTTAGGTAACAGTACCTACGTTATAACTTATAATTTGCATTATTACGATGAAGTTTTTAAATTTTTCTTTTACCAAAGTAAGTAATTCTGTATTATAAATCTTGAAACTAGGCCTATCAATCTCCAGGAGGTGTAGGATACACTTTCATAAGCGGAACGATGTAGGCCTAAAAAACCGAATTAAATTGTTCGATACGTTATATCGATTAGGTCGATATTTTTAGATATTGCAAAATATTTTATGGTCTGTACATTAATCCTTACGTCATGATTGTTTTGTTTAGTTTGTTTTTCAATTAGGCCTAAACTGAAAATAAAATTTAAAAAAACATGACAATGACATGACACGATAATGTTATTCCTGGCAGTACATGTTTAAGTAATAGTAGAATCAACGTTTGTTATCTGGACGGATTTTAAGACACCTAAAACTGAAACATAACATAACCGAATAACCTAAATAATCGTTATACCGGATCAAACCATTATGTTTAATGTAGGCATACGACATATTAACTATGTGCTTTTAGAAGATTATTAGTTTGTTAATCAATTGAAACTTATTTTAACTATCATGCGTCCGATTAGGTGCTGAAATGATATGATTCAGTTTGCTGAGACCAAAGTAAAACACATTGAGGGAGTCATCAAGGATTGGCTTGGACCCAAAATGAATCAACTCCTTACCCAAGAAGAAAACAACTTTTTTATTAGCATATTACGTGTTGTTATTACTTACGGGATGTAATAAAAGACGTCTTACAACACAAGATATATTTACACTTATACTGATTCACATACAGACGGTAAACATATATAAAAGATGGTACTAGGCTAGGTCAGTTCTCTCATTGGCCTGATGATGACTGGTGTCACTGGTCGAAATCGTTAGCCTAGTACCATCTTTTATATATGTTTACCGTCTGTATGTGAATCAGTATAAGTGTAAATATATCTTGTGTTGTAAGACGTCTTTTATTACATCCCGTACCCAAGAAGAAATCCAGGTGATATTATTTTTGAACTTGTTCGGTTAATATGTTAAGGAATAAAGGTCAAATACTATGATTGGGTACAGTAGGCTTCACACTCAATTATCCAAGGTCTAAGATTTTAAATATCCTTGACACTTATCAAAATTATTATTATAATGGTCGCCACATATCTTGACGGATATGAATCGGCACTACTGGCCATACAGAAAACAAGACTGTTTCGATGACCCCCTGAATATATCACTCACAAATGCATGTGTATGATTGTAAGGTTGTATCAGTTAAACTTAGTTGAACTTACTGTAGGCCTATGTAGGAAAAATAAATTAAAAATTAATAATCCCATATATCCTCCCCTCAACATACCCAACACTTGCCAAACCAGTCAAGATCTTTGAAGACCCTTGTGGCTGGGCCTACTTACAAAATTAGCATAAAATGTGAAAAAAGTAATAATATAGAGTTGTACAACAAATTATTTTCAAGTATTTATTTCAAACAATAAATTTTACAGTAAGCCCTAGCGTGTGATTGATTCACACGAAAATCATTGTAAGTTTTTTTCACAACGTAACAAAATGTTCAAAAATTATAAAATATGGTCATATCAAAATGTGATTTTTCATTTACCGGTATTCATTTAACGTTTTATCATGTAAAAAGTTGTGACATCTTGACGATTGCTTCATGTAAACAAATGTGATAATAATGTGTTACAATAGTACAAATATAGTAGTGATGAAAAATTATTGATTTTAAACATTAATTTCACGTTTTTATTACCACATAACTTATTGCATGTTTATTTGTTCACAGAAATTGTCAAAGAATGAATCCTGGAAGAAAATCCTAACACATCAAAGGAATAAATTGAGAAATTGAGCTTGGAAGTGGCAGTATCAGCCAGTACATCACTCAGAAAATTGCCACACTAAACAAGAAGATCAAGGAAATCAGTGAATAGTATTAGTGTTGGCATTTAGTGTATTTTACTTATGTGAACAAGTAAATTAATATAGGCCCTGATTTTATTGTTTTTTTGGTGCATTTAAACAAAAAATAGTTTTAAGAAGTAATTAGGTAAACATCAGTCCTAGGTCATAAATTTATTGTTTTATTTTTTTATATATATACCTGTTAGTACATTAATTTGTTGTGTTTTAATTACAAAATACCAGTTAAAGACTCAATAGAATTTCTTATTGATGTTTATTGATACGTATTTATGTCTAGTGATACGTATTGATGTCTAGTGACCCAATTATGTAGTGATATATAACGTATTGATCCAATTACGTACTGATATCATTACGTATCACTAAAAATATTTCTATTGATTTCTATTGATCACTTCCACTAGGGAGTGTGATGAGCCCTATACTGTTTGCTATTTAGATATTAGATATCAATCATTGTCTACCTAGAAATGTGAATTCAATACAATATGCTGATGATGTTACGTTATTTGCCTCTAGCAAGAACTATGCAGAAAAACAGGATAGTATGCAAAATGCACTAGATAATATATGTCATGAATTTCAGATTTTGAACTTAGAACTTAACCCAAATAAAAGCATAGTTACAATATTCTCACGAAAGAGGTCTTTGATTGGTATTAATAGGCAATTTTACATAGATGGACAATCAATCACGGTGGCTGACGAATTAAAGCTTCTAGGTATTACTCTAGACCATAAACTTACGTTCAAACAACATATTGAGCAATTGCACATACAATGTCAAAGAGATCTAAACATTCTCAAAATGATTGCATGTGGTAGAAATGGTGCAAACCCTGACTACATTCTCATAATTTACAAGAGCATAATTAGAGCTAAGATTGAATATTGTTCATTTATTTATGGACAAGCCCCCAATAATGTCCTTAATAAACTTGAAATAGTACAAAACCAAGCTTTGCGGATAGCTACAGGAGCCTTTAAAAAACTCCAGTAATTGCATTGCAATTAGAGTGTGCAATACTACCTTTGAACATAAGAAGGCTAACACTTGCAGAAAGACTAGTGTAAAATA
Source organism: Allygus modestus (assembly GCA_963675035.1). Lineage (NCBI taxonomy): Eukaryota > Metazoa > Arthropoda > Insecta > Hemiptera > Cicadellidae > Allygus > Allygus modestus. The sequence continues at coordinate 129,759,298 of OY776113.1, read as the reverse complement.
TCATGACCCACCCGAACATCCCAGCTACCAAAGTTTAATGTACCTGAATATGTTAATTGATAATCACCCTGTTTGGAGGAGAAAAAAAACTCCTTACATATCCTGCCTATAAACTTAGCACAAACTATAAATCCAATTGACAACCAATATGTAGAGTTTACAGCTTGCCATAAACTTAAATTAGATTGCAATGTATTGATTAACAATAATATATTGGGTAAAAATGTTAATTACACTATCTTACAACAAGAATGGCTTGAAATGATAAATATAACCTATCAACATAAACTGATTATTTATACTGACGGATCAAAGACAGCTGAAGGCACAGGCGCTGCCATTTATATTCCAAGTTACGATCACAGATTTAAATACAAACTGGGTCCTAATACATCTAGCTATACAGCTGAGATGTATGCAATTTATAAAGCTGTAAAATACTCCGGAACTCTCATTGATCACAACATCGTTATATGCTGCGTCTGTCAATCAGTTATAAAAACCATTCAAAGTGCCATGTTTGGTATGATTGGTAACAAAGGTATGGTAATAAACATATTAAGAGAAATGCTTTACAATAATACTAATAAATACATTATACAATGGATCCCCGGTCATTCTGGTATTAGAGGCAATGAAGTCGCCGATGAACTGACCAAAGTCTCAATACAAGATGGAAATATTGTACGTGAGTTTTATATAACAAAGGATGACTTTAAATCATTACAGAATGAAAGAAACATAAACACGATGACAAACAGTTTTGTCGCAACAAATAAAGCACAATGGTACAGAAGTGTAAACAAGGCGTTCTCCAAAATTCCATGGTTCAAAAGATCATATATGAATAGAAATGAAATTTTTAATGTATGCAGAATACGTTTGTGACATGCTAACATAAACACCTGTTTTTACAGAATCAAATGTTATTTCACTCCTTTATGTCTGAAGTGTCCATTGTGGGACAAATACACTAGATCACATTTTCATTCAATGTCCTAACTACGCTTACGAAAGAGAACAATGTTTACAGAAGACAAAAATAATCAGCAACAACTTTTCAATGAGCCTGAAAGAAATATTCAGTACGGGACAGCCAGATGTATACCTGGAATTGAATAAATTCTTAAACTCAATCAAAAAGAGAGTACGAAACTACTAGTACATTACACTTCAACTCCACTTACATCGATGTCATTCCAATCCTAGGTTCTTCTATCCGTGGCCTACCTTCTTCGGGTTAGGAAATTGCCTGATCGGCCCCAGGCAGAGAAGATACACCATTACCCTCCCATCCTAAGGATCCATCTACCAATAGATCCTTAGACATTCCTTTCTTTCAAAATAACAAAAATTACATAAAACACAAAAATCATTCTCATATACATCTATGTTTGTGATTAATACAATGTGGTGAAAAAAACAACAAAAACAATAACAACATGATGGACAACCACAAGACCAGTGAACATCGAGGCCTCATGGAAAAAGTACAGGTCACCAATTTGGCAACAAGAGATAAAATAAAGAAATTGGCCGGTGACACACGAGCGTCGCTGACGTCCGACGTAACGTCAGGTGGCAACGTTCCCATGTGTCACTAGCGGAACGTTACAACGGACAGTTTAGGCTACACGGTGGCACATGATGTTAATAGTCTCATGCTGTTCAAAGGATGTGTTTGGAGGGTGACCGAAGTTGTAATAATAACATTTCAACTAATAACTCTACATTTAAAACACACCATCACAAAATTAAACTATTAACGTGTGTGGCTCTCCACCAACTATATTACTGGGATCTCTGTATTATTTTTTTTGTAACAATATTTGTATACCCTCGTAGCACACATCGTTGGACCAATGATGGGGAATGGTTGGGATGGTTAGAAGTGGTTGGATAATGGTCGGTTGGCAAATCCAACCATAGGAGACGTTGGGCCAACGAACCAATCGTTGGGTAACCCGCGTTGGCAAATCCAACCATAGCTGACGTTGGGCCAACGAACCAATCATTGGGTAACCCGCGTTGGCAAATCCAACCATAGCAGACGTTGGGCCATCAAAAGCTATTGTTGGCAAATCATACTATATTATATTATTATTAATTATATATTAATATTAATAAATGTATTACATTATGGCGTATTAACATAATATATTTTATTATAATAATTATATTAAATGTATATATTAATTTGATCGTAGTTTAGTTTATCATATTTCATAGCAAGAATAGACACATAAATCAAAAGAACCAAATTACATTGTTCCAACTTTTATTACTCTCATTACAGTGATTTGCGCAAGTAGATTAATTTATAGAAAAATTAAAGGAAAGTATATTGTCCTAGTCGTGTAGGTGTAGACTATTGGTAATTTTTATATTCCAGTCTTTCCACGCACTCTTATGAGTCAGAGTGGACGTGGGGATTAAGGCGTGAGTACAGTGTGTCAAAGGTCGTGAGTTCGAGACTCCACTAGGCCATCAAATTTTTGCAATTAAAATAATTGGTTTATAAAGCCGATACAATTGGAAATCGTGTTTTATTTTAATAAAACATAACCATTTAAATAAAAAATTATAAACTGTTGGCATTTGGTTGGGTATCAGTTGGCATTGTTGGCATTTGGTTGTTAAATACAACGTTGGCCCAACGGTGCGCCAACGGACATTTCTTACCGTTGGCCAACGAACTGTGACAACCATTGCCCAACGTTGGCCCAACGATTTGTGCTACTAGGGTTTCGTCTAGTAAAATTTAAATAATGACGCCAATATTTTACCCGATAAAATATTGAACGCTTGCTATATACGGAGCTTTTTTACACTTTATAATCTCCTAAAAGAGGACCTGGATACGTTTTTAAACTACTATCGAATTTGACATCTCGCTTATTGAACATGTAGTAAACCTCATCCGGTTTGTAGTCTATTGATATTTGCCTACGAAACTCATTGTTTTGGTCCCCGTTGGCAGTAAACCTTCGCACTCAGCCCTAATAATTTTATTCTAATCATAGAATAAAAAACGAAAATAGAAGTTGAACGTCAGCTATTTTTTTATCTCCATTTGTCATGCGAGATGTGCAAAGGATTTTTCCTAAATGTTTTTTGACTGCTTAACAAACACAGTAGGCATATGAAAATCAAAGCCTTGGTTTCCTAGACAACGCCGGACAGAGAGCGTGATTATGTCATTGCGCTAGATTCTTAAGTGAAGTGGGCAATGGGGATGATTTCCTAGTCGACGCAATTACTCGGCGTGCCACGCCCGAGATATCTTTCCTTTAATTTCAGCGCGGCACGCCAAGCACCACGCTGGCGTTATTAGCAAATTTGCTATGGAAAAGTAAGGTATTATCACGACCCACACGGTGAAACTTAAGCCCGGGACAAACATAGAAGTTCCTGTGACCCACTGAACACGTTTTGGGACGTGATGGTCGTTAAAACTAAATTATGTTATAGTTGTTGATTATGGCTTCTAATGTTATTAAATAAAGGTATCTTCATATTTAACAAGTACTCTTTTTCATATTTTTAAAAATTTCAAACTGACATGTTTCGTGCGTATAGGCCTTTTTTAAACTCTAAACAAAATTTAACGTCAAACTTAAAATAAAATAAATAGCAAACATATATATATATATATATATATATATATATATATATATATATATATATATATACTGTGTATATATATATATACTGTATATATATACTGTATATATATATACTGTATATATATATATATATATTTGTTTGCACTATTGCGGTCAAATTTGCTGTCCGATTTACTTCAAATTTGGTAGAGACTGTCATTTCTATAATCAGTCTAAAAAGTTCGTTTGACACACCAATCGGATAACTCTAACCCCATTTTTTTGTGGTTTTGCTTGTTCAAATTTTAAGTTTTTATGCCGAAAAAGGATCATAAAATCTCCGGATGTAAAATTAATGCATATTAAATTGTAGGGCGTAAAAAGCCAAAAATGTAAAGCCCTTCCCCATCAGTCTAGCACAAATACCTACCGAATTATTAAAGGAAATGTAAATTGAACAGGCACAGTACGTTGTCTTGATTATGGGGAAAATGAATGAAATTGCAACAGAGCTTGGGAAAGATAGTAGGTTTAAATTATAACCACTATAACATAATGAAATTACAAAAAGTAGACCTAAAGGGTCCAGTTTACTGATTATTACTGACGCACCACGTTGCATTGACCCGCGACATAATTACGCTGTCTAGGAAACCACAACCTCGCGAGCGAACAGCGAACGTTACGCCCGCGTCAGTGGACATTGCGTTGGAAAGGTCGCGCTGGCGTGGCCTAGGAAATCAAGCTTAACAGAATACTGCAATGACTTTAGTTAACCGCTATAATAACCAATTATAATAGAAGCTAATGCTATTTATCTTTCAGCCTACCTAATGTCAGGATTACAGTAGGTTTTGAGACAAGTGACAATAACAACCCCATAATTAAGGTGCATCTTCTATTTCATTTTGTATTCTATATGTTTTCGTGGATAAAAAGTAACATTTTATGTATCGCTTAACCTATACATTTATAAAAGAAAGGTGGTGTCTGTATATCTGTCTGTCGACTTGTATGTTCCGTTTTAACGTAAAAACTACTCGACCAATCGAGCTGAAAATTTACATGTAGGTAGATAATTTATCTGGGCTACATATACAGGCTATTCCCATATTGTCAATCCCTTAGGGCTATGCCCCAGTGGCCCTTGAAGTTACAGTGTTATTCTTACGGGTTTAATGGATCAGATAATTACTTAAACAGATGTAGTTGCAGCAGGAATTTTAATCAGCTACTGTGCGAAACACGGGTATCAGCCTGTTACTTATAAACGTATGTTGATGAAACTTGGTCAGCAGCTTCATGTGTGGCATAGTGAGGTTTATTTGTATTACTGTACGCAGGTTTACTTTGACAGGGGGAGAATTTAAAATTTGTAACCCAAAACAACATAAAAATCGTAGATTTGTATACAAATCTATAAAACTAATTTTGTTGCTCGTTTAGTTTTTTAAAATAATATAACTGTGGGAACTACTAGAAAAATGAAGAAAGTAAAACAGAGCGTCTATTATTGTGCAGATACCCATGAAATACAAAGTGCATGGGCTACCGATAACAACAGTGCATAATATTAGGCCATTCTTACTTTCATCCTTTATTGTCTGAGAGATTAACTTTTGCAATACTCAAAAGGACAACAAATAAGTCAATTATTTTCTATAGGGGAAATTTGCTAAAAGCACTTTGATGTCTTAAAATATAATTTAAGGGCTTTTAGGTATTTCAATTTAAAGTTTTTAAATCGCCGCCATTTTGAAAGGATGAATATATTATGCTGATTATTTCTATAAAATTACGTGCTACTAAAACAAAGATCTATATAGGCCTAAACAATATAGTAACATAATCGGTTCAACTATTCAATAACTTTGCAAGAAATTTATATTATTTCAGTGAACAAAAACTAAATTGCAGCCCTTAGGAAACGGAGCGTTTTAGGACCTAATATTACTGAAACATTATTACAGTAAATGATGTAACAAAAAACTGATAACACATGAGCTCATGTTTTGTTGACAACCTATATGCATACATCCGTCGCAGCATGACCCTCCGTTGCCCCGTTGCAACGGACGCGGACGCGGGAAGGGTTCCAGCGGTCTACTCTCATCATTCGACGGCGTCACACACTATAGTTACACTGTGATTAAGTGATTAAGTGTTCTTGCTAGTAATCAATGTAGAAAATATCTTTAAGGATGACATTTGAACTCTAAAGCCCAGTGGGCCGGAGCCAAATTATTTTAATAATCTAATAATTAAATTAAAATAATTAATAAATATACGCATAATCTCTGGTTCTTACATCATTACCCACTACAACACACACCACAACATATAGTAATGATACGTTATGTATCATTACTATACCTCAATTTCGTTTATTATTACATATATATACAAAAATAGTAAATAATTAAAATGAAGAATTTGATCGATATACCGGTAATCAGTCTTAATATGAAATTTGTTTTTCTTTTAATTTTGCTGAGCCACAGTCATAACATTAGCTCTTATTATAGCCATGTTAGCTCATGAGTTGTTATTTTCACTTATACAAATAATATATCTCCACAGTTTTCTTTTTACTTTTAATACTTTAATATTAATGTTTTTGGTATACAATTGTATCTACAAAGTTTTTACTTTTAGATACTGTAGACAGAAGTAGTGGTGAAACCACAAAGAGAAGCCACAATCGGCGCTTTTTCCCCATGTTATTCTTATGGGGATCAGTTTTTGCACCGACACCCGATCCCGCCTTACACAAGTTTCCTTGTTAGCCTATACTAATGTCCAACCCTCGCCTATATTAAATATATTTTCCCAATCCCCATCCCTCCTCTATATTTTTAAAAATTAATTTTCAAATTCAGGCTAAAAAACTATCTTTAGTGTTTATGGTCCGATTTGTCTGCAATTTGGATATGTTATTGTCCTAGGCAAATGTTTTAATAAATTTCACTTACATTTCCCAAATTCACTATAACGGTCAAATTAAAAAATATTTTTTGAAAAATACTATAGTGCCAATTGCCAACTTCTTTATTTACTGTCCGATTTGTCTTCAATTTGGATATGTTACTGTCCTAGGCAAGTGTTTTAATAAATTCCACTTACATTTCCCAAATTCACTATAACGGTCAAATTAAAAAATATTTTTGAAAAATACTGCCAATTGCCAACTTCTTTATTTACTGCCCGATTTATTTAAAATTTGGATATGTTATTGTCCTAGGCAAGTGTTTTAATAAATTCCACTTACATATCCCAAATTCACTATTACGGTCAAATTAAAAAATATTTTTGAAAAATACTGCCAGTTGCCAACTTCTTTATTTACTGTCCGATTTGTTTAAAACTTGGATATGTTATTGTTATAGGCAAGTGTTTTAATAAATTACACTCACATTTCCCAAATTCACTATTACAGTCAAATTAAAAAATATTTTTGAAAAATACTGCCAATTGCCAACTTCTTTATTTACTGTCCGATTTGTTTAAAATTTGGATATGTTATTGTTGTAGGCTAGTGTATATGCACCATCCACATTTTACAAATATTGCGGTTAAATTTTAAAAAATTTGGAAAAATACTGCCAATTGGCAACTTCTTTATTTATGGTCTGATTTGATTAAAATTTATATATGTCATTATTCTAGGCTAGTGTATTTGTACACACCATCCACATTTGACAAATTAACTATAATGGTCAAATTAAAAAAATATTTTGAAAAATATACTAACAATTTCAAACTTCTTTATTTACTGTCTGATTTATTTTCGGGTATGTTATAGCTCTTATATAGGTAACAAGACCACACTACCACACGTTCCACTACCCCCTATAATACAGTATTTTGTCTTTTTTGTTTGTTTATTTTGCTGTAATCCCAAAACTGAGTTTGCTGTTTATTGTCCGATTTGCCTACACTTTGGATATTATTGTCCTAAGCATTTATTGTCTGATTTATTTTTGGATATGTTATAGCCCCCAACTATTATATCTAAAATTACAATATTATTTCCACCTATAATACAGTTGATGTGTTGTTTGTTTTGCCGCAACCTAAAAACTAACATTGGTATTTGTGTTTTTACAAAACTATATTTTGCGGTTGGATTAAAAAAAAATAAATGCAAGCTTATTATATTTGCCACAAGCTTATTATATACATCCAGCCGATAAGTAATATATATCTACAAAATATTTATGGTCAGAACTGCCTAAATTTTGGATATGTTTTAGCCAATGCGATAACAAAAAATAAATTTTTAAAACCCAAAACAACTAAACACAAAACATTAATCTTTCTTTGTGCTTGTTTGGAGTAGTCTTTATTTTATCCAACTTAATTTTAATTTTGTAGTTAAAATCAAACTTCCCACATTCTAGCTCCCTTTCCAACCAGTGGTTGGAGACATAAAGGTTACGAATATTTTCAAACTGTACAATATATCTTTTTCTACCCCTATGTTGGACTTGTTTAATAGCGCTTATTAATAATTCCGCACCATATTCCAAATCCTCCAGTCTACTACATTCTTTAAATTTAACATTGCCTTTAATATCTTGCATCTCTATGTCTTCTTGTCCAACATCATCCCACTCATTGTTACGGAAACTTAGATTTTCTATTTTTGGAAAGGAATTGCCATAAAATGTTGCGGTTCCGTTAGTGTTAAAGCTTGCAAGTGGCTCGTTGGTAGGTAGATAAATAATGTCCAAATCACCACTGTATGGCAACACGCTATAACCTTGCCTATTCTTATTTATCTCTATAAATACAGTTTTACAGACACCTTTAACATAGTATACACCCCTCCATCCTTTTCTGCCAACACTCCCACAAACTTGTTGTTTACTACAAACGCATACACTATATAATGTCCATAATGCTCTAGATCCTCCCAACGTCGCAGGAAGTAATCTTTTAATTTATCCTCTCTTTCCCTTCTTTCTTGTTCTTTAGCCAACTGTGCTTTGTATTCCTCTGCAACAGTATTTTCCACATATTCCAATTTACGCTTATTACTGTCAATGTCTTCTAATTCCAATTTCCTCTTTTTGGAACAACTCTCTAAGAAAGGCTTGGAAAGTGGCTCTATTTCTTTAATAGTGTATGGGTACAGTTTATTGGTCCGGCTTCTTAAAACGTAGGGAGTAAGGTTAGGACTTTCCACTAAGCCTAATTCTTCTAAATTGATGTGTTTAGGTATAGTGGAGAAAGGTGTATTTGATTTTGTAAAACATGTGCCCCCAGATTTGATGTAACACTTATGATTTACACTTATGGCATCAGGAAACTCCTCTATTACCTCTACATAGTTAGTTGGTAAACAGTTAAAGCTAAATGCAGATAGAGCATACTTTATTAACTTTTCCCTTTGTGTACTATCTTTTGGCAGTTTTAGTTGTACTCCAGTTATCTTCTTCGTATTACTATTACCCCAATATGCGTATTGTAATAAATCGTTAAACACTAAACAACAACTGTTTTGTAATTGATTGGCAACTTTCACCCACATCTTATGCAGAGGTACAGCATAGAATGGAGCATTTTGAAAGTACCGTTTGTTGTCTTCTATTAGACTTAAACAATCTCTTAAAGGTTCAAACCCTTTACCAAAACCTCTACAATAGTTATAGATTGTTGCCTCTAACCTTGTTATTCCATTCTCTCTAGCTAGTTTAGACGAGAACGTTTCTTTTAGTCTCGCATCTGGACAGTTTACAAAGTTTATTATATGGTTTCCTATACTTTTAATTACTCCAGGGCTTGTAATCTGGCATATAAATTTATTATATATTTTTACCCTGCTATTTACATTAAACCATGTTAAACAGTCTTTACTAACATTATCTACAATAACATTATATCCATTCTTGTACGCCCCTTGGTAGCAAAAGTTAAAGTTTTCTGTAAGATATTGGCACATTTCCTCTTTATTAAATATTCCAGCCAAATCTAGTGTTATATCGAAATCCATAAGATAGTACATTTCTTTTTCCAGATCTTGCAGTATCTTTGGAAGATCTTCCAACAAATCCTTAATTTTAACATTTGCAAGCTCTATTTTATAGGGAATTGCTATAGGATCATCATACTTTTGTTTAATTTGGTCAATATCTTTCTTTATTATTTGTAACACACCCTCGCTTTGGACCCCAAAGGACCTCTCCAAGGAGAATGGTAGTTTGGCCACAACATCATGTCGAGCTAAAGAGAACTTTTTAAATATTCCTCGTAAGTAGCTATTAAACGAGCCACATATTTCCTTCTTAACTTTAAATTTATTCCGAACGTCCCCATCACAATCCGTAACATTGGTTATCTTAACTAACATTATGTTATCACAAAACGCATCCGTTATAGATGTTAAGTTATTTAATTTTGGTTCGCCCTCGCAATAGTTTATATTACCTATGTCTGTAAGAAGGTTATTATTACGTAGATTTTCTAATAAAAACCATATACCGAATCTTTCGTTAGTAGGTTTAATACAATTTCCCAATAAATGGCTAACAGAGTACATTTCTTTTATACAAAAAAGGTAGCGGAAACATGTAAACAGGACAGATTACACTATAGGCATATAAGTGTTGTAAATATATGGATATTGTATATAAACATAGACGAGCGGTAAGTATAACATGTACGTGGACACCCATATGCAAATATGGAATACCCACTATTAATATAATTCCAAATTCGACTAAATAAGTTTATAGTCTCAATATAATTAACATATTAACTAACGCATCCCGCATTAGCACCCAAATTGTCGAAATTCTATAAGTCTATTCTTAGTCCTTGTATTAGGTTTTGTACTATTAAACCCTACATTCTTATCCTGTGCAGTAGAGTAATATATGTATTTAATACAGATACGCAGATTCTACAAGACCTGTACATCTGTTGTATAAGCAGCAGAATAGACGTCTCACCCATTGTGTTGTTGTAAAGTAAAACATAAATGTAAATTGTGCTGGATACAACCGGCCAGATATTAGACAGGAAATGTGTTGGAAGTGTATTGCCAAATAGTAAGACAAACACCACATAGTGCAGCATGTACGCAATCCATTACTATTTAGACAAAGGTCAGTATTGGTACAACATCCGATATATTAGCCAAACCCACAATCAAACTTGGAAAACAAACAGTAAAAAATTAATATTATAGTAACAGAAATAGTAAGAGTATAAGGACATAGTAATATTTAAAGTTTATAAAACAACACAAATGCAGAGACACATTAACACACTCCAACACATTACGACACAGGCACAGATACTGGTTTACAGCCATTTTACACAACTTTACAGGTTCTGTCAACTGACACAAAAAATAGTTTGTAAATAGTGTAAGAAATATATGTAATATAAACAAATTTAACACAATCATAACATTTTGAGGACACAATGTTTGGACTGGGTTTGGCTAATATATCGGATGTTGTACCAATACTGACCTTTGTCTAAATAGTAATGGATTGATTACATGCTGCACTATGTGGTGTTTGTCTTACTATTTGGCAATACACTTCCAACACATTTCCTGTCTAATATCTGGCCGGTTGTATCCAGCACAATTTACATTTATGTTTTAATTTACAACAACACAATGGGTGAGACGTCTATTCTGCTGCTTATACAACAGATGTACAGGTCTTGTAGAATGTGCGTATCTGTATTAAATACATATATTACTCTACTGCACAGGATAAGAATGTAGGGTTTAATAGTACAAAACCTAATACAAGGACTAAGAATAGAATTATAGAATTTCGACAATTTGGGTACTAATGCGGGATGCGTTAGTTAATATGTTAATTATATTGAGACTATAAACTTATTTAGTCGAATTTGGAATTATATTAATAGTGGGTATTCCATATTTGCATATGGGTGTCCACTTACATGTTACACTTACCGCTCGCCTATGTTTATATACAATATCCATATATTTACAACCTCTATATGCCTATAGTGTAATCTGTCCTGTTTACATGTTTCCGCTACTTTTTTTGTATAAAAGAAATGTACTCTGTTAGCCATTTATTGGGAAATTGTATTAAACCTACTAACGAAAGATTCGGTATATGGTTTTTATTAGAAAATCTACGTAATAATAACCTTCTTACAGACATAGGTAATATAAACTATTGCGAGGGCGAAACAAAATTAAATAACTTAACATCTATAACGGATGCGTTTTGTGATAACATAATGTTAGTTAAGATAACCAATGTTACGGATTGTGATGGGGACGTTCGGAATAAATTTAAAGTTAAGAAGGAAATATGTGGCTCGTTTAATAGCTACTTACGAGGAATATTTAAAAAGTTCTCTTTAGCTCGACATGGTGTTGTGGCCAAACTACCATTCTCCTTGGAGAGGTCCTTTGGGGTCCAAAGCGAGGGTGTGTTACAAATAATTAAGAAAGATATTGACCAAATTAAACAAAAGTATGATGATCCTATAGCAATTCCCTATAAAATAGAGCTTGCAAATGTTAAAATTAAGGATTTGTTGGAAGATCTTCCAAAGATACTGCAAGATCTGGAAAAAGAAATGTACTATCTTATGGATTTCGATATAACACTAGATTTGGCTGGAAAATTTAATAAAGAGGAAATGTGCTAATATCTTACAGAAAACTTTAACTTTTGCTACCAAGGGGCGTACAAGAATGGATATAATGTTATTGTAGATAATGTTAGTAAAGACTGTTTAACATGGTTTAATGTAAATAGCAGGGTAAAAATATATAATAAATTTATATGCCAGATTACAAGCCCTGGAGTAATTAAAAGTATAGGAAACCATATAATAAACTTTGTAAACTGTCCAGATGCGAGACTAAAAGAAACGTTCTCGTCTAAACTAGCTAGAGAGAATGGAATAACAAGGTTAGAGGCAACAATCTATAACTATTGTAGAGGTTTTGGTAAAGGGTTTGAACCTTTAAGAGATTGTTTAAGTCTAATAGAAGACAACAAACGGTACTTTCAAAATGCTCCATTCTATGCTGTACCTCTACATAAGATGTGGGTGAAAGTTGCCAATCAATTACAAAACAGTTGTTGTTTAGTGTTTAACGATTTATTACAATACGCATATTGGGGTAATAGTAATACGAAGAAGATAACTGGAGTACAACTAAAACTGCCAAAAGATAGTACACAAAGGGAAAAGTTAATAAAGTATGCTCTATCTGCATTTAGCTTTAACTGTTTACCAACTAACTATGTAGAGGTAATAGAGGAGTTTCCTGATGCCATAAGTGTAAAGCATAAGTGTTACATCAAATCTGGGGGCACATGTTTTACAAAATCAAATACACCTTTCTCCACTATACCTAAACACATCAATTTAGAAGAATTAGGCTTAGTGGAAAGTCCTAACCTTACTCCCTACGTTTTAAGAAGCCGGACCAATAAACTGTACCCATACACTATTAAAGAAATAGAGCCACTTTCCAAGCCTTTCTTAGAGAGTTGTTCCAAAAAGAGGAAATTGGAATTAGAAGACATTGACAGTAATAAGCGTAAATTGGAATATGTGGAAAATACTGTTGCAGAGGAATACAAAGCACAGTTGGCTAAAGAACAAGAAAGAAGGGAAAGAGAGGATAAATTAAAAGATTACTTCCTGCGACGTTGGGAGGATCTAGAGCATTATGGACATTATATAGTGTATGCGTTTGTAGTAAACAACAAGTTTGTGGGAGTGTTGGCAGAAAAGGATGGAGGGGTGTATACTATGTTAAAGGTGTCTGTAAAACTGTATTTATAGAGATAAATAAGAATAGGCAAGGTTATAGCGTGTTGCCATACAGTGGTGATTTGGACATTATTTATCTACCTACCAACGAGCCACTTGCAAGCTTTAACACTAACGGAACCGCAACATTTTATGGCAATTCCTTTCCAAAAATAGAAAATCTAAGTTTCCGTAACAATGAGTGGGATGATGTTGGACAAGAAGACATAGAGATGCAAGATATTAAAGGCAATGTTAAATTTAAAGAATGTAGTAGACTGGAGGATTTGGAATATGGTGCGGAATTATTAATAAGCGCTATTAAACAAGTCCAACATAGGGGTAGAAAAAGATATATTGTACAGTTTGAAAATATTCGTAACCTTTATGTATCCAACCACTGGCTGGAAAGGGAGCTAGAATGTGGGAAGTTTGATTTTAACTACAAAATTAAAATTAAGTTGGATAAAATAAAGACTACTCCAAACAAGCACAAAGAAAGATTAATGTTTTGTGTTTAGTTGTTTTGGGTTTTAAAAATTTATTTTTTGTTATCGCATTGGCTAAAACATATCCAAAATTTAGGCAGTTCTGACCATAAATATTTTGTAGATATATATTACTTATCGGCTGGATGTATATAATAAGCTTGTGGCAAATATAATAAGCTTGCATTTATTTTTTTTTAATCCAACCGCAAAATATAGTTTTGTAAAAACACAAATACCAATGTTAGTTTTTAGGTTGCGGCAAAACAAACAACACATCAACTGTATTATAGGTGGAAATAATATTGTAATTTTAGATATAATAGTTGGGGGCTATAACATATCCAAAAATAAATCAGACAATAAATGCTTAGGACAATAATATCCAAAGTGTAGGCAAATCGGACAATAAACAGCAAACTCAGTTTTGGGATTACAGCAAAATAAACAAACAAAAAAGACAAAATACTGTATTATAGGGGGTAGTGGAACGTGTGGTAGTGTGGTCTTGTTACCTATATAAGAGCTATAACATATCCGAAAATAAATCAGACAGTAAATAAAGAAGTTTGAAATTGTTAGTATATTTTTCAAAATATTTTTTTAATTTGACCATTATAGTTAATTTGTCAAATGTGGATGGTACATATACACTAGCCTAGAATAATGACATATATAAATTTTAATCAAATCAGACCATAAATAAAGAAGTTGCCAATTGGCAGTATTTTTCCAAATTTTTTAAAATTTAACCGCAATATTTGTAAAATATGGATGGTGCATATACACTAGCCTACAACAATAACATATCCAAATTTTAAACAAATCGGACAGTAAATAAAGAAGTTGGCAATTGGCAGTATTTTTCAAAAATATTTTTTAATTTGACTGTAATAGTGAATTTGGGAAATGTGAGTGTAATTTATTAAAACACTTGCCTATAACAATAACATATCCAAGTTTTAAACAAATCGGACAGTAAATAAAGAAGTTGGCAACTGGCAGTATTTTTCAAAAATATTTTTTAATTTGACCGTAATAGTGAATTTGGGATATGTAAGTGGAATTTATTAAAACACTTGCCTAGGACAATAACATATCCAAATTTTAAATAAATCGGGCAGTAAATAAAGAAGTTGGCAATTGGCAGTATTTTTCAAAAATATTTTTTAATTTGACCGTTATAGTGAATTTGGGAAATGTAAGTGGAATTTATTAAAACACTTGCCTAGGACAGTAACATATCCAAATTGAAGACAAATCGGACAGTAAATAAAGAAGTTGGCAATTGGCAGTATTTTTCAAAAAATATTTTTTAATTTGACCGTTATAGTGAATTTGGGAAATGTAAGTGAAATTTATTAAAACATTTGCCTAGGACAATAACATATCCAAATTGCAGACAAATCGGACCATAAACACTAAAGATAGTTTTTTAGCCTGAATTTGAAAATTAATTTTTAAAAATATAGAGGAGGGATGGGGATTGGGAAAATATATTTAATATAGGCGAGGGTTGGACATTAGTATAGGCTAACAAGGAAACTTGTGTAAGGCGGGATCGGGTGTCAGTGCAAAAACTGATCCCCATAAGAATAACATGGGGAAAAAGCGCCGATTGTGGCTTCTCTTTGTGGTTTCACCACTACTGACAGATTTGGACTAGCTCTTCATTTTAACACTTACAAAAGCGCAATTGTTATGTTTTAAATATGTAGCTTTTATTAAAAAAAATATACAGTTTAGTTTTGCATTTGAATTTAGGTACCTTAGCTTGTACAATTGTATACATCACAATGTATACAATCAATACATTCGTGTATACATCACGTTCATAGGTTGAAATATTAAAACTCTCATTACTACACCTTTTAATAATAATTAATTGTTCTGTTAAAGTTTTAATTATTATAAATAGAGTGATAATTTATTTCTAATTGCTTATCTATCTGAAGGTAATCCTTTAACAGATGATTATCTTAACTATGGTTAGGCTATGCTAATTACGCCTAACAGATGTTTCTATCTAATCTTTTGGAATAAAAACTCATAAATAAATACAACTAACAAAATGTCGGAAGTTTATTCATTACTTTACAATTCAGATTATGGTTAAATAAAAAGGGATTACAATAAATGTAAAATTTTGGGGGAAAACAGTCGCGAATAAAATGTTGTTTTAAATTTAGGTAATAATATAAAAAGTCCCAAGAATTATCCACAGCTATCTTACCAAATTGGTATATATTTTTATAAAGATACATGAATGTTCCTAATACACGGTCTGAGTGATTGTGCTGAGGCTTAAAGTTCAGAATAACTTTGTCTCACATTAGAATTGAATGTCATTATAAAACCAAATATACTGTCAAATTAATCCCAAAACTGTATATCATACCGAGCTTATTAGTCATCCTTTTAGTGCAGCCCATCAAGATTTATAAAGCTCATTCCACTTTATGAACTAGAACCCTAGACTGGACAACCCATGTTGTTTCTAATTTGAGACAAAGTTATTCTGATCTTTAAGCCTCAGCACGACCACTCCGACCCTGTATTAGGAATTTACATTTATCTACCAACTTTGTAAGATAGTTATGGATAATTCTTTGGACTCTTAATATATTTACCTAAATTAGTAATAACATTTTTATACTATATTACTTTATTTTATAGTAGCATCGTCCTTGTCACACTCAAAAATACATTTAAAGGTCGAATTTACCCTCAAGAAGGTTAATTACCCTCCAAGACGTTACTTATTAAAACATCCGCAAAGGATAGGGCGGAGAAGTCCATTGCGGCAAAGCCTCCGTTGCCCCGCTGCAACGGATGCGTTCCGGACGGATCAGCAACGGACGGTACCCGTGTGTCTTCCCCACTGAGCTCTATGTTATATCTGGAGTCACTGCTCTTTGACTAAATATTTCCCAAAAGCGTGCCGTCTAGTTCAGCTTTTTACTTTGTTATGCTGTCACCTTCGAGTTAGCTGGACCAATCAGCATATTCAGAATTCGTTGGGTGGACGCTGTAAAAATTAAAAGTCGCCGACCAGTTGTCTACTGTAGTGTTTACTGTCAACAGTTTACATTGACATTGGATTTTAATTTAATATTGGAATCATCCATTATTTATTAATGTTATATATGTTTGTATTAAGTAGAATAAATAATTAAATTAACCACCCAAGTGCCCGTTTTTCAATGTCATTCACCAACTACTCTAAACCTAGAAACAAGACTATTTTCATGTTACCTAAATCATTACTTAGCTTCAAGATGATTGGTTACTTTTTATTTAAAACATTTCGCAAGATTCCAAAGTTCAGTTTAACAATAGGTTTTAACTTGTAATGTACTTTAAAACAATGATAACGGTTTTGAAAAATCACTAAATTTACATTGATTTAAATGGGGGATAAAATGACTATACCACCAAAGTGTCAAAAACTCCCACAATGCACCAGTAAAACACATTTGCCACAATAACGACCAAAACCACAGCGGCACGCTTTTCTAACATAGAGCGGTGACTCCAGATATAACAAAGAGGACAGTGGTCTTCCCCGCAGTATTTCCACTTGAGGGATTTTCATCCCATATATGGGATATTTTTACTACTTGTGGGATAAAATGGGATTGTGGGATAAAGTGGGATATTTTGGAAATCGGAATTACGTCTGCTAGTTTGCTTACGACCAGACCACCTTAGCAGTAGCGCTTCTAGTCTAGTGGATTTTCTTGTCGTACTGGCAGTTGCGGAGTTTCCAATTTCCCACGTTATTGTTTTACCTATTTTATTGCACCTATTATTATTTTATAAATGTCACAGAACGAAGAACGAACACTAATAAATCACACCAATGGATGTCGCTGGCCTGGCCATGTTGGAATTAACAAGGAAAATATTTGCTATTATTATTACCTATGTATACTCTTTAGTACTACAGTACCATTACAAATATTATTACCTCTCACGCAACTAAATTATCTTAGTTCACTTGCCATCCTTATGGCATTTATATCG
The DNA here is from genome assembly GCA_963675035.1 of Allygus modestus. Taxonomy (NCBI): domain Eukaryota; kingdom Metazoa; phylum Arthropoda; class Insecta; order Hemiptera; family Cicadellidae; genus Allygus; species Allygus modestus. The sequence continues at coordinate 129,741,405 of OY776113.1, read as the reverse complement.
CATTACTCAAAATCTTTTGAGGTACTAAAATGTAAAATATAGGTGGTTAGTAGATCTAAAAAAGCTCTATCTATCATATATTATTTAACATTAACTGTGTTACTGTGTTATACCATTGATTATACATGGTTATACTGTTTGAAAAATCAGTGGGAACGTGTGGGATATTTAGAGGGATATTATAAGGAGAAGTGTGGGATAAAGTGGGGTATTTTGTATCGGGATATTTTTTACCGCTGAGTGGAAACACTGCTTCCCCGGTTGCTTGTAATTTTAAGCTGCAACTGACGATTGAAGCGGACGGCGCCCAACGGACGTCAGCAACTGCCGTGTATCACCGGCCTTAGCCCAATGAAGTATCTTCTTTGACACATATTTTTCGTCAAGCTTCTCTCAATTTCTCAGACTTAGATCAAAATGAAAACAAAGTCAGGAAAGTGAGGTTAAAATTATGTATTTGTTAATGTACAAGAAATATGTGTTCAGTTTTCTTTTTCCGGCATATTTTTATCATTCTGATATTAGAAATGTATTCACAAAGCCTTGAAAACTATAATGTTTTTAAAAATGACCCATTGGATTACCTAGAGGGAAGATATGGCTCCTTTCCTGAGTCTTTGAGGTTAGAAATGTTGGACAAGGCAAGAGAAATGTTCTATTTTGGATATAATAACTATTTAGAACATGCATTTCCAAAGGATGAGTTGAATCCAATACTGTGCACTGGTAGAGGACCTGATTACGATAATCCGTAAGTAAGCCATTCAATTAACCAACAAAAATGTAGCAGGCCTGCTTACCATGAAGGTAATGCCACCTGCTATTCCTACACTTCTCCCAAAATTAAAACTTCTACCACGATGCTCTAAATAATGTCCTGATATTTAACGTTAATTTTACCATGTGGAGAATTCCTAGAAAATTTGAAAACAAATTGACATTGTGGACACTCAAGTTGTTCAGAATTCGATCTGAACACATCATATTCAATCAGACATAGGATATACTAGGACTAAGTTAAGCATATTCAGCATAAAATTCTATGAAATAATAGACTTCGCCTGTGTGATGCTAGGACTTAGTTTAGCATATTCAGCATAAAATTCTATGAAATAATAGTCTTCACCTGTGTGTAATTTCTACTGTAGTCAACATGTTTACTGCCAGCGGTAACTATCGCCGCTATGCCAGGAGTATGGGGCATGTGGTAACTTGAAATGTGGTCAGTGTGTTGCCAGCTCTTAAGGTAAGTTAAATAGAGATTTTAATTCACTCCTGGGGTTATATATGTTACCTTTTTTTTATATCGGCTGGGTAGTGTAGTGGTTAGTATGCTCGCTTCATAATCTAAAGTTCGCCAGGTCAATCATGAGCAAAATTCTGAGAACATTTTATGAAGGTTCTGCTGGATCCAGCTGCCATTGGTCATTGGGCTATTAATAAATGATCCTAGCTAAAAAATCATCGCTGTATTATTGATTCCCATAATATGTTTTGGTAAAACTGCCGATCAGTGGTCTCATGCGATTTTCAAAGTTTTTTTCAAAATGTTCGAAATAACGTACTGATTTTGGAAATGATTGTTTACCCCACAGAAACATCGGGAAAACGGGAAAAAACGGTAAAAATTTCTTTTTTTACAAAATCTAACGTTGTGGGTACAGTACTCAAATTGCAGGGAATTTCACCCTGAACACAAAGATGTACCGTAGTTATTTTTAAATTTTAACCACAAATAAGCGAGTTATTGTCAAAATAATATTAAAAATCCAGTCAATATAGGGGACCCAGAGGGAATCCGGGGTATTAGGTGTGGACAGTTTTATGAGGATTGAGAATTGTATTTATTTTGTCAAAAACGATAATCTAGGGAATTAATCCCATTACTCAAAAGGGAAATTAAAAATTATATACCGGTATTAACATTTTTCCTTGTCGTAAGATTCCCCCCAAAAGGACAAATTTACCGAAAAGGGAATTATTTCTATACAGCGCTCTGAGGAGTTAGTTTAGGTTAGGTTATGATCAATAAATAAATTCCCATTTTCGTAAAATTACCCCCAAAAGGGAAAATTTCCTGAAAAATGGAATTATTCCCATACAGCACCCTGTGGAGTTAGGTGAGGTTAAGTTAAAAAATAAAATCCCCTTTTCGTAAAATTCCCCCGAAAGGGAGAACTACTCTTCCCGAAAGGGAATTTTTCTAAAAGGAGAATTTATTTATTAATCTTGACCTAAATCCGCAGAGCGCTGTATGGTAATAATTCCTTGTTTCAGGAAATTTTCCCAATAACGGGGAATCTCCCCTTAAACGGGAATCCCCCTATACATCGCTCTGCGGAGTTAGGTTAGGTTAGGTTATGATAAATATACACAAATTATTTACCTGATATAGCAAATTTGTATTTATTTATTATAACCTAACCTAACTCCGCAGAGCGCTGTATGGGGAATTTTCCCTCTTTCGGGGAATTTTCTCTAAATTGGGAAATTTTCCCTTAAACGGCAATCCCCCTAAACAGAGCTCTGCGGAGTTAGGTTAGGTTATGATAAATATACACAAATTATTTATCTGAAACAGAAAATTTGTATTTGGATGAACGTAGTGAAATCCTCATACTTCAGTTTGAAAATCAAATTCAGGTTATGCTAACTCCTTTTTAAGGGTTTGATGGATTGTCATGAAACTTTTAGGGTAACGTTTTGATGATTTAATGATTCTAATAAACTATAATTGACGAATTATTATTTCATTTAAATAATTATTAGTTTTTTTACTGAACAATGTTCAGTCGTAGTTTGAATCACGTAGTGCAAGTTTACAACTATTATCTGATCTGTCAAATTTTCAAATAGTCAAATCCAAATAAAACATCAACTGAATTGTTTTTGTTTGAAGTTTTAAGGTTACGTATAGTTTGATTGTTTCTAATTGCTCTACACCTTTTTATTCTAGATACAAAATGCGACTTTGAGTCTATTAATAATAATCATGTTATTCTTATATTAATCAATTTATATTTTCGACAAATTTAAACTTTCTGTAAATACTATCTGTGCTTGAATTTGGATAGTATGAAAGTGTCGTATCTAATTGGCGAGGACGCTAACATTACACTGGAAATAGGAAAATTACATATAAGTTTTGGCATATTTATATTGTTGTACCCTTTATATGGTTGTTTGTAACAGAAGAAAGCTGTGAATAGGCCTATTTCAACCTAAATTATGGTGTTGACGATATATTTAAAAATCTGTCTTCAAAGTTGCAGTTGCAGAAATAGGTATGAAGGCTTAACACTAACCTTTGAGGCTAACTTAATTAACTTCCATTTAATTTATGTAGGCCTATGATATTGTTCTATAATTTTACCTGTAGTGAGCCATGTCAGTCAATCATCTTACACTGACCAAGACCCATAATCAGATTATAATTTTAGCCTTGTCATAAGTTTATTATATCTTTAAATAGGCATTATCTAAGGGTAAATTTGATAAAAGGCCTGCATATGTATTTAGATCTATCTATGTCCCAATGCTTTGCAAGGGAAACTTTAAAGAGGTCTAAGTTATGGGTTCTAGCTTTGATCACTGGTAGAGGTAGGCTAATATCGTACCTGTAACTTATGAGATAGGTTATAACATAGACAACTAGCCTAGGTCCAGGAGAGACTTTGAGGGTGAAATTGTATTTTCAATCGTATAATTTCAGTATAAACTATCAAAAATAACCAACAACTGTAGCGTTCTTATGGGGTGCGATCACTACTCGGATGTGATATACCGGTAATGGTATAGGCCTAATATATTTGATGATAGTATGTTGAAGTTCAACGATCGATTACCTACTATAAACATCAGTAGACTTTTATAAGGGGAACGATATCTAAAACCGAATTAAATTGTTCGATACGGTATAAGATTATTCTGGTTATTTGGTTATGGATTCGGTTATTTAGGTTTCAGTTATGTTATGTTTAGTTTAGGTGTCTTGAAATTTGTCCAGATAACGAATGTTGATTTCACTATTACTTAAACTGGTATTGCCAGGAACAACATTACCGTATCATATCACGTCATTGTTATGTTTGTTTATTTCGTTTTTATTTTCAGTTCAATTAAAAAACAAACTAAACAAAACAAACATGACGTAATAACTAAATATACAAACGATAAAATACTTTTCAATCGATAAAAATATCTACCTAATCGAAAAATTTCATTCGGTTTTTATATCGTTACGCTTATGAAAGTCTACCCATAAATATTCTTACCTACATTATTAATAATATTCCAAATTTAGAATTGAAGGTTTGTGACCTGGCAAACACGAAATAAAAACGAAGTGACTACGTACACGTCCGATGCAAGCCGCTACCGCTTATGTTAGGTTAGATTAGGTTAGGTCAGGTTAGGTTAGGTTAGGTTAGGAGGTTTTCGTTATGTGTCACTGGCTCTCAATCTGTTTTAAAAATCACAGGAAAAGTAACGTACGGTGCATCATTTGGAACTGATGTGAACAGTAGCGGCTCACGTCGGACGTGTACGTAGCCTCTGTCAAATAAAAATGCTTGCACGCTGCAGTAACTTAACACTTTGGAAAAGAGCCACCGCTGCACATATGACTCGGTCGCAACTGTGCGGCGACAGAATCCATCAGTTCTATTAACCTATCTTTTTCAGCTTCCTGTTTTTTTTTTTTCATTAAATAACATGAAGTCACTGTCAGCGTACTTTGGCTGTTTGGTTAGGTTTGATTATAGATGATAGGCCATATAGGCCCTACCAAAGTATTACAGTTGGAAATAAGGCGCTATTCATTATTGAACACCAACTCTTTACCTTACAATGCACTGTTCTTCTAATACCAGATGAGGCTATGCATGGAATGACTATGAGGCTATACAAGCTGTTTTATGATGTCACATCTGCTCCTTAATTCAATATTTGATCGGCAATGCAGTTGCAATAAGCTTAATAATTAATCACTTATTACATCACAACATCAGTAGTTGTCGATGCTCATATTAAATCGTGCGGTTGGTACTTCTGTCACAGAATTAATATTGTCATGTGTTTGTGGATCCAGCAAAAATTGCAAAAGTAATGCTTTAAAACTGTTGCAAGCTTTTTTATTGCAAGTTTACTATTCCTCCTCCCAACTGTTAATTTAGTCCCTCCAGCAAACATAGGAATTGTCCACCCATTGTTGTATACATACAACATTTTAAATGTTTATTTCTCCTATGACAGAAATGAGTGTCATTTAATGGTAATTACAACTAAAATTTATAAGAGTAAAATTGCTGGAAATGGACAAACCAATAACTTACTTTCTATTTTTAATGGTCGAATATTTGGCGTGCCCCAAGGATCAATAATTGGACCAATTTTGTTTTTGATTTATATAAATGACCTGCCTTTTAATGTACATTCAAAAACTATTCTCTATGCCGACGATACATCGGCTATTCTGAAAGCCAACAATCCAATCGGCTTACAAAACTCAATAAACCATGCTTTTGACAAATTGAATAGATGGCTCACAGCAAATGGTCTCAAGTTGAATGAGTCTAAGACCCAAATTATTCAATTTAAGACAACTCATAATAGGGAAATTTTTTACTTACGAATTAATTTTGCAGGAGAAATCATCGGTGAGGTAAATTCCACACAATTTTTGGGATTGCAGGTACAAAATAATTTAAAATGGGATGAATACTTGCAAATCTTAGCTAAAAGACTAAATACAGTCTGTTTTCAGATGACTGTACTGCAAAATGTTACAGACTTAAAGACTAATTTGACTGTCTACTATGCCTTATTCGTCTCCAATATGCAATATGGTATAGAATTTTGGGGCAGTTGCTCTAAAGCTGAATCAATTTTTAAAATACAAAAAAAATTCTTAAGGATTATGACATTTTCTAGTCCAAGATGCTCATGAAAATATTATTCAGAGAATTAAAAATATTGACATTGCCTTCATTGTATATCTTAAATGCTTTATTACAAATTAAAAGAAATTTAAACTTGTTTGTGGATGATAACTATCAACATAATTATTTAACAATACATCACAATAACTTTCAGCTGCACATTCATAGACTTACTTGACTGGAAAAGTTACCTCAGTATTTAGGGAAAAAACTCTATAATAAATTACCTAATACTTTAAAGTCAATTGTAGAAATGGATAGGTTCAAAGGAGAAATCACTGTTCTATTACTAAGTAAAACATATTATAATATTGATGGTTATCTAAATGAAGTTTTTTGATGGATTTTATGCAAGTTGTGACATATTGTATATATATTAGTTTTAAGATTTATTGTATTTCCTTTTTACAATTTCACCTGTTTCTCCAGCATTGCTGGTTTATGTAAATGTTATGTGAAAATAAACTATTGACTATTGTATCGGCGTCAGTGGAAGACACATTCTAGGAACTCTGTAATGTTTACCATAGTAAAAACTATTAAAATCATTCTCATTGTGATTTCCTTATTGTTATTTGTTGTTTTTAGGACATTAATTGTTTAAACCTAACATTAAATCGTGTTAACGAAGTTAGGGTGTTGGGTGCCTTGCTAGCCTAACGGTTAACGTCTTGGGCTTTAGTACAAGAGGTCGCGGGTTCGATTCCCAGAGTGCCCACAAGGCTTTGAGAGGAATCTTCTAACAACGTTAGGCCTAAATACAAAATACCACTGTCGTAGGCAACCCAAAAAAGTTAAATATTATCATATTTCTTAGTTGTTAAGGCCTATATTGCTTAATAAACCAAATGTTTTAATACCAAATATCTCATATTGTTATCGATGTAATAACAGATAGTTGAATTTGAGGTTAAAGATGGATATATATCACATCCGAATGGTTGGTGTATGCATATTGTACTGAACCAAATTCTACTCTTAACTTTAAGATTTTTACCTGTAAATACCTTTAATGCCACTTTAAAACACAACAATGTTTACGTTTTACAAAATTTTATAAAGTAATTCAGGTTTTTTTTAGAATGGGAACTATAGCCAGGCTATCTTTGCCGCTTCAAATTAAAGGTCTTTTAAGTCACTTATATGAGGAAATCAGTTAAATTCACATTATATGGTGCATCAAAAACGATACAGTATAACTGACACACGATACATATCATTGCCATATCGCGTTATGTGACCGTATTGCACACCACATTTGTTAAAAATGTATTCATAAACATTACTTAAAAGCGATTCAGTCCAGCACTCTAAGCCTGTAAAAATATAGTTTTCATTTAATTTTCTCGCTGAATTTCATTCCAGTTCTCAAGTGTAATTAACAGGTGCTATCACCTACATTACATGTAATAAGTACAATGGAAGACATGCTCTAGATGAGATGATGGAAAGTCCTCAGTCAGGAACTGTCACTGTGACAACTACGCGCAGTAGAAATATTTGGCGGGAGAAGTGTTGCAGCCCCCCACCCTGCAGCTGCGAGTAATAAACCAGCAAGCCACGCCTTCGTTCTTACTCCGTACATAACAGCTGTTCTGCTAACTTCCAGCACCCAGCATAAAATTATGGGACTCAATAAAAATTATTTAATTTTTAGTATTTTGAAGCAAAGTTATCAATAAATAAAATTTAAATTCGAAACTTTGCTCACTGAAATCACTTTGTTATTTTTCCCTCTTAAAAAGAAAACATAAATCAACAATATCCGACCACCCAGTGAGGCTGGATGGAACTTGAAAGATATTATTGCTGTTAAATGGGTTTATAAATCTACCTGGATTCACTGGTGCCCCCTCTTAAAAGATCTTAAATTCAAATTGTCAATGATAGCCTTGCTATAGTTTCCATTTTAACGAAAACCCGTTGCCGCAGGCAGTGATTTGTTGCGTGGCTTACATTGTGTTCAGAAAAAATTTACATTTATGTTTCTCCCTTCACATTACCCTTTCTGACCACCTATTACCCCAGAATTCCACCGGGCCCCTTAGGTAGACTGGATGGTTACCATGCATATTTAAGTTGTGAAAAATGGCGGAAAAATGCTTACCCGCAGAAAAATTATTATAACTTAGTTATTAAACATCGTAATGAATCCATTGCTTCTACTAAACACAAAATTCCAGAGGCTACCGTCATTGGCTATACACACTACGTGAGTGTGTATAGTCAATGCTATCGTATACGGAACAATTATAGCTTGTTCTTTTATTTGGTAAAAGGAAGAGATTAATCTGCGCACTGCGGCTGTAGGTTAAGTTTAATTATAACTGATAGGCCCTTTACAACATTTTACCGTAGTGGAAATTAAATGTAAAAATAATTAACATAAAATGAGTAAATCTATAATTGAAGTACCGGTATATTAAATCCTATAAACGAATTAAAAACTGGAAAAAATTATACATTCATTGAAATATAGCCTATTTTATTAGGGTAACTCCTCTGAAAACACATCAAACAACTTTAAAATAAACGAGTTCACATGCAGCACGCAGACCTGAGAGAAGTGAATTTCCACATAACAATCATTAAAAACTCAAAATCAGTGTAAAAACATATTTATTCCAATTTATATTGAAACCTGAAAACATTGATTTTTTGCCTGTTCTGATGCTCCTGGTTTCATTTACCTGCAATGCTGGGAACACAATTTTGCGCATTATAAGGTTAGGAGAAGGTCCAGTCAGGCTTGAAAGTAGGTGTGAGGTTGCTGGGGGTGATAAAAGTACATCAACAAATAAATAACAGGCATTTCTAATGTAAAACCCCCATAAGACAACGTACTGTGTTTGGTTGATACACATGTTCTTTAATAACTCAGTAAATATTTATGCTAGAATGATGAGAGAGTGTTTAAAGGTTTTGCCTCACTAATTCCCATCTTTGTACATGCATTAATTTTACATCCGGGTCTTTTCTGACCCTTTTTGGGCCCAAAAACTCGAAATTTGAAAGACTAATCCCCAAAAATGGGGTTTATAGTTTTTCGATTCTTTTGCCCAACAAACTTGTCCAACTGATTATAGAAAGGACTGTCCCTACCAAATATGAAATAAATCGGACAAAAAATGTGACCACTAGAGTGCAAACACATATATATGTCTATATGTATATATATATATAACATTTTGAACGACCCCCCAACACGTGTTCAGGGGGTCACGTTAGAAACTTCTATGGTGGTCCCGGGCTTAAGTTTCACCGTGCGGGTCATTCTAATAGTTCACTTTCCTTAGGAAATTCACTAATGAATAATTATATTATTTATTGTTTATGGGTTCCCAAAATAATGTCTTCTTATGCCACCTCCACAATACGGCTAAGTTTAGGCGAGCTAGGCGAGCAAAGATGAACTAGAGTCTGTGGTTGGCTAGTTCGCCTCCACTCATGTTATTCCAGCGCTGATTAGGTATTTACTTTAAAATTACAAGGCGAGTCGCTCATCCACCACATTTGGCTAGAGTCTGAAGAACATTACTACTGCTGGTTACTACAGTAGTAACAGCAGAGTGCAAGTAATATTTTTTGAAGATACCTTCTTACAAAAAAATTGACAAAAATTTACCCAAAAGCGATTTGGGAAGTTCCATATAAGATCAGACATCCAATAAATTTAGTTCTAACAAACAAACCACCAGGTAAAAAAAATGTGAAGTTTTTGAAAGAACTGGCATATTACTATTGATATGTTGGGCCTAATTAATCATAGTATCAACTGAGGATGTCATACTTCAAAATGGGGTATTTTGTGGTTATAGAAACAATGTTGAACCAAGGTGTCTGTTCAATATAACAGAAAATTTGGTCATGCATGTGATATTGAGAGAATGAACAACAAAGAAAACAAACCTGTGTTTTATTACATTGTAGCCTGTAACTACTGTAACTAAGAGTTGATCAAAATATTTGTTAAGATAGGGTTTGTAAAAGCTGATCCTATAGGTACTCTAATATAAGTAAGGTTTGTTTGCTTGGGTGCTTGCTAGCTTGCAATTCTGAAATAAAAACGGCTCCAACAATTTTCTTCAAATGTTGGAAATAACTAATTTCTGGGATAACAATATGTTCTCATCCCAAGGAAAAAAAATAATAAAAAAACTAATATGAAAAATTAACAAAATTAACACTGGGCTTATAGAGTTTAAAATCAAAACGAAAGAATAATAACAGCCGTTTATAATCAGAGTGAACTGTCAAAGTAATAGGTACTCATGTTGTTTTTGTTTAAGTGTAGTACCTGGAGGCCGAGCTTTGCTCGGGGAAGATCTGTTTATTTTGTTTAGATGACTTGGAGTAATATTTCATCACATCCTGCAACTTATGAGCAGATCTTTTTAGCTCATTGCCTCTTTTCTGGAGATGTTTATGCTATGTTTTTGCATGCAGCTGTCGGTGCGGCTCGGTAACCCGGCCGCAACCCAGTGGCGGATACAGACCATCGTTTCAGGGGGGGTTGTGAGGAAAAAAAATAAAAATGTCAAAATGAAATACTAACCTTTACGTTGAAAATTGGGTAAAGGTGTGAGGTTTTGGAGGGGGTCGTGACCCCAGGGGCTGTAGAATAGACAAGCTAGCTCAGCGGCGGGAATTGGAACCGGTCGCGGGGAGAAGTGGGGACACTGCGCTCTTACCGTACATCTGGTATAACAATCACCACTAACACCACTGTCAACTTGGACAATTGATGTAAACAAGTGTATCGATGAACTTCTTCATATTAAGTTCACAAGGAGTTGTAACGAAGAGCATTTCTAAAATTTTTGTAATGAATAAAAATCAATGTTGTGGTTAAAAAAAATATAATGAACTACGCATACAATTTGCGCTTTTTATTCGGTTTAAATTTAAAGTAACAAATTCCGTATTTTTAAGACAGTTATAATTAATTCACATAAAACCTAAAATAGGTGTTAACTGTACTGTTGTGTCATGGCAATTAACTAAAAATTGCTCTTATTGTCTATGTTCTGAACCTATTTTGCAATAATTTAGCGATACAAAGAAAGAATAGTTGTTCAAACTATAAATATAATAAATACAAAATAAAAACCTTTGCATCTTAAAGTAACATATCATACTGTTTTCATTTTAGAGCAGGATACCCATTTAGGCATTTTTGGTCACTATTTATTTGTATGCTTATTTTCACATTTTTGTTGAGGTGCCTTATTCTAATAACATATCCTAACCGAGCATAAAACTTACAGGCTTCTGAGCACATATTTGGATATTTTAGCTAAGTCTCCCTAAAGGGAAGACGCTATTACCGTAGCGTCTTGATCTAAACCTGTGACCATGATAACTTTTCGTTTTGAGGTTTCCAGATACCAAAAACACCATTCGTTCAAAACTGTACATTTATATATCCGAGGATGCGACAACTTTCACAAAAATGGTCTGATTTTGATGACATTTAAGTAAACATTTAAAATAAAATTCATGAATTAAAGTTCAAAAACCAGTCAGATCGCCCTATCCTAAGGAGTATTCTGGGGGGGGGGGGTTGTACCCGAAAAATCGGTTGTCTTAGAATTGTTTACAGATAATCTAATACAAAATCTAATTTTAGTTTTCACCATTGGATTTAGTATTAAAATTCATTGTTGTAGCCCCTGAACTGTGCGTATTAGACTGAAATAGGTACATACCTGTTTTAGTCTAATATAATTTAGCTTAAACAAAATGTTGTACTTTCAATTACTGCTCTATGTCAATTTGTTACCGAGATGTTAAAAGTGCTGAATACAGTACGTTGTACAAAGTCATTCTTATGGAGTTTAAGTAAACTTTTATATCTTGCTTTATTTAATGTATTTTGATTAAACTTGATATGTCGTTTTACCTGGCTGTGGTCTATTTAAGTTGACACAAAAACCCAATTTTTTGTGGATGGTCCCTGTAGCACCTGCGTACTCGGCCTCAAAGTAATTTTTATTGAGAATAATTAAAATGTTACGTATCGCTTATTTATTTGTGAATTTTTTTAATGAAACTTGGTAAGTGGCTTTATGTTTATTAGTTTCATATAGAGCATACATATAGATATGCATCAGAAATACGCTGAGTACGCAGGTTTTCTGCACCATAGGTATTTGAATAAGTGATTTTCTAGCCGTGAAGTCAACCCGCTTTAAACCATTGGTTAATCATCTTCAATTTTAATTATATATGTTTATTCGTGTTGTGGAGTTAAAATTTTTAAAAAATCTCTGAACAAATAAATAAACTGAGCGATTAAAGGTAAATACATTTATGAATATGCACAAAAGCAATACCCTATATGTTTTGATATATCCTTTCAAATTTGCAAATATTAATAAGGAATTAATGCATTTCGGTATTTATGTATGCTGGTGATAAAATAATTTACATATTTTGCCATTAAATACCATGAATGTGCACTTTTTAGAGCTTATTGGTAAAACATATTTTACGTTCTTTTTTAAAACTAATAAATTATACAATTCAATTGGCGAGTCTAATTGACTGAAAACTGAATTGCTTAATCACCCACTGACATTTACTAAATTTATTCAACTTGTTTCATAATTCAAACATTTACAAAATCTGACAATTTTCTGAAAATTAAAACTGATCTTTACATACTGTATTTAACTTAATTCTCTTCGATCATAAAACAAAAACCAACATCTACTATCTAAATCACCAAGACGAATCTATTACCAAACACCATCTATACAAATAAGGGGCCATGCATAAATCACGTCATGCTATTTTGAGCCCTTTTTGACCCCCGACCCCCCCCTGTGTCACGCTGCTCATTACTCCCCCCCCTCCCCCTCTATCACGTTATACTTATTAATTATTATTGTGGCGTATAGTATTTCACCACTGTAAGTGACGATTTAGCAGGCTTTAATTCTACTAATCGTGACGCGTCACGCAGCCCTTAACCCCCCTCCCCCGTGTCACGGTCTGTCACGATGTGTCGCAACCCCCCCTCCCCCGGGGAGGCGTGATGTAATATATGCATGGCCCCTAAATCAATAAAGGTTATGTTTATAAAAACAAATAGGAAAACCATATGCCAGGTGGAAATAAAAATCCGGTGCGGGAGGCGCGGGCAGCACCGCAGTGGATAACCACTAAATAGTCCCATTTGACTCAATGAGGTTTGAGACTGCTGCGGCCCGGCAAATCGTTGCGGTTTATAACTACATGCGGGTGGAGTTTAAAACCGGTGTGGGAGTAAAACCGCACCGGCGGATGACCGGATGAAAAAAATAGTCCCATGTGACTCAATGATTTTAGATGCCAGCCGGCTGCCCGACCGCAGCCACAACCGCATGCATAAATGGGGCCTAAGGTCACTCAAGTTGTTATTATAGCTCAATGTCCCTTTGATTAATTTTGGAATGACATGACCATTCTAATGTACTCTTCATTCTATGATTTTAATTAATTTAGTCACTGCTCTCAGATCAACTTTCTGTGTATAATTATGGTTTATTGAAATTCATCCAGTTCACTGATTGATTATAAAACGCTTTTATGATTCTTTTGTTTTTATTAGAAACTCCATCAACCCAATGTTATTTTTTAAATGTATAAATTAGTTTTTTACATAAATGGAATTTTCCTGGGGATTAGAACCTATTTTTAACCCAGAAATTAGTTAATTACAACTTTTGAAGGAAATCGTTGGAAATCAGAGTTACAAGCAAGCAAGCAGACAAACAAACCTTACTAATATTAGAGTATAGGATAGGATAGGATCAACACGTGGTTTCCTAAAAGAACAGTAACTAAAACCACTGAATGAAGATCCCACAGTGTGGTCATGTCATGTCCAAAATGTATCAAAGGGACATTAAGCTATAATAACAACTGGAGTTACCTTAAACAAATCTGTTTAAGAGGCAAATGACCCAAGGAACTCTGTGGATACACTTTCATAAGCGAAGTGATATAAAAAACCGAATGAAAAAATTGTTTGATATTCAAATGATTATATGATTAGGTTGATTGTAAAATATTTGACCGTCTGTTTATCAGTTATTACGTAATGTTTATTCCCAGTTAAACTAAAAATAAAAATGAAATAAATGTCACCGGTATATAACAAAAAATATTTACATACATAAACTAAACAAATCAACAAATTTCAAAGGTTTCTATTACAGTAGAACCTCCCATATCCGACCATGACGGGACCGGGCCGTGGTCGGAACGGCCAAAAGGTCGGATATCGGGAGGAGCGTAAAATGCCGTTCCCAGGTACAAAAAATGCCACACAGTACTGTAATACAACTTTATTTTCCACATACAGCCATTCCACATCAACAACCACGGCTAAACTGACAGTTTTTTACCCAAAAGTAAAGCATAGTATCGATGAGTCACTTTTTCAAGTCTGTACAGGCTCGCGAACGGAAACGGACCGTGAGAGCGTGAGTAAACAATAGACAGACGGACGGTCGGACACTAGGTCGGATATCGGGAGGAGTCGGATATGGGAAGGTCGGATATGGGAGGTTCCACTGTATATAGCTTTCTGGTAGCATTTGAAAAGCACATAATAGGGGTACGATTTCTATATATACGTTACAATGGTTGTTCTAAAAGCACTGTATTACTGGAGTCAACGTTTGTTATCTGGACAAATTTCAAGACTATCTCTTCCACCTCCTTGAGACCCCATAACCAAAACTATAACCGAATAACCTAAATAATCGATATACCGTATCGAATAATTTCACTCGGTTTGTTATATCGTTCTGGCTTATGAAAGTGTCCCCAAATCTATAATTCAGTAGGGGATTTGGTGAAAAATTACTCCAAGTCATCTAAAGAAACAGACTGACCTTCCTTGAGCAAAGCTAGGCCCTCAGGATTTTTTATAATTAGATCAAAAAGTCAGAGGTGTCGTTTTCATGGCAACAAATGAAAAACTAAATTTGGCACACGATTCTTTCCTTTGATTTTTAGGTCAAGTTTGTTAACTGGCCTTTCAGTTACACGCTTTCCGTATGGTGGCCCTTTGAAATCGGTAAAAAAATTAACTCCGTTACAGTAGGTCTGATTGAAGATTAAACGATCGGATTCCTCGCAAAATGTTACTGAAGACAAGCTTTCAAACCACCCTTTAACGACCCTCCGTTGCATCAAATTAATAATATAAATTCCTGTATTTTTTTATTTTGCCTCTCAAGTATCAGGAGAGCACATTAGGTTCTTTACTAGGTTTATTTAACGAACGTAGACTGTCATCATGACTAACGAAATTCGTTCTTGTCAGTTTTTGTCTTAGTCGTTCAACTTAAGGAAGAAGGTTTTTCTATTTCAGTGGGATTCAGAACAAAATTCTTTTGTATGATTTAAATATCATGTTCGGGTTTGTGCTTATTCATTTAACATATTCTTTGTGATGGTCCTTTGAAATTTCTAAAAGAATATTACTCCGTTATCGTTGAATTTTGTTTAAATTCTGATCAAACATTGGATTCCTCGGTATCCTTATGCCACTCCCTGATGCAGCATGAATAATTATCAATAGTGCAAGTAAATAATCTGCAATTTGTAAGGTGCTTACAATTTTAGAGGTAAAGATGATTAAAAGTAGATAAATTTCACTTTGCCAGGTTGGCTCACTTGCGGTCAGCTGGGTTAAGTAGTTAGTAGGCTCGCCACGCACGGCGCTAGCGTCGCGGCGGTAGTGGGGGTAACTTGATCTCTCTTCTCGAACGGCCGAGGCAGTCAGTCTGCGGCCCGGCGAAGAGCTGGAAACATCTAGAGCTCCGAATACGAATGCGAGAAGGAACTTACGATTTACTCGAGGTTAATACTTTAAAAAAATAAAACTGTAAGTGCGAAGCCTCTCCATTTTAATAACTGCTAAATTCGATAAAGTAAGAACTTTAAGTAAATTAGGACGATTTTATATTGTGAAGATAACGTTGTACGATTCGTTTAAAACTTAATTTAAATCTTTTGGTTTTAAGATTGCTTTTGGCTTTTAGATTGCCCTAGACATGCAAGTAAAATACAAGTCGGTGGCGAAATAGCTCCGAGGTTAGGAGTTTTGAGTAATCGTAATTCTTGCTGTGATTTTTATTGAATAAATTCATTTCACTCGGGTGTAAAACCCTAGAGAACTAAAAAAAAAATAAAAAGAAAGCTAAATCAAGAATAGACATTTGTAGATTTTATTAATTAATCTGGGCCAGGGCGTAATAGCTCTGTGAATTATAGGTTTTAACCAAATTTGATAAAAGAATGATAGGATTTTGTAAATCATAAAATAGCTAAAGACTTTAAAAGTGACTACAAGGTTCAGGGCGGAACAGCTCTGTAAACAATTAGGCCTAGGCGAGATATTATTAGATGAAATATAATAAACTTATTTTGTGTTTTAAAATTTAAATAAGCAAAAGTGAATCCATCTGGGCCAGGGCGTAATAGCTCTGTGAATTATAGGTTTTTAACCAAACTTGATAAAAGAATTGAGGTTTCGCACAGTGTTAAAGAGATAACTTTTTATACGTCATTAAGGAACTAATTGGTGAAATAGGGTTAGAAGATGGTTTTATTTTAAATTGCGAATTGCGTAATTAGGAATTTTCCTGGTTAATTTTAGTTGATTTATACGGCCAACATTTTACCAATTAGGGACTTTTATCTAATTTTTAAATACGCTTTTACATGGGCGATGATGAGCGATTAAAGGCAGAATAAAAGAAAAACCTGTTGTTTGTAGTCTTTGCTGAGCCCATCCAAAATTTAATTATGTTAATTTGATCGACCTTAGGACATAAAAGATAGACGACTGAGCGAATTCGTGGCACAAACGTGCTAAGAAATACTGAGACGGATCTAGCACGTTACATTTGGCGTTCCCGAACAGGGACCTGAGTTAATTAAATAATTAAAGGCGCCCGAAGGGTATTGACGATTATTAAGGCGATTTTTGTCGAATTTTCGAGAAAATTAAAATTTTAAAATGGGGCTTTGGCGTTTGTTTGTGCACGTTTGGTCCCAACTTTTTTGGAACAGATTCTACATTCTTTCCCCGGCGAAAACAAAAGCGAGTGATAGGCGTGATAAAACAGAAGCAACTAGTGTGACTACGCGAACCACAACGAGTACTGGTGCAATTCCAAAGACTATTGTAGCGACTACAACAGTTGTTACGGGGGAAAGTATCACTACGGTGCCATCGACATCTACGTTGAGTCTTCCACTCACTAGTACACAAACAATTAGTTCTAAATCGCCCTCAGAGGATGACCCTAGGACTAGTTGGATTAGAACATTAACTAAAGAGGAATTAATATTTGAAATGGGAAAATACGGTCTTGACACGTCGGGAGTGATGGATGAGTTGAGAAGGCGGTTCGCTAAGTTTTGGAAGGAGGGAATTCCCCGCGAGGGAAACAAGACAACGCCGCCGAGCGAGACCGGAATGTTGTCCTTCGCCGGAAATCTATTGTCTCGTGCTCAAAGCATTACTGACGCGGATCACAATGCTTATTCACGAAGTAGGAATTATCAGGCGGGGGAGAGTGAATTAAATAAAATTAGCCAGATGTTAGGAATGCCACCAGAGGCTAAATTGGAAGATATTTGTCGATCGGTGTCTGAGCTAATTAATAAATCGAGCTCATCAGTAAGTAGGCTGTCGCAAGGCTTTAATAGGCCGACTTATGAGTTTTTAAATAATGATGGGTTACCGAGTTTACCTCAGCATAGCGGCGGCGGTTTCGTATCTTCACACTATACTAGGCCGATTACATCTGTGCTTCCGCCCAGCACATACAACCAACCTGCGGTAAAATTAGAAGATTCATCTGCTTTATGTAACTTAGTAAGAAAATGGAATGTTAAGTTTGATGGATTCAAAGATCCGATTTCGTTCTTAGAGCGATTAGACGAATTAAAAGAGTCGTACGGTATCGACAACAATTGCATTCTTAAAGTTTTACCGGAATTGTTGCACGGCACGGCTCTACTGTGGTATCGAAATAACAAGGACAATTGGCGTTGTTATGAGGATTTTCGCCGCAGTTTCGACTTGCAGTTTTTGCCCCCGGGATATTTAAGGGATTTGGACCGTGAGATCAGATCTCGTTCTCAAGGTGAACACGAACAATTTCGAAATTTTGTGATAGCCATAAGCACTTTGATGAGGAGGCGTGGCGGCCTTTCGTTACGAGAGCAGTTGGACATTATTTTCACTAACATGAAACCGGACTATAAATTAACGATGAGGCGGCATGAGATAACTTCTTATGAGGATATGCTTATACAAGCTGAATATGTTGAAAGTTATTTACGGGAAAAGGCATTGTATCGACCACCCCCGCCTCCTTCAATGGCGTTAGTACCGGAAACAGCTTATCAACCGCGGAGAAAACATGATAAACCATACGGGAACTGCGGAGTTGACTTCGTGAATTCTGGAATTTCACCTGGCGGTATAGAAAACGAAATCGAGAGGCAAGCTAACCCCTCAAACGGCTCGCGGAACGATTCCTTCAGACGGAGAGGCGATTATAGTCAGAGGTGGAATAACCGAGCGGCTTATCAGCGACCCGATAACCGGAGCGATAGGAGAGCGCCGGCTGAACAAAGCCTGTCAAATTCCAGGAACAATAGGGAGCAGGTGAATCAAACTGCTCGTTCGCCGGTACTGTGTTGGAATTGCGATAGGACCGGTCACTTTTATCGCGACTGCAGGTTACCAATAAAGTTAAAATGTTTTTATTGTAAGACTGAAGGAGTTAGGACTAGCGATTGCGGATGCCGGTCGGGAAACGAATCTCGGGCTCAGGTGGAGGGAGGTCAACCGGGGCCCAAGAGAGCCTTATATCCTCCGAGGGAATCCAGCGGCGAGAACAAATACATCTACTTCCAAGAAGAGTAGAATACTATCCAAAAGAAAAATTGAACCGCCCGGAGTGGGCCACGTCAGGCAGGAAACGTGGGCCCAACAAATACTACAAAGTTCGGAGATGGAGGGAGGATGGCTCCTTCTACAGGGAAAAGTTCTTAAAACCCCAATATAGACGGCAGATGCCGTACTGCTGGCGGTAAAGAAAAAGAGAAAGGATTTTAGTTTTCCATAAAGGGAGTTTTGTTTTCATTTCTTTTAGTTGCAGGAGAGAAAGCTTTAGTTTCTAAAAACAACAAGAAGCAGTTGTTGGAAGAAGAAGAAGCGAAAGATGTAAATAAGATTCGGTTAACTGATGACCGAAGATGGGACAACGAAGAGTAGTTGTTGCTGAAGTAGAAGTGGTAAATAGGCTAGTTTAGATCATTAATAAGAACATTTTATTTGTAGGAAGATCCTAGACGGAGGAGCAGAAAGGTGAGAACCTTTTTTTTGTTGTTTTTTTGTTTTGCGGTAAGTAAGAGGGGAGTGTAAGGTGCTTACAATTTTAGAGGTAAAGATGATTAAAAGTAGATAAATTTCACTTTGCCAGGTTGGCTCACTTGCGGTCAGCTGGGTTAAGTAGTAGCTGGGCTAGTGGCTGCGCTAGCGTCGCGGCGGTAGTGGGGGTAACTTGATCTCTCTTCTCGAACGGCCGAGGCAGTCAGTCTGCGGCCCGGCGAAGAGCTGGAAACATCTAGAGCTCCGAATACGAATGCGAGAAGGAACTTACGATTTACTCGAGGTTAATACTTTAAAAAAATAAAACTGTAAGTGCGAAGCCTCTCCATTTTAATAACTGCTAAATTCGATAAAGTAAGAACATTAAGTAAATTAGGACGATTTTATATTGTGAAGATAACGTTATACGATTCGTTTAAAACTTAATTTAAATCTTTTGGTTTTAAGATTGCTTTTGGCTTTTAGATTGCCCTAGACATGCAAGTAAAATACAAGTCGGTGGCGAAATAGCTCCGAGGTTAGGAGTTTTGAGTAATCGTAATTCTTGCTGTGATTTTTATTGAATAAATTCATTTCACTCGGGTGTAAAACCCTAGAGAACTAAAAAAAAAATAAAAAGAAAGCTAAATCAAGAATAGACATTTGTAGATTTTATTAATTAATCTGGGCCAGGGCGTAATAGCTCTGTGAATTATAGGTTTTAACCAAATTTGATAAAAGAATGATAGGATTTTGTAAATCATAAAATAGCTAAAGACTTTAAAAGTGACTACAAGGTTCAGGGCGGAACAGCTCTGTAAACAATTAGGCCTAGGCGAGATATTATTAGATGAAATATAATAAACTTATTTTGTGTTTTAAAATTTAAATAAGCAAAAGTGAATCCATCTGGGCCAGGGCGTAATAGCTCTGTGAATTATAGGTTTTTAACCAAACTTGATAAAAGAATTGAGGTTTCGCACAGTGTTAAAGAGATAACTTTTTATACGTCATTAAGGAACTAATTGGTGAAATAGGGTTAGAAGATGGTTTTATTTTAAATTGCGAATTGCGTAATTAGGAATTTTCCTGGTTAATTTTAGTTGATTTATACGGCCAACATTTTACCAATTAGGGACTTTTATCTAATTTTTAAATACGCTTTTACATGGGCGATGATGAGCGATTAAAGGCAGAATAAAAGAAAAACCTGTTGTTTGTAGTCTTTGCTGAGCCCATCCAAAATTTAATTATGTTAATTTAATCGACCTTAGGACATAAAAGATAGACGACTGAGCGAATTCGTGGCACAAACGTGCTAAGAAATACTGAGACGGATCTAGCACGTTACAAAGTTTTGAGTAATCGTAATTCTTGCTGTGATTTTATTGAATAAATTCATTTCACTCGGGTGTAAAACCCTAGAGAACTGAGAAAAAATAAAAAGGAAGCTAAATCAAGAATAGACATTTGTAGTTTTTATTAATTAATCTGGGCCAGGGCGTAATAGCTCTGTGAATTATAGGTTTTAACCAAATTTGATAAAAGAATGGTAGGATTTTGTAAATTATAAAATAGCTAAAGACTTTAAAAGTGACGACAAGGTTCAGGGCGGAACAGCTCTGTAAACAATTAGGCCTAGGCGAGATATTATTAAATAAAATATAATAAACTTATTTTGGGTTTTAAAAATTTAAATAAGCAAAAGTGAATCCATCTGGGCCAGGGCGTAATAGCTCTGTGAATTATAGGTTTTTAACCAAACTTGATAAAAGAATTGAGGTTTCGCACAGTGTTAAAGAGATAACTTTTATACGTCATTAAGGAACTAATTGGTGAAATAGGGTTAGAAGATGGTTTTATTTTAAATTGCGAATTGCGTAATTAGGAATTTTCCTGGTTAATTTTAGTTGATTTATACGGCCAACATTTTACCAATTAGGGACTTTTATCTAATTTATTCAATGTGCTTTCACATGGGCGATGATGAGCGATTAAAGGCAGAATAAAAGAAAAACCTGTTGTTTGTAGTCTTTGCTGAGCCCATCCAAAATTTAATTATGTTAATTTAATCGACCTTAGGACATAAAAGATAGACGACTGAGCGAATTCGTGGCACAAACGTGCTAAGAAATACTGAGACGGATCTAGCACGTTACATTTGGCGCCCGAACAGGGACCTGAGTTAATTAAATAATTAAAGGCGCCCGAAGGGTATTGACGATTATTAAGGCGATTTTTGTCGAATTTTCGAGAAAATTAAAATTTTAAAATGGGGCTTTGGCGTTTGTTTGTGCACGTTTGGTCCCAACTTTTTTGGAACAGATTCTACATTCTTTCCCCGGCGAAAACAAAAGCGGGTGATAGGCGCGATAAAACAGAAGCAACTAGTGTGACGACGCGAACCACAACGAGCACTGGTGCAATTCCAAAGACTATTGTGGCGACTACAACAGTTGTTACGGGGGAAAGTATCACTACGGTGCCATCGACATCTACGTTGAGTCTTCCACTCACTAGTACACAAACAATTAGTTCTAAATCGCCCTCAGAGGATGACCCTAGGACTAGTTGGATTAGAACATTAACTAAAGAGGAATTACTATTTGAAATGGGAAAATACGGTCTTGACACGTCGGGAGTGATGGATGAGTTGAGAAGGCGGTTCGCTAAGTTTTGGAAGGAGGGAATTCCCCGCGAGGGAAACAAGACAACGCCGCCGAGCGAGACCGGAATGTTGTCCTTCGCCGGAAATCCATTGTCTCGTGCTCAAAGCATTACTGACGCGGATCACAATGCTTATTCACGAAGTAGGAATTATCAGGCGGGGGAGAGTGAATTAAATAAAATTAGCCAGATTTTAGGAATGCCACCAGAGGCTAAATTGGAAGATATTTGTCGATCGGTGTCTGAGCTAATTAATAAATCGAGCTCATCAGTAAGTAGGCTGTCGCAAGGCTTTAATAGGCCGACTTATGAGTTTTTAAATAATGATGGGTTACCGAGTTTACCTCAGCATAGCGGCGGCGGTTTCGTATCTTCACACTATTCTAGGCCGATTACATCGGTGCTTCCGCCCAGCACATACAACCAACCTGCGGTAAAATTAGAAGATTCATCTGCTTTATGTAACTTAGTAAGAAAATGGAATGTTAAGTTTGATGGATTCAAAGATCCGATTTCGTTCTTAGAGCGATTAGACGAATTAAAAGAGTCGTACGGTATCGACAACAATTGCATTCTTAAAGTTTTACCGGAATTGTTGCACGGCACGGCTCTACTGTGGTATCGAAATAACAAGGACAATTGGCGTTGTTATGAGGATTTTCGCCGCAGTTTCGACTTGCAGTTTTTGCCCCCGGGATATTTAAGGGATTTGGACCGTGAGATCAGATCTCGTTCTCAAGGTGAACACGAACAATTTCGAAATTTTGTGATAGCCATAAGCACTTTGATGAGGAGGCGTGGCGGCCTTTCGTTACGAGAGCAGTTGGACATTATTTTCACTAACATGAAACCGGACTATAAATTAACGATGAGGCGGCATGAGATAACTTCGTATGAGGATATGCTTATACAAGCTGAATATGTTGAGAGTTATTTACGGGAAAAGGCACTGTATCGACCACCCCCGCCTCCTTCAATGGCGTTAGTACCGGAAACAGCTTATCAACCGCGAAGAAAACATGATAAACCATACGGGAACTGCGGAGTTGACTTCGTGAATTCTGGAATTTCGCCTGACGGTATAGAAAACGAAATCGAGAGGCAAGCTAACCCCTCAAACGGCTCGCGGAACGATTCCTTCAGACGGAGAGGCGATTATAGTCAGAGGTGGAATAACCGAGCGGCTTATCAGCGACCCGATAACCGGAGCGATAGGAGAGCGCCGGCTGAACAAAGCCTGTCAAATTCCGGGAACAATAGGGAGCAGGTGAATCAAACTGCTCGTTCGCCGGTACTGTGTTGGAATTGCGATAGGACCGGTCACTTTTATAGCGACTGCAGGTTACCAAAAAGGTTAAAATGTTTTTATTGTAAGACTGAAGGAGTTAGGACTAGCGATTGCGGATGCCGGTCGGGAAACGAATCTCGGGCTCAGGTGGAGGGAGGTCAACCGGGGCCCAAGAGAGCCTTATATCCTCCGAGGGAATCCAGCGGCGAGAACAAATAGATCTACTTCCAGGAAGTTTCGGATCGGTAACTAACGTCCAAGATAGCAGGCCTTATGTAGATATTAAAATTTATGGGAAAAGTTTCAGAGCCCTTTTAGATTGTGGGGCCGTCGTTACTTTAATAAATTCTGAGGTAGCGAATCATTTGGAACGTTGCGGAGTTAAAGCTAAACCGATTTCTTTGGTGATACAATTAGCCGACGGGTCTAAAGCAAAACAAACCGAGGTTTTTGAGTTTAAAGCGACTATTGACAATAAAATGAGTGATTTTAAAGCAGTTTATTTACCGTCGCTAACTAGCCAGGTCATGTTAGGAGTAGACACTTTGCATAGGTTGGGAATGATAACCTATAAGGTTTCAATTCGCCATTTGGAACAAGATGGCCAGAACCTTGTCGAAACAGGCGAGATGAAGATAAATGCGGTTGGGGCTCTCACAGAGGAGCAGAAAAATCGTATTAAAGCGTTCTTAGATTGTGAACTACCGCTGTTTGACAACGCCTCGGGGCGTACAGATTTGATAGAGCATAAAATAAAGTTGAAAGAAGGGATTTCGCCCATAAAACAACGTTATTACCCTCGCAACCCGGCGATGCAGCAGGTGATTAATACCGAAGTAACTAAAATGCTGAAGGACGGAGTGATTGAAAAATCGAACAGTAGCTGGTCCTCACCAGTAGTGTTAGTCCGTAAACCATCGGGACGGTATCGATTCTGCATTGATTTTCGTAAATTGAATCAGGCCTCGGAATTAGACGCTTATAGCCTACCGAGAATAAATTCCATCTTGGAAAAGCTTCGCGCGGCGAATTTCATTTCCACGCTAGATCTCGCGAATGGCTATTGGCAAGTGCCATTGGCGGAGGAAAGTAAACCACTTACGGCGTTTACTGTGCCTGGTATGGGGTTATTTCAATTTCGAGTTCTCCCATTCGGATTACATTCCGGTACGGCTACCTTCCAACGTTTATTAGACCAAATAATAGGACCCGAGTTAGAGCCCCGTGCGTTTGCATACTTAGATGACTTAATTTTGATATCAGAAACCTTTGATGAACACCTGGAACTTCTGCGAGAAGTTTTCCAGCGTCTGCGGTTGGCCGGACTTAAACTTAATTTAGAGAAAAGTAAGTTTTGTCAAACAGAATTGAAATATTTGGGCCATACCATAAATGCGGATGGTATAGGTACCGACCCGGAAAAAGTTAGAGCTATTGTTGAGTTCCCACGACCAAAGAATGTAAAAGGACTCCGCTCATTTTTAGGGCTTGCGTCCTGGTATCGACGGTATGTAGACGGATTTTCACGGAGTATTGCCCCTCTCGCTAGTCTCTTAAAGAAGGGAGTGGCATGGAACTGGACGGATAAGCAGGAAGAGGCCTTTTGCGATTTAAAACGGAGGCTCGTGTCAGCACCGATTTTGGCGTGTCCAGATTTTAACGAAACCTTTAGATTACAAGTAGATGCGTCAAATGAAGGCCTTGGGGCTTCCCTAACTCAGAATCGGAGAAATAGGGAGGTAGTAATTGCGTACGCCAGTAGACTACTCTCAAACGCCGAGAGAAAGTATACCATCACGGAACGCGAATGCCTGGCACTCGTCTGGGCGGTGAAAAAGTTTCGCCCGTATGTGGAAGGGTACAGATTTGTAGCGGTGACGGACCACAGTGCTTTGAAATGGCTTCTTCGTCTCAAGGAGCCTTCCGGTCGGTTGGCCCGCTGGGTATTAGATCTCTGTAGCCTTTGATTTTTTATTACATTATCTTTTTTAACGCCATGTTTATTAATTCTTTACAACAAAAATATTCATGTTTTCATGTTAATCTTCCCTATAAAGGCTTTAGGTTTTTATGGCAGTGCGATTATAAGACTTGCAATACCATAGCAGTTGATACTCTGAACATGTTTCAGCAGATTGTAATTGTAATGAATGTATTAAAATTTGTAATCACTTTTAAATGGATTATATTGCAAGTAAAATATATATTGTAGATATAATTATAAAATAAAATCTTCGTTCATCCTCTTACGGGAAGTTTGAGCATCACCTAGTTATTTATCATAACCTAAATTTCCCCTAAAATTTGAATCCCCCGATACAGCGCTCTGCGGAGTTAGGTTAGGTTATGATAAATATACACAAATTATTATACCTGATACAGCAAAAACTATTAAAAACTATTTGTCAGGTTTTGAATAATAAATTGAAGTAAAAACATTTACTTGATTGATTTGCCTTATGAAAAGCTGGTAAAATTTAATCTAAACATAAGATGTCGCGAATTTTGGGAGAAATTTTATGTTTGTAATAGTAGGATCGGGGAAATTTCAAGGGTCTAAACTTTTTCTGCACCCCTGGGTCTTTACTAGTTAGGCTTAGGTAAATGTGGCTTGAAGTGTATATTAAAAGTGGACAGTAGGCTACATTTTTTATTAGGTTAGATTTGTGATAAACATAAGGCAAATTTGATCTGAGCCATAAAGAACGTCTTGGTAACTACAAATCTGTGCGGGTAAACATTTACTTAATCTGTGTTTTTGCAGGTCCAATATAAACATCAACGACATTCTCGGTGACTACTGCCTGACCCTCATCGATGCCTTAGACACATTAGCAGTCATGGGAAACATAACTCAATTCCAGCTTGCTGTGTCTCTAGTTTTAGAACATGTAGATTTCGATAAGGATAGTGTTGTTCAAGTTTTTGAAGTCAATATAAGGTAGGACATTTTTACAATTTATTACGATATGAGACATAGATACACTTTATTTAAACCTTACATTCTTCAGAATCAATAGTGCCAAAACGCTGTTCCAGCACTGGTTTTATGACATTAACAAGAAGTGTGAAAAAATCATGTAAGGAGCGTTTTAACTGTTTGGAGTCCTTAATATTAATTTGTAATGTAAGATGTCATAGCTTTCATCTACTGTGCTTGTAAACGGCTACAGTTCTTGTTTTGTAATATAATAGTGTAATCCTAAATTACTTAACTTCAGCTGTGGCTATCTGATGTATACATTATGTTCTGCTCGATGAGGTGTTTCTCCCGCAGATGCCGAAGGACTCAAAATCGAAAACAAATTTACTATCAATTAAATCTTTCCCGTTGAGTCCACTGCTCGACTGATCTGCAACGCGAGTCAGTCAGTCAGACATTATCTTCCAGTAGTGACTAACGACTTGTTTACAACATCGCGATAACATTTTTATCTGAACCCTCACATCTCACTTAATACATTTTTGATAACAATATTTTAACCAAATACAAGTGTATTTTATTTAGTAGGCCCTAAAAAAAACTAGAAACTCTTTCACACATATTTGTTGAAATACAAATAAAAACTGTCTTATTTTTATTTTTGACGAACACAGATATATTTTCAGACATAATATGTAATGCTAGCATACTTTTAAAAGATGAGAAAAATGTAAGAAAGTGTTCTACACACCCAGGCTGGCCGGTCTATCCTCAATATTTTATTACAGAGGGCCAATGAATGACCCTCTATTGAGGCTTTTTTTTGTGTCTAAACAGACGTTTTTCACAAATACAATAGAAAAGAAAAAAGTTTGAATAAGGAATGCGCTGTGTCATTTTGATGTTCATTTAATCATAGACTAACTACAATACCTCTACCCCCATAACTATAATAGAGTTGTGTTCATGGCCGGTTTTAAGCATATATGATACTTTGGTGCGCGCCTAGGGGCCCTCACCACACAAAAAACCACATAGGCCTACTATAAAAAAGTTTGGCAACCTGGGTGGAGGGCAGTAAGGGGTCTGCACCATAGGTTGGGCCTAGGGGCCTACAGGTCCTAAATCAGGTTGTGGCTGTGTTACCGGTATAACAAAAATACACGTTCTGGCACTGGCTATTTTGCGAGTACACCGCTGTTTACAGTGTAAATACATACAAAACAGTGCATTTTCTTTTTGATAAATTTAAACTTAAGATGAAAATAATAACAATTTGTGTTAAATATTGTGTACTAAACTAAAAAAAAATACCACATCAAAGTGTTTTGACAAAACTCTTGCGAAGAATAAAAAGCTCCAAAGCTTGCAAAGTTGTGAAGAACAATCAGTGTCTAGTGTAAATGTCTCGAGGTAGCTCAATAACAGCCAGGAAGGATGCATGCTCATATTTTTCTACCAACTGTTTAATCTCCAAGTTGAGGCAACTTACTTGATTGTTCAAGCCCGGAGTATGATGTCTGTACGGCATGCCTGAGATTATATTGGTATGGTCTGTTTGATTAAGTACCTTTCAGCTTTACCAATTTAATCTAGACCAGTGTGTAACTTTTAAAGAATCTTTTAGTTAGGGTCATAACTTCCTTTACTATTTCTGACATTGAAGAACTCGATGTTAGAAACTAAACCTATTATTGATTAATAATTACCTTTCTATCACAGATTAATCGGAGCATTGTTGTCAGCGCATTTGTTGATGAAAGATGAGGACAAACCGTTCGGTAAACTGGCCCC
This sequence comes from Allygus modestus, assembly GCA_963675035.1. NCBI lineage: Eukaryota > Metazoa > Arthropoda > Insecta > Hemiptera > Cicadellidae > Allygus > Allygus modestus. The sequence continues at coordinate 129,713,404 of OY776113.1, read as the reverse complement.
AGACTGGTATGACGATCAACTGCTTCATCTGGCTCATGATCTCGCAGCAAGACTGATCCCAGCCTTTGAAAACAGTCCCACAGGACTTCCTCAACCCAGAGTGAGTAATATATTGATTCAGTAACTACGGAGAACATAGCTCAGTGAATTTACTGCTTACTAAACAAACGTTCAGGATACCATTCGGTTTACAATGAATAGAGAGCTGTTGGTGCATGGGAAGATCTGTGGAAGTGTGCTCGCCCTAAACCTAACCGGAGAAGTGTACTAGTTGAGTCGTTTGAGGTTACAGTAGCTGCACTGGCATACTAAAGTACAGTGGGCCCTGTTTAGTCCGGCACTGCGCCAGTCAGGCCTCCAATAGTTCAGTGTTTTCGATGGGCTTGGGGGGGATCAAGTTGAGACACATAGCTGAACGCTGCTTTAAACAAAGAATTTTCATCAATTGCCTTGAAATTCACTGCTGTAAACTTTTCAGTGCCAGTTCCCTTTGCATTGTTATGGTGTTTACTTCATATTCCAAGATGGTGAGTATAAAATGTCATCTGATTGTAAACAAAAGATAAATACCCCGTTGCAGCAAACCTGCATACTCAGCGAATTTCAAATGGTACTTCACTACGTCATGAAGCCTCTTACCAACTTTCATCAAAACATATATATAAATAAGCAAGATGTGACATTTTATTTATTCTCCATAAGAAAAACATTAGGACTGAGTATGCAGGTTTGTTGCATCAAGGACCACAAAAATCGGGATTTTATTTAAATACCAATGGAACACCTTTAGATGAAGCAACATTCCAAGTTTTACCAATTTATATTGATAAACTAGCAAGATATCACATGTTTCTTATTCTCCATAAGAATAACATTATAGCTGCTGAGTACGCAGGTTTGCTGCCTTGGGGACCATAAAAATGGGTTTTGTATGCAAATATCAATAAACCCCAACTATATAAAGCCACATACCAAGTTGCATTAATATATGTCCATTAATAAGTGAGATATAAAATTTTACTTTTTCTCCATAACATTAACATTGGACAACGTACTGTATTTAACACTTTCAACATCTCGGTAACCAATTGACATAGAGCGATGATCAAAATACCAAATTGTTTTATTTTTAAGCTGAATTTAATGGTGTAAACCATTTATTTGGGTTTAAAAATAATTATTTGTAAAAGTTTAAGAAACCCATTTTTGGGGTACAAAACCCCCTTAAACCCACCTTAAAATAGCCTGTCTGGTTCTCGAACTCGTGAAAATAGATGCTGCCTTACAGGTTTATACCAAATTTCATCAAGATTGGACCATTTTTATGAAAGTTATCGTGCCTACGAACACATATATATATAACTTTTAAGAAAAATATCGATTTAGATGAAATTTTGAAAAAACGTTTAAAGTGACCTTAAGTTCGACATTCGGAAAGGCCAGATCACCCATGAAAATAAGGTTTTATGGGGGTTTTATATTTTCAAAAAATCTATTCTTTGAATTTTTTAACACTAAAATTTTAAAAATAGACAATTTTGTTTTGACCAAATCTTAAAAAAGAACCTAAAAAATCAATAATTTAGTATTTTGAATCATTAACCATATGTATATAGCATATACATATCTGGTTAAGTAGTTGTAGAGAAAATCCTAAACTTACTCTAAAAATTGCCGGGCAGAGTAACCGGACGGATTTTACCCTTATGGGAAAAAGGTTTTAGCTTTCCCTCAGTTAATTTTACTGAAAACTTCACAATTCTTTTTACCAGTAAGTTCAGCTTAGAAAAAAACTTTGGTGTTTAAATTGTTGTTCTGCGTCCAACCGTTGCAGAGGTATTCAAGTACTAACACAGTATGTTGTTCAATGATATTCTTATGGAGGATAAATTCAATTTTATATCTTGATTGTTTATTAATCTATATTGATGAATACTGGCAAGTGGCTTCATCTGGTAGTGGTCTACCGATATTTGTACAAAAACTAATATTTTTATATCATGTTGGAGGGCAGGTCACGTTGGAACAATTTAATATTCCGGGGACTAAAACTGCCATAAAACACCCGTGATTTCAAGTCCCAGGTGATTAAGTTTGTAAGGAAGTATTTGAAATGAGTAATGACATCCAAGCATAACAGTCTTGGCTCCTATCATGTCACTCACGGCCGCGCAGCAGTTTTCAGCGTTGTACGCCCTATCGTTTACACGCTTATATGTCTCACCAGATTTATTTAATTAGAATGAATCTTATATATTATTTATCTGCATGAACTACGGAATCTAACAGCATAAACGTCTTGTAGTTTCTTAATTTATTTAAACTGTAGTAATTTAAAATATGTAGTAATTTAAAAGTGTGACAAAAAAGTCACTAAGCGTAAACTTTTTTTTGGGTTAGAAACAAACTTCCAGCAGGAAAGTTTATTAGATAATTAGATGATCCACAATTTTTACTACAAACATTTTTCTGTGAAATATTTGATTTGTCGTGTAAAGATAGTAATAACGTTTCCTACGCTCAAATCAATTCGAGCTGCACTATTCAGGTTAGCAGCGTGATGCGATGCATTGTTATAAATCTCGAACTTGATTGTATTAACAAATTTAAAATATGACTTATTATTATTTTACAGGCAGAAAGTGATCTATGCTAGTTACCCTTGCTTTTAGAGTTTGAGACATACTGAGAAATAAGTATAAAAATATCCCGGAACTTCCAAGAATTGGGATATCATGAAATAAATTTTGTTTTCGGCCCGAGCCAGCGGCGCGATGGGGATTTTAACTAAATGTTGAAGGTGCGATAATTGGTTTAAAAGCATCAGGTACAAAGAAACATCTTAAGTTATTTGAAAATGCCATTTTTGTTCATTTTAGATGTCATTTCCATGAGAGGGACAGTCTCTTTTCTTATCTGTTACGTGTGTGATTAATTCAATTTTTAACCAGTGAATTAGATATATCAATATTGAGGTGATTTTCAAACAGTGCAGTTCACCTTAACGGAATATTTTTAAACCAATTTAAAGCACTACCATTGTCGTTACCCAACATAAAGTGGTTTAAAGATGCTATGTCTTATATAACCAGATATATTTCTCATAAAATGTATTAGTTTAAGTTTTACATTTTTATAAAATCATTAATTTCACTGAAACATAAATTATTGCCCTGCATTCGTTCATAAAGTGGTAGGCTACACTTTTCAATAAAACTAAACTTATACAAATCACAGTAATAGCGTGCATTAATTTTGTCCCCCGAGGTCTAGTAATAACACACTGTGCAGCGGCACAGCGCGGCGGTGGCCGCGGTGGCGATATCTGAAGCGCTCGTTAACCTTTAAATGTGAGGTAACCACACACTGTATAAACAATTTTTTTTAAGTAAAAGTTTCTACCCATCTCATTTCCAACATTTTTCTTGCTTCAAGTTTGTTTCTACCTCAAAAATTAAAAAAGTTTACGCGCAGTAACTTTTTCATGTTCCAATTTTCTTATCTGATTATATTTTGTATTATTATAAATCTGTTAACCAACTGATCTGAAGTAATTACTCCGTTGGAATCCTTAACTCTTCCTGATAAGAAATATATAAGTTTCATCATAATCGGCTGTTCCCCATGTGATGGAGGAGCGTGTTAATGAAAGCGCGTATTAAAATATTTTCTGGCAGAAATCACTCAGTTTACAAAGTGGATATGATAATGGAAGGAGAAGGACCGTTTTTCGCTTCCAAAACTCCACTATGTCATCGTTCCAGGTGTATTAATAGAGTTATTTGCATTTAAGTAAACAGAATTCACAATTTTGACAAGGAAAAAGGTGATTGCACACTTTCCTGTTGATTCAGACATTGAATACATAATGTCACGAGGTAGACAATTGAAGGAGACTGGATATTCGTTACAAGGAGGTTACCCGCGGGAAGTCAGAGAGAAGCGTTCTTGTCTCATGGTTTGAGGACAGATATCGAGCGAGTAAGCGGCAGGTGGCGAATGCAACTCTTCTTCGACCATCTCACGATTGAACGTGAGACATTTACGTGGGACGACGGCACGCTGAGAGCAGGAGGACAGGACGGATGTGCGAGGACCTCCTACATCAGGATTTTTCCGAGTTCTTAGCGGGACTCAAAACAACGAGGACCAAGTCAGGTGCATTTGGTGCCCCTAGCCACAGGTGTCAAAGACGCAGCACTGACGACATTGACAGGAGCAACCGCTCCGTGTGACACGTACGCGAAGATCGCTGCAACCCACAGCTCGTCGGAGGGGCAAAGCCATTAAAGGGGTTTCGGTGATCTCCGACCAAGCACGCAACAGGTGACTGCGGAATTCCAGGGTCAGGTTTTGGAAGATAAGATCAATTTAAAATTACTTTCTTATAATGTATGCGGTTTGAAGATGAAATTTAATAATAAGATTAAATTATAAATAACTCATCCTTCCTACCCCCTACCCCATCCTATCAACCCCCTTCCCCGCCTTTCCCAGTAAGTAGGTAAAGTCAGTTCGCTCGAGACGCTGCGGGAGTTAAACACGTTTTTGATTCTTTCGTGATACGCTATTGTTTTTCTGCTCGTAATGCTCCCTGTTTTAAAATGTTCCAAATACTCCCTATAGTTCGACATTTCGATAGTTCGACACCCCTTTAGTCCACAAAGTGTCGAACTATCGAGGTTCTACTGTATGTACGAAAAGTAATAACGCATACGGGATCTGATCATCTACCGGTCGCTGTAAACTTACCTATGTTTTAATACATTTTCCGTATCAGACTGCGGCCTGTGCAGATATAGTGAGGAGGAGGTGTTCCCTTTATTGACTAAGCTTAAATTTACGACTAAAGATCAAACAGGTTTTTGGGACCAACTCAACGATGTGTTTACACATTTTCAGATTGCCGCTGAAAAACAAGAAAACATAAATGTATTAACGTTTTTCATACATGAATCGGAAAGTTTAATGAGGCGCGATAATTAAGCTATCCATGTTACCAAAAATAAACAGCGTTGTTTCGATTGGAATGTTTACAGCCAGAAAAAAGTGTTAAGTATTCTAAATTTTTTCAGAAAAACCAGTTGGCTCAGGTCAAAAATAGTCATTTGGAAGCAAGCAAAGCAGTTAAAAATGTGTGTAAATATAAACGAGTTTGCACGCAGCACGCTGACGTGAGGGAAGTGAATTTCCACATAAAAACTTGTAAAACTCAAAATAAGTGTAAAAACATACATTTGTCCAATTTTTATTGAAATCTGAAAACATTGATTTTTTGATTGTTCTGATACTCCTGGTTTCATTTACTTGCAAAGCTGGGAATACAATTTTGCGCATTATAAGGTTAGGAGAAGGTCCAGACAGGCTTGAAAGTAGGCGTGAGGTTACTGGGGATGATAAAAGTACTCTAACAAAGGAATAACAGGCTTTTCTAGTGTAAAACCCCCATAAGACAACGTACTGTGTTTAGTCGATATACATTTTCTTTAATAACTCGGTAAATATTTATGCTAGAATGACGAGAGAGGGCTTAAAACTTTCGCCTCTCTAATTCCCATCTTTTTACATGCATTGATTTTACATCTGGGGCTTTTATGACCCTTTTTGGGCCCAAAAACTCGAAATCTGAAAGATTAATCCCCAAAAAAAGGGGTTTAGACTTTTCTGATTGTTTTGCCCAACGAACTTGTCCAACTGATTACAGAAAGGAACGTCCCTACCAAATTTGAAGTAAATCGGACAAAAAATGCGACCGCTAGAGTGCAAACACACACATATATATATATATACAATTTTGAACGACCACCCAAAACGTGTTCAGGGGGTCACGTTAGGAACTTCTATGGTGGTCCCGGGCTTAAGTTTCACCGTGCGGGTCATGCTAATAGTTCAATTTCCAAAGGAAATTTACTAACAAGCGGCATTATAATAATATAATATTAAATCTAACATCAGTTAATCATTCTAAGGAGTTCTGGGATGCAGTTAACTTCTTAAAAAGGAAATATGATAAGCGTATTGGTAATGTTAAGCCATAGCTCTGGTTTAATCAATTTAAACAGTTGCTAAATCCTACATTATTGGCTTGCAGGGTCTTGTATGCTGAACCGCTAGTTACCGATTAATGTTTGGACTCATATATTTCATTACTTGAAACTAACCGAGTTTTAAAGCAGGCAAAACATAACAAAGTGCCAGGGTTTTATTGCATCCTCTATATGAGTTTTTCAGAAACGCATCAAACCTTTTCTTGGGGAAAAAAATACTTCTCTACAATAAAATCTTAAATGATGATATGATTCCAGAATGTTTTAAGAAATCAATAGCATTTCCCTTACACAAAAAGGAGACCTAAACTCAGTTGAAAATTACAGGGGACTACCTTTCTTCGACACTATATGTAAGACTAACGTATCCCGTTGAAAAATCTACAGCAATTATTGACTATCGATCGTTCTGAAAAATTATAACGGGTATTGCCAGTGTAAACTTATGAGTATTTGTTTTAATTTAGCCGTGACTGTTAATTTCCAACAGAATACAGTAAAAAAATGTAAAGAATTTTGTTTGTATAATGTTTTAATTTAACGTGAGTACCGAACCTACTTAAGGAGGATTTTTTCTTCTATAATAATCTTACATTCTAGTTTGCAAGCGTGGTGTTATTTTTCCCCTTAGAAAACAACAAACCATAAATAACAAATAACATATAGGCTCACTGAAGTTATAATTATGTCCATTCTAAGATAGAAAACCACAATGAAGGTTTTAAAAATGGGTTAATAGGTCTAAAAGAACCCATGATTTGGCAGATAGTTTATGTGGTAGAGTCTAAAATCGAAGAATTTGGAAATACTCTTTCTCTCAGATGCATTCCTGATTTTGAACGTCAGTTTTATAAATACATGTGCAAGACCTAAATTGATGAACTTCGTGTCTTCACCCAAATTTTTCTGAATAAGATGTGCAGATGTGTTCTTGACTTTAGTAAAGAACAGGCTTTTCATGACCTTTAATGGTTAAGGTACTGTATTTGAGGTGACCACTTTACTCACACTCTAAGCATTTTATTGGACAATATAGCAAAAAACTCCGAACAACGAAAGACTACCAAAAAGTACTTGCAATTTCAAGCAGACTGATGGAAATAACTGGTTTCTTCTACAAACATATAACCAGTTATAAGGTGAAATACATTGTAAAATTCATAAATTACAAATCCAAAAGAGTTATCATGATTAAGCACCGTGATCTCTTAGTTGTTTTCGAAAAACCTTCAAAAATACAAAGAACGATCTTATAGATCGTTAACTCCCTTGTTATTGCTCCGGACAGCTGATACATTCTACAAAAAAATGTGAAATCATTTGTTTACTTAATATTTATATATTTGAAACCACTGAGATATAACTAAACACTGAATGCATCACGGCAAAACTTTAGAATGACTTACATTGGAATACCGGGCCGTTTGACGGGTACTCCAGTGATGATTACTTCTCTTTCTGTTACAGTAATAAACATATCAAATTTAATTGACTCTATTAACACTAAAAGAACTAATTGATTTTATTTGTTATGTTTGTGTATTTATTATTACTGAACAATATAATAAAACAAACAAGAAAACTGATGAAAATCGTAACTTAAATCAACTATTTATTGTGCAGGGCCTTTGATTTTGAATTTTAAAATATATTCCCACCTCTCTAAGACCTACAAACCATTTAGGTTAAATTTAAATTGAGGCACTGCTGGTTTCTGAGAAAATTTCATTAAAAACATCGGACATTTTTCAAAACTGGTGATTATATAATGAGAAAATTGGGGACTTGGAAGTCCCGTGGGGCAGAGCCCAGAGGACCTTTTTAAACGGCAATAGATCTATGACACTTCTACAATACATAGGCTATACTTGTGCAAAACTTCAGCAGAATTGCTCCAGTGGTTTTATCGTGATGGAAAAATACGTATAGACAGACGCCACCTCATTTTTATAATAGTCCTAGTAGTGATTATTTTAAACAGCAGTTCCAATTGTAAACTGTAGCAAATAGTCTACTGTTTACTTATATCAACCAACTAATTGAAGCCGATTGTTTTTTAATACGCTTAAAATTACAGAATCATCATAAATCATATAGTAAATTTTGAAATTGTATACTGGCCAGTAAAAAACTAAAAACTATATGGTTGATGTAAATTGCTGCTATGAAATTTTCATTGCACAAATCAGATGTTTCCTTTAAAGGCAAAATATATTTGTAAATATAGATAGACGTATTTGTTTATTACAACTAACTAACGAATCTGGCGTTAAATAAACATAAATAAATAAATACATATTTTATTTTCATTCAGCTTTAAAACAATAGACAAAGTCAGTCATATTACAATAGTTAAGATTCATATCAGAGCATAATACAAAACTGTGCATGAACATCATTAACTAAATCATTACCCTAAAATAATTGACATAAGAACATACCTTGACATAAAAAACAACCATAATAACATTCAAACAATCATAATAGTTACTCACATGTATATAATTTTCATTCAAACCAATATATCATAAAACTCTGATAGGAGTAACAAGGTGAACTTACAAGAAAATCGTACAGCCTACTTTTGAAAAGATTTTCTGGTAATTCAGTTAGCTTTAGTGGTAACTTGTTATACAATTTCAGTCCCAAAACTTCATAACAAGCTAATGATTTGGACAGTCTTTGAAACGGTATGTCCAGCTTATGTCTATCTCTCGTATTATGTTCATGAATACTATGTCTCAGGGTGTATTTAGAGATGTTGCATCTGGTATATTGTAAAACATGATAAATGTACAGGTTCATGACTGTTAAACATTTAAGCCTAATAAATAGGGGTTTACAGTGTTTTAGTCTGTGAGAATCTGTAATTATTCTTACAGCCTTTTTTTGACGTAAAAGAATGTCATTGATGTGAGAGTACCCCATAGTAAAATACCATAGGAAATAATACTTTGAAAAAAGGCAAAATATGCAGATCTCACATAGTTATCTGGCACATAACCTTTCAAACTTTTCAATAAGAAAATTACTCTAGAAATCTTACCAGATATATACCTTATATGCTGCTCCCGTGACAATTTACTATCAATGTGTACACCAAGGAATTTAACACTAGTATTTGAATAATTTTGAATGAGCCCCAAATTTCTTAAACTAAAATGTAATTGTTGAGTTTTACTCTCATTTAAAAGAAAACCATTTGCTCTAAACCATAATGATGCTTATGTTAATGTACTTTCTGTTAAATTTTGCAGATGAGTTAGATCATTGCTATTGTATGTTTCATATATTTCTTGTTCTTAATGGCGAAATTTCAACCTTTAATATTTTACCGTACGGGGCCTTAGATAATGACCTTTAAAATATATTCCTGCACCCCTAGGACCTGCAAACTACTTATGTTTCAAATATTGTATTAGGGCACTTTTGGTTACTGAGAGATTTTCATCCGGACATCGGACAAAAAATAATACTGGTGATTGTATAATAAGATAAGATATTCACTAATCTGGTTAATAACAGGTTGCAAGCGTGGTTAAATAGTCAAAACATTCTGACCGAGTTCCAGGCTGGGTAGAAGAGGCTATTCGACGTTAATAATATTTTTATTTTTAATGCACGGCAAACATTCAATTGGCTTGACAAGGTCCAAAACGATAGTGTCGTTTTGTTGACTTTTCCTCAGCGTGCATCACAATAGATAGACACATGATGTTATTTAAGCTTTCATGTCTCGGTATTTCAACAAAACTGTTAAAATTTATAAAGAAACTATTATGAAGGAAGGCGTGTGGTGTAAAGACAGTGTTACAAACAAACAGCTTTGAAATTACCGTTAGCTTAAGGCAAGCCTATATAGTCTCGCCCCTAATGTTCAGTTTGTTTACTAATGACTTGCCTGATGCACGAAAACTGTTTTTTATAGATAGTAAGATGTCATTTGATGTGGAAAAGATAAACTCAAAAAATATAGTGACAAATTAAAAACAATGGCTGTAGTCCAAAAAGATACCCATATTAAAATTAGAGTTACAAGTAAAAAATCAGCTTATAAAGTGTCATGTAATTATAAAACAAATAATGCATTCGAATTTCCTAAAAAATTATCTTTTTCACATGATAAAATGGTTAATCCGTCCAATGTTGATATTAATGAATGTTCTAATGTAAGTATTTTGGCTCAAGATAATTACTGCATTACTTGTAAAGGATCTCACTATGATATTCATAACAAATGTGTTAAGTGGGTAAATTGCAAACACATTTTAGGAAAGAGAAATAAAAATTATATATTGTTTATGCATCTAAATATTCAAGGTGGGTTTTTAAAAAAATGGCATATACTTTAGGAAGGTTCTAATGTATTTTATGTTTTAATGAACATTGGTTGTTGGAAGATCAGATTAATATCATTTAAAGTCTAAAAGAATATAAATTAGGAGCATATTGTTGTAGGAAAACTAAATAAACAAAAATAAAAGGGTTCTTGTATAGTAATAAAACATAACTACAATTTTAAAGAAAGAACAGATTTTTATATTTATAACGAAGAGGATATTTTTGAAGCCAGTTGTATTGAAATACCCTCTATCAATGTTATTATAATTTCAATTTACAGAACTCCTTATGATATAAATTTTAAAAACTTTTTAGACAAATTAGAATTATTACTTGCTATGTTACAAAAGTATTTAAAAACTCACCAGATCTCTATTGCAGCAGATTTTATGTAGATATTTTAAAAACCTCCAATTCTCCCAGCTACAAAAACATGTTTTTAAATTTAATTAGTATGTACGGCTTTAACGCAGATTTTTGTACACCAACAAAAATAACTCAAAATACAAGTACATGTATAGACAGTATTCTTTCAAACGACATGCTTTTACTTAATTCAAATATAAAAAGATCAAAAATTAATCTTGAGTTGGGTATTTCAGACCATAGGGAACTTTTCATTGAACTCTCAAGAAACGTGAAGTCTGTTTCCACTTTAAATATAAAAATAAGTTTTAAGAAAAGGTTGTTTTCAAAAAGTAACATGTCCCATTTTTTAAAGCGTATTTCTGAAATTAAATGGGACCTATCGACTGTTTGTGTTGTGATGCACAACCAAATTTTAATATTTTTTTATCACTTCATGGCTAATTTTAATTACTGTTTTCCTCTCAAGTTGTATTCTAATAAACCAAGCAAAAAAGAAAATAAGAACTGGGTGACCAAAGGTATTAAAATATTTAGTAAAAAGAAGAGAGCTGAGTATAGAATTGCAAAAACCAATAATAATATTATTTTTCAAAATAGAAGTTACAGGAAAATATTTAAATCTGTATGTTATAAGGCCAGGAAAATCTAACTGTAAGGTAATATCAACTGCTGATAACAAGAGTCAGGCAGTGTGGAATGTTGTCAAGGCAGAACTTGGCGTCCTTAACAGTAACAGTCTGGACATCCCTGATTTGTGTGTCAGAGCCAAACACCTAAAAGATGGTCAAAGCATAGCAAATTTCTTTAATGAAAAGTGTGTAAATGTTTTTAATGGTATTAAATGTATTGACTGCAACCGAATTTACTAAACATGTTAATACTAATTTGCAAACAAAATTTCAGTTCAAACCCACATCAGTCTTAGAAGTTAAACAAACTATTACAAATTTGAACAATAAAAAACCTGCAGGCTGGGATGAAATCCCCCTTAGAAATAATCAAGAAAACAGTGGATTTTATTGCATATCCACTATGTTTAATAATTAATCAATGTTTTGAGGAAGGCATTTTCCCTATCAATTCAAAAATGCTGAACTGAAGCCTCTCTTTAAAAAGGGTGTGGTCGAGGATCCCGATAACTATCATCCGATATCAATATTACCTTCTTTGTCTAAAATCTTTGAAAAGATTGCTTATAATCATATATATTCCTTTTTAACGAATTTCCCCTATAGGGAAGAAGCTATTACTGTAGGTCTCATGGTAAGACTTAAGCCCGAGACCATGATAACTTTTCATTTTGAGGTCCCCAGATGCCAAAAACACCATTCGTTCAAATTTTTATATATGTATATATATATATGTGTCCGTAAGCACGATAACTCTCGTAAAAAAGGTCCGATCTTAATGAAATTTGGTACAAATGTGTTAAGTACCATTTATTTGAACAAGTTCGAAAACCAGATGAATCGCACCATCCGAAGGGGGGTTTTGGGGGGGTTTTGTACCCCAAAAATGTGGTTTTTGGGGTTTTCACATGTAATTTTAATTTAAATCAAATTTTAATTTATACCATTGAATTCAGCTTAAAAAAACAAACAATTTGGTATTTTGATCATTGGATATATGGATATATTGGATATATGGATGAAACTTGGTATGTGACTTCACTAAGATGAGTTCTATTGATATTTGCATAAAACCCATTATTTTGCGTGCCTTGTTGCAGCAAACCTGCGTACTCATCCCCAATGTTATTCTTATGGAGAATAATTAATATTTTAAATATCGCTTGTTTGTGAATACATTTCTTATGAATCCTGTTAAGTGTTATGTTATATATTCATTGGAAATTCGCTGAGTATGCAGGTTTGCTGCGACGGGTGTATTTGAAAGTAATTATTTATTCATGGATCAACAGTTTGGTTTCAGATCTGGCCGGAACACAGTATCAGCTCTTTCGGACTTCATAAATCAGGTGTCTGGTGGCTTGGATGGATCATGGAGCACAGCAGCTGTGTTCTGTGATCCATCCAAGGCTTTTAACTGTAAATTATGATATTCTATTGGACAAACTTAAGTACTATAAGTTTTCTAACCTGGCATTGTCTTGGGTACTCTCTTACTTAACAAATAGGCAACAGCGAACAATAATTAAGAAAAATGGCACTAAATTTACTTCAGAATTAAATGTGGGGTCCCACAAGGGTTTATTTTAGGCCCTTTGTTATTTTTAATATTCATGAATGATATTCCTAAAAATGTGTCATCAAATCTTATTCTATATGCCGATGATACCACGGCTATAGTTCAATCAAAACATTCTGATGGTTTAAAAGTTAAACTCGATCAGTCACTTTTAGAACTCTCTAATTGGTTTAATGCCAATGGGTTAAAACTAAATAGTTCTAAAACACAAATCATAAAATTTCAAACACTTCAAAATAGGCAAAATTTAACGTTTGAATTATTTTATGATAACAATGTTTTATCTTTTGTTGAATATTCTAAATTTTTAGGATTGAACATTGATCAAAATTTAACATGGAAACCTCATATTGAAATGGTCATCAAGAAATTGAACACTGCTTGATTTCAAATGTATGTCTTAAGAAATATTATTGATTTAAAAACCAAGCTTATGGTTTATTATGCAATGTTCTTTTCAATTTTACAATATGGCATTGAATTATGGGGCTCAACTTCATATGCTACAACGGTTTTTAAAATCCAAAAGAAATATTTGAGAATTTTGTCTTTTGCACCAAAAAGAACATCTTGTAAACCACTATTTCAAAAGTATGAAATATTAACAATGCCTTCCCTTTACATATTTAAAACGTTGGTGTTCTTGAAAAGTAACTACCAGTCCCACAGCAAAAAGCAGTTTGTTCATCAGTATACCACCTGCTTCAAAAATAATTTTCAGTATCCAAGACATCGCCTTAGCCTTTTTGAAAATCCCCATATTATATGAGTCTTAAACTTTTCAACAGTTTACCTGCCAATTTCAAGAAAATTGTCAATTTGTGTACATTTAAAAACGATTTAAAATTGTATTTGCTAACAAAAAATTATTATTCAATTGCAGAATATCTAAATGAGAACACACGGATATAAACTAGCATTGTATTGTATTGATTTATGGCAGTGTTCTATAGGTATTAAGTTTTAGTTTTAGTTTTTATGACAATGCCACCTGTTTTCCCAGCTACGCTGGAAGTATGAAAATGTATTTGTGACAGTAAAGGACTATTTCATTTCGCTATTCCCGCAACGAACAAGGTGCTCGGAAAAGCTTGCATGTCTTTAGATGTCTGCTCGTTAATCAGCGAATAATACCAACACAAGTAGCTCGCCACTTGGCAAATAATCGGCGCTCGGCGAATGACGCATGTCAGGAGCTGGCTTTAGATGTAAACAAAGCTATGGCGTGTGGATTGCCTTATATATTTGGACTCGTGCTTTTTATATTGACGTTGTTTTCTGCAATTTTACAATTAGTGGAGTGTCCAAAGATAAATGAGTACAAAATACGCATAAACTGTACCTATTTTTACATGACCATTAGCACCATTGTTTTATTAAAACCCCTAAAAAGGTTAACAAGAAGAAATGTCTGTTAGCCAAAACAGCTGGCTGGCGTGGGTAATGTAGAGTAAATTAGAGGAATTTGGGACAGTAAGTACTTGTTGGTGGGAAATCAGATGTTGATTTTCAACTGCACATTAATATCAGAGAGATTATATAGTTTCATGGTGTATTCTTCGCTTCATTGGTGTAAGCTCGGTTCATCTATTCTGTATTCATAATCAATGCTTAAACTAAGAGTCAAACTCCAACTGTTGTGCTTTGTGATCTGATAAAGATATACTTACTACTAGTGAAACATAATCTCTTGAAAAAAAACCATGACAATGTTATCAATACATTACATGTTTCAGAATTATGTGTGGTTCTGGTTGCAGAAAAATAGAAAACTCAGGATAACTAATTTAAAATAGCCGTAAACTGTTGACTGACAATATAATTCCCCAATAAATCAATATTGAAGTCTTAGTGAAGTAAAATCTGGATTTGAAGAATCTGTATCAGTATTTATGATCACTTGTTTTCATCCAAATCAATAATTCTTCAGTAAATAATTGGCAGTATCTGTACAGTTCCACAGTTTAACAGATCAGTCATTCCCATGACTTACTCCAATATGGCCCTTAGAATGGCAAACCAACAGATAAAATGCTGTCAGAGCTATACACAATTTCAAGGGGTTTTGCCACCATTAGTTATGACCTCCGCTTAGGCAAGAACTCTGTCTGGAGGCCAATACTTATAATTGGCATGTGAATTAAAAGCAAGGTCTAAGGGATGGTAAATCTATCTCTGAATTTGAACGAATATTGTTTTTGGCATTTGGGGGCCTCAAAACGAAAAGTTATGGTCCCGGGCCTAGGTCTTATCATGCCGACTACGGTAATAGCTTCTTCCGTATGGGGGAAATTCGCTAAAACAAAACTCTTCTTTGAAAACACACAGTTTCTTAAGTACTCTACACACAACACCAGGGCCGGATTTAGATGTTTGCCGTCCCTGTGCAAAATTAACACTGCCGCCCCCTCCCCCCAACACACTTGTTTCACGTTTCACACTAGATAATATTAAAACAAACACTAACAGTCACAGTAGTTAATAATAACGGTTGTCGAAAATAACAACTTCAAGCGGCAAACAGATGAGCGAGCAACCCAATGTTTTCACAGCCACAGCTAGTAGGCATTGTTGTTACAGTTCCGACGGGACGGCCCGCGACGAATGCTGAAGGCCCTCCAGTCGCAGCCTAGTATCTAAATCGTTACAGTTCCGATGGGACGGCCCGCGACGACAGCTGAAAGCACTCCAGTCGCAGTGTCGCTATCGTTGCAACGGAACTGCCTCATGGACCCGGTTCCACGGTCGCGACGTTCCGTTGCGAGAAGTGTGGGACCGCCTTAACTGATTTACTGATGGACAGCGAGAGCGAGTGATTGACTTATGTCTCGGCCCTGTCAGGCACCGCGTTTACGAATAGCCGGAGATAAACGAATGATATCGAAGGTCGCGCTACCATTCCGAACGAACGTTCTCGGAGATGGCCGAAGAGAAGCGAGTCAGCCTTCGGGGCCACTCGTGTATTTCCGTCTCTCTTCAAAGCGCGATGCCCGTCGGGGCCGAGACATAAGTAGTAGATTGTGGACTGAGGCTTAATTGCGCATGCGCCTCAATGACTCATCACGACAACAGTGATGGACTGATGGTTCGGCAGAGCAGAGATACGATTGTTAAGCTCGACTTGTACTTTGTTTGCACTGTTATAAGCAGACAGTGGAGATTAGCACAGAAACACTGTGCCCTTTTTTGCACTTTCCAAACAAAGACGCCGCCTATTTATTTTCACTTATAGCAATATCGAAATATCACCACTGGTTGTATCACTAAGTATATGTTTTTTAATTTGCCGCCCTCCAAAATTTACCGCCCTGTGCAGCTGCACATATTGCACATGCCTAAATCCGGCCCTGCACAACACACAAAAAAATAACAACCAACAACTTTTTTTGTGGTTTTGTAGTTTGTCACAACATTATAAAACATATTTAAACTTATCCTGTAGTTTATTAATACAAGACAGTTAATATACATCATTTAGACCAGTCACACTGGTCATGATCAGGTCCAATTAGAGAATGACCTTTTTTTCTGTCATTCTTTAAGTCATATAAATTAGCCAATAAAATAGACTCAAGATGTCTTAAAATATCTTTCCTTTCACGTACATAACATAAAACCAATTGAAAAATAATGTAGAATATCAGGACTACAGGGTTTATTGTAATATCCTAACATTTGTGCTATTTTAAGTGATTGTGGTATCAAGGGGCAAGTGTACATGACGTACGACAGTAATTATAGGTGAACCTGCGCCATGGAATGCCAGAACGGCCAATCACAAGCGAGACCTGCCCAGCAGGCGCAGGGTCACTCTTGCTCGAGATGGGAGTATTGAGTCGACTTCTCAATGATCCTGTCTACGAGGGCTATGCTCGCCGTGCCAACAAAGCTTTGTGGAACTACCGGGCAAAGAATACAGGATTGTTAGGTAAAACTGAAGTATTATTAATTTTGGCTATCAATTAAATTAAATTCATTAATTCTTTATTCATTCATGTAGGCTACAGTGGTACAATTTGATAGGGTCAACAATTCATAATATAATCTAATGTAACTAAGTTGATAAACATTATTAACATTGTTCAATTCTAGCCTCTAATGTAGCTATTTTTATAAGCATTTTATGAGGATTAGAAAAAGTCATCCAATGAATAAATTGCTTTGCAAAAAGTTAGTATTTTAACATTTGTTTGACTTGTAAAGGTTTTTTCGGATTTTATACTTTTTGGGGTGTGCTGTAAGAATTTGGTTTCCATATGCGTTGGCTTTTTTTATAAAATTTAAGATTGGGATGGGGAGAAATAATTTCTAATTTTTTCTTGTATCATAGGCATTAACTAGTTTAAGTAACTCTGTATCTTTGGATATTAATTTGCTCTTAGCTATCAAAATAGTATCAAGTATGTACTGCCCATAGACAGTCAATTTACTAAGTGATTCTTAGCCGATTCATCATGATCCAAATTTAACATGATTCTAATAGCTCTTTTTTGTTGATTTAATAGCTTTTCCATATTTGATTTTTTTTATTATCAAGTGTGACAAGCTTCCTTTCCGCCTTGGTACCTCCTTGTTTCTCTGTGGAGCTGGTCTCTTAAAAAAAAATCCAACATGTTGTTGCATTTTATTACTAATCTAAGGCTAAGCCTGAAAGCCTATTAAAGTATGATCCCATGTCGGGAATAAAGAAAGTCCTTACTAGTCTGGTGCCACTGTAAAAGGATGGGAAATGCAAATACCCCAAAGAGGAGAAAATCACTCCTCGAACCATCCAGCACCTGAACAATCTCTGATCAGTTTGCTCCTTACTTCTTGACCCTTGGACTTATCAAGCAGTTTACCCTCCAACCCATCTGGTCGGGTAAATAGTTCTACCCTCTAATAGGTTCTTTCAGTATCCATTCGACGGTCCTTCCCCCCAGAAGGTTCACTCTCTGGCCTGTCAGACCACAAGAGCTTGCCAGGCAAGGCCCTAGCCAGATAGGTTGGAAGTAAGTCCCTGGGAAGGGATGATTGGTTTCTTGAATAATTGGCCAAAGATGGCACTTGTAGCAAAGGGCAAATCTACCAGAGATTGGCCAGATGCTGGGTAGTTTGAGGAGTGATTCTCACTCTCTTCAAAGTTACTTGCTGTCCTGTCTTCCCCATCTATGCAGATCCCTTCCTTCTGGCTGCTGTACAATATTTGAAACCCTTCTTATTTATGAAATCAAATATCTAGTCTCAAGGTTCAGAATACACAACTACACAGTTTCAACCAGATGACATTTTTCAGAATTCTTTTTATACTCTCCAAAAACAGTACTATAGATACAGTATTTTTAATCCCCTCTATCGAAAATTTGAAATTTAAAACCATAGGTTGCATTAAACAAATAAAATTATGAATAAATAATTGTTAATGTATGAAAAGGAACTCAGTAGTTGAAATTATGGATTTCCTCAAAGATGTCTGTTGGTTAATTTACTACACGGCATTGGACATACCATCATGAATTAAATCATCTAACAATCTGGCCAAATAAATATTTGAAAAAGTCATGGACCATGTTTCTTATCTCAGGCCAGAGTGGAAATTTAAATATGAAAATAACCCTTTTTTGTTTAAAAACTTCATTATTTTATGTGAAAAGAAGAGTAAGTTTTTAGTTTAGTATTGAGGCCAAGGTTTGAAATGCTTAATGTTCTATTAACGCATTCACTGCGTTAATCGTGTATATTCAGGATAATTGCATTTGTTTCCTTGCTAGACAACCGCCGGAAATCCGGCCCGTCGGTTAATTCACACCTTATTTCTTGTACTTATGATTTCACAATAAAGCTGACTCAAGAGCATTTTAGTTCTGAGGACTTATGTAACATATGAAAAAAATTAACATAATAATTTATATACCAGTTTCTAAGATATAAAAGTCGTTAACAGTCAATATGTTAAGTTCAGAAAACAGACTTTTAACAGAGTATTTCAACTTTTTCAGGCAACGCAATAGACGCGACATCAGGCCAGTGGGTCGGCCGGCTCAGTGGCCTAGGGGCTGGCTTGGACTCTTTTTATGAGTATTTACTCAAATCCTACATCATGTTTGGAGAAACAGAGGACTATCATATGTTCGCCCATATGTACCAGAGCATCAATGAACATATGCGTAGAGGGTAACTATTTATTGTTCGCCTACATGTAACAGAGCATCAATGAACATATGCGTAGAGGGTAACTATTTATTGTTCGCCTACATGTACCAGAGCATCAATGAACATATGCGTAGAGGGTAACTATTTATTGTTCGCCTACATCTAACAGAGCATCAATGAACATATGCGTAGAGGGTAACTATTTATTGTTCGCCTACATGTACCAGGGCATCAATGAACATATGCGTAGAGGGTAACTATTTATTGTTCGCCTACATGTAACAGAGCATCAATGAACATATGCGTAGAGGGTAACTATTTATTGTTCGCCTACATGTAACAGAGCATCAATGAACATATGCGTAGAGGGTTACTATTTATTGTTCGCCTACATGTAACAGAGCATCAATGAACATATGCGTAGAGGGTAACTATTTATTGTTCGCCTACATGTACCAGAGCATCAATGAACATATGCGTACAGGGTAACTATTTATTGTTTGCCTACATGTACCAGAGCATCAATGAACATATGCGTAGAGGGTTACTATTTATTGTTCGCCCATGTGTACCAGAGCATCAATGAACATATGTGTAGAGGGTAACTATTTATTGTTCGCCTACATGTACCAGGGCATCAATGAACATATGCGTAGAGGGTAACTATTTATTGTTCGCCTACATGTACCAGGGCATCAATGAACATATGCGTAGAGGGTAACTATTTATTGTTCGCCTACATGTACCAGGGCATCAATAAACATATGCGTAGAGGGTAACTATTTATTGTTCGCCTACATGTACCAGAGCATCAATGAACATATGCGTAGAGGGTAACTATTTATTGTTCGCCTACATGTACCAGAGCATCAATGAACATATGTGTAGAGGGTAACTATTTATTGTTCGCCTACATGTACCAGGGCATCAATGAACATATGCGTAGAGGGTAACTATTTATTGTTCGCCTACATGTACCAGGGCATCAATGAACATATGCGTAGAGGGTAACTATTTATTGTTCGCCTACATGTACCAGGGCATCAATAAACATATGCGTAGAGGGTAACTATTTATTGTTCGCCTACATGTACCAGAGCATCAATGAACATATGCGTAGAGGGTAACTATTTATTGTTCGCCTACATGTACCAGAGCATCAATGAACATATGTGTAGAGGGTAACTATTTATTGTTCGCCTACATGTACCAGGGCATCAATGAACATATGTGTAGAGGGTAACTATTTATTGTTCGCTTACATGTAACAGAGCATCAATGAACATATGCGTAGAGGGTAACTATTTATTGTTTGCCTACATGTAACAGAGCATCAGTGAACATATGCGTAGAGGTTAACTATTTATTGTTCCCCCATATGTACCAGAGCATCAATGAACATATGCGTAGAGGGTTACTATTTATTGTTCGCCTACATGTACCAGGGCATCAATGAACATATGCGTAGAGGGTAACTATTTATTGTTCGCCTACATGTACCAGGGCATCAATGAACATATGCGTAGAGGGTAACTATTTATTGTTCGCCTACATGTACCAGGGCATCAATGAACATATGCGTAGAGGGTAACTATTTATTGTTCGCCTACATGTACCAGAGCATCAATGAACATATGCGTAGAGGGTTACTATTTATTGTTCGCCTACATGTAACAGAGCATCAATGAACATATGCGTAGAGGGTAACTATTTATTGTTCGCCTACATGTAACAGAGCATCAATGAACATATGCGTAGAGGGTAACTATTTATTGTTCGCCTACATGTAACAGAGCATCAATGAACATATGCGTAGAGGGTAACTATTTATTGTTCGCCTACATGTAACAGAGCATCAATGAACATATGCGTAGAGGGTAACTATTTATTGTTCGCCTACATGTAACAGAGCATCAATGAACATATGCGTAGAGGGTAACTATTTATTGTTCGCCTACATGTAACAGAGCATCAATGAACATATGCGTAGAGGGTAACTATTTATTGTTCGCCTACATGTAACAGAGCATCAATGAACGTAGCCTATGCGTATTTAGGCCTATACATTATTGCAGGATACCTAATCCATTTTACCTATACCAATATAGTATTAAAAATAAAACATCTGCTTGTTAAATTGTCTTATGGAATAAAAATCAGTCTTTCAGTATTTATAATATTTTTAAAATGTAAATGTGATCATTAACTGAATTTGTTCGTTATCCCAATAAAATCATTTATGACTCAAAATATACACTCTCATTCTAATGTTATAAAATTGTAAACCTTTTCTGTTAGTTTTTAATAAATCCAAATTTAAAATAAAATTAGGACAGTTCTCATTTGACTGATTCACTACCATATAAATTTATAATAATTAATTTTATATCACCATCAGACATACAGGTGTCCGATACTTAAAATTGCAGCTCTAACTGTATTTTTTGTTTATTCATATTTATTTGTTATCTCTACATTCACTCAGGCACAATTTTGTACTACACCAAATAAGTTTATTACATTTTGGTTTTCAGTGGTATTGCCGTTTTAGTTAAGGTATTTGATTATCCCTTATGTTTTTTACACTTTATTTTAGAATTTTCTTGCAGGTTTTAGGATTTTGTAATTATTCTAATTTTCAATTTATTGAACGTTAATGCCATGGGGTTTTCAACCTACCAAGAACTTCAATATAACTTTATTTGCATTTCATTTATTGGTAATTATATGTAATTGTAGTTTCAATGTTCTGTCAGGTACTTTTAATTTATTTATTAGTCAGTAAAGCCAAAATACTAGAAACTAGGGATGTGTCAGATCCAGTTTTCTTCGGTTCGATAGTGGGTTGGTTTTTAATATGAATCTGTTCTCAGTTATTGGTTTAATTATTCTTTACAACAAATTGTTTTGTAAACCAGCTTCTGCTAAGTTTGTCTTCATGATACATACCGTACATACAGGGTGTTTAAAAAAAACCTTCAGGACTGTAGGATATGAATTCTCATATAAAAAGAAATAAAAAAGTTCATATGAAGGTATGTCCTAAAACACTTAGTTTCCCGTCTATCTGTCTGTATATGTTTTTTACTTAATATGTTATATATATCTTAGAAACATCTAAAGATATCAAACTTCAAACTTGGTACATGTGTTACATCTGATAAGACTCATTTTGGTATGGAATATCAAGTTCCTACTTTGTACCATTTCAAAATGGCGGCCTTTTTTTTGTTTTTTCAAAGCTAAATATCTTAAAAACCGTAATATTTAGGCAACATCTGTAGGAATCAAAAAAGTTGTGTCATTTTGTCTTAAAAATAATGATATAAGGATTGTAACAATATGATTATAAACAACTGAAAAATTGTGATTTTTATTAGTTATAACATGCTTTTTTAGTCCATAAATGGCAAAAAAGCATGTTTAACTTATAAAAATTACAATTGTTCAGTTATTTATTATCTTATTGTTACAATCTTCATATCAGTATTTTTAGGACAAAATTACACATATTTTTTATGCCTACAGTTTTTCCCTAAATATTACGATTTTTTAAGATATAATTGCTTTGGTAGCTTTGGAAAAACAAAAAATGCCGCCATTTTCAAAGTAGGAACTTCATATTCCATACCAAAATGAGTCTTATTAGATGTAATAAATGTACCAAGTTTGAAGTTAATATCTTCAGATGTTCCTAAGATATAACGTATTAAGTAAAAACACATACAGACAGATAGACGGGAAACTAAGCATTTTAAGACATACCTTCATATGAACTTTTGTCCTCCTTTTTGTGTAAATAATCACGTCCCAAAGAACGGAAAAATCTTTTGGACACCCTGCATAATGCATAGTTGAGTTCTTCAGCATTGATGAATTGCAGTCCAAATGCAGTTTCAACTGTTGTTAAGCTGTCCTTTTGCAGTTTTTGTTCATGCCATATGGTACAGTGGACGTTTTCAGCCAAGATTAAATGGTGCAAATGTTATTTATGGACAGTATTATTGGATCCAATGTTAGCTGTCGGTCCCAATGGAACCTAAACTTAAGAGATATCGATCAGTTCTCGGTTTCAATTTTTGACCGAAAAACCGATGAAACCATGAACCTGAACTGACACACCCCTATTAAAAATATGTTTTGTGATTTTTCAGACGGCCTCATTGCAATAAAGGCATTGGTGACCATCCTCTGTTTGTTAATGTTGATATGAACACCGGCTCGATCCATACTACATGGATAGATTCTCTCCAGGCCGCATTTGCAGGCATTCAGGTTTGTTTTGCTACTCAAAAGCATTTAGAGGCAAACCTTATCACTTACTCACATTTTAAAAACAGTTTTACAATTATTTAGACAAGCTGAAAAATTAGTCACGATACACGATGTTAACGCTCACCGTGTAAGTTAATACATTTTGAAAGGTCCTACAATTGTTTATATCTCTGTCAAAGTGCAGATTGTCGTTTAAAAGTACAGTAATCTTCATCATATCTAGACTTTTAATACCCAAAATTTGTAAAATCTAGAGCAATTTTTGGATATACCCTTTGGTCTTAGTCATGAATCTTTATTCACATATTCGTTGTGAATAGTAACGAGTTGTCGTATCCTAAATATTGTTAATTTAGTCATACAATCATTAAAGAATTACAGGAAAATGCATTAATTATTTTAATTGTCAAGTTTTAAAATTCACAATTGTCAGATTCAAGCCCTTCTAGACTTTAGCATCTTTATAATCCAGCAGCCACAGGTAGCATTCCTTAGTTGCTGATTGTGTTGATTTTGATTTCATCCAAAAGGTCATTCCAGTACTTGGCACCTATAAAAATTTAGTTTCTCGTGATAGTTAACCAAAAGACTATCAAAATCACACAGTTCCGTAAAACTGCCTTGTTCATCATATTTGATTGTGAGGCACTTGGAGCAAGGAGGGGAAGGCTCTTTGGAACCTCCAAAGTAGATTCATTAAAATTCCCTAAAATTGTCAAACTACTACAGGAGATCATTAGAGGCTCAAGTTTAGGTAGACAAGACTAGGGCACTGGAGCAGCACAATAAGCCAAAAAGCCTGGATGTGCACAGGCCTGGACACCCAATTATCGGGAGCTGGGCCGCAGCTCCCCCCAAACCTAATCTAATCTAGTTAGTCTTACTTGGGCAAATTCAAATTTTTGTTATTTTTTGTATAATACAAGTTTATGTTATTCCTGGTAATAGTTATACTCAGATTGTCCTTAGCATTGTAAAATATATAAACTAGAGACTGTTAATATTGATAATTAAACCGTCCACCAAGTCATTTACCGTGTCTCACAAGAGGTACATTGTTTTAATCAGAAAATGGTTCCGAGGGCCTTTTGTAACATAATACCATTTTTTGCACCAGAGGAATTTACTCAGAGAATTGTACCCTAATTTATATGCAAATTAAACAAGTCATAGGAAGTCGTTAGTAAATATTAATGCTGAGACATGTCCTAAGTTTCTGGATCAAGAAAATGACTCTTGATAATTTGTTATATAGTAAATTGAAGTATTATTCCCAATTTATTTATACCTAGAAGTTTAATGGGATTGAGTTATTTATTATTTAAGACAGACAATGAATATAGAAGATGTTAATTTTTATCAGAGCATTAATTTGGAGTGAATTGGCAGTAAACCAATGGATGGAGGTCTACTTCTAAATCATGAGAATTTGTACTTATTGTCTAAAATGTGGTGTAATCAGTAAACAGTATAGAGCAATACTCTAGGAAAATCTTGTATGTAAACTATAAATAAGAATGGTGTTACGACTAAACCTCGTGGGATGAACCTGCAATAGGTTTGATTTGTTATTCTTATAGATCACAGTTTCATATCTACCACTGAGGTAGGACTGAATTTACTAGTAATTTTACACCATCTACTTTGTAAATACTTCAAGTTATTTAAACGTTGTTTATGGCAAACAGAATCTAAAGTTTTACTGTGATCAATCTCTGTCGCTTTAGCATTACACTTGTTTTCAAATGATTTGAGTTCAAAAGTTACATCTTGAACAGCTTTGATTATATTTAGACTTTTCCTGATACCAAACCAAACATCGTTTTCTAAACGATGCTCTAGTCTGTGAAATCTCTTCAATGCAGGCTTTCTAGAAGAACCTCAGTTTGGAGGAGTCCCCTTGAATGGATATAAGACTACAAATATTCCTGTGCAATCTTGATATGCTTTGTGGCTTTGCAATATCCTCAAGTTCCCAAAACCATTTTAACATATTTCAAGATTGGGTGGAGTGACAAAAAGTGTAGTTTACAATTCTGAGTCTCAGATTGAGCTTTCCCAAAAATCTAAAAGCCAAAAATTGCCTAAATGGCGGAAGGATCTCCTTGTAACATTCCATCTGATAGAATGTGACTATACAAATCTAAACCTAGCAAAACGTCTATTTTAGAGGATTGATCCAACAAGTTAATCCTTCCTTGATTTCTTGTGGGATAGGGCTTGGTGGTAATCCGAACTTATATAACTGCTTCTATAGAGATCCGTTTATCTTTGTCAATATTAAATATGAGGGTGCAAGTGCCAACCCTCGTACGTGTCAACCTCTTGAGGACACTACATGTGTGTTGCCTATACCTGTCAGCTGTACACTAGATAATGTCCAAGGACGGTGTAAACACCAAGCACACTAATTATAAATCCATCTAACTGGAGAACTTGGATGTAGGACTACACGGACAGGTCGCAGACCGCCCAAGGAGTCTTCGACGAGCTCCTGAGCAGTGCCTAATAGTACATTTTGGTATGCACCAGAGTTCAGATATATGTTGCATGAGAGTGAAGAGGTGGATTTCTGACTACTATCAGGAGTGTTTCTGCTTTGGGTCGAGGATGCACTTTGGTTAGAGAAATGCCAGAGATTGGGGAGGGGTTACATACTTGGCACTGTGCTGTTGACGTAAACAAAGTGATGAGACGATTTCCTGAGCAGTTGAATCATCTTTTCAACGACTTAATCGTAGCGTGGCATTTGCTTGTAGTTTTGGAGGCAATACTGCGG
Organism: Allygus modestus; assembly: GCA_963675035.1. Taxonomy (NCBI): domain Eukaryota; kingdom Metazoa; phylum Arthropoda; class Insecta; order Hemiptera; family Cicadellidae; genus Allygus; species Allygus modestus. The sequence goes on along the minus strand of OY776113.1, from coordinate 129,687,253 downwards.
GCAGTGTTGTATCTTGTGACAGCTGTTACAAACAGGGCAGACATTGTTGGTGTCAGAACCTACGTTCTTAGAGGTGCTGGAGACAAGACTTTTTTGGAGAACTTAGTGTTGAAAGTCTCGGGTTGGTTTGCATGTGAGGTTTTGGTGTAACCTTAGTACAATGGATATGCGACAACTCTAGTCTCTTACATTGGTCTTGAATAAAGTCCATTAGGTTGGTAAAGGTATTATGTAAGATGAATTATATTTTCCCTCAAACTTACCTCTAGCAATGTATAAATAACCCTCTAAGTAGGGAGACAATTATGGAAAACCAATTTCTAGTGAGAACACCGCCCCCCCCCAAACAGGTAAGAGCCGATAGGTAAGTTGTTAGTAGTTTGCATATTAAAACTATTTTCAGAATACAAACAGCTGGCTATAATATTTTGGCGGTTATTTGATACGGGTAGTTTAAATGGTAAGAAGATAATTACCAGCAGTCCACAAACTTTTTGGGAAATAAATTTCTCAAATAAACATATCATAAGTTATCCGTTTCAACCTAACAGTTGTATAATCGTTCCCAAATATAGATACAATTTCATAAAATATAGTTTTCTATAAATAATAGGACAGATAGAAAATAAATTGACAGATTCAGGTAGGAAGGTATTATTTAAAATACAATGTAAACACAGTTATTATTCTTTGTCTAAAAACATACTCACTATGACGTTTAAGAGGTATATAATAACGCACACAACCGGGAAAGGAGAAGTACTAGTAACAATCAGCGCTAATTCCTGCTCTGAACTTCGGGGTAAAAACTGAATAAAATAACATGGGTTGTCCCTTACTTATAGGGTTATGTATACATTGCTTCTGGTCTGGTTGCCTGATGCCTGAAGAGTAATGTGGGACAAAATTCATTTACCTTCATTTCCCAGTTTTAAAGAGTATAAAACTAGAACTACTCTCGGTTGGTGATAAGTTATTATATAGGCTTTTCTACTTAAAATTCTTTATTTATATTAATATTTGTTTTTGTTTTAGGTAGTTTTTTTATACCAGGAGTACATAACGGTTATGATGTAATTTTAAAGATTGTGTCTTACTCTTTTGTCCCTCGTTAAAGGAGAGCAATGTTTACGATTAATGTCAATTTTTGTTGGAAGGGAACAAGTGTGAAAAACCAACGTGTCAAACAAAAAATGTGTACTACAGAGCCAGTGATGTGGAATAGGCTTATGTTGAAATAACATGTGGTGTATTTTTCTTGTGAGAGATTTAATATCATGCTCTCTTACTGATAGGTACTCCATGGTGATATTGATGAGGCCATCTGCACACATGCGCTTTACTATTTGATTTGGAAGCGTTTTGGGGTCTTGCCCGAACGTTGGAATTGGAAGAGTTTAGCTGCCGATGTGACATTCTACCCTCTCCGTCCTGAATTGATTGAATCCACCTACCTGCTCTACCAGGTTGTTTTTCATTGATTATTAGATATTACTTTTAGATATTTAAGACTAATAATTGTTATTTTGCGATGATAATTTGTCAATGTCTGAGTAACGTTTTGAGGATAAGAGAGCAATTTTTAAATGAAGATTCATTCACTTTCAAGTGGTTTAAATGATTATTATTACTGAGGTACAGTAAAACCTTATCAAATAAAACGGGTGAAACTGTTTTGGATGACCCATTTTCTCGGAAAGTCAATGGTTCATACAGGTTTATTCGGTAAAGAAATAAATGCAATTTCTGCTTTTCAATAATATTTCAATGTCTGTGCATTTCAAAATTTCAACTTTAAAACAATTATTATAAAAGAATACGAAGATGATTGTATAGGGCTGAATGACACTATTTAACTCAAACTTATATTGCGACAATCAAATTTTAAATGGTACGATTCTCAGTGAGCTTATTCCAACATAACAGGACCATATTAGCTCCACCAATAAGCTCAGTTTCTGACTAATATGGGGTTGGGAGAAGGTCGCGTCATCAAGGGTATAGTTAAACATTAACCTTGATGCTATTAAAGATTATCATACAACTTTTAAAGTAAAAAATATTCTTTGTTTAAAATTCATTGTTGGTGATGGCGAGTTTTTGTTATTTAAGGATTTTTTTAAAAACTAAACAAGTAATTGAAACATAGGGAACATAAAAAACCCTGACAAATAAGGGAATATTTAATCCGTATCAAAATTCACACATTATGTTAACCCGTTTTAAAGTACAGAGAGTCATTAGATTAACAAATAAGTCACCAAGAGACGCACAAACAAGTGCTGGTGTTTTTCCATTGTGCGTGCCTTCTCTGTTTTAGGTTGCCACCGCTGAGCTGCTTAACGCTAGTGTCCCGCCGGTCACGTAGCCTGGACCCCCCCCACCACGGCGCTGCGACAGCCCTCAGTCTTGCCTGAGCATCCGCCGCGTGCACTTGTGACTAGTGTTGTCTCGTTTGTGCGTTTGATTTGTTGGTGTTGACTTGTATGTTTATCGTAGTTTTATTTTGTTTTGACAGCTTTTACAGTTCTCTGTTTTAGCTTTTCAGTGTTTTTTCCAGCTGCATTATGCCACTAATTTTGTTATGTTCTAGGTATTCTTTCCACGTGAAGACGGGATCAGATTCCAGATCCCGAAATGTCACGAAACTTTGTTTTTACTAATAAGTGATAGAAAATGTTCGCAAAAATTCCTTAAAACGTTGGGTGCGGAGGACGTTAATTAACGTCTCCTAATTAACATTGAAAAATATGCGATTTTCATGTTTAAACATGTTTGTCAGCATTGAACGTGTTAAAAACATAAAATATATTGTTTATTTTTATGATATAATTTTAGCTAGGAGTCACTCGCTGTATGCCAATAGAGACTAATAATATTATAAAACGAATAGGAAAATTTGTGTAGGAATGAAAAGGAAATTTACTCTTTTATTGGCACAAATATTCTCTTTTACTGTTACACTTCCAGCCCTCTTCACCCCTCCCGTATCACAAATTGCTGATTAATGAATCTCCTTTTCTGATTCTGACTTTTAAGAATTTAATATCTATCCCGTAAAGTCATAAACATCAATAAAGCCATAAAGTCAATCATGATTTTTTTTTATTTCAACACCAGTGGCATTTTTATTAAGAGTACATTACAAACGCTTTTAAGGGAAAGTGGTCCAAACCCTTCAAATTTGTGTGGACATCCCGGGATTCGAACCCGTGACTAGGTGTGCGATGCACTGAAAAGCATCGAAATTTCAATTCAATTCGATTTGATGCCGTAGTAATTGAAATAGCAATGCATCGAAAGTGTTTGATGCCTTCCAATACACCCGCCGTTTACCCGCGCTACTAAGGCCACGGAGAGTGTTTGGGTCGGCAGAAAAAAATTTTAACTTGGAAATAAGGAAGGAAGAAGGAGGGGAGGGGAGGGGTGGGGTCCGGTTGAAAGCAATAAATCAGTCGGCTGACCAACATTATTTCTTTGAGTCATTATCTTACAACCACATTTTTCCCCATTATGAATTTATAATAAACAGTTTTTTATAAAAAACAGTTGAGTTATTTGAATAACATTATACAGTACCTTCACAAAACTATTCCTAGGGTGGGTAAAATAGTATTTTCTCAAAATTCGGTAGTTTTACTGGCATGGTACGATAGTGGTATTTTACAATCTGGCAAAACTGTCTACATCGTCAATCGTTATTTAACTTTGGCGCTCGTTTGTATTCGTCCGTCCTTTGAAACTTAAATAAATACAATTAAGTTTAGGTTATGCGTTTTTATTGCAAAAGATTTTGAAATGATGAATCAAGTTAGGATGGAAGAAGAATTAATTGATTAAATCAGAAAATTATAACTAGACTTTGGCCCAAATGGTAAATCATCCATGTTGGTCATAAAAATTGGTATATAGGCTGAGTTTTAGTCATTGAAACATGTCCCATTTCATCAAATCGAATTGCATCGATTTGAATCCAAATTCTTTGGTTGCATCGAATCGAAATAAAATCGCTGCATCTCACACTCCTATCCGCGACCCCTTGAACCGAAGTCCAAGACGCTAACCGTTAGGCTAGCGAGACGCCCAAATAGAATTTAATATCTATTTACAAATTAGGTTCCCATTATTATTGTTTGGGAAGGAAATGAATGCCAAAATAAAAGATTTTTAACCACATTCTGTGCAATACTTACTTATCTGTACCATTCCATATCTGTACATCAATTGTTTTGTTGTGTTGTAATTAAAATAATATTTAGGTGCATAAGTATCACACATACTATTTATACAGAGTGCTGCTATAGTTAGAGGTGGGGTTGTGCCAATTGTGTAAAACCCATTCTGCATTACTCATTATGTTTTAATCAGTTGTAAACTGCAGCTCATAATGAATCAAATCTCAAATCAATTCTTAGTCAGTCATCACGAATGTAACCATATACAATATACTCTGCCATATAAATTAATGTAGCAATCAGGTTGGCCGCCGGCCAACTGGTCTTGACAGAAAGAGATTTGGAAGTTGCTTGAATAATTAATCGTGCAGGAAATTTGGGACAGCAAACTGCCAAAAGATTGTACTACACAAATCAATGAAACTAACCTATCTGTTGCGGCTTGCTGAATAGTATAAGAATCTAGAGGATCCAATCTAAAATAGGAGGCACGACAAGCTCAGACTAGAGCGAGGGCTGCCTGTGGAAAAATTTGAAGTCAGCGTTGTTCACTGTTTGATGAATAATTGTAACTTGCACATCGTCCGACAAGGAGTGGTAGCCCCTTGGATATGGTGTCGGATTCACGATCATGCGGTCTCGGGTTTGAATTTCACTTTTGTTGTTTACTTTTTAAGGTCTACATTTCTTTTTATTTTACTTTATTTTGTTCGGGTATAAATCTTACTTATTTTCTTTACTTTGAGGTGGTGTATGAACATTAAAAAAAATGTTATTATGTTTACGAATATCCATTTATTTTGGATTACTTGTATGTGGGGTTAGGCGGTAAATCTATCAATCAGCGACACAACGCAAATTAAATTTTTTTTCCAAAATGTAGGAAATTTGATGCTGATTACAGAAATGATAGTTTTTCCGTGGAATTGTCGTTAAAACTCCGGAAAATCGGAAAATAATTGTTTTTTTATAATACTGTCATGTGGGTATTAAAAGTGCGTAATTTCACCCTGATTATGTATGCACATTTATAGGATGCACGATTGGACTATAAATAAGCAAGAAATTGCCAATAAAAGCACTAGTTTCCGGTGGTTTTCATCCGCATATCATAATGAGGTTAGGTTATAATAATATGTCTGTCATAACCTAACCTATCCTAACCCATGTTTCGCGATGTGTCATCACGTTTGTTTTGACATACTCTGTGGAGTTAGGTTAGGTTATGGCTAATATAACCACACCTAACCTGTGTTTCGTAATGTATCAGCACATTTTTTCGACATACAGTGCTCTGCGGAGTTAGGTTAACTAATTTTACTGTCATTATCTAACCTAACCTAACTTCGCAGAGCACTGTATAAACTGTGTTTGTCGCTGTGGCAGCCCTTTCTCTAAGTTTTCCTGCGCGCTTCAGCTTTAACGGCTGTAGCTCGCTTAGTAATAGTCCGATCGAAGAAATAATTGCAAGTACGTAGTTAATACCCACATGACAGTATTGTAAACAAAATAATTATTTTCCGATTTTCTGACGTTTTCCTGACTTTTCTGATTATAAAAAAGTGTGGTCAGGAAAATAATTGCACGTACGTGATCAGGGTGAAATTCTGCACATTTTGAATATGCACACGCAGAAACACATAAAAAACATTGTTTTAAGATTTTACGGGGTTTTAACAACTTTTCCACAGAAAAAAGTTATCATTAATCACCTACAATTATCCTTAATTTGGAAAAAATGTAATTTGCGTGGTGTCATTGATCGATATATTTACCGGTTAGGCTACTTTATAATTTCATCGTGAACTGCAGCGTTATTTTCTACACGTAATTTAATTTGTAATATATTGCAAAACAAAGAGCCACCATACAACGCTATCTATGCGGGATCGGTCAGGCATCTCCATCTCCATCAAGGATTGGGCCAATTTGCAATCCCCACCACTCCTAGCTCGTTGCGCCTCCTGATCTAGATTGGATCCTTTAGAGACTAGTAATAGTTAAAGGTTGTGTAGTTCTTAAGTGCTTCATGTTCTTAAGTTTCATAGTTTCTTAACTATGAAAATAATTTGAAAAACAACTTTTATTCCTGACAAAAATAGAGCTTGTTTTAAAAAAGCATTAAACATTTTTTACCTCTAGGCTACAAAAAGTCCATTCTACCTTCATGTGGGCCGAGAGATCTTGGAGAACCTGAACCAGTTCACGAGGACAGACTGTGGCTACGCAACCGTGCACAGTGTGTCCGACATGAGCCTCGAAGACAGGATGGAGAGCTTCTTCCTCAGTGAAACAGCCAAATATCTTTTCCTAGTAAGTATTGCATAACATCAAATTTAGATTTATAAAAAGTATTTCCAACTTGTGATGAGTTTAATTTTTGAATGAAGCAATAATGTACAATTTTGGTAAGACACATTATTACTTGTGATGTTTAAGCATGTTTCCATAAAGTTTTGCCCTAGAATTTAAATTCGGGTACCAAAAGTCAAAAAAGGGATTCAGATACGTATTCATACGACACAAATATTACATAAATAAATGTCTTGCAGACAATTTTACTGAGTCATAATTATTGTGTGAAAGCTGTAAAGGCTTTAAAATGTTCACACTCGTAGAGAGCATAATTCTTAATTCTTGCTTGCCTAAAAGCAAAAAAAGTTCATGGATGCAAAAAGTTCACTATTTGAAAACAATTCTTGATCACTTCAGTGTGTAGTACTACTACAGCTGTAACCAAAATTTCTGTTACTACAGTTATGTCTTGATATCAATATTTAATTGCAACACTCATGGAACAAGTTTCATAAATCTGATTGACTATGATTGTTCTACAATTTTTTATATGTGAACATAATTTAGGTTGATAAAGGTTTTTGCCAACTAGGAAATGATTGTTTGATGATTTGAAATAAAATAACAATACTTGAACCAGTACCGGTACTTACTCAAAAGAGAAAAAAAAATTGTATAAATACAGTACCTACTATATTTTACTATTTTACCAATTAAAGAGTAATACTTACTAGCTATAATTTACAATGCATCTTCAGCCACAGTGAAACTGTAACTATATACTTTGGCAAGTAAATAACACTACTTAATCCATGAATTGAATTCAAAGGGTCAAGACTGAGCTTAAGTTTGATTACTTGTTCCAGCTGTTCGATAAGGACAACCATGTAAATAAAAATTTTGACAAGTATATATTTAGCACGGAAGGCCATATATTCCCTGTAGAGAAAAGATTCAGAGAAAAACTCTGGTTTAATGAAGATAAACCGACAGTGCCTCTTTCGTACTTCAACATTACGGAGCCCACTGTAAGTATACATAAACATTTAAAAATAATATGTTTACAATTTCCAAACAACCTAAATATAGAATTTGGTCTTTATTTTTTCCATATTTACTCCATTCTGAAGTTCAAAATATTAAATCATTTTGAAATCGTAACACGCCTTCCACATTTATCAGGCAGATAAGTTGCTTAATCACTTATTAAAGTGAATCTGATGTCACTATTTTTTAGGGATGTGTCGGTTCTTAAAGTCGGTTGTCGGTTTTACCGTTTTTTAACAAAAAAACCGAAACCGAGAACCGATGGTCAAAAGTCGGTTTAGCTTTTTCACTGTGAGTAAGTGCTCGTATTGGAAATAAGCATTATTATTTTGTACAAACATCGCTTAGATTTCTAACCCAGTCAATGAGATATATCAGTGAAAGTCAAAAATGATACAATAAAAGAGATATGCTTATCGCGATACATAAGCCCAATACTTAAGTGTCATCTCGCTTTGGTATAACGATTGGTGTGTAATAACACTTCTACGCTCAAGGCAGAGTTTACTGCTTATCGATCACATGTATTCGATATCATAAGTATTACCGTATCATATCGAGGCACTGAATCGCAATACCCAAACGTTTTGCCTTTGGAATATCGTATTCCAAATTATTTCTAAGTTAACAAACGGTTAAAACTTAAAAAATAAGTTAACCTCAACCAAAATTAAAAAGAACGCCAGATTTGAGAAATTAAATACTAATCGACTGAAGTTCGGACTTAGTCTGCTAGTGACAGTGACGCATCACATGTATCGTATCATCTCTATCGCGATATTTTCAATACGTTACGTTTCGAACACGCGCATCACAACTATAAGTTACATTCATGAATTTACCACCCGGAACAATAGCGCCTCGTTAGCTCTTGTGGTGAGAATACAAATTACAACCAATGCAAGAACGACAAGAAGCACGAGATTTGACCTCCAACCGCCAGGATCACTAGTGTTTTTGACTCCAGACACCAGGATTATTAGTGTCTTCGGGCGACAACTCACGTATAACCTTCATGAGTGTATTCGTTTATATAAGATTGTGCATATCAATATCACATCAACAAATCAAAATCACTCACTTCACTACTTCACTAGCAGATGACGACGCAACGTCTAATGGGGTCTTCGGGATTACTGTCAATTTTACTGCATATTTAATAAAGTCGGGAATTTGTATTAAGAAAGTTTGTTAATATTGTCGAGAATACCAGAAGAAGAATTAGTCGACGATCTACCATTTAGCCCAATTGACATTGCTAATAACCCCGACCCCGGAGGTAGTTCTAGACCACTGTTTCCGCAGCCTAAATCTAAATATAAATGCTACTGTATTTATGATTATATCCTTCCTGTAGTTTCCTCCTTCCTGTAGTTTCCAAAGCCTGCAAAACTAAAATATCAGCAAAAACCGGTAGACTTATTTCGTTTTTAAGGTTAGGCCGACGGTAAGGTTTAGCCTAAACTTTAACCTTAACATCTTAACAAAGTTTAAGTAAAATATTACTTAGACTACGGTACTGCCCTAGGCTATCCTTATTATTTGGCTAAAAAAGGTTTTAAGCCTAGGTGATTAATACATTTTGTAATGGCCCATTATACGGTATTTTTTAAATTCATTTGATTTGTCTTTGATTGATTAATTGTGACTTTTTAACCAACTCCTCCTGCATAGTGTGTCTGCAGCAGTATTTAAGTCTGCAGTAGGTATTTATAGGTATATAAGGGCGTCTCAAAACTCTGAGGTTTCATAATTCCGAGGTCTGTAAAAATCAGCTAAATATTAAATTGATCATAACTCCGAGGTTTCTCAGTTCCGAGGTATGTTTAGTTTAATATAATATTGCACTTTATCACAATTCCGAGGTTTCAAAACTCCGATGTCTCTAAAAATCAACTAAATATCTAAAATATCATAACTCTGAGGCAGTGGCGGATTTAAGCAGTTGCCGCCTAAGGGCTATTAGAAAATTTGCCGCCCTCCCCCCCAACTATAACTATTTCACTATAATAGCCACTGTCACTATTTGTCCTTTTCGCCGCCCAAGTTTACCCACATGTTATATATCTTGTTTGGTTATCTTATGACAGTACAGTAGAACTTTGATAGTTCGACACTCTGTATACTTCGACAAGGGCTGTGTCGAGATGACATGACAGTAGCAGCGACGCTAGTGTCCTTGCCGGGTTCGCCAGTCATCGTGGGAGCCCGCTTATTGTTTTCGCGAACGTGTGCTACCGCCCTTTCTATAAATAACATATCCTTCCTACCCCTACTCCGTCCTATCCACCCTCTTCCCCGCCTTTCACAGTAAGTTGGTCAAGTCAGTTCGCTCGAGACACTGCGGGAGTAAACGTGTTTTTGATTCTTTCGTGATCCAGTAAGTTGGTCAAGTCAGTTCGCTTGAGACACTGCGGGAGTAAACATGTTTTTGATTCTTTCGTGATACACTATTGTTTTTCTGCTCATAATACTCCCTGTGTTAAATTGTTCATATACTCCCTATAGTTTGACATTTCTATAGTTCGACACCCCTGTAGTCCACAAAATGTCGAACTATCGAGGTTCTACTGTATCTAAAGAAGTTACGAATTAACTGAATGAATAGGTTTAATAAATTTCTGTTATTTCCTAGTTGAACAAAAAACAGTAAAATAATGTATAATTGACTTGATTCACACTAACCACAGTTTAATATTCAATAGGCCTATAGCCTGCTCAAAGACAATCAGCCTTAGAGACAAATGTTGTTGTTAACAGCAGTGAAGCAGTGCTACTTTTAATAACGAGAAAATCCTTCAACAAAGGCCGAAAATCTATAACAAGAGATTCATCGAAACATCAATTTTTACACCAACGCACTACTGAAAATTATAATAAATAAGATATGATGACACTAGCCTAAAATTCGGACCATTCGCCTGAAAATTCTGACTATTTTAACCCTATTAGCGCTTTTTTCAATACAGTTTTTCAGCCATTTTGTAATTTATACTTTTATACAAAGAATTGTTTATATGTTTTAGATGATCAAAATATAAAATTAATTGATGTAGGCGTAATCTTAATAAAACTCTACACATTTTCAAGCACTTCTTCTACTTTTACCTCCATGATGTTGTAGATCAAATTAATTAAAATATAATTCCTACAGGAGTCACTACTCTATCAAGTTACCTTCAAAAAGCGTGCCTCATATTTGGTATTTTGTCCTGTTGTGGTGTCAACTTGTTGGTGGGACGGTGTCATTCAATGTACAAGGCGGCTTGTTTTCAACACTACCTATTTCCAAAGCCATATTAAAAGGGTATTTTCATTTAACTCAAATCATAACTTTGCTTCGAGATAAACAATAAATTTACATATAAAATATGTCTTAAGATTATAAACTTAAGTTTAACATCATGATTCGCCTAAAATGCGACAAGATATTAATTTAAAGACTTCAAATATCACAGTTTTTCATTTAATGAAATGGGAGATTTTGACACCGTCCCACCCAAAAAAAATCTATATAGAGGTCTCGCCTGGAGTAAAAAACTGCAGCCTACATGCTGACCACCATTTTGACCCTCTGTCAACTATGCTCCCATGGCAACAACCAATCAAATCCTCTCTTCACAAATTATGTTAGTCTTTATTTGTCTTTGGTCAGATGTTTTGTTTAAAAAAAATACCTCCAGAATGAACGATTATGTGTGGTAGCCTTTGATAGTAAGTATAAGACGGCTGAAATAACTTTATTCTTTGTAGCATTGAGTTTGAAAATGAATCGACAATATCATTGTAGTATAAATTTTGTTATTGTCATCTCAAATTCTATTTATGCAACATTTCTCAGCCGTGTGCCTTAGTCATTATTGATATTGTGTAAAAAATAATTTTAATGCTATGCGAATGCACGGGTAAACTTAGAAGTCCGTGAGTTGAACGTAGTCACAGTGGAGCACGCCTGATGTAGTTCGTGGCTTGCCGCCCTTTCTCTGTAGCGTAATCGTCTTGTCGCTAGTACGGATGAATGAAAAATGCATTATGACTTTTTTGAGGAACTGCAGTGTGAGGGACTGTAGCGTAATACATTAGTCTCTGATTAGGGCCTACTACTCTTACCTTTAAAAGGGCGGCACACCGTCATTGTCATACGTTTTCGTCAAAATGATCACCGTTTCAACATTTCTTTTGTAAACAAACTATTAATTTTCTGTAAAATCGCCGCTCCTAAAAACTTGCCGCCCTGGGCTACAGCCCCTATAGCCCCCCCCTAAATCCGCCACTGCTCTGAGGTACTTTCTGCCCCACATTGTGCGGCGCTGGGACCTGCAGCTTCATTGTTAATGCAAAAATGTACTTATCACTTGAAGTAAAATTATCGACTTATTCGCTAGTATTCCACTACTGTTCTCGTGTTCGTTGTCTGCATCTATCCTGTGGATCTTGAATCGACATAGAGCTGCAATGTTGTATACATTTGCGATTGTTTACATAAAAAACATTCGCTATCGTGCATTTCTCTTTATAGACCGTATTTGTTCTTTGTTTGCTAAAATGATGTACGATCTGGCTGTTTTATCGTGATACGATACATCGCAAATCTTCACAAATATCGTATCGATGCATTTATAGGCCTACATACTGAAACCGAAAAACAAAGCACAGAGACATTTTGTCACGTTATCTTGAACGATGTCGTCAGAGTCAAAGCGTTTAATGGTCCAAACATATTTATTTTTTTGTTTCTGGCTTTTTATCCCCAGATATACAGTCTATCTGAAAAAGTCGGATTTATGCTGGACCTTATTGAATAACGAAAAAACCTTCGGATCAGATTCGGATATCCAATCCGATCCGAACCGAAACCAAACCGGCTTTTCGGATATCCGCACACCTCTAGTACCGTCCACACCGGTTTTTATGAAAACCCATATTTATCAATCGACTGATAACGCTAGGATATTCGAGTTTGATATCATTGTAAAGCTAATTTTAAGCCAGATTTATTGCATATAATTTTAACAGAATGTCGTGACTTAGTTGAATGATATAGAGTACATCGCGCGTAAGCTCTTTTCACTCCGCACCGAGGTAGAGGGGATGGATATCCCCCCACGCTCGTAAATCTTTTAATTATTCCGTTTAAAATGGAATAATTAGCATTATTGCGTGACTGATACTGTATTAACATGTTTATTCCCTTATAATGTCTTTAATTTACTTATCTACATATCAAGTAACTAATTTAAGAGTATGTACACATTAATTGTTAAAAAGAAACAAATTGGTATCTTTGAAACAGGCATACGATATCTATTGAACTAATTAAGTTCTTACATTAATATGAAAGTTCGTAACGTTTCAAAGATGCAAAATGATTTTGTTTTTACGAAATAATTTTATAAAATGCTTACTTTAGTAGTCGTGATACCCAAAAATTGGTAACTTCTATAAGAAATAACTGTATTTTCATCTTTAACCGATGATTATTTACTAAAATTAATGACATAAATATTAATTTTTGATAAATTTATCAAGGTAAATAAGTACTTTTAAGTGAACTTACGTGTCTAAATATGGAAATATATACATATTTCCCTTCAATATCGTTTTAATATGTAGCCCAGTCGAATTATCCTAATTTAAGGGGTTGCCATGCAAAAGGTGGAGTAATTTTGATTTTCAGGTACAGTAGAGCGTCGAAAATCCGAATGTCAAAAATCCGAAACGTCAAAAATCCGAACCTCTCCTGAGGATGTTATTAATACTGTACTGTATTGAATTAGCATGGAAACGACATATGTTTTAAAATTTCGCGCCAAACTGCCGGCGCCCGGCGGGGGAATGAGTGAGCGCGCCGATCCAGGTAAATGACCTTGGGCGTGTCTATTTTTAACCAACTACAGTAATGTACATAATATACGTAAGTACAAAAAACTATTGTTTTTGTTTCATTTACTATAGCCTAGAACTGCATATTTAATAGTGTAGGCCTAATTATGTGTCTAAGAGGCATTTCTAGGTTATGTTTGAAAATCCGAACAAATCGGTAATCTGAACCCCCTACGGTCCCAATTGGTTCGGATTTTTGACGCTCTACTGTATGTTATATGTATCGACCCCATGATGAAATATCCAAGTTTTCGCCCTCGTAACTCTTGTGCGTTTTCCGCCATCTTGAAAAAATCGTCTAAAACTGCACTTTTTTTTACTATTTCCTTAATAACTCGCTTACAGTGTGTTGTAGGCAAAAGACCTTCCTAACTTTTTTAAAGATTATAAAATGCCCTACAAGGTTCATTTATGATATATACGAAATGAATGAATGCTGGGAAACACGACTAATAGGAATAAAGAATCATAGGTATTAAATCAGTAAAAAGTTTTAAAATACATACAAAACTGGACTTTCTCATTTTAGCTCAACTAACTAATTGCCCATAAGAAGTAGAGTAAAATATGCAAGGAGTTAATTTGTTGAAAACAAAATGTCGTACAATTTACATATAAAGTAATGTAACGTATGTCCAAGAGATATATAGAAACAAAGGGTCAAAATTTAAATAAAAAGTTAAAATATTGTAAAGTATCATTTAAGCCGGGCTTTCTTAAATATACCTTATTGTTGCTTACGTTTAAGGTTGATTAAGTGTTATTTATGCTTCTTAGATGACAATATGTTACATACTGCATTGAAACAAAAATTACTTCTGGCTTGGAAATATTAAGAAAAAGTATGTTAAAAATTAATTTGGATAATACAGTATTATTGGTCCGTACAAGTACGAAATCACTATCATAGTGTAGGGTAAGCTGTTAAAAACATTAAAACACATAGTATTATTCCTTAAGCTTCCTTGAAACTTTATTAGAATCCAGGCAAGAACCTCGTTGAATAAATTTTATAACTCAAATAATAAGCCTAAATAATCTTTAGTGTGAAGTTAGCGTAACCACTTTGTAATGTGTCATAACTTTTTATTTTGTAAGAACTAACAGAAATATTGAAGAACTATCAAAGTTCTTATCAAACTAACTAACAAAGAACTAACGTTTGGAATGGTGGATGGTTAAAAGTGGATAAGCTAATTTGGGTAAGCCAACTTCACATTCCTTTAACAAACAAAGAAATTATTTATGCAGTTACAGACAGGTCGCAGCACCGGAAGTACTTCTGGTGATCTGGTTGTACAATATGGCTAAAAACTCATAACACACTAATTTCCCTCTCATCTAGTTGCACATATATTGGGAACCACAACATATTTTCCATAAAAATGAGACCACACAACACATAGGGGCCCTATACACATGTTACATAATGCATATTTTCGTCATTTCACCCCCTCCCCCCTCTGTCATGCAACACTCCGTAACGCTTGATCAGATCATATCCCCACCCTCTCCAACAATGTGTTACGTAACTCAATCGTAGTAGACTTTAAAACATATTAAACCTTTTCAACATAGTTTTATTAGGGATTTGGAATATGGATTTAAATAAATCATTAAACTCGTAATGACTTTCTTTAAAAACATGTTTTAGCGAATTTTCCTGTAGGGAAGAAGCTATTATCGTAATCGGAATGGTAAGACCTAGGCCTGGGACCATTATAACTTTACGTCTTGAGGAGCCCAGATGCCAAAAACACTATTCGTTCAAATATACTATATGTATGTCCGTAGGCATGACAAGTTTCGTAAAAAAACCCGATCTTGATTGAAATTTGGTATAAACGTGTAAGACACCATCTATTTTCATGAGTTCAAGAACCAGATAGGTCGCACTATTTAAGGGGGGGTTTTGGGGAGATTTTGTACCCCAAAAATGGGTTTTTTGAACTTTTTACATATAATTATTTTTAAAGCCAAACTTTAGTTTGCACCATTGAATTTAGCTTAAAAAACAAACAATTTGGTATTTTGATCATCGCTTTACGTTAATTGGTTACCGAGATATTGAAAGTGCTAAACACAGTGCGTTGTCCAATGTTAATCTTATGGAGAATAAGTAACATTTCATATCTCGCTTATTAATGAACATATATTAATGAAACTTGGTATGTGGCGTCATATGGTTAGGATTTACTGATATTTGCATACAAAACACTTTTTTTGGTCCCATGGCAGCAAACCTGCATACTCAGCAGCTATAATGTTATTCTTATGGAGAACTAGCTGTTCCCGCAGGCTTCGCCCCGCAAATAATAATTTATAAAAACTGTGACATTAGTTTTGTGTGCTGCATTCTGTGGTTATCCCGTAGAACTACTACGAATCAAGATCAGCTGTTTGTATTTTCATCAGCTCAAACTTAAAGTGAATGTCCATAAGAATAACACAGGATTGGAACTTTGACTCCCCGTGGGGCTGAGCCCTACGTAAATTTATTAATTCCTTTCTTAGTGAGCACCTAAGACCCAAGAGGAAGGTATGCTCCAAATTTCATTGCAATCTGTTCTGTGGTTTTTGAGTTTTTTTGATGAGTGAGCCAGTCGGTGGTATTTGAGTTTTATATATTACTAGCTGGTACCCGGCACCTTGCTGCCGCAGAAGAGGCATTGAATTTGTTTTATGTCAAATACTCATTCATTTTCAATATGAGCTCGTTTGCTTCGCTCACTCGCCTATCGAAAAAAAAGTTTGAGTTGCCATTTAAGTAGTTTTTTTATTTCCATTACAAGAGTTACCATTCAAGTAGGTTTTTTTTCCAGAATGATAAACAGCTGTTTACAATATTTTAAGTTATAGATATCTAATATATAGAAATCAATGTTTGTTCGTCTGTCCGTTCGTATTTTATGTGCTGCCATTCCGTTCATCCGATTGCTTTGAAATTTTGCATAGTAACACAGGTTAACCCTGGGAAGGTTATAGGCCATTAACCGAAGTCCTAAGACATTAGGGCTGTGCCCCACTGGACTTCAAAGTTTCAACGTTAATCTTATTGAAGAAAGATTTATTTTGATTTGATCAGATATTTTAAACAAATATTCTATTCAGATCAATACATTTCACAAATAAGATTATTTTATTCAAAGTTAAATTGAAAACAATAACATTGAGGAATCATCCAAGAGACTATCATTTTGTTATGTCTGTTTAGAACATCTGATAAAATTAAACACATAATTAAAACTTATAGTATTGAGGAATATAGCAGTCCTCCTTTCTTATTTCACTGTAGTCTAGTAAAATATAACAATATTCACAGCCTAGTTTTGCTGGTTTTCTTTTTCTGGCGACCTTCTTACAGGCAGCGATTCTGGTAGTTCAGGCGGAGCTGGCGATTTCTGGTAGGTCAGCGATTCTGGTATAAGTTTTAAACATACAACTTAAAGTATTCAGGGATATAACAAAATACAATACCCTTGTCGCAGGGAACCTGAAAAACATGATGTATTTCAAACCGAACCAGGTGTACAGTAGCGAGCAGCGCAACGCGCGACGTGGAGCGGGTTCCGAGTGCTGCGCTGAGATAAATCATTCCTCCGCTTCAACCTAAATTATATCCTGGACCGTTAATGGTATTTTCCCCCAAAATCCTACGGTGACGTATAAACTCTTAATCTAAAACTTTGTCAGTGGCAAAAAGTTCCTAGCCAAAAAATCCCTCGCTTACTAACTTTTTTATGTCATAATTACAGATTTGTTTTACTTTTATTAATTATCATAACTAAATAAATATATATGTTTGATGTTTAAATTAACTATCAGTTTAGAGTACTGATCATGTTTCACTGTGAAAACTTTCATAATTTCAAGTAAATTATAAATGTGTATAATCACAGTAGATTTGAAAATAGAGCATACAATTTTCCTATTTTAATTATTATTCATGTTGATTGGCACCTTGACAATTTATAGGTATTGTGTTTAATGTTTTTAAGCCGTTAAATGTTGATGTACAATTATATTGACACGCATATAATGTTTTACATTTCACAATAGTAGATAAAAACACAGTTGAAATGATAGTTGAATTGTTTGCGAGCTGCCGGCTACTACGAGCCCGCGCGGAGTCTGCAAGCTGTTGGTGCGGACTGTACCTCGGAATTGTGAAACCTCGGATTATGATGTTCTCAATATTGAGTTGATATTAAGAGACGCCGGAATTATGAAACCTCGGAACTATGATAAACTGCATTTATATATTTAAATAAACGTACCTTGGAGTTATGAAACCTCGGAACTATGACAATTTTAATTCTTAGTTGACTTTTAGAGACCTTGGAAATATGAGACCTCGGAGTTATGATAAACTGAATTTTTATATTTAAATAAACGGAACTTGAGTTTTGAAACCTCGGAACTATGATAGTTTTAATTCTTAGTTGATTTTTAGAGACCTCGGAATTATGAAACCTCGGAGTTATGATATTTTAAACATTTAGTTGATTTTTACAGACCTTGAAATTATGAAATCTCGGCGTTTTGAAACCCACCCGTATATAATCAATTAAGGTTTGGTAAAAACGTTTTCTGTGAGTTGATAATGACCTTGTGATATAAGATAGGCCGAATTTCTGAAACTAGGTAGAAACTTAAATTTAAATTGTGGATGAGACAGTTACTAGGCTAGTTCTTTGAAAAATAACCGAAACCGACAACCATTTTTTGAAAAAAACCGAACTGATAAAAAATGTAACCGACCCATCCCTACTATTTTTTTATATATTTTGTTTAATAAACCAGTATGTGGAAATATTTAAGGGTAACTCTATATAAATCGATCACCGTAAAACTACATGTTACCATATGTAAATCATACTTAGTGCAAGTCAGTTGTTCGAGTGTACCTTGATCAACTGTCATTCTCTGCTATCCGTCATAGTCTAGCATCATAAAAAAATACAGTGGAACCTCAATAACTCGAACCTCAGGGGGAACAGATCAAATTTGAGTTATCGAATATTTAGAAATATCAAGGTTCGACTTATCAAGGTGATCTTCCACGGACTTTGACTTATTGAGGGTCACGTTAATGCAGCTATTGAGTCATGGAAGAGTAGAATCCTTAAAAATAATTTGAACAGTTAAAAATGTCTAAAATGAGCCTGGATATGTTTTGACCAGCTTCTTTGGTTCACAAAAAACCTCCTTCAGTAAACAGTGAACATGTCTTGGAGTAGGAAAGTAACAAACAATGAAAGTAACAAACAATGACTCACAGTTCGACAATTGGTGATGTTTTCCCCGTATGACCACTTCCTGTCTATTATTAGACGTTTTTTCGTGTTGCAATGTGAAGTCAGACGCTCAAATACAGTAACTGGGGTTTTGAATCCGAACCGATAATGTACTATTTCGACTTATAGAGGTTCCTCAGGCAACACTTCGACTTATAGTGGTACGGCGTTTGTACATATTCGACTTGTAGAGTTTTCCCAGTTAAATCTTCGAATTATAGAAATGTGGCGGTAGGCTAAGTAAACCGCAAAACTTCGAGTTATCAAAATGTTCCCCGCCAACCCTTTGACTTTTAGAGGTAGAATAGCATAGCATTTGGTAAGCAAGTTCAAGGGGAATAACAAAACTTTGACTTACCAAGGAATTTGATTTATTGAGGTTCCACTGTACTTTTCATATTTGTTAAATGCTGATATATTAGAATTGTTAATTTGAACCAAAGAGGTGTAACTGCAGTTATCTCCAATGGGGCAGCGGGAAGCTATTGACCTTGAGTTTGTCAACCCCCGCCCTAACCCGTCAATGTAGTCTATTGTTTTAATAACTCAGTAGTGACTGGCGAGGAACCTATCTGTACGGATTAGGGTTTTTGTAGTGCTGTTATTTTTGTATGATGTTTCAAATATGTCTAAATACCCCCGTCGCAGCAAACCTGCGTACTCAGCGAATTTCCAATGCATAATATTTGTCTGAATTCCACATAAAGCCGCGTACCAAGTTTCATAAAAATATATTCACATATAAGCGATTTTAATTATTCTCCATAAGAATAGCATTGGTAATGAGTACGTAGGTTTGCTGAAACAAGGAACACAAACAATTGATTTTTATGCTAATATAAATATAATTTAACTAGGCGAAGCCACATACCAAGTTTCATCAATATTCAATCATAAATAAGCTCTATATAACATTTTAGTTATTCTCCATAAGAATAACATGGGGGCTGAGTAAGCAGGTTTGCTGCAACAAGGAACAAAAAAATGGGTTTTTATGCAATTATGAATATAACTCAACCAAGTGAAGCTACATACCAAGTTTTATTAATTTATGTTCAAAATTAAGGGAGTCATTACATTTTACTTATTCTCCATAAGAATAACATGGGGGCTGAGTATGCAGGTATGCTGCTACGGTAATAACCAATAAAAAATCAATTTTTTGTGAAAATATCAATATACCAGTACTACGTGAAGCCACATACCAAGTTTCATCAACATAAATTCATAAATAATCGAGATATCAAATTTTATTTATTCTCCATAAGGATAACATTGGACAACGTACTGTGTTTAGCACTTTGAATATCTCAGCAACGGTTGGGCGTAGAATCACAATTTAAACACCAAAATGATTGTTTTGTGGAACTGAACAGATTTTTAAAAGCAAATGTGAAGTTTAAATTAAAATAAACTGAGGAAATGCCAAAAACCTTTTTCCCATAAGATTAACATGGGAGATTTTATGAGTAGGTTTTTTTGGATTTCCTCCGCAACCACTTAACCTAGGTTAATAATTCAAAATACCATATTATTTGTTTTTTTAAGCTCTATAACATGGTCAAAACCAAAATTAAGTTTTTAAAAAATTGTAGGGTGAAAAATGCAAAAAACTGATTTTTGGAAAATTTAAAACCCCCATAAACCCCCCTTCCCATGGTCCGATTTTTCTGGTTTTCGAACTTAAGTCATGAATGTCATTTTACACATTTGAGCGAAATTTCATCGAAATCGGACGTTTTTTCCTCAAGTTATCGCATTCACGGACACACACATATATATAAATTTGAACGAATAGTGTTTTTGTCATCTGGGGACCTCAAAACAAAAAATTATCATGGTCTCGGACTTAGTCTTACCATGAGACCTACGGTAATAGCTTCTTCCCTATAGGGGAAATTCGCTAAAAGAGTTTTGGTTAGGCTTTACCAAGATATTAAATTATTTTTCATTTGTACGTCAAAACTGCTTATTCATTCAAAGTTTAAACAAAGACCTTACTTCTTTGGAAAAAACAGAACATAGCAGGCAAAAAGCGAGTCATAAAAATGTTTTAACATAAACCTTATCGTCTGACATAAGCAGTTACAGTTATCATAAACTTTATACATATTTTGTATTTGTTTTTGTCCCAAACCAGCATTGATATTTTGTTACGTACACGTTATGCGCAAATTCTGTTGTCTGACTATTCAGTTAATCGTCCCAATCCCAGTCCCAACAGTGGCGGTAATAGAGGTTTTACTGAACATGGATTTCTTTTGATTGCAAAATAAAAAGCTCAATTCCAGTTCCAGTTATCATTTGTTCAATCGATCACTCTGACCCAAATATTCATATATTTTTTTATAGTGTCAAGTTTAATGATTATATTGACCAATTCAAGAGTAACAAAGATTATCACTCGCACAATACAAGAAATAAGCATGATAAAATATCATCACAATATAAATTAGAATGTTTCACCAAAAAAAAACTATTGTTGGCGAGAACAAAAAATCCTGGAATCTAGCCTACACAAAAATTGCAGGCGCTACCATGTGGTCATTACACTAGCGCTTTATGCGGCATTCGCTGTTACCATTTGGTAAGTGCCTGCTAACCCCAAGATACCGTAATACTATGATACTGCTCAACACACAGCGGATTAGCGGGCCGGCGAGGGGTCTGATTCCTCTCGCCGACAGTATGCTGGAATAAAATTATATCCCAAAGGAAATAAAAGCCATTAAAGACGATGGTTGATACTAAGCACTGCAGTCCCTAGATGAATTTTGCATGGGTAATTTTGTAACAAACAGAAATTAAGTATTACTTAGTCTAGTCAAATTTATGTTCTGACACTGCTATTTATGTTCATTAGTGCAAGAGAAAAATAAATGCATTTTGAGCCTGTGTCATTTTCATGATGTAATATGTGTTTGCATTGTTTTCCAGTGTGCGTCCGTGGATAGTCAAAAGAAGTACTTCTTGCCTTTGAAAAGTCAATACCTTGTGCAAGTGGGGGAAGCCCTGGGAATCAGCGAGTACTGACGAGACTGACTAAGCCATGTTTTAAATCAAGAGTTCTATTTCTCCATGTTGTCTTGTTATTTTTTGTACCATATGAATTCAAATCAAATATTTATTCACTGTATATAAATGGTTATATGGTTAATATTTTCAAAATTTTATTTTGTTATTCGTTTCATAAAGCAAGGGACCAATAAAGTTTTTATAATGTTAAGTGGTTTGATTTTTCCTTATTTGAGTAGTACCAAAATTATCCAAGAGATCGTTAGCGGGGTGGTAGCTTACATATTAGCTACGCACCTGATGATCCATCCTAGTATACAAATGGGGATCTGCTAGGACCATCTCAACATATGTTTGTGTTAGGTTAGGGTGGCTCTAGGCCATGATACAGAAAAAATACTAGAGAATAGAACAGAAAGGGATGCCAGAGAAATTGCTATACGCAGCTGCGCTGGGAGTCATTGTTCGGCCACTGTGCCTTGGTGGGCGTGTATTACAGTAAAAACAATGTTTCACGAAAAGTGGTTCTACTAGTGGCTGTGTGTGAAAGGGGCCTTACCAGTTCAAAAATCGGCATTACATTACACGATAAAGAAGCATCCCCCAGTATACAATTTTACTACTTTTAATGTACAATACCAAAGAAGAAATATATACCACGTCTTATCAGAAAATGCAATGCAATAAACATGTGAACAGTATCAATTACATACACATACGTGAGTTATTGGTTTTTATGTGTATCTAAATTATTAAGAATTAAAAGTAAAGTAGGTAGGGCTTTATCGCTTTCGGAAAAATGTTATCACTTTGGTAGTTTTCCGAAAGCAATAAAGACACTTAAAACTCAAATTACATTCAGGACTGCAGTAATTTTGCATACCACACAACAAAGAAACAAAATTCACTTTTGTCCATTTTGGCTGAATTCACGAGATTGAGGTTATAAACACCTAGTCAGTTGGTTATCAACACCTAGTCAGTTAGCTTGGTCCAAACAACAATCAGCTGTTCACAATCGAGCGGAAAAGTAAGGCACAAAGACCAAAATGTGTTTGGGGTATTACTGTTTTGTGAAGGGGGGGCAGCAGGACTTAAGTCGGCCTAAGGGACTATAAAGCTAATAAGGGCCCTATGTTTATACCTAAAAGTTGACCTTCTAACTCATCAAACTAATATTATAAAATACACATTGGATCTTCGAAGGCCTATGGGGAGGAGTCCAGAAGTTGTTAAACAGCATAAAAATAAATAAAAATGTGGGAAGTTAATGATATGTGATTGGGGCATGATTCTCCCCCTTTTTAATTGATAATTGTAATTGGATTGTTTACATTTTAAAAACTAGGATTCATATATTTAAGATTGCTTAACACTCAAAGCTTTGCTATTACCATCAATTTTAAATTGACTCGGTGGATTTGATGGGAGGGCAGAATTGGACACGTCGGGAACACAGAACATAGAAAAAGTAATCAAATCAAATCTGGGCATCCAGGATATACAAGTGAAGCACAAATTAATACTTGGACCACCAAGATGGTGGCCTGTAATTTTTCTCTGAGTCCTCAAGAGATAGTGTTAGGGCCTACTTGTGTTGAGAGTTAGGTCTTAAAAGATACACATAAGTCAAAACGTGTTTAATTCGGATGATTTTATAAAAATTCAATGCATTTCTTTACTAACTTAAAGCATTGACTATAACTACTGAAGTAGACTTCTCATTGTCATTGTAAAATGTGTCCCTAGTTTTGTGTATGCCAGGATTGAAAGAGGTCGTAGTTTACAATAATCACCAACAGAGTATACTGCTGTCAGCTGTTACTTATCCTCTCAAGGAGGGAATAATACAACAGTTGGTGTGTCAGGAAGCAAACATAGTTGATTATCACTTGCTTTTTGGGGTGGAAATATTTTAAAAGTTAACGTAAATAACTAAAATGAAAAGGTGACAGCAGCACAATCTGTCGGTGACCCAATCAAACTACTTCAATTTTAAATTCTAGCATACACTAAAAGTGGGACAGCTGGGCCATATGGATGGGATGTCTCCTTCAGTATTTATAGTCAATGCTTAAAGTGGTTAAAGTAAATGCTTAAACAGTTCTTACACTGTTACAAATTATCACTACTCTAAATCAAATAGAACTATTTTTCAACAGTTAATAACATTATTTAAAACCAGAGATTATAAAAATTATGTTTGAAACTATTATAAGAAAGTAAGGATATCGTTCTGACTATTGCAATGATGGTACAGTAACACTATCTGTCACCCAAGGGGAATGAGTAACATATCAAACTATAGGAAACAAAAACAATTTACCAATAGATTTGTTATAAGATGTTACTTAACTAAATATATTTGTGGCTTTAACAACTCTACAAAATTAATGCTTTAGTTTACAGTATCCAGTCTTTCATAAATATGATGGCAAGCATTGTTAAATCTCCATAGTTAAAATTCTAGTATTTTTATAAACTTGGACCACCAAGATGGCGGACAATTCCAAAAACAGGCTTCACCAGCTGCAATGCTAACGTAATAGGGATGTCCAGTCTATTTTTTACTCTCTCCCCCTTATACATAGTATATGGAGAAAGTATTGTTTTCGTCAACATTTTTCGAATTTGATTTGTTAGTAGAAATATTCGTTTTGGTGCTCCCTGAATCCAAAAAAGTGATTTTTACGTGATGTCTGTGTGTCTGTCTGGATGTGTACACAGCTAGAGTCCACACCAATTGGCCGATTTGATTAAATTTGGTATGCAGGTACTAATCCGCGATATCTCCAGAAGTTTTTTAATTTTTGATTTTTAAGGGTAATTATACCCCAAAATCGCCGAAAAACATGAAAAATCAAAATTTCTCAAAAACAGCTATAACGATTTTAATTAAACTTTAGTCGCTTGTAGAGCATTAGTTTTCAAACAAAATGACACTACCCGCATTTCTGTAAAAATTCGTGTTCAGAAATGACAGGACTTAAAACATCAAAAATTCAGTTTTTTGGAATTTTCATAAAAAAACATAAATATAAAAAAAATACTATTCTCCATTAAAAAGAGCTCAAAAAACTATAATTTAGTATTCTGAATTACTATTCTACGATTGCTGGTTGCGGAAAAAATTTAAATTTTCATTTTGCGGTAAATGCAGTACGTTGTCCAATGTTATTCTTATGGAGAATACAAAAATTACTATTTCTCTCTTATTTACTGATCAGTTTCGTTCAAACTTGATATGCTTGTCAAGTTAGCATTGACCAACAGAGGAAATTAAAAAAATGTTGCCCCTTAATAACCCTGGGGGGGGGGAATAGGGGGCATTTTCCCTCTTAAAACCACGTGTGTAGCAATGGATTCTGTAGTGCCTCCAAAAGAGGGATTTGGGTGGATGTTGAAAACAACTTGTTTACAAGATTTTCTGTACATTCGACCGTGCTTTGTATTCTATATTTAGTAAATAAAAAGTAATTTATTCATTAAAGTTGGGCTAAAAGGGAGAAAGTATGTGTCAGTTTCCTGATACCGTTTATTTCTATGACATGTGGACAGGAAGAGTCGCAGTGACGACTCCAACCAGTCCTAAAGGTTTGGTGGGGGAATTCATGGTGTCCACGCCCCCTGCCACCACCATTACTGTACCAACAGACTATGCCCTCTGACCAAGGTTTCTCCCTCCTTGTCAGTGATGCCAACAGAAGTAAACAACAGAGTTGCCGTATACTCATAAAATACAACAATTTCAAACCATGAATCTGGCCGTTCTTTATAAGCTTTAAACATTTTTAATACCGGTAATTAATATCCTTGAAAGAAAACATTTAAGTTGTTTTCATTAACTTGTAATCTGTAAAGCATTAATTGAAAAGTTGTCCCTTTGAATTATTTTCTCCTGATGGACGTGCAAATAACAAATAACATAATGAAATATACATGAAAAGTAAACAATTACAGTTTTATAAATGACTAAAAACTTACACAGCGCGCTGTGGCGGTTAGGTTATTCTAATTTCCGTATACAACACAATAGTTTCCGAGGGCCCCATAATTTTAAGCTGGATGCTGAAAGTAGGCAGAACTGCTGATGTTATGTATGGAGTGGGAACGAGGGCGTGGTTCGCTGGTGTAGTACTCGCAGCTGTGGGGTGGGGGGCTGTGGCAATTCTCCCGCTAATAATTTCTACTGTGCGTAGTCCTCGCTGCAAAGGTTCCTGACCGAGGACTTTCCATCGTCTCAATTAGACTAATAGGTTGAAGTAAAAACTTTGAAATTAAACTTTCTCCATAAAAATCGTGCAATATCACAACGATTTTATTAAGATTGCAACAATTTGTACAGAAAAATAGACATATGAAATAGTAACAAAAAGTATTCCAATCTTAAACATTTCTTCCATCATATATGAGTTTTTAGTAAACCCATTATTTTTTCCGTTTTAAACTCCGCAGTTCTCCTTGCTGTGCTGCTCCTGAGCTAAATATTTCTTTTACTTTCTTCATCCTTTGTTCGTCACTAGAAAGATAAAACCGTGTATTAGTTTGTTTCGAGTAAACATTTTGTCAGTAGCTTGGATGTAGATTTTGCAGCATGTAATTTAGGATTATTTGACCAAGTTAAATTTATATCTCCTCGTCTTTTCCTGGAATATTTTATCACGCTAAAAGTAATTTTAACCACTACTACTTTTACAAAAAGCATTTTCAGTGCATATCATCAATGATTAAGTCTGAACATAATTTATTTGCCAAACATATACCTTAAAATCAATTTCAATTTAATTTATAAAATATACAACAGAATTTAAAAAAATGGTTGAATCAAGGAAAAATCCTTAAAATAGGTTATTTTAAGAATATAATTAGTTTAATATAGCTATTTATGATGATGTTTAAGAATGTTGTAAAGGTTTAACAGTTGTAAATATTTAAATAAATGTCCTTTACGCCTTTACCCAACTGGTCGATAAAACTTGGAACGAGATTTTCTCTGATCTTAATTTCGTTCTCAACATTACAGGATCTATGCAGCTTATATTTTTACCATATGCAAACAGCAACAAATGCAAAAAGTACCATTTCCCTTTTGTACTTTACTGGTTTCTGTTTTTTACATTAAGTTGCCTTGCCCAATTGTTTTGTAGAAACTGTTCATAAAACCAAATAAAGAGACATAAAAACTATTTTTCAGAACCTTCATACATCTGAGGTTGATCATTTTGCCACCAACAACTGGGTGGTTATTTTTGCCTGCATAGTGCTAACTCCCAAAAACGGATTAACAGCTAGAAATCTTAATGATATACAGGCGGGTCGTCGTTAGCCTTAATCCGGACCCCGCGCTGTTCTGAAATGCCTTCAGCTGCGCACAGTCGCTAAAATACATACAACTTTGTAGATTTTGAGGTTACAAATTGAATTAAAATCAGTTTTAACACATACCTGGCATTTTTGAGCATTCCAGTTACCAGAACCTTTTGATAATCAGGAACATATAGTGATTATAAATTATTACCTTACGTCTCCAGTTCACAGAAGGTTGTGTACTACAACCCAGGTTTCAGCGCTGTTGCGCTTAGAACTTCAAATAGGCCTAAAACTGAACGCTTACTTAAGATTAGTACACAGCCTGGGAATAAATTAGAATAAACTGGTGTGTACAAACTCAAATACAATGATTGTGATAAACTTTATACAGGCCAAACTGGATGCTCACTTATTAAAAGGGCTAATGAAAACAAAATAAACCCTGGAATCAATCCTCAAAAATCCAGTTATGTGCAGCAACTCATGAATGAAAACTACAGCAACGGAACAATTGAAAATAATATAGAAGTAATTGAAATATGCAACAAAGGGTTAATTATAGATACATTTGAGGAATTTTACATCTACAAGTATTAAACAAGACAACAGCCTAGTTTTGAATGACAAATTAAACTACAGTTAACATTTAATTTTTAATAAAATCCTTAAAGACCAAGTTGAGCGGACGATTCCATCACAACAAGCTCCCTCCAAGACTAGGACAAGTCCAAGGCCACAGGCTCAAAGTTCAACTGATAAAAATAACATCAGTCGCGGTTCCTGTTGCTGGTAACCGCGACAGAGCTGTTAAATAGATTATGTATATTTACAACCGACCGATTATTTTGTAGGCCTACACCGTGTTTTAAAGTTAAAATCTGCGTCTGTCTGGAATGTATATGTGCGTGTCCTGAGTGTTTATTAAAGTAATGACGACGTCCACTGGATTGACATGTGACTAGGAAGGCTTGCATTGACAACCTACTTCGAAATGGTGCAACATCGCTGAAACCCAGGTTGTAGTTCACAACCATGTGTGAACTTAATATGTAAGGTAATTTAAAACCATGATATAGTTCCACCAGTTCAGGGGCAATTCACAATGAGTAAACTAATCAGGAACTCCTCATGCATTGGATTAATGCGACCCGCCTGTACCTCAGTTAAATTTTTGTTGGAAACATAAACAAATGTTATGATGAAAGACTTTTTTCCGTACCTAAGTGCTTTCTCCTTGAGCTTAACGTTGGCCAAGAACACCCGATCTCGACGCAACTCTCTCATGGCGCCCTTCATCTCATGTTTGTACTTGTGCAACAATTTCTGCTCTTCTTGTTGCTCAGCCGGTAGTCCTCTCTGATACTTTCCTACAGTTCTGAAACATTCAATTGATTGTGAGCATTACTGAACATACCGAGAGAAACATTTGTCTAAATGTGGGGAGCAATTTAAAACAAAATGTACATGAAGCAGCTGTAATACAGTAAAACAAAGTTTAACAAGGCTATATTTTAAAAGCAGAAATTGGATTTTTCTCACATGGTTACTAGGGGTGTGCGAGCACTCGAAACTTTGAGTTTTCGGCCGAGTATTTTAATACTCGAACTCGACTCGAAGTTTTGAAAACTACTCGAAAGTTCGAGCGAGTATTTCCCGCCGATTTCCAGACGATCGCTAACGATTGCGACCGGCCAAAACGTGTAGTAACGGCCGCAAAAGGCAATCGCATCATGTAAAATCGGCCGAAAATGACAACCGCAAACAATTGTGACCGGCCAATACGCGTAGTATCGGCCGCAAAAGGCATTCGCATCACGTAAAATCGGCCGAAAATGACAACCGCAAAACATTGCGATAGGCCAAATCGCGTAGTAACGGCTGCAAAAGGCAATCGTATCACGTAGAATCGGCCGAAAATAACGACCGCCAACGATTGCGACCGGCCTACACGCGTAGTAACAGCTGCAAAAGGCGATCGCATCACGTAAAATCGGCCGAAAATGACGACCGCGAACGATTGCGACCAGCCAAAACGCGTAGTAACGGCCGCAAAAGGCAATCGCATCACGTAAAATCGGCCGAAAATGACGACGGCGAACGATGCGACCAGCCAAAATGCGTAGTAACGGCCGCACAAGGCAATCGCATCACGTCAAATCGGCCGAAAATGACGACCGCGAACGATTGCGACCTGCCAAAACGCATAGTAACGGCCGCAAAAGGCAATCGCATCACGTAAAATCGGCCGAAAATGACAACCGCGAACAATTGCGACCGGCCAAAACGCGTAGTAACGGCCGCAAAAGGCGATCGCATCACGTAAAATCGGCCGAAAATGACGACCACGAGCGATTGCGACCGGCCAAACTGCGTAGTAACGGCCTCAAAAGGCAATCACACCACGTAAAATCGACCGAAAATGACGATCGGACCGCGTAATTTCGGCCATAACTAACGATTTCGTCATCTAATATTGATTATAAGCGATGTCTGGACCAGGTGAAATTGGCCAAATGACAACCAGACCCTGTTTTATCGGCCGGAAACAAATGTCAAACCGTGTTTTGTTTGTCAATACGTAATCCAGTTTGATTGTACTGGCCAAAACTTTGTATTGCTACTCATATATTTGTTAGAAACCAAGTTTCTATAATCAAATCTAGGGTGGTATCCAAATCCCATTACACTATTTTAAACTACCAACTGATGGCAAATACTCACTCGAAAATACTCAAAACTCGAAAATAATTTGCACTAATCGACTCGACTCGATTAAAAACCTAATGGTAACACAATTTGTAAAAGGGCCGTACATAGATTATGTCACCTGAAAATAGGAGGGAGGGAGTCCCGACTCAAAAAGACGTTGCGATGACATTTATAGATGGGGGTTAACTAGAAATTGAAGTAATTTTTAAATAATGATTTTGATCTAATTTCTTTATTAATAATCTAAAACTCTTGGATCAAATTAAATTCAACATAAACGTCCAAGTCATTACAAAAAAGTCTTGTAACTATTTTTAATACACTTCCTGATTGGGTAAGATTTTTATTAAAAGTTAAATGTTACAAACAGTCAGGTTTCACAACAATAACAATCTTGGTTCCTTATCTTGCCCCCGGGACCCGTGCTTCTGCTGTCACAAGCTGTATGATCGGAAGTACTATTTATTTATAGTAACAATTTACTCCGGCCAGCAGGGCCGTATTTCCCTAATAGCGGCTGCCGGGGGCCTCGGCCTGGGGGGAGCCTCCCTTGATATTTTTTTTGCTTGAACAAAAGTTTCACTCACAAAATTTGTTATGAAAAAATTGTTATTCATACATTTGTCCTGCTTCTCGTTTTACCACATAAATCAATTTTAAAATTATTATTAGGATGGAATTATTAATTAGTTAGTAGTGGTGTGTACTTGAAAATTAGTTTTAAAAACTCAAAAAGTTTTAAAAAATAATTGAAAAGTTTGAGCGAGAATTTCCCGCCGATCTCCGGACGATCACGACCGCCCAAATCCCGTAGTAACGGCCGCAAAAGACTACAGAGAAATATGAATCGGTCATAAAAAAACAACTGAACGTGTGAAAATGACGACCAGATCGCGTAATATAGGCTGTAAACGACGACAGAAAATTTGTTATCGGCCAAAATGGAGACTGGACCAAAAACGGCCAAAAATTACCGTTTTAAAAAAAAACGGCGTAAATTACGGCGTAAATTTGGTTTTGGATTTGGTAATAACGGCCAAAAATAACTACGTTATAGATAATACAGTGGAACCTCGATAATTCGAACCTCAATAAGTCGAATTCCTTGATAGCTCGAATTTTTGTCATTCTCCTTGAACTTGCCAACCTAATGCTATGTTATTTTACCTCTATAAGTCGAATGGTTAACAGGAAACACCTCGATAACTCAAATTTTTGCAGTATTCTTAGCCTGTTGCCACACCTCTATAAGTCGAAGTTTTAGCTGTAGAACCTCTATAACTCGAATATGTACAATTTCCGTACCTCTATGAGTCGAAGTATTGACTAGAGAACCTCTATAAGTCGAAGTTGTTGATTCACCAAACCTCCAGTGATTTTGCAGCCGGAAATTTCAACCCTTCCTCCCCACTAAATCTCTTTCCCAGGTGCTCCTGGTGAAGGTAAAACAACTGACAAATTTATGTTGATGAGCAACACGCATATCACACACACTCATCCTCACGCAAGGGTTTCACCTATGTGAGGATTTCATTTCATAAATAAGAAATAGTCTCATATTGTTGTAAATTATATATATTTTTTAAATAAAATGGTTTTGATTTGATTAGATTTGTGTTCTGAGTTGTTAGTTCATAGGTTCTGGATGTAGTACGTCAAACGTAGTTTTTAGGATGTTTTTTACAAAGTGTTTGCAGTTTGGTAAAACGAGTTGGCAAAACCCTACCCCATGAGAAGTTCAAGACTATTTGAGGCTATTGACACAGGAAATAAAAACAGTGACATCGGGAAGCAGTTTGGAAGACCAGTGAACACCGTCGACAATTTTAAAACAAAAAAGTGGCGTACTGCTTCACACTAATTCCAACAAAGATCTGCAATTTTAACTGTTATTATGTTTTGTTCCCTTTTAGTTTTGCAAATTATTTTAATAGCCTACAGTACATTAATGTTCAGCTAAATGAAATTGATGCGTAGTTGGTCAGAACTGACTTCCGTAGCGGGAGGGATTTGTTTGGGGCAGGTGATAAGAAGTGAGCAAAAAAGTCTAGAAAATACACAGGAAGTGGTCGAACGGGAAAAACATCACCAAAATACCAAACTGTGAGTCATTATTTGTTTACTTTTCCCCTCTACAATATTTTCACTGAAGGAAGTATTTCGTCCTCTACTACGTAAACCAAAGAAGCTTTTCAATATATTTCCGGGCTTATATTAGACATTTAAAATTATTCAAATATATTTTAATTTTAATAATAATTATTATACGGTATAATTATTTATTATACATAGCTCGAACTTATGTAAGAATTATACCCTTTCATGATCCATCTATTACGTTACCGTGACCTCAATAAGTCGAAGTCTTTGGAAAATCACCTTGATAAGTCAAACCTCGATATTTCGAAATATTCGATATCTCAAATTTTTGCCGTTCCCCCTGAGGTTCGAGTTATCGAGGTTCCACTGTATCGGCCAAAACCGGCGTCTGGACATTGACTGGAATACGTAATATCGGCCGTAAATTACGGCGGAAAATACATTGTCAGTCAAAAAGCGATTTTAAGCGAAGTCCAGACCAAGTGATACTGGGAAAATGGCAACCGGACTCTGTGTTTTTTCAGCCGAAACCAACAGTCAAACCTGGTTTTGTTTGTCAATACATATTAAGATTGATTGTACTGGCCAAAAATGTGTAAAACAACTTATGTATTAGTTAGAAACCATGTTATTTAGACTATCAAACAGGGCCCATTTTAGCTTCGTGCCGCCCCTAGGCCGTATGAAGCTTGCCACCACCTCCGCCCCAACTAGGGATAAGAAAAAAAGAAGACGTAGTACAGTTGTCGCAAAGGGACCGCGCGACGCCGGCGGTGGCCGAGAGAGTGTTCTAGGCCCGCAATAAGTGCTATTTATCTTCTCTTAGCGCTGATTTTACGTAATTTTTCACTCTCTTCAGGCAGGAAACCTCTCATCAAAGAAATTGGCAGCTGGAATTGATAGGAAAATTCTCAGTGCTTTGTATATTTTCAGATATATACCCTGAATCTAATGATACCTCTTGTAATTTAAAATGTCTATCAACGAACAGTCTTCGAATTCCTCAACTGTAGCTTCACAGTATTAAAATTACTAAACCCATCGACCAAATCGGCATCAGGATCGTTTCTGTAGATATCAACAAGCACACGAGTGAGAGGCGGGATCGGCGCAATACCCGCTGCGTACTTGCACACCCACAATTCACATAAGCGATCAATTCTCGGCGAGATCGCAGCGAGCGCCGGAGAATTTACTTACATTATGCAGGTGTCGGTTTAGAAATAAACTAACAAATTATATTAAAGTCAAAACTAATCGGAATTTATTAAAATAACAATAATTTTTTAAAATCTTTTTATTATTACATATTGGATTTTATGATAACGTAGATGACTTATAGACCACTTAAGACAAATCCAATTATTTTTAAAACCAAGAAAAATTGGGTTTGTTTTAAACTTTTTGCTTGATGTGTTTATACATCTAGGATGTGTTAGGTTGAAACTATTGTAAATATTGCTATTGCATAGTTAAAATCATTAGTTAATGACAAAATGTATGTATTTATTACACTGAAACACAACTTTGTGATTATTTGATATCAATAAAATATTATTACCTTACGTTAAGGTAAGTAATACGTTAATGTGTAGACGTTGTTTGAGTTCAATCAGTTGATTCCTTCATCAAGTTTTTCGTTAGAGGTTGTTTTGATTTATAATAATTAAAAACGGAGGGATCGATGGATCTAATATTGTTTAAGCTTATGCAGTTTCCTACAAATCGATATTACAAATTAGTTGACATAACAGGAAATCAAAGGCAAACACTGACTGTAAAAATAATTACATTTTAATAAATGACTAAGGTATTTCTTGTAATGCAATATTTTACGTATATCCTCCATAAATTTTAAAATAATTCAGACATTTATAGGTTTTTTATAATTTACATAATTCAAGGTTTCCAGTGAGGGGTTAAATATAATTATCCGTCTGGTGGAACTTAAAATTATAAGTTGTAGGGTCTACAAAGATACCCTTACACTATTATATATTTTTTTTAAATATGTAACCGCAGAATTAGAGGTATTTTAGTTTTTTTATCTACACTTTAAAAACTGTGGGGTAAATCGACCAAAGTGGATGGTCACTATGCAATTCTTCAAAAATTAGAAATGTTCATGTAGGTGACTTTTACCTACACAACTAATGCCAAATACCCTTCAAATCACATAGCTTATACTAAATAACCTTATACCTCGTTAACACTTTTTATTCAGTATTTTTGGAAAAAAAACAATGCACCATTTGTTTTTTTTTGTCCGCTACTTCACGCGATAAATACTCCCCGTATTCTCGCCGGTGAACATCGGCCGTGTGAACAAGTGCGGTGACGCCACCCTTCGAGACTGGCAAAGACAACTAAACAAATTAAATACGTTGATCTCCGCGCCCTTCCTGCTTCGGCATAACAAATCAACTAGTTAGTTTTACCTGATGTTAAATATGATTTACAACGTTTTAAAAAAGTAGGCAAGTAGGCTTACAATATCTGTAGACAAATTTATATTTAAAAAAATATGCTCCCAGAAATTTGCCGCCCCCAAAAATTTGCCGCTCTAGGCCGCGGCCTATTTAAAAAATGGACCCTGCTATCAAATCTGGAATGTGTCATCCAAATCCCATTACACTGTTTGAACTGCTAACCAACAACATTGCTGATGGTAAGTACTTGCTTGAAAATACTTGAAACTCAAGAATAATTGGTACTACTCGACTCAATCCAAAAAATTAGCTAGTCACTACGCCTATTCGCTGATCGGACAACGTGACAGTACTGGAAATCAACAAAGTTTTGCAAAAGCCCTCCGTAAGACTTTTAGTGTCCGTTAAAGTGTCAGATTTTCTTGGAAGCTACGTTGAGAAAAAAGAGATAGTTTTGCCATCTTATAAAAAGCTGCGTAAGAAATGAGAGGATCTAAGTAGAGAGGAGCCAGCAAACTCGCACCACCAAGCGCAGTACCAGACTCACATTTTTCGATGATGACAAAACGTCAGACAAAGTTCTAAAAGGAATGGAAAAACTAAAAATTGAAACATTTCTGCCCCGTGCTTGATCTCTTGAATGCACAACTAGAACTACAGGCTAAAAAGTGTGAAGAAGTTACAAATAAATTTAGATTCCTTGAGGATTTTATGAAAATCCATGAAAACAGTCTAAAATCAACTTAATGAAATTGTAGATGTAACAAATTAATCTTCAAAAATAAACAAATAACAGAGGGGCCTCACTGGAGTGAGCCGTCGGGGGCCAAAACGATCCTAAATACGGCCCTGCCGCCCAGCGATCACAGCTCTTACCCCTAACAATCACGTCACTCCTTATCAGTTATCACTAGTCTGTGGTTCAAGTAGCGGTGAGTTTTATGTTATCGTTTAAAAATTGTTTTAAATGTTACACAATTCGGTCGGAGATGACATAGTTTTTCAAGCAAGGATGGGGAGGGATGCTGAATTAAGACATTAAGATGATTGAGGGGGAAAGGAGGTCCTAAAATTTTGCCAAAGCTGGTGACATACTTAATGGACACCCCTAAAAGGGTTTGGGTGGGTGGGTTGTATAAATAAATTTTAACACATCTAATTTTACTCTTTAGCTGAAATTAGTCTGAATTTAGTGTATATTATAACTGAAACTAAGCCCAAGATAATAAAACTTGCGAAAAAAATGATGATGCCCAAGAGCTAACTACGCCCAAATCAGTTTAATTTCTAAATTCCCATCAATACTTTTTTTATTCTGACTCTGTTTGGCAACCGAGTCTACAGACAGAGGCTAATCACCCTTGTAGTCTATTTTCCTTTGTATTTTATTATATTTGTGAAATAGTCCAGTCAATGAATGCTCAAAAGGGGGGTGTAGAGGACATGGAGGGAGGGAGTTTTTTTCTGGGCGGGAATGTGTTGGGGGTCATTAAAGTCTCCGCCCCTAGCCCAGCTTGCTTCAGTGGGGGGAGGGGGGAAAATACCCTTTTTTTAGTTTTTTTACTTTGCACTGAAAACCGTGCATAGCACACAAAAAACTGTTCTTATACAAAATAAGAAAATAAAATTCTCTACTAAAATGATTATATTCATTTTTTCTGTATGTCTTAGTTTCAAAGATATATTCCAACAAACATAAAAAATCTTTTATAAATTGATTTTTAATCGGGCTTTTAGTCAAATAAGTTAATAGAGTGCCCCACGAGAGAATGGCACAAGTATAGAATTTGGTAGGACTTATCGAAAGGAGCAAAAAACTTCCTATAAACTTTTTTGTAAATGGCTTCATTTTCCATCTGTCTGTCTATATGTGATTTTAAGTCAATGCAAAATATATTAGGAACCATTTGAGGTACAGACTTGAAACTTGGCATGTGTATTACATTAGTTTAGGGCATATTAGGTATTACATTTGGCATTTCTACTTTTAACCGTTTCAAAATGGCGGCCATTTCAATGATTTAAAGCTTAATATCTTGAAAACGGCAAATTACTGAATAGTAAAAATGTAAAATTATAAGCCAAAAAGGATGGTATAAAGATTATAAAGATCAATTAGCTGGGAAATTACAATTTGTATGAGTAAAACAGTGGTAACTATGGTAATTTCCATAGAATGAAGATATTTTATATTTACTGGAAAATATCTTGGAAACTAAGACATATACAGACAAAATAATAGTAATAATTTTTGTAGGGAATTTTATTTTCTTTATTTTGTATAAGAACAGTTTTTC
The DNA here is from genome assembly GCA_963675035.1 of Allygus modestus. Classification (NCBI taxonomy): domain Eukaryota; kingdom Metazoa; phylum Arthropoda; class Insecta; order Hemiptera; family Cicadellidae; genus Allygus; species Allygus modestus. Next base: position 129,650,696 of record OY776113.1, on the reverse strand, counting down.
CGTATGATGCACGGTTTTCAGTGCCGAAGTAAACAACTAAGAAAAAGGGTATTTTCACTCCTCCCCCACTGAAGCAGCTAGGCTAGCGGCGGTGACTTTTAGTATTTATATCTTCTAATTACTCCCAACACATTCCCGCCCAGAAAAAAACTCCCCCCCTCCAAGTCCTCTACACCCCTTTTATTGACTGGACTGTAAGTGCAGTACTGAGATATATTTTTTTGTATGTTCTAACAATCCAATGGATGTTAGACAAATTGTTACCACACTTTTTACAATGGTAATGAGAATGACAAGTCTACTATATAGGCCTAATGAATATCAAGTCAATGACAATATATTAGTTATTTAGTGTGAGGCAATGTTGGTACACATATATCTATACCTATAAAAGGCAAAGTTAGCAAAATTATTGTCAAATGAGGATAAAAAGCAAGCAATTCCTGTTAAAGAATGTTTTTTAGGCCAAGCAGTGGAGATCTCAAATTCATAAGTGGTACTGCCGGTGGTGGTGTCAAGGTTGATAAGACTGTTAAAATTTTACAAATCAATAGCCAATGTATTCGTAACAAAGTATTAGAATTAGAATATTTAGCACATAGTGAACAAATTGACATTATTTGTATTAGTGAGCATTGACTTAAGGAATCTCAAATTTCTCTGTACACTCCAACTGGATTTGAGGCAGTTGGCTTTGTCTGTCGTGAAACTAAAAAGAATGGAGGTGCAGGAATTTTTATAAACCCCACTCTTGATTTTAGTGAAATTGACCTCAATAAGTATAACTGTGAAAACAATATTGAAATTTCTGGTATAAAATTAAAAGACATAGCTATTGTCTCTTTGTATAGGCCACCTAGTGGTGATATAAATATTTTCTTTGTAAATTTTGAAAGAGTTGTAAAGGCTGTGATGAAGGTGTCATCTAATATAATTGTGTGTGGTGATTATAATATCCAATTTCTCAAAATGAGTGATCCCATCACCATCTCTTTTCTAAATATTTTGAGGTCACTAAATTTGAAAGTTACCAATCACCTTCCAACAAGGAAAAAATCTTGTTTGGATAACATTCTTGTTAATTTTTCAGAGGATTGGTATGATATAAAACTCTTAAAAGATTGTATCTCGGACCATGATCCCCTGCTTTTTAGTTTTAAAAATTTTTTAGTTAAGGACTATCAAGACAATAGTTTGATTGAAAATAGACTAGTTCGTAAGCAAAATGAAAGTCAAGTTGCTCTTTTTATTGGCAAATTGTTGGTTGAAAAGTGGGAGATGGTTGATCACTATTTAAATGGTTTTATTGATGTAGAAATGTTATGTGATAGTTTTTTTTAACAGATATGTTAGTATTTGGCACTCGTCATCTCCTTTAGTGTTATGTAAAAGTAGTTGTGCGGGTCCAAAAAAAAAGTTTAATTGGTTTAATGCTGACTTGAAAAAATGTAAAGATCTTATGATAGGCTATTATGATGTTTTCAAAAATATGGAAAGAAGTAAGTCTGAATTGACTGAGGCAGCTCGCAAAACTTATTTATTTTTCAAAAATCAATACAAAACTAAGATAAAGGATGCCAAGAGACTGACTTTTGAGCAGTACATTGACAGAGCAAACAATAAATGTAAGGCTGCTTGGGAGGTGATCACAGCTGAAACAAAGAACACTACAGGTACGAGGAAAGTTACACTTAATCCTGATAAACTTAATAATTATTTCCTTGATTCAGTTTCAGATTTACATGGGAAAATTCCCTCCACTAACACACCAGCATTAAATCTTGCACAACGACTAAAACACACTACACCAGATTTCATGTGGAGGACAATAACATCTGATGAGGTAACCAAAACAGTTTCTAAACTTTCCAATTCCAAGAGTACTGATTTTTATTGGATTTCAAATTATTTACTTAAAAGTACAATTATATACTTTTGTGAACCTTTCACTTTTGTTATCAATCAATGCATTCTTCATGGTTATTTTTCGGATCTTTTCAAGATATCTAAGATCACACCTGTTTTCAAAAAGGGTGATAAAAATTCACCTCAAAATTATCGCCCGGTGTCTATAGTTCCTATTTTTTCTAAGGTTTTTGAATCTATCATGTATACTCAATTAGTTTATCATTTTGAGTCTAATAACCTCATTAGCAACTGTCAGCATGGCTTCAGATCAAAATTTTCCACAACTTCAGCTGTTTCAAGTTTGGTTCAAGATGCTCTATTGGCTTTGGAGAAGAAAGAATCTGTCACCCTTACGCTTTGTGATTTAAGCAAAGCGTTTGACTGTGTTGAACATGAAATTCTCTTGGAAAAACTCTGTTTGTATGGGTTTGCTAATGACTCACTTCATTTAATTAAATCTTATCTTACTAATCGCAAACAATATGTATCAATTTCTGGTCTTGATTCATCAACTCTCTCTGTCACCACAGGCGTTCCGCAAGGATCGGTTCTTGGTCCCTTCCTGTTTATAGTGTTTGTCAACGACTTGCCTTCCAATGTTCCTTCAAAAGTTGTAGTCTATGCAGATGATACCACTTTATTTTCTTCTAATAATAATTTGAAAAACTTGAATGAAAGGGTGAGACAGGCCTTTATTTCTGTTGAAAATTGGTTCTCTTGCAACAAATTGCTTTGTAACAAAGATAAAACGCAAGAATTGTTGATCAGCCTGTCACATTTTAGTGGTCATCAGTCCGTCAAATTGCTCGGTTTCCACATTGACAACAAATTGAACTGGAAATCACACATAATTAATGTATGTAATAGAATCTCAAGAGTATCCTTTTTAATGTGGAAGCTCAGGGACTTCGTAGGAGATGCTTATTTGAGGGCTGCTTATTTCACATTTTTTCAGTCTCATGTCTCATATGGTATCATCCTGTGGGGGCACTCTAGTGCTGTTCATGAAATTTTGTTAATTCAAAAGAAGGTGATTAGGACTATTTGTAGAGCAGAACATGATGCACATTGCAAACCGCTTTTTATTGATTTGAATATTATGACAGTTGTTAACCTCTACATTTTTTACATTCTAACTTACACTAAATCTCACATTACAGAATTCATTGATAGGCACACCATCCATCATCACAACACCAGAAACAGGAACAAAATTGATCTTCCGCAACACAGGCTGGCCAAATCAGGTAACTCTTTCAAATTCAACTGTGTGAAATTTTTTAATAAGTTGCCTCATTCAGCTCGACATGTTTCCACAAACAGGTTTAAGTCAATTTTAAATCAATGGCTCATCGCCAATCCTTTTTATGGAATTGAGGAATTTATGGCATGTAAACAGTACATGACCTTTTAAGGTATGTAGGTCTTAGTTTTAAGTACTTTGTTTATTTTATTAGTTATAAGACCACTGCTGACTTGTCCTATCTCTGTTTTGTAACGGACTAATGGAAATAAAGATTACTGATTACTGATTACTGATTACTGAAAGACCTCACTCACTGACTCACTCAATCATCACAAATTCTCCTACTTCCCATTTACCTAGAGAGTTGAAATTTTGTACACTGATTCTTTAGGCATAAAATAGGAAAACTAAATGGTTTTCATCCTGATCTGACCTTAGGGCTCTGCCAGAGACCTCGACAAAGTTCCCATGTATTCCTTATGGACATTCATTTTTGTTTGAGCTGATGGACATACAATCAGCTGATCTTGATTCGTAGTAGTTCCAAGGGCTAACCACATAATGCAGCACACACAACTGTCATAGTTTTTATAAATAATTTTTGGGGCGAAGCCTGTGGGTAACAGCTAGTTATATTATAAATACAAAATGTTAACACTTACACTGTGTAGAATGACGGTTCATATTGACGAAGAGCTTTAGGCTTTTTAGCACTTTTTGCCAGGGAGGGAAGATGAGCTGAACTAAGAACCTTCAACAGCGTTTGAAGCTCACTAATCTCTTTTTTTAAAGTCGGTGGATATGTTTCTACCTGAAAATGTAATATTCTGGTAATGTTTTATAATAGTATATTTTTATTAATCATGATTTTTTTCATGGGGGCCCCTTTGATGAGCAGGAAACAAAAGGAGCCAAGTGTATTTGAATGAACAAAGCCCCAGTATAACATATCTGAATCAAACACGTACACATGGGAGCGGTAAATCGCTCGTGAGCTTAGTTTGGCAATCAAAAGCTTTCACATGTACTAGGCCTTAAGTTTTCTAAAACGGAAAAGTTGAGACATGCTTTAACTGGTTTTCAAATTGTATACTGTTCTATATACTTACTATTTGAGAAATTGCAGACATTTGCCATAACTGATTATATAAAACAAGTTTCATGACGTTTTGGGGTCTGTAATCTGATTCTGTCTAGGACTTTGTTTTGGATTGTGCCACTAATTTTCTTATTTTCTAGGTAATCTTCTCACCTGAAGACAGGAACTAATACTACCATATTCTTTGTGAAAAAAATGTTTGCTCGCACAGATGACAGACACAGGGAATTTAGAGGTAAAAGGGGAATCGGGAACGGTTAGTACCAATCCACACATCAACCCTTTAATGCAGTGGGAGCTTGCCTCACTAGAACCCCTGCTGTAAGGTTCTTTTTATTATTTACATTACATGAGTTAACCCAGAGCGTTGTAAAACTCCCTTACGGGGTAATTCCTAATATAGACAAAGCAGGAGGATAGGTTCAGCCAATCTGCAACTGGATGGGCAGGAAATTCACCTCAGCCAACAGAATGAGGGCTGTTGTCTACCCTTAATGATCATGGTTGTCAGTACAAATAATGACCTTGCCTAGTTTATATGTCTATTGCTGTTTGGTTAGTGTCAAAGAATGTCTTGAGTGTTTTAAAGTGAGAGAGGAATTACATAGGTACCCTACACGACAGAATCATTTGTTAGAGCGACCTCCAGTAAAATTAGAAAAAATAAATAGCAGTCATATTGCAATGAAGTTGAAAATGTTTAATAAATTGCCTAAAGAGGTATGGACTGTAACTTTAAACAGATTTAAGGTAGTAACTGAAATATGGCTTAAAGAAAATATATTTTATTCTGTTGAAGACTATATGACCTGTGATAAGACAAGCTTAACATTTTAAAATTGTAATTGTTTGTGTTCACTTAATGTTCTATGTCTTTTATGTAATTTAATTCATTTGAATGTCCTATATGTAATTGAACTTGTTTTTTTTGTTTTTTTAAATTTTAATTTATCATATTAGTTACTTGGCATGTACAACTTATTTATAGAATTATTTTAGTTTACCATAAATGCTATGTAATGACCTTGTCAATTGCACTTTGTAAGAGCTTAAAGACAATAAAAATCTTGAATCTTGAATCTACACCCCTGTCCATCCTGCCACCAGGCCCAAACTTCCCTCGTGAGGAACTGAAGTTGTTCAGCTACAAAGCTGCCTTCTACTGTGACAACATCGATTCGCTGTACCAGTATTGGTACCTAAAGTGTCAGGAACCAGGTAGGATCCTACTGAGATTGCCTTCTGAGTAAATTGTATCCCACTCCCAGTTCTGAGCCAGGAAGCTCTAAAAACCTCATTGTTCTTCATCATCATTACCCCCCATAGTAAATACTGTACATTGGTGTTATTTAACAGGCAAAGATGATAAGCAAGATTCGACTCACTCCGTGACTAATTCATGCACACGTTTTCACAAAGTGCCGCTGACCACTTTCTAGACGATCAGCACTACACTACATTACTGTAGTTGGCAAAATCACTGTGAGAGTGATCCACAGTGTGTAGGAAGTTGTATCAGAGAATTAAATCAGCCAAAACATGTTATCATGGGCATGACAGTTATTTGCTAAGGCAGTTATGTTGCCTGTGAGGAAACATTCACAGCTTACTATTAAGACATTGTAAAAGAGAGGCAAATCATCAGTCCAACCACTCTTTAAAAAGGTTGGAAACACCACAAGGTCAGTGCAGGATGACGGATCTTGAATCTACTTATGCAGTTATGCACTACATACATTTTAGTAGTGTCCCATTTAATGTAAATTCAATGTCGGGTTTACACTAAACATTTTATGAAAAATTACCTCAGTTTTACAAGTTTTACAGCTGATTTTTCAATAACTTTCACATGTTGAGGTTATTAAATGTTTGGTTGAAACATCCCATGGTGATATCTTGTGAAAAACTAGGTAGATTTAATTAAATAACAAAGATTGATAATCACAGTCCCAAATTTGTTTCTATGTCTCAGCATATCGCTAGCCTAATGGATAGCGTCTTAGACTTCGGTTCAAGGGGTCACAGGTTTAAATCCAGGGGTGCCCACACAAATTTGAGAGGTTTGAACAGCTTTCCCTAAAAGGTTTGTGTGCTCTATTAACCAAAATGCCACTGGCGTTAAAATAAAAATTAAAAAAAGGTCAAAACTGAAGAGTGGTCAAAGAATATTGTATTTTTGCAGGCACAGATAAATTACAAACATACAAGGTTAAATGATAATTTACACTACACTCATTAATAACAATAGCTCTAGTTATTTACATTTCTTTTCACTCAGTGAAAATAAAACCAGAACATCTTCTTTGTACAAAAAGCAACACTTGACCTTCAATACCCACCGATAAATTTGTATCAAAGGGTAATTTATTTAATGAATAAATGTGGCTGGAATGTATCAGTGTAACCAGTCTTTAGTTAACTCCAGTTTTCCTGCTCTTTTTAAGAACATGAAATATAATTGTTATTAAAGTTATACGCATACAACTGTTTACAAATGACCCAATAATTATATTCCGTAATTTGTTTAATGGCCTCTAAATTGACATAATATTGAAGAAATTGCTAACAAAGGGTGATTAATTTCTTATTTATGGGTCTTAGTCTCAGCTCGTAATGAGTCAGTGTGGTATGACCAAAACATTATTTACCTTCTAAACGACCCTGAAACAACTTCTGAAAAATATTTACTTACTTTTTGGAGTTATACAACTCAAAAAGCTTGAACAAAAGTATCATCTCAAAACATAAAGAAAATTAAGTATGTTAACTGCTCATTTAAAACTGAGATGGCTTGGTTAAATTATTTGAACACTAAAAGACAACGAGCCCTATGAACAGATCCTGCTAGTTTTAGGTTATTTTATATATTCTTTATACTGATAGTGGAAACAGACTAAAAAATGAAAAATCAACAAATGAGTGGGAGTATTTGTTCTTATTTATTAAACAAATATACACTATGTTTAATTACAAAAGGGGGAAAATGCTTATATACAATACTTATGAAAATTCAGAAAAATGTTCTGAGACATTTAGCACAGGTTTAGGCCATCAGAGCTGTTTGTTTTAGACATTACTACAAGAATTGTATTGGAGTTCTAAGGCAGGGTGTCTACTCAGTCATTCAAACAAAAATCAGGGACTTTTCGGGGACTTTTAGGGGACATTTGGAAAAAATCAGTGACCCATTCGCAAAACAACTTTAGAGCCTAGGCTACAGAAAAGCGAGTCATAGAATATTGATAGGGTACAATACAAGCCCAAACCTGAACAAAACCGTATCATCAGATTGTTATGAAATTAGTTAGCTAGTGTATGCCATTAATGAGATGAAAATGTACCACAACATAGCTCAATGTAGCCATAATTTACTGTTAACTTACCATAAAACTCTTATATAGGCTATATAAGTACTGCAATTAAACATAAAACACCATTTCACCATTTACCATGCAATAAAATAGGCCTAAATGAGAATAAAGTTAGGGCCTAGTTGCTTTCCACTTTTCAACAAGTTTTCTAAATTGACATGTTTTTTGCCTTTCATATGGCAGGCTAAGGCATTTGAAACTTGCACTTTCCCGGCATTTTAGCATCGGTCAGTAAACAATAGAAAAATCTTGGCAGGTTATTACTTTAAACTTTAGTTTCAAGAATGAGATTTAGTTAAAGGTAAAACACTTAAACACAAGCCTACACCAAATAATTAAACCATAAGTACCGTACTGCAGTTAACTACTAAAACGATTAATACTGAAAAGCAAAACAAAAACACAATATCATTCCTGGGTTATTTCGTTTCAGTCTTATACTAAACTTATACTTTGTCTTAAACAAAACTAGACAATTAAACGAGAAGGCAAATTAACCTAGGTAAAACGTTCTCACTTTCATCCGGCAACCGGGTTGGCGAGTTCGCGAAATGTCTGCGATAGCGATAGACAATGCATACTTATTTAAATGGAGCAATACGACTGGAGGGAACGATATGAAACTTACATCAACGCCAGCCACCAGGTTCGCTAGTACACTCAAGTTTGTTTAAAGATTAATTTAGCTTCCTACCACTAGGATCGCTAGTGCTTTCAAGGCAAGATACTATTTTTAACCTTCGTAATCGACTACGTTGGTGGCAGTTCATAACTGCGCACCAAAGGGAAACGCGAGTTACTGTTCTGTTATTCGATAGTTGTACAGGTCAGTAGCTATTCCCCGTGCCAAGTAGCTGGTTGTCCAAAAAGCGCCACAGCCAGTCAACAACGATCGCGCAAGTTACTTGCACCGTGGTACTTGGTTATTTGCACCGTTCCAAATAGCAGTTACTGATAACAGTCCTGCGTCCTTAGTTAATTGTACAACTAGTTATCAGTTTCTAATCACAGTTCTTTGCCATCATCGAACTTACATCATGAAAGATTTTTATAAAAAGCTTTAATTAATCTAATACAAGCAGATATTAATTATGTAGTATTACGATGATAAAATTATCATACTGCTTTTGTTCCAAATGTATTGCTTAGAGCTACATTAAATTAGGAAATATAATGGAACTTTATTTTCTAGAAACAACCGCTCTACCGTCACAGTTTTTCAATAAAATAATGCAAAAACCGCCAACCTATTACGTTTAGGAAAGTTGTCATTTCACTGTAACACAAATGGAACATTACAAGTTCTTGTTTCATGTCCTGTTTGCACCACAAATGGCGTAGACATATCGGCATATCCTGACATCAATAAATAAACTTAAAGTCTAGAAAGCAAATGTTGAGGTCGAAAATATCCTCTATCGGTTCGGCAAAATGCACCGTAAAAACGTCATGTAATGTGGGGGAAAAATAAATTAAATAACGTGATATTAAAAATTCGTGACTTCTGCACTAAAATCCGTGACTTTCCGTGACATCCGTGCCCGTTTACTGAATTCCGGGACTTTTCCGGGACTTCCGTGACTTCCGTGACCAGTAGACACCCTGTAAGGCCATGCACAGAGAAGAGATAGTCGAAAGAACATCTTATAGTATGCAGAACCTTCATGGAAAGGAGTGTCGATCCTTGTGGAAAGCTCCAAGTGCAACATTTTTCCATTAAAAACCACCTTACTCTTTCTCTTGCAGGTAAAATATTCTTATACAAATTTCACTTTCAAAATTCTTTGCACTAAAAATTACTAACTCAACTGTAAAAGAAAGTCAATGCATGACATCAAGATAAAATATAAAGGAAATACTGAAATTGTAATGCATACATTTCAAAATAAAACTGTTTAAGTATTACTACATGAATATTTTTTGTTTTGATATTTTGGCCTACATCTAGAAAATGCATAACAAATTCTGTTTTAATGGTCAATAAAGGTGACTCTGGGCTTATTTTCACCTCCCATAACAAAATATGGAAAACCTTAAAATTCAGAACGATGAGAGTTTAAGAGGTAAAGAGGGGAGTATACCAAGGTCATAAACCCAATGTGCACGGGGGTCATCCCAAGAATATGAGTTATGAACCTTTGTATTTTTTTATACTAGAGTTTTGATCTAAAGTTCCAAACTCTAAATATCAAAAGCCAATCCAATCCTAAAAAATATGAACGATTCATTAAAAATCATTATCTAAATGGATCCGAAAATACTTGGAATATTATACTTTCGGATGCAATTAAGACCACACTTCATGCAAAAATAAATTACTTATACATAATACAAAATTAATTGGTAAGTTTTAAATACAAGATTTACACTTATTAAATTTGCTCCACATTGATAGATATACCAAACAGCACAGAAAACGGGAAAACTGAGGTTATTTCCCAACAGAGGTAAAACTAAATCGATAAATTCATTTTCTATAAGATAAAAAAACCAAAAAACTTTAAAATTTTTAGGAAGCAGGTAAAATTAGAAAAGACTGAATGAACAAATAAAATATAATATTTGCAACTTTCCATCACAACTTTTTTGTATCACCAAAGTAAATTACTTAAGTTTAATAAATAATATATACTTGAAGAATAAGTATGTTGAGGAATTTTCCTACTTCATAAAAAACACAAAATAAAAGGTTCAATCTTTTGAGAACAACTAATTTCTAAGTAATTAAAGGCCAACAAATAGAGAGTACAACTCCACCAAATGTAATGTAATGCTTAGAGCTCTAAAACTTGAGGTTTGTCATAAAAACCCTCAGCAAAATCTTGCGAATTTTGTAAAGGTTTGAAAGTGGATGAGCTATTATTTATCATTGGGCTAGTTATTACTCTTTTTTTAGAAACAAATTTGAGTCTATGGTTTCAACCATTTCCAACCAAAATTTAAAAAATGCCTTTTGCAAAGAAGCTTACAAAATAACTTAGAAAATAACTATGATAAAAAAGTCAGTAATATAGTTATCAAGAGGCGGCCGGACTCAACTCGGCCAGCCGCCAGCTCGGGCCGTTATTTAACATGGGGCACTACCATATATATGTTATTTTATGGCATATATGCTTTTGAATGTAAAAACTGTTACAGGGATAACAATCTATCAGTCACTGGCTGCAAGATAGCACTGTGCAAAACGATCTTAATTTAAATACAAACCTGAAAATTCCAGAGAAGCTTTCCTATATCTTATAAGGATTTTTAAAACTTTGTTCCCACACATTAAATTACTCGATCACTCAAATATATACATAAAAACCTCATTATAAAATATATATTTTTATTAATGATGTGCCTGTTTGGTTTTATAGTTTTTAATTGTGTATCTGGTAAAAACAATTGTTTTAAAAAAGCCTTGCAAAACTAAAGAGCCGATCCACTGAAACTAGTTTGTACGGATTCCGTCAGATTGAAGCAACGTCGTTTACTGACGGAAGATTCCGTTTCCGCTACTGAACTAAAGAGGTAGATTTGACTATTCTCTTATTGGAACTATTTTGTATCTTTACCCGATTGAAAATTAAGTCTTATTTATTTGTATTACATTTTTATAACAACTCCTACTTCACAAATTAGCCCAATATATAGGTAACCTGAGAGATGATCAGCTCCATTAAATACGGTAACAAATATTTTTGTTACTGGATTGTTTGGTATAGAACGGGGGTTGTAAAACTAAGTTTTTAACCTCGAAAGCCAAGGGGAGAACTTTTGGTAGGCGAAAAACCTAATATTTTTTACACTTTTTCCATATTTCTTCTTGTAGGCCCTAAACAACGCCTCGTACAGAAATCTTTATACTTGCTGAATTTAAAGTTGGCAAGATTGTCTATAAAATACACTGGTCAAAGGTGTTATTACTAAATGTGGTTATATTCCAAAGAACTTTGATTTTGACGAAATTTGCCAATGAACCTCAAAATGTTCGCACTTCTTTCATTTCTTTCCTGTAACCTGTAAATGAGACCTCGAACAGAAAATATTATACTTGTTGAAATTAAAGTAGACATAATATACTATAAAATGCACTGGTAAACTGTATTAGTACTATGTTTGGTTCATATCAGAAGAACTCTTAAAGTCGATGACATTTGCTGAACAAACTAAAATTTGTTGTACTTCTTTCAGTTTTAGCGTATTTCCCCTATAGGGAAGAAGTAGTCAGCATGGTAAGACCTAGGCCCGGGACCATGATAACTTTTTGTTTTGAGGACCCCAGATGCCAAAAACACCATTCGTTTGAAACTAGTTGTATAATTAAACATTATGTTAAAACCAAAAAGGGACTCTGTTAATAAAATTATGCTTAAAACTAACATATTAGTAGCCCTAATCACTCTATTCTTTTCAATATATATATATATATATATATATATATATATATATATATATATATATATATATATATATATACAGGGTGTATACAAACTCCCTGGACACACTTTGTGTATTTGTTCCTTAGGTCGAGACAATAATAAAAATTCATATAAACATGGGTCTAAAATACCTAGTTTTCTGTCTGTCGGTCTATTTGTGATTTTTAACAGTTTACGTATAACTCAGCTTCTATTTAAGATGGAAAGTTTAAATTTGGCTCAACTGTGAATCTTAAAACACACAACAAGTGTACAAAAGTTTATTAATCAGTTTCAAGATGGCGGCCATTTAAAATTTGTAATGTCAAATTTCACGAAAACCGTAAGTTTTATAAAAACTAGTTTCCAGTAATAAAAGATGTATAATTGTAAGACAAACAAAACAACACCTTGTTTGCTGAAATCGGACAAGAAATAACTGAGTTATTAGATTTTTACCTAATTATAGTCGACTTTATACGGCAAAATGTAAAATAACAATGTATAAATTGTAAATACTACTAAAAATGTTTATATTTATTTAGGTAAAAAGCTAATAACTCAATTATTTCGTGTTCGATTTCAGCAAACAAGGTGTCGTTTTGTTTGCCTTACAATTGTACATCTTTTATTACTGAAAACAAGTTTTTATAAACCTTACGGTTTTCGTGAAATTTGACATTACAAATTTGAAATGGCCGCCATCTTGAAACTGATGTAGTTACATAAATAAAATTTTATAAACTTGTTGCGAGTTTCAACATTCACATTGAAGCCGAATTTAAACTTTCCATCTTAAATAGAAGTTAAGTTGCATAACTTTTGAAAATCACAAACAGACCGACAGACAGAAAATTAGGCATTTTAGACCCATGTTTATATGTGGTGTTTTATTATTGTCTCGACCTAAGGAACAAATACACAAAGTGTGTCCAGGAAGTTAGTATAAACCTTGTATATATATTAGGGATGAGTCTATACCAAGATTTATCGGTTCTCGATACCGATACCATCAATAACTAAGATTTTTCAGTACCTATATTTGTTAAAAGCGTTAAAAGCAGTTACAAATTTATGTTACCATTTAAAATCATTTAGTAGCTATTTTTGGTTAATAATTAAACTAATTTTCTAATGCAATTTTTTTACATAATTTAATGTTAATTTCACTGGTATGCTTTAGTAATACAGTAGAAATCCAATTATCCGAACCCCAATTATCCGAATATCCAATTATCCGAATCGATTTTGAGTGAAATAATAGAAATATAAAAATCAAGAAAATAACAGCGGGAGCGAGTGTAGCGATAATGCGCCGTGAGCGCTAAAATAAAAGCCTGCGCTGTTACCTTCCGGACGATATTTTCGCAGGGACCAATGAGTCATACCCCCTTCCCGCCCTGCTCATCATCAGTTGCTACTGTTCTTTCACCGAGATTATCGTTCGAAATGAGTACAAAACGTAAACGTGTTGTCCTTTCGCTAAGTGATAAACTCACTTTGCTCGAGATGTTCAAGTGAAATAACCAACATTGAACAGTGAAATACGTACAGTATGTAGGCCTATTGAAAAGAGCAACTGTATATACTGTATTCAATTTAACTCCTGTAATTTAATTTTTATGACGTAAATTCTTGATACAGTTCGCTCACTTTCTGTTCACTACATTTATAATAACTTTGTCGATAAAATTCTGATTTTTTATGTACGGTGATGTTTTTTGCTTAATTCCCGAGGTATACCTGATTATCCGAATTTCTGCATATCCGAATTGGCCCGATCCCCAATTAATTCGGATAATTGGAGTTCTACTGTATAGAAAAACAAAAACTGTTTAGTATAAATTCATAATGGTGAAAAACGTGTGATTGTAATATAATGACTCAAAGAAATAATATTGGTCAGCCGACTGATTTATTGCTTTCAAACATACCCTACCCATCCCCTCCCGTCCCGTCTTCCTTCCTTCCTTTCTCCAAGGTCAGATTTTTTGCCGCCCACCCAAACACTATCGTGCCCTCTGTGCAGAGGGTAAATGGTGGGAGTACATGTGCCATTTTCAACAACTACCGGTATCGATGGTATCGGTATCGACATTGAACGAATGAATCTCGATACCGATACCAATGTCCAAGAATCGGTGGTATCGAGAATCGACTCATCCCTAATATATATATATATGTATGTGTGTGAGTCCGAAGGCACGATAACTTTTGTAAAAATGGTCCGATCTTGATGAAATGTGGTAACGTGTAAGGCAGCATCTATTTTCATGAGTTCGAAAACCAGACAGGACGCTCTATTTTAAGGGGGGTTTTGTAGCCCAAAAATGTTTTTTTTTAAATTTTAGCAGATAATTCTTTTTGAACTAAAATTCTGGTTTGGACCATTGAATTCAGCTTAAAAAACAAACAATTTGGTCTTTTGATCATCACTGTACTTCAACTGGTTACAGAGATATTGAAAGTGCTAAACACAGTACGTTGTCCAATGATAATCTTATGGATAATAAGTAAAATTTAAAATCTCGCTTATTAATGAACATATATTGATGAAACTTGGTATGTGACTTTATATGGTTAGAGTTTACTGATTTTTGCATTCAAAACCAATTTTTTGTGGTACTCATTGCAGCAAACCTGCATACTCAGCAGCTATAATGTTATTCTTATGGAGAATAAGAAACATGTGATATGTTGCTTGTTTAAGAACATAAATTTGTAAAACTTGGAATGTTGCTTTATCTGGTGGTGATCTATTAGTAATTGCATAAAAACCCGATTTTTGTTGTCCTTGATGCAGCAGACCTGCTTTTTTCCTTATGGAGAATAAATAAAATGTCATATCTCGCTTATTAATGAATATTCTTTGAAGAAAGTTGCTAAGTTGCTTCATGGCTTAGTGAAGTACCATTTGAAATTTGCTTAGTATGCAGGTTTGCTGCAACGGGGGTATTTTCTTGTACCTTGTAAACAACGAGGTCCCACACAGAAAATATTATAGTTGCTCCATTTAGAGTAGACAAGATTTAATATAAAACACAACGGTCAAAGTTAGTATTACATTGTGTGGTTCATATTCCGAAGAACCTTTAAATTAGACAAAATTTGCCGATACACCTCAAATCATCGCACTTCTTTAGTTTTCCCCTGTAACTCGTAAACAAAACCATATTCAGAAAATACTATACTGACTGAAATTAAAGTAGGCGGAATTTACTATAAAATGCATTGGTCAAAGTTGTTATTACTAAGTTTAGTTCATATTTTGAAGAACTTTGAAATTCGATGAAATTCGCTGATAAACCTCCTCACATGTTTCGCACATTTTCCGCACTACTTTCAGTTTTCCCTGTACCTTTTAAACGAGGCAAGGTACAAGAAATGTGATATTTGCTCAATTTAGAGAAGACACGATTTTCCATAAAATACACTTGTCAAAAAACTTTTAAACTTGACCAAATTTACCGATAAACCTCAAATTTTGCACACTTCTTCCAGTTTTTGCTGTAACTTGTAAATGGCGCCTTGTAAGTTGTATAATTACTGAACCTAAAGTATCCAAAACTGACTAATAAATTCAGTGGTCAAAGTTAGTATTATGGGATTTCTTTTAATTCCACCAAAATTCTAAATTCAATGAAATTTGCAAATCTATATATTTAATTCCGTAAGCGAATCGGTAAGAAATTAAGATAGGTTATGACGATTCATTTTAAAGCTTGAGGGCCAAGGACGGTGGGAAAAATATCAGAAATGCCAAAAATTACGTGGGCTACGCCCCAATCTTTCAAAGATCAAAGATTTTCTTATGGAAATATCACTACCTACAGTATTTTTATTAATAAGCAAAATTAATTAATGATCACCTGTGATTACCCACTTACACAAAAACCTTATGTTAGGGGCTATAGCTCCTGTAAGCGACTAGTAAATCTTAAAAGTGCAGGTATTAAAATCCACAGTGCATTGTTTTTAGTTTAGTAAGCAATACACTTAGACGATATAATTTTTTATTTTTCTGAACAGGCAGCAGTTGTTGGACATCACACAAAAAGATCCTCTACATGGCAGTTAAAAACAAGTATTGTACACCATGTGCTCGTGCAAGTACACTTGGACTGACTCCAAAAAATCACACATACTTTAAAAATTTGGGAACTAACCAAAGCTCTTACAGTATGAAGCCAGCTATTTAGCTGACGGGTTCCTCAGAAGTGAAGAGATGTTCGTAACTAGATATGCTCAATTAATAGCTGATGGCGATAGCAGTGTATACTAACAAATTCTTAAAAGCAGACTGATAAATGATGATGGCCTAATATAAATAGTGTCCTTCGTCAGTGAAACACATGACGCCAGATGAAGCTATTATAGCCAAAAAAGTAACCTGCTGGACTCTGAACAAAAATAAAGAAATAGGACCTTTTAGTAAATACCCCCGTCGCAGAAAACCTGCGTACTCAGCGAATTTCCAACGCATAATATATGTCTTAATACCACATAAAGCCGCATAGCAAGTTTCATAAACACATATTCACAAATAAGCGATATATACAATTTTAATTATTCTACTTAAGAATAACATTTAGTACGTAGGTTTGCTGCAACAAAGAACACAAAATATGGGTTTTCATGCAAGTATCAATATAAATCACCTATGTGAAACCACATACCAGGTTTCATAAATATACATTCATAAAAAAGCGATATATACCATTTTGATTTTTCTCCTTAAGAATAACATGGGGGATCAGTACGCAGGTTTGCTGCAACAAGGAACACAAAAAAATGTTTTTTATGCAAATATCAATAAAACTTAACAAGGTGAAGCCACATACCAAGTTTTATTAAATTATGTTCATAATTAAGGGAGACATTACATTTTACTTATTCTCCAGAAGAATAACATGGGGGCTGAGTACGCAGGTTTGCTGCTACGGGAATAATCGGGAAAAATTGCTTTTTAGAGCAAAGAACAGTAGACCACAACCAGATGAAACCGTATACCAAGTTTCATTAGTATCCGTTCATAAATAAGCGAGATATAGCATTTTTCTTAGTCTCCATAAGAATAACATTGGACAACGTACTGTGTTTAGCACTTTCAATCTCTCTGTAACCATTTGACGTAGATAAATGATCAAAACACCAAATTGTGTGTTTTTTAAGTTGAATCTATTGTGACAAATAAAATTAGACTTTTTAAAATATTACATGTAAAAACTTCCAAAAACCCATTTTTGGGGTACAAAACCTTCCTAAAATACAACTTCGGATGAGGCGATCTGTCTGGTTTTCGAACTTAGAGTCATAAATGTTGCTTTACACGTTTTTACCAAATTTAATCAAAATCGGACCATTTTTACAACAGTTATCGCACCCACGGACACACACACACACACACACACACACACACACACACACACACACACACACACACACACACACACACACATATATATATATATATACATATATATAGATATAATATATCTACAGTATATTGATATATATACAGTTTCGAACGAATGGTGTTTTTGGGGTCTGGGGACCTCAAAACAAAAATCATGGTCCCGGGCCTAGGTCTTGCCATGCCGACTACGGTAATAGCATAGAAAAATAAAGCAGGTATAGAAGTGTCACGTAATGCTAAAATTTGCTAACACAAAATTGTTAATTCAACCGGCCAGATCATACGAGCAAAACCGGCCAAGCGACGTTGCCTGTCTGTGCACTCCAGCCGGCTGGCCGGCCGGCCCAGCCGGTAGGGAAAAATTCCCTCGCCCTGCTTGGCGCTTGTCGTATTGAGTGCAGTGTTTACGCGCTCTTCGCATTATCTACTTCTCTGGTTAGTTTTCTATTCAATGATGCTAAAGATTTTGCCTCAATGTTAATTTATGGATTTACCAACTTTAAAAATACATTTAAATTCTTCTGAGATACTGGTACGTTTAATGTTGACTGACGATTTCTTTAAACATTTTTTAGTTCGAGGATAGTTTTCGTGTATGGGTTCATCGCGTCAATAATAAGATTAAAAGCTTAAGCTCTCTCTGTGTGTTTTATAAACATACCCTGATTTATAAATAAAGGGTTACAGAAAATAGGTAAAATCATAATTTTAAAAGTAAACTATGTTTCATGATTAAATTGTAATGCATTTTATTACTGAATTTAATATTTTACAGTAACTTGTTCCTACGTGAAGAGCTAATTTCTTCAGTGAATTTATAGTAAATTTGTATGGCATCGGCTGCTAACATTTCAACATGTTATATACACTCTGCATTTTATGTACAGTATTCTCCTAAAGAACAACATTAAAGGCTGAGTACGCAGATTTGCTGCATCAAGAAATATAAACAATATGTTTTTGTGCAATTATCAATATAACTTGACCAGGTGAAGCTAAATACCAAGTTTTATTTTTTATTTATGTTCATAACTAAGGGAGAGATAAAACTTAATTTATTCTCCATAAGAATAATATTAGGGCTGAGTATGCAGGTTTGCTGCTACGGGGACAATAACAAAAATTGTTTATGCAAATATCAATATACCAGTGGGCCTACTAGGTGAAGCCACAGGCCAAGTTTCATCAATATACATTCATAAATAATCGAGATATTAATTTAGAATTATTCTTACGGTACACATTATTTAGATGAAAGATGCATATATTTTTAATAATTTTAATAGTTTTAGCGAATTTCCCCAATAGGGAAGAAGCTATTATCGTAAAATAAAATGTAATATTGCACTTATTTATGAATATGCTTTGATGAAAGTTGGTAAGTGGTTCATGACGTAGTGAAGTACCATTTGAAATTCTCTGAGTATGCAGGTTTGATGCAACGGGGGTATTTTATTGTTAATCATCATTGCAATTTATGGAATTTAAAAGGTTTAATTTGTCTAATGCAGTTCATGTTTTATCCTTCTGTAATAATAACATTCCAGAAATTTAATAAATACCAGATCAGTTCGAAACGAGATTTGTGCACATCCTCCATTTCCTGTGCATACAACGGGAGAGTGATCTCCACTGCCACACAGCCACACGTTTATCAGATCAGCCTTACCGCCTACCGATGCCGTGGCCGTGGCGGAAGCGACCGAGATTGCTCCCTGCGGGAATTTGGGAATCCGCACTGCCCTACTTGGCAACAAGGCACCGCTAACTCAGACTTGAACGACGCGATAGCGCCTGCATTTCCATGATACCCGCGTACGCTTTTTCCCTACTTCGTGACACTTCTGTACCTGATTTATTTTTCTATGGTAATAGCTTCTTCCCTATCGGTGAAATTCGCTAAAACCATATATTTTACTCTCAAATGTAAGGACAACTCCACGTCACAAAACGACAGAAATGCCAATTTTTTCTTTGGACTCCAAAGGGAATTAAGATAGAGCGAATTGACAGGGATGGCGACTTTTGGAGGGTAAATATGTCATCCAAACTGGAACAATTTCATTTGAATTGCATCTTGCCAGAAATCATCGATCCTCGACATAACCAGTCAATGACAATCAGGAACCCAACATACATCCTAGAAGCCAGAAAAAAACTTGGAGAGCGGAAAGGAGCTAAGGAAAACTCGAGTATATCTACACCGATGAGCTATGGTCCAACCCAATAGTAAAATTCACCAATTGGTAAATTATTTTGTTTTAAATAAAACTTTTCATATTGATCTAACGTTTTTCAAAGTTTGTAATTTTATAATTGTCATTATAGATCAAAACTACAATGACCCAAAACATCTACTGTAATGTAGTACATAATAAAAACTAACTTAAATTAACTAAAAATTGCTTTTTTGTAGTTCTTGCTTTATAATAATGTTTACATGGGTTTTACTAGTACAACCCTCATCCATAAGATGATTTTGATAAACAACAAACAGATATACAAGTAGGTGTTGTTGGCATATTACAGTAATAAACTGAGCAAAGAAAAATGTTTACTACCCTCCGCCGAAATATTTATTTTACCCGGTAGAAGATAAAAGTTGGGAAAACTATTTTTTACTGGCCAGTTAATACTCTCATGGGACAAAACATTTTATCTTCTACAGTCAATGTCAAATGTTACTTTATTTTAAGAAGGTTACTGAGATATTGTACAGGGTTTCTACAGAATTTATATTTTCTGTTTCCCTGACACTTCGGTAAAACTCCCCTGACCAACTTCCGAAATACGTCTTAGTATTTTCGCTTTATAAACAAGCACAATTATTATATATTTAATATGTAAAACATTATTTTATATTATCATGTACATCATAAATGTTAGTAAAACAAAATTAAATAAATTGATCTCAATAAAAACTCCATAGTTGAGGATTACAAGATGTTAAGAACAAACTCCTTAGGAATCCTTAGATCATCAGCCAACCATTAGGACACCACCTGGAAAATACTGCTACAACAGATTGTATACAACCTGGAGCAAAGCAACCCCTCAGTTTTTTCATCATCAGAGAACAGATGGAATAATAAAAGCACCGAATTGTCTTGTCAATTTTATATGTTGCCTCACAAGAAGTTATTCTTGCTGTAATAATGTCCCTCATAACCTATTTTGAGACTTAACAAAGATTACAAAATGAATTTTGTGAAGTAGCGTTAACGTGGAATATTAATCAATATTGTCTATAAGCTGCAAATTTATTTTTATATCTTTAGGACGTGGGGTCGAGACTTAACAAAATAAGCTTTATCTCTGCGTTCCCTGACTTTTCCTGACTTTCCCTGACCTTCCCTGGCCGAATTTCCATTCCCTGACTTTCCCTGACTGTAGAAACCCTGTTGTATGTTTAATAGATTTAATAACAAATATTTCATTCATGTACAACATTGTTGAAAATAGAAAGTCTTTTAGCCTTTTCAAATTTCTTTGAAGGATTACGTAAACTGGCAGAAACATATTTTAAAGGAATAACTTAAACCGTTTTCCTCCACATAAAATGATTTGCCTTTAAACCTTTTGATAAGAATATTTGATAAAATATTATCAGATATGTGATTTAGAAGTGGCAACTAATTTGGTCAGCGCTTACAGCAAACAGTTTTGAGTGATTTTTGGGTTTGGACCCAAGAGTGAGAGACGTGCGAGAAGCGGCG
Organism: Allygus modestus; assembly: GCA_963675035.1. Lineage (NCBI taxonomy): Eukaryota > Metazoa > Arthropoda > Insecta > Hemiptera > Cicadellidae > Allygus > Allygus modestus. Next base: position 129,629,537 of record OY776113.1, on the reverse strand, counting down.
TGGCGGCGAGGGACAGTGGACCTGTCATTCTAGGGGTTGTAAATCACTAGACAATACCGAGTTGACTGAAGGCCGAGCCTACGCACGCTGTCGGTAACGAAGTGTTATTTGAAAAACTACTAGCGCTCCAGTGGCCAAACTCCAAATCAAAAAGCGGAATATTTCATCTGACTCCAGCCGCCTCTTAATAATTGTAAATTCAGAATAAATCTAGTTACATTCACAAATGCCCACAATTAAACCAGCTAATGCTTGGATTTCAACCATTTATATTTATTAATCTTCAGAATCAGAATTAACTTTGGGAATGAACAAAAACAGATGTAAACATTTGGTTAGTTGGAACTATACAGGGTGAATAAAAAGTCAGGACCTCCCCCTCTATCTTTTTTATTAGTTAATATAAACTAATATATTTTGGGTAGTGATAGTAACTTAAGATGTAGTATCTTTTGACATTATTTAAAATTTTGAGTGTCTCCCAAAAATAGGGAATATGGGGGGCAACTAAAAATTTTAAAATGTAAACCCCCTTTGAGTTACCACTCATTTTAAAGAACTGTAAAAAAGTAGATAAATGGTGAAAACTAGCGACCTTCCCTAACCAAAAGGGCAGCCAGTAAAAATTCCCAAATATGGTATTCAAATCTGGAAGTCAAATCTTGGGAGACATTCAACATTTGTAACAGTGACAAAAGATGGTACACCTGAAGTTAATATCACAACGCAAATATAATCAGTTCATTTTAACTTAGTAAAAGTAAAGATAAAACTAAAAATATCTTGCCTTCCAGTTATGAATTCAAAGTCTATTGGGGAATTTTGACTGGCTGCCATTTTGGTTAGGGGAGAGATAGCGCTCTCTAATTTTCACCATTTATCTACTTGTTTACAGTTCTTTAAAATGAGTGGTCACTCAAAGAGGGTTTACATTACAACATTTTGAGTCGCCCCCAAAATCCCCTACTTTTGGGAGACACTGAACATTTTAAATAATGTCAAAAGGTACACCTTAAGTTACTATCACTACCCAAAAAGATATTAGTTTATATTAACAAATGAAAAAGATAGAGGGGGGAGTCCTGACTCTTTATTCACCCTGTATGGATGATTCTTAAAAAATGATAAAGAGTACACAGAAAACATGTTATATTCGTTCCTGAAAGGTGTTTTAAAGTTGCTAGAAACAGAAAAGGTGCATAAACCACCGATTCACAACGGTGTTTCACAAGCTGATTGCCTGAATGCATGGGACGCTCATAGTCCTCCCTCCTCCTAGGTCTCTTTTTCGTTAAAATCAACCAAACCTCCTTTTTTTGGAATTGTATCTGGCTGTGCACTTGAGCAATGTAAAAATATGGACACCTTTTGGTTCTTTACATAAAAATACCTCAATTCATAAGCTATAGTATGAAGATGACTGATGGCCACCTTGTAAATAGTTCCCCCTCCACTACTCATACACCGTTTTTTGACTCAGCCAACCAAGAAACTAATCAATGAAACGTAATGGTATTTATTAATCAGCCGTGATGAATTCTTGCAATAAAAACAAATCAAATCACTTGTCCAATGGCATAAGTGAGGAAGGATTGTGGTGGGGATAACTTTCCCTTCACCTCCTTATTTATTAGCTAGCCATCAAGTAATTTCCGGACATTAATAGGAACAGGGGGTCATGCTCATTCAATTCTAAATGGCTTTAATCATTGATCCAGCTTAATTTTTCTGCTAATTTATTTGTTTTATTCCTATATTGACTTTTTAAGTTACTTTAAAATGTATATATTTTATAAAAAGTGTGCAAATAAAAAAATTTTTTAAAAAGGTCGAAAGTCATCACAGGCCTACTGAACCATAAATTTAACAAATATCCTAAAGCCTAAAAACCTAAACCTAAATCTCTAGTACTTAGCAGATTTGTAAGCATGTTCAACAGAAAAAATATGTGGCCTATATATTTTATTAATACAAACCTTTAAATTGTTAACAGAATTGTGCACTAGTCTGAACATAATTTTAGACTGAGGATATTTCCTGTAGGCTTTAACAAAGTCTGACAGCAACACAACACTGCAATACAATACTTTTTGGTCTTCTTTCACGGAAATCTCAAAGTCCAAATGTAGCTTAAAATCTTCTGCTGTCTCATCCCTGTCAACATTGTAAAAACAATGATTAGTTACTCTTTGTGAAATGTAATTTTTGATTTTTAAAATGAGTAAAATTTTGTAATAATAACATTATAAGTAAATAAACCTTTGCAATTCATTTTAGGAGTGTGTATTTATTAATTAAATCAAACGTTAGGTTGTTTAAAATATGTTTTGATAGTTACCAAAGTTATCACAACCACAACCAAAGTTGGTCAAAAGCTAGTTACACACATGTAATTTGATTTACCAGTCATTGCCTACGATCTGAATGACATTTAATTAATATCTGGTTTAAAAACATTGTAGGCTAGCCCTCTACGGAGAGATTTGGCTGAAATTTGAGAAGGTCAACAATCAGATTGCTTGGATGTCATATTTTCTCTTACACTGCCAGCAAAAAAGCAGTGGTTTTACATAGTAACGCCCCAAAAGATGGCAGAAACATGTAAAATCTGCCAAAAATAACGACGGGAAACAAGAGTCAATCATTAAGGAATATCAAATGACGACTAGACTTGGTAATTTCAGCTGTAATTGAAGAGGCGACAAATGATATCAGCCCGAAATAACGATCATACCGCATAATATCAGCTGTACATGATGACGGAAAACTTGATATTGGCCAAAAATGACAACTGGACCTTGTAATATCGGCTGTAAATGACAACGGAAAACACAATATCAGTAAAAATGTCCAACCACATTGGCTATAAATTTAGTCACACAATATTGATTAAAAGTGATGACCCGACAAAGTGATATTAGCCGAATGGCAACCAGACCATATTTTAACTGCCGAAAACAATGGCTAAACCATGTTTTTTTGTCAATACATAATCCAGTTTGACTGGACTGACCGAAAATGTGTATTGCAACACATATCAGTTAGGAATCATTATTAAACAATAAATTATATCTGGAATGGTATCCAAATTCTATTTGACTACTTGAAACTATCAACAACAATATAATGCTGATGGAAAATACTCTTAACTCGAGAATAATTGTCACTACTCGGACTCGACCAAAAAATCACTATTCACACACCGCTATTGAGCACTACTGTCAGTAGAAATTAATACATGTAATCAATGGCTCTGGCACAGTATAGTTGTGGTGTGACAGATAGTAAAACCTCATCATTTTTTGGTTCTTTAGTCACAAAGCCAAGGGAGGAATAAACTAACAAAGTAAATACACCTACCTGATGTTAGCATTTGGTTTAGTGTTTTTCTTTTCCTTTTCATTATGGCTTTGTTTGGAATCTGTTGTTGTTTTGATACAATTATTTAAGTACGAGATTGCTTCAGGATAAACTATTGATGAAATTTTAGCATCCTGGAAAAAGGGAAATAATATTAGGGCATAAACATCCACAAATTTGCATTCATAAAACACTATAATTGATTTTATAGTTGTGTTCAAAATGAATGGCAATTAATTTCTAAAAGTACCCCATCTCAATACATATATACTACTTAGGGGTTGGGAGGAAAGATTCAAAATGTCCTCTTTAAATTCATGTATTAACCAGGGTTTAAGCTGCGGTCACATTTGTCGCAAAATGCGATATGCACCACGAAAATGCGACAATATTTGGGCAGGCTGTCGCTTTTTTGCTACAAAGAAAAGTATAATAAATATTTAAATGTTATTGCAGAAAATCTGGTTTTAACAATACAAATTGTATTAAAAGTCCGTGATCATGATCCACAACCAAAAATATTAGAAGAGTAGTTGGGATGTTGGAGAGGCTTAACGTTGCGTTGGTTGCACTACGTCATTTTACCGATCGCCTCTGAGTGAGTGGTAGAGGAGACGAGCCTACATTACGTGAACAGTTGCTGTCGATTTCAACTGCGTACCGTGTAAACGGAACGGGCAAGTTACTAAAATGACAGTTGTAATTACAGTAGCTAACCCTCTAGCAGACGTCATGCGCTCTCCGCTGTGACTCGGTTTGGCGCGCACTCTGTAGTAGCCGAACAAATTGGCGAATGCGAGAATGTTGAGGGCTAGTTCGCCTCTGAAGGGATGACTGCGCTCGCGTCGCAATCGTACCGATTCTTGTCAGTTGTTGTGACCGAGTCAAAGGAGACGAGCGGCAGGTCCTCCATACTTAGTGCCCCTCGTGGTCTCAACTCGCTGCAGAATGTGGACGGTTACACGAGCACGAGTCGCTCGAAATCGCAACGATCGGGCGAAAGTGTAGAGGTACCCTAGCGAAAACAGACAACTCGAAATCGGTAATGCGCAAATGCGATCGCGATATGCTTTGAGGTTATGTTTCAGAGTGTAATGTTTGGGGTGTGTGAGTTTTTGTTGTTCTGGTACCATATTAGGCCTATTCTATTAGAATGTTTAGTATATTTCCATTTCAGACTTTAATGGTTAAAATGGATAAGTTACCAAGAAAAGTAGACTCTGCTGAATTATATATATTACGGTATTTAAATTTTAAACCTTAAAAACAAATACAAGCAAAAAACAACTTAAGACCAAAAAAATAGTATAATGTCACGCGAGTAAAAATGCGAAAAGGAAAATATTTTTGCTACAAGTCTCTAAGAGCTTGTAGCATTTTTGCTCAAAGAATTTTTTTCCCAGCTGAATCCCTGGTATTAACACTGTTCGTTCAAACATTAATAATTATACAAATAAGTTAGGAATGCCCAAAGACTTAAAACTACTGGACCGCTCGCGCCCGTGGTGAAGCGAACCAAATTTCGGTCCGGCCGCGTTCGAGGTCGCGCCGCAAATGGTGGGCCACCGCGGCAGCGCTTAGCGTGGGGGATATAGGGAAAAACACGACGCGCGCTCACTTGAATTGAATTTGCAGCCAGGGAAAATTTGTTATGGTTGAATGGTCTTCTGATCCGTATTCCTGAATAGTTTCTCGAATTTTTAATACCAAAAGTAATTATATCCAACCAGGGTTAATTGCGTAAAAAGAACAGAAAGTTGGGAGTTTTGTAAAATAATCTCCTCGATGGCTGATTCTTTCATATTTCCAGTCATATAAATTTATGTACGATCCACTAGGCTTTAGGTGTTGTCCAATGGTACTGGAATGGATTTTTTATGAGCAGTAATATCGTTCTTTGGACTAGTGAAACTTTGAATTTTAGCATATAAACTTCGACGTTCGCCAAAAGTTGTAGATTGCATGAAAGTTAATTGGCCTATATCATAAAATTTTGTTGATGAATGAATACCATAAAAGACAAATACTTTTTATTAGCAAATGTATTCTTAATAAACATTAATTACCAACATTGTTACCAACGTTAAACGTTACTATTAGATCTATTACTAAATTTCGTTGATCAAATGTGATTAAATTGAAAGTTGGTTTGTTAATTTACTTAGTTAATTAGGAAGGGTAAAAGCGATACTAAAACGTAACCCGAATTCGACGACTAAAACAAAAGTCGTATAACTATGTATTTTATCAAAAAACTAGTCCAAGTTGTAACACAGCATCACTGAGTTGAATTTAACAGCGCGGCACGGCGCGTGGCACGTCTTGGATAGAGCGCAGCGAAAGGTTTCAGCATCTTTCCAACGAATTGTAGGCAAACCAACAACTTTACCGAAAAATGTTTTTAAATAAAAGTTTTAGAGAAACTAATTATCTACAACTTTCCCGCTGGAAGTTTGTTTCTAACCTAAAAATAAAAAAGTTCCTCGCTGAGTAACTTTTTCATGTCCCTCTTTAATAACACGTAAGAGTTTTTAATTATTAAAAATATTAAAACACAGTAAAATAAAACAATATTTATACTTTCGGATTCCATAGTTCACGTACACAAAGGATATATAAATTTCATTACAATTCAAACATGGCAGTGAAGTCCAGGAGCGTGCAAATGACAGCGCGTTCAACGCCAGAAACAGCTCTGAGCATACAGTGGCCCACCATTTCTGTTCCGCACAGACCTACGCGGACCGTTTTTAGCTCACTTAGCGATCTCTCCAGTAGTTTTACCTCGATGGGAATGCCTTGCTCATAAAGTTGTATCATCTACGAGGCATATATAGAGATGGCAGCAGTGTTGCCATGTCTACTTTATCAGAGAACTTGCTGCCGAGAAAATGTTTAAGAGATCACTAATCAGGCGATGTTTGGCCTTCACAGATTGTGATGCAACTCCAATGAAAAAATGTTCAAATCGCAACTCTTACAGCAGCATATGGCATAAGTTTTTTTATTGTTCAAGATCAGAAAATTCCCCTTTGGCAGCAACCATGCCATCAACTGTGGAAGGGCGTGAACAGCTTTTGTACGGTTGTTTTCTTTCATTAACCATTTCCAAGCATTGGACTTATATGTACGCAAACGGTAATTTTCATTTGGAAGCGTATGACGAATATATATGCCAGACATGTAAATTTAATTTATATATTATATGATTGTTTCCGCCTTATTTACAGTTAATTTAAGCCATTAGTCTATTTTTGAGTTTATTTTAGTGGTACATGTTCATTCGGTGAGTTGTCAACAGTTCTCGCAACAGATGTTATAGACTGGCCAGCTGATGCAATCCTTTTGTTACTGTCTCGTTCGCAGAGAGTTTATTTAATTTCGGCCAGTTATTTACAAGTTGCTGTGTAAAGTACAAGCTAATGATGTTTTGCAATGTTTTCTACTGTGTCATGCTTTTTTTCAAAATGAGATTTGGAGTGAGTGATTTACGTATATACGACATGCTAATTTTGGCCATAAAACATGTAAAAAAATTATTTTTATCATGAAAGTGAACATAATTTACTTTAACCATCAAATATAAGTGGAACAAATAAATATTTAAAAATATATTTTTTGCCCCGCCCAAAAAATATATAGCGTTCAGAATAGGGCTTTGCCCCGCAGTTTCCGCTTGGGAAGGGTTAATATGTATGAACCATACATAACTATCGCTTGTTAGCATGCCTAGGCATATGAAACATTATAATAGATCTCGCTTGTTGGAATGCCTAGGCATGCAAACGACTAAAATAATTCTTGCTTGTTAGGATGCCTAGACCAGAATTGGATTGCTGATAGCTTTTTGACAATAAAATTTAGGTCTCCAAAAAATATTACCCCTTTTGGAGCCTAGAACATTATTATGGTCTACGGTCTAGATGATATGTTAGACAAAATATTACCACTTTTTGCTCATAAGGTAGGCCTATATTATTAATACTTGTTTTTTGTGCCAAAGGATCATATACAATTTTAATGACAAATAACTACTCTGAACAAATACATTAATAGGCAAATTTGTTTTTTCTCGTATCAATCAAATTTTCCGGGCAGATCACTAGTGCACCGAGTATATACTCACATTTCTCATTGCAAAGAACAACTTGTTATTTAGTTATGTACACATTTTGAATGCTCATATGTTTTATTTTAAAGGCCATTATATAGGAACCTATATAATGGCATAGTCTTAGAGACCCTAAATTGTCTCGAACAATAAAGCACACGTTAGATGTGATTAATGTATACTACAGTATATACATTAAAAAGAGGTTGGCAGTCTCTTTTTACCTTACTTTGCCAATCCACATAGACTATACATCTGTGTGTGGAACGTGTTCGGCAAAGCAAGGGGTGAGCCATTACAGTACGAGTTGCTGACATTGTTTCTGGTGTATTAGCTAAAGTAATCAATCAATCATTTCAGGAGGGTGTGTCTTTCCTGATTTGTTAAAATTCCCTGAAATGAAACCTATTAAAAAAACACTCACTTAGTTCTAGTCAGAATTACAGACCAATCTCTTTATTAAGTAATGTATTAAAAACTTTGGAGAAAATAATTTACCTTAGAATTTCTAATTATTTGGAATGCAACTCAAAATTATGTCAAGAGCAGTTTGGTTTTAGGAAAAATTTAAGCACCCATACAGCTCTTTTTACATTTGTCAGTGATGTTCTTGAGGCTCTGGATCGGTCGCAGTTAACTGCGGGTGTTTTCTGTGACTTATCCAGGGCTTTTTACAGCGTAGACCATGAATTATTAATGATAAAATTAAAAAATATGGGCGCTGAAGGAGCTGCTATAGAATTATTACAATCATACTTATCCAATCGTAAACAACGAACAATAACTACAAGAAATTTGACCAAATATTATTCTACATGGTCCACTGTAAGATTGGTGTGCCTCAAGGCTCCATTTTGGGTCCATTACTGTTTATAGTATAAATTAACAACTTGCCAAATTGTTTTCTAAAAACACCTGTATTTTCACTCTATATGCAAATGATGCAACTGCTCTTTTGAAAATAAAAACTTTTAGTGATATTAAATTTACTCTTGATGACACCATGGTTATAAAAATTAATGAATGGTTTGAGAACCATGGTTTAAAATTAAATGAGGATAAGACCAATATTCTGCAATTCAAGCTAAGAAATAATTTAATGGATCCTACAATTAGTAATACTAAAGTAGTTCAATTTTTGGGTTTAAATTTGGATTCAAAATTAAGTTGGTCTGACCACACACATTTGTTGAGTAAGAAATTAAGTTCAACAAGTTATGCAATTAGTATATTAACTAAAGTCACATCTATAGAAGTCTGCTTAACTGTCTATTATGCATATGTCCACTCGCTGTTGGCTTATGGAGTTACCTTATGGGGTAACTCTGTAGAAGCCGGGAGAGTGTTCGTGTGTCAAAATTTCATTCTTAGGACAATTTTCCACTTAAAACCAAGAACTAGTTGTAAGCCGTCCTTAAAAAAACATTGTATTCTAACATTACCTTCTCTTTACATTCTTGAGATAGCAAAATTTGTTCATACAAAATAATATGTTTTTTAGGGGTGGGCGAGTACTCCAGATTTCGAGTACCTGACAAGTATTTTCAAATACTCGCAGGCCGAGCGAGCATTAGAGACTACTCGAAAATTGAGTCGAGTAGTTGATTACTCCCGCCGTTTACCCCAAATAGTTGAAAATGGCAAAGCTACTCCCGCCGTTTACCCCCGTTTACGCCGCTAGCCAATATTTAATAAAATAAGTGACTGAAATAAAGAAAAATAAGTCCAACATTCATTTTTAGTTCACATGAAAGGAGACAATGACAGGTGGTTAATTTATGGATACCTGTGAGTTAAGATAAGGATGAGAGGGGCACAGGGGGTGTTTGGGTCAGGCTCAAAAAATCACTTTCTTGTTAAAATGTTCTGGTTTTGATAAACTAACCCAAAATTGTTGTATGGATATATAATTGTAATACTTGTCTTTTGTTTGTTATGGTTGTTGAAAATAATATATACATGTATACATTCATGGTAAAATTAAGGTTAAAATAACAACATTAATAATTCAATTAAAGTTTAATATGTAAAAAAATATTGTAAAAAAAATTAAAATGAGATTTTTTTAAGTAGAGAAGAACTGCCGGGGAGAAGCCACTTTCGGCGCTTTTTCCCATGTTATTCTTATGGGGAGCCGTTTTTGCACCGACACCAGCTCCCGCCTTACACAAGTTTCCTGTACTAGTACCCTTGCCTTAAATACATTTTCCCCATCCTCTATATTTAAAAATTAACTTTGGATTTGTCTGCAATTTATCTAATGCATTAATAAATCCCAAATTAACTATTACGGTCGAATTAAAACTGCCAACTTACTGATTTTTGCACCCGCCCTAATTTCCGTTTTGACCCTTGCCATACTTTTCCCCTATATTTTTTAAATTTGCATTCATTTTAATACATCCTTTGCAGAAATCCACGAGTTCTGGCTACTTGGGAACCCGAGCCATTTGACATATAATAAATCACCCTTCCTCCTAATTACCTTCTCTACCAAATACATGTCTTTATATTTAGTCTTTAACAATTCTTCTGTATAAAATCCTCCTTTGATTATATTGCCATTTTCATCTTTCAAAATATAAGTCAAAGGCTTTGTTTTCTTAACTTCTGCTATTGTAAAAAGCTCTCCCGTCCAGTTAGGGGTATATCCTTTACTAAATACATGTTTATATTTAGATATCCTTACACTATCCCCCACCTTATATCTTGGCTTTTTAACTTGTACTTTAGATGCTAACCTTTCATGTACATCTTTAGAGTTCTTAGCACTTACTTGGTTAGGCTTCATCCCTATGGATCTATGTACTTTATTATTATATATCCTTATTAACTTTGGAAGTAAATCCAACCACTTGTAACTCCCTTGTGCACTAAACTCTCTATACAACCAATTCTTTAAAGTTCTCTGGAACCTTTCCACAATAGCCGCCTTAGTTGTAGAGTAAGTGTGGTAGTGATTAATATTTAGAATTTTCATTAGTTTGGTAAAATGTTCATTAAAAAATTCTTTTCCGTTATCAGATTGAATATTTTTAACTCCCTTTGGGAGAATAGTTTTTATAGCTTCTGTGACTACTAATCCAGTTTTATTCTTTAGTGGAGCAGCATAAGCTTTTTTAGAAAATGTGTCTATTAAAGTTAAAATATATTTATTCCCAGAATTCTCTCTAGCATAATTCCGCATATCTATTAAATCTATTTGAACAGTTTCGTTTATACCCAACACCTTAAAAGACCTTCTAACAAAGTTCTTTCTCGCGGGCTTATGCAATTCGTAAGCAATTTTTTCCATTTTTTATTCGTTATTTTTAATGTTAACGTATCTGCCAGTCTCTGTCGTTTCAAAAACACCTCCATTGCTACCAATTAACATACCATCACTCATTCTTTGATATACATAGTTTTTTGGCAAATATGCCTCTCCATCTAAAGTCTTAAATCCGCTTAAAGATGTAGGGTCTGCAACCAACAATTTAGGATTGTACATCATCAAATCGATTTCATTATTGTCTTGTATAAATTTATTAGTTTTATTGTTAAACCTTAATGCATGTGATTTTAAACAAATATCAAATTTAATATTGTCTTGTCTAAAAGTTTTAATATTATCGTCATACCTCAAAACCTGTGACATTAAACAAATATCACTCCTATCTTTGCCTTCAGGTACATTCTTTATTAATTTGTCCTCTGCATCCCACATATCTCTATCTAATGTTAATACATTATAATTTTTATCCCCCTGTTTTATTATGCTTTTCTCACCTTTTGTTAATATTTGATTAACAACAGCCACATCATTTGGCAATGTTCCAGGTAAAATGTTTGTTAATTGCTTATTTTTACCATCAAATTTAAGACCGTCTAAAGTCACAGTCTGATGTTTTGTAACACAATCGTTCTCATCAACAGCGGGTTTAACATGAACTAGCCTTATATTATTAAAATCCCAAAAGTTTAGATCCATTTTTGGTACTTGAGAGACGTTTACAACATCATCGCTTTCTTTACCAGCCAACAAATTACTTATTTTTCGCTTTTTGGCATTCCAAATACCATTCTCAGATTCCAAAAATTCATAATTATTTTTGTCTTGTACAAAGACACCATCTTTTCTTATTAAAGTTTGCTCTAATGTGGGTACATCGGTTGAGCTTTCACCTCGTTTAACATTAGTAATTTTGCGTTTATTAGCGTTCCAATTATTACTCTTGGATTCTAAAAACTTATATTTAGTATTACCTTGTACAAAAGCATCACCTTTTCTGGTTAACGTCTGCCCCAAAGTCGATACATCATCAGTAAACTCCCCACCTTTAACACTACTAATTTTATAATTTAAAGCATTCCAACCATCATCTTTTAGATTTAAAGTAGTTTCTTTAAAACTTCTAGCTTCTGGTTTACTATACGGGTTATATACGCGATAAAATTTATCTATCATCTTTTTATTTAATAAACAATTCCACTTTCCCTCAATTCTTCTATGATAGAATCTATCTCATTATCCACTCCAGAATTTCCCGCCAATCGGCTTAACCAAAGCAGTCTTAACCTATCTACAAGCTCATTAGGATCGTCCCAATAAACATAGTCTATTTTATTACCAGTTACCTGCCTTAAACCTTCACCAACAGTCTTAAACAGGGGTTTAATTATATTAAGATATTTAGTGTGTTTATTACTTGACATCGCCGCACCTGGTTTATAACCCTTTAAATGTGCATTTGTAGCTTCCAAAATCTCTTTATAATTTTGCAAATCAACCTGACTATAGTTTACGGGTTCTTTTAAAGTTAACAATTCCCACAATCCCTTTGTCCCTTTATAAATTGTTTCTCCAACTGTAACATCATCATTGGCAATTTGAACTTCCTGATTCCCAATAAAAAATTTATTTCCTTCTCGCCTAATACCATATGTGGTGTCTGTCATACTACTTCTACTAAGGTAATTTCCTAAATAGTCTGATGCTAAAAGACCAAAATCTAATTTGTGCGGTGTTATCTGGGTTATTCTTGGTATTCTAGACGGGGTCTTTTCTAAAATCATTGGGAGAGCTGGCCTCTCTGTTTTTGTGGCTAAATTTTTTAATTCTTGCAAAGGCTCTATTAACGGTTGGAATGTTTGGAACCTCTCTTCAGCCTCTAGAAATTTACCACGTTTTAACGCCCTATATTTTTCTCTTATTTGTTTTGCAGACTCTACCAATTCTTGTTGAATATTTGTTTTCATTTTATTTACATTTTATTTATCTCATTTGTCAAAGGATTATACTCAAACACTTTATCGTGTATTATTAGGCAATATGCAGATGTGTTTGAAGGGACATTTTCTGCAGTTTCAATTTCTAATTTAATATCTACAACCCCCTCTTTGACTGATTCATTCTGCCTAGAACAATCTATTACAATTAGAGGATATTTCTTTATAAAGTCAGCTCTGTTAAACATAGGATCGGGGACGGTGTTGTAGTAACTCTCCCTAAACCTCACAAACATCTCATAAGCTTTAGAGGCATCTCCATTTTCAAAGTCGAGATTTAAATCACTATAAGGATAATATTCAGAGTTTAAAAACACTTTGAGATTTTTCAATTTACAGTGATCAAATTCATCAGTTCTTTTTCGTGCACTGTTGTCCCTACCAGTTTGGAAACCAAATATAATATACCTGGGCTTCTCCAAACTCGAAGACGTCTTAACTGACCATGTATGTCTCTTGGTTTCGGGGTATGATGGGAGTTCGTGTAGCTCCAAACTTCTAAATGCAATTTGCAAATTTTTATTTTGCAATAACATCTTTTGTAATTGAAGCTTCTCCCCATCAGATGGCACCACACGTGGCATCACCCACTGAATCGATTTAAGTGTAATTTTAGGAATAGGATCGACCCCAGTTGGAGCATTAGATGTTGTTAATATACAATTTAAGTCGTTTTTGGATCTTTTCAACACCAATTCTTGTTTAACATTTACTAAAACCTTATTAAAATCCTCAAACACACCCATTAACAGCTCTAACGGGACACAAGTACTAAACTTGCCGCTTTTATGGAACTCCTTTAAATTTTCATCAGAATCAAACGCTACATTTGACAATTTCGTTGTTTTATTGTAAGAGCACAATATTTTCATAAGACTGGAAATTCCCGGATTTCTTACAATATCTATTTCTTTACCAGCAACTTCATATCTAATTTCGTCAAATAAGAATGCAAATGCATTATTTATAAAATGTCCTTTATCATGATTCTCTATTTCTCCTTTAATATACAGATAACTCCTCCATGGGAGTGTTAGTAAATCTTGATTATTTATGCATATTCGAATTTCATCGGAATTATTTATTGCTAAAGTGTTGTGTGGAACATAGGAGTGATTTGTAATTTTAACCACGCTATCGTCGTATTGGAATTTTCCTGTAACGTCTAGAAAATCTTCCATTTTTATTAATAGAAAATTTTAACTTCAACCCAATTGATCGCAGAAACCTGGCATTTTGCACACTCAGTCCGTTCTTGTAAATTCTCATATCTTTTTTATATGACAAGTAATTGTAGTTTCTTCTTTATTAAAGTCAATTGGCTTGTCGTGTTGATCTGCAAATGTAATGCTAACAACATCTAAACTTCTCTTATTTACAGGGAAGTATATAATATTTCTGGGAACCTCAATAATTTTGTAGCCGGGAGGAGCTTCTGGGTAAAAACTGTGTATGGTGTGTGATTTGTCACCATTTAAATAAGACCCATTTGCAATATTACATTTTACTCTAATCACATTTACATTATTTATGTTGATTTTATTTACGGATTTAAACGCAATATCTGGAGTAGAAAATCCTTTAAATCCCAATAATTCAGACCCTAAACACGGTTTTGTAAAATCAAACACATGGCCAGAATGTAATGTGGCTTTCATAGTTTTATTATCGGCTATAAGTACAAAATCTGGGAGTTGCTTTTGAATTTCCTTCGCAAGCTCAAACACTTCGTATGTACCTTCAGCAATTTCAATTACATTTGGAGCTTTGTGATCGTAATAATACACATCCTCACCCTCGTCTATAGTTAATTTTGTGTCTTTAAGTTTATTTAATTTTGGAACTAGCCCTTTGTAAAATATAAGTTTGACTTTTGTATTAATTAATGCTACTTTATTTTGTATAATAACTTCAACTTTACCAGCTAATGCCCGGTTTAATTCGTCAATTGTAACTTCCCCTTTTGGGGTTGTAATTTTGTGCATTTTGTAATATGTCAAAGTATTTAGAGGTTTTTTAACATTAAATATAGAATTATAACTTTGAAAATCTACCAGTCCAATTACATAATCACCATTTAATTCTATAGGAGGAAAGAACACCGACTTCAACTCTGGCTCTGTGCCCGTAAATGTTATAGTAAATGAATCCATTTTTATAAACTAAAATTTTTCAGAAATGATAAACATAAAATTCCACAAATGGAACTGTTTAAATCTTGTATTTGATCAGTTGTATAGTAAATTTTAGATGGTACAAAATATTCAATTACCTCTTTTGGAGGCTGTATTCCGAATGGATCAAAATATATTACAATATCTTTATTTTTACGATATGCTGTCCAATGTGTGCCCCTGTCACTGTCTAAATTAATAATTCCACATTCTCTTACTTTTGGTCTCTGTTTTCTTAGCTCGTTTTTTAGGTACACTCCTCGAAAGTGAGGCACGTCTCTTGCAGCCTCTAACAGCTGAAAGTTGTCCATCTTTTTTATTAAATTTTAATCCCATTCCCATTTTTGCCTTGGCCTTCATCAAATTTGTCACTGCATAAGCTGCTGCTTTTTCGGCCAGATTGGCGTCCTTTGCCGAAACCCTAGTCCAAGCCTGGTCCGCTAATCTCATATCTGCCTTGTTCCGGGCGGCTGTATCAGGATTATTCATGTAGAATATGTCGTGCTCTTTACAATAAGAGTCTAGCTTATTTTTTGGAGGTACATTTTTGGCTAAATTTTCACGTATCTTAGTTGCAGGACCACAATATGAATATGACGGGATGTGGAGGGGGAAAGGAAGGTTGTTTATAAGGGTATTTAACAAGCCACGGCCTCTATATGGCTTTAAGAATAATCCCTTACCTTGGACCTTTTTACACTTTCTCTTTGCCATTTTTATTATATAAAAAATGTCATTTATTCAACAAAAGAACAAATTTAAAATAGCACATAAAGAAAATACACCAAAGAAGTTGGGTCTATTTCCTAATAATATTCGCCGTCTTATAATAGGGCCTAGCGGTTCGGGGAAGACCGTTGTAATTTATAACTTAATTGTAAAAAAGCAAGGATTAAAGTTTACAAATTTATATATAATATCCAAATCTTTAGAACAAGAAAAATATAAAAAAATAATTGAAATATTCCGTCTGTGTGATGAAGTTAAATTACACACATATTCAAACTGTGAAATCACACCAAATGATGTAGAATCACACTCAATAGTTGTATTTGACGACATAAATAGTCCAAATATCACACAATTTTTCTCAATGGGCAGACACAAAAATATTAACAGTTTTTACTTGTGTCAATCTTACAGTAAAGTAAACAAACATTTACGTGACAATGTTAATTTCCTAATATTATTTAAACAAGACGATTTAAATTTAAAACATGTGTATAACAATCATGTGGGAAATGATTTTTCATTTAACCAATTTAGAAATCTCTGCCACCAATGTTGGGATAGGTCTAAATATGGCTTTTTTGTAATAGACAAGGAAAGGCCAAAGAATAATGGGAAATATAGATTTATGTTTGACCAATTTTATAGTGACCAAGGGCAAGAGTGTTAATGCCATCCAGAATAAACCTCTTGTCGTCATCAAAAGAGAGTACCTTTTTGTTCATCGTTAATGTTTGAAGATGGTGGTTTGTGGATTTAATTCTTGTAACATTCTCATAGTAATCTTCCCCGGTTGCAAGACAGTTTAAGTAATGTTGGTGTCTTAAGAGATGTTTAACTGTAGCATTGTCAGCCCCCTTTGCCTTTTTAACCTCTAGCTCATTTTGCTTTTCTTTTTCGTATAACCATTGTAAAGGAATGAAAGAGTATAATTTTGGCCTTAAACCACAATATTCATACATAATTTGACCATTTAATTCGTCTTTAAACTTGCCCGTAACTTTTTTATTTTTATCAGAGTATAAGAAATGGTCTTTACTATATGCAGAGGTGTCAAAACAGTCCAAGTCACATTGTATTTCCTTGTAAAAGTCCTCTGTTACTATAGAATAAACAAGACTGTCTGTGTCTGTCATTAGGAACTTTTTATTCTTAAATTTTGACATATAATTATAGTGGAATTCATACATTATTACTTTACTGATATCCAAAATGGTCATTCCTAAATATATTGGTTTATCAAACTTTACAATTAATTTATTTAAATGTACAGCATGCAAATTGTTATCGAACATTTTGCTACAGTCAAACCTTGGCTTTGTAACGTACTTTGTTAACTTAGACTCGTCTACAAGATGTATATCACGAAACTTACGTTGGTTCATAATTGTTCGACCAAAGAGACTGTTATTTAACAGTTTGTAAAAGTCTTTTTCAAAATCGTGTTTAGCTTTTTGTCGCTTTTCAATATTAAAATTAATATAGGGTGCAAGCCATTTCGACTGTCTAAATTTTAAAATTCTGTGGTATTTTGTAACTACCAAACACAGTTCTTCGTATTTTTTTAGTGCTTTATAATGTAAAATATATTTAGTTTTGTCATTTAAATTTGGTATTAATTTTCCATTCATTTTTTCTGGTGCGAGCGGGTAGTCATTATGCAAATCGTGTAAACTTTTATCGTATTTTAAATCAACTTCCAAAATAAATCCAAAGTTTTCATTTTGATTGTATTTATAATCTTTCTCATTTGTCCATCTAAAGCCATCGATGGGCAACGACTCGCACATTGCTGTAGAGTATAGCGAGTTACAGTCTAAGTATACAAGATAGGTGCTTTCTTGATTTGGGTCATAATATTCGCCCATGTACTTATTATTGGCTTTAGCATAGCGCGTGGAAATCATACTTACACCGCCTCTAATGGCATGTTCTATAAACAAATGCATGTCAATGTCACGAAATAATTGTAATTTTATGCCGGTCATTCTAAGACATGCCTCCCATGTTAGTCCAGGCAATGAGTACATATGAACAGGGTCGAGTTTATAATCCTTTAAACATAAGTCCCTAAATGTCTCAAACACATCAGCCAATAACAACACATCTGTTTTAAGGTATAAATCGTGATATTCTTTTAAATTATTTATATTAAAATGATTCCATACGTTTTTAGCATGTTCATATTGTGCAGGAGATATACATTCTTTAGTTAGACTACTGTAAAATGCCTCTATGGGTGGGAGAGGCTCTAAAAACTTTTCTGGTCCTGTCATGTATTCGTACGGAAATTCGCCCTTACGCTGTAGTAGTGGATTGTCTATAAATCTAAATGTATTTAAATTGGAAGCTAATTTGCTTAAGGGAAGGGACAGAAAGTTGTAGGAATCCAAAAATACTAAATCATCAACAGAGAATGAAATATACTTTTCCATATCTTTGGCTATGCAATTCAATTTGCGATTAAATTTTCCTAAGTGTTGCATTATTAAATGACCATCATAGTTTTTAAGATTGTGGAAGAATACTGGAATTTTCTTGGTTACTTTATAGTTTAAATTACAAGAGTTATGGGCGGGTCCTCTGAACTCACCTGTTAAGTGACAATGGTCGCGCACTTTATCACACAGTAACGGCTGGCGGCATATGTGGCAGTGTGTAGAGTTTTGAAATAACGTCTCTTGCTCTGGAGTCATTACAAGGGGAACATATACTCCCATCTGACTTTTAATAAAGTCATAAGTTTTAAATAACTTTTCGAAAAACACATTCATTAAATTTTCACCACTGTACAACTCTTCGTAAATAATTTTAGAATCTCTCACTACAACATAAGCAAATCCAGAAGGAGTGTGTTTGTTAGAGTTTATAAAGCATTCGAAATCTGCATAAATCACAAAGGGAGCTTTAAGTTGATATTTGTAATTCGTAAATTGTAATGTATCTTTTTTAGACATTTGTACTCTTTGGGCCTCAAAGGTTTTACAATATGTTATGTGACGTTCCAATATATCTTTAGTGTAAAAATGTTGCACACAAAACTTGCAAAAATATTGCTTATGGTCATGTTTTGTAGAATTAAACATTAACTTATCAAAATCACGAATTAAACAGTAATGTGATTTGCGGCCTTGTTGTAAAAGCAGCAGGTTTGCGTGCGTATTACTATTTAGTTTAGTTATTCTCAATGGATATATTAATTGTCCTTCAATTCCATATACATTAACACTTATATTATTTTGTTTTTCAAATTTATCAATGTCGGATATTTTTACGGGATATTTTATATTTGTCATATTTAACTGACCTTCATAGGGTTCGTAGTAAAATACTCGATTTGCATGTTCATTTATACAATTCCTTGGTTTTAAGCTTGCTAAAATACTCCACAAAAAACATTTATTATCACTATTTTTAATATTTAAAACAGCGTGTTTTGATTTTATATTTTCTGGTGTGGGGATGTATGACTTGGGAGTTAGGGGTTTATACTTGTAAACATGCAGCTGCCAGTATTTAGTATGGTCATATATCCATCCACTGCCTTCTGATTGAAATTTGTGTAAAGATGTGTCGATTTTTAAAAGTGAATTTTCAATTTGTGTCTTTAATTGTGCTTTCTCAATTGATAAATTAGTTAAACTTCGAAAGTTAGCAATAGTTTCTTTATCAATTAATAATTCACCATTCTTACTAACTGTGTGTTTGATAAATTTCACTCTCCTAATAAGAATCCATTTTATTGGTAAAGGACATGATTGAAGGGTGTTTAATATATCCACGGACTCACCTTGAAACTTAAACACATTATAGGGTCGCTTGTCACATCGTAGGTGGTGGCGGGGTTTGTTCCGAGTGATGACTCTCTTACACACATTACAAGTATTGTGGTTATTAAGCATATGCATTTTAAAATTGCAATTGTCAAATATTTGATGACATATTTTACAAATTTTAGAAATAACTTTGTGGATGTTACGATAGTGTCTGATTAAATTACTTCTTTTGGAGCAGGGCACGGAGCAGATTGCACAGGACAACATGTTCGAAGTAAATAAATTTTGAGATGACATTACTCTGTTTTTTATAAACAAAAATTACCATTTTTAATGTTAAATTAGACAAAAATTATTTAACAGCGGTTTTAAATTATATTTTACTTTAACAAGTTTAATTTACGAATATGAGAGTTTAAAAATTACCTTTTTTAATGTTAAATTATACAAATCATTTAACAATGGTTTTAAATTATATTTTACTTTAACAAGTTTACTTTACAAATATGAGAGTTCAAAAATTACCATTTTTAATGTTAAATTAGACAAATCATTTAACATTGGTTTTAAATTATATTTTACTTTAACAAGTTTAATTTACGAATATGAGAGTTCAAAAATTACCATTTTTAATGTTAAATTAGACAAAATCATTTAACATTGGTTTTAAATTATATACTTTAACAAGTTTAATTTACGAATATGAGAGTTCAAAAATTACCATTTTAATTTTAAATTAGACAAAATCATTTAACATTGGTTTTAAATTATATTTTACTTTAACAAGTTTAATTTAAAACATGAAGTTAAAGATGTGTGAAACCAGCGTCAGTGCGGCTGAACTGTTTGTTTGGACTGGATACGTCTTCACACTGTACAATATCATTTTATAAATAAAACTGCCATTTTGAAACTATCAATCTACATATTCAATTAGAACAGATAATTTAATATTTAAAGTCTAAAATTCAAAACATATTTTACTTTAATATTTAGTTTGATCAAAGTACAAATAATTTTCAAAACACATTTAACTTTGAAGTGTAAGATAATTGTTGCGCCCTAAATTAATATCCTTAAAACATCCTAAGAGATTTGGTGATGGGAGTGACTATTAGATCACTAGTAATTTTGTATCTCCCAATTCAATAGTTATGTTTTACGATTACAGTTTTGAAATGGAGAATTAAATTAGTAAATGGTGAATTGGAAGTATGATTTACAAATGAGAATTTAAATATGAAAATCTATTTTAAAATTTAATTTGGAAATGCAGCTGTTACATTTGAAATATGATTTATAAATGGATATTTAAATATGGAAATCTATTTTCAAATTTAATTTGGAAATGCAGTTGTCACATTCGAAATATGATTTACAAATGGATATTTAAATATGGAAATCTATTTTAAAATTTAATTTGGAAATGGTGAATTGGAAGTATGATTTACAAATGGATATTTAAATATGGAAATCTATTTTAAAATTTAATTTGGAAATGTGGCTGTTACATTCGAAATATGATTTATAAATGGATATTTAAATATGGAAATCTATTTTTAAATTTAATTTGGAAATGCAGTTGTCACATTCGAAATATGATTTACAAATGGATATTTAAATATGGAAATCTATTTTAAAATTTAATTTGGAAATGTGGCTGTTACATTCGAAATATGATTTACAAATATTAGGAAAGCTATTTCACAATTTTCGGAGCGATTATAAAAAATGATGGATTAACAGTCAGTTGTGATTGTCCTGCGAGACGCCGGGCCCAGTGACGGGAGAGGTGAGCCGTGACGCGTCCAGTGCCACTGCGTGGTGACGTCATCCAGTGCCGCTCGCCGCCTCGAGGTCGTGTCGCTGGTGAGAGGTCCTGGGTCGTGGGATGATGAACAATAGAGATAATGTTGTCGGTAGCTTCTTATATACACGTCGAGAGGCTGGATTTTCAATTTAACCAGGAAATTACCTCATAGCTAATTCTGGCCAAGGCTGGTCGCCCACTGACACACATGCGTGACCGGCCTTGCCGTCATGGTCAGTGTGTCAGTGGGCAGCGGTGTGGATCGTTGCGTGTGTAGGCACGCGTGGAGAATCCTAGGACCTTGGCGTCATGGTCAGTGTGGATCGTTGCGGTTGGTGTGTGTTTTAATTACAAAAATCAGTAAGTTGGCAGTTTTAATTCGACTGTAATAGTTAATTTGGGATTTATTAATGCATTAGATAAATTTCAGACAAATCCAAAGTTAATTTTTAAATATAGAGGATGGGGAAAATTTATTTAAGGCAAGGGTACTAGTACAGGAAACTTGTGTAAGGCGGGAGCTGGTGTCGGTGCAAAAACGGCTCCCCATAAGAATAACATGGGAAAAAAGCGCCGAAAGTGGCTTCTCCCCGGCAGTTCTTCTCTACTTTTTTACTTTTTAAAGAACTACTCAACTCGACTCGATACTCGAGTAGTTTGGTTCAATACTCGACTTCACACGATTAAAAAAAATACTACTCGCCCCACCCCTACTGTTTTTGAAAAATACATACATCACAGCTATCATACCAGAAATAATAATAACATTTTCTGATATCCAAATCATAGTCATACAAAATTTGAAACTGGACCTCTTTATATGGGATTAAAAATTTATAATCATACATAAGCTTAACAATAACAAATTTTACTTCTAAATTAAAAGAGACACTGAGCCATAAAGCTTATTATAGAGTTGATGAGTTTGTTATGGATAAAATGTAGAGTATGATTTATACATAGTTTTATGCATACATTTTCTATATGGTAGGAAAACTAGAATGTGTTAGGCCTAGTTAATAGTCAACAAACTTGACCATGTACCTGCTTAAAAATTACTTATGTAATGTTTGTCAGGCGTTATGTACAATAAAGATTTGTCTACTTTCTATTGTCTATTGAACAGTACTGATAAAATTTACATGCCAGGTCTGGGATTCAAATCAGGGCCGGTGCTATGGTTCCGGAGTCTGACGCCTTGACCACTAGACCAGCGACAAGTGTTTCATTGGTATCATTTAGCTGTAAATGTCAGGTATAAATTAAAATGATTTGCCGACATTAATGGCTTGAAAATCAACTGTAAAATATTGTTGTCTCTAATTATGCATCCCTGTCCTGTACTGGGTTGTATTTCTTAACAAAATAAATATTAGCAGCTACAAACCTGTAACAGCAAGTAGCAGCAGAGCAGGCCCAGGGTGACGTGATGTGTGCGGGTGACCAGGCTACAGGCTAGGCTAAGAGCGGGCTTGCTCACAGGCACCAGCACGTCCAGGCCTTGGGGCCGCAGGAACACTAGAATGTACCATGTCAAGTACTGCACCTGAACACATGACCAAAACACTTCATAGTTATTGATTGTTACTTTAATACTGCACAGTCAACAAATGAAAAAAGTTGTACCAACTTATAGGTAAACACTCAACTCTTATTTTACGGGGGCTTATTAACTGGGGTTAGAGTATTAATAATTTTAATTTTTGATTTCCTCCGTTTAAACAAACAATACACACTGGTAAAGTGATCATGGTACTTATGCATTATACCGACCATCTTTTAGCTGAATTTTCTAGTGGGACAAACTAAACAAACTATATCACAACAAACGTAGAGAAGTTTTATTATTTAACCTACAACTTGAACTTACAATAATTGATGATGACTTGTAACATTTAAGACTGCAATATCGGCTAGTTTTCATTTATTTTGTGGTTCATAAAAAAAAAACATAATCTAACCTACGTGCGCTGTATAAGTAGATTTTCCACATACAACAATACTTCTTGAAAAATGGATGCTATAGAGCATAAGTACCATGTCGCCGTGCCGGCCGATTAATGACATTTCACCCTGACCTTAATCGAGTGAAGGGACAAGGAAGGAAGGAAGGAAGGGTTTTCGTGATACGACGTGTGATGAATTCTGTCAACAAAAAGTAATGTACACAATTACAGTAACCTGACCCACCATTTTCGCTGCAGCACGCCGGTTTACAGTTGGTGGTCCGTATAATGCATAAGTACTGTGATAATTTACATGTTTAGTGACATGAAATATAACTGAATAACAGTAATGTTAATGTTGTCATAAAAACTAATAAACAATATAGTACGATCTATTAAATCTGATTCAATATGATGAATCTTCACCACCTCCCTAAAACGCATTTCAGTTCAGCTCTGCTTCTGTGTTTCGTGTTAGGTGTTTCCATCCTGTTAAGAATCAGAGCGGTTCCCTGATATTGGTGAGACATGGATATGATACAAAATTAATGTGTACAATAGTTTTGTGCCAGAAACGCATAGGCCAGAGACCAGTTGCCTAACATGCGATTGACTGGACTTGGCAAATTTACAAATATGATTAGCATATGTTCAAAAAAGCCAGCTTTCACTATTGTTAAAGCTATTTTTACGATTGTTCGCAGCTCAAAGTACCTCTCAACCGCTGATTAATGTTTGCTTGTTATCTTCTCTTGTAGGCCTAGTGCCGAGTCTTGCTGCCAAGTACGACAGAAAGCGAGTTTACTTCTCTGATACTCTGAGGCTTATTATCAACTGATTGTATACGTCTTTGTGCGCTATTCGCATACCGATCAAGTGAATACCGATCAAGTGAATAAGTTTTATGTCAAAAATTATACAGTTGCAAAGATGATATAAAATGTTAACAAATTAAATATCTAATTGTAATTTTGTCAAGGTTTAGTTAACTGTCTAATAATTGCAGGGTAAAAGGTTTATACTACTAACGGTTTGAACTAAAAACTATTCAACAAATGAACAGCTATTTAAATATATAACCAACAACATATATACAACATTTAATAACAAAAAAAACCCATAAAAATATAAACAAAATATAACTATAAACTAAGATAGGCTACACTGACCCCGTGAATTGGTAATGTGTTTGAAGCAAGATCTTCCAGTTTAGCTGAAAGGCTGTCAACCATCATTTTGAGGCATTCTTCTTTGTTAAATTCTTTCAGCACATTAAATTGTGATACAAACACTGGCAAAGATTCCCAGGTGATCTGAAACAGTATACCTGATAATTAGACTGTATACCGTTTTTATGGTTTTTGAAAATTTCCATGTATCGTTTAAATTAAAATATTTCTTATCTCTCTTAACACTGTCCTTACCTATGCTACACCTAAATAAAATCCACTTCTATAGATTCCAGTTCTGTGCAAAATTGCTACTCCGCAGATTTGAAGTAGAGATGCTCTTTTGAGAATAAGATCGTATTAAACCCAACAGCAAGACTGTAGATCTTGCAGTATCTAGCATCAAAGAGAAAAAGGTTTGATCCTAGAAACCACCAAATATGTCACATTCAAATAGCATGGATATTTAAAAACGTCTGCTTTGTTTGCATTAAAACATATGATTAAGTGTTTCCTTGTTTGTGAACTGCCATGAGTCCCTACTTAAATTTGTTTCATTTCCTCAGCATGTCAAGAGTAAATAAAATCAGATAAGGCAGAGTATTGGATAAAATTTCAGAGCTATGGCCTATTCTTCAGGCCACTAGTTACTTCGTAATCGGTTCGTGGTGAGGATTAAATGCAAACTCAGGTCAAGAATTAAGCCTAAATGTATAGATAATATTTCACTCAAAATGCTGTTGATAAAAATAATATTGTTAAAGAAAATAACTTGAAATTAATTACGAGGAAATAAAAAAAATAAAGGTGAAAAGAAAGTTAGGCACGCTTCATTTGTCCTCAACAGGAAGTTACAGAAGTCTTTCACCGACAACACGGGCACAAAAAACTTGTTTGTATTTTATTTATCGTGTCTTTCGAGGGTAAGGTTGTTAAAAGCCCAAAGTGTCAATAAAATCTCGGTGTATGATTTTATAGTCCTTAAAAAACACTTAGAAGATACTTTAAAATACTGTTTAGCCATTATTTGTAAATCTATTATCATACAATAATATCTAGGAAGCCTATTCTAATAACAAAAAACGACCAAACTAATTATGATAAAGCTGTTAATCAAAATTACATTTAACATTTAAAGATTCTATGAACTATATAGATACACAATAAACGAACAAAATAAATAATTTCATATTTTGATTGCTTTTATTTTAGTGATTTATAAGAGTGGGTTCACTTTTAAGAACTGAACAACCCATTATTGCAGTTCAAAGAACGACAAATTTGCCTCACCAAGTGTACCAACCTGACAAAATCACCGGCTCGCGTTTTTGACCAAAATCGTTAAGCAGTGTTACCTCCAGTTATACAATAAACCTCCCTGGTTAGAACTGCTTATGATCTTTTTTTGTTTTATTTTGCAGGTTTACCAACTTACGACTTTTCAACAACAAAAAATGTATGTCTAACTAAGACATGTAATTTTCGTCAAGTTTGTCCGATATTTTTCGCAGAGGCATATTTTTATTCAAAATTTAAGAGTGCATGCCATGCTATTTAAAGCAATATACAAAATATATTTTAAAAAATATATCACATTTACGTATTCCATTGTAATCCCGGACATTATAATAATACTCCGTGGATGTGACTGTTGGGTCGGCTGTTGCGACTAGTGCCTGCCGTTACTGACGTAAAAGGCAGATTTCCCGCCGTAACTAATAACAACATTGTGGTGTTTAGCACTGATAAGGTACCTATCTGTGTTTGTTATTAAAATTTGTGCTTTTGATTTATGAAAAATGGTTTGTGCAGTCTCCAAGATGAACGAAAATAAATCAAGAGTCATGATGTTAGAGCAGGCAGGAAAGGAGGAAAGTTAATGTCATGATCGTGATCAATGATCATGTCTGTGGAAAATATAATGGGCCCCATAGAAAGTAAACAGTTTTCAGCCCACAGGAAGAAAATGTCATCGCTGATCATGTTGAAGAAATATATATTTAAGTTGTATTATTCTTTGTTTCATTTAAACTCCTTTTCCACTTATGGTTCTTTGTATAGTTTCATGTTAGTTGCAAAGAATAAACAGCTGAAAACGTGACGTAAGAATACTTTTTATTCATCCCAACCCATTAACAATGTTTATTTATTTTATTTTTAAGCCTTTGACTGGTACAAAGGCATCTGCAGGCCTCAAAACACCGTCCGATACGGACAGGAGAGGTTAGTTATATGTTAAAACGTTATTTAGGTGGGTGTCAAGTATTCTTTGCCTAAATCTACCATAAGTGATCATGTCTTAAGTGACCACAATAAGTGGTCATGTGGAAAATATAATGGGCCCCATGGAAAGCAGACAGTTTTCAGCCCACAGAAAGAAAATGTCATCGCTGATTTTGTTGAACAAATATATATATATATATATATATATATATATATATATATATATATATATATATATATATATATATATATATATATATATATATAAGTAGTATTACTCTTTGTTTCAAACTGTATTTTAAACTCCTTTTCCCCTTATGGTTCTTTGTTTAGTTTCATGTTAGTTGCAAAGAATAAACAGCTGTAAATGTGACGTATGAACACTCTTTATTCATCACCAACCCATTAACATTTTTTAAAATTTCATTCTTAAGCCTTTGACTGGTGCAAAGGCATCTGCAGACCTCAAAACACCGTCCTACTACGGACAGCAGAGGTTAGTTTAGGCGTTATAATAATATTTAGGCAAGTGTCCGGGATTAGACAGTTTGTGGAGGTTAATCCGGACACTTTTATTTATTTTATTTTAAAATAACATCTAACACATAGAAAGGTACGGGGATATAGTTACGCTGGCCCTTAATGCTGGCGGAAAGGGGCTACACGGTGACGTAACCCTACTTCCGGACCAGCTGTCTGCTGAAGCAAGCTAATTACGGGTTGGCGCAAAGGGCGATATGTATGAGGGTGATTTGACACGGCACAGCCACCCTCCCAACTTGGAAAGAAATTGTGCCTGCGCTAGTCGGTTGCGGAATTGGAGTTTCAGGTTTGTTGGGGTTAGTGCTGGTGGATGATTCCCTATGCAAGGTGGAAGAATTTTGGTAGAGTAACGCCTACCACTAGTCAAGCCAAGAATTGAATGTGTGACCGGGGCCAAGGATGGCCTCTTCTTGAGTTGCGGTGAATTACGTGTGTACAAAAAATGGACAAATTGCATGACAAGTGGGTTCGGCTTAACTCTCTCCTCGGTTTGTCTCGCACCTGGATCTGAGATCTTACCAGGCTCCCAAAGGAAGGCACCTCTGTCAGATTTGTAATTGGCCGCTGAGGTCTAGTCAGATTCGGGCTCCTCCCCCCCTTAAGAGAAAAAGATTTTGTGAGGCTTCAGAACTTGTACCTGGCTTGGGTGGTGTGGACCAAAGGTGGTCTTTGTGGAAGATTGGTTTACTTTTTGAAGAAAAAAGGGGTCTGTAGCTGCACGGACAATTTTTTTATATTTTTTGTTGTTGTTTTGCTGTTGTCGCTGTTACGATTGTTTGGTTTTCTATGGCCATCTATGTTGGCTGCTTGCTTACTCTCCAGTGTGTGTACTACTTGTAGTTTGGCTGCTTTCTCGTTGATGAGTTGGCTCTGGTCAGACCGGCTTGCAGATGCTGAAGATTTTCGAGCTGCAGGTGGTCTCTATCGTCGTTGGTTCTGGTGTATAGTTGATTTTACGGATGCTGAAGTTCGGTGGTATTGTTATACATTCTATGGCTGCTGAAGTTCTGTGGTATTGCTATGGTTTTTATAGCTGCTGAAGTTTGGTGGTATTGTTATGGTTTGTATAGCTGCTGAAGTTCGGTGGTATTGTTATGGTTTGTATAGCTGCTGTTGAAAAATCTTACATCAACAATCGAGAGATTATTCATTTTAAAAGTTGTACAATTTTACTAACAAGTTTGGAGGTATGATTATGGTTTTATAGCTGCTGAAGTTTGGTGGTATTGTTATGGAGTAGTTTTCGACATCATTGTCTCACATTGTATCGTTGTAGAATCTTGGTACAGAGGATAGAGTGAGCGCAGCACGATTGATTGTCTCGCAGCCTTTATTTGGATATGTATTCCTTGTTAAATTTGTCTGGTACACGATGTTTGTAACTAGTTTGTTATTGCTTAGTGTTTTTTATTTTTTTTTTATTGCGCAGATACTAATGATTTTTGGTTTGGGGGTGTCTTGGTTGTGATTTATTGTTGGTAGCCAAGGTCGTCCTGGTGAACAGATACTTAAAACCCAAAGTAGGATTGACCGAGAGCTTGGGTGGTCTGACCCGACGAGGTCAGCCACTGCAGAGGTCGAGCGGTTTGCACCATGTGCCATGGAACCCGACTCAGATCCTAGGTGGAGGATTCCAATTGGTGTGACAGTTCCCTAAAGGTTAGTTCTAACAAATCTAAGAGTGGATGATGGTTGAGGAAATAAGTAAGGTGTATTGGAAATGCTTGGTTTTTTAATGAAAAACAATATATGACGCTTGTTTGATTTGATTTTATCCCGAGGACGTGAATAATATTGCTCCTCGAGATAAAGGGAACGGAATCCCTTGAAAAACAACTTAAAACTAAATAAAAAATGATCCCTTGATTTGCTATCTGGTGGCCATAATGCAGATTCTCTGGTGTTGTTTGCTGTATGTTGACAGCCCTACTGTGCCTAGCTTAACTATATACCTATAGTTGACGGTACTACTTAATTACGAAAATCTTGCCTTAAAACTAGTGACTAGAGTTTGGTTGGTATACCTTTGAGAAGAGGAAAGATAGGGGAGATAGGAAAGACTAACTGACAGAGTGTCCTAATTAGTTGCCATACGTTACTCAATAAATTACAGCTAGCTAGCTAAGCTGCAATCCATCGACATGCTTAAGGTGCACCCTCAGAAGCCCCTCACTTCAGGATTAAAAAATATACAAAAATAATTTAAAAAATCTAAATCCTGATATGAAGTGTTTTAACGTTACTAAATTCTTAAAAGCACAAATTTCCAAGAATGTCACGATCAGGTGCCGTTGGCAGAAAAAAGGGGGTGTTCCAGCTGCGCGTGGACAGCGCTGTATAGGCACACCAATCAGAAGGAAGATGCTACTTTAGACTCAAGCGCTGTATCTCCACGCGTGACTGGATTGGAAAAGGAAACAGAAGAGTAGAAAAAGACTTAAACCTAATATCACTAGACAAGGCTTTTAGTGTTTGATGAGTTGGGGTTTACCTAACTTGATGGCTGAAAAAATCTCTTCAACTGAGAAACATGGGCAGTTGTGACGAATTTTCCGTCAGAAGGGTTTAGTAAACGAACCGTGACCGGAGATATGAAGGTCTCGATCACGCAAGGGTTTGACCACATTGGTAGAAGCTTTTGGTTTATGTGGTCAACCTTTTTGCTGATCGGGTGTAACCTATACATCACCCAGTCACCAGTTTGATAGGAGGTAGGTAGC
Organism: Allygus modestus; assembly: GCA_963675035.1. NCBI lineage: Eukaryota > Metazoa > Arthropoda > Insecta > Hemiptera > Cicadellidae > Allygus > Allygus modestus. The sequence goes on along the minus strand of OY776113.1, from coordinate 129,599,708 downwards.
CTGTTTTCATTGTAACGTTTCTCCCTGCTGGCACGAGCTTTGCGGAGGCTTTCGATGGCCTCAGTCCATTCGTCGTGCTGAGAGGGAACGGGGCCTTGAGCATCAACTAGGGTGCCTTAAGTTCCAACGGAGTTTAAGGGGGTGATACATAGTTTGGCCTAGAAAAGACGTGAGGGGGAATTATTGATGCTCTCATGATTTGCAGAGCTGAAGGCAATTTGGAACCATTGCAAATTTTGGTCCCAAAATTGCTGATAACGATTGTGGAAAATGCGGATGGCGATTTTTATTTGCTTGTTGACCCTCTCTGCATGTGATGGATTCGGATAGTACGGACTTGTGAATATGTGTTGGATTCTCAGGTCCATACACATTTCTTTGATGGCATTTGAACGAAAATGAGAAACGTTATCTGAAACTAAAAACTTTTGTGGACCGAAGATTGAAAAAAACTTGTCTTGTGAGTTGATTTATGGTTGTTTGAGCTTTAGTGTTTACTATTGGGAGAAGAATACAAAATTTTGAAAAAGAATCTACTATGGTCAATATGTATTTATTACCTCTGGTGGATCTTGTGAGGGCCCTATATGGTCTATGCAAATATTCTCCCAGGGCTTGGTGGTCAATTCAGATGCCAAGTGGCCTATCTTGGTTTTGGATGCCTGTTTGCAGCGTTGGCATTGGATACAGGACCTAACTCAGTTGGTAATTTAGCTCGTGCTTATTTAAGGTTCGGGAGGCGTAAGAGACTGGGAATAGCGGGTCGTCGTACTCTTGATAGAGGACGCAACCGATTGCGGTCCTGGATGCATCCGTATGGACCACGAAGGTTTTAGAAAAGTCTGGCATGCGCAAGATAGGGGAAGAAACAAGGGCTGCCTTGAGAGTGTCAAAGGCTTTGCGCCCCTCTGGTCCAAAAACAAAATCTACACCTTTATTTTTGAACTGGTTGAGTGGCTGGGAAATTGTTGCATAGTCTTCAATGAATCGGGCATAGAAAGCAGTCATGCCTAAAAACCTTGAAAGCGGCTTAATATTCTTTGGGATCGGAAAATCATCAATCGGCTTGGTACGTTCTGAGTGGATTGATATGGATTGGTTTGAAAAAATGTGGCCCAGGAATTGAATGTGGTTTGCGGCTAGAGTGATCTTCTCAGGGTTGACTGTGAGGCCGGCTTTTTTAAGCCTTTGGAGTACGGTACGAACCTTAGTGAGGTGGTCTTCAAAAGCCCCCTACTGAAACACATAGATCATCAAAGAAATTGTAAATGTACTGAAATTTTATGTCACCAAAAATGTTATCAATGAGAGAAGTGAGGACCATACTACCTGAAGCTAGACCAAAAGGTAGATAATTAAACTCATACTGAGCCCATGGAATGACAAAAGATGTGTATTTCTTAGACTCTTCGTAGAGGGGGATCTGGTTGTAAGCGGAGTTGAGATCCAAGAGAGTAAACCAGTGGGCCTGGCCCAAATGCTGGAAAGCAGACTCGATAGTTGGCATTGGTGTGGCGTCTAGCTCCAAGATTGAATTCAAGTTCCTATAATCGACCACCATGCGGGTCTTACCGCCCTTCTTTGGCACGAGGAAGGCGGCAGCTGCGAATTGGGAGGAAGATGGTCTAATGACTCCCTTAGCTAACAGCTCATCGATATGCTGCCGCATTAGCAGAAGCTTGGGGGATGCGTACTGGTATGGTATGTTTCTAATGATCTTATCAGAATTGACTCGGATATGGTAATTCAACCACATTGGTCCTCCCTAACTTCTTGGTTATAGTCTCAGGAAAATCTGCGATCAACTGATCGATCATGGTCCGCTGGTGAAGATCTAGATTCTGGCCCATGACAATGGGTGAGCTGTGGTCCGCTGGAGGGGGGGTTACTAAAGTGACCAATCTGGAGGATTCGTATGGGAACTGAAGCGTATGATCAGCCATATTAATTATGGCCTTGGTTTTGGTGAGAAAATAAGACCCTATTATGACCTCCACTGGCAAGTGCTCAACTACCTGGAAGTGGTAGGTCCATGACAGGTGTGCTATTTTGAAATGAACAAAGGCTTGGAATTGAAAAGCGAGATGATCGCCAGAGGCAGAAAGTGCTGTGTGATTTGACCTTGTAGTAGATTTTACTGCTATAAATTTTTGCTTCAAACTTTTTAATGTGTCAAATGACATAATACTGGAAGAAGAACCTGTATTTATGACGGCATTTATGTTGATGGTGCCAAAATGCAGCATGACCTGACACAATTCTAGTCTGGGAATAGACGGTGCTTTTTTTGGTTGTCAACGCTGTATCGGGACTGGTTTGGTACGAATGCGGGTGGCGGACTGACATAGTGGAGGGTGGGAGTCGCCTATATCCACCCTATTTGTCAGTTTGTCTGGTTGGACCTATTGGGGTTTCCCCTCAGCGAGTCGTCGGACCTTTGCTGGGTCGACGGGCCGAAGGGGAATGGTGGTATTGCTGGGCGATAAAGCGCCTTGTTCCGGGAGTCGGTTGTGGTAATTGTGAGTGCGCGGCTGAGCCTGGGACCACGGTGATGCTGTGATCTGAGCTGGGGGTGGGGTGGTGAATCTATTGTGCCAGTAGGGAGCTGAGTTGTAGGCACTGACGGGGTGTAACTAGGCCTGTAAGGGGAAAATCGCATTCCCGCATTCAAATTTGTCTGTGGCGGATGTGATACTGCGCCTGCCTGCGCGCTAGCCTGCTCCAGATTCCTCACTACCTTGATTCTAGGAGCCTTCAAGTCGAGCTCAGGTGGATGGGTTAAGCCCATTTATTGCAACGTCCAGTAGCTGCTTCCCAAACGCATGCGGCAACAAAAGCATGGAGTATCCTCGGATACTGTCCACAAATTCTGTTAAGGACTCAGTATGACTTTGGGCCCTGTAAATTTGACTTGAGACCATGGAATGCCTAAGCTGAGGGGGTATGAATATTCAAGCAGTTGGTCTATTAATTTTTAAAAAGTGACTCGACTGGAAATGGTTTGGGATTAAAATGCTCTAAATTGCCCGGTTGTACGGGAAAGTGACTCGACAATGATTGCATGCTGATCAGCGAGCTTCAGCTGCTCGATTTTTAGAATCTGAGCAACTGTTGGCTGTCATCCCCATAAGTTAAAGGCAAACCCGAAAGCAGTTCAGTGACAACTCTTGCCGATCGGCTGGGTGGGGGTGACATTGTGGCCTGAGATGCCATGGGGAAAGCTACCTGTTGCCCCACCGCAATTGCTGTGGCCATCACAACCTCCTGCCAAGAGGGTGTGGCAGATGCGGCGGCCTGCTGAGGTACCAGTGTAGGGGACGCTGTTTGGGTGGAAACAGGCGGCGCCTGCATGATTGTGGATGCTATCGGGGGATTCTGTGCTACCGATTGAGTAGGCACACCAACTGCAGGGGGAGCTCCTGCTTGAGTTGTTGCGACTCTGTTGGCAAAAATCATCTTCCGGTTCGGGACCGTCATGGCGTGTAGCAAAATCAATATCGGGCCGCTGATTTACGGGAAATGGTTCTGGCCCACCATTTATTGTGAGCGTGCCCAAAAAATCGCTTAAAACGCTCCTATTAAAAGCCAACGTAGCGCGTGGAGGAATACCTAACACCTCACATTGTGTCACCGCATCTGTAGCGTTGAATCTGTAAACCCAGGAAGTCCCAGTCGGTAACCCATCGGGTGGGTATATTTTTGAAGGCATCTTTGGGTCTTATTCACTAACAACGGTAAATACAAAATGCACTTTCAATAAAAAATGTGCTACTAATAAATAACAACAATAATAAAACTCTTAAAACTTAACAATCAACAATATAATTTATGTTACCACAGGGGCATGCCTTAACTACTACTAAATCTAATTTACCCAAACGCTCAGCTGTTTTGCTGTGCTTGTATCTTTAATTCAGGGGAGTTAGCCGGGCGAGTACTTTTGGCATTTAATTTCAATAAAAAAAAAACCACTGAAGTTGATATGCTCCTAAGTTTTTGTCAAATTAAATTACTATCTGTCTGAGACTGTCTCATGATTGCTACACTAATTCCATTGGTGCTGATTAATTTATAATCAGCACATACTACAGAAGTCCAAATTGAAAATTCCATAAAAAAAAGTAACACAAGATTTCTGTATAAGAATACAGAGTGAAAAAATTGTAATGCTATTAAAATGCATTACCAGATCATAAGTTCATCTTAGATCACAGGGGAAAAGAAACTAAACAAAAAAACACTAATGATAAAAAAAATATTTAGGGCCTATTTACTGTCAACAAATTTATCCGAGTTCTGTAGAAGCTTATTTTGGTAATACTTTTCATAAAACTAGCAATATCAAACTGAATGAAACACTCCTGGACACCTACTATTTATTTAATGCAGAAAGTAATGGCTATTATAACCATTTATGCAATTTTAGTCACAAACTGTGCCCTTGGTTGCTTGCTGCAAAACAAATTCTGGTTGCAACTGAAAAGTCAAGTTTCCAGCTTAAAAATCGAGGGAAAAATCACTGTTTTTGGCTGATAAAGGTTGAGTAGTATTGTACCAAAAAAACACCTCAGCAAACCGATTTGCCCCCACATTAATGGCCAGAAGACACCTACTGTCAATAATAACAGTACCTCTACTGTAACCAACATTGGGTGACAATCAGTAGCAAAAGTTGAATTTCTAAAAAATTTACCAACAGAAATTAATGAAATGGTTAACCTAAGTAGACACACTCCTTGTCTACCCAAATATACTAAAATGATTAAATATTTGGTAATTCTGAGCAATTATCCGGTCAACTCTAATATTTCTCATACTTTAGTATAATGTTATAGACAAGCAAAGACAATAATAAAATGTAAAATTAGACGTCGCAAACGTAATGCGATAAGGCAGGAAGCGATAACGGGGTCAAAGTCCAAGCCGAGGCTATTGACAATGAACGCTATTGCGGCTGGTCAGTTCTGTGCGTGATGTCGGCTAGTACTAGTAGTGCGAACCCGTTTCTATGTGTTGAATGTGATAATACTATTTTGAGTTTTGCTGTGTTGTCAGACAATTCCGATCTATTAGATACATTTTTGTATAATCATGGTGTTTTGCCACGCAATAAAAAATGTCCGTCGTGTAGTAGTGTTATGTCGTTAAACATTAATAAACACAATTTTGATTGCCACAACTACATTACAACTGTAGACAAGCATAAGAAAAAAATCAAAAAACAGTGTAAGAAATCAGTGTCTCAGTATAAAAACACTTGGTTTGAAAATCATAATTTATCGAAGCAAACTATTTGCCGCTTTGTCGTTTGCTGGGCATTACTAAAGCCTCCACGTCATGATGTGTTGAAACACGAACTAGACCTGTCTGACCATGCAGTTGTAGACTGGAGTAACTACTTAAGAGAAGTCTGCATAGTTGTTTGTAGTGACGAATCTCAGGTGATTGGTGGACCAGGCAAGACTGTCGAAATCGACGAAGCGAAGATCGGGAAACGTAAATACAATCGGGGTAGAATCATAAAGGGTGAATGGGTTTTTGGAGGTTTTGAAAGAGAATCTAAAAAATGTTTTTTGTTTCCAGTAGCAAGACGAGGACATGCTGAATTGCTACCGATAATAAAAGAACACATTCTCCCCGGCACGACAGTCATTAGTGATTGCTGGAAAACATACAACTGTTTACAGTTTGAAGGATATTCCCATTTAACAGTTAATCACAGTTATAACTTTGTTGACCCCGACACAGGTGCGCATACACAACACATTGAACGTTTGTGGAGGGAAGTGCGGGGAAGCGTGCCTCGATACGGAAACAGGAAACAACATTTTATCGGCCATTTAGCTGAATTTATGTTCAAAAGAAAGTACTCTGATTACAAAACAAGAGTGCATCATCTATTCAGAGCAATTGGTCATCTGTATAACGGCGAAAACGAACATCCTAACATCACTCGTGAAGCTGATACAGATAGCGAGCCAGATGACTACTAAGGTAAGTTTGACAATATATTTTCCTTTTCCGACACTTATTTAGGTCTGAATATTGATATTTACTACCGTACATATATTATAGTTAAGTATGAGGAATATTAGGGTTGACCGGATAATTGCTCAGAATTACCAAAATGGTAATAAAGAGTTTAAATCACTAATGCAGGTTACAGACATGGGTATACACAGGTTTTATTACAGGCTCATTTTCATGTAGGTACAACATGTTAGACTGTGGCCTACTAGGGGAGGTGTCAGGATAATAAAACTCACAGTCCACAAGTGGGCGATTAAAGGTCAAACTTTATTAATTTAGAAACTTACTTTTAATTACATTTTGGTAGGAGGCTAAAGGCCTGTTAGGTTACAAACTGAACCAATTAAATCAATAAAACAATATTAGTAATTGACAGGTGAATTAAGTTCCCTTTGTTAGATTACTCAATTTAGCTATAATATTCCCAAAACAATTCTAGTTACCTTTATTACATTATAAATACTACTGAGCCAGATATAAGATCCCTAGGGAAGCTACACAGTTTCCAACTTACAGCACTAGACCGTGAAGAGCAACATCGTAGTGGCAGAGGGATGACCCGGCGCGCGACCTAGCGATGGACTGTCACTCTCTGGACTGTGCCTCTGGGACTCTCTGTCTTCTCTCTCTCTGCCGCGCTTCCCCGAAACTAAGGTTTTATACTCGGCATATTGTCACCGCTTCCTGGCCTAATCCAGCCAACAGGAGAGCTGAATCCTTACCTATTACCAAATATGGTATCATGACGCTAGTCAGCCAGCTCCCTCTACCTCCGGGTTCATTGCCAAACATTTGGGTGTTGCCGGCCCCGAGAACCAATGTCCTGAACTTAATAATAAACTTTGTCTTTATAACAAATAATAATTTCCACGGCCCGCTGGCAAGCTTCCTAAGGTGGGTTCCAGCTCCTGTCTCTATAATTTAGAATTAAAACCTCTTTTATACTTCATCCGGTTTCCTTTTGTGAACTGGCCCTTTGGGCCAAGAAATACGTTTATGCCAACGCCCTCTTCTGGCTTACAACAAACACAATAAACACCACCACTTATTACTTACTTGTCACTGAATTTATAAAATTAATAAAAATATAAAAATGTTTCACTGTTGAAAAAAAGGTATTTAATTTGCTACAAAAATTGTTTGACACCAATGGGTAGCCTTCAGGGAAAACCCTGCCATCTACCACTTACCTTGCACTGGTGCAACTGTATTAATTTATTTAATTTGTATTAGCTAGTTAAATTTAATGTTTGGATATAACAAATCTTCTCCCTCATCTAGCTGTGCAATGGTTCCTGTGTGAGATGTGGCAGTACAGCAAAGCTATATAACAAAATATACTGAAAACCCTTGGTAGGCCCCATAAGCATTTCAGGACTACTTCCAAAGGAAAAAAGGCCTACATAACTACAAGACTATCCAGTAACTCAAGGTTTATGCCAAATAACTACATGGAGGAAAACTATTTTTTAAAAAACATTTGAAACTAGGGCCTATTTACTAAAACAAACTATGGGAAAAGTTTTACTGCTGTAAATTGCTAACCTACCTTTACCAACATTTCAGCTAGGTAAAAAGTTATTGCTTTTACTTGGGAAGGTACTGTAAAACTTTGCCATAGGGACTAAATATGTTGAAACTGATTAAAACTGCTAACTTACTGAAAAAGTTGAATCACATATGCTAAATTTAATATATTTGCTAACTAAACTGCACACAAACTGAAAATCACTTTTACATACACTAGACTGTAGTTAGCAACACATTACAACTAGGGGTGTGCGAATAGTGATTTCTGGCTCGAGCCGAGCCGAGCTGAGCCGAGCTTTTTTCTATGTTCTCGAACTTCGAGCTTTCTCGAGCCGAGCTTTTTGGATGGGGATTTTCTCTAGGTGTGTGCAATATACCAGTAGTGATTTTCTGACTTGAGCCAATCCAAGCTGAATTTTTCAAAGTTCTTGAGCTTTGAGCATTTTTGATTAGGCCTATATGTTCTCTATTTAAATTATGTTTAAAAGAACAAACATTTTATCCATTATGGTAATGTAAAATAATTTATAACTTTCAGTATTTGTCATCTTTCATTCGCTTCTATATTCATTAGGCCTATGTTCAACAAATAAAGGCCTAGAGTGGGAAAATAAGTACTAAAAAGGAAAATTTATTGAGACTACTTGTTTACAGTAACCAACAATTTTTCTTTCAATATAAAGTAGGTACATAGGAACGTAAAGGAAGAGAACTACAAAATTGTAACTAGACTGATAAGCCCACATGGTTAACTACTGCAGTTATTACCGTATTTATTAACAACCATAATAAACAGACTATGTGTCAATAGTACTGTCCATGTAACTTGTAACTTTTAGTAACTTTAAGTAACCTTTATTGATAAGCCATCTTGGAAGCAATGTATTTAATTGTAAAAATGGTGTAACCGTTGGAATAAATAAATAAATAAATGTAACCAAACACTTAGGACCTAGCCTAGGGAATTACCCAAACCCAGTAAGCCTATCTCTCATTCTGTTTGTAAATAGTAAATTTTAGGTTATCTTTTTATAAAAATATACCAGTCTTAATATCTTATTGTACTCACAGAAATAAGCTAACCAATAATCATAGGCCTAGCTTATGTCGTATCTAACCTAATAGACCTAACCTATCATATCTGGGGGGCAATTCTTGAGGCTGTCGAGTAAGTGAGTAGCGAGTCGCAACTCGATCCGCAACTCACCGCCTTTTGTCAATTCTTGAACATACATCGATTTCGCCACTGTCGAGACGATTGTCGTAACGAGTTGCGATTGAGCGATATGGCAACGTTGCAAACTCCCGAAATTATCTTTCGCCAACCAATCAGAATTCTTGCCAGGGGAAAAACCTGAAAACCCAAACATCTGCAATGTTTTGTATTCAGTATTTTAGGTTATTATTATTGGTTTGCTCCAACGATTGCTCGACGTCTTGATTATGAGATTTTGAGCTTCATGACATAACCTAACATTGGGTTAACCTACAACATTATAACATTGTGAAGTTAGGTAAGTTTAATCACACAGTTTTGTCTTACATTTATCATCAGCATTACACTTGGTAGCCTAACAGTAATATTATACTGATGTTATGGGCTGTGATATGTATTTCTCACTCAAATCTTGTTGAGCTTTTAGCCCTTGTAAAATAATTGGGAATAAGTCCTTGGACAACTTTGAGTTTGTTATTAGTGCTATTGAAGCTTTCAAACGGTATGACTTCTACCATTTATAACTGTACATGTTTGGGGAAAACAATAGCCTATTATTGAGGCCGATTCAGTTCAAGTTTGGGATATTAAAAATTTGTTTAGTTTTATAGTTTTAACATTGAAAGGTTGGAGCTATTTTGACTAGGCATCTAGGCCTATTATTAATTACATTTTACACTGCCTGTTTACTCATGTTATGGTTAAGCTTAATTCAAAACTAGGCCTACATCAACTTGAAGCTTGTTATTGAGCTATCAGTACAGTTGTGGCTCCTAATCAATTGGGTTTGATATATAATTCCTTTTTGCAACATTGTATCCGCCTATTTATCACATTGTGTCTGTCAGCGTGCTGAAGCTGTTAACCCTAGTGTGCAGGCTCAGAGTAAATGTTCTCCCGAGGCGTAGGCTATTCTCAAATTGTGTAAAAGTACACAAGGGCTAGTAAGAGCGTATTTCTCCCTTTCAGTAACTTCAAACTGGGGTTCACTTTCCTTTAGTTTTTGTATGAAGTCAGAGCGGCGTTGATTTTGAAACAATGACCCCGCGCCACCTCTTATGCTTCATTAAAGTATGATATTAGCGCTTAAGATTATTTAGTGTATTAGGCTAGATAATTAATTAGTGCTAGGAATTGAAAATTGTTTTATTTTGTGAGTAGGTACAATACAAAATATTTATATATTGCTTGCTCTAATTTAAGTTTATTTTTATAATGGCGGGTTTGAGGCATTTTTGTAAATCTTAATTCAAATTTACAGGACAAATAGGCCCTATCAAATTAAATATTGTAGGTATACCTGTTGCACAAATTTAATTTATTTTATCTAAAATTCATGTTGCCTCCTCCAGTATTGTGTTGTGACTGTCAGACTATTCTGATTTGTATCTACGGTATTTGCACTGCATTTACTACCATATGGTTACAGAGTCTGTCGCCTTTGACCACTATGTCAATGAGTCACACAATCATTTGCATCTCTCATGTGCGCTACCAAAAACTAAGTGGAAGTCTTTAAATTGTGCCTAGCAAAATTGATATTAAAGAGTGAATGAAGTGAGAACATTTTCTTAACTATAATTTAGTGGTACCTATTACTAACATCTAATTGAATTTTCAGTATCTCTTGAAACAGATAAATGGCACTTATTTTGTTGTATACCAACCTTAAAATCTGATAACTACAGAAACATTGACTTTCATGGATGCATAGATGAGCATAGCCCAAAACTTAAAAAAGATAATTGCGGGCCAGTTTACAAAGTCTTTTTCTAATGAACTTGGGCATAAGTACCAGTAAGTTAAAGCTATGTTGTTGTGCCTCCTAGTTAGAGGTTTTACAAAACAATAGTGTTATATTTGGATTTCCCTTATTAAAAATAATTCAAATGTCATTTTAGCATTCATTATAATTTTGAAACTTTTTAGAGATGTTTACTATGCATTAAAGATAATTTATATAGACTGATCAAATTGGTATATGTTTCAGGTGTAATATTCTCAAAGTTTGGCGGGCGAAATATGGGGTGTTGTGTGAGGGACCTTATGTGACGAATTCTGGCAGAAGTGGTAGCAGTCCTCTCCAATGACAATAACAAGTTGTTTGTGCTTATGCTGTGATTTATGTAATTGCATAAGATATTATTTTGAGAACTTATAGCTTCTTATCTATCAGTGTCACAAATCTTTTTCAATTAGAAATAAAAAGCACTAACTTTATATATGTATTTTGTAATACAATCATGTTATCCTTTCACCTTGTGTCATTATTTATGCTCTAAACGGTATAATTTAGGCAATATTCATGGTTTCTTCAGATGCGTAATACCCGTTACTGTACATTTTTGCAAGTAGATTAGTTAGTATTTTTTTAGTAAAATATTCGATTACTCAAATTTATTAACAAAAATAATTATACACAAAGATAATTATGTTTGTGATATTCTTTGAATATATCTTTGAGAAACTCCTTAGAATATTACACACAAATTAAAAGTATGTTCTAAGGATGTTCCTTGAACTTCATTGATTCTTCATCGAATGTTCTATAAACAGTCAAGAATGTTAGAATGTTCACGAGGATCATACACAGAACATCGAAAAAGATCATTCTACTCCGTTTCAAATTTGGGACATAGGTTTATTCTGGGTATAACAAATTGACAAACATGCACATTTTGGGATTATCTTAGAATATTCCGAATGTGCGAGCGGAATTTTACTGGAACGTTCCTAGAATAATCTTGTGCTGTTGGGCTTCACCATTGTGACAGATGGTGGGCCAAATCGGCCTACAAATTCAACTCAGGAGGGGCATGCAATGAAGGAAGTAAAGATATCATTGTTCAGTATTATTGTCTGTTGTTTTTATAATATGTCTACATATTCATTTATCAGAGAACTAAATTGTTGTTAATTATTTTAATAGTCAAGGGATATGTTTTGTATGTCTAAATGGAGCTAAAAAATTGGGGAATTGAAAACGGGAACTGATAAAAGGGATTAGGGGTTTTATCCTTACATTTTAAATTCTAATAATCTTTTTGCAAATGGTTATAGGATCTCGGAGGAATTGTAAATTCTAGCAAACCAATCATAGAGACGACCTCCAGACATATACCAGACTTGCCACCATAATATGGTTCTAGGTATAGTCTGGTTACAGGCCTATGGTATAGGTTAGGCCAGTTTTCTTCAGATTCACAGTGTTCTTTTTATAGTTTGTATAGTTATTCAATATAATAAATAAGTAATATATAACATTATAATATATCGAATAACTATACAAATTATAAAAAGAACACTGATTCTGAAGAAAACTGGCCTAACCTATACCATAGGCCTATAACCAGACTAGGTACTTTGGTATTATACGGATGCCACCCTTATACAGCGCGCTGCGGCAGTTATGTTAGGATGGGTTATCATAAAAATGATTGTAGGACTTTCCTTGTTTCATTACAAATCGAATGATACCTGATGAGTCATACTTCCGGCCGCCAAACCCCCTCCAAAAAGGCCAAGGTCAGGTCGTTGACCGGAGCGCGCGCATCACCTGTCACCGCCTGTATCTGGGTCAGTGTCATGAGTGATTTATTGCCGTGCACTACGTTACATTTGTTTTCATAATGAGTGACGTTCTTTTGGTGTGGGATTTACCTCGAAATGAAGAGGAAACCGTACGTATTTTTATGATAACCCATCCTAACATAACTGCCGCAGCGCGCTGTATATTTTGCGGAGTACATGTGGCGATCGGGTCTGGCTGCTAGCGGCGGCGACGCATTCAACACGATCCTAGCGGACATCGCTGCCTTTTGGGAGGCACAACACAAAGACCGCTCATCAGAATGATGTAAAATTTTTACAGTAAGTCAATAAAAGTACGTTTTTTCGAATTATGTAGTTATCCCTTGTATTCGGTAAAAATTAACCTCCAAAAATAGTGGCATCCGTATAATACCAAAGTACCCCAGACTATACCTAGAACCTTTTATGTTTTTTCCCCATAAATTGGTGAAATTATCGCATACACATTAGTAAGTTATTAATCATGTTTTAGTAAAATCTTCAAGTTGTATTATTAAATAATACGTTGTGATTATAAAAAATATTGTTATCTACATTCAGAGGGTATAAACTATTTATTTCTGAAGGTTCGCAATAAATAATAAGTTAGTCTTTATTTTGGTGTATTGCTCACTCCTTAACCACATCTTTTCCTTGTGGTACATGGAAAAATATAATATTAATCAGCGAAAGGATCCGAGCTGTCTTTTCCAGGCTATAGATAAGGCCACACTAATGGATGGCAAATTGAAAAAAGTCAGTTATAAGTATGGGTGAAATATTTTAGTGTTTAGTTAGGAATAAAAGTTCAATGGCCTCTGGTTTATTCAGTCGAAATAATTTATGAATTTATTATTCCTCAATTCCCAAGGATTTTAGCGCACATTGAATTGAACTTGAGCACCATATTCATCATTAGCTATGCCAAATATTTCCCCAAAGAAATACCTTGGCCCAAAAGGAAACTCATCAATGCTTTGCTAATGTTTTAACGAATAAACCTATCTAAATATTATTTGTATATCTACTATCGCTCCAAACACTTGCGTTTCCTCAGGTTTTAATTAACTATTCTTAGGGAAATAATAAACTAATGACTAATAATAATATAATTTAAAAGACTGGCGCCAAAAGATGCAGACGATACGGTAAGAGGATAGAGGAAGAATAACGAGTATCAAGAAATAAGTATGAAGAAGAAAAAGAGTTGCGACTTCCATCAGTCGTACTCGATAGCCACTCACTTTGTTAATTCTTGAAGTATGATTTGCGGTAACGGATACGTATCGAGTAGCGAGTTACCAATTTCAAGAGTTGAAGTTGTCGTGTGAGTTGGAAATCTGGCAACGCTGCAACATCTGTGACTTATAATTTTACAATGGTTTCGCTCCTTGTAAATTAAATTTATACAATTTATAATTTATGTTATGTTTGTGTTTACACTTTGTAGTTTCCGATGACAAAGGTCATTAATATTCAGAATTGAATTTTAAAAAGAATGAGTATATATACCTTAAAACTCTCGTGTCACTTAAGGTACTTTAAAACCCTCTCAGTTGACTTTAGGTTTTAGCGAATTTCCCCTATAGGGAAGAAGCTATTACCGTAGTAAGACTTAAGCCTGAGACCATGATAACTTTTCGTTTTGAGGTCCCCAGATGCCAAAAACACTATTCGTTCAAATTTATATATGTGTGTGTGTGTGTGTGTCCGTTACCGCGATAACTTTTGAAAGAAGCGCCCGATTTTTATGAAATTTGGCGCAAATGTGGCGCAAATGATTTATGACTTTAAGTTCGAAAACCAGATCGATTGGTTTATGGGAAGGGGGTTTGAAATTTTCCAAAAATCAGTTTTTTTTTACTTTTTACCCTAAAATTTTAAAAACACTAGATTTTGGTTACAACCATTTTATAGAGCTTAAAAAAACAAACAATTTAGTATTTTGAATCATTAAGCTAGGTTTAGTGGTTGTGGAGAAAAGTCAAAAAATGTTTCCATAAAATTTCCCATGTTAATCTTATGGGAATACGGTTTTTAGATTTTCCTCAGATAATTTCACTAAAAACTCCACATTTCTGTCTACCAATTAGTTTAACTCTACAAAACAATCATTTTGGCGTTTTAATTGTTGTTTTACGTCCAACCGTTGCTGTGATATTCAAAGTGCTAAACACAGTACGTTGTCCAATGTTATCCTTATGGAGAATGAATAAAATGTTATATTTTGATTATTTATGTATGTATATTGTTGAAACTTGGTATGTGGCTTCAACTAGTTGTGGTATATTGATATTAGCACAAAAAAAGGTTTTTGTTGATTTTTCCCGGTAGCAGCAAACCTGCATACTCGGCCCCCATGTTATTCATATGGAGAATAAGTAAAGCTTTATTTCCCTTAGTTATGGACCTAAATTAATAAAACTTGGTATGTAGCTTCATCTGGTTGAGTTATATTGATAATTGCAAAAAAAACACATTTCTTATCTTCCTTGTTGCAGCAAACCTGCGTACTCAATGGTAATGTTATTCTTATGGAGAATAAATAAAATACTATATATCACTTATTAATGAATGTATTTTTGTGAAACTTGGTAAGTGGCTCTAGGTAGTAGTGATACCCATATATATGCATTGGAAATTCGCTGAGTACGCAGGTTTTCTGCGACGGGGGTATTTTAAATTGTTACGATGACATACCGGTACCCAATAATTAGGATGTTGTTTGTAAAATTACCTACCGTCTAATTTTATAAAACATTGTCTGTTTCCATTTACTTTTATTTTGTTATTGCTTCACACTTAAACGTTATAAAAAAAATGCTGTGACCTCTAACAGTCCTTACGAGAGTGTTGGAGGCTTTTCACAGGAGTCTGTTCAACCTCACCTTTTTTGCCTTTGGTGGACCTTCCCTTGCACTTAATTATCACGTGTTACGCTCCATGCTGAGTAGCCTACTTCAAATTAACAACATTTGTTATTGTAATTTTGATTAAAAGCCCTAGGCCAATTAGTTTACAAAGATCCAAGTAGCCAATAGCTGAAGAATTTTGTACATTTTGATGTATGTTATATTCAGTTTCTTTACATATGTAAAACCAAGCAATTTTAATATAAAATTTCCACAGAAGTTGTCTACACAAGGACTAAGAAGGATTACTTTGGCAGTATCATTGTATTAAAATCACAGCCTATTTTTTCTCAAGAGCTTAAAACTTTAATTATTTAACATCACCTTAGACTGAAAAAGACATTACGTATGGGTTTAGAGCAATTTTTATTGGACTGTAATTTATCTGAGGACTTTCAACATGTCAAGATTTCTCTAGACATCCGCTTAGTGATTGTCCGTTGATAATGGTAAGTAAATTGTCTTGGATAATGCAATGAGCGTCCACTATCAATTTGTGGTTTTAGAGTTTACATATACAATTTGCCATTTGAGGCAACACTACATATCTTAAGTATGATCTTTTGATATGGGTACCTATCTTACCTATATTGGCTGACAGGCCTAACACTCATGCTCTAAGTGTAATCGCTTTACTCATGCACTTAGAACATATAGTATAATGAACTTAGGAATGGATGGAATTAAAGGTTTGGGGAAGTATGACATGGCATCTTCAGGGCAAAAGTTTGTATTTAAATTAGACATAATTATTTTTTAAATAGGCTACATTTTTTAACATGCTTTTCTCTTGTGGGAATTAAGTTTTGGTTATCTGGTACATAGGCCTAAGACCATAAAATACACAGTTCTTGTGGGGTTTGTTTCTCA
Organism: Allygus modestus; assembly: GCA_963675035.1. Classification (NCBI taxonomy): domain Eukaryota; kingdom Metazoa; phylum Arthropoda; class Insecta; order Hemiptera; family Cicadellidae; genus Allygus; species Allygus modestus. Next base: position 129,583,580 of record OY776113.1, on the reverse strand, counting down.
TTGTGATCTTACGCTAAAATGTATTTCACTAATGCTACACAGCTTAGGTAGCCATACACATCAATCCCTTAGAGTGAAACATCTATGTCATTTCCATTACAATAATTTAAATGTAAATAAATAAACGGTATCAGGAAACTGACACATACTTTCTCCCTTTTAGCCAAACTTTAATGACAAAAATATTTGTTATTTACTAAATATAGAATATGAAGTATAGATAAATGTACAGAAAATTGTCTAAAATAGTTGTTTTCAGAAATATCCATCCAAATTGCTTTTTTGGAGCCACTATAGAGTCCGTTGCTACACACAGTAGTTTTGAGAGGGGAAATGCCCCCTTGCCCCCCCCAGGGTTAAATAGCAACACATTTCGAACATCATCTGTTGGTCAATGCTAACTTGACCTGCATATCAAATTTTAATGAAATTGATCAGTAAATAAGAGAGAAATAGTTATTTTTGTATTCCCCATAAGAATAACATTGGACAACGTACTGTGTTTACCGCTAAATGAAAATTTCAATTTTATCCGCAACTAGCAATCGTAGAATAGTAATTTAAAATACTAATTTATTTAGTTTTTTGAGCTCTTTTTAACGGTGAATAGTAATCTTTTTTAACATTTATGATTTTTTATGAAAAATCCAAAAAACTGAATTTTTGATGTTTTAAGTCCTGTAATTTCTGAACCCGAATTTTTCCAGAAATGCGGGTGGTGTCATTTTGTTGGAAACCTAAAGTTCTACAAACCACGAAATTTTAATCAAAATCGTTAGAGCCGTTTTTGAGAAATTTGGATTTTTCATGTTTTTTGGTGGTTTTTGGGGGATAATTACCCTTAAAAATCAAAAATTCAAAAAATGAAAAAAACGCCTGGGGATATCGTGGATTAGTACCTACATACCAAATTTCATCAAAATCGGCCCATTGGTTAGGGCTCTAGCTCTGTAAACATCTACACAGACACACACGGACACACACACACACACACACAGACAGACATCACGTAAAAACCACTTTTTTGGGTTCAGGGAGCACCAAAATGAATATTTCCACTAACAACTCAAATTCGAAAATTCTGACGAAAACAATACTTTCTCCATATACTACGTATAAGGGGGAGAAAGTAAAAATAATAAAAAATCAGTCGTCTACTATTTAATTTTATTAACTTTTCATTTTAGATAAAAACTAATTCACATTTTTCAACTGATGATATTGAAATATATAACCTCAGTCTTGAGTAACAACAAACATGCAAAACATAACCTTCACATGTAAACAAACAATAATAATAGCAGAATGACAGTATAAAATCGAAATGGCTACAGTTGAAAGAATAATTTTATTTTGAAAAATAAAAGGTCACATTATTGATTACGTTTTACCTTAGGTTTCTCTATCTTTTCAAGATAACCTCTCTGAATTCCACTCACTCGATAGGTTTAGTCGTCATCAAAAGACATGCCGAGTGATTTCTGTCGAGTAACGAGAGGATTTCGACAGTTCAGTCGCTACTCGAAAGGTTCAAGAATAATGTTTTGCGGAATTACTTGTGACTCGCTAATCAACTCGCTCAGTCGCAAGCCGACTCGCAAGAGACAACAATGAAAAGTGGTAGATGCAGTCGCAAGCGATCTCGTCACGTCAGGTTCAAGAATAGGTAGGTGACGGAATTGGTTGCGACTCGCTACTCAACAGCCTCAAGAATTGCCCCCCTGCTTCTGAAACAGAAGGTTTCAGAAGCAGAAGCTGGAGGAGGGTCGTCAATGGATTTTGCTTTCATCACTGCTTTAACAATTTGATGGCACACAATTACAAAATGACATGTTTTCTACTGACGTTTATTCATAATTTCAAACAATCCCGCAGAGTTAACAATATGATTTTAATCGCACAGCTGTAGCGTAACAAAACTCTGCGCCATTTTGATCAAGTCTTGGTTAGGCGTACATAGAATAAGAATATAATCAACCTTTTATTTAATATGACCACCGGTATTATTAACATGCGTGACGTAATTATTCAGAATTTGTATAAAATCCTTTGATTTTGTAAACCTCACAATTAGTGATTTTGAAGTGTAAATTATTACAACAGTGATGTCACACTAATTGTTAACTTTAACAACCATATTATGATTACAGTTGTATTTCTATTCGCTTTATCTCAAAGTACTTTAGATTCTACCGTAAACTGATGACTTTTGAACAATCCAATTTTTGGAGAGTACTATTTCGGCTGCACACTAAAATGCCGTCATGGTTATTTGGCGTTTATCACCTACAACCTTGTCCCCAGCTATTGGTCACGCGATATCATTATTACCATCTTCATTGTAACAATCTTCACTCAATGTCTTCAGGCAGTTCGCAAAGTGGGTACGCCAACAGTGTTGCAAGATGTAATTATTTCAGACTCCATGTAATATAATTATGGTATAATGTTCAAATTTGTAAGTTGCAGAAATGACTGTACCGCTGCAACAGTTAGAAAAAGTGTTTTTATGGATTTTAGTTTTTTTGTTGGGGTGCTTTTTGTGGAGCAGTACGATTGTTGTATTAATTATTACAAACCGTGAAATACTGCACAACTGAACTGGGTAACGGCAACACTGCACTGCAAACGGAATAGTGTGATAATATCACCAATATGTCCATTTGATGTGATTGAGCGTAGAGAAAGTAGATCCATTTCGTTTGTTGATCAGGTCGGCAGTCAAAAATATTACAGTACTTTAATATTTGGTTATTTTTTTAAACGAAGGACTGAAGGTATTAGCATTGCTGAAGTATATTTGTTACGGAGCTCTACCAACGAAAATTACGAGAATTTTAACATTGATTCTGGATAGTTTTTGCTTTAAATTTACTTTTGTAGACGACTCATTTCAATAGTCGGCGTTTAAAATATTCAGCTAGAACTTCAAACTTTTTTGCAAATCTCGAGCCGAGCCGAATACTGCAATATTCAGCTCGAAAAAGCTTGAAGTTCGAATACTCGCACATCCCTAATTACAACTGTAGTAAACTTTAGTAGAAGTTGTTGTAAACCTAAAAATTGTGACTAGGCAAACAATAATAACCACTGGTTGAGGTTAAGCCTCCACTGACATTAACTCGTGTGACTGACAGCTGTACATCTTGTGCTTTGGGGAGGGGGGTGGCTAGGCTATATGGCTTATATCTGGCAAATATGTTATCTTCTGCTACCATTCTGAAGGGGGGGGAGAGAGTTATGCTACCTTCTGCATTGGGGGGAATAATATATTGGTACTATAGTGTGACCATTTACTGTGTTGGGGCTAATTCAAATAAACTATTGAAACTGAGGGGACGGAATGAATTACCTTAATTCTCTGCTACCATGGATTTACTACTTGGAATGCGTGCTGGACTATTATTGGAAGAGTGAATTACCCAGAGCCCGATCTATCTGCCAGATTTATTGCCTTGCCATAGCCAGCTTTAATGAGCTAACTAAACATCTCACACTATTGAAACTGGCAAAGTGCCAAACTCCTTCAACTACTTATTTGATCTGAGGCTAACCTTAAATAACACTTTAACCTAATAAATTTCTTCCACATAAACATAACGATAAAAATTAAATAACAATAACTATGGATAACTATTTTATTAATGTTGTAAATCATGTAGCGTGGCGTGGGTAGCCCACGCCACGAGAATATTGCTAATATCATGCCTGAAACTACTATTTCCTCCTTATAATTCTACATTGCCTGACCAACCCTAGCTTCCCCCCCTTACTACTAGTACTTATCTAGCCATCGTCAAGGCGATGGTTCAGGACGAATATTGGAGATCAGCTCCAACAAATAAAGGGGGTGTTACGGGGTGAAGGGATGCAGCAAGCCAGCCATTGGCCCTTGATGCTGGCGGAAGGGGGCAACAAAAGTGACGTCACCCTACTTCCGGACCAGCTGTCTGCTGAAGCGAGCCAGTTACCGGGGTGGCAAAAGAGGACATGAACATGGCACATATTTAACAAATTGATACTTTACAGTTGAAATTAACTACTTTAAGCTCTTTAAGAGCTTCAAAGGTCCAAACAAAACCATCAATACCAGCGCCGTCCTTAGGCAACGCAAGGCCTGGTGCAAAGTATGTTCGCGAGGTCTTTCCCTTTCAATGACTACCTCTCCTGAGATACCTTTTCAATGAGATACAGAGGTCAAAAAAAGCCAAATTTTATAAAAATCCAATTTTTAAAAATTTATAAAAAATAAAGGAAAAGAGTTTTACAAATTATATTTTTTGGGATAACAGTTCTGATATATAACCTTCCCCAAGCTGTATATAGGACTCCTCCCATGAGAATAAAATGTCTAGAAAGTGAATTTCGCACAATTTTTATATCCAACTTTAAGTAAACTTTTCTGGTGGAAAAAAGAGAAATAGGCAAAATTTGTTAATCAAATGAATTAAAAAGAGGAACATTACCTTTAAAATGGTTTTTGTTTGATCTTTTAAAATAGTTTATGAGATATTTTTGTTAACGTGAAAGACTGCAAACACAAAAATCGGCGTGTTTAGGAATACAAAAATGGCCGCCACACTTAAATTAATGAGTTAAGAAAAAATTTAAAAATTGTGTTTACTCCTTAAATACAATAGAAACAACAGGAAAATAATAATTTTGTTCAAAAATAGTCAAGCAACCAACTATTTATTTTCTGGACCATTTGATATGGATTGACCCGTGTGTCTATCACGGCACGTGTGTACAAAGGCATTTTTCAATGTTCTTGATAGGCAGTGAGCCTAAACCCTGATCTTGTTACTATTTAAAATAATATAAATCAAATGTTCATATAAATCATTATTATGGCAGCTGGATCCAGTTGTTAACTTTCCAAACATTTTCAAGATTTTTGCTAGGAATCTGACAACAAACATCAGATGATGAAGCAACCGCCCTGACCACTATACGCTACCCAGCCAATTATGCTTAGAAACTTAACATTTTATTCAGCGACTCCAAAGACTACATATTAGAAACTGAGTTACATATAAACAATTAACAATTATTCTGACCAGACCGCAAAACGTTACAAATGAGCCACTTCTATTACTTACCCGTTTATAACAACATACAAATTAATCTTAATAAGAAATGTCGCCAACAGTCGCGATTGCATTTCCTTAAGTTTCCTCAACTGTAGATCTCAGACTTCCATCGCTAATGTCGCCGACGATCATCAACGCATCGCTAACGTCAACTACCCTGGAGACGTATCACTAACGTCGCCGACCATCGGGAACTCATTGCTAACGTCGCCTACTTTCGGAAACACATCGCTAACTGCACTGACCCTCGAGAACGTATTGCTAACGTCGCCGGCCATCAGGAACACATTGCTAACGTCGCACAGTGGGCTGAAAGTCTAAAAACGTGAGAAAAATTAATAATGTCCACATTGATGATTTATAACGATTTAATATATCGAATCACCTATTTTCATTCAAAAAATTATTTTTTAATTATGTTTTTATGATTTTTTATTGTTATTCATTTATGTCATAAAACTAGATTACAAGCAAAATTGAATTAAAACATATTCTTGCCAGGGATGAAATAAACACAATGTAACATAATATAGCCATAATGTTACATTGTTGCCTTAAATAGCGCCATATATGTGACTCGAGTTGTTTTGAAAACCATGTAATGTTCATGAAAAACGCTCTAAATAAAAGACCATTTTATTTATTTATTTACAATAAAAATTAATTAATTAAAAAAATTGACAGCTTAAATTTTAACAACAACGTATTACAAATCTGATGCAAGACACACATTAAATAAAACTTGCCGATCATTTAACTAAAAATTAAAAACAATCTAGAAAATAAGTATCAATGACAACTTCACAATATTATATTACAAAAAATAAATGGATAAATTATATGTTCAAGAAGTATTTCATATATATTCATTCATACCGTTATATGTATGAGTATATATAATTTGTGAGACAACAAATTTGAACAACAACGCACTGAGTTGTTAACTCGACCAATAAACCAGATATTTGACCAATTAAAATGTATTTCTAAAATATTTGTATATTACACTTGACTTTATGGTACCAGTAAATCAATTTGTAATTATTTGCAATGTGTTGAGTATTTATTTTGTGAAGTTAAAGAGAAATAATGTATTCTTCTACTCCTGAGCCTCCTCGGATAGTTCAACCATTGACATCAAGTGTTTTTTATTTGTGATCCATGAATGAAACCGTTATGCACTGATACAGGCATATACTACCAGTCATAAAGTGTGACGTACCTTTCAGCAGTATTCAAAAGATATTCGTTAAGCTTCTTTAAATGTATAACTTAAAATTTATTTGTCTCAATGTCATATCCATCACCTTTCATAACATTATGAAGTGAGAGTCTAGTTATTTTGGTCATTTTAAAATTAAAACTGTACGATAAAATACTAAAACTGGTTACCTAATCATATCAGTGGCTTATCTTACTATTAACTAATATGTTATCAGTAAGAGATAAGAACGCGGATGCTGCTGGTCTTGCCCCTGCCTCGCCACACCACACGCCCGCGCGGCCTGACCTCATGTACAACAACTAATAAAACACTAATATACCTTTTTGGCGCACCTCGCTGCAGCTAAATTCATATTTACCTGTTAGAATACACTTTGAGGAACTAGGAAATGCATATTTTATGGATTCAGAAGGATTTGATTTTTTTGTATGCTTATTAGTTTTGTAAAATTTTGTAAAACATCAACCTCGTGACACAATATTTCAACGTGTGTACCTATAACCTATCCTGCTGCTCATGTAGCCTAGGGCTGCGAAACACATAAAGATCTCAAAAATGTGTACTGAATTGCTAATAATTGACAGTGAGTCCAATATAGGAATAATACGTTGCATTTTCAATCAATTTGAAAAGTTAGGTGGTGATGATTTTGTATATTTTATTTATAAAAATAAGTTATACTTACATCACCTTTTCTGACGAGTTCAATTATGTTTCCAGCTAGTGTCAACATTTTCCTCTTGTTTCCTGCCTCCAAAGATGGATGGTTGCTTTTTACTAATCTTTCGAATATTACATTTTGTTGTTGAATAGATCTGTTTGCAAGTAAATCTCTGAATGATTCATAGTTGTCTGGAACTGAGCAGAAAAAATAAAAACTTTTTAAATGAATGGAATCAAGTAAAGTCAAATCAAAATATATTCATTGATACACACACACAGATTGATCTGTACAATAGAGTACACTCAGCAAACTTAAAATCATAAAAAATTGATTTGTTTTTTGAATGCCGGTGCTGCTTTAATGCAGTTTAACTGTTATACCAGCTTTAATTTTAAGATAACGAGGACTTTGTATTATAATATTGGAACATACAAGTTAAATATATTCAAAAGAGTAAAATCTAAAATTTGTATGGCTTTTGATGGAGGGAGTTCTCTAATTATTTATTTATTTATTTAGCCAGGATAACAATATAATATTGCATTGGCAACAAATTAAATACATTATGTAGTTTTACCTAAATTTAGAACTTAAAATCAATCTTGATTCAGTAATAATTTTTTTTATGAAAGATTTGATTTCTTCATGTCTTCTTTATTCTCTTTATCACTATGATATTTCAATTACTATATTATGGCGTTAAATCAGTACCATAATAAATTTATTACTATCATCATTTGTCTTAATTGTTAATTTGTCTTTAGATTTTGATTTTTTTCTTTTTTGTTAGTAAATTCATGGACAAGATCAAAGGCTTTCTTGCCAAGCCATGTCCTAATCTTCTTAGATATTTTTATATCATTATTTTTTTTAATTGCTCTGGCATATGGTTATTTAAGTTTATGGCCGAGTATCTTGCTTGGTTTTTTAACACCTCAGAAGAATGGTCCGGAATTTTCAAATTATTATTATTTCTCAAATTATGTGTGGATTTTAATTGATCATTTTAAAAAAAAATTATAATTTTTCTTTAGAAAAATTATTGTTTGAAGAATATAAATAGAGGGAAATGTTAGAATTCTATATTTTTAAAAAACAGGTTTGCAAGAGTCCCTTTGTTTCAAATTAAATAATATTCTTATAACTCTCTTTCGAAGTTTGAATATTTTTTGATCTTTGATTTTCTGATCCCCAGATGGGCACAGCATAGTTAAGATGGGGATAAACAACTCCATAGTATGCAGTTAGTAGTAATTTGGTATTTGAATATGATGTCAGTTTTCTAATCATAAATATTGCTGATACCATTTTGAGCATATCTTCTTGATGTGCAAGTCACACTTCAAATGTTGATCGATTGTTATGCCTAAATACTCAATTTCACTGCAATTATTAATTGGTGATTCGTCCATTAGTATGCTTATTTTTTTCGTTTACTGTTGCTAAAAGTAATTAATTTAGTATTTTCAATATTCATTAGTAATTTAGTCTCCTGTATTTCTTGTAATAAATTATTGCATTGTTGAAAGGTTTCTACTTCAAAATTTTCCTTGTTCGTATTTGCTAAAGTTGTGCAGATATCATCAGCAAATAGACATAAATGATTTTTGGTTGAACAATTGTGTAAGTCATTAACATATATTAAAAATAGTACTGGTCCTAGTACTGAGCCTTGAGAACACCTCTTTTTATAAATTTTTCATTTGAACTGCAAGTTTGTAGGCAATCTGTATTATCGACAAAGGGTATTTGGACGATTTGCCTTCTGTTACTTAAATAAGTTTGAAACCATGACTGTGCAATTCTTCTTATTCCAACATTTTGCATTTTTTTAATTAATAATTGATGATCAACCATGTTAAATGCTTTGCTCAAGTCAAAGAACAAATTATTAACATGATTCCCTTTATCCAAATTATTTACTATATTACCTACTAAGATGAACATTGCATTTACTGTGTTTTTTTTTTTTTTAAGAAACCCATATTGATTTTCAAAAATAATGTTATTCTTCTTTAGAAATTCAGAAAGACGTATCAAAACCACCTTTTCAATGATTTTTGAATATGTCGATGTCATTGAAATTGGTCTAAAATTGTTACATGACTTGATGCTTCCTTTTTTATGCACTGGTTTAACAACAGATAATTTCAACATATTTGGAAATATTCCAGAATTGAAGGAATAATTGATCAACTGACTCAAAGGTTTTAAGAGATGTTTTGACACTTGTTTTACAATAAAGGGTGAAATATGGTCACTCTCTGCAGAATGCTTTGACTTCATCGATTGTACAACTTCTGAGATTTCATCCTCTGTAGTAGGATACAAGAAAAGTGAATTCATAGTAGAATTAGTTGATCGATTATTAGGCTTTTCCAACAAATGAGAGCAATTGGAGTGTTTTCCAACATCTATAAAAAAAATTTTTAAAGTATTTGCCAATGCTAAAGGATCTGTTATAAGTTCATTTTTTTAAAGTATTCAAACCATATTCTTTATGTTTTACTTGAGTTTTATTTCTGTTTTCATTAATAATGGATTACAAAGTTTTAGAAATATTCTCAGAGTTCTCCAATTGGAAGAGAAGATTTTCAGACTTATGCTGTTGAGTTTTCTTTCTATATCTCTTTTTTAGCATAATGTAATACTGCCTGAGATAATGAGATGATTCTAAATCCCTTGTCTTAATATACATTTTCTTCACATATTCAATTAAAAGTGTTCTTTGCCTCTAAGACATCTCCATTTTTTCTAGATAGGTGAGGTGGACCTTGAGCTCAAGGTGGGATCCGAATGAACCACCAAGACGTGACATTATCACAAAACAAATAACCATTGGTGATTGGTAGGGATCGACCCCAAGACCTTGTGGACCAAAGTCTCACACTCTTGCTACTTCACCACACCGCACTCAATGACACGTGCCAAGTCTTGTGTAAAGAGCAATGACTACAATAAAAAAAGGACTTCATGCTTGTCCTTCAGCCCTACAGAAAGTTGCCTGGAAAACTAACCAAATTGTTTATATTAGCCAAAAGCTTCCAACGAAGAACCTCAGATCATCCTATTCATTCGCTTAAAATCTTAAGTCAACTACAGAATAAATTATAATCAAATAGCAGGGGTGAAAAAAGTGTCCGTTCACGTAATTTAGGATCAGGGTAAATCTCTAGGTTTTCTGGGAAAATTTGAGCTGAAAAATCATTAGTGTTGCAATTTTTATTAAAAGTTTGAGTGAGTATTTCCAAGGATTCACAGATTGCTAACGAAAATGAGCTGGCCGAATTGTGCAATAACAGCCATGACGACGAATGGTCAATAAAACAAAAGCATGGACTTTTGTCATTTATCAGTCTTTAATTTAGATTACGGATTTGTTTATTCCCGTAGTGAAAACAATCAAATTTGAAAAATTATGTTTAACAGCTTGTGGAAATTGCTAACACACTATGTACGATTAGGGATCATTTTATGGGTCCGAACATTTTCTGCACCCCTGTCAAAAAGTAGCGAGTTTTTAGATTTTTATAAAGCACTTACCACTCAAGACAAAAGGCAAATCTAGTTCAACTTGAACTTCGGATTCAGGAGATTTTTGATTATCGTTTATTTCAGTGGCCTTTGACAGAGGAGCAATTTTTGCATGAGTGATTGTTGTAGACTCATCATTTACCGATGGCATGAGATCTGTCAAGTCATCCATAGCACATTCTTCATCTGAAGACTCATCTTCAGTGGAGTCTTCAGTATTTTTTTCAGTGGATAATTGTAATTCATCATCTTCTTCTGACTCTAAATTCCCTGAGATCTCATTAGGTCCTTCAGATTCTTTGTTATTAACACCTTTTTTGCGCTTTGTTTTTGGTTCATTGCTCTCCTCTTCTTCTCCACTTTCTTCTTCCTTCTCGTCTTCTTCACTTACTTTGGCGTCACTCTCAGAATTTGCTTCATCACCACTTGGAGCTTCACTACTTGCTTCATCTTCACCACTAGTTTCACCTTCATTATCACTCCCAGCGAGGTCCTTTTCAGTCAAGTCAACAGAAAAATTTCCAAACCTACAAAAGACAAATTTTGCATTACATTTTAAAATTGTGTAAACAAATTTGTATTAAAATTAAGGGCACCTGAACAATACAATCAACAAAAATAACTACAATTTGATTTTCAACTCGTACTAAGCAAAAAGAAACATTCAATATTAATCCAGCAACCTGACTGTGGCTTTTGGCTCAGAGTTGCACTAGAGGTTCCTAAATATTGTTACCCAATTCCACTGCTTGGATAAAATATACATAAAGGAGTCAGCATTTTTTAAATTTTTTACAATAAAAGAAAAACTCTTATACCAAACTCAACAATGGCGCAGTGTTTAAATACTTTAATTTACATAGGTAAAATTTAGGAGATTAGGTTACCACGACATTAGAGCTGTTAGCAATAACTATTTCCAGAGAGCAGTTATCATTCTATTCACCTACACTGATTTTGTGATTTACCAGTCTGAGAATTCACAGACAAAGCTGATTCAGAGAGTGATATACAAATATATGATTAACATGCTGGCTATTATTTTCTTGTTTCAAAATAGGACCAGTGTTTTATGTTAAAATAAACCATTCTAAAGGTGCATGTCGCTGACCTGGTCATGTCAGGAAATGATTCAAAAAGTATATCAGGAATTAGTAAACAATTAGTATATATTCCCACAAGTATTATGTGTATTAGTATACACATTACCACGGTTAGTATATCAACTGGTAAAGAACTAGAGCAAAACATAGTTTTCCGGGCTGGCGACATGCGAGCCCGGTCATGTGCCCAAATCAATCAAAACCGGGGTAAAAAATTAGTATATATTTGTAAACTACATTGCATAATTAGTTTACCGTCAGGGACCCGCCTATACTTAAAAAACCAAAATGGCAGAGGCATGTCGCTGGCCCCGACATGTGCTCAAATCACTCAAAACTGTGTTAAAAATGTGTATACAATTAGTATATATTAGCATACTAAATTGCATAATCAATATTCAAGAAGGGAGCTGCCTGTACTTAAAAATCCAAAATGACATGTTTCTGGCTCCGACATGTGCCCAAATCACTCAAAACCGGTGTCAAAAATCAATATACAATTAGTACACTGCATTTTATAATTAGTATACCATCGACGGTAATATACATAAGACGAACCAACTGTCAATGGGAAAACTATGATGACACGAGAAACAAAAGAACGATGTTATTAAAATCTAAGACCACTCCTTGCAAGTTATTAGTATATATAGCTTGTCATATTTTAAAAATAAAATAAAAAGTTCAAACGATACAATGATAAAGTTACTGATTTTTTTACTTAACCTATTGCCGTAATTGATGAGTGAACGTATCTAGTTGGATAAGAGAAATTTTTGACCTTCGTTGAATCGGAGGGTGATTGGAGAGGAGTCAAATTACAAGTATGAAATGCCTGTACCATATTGTTTTTTGAGTCCACGATGGTATACTAATTATGCAATGTAGTATATTAATATAAACTAAATTTTGACACCGGTTTTAAGTGATTTGGACACATGTCCGGCCCAGTCTCATGCCTCCGCCAAATTTTTTTTAATGTATAGGCGGGTCCCCGATGTTAGTATACTAATATATATTAATTCTAAACTAATTTTTGATACCGGTTTTGATTAATTTGGGCACATGACCTTGCCAGCGACATGCCTCCGCCATATTAGTTTTTTTTTATTTAGGCGGGTCCCCAATGGTATACTAATTATGCAATGTAGTAAACTAATATATACTAATTGTATACTAATTTTTGACACGGTTTTGACTGATTTCAACATATTACCAGGCTGGCGAAAACAATTTTTTGCTCAAGTTCTTTACCAGTTGATATACCAATTGTGGAAATGTGTATACTAAAATATACTAATTGTATACTAATTTCTGATATACTTTTTGAGTAATTTCCTTACATGACCAGGCCAGCAACATGCAACTCCATTGTAAAGCACTCACCCATCATCTAAGTCATCTGCACTCTTATGGGAGCCATATTTATTTATTTCTATTTCTCTCAGTTGTTTAAGTTGTTCTTTTTCTAACATCTCCAGTTGCTCTTTGTCTTCCTTAGCAACTTCCTCTTCTGTTTTAAGCCTCTGGGAAGGCTATTGCAAAAACATTAAATTACCATTGAGTACATACAATAACAGATTTCAGTGAGTGAGGAAAAAACATATTAGTTTTTATAAATACAAATCGAGAATAATAATAGTTTTTAGGATGAGCCAGTATGAAGAAACGTGCCCAATATATCATTCAGGGACAGTCATTGTTTTCTATAAAATAGCCAGTTTATGGCCGTTTCCTGAGAGAAATGTGAATAGGAGTTCTCAAATGCGACAAAATTTATCATAGTAACCACCATCAATCACTTACGATACCAGAAACCCATATTGGCCCGATTGGCTTGTTTGGTCCAATTTTCTATTAGATAGGCCTAAATGGCCTCTATTTTATGTTTTTTTCAGCGTTTGAACAATATTGTCATCACTCTCTCTAATTTGAAAAAAAAACTCAACTCCCCTCTTAGTAAATATGGCCATTTTCATAATTTATTCCAGGTTTTAATGAAAGTAACGACTTTAAAACCTTTTACCTGTTTGAAAATTTTACTCTAGGCCTACAATGGAAGTAAAAAAAATGTATTTTACAATCAACCCTTTATTGGGACTGGACATATTTCTCTTGCATTTTCAAATTTAGAAGAATCAAGAAGTAGTAAAACAATGTTTGACAAAGCTAGGATGATGTTTGCTTTTAGCAAAAAATTACAACACTATAAAATTTCTTACAACTATTTTGTTAAAGCTCCAGAGATATATTACTAATCTGGTAAACAGACATGAATGCAGATTTTAAGGGCTTATGGTTAAGCCTATGCACCGTAAAAGTAATTATTACCTATAAATATAAAATAAATCCTTGTCACAATTATTTAAACTAAGCTACCGTAACAACTGCCATATTTGTGTTTTAAGGTTACCTGTCCATGAGGCTCAAACTTCAACTGGCGCATTACAATGTCATACTGATCTTTCTTCTGGTTATTGAGCCCCCCTGCATCTTTAGTAGATGTAACAATCATTCCAAGAGCTTTCCACTCCTCGTCTAACTGTTCTGTAGCTTCTAAAGTTTCTTCTTTGTTCCGTTGTCTTTCGGCTTTGCGCTTCTTTGATTCGTTAATTAATTCATCGATGAGTGATTCTCGGTCCTTATTACTTTTTGATAACATTCCACCTCCGAAATGTGCGCTCTTGACAAACTTACCTGGGAAAGATATCAAAGTATAGATATTTTAACAAGAATACAGACGATTCTCATGTGTGGGTTAACACTGTTAAAACTAAATTACTAATATGGCATATAAATTCCCACTTTGATGTTTTAATAATGGGGTTTAGGCACTAACACATCCACAGATACTGTATTTAGAATTTAACACTGTATAACGTTTCCACAAACTCAAAACTTATTATCAAATAAAAAAAAGCTATATTATTATGTAGGCTATCAACTAATGGGCAACACCAAAACAGACTAGGCCCTATGTACAAGTCGATTAAATCAGCTGATATATAACATTCTTTAATTAGTATCTCAATGATTTATGTAACAGCTCATTTGGAGAAAATTCACCTTACCGATTATTCTGATCTGACTCCGTTTAAGTTTGCAGCATTGTATTTCAATCATAAGCGTAATTTCAGTATTTTGGTTGGAGGGGCAAAATTTGTTGTAATCGTGATTATTATGACTTTTCATATATTACAATAACATTTTCCAAATTATTGGGGGGACAACTGCCCCCCTTGCCCCCCCTAAATTACGCCTATGATTTCAGTTATAGGAATCTGGAATTTTTGATAATTTTGATTAGTTATTAGGATTGTTTTGCTATTTCTCTACCAATATCAAACGCTTGATATAGAACATCTAGCTGTCCAAGGCTCAGGAAGCTGATACCCTGACAGTCACAATCAACTCTCTACTGTAAACACCCACCTTCGAGAGCACCACTGCTCCTTCTCCCTTCATCATCTTCTTCTTCATCGCTCCTAGTATCTTCAAATCGTTCAATTTCACTCAGTGTTTGCCCTTTGTGTGTTAAAACTTCAGTATCAGATAAGTTAAACATTGCTTTCTGTAAATGAAAACATAATACATAAACCAACTATAAGTATTAAATTGTAATGTTAGCTAAACGGTTTGTTTAAGAATTGCAAGGAAATGTCCACTTTAAAACGTTGAGTGCGGCTCGTCACTGGATGCGCGTGAGACCGGCCAGGCTGCGGCGAAGGAAATCAGTCAGTGTGGCGCACTCCCGCAGAGTAGATCAGAGATTGCCGCGAGTATTGTTTGTAGTGTACTGACCTACAATCTGTGTGAGTCGCCCGCCGTTCCCGCGGACCGGTGTCGGTCACCTGAGACCGGTAGTTGTGCAATAACTTTGTGAGCTTATTGACATATTTATTTAGTGATTTGAGTATTCTACGTCACAATACATTATTTTATGGTTTAATTTTTACTTTCTCCCTCTATACATAGTATATGGAGAAAGTATTGTTTTCGTCAACATTTTCGAATTTGAGTTGTTAGTAGAAATATTCATTTTGGTGCTCCCTGAACCCAAAAAAGTGGTTTTTACGTGATGTGTGTCTGTGTGGATGTGTAGAGAGCCTTAACAAATGGGCCGATTTTTATGAAATTTTGTATGTAGATAATAGTCCACGATATCTCCAGGCGTTTTTTCATTTTTTTGAATTTTTGATTTTTAAGGGTAATTATCCCCCCCCCCCCAAAACCGCCAAAAAACATGAAAAATCCAAATTTCTCAAAAACGGCTCCAACGATTTTGATTAAACTTTAGTCGTTTGTAGAACTTTAGTTTTCCAACAAAGTGACACCACCCTCATTCCTTTAAAAATTCGAGTTCACAAATTACAGGACTTAAAACATCAAAAATTCAGTTTTTTGGATTTTTGATAAAAAGACATAAATATAAAAAAATACTATTCGCCATTAAAAAGAGCTCAAAAAACTAATAATTTAGTATTTTGAATTACTATTCTACGATTGCTGGTTTCGGAGAAAATTGAAATTTTCATTTTGCGGTAAACGCAGTACGTTGTCCAATGTTATTCTTCTGGGGAATAAAAAATTACTATTTCTCTCTTATTTACTGATCAATTTCATTCAAACTTGATATGCTTGTCAAGTTAGCATTGACTAACAGAGGAAATTCAAAATATGTTACCCCTTAATAACCCTGGGGGGGAATAGGGGGCATTTCCCCTCTTATAACCACGAGTGTAGCAATGGATTCTGTAGTGCCTCCAAAGCAGGGATTTGGGTGGATGTTTTTTAAAACAACTTGTTTAAAAGATTTTCTGTACATTCGACCGTGCTTTGTATTCTATATTTAGTAAATAAAAAGTAATTTATTCATTAAAGTTGGGCTAAAAGGGAGAAAGTATGTGTCAGTTTCCTGATACCGTTTATTTAGTTTCTGTTACTTGTCCAGACAAACAAGGATTGGGTTTGGGGGATTGCTTTGAGCAATTTCATGATAACAATGACTACATAAACTACAATAAGACAGACAAGCCTTAAGGAAATAACTCAACGCCTGTTGAGAAGTCGGAGACACTGCTTCAGCGACCCGCCGCCAGTTGGCGCTAGTGGCGGCGGGCGTTGACTGTACTACTGATCTCTTGGTGCGGACTGTACGAGTACCCTCTCTCTCTATTTCGCCGTACCAGCGGCATGGCAGTGGGCAGTAAGCGTGTATGCATGCAATGGATACAGGCATTATTCAGGTGTATGTCAACAGGCAGATAACCTCCAATAAATATGAGTTCTGATGTTTACCTTCTGTGCCTAAGCTATCAAATCTGGCTATCCCTATAGAGTATAAGGATGGCAGGGTGGAAGTGTATATGTATATAACATAATTATTTTAGTTACAACAAAAGGTAACTAAATTAAATACGAATAAAGACTAATTATAGATACATCATTTAAAATTTATTAGCTCAAACAATGACGTTGCGTAAATTATTCATCCTCAGAACGTTGATTTGAATTAGAAAAAAAAATAAGAATATTGTTTTGAATTAAATTTTGATTTAAAATAAACATTAAAATCTTCTAAAAAACAAATACCTAGACTCGGCACGGTCCTTTCGTGTCATGTAGTACGCATGGTATTGAGCTTATTGTACGTTTACAAATCCAGGATAATCTCCAATAGTTTTAAACCCTATACAATGATGAAAACAAGGTTAAAATGTCCCATACGGCACTTGGAATGGCTGTTACGTCAGTGAACATTCGGGAGAATGTTCGGCCGAATGTTCAGGCCTGTTCTCGAGAAGTGTGGGACCGCCTTAACATTTATTTTAAACTAGTATCTTATTATATAATCACCATTATTTTTGTTGTCCGATGTCCGAATAAAATTTTCTCAGTAATCAGAAAAGCACCAAGTACAAGATTTGAAACATAAGTAGCCCAGTTTGTAGGTCGTAGAGGTGCAGAAATATATTTTAAAGTTTATTACCTTCGGTCCCGTACGGTCAACAGCAGATTACAGTCAACGGCCCCGTCATTCCAAAGTAAGTCATTCTGAAGTGTTGCCATAGTGCATTCAGTATTTAGTTATATCTCACTGGTTGCAAAGAAATAAATATTAAGTAAACAAATGATTTGACATTTTTACTTTTCCCCCGTTTTATAGTATATGGAAAAAGTATTGTTTTCGTCAAAATTGTCGAATTTGAGTTGTTAGTGGAAATATTCGTTTTGATGCTCCCTGAACCCAAAAAAGTGATTTTTACGTGATGTCTGTGTGTCTGTCTGTCTATCTGTATGGATGTGTACAGAGCTAAGAGCCCTAACCAATGGTCCGATTTTTATGAAATTTGGTATGCAAGTACTAATCCACGATATCTCCAGGTATTTTTTAATTTTTTTTAATTTTTGATTTTTCAGGGTATTTATCCCCCCAAAACCGCCAAAAAACATGAAAAATCAAAATTTCTCAAAAATAGCTCTAACGATTTAAATTAAACTTTAATCGTTTGAAAATCTTTAGTTTTCCAACAAAATAACACCACCCGCATTTCTGTAAAATTCAGGTTCAAAAATACAGGACTTAAAACATAAAAAATTCAGTTTTTTGGATTTTTCATAAAAAACATAAATATAAAAAAATTACTACAATAGAACTCCAATTATCCAAATTAATTGGGGATCGGGCCAATTCGGATATGCAGAAATTCGGATAATCAGGTATACCTCGGGAATTAAGCAAAAAACATCACCATACATAAAAAATCAGAATTTTATCGACAAAGTTATTATAAATGTAGTGAACAGAAAGTGAGCAAACTGTTTCAAGAATATATGTCATCAAAATTAAATTACAGGAGTTAAATTGAATACAGTATATACAGTTGCTCTTTTCAATAGGCCTACATACTGTACGTATTTCACTGTTCAATGTTGGTTATTTCACTTGAACATCTCGAGCAAAGTGAGTTTATCACTTAGCGAAAGGACAACACGTTTACGTTTTGTACTCATTTCGAACGATAATCTCGGTGAAAGAACAGTAGCGACTGATGATGAGCAGGGCGGGAAGGGGGTATGACTCATTGTTCCCTGCGAAAATATCGTCCGGAAGGTAACAGCGCAGGCTTTTATTTTAGCGCTCACGGCGCATTATCGCTACACGCGCTCCCGCTATTATTTTCTTGATTTTTATATTTCCATTATTTCACTCAAAATCGATTCGGATAATTGGATATTCGGATAATTGGGGTTCGGATAATTGGATTTCTACTGTATTCACATTAAAAATAGCTCAAAAAACTAAATAATTTAGGATTTTTAATTACTATTCTACGATTGCTGGTTGCGGAGAAAATTTAAATTTTCATTTTGCGGTAAACGCAGTATGTTGTCCAATGTTATCCTTATGGGGAGTACAACAATTACTATTTCTCTCTTATTATTGATAAATTCCGTTCAAACTTG
The DNA here is from genome assembly GCA_963675035.1 of Allygus modestus. NCBI lineage: Eukaryota > Metazoa > Arthropoda > Insecta > Hemiptera > Cicadellidae > Allygus > Allygus modestus. The sequence goes on along the minus strand of OY776113.1, from coordinate 129,564,494 downwards.
AACTGCTTGAAAAGTTAGCATTGACCAACAGAGGAAATTTGAAATATGTTGCCCCTTAATAATCCGGGGGGGAATAGGGGGCAGTTCCCCTCTTAAAACCACGTGTGTAGCAATGGGTTCTGTAGTGCCTCCAATTCAGGGATTTGGGTGGATGTTTTTGAAAATAACTTGTTTACAAGATTTTATGTACATTCGACCGTGCTTTGTATTTTATATTTAGTAAATAAAAAGTAATTTATTCACTAAAGTTGGGCTGAAAGGGAGAAAGTCTCCGGTCAGTTTCCTGATACTGTTTATTTTAGAATGTATCAGCTGATCGGAGCAATAACAAGACAACTAATCAACCATGGTTTTAGCGATCTATAAGATCGTTCTTAGTATTTTTGATGTTGTTTTGAAAGAACTAAGAGATTGTGTTGCTTATCATGATACAGTAACTCTTTTGGATTTGTAATTTATCAATTTTACAACTTTAAACCTATAACTGGTGACAAGATTGTAGAAGAAAACAGTTATTTCCCGTCTGCTTTAAAATGCAAGTACTTTTTGGCGGTCCTTTCATTGTTCGGAGTTTTTTTCTATAATGTCCAATTACATGCTTATAGTGTGAGTAAAGTGGTCATTTCAAATACAGTACCTTAAACATTAAAGGTCGTGGAAAGCCTGTGCTATAGCTAAAGTCAATTGTACATCTTATTCGGAATAATTTTGATGAAGACACCGAGTTCATAAGTTAGGTCTACACATGTGTTTATAAAACTGCCGTTCAAAATCGATACATGCCTCAATTTTCGACATGAAATCAAATTATAAAAAAACGATTGTAAGGCTCTTGGAGAGGCTTGGTTTTGAGTTTTGACATAAAAATATTTATTCCATTTAATTTAATTTATATATTTGGTAGAAATGTTTATTAACAACTAAGTATCCTTCGTATTCAAGTTCCTTGATAAGTTTCTCTACTTTTAACGCCAAACATATTTTTATAGGATTGGTTATATTGCTGATATAGAGGATCAGTTTTGGGTCTTGATATAAAAAAATATATTTATTCATTATTTTAATTACATATTTAGCTACAAAAATTCATTTACGGCTAAGAAGCCTTCGTATTTGAAGGGGAAAATGTTTAAGTAAGAGAGATTTTAAAAGAAAGTAGGTTTTGATTATATAAAAAGGCAATGTTATGTTTTCTTACTATAGTATTTTATTTCATTACTGATTAAAACAAGTTTTTGCTTCACGAGTAAAATATAATCACTAATCAGATATGTTTATCTTATCATGTAATATTTTATTCTTTCTAACAAATAAGTTTCTTATTATTTACTGCCTAATTTACCTTAAATATCAAATTATAAGATTCCTCATGATCCGAAAGCTGATTTTTGTATCAAAATTGAAAGCTATGTTAAAAACAATAATCTCAACACAATATGAGTAAAATGTAAATAATTAATATTTTCTAGGTGAAGATATAAATAAAATGAGGAGCACTTAACCCCCTAGGTGCCCTGTCATAATTGTCTAAATGCCACGTGATTTTTAGCTCTCTTACAGGGTTTTATTTGAAAATTAACAAAAAATTTAAATTATCACTAAATGGTATACTGTTATACATTTTTGTAAACTAGATAAAATTGACTATCTTACAGTACATACCTTTATGTCCTTATTTTAAACACAAAAAATCCAGTATAGGGCCAAATCCAGAAATTGCACAATAAAATTTACTTTCCTTATGTATCCATATATGTACAAAAAAGGTTGTGCACCAGGTACAAAATTCAAGATATACATTTTGTTCAAAATGTAATTAGAGAAAAGAATATATATACTCATTATTAGTAAAATACATAAGATAAATATCTATGAGGATAAAACCAAGTATGATCACCATGGTACTAACCTAAATCCCATAAAGATGCATGTAAAACCAACCAAGACACACAATATCACTTATCGCTTATATTTTTACTAATAACCTTGTTCAAACACTTTATTTGGCAATAATAAATGCACTTTAATGATAATAAACAACATTTTCAATTGAATATAACCTAAAAAGCAATAATAAATTACGAAAACGTAAACAAAACAGAAGACAGAAAACAACAGTGACGTAACAGATCTTGGCGCAGATGTTTTCTTTCCAACATAGAGTAGAACCTCTAGAGACAGACATTGGAGTAAAGCTTGAAATCTGCCGTTTACAGTGATACCAAATTCAATGCAGTTCAGTACAACTAGAGTGTATTCAGACCGTTGTAATTGAACGTCTGCAAAGTCGCCCGAATTCGGGCGGGTGGCACTTGTACGTAAACAAAAGCCTGCCCGAATTCGGGCGGGCGGCACCTAGAGGGTTAACTATGCTGGATTTGGTCCAGGACGGCGGTGCGCGTAGAACTGAACATAGCGGTTTATTTACATCGAATTATTGAACAAACTTTAAGTTATATCGAAAATTGTTTTGAATGAAAATTTAAGATCATCTAATTAGCTACAACTTTCTCGCTGGAAGTTTTCTCTACCTCAAAAATAATAAAAGTTATCGCTTACTGACTTTTTCATGTCATCTCTAATATTTTCATTATTAAAAATTACACATAATTTTAAACTAAAATATATTTATACTGTTGGATGCGAAAACTCATGCAGAAAAGGAATATATAAGTTTCATTGTAGTTGTATTATTATTAGAATGTACAGGAGCGTGTAAACGACAACGCGTTCACCGCTCGGGATTACTCGGTTTTGCCGTGTCCTAGCGACTAGCCGGACCGTTTTCTGTCCATTTGGCGAGCTCTCCATGGGCTAAGGCTACAGAGAGAGGAGGAGGGAGAGGAGTGCGAGAGGGGCGCATCAACTCCTCCTAGTGGCGAGACTGAGAACTGGACATGAATGTCAGTCCAAGCCCTGCTTTGATACATGCAGCGCTACTAGCGGCGGGTTGCAGAGTTACCGCTTGGCACTGAATTTTTAACACGGTACTTACGCGTCTTATTGTAGTTTATGTAGTCATTGATGATAATCTCTAAGTGAAATAAACAGTGTTTGGGAGGGAGGAAGGGGCTGTATATAATTGTAAATATTTGTTTAGTACTATTCACGATATTTAGTGTAAAATCTCATGTCCGAGACATCAAAAGGGTGATTTTAAATTCACGGCGCCTACGGACTTTACTGCGCGGGCTGGCCCGGTCGCCAGTGACCTTCGGATTCTGGACGCTATTTTTTTTTAACCAGAAATGCAGTTTGCGAACTTGATCCTGTCTTCTGAATATAAAAGGTAAAAATTTGATGTAACAAAATATTTCAGGCCCTAGGGTACACCTGCGGACATTTTTACCGCGCTCAAAGTGTTAATGCACTTTATTTCCACAGTCAAACATGTTATTTTCCAAGGCCATTATTTCTTATAAGTAATGAAGTTAGATGGAATAGAATTTAAAAGTAACATTGATAACACCTATTAGGCGAGTTAAGCATCTTCTTAGGGGTGGCAAAAATTTAAAAATTAAACAAAAAAATCATCACTAAACAAGCGATTATAAAAAAGAAACTCATAGCAACAATATTGCAATTGTTTTCAAGGGTTGTAATGGTTTTCCAGTCAGTCTTATCGGCAGTGGTCTAATCACCAGTTTTAGTTTTAGAAGTAAATGTGTGATGTGTGGTGCCGGGCCGGCATGACCTAACGCTGTTGTGATGCCACTGTAGTTCCATCGCTTCGCCTGGAGCAATGGGGGTGAGTAATGCGTGAGCACCCTCTGACCCCCACCCTCCTTCTACAACTCTTCCCTCCCACACTACTCGGACTATCTTCATTGACTCAACAACTTTGCCGATTCGTTTTTATTGATGTTATTCATTAGTTGCAATGTAACTCAATGTGCTGTAGTGGCCGCCGCGAGAAGCCGTTTACTCTCCAACCTGTCGCGACTAGTCTGGCGCACAAGGAAAAGTCTGAGTGAGACAACTATGACTCACGCAATGTCGGGTCTTCCTTGTTTCGCTGATAGGCTACTTTGAGAACGAAATAATTTAATTCCACAAACTTATTATGTTGCAAAATTTATAAAAATAAAGGGGTTAATTATTACCCGTTACAATGCACATCCACCCAAATATTCTATGCACTCATTAGACAGAACAATCGTTTGAAAAAAAAAACTATTGTAAGTTAATTATTCTTCAACTGACTGCAATGGCAATAACATTATAAGGTAGGTACCGGGATATAGAAAATTTCACTTTGAAAAATGAAATACAGTCAACTCCCGATTATCCGGAAGCGGGTTAATCGGGTTGCGGTTTAACCAGGGTCACGAAAGGTTTATTTTTATTATTTTGTTGTTCCTTTTCTAAATGTAACTACTACAATAATAACAATTTATTTGGTTAAATTACCTCCAGAAACGTAAAATTTACTTTATTTATCATGTAATATATAGTATACAAACAATTTAATAAATATAACGTAATCCGAGAATCTATTATCTCGCTAATGAGTCGTGATCGCGTGCTAGGGATCGATGACCTTGACATTGGCCCAGCCACCTGCACTTTCATTGGGCAGAGCAATAGACGGACGTCTACAAATATAAATCAATCAAAACCTTCACCCTTCCAGTAATTGTTTTGAAAAAGGCAGAAAACTCGCACAGAGTATTTCAACCGTGTTTTAACAATTTTAACCTATTAAATATCATTCGGCATTTTGGAGATTTTTTTACTGCTATTAGCCATTGCTAGTACAGTCAACTCCCGATTATCCGGGGTAATGACCGGTTGGAGGGTCACGGATAACCCAAAACCACGGATAAAACAAAGGGATTCAATAAATTGAATATTACGAATATAATAAAGGTTTATAAACATTTGTATACAACAATATTGTGTTTTAATGTTATTTAAGATATATTTATGTAGATTAAATACTTTTGAAAATCTTTAAATTGTGATAACATCTACAAACAATCAAGATAATAATAGTTAATACTAGCAATGGTTGATAGCAGTAAATACTATCCAAAACCCCGAATGATATTTAATAGGTTAAAAAACACCGAACTCTCTAATCTACACCGAACAATATGCTAATTAATTCCGCACTGGGGGAAAACCCAATTCAATATGAAATTTTGCACAACGGCGGGAAGGGTGATTGTTTCGAGATGTTTCTATTTTAGACATCCGCGTCATACCGTCCGTCTGCCTGTCCATCCGTCGCTGAGGGTGAACAGCGACGGGAAGGGTGATTGTTTTGAGATGTTTCTATTTTTAGACGTCCGTGCAGTGTCAAGGTCATCGCTCCCCATCACGCGCCCACGGCTCATTAGCGAAATGACAACTCTCAGATTATGTTGTAGTTACTAAATTGTTTGTATAGTATTTACTATGATAAACAAAGTAAATTAAATACGATTATGGAGATAATTTAGAAAAATAAATTGTTATTGCTCTATTTAAGTTTAGAAGGGGATAAATAAAAATAATAAAAATAAACCTTTCGTGACCCCGGTTAAACCACAACCCGACTAACCCGCTCCCGGATAATCGGGAGTTGACTGTATTTATTACATTATAATAATAATAATAAATACTAACAATGGCTGATAGCAGTAAAACTCTTTAAAACGCCAAATAATATTAAATAGGTTAAAGTTTTCTTAACACGTTTGAAATAGGCTATTCTGTGTTTTAAATGAGTTTTTTGCCTTTTTCAAAACAATTACGGGAAGGGTGAAGGTTTTGATTGGTTTCTATTTTCAGACGTCCATTTGTCACTCTGCCCAACGCAAGTGCAGGTAGCTGAAGCAGTGTTTATTTTATCACATTTTCAAGATTTTAAAAAGTATTTAATTTACATAAATAAGTTTTAAATGAAATTAAAGCACAATACTGTAGTAGAAAAATGTGGATAAACCTTTATTATATTCGTAATCATCAATTTATCCTTTGTTTTAACTGTGGTTTTGGGTTATGCGTGACCCTCCAACCCGTCATTACCCCAGATAATAGGGAGTTGGCTGTTTTGCCTTGAATCAACGTTAAATGACTGAAAGGTTTGGACCATCGCCCTCTAAAAACGTAAGCAAATAACAAAATATATAGCTTAGCATGCAATATTTCTTGCTAGGCAACTTGTATCATGGCATTGATTTGTACCCAAGTACCATAGTTTAATATATTGGATTCACCTAAAGGTTTGATTACAATATTTGGTGCCTCTGACATTCTGACAATCGATTTTTTATGTCCTTCATAATTCAGATCATCCCAATATTCATAACTTTTCTATTTAAGATGTTTAAAGAATTTTGGTAAGTTATTAAAACCTTCAGTAACAGCCATCACAGGCACCAAGAGGTGCGTCACATGTCCCAGTGATGGCAGGGAATGTATTTAGAAAGATCTACTCCTAGAAAATACTGGTGTAATTTCCAAAAATAGGTTTCCGTCAAACGGGGGGCTATTTTGTAACAAAAATTTGTAATTTTTGTTCTAACTTTTTTATTTTTCAAGATATATCAATAATAAAATATGTCAATGGTCCTACTACGTAAGCACTATTTAAATATGTCCTTTAAAAAATTAGACATTTCAAGTTTTAAATTTTTTTTAAACATGCATGTCCAAAGTTACCCTGCTATGGGGCTTCATCGTAACAGTGTATTGAAATGCATATTGCTTCAAAACAGTGTGTAATGGGGCTAAATTGGAACAGACACTAGAAAGCTGGGGTTATTCCAGACATTTTTGTGCAACTTCTATGTTTGTATCATGAATGGTATAGGAAAGACAGTCTTTTTACCCTACCACCAAATTTCGGAACTTTACAGGGGTAACAAAAATCATATCCATGTGAAGGTAATGAATTAGGCAGTTAATAAAAAATGCACTGTGTACTCAAAGAGTTGGGGAACTAGAAAAAAATATAACAATAGTTTATGTTACCTCCGTTTTTTTTTGTCACATCCGGGAAATGTTGGCTCCAGAAGCAAGGGTCGCCGTGCCCTTTCAGAAACAATCTGCTGTAGCTGTAGCATGTCACAGTATTGAATGTACAAACCATCAAACCTGTAGTACTGGAATACCAGTAAACCTCTCCTGTTTAATTTGGGTTTGTCTAGCACTGCTACCACATCCGAAAAAGGGACATTAAGGTCTTCGTCACACAGTTGGGGCCACTGAAAAACGTTAGCGACTGACCTGATGCCGAATTTTTTTTTTTTATTCTTTTGGATTCATATTATGTTAACATTATTGATATTTTCTGAACCGAAAAAAGTGCAGCTCCAACATACATAAACTTAAGCATTTAAGTACTTATGCAAGTCCACTTTACACAACAAAGTTTAGGTGACTTTTTTTATGAAAAAAGTATACCTTAGGTTTTTATTTTTTAACTTTTTAGGTATAGCCAAAATGATTGTTTATGATTTTCCCCCTTAAAGTATAAGAGTTTAGCTATAATTTGATATGTAATAGTTACTATAAAAATAACATGTTATATGGCATTTATGATTTTTGAATGACATTTTTAAAAGTTTGTCCAAAGTAGCCCCCACGTCTAAAGTAGCCCCGTTTGACGGTTCTAAAGTTATCCTGTTAAACAACAATATGTCTCTTCCGTAAAACTTATCTTTGCTTAATAAAACTTACCTTATTAAACATACGCATCCTCTCAGCTGTAAAACGTGCCATGATTCGATCATCTTCTGTCAAATTCTTATTCCTCTCCCCGATTCTTTGATCAATAAACTGATTACTCTTGCCCCTGACTTTATATTCTTGAAGTAATGTTTTCTTACGCTGAAACAAAACAAAAAAACTGTTTAACATTTAATGGTTCAAACTTGATTCAGTATAATGTTTTATACCAACATGGATTATCTTACATATTCTTTACTAGAATGTCAATTTTTAAGGGCTGTAAGAACAATACGTAAGTAGTGCAGTACTCTAACCGCAGGCTCCACTTACCTCGCTTCCAGGACTGTGTAGAATTTATTTCAATTAATCAATCAGTAACAGTACTTTTTTGTATTCAGAACTCAAAAGTACATATAGTCTAACTGACAAACTCTTGGACATATATACTAAATTTGCTCCTCATAAGATCTAACATATAATAAAATCCGTTTATAACACAGTAGACGCTCAGAAATCCGGTCTAATATGGCGACAGCTGGTCCGGATTTAGAAAAACCTAGATTTCCCGGAGGTAGGCATGAGTCATCAATTCCGTCTTTATGGTGAACAATTATGGCAATATGCGTTTCCGTTTATGCTTTAATACCCATTTAAATAAGATCTTTACATGGTAGAAAAAACCATTCAAGCTATTTTTAGGCTTCCACCATGGGAACACTGTGTAGTGATTCTCTTAAGGAACTTGGCATACTTACGTCCCCTGCCTGTATGGTACTAGAACTGGTCATTTACATAAAAAACTAAAACTTAACATCTTATGGTTCAAGAACCCACAATTTTAACTCTAGGCAAAGAGATAGGCCCTAAGTATGCTGAAAGTCAAAGGCTGTCTCTTTTTGAAAGGAATCCTCTGTTATTCTGGTTCAAAGTTTTTTTCAAAATTTACCTGTCTTTATCAAGAAAACCCAAAACCACAATAAATTCAAACTTGCCCTGAGGAGTTATCTCCTAAACCACAACTTCTATAACAAGAATATTATTATTGACCACATGAATACTTGTAGTACCCAATGCAACCTTCTTAACACGTTGGGTGCGGAAAACATGTTAATTACCTACCATTTGATTTCATGTTGATCAAATGGTCACCGTTGACCGGCTCGCACCGTAAGTGTTAACCTAACCACATGGTGGCTAATGTGAGAGTTGGCCCCATTTTTGACCGGTTCAAAGCTCCATAATCCCAACTGAGCGTAATTTTGAAAACAGTAATACAAAAATTGTATTGTAAATTCAACTCTGGACAGAGCCACATCAGCCTGCAGTTAAATAAATCTAAATATCAACAAAAGTAAAATAATCCACATAAATTTAACCCCGAATAACAGAAGAAATGCAGAAGAAGACTGGACAAACCTTGATGTACCAATTACCAACGCAACAACATTTCTTGGAATCATTATTGACAAAACATAAACTGGCAAAATCACATTGACTACTTATGCAACAAAAATTCTTCAGCTCTCTTTATCATCAGACGAAAAAGAAACATCACAAACCAAGACACAGCGGTGATAGCCTACCACTCAATTTTTGCAACTCATCTATGCTACGGAATCATCGCATGGGGATCTACGTCAACACAAATTACTGAACGGATACTGATCCTACAGAAGAAAACAGTATGAACAATAATCAGACTTAACCACTTGGAACACTGCAAACCCCATTTAATAAATCTCCAACATCCAGTAAGTCCTAACTGTATATCCTTCAAACCATTACACATGTCAAGAACTCAACTCCAGTCCTCAGACAAGACCATCACTCACAAAATACATGAAACAGAAATGACATAAACCTACCTAGGGATGGGACAAAGTAACCACATCAGTTACTTTGCATCAGTTACATCCGTGTAACTGATGCGGAAAAGTGGCTGTTGCAACAGTTAGCCTCCGAGTTCATTTTGGCGCGACAAACTGCCTTTAAACCTGTAACTAAAGTTGCTGCCTGCTTAAACAGTTTAGCGTTATATACTGTTTTCTCGCATCAAGCCAGTTTTGGACATGCATTGAAGTAGCAAGGTAGTTTTCAGAAGTGTATCAGTTTTTGTGTGCATTAATATTTGTGCACTTATAATATAATTTAATACCGGTACTGATTTAACCTAATATTAAAATTGAAACTAGGCTTGGCTATACGATAAAAATCACAACATCATAAGTTATGTGATAAAGCGTATTTGTAAATTCAGTTGATTTAGTCAGTTGAAGAAATTTTTTTCCGATTTAGACCACAATATTTACTATCTTCAAAATAGTATTTTCAACCCGTATAAGTAACACTCGCTTTGCTCGCTGGGGGCTCCGCCCCCAGACCCCTGTGGGGGGCGTCGCCCCCAGGTCGCTGTTTGGCCACAGTTTAATGTAAATTGGTCCGTTCGCCCGCTAGAGCTAAAATGAAAAGGCACTATTTTGGACATATTTAAAATTTCCTCCATTTTTGATTTGTTGTATGTGGTTCTGATTAAAAATTATACCTTTTTGTAATTTTCCTGGGGGTTCCAATGGACAAGCTACATGTATATTCCACGTGTCTAGCTTATCTAGAATTATCTGAGTAAGTCGATAATGCAGTTTGTCATTTATAGAATAATTAGGGTTTTTAATTTTTTTGAGGTGTTTAATTATTAAAACAGGTTAGTTTATCGACTTTTTTGTGAAGGGTAATGTGTAATCATATTGAATGCCAAATATCTAGCCTTTAAATACTAAATTAAAGTGATAGTAAATTAAAAACCACGCAAATAACCGTCAAAATTGCCTGAAATTTTAAAAATCTATCGCTACCTAAGGGTGAAGGGAGTGAGATACGACAAAAAGCCATAAGAACAAAGTTGTACATCTTTCAAAATCCGTACGTCGTGGTGGTGTCCGTTTTTCGATAGGTCAATCCGTTCGGCCGCTAGAGCTCAAAAACTGCAATTTTAAAATAAGCCTTTTTTGGGGGGTTTTAAATATTTGTTTAGGGGGGGTTAAAATAAAAAATTGTCAGTTTTGGTGACTTTTCTGGGGGTTACAAGCAATAAGCTACCTGCATGCAAAATTTCAGGTTTCTAGCTCGTCTAGAAGTGGTCTAGAATTCGTATACCTCAGTGAGTGAGTGAGTGAGTGAGTTACACATGCGGCTGTATATATTTTAGACTCGCTTCGCTCGCTGGGGGCTCTGCCCCCAGACCCCTGTGGGGGGCTTCACCCCCAGGTCGCTGTTTGGCCACAGTTTAATGTAAATTGGTCCAAATTCTATTTAAGACCTTAATTATACAACTATTCCAAGGCTTTGATTATTTTTAAGGGTTTAACCTATAAAATCCGGCCATAAGCCTGTTGATGAATACCACTTGGCATGGAGACGTAGTATTTTAAATTTTAAGCCTCCATGTTTTTTAAGCTTCCTAAGTGCTTGAAAAAAAACCCTTAACTGATGTGTAATGTAGCCTTTATAAGGCGTTTTTTGAACCTTATAAGGGATACGACCACCGTTAACAACCTGGAATACTATGACTTTGGGTAACTAAAAGCCTTCTGCGACAAATATGACATGATTTATAAGGGATTTTACCCTCGACAGAGCGCAACATAAAAAATGTACCCGAAAAACACGAAAAAGTCTACAAAATCTCAAAAACTTTGATTTTTTTAAGTTTAAGATACTTTATCTGGGCGTGGGAGTGTTGCTTGGTACTAACTGTAATGTAGGAATACTGTGTGATAAATATTAGGCCTCTAAGTTCTATATTAGAGCGACAAACCATTAAAAACCGCGTACAAATCTTGGAAAAAATTTTAATTTAAAAAATCTAGAGCTACCTAAGGGTGAAGGGGTGAGATACGGCAAAATGTCATAGGACTAAAGTTGTAGTTCGTCTAAAATCCGTGGCATGGGGTGGTCTTCGTTTTTCAATAGGACAACCCGTTCGGTCGCTAGAGCTCAAATAAAAAAAGACTACATTTTGATTTTTGTATCCACAATTATTTATTTGTTTGAGATAGTTCAAACTAAAAATAGTAGGATTTGTGAATAAAAGGTGCAACGCATGCGCATGCCATATCTCACGATCCTGGTTAAAGTATAAATGGTGATACGTGCATTCTAATTAATAACAATAGTTCTAGAACCGTCATTTCCTTACTACTTATGCTTAGAAAACGGTCAAATCTATAGATTTTCAGAGTTTTTGATTTTCCAACAGGTTTAAGTAATCAAACCTGGTAATATTTCTGCTGCTAATTTCTAAGTGTGATGTAGACATACCCTACAAGTGCCCAATATTAGGACTCCATCAAGAATATTAACGTGATAGGAAATAAAAAACCACCACAAAATCTCAAAATTTGAAAAAAATCTAGAGCTATCTAAGAGTGAAGGAGACGAGATACGACAAAATGTCACAGAACCAAAGTTGTAAAGATATCCGCCGCTAACTGTTGCAACCGCATCAGCTACATTAAACTGATGCACGACCGCAACAGTAACAGTTGTAACTGATGCGGGGAAAACATCAACTAGGCCCATCACTAAACCTACCACAGCGCAGACTCCAAAAATTCAGTAATACGCCACTGTACTCTGGCTCATACTTTTTCAACCTACTGCCTAAACTACTAAAATCAATTTCTAACACAACTACTTCCAGCCGACAACTTGACAAATACTTCATAGCCAGACTCTACTACACTGTTACTGAATTGATCAAAGACCATACATATCAACACTTTAGACGAACAAAGAAAGCTCACTTTGCGAAGTTCCACCGAAGGGCAGAATTATGACGACTCCCCAATCTTCCAGATTGTGAAGACAGTGGATGGTAAATCGTATATAGAATAGGCCCTTGTGTACCTTGATGTATGTTTATACTGTGCAAAATAATTAGAATATAACATTAATTGGCCTAACAAGCTGCCTGAGTATAACAACACTGATACTTTCGACATGGTCTGTGTTCTAGGGTGATTACCTAAATCAGAGGCCTAGGATAGCAATAGAACAAAATTAGTTTTACCTTCATCAGAGCTTTATTTTTCGAAACTCCAGGTAATCCTCGGTCACTTTTCAACTTCCGGCCCAAAACTTGATGTTTGGAACGATTAATATGAACTTCAAATGGATTGAGCTTCTTGGAAGTTTCTTTCCTTACATTATCACTCGAAATTCTTCCTTTATTTTTTAGTTTCATTGTTAATTATTCTTTATGTTAATATGAAAGAACGAAAGTTTTCACGAATTTTTCTTTCTAACTGATAATGTTGTCAATAACCAATAACCATTCCAAAAGCTAAGCAAACCACATGAAAAACATAACCTAGAATCCGGTCCTTGAACGAAGACAGCAAAAGCTAATCAACAATAAGCTGGAAGCTGGAGCTGGAGCTGGGACTACAATACAATAATCAGTGTTGCCACCAGGTAGATGAAATTTTACCCTAAACATGTGGTGAAATTATCCTAAACTTTTTGTAAATTACCCTAAAATTACCCTAAGAGTTTATTTTCTTCTATAAAAGCTCAAAATACACTCGAGATTGGTTTTAAAACATGATTAAGGCATACAAAGTAAGGTAACATAGCATTTATTAGGTACTCGTATTTGGTATGTATTTATATTACACATAAAACGAAATATGGATTAAATAATTCAAATAAATAATATGTTGTAATATTTTGATTCAGCGCTATACTTAATGTGCTGGTATCACTGATAATAGAAACTTAATGATAAATTAATGTTATTAACAGTTGTTGGGACTGGGAGTACTTAGTACTTTATTGTTTTATAAACTTATTTCAGTTGTACAAATGTGTTAATGATATTTTTTTAATAATAATGTTTGTCATCTTATTACTAAGATTAGATCAATAGGTTTCATTGCAATACAACACCACATCACACATCACCACAATTTACACGTTATGCCTTGTTGTAGTGTTTGTACCTGTCTCACCCATGGGCTCACCATGGGGATTTCACAGGCGTAAAATACAATTTAGCTCCTTCATACAAATATGTCAAAATAGAGACAATCTTCAGTAAACATAATTTCTACAACAGCGCTGTAAATCTAACAACCTATATTTAACCTAATCAACCCGATATATTTTTACTGATTAGGGTATTCTATATTATTATGTTATGCCCAATTTTGGACACATAACATAATGTGCCTCAATTTTATCTGTTCGAAAATTAAACTTTGTGTCCTTTGTGATTACATGCATCTCTAGTCTAATACTCAATAGGATATACGATGTACATGCAATTTATATCTCTTTTATAACACTTTTAATTTACCCAGCACTTTATGTAAATGTTTAATTCCTGAAAAAAAAATTTACATTGCCAAAACATCTAAATTTAAATTATATGGGGCTCTAGATTTTACCCTAAAACTCCATTACCCTAAAAAAGGGTAATTACCCTAAAAGTGGCAACACTGAAATAATACAATACAACCTTTTTTTACAACCAAAACTCATGATCCACATCCACAGCCAGTTCAGTCCAGGTACAATCCATTGGCACAATTGCACTGTAGGTATAGAAAGAAAGAAATTAATTTCTCAGTTATTCTTTTTGCAAACTAAGTTTAATAAGATATTGTTGAAATCTCCATAAAATTTACTAAATTTTATGTATATTGCAATTTTTTGGTAAAATTAACGGTTTTCGTGAAATTTGGCGTCAAATTTAAAATAGCCGCCATTTTGAAACGGTTAAAGAGTTTTTATTCACATTTTGCACAAAGAAAGCGGCCAATAAGATAAACATTTGTGCACAATCTCAACGCTGTAGCTCAAACCGTTAAGGAGTTATGACTTTTTTTGTAAAAAACACATACAGACAGACAGACGCTAAACGAAAGGAGATAGGACATATGTTTATATAAACTTTTTTGCTTATTTTGACCCAAGAAATCACTACGTACACCTTTTTTGAACACCCTGTATATTGTTATTCTAGGCTTTTAATAACTGCATAAATATCACAGCTGCAAAGAAAATACCTATGTATAATTTTCTAGTATTTTAACTTCGCTTTGTTCAAAAGTAGTTCCAGACTATTTTGAAAGATATGTTAGCGAACCCAAACACTATAAACAAAACACAACTATATCCATACGTCATGAAAGAGTGATGTCATCGTAGAATGTAGACCAGAGCCAATCCATCGAACTATGTAAACACTGGAACGCGCGCACTCAGATGGGCGGTGAGACTCGAAAACGGTCCTGCGCGCCAGGCGCCCGCCATATTGTGAAAGGGCAAGAGACGCCGAGTAGCCTAGTGCGCACTGGGCTCACGTGTGGAAAAGGTTGCTTGGTACTCGGGGCCAAGCACCCTTTTATTGACAATTGTAATTGTTTTACACTATTACTTAAGACTAATTATGGCGAGGTCTTGTTCTGCATACAACCGCACTTCCACAAATAAAAAAAAAAAACAGTGGAATATCATTTTATAGGAAAGTTAAAAATTGAATAATACCTTACGGTATTGTTGGTTCAGCCAACAAATATTATAGTTTTCACACTACTATAATTTTCTTTGAATATTTTAGGGTTGGATTTAATGTAGTTGATTACAGTTCTGTGGTTGTAGTTAGTTTTACTACAAATTCATATTTATTAAGTTTAAGTTCCTCGAATTTGTATTTCTTTATGCGGTGGAACTTAACAGCTCAGTGTTTTGGAAATTATACTTCATATCATTCCAAAATGTAGGGCAATAATTTCAATGGTAAGCAATAATTAATTATGGTCAGCGATTAGGTAAGAAAGTAAAGTAACGGTAAAGAAGTGCTTAGTTTATGTTTACAGTACTTTGTATTATGAATAATGTTTTTTTAGCTTCCCAAACTACCATTTCAAATTTATGTACTCGTTGTTGGTTTATTCACCCACTGGAATGAACACCCAAAATGTTGATCACTTATTTAGTTTGTAGGAAGTGTTTATAAATATCACAAGACTAAAAAATGTTTCGGTGAAGATTGATACAAACATTGGTAAAAACTCTGAACTCTGTTTTGAACTAACAGAACACTGGTAAAAATAACAAGGAAATGTTTTTATAGCGCAATGTGTCACAGTTTTGCTAAGCAAAAGACAAGCGCAGTCATAAAAAATAAATTAAAGTAATTAAGGCACAATAAAAGCTTAATAAGTTTTTTCAGTTTAGTGTTCATGTGTACCTGTACTGTAATAAAGGATTTAAAAATATATTTAAGGTTTTCTATGTATTTTATCCCTGACATATTCCAAATTAGCTAATTAATAATACTTTTTGACAAAGCTAACAAAAGTAAACACATTTATATGAGATCAACGCATTAAAGAAACTATCATGTACCGTACTAAAACGTTCCAATAACAAACGTAACGTTTGCCAGGCAAAGAATGCTGTAAAATGTGTTTGAGTAATATGTTTATTATAGTAGATATAACAAAAACAATTAATTATGAGTAGTTTTGAGTGTAGTTAAGACAATATTCTTTTGCTTTTCGCCAAATATTATAGTTTGTATATATTTCAATATGAAAATATAAAATATTATAATTAAACTATATATTTTAAAGTTTAGTATTATAAAAGGATATATCAGTATAAAAATAATAAGATTAAATCCTGTTTTTTTAGACGTTTTTATACAATAATTAACTATTCCAAGATTTATGGTAAAATGACGTTAATGCATTGTTTTGTCCCTTATTATTATCTTTATGACGGATAATTTATTAACTGTAACATGAAATTATTGGTAGTAGAACATTATTATGCAACAAATAAGTGCAATAGGTAACTCCATTAGTTAAATTAAGGTTTAAACCATAAAATAACAACTGTGAGAGGCAAATCGCTATACAGACGCAATGCACGCCGCCCGGCTTCTGCCCCGAACCAAGGTGGCGACCGGCCGGCCGGCGGACTGTTTTCGGAGCAAGCAGCGCGCGTTCCAGTGTTTATATAGTTCGATGAACCAATCAGTCCATTTAGTCTGAACCAATGAACCAATGTCTCCATTTAGTCCATGTTGCAAAATTAATACTGAAATAAAAATTGTGCGTCCGGCCTGGAGTATAGTGAGGTCTTGGTGTATTGCACTATATATTATATATATAATAATATTGTTATTTAGATTCTCTGTATTGTATGTGAGTTCAAAGTATAAATATAAATATTGTTTAAAGTATTGTTATTAGACGTTTTCGGTAGTCCTAGGAACATGTCACATGCTAGTAAAAGATATGTTTGATAATATAAGATAGACTATCTAAGTAATGAATTATTGTAATCATCAATACTGTACAATAAAGAGAGTGCAAGTCTATATACTAAAAATGATTAGTTTAATGTAATCAATGGCCGGAGTTTGCTCAAGCAGCAGGCAGCAGGGGTAAACCTGATTCATAAAAATATGGTAACGTAAACGTAATATATGATCAACTTGCAGTTGAATCGAGGTAAAATGTGGTAAGTATTATTCTGTGTTAATCTTCTTGTGGCAACACTGGTGTTTGTTTACGAATTTTGATTAGATTGATGTTTGTCAGTTTGGTATTCAATTGAACAAATTGACTTAACCTTTATGCCTTTATAAATTAAGTGACAAAACTAGCTACTGCGTATACCTATCTCTTTCTCTCACAGTTAAATTTGATACAATGTCATACGAGAGTAAAATAAAATTATATACTTTTTAAAACTGTTGACAAATTAAGTAAATTGTTTTATTAGTTGCTATTGCATTTTCAAGTTTAGGCAGTGAAAGATATTTTTGAGACTAGGCCAAATACTGAATTTATGTTAACAATGACATTTGTAATTTTTAGAAATAACGTTGCAACTGATAAATTAAAGGTAAGTTTACCATTCCTTGAATAATGATTATACTGCCTAGACTTTAATTTAGAATGATTCCTATATGGTCAGTTAAAGGTTATGTTTTCTTTGCAATTCACCTAGCATAGGGTTTAATTGTAAATAATTTGCCAGCTTTCACTTTAGTATATTCTGAACATCATGACTACTTTTCCCCTAAATACATATCACAGCACTGACTACTTTTCCTCTAAATACATATCACAGCACTTTAACCACATTGAGGGCCTCGCTAGTATGGTCGTTGGCGTCTTGGATTCCAGTGCAAGAGGTCATGGGTTTGATTCCTGACGCCCGCAGGCCTTTGAGAGTTTGAACGTTTGCCTCTGCCAATGTTAAATACAAAATGCCTCTGGCGTAGACAATCAAAATACAAGAAAAAAACCATATGCTGCAGCGGTCAATGAGATTTGCCTGCCAAGTTTTGCCGAAAACTTCAGCTCGCATTGCTTACGATGATCGAATCTACTTAGAAACAATTATTGGTATGATAATTTCTATATCAAAAATAGGAAAACGATTGGTTAGTTAAGCAATTTGATGTATCAGTACCTAACTGGATGATTCATTAGTAGTTTTTTACATATTTTTCACTGTAACAACGGCTACAGTTTGCTGGCAGTTCTTAGACTTACATGCCACCTCAGCTGTGGCGTTGTGAGACATTTTAGCCTTTCAGCCAAAGGATTAGTCTTTAGTTGTTAAGTTGAATCCTGTGATAATTAATTTGTAGTGATGATGTGATATTTTCAAGTATGCTGTATTCTTAGTATGGAGCATGAAATTATTGTATTTAGTTGTAAGCTACATAATGTTAATTTAAGCATTGACGAAGTCCATGTAATCATGTACTACTTGATGACCAATAAATATCTTGAATTAATTAATTGCAAGTGGATGTGCAAATCTCTAATCTTTGATACACTGCTAGCCTTAGTATTTACCAGAACTCAGAGCAAGTCTTAACCCTTCCCAAGCGGCGACTGCGGGGCAAAGGCCTACTCTATACGCTATACGCTATATCATTTTTTGGAGGGGTAAAAAGATATATTTTGAAATATTTTTTTACTTATATCTAATGGTTAAAGTAAATTATGTTCACTTTCATGGTAAAAATAATTTTTTTATACATTTGATGGCAAAATTAGCATGTCAAATATGCGTCAACCACTCACTCTGAATGTCATTTTGAAAAAAAAAACACGGTACAGTAGAAAACTTTATAAAACATCATTAATTTGTACTTCACACAAAAAATTGTAAATAACTGACAGAACGTAAATAAACTGCCTGTGAACGATACAGTAAACAAAAAGATTGCATCAGCCGGCCAGTCTATAACATCTGTTGTAAGATCAGCGTTGCCAATTCACCAAATAAAAATTTACGACTAAAATAAACTAAAAAATAGAATAATGGCTTATATTAACTGTAAATAACACGGAAACAACCATACAATATATTTAAATTAAATTCACATATCCGGCGTAGATATTGGTCATATGCTTACTAGTTTCAAATTAAGTTGCTTATATATACGTCCAATGCTTAGGAAGGGTTAAAGGGCCGTGAATGAAGGAAATTTTGCCATGACACTTTCAAGCAATTAATGTCAAACCATATCTACCGATAAGATGTCACAAAATTGGGGAGTAAGCTCCCATAAGGCAAGCTGCAACTCCAAAGTTGTTTGGAAATGTAAGTTTATGAAACTTAAAATTGTTGCAATTTGTATCATTCTTCCATTCAGTACCATTTACAAAATTAGGCTAGAGTAAAATATTGTGGAAGGTAAAGTGCAACTCAAAGGTGAAATCTCAATCAAAGCTTCTTTTGGTATTGCTGACTTTTTCAACCGCCTATTATGAGTTGCATGACCTTTTATCAGTAAGATTTCCAAGTATAAATTCCCCTTCAGGTGTGGGTTCACAATCTGCTCAACACCTACTCAGAAGTTGCTTGAACCCCACGTTTGATCACAAGTATCAGAAAACGTAGAAAGAATTTAAAGAAAAAGAAGTAATATTTTTAAAGTTGAATGTTGGTGTGTTAAACATAGTTAGGCCTACATTTTTAGTTTTAAAACATAGGTACTAAAATGTATTTGTTCTATATATTTGGTGAATTTCCCTGACTAAATTCCTTTAGTGAATAAAGCTGCCACTGTGGGCGGCATAGTAGGTAGCCTGGGGAGCAGTTAGTGTTGGCCAATAGAAAAACAAATTCTCATTCTGCAAAAAAAGCAACACGGATCATAAACAATCTACATTATCAAGAGTATTGAAAAAACCTCACTTCACCAATAGCAGAATCCTAACGTTCATCTCTCTCTACATATTTGAAACCATAAACCTAACCAATGCCTTTCCACTCCAAAATCATAATTAAATGCACAGTTCAAATCTTAGAAACACTAAAAATTTGAATCTTCCACAACATAGGCTACTTAAAACTGAAAATTCCCCAATTTATATCAGCTCAAAACTTTTAATTTGCTTCCAAATGAATTAAAATTAATAAGCAACAGAAAAATTGTCAACAAGAGGCTAAAACTTTACCTTATAGATAGGTCTTACTATAGTTTAAAAGAGTATATTGAGCAACATAGCTTTCCTGTCCAAAATAGATAAATAAATAGATCCAGCCCAATTAACATATCATTCACACATGCACACATACACATACTGAATCAGCCCCAAAGTTTTGAGAAAAAATCGAACGATTCCCCGATCTAAAAAATTGGATATGTAAGTAAGTAGGACCAAGGCAACAGACTATACAAACTTATAATTTAAGTCCCCAGATGCCCAAAAAAATTAGGCCTAGTACAAATTATATCAAATGTGTTTTAGGGGTATTTGAATCTTTGAAACTTGACTCAAAATGTTATTAAAATACTCAATAATTGAGTGGGAATTTACTGCCGATCTGCAGAGGAATGCTATAACTATTAAGTTACGAATTGTTGAATTATATGATATCGGTTCAAAAACGAATGGACCATGTTAAATTAGCCAAAAGTGACAACAGTAAACTTAATTAGGTTATAATCGACAACAAAACCATATAGGTAGTATCGGCTTCAATGACAACTGGACCTTGTAACACCGGCTGAAAGTGTGACGAGACTCATTAAATCAGTATGAAACTATACAGCCTACTTTTCAATAGCCCTATTACATTTTTTTGAAAACTAAATTTCGAGCAACGGCTCCTAAAAACGTGGGACTCATGGGGAGGTTCATGGAGCTCCACTCGCCCCAGCTCTAGTTTGGCCCTACATTGTTGGTAGAAAATAACACTCTTCTGTGTTAACGTTCTCAAAGTCACCTTCCCTGAAGGTATCTACATCCAATCAGCCAGAACCAACTAGCCTATTGTACTAATTAACATTCTCTCCAGATTTGTAATAATAATTCTTTATGCTACAATGAAATTAATTTGAGAGTCCTGAAGCACAGCAGTTATGAGATACTGTAATTTTGTTTGCATGAGTTGAATCTGTCTCTAGATGTGGTTATATTCCTATACATTAACCATACATGATATTTTCTATTCACTTTTAAAGCTTTGTTTACTTATCTGTACGATTTTTACAAAGGTGCTTCGGTATATAGCCTGATCACTAAGGAAAGATATTTCGACAAGCCAGCAGAACAGGATTACGATGCTGCGTTCAATGACAAGTCTAGACTTTAAAAGGAGGGGCCTAAAACACCTCATGTGCTCCCCGATTGGATGTGTCCGAGATAATGTGAATTTAACACATTTTGCAACTAACATATTGAAGTTCCAACAACTTACAAACGCTACAGTCACTATTGTGTCATACTCGAAAAAAATTTTCCGAAGACTAAGAAATGAAGGCCAAGCAAACAATGATCCCATGATCCATGATCCCATGTTCAATGATCCCATGAGGAATTTTTAATAAAATTAAAACAGCTCTTCTATGACGAATCAACACATTCAGCACCCTCAGCACCTTGTGAATCATCGTTGTCTGTGGACCTTAGAATAACCCAGATAGACGAGTCAATGAGCCAATATCCAGCACCACGAGATAGGTCACCAGCAGATGTCCAACCCACAACAGAGAAGTCAACACACTGTGAGATTATTAACATAGCGCCGGGCTATGTTAATAATCACATTCATCACATTCAGTGAGGCGCTAAAGCAGAGCAAATGTGATAAAAATACAAGTGCAATTTTTAATGAAAGATATGTAGATAGTGATGAAAAAGATTGTCACTCTAATGACTTTGTTAGTACAAGCAATAGTTTAAATAGTTCATTAGAAATTCCATTTTCACAGTTTAAGCCTTCTAAATGCGATTTAAATTCTAACTGCGTACCCGTGTTCCATCAAAATATAAGGGGGCTTGAGTCATCAATTGAGTCCTTAGAAATTACTCTTGATGAAATTAAACCTAACATCATAGTACTTTCAGAACACATAATGGTTCAACCAACGCCAGAAAGAATAAATATTTTAGATTATAAATTAACCACCAGTTTTGCTAGGCAGACCTCACGTGGAGGTGGTGTATTTATTTTGGCTAGGCCACACTTGAGTTAAAAAAAAGTTGTTTTGAACGATATTGAGGAACTAATCAGTGAAACCATATTTGAATGTTGCATGGTTGAATGTAAACACATTCTTCCTCTTAAAAATTCTAACTTATTGGTTTTTATAGAAATCCAATTAAATCTAATGAAGCAGAATCAATTGAAAGATTAAACAAAATGTTTGAAATTTTGACAAGTAAATTTACTAATATCACAGTCCTAGGAGATATAAATATTGATTTGACAGAACATATCTATTCAGCCAAAAGTCTCAATAACATACTTGTAGCTAATGGTATGGGATATCTGGTAAATTTTCCAACCAGGGGTACGGAAACATCGGAAAGTGTTATTGACAATACCACTTGATAATGACCTGTGAGTCATTATTTGTTACTTTCCTACTGTACAATATTTTCACTAAAGGAAGTATATCATTACTACGTTAACCAAAGAAGCTTAAAAAAATATTGATACAAAAATGCTTAATGTGATAGGTATTAATACCCAACTCTCTGACCATGCTGCCCAATTATTAACCTTTAAATCTGTAAACAAATAAATAAAAAATACCATAGTCAGAGCCTATTGTAATATCAGAATTTTCAAGGAAAGTTTCTGACATAAATACTTTTAAATTTTCTACGGCATTATTACAGAGTCATGGCATGATGTATACCTATATGGAAGAACCACAGTGTAAATATAATGTTTTTTTTATAATATTTTAATGTTTTAGTTTGATTCATTCTTTCTTAGAAAATTAAGTAGGAGTTTTAAAAATAAAAAGTCATGGATCTCTGAAGACCTCAAGTCAGATGAATCAGAATTTATTGACCTTAGTAAGGTAGCAAGGGAAACCCAAAATAAAACTATGTTTCAAGAAATGAGGAAAAGGAATAAAGCCTTTAGAAAAAAGGTGTATGAGCAAAAAAGATTCATTTTTCAAAACCTCTTAATTTATCTTCCAATGTTAATAAAACCACTGGAAAGTTATAAATAATGAGGTTGCGAAAAATAACTCAAAAGAACAAATTAGTAGTATAAACATTCAGGGAAAATCTATTAGGGATCCTGTTACTGTATGTGAATTCTTTAATAACTATTTCTTAAATTTTGTTGAGGAGAATATTCTACCAAAACTAGGTATGACCAAAACGGTAACTTAGTTATGTTAATAATACTAACCTAAGTATCAATATTGGTTTTAACATTTTTGGATGTAAGCCAGTAGATGAGAAGGGAGTGTTAAAAATAATCAACAGTTTAAAAAATAAAACAAGTTCAGGCTACGATGAAGTACCAATAAGCCTAGTAAAAATTACTAGATTTCAGTTAATAAAACTAATCACTCATTTGATTAATTCATCCTTTATTACAGGCGTGTTCCCGAACAAACTCAAAACTGCCAAAGTAATACCACTCTTAAAAAAAGGAGGAAAACCGATATTCAAAATTACAGACCAGTGTCCTTGCTTCCCACAATATCTAAAATCTTTGAAAGAGCCTTTTGTGATCAATTAGTTAATTTCTTGGAGAAAAACAATTTGATTCAAGATTGCCAACAGGGTTTTAGGAAAAGAAAATCTGTTGTTACAGCAGACACAATTTGTCGAATCTGTAGTTAATTTTTGGGATGAAAACAGGAAAGTATAGGGGATATTTTTGGATCTCAGCAAAGCGTTTGATTCTATATCTCATTCTCTCTTCTAATAAAGTTATATAATTTGGGCATAAGAGGCAAATCTTATGACTGGATTGAATCATATCTTAACAATAGAAAGCAATTCGTTGAAGTATCACACCTTGATGGCAAAAATATAAGAAATCATTACAAATCTTTAGTAAAAACAATTAAATATGGGGTCCCACAAGGCTCAATTCTGGGTCCAATTTGATTTGTCTGCTACTTAAATGACTTACAAAAAATATGTTACTCCAGCAAAACCTGCCTGTATGCGGACGATACAAGTATAAATATTAATGCTCCCTCTTGGGAAGAAATTTAAATTAAGCTAAATAATAATTTACACAGTATTTTACTAAAAATAATCTGCTTCTAAATTTTGGAAAAAAAAACTAATTGTATGGCTTTTCATACAAAGAATTAAAAAAATAAACCATTTATTTATCCTGGTGAATTTTAAATTTCCCAGATTGAAGAGGTAAACTTTCTAGGACTTAAGAGTTGACCAAAATCTAAACTGGGACCATCATGTTGATTAGGTTTTGTCAAAATTATCATCTGGAATCTTTGCATTAAGTATATTAAGATAGCTTTGTGACATTAATACTTCAAAAATGGTGTATTTCTCCTGTATACATTCCGTAATTAACTTTGGTATATCCAAGATTAATGGTGCGGCAACATTAAAAAAATCTTGATTCAATCTTGAAAATATAAAAAAAGGCAATAAGAATAATACTGAATTTAAAACCTCAGTATTCTTAGCCTGTCGCCGCACCTCTATAAGTCTTAAGTTTTAGCTGTAGAACCTCTATAGCTCGAATATGTACAATTGCCGTACCTCTATAAGTTGAAGTATTGACTAGAGAACCTCTACAAGTCAAAGTTGTTCATTCACCAAACCTCCAGTGACTTATTTGCAGCCGGAAATTCCAACCCTCCCTCCCCACTACATCTCTTTCTGGGTGCTCCTGGAGTCGGTAAAACAACCGACAAATTTATATTGATGAACAACACACATATCAAACATACTCATCCTCATGCACGGGTTTCACATATGTGAGGATTTAATTTCATAAATAAGGAACAGGCTCATGTTGTTGCAAGTTATGTATTTTTCGTAAATATAATGGTTTTGATTCATTTAGATTTGTGTCCAGTGTCAGTTAGTGCGAGTTTAGAGGTTCTGGATAGTTTTAGGTTGTGTTTTTACTGTGTTTTCAGTTTGGCAAAACGTGTTGGCAAATCTCTACCATATGAGGAAAAGTTGAAGATTATTTGAGGCTGTTGAAACGAAGAATAAAAAAGTGACATTGGGAAGTTTAGAAACACCAGTAGACACTGTCGACAATTGTAAAACAAAAATAAGTGGCGTACTGCTTCTACCTAATTCCAATTCCAACAATGCTCCGCAATTTTAATTGTTATCATGTTTTGTTCCCTTTTAGTTTTGCAAATTGTTTTCATAGCCTACAGAAAATTTTATGTTCAGCTAAATTTAAATTGATGCACAGTTGGTCAGAACTGACTTCCGTAACGGGGAGGGATTTGTTTGGGGCAGATGATAAGAAGTGAGCAAAAAATGTCTAGAAAATAGGCAGGAAGTGGTCGAACGGGGAAACAACACCAAAATACCGAACTGTGAGTCATTATTTGTTACTTTCCTACTGTACAATATTTTCACTAAAGGAAGTATATCATTACTACGTTAACCAAAGAAGCTTAAAAAAATATTTCCGGGCTTATTTTAGACATTCAAAATTGTTCAAATCCTTCCTAATTTTAGTAATAATTATTATACGGTATAGTTATTTATGAAACAAAGAACAAAATGATGTAAGGATTCTACCCTTCCATGACCCATCTATTATTGCGTTACCGTGACCCTCAATAAGTCGAAGTCTGTGGAAAAACACCTTGATAAGTCGAACCTCGATATTTCGAAATATTCGATAACTCGAATTTTTCTCGTTCCCCCTGAGGTTCGAGTTATCGAGGTTCTACTATATAAGTATCTATTCAAGTTGAGTTCATTATTACATTTATTGCCTATAAAAATTCAAGTTTACTGAAAAAGGATATAGAACTAAATATTCTGATGAATATTTTATATCCCTCTACGTAAGTTATTTGTATCAATGTGAACCCTAAAAAGTTAATGGCTTAAAGGTATGCTTGATTTAATAATCAGGTTTAGGCCTATCTGATTTATTACATTTCAAATTTCGTAAGAGGCTACTTGTTTTTTTTGGTATTTAGAATAGGTAATCCATTGTGAGTAAACCACTTGTTTCAGATGTACTAATTTTTGTGAAATATGTTTTTTGTTGTACTAAAATGTACGAGCATGTGGTCTGTGTATAAAACATCCTCAATTATTATTTACAAAATATGATTCTACTTCCTAAATTGATATTTTTTGTTCCAGACATTAGGGCAAAGACACTTTAGTTCAACTAGCTACAAAAGAGCTCAACTAAAATTACTGAAAACAGAAGCTTTCATCAATGGAGAATGGATTCCAGCTAAAAGTGGGAAAACTTTTGAAGTAACAAATCCAGCAACTATGCAGGTGATCGGAAGTGTTCCAGATATGGACGTAGCAGACACCAAAGTGGCAATTGAAGCAGCGTCTGAAGCATTCAAAACCTGGGGAACAACGACTGCCAAGGTATATTGTAGGGTAGGCTCTCCTGGGGAGTTCAGGCAATTCTATATTCATCAAGTTTGGGAAAATGCTAAAACTTGTTAAGCTGTCCACTTGCATTTTAAATTAATTTTTTTTAAGGTATATCTAAGAACCTAAAAACATAACATTGTGTGGCCATATTAAAAAAAGGGGACCAGACTCACTTCTAAAAGCATTGTCCTATATCTTATCCTATACTATATCCTATACTACCTCCATTCGTAACAATGTTTTAAAAAGCAACTTATACAACAAAAAGTAACTGGATAGTAACAAACTATCCAATGACATAGTTGGTATTTGGGGAAAAACTCATCTGAGGCAATTTATGAGCCGTTAATAAATCCAGTTGATAAAGATAATTTCATTATTGTTGGCAAGCAAATTATATACGTTTTCTTTTGATGTAAGTTAATTGTTTTATTGTTAAACTGTTGAATTATTTTCTTTTAGCGAATTTCCCCTATATCGAAGAAGCTATTATCATAGGTGGCGTGGTAAGACCTAGGCCCGGGACCATGATAACTTTTCATTTTGAGGCCCCCAGATGCCAAAAACGTCATTCGTTCAAATTCTTATATATGTATATATTATACTTTTCATTAATTGGTACTTAGATAAAAACCCGATTTTTGTAGTCCTTGATGCAGCAAACCTGCATACTCAGTCCTAATGTTTTTCCTATTTAGAATAAATAAAATGTCATATCTCGCTTATTTATGAATATGCTTTGATAAAAGTTGGTAAGTGGCTTCATGACGTAGTGAAGTACCATTTGAAATTCGCTCTGCAACGGGGTTATTACCGTAGGTGGCACGGTAAGATCTAGGCCCGGGATCATGATAACTTTTCGTTTTGAAGCCCCCAGATGCCAAAAACGTTATTCGTTCAAATTCTTATATATGTGTATGTATATATATATGTCGGGAGGCACGATAACTTACGTAAAAATGGTCCGATCTTGATGAAATTTGGCTTTCGTTTAAGGAAGCATTTATTTTCATGAGTTCGAGAACCAGACAGACAGGTCGCTCTAGTTTGAGGGGGGTTTTGTACCCCAAAAATTGTTTTTTTGAACTTTTTACGTATAATTGTTTTTAAAACAAAATTTTAGTGTACTTCATTAAAATGAGCTTAAAAAAAATTTGGTATTTTGATCATCGCTCTACGTCAATTGGTTACCGAGATATTGAAA
The DNA here is from genome assembly GCA_963675035.1 of Allygus modestus. NCBI lineage: Eukaryota > Metazoa > Arthropoda > Insecta > Hemiptera > Cicadellidae > Allygus > Allygus modestus. The sequence goes on along the minus strand of OY776113.1, from coordinate 129,536,750 downwards.
GTGCTAAACACAGTACGGTGTCCAATGTTAATCTTATGGGGGAAGTAAAATTTTATATCCCGCTTATTAATGAACATATATTAATGAAACTTGGTATAAGGCTTTATATGGTTGGGGCTTACTGAAATTTGCATACAAAACCCATTTTTTTATGGTCCCCATGGCAGCAAACCTGTGTACGCAGCAGCTATAATGTTATTCTTATGGAGAATGAGGAATATGTGATATCTTTCTTGATTATGAATATAAATTTAAACTTGGAGTGTTGCTTCATCTAGAGGTTATTAATTGATACTTAAATAAAAACCCGATTTTTGTAGTTCTTGATGCAGCAAACCTGCATACTCAGTCCTAATGATTTTCCTATTTAGAATAAATAAAATGTCATATCTCGCTTATTTATGAATACGCTTTGATAGAAGTTGGTAAGTGGCTTCATGACTTAGTGAAGTACCATTTGAAATTCGCTCTGCAACGGTGTTATTACCGTAGGTGGCACGGTAAGATCTAGGCCCGGGATCATGATAAATTTTCGTTTTGAGGCCCCCAGATGCCAAAAACACCATTCGTTCAAATTCATATTTATGTATATATATATCTGTCCGTAGGCACGATAACTTTCGTAAAAATGGTCTGATCTTGATGAAATTTGGTGTAAACATGTAAGGCAGCATCTATTTTCATGAGTTCGAGAACCAGACATGTTGATCTATGTAAAGGGGGGTTTTTGGGGGATTTTGTACCCTAAAAATGTTTTTTTTTTTACTTTTCACACATAATTATTTTTAAACACAAATGTTGGATTACACCATTAAATTAAGCTTAATAAGACAAACAATTTTGTATTTTGATCATCGCTCTACGTCAATTGGTTACCGAGATGTTGAAAGTGATAAACACAGTACGTTGTCCAATGTTAATCTTATGGAGAATAAGTCAAATATTATATCTTGCTTACTAATGAACATATATTAATGAAACTTGGTATGGGGCTTCATATGGTTGAGGTTTACTGATATTTGCATACAAAACCCATTTTTTGTGGTCCCCATGACAGCAAACCTGCGTACTCAGTAGCTATAATGTTATTCTTATGGAGAATAAGAAACATGTGATATCTTGCTTGTTTATGAACATAAATTGGTAAACTTGGTATGTTGCTTCATCTAGTGGTAATCCATTGTTATTTGCATAAAACCCAGATTTTTGTGGTCCGTGATGCAGCAAACCTGCATACTCAGTCCTAATGTTTTTCTTACGGAGAATAAATCAAATGTCATATCTCGCTTATTTATGAATATGCTCTGATGAAAGTTGGTAAGTAGCTTCATGACTTAGTGAAGTACCATTTGAAACTTGCTGAGTATGCTGGTTTGCTGCAACGGGGGTATTTATATTGTTGTTTACTCACTTTTTTATTATAGGTACAATTATTTTCTTTAAATTGTTAGATATGATGTTAAACAAACATGTACAATTTTGTTGCTGTTACTAATGTGTCAAGAGTCAAGAGTGTTGGGAAGAGTGTGATGAAGGATATTCAACTGTCTTAGACATAAAATAAGACAATCTGAAGCAATTATCATGTTGTTCTTCTTGAGTATATAAATGCATAATCTGAACCAAGTGAAGAGTATCGTTATACATGACTTCAATGCTCAGAGTGGTAAGAGAATCAACTCGAAGTAGCGTGTCTGTGACCAAAATAACTCGACAATGCCTCCACAGATAAACATCAAATTTTGCAGATAAACTTAAAAAAAGTACACAGTTTTGGTCGAGTTCGTTCTTCGGATAATTTTGTTCAGTATTAATAAAATTATCATAGAAACATTTTTCCCCCATAAGAATAACATTGGAGGCCATTTTACTGGTACTTGAGTCGTTAAAATTTTATCCAACGTCTGTGCTTCAACAGAGTAACAATTAATAGTTAATTTATTAGAGTATACTTTGTTATACTAGATAGCAAAAGGTTTTTGACAAAAAAAACACAAAGAAGAAATAAATCTAAGTGGATTTTTAATTTGCATAATTCTTATTTTATAATACTATTAGGTTGGCCTATTCGTTATTACAAAAAAAAAAATTAAACAGTAATACATTATTCCCTTATCATGCCTAAACTTTAAAACATTGCCAGAGGCGATGAGTAGCAGCGAATAGCAGTCACCGACCACGGGTAGCAGATTGCAAAACAACTTTGCAAAATAGGCGGCAGAAGATACTGAGATATTAACTTATAAAGTAGTTTGTTTCATTATATTTTCTTATTGGTAATACATACATTTCTTATTGGACAATTGGTAATATTGTGATTGTCATCTGTGACGCTATTTATGTATGTTTTGTACATTGACAAATAAAGTATATTTTGATGTGATTTGATCATTTGTAAAAAGTACAAAATCTTAATTTGTCTAAAAAGATTTGATCAAGTTAATTAAACAGTAAGCAACAACTAAGATCTTAAATTTATTTTGTTGCACATTTATTTGCTAGATTATCTTTGTAACGAGCCAAAATTTGAGGGGTTATAAATTCGCTACACAAGGAAGAAAAGCTGTCTAACTAGGCCTAGAATTATCTGTTAAGGTTACCTGGCATAGCCATGAGCCTAGGTCCTTACCAGTAGGCTTAGGCCGCACAGCCGCAATCCTGTTACCAACATAGCCTAGGCTTCAAAACATTCACTTTGGCTATCACTTCACTTTTGGTTCTGAAGCACAAAGGGGGTGAAATAATTAACAAGTGGTTCGAAAATTAATGCACTAGACGATTAAATAACCCCTTGGCTAGGTTAATCTTGGGCATTCACCGGCGACTCGAGGAACACTAGTGTTGAGTAGGTTGACAGATACAACTTTTCTAAACTGGTATAAACTCCGTTAAAGCGAATTTATCACCCCTAACACGGTTACATAAGATGTAGCACGATATTAAAAGTTTTACAAACGTTGATGATGTATGTTTGTAAACAACAAACATAACCTCCCCGCTCGCAGTTGCAGACAGCCACCTGTGGCATTGTTATATCAAACGCCACCCAGACAGCTGATCAGCGGTGACGTTGATTTTTCCAAACGAAACCAAACCGCTGTAAATTATGGTCAGCTGTTTATCCCTTCTCCCCTTCCCCTCGGAAGGGGAGAAATGGAGGGGTGAGTGATAACGGGACAGGGAGGAGGTCATTCGTGTATCAAGTTTGGTGCTGACAGGTTGTGTTTAGTCGTGATACCTCGTGTAGTGCGTACTACTGCAGGACTCTGTGTACAGGTATAACCTGCGCTAACGATTGGGATTTGTGTTGTCAAAACCGCCAGTTGTGAGCCGACAAGGTGACCTTTATGCTTGGGTTCTGCTTGGGTGTCACAGGCACATCACAACAGGTCTGAACAAACTCATTCCTGCAGAGGGAGCAGAAGTAGTTGGTTGGACTAGGGTTGACATCAAAACCTTAGTGGGGGATTGGGAGTTGTAACGCGTGAATACGTTAGTTGAGTTAAACTTCCACCTTCTAAATTAATTTTTATATAAATTTCAATTTGTTTTATTTTAATTGGCATTACCTGCAGGTGTGAGTGATGATGGTACAGTATAGTTGTTGTTGCCAGTACTGAGTTCACACCTGATTGTAAGTCATATATTTTATTTATTTTTTATTTAATTAACCTAAATCTGTACTATAACTAAATTTCATTTTAAAGAACCCTGGACAGACCCAGCACGCCAGACTCGAGCAAATCCGCTGGCTAGGTCTGAGATGGCTTTCTCCCGGTTTAAAGAAAATATATTTTGTTTCTTTTTGGAAAAGTCGTCACATGTTTAAATTAAATTAATAATAAAACTGTTCCACAATTGCCTACGGTGCATCAAATATATTACCGGGTACCATAAATTGTGTAGCTAACCACAATAAAAACCTTAAACTATTTGAATAAAACTAATTTTTAAGCCTTTGCAGATTATCAGAAATGATTTGATATAGTCTAGGTTTGTATTACAGTAAGCAATTTCACTATACAACTCGGGCTTATAAATATAGTCCTATACGCTTTGTCTGCTTGTAATTTTAAAAAGTAATGTTTCATTTACGATCATGGACCAACCCATGTTTAGGCCTATAGCAATTAATATCATGATAGCCTAGGCTTTTGAAACAATATTTTGATATTTCGTTTTGAGATCTAAATAATTATACCTTACGACTTACTAGTTTATATATTATTTTCATATCTTAAGGATATTTTTAATATAGAAATAAAAGGTAATATTATTTTTGGCGGAAACTCGTCGTTCTTTTATAAATAACTTAATGACATTGTTAAAAACACTGCCTAATCCAAAATACTTTATGTAATAAGCACCCATGCCAATCCTACCAACAAACCATGCCTGAAGCCTAAAAAGTGTTTTAAAAATAAATAAACCAACAGATTTATATACAATTTCCTTAGATAAAAACAAGTGATAAATTTATGAATATTTTTCTACTATGAAAAAAAGTCAGTGGAGCAACGGGATCCAAACCTGCGACCTTTACCTATGTGAATCCGTACGATATCAACTAAGCTACCACGACATCCTGTCTTGGCGGAGAAGTGATTACACATAGACATAAGCAACGCATTCTGGGAGCCCTTGAATCAAACAGACAGGACAAAATTCTGATGACACGTTACGGTACTCAAATCAGATCTCGAATATTTAATGAGACTCAATTAAAATTGATCATGTGTTTTGATTATCCTTACACGCGAGGAATGAGCATACACCTAGTAATATCCACACAATCTCTGTTAACTCTTGAAAAACGATACATGTTAGCCTAGGGTTGCCACATGGTGGAGTGGGAAAAAGAGGAGATTTTAAGCTAGTGACCCTTGAAAAAGAGCAGATTTTGTAATAACCCCGGAGGGTCCCGGGTCGCCCCCCTGGAAAATGTTGAATATCAGTTATTAAAAAATGCTTTATAATGCTTTTTAGCCTACAAAATCAACTATAGGATCAAATTATTTGCTAATTTTATATACTTACAGTACCAAAATGTAGTGGGAGTGATGAAAAAGTAATTGAAAATTAAAGTAAACTTTGTAGGAAAATTTATTTATTTTTATTATTTTTTATTTAAGTCGTAAATCACACAAACACTATATAAAAGTAGAGACACTAAAATGAACAGCCTGAAACAATATATGCTACCTAATTTTCAGATTGATAATTTAATAAACCACAGAGAACCATACATTTTCATTCTGATTTTCAGCGTTCAATAATGGTGAGTATATTGACAGTTAACGATATTTCCCACCAAAATAAAACAGGTTAGAGGTTACAAAATAACAAATAATAAAGGTTAGAGTTACAGGAAGACAGGATTTAGCTTTGACAATCGTTGCATGAAGATAAAGTTGCAAACACAAATATATTTTTGTTTACAGATATGATTTCAACAAAAATTTGCGTTATTCAATGCATTTTTGAAAAATATTTCAAAAAAAGGAGATTTTTAATTTTTCACGGCAATTCCCCGGAGCTATCCTCTTCTTTCAACTAATTCAAACTTGTATTGATTTTGGACTTATTTTGTAGAATCGTTTGTCTTATGGCTTCAAGGAACAATTTTTAATCTAGGGAATTACAGGCAGGAAGCAAAATTTCAGCCTATTTGCTCATAATGTAGATTCCATTTTTGAGACGGTTATAGAAGGAGCTCCTCAAGGGTCCATTCTTGGCCCTCGTCTCTTTATTACTTATGCCAATGACCTAATGAAGACAAATCTACCCATGAGACTTCTCATATATGTTGATGATGCTTGTCAATGTGCTCTTTGGCAAACTCGTTTATTTTAGCTTGCTTAGTCTCTACACTTTTTTAAAATTTTATTTCATACCATGACTCATAACTATTATTATTATGCATATATGTTATTAGCCAAAATGAAAATTTGGATGCATTAGTTTATTTGCAAAACTGTTTTTTATGTCAAATTGTATAAGGTTCATTGTTGTTCATCTGTTATTAGTTCCATTGTATATATTTAAACCCTACAGCCGCGACACACTCATCTTCTATTTTCTCGGATACTTCAGCTTTCTAATCAAGGGGTATTTCACCAAGCACTGATAACCAAATGCAAGGTTAATCCCAGGAGTTTTTATCTTTAAGTGGATATTTATAATTAAATTAATTCTATTATCAAATGCATGTTTTCATCTTTAAACAGAAATGTTACAACAGTATATATATTTTTTGGAACCTGATTTACTGTGGGAATAAAAATAATAAGAGAAATTTACTTGTTTGTAGCCAAGGTATCTTCCATTATTGGAAGTATTTTTAGGCGTTACCCCCTTATATTTACTAAAAACACAAAACACAATCATAACACAAAAAATCATCCCAGACAACATCCCAACGTTTCGCATGTTCGGAGATAAAGTCCCCAGGGATAAAGTCATCAGGGTTTTATCGACTTTAATTTTTCCCTGTAAGTGGGTCAAAAGGAACAAAAATAAGGTGAGAGACGCCCAAAAATGCATCCAACAATAAGAGAACTGCAATGAAATTAACAAGTCGACCCATGCTCCCATTTAAGATTTTCTCTTGAATCCTTGTGGGTCTATTAACTGAGTTACTAGAAAATTTACAGTTGCCTCGAAAAGTAAATATTTAGTTACAGTATTGATTTGGCAAATTTTATTGCTTCATTTTTAATGGTTACAAATTTAATAAAGCTATATCAAATTTTACTAAATTGTTAACCCTTTGAGTCTCGAGCATGTGAATCTGTGTTGTTTTGTTATTTTATTTAATACTTTGGATGCCTGAATTATAAAACCACATGCTTCTGGTGGACTCACACATAGTAAGGTAAAAAGTAGCAAAACACCTGAACAGATGTGCAACAAATAACTCACCCATCCCGTCAGCTTGAACCCATGCCATCCACAGTTTGTTTAAGGTCTGCCCTCCCTCAACTCTGCAACAGATAGGTGAACTCCTCTCCATGAGTTGTACTTAAAAACCACCGACTGTGAAAGAATTTGAACCCTCGATCCAAACCCTACCCCGGCCGTGAGGATGGCGCCTTAGACCACTCGGCCACCATTAGGCTAACTGGTGTGTCAGATTAAGCATTAAAAGCTAGGTGCTACAGTCGTGTTAGTTCTGTTTCTGACTACCAGGTTACACCACATGTCGGACTTCTAACGTTACAAAAGCTTATACCCTAACTAAGTTTTTATTCATCAGATTTAGATGCCAATATATGCCCTGCCCAGACTGTTTTTCAATCCCGGGATTTGAAGATCCACTTAAAATCTTGGATTTTTGGGTATCAACTCCAAGACTAGGTTTTACAATACTTTGCTGTTGTATAAGGAGGTATTGAATTTATTTAGAAAATGAGACATTCTGTTCGTTTATAAGATAATACATTCTTTGAATTCAGTTTGTTTTTGACGACCTAAAACCTAAGAAGGCTCTATAAAATTACACCCCTTTATTCACATATGATCGTTTAAATAAACTACTTTTACAAAACCTTGAATGTTTATTTAAGTCCTAGAAGTCTATGTATTTTAAAAAGTAAATTTTGAAGTTTTACTGAATATAATTTATTTGTTCTGATAAGCTACTCAATTTTTTTATTTTAATTTTGTGTATCTGTTCAGTGCTACTTTTTACCTTACTGTGTGTGAGTCCACCAGAAGCATGTGGTTTTATAATTCAGGCATCCAAAGTATTAAATAAAATAACAAAACAACACAGATTCACATGCTCGAGACTCAAAGGGTTAACAATTTAGTAAAATTTGAAATAGCTTTATTAAATTTGTAACCATTAAAATGAAGCAATAAAATTTGCCAAATCAATACTGTAACTAAATATTTACTTCTCGAGGCAACTATAAATTTTCTAGTACCTCAGGTAATAGACCCACAAGGATTCAAGAGAAAATCTGAAATGGGAGCATGGGTCGACTTGTTAATTTCATTGCAGTTCTCTTATTGTTGGATGCATTTTTGGGCGTCTCTCACCTTATTTTTGTTCCTTTTGACCCACTTACAGGGAAAAATTAAAGTCGATAAACCCTGATGAAACGGGACTTTATCTCCGAACACGCGAAACGTTGGTATGTTGTCTGGGATGATTTTTTATGTTATGATTGTGTTTTGTGTTTGTAGTAAATATAAGGGGGTAACGCCCAAAAATACTTCTAATAATGGAAGATACCTTGGCTACAAACAAGTAAATTTCTCTCATTATTTTTATTCCCACAGTAAATCAGGTTTCAAAAATATATATACTGTAAATGTTTACTTTTAGTTAGGTTGTTTATGTTTAATACAAATTTTATTAATGAAAAGTACCTTAACATTTATTTCAACAACAGTTGATAATGTAATACTTAAATAATTATTGATAAATTTTAAGAGAATATGATGACCTTTCCATTATCCATCAAATTCTTCTTAAATATGTGTTTCATTCACCTAACTTAGTTGGGTTATATTACCACCTCTTACAACCTGATGTTGTTGAACGGTTAGATAATATTTGTTTAGTGATAAAGTAGGAAAACGTAAAATGAGTATTAGGTACAGGAGAGGGCAGCTATCATTGGATTAATTTTAAGTGGTTCATTAAGATATCTGCTTTAATAATCAAAAGTCCTGTTGATCCACCTACGGTACTGTAACAGGTTTATATCTTTCTAAGTTTTTTTTTTTAATTAACAGAACTTGGCAAATCAGTAATGTATCTAAGTAATAAACAGTTTGTTATCATCCTAGCTAAGAGGCAAAAGAAACTGAAAAAATGAGAGAATAGGTCAAATTGTATATCACATTAAAGGTATCTGGTACACATCCAACATTGAACTGAGTCCTTTCATGTTTTAATTTAAAAACAACAGAATCTTGGAAATCAATGCTAATTATGACTAACCTCAGTTTTGATTTTGGGTCAAAGTTAATAAGATGAACGGGTGATTAATTCCGTCAGGTCCACGGATAAACTTGTTTCGGTTGGTCGAACAGCTCTAGCCAGGAAATTCCTAAGAGTTAGTTCGCCACATGTTGCCTGTGAAAATTAAATACCATCATTTCAAATGGGAGCTGTTGCAGCTGTTGCATTTGCTGTTAACAGTTGAAAAACAATTGCGGTGCTGTATTGACAACAATAGGGAAATGACAATTGCAAAGAAACTATTATACTATGGCAACTGTTAACAGTTACACCACAACTGTTTCCTGTGCAAAGCCCATAGCATTAAATCAAATGGGATCTTTTACACTGATGTGCAACTTTTGCAGGGAACTTGCTATAGAAGGGCAACTGAGTCATGCAACAGTTGTGTTCTGGGGTTATTTTGACCTTTTCTGGAATGGTAGTTCTGGTGAATATCTGTTTGGCATCAAAGCTGACGAGGACATAGTTTTTATTCAATCTTAAGCTGTTTATGTGTACTGGTCCCTTTTCATTATGACTGTAGCATTTCAACTTAGCCACTGAGGATGCCTCTTCACATCAAGGGTGAAACGTTTGGTATTATGAAGAACTCAACGACGTAGTTGACACTAAAAATCTAACTGGATGTTAGAAACAGTCTTTTTTGTGATTTGTTTTTGATTAGTTGTTATTTATCCTCCAGTTTTGGGCCAGGAGTTTGCGATCATACTATATAAGCATTAGGTATGCTCCCCTTTTACTAAGCCAATTTATGGGTAACACTTTTTAATTGAGAAATATTGCCCTGAACCTTTTATACCAACAGGTGAATAAAATGACAAGTCGGATTGAAATCATATGTAGCATATATTTCCTGCCCTCGGGAAATATACAAAACAAAATGTATACTTCCACTTATATTACAAATTAATTAAAGATGAACCAATACCCATCTTATATACTATACATGGATCGGTCTTACATTGTGGAGGGACTGCCATTCCCGATACTCTCAACTTGAACCAAGAATGAACTTGAACTTGAACCAAGAACCCCGTCTGGAAATAAACATAATTCCCAAACACATTAATAATTAAAATTTATAACATTTCATCTTTAAAAATCCATTTACTTTAATTATTTTACATGTACTCTCGGCTAAACAAAATTGAACAGGCACAACCAAATATTTATTCCAGTGATTCTACAATTATACAAACTTTCTCAATAAAACAAATTATATGAACATGAATAAGAATAAATCAGTGAGATTTCAATATTAATACAGTTTAAGACAATTATACAATTCAATGGTAAATCAAGGTTTTACACTTACAATTTCTACGGGGTTTTACATCTCGTTCGAAAGGCAGTTCCACATCTTTTGACAATCAAACCAACTTAAATCACGGAGCTTGTCATCTCCATGGCCAACAAGATATATATGACTTATTTACAGGTACGGGCAACTTATATATATAACAAATCATGATATACATTTGTATATTTTATTGTCAACTCCGATATGCGGTATAAAATATCCCCCTACCAATTTAAAATATACAATTGGATATCATACAAATCAAAATTAATTAAACCCTTTCACAAAATCACAGTTCAAACATTTTCTCAATACATTTTTTCAGAATACTAACTTTCTAACTTTTATACATTTCAAAACATAAACAAATCATTTGACAGATTGACAATGTTTGACATTTCAAGCAGCTCCTGAGCTCTGACTGCAAAACAACGAACTAACTCCACCTAGTTCCGACTTTTCCGCTAGAAAGCGTTACTGACCACTTTCGCTCACAAACTCTTATTTCCCCGGTCAAATCACTCACTTAATTGACATCAACAAATCATTTTTAACAAATTAATCTCAAAACTAACATCACCTAAATTGAATTATTTACATTTAAATGTTTTTCAAATGATTTATAAATGGATTTTCCTTTTTATTCTAAGCAAACCTTTACCACATGAGAGATTTTGAGACTCTTAACGCTACCATTCCCCAAATAACTTTCACTTTTCAATTCATTTCCTGTTAGAAGTTAGTCTAGAATTGTTCGTGTTCCGTGTGCGTGTGTGTCGTCCTCGTGTGCTATTTTTTATTTGTTTTATGTGTTTTTAGTGTCGTGTTTTACAGTGTTGTGTCGTGTTTATTTGTGTGTGTGCGACGTGTAACAATTTCTTGAATAAAAAAAAAAAAAAAAAAAAAAAAAAAAACAGTTTGTGTGTGCTTAAAACTACCAAACTACAATTCATATGACATTCGACTAAATTCATATTCATTTATCCCCGGGATCCCATACTTACACTCAGTTACTCAAACATACAACAATCATAAAACTTTTATACTAACCAACAACTAAGAGAGAAATTTATTATTTATTCAACCATTTTTCTTTTTATTAACCTCTTGAAATATTTACTTTACTTTACTGTTTGCCCAACAAATCATTCTCAAAAATCGTTAAATACCTCAATATTCCTCATTCATATTCATAATTTTACTCAAAATAATTAGCCTTAAATACAAATTAAAATTAAATATATATACATCAAATTGTTCATTGTGAAGGCTTGAAAATGTAAAAATGGTTCGAGTACATTTTCTTGCTTCATTTTGATTTTTATTTTCAATGATTCATTTTTCAATATATTATCTTCCCGTCTCGAATTCACTTTGTAATTATCTTCATGCGTCTTGAATTTAAGCTTTGAGATTATCTTCATGCGTCTTATGCAAATTGAGAAATAAATATCGTCGACTTTAAATCAGCTTACTTAGAAATTATCTTCTGAAATTATATTCTCGTTTCCTATAACAATGTTCTGCGATGTGTCCAGGTCGATTACAATGATAACAAACTCTTGGCTTAGGCTGTGGTAGATTCAAATTTCTCAGATTTATTGCAGGTCTAGGCCTATAATTTTCGTTAACCTTATAATAACTGGGCTTTGTTACAGGGGGCAGACAACTATCATTTGATACATTTAGACACACTTTACTTCTCACTAAATCGTTATAACCAATATTATTAACATTAATACACAACTAGTCCAGATCTGAGAATGTTTCAGGGGTTTTCTCAAAAATTAATTTGTTTCTTATACCCGGGTGAATTCCATGTTTAACGAATGTCACTAGTTTTTCTTCAGTTAAATTTCCTATTAAAATCTGATGATTAATCTTCACTTCGCTAATAAGGGCGGTGTGGAATATATGGGCAAAATTTCAAACAGTTCATTTTCAATTAACGCAGTTTCATTTTGGATATCTACAATATTCCTCAGAAATTGTAACAGTGGCTTTATTTCAGGTCCATTACAGGGAGTGAATTTTTGTAAATATACTTCTAATGGGTGGTTGGTTAACTTTCCAAAAATACTTGTAGGTTGTGTATTAGTGACAGTAACTAGTGGTGTTGTAGTAGCATAAGTGTGGGGTATGTTTTAATGTAGTACGAGGCCGGTGTCAGGTGGTTGCGGTCCTTTAGTGGCAGCAGTTAGGTTAGGTCGCTGTGGTTGTTCATCAGGCGTAGAAGTGACAGGATAAGTGCTCACCTTTCAATGTTCTTCAGTTTTACCTAACAGTTCTTCTTCTTCTTCGATAAGTGATGTGTTAAAATCTTCTTCAAATGCGGCCATTTCATTAGAATTTACAGTGTTTTCAATGGCCTTAAAGTTTTCTAAGGTAGATGTTAACTTACTACTTATTTCTTCTAGCTTTAGTTTTTCTTGAGGATCAATTTTATATTTTAACAAATTATTTACCCTATTTTTCAAGTGACTTGATTTAGCCTTAATTTTAGCTATTTTCAGCTTACTTTGACTTTTCCGCTAGAAAGAGTTACTGACCACTTCCGCTCACAAACTCTTATTTCCCTGGTCAAGTCACTCACTTAATTGACATCAACAAATCATTTTTAACAAATTAATCTCAAAATTGACATCACCTAAATTAAATTATTTACATTTAAATGTTTTTCAAATTATTTACAAATCGATTTTCCTTTTTATTCCAAGCAAACCTTTTCCACTTGAGAGATTTTGAGACTCTAACGGTACCATTCCCCAAATAACTTACACTTTTCAATTCATTTCCTGTTAGAAGTTAGTCTAAAATTGTTCGTGTTCCATGTGCGTGTGTGTCGTCCTCGTGTGCTGTTTTAGCGAATTTCCCCTATAGGGAAGAAGCTATTACCGTAGTCAGTATGATAAGACCTAGGCCCGGGCCCATGATTATTTTTCGTTTTGAGCCCCCAGATGCCAAAAACACCATTTGTCCAAATTCATATATATATGTGTCCGTAGGCACGATAACTTTCGTAAAAATGGTCCGATCGTGATGAAATTTGGTACAAACGTGTAAGGCGGGATCTTTTTTTATGAGTTTGAGAACCAGATAGGTCGCTCTATTTTAAAGGGGGTTTTGTACCCATCAAAATAGGTCTTTTGAATTTGTTACATGTAATTCTTTTTAAACCCAAACTTTTGTTTAAACCATTAAATTAGCTTAAAAAACAAACAATTTGGTGTTTTGTTCATCGCTCTACGTCAATTGATTACTGAAATATTAAAAGTGCTAAACAAAGTACATTGTCCAATGTTAATCTTATGGAGGATAAGTAAAATTTTATGTCTCGCTTATTAATGAACAAATATTAATGAAATTTGGTATGTGGCTTCATCTGGTTGTGGTATATTCTTATTTGCACAAAAAATAAATTTTTACCGATACTTCCTGTAGCAGCAAACCCGCATACTCAGTCCCCATGTTATTCTGATGGAGAATAAGTCTATTCTTATGTCTCCCTTAGTTATGAACATAAATTAATAAAATTTGGTATGTAGTTTCACCTCTTGTTGAGTTATACTGATACTTTGATATTGATATTGATATTGATACAGACCCCTGGGCGAACCCAGCTACTGTATCATGGGAATGGGAGGTGCTTTGCTGGTTGGAACCAGCGAACACATAATACAATAGAGAAGCTACTCAGAGCGGAGAGTGCGGCCAGCCTGGCAGTTGGATGTGACAATCCAAGATGGCGGTACCGCCCTAGTCCGAGCGTCTATCCTACCACGCACCGCCACTTTATCAGATAGTCGCAGTGAGGGTAGACACGGCTGTTTGTCGAAGACCTAAGATGTCGATGTCGACTTAGCATGATAGTGTAAATTGTGTTGAATTTGGTTTTAATGACTGGACACCTATAAAAAAAAACAAAAAAAAACAGGTGTCAACCACCCGCTGGGATTACTTTTCACAAGAGCGCATTGTTTTATCTATTTAAATATGCGTAAGTGGTTAAAAAATATCTTTGTTCAGCCATAAATTGTATTGAATATTCCTATAATTCTCTGTTAATTTCTAGTACCTCTAGATATAATAATGATTATTTTTGTGTAGGCACAAACAACGAAAATGAAATGACCAGTTGTTATTTAAATATAATAAACAATATGTTTTTATCTATGGATAAAAATAAATTTGGAATAAATAATAAAATATGCATTTGTACTATTGTTTACATTTAAAAATCATTTTCATTCGTAAATTAAGGACTTGTACAACATTCTAAAAGTGTGGTAAAAATCTGCCGACTTTACGAGAGTTGTTTTAGAAGTACCTAACAAGTCTAAAAGCATTGGGTTTATATCTATAAGTGAACTAAATATTGTTAGTGAAATATAAATCCATGAACTTGTATCTGTAGGTCAATGAATATTGATTAATGGTTTATGAATATTTGGAATAAGTTATTTAATACCCATCATAATCATCTATATAGTGAAACTTCGGGGATATTATAAACATATGAATAAGTATCGTAACTGAAAATATTTATTACTTAGACTTTTTTTACATTTACTATTCCTTAAATTAATACAATATCAGTACTAATCCTAACTAAAACCAATTAACAAACAACAACTAAGCTGGAAAACAAACACACTGCACTGCTATGTCGGGCGCGGCGCGGTAGCGGGTGGCGGCAAAAGACAGTTTTGCCGCGTTCTTATACCTGGATTTCTGAGAAAACTGACCACTTTAGAAAATAAAAGTTGAAATAAAAAATGAAATTTGTTTATTCATCTACAACTTTCTCGCTGACAAAATGTCTCTGACCAAAAAATAAAAAACTTCCCCACAGAACAACTTTTTCATGTCTGGTTTTGGAAAACAAATCTACAAGTGTGTAATAAAATATTTATACACCAATTAATAAAATTATCTATAATTTTAAATTAATACCATCGTTATCCTCAGACTCTATTCTATAAGCATGCAAAATTTCAACAATATACTTCAACTATTACTGTTGATAATGGTCGTGTATTTGTCGTGAAAGTTTACCGCAAATTGAGCTCGCGGATCGTAGATTTCAGGCTGTAAGCCAGACCAACATGGCGGATCTTGCCACACCTTTAATGCACGGGGTATAAGCACTTGTCTTCTCTATTCTGTTATGTGCTCGCCGGTTGGAACCCAGAAGCTCCAAACACCTTGGGAATAGGAAGGGGGTTACACCTGAAATCTTTGAACATTTTTACCGTTCATTATTTAATTACATTCCATTACCTGATGCTAGATCCGCACCGTCCACACCCACCTGGAATGGAGGAACTTTTGGGGTTCTTACCGTGGCTTTTTTCATGCTCTCGATCCCGTTGGTGACGGATTAGCGAGGTTCTACTGTAGTTTTATTTCAAAACTCGTAGATATATCAGGCATTAAATTTGGTTATCTTGCAGTTATCTTCCTGACAAAACAGTTTAAGCTACAAATCCTTGGTTATATTCTCATAACCTTAATCTTCCTTCTGTTGTACCTGTGGTTTTAGCGAATTTCCCTGATAGGGAAGAAGCTATTACCGTAGTCGGCATGGTAAGACCTAGGCCTGGGACCATGATAACTTTTCGTTTTGAGGTCCCCAGACCCCAAAAACACCATTCGTTCGAAACTGTATATATATATATATATATATATATATATATATATATATATGTGTGTGTGTGTGTGTGTGTGTGTGTGTGTGTGTGTCCGTGAGCATGATCTCTCGTAAAAATGATCCGTTTTTGATGAAACTTGGTATAAACATGTAAAGCAACATTTATGACTTAAGTTCAAAAACCAGCCAGATCGCTCTATCCGAAGGGGTGTTTTGGGGGGGTTTTGTACCCCAAAATTTCTTTTTTTGGTTTTTACATATAATATTTTAAAAAGTAAAATTTTAGTTTTCATCATTGGATTCAGCTTAAAAAAACACACAATTTGGTATATTGATCATTCCTCTATGTCAATTGGTTACCGAGATATTGAAAGTGCTAAACACAGTACGTTGTCTAATGTTATTCTTATGGAGGAAAAGAAAATGTTTATATCTTGCTTATTTATGAACGTATACTGACGAAACTTGGTATACAGCTTCTTCTCGTTGTGGTCTATTGATATTTTCCAAAAAAGATTTGTTGCCAAGGGCTCCCGTAGCAGCAAACCTGCGTACTCAGCCCCCATGTTATTCTTATAGAGAATTAAATGCTCTGTCTCCCTTAAATATGAACATAAATGAATGAAAACTGGTATACGACTTCACCTAGTTGAGTTATATTGATATTAGCACAAAAACCCATTTTTTGTGTTCCTTGTTGCAGCAAACCTGCATACTCAGCCCTAATGTTATTCTTATGGATAATAATTAAAATTGTATATATCGCTTATTTGTGAATATATTTTTATGAAACTTGGTAAGTGCCTTTATGTAGTATTAAGACATTTATATCTCCATTGGAAATTCGCTTAGTATGCAGGTTTGCTGCAACGGGGGTATTTAGGTTATGTTGAAGTGTCTAGGTTCTAGTTTTAGGAGCAATAGTAGCAGAGTAGCACAATTAATTCTGTACCCTTTTTTATCAAGCCAATTATGGGTAGCACTTTTTAATTTAGAAATGTTGCCCTGAACCTAGATTATAACCTTTTATACCAACAGGTGAATAAAATGACAAGTCGGATTGAAATCATATGTAGCATATATTTCCTGCCCTCGGGAAATATACAAAACAAAATGTATACTTCCACTTATATTACAAATTAATTAAAGATGAACCAATACCCATCTTATATACTATACATGGATCGGTCTTACATTGTGGAGGGACTGCCATTCCCGATACTCTCAACTTGAACCAAGAATGAACTTGAACTTGAACCAAGAACCCCGTCTGGAAATAAACATAATTCCCAAACACATTAATAATTAAAATTTATAACATTTCATCTTTAAAAGTCCATTTACTTTAATTATTTTACATGTGCTCTCGGCTAAACAAAATTGAACAGGTACAACCAAATATTTAATCCAGTGATTCTACAATTATATAAACTTTCTCAATAAAACAAATTATATGAACATGAATAAGAATAAATCAGTGAGATTTCAATATTAATACAGCTTAAGACAATTATACAATTCAATGGTAAATCAAGGTTTTACACTTACAATTTCTACGGGGTTTTACATCTCGTTCGGAAGGCAGTTCCACATCTTTTGACAATCAAACCAACTTAAATCACGGAGCTTGTCATCTCCATGGCCAACAAGATATATATGACTTATTTACAGGTACGGGCAACTTATATATATAACAAATCATGATATACATTTGTATATTTTATTGTCAACTCCGATAAGCGGTATAGAATCCCCCAGCTTCTAAACTTCATCAAAGTGTTAGGGTTGGAGGAGGAGCTCTATGAAGGAACTGAGAGCTCAGTAGCGGGGGCACAAAAGATCCTGTTAGGTCGCAGTACATTCTTTCCCCCACGTCTTATCAGTATCAGTAGTATCCTCCATTTTGTTTTTATAAATGCTTTTAATTATTAGAAATGCCATTT
This sequence comes from Allygus modestus, assembly GCA_963675035.1. NCBI lineage: Eukaryota > Metazoa > Arthropoda > Insecta > Hemiptera > Cicadellidae > Allygus > Allygus modestus. Next base: position 129,518,880 of record OY776113.1, on the reverse strand, counting down.
TTGGATTTCAGGAATTCAGATTTCTAAGGTTCCACGGTAGAATTATATAACCCTGAAAATCTCACCCAAGGTGGCAATGTGCATTGCTAACAAAGACTTAAACAATATACCCCCTCCCCACCCTTTACTGCCCTTAGTAAATACCAAGTTTGAATCAACCTGGTCGCTTCTGCAGTCTGAGGATTTGCTGATGCTGACAGTTTGTTATCAGTACAGAATTTAAAGTACTGTGAAGGCACTATTGCAACAGACAGCAGCACAAATTAAGGACCGTGCACATGAAAAGGCAATTTTTTCACAAATTTTAAAAACTCATTAGTACAGAAAGGTTTATTAAAATAATTGTGATCTTTTTTGTATTTGTAGGATTGGAACTGGTACGTTCTCATTACAATTATAACGGGTTTCTGAAAAGATCAGTTCTGTTGCTCAAGTGGTATGATGCAATGGTTGCTTGGAACTGGTACGTTCTCATGACGAATACAACGGGTTTCAGGAAAGTTTAGTGCTGATGCGCAAGTGTTACCATGGGATGGTTGCTTGGAACTGGAAAGTTCTCATGACGAATATAACAGGTGTCAGGAAAGATCAGTGCTGCTGCGCAAGTGGTACGATGCGATGGTTGCTTGGAACTGGTAAGTTCTCATGACGAATACAACGGGTTTCAGGAAAGATTAGTGTTGCTGCGCAAGTGTTACGATGGGATGGTTGCTTGGAACTGGTAAGTTCTCATGACGAATATAACGGGTGTCAGGAAAGATCAGTGCTGCTGCGCAAGTGGTACAATGCAGTGGTTGCTTGGAACTGGTACGTTCTCAAGACGAATACAACAGGTTTCAGGAAAGATTAGTGCTGATGCGCAAGTGTTACCATGGGATGGTTGCTTGGAACTGGTAAGTTCTCATGACGAATATAACAGGTGTCAGGAAAGATCAGTGCTGCTGCGCAAGTGGTACGATGCGATGGTTGCTTGGAACTGGTACGTTCTCATGACGAATACAACGGGTTTCAGGAAAGATTAGTGCTGATGTGCAAGTGTTACGATGGGATGGTTGCTTGGAACTGGTAAGTTCTCATGACGAATATAACAGGTGTCAGGAAAGACCAGTGCTGCTGCGCAAGTGGTACGATGCGATGGTTGCTTGGAACTGGTACGTTCTCATGACGAATACAACGGGTTTCAGGAAAGATTAGTGCTGATGCGCAAGTGTTACGATGCGATGGTTGCTTGGAACTGGTAAGTTCTCATGATGAATATAACGGGTGTCAGGAAAGATCAGTGCTGCTGCGCAAGTGGTATGATGCGATGGTTGCTTGGAACTGGTACGTTCTCATGACGAATACAACAGGTTTCAGGAAAGATCAGTGCTGCTGCGCAACTGGTTTGATTTGATGGCTGCTTGGAACTGGTATGTTCTCAAGTCAAATATAACGGGTTTCAGGAAAGATCAGTGTTGCTGCGTAAGTGGTACGATGCAATGGTTGTACATGCCCAGGACTTGGCTGCAATAGTCACTGCCGAGGCGGGGAAACCTCTGCCTGAAGCCCTTGGTGAAGTCACCTATGGCAACTCCTTTGTTGAGTGGTTCTCAGAAGAAGCAAGGCGTGTTCATGTAAGTGTGTAGCACTATATGTTGGTCTTGTACAGAATAAAACTCAATTATTATGAAGCTGTGGTATAACTAAGGAAATGCACTTCTTAAAGCTTTGTTTTGGGCTACATCTGTAATTTTAAAGTTCATTGGCTTGCCGATATCAGTAGGGTAAAACTGACACCGGTCTCACACTTGTCAATAAAAAAATACTATTTTAAATATGATTTTATCTTAGCACTGTAATTTCATATATTCAGCTGATTACTTAAGCACAGGTTTGCTGAAGTGTTTGCAAGGTAGTTTTAAGAGACTTAAATTAGTGTGTAGTTATTGACAGTCTTTTCTGGTTTATTGTGAAAATAGTTTGCAAGATAAGTATTTTTTTTGGTCATACTGCTTCAAAAACAGCTTTTTCAATACATGTATTATTATTCTAAACTTGTTCTTTTATTCCTTGGTTAAAATGTATTGGTTTGATGAAACTTTTTGTCCTAGGTAAAGAAATCATAATTTTATCCATTTTGGTCGAGGTTATCAGCTGTTAAATATGAATTGAACAAATTATTCAACTTGTAAACCTTGTAAACTTGTGCAACAGCTGTTTGTTTAGAGTAGCAATATCAAGATGGAAGCAAACCTTTTTAAGGTAAACAAATAATATAATTTTAAGTTTTGTGAAATTGTTATCTTAATATTTTCTGCAGTATCTTGAAAAATATAGTTCATCACTGGGAACAAAAGTGGTTTTTCGAACCTCGCTCATTTTCTGGCTATGGTCGTGAAACCTGAGCTTATATCGAAAAGCTTCACTTTTGGTCCTAGTGATGAAATATACTAATATGCTGTCAAGAAATGAAATTGTACTTGGCAGTTATATCCAAATCATGTATAGAGTAAATTTGTATCAGTTTAGTTCTCTTCTTACAGGGTGATATAATCCAGAGTCCACAGAAGAGTAAGGAAATGATGATGATCAAGCAGCCTATAGGAGTGGCGGCTCTCATTACTCCAGTGAGTATCAGTTTAGCTCTCCAGAGGTTAATGGTATTGGAAATGCAAGGGGTGCACACAAAATTTACTTCCAGGTTTTACAAATGAACTAATTTTTTTACTACTGTACACAACAATTATTGTAAATATGAAGCACAGAAATTATTTTAAGAGCTTTAAAAATACACCCAGAGGAAGAAAACTGAAATTTGAGTAATTTACATCAATGCACTCTTAAAAAATAACTAGCATGAAATGAAAGTGCAAATTCTTTATGAATTCGTTCAAGGGTTGTTCGGAAAGTAATTTCTGTTTGTTCACTGCAATTCTTTTAGTGGAGGTAGCTCCATAATTCTTACACCAAATGAAGGTAAGATCAGATGGCACTTAACTGTCGCAGCTGGAAACTCGTGTGATAGCTATTTTTTTCTATAACTCATCAAAGTGTATGTTGCAATCCAAGTTTATACAAAGTGCACAATATGTTCTGCATTTAGATTTTGTACACTCAAACAATATTTCTGAGACAGCAATACGTTCATAACCTTGCGCTTTTAATGAACCATAGGTATTAGATTTGAAAGTGTTTTGTTTGTTCTAAAGTAACTGAAAAACATCCAATATGAAGAAAAAAGTGGCATAAAGGTCAAGAGCATGTGCAGAGGTCATTCATGATGTTTTGTGAATCTCAAAAAGAATTTTCAAGACACATCGATCACAGTACTTTCGATAGCTTAATCCTTATGTTTAAGATCTGGGACAGTGAGTTCTGTAAGTGAATTGCTATCTCGGAATTATTGTTTCGTTGTGATAAATCTAATTTCAGAATGCATTTTGCACTTGGTCGAATTTCAATTGCAGCAGATATTTTTGATGAGCTGCAGAAAATGATCCAGTAATTGTACGATCATTTTTCTGTCATGGCTAGATGCTGGCTGACACAACTTGTGTTTTTGTAAGAACTGAGGTGTTACCCTCACTACACTGGTGCTAATCAAATCAAATAAAAAATCTCTATTTATCATTAGTACATAGTTACAAGAAATAGCGTCAATAAATTAATGTTACAGTGTCTTAAATAAATAAAATTACTTTACCTACACAATTCGTCTATTGAGTAACAAGCTTTTTCTATCAAGAAATCTTTTAATACCAACTTAAATTTGTGATTGTCCTGTAAATCTTTAATTTCTTTTGGAATGAATTTCAAAAATTGTATCCCAGCATATGATGGTTTCTTTGTAAAGAATTCTAAATTCTGCCAAGGCAATATCTTTTCATTTTTATTTCTAGTATTTTACTGATGATTTTCAGCATAACTTTTAAATGGAGAATAGTGAGTTTGAACACACATTATACATTCAAAAATATACTGACCAAACACTGTTAATATTTTTAATTTAACAAAATGTCTCTTAACAGATTCATAATTTTTAATTTTTAAAATGATTCTTAAAGCCTTTTTTTGTAAGGTTAGTATCTTCTTAAGATTTTGGTGTGAATTCCCTCCATCACACTTATTCCATAAGCAATATGGGATTGTATGTGGGCATGAAAAATAATTCATGGAGTGAGCAAATGGAGGTTGTATTACAAACAGCCCTTGAAATACGGTAGTGAGTGGGGTGGTGGCATGTCTGGGGAAAGATGCTCATGAGCTAACAGATTCCGGCTGCATACTACAAGATATTTGGCAACAAAAATCTCCGGAGATAACCCTCCGGAGGTAACTCTTTCGTAATTTGCTTCCTCCAGGGATTAATTACTTATGTTTAAACTCATTATTGATGTAACGTATCAACACATTGACTACCAAATATGTTGTATTAGTATCAAACCAGGCCCGGTAACAAGTATCACAGAACATACCATAGTCTCCCACAGACAGATTTTTTGTATTTTAGTGTTAAACAGTATTATAAAAGTTTAAAAAATAAAACCGTAGTCACTTTTTTGCAACATGTGGTGGAGTACAGTGTATCTTTTATAATGTATTTTCACTGTGGACTGATTGTCACACATACGAAAATAAATACATATAATTATCAATGAAATCACAAATTAGACCAAACTACCGAAGCTGAAGCTCTTTGTTTTACTCACTGCATACATACTTTTCCCTTTCATTCTCCTTGTTTGATTTGTTATTTTTTTATATAATTAATATCTTGTGCAAAATATTTTTATTGTATCCATTAGATTGTACTATTTTGTTGTATTATGGAGATCTTGTTGTAGTTTTCTTCTGACATAGTGTTGTTTAAAAGCCTTAAAAGCTATGTATACACTGTTGAAGGCAGCTATCTTATATACTGTGGGGTGGTCATAGCTGGCATCTACTTATATAAAGCTAGACGGGTTCACTGACATAAATTATGAGGCACTTCCTGTTGTCCACAAAAATGTGAGGGGTTTGGACCGCTTTCCCTTAAACATTTGTAATGTACTGGTTTGTTAACAAAAATGCCACTGGCGTTAAAATACCAAAAAAAAGGTCTTCACAAGAAAATCTCAGATCAATTGCCAAGAGTTAATATTTGTGAGTTTTGGAGGCACTTTTTAAGCTGGAAAAATTCCACTTTTCAAATTTTACACTTTTAGCATGTTTTGTACAAAAGTAAGAGATGGCAAAAAATGTTGAATTACAAAATTTTTAGAAAATTGAATTCCAATCAAACAATTTTTCGTCAGATTTAAGATCTGATCATCCGTTTAGCCGCTATTCATCCGAGAAGAGGTAATTTTGAGTGTTTTGGCCCATTGAAATGTGTACAAAGTTTTGGATGTTTTATGAAAGTATACTAGCTTTAACTAATACCACATATGTTTGTAACAGCTGATTTATATAAACCTCCTGTGAAGGTGATAATGTGCTCACCTTGAGGTTTATATAAATCAGCTGTTCCAAAATGGTGAGCACATTATCGCCTACACGGGAGGTTCAATATAGTTTGTTACTATATCGGAAAATGTCATAAACCAATTGTTTGTTCTATTGAATGAATTTATAATCGTTGCTCACTGCTTGATGAATTGTCAGATCTATTCACGATCATTCGGTCTTGGGTCTAAATCCTACTTTTCATTCATTCATTTTATTTTTATGAAATTTTAACTTGGAGACATTTTTACTTACTGAAAGGTCTAGATAATTTAGGTAGCTATTGTCTTCTATCTCACTCGTAAATTTGAGGCTTTTGTGGATATTCTTGAGAAATGTATTTGAAATATTGTTCTGTCTAATGGTGCCAGTTGAACTGTGGAAAACCTGACATGATTTTAAAGAAAGCAGTTTAAATATGTATTTTAATAAATTTGCAGTGCAGTGAATATAACTTTAATGATGAATTTTGAGATTATCGTAATGAAATAAATATCTCAAAATCGATTACTCTTAACAGGAATCTTATTGACTGGCGGAGCAAATAATTATTTTATACCTTATTTACACATTTATAACTAAATTTTAGTAATCATCTTATTACTGATTTGAAGGTTATATTTTGGAAAGAGCTAACTGTCTTGCAGAAAGAGTGTGAGTAGAACAAGCAGGTTTACCTTGGACAGTGTAGGTATCCCATTGACAAAACACAAAACACCATTTGGTACAAGACATGAATATTTCAAGATCACTAGTCCCTTTGCGAAAATAAAGAATCATTTTACGAATTTCAGTTATTATGAGTTGATGTTTCCACAGTGGAATTTCCCCCAAGCCATGATCACCCGCAAGGCTGGTGCGGCCCTGGCTGCGGGCTGCACTTGTGTCGTCAAGCCAGCAGAGGACACCCCGTTCACTGCCCTCGCACTGGCAGAGCTGGCTCAGCAAGTGGGTAAGTTGAACCGAGCTGTGGTTAGCTTCACGGTGAGTTCAGAGGTGGAGCGCTCATCTCACAAGTCAGACGTTGTCGGGTGCAGGTTTGATCCTGGCTGACAGGATCCTATTCAAAATCAGTTGGTCACCACTGGCTTGCCCATATTACTAAGGCCTGGGCATTACCACACTGTATTTTTATTTATACACAACCTCATTGGACAAGCGGATTAACCCCATGTCTACTCCGTGTTGGCTGATGTTGTGAAAATAATGTTTTCATATACACTTCACACTAACACTTTGGACCTCCATATTTTTATGAATAAACCATACATTAAATTTCAAACTCTGAAACACTTAGATATCCAACAGGACTGTAACAGGTTGCTTATAACAAGTTATGAAGTTTTAATGTTTGCTCCAGGTATTCCGAAAGGTGTCATTAACGTAGTTACAAGTGGAAGAGGCAATGCTCCAGCCATCGGCAATGAACTCTGCACTAGCCCTCACGTCGCAGGCCTCTCGTTCACTGGTAAATGGCTTTGTAGTACATGTTAGTTTTTGTTTGTATTGTGAAACTCTTTTCCTTCTTTGCTCTTCTACAAGGGACTCTGTGTGGAACATATCAAGTGAAGCAAGGAGTGAGCTATTGTTGTAAAGTTTGACGGGATTGAGGAAATTTATTTCCCAAGACCAGGATTCAAACCAACGGCTGTTGCCATGATCCTCTTCACTAATTCCTTGGATATATTGTATTTAATCTAATGGTCCTAGTTTTGCAGAGTCCACAACTGGGCACATTGTCTGTTTATTGATTATCCTATAGAGTCTTGTTACACATTTTTGTGTAAGTAGCAGGCTGTAAAGAAAGATGACAAAGAGGGCTACTGGTTGGGGTTAGTTTAATATTTATTGCATTCTCTTTCTAATGTTATAATCAGACAAATTTCCCAAAAACATATTTTTTAAATATATGAATTGATTGTTCTAACAATTTTGTACTGATACCTGTAATACAGTATTTTATTTTAATCAATTAAAATATTACATTTGGCACTATAAGAATGTTTTGTTATTATTGCAGTAAAAGTCACAAAGACATTCAACACCACACCCTTTTATTGCATTTTTCTTCAGTAATTTATGGTAATAACCATCATCTTCTTCATAAAATCATGTAACTTCAAATTTTAATTTGTAAATAAAAAAATTTACCCGTGTGAATTTTGGCTGATGTTATCACCACTAAGCATTATTTCTACATAACATTCTATGGTTAAAATGGTATATTTATGTTACTTGTGGGCTTGTAGACGTCCTTTAATAATTACTTTATAATTAAGGTTTGAAAGTCTCCGAGTTAGTGTAACACATTTACCACCACTGCAAATTCATCAGGTTCAACGGAAGTGGGGAAACTGCTGTACAAGCAATGTGCCTCAGGGGTGAAGAGGGTGGGGCTGGAGCTGGGGGGGAACGCCCCCTTCATAGTCTTTGACTCCGCCGACCTCGAAAAAGCTGTTGAGGGAGCTATGGCCTCCAAGTTCAGAAATTGCGGCCAGGTAAAAGATACTAATATAAGAGGCTTGATTAATTTAGAGAGTGTTTTGTCTTCAATGATTCATAGCATAGTGAACCAGTCCTACCTTATTGATGTATTGAAAGCATTGTATATTAGCATTGTGATTGATCACTTTAGACTAAACCATTCTGCCAGTATACGTGAGGAACAGGTTGTCAGACACCCTATATACACAATTGTTGTAAAAGCTCCAATTTTTATTTATTGTTGTAAATAAAAGAACTTACCCAACACGTCAGTTACTTTGCGTAAGTGTTCAATAGAGGTGAGCGCAAACTCGAAAATTCAATTTTTGAAAAATATTTGAAAGGTCGAGCGAGTATTTCCCACTGATCCCAGAAAGGATCGCTACCGATTGCGAACTGCCAAATTGCGTGGTAAGAGCTGCAAAAGAAGACTGCACCAAAATCAGCAAAAAATTACAATGGGAAACATGAATTGGTCATAAAGAACGTTTGTAAATGATGTCCTGACCACGGAATTTCGGCCTTAATTAAACACGCGACACATGATATCAGCCAGAAATTACAAAAAACTTAATATCGGCCAAAAACTACATCTGGACCACTTATTATCAGCCGAAAACGACAACTGAAAACATAATATCGGCCATTAAAAGTGACAGAACCACATAATATTGGCTATAAATGACGAACAAAATCGTAATACCAGCCAAGATGACAACTGGATTATGCTTTGGCTGTAAATAACAATTTAATAACTTAATATTTATTATAAGCAATGATTGGACCAAGTGACATTGGCCGAAGGGTAACCAGACTGTGTTTTATCGGCTGAAAATGATAGCCAAACCATATTTTGTTTATCAGTACATAATCCATTGGCTTCATAAAAAATTGTATTTCTTCTGATATATTGTTTAGAAACCACGATTAGACTATCAAATTATATATGAATTGGTGCCCAAATTCCATTACACCATTTGAACCTAACTCAAGAAGCCCAGTTGTCCCACCATTCCTACTTTTCCTACTTTTTAGTAGGAAAGTAGGAATTATCCTACTTTTGTCAAAATTGTCCTACTTTCCTACTTTTCAAGCACTTTATACATATTTTTTCATAGAGCGGGTAAAATGTTTAATTTTACAGGCTAACAGTTCAGCAAACAAAGCTACTTTAGCAAAGAAAGATACTTTTCTTGTAGTTAATAAACAATTTTATTTATTTTCACACCATAAAATATTTCACTATGGCAATATTGAAAGTTAAACTCAACACTCCATTCACTTAAGATAACAAATTTCTCCATAGTAGTAAAGAAGTGCTTCGGTTAGGTTAGCATTCAACCAACCAGACACACAGCATAATACCTAAAAAGGTTAATAATATTGAGAACTGTTGTGAAAGCCTAAAATATAGTTTCTATAGAATTTATTAATGGCTTTTGATTGTCATCCATTTCATATTCAGAATAATTTAATCCAAGTGTTTTGGTTTTTATACCCCAGCTCGCTTGAATTTAATGGGAAATTAAACGGTATCAGGAAATTGAGACATACTTTTTCCCTTTAAGCCCAACGGCAATGAATAAATTATTTTGTATTCACTACCATAGAATATAAAGTCCAGTAGAAGGAACATGGATTATAAATACAGTAGAAGGTACAGAAAATCTTCTAAATACGGTGGAACCTCGATAACTCGAACCTCAGGGGGAACGGGAAAAATTCGAGTTATCGAATATTTCGAAATATTGAGGTTCGACTTATCAAGGTGGTTTTCCACAGACTTCGACTTATTGAGGTCACAGTAACGCAATAGATGGACCATGCAAGGGTAGAATCTTTACATCATTTTGTGTTTTTTTTTTATCATAAATAAATAATTATACCGTAAAATAATAACTATTAAAATTAAAAAGGATTTGAACAATTTTAAATGTCTAAAATAAGCCCGGAAATATTTTGTAAAGCTTCTTTGGTTATCAACGTAGTAGGTGATGAAATACTTCCTTCAGTGAACATATTGTAGGGTAGGAAAGTAAACAAATAATGACTCATGGTTCGGTATTTTGGTTTTGTTTTGCCCGTTAGATCACTTCCTGTCTATTTTCTAGATGTTTTTTGTTCCATATATCACCTGCCCAAAATAAATCCCTCCCCTTTACGGAAGTCAGTTCCGACCAACTACGCATTAATTTCTATTTAGCTGAACATCAATGTACTGTAGGCTATTAAAATAATTTGCAGAACTTAAAGGGAACGAAACATGATATGAATTAAAATTGCATCAGAACATTGTTGGAATTAGGGTGAAGCAGTACAACACTAATTTTTGTTTTGAAATTGTCGACAGAGTGTTCACTGGTGTTCCAAACTGCTTGTCGGTGTCACTTTGCTTGTTTTTTATTTCCTTTGTCAACAGCCTCAAATAATTTTCAACTTCTACTCATAGGGTAGAGTTTTGCCAACACGTTTTGTCAAACTGCAAACCCTAAGTAAAAACACAACCTAAGACCTACGTTTCACACCCTACATCCAGAACCTCTTAACTCACACTAACGACACCGGACACGAATCTAATCAAATCAAAACCATTTTATTTATGGAAAATATATAATTTACAACAATATGAGACTGTTCCTTATTTATGAAATTAAATCCTCACATAGGTGAAACCCGTGCGTGAGGATGAGTGTATTAGATTTGCGTGTTGCTCATCAATATAAATTTGTCGGTTGTTTTACCGACACCAGGAGCAACCAGGAAAGAGATGTAGTGGGGAGGGAGGGTTGGAATTTTCGGCTGAAAAGTCACTGGAGGTTTGCTGAATGAACAACTTCGACTTATAGAGGTTCTGTAGTCAATACTTCGACTTACAGAGGTACGGCGATTGTACATATTCGAGTTATAGAAGTTCTACAACTAAAACTTCTACTTATAGAGGTGCGGCGACAGGCTAAGAATATTGCAAAAATTCGAGTTATCGAGGGGTTTCCTGCTACCACTTCGACTTATAGAGGTAAAATAACATAGCATTAGGTAGGCAAGCTCAAGGGGAAAGACAAAATTTCGAACTGTCAAGGAATTTGACTTATTGAGGTTCAAGTTATCAAGGTTCCACTGACTTGTTTTCAGAAATGTCCACCCAAATCCCCGTTTTGGAGGCACTACTTTGCTACACTCAATAGTTTTACGAGGGGAAATGCCCCCTAATCCCCTTCCCAGGATTAAGCGGCAACGTATTTAAAATATCCTCTGTTGGTCAATGCTATCTTGACCTGTATAAGTTTGAAAGATATTGATCAGTAAATGTAAGAGAAATTTGCACACATTCCTCTTAAGAATAACATTGCACAACATACTGTGTTTATCGCTAAATGAAAATTTCAGTTTTCTCCGCAACCAGTAATCATAGAATAATAATTCAATATACAAAATTATTTAGTTTTTTAAGCTTTTTTTAATGGTGTTTAATGGTGGTTAATTGTATTTAAAATTTATAGTTTTTATGAAAAAAATTTTTGAATATTTTATTTTGTTGAAAACTTAAAGCTTTACAAACCGCTGTATTTTATTTAAAACTGTTAGAACCATTTTTAAGAAATTTAAATTTTTATTAAAAGATTACAAGAATGTTTTTGATGTACAGTAGAACCTCGATGGTTCGACACTTTGTGGACTAAAGGGGTGTCGAACTATCGAAATGTCGAACTATAGGGAGTATATGGAAAATTTTACACAGGGAGTATTATGATCAGAAAAACAATAGCGTATCACAAAAGTATCAAAATCGTGTTTAACTCCCACAGCGTCTCAAGCAAACTGACTTGACCTACTCACTGGAAAGGGCGGGGAAGGGGTTGGATAGGATGGGGTAGGAGGTAGGAAGGAAGTTATTTATAGAAAAGGTGGTAGCGCACGTTCACGAAAACAATAAGCGGGCTCCCATCACTGACCAGCGAACCCGTCAAGGACACTATCGGTCGCCGCTACTGTCATGTCATGTCGTCACGGCTTGTGTCGAAGTATACAGACTGTCGAACTATCGAGGTTCTACTGTATTTAATATTATTTAAAGTATAATAACAAATTCAGTACTATATTAGTTGAGAATTAGGATTGACTTTAGTATATTTTCCTTCCTGGTCTGCCTCAACATTGCGAATTCATCCTACGTTCGTCCTACTTTTGTCTTACTTCCTACTTTTCAGAGCTTAAAAATCTCTGGGCTCCCTGCTACCTACAACAATATAATGCTGATGGCAAATACTCGCTCGAACCTTAAGAATAATTGACAGTACGTGAATCGACTCAATTAAAAAAAATCACTCCTCATACACCCCTAGTGTTTAACATGTTGTCGGGTTTTTCCAAAATAAATAGCCAGCCATAGACTAATGCACTTGGTGTCCTACTTGTATGTGCGGATTAATTTGCAGTGTTAAAGTATTATACAGTAGAGTCTCACCAATTCAACACTTTGGGAGGCTTAACATATCTTTCAAACACTTTTTTGCAGAAGCGTTTGTTTTAAATAACAGTAGATTTGTGAAAAACAAGTTTAATTTTGATCTCAATTTATTTCTGTAACCTTTCTCATCAGAAATACTGTTCCCATTTATTACAAACAAGATTTTTGTTACTTTATATATCTTAGTGCCTTTTTTTAGTTTGAAAAGAGGCGTGGATGGTATCATCTGCAATTTGCTAATCATTATTCTACTGTGTTACTTCTCTTCTGTTTTACTGCAATTTCCTGTTTTTTTTTTCTATTAATCTTTCAGTGCAAAATGAACGGTTATGGAACAGTCCCCCCATACCTGACCCCCAAAAGAGGTGTCCAAAAACCAAATTTTACCACTTCCCCCATTGCCCCTCATACAAAATTATTTAATATTGTTATTTTTAATTTTGTTTTGTAACCTGTAATTTTGTTAATTGATTATTCTATTTTATTTTTATTTTTACTTTTCATAGCAATATGTCATTGTAACAAATAACTTTACCCCTTCCACGTTCCCATAAAAAATAATAAACGGTATCAGGAAACTGACACATACTTTCTCCCTTTTAGCCAAACTTTAATGAAAAAAATATTTTTTATTTACTAAATATAGAATATGAAGTACAGATAAATGTACAGAAAATTGTCTGAAATAGTTGTTTTCAGAAATATCCACCCAAATCCCTTTTTGGGAGGCACTATAGAATCCATTGCTACACACAGTGGTTTTGAGAGGGGAAATGCCCCCTTGTCCCCCCCAGGGTTAAATGGCAACATATTTCGAACATCCTCTGTTGGTCAATGCTTACTTGACCTGCATATCAAGTTTTAATGAAATTGATCAGTAAATAAGAGAGAAATAGTTTTTTGTATTCCCCATAAGAATAACATTGGACAACGTAATGCGTTTACGGCTAAATGAAAATTTCAATTTTATCCGCTACGAGCAATCGTAGAATAGTAATTAAAATTACTACTTTATTTAGTTTTTTTTTAGCTCTTTTGAATGGTGAATAGGAATATTTTTTGACATTTATATTTTTTTATCAAAAATCCAAAAAACTAATTTTTTTATGTTTTATGTCCTGTAATTTCTGAACCCAAATTTTTCCAAAAATGCGGGTGGTGTCATTTTGTTGGAAACCTAAAGCTCTACAAACCGCTAAAAAGTGTAATCAAAATCGTTAGAGCCGTTTTTGAGAAATTTGTTTTTTAATGTTATTTGGCGATTTTTGGGGGATAATTACCCTTAAAAATCAAAAATTCAAAAAATGAAAAAAAAAGCCTGGAGATATCGAGGATTAGTACCTACATACCAAATTTCATAAAAATCAGTCCATTGGTTAGGGCTCTAGCTCTGTACACATCCACACAGACACACACAAACCCACACTCACACACACAGACAGACTTTACATAAAAACCACTGTTTTGGGTTCAGGGAGCACCAAAACGAATATTTCCACTAACAACTCAAATTCGAAAATTTTTACGAAAACAATACTTTCTCCATATACTATGTATAGGGGGAGAAAGTAAAAAGTGACACAAACATGTAACACTATGGTAACACTATTAAGGTATGTCAATACTATTTATTTCAACCAAATTTGTTTCCTAATTTTGTTTCAGACTTGTGTCAGTGCGAATAGATTTATAATTCAAGAAAAAGTCTTTGATGCATTCGTCCAAAAATTGAAGGACAAAATGGCTACACTTAAATTAGGAGATGGTACAAAGCCAGATGTAAATCAAGGTCCACTGATTAACATGAAACAAATTGAAAAGGTAAGGTGTCTTGTTTGAAAATATTCCATCTACAATAATTTTGCACGTACAGCAGAGTCCCGCTATTCCGAACTAATTGGGACCAAACCCTGTTCGGTTTAGCGGGAATTTGGAATAGACGGATTTTGTGAATAGTATCAACGTATTAACTTGCTATGGCTATGGTTAGCGGCGTAAATCTGGGTTAATGGCGGGAGTGGTTATGGTTTTTGGCGTAAATCTGGGTAAACGGCGTGAGTAGCTATGGTTAACCTCGTAAACCTGGGTAAATGGCGGGAGTAGCTAATTTTCAACTACTCGACTCAAATTTTTGAGTAGTCTATAATACTCGCTCGGGCTTCGAGTATTATAAAATACTCGACAGGTACTTGAAAACTCGAGTACTCGCCCACCCCTACAGGCTATAAACAGCTTTTTATTTTTGTTTTCACAAATAAAGCAACGTCTAATTTTCCCTATTTTTAAGTAATTTCCAAACTCGAGTTCGGAATAGGTGGATTTTCGGAATAGCGGGGTTTGGAATAGCGGAACTCTACTGTATGATTTTTATATTCTCTTGAGCCCCAATAATCTAAATCTCCTTAATCCAAAAGCCTGCTTAATCCAAGCAAAATTTTAAGAAATCAAAATAGTTTTTGCTTCAATTTATAATAAAGGGAACAAAGATAACCCACACTTAGGTAACTTGTTCTTACTTTCACAACCTCAAGTATCTTTTGTGTATAAGTTGGATGATTAACCAGCCTAGACCCTTCCTCAAGTGTCTGTCACTGACATGAGTGTGTGCAGGACAACAGTACAACTAAGTGACTCATCTGAGAGTAATTTTTCCACCCGTTGAAAAAATTCCTCAACTAAGGCTCAAAACTTCCTCTCATTCCTTAAATTCCCTCAACATTTTATTTTATTCTAGCTAATCCTAAATCCCACTTTGAACACTTGCAGATCCAAACAGTACTTAAAAATTATAAAAATCCTTTAAATGGAAACACTGCCTACCAGGTGTAGGTGGTGACAGAGAGATGAAAGTTATCACGTCAAACAGATATGTATATCAAGTTATACAAGTACTTATCCCTCCAAGTGCTGTCTATATATCTCTTTTGTGCTGAGGTATTCTTCGCTGTCTTGAATGAATTTTTTTGAAAATTTATAAAAACTATAAACAATGAATTTACCTATATTAACCGTATATTAATTTTTATGAGCAATAAAAGGGGAATTGAAAGAGAACTATAACTTGTTAATGATTACTTATCACATGCTTACACAAACACAACAGTGGCGAACTCAGAAAACTAAAATTTCAAAACAGATTTTTAAGATTTAAGTGCCCTAGTGGTTACAAAAAAAATGTAATTTACATTTTGAAGGTAGCCAAAATTAGCTAAATGCTTTGCAGACTGCAAAAATATACACTTTGTTTGGGTTGAAATAATTATTTTCCTGAAAAAATTGCATAAACCCTTACTGCCACACTCAAAATGGCGTCAACAATGGAAAGATGCAAAATTTTGTAATCTGCAACAAAAAATCGCAAAAACACCAAAAGACTACCGATACAACATTTGATTGCAAATTCCAAATCATCCCCATCCCCCAAAACCCCCAGTCCCTGAAGTCTCTGCCATTGTTCCGAAGTTCTTTGCCTTGACCACTTTGGCAGCGACTCACCTAAACCCATTTGAATGAGTGGTGTTTTGGCAGCTGGGACATAAACAAAAAGTTAGTCCAGGGTGTAGGTCTTTGCTACCCATGCTAGTATCTTCTTCCCTATGTTAATTCAATAAAATGTGATCTCAAGGTTACAGCATTCCAACGCATAAGGTTGAAGCCTAAGGTTGAACCTGGTTTTGCTCTTCTGCCTGACTGAGTTCAGGAATCTTTTGGGCGATCTTTGAGACAACGTCTTCTGAACACCTCAGTGGATTAAGAATTTCCCTATAATCTACGATTCCCACTCAGTTGTGGTCAAGATTCAAGATTTGACCAAGCCATTCGGTTTGCACATTAGCCAGGTCACTACAACTAAACTAACTAAAACATGTCAAGTTGACTCACAAAACAAGTTCTTAGTAGTCTGCGGTCACCTTGCACCACTAAGTCTATGCAAGCCATGCAGCACACCATGCACAAAAACGCCAAATGAGGAAATAATATACAAATTCAAAAAGCCACATGCAAACCTCTTATCAATATTTAGGCTAGGGTATTTGGTTGTTAAAATCCTACTCCAGTATTCTTGGATCTTATCAAATGGGTTGGCCACCAGCCAAGCTTTCATTGTCCTTGCAAAGCCTGTAAAATTTTGTGTGACAGGCAGAGGTTTCATTTGATTGGGTGTGATTTATTTATTTAGAGTTACATAAGGAATATTACATTAGCCGTTTAATTTTTACTAAATGATTGTGAGCAGGAGTAATGTGATCATCTATTCTTAAATTCATGATAAATTTAATGCAGTAATTTTGTGCTCTTTGAAAGCGGATCCCAAGTTCAACCGACATATCATTATAACGACAGAGCAATTAATCAAATAAAGGGAAAATCAATGCTGTCACCAGTTTTGCTTTTATTGATTGAGGAATAATAAGTGAAGAACATTTCAGTGAATGCATTGCCGTAAATACTGTATTACAAGTCTATGTATAGCATTGAAAAATCAAAAGCCTGCAACAGGAAAATAATTGAGCGACTTATCTAACCTAACCCTATGTACATTGAGATTGGCTCTTGTTGCATAGTCATGAACATATTGCTATTCAGAGGAAGATAAGCCTCCTAATTCCTAATTTCTAATACACATTATACATAGACATTATCCCATGCTTAATCAGCAATGGCTTGCAATGCTAAAGCTCCGCACAGGAACCTAACAGTTTTTTTCTTAAAGCAGAAAACTCTGTGTGGTAGGCGAGTGGCCCCACAGCCAAGTGTTATACTGGACATGGGATTGGAAAAAACACAATATGCAAGACGAACAAATTCATAGGGCATATCAGGTCTTCCATATATAACTCTGAACTAATCATCTGTAGAACTCACATGTGTCACAATCCTTTAAATGTGTTCCTATAACAAATCCCTAGTTTCTAATTGTTTTTAAAACAACCATATTGATATATTGAAACTTAAAATGTATGAAAACATTGAGATAATATCCTTAATATTTTTTTCTTCTTGTGAGATCCTTTAATCTTGTATAGATACTGTGAAGGCGTGCACGTGTAATTATTACACTCATCTCCAAGTTCAGAGGCTCATGATTTTCTCAGCCCATTTTGAAGCTTGTCAAATGCAATTTCCAAAACTTTGGAATATTCAACTTTCCTGATAGATATCAATAATCATCACTGAGGATTAATTTATTTGTTCATAGGCAAGCCATTACATTAATTAGCTTTATTCATAATACTATTACAGTTTACTCTCACATCTGCCAGGTCATCTTGAATAAAAAATAACAAACCTTTACATTTTCGCTCCTTTAGTAATCATACATTTAAACCGCAGTACATAATTGTCATGTGGTTTATCACTGTTCCGGCGCTCTGTGTTACAGTTAAACTAATGTTGCTCTAAGATCACAGGTAAAGACTGTGAGCGGACAGAACCCAGGCTCCGTGCTGTTGTTTGACGGCACATGCACGCTCCTTTGTCACTGCTCTCGCTTAGTCGCTTTATATGTGCAGTTAACAGTGTTGTAATCAACCTCGCGTACTATAAAATTTGTGTTTTGTGCTGTCATATTACTCGTGTCCTTTGAGTCATGCTACAGTACTATAGATGGTGATTTGAAATGAATGAAAAACGTAAAATATTGTGACAGTGGAGGAAAAAATTATTTTATATACTTCATTATATTATCCATCCAGTACTATAATATTTAATTTACTACGGAGTAAATACTGTATTTTGCAGACGATCAATCTTGTATTAGCATATAAGCGTAAGCGCATACTGTGATAATTGTTTCTCAGTAAGACGGAAGTGATGACTTACGCTGTCCTCCGGCATATCCAGTTTTTTTGCTATCTGGCCCGGCCGTCTGCCACATTATGCCAGATAAGTGAGTGCCTACTCACATAAAAATAATAATTTCTAGATACTGGTTCTTTTGAGTATATCAGTTTAGTTACTTATATAACTGGTAATTATTATGAACAAGTCATTGGCAAATAAATAATGTTACAGCAACAGAGAGTATATGTTAACATAAAAAGAGGTTAAAAATAAATAAGACTTGGGAATTACACATTTACAGGTCGAAAGCATTGTTCAAGACGCAGTAGACAAAGGAGCAACCGTAGTGTTTGGTGGCAAACCTGCCTCTAATATCGGTCCTCAGTTTTATGTACCCACTCTCCTGACAGACATTAAACCTAATATGGCTTGCTACACCGAAGAGATCTTTGGGCCTGTTGCTGTCTGTATCAAGTAAGTAACCTAAGGATCAGTAAGCAGAATTTTTTAATTACTATAAGTTAATAATGCTTTACATTTGATTTGTCAGAGGAGGAAAGAGATAGTGAGGTGGGGATAGATCTGTTACATCCAATTTTAAAACTTTTAAAGTTTGAAAAAGGATACACGGTACTTTGGTATTATACGGATGCCACTATTTTTGGAGGTTATTTTTTACCGGATACAAAGGATAACTACATAATTCGAAAAAACGTACTTTTATTGACTTACTGTAAAAATTTTACATCATTCTGATGAGCGGTCTTTGTGTTGTGCCTCCCAAAAGGCAGCGATGTCCGCTAGGATCGTGTTGAATGCGTCGCCGCCACTAGCAGCCACACCCGATTGCCACATGTACTCCGCCAAATATACAGCGCGCTGCGGCAGTTATGGGTTATCATAAAAATACGTACGGTTTCCTCTTTATTTCGAGGTAAATCCCACACCAAAAGAACGTCACTCATTATGAAAACAAATGTAACGTAATGCACGGCAATAAATCACTCATGACACTGACCCAGATACAGGCGGTGACAGGTGATGCGCGCGCTCCGGTCAACGACCTGACCTTGGCCTATTTGGAGGGGGTTTGGCGGCCGGAAGTATGACTCATCAGGTATCATTCAATTTGTAACGAAACAAGGAAAGTCCTACAATCATTTTTATGATAACCCATCCTAACATAACTGCCGCAGCGCGCTGTATAAGGGTGGCATCCGTATAATACCAAAGTACCAGATACACAGCTAGCCGAAATATCACTGATTTATGTATGTTTTTAGTGTTCTGTTCAACTCATAATTCTTTCACAAGGTGAGTTAGTTGTGCCCTATCTCTTTCCTCCTCTGAAATGTCTAAGCCCTATGCCCATGCTTTTTTCATAAAATCCTTACTTTTGATTTGGAATTTCAAAAGTGCTCCCTGCAGCAATCAAAATTGATGTTATCGTACACTCAAAGTTATTGTTATAGAATTTTCTTCACCAGAACTTTGCTAAATACAGTCACACACTGGTTTAATTGTTTTTGTGACATAAAACAAGATTTGTGGTTTCTTGGAAATATAAGTGTTTTAGGGCAATTTGCATCTTGCAATATTGGATTTCCTGCTTTTTTACTTTACTAAACATTCAAAGATATTCCATCTCAGGGTTTTTCAAGACCTTTTACCTTACCGGTATTGATTGAGGTTTCAGAAGGACATGTGTATCCTTACTTGAAGGTAGTCCTAGGACTTTTAACAGTTAATAATTTTAGACTTTTCGAAAAGTTGTGTACAGGTTTAGTAAATATTGAGATTTTTTCTGTAAACATATAAAATTAATATAAGGGATTGGTAAATTTAAGAAAATATCAATCACAAAATGTTGTGTGAAGAAACAGAAATAATATAGTTAGTTATACAAGTTAAGTAGCAGTAAAGACGCAAATAATACATATTGCAAAACTTTATTTTACCTTTATTGTTTTAATAGTTTTATAAACAAACCATTAAACCCAGACTTTGAATAGTGCTATTTCTGACTTTTCACTAGTTCTTATTTTACTAATAAAACAATATGAACAACATAATTCAATATATTACCCAGTTACAGTCAAGTAAACTGCAAATTTTCTTTTATGTTTTAAAAATAAAATGTTCAAATATTGTAGTCAAAAATTAAAATTTCAAAAATACTAACGTAACACATTTTTTCATCATTTCAAACCCCCCTCCTCCCCTCCTCTATGTAACACACCGTAACGCTTGAGCATAACCCCCCCCCCCCCAATGCGTTATTGTTTCATACTCACCGGTTGGACGTAGACTGTTAGCTTGAATGAAATGAATAGATCTTGATGGCAAAGCTGACTTGCATATTTTAGGCTACATCCAGGATTTTGCTTGGTGTATATTGTTATAATATATAACATCCCTCCTTTTATAAAATTAAAAAAAATAAAATTTCTTTGAATCGTATATCTTGAAGATATGTAATAAAATAAATTTTCCAAACAAAACATTCTTGCTGAATTGATTGAGTAGGCCTAATGATTATTTAAGTGAACTTTGTAAAATTAACATAACAATTATTCTTCCATCAAATTAATAAAATAAAATAAATCTTCTTTTAGGCCTATATGTTGTCATGTTTAGGTCTTGTACCGTTCTGTAGTCTTGACAGTTCGCCCAGAACGTGTAGTCCGCTTGTCTGTAGGCCTATTTGTCTCTGGTTGACTTGGCTGGTTTTAGTAGTATAATAACGAGAGTTGAGGGACATGAGGATGTATGAGGTCAAAGGGTCAAGGGGACTATGAGAAGTGCGAGATGTATGAGTGATGTATGAGGTCAAAGGTTAAATTCATCACGAAAACGCCGTCGAAACTGCGTTTTATTCTTATTTAAACTTTATTTTTTTTAATTAAATTTTATATTAAATAAATTTTATATTTTAAAATTAAATTTTGAGATCAAATGACGAAGAAAGGCTCTTTAAATGATGTTTTAATTTATTAAAACCAAACTTTTCACTTAAACAATTCATTTAAAAAAAATTAAATTTTATAGTTGTAATTCAATAATACAGGCCGTCTCGGGCCTGCTATCTCGCGGCACGCACCGTTATCATTTGACTGGACAGAGTTCATTGTCGCTGGGTTATCCAAGTTTCATTGTTGGCGCATTATTCATTGTTGCCGCTAATCAATTGATGTCGGTGCTCCCAAAACCATTCGCATTTCGCTCTGTTTGCCTTACAATATTTCCTCTGATACATGGAGGTTCCTTGTAGACTTCACAAATCATCTGCGTGATTCTGTCTCCTCTACAAACGTTAAAATCAGTATCAGAGTTATTCGTCAACAATACACCCACATTCCCAGTGTAGTCTCTGTCAATAACACCTGCGTTAACACCGATCGAGTGTTTTAACCCCAAACGCGGCGTGATCCTTCCATAACACCCGCTTGGAAATTTAAAAGTCAAGTCTGCTAACAATTTTTGACCGCGTTTTGGCACGTTGTTATCATATGTGCTTCTCAAATCTGAACCAGCGGCTTCCGACGCGCCTTCAACAGGTGGTAATGCATTTTCTGTTAAAAAATAATATTCGTAAGTGTCTTCCATAATTGACTCCTATTCTATACGTTATTAAGTTTTACAAAAAAATAAATTATATAGATAAAAGTTTTAAAATACATTACAAAAACAGTTGTTTGCAATTCAGTTGAATAAAATTAATCTCTTGTAAACTTAATGTCATGTTTCGTCTTATCATTTGGTAAATTTATTTGTCCGTTATATATTACATACAGGGGTTTTTCACATTGTAAAAGAGCCTTTATATTATTTGATGACATTCTTTCATTCCAAATTTCAGGCAATTGAAACTTGATACTATCACATTTTACAAGTACACGCGGTCTGAATGGGGTAAAAATCCGTTCAATGTCTTTCACCAAATACTTTTTACCAACTCCTAAATCACTTAATCTTGTATAAGAATTACCGTTGACTTCGTTCAGTATACTATCATCATCGTACATATTCATTTTATTCACCTATATATAAAATAACATTTTACAAATTGAATAAAAAATACAAACACATATCGTGTGATGTTATTTATATTTGATCCCGCAAACATTGTTGTAGGTTGACTTGATCAGTATATATATTGTTATTGATTGTGCCAAACCTAATTTTAGAAAAAACCAAACTTCGATTTCAGTTTGTTTATTACATTAAGGAAATAACCGAACTAAGACTTAAGTAAAATATCGTAATCGGCTGTATTTCATTTGTATATCGAAGTACTGCCACCTACGTTTATTAAATTTGAATGTCAATAATCTTTAAGATGTTGACATCAATAATAGTGTATCCTTGTGAATAATCTAACCAATCTATACATTACGTGCAGTAATTTGATCACTTTACATAGTGTATCACGTTCACAAATCAATAAACAAACATAATAATCATTAAAAAGGAGTATTTGGCGAAAAAGTAAGTTAATCTGGTTAAGCGTCCTAGAACACTATTACACTTAACCAGATTAACCTCAAACTGGGTAACGCGTTTGAAAATTTTCTTATTACCGAGTTTCCGTCAACCATAACTTGTATGTAGCTGCTCTACATCACCCTCAAACCCAATATAAGCTCCCGATTTGTTCATGTTAAGTTTTAAGAGAGTTATAAGCGTAATTGTCAGACATGACGTCACCACTTAGTCGTTAAGTTGTTCCTTAGATTGGTGGGTCAATAACTCAATGTAATGGTTGTGTTACTTAATACAGTGAATAGTAATAGATACTAAACATATTTAAGCATTATATCAGTGTGTTTGTCCTATGTATTGTAGCGTATTATAATTACAATAAATGAAAATAGTCTAAAATTTACAAGTGATGTCACGAGTCGTAGTTTTCGCTAGGTTTAAACTGCACGGGATGTTGTAGTGCCATGAAGATAGTTATTCACAACGCACAGGCGTTCGCCATACCCGCCAATTTAACAAGTTTGTTTATGAAATCAGTCTTTACTGCCAATACCGTTTAACCCATTGGCGTAGACATACGAGCAGGTCTCGTTCCTTACTTGTAATTTTATTAACGTGTGAATTGGAGTATAAAATTGGTGTTTTTAAATGGATTAATGGCATATTTTAATTAAAATATTGTTTTATTTCAGTTTAGAGAGTCGCATTGGCACACACACAGTAGACATAAGTAAAAATTAGCAAAATCAGTGTTGACCATGTGCAAGTCTCAAAGAATTAACCGATCCCGTCAACTTCCAAGCAAGCCTGCCACCGTTTATTTTACTTGGGCCCTCCCACCAACGTTGCCACAGACCGGTTAACTCATTGAGAGTTGCACAACTGGTCAGTTTTGGTCGTGTGCGGGAATCGAACCCACGAACATCGTATCGCCACCTGGCCAAGGTGTTTCCACGACGTAGCCAACTCAGCTAACACGACCAAGGGCCTGGCGGCGATATTAAGGGTTTTCAGTCAGTCCGCGCCCCTAGCGGATAGAACCGTAGATGCCCGCGGCCATTAGTTACATATTTTGCTACTAGAGTGCAGCACCAATCAATTCCCGTTATAGGCTACTACAAATAGAATAAAATTACTACCTCAATGGGTTAATATGCATATTCAGAATTAAAAATTTTCATATGCCGCCCTAGGGCAACATACCGTTATCACCTGTCTGGGGGCTTGTACCCCCCACAATGTCTAAGGTCACGTAACTCAGCACCAGCCTTTTGCCTTCAGTCGCCCTAGGGCAACATACCACATCACCTGCCTGGGGGCTTGTACCCCCCACAATGTCTAAGGTCACGTAACTCAGCACCAGCCTTTTGCCTTCGGTCACCCTAGGGCAACATACCGCATCATCTGCCTGGGGGCTTGCACCCCCACAATGCCTAAGGTGACGTAACTCAGCACCAGCCTATTGCCTTCAGTCGCCCGAGGGCAACATACCACATCACCTGCCTGGGGGCTTGTACCCCCCACAATGTCTAAGGTCACGTAACTCAGCACCAGCCTTTTGCTTTCGGTCACCCTAGGGCAACATACCACATCACCTGCCTGGGGGCTTCCCCCCCCCACAATGCCTAAGGTCACGTAACTCAGCACCAATCTATTGCCTTCGGTTGCCCTTGGGCAACATACGCATCACCTGCCTGGGAGCTTGCACCCCCCCCACAATGCCTAAGGTGACGTAACTCAGCACCAGCCCATTGTCTTCGGTCGCCCTAGGGCAACATACCGCATCACCTGCCTGGGGGCTTGCACCCCCCACAGGGTTAGGGTTATGATAGGGTTAACATAAGTGTAAATAAACAACTACTCGAATAAAAACCATACATTGAGTCATAAACACACCGTGTGATGATCCCGTGTGAAGGTGACCCCTCTGTACGGTAAGTCAATCCGTCTCTTGAGCGCGACACGCTACAGACGTAGATGGTGTTATTTCAATTATATAATAAACAACAGCCAGATACTAACAAATTTGTAGTCGACAGAAGTTCAGCTTAAAAACAAACTACAGCCGATTACTAATATTTACGTGGATGATTGTAGTACTATTATAGCCGTAGACGGCAGTAGTTCAATTTAATAACGAACCCCAGCCGTTACATAATATTGTGACATGTATCTTTTGCTTGAAAAGTAAAAAAATCCCTGTTACCAAATGAGATAATATTTCCAACTATAATCTTTGTCAGTTTCTTGTAAGTGAAATACAAAATGTTTACTAATCCTTTATCACGGCAGTGAGTTATTGTTTAATCGTGTTTCATGGAATAAATCGAGACTCAGAACAAGTATCTTAGTCTGTTTTGCTGTGATAACCAAAATAAACTTTTAGCTCCACAAAAAAATCATTTTGGTGTTTAAATTGTGATTCTACGTCCAACCGTTGCAGAGATATTCAAAGTGCTAAACACAGTACGTTGCCCAATGTTATCCTTATGGAGAATAAATGAAATTTGAAAGCTCGATTATTTATGAATGTATATTGATGAAACTTGATATGTGGCTTCACCTAGTACTGGTATATTGATATGTGCACAGCAATTTTTTTGTATCATCCCCGTAGCAGCAAACCTGCATACTCCTTAACAACCTGCAAACCTGCCATAATGTTATTCTTATGGAGACTAAGTAAAGTTTTATATCTCCCTTAATTATGAACATAAATTATTAAAACTTAGTATGTAGCTTCACCTGGTTGAGTTATATTGATAATTGCTAAAAAAACACAGTTCTTATCTTTCTCGTTGCAGCAAACCTGCGTACTCGGCCCTAATGTTATTCTTATGGAGAATAAATAAAATGCTATACATCACTTAACCCTCCCAGTGGCAAGCCTCGCGATGCGAGGTTTTCAAACGTGTATCTCAAGTGGCGACCCTCGCAACGCGAGGATTTAAGACAGTTTTTTTTCAAACGCAGAAATAACATTGAAAACGTGCTTGGAATCAGATAATCTTTACACCAATCGAAAGATAACATTCTATACTTTCATTTTATTACATGAATGAACCTTATAGCAGCAGTAGATCGATGTAACTGAAAGTTATATTTGAATAAAAATTTCGCGCGAAGTCGTCTACGCCTTGTATGTGTTCTGAAATGGCTGAAAAGAGTAAGTTTCAAGAAATCATAGAGGGGTAAATTTTGGATGTAACCAGAAACGGGTGGTACCACTGCAAATAGGGATAAATTCCCTTTACGGTGATGCACAGTTTTACATTGAGATATAATCGGACAGACTTGTGGCAAAATTATAAAATAGTAATATTTTACGTGTTCAAGCCGTGGCAGAACCTCGCAATGCGAGGTTTGGCAAAACACATGTTATATGAAGTTTAAATTTATATTATATGTTTGTTCTTATATCAATTTCAAGAGGAAAGAACACTGAATATTTTTCCTAAGGTTACAAGCCTGTCCTGCCAAGTGACTAATTTCGTAAGACGACGGAAGTTGGTCGATCTGTTTCGTTTGTACCCGGCACGTGGCGTACTGCTACTCATTGTAAGGGTGGTTATTATCCGAGTTTATCTGTGTAATCGGTGTACATTTACGGTTTATATTTGGAAATATGTGTAGTGCAGTGTAGTGTGTGTGTGAATAGTAATATTTATCGCATTATTTATTCATAAATATTACTAAAAGTGATAAATTGTGCAACGTGAGTTCTCATTTTCTGATGGATCAACACATCGAAGAAATGCAAATTTTTTTATTTATTGGCTATTATTTTGAAAATAAACTGACCGAAAATTATATATTTTACCATTTCTGAACTTCTTTCTTTGACGAGTAAGAAGAATATGGGGTTCAGTAGACTTCAAGTAATTATTACTTTGCTGTGATTCGTTCAAAAAACCCTTGCAAACTTTGTGACACCAAGCGATCTGACTTGATTTTTTGTCTGAAAAAAATAATGTTCCATTCTCATGAAGTATGCGATATAAATTTTATTTGTGTGTATTATTATATATAACTATATATTTTCTTGTGGGGGCATAACTAGTGAATCATATTACATACCTTATTTGGGATGATTAGATGTTATAAAACAATTATCTCACTTTGAATAACAAATTTATTTTTTTCAAAAATAAAATTTCAAATTTCACATCTAATAAATTTTTGAAATTTTTTTTGGACTATTCATTCTTATATCACTGTATGTATAATTTTATAACCTTCAAATAAAATAAGGTTTTGAAGTATTTATATATTGATAGGGGTAATATTTTTGAATATCAAACTGATAGCGTACAAATAGCCATTTTGCACTTTTTCCTAATTATTCTATATAATTCATATACAGATTTTTGTTTCTATGACATATATACATTTCTACGTAGGGAATTAGATGAGCAACATTTGGTACATTTATAATTTTTACCTAAAAAAATTAGTTTGCTTAGAGTAAGGTTTTACTTTCAAAATTTATAATTTTTTCAAATTTGTTTCAAAACTTTCATTTTTTTTTTTAAATTACAAGTCTGAATTTCATTTATTATAACATTTTCGGATTCTCCAGTTTTTTTTGAACAAAATGAATATGCATATTGATATGTTTACTTCAAAATTGGATTTATTACAAATTTCTAAAAAATAGTATGCAAAATCACCAAAATAACCCTGCTACTCCAGCCAAAACGTTCAAAGTCTTCATGCCACTGGGAGGGTTAACTATTCATGTATTTTTATGAAACTTGGTTAGTGAGAAAAATATACATGCATTGGAAATTCGCTGAGTACGCAGGTTTGCTACGACGGGGGTATTTGTAAATAAGACTAATATCTTTGTAATTTTAGCATCACACACTGTATTCGCTTAGGTGCTGAAAAGACAGTTTTTTTTTGAAAATGCTAATTAATGGTTGATGATCAGTTTCTACTGTTACGTCTTCTTTGCCACTAATGTATTGATGAAAGCGATTACAACCAAACAGGATGCTAAGACATTCCTTCTCGATTTGTGCATAGCGCCTCTCTGTTTGGCTCATTGTCCTAGACGCATAGACTACTGGCTGGCCTGATTGCATGAGGGCACAGCCAAGACTTGTATCACTCTCATCGCACTGAAGCTTAACTGGCTTCGATACATCAAAATATCTTAGTATCGAGGCGCTCGATATTAAATTCTGGAGTTCAATGAATGCTCTGTTATGAGTTCCATAACAAGAAGGGCCCAAGCAGGGCCGCCACATCTCAGAGCCGGGCCCAGGACCAGATTCTGACCACGGGCCTCTAATACTGTATTGAAAAACTACTTTCCTCTTCCCACACAAAACCCATTTATACTTGCTTTCAAGTTTCAGTGGTTGAATAAAATGTCTGAATTCCTACTGAACTACTGAACTCTAACTGAAAAATTGAAAGTTCTAGTATGCATTTACTCTAGTAATTAGTCATAGGATTTTGTTAATTTTTTTCATCTTGGATTAGAACGAATTGTGAATAGAAGCCGTATTCAGAGAAGTTCCTAATTACTCATTCCTTAAGAGTATCTGGCAGAAATTATGATTGACTCAATTTTATAATCAACACATTCAATTAGCTTTATTTAAATTTTATGAACTGATTAAAAAGGAAAGTCTCTGCATACAAAATGGCTGAACGGTTTAATTGTAACATAGAACCCGTTTGAAAGAATATGTGTATTTATTGAAAACCTAAACAAATAAATGCTACAACAAATTTAATTGTTTAGTTAAAGTTTATCCATTTGTACTGGAGTTATGTAGTGAAGAACAAAGAGAATAAATATTATTAGCAAAAACACAAGAATAATTTGGTTAAAAGCTAAAAAGAAACAAATGAATTAGTAAAATAAGAATTTTGTTTTTTCGAGTTAACATAACATACTGTTAATAAAAGTAAATCTATTAACTGTATTATCAACCCATAAACCCTAGGTTGAATTAGTTTTGGAGTTATTCCACCATTTTATTTCAAAATAGTGGTGATTTCAAATGTTTTTATAAATATTTGATGAAGATAAATAGTAAATATTTTGAGAAACAATTAAAATTGAACCAGTTACTAAAATTATTTACGAGTTTTATAGGTTACAGTAGAGTCTCATAAACTCGACTCCCGATAACTCGACACTCTGGGAAACTCGACACCCCATTTACTATACAGTACATGTATTACAGTACTTCATATTTTGGAAACAAGGAAATTTAATTATTAATTCTCATGTTTGAAGTCATTTATGTAAGTTATAGTTTTCTTAAGTTTGTAATACAGTATCATTATACATTATACTATAATGTGTTAAGTATAATCTAATACAGTATACAATTTACAGCTAAATAATGCGTTTTTCTCCCCTCCCAATGTAATTCTGGATAACTCGATATTCCACAAACTCGACAGGGTCTTAGTCCACATTGTGTCGAGTTTTGTGAGACTCTACTGTATCTATAAAATGTTTCAAGATGGCGTCTCATCAACAATGTTATTGATTGCTCACTCTTCTAAATTGCAGTATATTACATCTCTAATTTCGTCACGGCTCTCAAACTATTGATTCTTCCTGCCCTTAAAGTGAGTTCTGTATGGAAACTAACTCCCACCTACCAGCCTTTATTCACAACGGACTTATTAACTCTACCCCGTCGTTACTAATGTGTTAGTTAACAAGAGAAGCAGACGCCATCCATAGAGCCACACTACGCCCGATTTCATCCACAGCCTTCTCGATCTTGTCTCAAGAATTTTCGTACTGTATAGGATGTTACAGTTTGATATGGATAGTTTTAACTTAAAGAGTGGTGCTCGCTTTTAAGCGGATCGAGTAGTTTATAACTGAGTTTCTTACTTAGCATACTGTACAATATCTGGAGATTTTTCTTGAAAATACACCGTATCTCACCACTCAACAACCCGGCTATTATCATAGTTGTATATGATTGGACTCTCCAACTTAATATTTAGTTATTGAGTATTGTTTTCTTGAACATCAGCTAGATTGAGTATTGTTTTCTTGAACATCAGCTAGTTATTACTATCAGATATGGCTACTTGAATACCGAACCCTCGTGGATTATGTCTAAAAGAGGTTGCCAACCATCAGCAAGCCACAAAGTACAGTCGCCCGCACGACAGCGTTCACTGTGGCACTGGCAGAGAGTACTATTTTGGCTCATTGCTTTTGAAAAAAAAACATTGAATGATGTATAATTGTTTAGGGTACGTTACAAAACGTCCAGGCGTAGAACGTCCAGGTTGGGTATTTTTAATTAATAATAAATAGCTGTTTCAGCTAAAAAATCCATTCAGGATTCCAGGTTCGTTATTTTAAATTAATAAAAATTGTTGTTTCAAACATCCCCATTGTTTAAAGGCATGATATTGTCAATAAATATAGCCTGTACAGGGCCCGTTATTTCTAATACACCCTTTTTCATGTTCAAATTCTAAAATATTTTACTAATATACAGGCCCGGACCGGGCACCCATGGGGCCCGGGCCCGGGACAATGGTACCCAGCAGTCCCCCCCTTGTGGCGGCCCTGGTCCCAAGTCCATGATATGAGTCTTTTTTTTTAATGAGTTGCCGTAAAACTTCACAATGTTCTGACAATGTAGGGACAAATTTGGCCAGATAGGTTACAAGGCCTAAGAATCTTTGTAAGTCAGTCACGTTACGTGGCACCGGAATGTTTTGGATCGCTAATATTTTTGACTTATCAGGTTTAAGACCATTTTGGGTCAGGATATGACCCATGTAGGCTAGTTATTTTTGACGTAGTTTAAGTTTTTGCTTGTTTAATTTTAAGTTCGTCTAGCGAGCTCGTTCAAGTAAACGTCTTAATTTGATGTCATGATCGATTACCGCTTCCTCATAAGTATCACCGCATCCATAAACAAGGATGTCGTCAGCAATGACGCTAACGCCATCGAGACCATCTAATGTATCATTGAGATGTCTTTAAAATTCTTCTGCAGCTGGCACTAGGCCAAACGGTAAGCGCAACCACCGGTATCGCCCCTCTGGAGTCCAAAACGTAGTCAGCAAACTTGACGGCTCATCGAGCTCAATTTGCTGATAGCCATCTTTTGCATCTAGACTGGTAAAAACTTTGGCTTTGGCCAAATTCGGTAAAATCTCATCAATGGTTGGTATTTGATAGTGTGATCGCTTAAGTGCTAGGTTTAGGTCTTTAGGATCAATAAAAATGTGTATTTTATCATTGCGCACAACAAGAACCATGCTGCTAATCCATTCTGTTGGATTGGATTATTTTTTATAATTTGTTTGATTCAAGCTCAGACAATTTAAGTTTGAGCCTATCTTTAAGTGGTATGGGCACTCTACAGGGAGCATGTTTTACTGGAACTGAATTATTATCAACTTCCAAGTGATTAAAACCAGGGAGCTTACCAAAACCCATAAAAACATTGTGAAATTCGCATAGAATTTCCTCCTTAGTCCATGGTTTCATTGATTCTTGAACTGAACATAAGTCAGCTTTAACCTCTATATGGCCTAATTGCTCATACGTTTCAGCTGAGAGCAAAAGTCTTTGATATGTTTGAGTTTTGCCAACTTAACAAATTAAATCAAAAATTGTTTTATCAACCTTACATTGTAAGACTTGCCGGCCTAATGGCTTAATTATATTACCGTCATAGCATTTGAGTTACAATTTTCTTGGCCTAAGAGACGGGCTGTGGTCACAAATTGTTTTATTGTAGTCCCTAATGTTAGTGTTAGAAGATCCAGTGTTTAGCTGACATCTGAAGTTCGTAAACTGGCTGTCACCTAGCTGCAATTCTGTAAACCACTGTTTTTTTGCTTCCCTACTATTTTTAGGCTTATCTGTATCATCATTAAAAATTTGATTAAATGAATACAAAGACTCTTCACTGTCATCTTGGCTTGAAGAATGAATTTCCTGTTCCTCTTGATGCAAATGCTTTTTATAACTGGACATATTATGCTTAAAATTAGGCCTAGTTGATTTGTAATTATTTACCTTTGGTTTGTGACTGGGCGCATATTTATTAGATTGCACAGAATAATTAGGCTTATTCTGTTTACAGACACTTGAAAAGTGGTTAAGCTTACCACACTTTTGACATGTTTTACCATAAGCAGGACAGATGGATTTTTTCCACTGGTGAAAGTTTCTACAATAAATGCAGCTCTTACTTTTAGAATAACTTGAGTTGGATAAACCTTGAGCGTAGCTGACTGTTGTCTTATTTAATACCTCATCTTCCGTCTCAGTTTCATTGATAATCCTCTTCAATTGTTTGTTGGTTGCTTCATGTGCTTTACAAATTTCGATAACAGAGGATAGGGTGAGATTTAAATCACCTAATAATTTCTTACATAGGTTAACGTCGGCTGCACCTAAAAACTAAACAATCTCGAATAAGCTCACTTTCTAAACTCTCATATTTACAAGAAGAGGCAAGATACCTAAGTCTACAAACATACTGGTCAATGCTTTGGTCAAACAACTGCCCTAATCCAACTTTCAGAGCACATAATTGACCAACTAGAAGAAGGCTGCCTAGTCACCAGCTTGTTTCTTGATTTTAGCAAAGCGTTTGATTGTCTCGATCACTCTCAGCCCCTTACAAAACTGGCAGCCCTAGGCATAAAGGGAAAGACAGGAAAATGGTTTCGTAGTTACCTAAATGGCAGGCAACAACTGGTTGAAATACCATACACTCAGAATAATGCAACTCAAAAGGTACATTCTGAATGGGTCAATGTAACATACATATGCTGACCCATAGCAGATTAGGTGGATGAATAAAAGATACTATGTGTTTGAATTTGTTTTCCTTAAAGATATAACATCTGAAAAGTCACCCATAACAATGCCAGCTAAGTCACTTGTTTTTCGCTTTACATACGATCGTTTTCAAAATTCTTCTGCAATCTTAAACGATCTGTCAGTTAATCTAGGTAATTCTAAGGTGATGGAGACTTGGGACGATAGAGTGATACATGCGATTCCTCCCATAGCATGAAATGTATTTAAGCCCCGTCTAATGATTTTACGTCTGCGATAGCATTGTTGGAAACGTACTGTGTAAAGAAATAATTTTGTATGACTTGGCGGCCCAGCCTATTTAAAGACCTTATGTATCTGTCACTTTCATAGTATGAAGATCATTGATTATACAGCGCATGACAGAAAGTACCTCAATCAGATGTTGTGACCCATACTTTCTATTCAAATATAGACAAAGAAGTTTGTATTGACGACAAGGACGACCTTGGTCTTACAGCTGAAATTATTGTGTGGTTAATTATCTTTTCTACTTATGTCAGGTGACGATTTTCCAGCTCTTTTTTAGTCACTGAACTCGTAAATAGTGCCAATGTGTCAGGGATCAAATCATTTGATACAGTATACTCACTTCCTTTTCACTTGAGTATTTTCCACAGTCGTGATTCATTTTTTGAATGTCTTCCCTAACGATTTCTGCACATAAGTCTTTGCAACATGGTATTTAACATTTTAATTTAAACAACTTTGACTGTTATTAGTTATACTGGACCGATTGAACACGCACTTGTTCGGAATAATGTTAATATTTCAGAATAAAACCACGACCTTTTCCTACCGCTGTTCCAAAACTGCTTTAGGGCCCTCTAAGTGTTGGTGCTATCAAATTTGTGGGTAAAGAAATAAGTTTGAATTAGGCCTCGTCCTCGGAAAAAAATAGTTATGTATATAAAGTTGTTCGTAAAAAATAACATTGGGGTCAAGTCGTGAGTCAACAATCCTACTGTGTGGTTGTGTGTTTACGTTGTTTATTAACCTAATTTTTCTATTTACAGTTTTGTTGATATAGTTTTCAAATAATTGGAAACATTTTATCAAGACATGTGAAATAATAATGGAAATAGTTTATCTTTAAACATTTTTTCATTTGATTGTGACTGTTTGGTTAATCTATTCTCTAATCTGTTTTTCATAAATTAGTTTTGTATAGTATACAGAACCTTGGTTTTGGGCCGTACGGGCCTAATTCTGTCAATATGATGGAATTAAATGAAGGTGATGAAAATTATGGGGATACCAATGTTGGTGGGAACCAAATTATGTTCGATGGGCAGTTGGAACAAACTAAAACTATTAAAAATAATGACTTCCCTCCTTTACCTACAACTAATAACGTTCCTCTAGGATTTCAACATTAAACGCAAGTAAGTATTAATCAAAGACAATCAGAAGATTTGAACAGTCGTAAGAGATATCATGAAGAGGTGACAATGGACAATAATAGTAGTTCTATGACTCAAAATATGGAAACAAGAAACATAAATTCAACTTATAATCCCTCCTAAAAAGAGATAAACCATCTAAAATAAGATTTTATGACGTGTTTCACTCTGGTCCGTATGAAGTATCTTCTAAAGACAAAAAAAAAGATAAATCCATTTAAAGTTGGAAAAATGATTGAAAAACTCCGTTTTGAAGTTAATGGTATTACCAGAGCTGGAAACAATCTTGTAACTAACTGTATATCTCACACAACGGCCAACAGGTTAGTATCATCTTCTCACTTTCCCGAGTTCAATTTGTTTATACCATCGAATCGTGTGGAAGTTGTCGGGTTGATTAATATTGAGTCGGACATTGATGTTGAAGAAATTATAGAGGATTCCGTAAGCCCCTTACCGATAGTAGATGCCTTCAGACTTACTAAGTATACTTCAGAGGGTCCGATTAAGACGAATTGGGTTAAAGTGACTTTTCAGGGAGACAAAATCCTGATAGAAATTAAGCTTAGTTATGTTGTGCTTCCAGTGAGGGAATATGCATATCCTGTGCAACAATGTTACCGGTGTTACCGTTACGGACACTCGTCGCAAAACTGTAGAAATGAAAGAATTCGTAAAGTTTGTCTAAAACCTTTTCAAGGAACGGAATGCAGTGCAAGTCCATCTTGTTTACACTGCAAAGGGGATCACGATTGCGCTTCAAGAATATGCCCAGAATTTGTACGGCAACAAAATATAAGACAAAGAATGACACAGATGAGAGAAAACTTTATGTCTGCTTCAAAGTACTCCCCCAAGACACACATGTATCAGCACAATGTAGGTATTCCCACCAAGGGCGGATCCAGAGGTAATGTTTGGGGGGGGGGGCGGTCACCGAAATTAACCCCCCCCCCCCTCCTCACGGGTGGTCACTGGCACCCCCCATTATTTAATTTAAAACTATATTAAATTATTCAACGAATGAAACTAAAGTTAAAATAATATATCAATAACCTTGTACTCAAGAAAAAACAATCATAACTTTCTAAACATAGGTACTAAACAAAAAATAACTTTATTTCTGCTTCGCCCGACCGTAAATAAAAATAACAAATATTTAGGCATTAAACTTTTATCTATGTTATCTGTAGACGTTTATGAACAAGTAAGATGCCTAAATTAAATAAACTATTAATTTCAGTTATTACACATGCGAAAAACTACTATTTACAAAACTTATTTGAAATCTGCATTTGAACTGTGCAACTCGAAGATACAATGAGGAATGAGGCTGACAGCCAAGGTCAACGACTTGAAAAATGAAATGTACCATATTTACAAAATGAAATAATTGGCGTATGAGCTTCCGTTTGCACGCAATTTAATCTTTGTTTCCTTTTATTTCATTACGTATAACTTGAGGAAATTTTTGCCCCTATGACCAAGCCACTTGATATTAATACCTAACAATGGATTAGGTTTACACAAAAATAAAACCTAACCTACAGCTGAAGCAAACTGCGGTCGACAGGTGAAATCCACTGAGCTCTATATTATATCACAGAGAAACATTCCTTTGTCTGTGGTTATATCTACAGTCACCACTCAGTGTCAGAAAAGCTTGCCACTGTGTTTTTCGGCCGTTATGTTGGCCAAATTGTTTTACTGATGCATTATGGGAATTTTTGACGTTTTGAGTTTTGGCGGTATGGTAATTTTATTCCCCATTTAAATCAATGTTAATTTAGTGATTTTTAAAAACCTTTATAATTGTTTTTAAGTACATTACGAGTCGAAACCTTGTGTTATAAACTTAAAATTGAAACCTTGCGAATAGTTTTAAATAAAAAGTAACCAATCATCTTGAAGCTAAGTAATGATTTAGGTAACATAAAAATGGCCTTGTTTCTAGGTTTATGGTCGTTGGTGGATGACATTGAAAATCGTACACTTGGGTGGTTGGTTTAATTATTTATTTTACTTACACATCAACACAGTAACATTATTAATAATGGATGATTCAAATATTAAATTCAAATCCAATGTCAGTGATAACTGTAGACAATAAACACTAGAGCAGAAAATCGGTCGGCGACTTTTAATTTTGATAGCGTCTACCCGATGAATTTTGATTGGTCCAGCTAACGCCAAGGTGACAATACAACAAAGCAAAAAGATGATCTAGACGGCACGCTTTTGGGAATTGTTTAGTCAAAGAGTAGTGACTCCAGATAACATAGAGCAGAGATCAGTGTTGAAATCCAGTAAAAAATAACAAACGAATATAATGGGACCAACCTTTTCTGTTTGCGGTTAAAATTTACCTCCAAGACCATGTTGAAAACACTGAATTTTTGGCCTGTCAACTGGCAAAACTGCAACAACCTTCGCGATACTCGGGAATATAAACGTTTTTGTAAGTCGCTTTTAGGTGAAAGACATGGGCCTAAGTAATGCATTATAAATTAAAATGAAAGTTTAGAATCTCATCTGTTTAATGGTATATCTTTTATTCCATTTATCGAACGTTTAGGTGCAATAGTTTTAATTTGAATGTAACAATGTAGACGGGAGCAGCAAAATTGACTTTGGTAACCGAAAAACGGGACTTAGTGAGACTTTTTCTACTTCAATTTTCATTCGGATGTATTCAAACGTTCTACTTAAGCCTAAGTAATCAAATAAAACACAATAATTTTTAGGTTTGGGGGGGGCGACCGCCCCTACCGCCCCCCCCCCTTGGATCCGCCCCTGATTCCCACACAAACCTCATATGCAAGGAAGACACAGTTGCAGCAAATGTCAAATTATTCAATACCAACCCATGAACATAACTATTTCTTAATACATAACAGGTACAATGCATTGACCCAGTTGCAAAACCAAGAAGATGTAGTGGAATCGTCATCAAAATCACAAGTTTGGTTAAAGCCTAAAACGCCATTTCGTCAAAATAAGTCGCCATTTCGTCAACAAAGTATCACCGAAAAGTTTAGTAAATTTAATAAAACAGATGATGAGGGATTTAGTAAAGGAGGTATAAATGCTAGCTCTAAACCTGTGGTAACCTCTATTGCCTGTGAAAAGGTAAGCCAAGACAATCAGAAACACACGGATGAAAATTTAAAACAACTGTTTGAAGAGGCGTTATTTAAAACTAAGCACACCAAGTGGACCACCGACCTCATGGAAAACTTGAAAGAAATAATTCCGCAAGGTAGTTAGTATATTAACTCGACTATAACCAACATAATACAAAAAGTATGCAGTTCAATATTAGAAGACATGTCATTTAGGGCCGGATTAAATTCAATACAAACCTTGTAATATATGTGTTTCAAACTTTCTTTCTTCATGTTGATTATCTTAGTTATTGCAATGACATACACTGAACTTAGACTCATACAGTGGAATGCTCAGTCCTTGTCATCTAAATGGGCTGAGTTTCCTGAATTCTTACTTAAAAATAAGGTTCACATTGCAGCTGTACAGGAAACTTGGTTTAAAGAACTATTTAACTATAAACTAAGTGACTACAGTATTCTAAGACGAGACAGGGAGGATGGATATGGTGGAATAGCTTTCTTTGTCCATTCCTCTATTGAATGGGAAAATATTGATCCTGGATACAACAATGATACCATTGAAGGCCTTACAATTAAGATCCGACCAAGAGGATTTAGTAAATTTATTAGCATATTTAATTACTACTGTGGTAAGGGTAATGTTAGGGCTGATATATGGGAAAATCGTGTTTTAAAAAACGATGATGATTTGAGTTTAGTGATAGGGGATTTTAACGCCCATCATACCTTGTGGGGAAACAGAAAGTCATTTCTAGGGGTAAGGACATTGTAAATGCACTGAGTTTATCAAGTTTCATCACGATTAATGATGGAACGCACACCACCGTACCTTCCCCTTTTAGAAGTTCTAGCGCTATTGATCTTTCTTTTGTTTCACCACAGCTACATAACATGTTCAATAATTGGTCAGTTCTAGCGGATGCAGTTGGAAGCAATCATTTTCCTATCCTCATTACATTCAACTATGAAAAACCAATTAATAACATATCCTATAGTAACATTAACAAAATTCCTCGTAGAAATTTAAAAAATGCTAATTGGAAACGTTATACTTCTATTATAACAAAAAACCTGAACGAAATCAGAAATAAAGAAAATATATTAGAGGATGAACAATTAGAAGAATTTCATAATATAATTAACAATGCAGGGGACTCATCTATTCCTCACATAAAAATATGGACGAAAACATAATATATCTGGATTTCAACATAAACCATGGTGGAATGTTGAATGCTCGAAAGCAGTAGCTGAAAGGAGATTGAGTTTTAAACTGTTCCGTTTAAATATGACATCACAAAATTATAATGTTTACAAAAAATGTGCCAGAGAAGCGAAACATGTTATTAAGAGAGCAAAAACACAATCGTGGGAGAAGTTGTGTAATGACTTACAAAATAAAAACTCGTCTGAAGCATGGAGAATAGTAAAAAGTTTTAAAGGTAATGTTATTCATGACAACAATCTCATGAAACAAGATATCATCGAATTGGCTAATAGCTTCATGGACATTTTAGTTCCGGCCCATGTCCCAGAAATCAGTGAAATTAACTGTCCAATTTCAACTGTTGCTGATACTAGGATGACAGAACCCTTTACCATGAAGGAACTGGAGATTGCTTTGGCTAGTAAAAAGAAGGATACGTCCCCAGGGGCAGACGGTATATCATATTCAATGATAAGGAATTTGCCTCAAAATGCTTTGGAATTGCTGTTAAAAATATAGAACAGAATTTGGAAGTCTGAAGGAGATACAATTCCTAAATGTTGGAAGAACCATGTCATCTTACCTCTTATCAAACCTCAATGTGACAAAGGTGTAGCTTAATCCTACAGACCTATTACAAAGATTTCATGCTTAGCTAAAATCATGAACACTTTAGTCAAAAACAGGTTGGAGTTGTTTACTGAACACTTCAATCTAATTCCACAAACACAATTCGGATTCAGAAGGGATAGTGGATGTTATGATCATATAATTACATTTGTTTCCGATATCCAAATAGCAACAACAAGGAATGAAACTGTTATTGCAGCATCTTTAGATTTGTCTAAAGCTTGTGACAATGTACTTTATAACAACTTTAATATAAAAAATGTTTACTATGAACGTTCCTTATGTTTTTATAAAATACTGTTTTAATTGGCTCTCAGCGAGAACTATTTCATTTCAATTTGGAGACAGGGAACTATCAAGGACAGCCTATAAAGGTATTCCTCAAGGAAGTGTGCTAAGTCCTTTGCTATTTTCTTTGTATATTGCGGATGTGAATAAACATTTGTCTGCAGGAGTAACGTCCCTGCAATATGCAGATGACTTTCTCGTTTATGTATCTAACAAATCCTCTACATTAGCAGCTCGAAAATTGCAAGTAAATTTAACAAACATAGCTAACACATTAAATTTCAAATCAGGTCTCACATTTAATCCCAAAAAGTGTAAATTACTTGTTTTCACGAGAAAAAAGGGATTAACTGAATATTCTTGTAACATATTTGGTGAAGTTATTCAAAAAGTGAACTGTCACAAAATTCTCGGTGTTTGGATTGATACAAAGCTTAAATTCCATAAACATATTGATGAAACAATCAGCAGGTGTAGAAAAGACTAAGATGTCTTAAAATACTTAGCGTTTGGGACGAAAGGAGCTCATCTAAAGTTTCTTCTAAGAATCTACAAAGCTTTAATACAACCAAAATTGGATTATTGCAGCTTTATCTTTGGACATTTAAATAGGACATATGAACAAAAATTGGATGTTGTACAAAATAGCGCATTAAGGATATGTACTGGAGCTATTAAGACAACACCCATATGCTGAAACTGCCACAATGACACTAAATTTGAGAAGACAATTGTTATCAGAAAAATTAGCTCTGCAAATTCATTTAAATACATCTCATCCTGCTTTTTTAAAACTCCAAGAACTAAGCATGCTCACCCATCACCATCCATTTGGGATAAACACATACACCAACAATTATACAAGCTTTTGACAAAATTAAAAATGATATTGGTGAAGCCAACAACGAAACCTATGGTCATTCAATCTTCCAATTTCATAAACCTCTATGTATGATAAACCCAAATATCCATTTTTCTAAAGTTCTTGCTTCCAGTATTCAATCTAGTAAACAGCATGTAAACGATACTGTATTGCTACAATCATCGTTATACATTTTACACCACAAATGGAACGGGCATAGGATAATATATACAGATGGATCCAAAATTGGAACCAATGTAGTTGTTGGTATATATGATCCTGCAGTTGACATGGAAATAAAAATAAAAATTCCCTCAATATCATCAATTGTCTCAGCAGAATTATTTGCCATTTTAAAATCTTTAGAATATATATCACAGTTAAATGACAGCAAATTTGCTATTGCAACAGATTCTCTTTTGTCCCTTTACAACATTGAAAATGCTCTATGTGGCTTTAACAATGATAACCTAACATTAGCAATTGCAAAAGAAATTATTAAATGTTCTAAAGAAATTGTGATACAATGGATTCCTGGCCATGTTGGAGTTCTGGGTAATGAAAAGGTTTTGATATAAAGAATAAAATAAGAGCTAAATCTAATGAAATATTGCAATCTACAAACAAAGGGGAATGGTATAAAAAGACTCAAAGTACCTACCCGAACGTCCTATGGTTTGAATCAACCAAATTCAGTAGACGTGACACCACTATGATCTGCAGACTTTGTTTTGGACACTGTTTTACAGCAGACTGACTTTTCTTACTTAAAATAATTGATTCCCCACAATGCCTAAAATGTAATGATGGAACTCATGAAAGTATTCAACACATATTTAAGGACTGCACTGCCTACTCGATACATCAAAATCATCTCTATGAAATGTTGGAAGATGTAACTGTCATTTACCTCCTGATTTACATGACATTATTAAAGAAGAAAACTCAAAATTATGGTGTTACATCTTAGAATTTTTGCACAAAATCAAGAAAATTATTTAAGTGACCATATACCGGATGAAATTAATTAAGTTTTGGACTT
This sequence comes from Allygus modestus, assembly GCA_963675035.1. NCBI lineage: Eukaryota > Metazoa > Arthropoda > Insecta > Hemiptera > Cicadellidae > Allygus > Allygus modestus. The sequence continues at coordinate 129,477,795 of OY776113.1, read as the reverse complement.
GAATTGTAATATTTGGACTTCATACATCATAACTCCTTGTATAATTGAAATTAATTCAGTGTGTTTTCAAAATTATAGTGTTACGTCTTAGAATTTTTATATAAAATCGAGAAAATTATTTAAGTGACCATAAACCGGATGAAATCAATTAAATTTTGGACTTGAATTGCAATATAATAATTTATGTTCTTAGCTCTCAAGGCTTCATGTAATTTAATACAAAGCCTCTAATAAAAGAAAAAAAACATTGGGGTTAGGGTTAAGATTTGTAAATAAAAACAAAGAATTTTGACAGCTATTCAAAAACAACCACTCAATTGTAAAAATAACATTCACTTAGTAAAAAATCAGTATGTCATTTTTGTGAGAATAGTGATTAGAACCAATATATACATAAGATTAATGTATATATTATTAGGTTAGGTATAGATTTCTAGAACCATTACAAATTAAGATAGAACGAGCTGCTTCCCCGCAATATTTTGCTGATATAATCCTTGTAACAGCTGTTTATTGAATCAATAAAAACACATGTGACATAAACCAAATAAAACTCTCCTCCATATGAATAACATGGAAACTTGGGAGTTCTCATGGGACAGAGCCCTGGGGCCTAAATCAAAATTCTGGCTCGACAATAACTTAAAACTTGAAATTATCTTATAAATAAATAAAGAATCATCAAAATCGGTTTAGAGGGGGCTCCAGTCCTCTGCTTCTCCCATAAGACCAATGTTAAATTTCAAAGTCTGACCCTCCTCAACGGGTTGTCCAAAATTGATTATTTATGGTTCGTTTTAAAGTTCAAAAATATATCGAACGATTTCAGTAAGCAGAATTTCGTTATCATAAATAGTTTGCGCATAAAAAATCGTAAATATTGAATATTTTGGAATTTTATTGATCGATTATTATTTGCGATATCGAAATTCTGCTTACTGAAATCGCTAGGTATATTTTTGCTCTTTAAAATGAGCCATAAATCAACGATATCGAATAATCCGTTGAGGAGGAACGGGCTTTGAAAATTAACATTGGCCTTACATCAGGCTGGTAGAAACGCAAAAGGTTTCGTGACTGGAGCGCCCTCTTAAGTGTTAACTTCAGGAAGTGGGTGAACAAAAAGCAGGGATTTTTTAAAATATGTAGATAATTGAATGTAAAGCGCACATGTCCAAAATAAAACAAAACGAGCAAATAAACAAAGTAAATATGCTCGCCTTGGAGAGTAAATAAACAAAGTAAATATGCTCGCCTTGGAGAGCAAATAAACAAAGTAAATATGCTCGCCTTGGAGAGGAACCTTGAAGATAGGCATTTGAAAAAAAAAACAGCCTCGCTTTTCAAGCAAAGCTTGGTCCCCCAGGAGCTGAAGTGCTGTATGAAATATATCTAACATTTAAAATATAATATTGCACTATGATCGCGAGCGAAGCCGCGACGGGCTACTAGTAAGATGATATTATTAGTGAACATTGACAGTATTCAACAAGCATTGCAGAGAGGGCAGTAAAACAAGTATCAATGTGCAGTCCGACTCATGTAGACAGCCAAGCACCAGAGTACGCAATACATGGCGCTGCTAGGCCCGGCGCGGCAGTGCTGTGTCCGCTACTGTTCATTGCTCTCTATGAAACCATCATGTTAACAAATATCTTTACTAGACCCATCATTTTAAAGCTGATTCAATTCTCTATAAGCTTTGTTAAAAGCATCTCATCCCATGATGCAAGGATTAACATGTACAATTAGTTGAAGTTACTTTTTGTTTTTCGAAGTTTGTATATATTAAAGTATTACGGCGAAATTAAGCTATCTACATAAAATGTGCATGTAAGATAATTTTCTTAGAATATTTTTAGGCGTAAAATAATGAAAAAACCACGCCCATAACTTCATTAGTTTTTGAGCTGTAAGCATTTAACCAGATTACTGCACTTTTAAGGTTGGGGCGGGGGTTGGGGGGAAAGTAAGAGGGGTGGGGGTCGAGACTTTTTTTTTAAGTTTATATTTTGTATATTAACATCCTGCAAATAATCAGCTTTCCCCTTATTAGTTGCGACAAAGCGTATTTTTTTACCTTTATTGACTGGGTTATAGTACAGCAGAGCGAGAACAATGTTTCAGCTGATACCTGGTAACTTAAGTGTCAATTTATACTGTTCTTTACAAGGCAAAGAAACCCTTAATGTGGCCATCAATTGTGTCCTCATTATGTTCCTGATTTATAACCTTCAATAGATTTGTGCAATAATAACTATTATTGTAATGTTTATTATTGAAGTAACATTTTTAGGCCTAAAGGACAGTGGCTAAAACTTTGAAAATAGTTCTGAACAAGTTAGTTTCAGTCAGGGTAAGTTAGGTAGTTCTAATAGGTTATACTAGTCAATGGTTTTACGTTTGAGAACAGTGATTCATATTTTTTAAATGCTGCTTATCAAATCATCTGTAGGCCTATGTGTAATCGTGGCCTACAGGAGGAAACTATAAAACAGCCCACACTTGTCAATTGGCCATACAGGAAGAACCAAAAGATACTTAATCAAATATGTAATAGTCACGCCTCTCATTGAAACACCTTCATTCAGGGGCTTCACGCAATTTATATCGTACTACTACACCTCCCCTCATGCTACAATTATACAGGGTGTTAAAAAAGGTGCACTGGCTATATATTTTCGGATTTTACACTCAAAATTAAGCAGTCGGTCTGTTTGTGTTTTTCCTGAATTTTATTTATCTTATAAAAATATAAAGGTACTCTTTTGAAACTTATATGCCAAGTTTCAAAACAGGACATATAACGGTTCAAAAGATATACTAAATTTAGAAAAAATACAAACAGACCGACTGACGCTAAACGGAGCGGAAAATGCCAATCAATATATCTTGCTTAGTTTTGAGTGTAGAATCCAAAAATATATAGCCATTGCGCCTTTTTGTTTAACACCCTGTATATAAACATTTTATTTCGTATAATCTTTTTATGTATTTACAACTGTACATTCAAAAATTATACATTTAATAATTGTGTTAATAAATTACTATACTATTTAAATGTTTACCCTAAAAGAAAGAAATCGTTTTAGCCCTAAATGTTCCGTTCAGTAAAATCAGACCAGCTAGTTTCCAGTCTTGGAGGATGGTAGTTCGGTTATAAGAAGAAAAATAAATCTGGCAACACCGCAATTGGGCTACAATTGGTGGATTTTGTAACTTGGGCCACAATTGAATGTAAAATGATACCTGTGTGGGCCACAATAGGGGGTTTTAGATACCTTAGTATAAATGGGCCACAATTGAATGTGAATTAGCACACTTTATAGTAGCTAAACCACTGGATGTATATACATTTAAAAAGAAAATTTTGTTACGAAAACTAATTTGGAGTGAGTACACAAAATTTCACAAGCACTGATTGTCTATATCGCAAAATACATCGCTTTTTAGAGTGGGCCACAAAAGTTGGTTATTTGTCACCCGGGCCACAATCAAGGGAACTAGGTGAATATATATATATATATATATATATATATATATATACATACATACATACAAATTTGAACGAATGGTGTTTTTGGCATCTAGGGACCTCAAATTAAAAATTTATCATGGTCTCGGGCTTAAGTCCTACCATGAGACATGCGGTAATAGCTTCTTCCCTATAGGGGAAATTCGCTAAAATGTGGGTGGCACTGCGCAATATTGTTTCATGTCATGATTTTACACTCAAAAACAACACGAATAAAGCTGTAAAGCAATACAGCACTTACTTAAAACACGTTATGTATTTATTTTTAATTTTACTGTTATTAAAATAGTATGATGGAAGTATTTTTTATATAACTAACTGTAACCTAGATTTATATATATAAATTTGATTATTTTTCAATTTTAAAAGATTTATACCATTATCAACAGATACGGGAAAGCACCAGATCAGAGGGTTAAAATGTGTGAGTTACGTAAGGTTGATCCAAACCCCCCTTCCCCCACATAACGCAGCATAATGCTACGCCATACCCCCTACCCCCTTTAAGTGTGTTACATAATATGTTTATGGCCCCTAAAGGTGAAATATGTAAAACCACTTTTCACAGCAGGTAGCGATATTTCTCCAGAAGTGGCATATTGTGTCGTGGGAATATTACATCCCTGATATCTGATAGTGCACAGTGATGGAATCTATTCTATTTTTAATCATTTTTGTTAGATTCCAAACGGAGGAGGAGGCAGTGGCTATTGGGAATAGCACAAACCGTGGGTTGGCCGGCTATTTCTACTCCAACAATGTGGGCCAGGTATGGAGAGTGGCCAAGCAGATGGAGGTGGGGATGGTGGGGGTCAACGAAGGTCTCATATCCTCCGCGGAGGCAGCATTCGGAGGCATCAAAGAATCCGGCATCGGGAGAGAGGGTTCCCATTACGGCCTGGAAGAGTACACTTACATCAAATACATCTGTTTTGGCAACCTACAGTAGAGTTTAAGTAGGAGTTATTCGTTGATATTATACTTTATTGTTTTTGTTTTAAACATTACCTGTAGCATGTTTTTGTAAAGTTTTAGACTGTATTTTATCTCTTGCCTCGGAAAACTTGTAGAATAACCTGCAATATATATTTTATATAATCGGAAGGCAACAAATATTATTTTATTATACATTATTGTTTATATGATCAGTCATTAATGTTAAGATAGTAACAATTTGTAATAGCAATTACCTGTGTTAGCAAAGAATGGTTAGTAGTGGATATGTAATCAAATATTATTGTCCTGTAAATATCAGTAATCTTTTAACCAATACGATCACAATTATTATTGTTTGTTGATCATAATTTCTATCATATATAACTAATTTGTGTTGATTTATATACAAATATAATGCATAATATTTTTATTTTCTAGTTTGCATATTGAGATATAAGTATATTTTACTGATGCATAAGGCAGAAAGACTTTTTATATAGAGATTATTGAGAAGGAATATGCGGTGTTACAGAATAATCAAAACTCATCGAAATTAGTGGGGGTTTTGCTATCAAAATATTTAGCGTCTTGGGTCTCAGATAAAAAAGTCACAGGCTCATTTCTCAGATGACAATACAAATTTGCAATACAGGTTAGAAAAGATTGCTTATAAACATTGGTGCACTCGCAAAATATGCAGTGCCAGAACATTTCATATTTTTCTTTTTAGATTACGTATCTATAGTTGTAAGAAAAAGGGCTAATTATAATTTAATTCAGATAATTATAATGGTAACTTTAATAGCATTGTGTGATTTTGAACAAATAAATGGCATAAATGCCGATTTTTACTCTAAACAGTTTCAATTGTAGACGGGCAAGTTTTGTGAAAACACAAATTGCCCTGCTCTAGTAATATTGAGGTTATGCCGCGGCCGACCTGTCCAACAAGATTAATATATCTAGAGCTCTCGTCAGGAGACACAAAAGTGAAGCTTACACGCTGACCACCATTTTACCCTCTGTCCCCTTTTCTCCCTTGGTAACCAATAAAATTTTCCCTTCACAAGTTACAAGTTTTTCAGTTGATCTTTTAAATGTAATACTGTAAATAATGACTAAAAATAACTGTTTCATAAAAAATAAAAAAATACAGTACAGTCTCAATTATCCGACCTAAACCAGCCGCGGCAAGGTCAGATAAACAGGAAGGTCGGATAACACGGAAAATAATAAAAACAATTTAACAAGATTTTGATTTTTTTTTCCAGGCGCGCAGAAATTGATTGTTCGGTTGTGCACAGGGACGGTCAGAAAACACGGAAAGTAAAAAAAATTATTAAAAAATATTTATTTATTTGTTTTATTTTTTTTCTCCCCAGACGCGCGGAAATTGTTCGATTGTGCACGGGGACGGTCGGATAACACGGAAGGTCGGATAATCGAGACTCTACTGTAATTTTGATAATCGAGACTCTACTGTAATTTTAGTTTACCTACTTTTTTAAATTTACAAAATAAAATCAAAGTTTGGACATTTCTATAGCCATTTTATAAATATTGTTTTTTTCTACTGTAGTCTATAAAGTAGACTATTACATTGTTTGGTTTCCATTGTTCCACACTTTCCATTGTTTGTTTGGGAATAGCGAAAAAGCTTGTTTTGTAGGTATAGGTATGAACTGTCACCTAACCTAACAAAAATACTCATGATCGCTCAAAATAATATTAACGACAGACCAAATTATTCTAAGATAAAACAAAACTCACTAAGCAAGCAATGAATTGCAATAGAGGATCAATATACAGACACACACTGGACATGCTCGAAAAGATACAAAGTTGCAAGTTAGTTAATTAGTTCAATGATGAGTCATTCAGCAAGTGACTCCGTGAATTTACTCTCTCATCGAGCCAACAAATACTGTTTACACAAAATTAGTCACAGGGCTTTTTCAGTATTGTAGGATTAAAATACTCTACTCAAAAACAATAACTGTAACAGTTTGTAAGCACAACACATAAATGTTGTGACATTTTACATGAAAAGTAAGAACGTTAAGCAGTTAAAGTTCCCCTCATATGATTAATCACCCTTGTTAATATAATAAAACCAGCGCCGGAACGGCTCCGGCACGAGTGCACCACTGCTTATAAGAAAATGTGAATTTATTATAATAAAGCCTCATTGTCTAAAGCAGTGAAAGAGCATACTTTACTATACGTGCTTTCCTCATATAAGTTCATGTTATATACCTAATATTCTAAGGGGATTACATATAGATTTGACCAGCCATCCAGGCGCTCTCAGTGTTATTTCATAATTATTTGTTTCATAATTTAATTTTGTTAAACTTTTCCCCTCTTAATAAAGGTGTTGTATACTATACATTCGTAGCAATTGAGCATACACATTTTTATATAAATAATCATTATTGCATAACTTTGTTTATTAGTCAAAATAATGTTATCATAATTATAATCATTAATTTATAAAATCCAAATAAACACTTGTCTAGGGTATTTTTTTAGCATACTTTTAATGCACTTTCTGAACCTATAAAATTTGGATTTCATAAAAACGCAGTAATTGAAACATTATAGATACAAACTAAAAAGAATAATTGGTTTTTTATATTGCCATTTTTCCATTTCAATTTTGGCCATATTTGTGATATTAAATGATAAAACACTGTATAAATATCCTAAACGATTTAAAGCTCAATCACCCTTGTAACTTTTTCCTAAATCTTGGGACTTCAATTATTGCAAATTATGTAGTTAATTCCAATATGATAATTTGTTTGTGAAATTGTTGAATTGTTGCAATAATTTTGGTGGTTTGTTGGTTTCATTCAGGCTCATGTGGAATTCTTTGGAAATCTGTTCAATAATTATTAGTTGCATGTGATAATAATATAGTTTATAAGTGTGCCATTCCCTAGGTGTATAATTTGAGCCTAGTCTTGAACAATATTATTAGTTTCTTTTTGTGAACCAAAATGCAACACATTAATCAGGAAAGGATTATATTTTTGCTTGTTTTGTTTTTTCGGGACATGTTTTTGCACTTGTTAATGGGTGTTGAAAACTTGATAGCCTATCAGAGGATATATAATGTATGTGAAAACACTTTTAAACTCCAGGATTAGGTACTGCCACATAGACAAATTGAAAGTAAACTACTCTTCTTTGAAAGCTCATCATGAAATGAAGTACAGTCAAAGAAAAAATTTGATACGGTCTTAAGAGTTATTTTTCCCCCATCAAAGTTTGTAAACATGTTTTGAATTATAGTTAGCATATTGTTTTACATCATAAGTATTATATTTCTTTCAAAACTTAATTTTAAAAAAATGTTTTGTTTATTATTAAAGATTTTAAATTATTTTGTTTTTAATAAAAATGTATATTTAAAAGTCATACAGTTTTTATTATGTAAAGTTAAATTAGTCTTATGTTGTTTTATTTACAAAGTGGATATACAAGGGAACCACTGTAATAGCATAGGGATTTTTATTGTTTTTGTTATTTACATACCGTACATTAAATATTATTGATACATGCTTTAGATATTGATGTTTAGGTATAATGTAGATAATATGTAGCTTATTTTTCAAATATCATTTCTTATTGTTACTCTTTTAAAGATAGTTTATCGCTGAAATGTTTTAATGAGAATATATTTCTGTTGTAGTTTTGTTAAAGTTTCTTTGTGCACACGGCATAATTATAGTTTAGGCATAGTTGTATGTAGTGTCTTCCAAGTTGATTCAACTCGATGTGATAGAAGGTCTTCCAAAATATTTTAGTAGTCAGCTTGACTATCTTGTTATACTGTTCACTTTAAATCGGAATAAATGCAATAAACACCATTCAGTGTCTTTATTTCTCTCTTAAATTTGTGAATCTATTATTTATACAAATCTGTGTCAACTTCGTTTTCTGTTTAAGGTTAAACAAAGCTACCACATGCTTTGTAAAACATGCTTTGTATTGCAGCCGTGCATGCAATACTCCTTCAGAAAAAATTGGTTTTGCAGTAACATCTGTTTTATTCATTTTTGTGATTACTGTCCTGAAATTCTTCTCTCTTCTAAAAAAAACATAAAAACTAATCTTTATCAAGTGCAGTAGATGAACCAAGTACGTAATCAGATTGAACAAGATAAAATAGTCACACCAGTCATCATCAGGCCCAACCAGGCCAGGGATTGTATGTAAGTACAGTATAGGTGTAAATTAGGGGTCTGCGAGTACTCGAAACTTTTGAGTTTTCGGCTGAGTATTTTAATACTCAAACCTGACTCAAAATTTTGAAAAATATTCGAAAGTTCGAGCGAGTATTTCCCGCCGATTTCTGGACGATCGCTAACTATTGCGATCGGCCAAAACGCGTGGTAACGGTCGCAAAAGGCGATCGCATGTCGTAAAATCGGCCGTAAATGACGACGGAAAACATAATATCGGCAAAAGTGGCAACCGGTCGCTTAATATTGGGCGCTAACGATTTCGTCATCAAATATTGGATTAAAAGTGATGTCTGGTCCAGGTGATATTGGCCAAATGACAACCGGATTGTGTTTTATCGACTAGAAACAAATGTAAAACTGTGTTTTGTTTGTCAATACGTAATCCAGTTTGATTGTACTGGCCAAAATTTTATATTGCTACTCATGTATTAGTTAGAAACCATGTTTAGATTATCAAACCTAGCGTGGTATCCAAATCCCAATACACTATTTTAAACTACCAACTGATGGCAAATACTCGCTCGAAAATACTCGAAACTCGAAAATAACTGGCACTACTCGACTCGATTAAAAAAATCACTACTCGCACACCCCTAGTGTAAATATATTGTATAGTGTTGTGAGACATATTTTTATTTTATCCTGTTAATTGTAACAACACGTATTATGCTACTCAAGAAACTATTTAATCAGATTGAAGTAATTACTAGTAAAAAGTAAGAAGTCCTTTTGAAATTAAATGAATATATCAACCTTACTATTAACCATTTTCTTATGATAAAATTAAAATATCCAAATTGAGCGAGTTTGTTCAAGAATGATTTGAATAAAACATTAAATTAGTTAGGGCATCCTGCAATACTATCTCACATTGAGGACAGTAATATAAAGCCAGAAATAAAAAAGACTACTGTATTAACTATATTGGTACATATTTAAATCACGTAACAATAGGGATGCCTAAAGAGGTGAAATCAAATGGAAGTAAACAGGCAAGGTCGATTAAGTGAGTGGAACAGTTTGATTTACCACAGACTTTAATTTAGGCCCTGAGGTTTGAAGTATTGAAACTTAATACAATATTGGATACAAATTTTTAGTGTGTCAATATTTTTGTGCAAACAATAACATAGAATAGAGAATCCGTTTCATAGTTGATAAAAACAAACCTTAGTTCAGAATAGTTTATTCTACATTAAGTTTCAATCTTATAAGGTCAAATCATTACTGTGTTAGTAAATATGCATTTGTGATAGTACCAATATAAAAATAAACTTTCAAAATATGAATCCTGACTGCAACTTCTATGGTGGTCTCGTTTCATTATTGAGGCTAATTTTTACATAAGAGATTTGTTAAAAATATAAGTATTATATTGAAAATCACCACTGTACACTATTTTACTATGAGTTCTTTTACATAAATCAGTTTCTGAATTTTTTTTAAATTTAGTTACCTCGATTGCATTATATTACAAGATAATAATGATACTGAGTCTCGAAGGGCATACTCAGTTGCTCACAAAGATAGCGGAGAACGTACTAAGTGTTGTCAGGAGCCAGTGGTGGCTCGGACACAGCTGTTATGCTTCACAAGAAGTGGTTATGACTCATTTCATAAAAATAGATGACTTGCTTTTTCATGTACGTCTTGACAACTCGGTGAATTCCTCTGTCCATATAATATTACACCAAAATGTTGTAGTGTGCAAAAATGTAATTGTCTCTTGGGTTTGCTATTTTCTAAGTCACCGAGGGACTTATTCCCTCAGTCCATGAATTATATATCGGGTTAAACAATAGGGAGATTTAATGCATCCTCGGGTTATTATAGATGTACAGCTAAGAATAATTCATTTTAGTCTAACAAGATGAAAATTTTCAAAAAATATCCCTGTTTATTGCCATGGCTAAGTGTCTACATTTACAGATAGTTAAAAAAATCTTTATTCCTTTATGAATAAAGCTAAATAAAGCACTTGAATCCATCCATCCATCAAAGTTGTTGAAGGTTTGATTTAATTTAATTATTTCCATAAATTTTTTAGATGTCCCATTCAGTAAAACATTTATATTATTTGTGTGAGGAAATATCTCAGATAATGTTAAATCCATTACAATCAATTCATAAGTAATCAGAAGCATGTTGTTTTAGTATCAACATACTTCACTCTCACTGGTGAAATATATTCATAAATCCTTAACACGTTCGCTACCGTCACCGAGTGCCGCATATTTGCGTTGCTAAGTCCTCTCCCATAGACTATTGTAGGAAGAATAACAGTTACTCACTGTCTGAGGGTAGTATTTGTGGCATTCACCACAGACCAGAGGTTTAGTTTTATTTTTCTAGCAAATTTCCCCTGTAGGGAATAAGATGCTAACTGTAGGTGGCATGGTAAGACTTTATTAAGGCTGAGACCATGATAACTTTTCGTTTTGAGGTCCCCAAATGCCAAAACATCATTCCTTCAAATCCGTAGGCACGATAACTTTTGGAAAAGTATAGTTTTGATGAAATTTGGTATAAATGTGTAAGGCAGCATTTATTTTCATGAGTTCTAAAATCAGATAGATCGCACCATTTTAAGGGGGGTTTTGTAACCCGTAATGGGTTTTACATTCATTCTTTTTAATCCCACATTTTAGTTTTCACCATTCAGCTTAAAAAAAGTATTATTTTGAATTACTGCTCTATGTCAAACGGATACTGAGATGTTGAAAGTGCTAAAACACAGTATGTTGTCCAATTTTATTCTTATGGAGGATAAGTAACATTTTATATCTCGCTTGTTTTTGAACATATGTTCGTAAAATTTGGTTTGTTGCTTCACCTGATGGTGATACATTGATATTTGCATAAAACCCGATTTTTGTAGTCCTAGATGCAGCAAACCTGCATACTCAGTCCAAATGTTTTTCTTATGGAGAATAAATAAAATGTCATATTTCGCTTATTTATGAAAATATGTTGATGCAAGTTGGTTTCAAAGTGCAACTTCATGACATAGTGAGGTATTACTATTTGAAATTCGCTCAGTATGCATGTTTTTACGGGGTATTATTTGTTCATATTTTAGCACATGTTACCACTATTTATTGTTTCCTTTTTCAAGCATAATTATCAATAAAATTACTTGCACATCACCTTCATGCATTTTAAACTTAATACTCATCTGGCGGATAGAACAACTCAAACCTACACACAGGCTAAAATGTTAGAACTTAAAAAAATGTATCAAGTTTGTATGAACTTTTGAAGTGTGTTTATATTATTTTAATTTTTTTTGGCTTTTGAGCGAATTAATAAAATAGTTATTTATTAGTTATTAGTTAGTTTATTAGTTAGTTATTAGTTATTTAGTGCCACTTTGCTGCACGAGTTGCATATTACATTTTTCCTAAGTCTGCCAAATATTGATTATACAGTATGATATGTATAATATCAATGATAGCCTATATGATATATGTCCTACAGTTGGAATAAAGTGTTTCAATTATATTTATTGTTTTTTTTTTAGAAGAAGGCTGCCACTACTAAAAATTAACTTAAATATTAAAGTAATAGTAACATAACCAGGCCTACTCACAATTTATGGACACTTCGGGACTTTCCGACACTTCCGATACAAGTAGGTATCGATACTTTCTTTCCGATACTCAGGGTATCGGTATCGATTAACCGATATTATCGTGGTATCGAAAGAAAAGTTGGAGTATCGGTATCGGAAAAATAGTTACGTTTTCACGTTGTTAAAACATAGATAAATTTTAGTGTTGGCAATATAAACACAGATAATAACTTAAAAAATAGTTCTTGTAACTTTTGATAGACAGAGTCAACTATAAGGTAAATATTATCATACAATTACATAAGTACATCTGTTTATTCCGCAATTCCGCCCTTCAATTCCGCCCTTATTCCGGAGGTTTCGGATCGTGATTCGTTTTCAAACAATTCTTTCCATTTATTATTTAGTTTTTTAACAATCATTAATTATTAATAAATATTGGTCATAATCTTTAATGAATATTTTTCTTAATTATTACTGTCTGTAATGGTTGTTTCAGCATTTATAAACAATGATATGAATTTTCGATACCATTCGATACGATAGGTATCGATACTTTGGATCCAATAGTATCTGGTATCGATACTTTGGTTTCGATATTGTATCGATACCAAATATCGGGTCCAAGCCAGTATCGGAACGTCCCTATGGACACTTTTATTTAAACACACTTTAATTAAACTTCAACAAATACAGGTTATATTTATGTTGTTCGGGAACAATAACAATAGATCATATGTTTATTATCCAGTGTTGCCAACATAATCCATGCATAAACAACGTTACCTGCAAACTGTTTTGGACTATTTTTGTGTTCTTAAGTTGAAACACTGGAGTACGCAAAGTAAATCGAGAGTGCACAATGTAAAATGAATACGGGAATCACCTGTTTTGCGACTCATATCGAGAGTGTGAAAAAACCGCTTTCTCGGGCAGACGTAAGAAATAGTATATTTTACAACTAGTGGGAAAAGTGTGATTTTCCTGGTGCAAGTTGTATTTAAATTGCGAGTCGTAGACGAGCAATTTAAAGAGAATGACCACCAGGAAAAATCATTTTCCCACGAGTTTTGACACTATTTTTCACGATATTACAGCAAAAAAATATTTGATACAACAGCAAAAATATGAACAAAAGACGAAGTAAAGTATAAACACAACAACCAACACAATGTTTTAAACAGATGGGCATTATTCAATATTTTATTGTATTGCTAGGCTGATTAATAATCAGCTGATTTTTCCTCACTAGTGGGGATATGACAAACTTTACCTGGCAATATACGCAATGGAAAACAGCTGATATTCCAATAGTATTGTGAAAAAGTTTATTTCGAGCTGTAAGGCAGTACTGTATAATTTATTTAAAAATTCAAGGTTGATCAATACATCACATATTATAATTTTTTATATGATAAAAAACATATAAACCAAGAATATAAAAGTAAAGAAAAAATAACTATTGAAAATAAGCCCATGTAGGCTTTAAACATTTCATTATTCATAGTATTTAAACACTTAATTAAACATGTTTCATTCCATGGTTGGCATACAAACTCTACTTAAACACACTCGTTTACTAAAACTAACAGAAACCATAATGCAATGATACAACTGCAATACAAATTTAAATTTTACCTTTTAATGCCAGTAATTGTCATACTCACAGACCAAGCGCCTCACATCTGCGACTGACATCCCTGTGGACTGGTACAAAGAGATTAGGCCTCTAAAATTGAGTGGAATTTGGAAATACGTTACTAATCGAGAAGTCACTGCCGTAAATGTGCGTAGTAAGACTATTTCAATGAGGTGATGCAAGTGTGCGGCAGTCTGTGAATAAAAACAAGTTGTATCGTATTCGCAGCGGCGTTAGTCTATGTTTACGATAACTATTTTATAATGGACTAGTCACTAGAATTAAAAGCAATGTTTCCATTCAAAAGAAAACCCTTCCACACAGGTTTAAAAATACCTTCTTTTGTTTTTTTTAGTGAATACCCCATCCCCTATAGGGAAGAAGCTATTACCGTAGTCGGCATGTAAGACCTAGGCCTGGGACCATGATAACTTTACAGTATATACTCATATACAGTATATGTATACTCGTATACAGTATATATATATATATATATATATATATATATATATGTATACAGTATTGAACGAATGGTGTTTTTGGCATCTGGGGACCTCAAAACGAAAAGTTATCATGGTCCCGGGCCTAGGTCTTACATGCCGACTACGGTAATAGCTTCTTCCCTATAGGGGATATCATAGGCTAGCTTCTTCCCTATAGGGGATATAATAGGCGTAATTTCAGCATTTCGATTGGGGGTATATATATACATATATATATATATATATATATATATATATATATATATCAACACATTAAATTCACAGATTAGGGCTACTAATAAATATAATAAACAAAAAGTAAATAAACTTGAGTACCCTGGAAAAATCATTTTAATTACGTGTTTCGGCTCTTAGGCCATGTTCACAGTGTTAGTTATAATACCTAACCTTATTTTAAAACTAATCCTTATCAACAAGAGTAAAGATTTTCACATGTGATTATAAATCATATGATAAATTTTTATCAGTGCAGGTTGTTAGGGGCACTTCTAATGTGTATTATTTGGTTGAAAATTGGGGTTTTTGTTTGGACTTGCATCGAGTTTAAAATGTTATCTTTGTCAATTTGATAATTTTGATATATATAAAACTCTTCTTTGATTCCATTTTGTATCCAATATTTTGGATGTCAAGAACTGTCATATTTTCCTCAATATTTTTGTAATTATGATCAGTTGTTAATATATGGTCAGCAAATATAATATAATATAATATGGATCAGTCCGTGAATTCTTAATGGCAGACACGGTCAAGAAGAAAGTTCATGAAGCATATGTTAGGCGCACTATAATTGGGAATAGAGATATAAGTCTCAAGATTCCTCCCCACAGCGAGAGGGTGGAGGTGACAATAATTCGTCACCTCCAGGTCATGCCTGGGCGGTTGCTACGAAATCGAGGGGTCTCAAAGGACACGGGCTAAAACTGTTTCACCAGTACTGCCACAAGTGTAAACACTTGCTGTACGACAGCCGTGCACTGTTCACGACTGTTATGACAAGTGGACAAGTACACCACGCTGTCTTATTGGAATCGTTTCGACACACAAGAACTAGAACATTGTGCTGATCTACACATCACGTCAGGATTGCTGTTTTTTGACGATGCTGAAAA
Organism: Allygus modestus; assembly: GCA_963675035.1. Classification (NCBI taxonomy): domain Eukaryota; kingdom Metazoa; phylum Arthropoda; class Insecta; order Hemiptera; family Cicadellidae; genus Allygus; species Allygus modestus. Next base: position 129,462,246 of record OY776113.1, on the reverse strand, counting down.
TTGGACTAAACAAGATAAACAACAAAACTAAGTTGACGAAAAGACTGAAGAAAAGAAAAATCGCGAGAATTGCCGAATACAATATTGAAATGGTTCATTTCCTATTACAGTATTACAATTTTCATCAGCTTACCTGTCTATTAAAAAAATCCTTTTGAATTAAAAACAAAGATTGGAACTCCTTCTTTTGAAAAAAGGATCATAAATAAAGAACTAATGCATATTGTCTATTTAGTTTTAAAACATTAAAGAACCTCAGAATTAAGTAAAGAGATAGTCTCATGTTCCACAGAAGTTTTAAAGGCTCAGAAAATTAAGGCTCACTGATGAAAGTGAGTAAAAACACTTGTGAGAGTGTACAGTTGGGAGTTGGGAGCTGATTATTTTGAATGTTTGTCGGATAACAATTAGGCAGACACAGAACACAAGGCGGCCATAGATTTATCGGTGACACAGAGTTGTTGCAATCCACCGCCACTGCGTGTGCCAAGCCAAGATCGGTTTAATTGATGTGACCACTGAGTAAACATTGTGCCAACAACTGCGACTGTCTGGTTGTCAGGCATTCCAAACCGGTCCAGTCTCCAGGGCTAATCAGCAATTACACGTATTGTTGAACCGCAGTTGCAGTTGTGGGCGACGATGATGAAGGGGCAGCAGCGGCTGTGAATAATTGCCAGAAAACAATTGTGGAACAGAACCACATTAATGAATCTCAAAAGGGTAAAATAGAGGTCGACGCTAGTTACGAAGATAAATCGGTCGATTATTCTTTGAAATGTTCTAAAGATAAGTATCAGTGCAGACTCTGTTCTAATAAATGTGTATGAAGTAACATTTCATTACAGTATTATCGTTAAAATAGTTATTATTATAGAAGTAAGGTGCATGTCTGTCCGTCATAATATCTGCTTCACAGTAACCCAAAAAATGCCTGAACAGATTAAGATAAAATTGATCTTGAAGGGTCATATTGGCCAATTCTCATTGCGAACTCCTTTTAATGTTTCGGCAAATGGGTCTTCTAAGTTCTAATGTTATTCTTATGGATATTTATTTGTTTATTTGTTACGATGGCAATAATAAGTAGGATGAGACTTTTTCAAACCTGATGTTTCTTGTTGTAACTACGTGACAGGGGCAGATCCGGAGGTAATCTTTGGGTGGGGCGGTCACCGAAAGTTACCCCTCCCCCTTCTCTGTGGATGGTTCCTGGAAACCCCATTATTGTTTTTAACTATATGAAATAATACAACGAATGAAAGTAAGTTAACATAATGTATCAAAAACCTTGTACTCAAGAAAAAAGCAATCTTAACTTTATAAACAAGCTGAACATAAATTAACTTTAGTTTTACTGCGCCCGACTGTAAATAAAAATAAAATATTTAGGCATTACACTTTTTTTACGCCATCTTTAGGCGTCTAAGAACAATTAAGATGCCTAAGTAAACAATTTATTTTAGTATATACCCATGCGAAAAACTATTTACAAAACGTTTTTGAAATCTGCAATACTGAACTATACTACGCGAAGATACAATTAGGAATGAGACTGACAGCCAAGCTCAACCACTCGAAAAATGAAAATGTCGTACCACATTTTTACAACAACAAAAAATACTTGGCATATGAGGTTCTGTTCTCCTCTTATTTCATTACATACAATTCGAGGCACTTATTTCTTCTAGTCTAGCCACTGAATATTTATTGCCTAGCAACGGATTACGCGGTTTTAAACAAAAATCAAACCCAACCTGTAAAAAAAAACACCGCTAATAGCAAACGACCGTAGGCGGGCGAAATCAAGTAAAAGAATAATCACCGAATACAATTGTAGCAACCTTTTCTGCTAAATTTTAACTCCAAGATGACAGGCAAGGAGGAGCCGAAGAACCACTACAATATAATAGAATAGGACAGTGCTTTATTAGCGAATTTCTCCTATAGGGGAAGAAGCTATTACCGTAGGTCTCATGGTGAGACTTAAGCCCGAGACCATGATAACTTTTTGTTTTGAGGTCCCCAGAAGCCAAAAACACTCTTAGTTCAAATTTATATATATGTCTAATATATATACAGCCGCATGTGTAACTGACTCACTGAGGTATACGAATTCTAGACCACTTCTAGACGAGCTAGAAACCTGAAATTTTGCACGCAGGTAGCTTTTACCTTGTAACCCCCAGGAAAATTGCCAAATTTGACAAATTTTTATTTTAACCCCCCTAAAAAAATATTTAAATTCCCCCCCAAAAAGGCTTATTTTAAAATTACAGTTTATGAGCTCTAGCGGCCGAACGGATGGTCCTATCAAAAAACGGACACCACCACGAGTAGGGGGCATTAATGCCCCCTACTACCACGTGCTACGGATTTTGCAAGATCTACAACTTTGTTCCTATGACTGTTTGTCGTATCTCGTCTCCTTCACCCTTAGATAGCTCTAGATTTTTTCAAATTTTGAGATTTTGTGGCGGTTTTTTATTTCCTATCACGTTAATATACTTGATGGAGGCCTGATATTGGGCAGTTAGTATGTCTACACCACACTTAGTAAATAGCAGCAGAAATATTACCAGTTTTGATTACTTAAACCTTTCGGAAAATCAAAAACTCTTGAAATCTATGGATTTGACCGTTTTCCAAGTATAAGTAGTAAGGAAATGCCGGTTCTGGAACATTTGTTATTAATTAGAATCCACGTATCACATTTTATACTTTAACTAGTATCGTGAGATATGGCATGCGTGTGCGTTGTACCTTTTCTTCCAAAATCCTAATATTTCTAGTTTGAAATACCTCAAAAAATAAATAATTGTGAATAAAAAATCAAAATGTAGTCTTTTTATTTGAGCTCTAGCAGCCGAACGGGTTGTCCTATCGAAAAATGAAGACAGCCACGTGCCACGGATTTTAGACGAACTACAACTTTAGTCCTATGACATTTTGCCGTATCTTACCCCCTTCACCCTTAGATAGCGCTAGATTTTTTAAATTTAAACTTTTTCCATAGATTTGTTGGTGGTTTTTAATGGTTAGTCGCTCTAATATAGAACTTAGAGGCCTAATACTTATCACACAGTATTCCTACATTACAATTAGTACCAAGCAATACTCCCACACCCCGATTAAGTATCTTAAAACACCCAAAAAAAAATCAAAGTTTTTGGTCTCTTGTAGACTTTTTGTGGTTTTCGGGTATATTTTTTATGTTGCGCTCTGTCGAGGGTAAAATCCCTTATAAATCATGACATATTTGTTGCAGAAGGCTTGCAGTAACCCAAAGTCATAGCATTTCAGGTTGTTAACGGTGGTCGTATTCCTTATCTGGTTCAAACGACGCCGTATAAAGGCTACTTCATAAATCAGTTAAGGGTATTATTTTGTTTCAAGCACTTAGGTAATACATGGAGGCTTACCATATAACATAGTACGTCTCCATGACAAGTGGTATTCAGAAACAGGCATATGACCAGATTTTATAGGTTAATCCCTTAAATATAATCAAAGCCTTGGAATAGTTGTAGAATTTACGTCTTAAATAGAATTTGGAACAATTTACATTAAACTGTGGCCAAATAGTGACCTGGGGGCGAAGCCCCCCACAGGGGTCTGGAGGCGGAGCCCCCAGCGCCTAACATATATACAGCCGCATGTGTAACTCACTGACTGACTGACTGACTGAGGTATAAGAATTCTAGACCACTTCTAGAAGAGCTAGAAACCTAAAATTTGGCATGTATGTAGCTTGTGCCTTGTAACCCCCAGGAAAATCCCAAAAAGTTACAATTTTGTATTTTAACCTTCTCAAAAAAATTCAAAATGGAGGAAATTTTGAACATGTCCAAAATAGTGCCTTTTTATTTGAGCTGTAGCGGCCGAACGGTTAGTCCTATCGAGAAACGGAGACCACCACGAGATGCGGATTTCAGACGATCTACAACTTTGGTCCTATGACTTTTTGTCGTATCTTGTCTCCTTCACCCTTAGGTAGCGCTAGATTTTTCAAATTTCGGCATATTTTCGAAATATTTTGGCCGTTTTTTATTTCCTATCACGTTAATATACTTCATGGAGACCTAATATTGGGCACGCAGTATGTCTTCATCACACTTAGTAAATAGCAGCAGAAGTATGACCAGTTTTTATTAATTAAACCTGTCGAAAAATTAAAAACTCTAAATATCTTAAGATATGACCGTTTTATTAGTATAAGTAGTGGTGTATTGGGGGTTCTGGGCCAATTTATATTATTGGACATACACGTGACACCAATAATACTTGAGCTAGATACGTGAGATTTGGCATGCATTTGCCTTGCACCTTTTCTTCCCGAATCCTACTATTTTTAGTTTGAACTATCTCAACAAAATAAATAATTGTGAATACAAAAATCAAAATGTAGTATTTTTTTATTTGAGCTCTAGCGGCCGAACGGGTTGTCCTATCTAAAAACAAATACTACCACGTGACACGGATTTTAGACGAACTACAACTTTTGTCCTATGACATTTTGCCGTATCTCACCCCCTTCACCCTTAGATAGCGCTAGATTTTTAAATTTAAACTTTTTTCATAGATTTTTTCGTGGTTTTTAATGGTTTGTCGCTCTTATATAGAACTTACAGGCTAGAAGAGCGACACACTAGCTCACACTAGCTCACACTAGCAGACACACTAGCTTTTATAATACTTATCACACAGTATTCCTACATTACAATTAGTACTAAGCAATACTCCCACGCCCAGATGAAGTATCTTAAACACCCAAAAAAATCAAAGTTTTTGAGCTCTTGTAGACTTTTCGTGTTTTTCGGGTACATTTTTAAGTTGCGCTCTATCGAGGGTAAAATTCCTTATAAATCATGTCATATTTGGTGGCAGAAGGCTTGTAGTTACCCAAAGTCATAGTATTTCAGGTTGTTAACGGTGATCGTATTCCTTATAAGGTTCAAAATATGCCTTTTAAACGCTACATTATACATCAGTTAAGGGTATAATTTTTTTTCAAGGACTTAGGTAATACATGGAGGTTTAAAATTTAACATACTACGTCTCCATACCAAGTATTATTCATCAACAGGCATATAACCGGATGTTATAGGTTATACCCTTAAAAATAATCAAAGCCTTGGAATAGTTGTAGAATTTAGGTCTTAAATAGAATTTGGACCAATTTACAATAAACTGGCCAAACAGCGACCTGGGGGCGAAGCCCCCCACAGGGGCCGGGGGGCGGAGGCGGAGCGATTTTTAAATTGTTTTATAATCTAATATTGTACTGCTAGGTCTAAATTTGTTCACTCAATAACTCTAATTTACATTTTGTGTATACATAGGACCTCGGATTATTAGCGTAATTAAACCATGTGCCATAGGTATGTGACGGTTCTGGGCCTATTGTTACTAATCAGAATGAACGTTACACCATTTGTACTTGATCTATGAACGTACGAATTTGCATGAATGTACCTTGCACCTTTTAACCCCTGGGACAGTTTCCAAAACCTGCTATTTTTACCAGATTTTATAGGTTAAACCCCTAAAAAAACCAAAGCATTAGAATATTTGTAGAATTTAGGGCTTAAATAGAGTTTGAACCAATTTATATTAAACTGTGGTCAAACAGTGACCTGGGGGCGAAGCCCCCCACAGGGGTCTGGGGGCGGAGCCCCCAGCGAGCGAAGCGAGTATATATATATATATATGTGTGTGTCCGTGAATGCGATAACTTGAGTAAAAAACGTCCGATTTCGATGAAATTTGGCTCAAATGTGTAAAGTGACATTTATGACTTTAAGTTCGAAAACCAGAAAAATCGGACCATGGGAAGGGGGGTTTATGGCGGTTTTAAATTTTCCAAAAATCAGTTTTTTGCATTTTTCACCCTAAAATTTTTAAAACACTTAATTTTGGTTTTGACCATGTTATAGAGCTTAAAAAACCAAATAATATAGTATTTTGAATTATTAACCTAGGTTAAGTGGTTGCGGAAAGAATCCAAAAAACCTGCTCATAAACTCTCCCATGTTAATCTTATGGGAAAAAGGTTTTTGGCTTTTCCTCAGTTAATTTTACTTTAATCTTAACATTTGCTTTTACCAATCAATTCAGCTTCACAAAACAATCATTTTGGTGTTTAAGTTGTGATTCTACGTCCAACCGTTGCAGAGATATTCAAATTGCTAAACACAGTACGTTGTCCAATGTTATCCTTATGGAGGATAAATAAAATTTGATATCTCGATTATTTATGAATGTATATTGATGAAACTTGGTATTTGGCTTCATGTTGTACTGGTATATTGAAATTTGCACAAAAAATTAATTTGTTGTTGATTATCCCCGTAGCAGCTAACCTGCATACTCAGCCCTAATGTTATTCTTATGGAGAATATGTAAAGTTTTATATCTCCCTTAATTATGAACATAAATTAAACCTGCGTACTCTGTCCTAATGTTATTCTTATGAAGAATAAATAAAATGTTATAAATCACTTATTTATAAATGTATTTTTGTGAAACTTGGTAAGTGGCTTTATGTGAGAAACATATAAATGCATTGGAAATTCGCTGAGTACGCAGGTTTGCTGCGACGGGGGTATTTAACATAAATTGGACTTACAAAACATACAATATAAAATTGCACAGCTAAGCAATGGTCATGTGACCGTCTGTTAGGTTGGCAAAGTCCATTTTTTGAGTACATCACACTCCAGCTCAGGATTTAAACAACATAAATTAACTAAATTACGCTTTAGAACGTCAAAGTTAATAAACAGAAATGGCAAAGTAATAAACATGGTTCAGCTAAACATTAAAGGTGAATAATAAATAATATAATCCTTTGAAAAAAATTACCTTCATTTTGGAAGAAAAAAAATGTAAAAATGCTTATGTTTTACCAATGGCAAACCAAGAAATTTACTGGAAATATTAGTAGTAATGCTCTTTAAACCCTTATAAAGGCTTAAAAGAGTTCACAAATTTAACAAAACAAAATAAAAACTGGCTAGAAAAAGCTAAATAACATTTTACTATGTCTGGAACATTAACTTCAGAAGGTAATTATTGTAAAACCCATTGTGAGGTTGCAAGTAGCCAACGCTCTTTCTGATAGGCTATATCTGACTTTTTCACTTATACTACTGAAAATTAAATTCTATTATTAATTCCCGTCGACGAAACCAGACAGTTTTAAAAAATTCCCCTAAACCCCGTCAATCCCTCCCGTTTAAATAAGCTATACAATCCTCATAGTCAATTATTAATTTTCCAAAGTAAAAATTTCTTAAATCTCTAAACACCGGGCACTTTACCACGAAGTAAAAAACCGTCTCGTTTTCCTGAAAGTTGCACAATGAGCAAAAATAGTTTTTATTAATAACCCATGGTTTGTAATTTAGATCCAATAATTCCCCCCTACATTTCATTATCCAAGAAATTGTAGTGATGTCCAAATTATCAGTGAGAAAGTCTCTATTGCCAAGGTCTAAGTCAACTGCGACGTATTGTGAGTGGAATACCGATGTGCGCGCCCTGCCTAAACAATCTGCCCTCCAGCTATCTCGCAACGCGTTCATCACGCTTATCAGCTGATCCTCGACTCGATCCCCTACTCCTTTATCCTCCACAAAATTAAACTCAACCGTCAAACTAAATTTGACACCCAACAGTTTCCACTCCCGACACCAATAGATATTCTTCCTAATTACTTCTTCTGCCAAAAACTTCGGCAAACGCTCCGAGTCTAAACAAAGGACCTTTGATAAATATTTCAAATTCATTAAAAGAGTGTAAATATGTAACTTATCCAAGCCAGTTTCCAAGTACAAAGAATAGTTAGGCGTATTAATCGGTAAACGGAATAATTTCTTAACAAATAATGTCTGTACTGATTCGACTTTATCACTGATTAAACACCTCCAGACGTAACCACTGTAACATAAGTGGCGCAACTGATTTTTTTGGGCCCCCCGCAAAATTATTTTCAGGCCCCCACCCCCCCCCCATTTATCATAATCGTACATTTTCACCCTACCCCTATCCATTATTCTAGATTCTGGGATAAGGTTGCATGACCTAGACGTTTCCTAACCTCCAAATTTTATAATTTCAGTCAGTTCCAGCCTGCAGCATTGTATAGTTTCAGTGATTTAATAACGCCCAGAAGGTTCTCATTTAGGCTAGCTATAATGTTTTAAATAGTTTAATCACGTCAATGTAGCATTAAAATACTTAAAAAGTAAGCCGACAAGTGTCGAGTCAAAACGTGAAGCCAGATCCCAGGTCTTCGTTCTGTTCCTGTTAAAATTCAAATGTGGAAAAGGTATTTGGAGTGGATTTATATTCAGTTTGGAGTGAAATGGCTGCTATAGTGTTTATGGTTGTACCTTGAGGTTTTGAAAAGGATCTTCTCATGAGCCCCCGATTTATCATTTATCACTATCCTAATGCTGATTCACCTTCAAAAACGCAGTTCAAAAACTTTACTGGCACTACTAACGAACGTTTTAAAACTGTTATGCAAAATGGGATTTGTTAAAATAGCTCACTTTAAATTTTACTTTTAAAGTAATTAGAATTGAGGAAAATTAAAATAATAAAGCTTATTGCAGTTTTAAAGTGTGTCATTATTAAACACAACGAATGAAAGATCTATAGTAGAACCTCGATAGTTCGACACTTTGTGGGTTAAAGGGGTGTCGAACTATCGAAATGTCGAACTATAGGGAGTATATGGAACATTTTAACACAGGGAGTATTATGAGCAGAAAAACAATAGCGTATCACGAAAGAATAAAAAACGTGTTTAACTCCCGCAGGGTCTCGAGCGAACTGACTTGACCTACTTACTTTGAAGGGCGGGGAAGGGGGTTGATAGGACGGGGTAGGTGGTAGGAAGGGCGAGTTATTTATAGAAAAGGCGGTAGCGCACGTTCGTGAAAACAATAATCGGGCTCCCATCACTGACCGGCGAACCCGTCAAGGACACTATCGGTCGCCGCTACTGTCATGTCATGTCATCACGGGCCGTGTAGACGTATACAGACCGTCGAACTATCGAGTGTCGAACTATCGAAGGTCTACTGTACTAGGCCAACAATAAATGAATTCTTAGAGTTTGACTAACAACGTTATTGCTATTTTGAAATGTTTGTGAAAATGAAATATAATAATTATGCGGGCCCACCAGAGCTTTAACCTCGGCCCGCGGGCCCCGGCGCTTCGCTTTGTGGGCCCCCCGCACCGCGGGCCCTGTGGGTCCGGCAGTTACGCCACTGCGTAACATAATATTGATTTAATAATTGCATTACAACAGAAAAATGTTGAAGCCAAAGGAACATTAGAGTTACTTATTAAATTACTTCACGCAACGTTAATGGCTAATTTTGCAGCTGTAGATTTAATCTGAAAATGTTGATCCCAACTTAACGTAGGCGTCAATAAGACCCCTACATATTTGGAAGAGTTTACTATTTCAATCGGCTTACCTTTATACCACCACTTGTCGTTTCTCGCCAGTTTTCCCCTATCCGGAAAATCGTATTTTTTGATTTATTTAGATTTACTCTAAGATTCCAAATATCACAATAACTCTCTAACTTCTAAATCATTTGATGTAGCACAGTAGCGGTTGGGGATAACAAAACTACATCGTCCGGATACATTAAAATATTTACCTTCTTTCCCCTAAAAATAAAACCTCTAAATAATCTGGTAAATCATTAATAAATTATGAAAATACCCCCGTAGCAGCAAACCTGCGTACTCAGCGAATTTCCAATGCATATATATGTATCTTAATGCCACATAAAGCCAAGTTTCATCAATATACGTTTTTAAATAAACGATTTAAGACATTTTTATTATTCTCCATAAGAATAACATGGCGGCTGAGTATGCAGGCTTGCTGAAGCAAGGAACACAAAAAATGGGGTTCTATACAAACATCAATATAACTTAAGTAGGTAAAGCCACATACCAAATTTTATTAATTTATATTCATAATTAAGGGAGATAATAGGTTACTTATTCTCTATAAGAATAACATGGGGGCTGAGTACGCAGGTTTGCTGCTACGGGAACTATCGGCCAAAAAAAATTTTTATTGCAAATATCAATAGACCACAATGATATACCAAGTTTCATCAGGAAAAGTTTACAAATAAGTGAGATATACAATTTTTCTTATTCTCCATAAGAATAACATTGGACAACGTACTGTGTTTAGCACTTTCAATATCTCTGTAACCATCTGACGTAGAGGAATGATCAAAATACCAAATTGTGTGTTTTTTAAGCTGAATCCAATGGTAAAAACCAATATTTGACTTTTTCAAAAATTATATGTAAAAAATTCAAAAAACCCATTTTTGGGGTACAAAACCCCCCCAAAATACCCTTTCGGATAAAGCGATATTGCTGATTTTCGAACTTAAAGTCATAAATGTTCCTTTACACGTTTGTACCAAATTGGACTATTTTTACGAGAGTTATCGTGATCACGGATACACACATATATATACATATATATATAGTTTTGAACGAATGGTGTTTTTGGCGTCTGGGGAACTAAAAAAGGAAAAGTTATCATGGTCCCGGGCCTAGGTCTTACCATGCCGACTACGGTAATAGCTTCTTCCCTATAGGGGAAATTCGCTAAAAGATTTGGACTCATCAAGCAGCCCTGTTTTATGCCTATTTTGGATTCAAAGATATTTGTAATCCCACTTTCATACAGATAGATACGTTAGTCCCGTTATACAAATTTTGTAATAATTTGGATGAAACCCCTAATTCCAATAACTTATAAATTAACGAATTTCTGTCTATAGTATCAAAAGCTGCTGTTAAATCGACAAAAAAATACAGTTTCTCCTTCTTTACAGTTAATCTAAAATTCGCCATACAAGATAGATTAAATATGTTATCAACAGTGGAATATCCTTTTCTGAAGCCAGCTTGAAATTCCGAAACGATACTATTTTCCGTTATCCATTTATATAGTCTACAGTTTAATAAGCTTGTGAAAATTGTGCCCACACAATCAATTAAAGACCCCCCCGCAACACAACTATTCCCTGTAGTTTTCAACTGAATTATGCAACTTGATTATGTTTTCCCCCATTTTTTGCAGCATTTTTTTACTGTTATAAGCATCAAGTAGTTTAAAAAGAAGTGGCTCAGGTGTATTTTTTAAAAACTCATAGGGCACCCTATCGTGCCCGGGCGCTTTCAGGCACGCTAGAACTGATTTAAACTTCGACATGGCGAAATCCGCGTCCAATATCTCGTCCGTTATCAGTGATTCCGCATAGCTAATACCAGCTGGTATAGGCTGATAGCAAGGGTGGGTTCAATATTTTTTTTTATGTCTAACCCATTTCTCTGGAGCGATATTGCCAACAACTCTTAACACTTCCGCGTTTAAAATTAATTGAAGCTAGCCAAAACGTTTTTGCATCCGCACCGTTATTTAAATCAACAATTGTTCTTTCTAAAAACATAATTTGTTTATTCCTGCACAATATTTTGAAATTTCTCCTGACCTCAATTTAAACTGTTTTGGTTTCCTCGGAGTTTGTCTTACGAAATTTATTTAAAAATTTGAATTTACGCCTTCTCATTGCTAAACATTCATAGTCAAACCGCTTTTGTTTATTTTTAAAATTAGAGCTAAGCGTTGTAGATTGTTTTGAGTGGGCCGAATCAGTGATAATTTTAATTATGTTATTTATATTCTCTTGATATATTGATATATATCACACAGACAGTTCCAAACAGCTGGCATTCTGACTAACTTTAGCACGGTAAAAAGACTTGTAATTATTGGACCATTTTAATTTCAGAAGTAAAGGCTACATTTTTTCGCATTTACTCTCCTCGGAACTTTCACCACTAATCTGCAAACAAACTTCTATGGGCAAATGATCCGATCCTGTGTGATTGACAATTCTAAAACCTTGGACAAATTGTAAACAACTAAAAGATACTGCAACCAAATCGATAACGGAACAACCCATAGCTCCAATAAAAGTATATTCTCCGCATTCATCGTCTAACGGTCTACCATATTTAAAATAATCAAACCTAACCTCTCACAAAAATGTAAAATTTTCCTACCTTTACTGTTCACCACTACATCTTTAGAATTACGTGAATCATTAAACATTGCATTGACCTCACACATAAAACTCTGTACAACTTTGTTCCAATCCTACCCTTCCATTTAAATCCCCAATTAAAATTAAACGATCAAATATGTGATCGACTAAATAGTTTGAAAGAAGCAAAAAGTCGTTTTCCCATAAATTAAAATTTAAATATATTGGCAACTATATTATTTCCTTGTTATGGAATTTTGTCTAAATTTGAATCAATACTAACTCATCACTTTCAATAAACGAAATTTGATCAGCGTAGGGCGAATTTTGGTCCCAGGACTACCTTAAATCTGGTCTATACCAGTTTTGAGGCTGACATTGGGTACAGCAATTGAAGTTGTAAGTCCCAACAACATATGGTAAGTATTTTGGATGCCCATTATGACAGACTTCCCCTTCACCTTTGGTCTCTCCATTTGCAGCGGCTAGGGACAGAATCTCCGGGTTTGGTCCCCAACCTACCAACCTGAGAATGGATGGTCCCTGGCTGTTGTCCATGGATACCCTGTCAGTTGTGTTGACCAACTGGAGGGCAGAATGCGGGTCCCCTGTTTGAGAGCCTCATCCCAGCTGTCACAGGGGCACGGGAGTTGGCCCTCTGAAGGGTCGATTTGGCTGCCGTCCCATCCCACCCTTTCCTTTCCTGCTTTATCCTATCTTTCCGGTAACCTGCGCAATATTCCCACTTGTGGAAGATGTGACTAGTAGCTATGCTGGGTTTTTCTAATCCGCAACAATGATGATAGAATTTTGGTCAATTAAAATAACTGACCCCCCCCTCTTCCGTGGCTTGCATTTCTTTCTGCAGCTTTAATGTTTAGTTTTAAATACTTTAATTTCCGTGACAACAATCTGAATCACTCTCTGAAATAAATGTCTCCAGAATGTCATCATTATTAATAAATTCTAGAAAATATAAATCATTTAACTTATTTTTAATCCCGCAAACATTATATGAGACTATTTGTAATGAACCTGTTATATTTAGACTATTTGTCGAGATTACCCAATCTTCGTCACTAGATGGATTGGCGTTGGTTCCTCAGCGTTGCAACGCTCTCGCGTAGCTACTCCCCGTCGCTGGCGCCGCCGAAACCTGCGTCTCTGGTCCTTCCTGGCCGATGGTCGTCGTCTCAAAACTGGTCTCGGACGCGCCACTCTCCTCCTAGTTGCTAGTCTTCGTCCCCTAGGCTGCTTTGTCCGCTGAATGGTCCCGGTCGAAGAGCAAGATTTGGAGGCCCGCCGCCATTTTCTGTAGCCTGCCGCGGAGGAGGATCTCTCAGACCGATTACAAAAGTAGAGAAATCATGGTGTGACAACCCACTCCCAATAGTGCATCTAATTATTAAATCCTGTGAACAGGCCATCATGGCAAATGTAAGTAGTAATGCCGCGTGCCTTGGCCCGAACATAGGGTCTTATGGAGAATATAATAACATGGACTCTTATGGAGAATAGAATAACATGGACTCTTATGAGGAATGGAATTAGGGTGTAATTGCCTCCCTCTGTGGCTCTTTTGCTACCCTCTATGGTTGATTATTTATCTTTTGCATCTCTCTGTGGTTAATTATCTACAATTTTGGTAATTATTTAACCCCCGCGTCCTTCTGTCTCCTTTGGTGTATCTAACTACAGCACCTGTTCTCTCAACGTACTGTTGCTGACGAGTCGTAACACTTTAAGTAACCTGATTGGCTGGTATGTTGATTCGCGTCCTTCTGTTGTTAATCATTTAGCCTTCAGTGGTAATTATTTGACCCTTGTGTCCTTCCGTTGTTAATCATTTAGCCTTCTGTGGTAATTATTTAACCCACGTGTCCTTCTGTTGTTAATCATCTAGCCTTCTGTGGTAATTATCTGACCCTCATGTCCTTCTGCTGTTAATCATCTAGCCTTCTGTACATCTAACCACAACATCCTCAACATAGTCTCTGTCAGCAAACTCGTTGTAACTAGTTGTTACCTGTGGGCTCTGTGATTGAAAGAGACATAGCCCCCACCACAATACCTGCTATCTTGCCGCGCATTTTCTCTCTCTCTCTGCTCCCTGCTCCCGTTGCGATCGGACGTGTCTCTCCGTTCGTTGCGTTTTGCAAAGATAAAACTTGAGCGTTTGCTCCCCATAGCGGCTTCACTTTTCCTAACCTCACTTTTTCTAACCTCACTTTTTAATTTGTATCATTCTGCGTAACATAACCTCACTTCCTTGTGTCAAGGGCTGTGTCGTACTTGTATTTGTTGACTGACATAACCTTACACCTGTAACCTTTGAGAGTTACCATAACCTCACCTCCTTGTTCTTTTATTCAGTAACTTCACCATTTTGTTTTACTTGGTAGTGTTGTGTTTGTATGTGTTGGCTAACATAACAGTAACCTTTGAGAGTCACAAAAGCCTTATTTTCTTGTAAGAGTAGTTTTGTGCGTTGTATTTAATTGTTTGATTTGGCTAGATTAGTGTTGTGTTGACTAACATAACCTCACACCCAGTAACCTCAGTTTCTTGTTTGATTTGGCTATAGTAGTGTTGTGCTGACTAACCTAACCCCACCCAGTAACCTTTGAGAGTTACCATAAGCTCAGTTTCTTGTTTGATTTGACCATAGTAGTGTTGTGTGTTGTATGTGCTGAGTAACATAACAGTAATCTCACGTTATCATGTACTTGTCTTGTTCATGTCTGACTTATCTATGTTAAGAGCGCTGTATGACTTGGTAGTTTACAGTAAAGAAGGTAAACATACCCTCACCTTTTGGTTTTACTTGGTAGTGTTGTGTTTGTATGTGTTGGCTAACATAACAACAACCTCAGTTTCTTGTTTGACCTAGCTAGAGTGGTGTTTTGCATTGTATTTAATTGTCTGGTTTGGTTAGAGTAGTGTTTGTATGTGCTGACTAACATAACCTCAATCTCAACCATTTGCTTACCAAAACCTAATATATCATAACCTCACTTTTGATTTGTATTATTCTGTGTAACATAACCTCACTTTGTATTATAGTAATCTTGCGTGTCCTGTGATTTTTAACATTATCTGACTTGCTAAAGTAACCTACTTTTTCTAACCTCACCCATTACACTCCAAGATGTATAACCTTACTGTATTATATTAATTTTCCGTGCATGGTGTACTTTATTTTTATTTTTGTGTACTGTTCGTGGTTATTGTCTTGGCTAGAGTAATGCTTTGCGGTGTATCCATTTAATCTGGCTTATTAGTTTACAGTAAAGTAAGTAAACAAACCCTCACTTCCTCAGGGCTAAAGTAGTGATGTGTTGACTGACATAACCTCCAGTAACCTGATTTTTTGCCCTGGTTCTGTTGTACAGTAAATTCACCTCAGCAACCTCACTTTCTATTATTGTTATTTTATGCAGTTTTGGTTGGAGCAGTTTTTATATGTATTGACTAACATAACCTCACTTTTCCTAACCTCAGTTTCTTGTGTCAAGAGTAGTGTTGTGTTTGTATGTGTTGAGTAACAGTAATCTCACTTTTCTTTAATGCAGTTTTGGTTAGAGTAGTATTTGATACCTTCATTAGAGTTAACCTGAAGTTCTGGCTTGACTTGCGTAGTTTGTGTGTTAGTGTTTTTCTGACTTGCGTAGTAATACAGAGGTACTGTGCTCTTTTGTAGATCCTTTGTACCTGTTCTTTTAGAGAACCTGATCGGTGACTTTAAAGTATCAGTTCCAAGTGTTACAGTTACATCATATATCTTGTTCATTTAATATCGATGAAGACTGCCACAAAGTAACAGTTCCAAAAGTAACCATTCCAATAAAGTAACAGGTCCAACACTACCCATTCCCATTCCCACAGTTTTCAAGGTAACAGTTCCAAAAGTTTCAGTTTTAGTAGATCAAACAGTGAAAAAGTAACAGGTCCACTCTCTATATATATATCTTACAACAAGCTCTAGTTCTTCAGTCTGATTTCAGTCGTGACACTGATCAGACGTGTTTTGTGCTGCTCTTGCGTAAGTGTTCTCTTGCACAGATTATTATTGATTCTGCGTAATTCATTTGTATCCTCGTGAGCTTGACTCTGGTCGGTGTGTTTGCTCTTTTAAGCGTTAGCACAGTTTAGCTTGTTTTCAGTATTTAATTCTCTGTTGAAGGATGAATGTTTCTAAAAAGGACCCTCAAAACCCGGTAGATTTAATTAGTAAAGATGAAACCTACGTTAATCACTTTAGACTTTACGGGACTAACACTGTTTTCAAATTCACTAAACCTCCCAAAGGTATCTCTGAGTTTGATTGGATTCGTAAAGGTTTTAATCAAATTGTAGAGACATCCAAAGCCAACGTTGCACCCACTGATTATCTAGGGTTTAAATTACAGTCTATAAATTTAAAGAGTGCTGAACCGGGATACGTATCGTTGAGGCCGGTCTCTGAAGTTAGCGGTGATGTTATCTGGGATATTTTCGGGGGCATAATTCAAAGTAACTCTGAATCAATTACTAGCAGTGACACGTTTAGAGTTGATGTTACGAGGATTAACGTTCCCGTAGGTAAAGGGAGAGTACGTCCAGAGATGTACAACACCTTTGATGAAGAATCTAAAGCTAGGAAGGGTATTATAGTAATTAATAATAAAGACAATTTATGTTTGGCTAGAGCGTTGGTAGTAGGCAAAGCACTTGCAAAAACTGATCCCCAGTACAAAGCAATACGTCAGGACAAGGGAAAAAGACAAACTTTCAGAGCTAATAAGCTCATAGCAAAAGACCGTGTAGAAATGCCCGAGGAGGGTGCAGGAATCCCTGAGCTTGAAAAATTCCAGTCCCATCTTAAAAAATACAAAATTACCGTCTACAACTACGACAAAAAAGGCCGGGATGTTTACTTTGAAGGAGGTAATGAAGACGCTAAATTAAAAATTAACCTTCTTTTTCACAACGGTCATTACAATGTAATTAGAAACTTAACTGCCGCATTTGTTTGTAATTTCTTTTGTGAAGCCTGTCATATTCCCTATAGCAACAGACATGAGCATCGATGCTCTAACTGATGCACCTCCTGCCATACTATCTCCCCGCCCTGTAAACTGGAACACGGAGGCGTCACATGCCGGTTTTGCAACCGTTTCTTCAAAAATGAGCGGTGTTTAGTAGCTCATCAAGGGCAAATTTGTAAAACTGTAAAACTCTGCCGTGACTGTAAGAAAATGATTTATCCAAAAAGACGTAAGACAGCTCAAGTATGCGGAGAAGTTTTCTGTAAACCCTGTGAAGCGTTCAAAGACCCGGCACATCAGTGTTTCATGAGGGTAGATAGAAGAACACCGAAAGACCGTGATTTTTTGTTTATTTTCTTTGACTTGGAAACAAGGCAGGATGAGTCTCTCCCCTCTGACCCTGATAAAAAAGTTCATAAAGTAAACTTGTGTGTATCACAACAGTACTGCTTTAAATGTATTAATGGGGGTGAGTGTGAAACTTGCTCGGAACGGCAAAGGGTATTTGAAAAAGAACCGGTAAAACACTTCATGGACTATATCATGGGAATTCGAAAAAAATTTAAAGATGTCTGTGTAATTGCCCACAACGGGCAAGGTTTTGATTTCCAATTCATACTACAGTATATTATGGAAGAAACTAAATTTACACCAAAAATAACTCCTCGGGGAACTAAAGCTATTTTGATTGAAGTAGCCAACGTAAGGTTTGTGGACTCACTGAGCTATTTTCCCATGGCCCTCTCTGCACTCCCTAAAGCCTTTGACCTACCTCCCGAGAAAAAGAAGGGCTACTTTCCCCACCCCTTCAACACCCTAGCGAACCAAGATTATGTAGGGCCTATGCCCGACAAAAAATACTACTGTCCGGAATCAATGTTTGAGAAACCACACAAGGCCTTTGAAGAATGGTATGACGAACGAGTCACTGAAGACTACGTGTTTGATTTTAAGAAGGAAATCTTGGAGTTCTGTATTTCAGACGTGGAGATTTTAGCTCAGGCATGTATTAAATTTAGAGCCTTACTTCTTCAAGAGTGTAACGTAGATCCTATTCTCGAGGCTATAACAATCGCCAGTGCATGTAACTTGGCCTTCCGCCGTAACTTCTTAAAAGAAAATACTATTGGACTTATACCAAAATCAGGGTACCGACTGACTGACAATCAGTCAGCCGTTGCTTTACAGTGGTTAACATGGGAGGAGGAGAAACGTGGAGTAAAGATTCAACATGCAGGCCGGGGTAAAGAAGTGAAAATTAAAGGAATGAAAGTAGATGGGTTTGATGGTGAGCGAATTTACGAGTTTCACGGGTGTTATTGGCACGGCTGCCCAAAATGTTATCAATTCAGCAGAGAAGAACCTCTGCCGGAGGATCCCTCAGACAGTTTGCATCTCCGTTACGAGAGAACCAAGTCCAAAATGGCAAAATTTAACGACTATGATGTTGTGGAGATGTGGGAGTGTGAATTTAGAGCTTTGAAAAAGGACAAAAAACTAAATCACTTGAACAAACTATCCATTCTAAACACACTTCCGCTTAATCCTAGGGATTCCTTCTTTGGAGGCAGAACGGGTAATACTAAAACGTATTGTAAATGTGAAGAGGGAGAATCAATCCAATACGTTGATGTTTGCTCCCTTTATCCGTTTGTGAATAAATATTGTAAGTATCCCGTTGGTCATCCTACTGTTTACGTTGGAAATGAGTGCCGAGAGAGAGGCCTTGAAGTAGAGGGCTTGTTGAAATGCAAAATTCTACCTCCTTACAACCTGTACCATCCCGTACTCCCCGCTAAAATTAATAATAAATTGATGTTTGTTTTGTGTAGAACTTGCGGTGAGACTTTAAACCAAGGGGAATGTTTTCATGATAGTGAGGAAAGGGCAATGGTAGGAACATGGACTATGGATGAAATTAGAAAAGCTGTAGAAAAAGGCTATGTGATCCTGGACATGTATGAGTTGTGGGAGTATGAAGTCGCCACATACGAGAAAGATGGGCTTTTTACCGATTTTATTAATAAATTCTTGAAAGTAAAGCAGGAAGCCTCAGGCTATCCTAGCTGGTGTAAAACAGAGGAAGATAAAGACAAGTATGTTTCTGATTTCTTTGAGCGTGAGGGTATTCAGATGGAGAAAGACAAAATTGCTAAAAATGGAGGACTCAGGTCAGTAGCTAAATTAATGTTAAATTCATTCTGGGGCAAGTTTGGTCAGCGAGAAAACATGACAAAAACTGCAATCGTGAGAGACTCTAAAGAATTATTCAACTCGTTAACTCAACCAGGAAAGGAAGTAAAGTTTGTTGAAGTAATTAACCAAGAGGTTTTATTAGTTAATTGGCAGAATGTTGATGATGCCGGTGAGGCTCTAAAGACTGTAAATGTTGTAATTGCGGCCTACACCACTGCTCATGCCAGGCTTAAACTGTATGAACACTTAGATGCCCTTGGAGGACAGGTCTTGTATTATGACACGGACTCGTGTATTTATTTATACAGGGGAGGATTGTACAGGGTTCCTACGGGAGATTACCTCGGGGAAATGACGGATGAATTGGCAAGTGAGTACGGTCCCGGCTCTTATATTGTAGAGTTTGTTTCTGGGGGACCAAAGACTTACGCTTACCTTGTCTGGTCAACCAAAAAGCAAAAGCTAGAATCTGTGTGTAAAATAAAAGGCCTCACCCTTAATATGAAGACTTCCGAAACATTAAATTTTGAACAGTTAAAAAAGATGGTCCTTAGTGAAGCTACTAAAGTTTTAGAAATTGAAGAAAACAGAATCAGGAGAACAAAGAGACGGGAAGTCGTTACAGTAAGTGAAATTAAAAAGTTTAAAATTACAGGGCCAAGGAGAAGATTTAATGATGATCACGACACCCTGCCTTTCGGCTTTAAAAAACAAAGAGTTGCTTAACGGATCTGTCACTCACATAGGTACAGAGCGTATATACCTCAAAACATCAGCTCTATTAACTCATTCTGTTCTGAGACGCGGTACTGAACGGACGTGTCTGTGTCTGTTACTGTTTGTCTCTTCTTTTAGAATGCCTGTTGAACATATTACACTCCCTATTCAAGGGGTGTTTTTGAAGTTTATATCTAAAAGGAAGTTAAATGAAAATTCAAAATTTCGCATTAAATCCTCAGAGTATGAGTTCTTTCTTACTGGGCCAATAAACGTATCGGAATGGCCTTTGGTGTTTTCGGAGTATATAGTAGATAAAATAACGGAGAACTCCTCATCAAACACCTACATTGGAGTATCAATAAAGTACGGTGATATCTCAGGTAATATACCATTCTTTCCTTTAGGGAATCTAACACCAACAGTCTTTGATGATCACTTTGAAAACATATTTTGTAACGTTGAGAAACTATCTGGTGTTTTACGTCTTGAAGTAACACTTGTCTCAATTCCGTGTTGCTACCTTCGATAAAGGTAGCACCTTTCCTTACGGAGCAATGTTACTCCTGTATATACCACGTGCCACTAGTACAGTTCATCATTCTGCTTCAAGGCGCAGTACTGATCAGACGTTCTTCTGCGCTCCTTTTGCCTGTACTATTGAGTAAATTGTGACATGGCTGCCAAGTTCTATACATTCAATAACAAACCGGTATTGGTTCTGTTTGATAGTGAAGGAAAGCCGTGGTTTAAAGCTAAAGACATAGCTACTGCTCTAAAGCATGTTAATGGCTGGAGTGCAGTTCGGAAACATGTAGATGACAGTGATAAATTAACTGTTGGAAGTTTTTCCGACGCTTAAAAACAGGGCGTTGGACCGATTGAGAAAACAACGGTTTTTATAAATGAAGCCGGATTGTGTTCTTTGATGTTAAAGTCAAGTACTCCTGAAGCAAGACTATTAGTAAGAAGTCTGTTGCCGGAGAAGTTTTACCTTACTTACACAAATATGAAAGATGAAAGTTCACTTTAAATGTAGTTTTTCTTTAAAATCACAAGTTCCCACTGTATGTGTGTGTGTGTGTGTGTGTGAATGAAGGTCACTGGCGCGGGTGACGAAAAGCCCCGTAAACCTGAATGAAGGTCACTGGCGTGGGTGACGAAAAGCCCCGTAAACCTGAATGTGTGATGAAGGGTTTAGTAGATTGAGGCGCCGGGCTAACACCCCGGCTACTCCTTCAAAAAACCCGGTGTGAATGAAGGACTTTGTACATTGAGGAGCCTGGCCAACACCTTGGCTACTCATTGGAACAGTCCGTACGGTGGGACTTGTATAAAAGTATAAAAGTAAAAATAAAATAAAAAATATAAAACGGAGGAGACAACTATTTTGTTTTTGGAAGGTCTCCACGAGTCATGGCGGTGGAGGGGCCATGACTTTACTAAAAATTCTCTGTTTATCTTAGTAAATGTAGAGTTTAAAGGTGTTAAAATGAACGGACTTTGTCTTAGTAAATGACCGCCTTCCTCATACACAATGAACGGATTGACAGAGAATACAAAAAAATATAAAAAGGAGGTAGCATTTTTGTTATGGAGTGGCTACCACAGTGAGAGGCGATGGTTGGGGCCTCTCACCCCAGAGGTTAGGCCTCCAGGGGAAGCTCTGGGTAACCAAAAAGAACGCGCCGACGCTCCTACGGCCTAGCCTAAAGGCTTACCGTGGTGTGGAAACGCGAGCGTTCAAAATTATTTCATTGGGGTTAGAAATGATTTGCCGAGAAATTTAAAACGTTCCAGGCCAAGTACATCACGGCCCCCGGGGCACTTTTCACCGGACTTGGATACAATTGGTCAAGTTATTACACCGTCAAAGTACCCCGCGGTCCCCGGCAAACAGCTTCATGGACCCATTTAGTGGGGGTTAGCTTTCTTGCCTGTCCATTTCTGCTAGTGTTCTGCTAGTATTCTCTCCTTTAAGTTACTGTTAGTAGAGGTTTTCCAAAATAATCCTGCTATCATAAGTATAAAGTTCCAAATATTCCTCAACGTAGAGTTTTTAAAACAACTAATTACACCAAAAAGTCACATCTGAACTATAAAATGTGTAATCTCTGTACCTTTTTAACTTTACAAAATACCCTACTGTCTCTTTTTACACATTAGTTTGAATTTTTAAACAGTGGGCCATGCGTGTAGATAGGTCTATCCCATAGACCATCTACAAGTGTAATTTTTATTAAAGGGGTGCAGGCAATGTAGTGATACTGACCAAATTAATAGGAAAAATCTAACTCCACCATTACGGCGGAGTTTGAAAGTAATACCATTACCACACCATATCCTACCCTGCCATTCCTCCCAATACCATATTCTACCCTACTATACCTCCCAATACCCTATCATACCATACCATACAATACAATGCCATACCATACCCTACCCTACCATACCTCACCAAAACCAAAACATCCTATACCAAAGCCACAATGCCAATACCCCCACCAAAATCACCATATCCTAACATCCCACCCAAATACCATATAATAACATGACATACCATACCCCACCCTACCATCCCTCCCAATACCATATTCTACCCTATCATACCTCCCAATACCCTACCATGTCATACCATACCATACAATATCAATACCCTACCATACCTTCCAACACCCACACCATACCAAACCATCAAATCCCATACCATACCATTACCCTACCATACCCTACCCTACCATTCCTGTACCAAACCCTGTACTGTGGGAAAGTATCAAAATAATTGAAGGGGCCATACTTTAAAAATCAATATCTTAAGAACCGTTGGGTCTATTTTAATGAAACTTGGTATGCGGGTACTTGTTAACCTCCTCTAACTTTCAATATTGTTGGAGGGTAGGAAAGGGTTGTTTAAGGGTTGATGGAGGGTGTAAAACTTTAAAACGTAATATTTTGAAAATGGCTTGACTGATTCTCGTGAAACTTGGTATGTATATACTTGTTAACTTCCGCTACATCTTCCTAAAACCTAAACTCTGTACTGCAGGTAAGCATCAAAACAATTGCAGGAGCTATACTTTGAAATGTAATTTATTAAGAACGGCAGGGCCGATTTACATGAAACTTGTAATGTACGTACCTGTTAACCTCCACTACATCTTACCAAAACCTAAACCCTGTACTGTGGGTAAGTATCAAGACAGCTGCTATACTTTAAAATGTAATATCTTGAGATTTGTTGGTACTTATTAACCCACACTACAATTTAAACTCTGTAAAGAAGAAACATTACAAAAACTGGACAGACTACAAGCTCTGTCGTACTAGTTTTTCAGGGTGTTAGAAAGTTTTAGCTTATGTTTTATATGTTAAATATAGTAAAGACCTGGTTTATTGGTGTAAACTGTGTTTGATTGATAGTTTAAAGGGGGTCAGTGCCTTACCCCGACCTTCTAGCGCTGTTTTCTCTACATCATCCAAGATTTCAGCTACTCTTAAATCATACTACTGTAAAATATATGTAATTGAAACAAACTCACATACAAGAAAACTGGTTAAAACCAACACAAAATAAATTATACTTTGACTGACTGTTTAACGTGAAGGTACTGAAGGGGTCAATAACCCCCCTTCGCTAAAATGACCCTCTGGATATTTTTAGCTGTTATGAAGAAAAGTAATTGTTAATTAAGTACGTTGACTTTTACCTGTTATTTAGGGACATTGTCTTGAGGCATTGGGGAATTAGCTGGATTTTAGCTTTATGAGTGAATAATTGTAGCTGTTGTGTATGCCTGTAAATTAAGTGTTACTAAAGAATTACTTTGGGAAACCTTCTATGCATTTAATTGTTTAGAAATCTCTAATAACTTAAAGGAGAGAAGAGGCTTGTAAACGCTAGCAGAAATAGATAGGCAAGAAAACTATACCCTCACTCCATGGGTCTGGACTTGGGACTCTCTTTTAATAAAATAAACTGAAGGTAATTTGGTTACATTTTGTACCCAAACTGTTAAGGAAAGTATGAAAACCAGCAAGGGTGAGCAATTCCCGCACCCTTTTTATAACATTACTATGGTATGGTAGGGTATTGTATGGTACGGTATGGTGTGGTATTGTATTGTATGGTATGGTGTTGATATTGTATTGTATGGTATGGCATGATAGGGTAGAATATGGTATTGGGCGGTATGGTAGGGTAGGGTATTGTATGGTATGATGGGGTATTGGTTTGGTATGTCATGTTATTGTATGGTATTTGGGTGGGGTGTAAGGATATGGTGGTGGGGGTATTAGTATTGTGGCTTTGGTATAGGATGTTATGGTTTTGGTGAGGTATGTTAGGGTATGGTATGGTGTGGTAAGGGTATTGTATTGTATGGTATGGCATGATAGGGCATTGGGAAGTATGGTGGGGTAGAATATGGTATTGGGAGGAATGGTAGGGTAGGGTATGGTAGGGTAATGGTATGGTATGGGATTTGATGGTTTGGTATGGTGTGGGTGTTGGAAGGTATGGTAGGGTATTGATATTGTATGGTATAGTATGACATGGTAGGGTATTGGGAGGTATGATAGGGTAGAATATGGTACTGGGAGGGATGGTAGGGTGGGGTATGGTATGTCATGTTATTGTATGGTATTTGGGTGGGATGTCAGGATATGGTGATTTTGGTGGGGGTATTGGCATTGTGGCTTTGGTATAGGATGTTTTGGTTTTGGTGAGGTATGGTAGGGTAGGGTTTGGTATGGCATTGTATTGTATGGTATGGTATGATAGGGTATTGGGAGGTATAGTAGGGTAGAATATGGTATTGGGAGGAATGGCAGGGTAGGATATGGTGTGGTAATGGTATTACTTTCAAACTCCGCCGTAATGGTGGAGTTAGATTTTTCCTATTAATTTGGTCAGTATCACTACATTGCCTGCACCCCTTTAATAAAAATTACACTTGTAGATGGTCTATGGGATAGACCTATCTACACGCATGGCCCACTGTTTAAAAATTCAAACTAATGTGTAAAAAGAGACAGTAGGGTATTTTGTAAAGTTAAAAAGGTACAGAGATTACACATTTTATAGTTCAGATGTGACTTTTTGGTGTAATTAGTTGTTTTAAAAACTCTACGTTGAGGAATATTTGGAACTTTATACTTATGATAGCAGGATTATTTTGGAAAACCTCTACTAACAGTAACTTAAAGGAGAGAATACTAGCAGAACACTAGCAGAAATGGACAGGCAAGAAAGCTAACCCCCACTAAATGGGTCCATGAAGCTGTTTGCCGGGGACCGCGGGGTACTTTGACGGTGTAATAACTTGACCAATTGTATCCAAGTCCGGTGAAAAGTGCCCCGGGGGCCGTGATGTACTTGGCCTGGAACGTTTTAAATTTCTCGGCAAATCATTTCTAACCCCAATGAAATAATTTTGAACGCTCGCGTTTCCACACCACGGTAAGCCTTTAGGCTAGGCCGTAGGAGCGTCGGCGCGTTCTTTTTGGTTACCCAGAGCTTCCCCTGGAGGCCTAACCTCTGGGGTGAGAGGCCCCAACCATCGCCTCTCACTGTGGTAGCCACTCCATAACAAAAATGCTACCTCCTTTTTATATTTTTTTGTATTCTCTGTCAATCCGTTCATTGTGTATGAGGAAGGCGGTCATTTACTAAGACAAAGTCCGTTCATTTTAACACCTTTAAACTCTACATTTACTAAGATAAACAGAGAATTTTTAGTAAAGTCATGGCCCCTCCACCGCCATGACTCGTGGAGACCTTCCAAAAACAAAATAGTTGTCTCCTCCGTTTTATATTTTTTATTTTATTTTTACTTTTATACTTTTATACAAGTCCCACCGTACGGACTGTTCCAATGAGTAGCCAAGGTGTTGGCCAGGCTCCTCAATGTACAAAGTCTTTCATTCACACCGGGTTTTTTGAAGGAGTAGCCGGGGTGTTAGCCCGGCGCCTCAATCTACTAAACCCTTCATCACACATTCAGGTTTACGGGGCTTTTCGTCACCCACGCCAGTGACCTTCATTCAGGTTTACGGGGCTTTTCGTCACCCGCGCCAGTGACCTTCATTCACACACACACACACACACACACATACAGTGGGAACTTGTGATTTTAAAGAAAAACTACATTTAAAGTGAACTTTCATCTTTCATATTTGTGTAAGTAAGGTAAAACTTCTCCGGCAACAGACTTCTTACTAATAGTCTTGCTTCAGGAGTACTTGACTTTAACATCAAAGAACAAAATCCGGCTTCATTTATAAAAACCGTTGTTTTCTCAATCGGTCCAACGCCCTGTTTTTGAGCGTCGAAAAAACTTCCAACAGTTAATTTATCACTGTCATCTACATGTTTCCGAACTGCACTCCATCCATTAACATGCTTTAGAGCAGTAGCTATGTCTTTAGCTTTAAACCACGGCTTTCCTTCACTATCAAACAGAACCAATACCGGTTTGTTATTGAATGTTTGGCAGCCATGTCACAATTTACTCTATAGTACAGGCAAAAGGAGTGCAGAAGAACGTCTGATCAGTACTGCGTCTTGAAGCAGAATGATGAACTGTACTAGTGGCACGTGGTATATACAGGAGTAACATTGCTCCGTAAGGAAAGGTGCTACCTTTATCGAAGGTAGCAACACGGAATTGAGACAAGTGTTTATGTTTATGTGTTTATGTTTATGTGTTGTTAAAGGGACGGATTCAGAGATCCAAAGATTCAAAGATCCTCACACGTCAACAGAAGCTTATTGTGTGTCCCTAGTACGTTAGTATGGCAAACCAATGCCCGTACCCTTTACGAGATCCAGGAGTTTTTTACCAAGACTAGCGTCCCTTTCATCACCTGGTTGCTTACAACCAAACAGAGCCCTTCTCCTTGCCCCGAGTCTTTCGCAGTCCAGTATGATGTGCTTGGCAGTCTCTTCAGACTGATTGCAGAGCCTACACACCTGACTTTCATTTCTGAGTCCGAGAGTGTGGAGATGTTTCCTGAAATGGCCATGTCCAGTTACAGGAGTATCATTGCTCCGTAAGGAAAGGTTAGCACCTTCGATAAAGGTAGCCCTTTATCGAAGGTAGCAACACGTAATTGAGACAAGTGTTACTTCAAGACGTAAAACACCAGATAGTTTCTCAACGTTACAAAATATGTTTTCAAAGTGATCATCAAAGACTGTTGGTGTTAGATTCCCTAAAGGAAAGAATGGTATATTACCTGAGATATCACCGTACTTTATTGATACTCCAATGTAGGTGTTTGATGAGGAGTTCTCCGTTATTTTATCTACTATATACTCCGAAAACACCAAAGGCCATTCCGATACGTTTATTGGCCCAGTAAGAAAGAACTCATACTCTGAGGATTTAATGCGAAATTTTGAATTTTCATTTAACTTCCTTTTAGATATAAACTTCAAAAACACCCCTTGAATAGGGAGTGTAATATGTTCAACAGGCATTCTAAAAGAAGAGACAAACAGTAACAGACACAGACACGTCCGTTCAGTACCGCGTCTCAGAACAGAATGAGTTAATAGAGCTGATGTTTTGAGGTATATACGCTCTGTACCTATGTGAGTGACAGATCCGTTAAGCAACTCTTTGTTTTTTAAAGCCGAAAGGCAGGGTGTCGTGATCATCATTAAATCTTCTCCTTGACCCTGTAATTTTAAACTTTTTAATTTCACTTACTGTAACGACTTCCCGTCTCTTTGTTCTCCTGATTCTGTTTTCTTCAATTTCTAAAACTTTAGTAGCTTCACTAAGGACCATCTTTTTTAACTGTTCAAAATTTAATGTTTCGGAAGTATTCATATTAAGGGTGAGGCCTTTTATTTTACACACAGATTCTAGCTTTTGCTTTTTGGTTGACCAGACAAGGTAAGCGTAAGTCTTTGGTCCCCCAGAAACAAACTCTACAATATAAGAGCCGGGACCGTACTCACTTGCCAATTCATCCGTCATTTCCCCGAGGTAATCTCCCGTAGGAATCCTGTACAATCCTCCCCTGTATAAATAAATACACGAGTCCGTGTCATAATACAAGACCTGTCCTCCAAGGGCATCTAAGTGTTCATACAGTTTAAGCCTGGCATGAGCAGTGGTGTAGGCCGCAATTACAACATTTACAGTCTTTAGAGCCTCACCGGCATCATCAACATTCTGCCAATTAACTAATAAAACCTCTTGGTTAATTACTTCAACAAACTTTACTTCCTTTCCTGGTTGAGTTAACGAGTTGAATAATTCTTTAGAGTCTCTCACGATTGCAGTTTTTGTCATGTTTTCTCGCTGACCAAACTTGCCCCAGAATGAATTTAACATTAATTTAGCTACTGACCTGAGTCCTCCATTTTTAGCAATTTTGTCTTTCTCCATCTGAATACCCTCACGCTCAAAGAAATCAGAAACATACTTGTCTTTATCTTCCTCTGTTTTACACCAGCTAGGATAGCCTGAGGCTTCCTGCTTTACTTTCAAGAATTTATTAATAAAATCGGTAAAAAGCCCATCTTTCTCGTATGTGGCGACTTCATACTCCCACAACTCATACATGTCCAGGATCACATAGCCTTTTTCTACAGCTTTTCTAATTTCATCCATAGTCCATGTTCCTACCATTGCCCTTTCCTCACTATCATGAAAACATTCCCCTTGGTTTAAAGTCTCACCGCAAGTTCTACACAAAACAAACATCAATTTATTATTAATTTTAGCGGGGAGTACGGGATGGTACAGGTTGTAAGGAGGTAGAATTTTGCATTTCAACAAGCCCTCTACTTCAAGGCCTCTCTCTCGGCACTCATTTCCAACGTAAACAGTAGGATGACCAACGGGATACTTACAATATTTATTCACAAACGGATAAAGGGAGCAAACATCAACGTATTGGATTGATTCTCCCTCTTCACATTTACAATACGTTTTAGTATTACCCGTTCTGCCTCCAAAGAAGGAATCCCTAGGATTAAGCGGAAGTGTGTTTAGAATGGATAGTTTGTTCAAGTGATTTAGTTTTTTGTCCTTTTTCAAAGCTCTAAATTCACACTCCCACATCTCCACAACATCATAGTCGTTAAATTTTGCCATTTTGGACTTGGTTCTCTCGTAACGGAGATGCAAACTGTCTGAGGGATCCTCCGGCAGAGGTTCTTCTCTGCTGAATTGATAACATTTTGGGCAGCCGTGCCAATAACACCCGTGAAACTCGTAAATTCGCTCACCATCAAACCCATCTACTTTCATTCCTTTAATTTTCACTTCTTTACCCCGGCCTGCATGTTGAATCTTTACTCCACGTTTCTCCTCCTCCCATGTTAACCACTGTAAAGCAACGGCTGACTGATTGTCAGTCAGTCGGTACCCTGAATTTGGTATAAGTCCAATAGTATTTTCTTTTAAGAAGTTACGGCGGAAGGCCAAGTTACATGCACTGGCGATTGTTATAGCCTCGAGAATAGGATCTACGTTACACTCTTGAAGAAGTAAGGCTCTAAATTTAATACATGCCTGAGCTAAAATCTCCACGTCTGAAATACAGTACTCCAAGATTTCCTTCTTAAAATCAAACACGTAGTCTTCAGCGACTCGTTCGTCATACCATTCTTCAAAGGCCTTGTGTGGTTTCTCAAACATTGATTCCGGACAGTAGTATTTTTTGTCGGGCATAGGGCCTACATAATCTTGGTTCGCTAGGGTGTTGAAGAGGTGGGGAAAGTAGCCCTTCTTTTTCTCGGGAGGTAGGTCAAAGGCTTTAGGGAGTGCAGAGAGGGCCATGGGAAAATAGCTCAGTGAGTCCACAAACCTTACGTTGGCTACTTCAATCAAAATAGCTTTAGTTCCCCGAGGAGTTATTTTTGGTGTAAATTTAGTTTCTTCCATAATATACTGTAGTATGAATTGGAAATCAAAACCTTGCCCGTTGTGGGCAATTACACAGACATCTTTAAATTTTTTTCTAATTCCCATGATATAGTCCATGAAGTGTTTTACCGGTTCTTTTTCAAATACCCTTTGCCGTTCCGAGCAAGTTTCACACTCACCCCCATTAATACATTTAAAGCAGTACTGTTGTGATACACACAAGTTTACTTTATGAACTTTTTTATCAGGATCGGAGGGGAGAGGTCCTGCCTTGTTTCCAAGTTAAAGAAAATAAACAAAAAATCACGGCCTTTCGGTGTTCTCCTATCTACCCTCATGAAACACTGATGTGCCGGGTCTTTGAACGCTTCACAGGGTTTACAGAAAACTTCTCCGCATACATGAGCTGTCTTACGTCTTTTTGGATAAATCATTTTCTTACAGTCACGGCAGAGTTGTGCAGTTTTACAAATTTGCCCTTGATGAGCTACTAAACACCGCTCATTTTTGAAGAAACGGTTGCAAAAACGGCATGTGACGCCTCCGTGTTCCAGTTTACAGGGCGGGGAGATAGTATGGCAGGAGGTGCATCAGTTAGAGCATCGATGCTCATGTCTGTTGCTATAGGGAATATGACAGGCTTCACAAAAGAAATTACAAACAAATGCGGCAGTTAAGTTTCTAATTACATTGTAATGACCGTTGTGAAAAAGAAGGTTAATTTTTAATTTAGCGTCTTCATTACCTCCTTCAAAGTAAACATCCCGGCCTTTTTTGTCGTAGTTGTAGACGGTAATTTTGTATTTTTTAAGATCGGACTGGAATTTTTCAAGCTCAGGGATTCCTGCACCCTCCTCGGGCATTTCTACACGGTCTTTTGCTATGAGCTTATTAGCTCTGAAAGTTTGTCTTTTTCCCTTGTCCTGACGTATTGCTTTGTACTGGGGATCAGTTTTTGCAAGTGCTTTGCCTACTACCAACGCTCTAGCCAAACATAAATTGTCTTTATTATTAATTACTATAATACCCTTCCTAGCTTTAGATTCTTCATCAAAGGTGTTGTACATCTCTGGACGTACTCTCCCTTTACCTACGGGAACGTTAATCCTCGTAACATCAACTCTAAACGTGTCACTGCTAGTAATTGATTCAGAGTTACTTTGAATTATGCCCCCGAAAATATCCCAGATAACATCACCGCTAACTTCAGAGACCGGCCTCAACGATACGTATCCCGGTTCAGCACTCTTTAAATTTATAGACTGTAATTTAAACCCTAGATAATCAGTGGGTGCAACGTTGGCTTTGGATGTCTCTACAATTTGATTAAAACCTTTACGAATCCAATCAAACTCAGAGATACCTTTGGGAGGTTTAGTGAATTTGAAAACAGTGTTAGTCCCGTAAAGTCTAAAGTGATTAACGTAGGTTTCATCTTTACTAATTAAATCTACCGGGTTTTGAGGGTCCTTTTTAGAAACATCCATCCTTCAATAGAGAATTAAATACTGAAAACAAGCTAAACTGTGCTAACGCTTAAAAGAGCAAACACACCGACCAGAGTCAAGCTCACGAGGATACAAATGAATTACGCAGAATCAATAATAATCTGTGCAAGAGAACACTTACGCAAGAGCAGCACAAAACACGTCTGATCAGTGTCACGACTGAAATCAGACTGAAGAACTAGAGCTTGTTGTAAGAGATATATATAGAGAGTGGACCTGTTACTTTTTCACTGTTTGATCTACTAAAACTGAAACTTTTGGAACTGTTACCTTGAAAACTGTGGGAATGGGAATGGGTAGTGTTGGACCTGTTACTTTATTGGAATGGTTACTTTTGGAACTGTTACTTTGTGGCAGTCTTCATCGATATCAAATGAACAAGATATATGATGTAACTGTAACACTTGGAACTGATACTTTAAAGTCACCGATCAGGTTCTCTAAAAGAACAGGTACAGAGGATCTACAAAAGAGCACAGTACCTCTGTATTACTACGCAAGTCAGAAAAACACTAACACACAAACTACGCAAGTCAAGCCAGAACTACAGGTTAACTCTAATGAAGGTATCAAATACTACTCTAACCAAAACTGCATTAAAGAAAAGTGAGATTACTGTTACTCAACACATACAAACACAACACTACTCTTGACACAAGAAACTGAGGTTAGGAAAAGTGAGGTTATGTTAGTCAATACATATAAAAACTGCTCCAACCAAAACTGCATAAAATAACAATAATAGAAAGTGAGGTTGCTGAGGTGAATTTACTGTACAAAAGAACCAGGGCAAAAAATCAGGTTACTGGAGGTTATGTCAGTCAACACATCACTACTTTAGCCCTGAGGAAGTGAGGGTTTGTTTACTTTCTTTACTGTAAACTAATAAGCCAGATTAAATGGATACACCGCACAGCATTACTCTAGCCAAGACAATAACCACGAACAGTACACAAAAATAAAAATAAAGTACACCATGCACGGAAAATTAATATAATACAGTAAGGTTATACATCTTGGAGTGTAATGGGTGAGGTTAGAAAAAGTAGGTTACTTTAGCAAGTCAGATAATGTTAAAAATCACAGGACACGCAAGATTACTATAATACAAAGTGAGGTTATGTTACACAGAATAATACAAATCAAAAGTGAGGTTATGATATATTAGGTTTTGGTAAGCAAATGGTTGAGATTGAGGTTATGTTAGTCAGCACATACTAACACTACTCTAACCAAACCAGACAATTAAATACAATGCAAAACACCACTCTACCCAGGTCAAACAAGAAACTGAGGTTGTTGTTATGTTAGCCAACACATACAAACACAACACTACCGAGTAAAACAAAAAGGTGAGGGTATGTTTACCTTCTTTACTGTAAACTACCAAGTCATACAGCGCTCTTAACATAGATAAGTCAGACATGAACAAGACAAGTACATGATAACGTGAGATTACTGTTATGTTACTCAGCACATACAACACACAACACTACTATGGTCAAATCAAACAAGAAACTGAGCTTATGGTAACTCTCAAAGGTTACTGGGTGGGGTTAGGTTAGTCAGCACAACACTACTATAGCCAAATCAAACAAGAAACTGAGGTTACTGGGTGTGAGGTTATGTTAGTCAACACAACACTAATCTAGCCAAATCAAACAATTAAATACAACGCACAAAACTACTCTTACAAGAAAATAAGGCTTTTGTGACTCTCAAAGGTTACTGTTATGTTAGCCAACACATACAAACACAACACTACCAAGTAAAACAAAATGGTGAAGTTACTGAATAAAAGAACAAGGAGGTGAGGTTATCGTAACTCTCAAAGGTTACAGGTGTAAGGTTATGTCAGTCAACAAATACAAGTACGACACAGCCCTTGACACAAGGAAGTGAGGTTATGTTACGCAGAATGATACAAATTAAAAAGTGAGGTTAGAAAAAGTGAGGTTAGGAAAAGTGAAGCCGCTATGGGGAGCAAACGCTCAAGTTTTATCTTTGCAAAACGCAACGAACGGAGAGACACGTCCGATCGCAACGGGAGCAGGGAGCAGAGAGAAAGAGAAAATGCGTGGCAAGATAGCAGGTATTGTGGTGGGGGCTATGTCTCTTTCAATCACAGAGCCCACAGGTAACAACTAGTTACAACGAGTTTGCTGACAGAGACTATGTTGAGGATGTTGTGGTTAGATGTACAGAAGGCTAGATGATTAACAGCAGAAGGACATGAGGGTCAGATAATTACCACAGAAGGCTAGATGATTAACAACAGAAGGACACGTGGGTTAAATAATTACCACAGAAGGCTAAATGATTAACAACGGAAGGACACAAGGGTCAAATAATTACCACTGAAGGCTAAATGATTAACAACAGAAGGACGCGAATCAACATACCAGCCAATCAGGTTACTTAAAGTGTTACGACTCGTCAGCTACAGTACGTTGAGAGAACAGGTGCTGTAGTTAGATACACCAAAGGAGACAGAAGGACGCGGGGGTTAAATAATTACCAAAATTGTAGATAATTAACCACAGAGAGATGCAAAAGATAAATAATCAACCATAGAGGGTAGCAAAAGAGCCACAGAGGGAGGCAATTACACCCTAATTACATTCCTCATAAGAGTCCATGTTATTCTATTCTCCATAAGAGTCCATGTTAATGGAAATAATGTCTGTATACCATCATCTACTATGATCTACAGTAATCCAGGAAAACTGAAATCAATTCATTGTCGAATAGGTAATTGTTGTGAAATTTATTAAGCTGGAATTGTGCAGTTCTAGCCTTGCGCTGTTGTTAAACTGCTGATCGTCAGCAGTAGCCTCGCGCATGCCGTGTTCTCTGATTGGCCGAGAGCAGATTTTTCAGCGACATCAGCAGAGCATACGCGCTGAGCGCTTGAGCAGTCGGCTGAAGAGACAAGTGTGTACGTGTCGCGGTGCCGCGACCGCGACCGCGCGGGCCTTGCGCCCTACGATGTAGGCCCGGTCCGCGTCCCCTCTCCTCCTCTTTTAAGATCACGACATAATTTTTTTTAAATTGGTAATTTCTTAAATTTATAAGCAACAGTGTTATATAAATGTGTTATTTGTATTTCTCGAGTGAGTTACGAATTAGTTCAAACTGTTAATAAAGTGATTTTGATTCCACATGTATTAGTAATTATTTGAAAAGCTCCCAACCGGAAAATAATTATGAAGAACAGCGGCGTCACAATTGCGAAACATATTGTTGAGTTTGACCACGCCGCGGCACCGTCTTGTCGTCGAGCCATCAACCTACCATCCTCCCACGTGAACCTGCACCTGTCTATCGTGAGATGGTCGTACACGATGGGCATCCGCCGACGATCCTCCACCTTCTCAACCTCCGCCCTCACAGCTGCTAGGCACGCAC
Source organism: Allygus modestus (assembly GCA_963675035.1). Classification (NCBI taxonomy): domain Eukaryota; kingdom Metazoa; phylum Arthropoda; class Insecta; order Hemiptera; family Cicadellidae; genus Allygus; species Allygus modestus. The sequence goes on along the minus strand of OY776113.1, from coordinate 129,427,396 downwards.
GTTTCACTCGGAACTTCCCGTGGAAAATCGCGGTACACAGCGTAGCCCGTATTTTTTGAGTCCTTCACCCTACTCTTAATATAGTCTAAGTATGAATCATATGGCAAGCGATATAATAGTGTTTTTCTCCTTCCCTAATGGATGAGCTCTATTTATGCATATTTGTTTATTTCCAAACATTTCACTCCAAAAACTACCGACCACCTGCTTAAAGTATGATATTCTCTCCCCCACTTCCTTTGAATATACGATTATTTCTCCTAGATTGACTCTCTGGATCTAGAAGCTTATATTATAAATACTTATTCTGAATCTTATTATCCTCGATTTGTACATTTGTTGACTGATTTTCTTCTCTCAAATCTGACACTTGAGTGAGGTTAACCAAGTCACTTTTAGTCGCTAAACTTGAAAGTTTCGAATCAAGCAGATCAGACATTACACCCCTCAAAGCAGATCTTAATTGTCCACTGGTAAGATCACAAACCTTTTCGTTGATGTTACCCATAACGTTGAGTCTCATACTCGGTCGGTCCACGGGAGATGCTGATGAGGAATGCGATCTCGGCCGTTTAGCACTTCTAGGCGTAAAATATTGGCTAATTTTACCCTCAGTCATTAAAACCAACACGGTGCACGTTAACTGATATTAAAACTATAGCGATCTCCCGGAACACAAGAAATGCCGAACTGTCCACAACACATGCAAACGTAAACGTGTCCGTCTCTGACCACGTTGTGTCCAACCGCAACAGTGTTTTACTGAAAACTAAAAGTCCAGCGCACTGCCCGGCCTGAATGATCAGTGAATCGTTACTAGGACGCTTGTAATCAAATGTAAACACAAACTGATAACTAATACCGTAGTTAACTGTCGACTTTTAAGTAAATATCAGGGAGCTAACATTGAGCCAGCTTACCTAACCGCACCAGTCGTGCCAAGCCCGAAGAACCACTGATTTTTTGGCTGTTAATATTAGTTATTCTAGAATGTTTTTTTTAATTATTTATTTTAACTTTCTTGAGGAAATAAATAAGGACGTACCACTACTCCAACGCATTGTTTTAAGTATAAAACGCATAATATAAACGAACTGTTCAGGATAACTAAAAGTTAACTTAAAATTGATATTGACTTAATAACTGCTAAAATTTACTTACTGCACAGAAAAAGATACCAACCACGAGTTAAGAGCCCTATCGGTGTTAGTGTCAGTCTCAGGAAGGAGAGATCTCCAGGATGAGAAATGTAAAGCGTCAGCCTAAAATGAAGAGAGAATCGCTTCTCAACCTATCCAGCACCTGGAACAAGGCTGAGCAACCTCAGGTCAATTGCCTCTCCTACCCCAATGACCTCTTAGGTTTGGGCCCATCAGGAAAGGACCTTTCTTCCCAGAGAGCTTTTCAACCCATCTGGCCTCCAGAATTCATCGGAGAGTTTTCCCCGAGGTCAGTTTCCTCCTCTAGCATGATACAGCTTCAAAAGTTTGTTGAGTTGAGTATTTTCTCTTAGGCACCCCTCCCCCCCCTCCACCAGAAGTGGCATAGGACAGGCAAGGAGGAGCCGAAGAACCACTAGAATAGAATAGAACAGTGCTTTATTTAACATAAATTGGACTTACAAAACATACAATTTAAAATTGCACAGTTAAACAATGGTCATGTTAAACCGTCTGTTAGGTTGGCAAAGTCCAAGGAGGAGCCGAAGAACCACTACTCCCTCTCCAAGGGCTAAAAATTAACTGAGTATTAAGGTTTAGCCTGGATTCCAAGCTATAAAGAAACCAGCCATTGAAAAACAAGGAAGTGCCAATGTGAAAGAGAAGCTGATCACACTGAATATCCAAAAAACCTACTAATATTGTGACCACTTCATGTTTTCGTTACGAAACTCGAGGTAAACACTGACATGGACCGGACTGAGAGCCATTTAGGGAATTTAGAGGTCCATTTCGCTGGCCCGGCCGTTTTTGAAATTTAAAATTTTAACTATACCACGAGTTAATACTAGGTTACCCTAGTGGAAGTGATCAATAGAAATCTATAGAAATCAATAGAAATTTCTATTGATATCACTAGACCGTTCGGTGATATCAATAGAAGTCTATTGATGTAAATATGTATCACTATACATCAATAGACATCAATAGAAATCATTAAAACCGAGGTAAATAAAAGTTATTAAGAGTTTATTGACATGTATTGATATCAATAAAGATCACTACAACAACTACAAGTAAATAGACACAATTAAAATCATGGTAAATAAACATCAATAGACATCATTACATAATTTTATTAATTGAAAAAGATAATCATTACAATTTTTTTACAATGCCAAATGAATAAATTTAAATAAAATTATATATAATTTTAAATGATGAAAAAATGTTATTAGACACTATATTATTACAAAAGTCTATAGCAATTTGCTAGTTTTCTTATGAAATGTTTACTATATTATTATAACAAGTCTGCATTAATATATTTTTTAATTATAAAATTGTATTACCAAATCATTATAACAATCCTATATTAATATATTTTTTTAACTACGGCGTGTTATTGTTGTATTATTATAACAATCAATTACTGTTATTAAATTAATTTTGTTTACTGTTTTGGTACATATTAAAGGTAAATGTCCTTGTTTACTTCACAATATTATGCTGACTAATGAAAGTATATATATATATATATATAAGTTAGGTTACTCAGTATTACTATATACCTAGTTTTATTTATAGTTTTAGTATTTTAAAAAAATTAATAAAAAAGCTGATGATCAGAAATCATCAATAAAACATGGAGTATGCAAATTTAATTAGAATGTATTTATTAATATATAGTTTACATATCGATGGTGTATATAATATTATAAAATAATAAAATACAAATTACATAACTTGCTTTTTACCAGTCACCAATAACATTTAACTGCCGATCCCCAGTGTTGTTCGACCACTATTTGAAAATTACCCTCGAACTCAGGCAAAATTACCCTTTTTTGCCGTAAATTACCCTCGAATAATGTATGTCAGATAAGTGCATTATCGGTATTTGTAAAATATACTTTTAATCACAGAGTAAAATTAAAAAAGATGTAAGCACATTAAATGACTTAAACGTTGACATATCAAAAATAAAAATATTAAGACATGATTATAATCTTACTTACAATAGTCCTAACCACGCAATTATTTTGTTGAACTTTTTAACGCTAATGGTATTTTTTAAGTTTTGTTAGGTAACGGTCCAAACACTGATTTTGTTACTATCTAACATCAATCTTTTGTAGCTTAATGGCAAGTGACAACTGGGTCCAGTATCGAACCTCTACAACATTTTTAGATTTTGTTAGGATTATCTGGCGAATTTCAGATTATGAGGCGAGCACAATAACCACGTTACCCAGCTTATTTTTAATGTTGTTAGGCTGTAGAACATAGAAAAATGTGTTTGTAAGCCCAATGTGTGTAAGGCCATCTCTGTTGCTATATTTATTAAAATATATTATATATTTATATTATATTTATATATTATATATTATATTATTTATATAATATATTATATATTATAATTATATTTATTGTTGTATTATTAAGTAAATAATATGACAAAAATATGCTTAAATATAACAATAAGAGTGGAAAATAGGCTAATTTATATAACAAACAATTAATTATAATGTAATAAACCTTTGAATAATATTACCCTTTTTTACCATCAAAAGTAAATTACCCTCGAAGATATCCTCGACGGGTAAAATAACCCTCGAAAAGGGTAATTACCCTCGAATTCCCAACGCTGCTGATCCCATCCCATAATCTCATTATGAGACAAAGAGAAAAAAAAACTGCGCGCGGCGCCTGCGCAGGTCCCAAAACAGTCCACCAACCACCACTTATGACTCGTCCCTGACGGGCACTGCGCTTACGAAGAGAGAAGGAAATACACGAGTGCACGAGTGACCCCGAATTTTTTGCGCCACCCACTTAAAAACGGGGTTGTCTGGTTGTCTGCTATGGCAATAAATAACACGATAATAATAATTAAATAGCCTGTGTTTGTAGAAGCGAAAATGTTTAGTGAGGTTAAGTGAATGAGGTTATGAGGTCTGTAATTAGCTCTGAGTCAATTTAATGCCTTGTTTGAAATCCCTTTATTTTGTGATAACCCATTAGTCAGCATTATGTCTAATTAAGCGAATTTAGATGTAGTTAACTGCATTATATTGTAAAATAAATCTTCTTCACATAATTAACTGATTATTTAATAGCGACCTGGTTTTTAAATCCTATAATTTGTTTTACTACCAATGGTTAAATAAATGTTAGTTTACAAATTAAGTAGATAATAAATATAATCTCATTTCTTTTTATAAATATGTTGGCACGAATTAGCAATGAGTGGCTTAATGTGTATGAAATATTTTATATTATTGGTTAAATTTATTAACTTCCAGTGGATACTCACTTTAATGTAATATAAATACAAACTAAATATGTTTAACAAAGTAGGTAATTTATGAATAATTGAATTGAATTTATGTTTTTGCCTCCGTTAATTGTGTAACAAGCCTGAAAACATTCCCACTGAGCCCTTCGTAAAACATATTTAAACATAAACCAGTTTTAAGACAAGCAAATAAATAATTGTGGAGCTAATTTCAAACTGGGAGATAATGTGAGTCTTCTATTCTGTTCGGTCACCTCCGTGAATTTTCGTCCGGAATGGCAGTGCGGCTTTCGGGATCATTCGAGCGGCTAAGAGCGGTGCCCGTCAGGAACGAGATAAGTCCAACCACCAGCCACCAGCCACCAACAGACGTCTGCTGGAAGCTGTAACGGTCAATCTGTGTTTGGCAACTGATTATGTTTCTTACCAAGTTTTAAGTTTTCCAGGCTTTGTTGGTTTCTTAATTGAGTATATTTACATGATCTTCATTCAAGAGTTACTTCAGTTATACAGTTTTGCTTTAAAGCTGTACTGTTTATTGGTAAGTAACATACACTTTTTAAGTTTCTAACTATAAACATAACCTCAATAACTACACAATTCACACATTTAATTTGTATTGAAATATACGAGTAAATTTGTGTACTGCCGTTGGAATGATAAATAAATAAATAGACTAACTTAGTCTTGGATGCCAGGATCCTGTCATGCATATTTTTGGGAAAGCATATGAACTAGGCCTACAGTATAGGCCTAATTTTAGGCCTAATTATAAGTTATAACTTATAATTTGCATTATTACGGTGAGTTTTTTTAATTTTTCTTTTACCAAGGTAAGTTAATTCTGTATTATAAATCCTGACACTAGGCCTATCAATCTCCAGGAGTTGTAGGATACACTTTCATAAGCGGAACGATATAGGCCTAAAGAACTGAATGAAATTGTTCGATACGGTATATCGATTAGGCCGATATTTGTATCTATTGCAAAATATTTTATAGTCTTGCAAAACATTGATCCTTACGTCATGTTTGTTTTGTTTAGTTTGTTTTTCAATTAGGCCTAAACTTAAAATTAAATTAAAAAACATGACGACACGATAATGTTATTCCTGGCAATACATGTTTAAGTAATAGTGGAATCGACGTTTGTTATCTGGACAGATTTAAAGACACCTAAAACTGAAACATAACATAACCGAATAACCTAAATAATCGTTATTCAGGATCAAACCATTATGTTTAATGTAGGCATATGACGTATTAACTATGTGCTTTCAGAAAATTGTTAGTTTGTTAGTCAATTAAAACTTATTTTAATTATCATGTGTCCGATTAGGTGCTGATATGATATAAATCAGTTTGCTGAGGCCAAAGTAAAACACATTGAGGGAGTCATCAAGGATTGGCTCGGACCCAAAATGAATCAACTTCTTACCCAAGAAGAAATCCAGGTGACATTAAACTTGTTCTGTTAATATGTTAAAGAATAAAGGTAAAATACTATGACTGGGCACAGTAGGCTTCACACTCAATTATCCAAGGTCTAAGATTTTAAATAGCCTTGACACCTATCAAGATTATTATTATAATGGTATAGTGGTTATTATTATCTTGACGGATATGAATCGGCACTACTGGCCATACAGGAAACAAGACTGTTGCGATGTCCCCCTGAATATATCACTCACAGATGTATATGTGTATGATTGTAAGGTTGTATCAGTTAAAATTACTCAGTTGAACTTACTGTATGTAGGATAAATAAATTAAAAATTAATAATCCCATATATCCTCCCCTCGCCATACCCAACACTTGCCAAACCATCAGTCAAGATCTGTGGAGACTCATATGACTGGGCCTAATTACAAAATTAACATAAAATGTGAAAAAGGTAATAATATAGAGTTGTACAACAAATTATTTTCAAGTATTTATTTCATACAACAAAATTTTCAGTAACTTAGGCCCTAGCGTTTTTATGATTGATTCACACGAAAATCATTGTAAGTTTTTTCCACAACGTAAAAAATGTTCAAAAATTATAAAATATGGTAATGTCAAAATGGGATTTTTCATGTACTGGTATTTATTTAACGTTTTATCATGTGAAAAGTTGTGACATCTTGACGATTGCTTCATGTAAACAAATGTGATAATAATGTGTTAGAATAGTAAAAATTGTAGTGATGTAAAATTATTAATTTTAAACATTAATTTCACGTTTTTACTACCACATAAAATATTGCATGTTTATTTGTTCACAGAAATTGTCAAAGAAAGAATCCTGAAGGAAAATCCTAACACATCAAAGAAAAAATTGAGCTTGGAAGTGGCAGTATCAGCCAGTACATCACTCAGAAAATTGCCACCCTCAACAAGAAGATCAAGGAAATCAGTGAATAGTATATAGGCCCAAATTTTAGTGTTGGCTGTGTATTTCACTTATGTGAACAAGTAAGTTAATATAGGCCCTGATTTTAGTGTTTTTGGTGCATTTAAAAAAAATGGTTTTAACAAGTAAGTAGGTAAATATTAGTCATAAAATTATTGTTTATTTTTTTAATTTTTTGGAATATACCTGTTAGTACATTGATTTGTTGTGTTTTTATTACAAAATACCAGTTAAAGACTTAATAGAATTTCTTATTGATGTCTATTGATACGTATTGATGTCTAGAGACCCAATTACGTAGTGATATCACTACGTATCAATAGAGATCAATAGAAACAATTTTCTATTGATCTCTAGTGATAAGTATTGATCCAATTACGTAATGATATCACTAAAAATATTTCTATTGATTTCTATTAATCACTTCCACTAGGGTAGTACTAGTTAGTACTCGAATATGAAGGTTAGTACCCTAAGCATAACAAAGTTATTAACAAAAACGTACGGCCGAGCCAGGGAAATGCTAGCCCGGCCATGTGTGAAAATGAAAATTTCAACGATACCACAAGTTAATACTACGTTAGTACTAGTTAGTACTTGAATGTGAAGGTTAGTACTCTATTATAACCGTTACCGAGCTATTAAGCAAAACGTAAGGCCGGGACCGGAAGTGCCTGTTAAGTGGTGTGAGCATTACTATCCTATTACAAAAAGTAACGAAAGCTGATTTGTGGTTTTCGATGGTTGTTATAGTTGTTCCATTATTAAATTGTGTAATAACTTATTTAGACATAGTAAATTCAATGAAGCAAATGTGATTAGCACAATAAATATATATATTTTATAAGGGAAATTGGGGTTTTTATAGTTACAAAATACCTACAAAAGATAGAAAGGAGGTAGGTGTAAGATAGAAAGTTCCTGTAATTTACAATACCTTTAAAATTGTATGTTATTTTACACATATATTTGCCATTTGAGACCTTTTTTAATTTTAGGGTTACATTTTCCAAAAGATTATTGCCATGTGGTATAGGCTAATAAAGCCAGTGATTAGGTAGTGATTTAGAATTTTGAATCTCAACCAAAAATTATCAGTGGTTTGGAAGATAAAGGGTATATCACAAATATCAGTTTTTTTACACAAATTACCCCCATTTTGAAACGAAAGTTAAGTGATTTCTAATTTCACAAACCAGTTTTTCTGGTTTAAAACTTAAAAATTATATATAACATGACATAGATTATGTTTGAAATTGAATATTTCAGAGATTTAAACTATTAACCTCAGAGATTTTGGAACACCTTGTATTTACGGGATGTAATAAAAGACGTCTTACAACACTTAAGATATATTTACACTTATACTGATTCACATACAGACGGTAAACATATATAAAAGATGGTTCACCTTGTAAAGAGTTAACATTATATTTACGTTATTTCTTGACGTCGATTTATTTGGGAGTAACTCTGGTTCAACCTTTTTTAAGTTTTTAACTTCGTCTCCCGTCTGCCTGAGACAACTTTCGTGAGACACCCTATTACATGAAGTACTCAAGTACTCCACTTAGTAGTATGGACTAAATGGTTAGTGTATAGGCTACTATATAAAGAGTAAATAACACTGGAAAATTGGCGAGTGCTTAGGTTTGACGCCACGATTATGTATTGCAGTGAACTGGCGATGGCGTCGGGCTAGGAAATCACAAGTTCATTTGTATGTATTACAATTTAGTTAACTCGAATGTATCACTTGTGGTTGTTTGGCGAGTGCTTAGGTTTGACGCCACGATTATGTATTGAAGTGAACTGGCGATGGCGTCGGGCTAGGAAATCACAAGTTCATTTGTATGTATTACAATTTAGTTAACTCGAATGTATCACTTGTGGTTGTTTGGCGAGTGCTTAGGTTTGACGCCACGATTATGTATTGAAGTGAACTGGCGATGGCGTCGGGCTAGGAAATCACAAGTTCATTTGTATGTATTACATTTTAGTTAACTCGAATGTATCACTTGTGGTTGTTTGGCGAGTGCTTAGGTTTGACGCCACGATTATGTATTGAAGTGAACTGGCGATGGCGTCGGGCTAGGAAATCACAAGTTCATTTGTATGTATTACAATTTAGTTAACTCGAATGTATCACTTGTGGTTGTTTTATATAAGTTAATAGTACATATTTACCATACAGATTAAAAGATAATGCCACTAGTGTAGTTAGCATTAGTAAACCTAAACATAAATAAACACACGTTACTAAAGTTAAATTAAACATAGGGATAAATTAAATTTCCTTAACAGTCAGGTTATTCTTCAAGGTGAGTTTTAAATAAGTCCCCTCTACTTTTTTCTACATTTCTTAAGACATCAACTTTGGACTGTAGCCGATCATTGTAGATCAAGTTATACTTCATTTTTACTTTTTTCATATTTTCGGTTGTCATCTTGGATCCACCATTTTTGATACCGTACAAATAGTTTACCAAATGTAAAGGTGAGGTTATGAATAGAGTTCTATGGTTGTGACCCATCATATTGAATTTTATCTTTTACGGCGAACACAATGCCGCAATCCATTTTTGACAATAATTGTTCACTCTAAAGGTATTGGTGATTAAAAATAAAATAAAATAAATGGAACTTTAAATGTCCTAAACTTAAAACATGCCCGAGTCTCGTCATTACATTAAAGAATGCCCATAAACTACTACGATCAATGTTGACTGGTATTTAATTCATTCATTTTGAAAACAATACATCTTCGGCCACCATATTGTATCATTCATTTTGGAATGAGTTTATTTTCAGGAGTAAAGGTGGGGTTGCGACCCATTATAAACAATAAACTTGACTCTGCAGCAGTGACGAATAGTAGATGCAGTAGTTGCTTAATACTAATATTTTAAATGTATATCTGTTCATAGCTCATGGATCAATAAGGAATAGGGAATTAAAGATCCCTTGTTATATTATTATAACTGTATGTTAAACCCTTACTTTTAAAGTGGCCAATTTAATGAGGTGCCGTATAGAAAACTGAAAACAAAATAAATTCTGAAACTACGGAAACAACAACACAGCTACACTCCATCACTCGGGACAAAACCAATCCGGTCACTGGGAAGTGTCAATTGAGAACTGAGTTTCAAAATTAGGAAATAAAAGGTGGCAACTTATCTGCCGTATCAGTGTCGAACCCCTTCCCACCCCTTTCTAAAAAAGGCAATAATTGCAGGATCGTTCTAACATTATCATGTTTTACTGATAATAATTCGTTTTTTCTTGTCTTTAGTGATTGTTTCAGAATACAAATTAGATGAAATGTGATGAGATTGGTTTAATTTGAATTAATAATGAACAAATGTGAACACTCAACAAACTTAAAGAAAACCAAGTATCTTTTCGCTGCAATTTATTTTACATAAATAATACAAATGTCTAAACATCATCTATAAAAAAACATTGTGGTACTAAAATAATTCAAATTAAGTTCCTACTTTAATCTTGTAACACTCTGCTAACTCTTTGGATTACAATTGTATTTAATTCATATGTTATCAAATGTTTCAAGTCATTATATAAAATCAAACTACATTGAATAGAGTGTTATATGTTAGGGGCCATACGGGCAATACACACATTACGTAACGCATTTTTTCGCCATTTCAAACCCCCCCTCCCACATATAACGCTTGATCATACCCTCCCCCCAAATGTGTTACGTAACTCAATCGTAGTAGGCTTTAAAACAGCTTAATCCTTTTCAACATAGTTTTATTGGCAATTTGGAATATGGATTTCAATGAATCAATAAACTTTAAATGACTTTCTTTTAACAAAATTTTTTAATAACTTATTTCAAAGCAAAATGTACACAAACAAACAAGACTGTCACTAATAATTATAAACAACAAAATAAACTATCACAGCTAAAACTTAACAAATTTAATTAGGGATTAATATAAATACAAAACAACTTAAAACTAAAGATGTGGGTGGTATTGCGCAATACTGTATCCAGTCATGATTTTACACTGTAAAACAACACAAAACATAGCTGTAAAGCAATGCAGAACTTACTCAAAACGCTTTATGTATTTATTTTTGCTAGTTTAACTGTTATTAAAATAGTATGACGGAAGTGTTTTTTATATAACAAACTGTAACCTTTATTTAGATATCAATTTGATTTCAGTTATTTAATTTTTAAAGATTTATAACAGTATCTATGTATACGGGATGCGCCAGCTCTTAGGGTTAATATGTGTGAGTTACGTAACATTGATCCAAACCCTCCTTCCCACACATAACACAACATAACGCTACGGCATACCCCCTCCCACCCTTAAGTGCGATACGTAATATGTGCATGGCCCCTTACTGCTTTTGAGGCATAAATTTAAAAACTATGTACGAAAATATATATATAAATTCTGAAAATATGGATAAATCAGACAGTTATTTTCCGGGTAGTAAATGTAGGTAAGATTTTCACTTTCGCACATGGCCGGGCTGGCACTTCCGGCCCCCACCATACGTTTTGCTTAATAGCTCGGTAACGGTTAGAGTACTAACCTTCATATTCGAGTACTAACCTTCATATTCGAGTACTTACTAGTATTAACCTTGTATTAACTCGTGGTATAGTTGAAATTTTCATTTTCGCACATGGCCGGGCTAGCACTTCCGGTCCCCGCCTTACGTTTTGCTTAATAGCTCGGTAACGGTTAGAGTACTAACCTTCATATTCGAGTACTAACTAGTACTAACCTAGTATTAACTCGTGGTATAGTTAAAAATTTAAATTTTAAATATGGCCGGGCCAGCGAAATGGACCAGGAATTTAGTGTTTATAAGCTACTAGCTATGTAGCACTGTATATAGTGTCTGAACGAAAACGACGAGCTAAATGAGTAGCGTGTAAGTGACGAGCTATGGGACGCAATATACCTGTTTAATCTTCTAGCTTTGTAGCACTGTGTAATGTATAATGACGAGCTGTGTAGCGCTGTGTAATGTATAATGACGAGCTGTGTAGCGCTGTGTAATGTATAATGACGAGCTGTGTAGCGCCGTGTAATGTATAATGACGAGCTGTGTAGCGCCGTGTAATGTATAATGACGAGCTGTGTGGTGAGGAGAAAGACACATCACATGCTCAACTCTCTTCACCCTTACATGGTGCGTGTGACTCTTTGATCGTAAGCCAAATTGTATTAAATTTCCAAATTGTCAACTGGTGGGATTTGCGAGCCAACACACGTATATAAAGGGTACGATTGTTGACTATCATACTGCAGGAGGACGTTAAACAAAATTAATCTTCGCCCGGGATTAGACCCGGCTCTTGTGCTCTATTTTTCCGCTTCTCGGACAGCGATAAAAGAAGATTCTTTTTGTACTCGCATTTACGTGGGATTTGTCTCTAGTTATTTTATTAGGGGATCGGAGTCGGCTAGCGCTCGGCCGCGCCAGAAATAGATGTCGCCGATCCGACGTAAATAAAGTGAGGAATGAAACAGAACCGCGGTTATTTAGTGGTGAAATGTATCACGGAGCCGGCCAAGTGGCACGGGCGGGACTTACGTAACGTCAAGGGCAGATGCAGCCGCGTCAAAGTTCATAGAACCGACCCCGCGCCCCACGGGCGACCGAGTCATTGTTCCGAGAATTCATCGCGATGTTGATCAATTAAAAATTAAATTGCACACGTATAGAAGTCCCGTCACGTCGGACCTCCCGTCCTATCCGCACCTCGATATGTAACCGAACTAACTGCGGCGCCGAATCGTCGATACTGAAGAGTTTACTAGGGGTTAGTGCTAGGTACAAATCCATAACCTTGCGTGTTTCCTCTGTTAGTTCAATTATAACAAGCGATTCTTTGATACTTGATATACTTTATTTTTGTAAAAGTTAACAAATTCAGTGCTTTAAAGGCAAGGAATACGAGTAGTTTATTATGGCGGGGAAAATAAGGATCTAAATGCTTGAAATACATGTTAAGAAAGTGGAGTTTAGATGGTATATCAGTTAATACACAAACACGTTTTGATATGAAAACTATATATACATACATACATATATATATATATATATATATATATATATATGTATATATATATATATCTTAACTTCGTGGTACAGTGCCAAACTATTTTTTCCGGATAATGTATATGATTTTTTTAATGAGTATATATATATATATATATATATATATATATATATATATATATATATATATATACTTTACAAAAAAAGGAATATCTTGGCACTTTTTTTAAATAAAGTATTAATTAAAGGAAATTTAGATCAAGAAGAGCTAAAAGATGAAATGTTAAAAAGTAAAGCATTTCAGTATCTAATTCTTACTTTATATATATATGCTATACATATAGAACATACTCATTAAAAAAAACATATACATAATCCGGAAAAATTAGTTTGGCACTGTACCACGAAGTTAATATGTTTACGTGACTGAAATATTATGAGAAATACCACATCCCCTCTGTAAAACGAACATTTTCAATTTGATAGATCAATTTAATACTTATTACTCTTCACATTTCAATAAAGGAGAATTCGCAATAACATTAATGTGTTTGCATTAGTAAATACGATTTTTGAGGGTTTGTGTGAACTCAACTGGCTTAATAGGAGCAAAGGAGTTTTTCCACTTACCTTGACAAATATCACCGTTGATAAATCTAGAGATGCCGGAGCTGATGGGCAGGTCTCGTGCCTAAATAAATAAGCGCCCTGGAAGCTGGACAGGTGGTGAGACCGCGGCCTGCATTTGTTAGTGAGTTATAGTGCATCTCAGGTTAGGTTGAGGTTGCCTACGAGGCCGGAGAGAATGAATAGAATGGCGGTTCGCCAACTACAAATCGCATTAGTAACGCAACGCCAACAGCTTATACTGAAACTAAACTTCCATATATCAATATTATTTCTGATAATAGATTATGATTGGTGTCGCGCCAATTAGGTATAGCGGCATTTGGGTACTAGACATGTTGATGGGGGTTAGACGTGGGGGCCATAAAAACTTGCCCAGTCAAATTTCAGAAGTTTCCGCAGAAGGTTTGGGGACACCGTGTATATATACAAACATTGAACGAATAATTTCACAGAGTTAAGTTGTTTGAAATTTGAAAAGTATAAACTAGTATTTATCTATTTGCTTGCTGGTACCCGGCGCGACTTCGTTCGCGTGGGTTTTCTTGACTACCACAGATTTCCATTTCTTTTCCCGTTGGTACAAAAATATTACCGTGAAAACTTAAATGAAAACTTTACTCCATAAGGTTAGCATTGGTAATTTCAAATTTCAACCGGGCGAAGCCCTAAAATCATATGACTTTAATAAGTGGCTAGAAACCTTCCTAGGGTTAACCTGAACGACCATGCAAAGTTTCATCTCAATCAGATGAGAGGTATAGGAGCACATACAGGATAAATAGACGAACAAACATTGATTTTTATATATTATATGGGCATAGCAATAAAGGAAAATAATTATATGGCAATGGAAATCTGTTGAACACATTTTACTCTTACCCCACGGTCTGTAGGACCGGCCGACCGTGGCCCAGACAGATCTCGTATGCGATTGTCGCTAGGCAAGTTTTTATTGCCCCTTCAACCGGTTCTGTACCCTAGTGTCGCATGTACCCGATTGTCAGGGAACCTTATGATACACAATACATACAATACAATACAGGTCGTCCACGGTCCTTTGAACATATTTTACATACAGGGTGCGCATTTGGATCCTCCAACAGATTTAAAGGTTTTTGATTGGAGTCAATTTGACACCTCTCGTAAAACTAAAGATTGTTTACCACACTTGGAAATTTTTAAAAACTGAGGAAATTCTTTCATGAATATGTTGGTAATTTGGATAGAGATTTTAAAATTTAGCTCAATATATTTTGAAATAGTCTCGACCCCTCTTTAACCGTCGATCGATTTAACCGCTTCTTTCCGGGAACAAAGTGCCCGCTTTAACCGCCTTAGATTTTAAAACAATACAGTTTATCTGCCCATTTTACAAGAATGATCTCATATCTGTTCTCATGCTCGGCGATTTAATAAAAAAATAAACATGCAACATGTTCATACAAGTTTTCGTTTATGCGTTTTTTATATTAAAACTGCACAGCAATTAATTTGTCATTTACTATTCAAGATGACAAGACTAATAGCATGTATTTGTAAATAGGGTCAGTAAAATTCTTGATTCTCTCTTGATAGTAAGGGGCTTTTTATAGTGCTTTATGTATTATTCCTTAGACCATAATTAAGAGTTACAGTTAGCGTAGTAAAATCGGCAACAGTATTTCTACGATGAATTGTTCTAGTTAGATTTATTTTTACCTTTCCAATCAGAATAGAAAACGAAAACATAAACACAAACATGAATCAATTAAACGTATACGCAATAAAGTTGGAGTTTGGTTAGCAACAGTAAAATACTAGCGCCGTTACTGGATGAATCTCCAGTCGTGTGTAATAGTGTCTGGTATGTTCTTACATTCCAAGCTCCAACATATTCTTAACTTTTTTATACTTTTCTTCATCAAAACTGCAGCATTTGTGTATGATTTAGGCTGTCATGCTCATTATTATTTCTGAACTACCTGTTCCGTTATCCGCCCTTAGCACCGGTTACGCGAGTGTCGATTGAGAGGGTTCCTACTGAGATGTGTTTAGTAAGCAATTGTATATGGAATTTCTTGGGTTAGAAAATAGATAAAATATTATGTTCTAAATGCCTTCAGAGTCGTCATAAAAACTTATTTCTATGGAAAAACATTCCATTCAGGAGTGTAGGGCTACGGCTGTTGTGATGCACCTGACTCTAAGTATTTTGCACTGTGCATGGTTAGGAGCTGCCACTGCCAGTAGAGGGTCGGGGGAAGTATGGGGAAAACGTATTTAAGCATCAACCAAAATACCGTGTTTTTTCTAGTAAATTGGCAAACTCTTACAATTGGCTGGAATACCAGCAGTAAACATACCAGCATAAACGATAAAACATTATCAGCTTCAACCTGAAATGTGCAGGAAGGCCAGCAGTTTACCATAAATGTTATAACGTCATCATCAGCTCTAGTCTGTAAGTGGCAGGAAGACCAGCAGTGTACCATAAATGTTAGAACACCATCAGCTTAATCTGTAATTGGCAGGAAGACTAGCTGTCTATCCTATCCTAGCTGTCTATAATGGTTCCCCTTTTTATACTAGAACCATTTTTTGGGACAAAAGTCCAATATGGCCTCTGCCAGCTCACAATGACTATAACTCCTAGCTTCTCTGTACGAATGTCTTGGTCCTAATCGTTTCTTTCATAAGACCAGCGTTAATTTTCAAGCCTCACACGTCTCATCGGAGAGCCGGAAGTTAATGTTTTGGCTAATTTTAAAGAGGGAAAACAAATAAAAAGGGACACATGTGTAGATGTTTAAATTGAGTTTAATTAAATTTCGAAGTATTCAATATTTCCGATTTTTCACGGAAAACGTGGGTTTTACTAGGGTTTTCCGCATGTTTAGTGCGCTTAATATGTATCATAAATCAACGATTTGGGATAATCCCTTTGTTAAGATAAGAGTTGATCTTGTAGGAACTTTCAACCCTAAACCCAACTCTCAACGGTGTCGCGACAATCGGGTACAGTGACAATCGGGTACATGCGACATTCGGGTACAAGATCGGTTGACGAGGGTTAGACATGGGGCCATTAAAAACTTGCCCAGCGACAATCGCGTAGAAGCCGGGCAATCGGGTTTGTGGCTAGCCAGGTCCACAGCCCGCGGGGAAAGGGTTATATAACCATGTTTACAGGTTTCAATTCCATTAAATAGATTTTACTTTATTCCTATGCCCGGGAGACCGCATAGATAGAGTAAAGTACCGGGAGGACCAAGCATTGCTCAGTAAATGACCATCATCGTAGCCTGAAATGTAATGTTTGTTTTGATAGTATTTTAAACAAAACTAGTAGCCCGTCGCGGCTTCACTCGCCATCACAATGTTATGTTTGATAAGTTAGCTACATGTTTTCAAACACCTGGGGGGCCGAGCTTTGCTCGAAAAGCCAGTCAGTTTTATTTTTCAAAATCACGCGGTTTGTCTCTCCAAGGCGAGCTTATTTGCTTTACTTATTTCCTAGTTTTTTAATTTTTATTTTGGACATGTGTGGTTTGTATTAATCTTTATTTTTAATGGTTCTATAATTTTATATATAACCTAATCATGGATATATTAAATTCATGTATACCTTAGTTCTTATTTATTTTCACATAAATATCACATGTTGATACTTTACCAAGTGAGGGTTACTATTACAATTGACTGGATTTCATTCCAGGTTTTGTGTTTGCCCACGGATTTTATAAAAGAATTTTTTTTGAAAATTATTACTGCCATGATGGATGTACATTTTGATTGACTATCAATATCATCAATCTTGTTTAAGTTGGTCCTACATATTATAGAATAAGAGCCATGTAATTTTTAATTGACTAATATTTCGAGATGCGTGGTATTTGTTCTAAATTGCGCCCTGATTCAATTAAATAATAACTACTACATACAGCAAAGAAAAGACAATTGTTAAGTTATTTACAATAGCGTTCAATATCAAAAAAAAACTTTTAAAATGTACTTACAACTTGCACCAGATTATTATTTTTCTTTTAACATTTAAAATGTATTTATTTTACAGAATAAATCTTCGTATACTACAGTATTCGCCATATAGACGGCTCGCGCGAACCTATGTTTTAACGTGTCTTCTGTGGAGTATGCTGTATAAAGCTCCCGTGAAAGTACAGTCTTTTAAGGTGCACTTCCAAGACTAAAACACTTTTGTTGCTGACTTAAATCAATCTCTATACCTTCCACTATAAAAGCTCATTTGCATATTCCAGTAATATATACATAAGAAAAACAACTTCCTCAGAGTGAAGTCCTTTGTAATTTGGAATAAATTAAATAGATGTAAAGTAATTGGAACCTGTAAACATGGTTATAATTCTTATCCCGCGGGCTGTGGATCCGGCTAGCCACGGCCCAGGCAGATCATGTACCCGATTGTCGCTGGGCAAGTTTCTAAGGCCCCATGTCTAACCCTCGTCAACTGATCTTAATGACAGAGTATATTTGTTATTAATGATTCAATGTGATTATTCCAACTTGAATGTTCATCAATAATTATCCCTAGAACTGTGGAGTTTTGAACCAAAGTTATGTTCGAATTAGCTATCAATTTATGTTTTACTTTAACATATTTTTATTTAGTTGGGTATTAAAATAAATTTGTTTTGTTTTCCTTGATTCATAAGTAAATTATTGCTGTTAACAATGTATTAATTGACGATTACTAAGGATAATTTAACTGGTAAATTAAAAACCCTAAAAATTATTTACTTTTAATTTTTTATATTGGAAAGATTGCTATGGCAAATAAGTTAGTAATTTAGTTCAATTTCTTTTGCTATAAATGTATATATTTAAATTTGGACGTAAGTATTATTAGGCACATTGGAACAACAAGTTACGTTGCCCCGGGCCTGGGTCCTAGTAGTGTTTTTCCTCGTGGAAAATCTGCTAAAAAGAACCCGGAAACGTAAGAAGGGCGAAGGGTCGGTGTAGATGTACAATGTTGAATTAAAATAGAAGGTGGACTCAAGGCCGGACTGGGGGGCGTCTGGCACACCAGGAACCACCGCATGCCTACCGTGCCTACACGGTCACCACGAGCCTTGAATAGCCCCAACCTACACGAGCCGCAGGGTTCAGATTGTCAACTTGACAGACGAACGACGTAACATCGAGCATGATAGCTCCTTGCTTTATTTTTCTCATGGAGTTGAGAGGGTTCTGCGACAATCGGGTACAGCGACAATTGGGTACATGCGACATTCGGGTACAAGGGGGACGATGAAACTGCCCCGATATTTTAGGTACGTTTGAAATGATGAAACTGCCCCGCTCATTAAAGAGGATCAAGAAGGATCGCCTCGCCAGACCAGAAATGATGAAATTGCCCCGAGCGCCCGGCCAGGTAGCCGCTACGGGTCTGGGGAAAAAGGGAATTATTCTTGTCCCTGCGTCCTGTCAGTGACTGCAGTCTTCTAATAACTGCCACCAATATCAGGAATTACTAGCTGATAAACTACCGCTTCGTTGGGCTTTAAAAACAATATAGCGATACAATCTGTGTTTAATCCTAGGAAATAAGGAGCAATTATTGTCAAATAAAAAAGAAAGACGCAAACCGAACCATATTTCCACTTACAGAAATAAACTAAGATCAAATTTAAACGTATCTTAAGCCAAGAGAAAGTCGGCGACTCTTTCGTGGAGGACTTCATGAAAGACATCCCCACGGGTGCCAATATTTTTTTTGTATATTGATTCTTTAATTTACTATACTTCTGCATAGTTTCTGAAGTTGCTTTGATCAAATAAAATTCATTAAAATATATAAATATAAAAAGTAATCACAAATAAAAATATAATACAGTATATAGTATTTAAAAATTGACGAACACAGTATGAAAAATAAACTATGCAGAAGTATAGTAAATTAAATAAACAATATACAAAAAATACGTACGAATTTGGAAAACTATTTTCATGAAGCTTATTGGTCTACAAACACCCATTTAATGTCTGCCTATTGCTTCAAGTATCTTTTGCTTGCAGCAATTACAAAGTCTTTCCTCGGAAAACTACCGAGCAAAAACATTTGTTTGGCATCCTCCACCTTTGCTCTAGCTTTCCGATATTTACCCAAAGGTGGTCGAGGGGGTTCAGAACTAGAGTTAAGTTTTACATACAAACGTCTGGTTGTCAACCAGACGCTTGGTGAAAGAGTTAATGTCTGGGTGTGGGTGGTAAAAGTTTTTTTGAAAATGTGCATGGAAAGAATCACAAGGGTTTTTGTAACATTGTTCCTTTCGAACGAGGCCCACATCTTTGGTGGGAACCTGGCGTCCTCTTCAATGTAGTTTTCCACCAAGTAATCTGCAAATTTGGAATACTTGGCACCCGTGGGGATGTCTTTCATGAAGTCCTCCACGAAAGAGTCGTCAACTTCCTCTTGGCTTAAGAAACGCAGAAATAAACTTAGATCAAATTTAAACGTTTCTTAAGCCAAGAGGAAGTTGACGACTCTTTCGTGGAGGACTTCATGAAAGACATCCCCACGGGTGCCAAGAATTCAAAATTTGCAGATTACTTGGTGGAAAACTACATTGAAGAGGACGCCAGGTTCCCACCAAAGATGTGGGCCTCGTTCGAAAGGAACAATGTTACAAAAACCCTTGTGATTCTTTCCATGCACATTTTCAAAAAAACTTTTACCACCCACACCCAGACATTAACTCTTTCACCAAGCGTCTGGTTGACAACCAGACGTTTGTATGTAAAACTTAACTCTAGTTCTGAACCCCCTCGACCACCTTTGGGTAAATATCGGAAAGCTAGAGCAAAGGTGGAGGATGCCAAACAAATGTTTTTGCTCGGTAGTTTTCCGAGGAAAGACTTTGTAATTGCTGCAAGCAAAAGATACTTGAAGCAATAGGCAGACATTAAATGGGTGTTTGTAGACCAATAAGCTTCATGAAAATAGTTTTCCAAATTCGTACGTATTTTTTGTATATTGTTTATTTAATTTACTATACTTCTGCATAGTTTATTTTTCATACTGTGTTCGTCAATTTTTAAATACTATATACTGTATTATATATTTATTTGTGATTACTTTTTATATTTATATATTTTAATGAATTTTATTTGATCAAAGCAACTTCAGAAACTATGCAGAAGTATAGTAAATTAAAGAATCAATATACAAAAAAATATATTGGCACCCGTGGGGATGTCTTTCATGAAGTCCTCCACGAAAGAGTCGCCGACTTTCTCTTGGCTTAAGAAACGTTTAAATTTGATCTTAGTTTATTTCTGTAAGTGGAAATATTGTTCGGTTTGCGTCTTTCTTTTTTATTTGACAATAATTGCTCCTTATTTCCTAGGATTAAACACAGATTGTATCGCTATATTGTTTTTAAAGCCCAACGAAGCGGTAGTTTATCGGCTAGTAATTCCTGATATTGGTGGCAGTTATTAGAAGACTGCAGTCACTGACAGGACGCAGGGACAAGAATAATTCCCTTTTTCCCCAGACCCGTAGCGGCTACCTGGCCGGGCGCTCGGGGCAATTTCAGCATTTCTGGTCTGGCGAGGCGATCCTTCTTGATCCTCTTTAATGAGCGGGGCAGTTTCATCATTTCAAACGTACCTAAAATATCGGGGCAGTTTCATCGTCCCCCTTGTACCCGAATGTCGCATGTACCCAATTGTCGCTGTACCCGATTGTCGCAGAACCCTCTCAACTCCATGAGAAAAATAAAGCAAGGAGCTATCATGCTCGATGTTACGTCGTTCGTCTGTCAAGTTGACAATCTGAACCCTGCGGCTCGTGTAGGTTGGGGCTATTCAAGGCTCGTGGTGACCGTGTAGGCACGGTAGGCATGCGGTGGTTCCTGGTGTGCCAGACGCCCCCCAGTCCGGCCTTGAGTCCACCTTCTATTTTAATTCAACGTTGTACATCTACACCGACCCTTCGCCCTTCTTACGTTTCCGGGTTCTTTTTAGCAGATTTTCCACGAGGAAAAACACTACTAGGACCCAGGCCCAGGGCAACGTAACTTGTTCCAATGTGCCTAATAATACTTACGTCCAAATTTAAATATATACATTTAGAGCAAAAGAAATTGAACTAAATTACTAACTGCCATAGCAATCTTTCCGATATAAAAAATTAAAAGTAAATAATTTTTAGGGTTTTTAATTTACCAGTTAAATTATCCTTAGTAATCGTCAATTAATACATTGTTAACAGCAATAATTTACTTATGAATCAAGGAAAACAAAACAAATTTATTTTAATACCCAACTAAATAAAAATATGTTAAAAGAAAACATAAATTGATAGTTAAAACGAGCATAACTTTGGTTCAAAACTCCACATTTCTAGGGATAATTATTGATGAACATTCAAGTTGGAATAATCACATTGAATCATTAATAACAAATATCCTCTGTCATTTATTCTTTAAGGGACATTTCCAAGTTTTGTTCTTTAATAGTGCTTTGTTAATGATTTACTATGGTCACGTCCATTCACGTTTATTATTTGGGAATGGAATCTATATAGAAGTATTAATAAAACATATGAGCCATCTTGATGATTAAAAAAAAGCCTTGAGAATTACGTTAAATTTTAAACAAAAAGAATCTGTCAATGAAACGATTTTAGAGCTAGAGATGTTAAAATTGTTTAATATATATTTTGAAAATTCTTCGGATTGTGTCAGCACCTCGCATATAACGAGACACCGTCATCAAACTGGGTGTCGTCAAGGAAATAAAAATTCCCACACATTTCCCGTTTTTCCTGTAAGTAAATATTGTTCCCAGCTATTAATTCCACATGTTTCAAACAATATTCCAACTTTCAAAAGCGTTTTATAGTTTGAAAATGGCTAATAGACGTTGTTTTATTTGGCTAATACGTTGATTTAATCTTGTTTTATAAACTGAAAACTACAACCGGATTGTATCTTACTGGCCGAAAACGGCACTCCAACCCACATATTATTTATCGGAAATATCAATCTAACAGGGTTTTATCATTCAAAGTGGCAACGGAACCGCATTTTATCAGCCAAAAAATATAACCGGGTCGCGTTTGTTGGACCTAAAACTCCAGCCGGAACGTGTGTTATTGGCCAAAAACGGCGACTGGATGTGTTTTCCCTGCCAAAGTCAGCAATCGGACCGCGTTTTGTAGACTGATAAACGGTTGGAAAATTCCCGTATAGTTTGGGCTGGTGCCAGGTTCTCGTATAATTCCAGCTTAGTTCCTGGTATACTGAGAAATTCCCGTACACCTCCCTATATTCCCGGTCTGTGGACACCCTTTGGAGTCTTTTTAGGGTAATTTTGCTGACGTAATACTGCTGGTGGCTTTGGAGTAGTTGGTTTTTTGAGTAATTTAGGGCAAATTTAAGGTGAAAATTAGAGTTCCTGATGACAACGATGTTCCTACTAACACTGCCACTATGCCTGTTCCTGTCACTTATCACATACACATACTGGCTTTGTGGCTACGTTCAATGTTTACTTATGCTGCTTCTTAGTTAACCTGTCTAAGTATTGACTACAAGGGTATTTACAAAGTTATTGTACCAACTCAAATTATTCAGGATGAAATTTATCTTAGATTTCAGTCGACAACTTTCATACGTTTTTCTCTTTATTGATACTTTTCAAAATGTTCGCTCTTCCGCCTCCAAACCGCTTGCGTTCCTGGGGATGTGCCAAACTACAACGGACCCGATTTGATTTAAATAGCTTGATTAGCTTAAATAGCTTGAATAGATTTGATTAGCTTATTTCGCGCTGTGAATCGACCCCATCCTACGATAACTTATTTTCTGAATTTCCTCTGAATTTACTTTGTGTCTAAATTCATTTAATAGCTGCAAAAATTATATGGAAAATTATTCGTATTTATAAACATATTTTATTTATTGTTGTAAGTATGTGGATAAAAAAACTAGCTAATATTTATAGTTTTTAGTTTTTGGTCTTTGAGCACCAAACCTTGTTAAGATTTATTATGCTAGGCGATTTCTTGCACTATATTTAACTCGTTCTTGAATGGCGTCCGAAACAATTTCGTAAACTACGCAGATGTGTGTAAACAAAATATTCTTAGTAAACATTGTAATATGTTAATTCTACCTCTCCTCACCAGCCTGACATTCATCCAAAAATAACAAGGGGCCCACATTGAAAACAAACTGACATCATGAAAAAATTATAAGTTTGTACTGAAAATTAGTTTAGCTTTTCAAAAAAAATTAGTGGGCAAACACTTGCTCAAAGAAAATTATTACAGACATAGCTAGTGCTATGTCTGTAATATAAGGGAGCTAGTGCTATATAAGGGAGATATCAGGATATCAGAACGGTACGTTTGAGCTGGGTTTTTAACAACGGAGCTTTCGTACTATGAAAAGCGGACATGGTTATAAAATGATTTATTGTTTATGGTTCGATTAATGGTTTGACAATTATTTATACCGACATCTTGGCACTTTGGCTTCTAGGGACATCACAACGAACAGTTGAAAAAGTATTGCATTCCTTTGCACTGTCATAATAATAGCATATGTATATTTAAAATATCAAAGAGGCGCGTTTAGTCGGAGTTACCAACAAATGTTACCAATACAGTAAGATCAGCCGTAATTATTCGTCGACATTTCTATGTTGCCACTTGCGTGGATTGTGTTCAATACAATACTTTTAATTATAATTTTATTTCCCACAAGTGGGTAATGTCGAAGAGAGTTGCCAATATTTGTTTCGAACAAAAGCAGTTTTTAACCCAAACACGTAGCAATAATCGCATTTACAATGGAGTCGCCTACAAGCCCACAACAGTTGCCTGACTGTTATAGTCACTGCTATATGGTCTTAAATTTGAAATAAATGTAATCAAATAGGAAATTTGCCGTACTACACTGGTGTTATCGTATAACATATTAATGTTTGTTATGATTTGTGAATGATACATATAGAAAATGTGTCGTTTTAGCGAAATTTATATTCTTGGATAAAGACGTATCAGGAAGCACACAGGTAGTTTGATTCTCTCCCACCCCCTCCCCCAATCAACCCCACCGCTCTTGTTCTCTCTTGCACGTAAATGTCCTGACAACACCTTCTTGCTTGAGAAATTTGCTGCCGGAAACATAGATTATTGTGTTTTAATTGCCTACTTTTTGTCGTGATTTCATTGGCAACGCAGACTCCAATAAGGTCGATTAAACCCTATGGTTACTGGGGATTTGAAAAAAAAACTACTGGCAAACTTTATTTCAGCGTGTTTTAAAATGCGTACGGCAGTACAAGTTTTCATAATGCAGCTATCAAAAATATTTTATGAATTGTAGAAAGATATAACGTTTTCATTTAAGAAATGCTCTACGTTTACAGTAAGATCAGCCGTAATTATTCGTCGACGTTTCTATTTTGCCACTTGCGTGGGTTGTGTTCAATACAATACTTTTTAATTATAATTTTATAATTAAAATTATAAATAACCATAACAAGATTGTGAGGGTTGAATAACTATCGCCTAGGGACTGACTATCGAAGATATATGAAGCCAGGACCTTAGTGCCACCTAATGAGGGCTAGGGAGGCTGTATCCAAATTCGCCAATGGTTGAAGGGTCGAGCAAGACATCCAAATTCACCAACCCCGGAAACAATGAATTTGGATGTTGGTGAATTTGAATGTTTTGATCGACCCTCAAACCATGGTGAATTTGGATACGGCCGGAGGTGACCCTGATTACAGCCTCGCCAAAATATTTTCCAACCGACCCTGCGACCTTCTATGCTACAATCCAGGAGCAGAAATGTAATAATGAAATTCGGCGTATGGTATAGACCCAACTTGCCATAAACTAAAACCCCGATGTCTACCGAACCTACCAACTGGATACCATCTCATAATGTTTTTCCTGAATGGATTCTTGAGAGACCCCCATGTCTGCCACGGTCGGTCGCATGAGATGGGCTTTTTGCAGCCGTTCTAACATACTAAAAACTCCTATCAATGTATTTCTCATTTAGAAGTACAACAGAAACAAGTAGTAATTTTTTGCGATGGAAATGTGTTTTTAATTCAATTTAATTCAACGCCATGTACAAATTTACTTTTCTTTAATGCAGATAATGTTTATTTTCAATTAGTTTTCTAGCTCATTTAATTGTAGCGATACACCTACGTAACTTCGAAATAGCTCAAATGTTAGTTCAGGTTCTGTAAATCTTTGAACTCCTGACAAAGTGAAGGTTTACAGCAATGTGAATACAAATTATCGAGTTCGTTTTTGACATGTTCTAAATGTGTTGTTTTTCAAATGCGTGTGTGGCTGTTGTATTTAATTTAATTTCATCCGGCGAAATATTCTCCGAATGTAAATTTGCAAAGAGTGTATTCATTAGGTTAAATGACCAGTTGAGAGGGAGATAAATGCAATGAAACCATTGTGAGAGCGCCAAGCCGCAAAAATAATGTAAATGTTAACGAATATTATTCCGTCTGTCTAACTCCTCTGTTCTAGTCCAAAACCACGCCCGATGAAACGATAAAAGCGGCTTAATGTTTCCCGCGAGACTATTTTAACCCGGATTATAGTATCAGTTTCTTCATTTTAGGATCAAACCCATGCCAAACAATACGGAATCATTTATGTCACTACACAAAATCCAGATGTTAAAGTGGCTGAAGTGGAACGTTTATCGCATTTTGAAAACACGCATGTGGCGATACTTGACTTACAAAAACACATATCGTTATGTAGATTTGCTGGACAAACTGGTTAATGCTTACAATAACAGCGCGCACAGGCGTCTAGGCAACATAATACGCCCAGTTGATGTGACTGCTACCAATAAGCGAATATTGTATCAGGTATGGCGCAACATGTACGGGAAGATACCGCGTCGTGGTAAGCCAAAACTGAAAATTGGCACCACAGTGCGTATATCTAAGGAGAAGGGTACATTCGCAAAAAGTTACGAAACTAATTGGAGTACAGAAGTGTTTGTTGTGCGACCTGTAAACACATTGATGCTAATGTACACTTCGGCAGATCTCAAAGGTGAACAAGTGGCTGGACAGTTTTACGAATACGAATTACAAAAAGTTACAATATACAACGACCAAGATTGAAGTTAGTGTTCAAGATTGATAAAATACTAGACACTAAGGGCCGAGGTCGCAGTAAGCGTTATTTCGTCAAGTGGGAAGGTTACGGAGACAAGTTCAATTCTTGGGTACGAGCGCAAGATTTTCAAAATGCCTAATAGCCAATTCTATTTAACATTGCCCAGCTCAAGGGATTATTTTCCAAAAAACACAGTGTCCAATTATACTACACATCTGTCGAGACAAATACGATTAGAAGGCGATGGTTAGTGGGAGATGGCTTTGGTCGAAGCACATTATCCATGCTCGTTTATGATTGAGTGATGAAGCTTTTATTTGGCTCGAGTATAAACTAATTCTACCAGCTATTCCTATTCCAGTTAGTACTGAACAAATTATGCTAAAGATGAAACCCGGATATTACAAGAACATAAACGATTTATTGAAAATGATCAATACTACAAAGGATGTGACTCAGTATTTATTCTTTGAGTATGATAAAAAGCAGGACAGAGTCAATATAACGAAAATCGTTGACGGTATATCAGATTTACATTTCAGTGACGCACTGTCTCTTCAGTTGGGCTTCAATCCGTACGACAATGAATTGGCATACAACCTCACAGGATTATGGCCGCCTAATCTGTCTATGGGACTGAAGACACACATGTACGTGAATTGTGATCTGATTGAACCGTAGATGATTGGCGATACTACAGCGTAACTTTTGAAGATAATCAATATTGACATAGAGAACTATGTACACGGCGCGCATAAGATAGTGCATTTTACCAGTCCTCATGATGTGCCGGTTATTAAAGGGACATTTGAAACGATCGATATAGACTTAAGGAAACACACTGGTAGAAAAGCGTCATTCCTTATTGGGACGTCATATGTGAAGCTTCATTTCAAAAGAGCGCAGCAATGAATACAAATTATTCCTACTTGGCGTACTACCGCCGCCAACAATTGCAGACCGGAGGCAGTATCAATAAAGTATTTCGCGGTACACCCTACCACCGCGGTCATGGAATTGGTAGTTTCCTAGGCGGTATGTTCCGCACCATTACACCGCTACTCAAGTCAGGAGCTGTGGCAGTGGTCAAAGAGACGTTGAAATCCGTTGAATACCCCTACTGTTATATTAAAATACTTCCGTCATACTATTTTAATAACAGTTAAACTAAAAATAAGTACATAACGTGTTTTGAGTAAGTTCTGTATTGCGTTACACCTATGTTTTGTGTTGTTTTAGAGTGTAAAATCATGACTTGATACAGTATTGCGCAATTCCACTCAAATCTTTAGTTTTAGCGAATTTCCCCTATAGGGAAGAAGCTATTACCGTAGGTCTCATGGTAAGACTTAAGCCCGAGACCATGAAAACTTTTCATTTTGAGGTCCCCAGATGCCAAAAACACCATTCGTTCAAATTTGTATATATATATATATATATATATATATATATATATATATATATATATGTGTGTCCGTAAGCACGATAACTCTCGTAAAAAAGGTCCGATCTTAATGAAATTTGGTACAAATCTGTAATGTACCGTTTATTTGAACGAGTTCGAAAACCAGATGAATCGCACCATCAGAAGAGGGGTTTTTGGGGGGTTTTGTACCCCAAAAATATGTTTTTTGGGGTTTTCACATGTAATTTTAATTTAAATCAAATTTTATTTTATAGCATTGAATTCAGCTTAAAAAACAAACAATTTGGTATTTTGATCATTGCTCTACGTCAATTGGTTACCGAGATATTGAAAGTGCTAAACACAGTACGTTGTCTAATGTTATTCTTATGGAGAAAAAGAAAAATTGTATATATCGCTTATTTATGAACATAAACTGGCAAAATTTGGTATATGGCTTGATCTGGTTGTGGTTTATTGTTGTTTGCACAAAAAAATCAATTTTTCGCCTATGGTTCCTGTAGCAGCAAACCTAGGTACTTGGTCCCCATGTTATTCTTATGGAAAATACTTAATATGTTATATATCGCTTATTTATGAATGTATATGGATGAAACTTGATATGTGACTTCACTAAGATGAGTTCTGTTGATATTTGCATAAAAACCCATTATTTTGTGTGCCTTGTTGCAGCAAACCTGCGTACTCATCCCCAATGTTATTCTTATGGAGAATAATTAATATTTTAAATATCGCTTGTTTGTCAATACATTTCTTATGAATCCTGTTAAGTTTTTAATGTGTTATGTTATATATTCATTGGAAATTCGCTGAGTATGCAGGTTTGCTGCGACGGGGGTATTTTAAGTTGTTTTGTTTTTGTATTAAATTAAATTTGTTACGGTTTAGCTGAGATAGTTGATTTTGTTGCGTATATTATTAGCAACAGTCTTGTTTGTTTGTGTACATTTTGCTTTGAAATAAGTTATTAACAAATGTTGTTAAAAGGAAGTCATTTAAATATTAATGATTCATTGAAATCCATTATCCAAATTGCTAATAAAGCGATGTTTAAAAGGTTTAAGCTGTTTTAAAGCCTACGTTGATTGTGTTACGTAACACATTGGGGGGGGGGGCCTGGCCAAGCGCTGTGGTGCGTTACATGGTGGAGGGGGGGTCTAAAATTACGAAAAAATGCGTTACGTATTATGTGTATGGCCCCATATGACATTTTAGTCTCCATAAGAAAACATTAGGACTGAGTACGCAGGTTTGCTATATCAAGGACCACAACAATCGGGTTTTTTAAACAGCAATGGATCATCCCCATATGAAACAACATACAGTACCAAGTTTTACCTATATATGTTCATAAAAATCAGGGTATAACATTTTTCTTATTCTCCATAACAATAACATTATAGCCGCTGAGTAAGCAGGTTTGCTTCCAGAGGGACCAGAAAAGTGGGTTGTGTGTGCAAATATCAATAAACCCCAACCATGCGAAGCCACAAACCAAGTTTCAATAATATTTCTTCATTAATAAGCAAGATATAAAATTGTACTTATTCTACATAAGACTAACATTGGACAACGTACTGTGTTTAGTACTTTCAGTATCTCAGTAACCGATTGACGTAGAATAATAATTTAAAATACTATATCGTTTGTTTTATTAAGCCGAATTCAATGGTGTAAACTAAAATTTGCGTTTAAATTTAAAAACTAATTATTTATAAAAAGCTCAAACCCCATTTTTGGGGTACAAAATCTGATTTTGGGGTGTTTTCTGTCTGATTTTCGAACTCATGAAAATAGTTTCTGCCAAATTTCATCAAAATCGGACTTTTTTACGAAAGTTATCGTGCTTGTGGACATTTATATAACACATTTAACGAACTGTGTTTTGGAATCTATAGGCATCAAAACTAAAAGTTATCATGGTCTCGGCTTTAAGTCTTGACATGCCACAGTCTACGGCATGATACATTTATTTTCCCCTATAGCTTCTTCCCTATTGAGGAAATTCGCTAAAAAGTGTCTTTTTGTGACTGCGTGATCCCCGTTCGAAGAACGGGACCAGCTATTATTGAGTGTTTTTTAATTACCGGCCAGACCATTATTTAAGTACAACATCTGACTAGCTTACACTTAGCGTCTTGGGATTCTGTTCAAGGAGTTCAGGCGATTCTAAGTTTACCGCAGAAAGGATGGGTTTAAGCCGCATTCCGTGAAAGTGTTAAACTCCAACACATAAGAAAATCAACAAAATTAGTCCCTGAAGAAGCGGAACGTTTCCGGCAAACGAAACGTAGGAGTAAATTCCGGGGCGCTACTCGTGTTTCGTGTGCTGTATGTTCATCTCGTGTCTTCTATGTTTTTGTTTAATTAAAATTTGACAGGTTTCCCAGGATAAACTAAGGTGAGAGTAGCCCAATAAAAAGTAATGATAATTTCACCTTATCAAAAGAATAATGTAATTAAATACCCCCGTCGCAGCAAACCTGCGTACTCAGCGAATTTCCAATGCATATATATGGGTATCACTACTACCTAGAGTCACTTACCAAGTTTCACAAAAATACATTCAGTAATAAGTGTTATAGCACTTTATTTATTCTCTATAAGAATAATATTACAATTGAGTACGCAGGTTTGCTGCAACAAGTAAGATAAGAAATGTGTTTTTTTGCAATTATCAATATAACTCAACCAGGTGAAGCTACATGCCAAGTTTTATTAATTTAGGTTCATAACTAAGGGAGATATAAAACTTTACTTATTCTCCATATGAATAACATGGGGGCCGAGTATGCAGGTTTGCTGCTACTGGGAAAAATCAACAAAAACTTTTTTTGTGCTAATGTCAATATACCTCAACTAGTTGAAGGCACATACCAAGTTTCATCAATATACATACATAAATAATCGAGATATAACATTTTATTTATTCTCCATAAGGATAACATTGGACAACGTACTGTGTTTAGCACTTTGAATATCACAACAACGGTTGGATGTAAAACAACAATTAAAACGCCAAAATAATTGTTTTGTAGAGCTAAACTGATTGGTAGAAAGAAATGTGGAGTTTTTAGTGAAATTATCTGAGAAAAATCTAAAAACTGTATTCCCATAAGATTAACATGGGAAATTTTATGGACACATTTTTTGACTTTTCTCCACAACCACTAAACCTAGCTTAATGATTCAAAATACTAAATTGTTTGTTCTTTTAAGCTCTATAAAATGGCTATAACCAAAATCTAGTGTTTTTAAAATTTTAGGGTAAAAAGTTCAAAAAACTGATTTTTGGAAAATTTTAAACCCCCATAAAACCCCCTTCTCATAGTCCGATCGATCTGGTTTTCGAACTTAAAGTCATAAATGTTACTCTCCACATTTGTGCCAAATTTCATCAAAATCGGGCACTTCTTTCAAAAGTTATCGTGGTAACGGATACACACACACACACACACACACACACACATATATATATATATATATATATATATATATATACATATATATAAATTTGAACGAATAGTGTTTTTGGCATCTGGGGACCTCAAAACAAAAAGTTATCATGGTCTCGGGCTTAAGTCTTACCATGCCACATACGGTAATAGCTTCTTCCATGTAGGGGAAATTCGCTAAAAGTAGGTTTTTACTTATTAAAGAACATTTGTTATGACTACAGCATTATTCTTTTACTCTTAGCCCTTTATTGTACATAAATTACACTACTTTCTTTATCTTACACTTAGAGAAGCATTTTAAATCCTTGGACTCTATGGTATTCAATAATTAGTTTACTAACTACAGTAGAAGAAAATATCAAATTCTTTACGGTCATCTCGCATACCGTACACATCCTATTGTAACTTTGTTGTGGTATTTTAGGTCATCTCGCATACCGTACACATCCTATTGTAACTTTGTTGTGGTATTTTACGCTCATCTCGCATACCGTACACATCCTATTGTAACTTTGTTGTGGTATTTTAGGTCATCTCGCATACCGTACACATCCTATTGTAACTTTGTTGTGGTATTTTACGCTCATCTCGCATACCGTACACATCCTATTGTAACTTTGTTGTGGTATTTTACACTCATATCGCATACCGTACACATCATATTTTTAAACGTTATGTCGTATCTTGCGCCCATCTGGCATACTGTGCACAGCGTACTGTTACAGTGCAATTGTAACTTATACTTGTTGTATGGTTTGTTGGCAGCAACATGAACAAATTTATTTCATATTTACCTAGCTGTGTATAGTAGTGCACTCGCTTCGCTCGCTGGGGGCTCCGCCCCCAGACCCCTGTGGCGGGCTTCGCCCGCAGGTCGCTCAATTTAAAGTAAATTGGTCCAAATTCTCTTTAAGACCAATTCTACAAATATTCCAAGGCTTTGATTATTTTTAGGGATTTAACCTATCAAATCTGGTCATATGCCTGTTGGTGAATACTACTTGGCATGGAGAAGTATTGTATGTTAAATTTTAAGTCTCCATTTATTTATTAACTGCTTGGAAAGAAAATTGAAACCCTACCCTGGATTTTGTAATATAGCCTTTATAGGACGTCGCTTGAACCTTATAAGGGAAAAAACAAAGTTAACAACCTAAATTGCTATGTATTTGGTCAACAATAAGCATTCTGCAATAAATATAACTTTATTTATAAGGGTTTTTACTCTAGGCGGAGCGCTACATAAAAATATACAAAAAAACCCAAATAAATCCTTTTTTTCTTTCGGGTATTTAGGTGATACAATCTGGGCGTATGACTGGTCCTAAATACTAATTAATTGTAATGTAGAAATACTGTGTGCCAAATACTTGGCCTCTTAAGTTCTGTATTAGAACGGCAAACCATTGAAAACTACGTAAAAATCTTGAAATTTAAATAATCAGCGCTATCTAAGGGTGAAGGGGTCAAGATACGGTAAAAAGTCATAGGAAGAACATTGTAGATCGCCTAAAATCCGTGGCACGTGTTAGTCTCCGTGATTTGATAGGGCAATATGTTTGCCGGTAGAATTAAAATAAAACGACGATTTTTTATATTTTTTATTTGCCATTATTAATTTTTATTTAGAGAATTTAAACTGACAAAAGTAAGGTTTGGAAATTTTCTCTGGGGTTAATAAGTGAAAAACACTACCATGCGAAATATAGTTCATAGCTCAAGTATAAATGGTGTCACGTGCATGTCAATTAATCTCAATTGGCATAGAACCATCATAGCATTACTAATTATATGAAAAAAATGGTCAAATCTAAAGATATTTAGAGTTTTTGGTTTTTCGACATTTTTAAGTAATCAAGACTGGTCAAATTACTGCTGTTATGTACTAAGACATATTTTATAGACATACTGCGTGCCCAGTATTAGGCCTTCATCAATAATATTAACATGATAACAAATAAAATACTACCACAAAATCTCGAAAATATGCCGAAATATGAAAAATCTAGTACCAAAGTACAACTCTTCTTCTGTCAAACAAAATTTACAAGATATATTTTTTTTTAAGTTCCAAGGGTTAAAATCATAAAAAACAACTAAAAAACCTAGGAATGTGGTAACCATCGATAATTTGTAGTTTACGCAACGTAATTAAAAAAGCATATAAAAAACCTTTAATCTCTAGTTCATAAAATGAAATCTGCAAATATTTTTAATATTATGTGCAAAAATTAGACCTCTCAGAAAAATATTGAAGTAGAACACGACTTCAGAACCTGAAACCTTTGAATAAATAAAATACAGACTTCCTCAAAGATCTATTTAATAAGGTAAATCGGAAAATTGAAATTTCTTTGGGGAACGATATTAAAAGTACACCAATTTTAAGGCTTAGCTTTTTTATAGAGGGTTAAATAATACAAATTGGTCATAAGTATGCTGCATACTACATATACGTCATAGTATTCAGAAATCGGGTACGAAATTATCATATTCCCGGTATATTTTAAGGCTATATTGTATGCAATTTTTACGCCACCAGACACTATGTAAGTACGAGAAATAATTTAATCTTTACTTTAACTGTCCTTATTTGACAACATTTGTGTTTTTAAAGAGGGAAAACACTATAACACAAAATATGATGTTAGTGCCAAATAAAAGTAATCTATAACAAATATAACCTAATTCAAGTGGGGCTTTTCCCACCTATTATGATCAAAAGACCAAAAAATCCACAACAATTTAGACATTTCTTATGGGTTTTTAATAAATAAAATTGTTCCTATGACTGATGTTGGCCCTGGCATGCAGACGTATTGTGCGTATAGGTATATGCACCCATATATTATTAAGGGCTTGCGAATAATGAAAATCGAATATAATATTATACAGTGTGTAAAAAAAGACCGTCCCCCCCTTTAATTTTTTTGTTTGTTAAAACAAACAAATCACCTTTGGGGAACGATAATAACTAAACCCCATGTATCTTTTGACGTTATCGGAAATTTAAAGTGTCCCCCAAAAATGGGGGATTTTGGGGGCAACTCAAAATTGTCAAATATAAACACCTTTTGAGTGACCTCTCATTTTAAAGAGCTTTAGAAAAATAGGCGAATGGTGGAGATTGGAGGTCTGTAACGTGTTTCTATCCAAAATGGCAACTTGTCAAAGTTTTGAATACAACTCATTCTTAAAACCTGGCGTCTAAGACTTTTGGAGTTTTAATTTCACCTTTGGTGACTTAAAACTGAAACGACTCTTGAAGAAATGTAATTAAATGAAAAAATGGTCTCTTTTGGTAATATTTAAAATTTAAAACCTGGCATCTTAGACTTTGAGTTTTAATTTCACCTTTGGTGACTTAAAACTGGAACGACTCTTGTGGAAATGCTATTAAATGAAGAAGTTTAATGAAAAAGTCTTTTGCTGATGTTTAAAATTTTGAGTGTCCCGCGAAAATGGGGATTTTTGGGACAACTCAAAATCTTTTAATGTAACCCCCTTTTGAAAGGGTTAAATTTACTTTTAACTGCCACCCTTCACCTAGGTTTAAAAAGCTCTGTAAAATGAGGGGTCACTCAAAATAGGTTTACATTGGAAAATTTTGAGTTGCCCCCCAAATACCCCATTTTGGCGGGACACTCAAAATTTTAAACATCAGCAAAAGAGACCACTTTGTTTAAAGAATGAGTTGTATTCAAAACTTTGGGATGCTGCCATTTTGGAAAGAAACACGTTACAGACCTCTCCAACCTCCACCATTCGCCTATTATATTTTATAGCTCTTTGAAATGAGGGGTCACTCAAAAGGGGTTTACATTTGACAATTATGAGTTGCCCCAAAATCCCCCATTTTTGAGGACACTCAAAATTTTCGATAACGTCAAAAGATACTTTGGGTTAAGTTAGTATCGTTCCCCAAAGGTGATTTGTTTGTTTTAACAAACAAAAAAATTATAGGGGGGGACGGACTTTTTTAACACACTGTATAATGAAATAGAATTAGTAGTCTTAAAGAATAAAACCACTAGGTAGAACCTTAAGTTAGAACATGGTTTAGCGACTACCAATTCCTTAGAAATGTTTAAAAATAAATAGGTTTAGTAGAAAAATAATAGGTTTAATATTAAAAAAGTTAAATATTACTACAACATAAGCTGCATACTACATTACCGATATTACCGAAAATATTTAGAAATCCGAATAATGCATTTAAATAACGTAGTTTAGTTAGTAATTAAACATTGGGAGTTACAAGCTACACTGTATGCCAAAAGTCACGTTCCTAGCTCATACGTAAGTGGCCAAGGCAAAAGTGTACAAAATGTCACGACCCTAGTTATTTCATCTAGAAGTGGGGTGGAATTTGTACCTGAGTCAGTTACACCGAGCTCGTATACAACTGGTCGGAAGCTATGAGAATCTCGTCAATGGCACACACGCACAACCATAGGTTAAGCATATCCCTAAGGAGTATGTTTAATTTATGGCACCACTTGTGCTAGGGGGTGGTGCCCTAGCACAAGCAGAATTCGCCATGCACTGCGCGTAGTTGCTATAAGAAGCAAGCTGAGAATAATGCAAAGCCTAGTAAACTGATCCACGGGCAACGCAAGAAAATGTTATTGCTACCAAAAATACGTAAAACCTGGGCAATCCACCGAAGGGTTCAAGGGATATTGTATAATGAATCATCAAAAGGTGTGGTTGAAACACCAAGTTTTCTTACCAGCGAGAACCTAAAATTATATGTTTAGATGTTTGGCAATAAGCAATCATGAGTATATGTAAACATATTTAGTTAAGTTTAAAATTATTAATATTTAATAAGAAACACATTTTTTTGACTGGATTACCACATAACGCTTACACGAGAAAGCCTATTTAGATTTTTGTAAACTGCATTAGCAAAAAGGTTACAATATGGAAATAATGCATGTCGGTAACGTAGTCTACGTAACTAATAGATTTTAAAATACTTTTTTAAAGGTTTTATAATTAAAAATTGTAAGTTTTGGTAATTTTTCCGGGGGTTAAAAGGTAAAATCTACCTGCATGCCAAATTTCACGTCCCTAGCTCATCTAGAAGTGGGTTAGAATTCGTATACCTCAGTGAGTCAGTTACACATGCGGCTGTATATATATTAGACTCGCTTCGCTCGCTGGGGGCTCCGCCCCCAGACCCCTGTGGGGGGCTTCGCCCCCAGGTCGCTGTTTGGCCTCATTTTGAAGTGGTGTAGTTTCAAATGGCCCAGAAGCCCAATAAGACCACTACTTATACTAAGAAAACAGACAAATCAGCAGATATTTAAGTATAATACCATGCGTTTGGCTGCTAGAACTGTTTAAACAACACTACATTCTGATTGTTTATAACCGTTATTATGAATTGTTTTGAGGTAGTTAAAACAAAAAAATAATGCTTGGGAATTTTCTGTGAGATTAAATGGTGCAAAGCACATGCATGCCAAATCTCACGTCTCTAGCTCAAGTATTATTGGTGTCACGTGCATGTCCAATAATATAAATTGGCACAGAACCCCCAATGCATTACTACTTATACCAAGAAAACGGTCATATCTTAAGATATTTAGAGTTTTTCATTTTTCGACAAGTTTAATTCATTAAAACTGGTCATATGACTGCTGCTATTTACTAAGTGTGATGTAGACATACTGCGTGCCCAATATTAGGCCTCCATCAAGTATACTAACGTGATAGGAAATAAAAAACTGCCACAAAATATAGAAAATATGCCGAAATTAGAGAAATCTAGCGCTACCTAAGGGTGAAGGAGACGAGATACGACAAAATGTCATAGGGCCAAATTTGTAGATCGTCTAAAATCCGTTATTCGTGGTGGTCTCTGTTTCTCGATAGGACCAACCGTTCGGCCGCTACAGCCACAAAAAATGCACTATTTTGGAGATGTTCAAAAATTCCTCCATTTTGATTTTTTTTGAGGAGGTTAAAATAAAAAATTATACCTTTTTGCAATTTTTCTGGGGGTTTCAATGGACAAGCTACATTTAGGCCTAATTCCATATTTCTAGCTTATCTAGAATTACCTGAGTAAGTCGATAATGCAGTTTGTCATTTATGGAATAATTAGGGTTTTTAATTTTTTTGGGATGTTTAATTATTAAAACATGTTAGTTTATCGAGTGTTTCGTGAAGGTTAATGTGTCAACATATTGAGTGCCAAATATCAAGCCTTTAAATACTAAATTAAAGTGATAAGAAATTAAAAACCACGAAAATAAACGTCGAAATTGACTAAAATTTGAAAAATCTAGCGCTACCTAAGGGTGAAGGGAGCGAGATACGACAAAAGGTCATAGGAACAAAGTTGTAGATCTTGCAAAATCCGTAGCACGTGGTGGTGTCCGTTTTTCGATAGGTCAATCCGTTCGGCCGCTAGAGCTCAAAAACTGTAATTTTAAAATAAGCCTTTTTTGGGGGGGTTTAAATATTTTTTTTAGGGGGGTTAAAATAAAAAATTGTCAGTTTCGGCAATTTTTCTGGTGGTTACAAGCTATAAGCTACCTGCATGCAAAATTTCAGGTTTCTAGCTAGTCTAGAAGTGGTCTAGAATTCGTATACCTCAGTGAGTGAGTGAGTGAGTGAGTGAGTTACACATGCGGCTGTATATATTATAGACTCGCTTCGCTCGCTGGGGGCTCCGCCCCCAGACCCCTGTGGGGGGCTTTGCCCCCAGGTCGCTGTTTGGTCTCATTTTGAAGTGGCGTCAAATCAAGTGGACAAGAACCCCCATAAGACTACTACTCATACTAAGAAAACAGACCAATCTTCAGAAATTTAAATATGAGAGCATCTGTATGGCCGTTGGAACTGTTTAAACAACACTAGATTTCGATTGTTTCTATCCGCCATTATTAAATTATTGAGGTACTAAAACTAAAAAATGTAAGGCTTAGGAATTTTCTCTTTGGTTAGAAAGTGCAAAGCACATGAATGCCAAATCTGGAGTTCCTAACTTTAGGAAATGTAACCGAAATACTACTACTATTATTATAATACTACGTGGAAATAAAACCGAAACCAGGTAAATAATAATATTAGTGGTATAATCAGGCTCCGGGTAAAATTTAGGTTATTCAAATAATTGAATAACTTTGAAACATTTTTTAGTATGACCTGTAAATAACGATTTTTAAATGTTGTGAATGGATACACCGTCATAACATGCCAAAATAATAATACATGTGGTGTCTATAGGACATGTCCAACTAATCAAAACAAATTTGCGCTGGTTTTTACCCACTATGTAAGTCTAACATGCCCAAATATCAATGAAAACACCGGGAAATCTAAAAAACTAGAGGATTTTCAAAATTGTTTAGGGTTCAAACAATTCAAATTGGTCATGCGACTTCTGCTTCATACTTCCTGTAATGTAGAGATATTCCGTGTCAAATATTAGGACTCTAAGTACTATTTTTGAGTGTCAAATAAATAAAAACCACTAAGTTTTGGTGGAAAATTGCTAAAGATTTAAGAAATCTAGCGCTACCTAAGGGTGAAGGGGGTGAGATACGGAAAAATTTCATATGAATAAGGTTGTAGTTTGACTAAAATCTGTGGCACGTGGAAGTCTTCGTTTTTCGATAGGACAGCCCGTTCTGCCACTAGAGCCCAAATAAAAAAAATATTGAATTTTGATTTTTTTATAAAAAACAACACACAATACGGATTTTGGAAGAAAAGGTGCAACGCACACACATGCCATATCTCAAGATCCTAGTTAAAGTATAAATGGTGATACGTGCATTCTATTTAATAACAAATGTTCCAGAACCGGCATTTCCTTACTACTTATACTTAGAAAACTGTAAAATATATAGATTTTAAGAGTTTTTTAATTTCCGGCAGGTTTAAGTAGTAAAAATGGTTATATTTCTGCTGCTATTTACTAAGTGTGATGTAGGCATACTGCGTGCCCAATATTAGGCCTCCGACAAGTATATTAACGTGATAGGAAATAAAAAACGGCCATAAAATATATATAATATGCCGAAATTTGAGAAATCTAGCGCTATCTAAGGGTGAAGGAGGCGAGATACGACAAAAAGTCATAGGACCAAAGTTATAGATCGTATAAAGCCCGTGTGTCGTAGTAGTCCCCGTTTCTCGATTGGACCAACCGTTCGGCCGCTACAGCACAAAAACATGCACTATTTTGGAGATGTTTAAAATTTCCTCCCTTTTGAATTTTGTTGAGGAGGTTAAAATAAAAAATTATACCTTTTTGAAATTTTCCAGGGCGTTTCTATAGACAAGCTACATATAGGCCTAATTCCATGTTTCTAGCTTATCTAGAATTACCTGAGTAAGTCGATAATGCAGTTTGTCATTTATAGAATAATTAGGGTTTTTATTTTTTTGGGATGTTTAATTATTAAAATATGTTAGTTTATCGAGTTTTTCGTGAAGGGTAATGTGTAAACATATTGAGTGCCAAATATCAAGCCTTTACATACTAAATTAAAGTGATAGGAAATTAAAGACCACGAAAATAAACGTCGAAATTGACTAAAATTTGAAAAATCTAGCGCTACCTAAGGGTGAAGGGAGCGAGATACGACAAAAGGTCATAGGAACAAAGTTGTAGATCTTGCAAAATCCGTAGCACGTGGTGGTGTCCGTTTTTCGATAGGTCAATCCGTTCGGCCGCTAGAGCTCAAAAACTGTAATTTTAAAATAAGCCTTTTTTGGGGGGGTTTAAATATTTTTTTTAGGGGGGTTAAAATAAAAAATTGTCAGTTTCGGCAATTTTTCTGGTGGTTACAAGCTATAAGCTACCTGCATGCAAAATTTCAGGTTTCTAGCTAGTCTAGAAGTGGTCTAGAATTCGTATACCTCAGTGAGTGAGTGAGTGAGTGAGTGAGTTACACATGCGGCTGTATATATTATAGACTCGCTTCGCTCGCTGGGGGCTCCGCCCCCAGACCCCTGTGGGGGGCTTCGCTCCCAGGTCGCTGTTTGGCCTCATATTGAAGTGGTGTAATTTCAAATGGCCCAGAAGCCCAATAAGACCACTACTTATACTAAGAAAACAGACAAATCAGCAGATATTTAAGTATAAGACCATCCTTTTGGCTGCTAGAACTGTTTAAACAACACTACAATCTGATTGTTTATAACCGTTATTATGAATTGTTTTGAGGTACTAAAACCAAAAAAATAATGCTTGGGAATTTTCTGTGAGGTTACATGGTGCAAAGCACATGTATGCCAAATCTCTCGTCTCTAGCTCAAGTATTATTGGTGCCACGTGCATGTCCAATAATATAAATTGGTACAGAACCCCCAATACATTACTACTTATA
Organism: Allygus modestus; assembly: GCA_963675035.1. Lineage (NCBI taxonomy): Eukaryota > Metazoa > Arthropoda > Insecta > Hemiptera > Cicadellidae > Allygus > Allygus modestus. The sequence continues at coordinate 129,386,471 of OY776113.1, read as the reverse complement.
CCAAGAAAACGGTCATATCTTACGATATTTAGAGTTTTTCATTTTTCGACAAGTTTAATTCATTAAAACTGGTCATATGACTGCTGCTATTTACTAAGTGTGATGTAGACATACTGCGTGCCCAATATTAGGCCTCCATCAAGTGTACTAACGTGATAAGAAATAAAAAACTGCCACAAAATATAGAAAATATGCCGAAATTAGAGAAATCTAGCGCTACCTAAGGGTGAAGGAGACGAGATACGACAAAATGTCATAGGGCCAAATTTGTAGATCGTCTAAAATCCGTTATTCGTGGTGGTCTCTGTTTCTCGATAGGACCAACCGTTCGGCCGCTACAGCCACAAAAAATGCACTATTTTGGAGATGTTCAAAAATTCCTCCATTTTGATTTTTTTTTTGAGGAGGTTAAAATAAAAAATTATACCTTTTTGCAATTTTTCTGGGGGTTTCAATGGACAAGCTACATGTAGGCCTAATTCCATATTTCTAGCTTATCTAGAATTACCTGAGTAAGTCGATAATGCAGTTTGTCATTTATGGAATAATTAGGGTTTTTTAATTTTTTTGGGATGTTTAATTATTAAAACATGTTAGTTTATCGAGTGTTTCGTGAAGGGTAATGTGTCAACATATTGAGTGCCAAATATCAAGCCTTTAAATACTAAATTAAAGTGATAAGAAATTAAAAACCACGAAAATAAACGTCGAAATTGACTAAAATTTGAAAAATCTAGCGCTACCTAAGGGTGAAGGGAGCGAGATACGACAAAAAGTCATAGGAACAAAGTTGTAGATCTTGCAAAATCCGTGGCACGTGGTGGTGTCCGTCTTTCGATAGGTCAATCCGTTCGGCCGCTAGAGCTCAAAAACTGTAATTTTAAAATAAGCCTTTTTTGGGGGGGTTTAAAAATTTTTTTAGGGGGGTTAAAATAAAAAATTGTCAGTTTCGGCAATTTTTCTGGTGGTTACAAGCTATAAGCTACCTGCATGCAAAATTTCAGGTTTCTAGCTAGTCTAGAAGTGGTCTAGAATTCGTATACCTCAGTGAGTGAGTGAGTTACACATGCGGCTGTATATATTATAGACTCGCTTCGCTCGCTGGGGGCTCCGCCCCCAGACCCCTGTGGGGGGCTTCGCCCCCAGGTCCTTGTCGTAGTACCTATGGCACATGGTTTAATTACGCTAATAATCCGACTTCCTAAGTAAACTCAAAATGTAAAGTAGACTTATTGAGTGAACACATTTAGGCCTAGCAGTACAATATTAGAGTATATAACAATTTAAAACCCGCTCCGCCTCCGCCCCCAGCTCCCCTGGGGGGGGCTTTGCCCCCAGGTCGCTGTTTGGCCACAGTTTAATGTAAATTGGTCCAAATTCTATTTAAGACCTAAATTCTACAACTATTTCAAGGCTTTGATTATTTTTGAGGGGTTAACCTATAATAAAATCTGGCAATATGCCTGTTGATGAATACTACTTGGTATGGAGACGTACTATGTTCAATTTTAAGCTTCCATGTATTACCTGATTGCTTCGAAAAAATATACCCTTAACTGATGTATAATGTAGCCTTTAAAAGGCGTATTTTGAACCTTATAAGGGATCCGACTACCGTTAACAACCTGAAATACTAAGACTTTGGGTAACTACAAGCCTACTGCAACAAATATGACATGATTTATAACGTCTTTTACCCTCGACAGAGCGCAACATAAAAATATACCCGAAAAACACGAAAAGTCTACAAGAGCTCAACAACTTTGATTTTTTGTTGGTGTTTAAGATACTTAATCTGGGGGTGGGAGTATTGCTTAGTACTAACTGTAATGTAGGAATACTGTGTGATAAGTATTAGGCCTCTTAAGTTCTATATTAGAGCGACAAACCATTAAAAAAACGAACAAATCTATGAAAAGATTTTAAATTTAAAAAATCTAGCGCTATCTAAGGGTGAAGGGGGTGAGATACGGCAAAATGTCATAGGACTAAAGTTGTAGTTTGTCTAAAATCCGTGGCACGTGGCGGTCTTCGTTTTTCGATAGGACAACCCGTTTGGCCGCTAGAGCTCAAATAAAAAATACTACATTTTGATTTTTGTATTCACAATTATTTATTATGTTGAGATAGTTCAAACCAAAAATAGTAGGATTTGGGAAGAAAAGGTGCAAGGCACATGCATGCTAAATCTCACGTCTCTAGCTCAAGTATTATTGGTGTCACGTGTATGTCCAATAATATAAATTTGCATAGAACCCCCAATACGCCACTACTTATACTAAGAAAACAGTCAAATCTTATTATATTTAGAGTTTTTCATTTTTCGAAAGGTTTAATTAATAAAAACTTGTCATATTTCTGCTGCTATTTTTTAAGTGTGATGTAGACATACTGCGTGCCAAATATTAGGCCTCCATCAAGTATATTAACGTGATAGGAAATAAAAAACGGCCAAAATATTTCGAAAATATGCCGAAATTTGAAAAATGTAGCGCTACCTAAGGGCGAAGGAGACAAGATACGACAAAAAGTCACAGGACCAAAGTTGTAGATCGTCTAAAATCCGTGGCACGTGGTGGTCTTCGTTTCTCGATAGGACCAACCGTTTGGCCGCTACAGCTCAAATAAAAAGGCACTATTTTGGACATGTTCAAAATTCCCTCCATTTTGAATTTTTTTGAGGAGGTTAAAATAAAAAATTATAGCTTTTTGGGATTTTCCTGGCGGTTAAAAGGTACAGGCTACATACATGCCAAATTTCAGGTTTCTAGCTCCTCTAGAAGTGGTCTAGAATTCGTATACCTGAGTGAGTGAGTGAGTGAGTGAGTGAGTTACACATGCGGCTGTATAGTATATTAGATTCCGGGTTTGTTGTTAAAAGTTTTGCCGCAAGAAGAAAAAAGGGGGAACAAATAGATGATAGAAACACACACGCACGTTCAATGTAACAGGTTGGTGTGGTGGTTGGAGCGCGTTACTTAGGTCCGCAAAGTCCCGGGATCAATCTCCGCCAATCACCGTAGCATTGGACATGTTCTATGTTATATGGTTATATGTCGCAGCACGGTGGTTAGAAACACACCTTCAGCAGTAGAGAAAAAAATGACCATGCGACATCCCTGACCTAGATATCTGCCTCCACTTGGGCAAAAAGCGTGTGAAGCGAGCAATAAATAAGTCACTATAACGTAATCGTCACAGCAACAGTTGGCAATATTTTCTACCTGCTTTGGCCAGACTCAGCTATCATACAGTTACTGGTGAATAAATTGTCCTAAATAATTCGCACCTCGATATTTTATGGCTTTGTCATGCCTATCAGTCAGTTTTCTGACTAATTTTTTAATTTATAGTTCTCAACTAATTGCATCCCCAACCCAATTTTGCTATGTGTAAGCCATTCCTATTCTAGGCCTATTTCTAATTCTAAGAAATCATACTTATAAACATTAAATTGCTCTCATCTTACTGTCTCTTTTATAAATCACACAAGTATATAAAGAAAATAGAGTATGACTAATTTTTCTAAATAGAAAAATCTTTATATTCAAAATCATTAATAAAAATTTGACTAACAGAGGAGTTTCTTAGTAATACAACATTTTCCCCGAGGTTAAACATAAAATTAACGTAAAAAAGGAAATGCTTATGATTTTGAACGTAAGGGTAGATCAAACAGAGGGGGTTTGTTTATACATACAAAGTGTCACGTAAAAGATGCGCTGGCAATACATTATCTGATCACACATACCTAAAATGGAACAAAACATTTAAAATAAACTTTTATTGAAAACTGCTGGATGCTATAATGCTATTGGAAGTTCCTACCCGTCACCGTTTCAAAATGACGGCAATTTTTTCAAAGCTAAATTCTAAATACCCCCGTCACAGCAAACCTGCGTACTCAGCGAATTTCCAACGCATAATATATGTCTTAATACCACATAATGCCGCATAGCAAGTTTCATAAACATATATTCACAAGTAAGCGATATATACAATTTTAATTATTCTCCATAAGAATGACATTGAGTACGTAGGTTTGCTGCAACAAGGAACACAAAATATGGGTTTTTATGCAAATATCAATATAAATCACCTAGGTGAAACCACATACCAAGTTTCCTCAATATACATTCATAAATAAGTGATATACAGTATACCATTTTGATTTTTCTCCATAAGAATAACATGGGGGATGAGTACGCAGGTTTGCTGCAACAAGGAACACAACAAATTGTTTTTTTATGCAAATATCAATATAAATCAACAAGGTGAAGCCACATACCAAGTTTGATTATATTATGTTCATAATTAAGGGAGACATTGCATTTGACTTATTCTCCATAAGAATAATATGTGGACTGATTACGTAGGTTTGCTGCTACGGGAATAATCGGTAACATTTTGTTGTACAAATAACAATAGACCACAACTAGATGAAGCCGTATACCAAGTTTCATTAGTATCCGTTCATAAATAAGCGGGATATAACATTTTTATTATTCTCCATAAGAATAACATTGGACAACGTACTGTGTTTAGCACTTTCAATATCTCTGTAACCATTTGACGTAGAGAAATGATCAAAACACCAAGTTGTGTGTTTATTTAAGTTAAATCTAATGGTGAAAACTAAAATTATACTTTTTTAAATATTACATGTAAAAACTTCAAAAAACCCATTTTTGGGGTACAAACCCCCCCCCCCCAAAAAAATACCACTTCAGATGGGGCGATCTGTCTGGTTTTCGAACTTAAAGTCACAAATGCTGCTTTACAGGTTTGTACCAAATTTAATCAAAATCGGATCATTTTTACGAGAGTTATCGCACCCACACACACACACACACACACACACACACACACACACACACACACACACATACAGTTTCGAACGAATGGTGTTTTGGGGGTCCGGGGACCTCAAAACGAAAAGTTATCATGGTCCCGGGCCTAGGTCTTACCATGCCGACAACGGTAATAGCTTCTTCCCTATAGGGGAAATTCGCTAAAACGTAAATTAGTTGTAACATTGTAACACGTAAGTTGTAAAGGTGCAACACACAAAGTCGTATGTATCTATTTGTCCCAAAAATAACAGTATAAGGATGTTTTAGATCGGATTACAAATGACTGAGAAACTATTATTTGTGTATTAAAACATGTTTTTTAAACATTAATCAAACACGAATTTTACGTGGCATATTGCATACCACGTTTTAAACATGCTCGCGTCCCTTGCCAATCGATAGAGCAAAGTTGCGATATCACGATGATCTCCAATAACGATTTAATGGACTTCTGGGAATCTCATGATACAGCAACAGAGTGGGAAACCCCGCTGAGCGAAAATAGCGAACACAATTAAACAACTTTTTGTTTAGCATACTACGTGTTGTTATTACTTACGGGATGTAATAAAATACGTCTTACAACACTAAAGAATATATTTACACTTATACTGATTCCCATACAGACGGTAAACATATATAAAAGATGGTACAAGGCTATCGATTTCGACCAGTCACACCGGTCATCATCAGGCCAATGAGAGAACTGACTCTCATTTAGTATATTTAGTCTAATTTAGTCATAGTCAGTTCTCTCATTGGCCTGATGATGACCGGTGTGACTGGTCGAAATCGATAGCCTTGTACCATCTTTTATATATGTTTACCGTCTGTATGTGAATCAGTATAAGTGTAAATATATTCTTAAATGTTGTAAGACGTCTTTTATTACATCCCGAATATAATTGGTGCGACGCAATGAAAGACAGTTTCCTTTCCACATTCAATAAACGCCAAAAGTTTCTTTACTCTTAACTCGCATGTAATTAGACTGGTTTAAGTAGTAAAACAGGGACGACTAAGCTCGCTATGATTGTTGTTTTATTTTTAGCGTGTTAGTACATAAAATGAATGATTGGGTAATGTAAGTTGGCCGGGGCCCCTACACTGTCAGAATATAGCTCAGAGTGACGCAAGCGCCACAGTCGCGTCCCACTCCCGAGCACTACCGCTACTTCGCTACTTGGTCGCTCTCCACTCCTCTTCTACTACTTCCCGTTGTAAATTATGGTCCAGCTCATTGTAATAAGAAATAAGAAACTTTAGGCCTCTTACCAATGATCGCAAATGTGAAATAGACAACGTCAACAACAATGCAGTACATAAAACGCAGGCAAAGGTCTAAAAATAGCTTAACACATTCTTACAAAGTTGAAGATCCTATAGACAGATGAAATAAAATTTAAAATTAATTTTAACTATCAAACATTGTATTAAAAATATTATTAGGTACATGTAAAACATTCATTGATTGTATAAAACGGATTCTCTAAAAGCCAATTATTTATAGAGTTCTTACAATTTGAAAATGTAATATATTTTGCTGAATTAGCCAAATTGTTAAAAGATTTAGTGGAATTGTTTTCAAAAGAGTTCCCGTTAATGTAATTTGGTGCTGTGCCGCCCATTCGACTCTTTCCGCATTGGGTATAGGCCTTACTCGCTACGTTATTTATGCGTTCCGTTTCTCCCACACTGTTTCAAAACGGCGTAGTTGAAAATAATTATTTGTTTTACCAATGGGTGTTAAACATACATTGAACCTTTTACACACAAAACTACCCGTTTGTACAAAAAAACGTAACCTTTTGAAAATCTAAATTTCTCTAACTAATTAAATGTTTTCGTGATTTTATTACCACGTTTTATCGCCCCATAAATAAATGGCCTCACCGGTTTTACGAAATAGCGTTGACGGGTCACCAAGTCCTAAAAATAAGTAATATCAGTTTTATTTTACTAATTGATATAGTCTAGACCAACAGTGCGCTTAACACTGTTTTATTTTTTTCGGGTGAGGAGGAAATAGTTATTTGTGTAAGTAGTGCGCTAAGTAGTACTTTTCTGCACTTGAGAGAATTGTTTATGCACGAGCCGCAGGCGAGTGTGGAATAGTTCCTCGAGTGCAGCAAAGACAGTTTACGCACGAAATTCACATTAAACCTTTCCTCTAGTTAGTATAAAGCAAATAAATAAATAGGTTATAATAACATAATAAGCTGTTCTGGTACGACCGCGTAACCACACGATTTAACAAATATGACAGCAACCTTCGGATTTATAATATTTAAGGGTAAGTATAATACAATGAAGAATCACATAAGTTTAACACATTATTGTAAAATAGTTAACGATAACAAATAGTGTTCAAATTAATATTACTAAAATGTGAGGTTTGTGGGTTTAGCTTGCGGTGGTCTCATTTCTGTGCAGTTTAACATAATAACAACAATAAAAACTGCACCAACTGATCTAGTTACAGGCAGTGTTGCCAACTTGTTTTCAAGCGTACACGACGTTACCTAGCTAATACGTGCATACCAATTTATGCTGTTTGGTTGGATCACTGGAGTGCGGCAAAGTAAAATGAGTGCGGCAGTAAATACGGAGCTATTTTGCGTATATATTCAGTGCGAGAACAACCGCTTTGTGAGGAATAACAGTAGGAAAATGCATTTAAGCACACATGTAGTGTAGGGCTCCTACTAAAACTTAGACTACTCACTTTAGGACTCTAACCTGGGATTTTTTGAAAGGCTAAGCCTAAATTAAAGGCTTAAGCCCGCAAGGTTCGCTCCGTTTCCAGCCGTCTAATATTCTATCTAGTCCGTTTCCCGGTCTAGATCTATTTTTTTTCGGTGGAGGTTGCCCTGGACAAAACGAGACAAACAGTCTTAGTTGCCTCACCTTCATCAACTTTCCACACACCGTGTCCACCGAAAATGCACCCAGTGAATGTGTGGCCTTCAGGCGGGGCCTTTCCCAGCGCGGACAGCGGAAGAATGTATGTTCCGCGTCGTCGGGAACGCCCGGGCAGTAGATGCAATCCGGTGAACCGGCTTTGCCCATCAGGTGCAGATACGACCTGAAATAGCCGTGACCTGTAAGGACCTGGGTCAAGTAATAATCCACTTCACCGTGCCGCCGTACCACGCACGGAACGTGACGAGAGTAGGGATAAATGGACATTCCTGGCTCAGGAGGAGCCAGGAGGAGCGCCCCCCCCCCGAGGAGCCCCCCCCTAATTAATATGCAAATTTTTTTTAATTACCCTAATTAATATGCAAATTTTTAATTACCCTAATTAATATGCAAATTTTTTTTAATTACCCTAATTAATATGCAAATTTTTTTTTTCATTTCAAGAGGAGCCCCCCCCGTACATCAATCAGGAGGAGCCCCCCCCCCCGCGGTACATCAATCAGGAGGAGACCCCCCCCCCCCGAGGTCTCGTCTGTGACACTTTACCCCCCCCCCCCCCGAGGCCTCGTCTGTGACACTTTTGTCTAGAGGCCCGCACCAACACTTAGAAGAAAATCTCCTCTAAGATGTCCTTCTAATCCCTAACATGAAAAGCTTTTGTGGCCTTGAAAAAGGCCGATTATGATGGTGGGATCAGGTGGAGGCTAAGGTGTTGGGAAACATTTATTTTTTATTTATGAAAAACTTTGTTATTTCATCTGGGTGGAGTTCATCCGTTCGACGATTCCACCACATTTCGACAAGCATCATGTACTTCTGCTCATGTTCAATGGTGTAGATGTGCTCCTCTTCAATAGGGTAGAAATTCATCTTGTAGTCCATGTCCCGCTGCCAATATTCCCATTCCAAGTCGTCCAGCGGGCAATGGTTCCACATGCTGTTAATTCCCCGTTGTTTGGAGTACAGAGCGTCGTCAAGATCTTGGGTAGTTGAATACATTTTTGGCTCATGAACGTGCTTGAACTTTTTGTCATTGCGCCATAGCCTCTTCTTATGGAAATGCTTCAAGGTGCAATCATCGTCGTCTTTTCGGTTGTAGAATTCATCACCTTCAAAGTAATCATCTTCATCGTCAAACGGCCTCTTCTTATTATTGCTATTCATCGACGTTTCCGCCGCAACACATACATCCTCCAACTCGACGTCTGTGATGTCACATTCCCACTCGATGTTGGCCATGATCTCTTCGTAGCTGTTGACGCTTCGAAACTCAAGACTAAACTAAACTTTGCTGCTAGGGCCGCGCCGTGCGTGGTGGGCTGTTGATCGCAGGTGTTCAAACAAAAAACCCGGCGAGTCGAGACCGGTCTGGGATGCAGCTGCGCCCGACCCTTCCAGGAACCCATTATAGTCCGCCCGTATCGAATTACATTAGAGGAGGGTTGCTTTTACCCCTGACAGTGGATGTGATTTATTGCCGAGGCGCAAACGTCGACAAAGGACCCAGCACCCTGAAAGCTTTTAACGGAAATTCCCCGAGGCCTGTCTGGGAAGCAGCTGCACCCGACCCTTCTAGGAACCCATAATTATAGACCACCCGCGTCGAACTCCGAGCAATAAATCACCAGTTGTCAAACACCCCTGCTCTCATTCTTGTTCTAGTCTTCAACAATTCCTGAAGTATGGGGGAGCGAAAATCTCCCCCCTAGTAATTAATTAAACAGAACACCAGGCGGACGAGAAATTGGAGCGCGTACTGAGCGGTGGTGGTTATAAGAAGCGGGTCGCGACACGCCACAGTCTCTCGATAGACTTCTTCGAAGACGGACGTCTACCGGACGTATGCAAAGACAAAGGAGAACTATAAAGAGGGCAAGTAGGTGGCAAGTTTAAACGAAGAGCCATTACAAAGAGGATAAGGACCAACAGAAGGATAACATCGTTAGACAAACGTCGTAGAACTGTAACGAAACGACGTAGGAGAACAAGGGATATTTTCAATTAATTTGATAACAATGTCGTTTATTCATCAGAAATCGTGTGAATGTGTGAAGACTGAACTGGACTTGTTTTCGTTACCGCCTACGCAGACCAGTATCGAGAGCGGTAAATGGGTTCAATACAAACCGGTCTCATCGCTGACGGACGATTCGCCAATAGAGTTTGTAATACCCGGTCACGGTGACGAGTACACGGACCTGACACAAACGTTATTACACGTGAAAGCCGCTATTGTGAAACAGGACGACACTAAAGCGGACGGTGGGCAACCTGCTAAAGAGGTGGGCCCGGTGAACAATTGGCTCCACTCGATATTCAGTCAAGTGGATCTCTATCTCAATCATAAACTGGTGTCCCCACAAACTAACACGTACGCTTACCGTGCCTACTTGGAAAACCTATTGAACTACGGATGTAGTGCGAAGAATTCGCACCTGACTAGCGAGCTGTTTTTTGAACATTCGGCCGGACTAATGGACGATTGTGACGAATTGAACGAGGGATTGAAAAAGCGTCGCGATCACACGAAAGAAAGCGATGTTTGCGATATGGTCGGTCGATTGCACATCGATCTGTGCAATCAGAACAAATTCATGTTGAACGGTGTCGAGATGCGATTGCAACTTAACAGATCCAGAAACTCGTTTTGTATAATGTCCAAAACGCTAACTACCTACAAGGTGACAATTAAAGAGATTAGTCTTTTCGTACGTCGATGTAAGATCAATCCGAGCGTATTGTTGGCGCACAGCAAAACTCTCGAGACCGGCACGGCCAAGTATCCGATCACGCGTGTAGAAGTGAAATCGTTCACACTACCCTCCGGCATAATGAGTAAGGCTTTAGACAGTGCATTTCTCGGCCAGCTACCGAAACGTGTGATAATTGGACTGGTCAGTAATCTTGCGTTCAACGGAGATTTCAAGAAGAATCCTTACAACTTTCAACACTACGATATGAATTATCTCGCATTGTACGTGGACGGTGAACAAGTACCGGCCAAACCGTTACAGCCCGTTTACACATTGAATAGTGAGACATATATACTCTCTTATTACACATTGGTCACCGGCACCGGAATCCAGTTCTCCGACGCAGGTAATGAGATCAAGAGAGGTGACTATCCGTACGGTAATTGTCTTATGGCGTTCGACTTGACACCGGACATGTCCGCGGCTGAGTCGAGTCACTGGAATCTCCTGCGCAACGGTAATCTACGTATCGAAATTGGATTCTCCAAAGCGTTGCCCGAGACCGTCAACTGTATAGTGTACGCCGAACTGGACAACGTCATCGAGATCGATCGTCACCGTAACGTAACAGTTGACTTCAGCGGGTGAATAAAAGCGATCGCCAAACAGAAATATTGTCTGACAGCGAGTGCGTACAGTTTACTTCAAGGGTGAGCAGACGCACCGCCAGTCAGTAGTACGGTTGAAGTCACACGGTAAGGACGTGAACATGGACGCTTACGCTTCTGCGGACGACTATATCAAATCGTTTATTCAGGAGATTGAGGTTATGAACAATAATGCTAGTGATCAGACATTGGCATCACCTCAGACGTCATTTGTAAAACCGACCACTGCCTGCAAGAGACGAAGGAGGGCAACTCCCATCGAAGTGGAAACCAAGAAACCAGGATGGGTGCCGAAACCAACAGATGATTGTCCCATAGTGTCATGGATGGACGATGGGAATACTTTTGCTGTTCAAAACCCGGGAAACAAAGGACAAATGTTATTGAAAATGGAAATGTACGATGGTACAGATATGGTGTTCATGTGTGGTTTATTTTTGGACAAAGATGGTGAAATGCACCAAAGTGTTAAACAAGTAGTTGATAAAGTGGAAAACATGTGGATCGATAAATCAACAGGAGTACCGAAAATTACAGGCTTAACTCAAACTGTTACACAACGCAGTGCAGTTTCGCAGCCAACGTCGAAGAAGAGAGCTGTGAGGAAGAAACAACGAGTGGCGCAAGCATTCAATTAGAGCAGCTGCATCCCAGACCGGTCTCGACGCGTCGGTCTTTTGTGTGAACACCTGCGCCCGACCCTTCGGACCCCCCACTTAGAAGAAAATGGCGGCGAGGGTTTATAAGGCGGAGCCCCGCCCGATTGAGCATCATTCGCCACCAGACCGCCACCTCACATAGACCTACTCCAACTACTACTAGAGATGTCGAACAGCAGCAGCACTTTCAAGCCAGAGTTTTCGATTTTGAACGGCACTGCAACAACCGCGGACCTGAGAGCTACCCTCAACAACTGCAAGTCCGACTCTCCGCTCTACACCAGGATAGCCGATCTCCGAGAGGAATGCGGCTATCTCATCACTGCGATGGAGCGAGCCACCACACCCTTTGGCGAGACGATCATCGTGATCCTGGAGGGGCAGGTCGGGGACGACTTCTTTCTGCGAGTCTACCTGCCTAGGCGCTTCAACGAGGCCCTGAGCAACACGACATCGAGCGCTACAACGGCGGATTTGGAGAACGCCTTCGCTTGGTGAAGCGCAGCCCAAGGGGTTCCAATAGCAGATTCACACCGTTGGAGTTTATGTAAAGCAAGACTTGAAGATTACGTTAATACCTTTGTAAATTAGTTTTCGTAGTCAATACTTATAGTCACGTTCAGAACATAACCACTGTGTTATTTATTTCACTTAACCCCAAAAATGTCCTTTAGTAGTAAGTTTAAGAGTGTGAGTATGGTAACTGTGAGGTGTTTAGCTCAGTAGTAATCATGGGCTTGATGTGGAAACATCCGTTCTCAGCCATTGTGGCGGGACCTTCGGGTTGTGGCAAGTCACAGTTTGTGTCAAAGTTTATAAAGCACATTACAGAAATGTGTGACACACCATTTACCAGTATAAACTGGCATTATGGTAGTGGTGGTGGCGGCGGTGGTAACTCGAAAAATGTCACCATTAACCACATAGAAGGTCTACCAAACTTGGAGGATTTTTCTGGTAACGAGCCGATACTTGTGATTATAGACGATATGATGCGTGAGGCCGACAACCGTGTGGTGGATCTTTTCACAAAAGGTTGCCATCATCGCAACATTAGTGTGTTTTTCATTACACAAAATTTGTTTCATCAAGGACGCGGGCAGAGGGACATCTCATTGAATGCGCATTACATTGTGTGTTTTAAGAATCCTAGAGATAGAGTTCAGATTAGGTACTTGGCCAGACAAATATATCCAGACAGCCCGAAATTCATCGAGGAGGCGTACGCTGACGCTACGAGGAATCCACACGGCTACCTACTGATAGACTTGAAACAATCAACAGACGAGAATATGCGAATACGAAGTTGCATATTTCCAGACGATTCTACCAACTATGTGTACTTGCCAAAGAAATGGTAATTTCGCCATCAGTAGTAATCATGTCGTGCTTGCGGAAGGACGCAGCTCTGCTTACGGCTTTCATACACGCAACACCCAAGGAGCGGAAGGCACTGTTAAAGGTGTGTGACAAGAGCCGCATTCGCTCAGTGTGTGAGTGCGCATACAACGTGTTGCGCGGTAACGTTCCTCTGGTGAAGAAGAGTAAAAGTCAGTTAAGCAAACACAAGGCGACGCTACGTCGATTGGTGAAACGCGGCGAAGGCTGGTCAAAGAAACGAAAGTATCTCATACAAAAAGGCGGTGGAATCTTTATACCATTACTTTTGAGCGCAGTACTACAAGCAGCATTGAGTAGATAAAAATGACTGGCATCAACAATCAGTTCTATTTGACGCTGCCCAGCAACAGTTCGATGCAGTATTATCCGAAAAATACAGTTGCAAATTACATAACACATTTGCCGAGAGCTATTCAACTGGACGCTGGCGACTGGGAAATTGCACTTGTGGAAGCGCACTATCCAATGACATTTCTATCAGTCGGTAATGACGAAACAATTGACATTTGCATACAACCGCAAGAGGAAGCAAAAGTGAACATAGAAGCGTTGGCGCGGGTTATGGACAGCACTGCCGATGTAACGCCAGTAGTGTCGGCTACTCCAAAACAAAACCACAGAATTAAATTGAAGACTGGTGATTACGCAAATATTCAAGAATTGTGTGATCATATCAATTCGCAAGAACTAGCGATTACTTTTGGTGTAAAGTTCACCGTTGAAAACTCATACAACAAATTCATTGAAGTATCGATGGGAACTGATGTTGTAAAAATTACATTAAGTCCAACGTTAGCGCTTCAATTGGGGTTCGATCCGAATGAATTGACGCTGGAAGGTGATGCAGTTAACAAAAGCATCCGTTCACCCAACATTCGTCTTGGCTTACCGTCACACATGTACGTGTATTGTGATTTAGTCGAGCCGCAGATGGTCGGCGATACAGTCGCACCGTTATTGAAAATTGTCAATATATCCACGTCTACTTATGTATACGGTTTGCATAAATCAACATCATTCATCGATCCGCACTATGTGCCTGTTATGAATAGATCTTTTGACAGTGTGGAAATTGACTTAAGAGATAACATTGGTAATCATTTGCCATTCCACTTTGGAACGTCGTGCGTGAAGTTACACTTTAGAAAAGTAGCTAGTCATTAGTGCAAAAATGGAACATGCAAAGAAGATGGTAGTTGTGCCACAAGAGTTGATTGATCGACTGCAATCAAATGCTACGGATAACAGACCGACTAATCTATCCAGTGAAAACAGCCTCGACGCGGAGATGCAACAAATATTGAATAACAAACGCATGGACGATAGTGAAAAGTGGAAATTGTACAAACAAGCGTTACATCGCTTCTTGCATATTGCAGAGAATAGACGTCAACCGATTAGCATACCAATCGTGGAGTCGGGTGGGAATGAACATAGTCGACGATCGCACCCCGCTGCGGAAGGCGGTCCAGTGGAAGAGATTGTGGAAACATTTTCCAAAACTTACAGATCTGATGCCCGCAATCTTTTACGTTTCATGAAACGTGATGGCAGCTTAATCAGTTGGGACAGTGGCTATTCAGTGTACATCAACGGTGTAAAAATCCCAGACTCAAATCTAGTGGATATCTTAAATTGCATAGTAAAGGTGCGTATGCGTGATTACACACCGCCAGGATGGCGGGAAGTGCTCAACGCATTGAAAGCGATGAACGTGCCAAAGGACTATATGAATAATCTAAGAGCGCTTAAGGAAATAAATGCCGAATATCGATCATCATTCACAGGAGGAGAAGGATCAGACGATGACGTGGACACATCAACTGAATCAATACTGAGAACACCGCTAATAAATCGGCTTCGATCGGCAAGAGGAAAACGTGTAACATCTACACCGGCGCGAGCGACAGAGCAGTTTGATTTTTCAAATAGAAACAAGCCGTCGTCAAATTTGGACAATTGGGAACCGTACACAGGATAGGTTTTCAGTATTATGGATCGTTTGTATTACAATCCCATCGAACCTTCGTCGTATGGCGGTGTAGCTCCTTTAGCGCGAGCTGCAAAACCAGTTTCAAAACGCAAAGTGATTGAATGGTTACAAACACAGGACACTTACACATTGCACAAACCGGCACGCAAGCGTTTCCCGCGCAATCCTTACATAGTGTATGGTCCATTTGAATTGTGGCAAGCGGACTTGAACGATATGCGTGGTCTTAGTAAACACAACGACGGCGTCAACTACCTGCTGACTGTAATAGACGTGTTTAGCAAACACCTGTATGTGCGAACGTTGAGGCGGAAAGAAGGAGCTGAAGTGGCCAACGCTTCCGAGGAGATATTTGCCGAAGCGACCGACACACCTCGCTGTTTACAAACCGACAAAGGTACTGAATTCACCGGTGCCAAGACGAAAAGGTTATTCAAACAATACGGAATCATCTATGTCACTACACAAAACCCAGATGTTAAAGCGGCCGTAGTGGAACGCGTGAATCGCACTTTGAAAACACGCATGTGGCGATATTTGACTTACAAAAACACATATCGTTATGTAGATGCGTTGGACAAACTGGTTAGTGCATACAACAACAGTGCTCACAGGAGTCTAGGCAATAGAATACGACCAGTCGATGTGACTGTCGACAATAAGCGAATATTGCATCAGGTATGGCGTCGCATGTTTGGTAAGATACCGCGTCGTGTTAAGCCAAAACTGAAAGTTGGCACCACAGTGCGCATATCTAAGGAGAAGGGCACATTCGCAAAAGGTTACGAGGCTAATTGGAGTAAAGAAGTGTTTGTGGTGCGTCGTGTAAACACATTGATGCCTCTACCAATGTACACTTTGTCGGATCTCAAAGGTGAACAAGTGACTGGTCAGTTTTATGAATACGAATTACAAAAAGTGACAATATACAACGACCATCTGTTCAAGATTGCTGAAATACTAGACGCTAAGGGTCGCGGTCGCAGTAAGCGTTATTTCGTCAAGTGGGAAGGTTACGGAGACGAGTTCAATTCTTGGGTAAGAGCGCAAGATTTGCAAAATGCCTAATAGCAACCAGTTATATTTGACATTGCCCAGCAACAGCTCAAAGGATTATTTTCCAAAAAACACAGTGTCCAAGTACACTACACATCTGCCGAGACAAATTCGATTAGAAGGCGATGGCAAGTGGGAGATGGCTTTGGTCGAAGCGCATTATCCATGTTCCTTTATGACTGTGGACGAGGAATCGTGTATTTGGCTCGACTATAAACTCGTTCTGCCGAGTATTCCCGTCACACTCAGTGTCGAGCACATTATGCTAAAGATGAAACCCGGTTATTACAAGAACATAACCGATTTATTGAAAATGATCAATAAAGCGAAGGATGTCACCCAGTACTTGTACTTTGAGTATGACAAAGAGCAGGACAGAGTCAAGATCACGACAATGGTGGACGGTATAAGCAAAGTACATTTCACCGAAGCGCTGTCTCTCCAGTTGGGTTCCGATCCGTACGAGAACGTTTTGTCAAATGACCTCACAGCGATATGGCCGCCTAATCTGACTATGGGACTGCCGACACACTTGTACGTGTATTGTGATCTGATTGAACCGCAGCTGATTGGTGACACTACAGCGCCGCTTTTGAAAATTGTCAACATTGACAGAGAGAACTACACACACGGCGCGCATAAGACTGTGCATTTCATCAGTCCTCATTATGCGCCAGTTATGAAAGGAACATTTGAAACGATCGATATTGACCTAAGGGATCACGCTAGTAAAAAAGCGTCATTCCTCTTTGGGACGTCGTACGTGAAGCTTCATTTCAAAAGAGGAGCTCAGCAATGATGAATACAAACGATCCCTACTTGGCGTACTATCGCCGCCAACAATTGCAGCAGACCGGAGGCAGTATCGAGAGGGTATTTCGCGGTGCACCCTACCAGCGAGGACATGGAATTGGCAGTTTCCTAGGCGGTATGTTCCGCACCATCACACCGCTACTCAAGTCGGGAGCCTCTGCTGTGGCCAAAGAGGCGTTGAAATCCGGTGTTGGATTCTTGGGCGACATGGCCATGCACCAGCGGGACCCCAAAGAAGCCGCTAGAGATCATTTCAGCCAGTTTACAGACTCGATAAAACGCAGGGCGGACGGCAAACTTCAACGTGTGCTAAGTGGTGGCGGCGGCGGCGGCTCTCGCGCGAAACACCGTCGCGTAACGCGAAAGAATACCGCGAAACACCGGCGCGCTACTCCTGCGCGAAAGACTAACGCGATACTCTCGCGTAAGAGAAACGCGAAGCGCGCCATGTCCGGCGGCCGTCGTGTCACACCTCAGTCTTTGGCGAAACTCCTTCGAGGAAGGTCGTCGTCGTCATCCAAGAAGGGCAAGAAGAGAAGGACAGTTAGAAAGAAGAAGAAGAAGACGAGGAAGACGAGGAAAGCAGTGAGGAGAACGTCTATACGCGATATATTCAATTAACACACACGCTAGCAATGTCGTTTCTACATCAAAAGTCGTGTGAATGCGTCAAGACGGAATTGGACTTATTCTCCCTACCACCGACGCAAACCAGTATCGAGAGCGGCAAATGGATTCAGTACAAACCAATCTCCACACTGACTGATGATTCGCCCATCGAGTTTGTTGTGCCCGGCAACGGCGAAGAATACACCGATCTTTCGCAAACAATGTTGGAAGTTACAGCGTCTATTGTCAAGTCGACAGGAGCGGCAATCGCAGATGTCGAAGAATCGAATAAAATTGGCCCAGTCAACAATTGGCTGCACACGTTATTCAGTCAAGTCGATATGAGTATGAATCAGAAACTGGTCACACCACAAAACAACACTTATGCATATCGAGCGTATATTGAAACATTGATGAATTACGGCTATGATGCTAGGAAATCACATTTAACATGTGGACTGTGGAACGCGGACGACGCCGGCTATATGGACAATACTCTGGACGATAACGATGGACTAAAGGCGAGACGAAAAATGACAAATAAAAGTCGTGAAATCGATATGCTCGGTCGCCTACATGTGGACATGTTTAATCAGAACAAGTTCCTGTTGAACGGTGTGGAACTGCGTTTTAAACTGATCCGGTCAAAAGATTCCTTCTCCATTATGGCGGATGATGGTGACTACAAGGTGCACATTGTTGATGCGAATCTCTGGATACGAAGGTGTAAAGTTAGCCCCACGGTACTGTTGGCGCACAGCAAGACGCTTCAGACCGGCACAGCTAAATACCCAATCACCAGAGTGGAATTGAAAACATTCACACTGCCGTTTGGAGTGAGGAGCAAAACTTTGGACAATGTCTTTCTAGGTCAAGTGCCGAAAAGAATTATTGTCGGACTGGTCACCAACGCCGCTTATAATGGCGATTTAAAAAAGAATCCATTTAACTTTCAAAATTTCAAAACCAACTACTTCTCGCTGTACGTGGACGGTGAACAAGTGCCGTCCAAACCGCTACAACCACACTACGAAACCGGCAAGGGAAAATACGTGATGGCGTATCACAGTCTGTTTTCAGGCTCCGGCATACACTTTAGCGATGCTGGTAATCTCATAAATAGAGACGATTACGACGATGGATACTGTCTGATGGCATTCGATCTAACACCTGATATGTCAGCAAGCGACACAACTCATTGGAACCTAGTGCGCAACGGCAGTGTGCGTATGGAGATTGCTTTCGACACTGGGCTCACAGAGACTGTCAACTGTCTGGTATACGCAGAGTTTGACAACGTCATAGAAATCGATCGTCATCGCAACGTGTCTGCGGACTTTGGCGGTTAGATCGTCGGCGGCGGCGTCATCGTCCTCAGTCAACAACCAACACTCGCACAAGATGGATCGTTTATGCAGAGCACAGCGTACAAATTTAGCATCTCCAATTATTGTGGATTTTCAATGTTTCAAGGACAACTCAAATGACTACATTCTGAAGGAAGTGTGCGTCTTGGAATTGGCCAGTGGAACACTGCTAATGCATCATATCGCCAAATCACCATTCAGCCGAGATTTCCTATCACAAGAGAAACTGCGTGAAAGCTATTGGCTCACAAAACACTGTCACGGATTGGAATGGGACCAAGGTGACATCTGGTATCATGTGCTAGAGGAAAAGTTACGTGCATGTATCGCCAAACGACCGATTGTCTATGTCAAAGGTGCTGAGAAAAAAGAGTTTGTACGTTACAATTTCATCACGGATCACTGTACTACTAATGTCATCGATATCAACGATATTGGCTGCGGATCACTATCGTCAATCAACTGTCTACTATCAACAAACGCAGTGCGATGTCGCCACCACAGAACAGCTCACACACGATGCGCTCTAACCAATTGTATCACATTGCGCGGTTGGCTACATCTAAGTACAAATATCGATGACGCTGATGATAACGCTGACGATGGTGAGAGTGATACCAGTTCCTGCTTTTGTTTTGCTACTAGTACTACTCCTACTACTGACTGTGGCGTCGACACAGTAGAATGAATACCTTAGAGATACAAAAGTGTATGGCTAAACTGCCCGTACAGAATGTTGGTGTCTACGCTGCGGGTCAATTGCCCCATTATATTTCACCATCTACTGCTATGATTGTGAACACTGATCCACACAATGAAGACGGCACTCACTGGGTCGCTTTCTACCTTAACAAAGGAGGAGGAATAATTGAATTCTTTGACAGCTACGGTCAACCGCCACATATTCAATTCTACCAAGGATTCCTGAGACGCAACGCTCGTCGCTACCTGTACAACGAGCATCGCATTCAAAGTGACAACACTCTGGTCTGCGGTCAATACTGCCTTGTGTTCCTGTACTGCCGCACCCACTACGGCATGAAGATGACGGACTTTGTGCAGCTCTTTGAACACTCTTCTACTGGCCACAATGATGCACTGATCAGAAGACTCTTTGCACAAATGTATACCAATTGAATTTTGCATTTTTTTCTCAATAAACTAGTTGTGTACTCAGAATAAAAAAGAAACATTCTTATTATTTCCCATCCTCGCCTCCTTTAGTATTTACTTTTAGCAATTAGTCAGACACATATTGAATGCAAATTTTGAGAAAAATGAGGAATGTAATGCTTTGAACATATACTGCAAAGGGGGGTGTATCGATACACCCCCCTTCAATTACTCTAACCCAGGTAGTAAAGTCCTACTAATGCGTGTTTGTGAAAACACTAGGGCTGTCCCAATTTTGGACATACCTATCATACAATGATTCTAAAGTAACATTCATATCCTCACCTCCTTTAGCAATTACACTTTTAGCAAGTAGTCATACATTTGAATTGGTAGTTTACTTTTGTATCTTAAGACTATGTGAGGGGAGAAAAAAAATACGAATGTATATACAAACAATTTGGCTATTTATTTACACACCTTATATATATATATATTTTACATCGAGTATGTGCTCCTGAACATTTGAGATTGACTAGCAAAAATGAGACTCGACACAAACTAATGACTAGAACAAAAAGAAAAAAGGAGAACATTTCTAAGTTTTACGAGACTCGATACAAACTAATGACTAGATTTTTCAAAATAATTTACAAGTCAAGTCCAGGGTCTTTGGCAATATGACACAACCACTCAACGCTCCTCATCCTCCGCCTCTTCATCGTCTTGAGGGATGTCTTCGGGCTGAGGTGGAACGTCAATGTGTCCCCACGGAAGTGTGTTGACTCCGTCCGGAAGGATGTAACGTTTATCATCGTTACAGCTCAAGGATAGCTTGTCGACTTGGACTGTGAATACGCGGTGGTTTCGGGACTGGAACCTGGTGTTGATGGTTCTCTTCAACACGCCGTTGAAGAGGCATTCCCGATAGTCGTCAGAGGTTAAATTGTGTTTTACAACACCTCTAGCGACTCCCTTGGCGCGCTTCACTGTCATGACCTGCAACTCGTCATCTTCGGTCCTCTCCTCGAACTCGACAATGTCCATGAAATAAAGTTTCGAGCGAAGACCGAGGTACTCGAGCAGAGGAAGTCCGTTTGCTTCATCCTTGAACTTTCCGATGACTTTTGCGTTGACGGGGCTGTAGCAGGGATGGTTTCTGGGGTACGCACTGGTGTCAAAATCATCCAGATGCTCCAACATGTCCTTATAAACATCTTCAGTCTGGACGTCGAACACGAAGCTGTCAGTGTCCATGTAGTCAACCTTCAGACGATCACCGTAGCGGTTCTTCATCTTCCGAAGGAAGTCGTACATGAGCCACTTGCTCAGATCGAGGACACACATTCCGACGTACAGCGGTTTGTCCAGGACGATATTGACTTTCGACATGTGGACAATGGCGACATCATCGTTGAAGTAGGTTCGGTCCAGGAAGTTTGACTTGGCCACGTACTTCCTGAACATCTCCGGCGTACACACCAGCTTAGAGTTCATTCGCTTGCGAACATTCTCGATCGTCTTGCCGAAGACCGCATTGTTCATAAGCTTGAAAAAGTCTTGTTCAAACTTGGTCTTGGCCTTCTTCCTCAGTTCGGTGTTCATTAGGATGTAGTTCTCTAACCACCGAGACTGTCGGAACGAGATGACGCGATGCACGTTCGCAAGCTCCAGCCCGTTTTCCAGTGCCTGTTGCAAGATTCTGTAATGACAGATGTAGTTCTTCTTGTCATCCAGAGTCGTAACGAGCTTCTTGAATTTCCCTCCTGGCGGACGTTTGGTCTCACAGCAGCAAGGGAGATCTTTGTGAAGGTCGTGCAGGTGGGCGGGGTAGCGAAGGTCAACTTCCAAGACGTAGCCCGTGGGTCCTTCGGGGTCCAACGCTGCAATATCCAGGGACGCGATCTCCTCGCGGCTGAGCCATTGGAAGTGTCCCTGTGGAAGACACTGGGACATGGCCCAACCGTAAAGGTTGTTGGCGTCCAAGTATAGCAGGTGATGCGTTGGCTCTTCAGGTCGTCGATCTTCAGGGCGACATCCATCATGGTTGGCCTTGGCGTGTCTGGTGATCGCCTGGGAAATACCTCCTCTGATGCCTTGCTCGAAGAAGAGGTACATGTCAAAGTCCTGTATCGTATCAAGCTCCACACCACAGGTCCTTAACATGACATCCCAGGCGTATGACGGTAGGGTGTAGTAGTGCGCAGGGTCTAGTTCGTATTCAGCCATCGACGTGTCCCTGAAGCGTTCAAAGACGTCAGTCAACAGCGCAATGTCACAGCGCAGGTACTTCTCGGCGTAGTCCTTGAGGTTCCTACAACCGAAGGTTTCCCACACGTTGCGAGCATGCTCGTAGTCTGCATCCGTGATGTCCTCCAGGGTCAGGTCGTTGTGAAAATCTCGCTGCAGAGGCAGTTCCGTAGTATCTTCCAATACGGCGTTCGACGTTACAAAGTTGTACGGGAACACGCCTTTCCTACGGACTAGATCGAAGAGGTGGTCTTCGGGGAATCTCTTCCTCGTCTCCAAGAGTTGAGCAGGTGGAAGTGCGGCTGCGAGGCTGGCGAGGCTCAAAGCCAGAAACCTGTAGGTGTCGAGGAACCTGACTCTGAATCCTGGCTGTCTTTTTCCACGCCCTGGCATCCCAACCGGTGCCGCTGCTCGGTCGAACAGGAACCGCTTCGTGAAAGCGATGTACCGCTCTTCCGTGTGAGCCAACACCTCAACATCACCGGGGTCGACCGCCAACTCCCGCACTATGAAGTGAGCGTCGTAGTTGGAGAGGTTGTGGAAGTAGCAGTTGACTACTCGCTGCTCCCTGTAGCGTAGGTTACATGATCTGTGCGCAGCGCCACGGAACTCGTAGGGCGGCGCGTGGTTGTGATCACGAACCTTTGGGTCTTCTCTTGAAAATGCCGATCCACAGAGGTAGCAATTCGCTGTCGAGTTGTACTGCATCGTTTCCGCTGGGGTCAGGACAGGGCGCAGATTTCTTGCTTCGTACAGGAAGTTCCACAATCGCTCAACATCAGTTTTCAACAGCTCCATAAATGTCTTTGACGCATAATCCCCGAAGTAGACTCGAGGCTCAAACTCTTCAAGTCCGTACGAGTCGATGATCTGGTACGCAAAGGCATATGGGATGTGGATGTGGGTGGCTACTCCTCCGTGCGGCTCGTCGACTTGTTCATCCATCTCCGCGGTCGGCAGTAGTGCACACTCAAAGTCCGCGTAGATGGTGAAACGCTCGCGTCGGGTGAACTCTGGATGGCTGAATTTGATTTCAGTCTTTCTCGGCGTATCCATGCGAATAGGGGCTGAAGCGGAGCAGTATCGCCTGTGCTCCTCCAGACGCTGAACACCCGTCAGACCGAGCTTGTTCGGACGGTTGTCAAAGTGCGCGAAGCACCGTTTACAGATGAATATGCTGCCCATACGTGCTGTGAGTTGGGGACGGATCAGTCGGCCAAGGTCTTTGACGTAGGCGTAGTGACTATCACCGTCCGTTGTCACGTACAAAAGGTCGCAATGGTCTTCGCGCTCCTGCCTACAAATCTTCAAGGGAAAGACGGTGTCCTGATACTTTGGTTGTCCGTTAGGTTTCTGACCCACGCGCGTGTGATCAATACCATAGACGTTGATGCTGATGTTGTTTGTCCCGCTCAAACGTCTTGATACTCTTCAGAGCAACGGGGAATTGAAGGCCGGTCCAATCGTATCGGGCGATGATATCGTCTGTGTACATTGCCGGTCTGTCGGGGTTCTCTCGAACAAACTTGCCCAGGACAGCATACATAAAACACCGCTCATCGGTGTTCGATACGTTGACGACTGCTTTGGTGTTCTCCAGAGACGTAGGCAGTGGGAGCCAAGCTCGACCATCTTCACCTAGAGGAGTGTACTCGTTGATACCGACCTCCAAATCACGAACGCGAAGGTATGTCCACCCGGAGCCGATATGATCACACTCAGCCTTCTCTCTGATAAGCTTCGCAAAAGCTGTTGTGATGTACTGGTTCAGGTCCGAGGTCACCGTCAGCGGAGTCATCTTCGTCTTGAAGTTGCGCAGGCAGGTGTTGTTGTGCACATTTTTGAACTCACACTCCAGCTTCAAGTTGACCTTTATGCTGCGGTGTTTCGCCAAGGTGATCTCAAGCAACTCCGTAAGGCTCACAATCAACAACACCATCACTTCTCCGATTGTGACGAGATTCTCCATCGGTCGCTGCAGACGGTAGGTTAGGAGGCGGTTGCGGAAACCCCGTTGAATGAGTGAGAACACGGGGCTTGACTGTCCTGCTCCAGTCATCTCAACATCATCGGGTTGTTGGTGTGTGCTCGTACCGGGTTGTGGCTCCGTGCTCGGACCTGGCTGGGGTTCATCCTGTTCCATGGCTGCTCGGTTCCGGATCAGGTCCTTCATGATCGGGCAAGAGATCCGCTCATGATGGTCCTTGTTGAACAGCTTGTTGAACTCCTGACCACAGTATGCGCAAGGGAATCTCCGTTCTTGGCCATCACCGTGAAATTGATTGGTGTGGCGACGAAGGTTGTCTTCCCTCTTAAACTCGGCGCCGCATGTGACGCAAAGGAACCTGCGGACTCTGCTGTGGGTTGATTCCACATGTCGACGCAGGTTTCTTTCACGACGGAAACGGCGACCGCATTCATGGCAGGTGTGGTGGCCAGGACCCGGACCTTCATCTGAAAATAAAAATAAAAACAAATTAGGATAAATTAAGATACAAATTCCCCTCTCTCTCGAGAATTACATTTCAAAGTTAAGTTTGTTAAATCAAAATAGCAATCATTAAACAAGGAAGAAGTAATCTTCTGTACTGTTTGTCTACATTGATGATCCTGGGTTCAAAGCAAAGGATGTAGCTGCAATAATGAGCTACGCCAACCCTAAAGAAGCCTTATGTGTTAGGGGGAGCGAAAATCTCCCCCTAGTAATTAAATCAATAGTACATCAGTTGGCAAACACCCGAGGTCTCATTCTTGTTCTAGTCTTCAACAATTCCTTACGTATGGGGGAGCAAAAATCTCCCCCTAAGCCATTTTGTGTTAGGGGGAGCGAAAATCTCCCCCTAACAATTAAATCAGTTGAACACCAGTTGTCACGGTCTCATTCTTCTTCAGGAACCTAGTTAAATAGTTAAAAAAGAAGGTAAATAGTCACTAGGGGAAAAAAGTTATTTTAAAGTAGATTCTCACCATCATCGGAGTGTTGATTGACGACGGCAGTCGTCTGCGGTGCAACAATCGTCTCCCGGGGCGGAACGACGAGGTGATTCGCTCCCATGTGCCGCTCTAAGGCCCCCTGGTCTGCGAATGTGGCTCGACATAGCCGACATGCAGCTTCTCCATCTGCAAACGCACAAAACGATTAGATTGAGAAATGATTAGCACCTGTCTTAGTTTAGTGTACTTGATGGGGGGTGTATCGATACACCCCCCTTCAAGTGCTCCAACCCAAAGCAATCACTGGTAGTTAACTTGTCCGCAGGCGCTGATGGGCTAGCTCTGTTGGTTGTAGCGTTACCCTGCTCAACTCTTGTATTAATTATCAAAAGTACGTCATGTGGGTACTCAAAATACTCGGCTTGAAGAGGGGATTCCGAAAATGCATTAAAAAAAGAGGGTCAAGTTCAAGTTCAAGGTCATCATCAGGTTAGCCCAAAGTGGTCGATGTGGGTACTCAAATGACTCGGCTTGAAGAGGGGATTTCGAAAATGCATTAAAAAAAAGAGGGTCAGGTTCAAGGTCATCATCAGGTTTGCCCAAAGTGGTCGATGTGGGTACTCAAATGACTCGTCTTGACTAGACGAGCAAGAATCTGCAATCAGAATTCAGATCCGACCTATGGTAGCCCAGACCCATTACCCCCCCCCCGAGGTCTCGTCTGTGACACTTTACCCCCCCCCCCGAGGTTAGGGTCATACTCGAGGGGGGGGGGTATGAAGTATGTCATATGGGTACTCTGATGACTTGACTTGATGGTTCGAACAATAGCATAAGTTATTAATATTATATAAATATAGTCATGTAATTTTAATTTTTTTTTACACAGCTCTATATTCGCACAGAATAACTAAAGCTGTTAAATAAAAAGAAGACTTTTACCACACTCCGGTTATATACTGCATAACATATTCCTATATTACTAACATTTAAGTCTGATTAAAACAATAATGCAACACACAATGACGTACCTTGCTGGGGTGGGACGAATCCACCGTGGAATTCTGCGTAGTGCTTCATACTGTGTCTGCGCGGGAACGTGCAGCCGCAAATGACGCATTGGTGTGAGTCGTTCATCTTGAATATGGATTATAAAGTTTCGATAATCGCAAACAATACGGCACAACACAACCGTTTTAAATAGTTCAAAGATGCTGGACGAATATCACAAATGAAATCAGCAACTAACAAAAATCGCGTAGAACGGAGCAGGATCGGACTAACACGTCTACACGCACTGAACTCTCGAACTGAACTGACGGAGTGCTGGCGATGTGGGGTGACGCTCCCCACTAATGGATTTCGGAGAAGGCCGGGGCAATAAATCTCAACCGCTGTCAGGGGTAAAAGCAACCCTCCTCTAATTGAATTCGATACGGGGGGACTATAATGGGTTCCTAGAAGGGTCGGGTGCAGCTGCTTCCCAGACAGGTCTTGGGGAATTTCCGCTCGTTAAAAGCCTTCAGAGTGATTGGTCCTTTGTCGACGTTTGCCACCTCGGCAATAAATCCCATCTACTGTCAGGGGTAAAAGCCACCCTCCTCTAATGGAATTAGATACGGGCGGACTATAATGGGTTCCTGGAAGGGTCGGGCGCAGCTGCATCCCAGACCGGTCTCGTCTCGCCGGGTTTTTTGTTTGAACATCTGCGTCGACGTTTGTTGCCTCGACAACAAATCACAACAGCTGTCAGGGGTAAAATCATTGGACAGTCGGGGGGGGGGGGTAAAGTGTCACAGACGAGACCTCGGGGGGGGGCTCCTCCTGATCTCGGGGGGGGGGGTAAAGTGTCACAGACGAGACCTCGGGGGGGGGGCTCCTCCTGATCTGGGGGGGGGGGCTCCTCCTGAAATGAAAAAAAAAATTTGCATATTAATTAGGGTAATTAAAAAAAAAATTGCATATTAATTAGGGGGGGGGTCCTCGGGGGGGGGGCGCTCCTCCTGGCTCCTCCTGAGCCAGGAATGTCCATTTATCCCTACTGACGAGTCTCGCAGTCCACCGCCCCCGCGTCTCCTGTTCCCAGCTCAGTTGCCATTGCTGGTAGGTGCGGGAGCGGAGCGCTCTTCGGATCCAACAGCGTTCTTTCTGATTTCGCCTTGTTTCTGATAAATCACCTTCCTCTCCCCTGCCAAGAGCTATACGCTGGTACAGTACCAATTCAATAAAATATTATGGTTCATTGCTTGATATGAGATTTTAATTGGCAAGCAGCTGCAAGGAAATAACATATGATACACCTGTTCTGCAAGTGCAACTGCCCGCCAAGTGAATTCTCATAATAAGCAATGAATATTTCAGTTAACTGATATTTCACCAGCGCAAAGCGCACTGGTATAATATACGATGAAAAAATGGATAGCTGAGAATAAATATTTATACCACATATTTTTAGGACTTGGTGACTCGTCAAGTCTACGTGTCTTTGGGTATGTAGACAAATATACAAATAAACTGTTATTGTTATTAACAAAAAAGATTCAATAAACTCAAATTTTAATATCTATTTTATTGGATTGTAAATGGCGTAAACCTAGTAAATGAAAGGCCTAGTCCCAAAATAAAATCATATAGGCGTTCGCCTGCGTTGACCCCGCCCTTCTCGCCTTCTCGTCGAGAAGCTCGCCGCCTTGGGTATTGTTGACCAGGCCTTGAATTGGATTGTTTCGTACCTGTCGGACAGACGACAGGCCACCGAGGTGCATTATTCCCACAGCAATGGGTCCAATTTTTCATATAGATCTACCTCCGCTTCAGTCACTTTCGGTGTGTTGCAGGGGTCCATACTTGGTTCCCTGCTGTTTCTTCTGTATGTCAACGATGTTTCTGGTTTCATTCCCCTTGAAAATTTCTTTCTTTATGCGTATGACACCACAATTATTGTCAAAAGCAGGGGCACCCTCAGTTAGAAATATATAGTTTCTGTCTGGTGAACAATTCAACCCAATTCTTTAAAGACAATAGACTGGTTCTAAATCCTTCCAAAACTAATTTCATGCAATTTCAGACTAGACAACGGGGACCTAAACACATTAATTTGTCCATCGATAGCACTGAGTTTGACGAGGTTCAACAATCAAAGTTTCTAGCAGTTTTGATTGTAATTCCCATATCGACCAATTGCCATCCAATTTATCCAAGGTTTTTTGTTCTGAATACAATTTCTAAGTACATAAACAGGAATCTCTCAAAGGTAGTTTACTTCAGTCTTTTTGAATCTCATGTTACCTATTCAATCATTCTGTGGGGTTCAAGCAAGCAGAATCTGGACAGGATTTTCAAGTTGCAAAAGCGTGCTGTGATGTACATTGTGGGCCTAAAGGGTCGGGATCGTTATTTTGAGGTTTTCCGGCACCTTGGCATTCTCACCGTGCCCGGTCTATTTATTTTTGAAACCATCTTGTTTTCAATATCCTCTAATCAGTTGTCATACCAGGGTTCACATGAATATAACACTAGGTTTCGGGATGCTCTTACATCGACTCAACACAACCTAACTCTCTTCGAGAAAAAATAACAGTTACCAGGGCGCCAAATTATTCCAGCACTTGCCTTCAGATATAAAAAATAAATTATTTTCCTCTATTTAAGACAACTTTTAAAAGTTATTCGATTCAGAAGTGTTTTTACACCTTGGAGGAGTTTTTATTTTACTGATTTGCATCTGTTTTCTTGGTTTTCTGGGAGGGATCCTACCTGGTCCTTCTATGTCTTCAAATTCATTTTTTCTTTTCCCTTGCCAAATCATAATAAAAAATAAAAATATAATAAACCGTCATACAAGCTATTCTTTGTCTGTGTCTAAACATTCTCCACCAAGAGCCTATTTCCGGATAGTCTAGCCTAAGCCTAAGCCTAAGCCTTAGCTAGAACCTTAGTTTATCTCTTGACGACAACCTCCCTTCGAGGAGGAGAACCATTTTTTAAACTTTGACCGGTCCTATGCTGCATGTCAAGCAGACTCAGGACTACACAAGTGTTCTACATATGTATGTTTGTATGTATATAACTTACTGATGTTATTTAATTGCAAATTTACCGATTTTTAATATTTCGTATTGTTCTTTTAGCTAGCCTCAAAATAAACAACTGTTGGGGGGGGGGTCTCGTTGTTGAATCCATCCTAATCCATCCTACAGTTTATTACAATTTAGAAACATGTATGATCATACACTACATTTATGAAGATTTAATTTCTGGTTTTAGAATTTTCTTGAATTTGATAGTTTTGTCCTAATCAGATTTTTTATAACTTGCGTTCATCGCCCTGGATTACTAAATGGACTAAAAAACAGCGGGGAACAATGGATGCCGTAACTGATGCTTTCTCATTTTCAAAGCCGTTAAAATAATGTTAGAGAAACATATGGACAAAACAATAAATTATCATATATCTCTCATAACTTTAAACAAACATGGCAAATAGGTTAAGCTGGCGATGATCCCAACTAAGAACGAGTTCGCACGCAGCACGCTGACGTGAGGGAAATGAATTTCCACATAAAAAACTATAAAAACTCAAAATCAGTTAAAAACATACAATTATTCCAATTTTTATCCAAATCTGAAAATATTGGTTTTTTGGCTGTTCTTATACTCCTGGTTCTATTTACCTGCAATGCTGGGAATACAATTTTGCGCATTATAAGGTTAGGAGAAGGTCCAGTCAGGCTTTAAAGTAGGCGTGAGGTTGTTGGGGATGATAAAAGTACACCAAAAAATTATTAACAGGCTTTTCAAATGTAAAACCCCCATAAGACAACGTACTGTGTTTGGTCAATACACATTTCCTTTAATAACTCGGTAAATATATATGCTAGAATGACGAGAGAGGGCTTAAAAGTTTCGCCACACTAATTCCCATCTTTTTGCATTCGTTAATTTTACATCAGGGGCTTTTCTGACCCTTTTGGGCCCAAAAACTAGAAATTTGAAAGATTAATCCCCAAAAAAGGGGTTTAGAATTTTCCGATTGTTTTGCCCAACGAACTTGTCTAACTGATTATAGAAAGGAACGTCCCTACCAAATTTGAAGTAAATCGGACAAAAAATGCGACCGCTAGAGTGCCTGCACACACACACACACACACACACACACACACACACACACACACACACACACACACACACACACACATATATATATATATAATTTTGAACGAACCCCCAAAACGTGTTCAGGGGTCACGTTAGGAACTTCTATGGTGGTCCCGGGCTTAAGTTTCACCGGGTCATGCTAATAGTTCACTTTCCATAGGAAATTCAATAACAAGTGAAATGTGTTGCGAGCTAACTCAGAGGAAGGGGTTAGCGGGGATTTCCCCTGAAACAGTGTAAGCATCCAATGACTCCATAACCACAGAGTGAATTTGTATGCGAATTTGAAGAATCTCTTACCTCTTGAGGTAATCTTGGTAGACTTTTTAAAATAGTTTTTAATAACTATGAATAATATTTTAATATAATAATACAACTTTGATAACATGTTCACAATTCAGGGCTACAAATATTATTAATATTAAACGAATCGTAACAGAGTACCCTTAAAATAAAACTGTTGTTGAGTAACAATAACAATTTGACAACTAGACATATTTTTACTTAACATTTCTGATTGATTAGGTCTGCTAGCAATAATATTGATACTAATATTTTGAAACAAAGCACCCTTTTTTAATTTATGTCTTTATTTGTTATTATTTTCATGTCTTAAAATAAATATCTAAATTAAAAAGTGTGCTTTGTTTTAATATATTAATATTAGTTTTTTATTTGATTTATATAACAATACATTTATAATATAATAATTATATGGCAAATGAGTACAAATATTTGTCGTCCTTAAGGAGAAGGAAGCCTACACATACTACGTAGTAGAAATAGGAATTTTAAATGGGACAATTGTGTATCAGTTTAATAGTGGTTTTGTACGCACCGTATTCAAAATATCTAAGGAATTTTTTGATATTGATTTATCGGTTCATAATTCTAAGGGCCCCTATCAAAATGAGGTAATTGTCACTCAAAACCCACTCACTTTAAGTAGCCGAAGAATCTATCATCGAATGGATTCAAATGCAACTTTTGCTAAAATTGTATTTTTTACCAAAGTTCAATAAGTATTCCAAATTTAGTCTGACACAAGATTTGCATAGGCTAATATAATATATTAAATTTACTTTAAAAAGATCTGGATGTGAAAGCGAACGTGATTAAGTGATTTTAAGCAGTATTTGTAGTGCTTAAAATATTTAAAATGACAGAGCTATGCGCTTTATTATGAACGTTTTTGAAAATAAATACTAACTTTCATCATCATCATCATCATCATAATCACACCTACATGTCCAACTAAATATGATAACGACCTAGATTTGCCTTAATTTATCAATAGACGTCGTGGAAATCACTGCACAATAAATTGCCTCTGACATAGACTCTATGTTTTATTGGGAAAGATCCAGAATTTCTAAATTTAACATGAAGAAATTGTTGTTGTTTGCCACTTAAGAGGTCGTTGGAGTCGGCGGACATGTTGGATTTATACTCCATTAAAACCAGTGTTAAATGAAAAGCATGAAATCTCGTTTATTCATGATCAGAAAATTATTATACATATCTCAGATTAAAGGTATGTTTAGTGAGCGAATATATTTTGTTAGTGAGCTCATGAAAAAAGTAAATTTCCTAAAACCAATAAAAACAACTCGTTTTTTGTTTGTTTTTAAAGTAAATTTAATAAGAAACATTTCACGAACAAAATACAAAATGTTACCAAGCTTAGAAATAAATTGATATTATAATTATAAATATTATTATAATTATTATAAATAATTTATTATAATCTCAGGCATGCATCAACTACATTATCCACACCTTACCCCAACACCACTTTTTTCAAGAATCAGTCATGCTTCGCCATAGTAAAACTTTGTAATGCGTTACCCTTAGTTATTAAATTAGAGTCAGATGTGAGAAGGTTCAGAGGCAAATTAAAACAATGTTTAATATCTAAAGCAGGGGTCTCCAACCTATTTACCCTAGGGGCCAGATGATAAATTGTTGGAGATCAAGCGGGCCAATAACATCCGGTGGGGGGGTTTGGGGGGTATCGGGTTTGGGGGAGGTATCGGAGACGACTGAAACTAGATCCTTGCCAGTGGTTGACAGTAAATCTGGGAATATTGAATACAATTATATATTTATTTTTATTCAATAAAATTATTGAATACATTTTTTAATAATTTATTCAATATTATTCATTGTAATATATAATGTGCTAACCGCGGGCCGGTTAACAAATGTTGGCGGGCCGGATATGGCCCGCGGGCCGTAGGTTGGAGACCCCTGATCTAAAGAGTACTACAGCGTCCAGGAGTTTTTAACTGACAAGAGTAATGTTTAGTTGTGAACTGTTTTGTTTTTCTTTTTATGTATTAGTTTATCATGTATTTTTTCATTTTTTATTTGTAACAACAGACTATTGTCAATGCTACTTGTATAGTTACATGACATACATGACAAATAAAAAATTCTTGATTCTTGATTTAAAAAATGCTTAAATAACAACAAAACATATTGTATTTAGTGAAGACATGACGAGCGCCAATCGACAGTGAAATTGCCACTAGTTAACCTGCGATAAACTGTCCTGTTTAAAAAATTGACCCTCTTTCCCTGATAGTAAGAATACACACTTCTTGACGGACGCTTCAAATGAAATAAAATGAAATAAAAAAAGTATATTCGGTCACATTATTCTAGCAACCACTCTATGTCACTCATGTTGATAGTGTTTTGGGTGTAATTTATGACGAAAATCCAAATGCAACCACGGTAGTAACTGTTCAGATCGGCAATACTTTTCTAGTACAGTATTGTGTATGGCGCAGAGTATTATTCGGTTAGTTCCGTGTTTCACCTCAACTTCAGCCAGACTAGCAGCACCTATGACTCACAACACCCTTAAGAATGCTAACTCAGGTTTGCTAACTCAGAAAATACAGTTAGCAAAGTTCTTCTGAGTATTCCCCGCTACACAGAATGTATTATCCTAGTAACTTGTAGTTTCCTGTGTTTGTTCTTAAATTGAAAGTTAATTTGGCAACAATATGGATTGATGGACAAAATCAGTAGCATTTGTCCTTGCATATGTTTTTTATCCATTTTTGACAGAAAATTATTTAATTAATGCTATAGTGCGATTGGATGTTGATGTGTTATAACATGTTACAAATTGTATAAATAAAAATAGAAAATGCTATTGTTTTGGAAATACGTACAATGAATAATATCAAAGGAATTACAATTGTCAGCTGTCTTGAGAGAGTACAAGCAGAACCCTCAACAGATTCCTCCCTCTACCTCAATCTGCTGGGGCGGTGTCCTGCCGGGGCTGTCCGTATAATATATGCCGTTTATTTATTATTGTTCCCAGATGTGCTATCGGCATCACGGGAATGTATGACGGCGTCATAATGTATATATGCATATCTTGCATTTATTTACGAGTATTTAGAATGTTATTCGACAATAATAGTAAAAGATTACAAATATGATCATAAAGATCGTCAAATTTCATGTGAGCGGTGGGTCTACGCAAGTCAAGGATGCGCAGTGTTTCAGTTAGTCAGTTAGAGTGGTGGGGCAACCAAACGGGCCAGGGATGCGCAGTGTTTCAGTTAGTCAGTTAGAGTGGTGGGGCAACCAAACGGGCCAGGGATGCGCAGTGTTTCAGTTAGTCAGTTAGAGTGGTGGGGCAACCAAACGGGCCAGGGATGCGCAGTGTTTCAGTTAGTCAGTTAGAGTGGTGGGGCAACCAAACGGGCCAGTGTGTTTCGAGCCGCGGCTGTGGAAACTGCCTTATATAACGTTATATATTATAGCGTTATGTATATATTATAGCGTTGGTTGTCGCTCGTCGGCTACTCACTTCCCCTCCGCCGCCGTGCAGCGCCGCGCGCCCCACCTATCCCCTCTCTAGTTGCTCATACTCCCCTCTCCTCTCACACATCTCACCACTCACATGACCTGACAGCCTGTACTGTACTGTTATTTGTTTCGATATTGCACGAATATAAAATTATTTAACAGCTTACTATGTGCAATGTTTAGAGATTTTTTTTGTGAATAACAAATTAAATATGGGTCATTTGTTAACGCATTCTTAAGAGGGGGCTCCAGTCACGAAACAATTCTATCTTAAGGCCAATGCTAATTTTAAATCCCATACCTCCTCATTGGATTGCACGATATTGTTGATTTATGACTCACTTTAAAGAGCAAAATAATAGCTAGCGATTTAGGTGAGCAGAATTTTGGTACTACAAATAACAATAGTTCAATATAATTCCAAAATATTCAACGTCTGGGAATTTTGTTATATTTTTTGTATCCAAATTCAGCTCGCTGGTATCGGTTGGGTGCTTTACTCAATAAAATGAGCCATAAATCAACGATTTCGGATAATATGCTGAGCAGGGATTTGAAATTTTAATAAAACATGTGTTTTATGAGAGAAACAGTTAGAAGCAGGTGACTGGAGCCCCCTCTTAATAACAAGAGATAAGTTCAACTTTTATCTCCATTTGGCATCTGAAATCGGGTACTTACCTGTTGATCGACAAGTTAATTGGTCGCAGGGACAGTTGGTAGGGTTTTATAAAATAAGTATAAATAATTAAATAAAAGTCCTGAAACCCACTGATCGACATGATAGTTGCTCGCATGGACAGTTGGTAGGGTTTCAAATAAATAAATGATATAACAGATTGGCTATTTGCTGGTTGTACCTGTTGCTCAAGTGCGGTATCATAGCTTATTATATCATAGTCTATAATGTTTAATTTGTGTTATAGCTTATAAAATATAAATGAAGAAGTTGAAAGTGGGTTATAACCTATAATTTTAGAATTGTGTTATAGTCTATAATAGTTTTTAAAATTGTTCCACAGCTTATAAAATACCGGTGTGTTTCATAAGGCATAAAGCTGATTTTGTTGCATAGCCACTAAAGGAGGGGGAATCGCAATCTGTTTTATAGTCCATAATGGCGTGGAGGATGAGCTCTCGGCGGAAGAGCCGCGAGGCCGCCCCACTCGCCGCGCCGCGCCGGCGCCGGCATCGGCATCGCGGCACTTTCCGACTTCCCGTGCACTTTTAATTCCATCTCATATATAATGAGAAAAATCTAGCTTTATTTATTTTCAACTGGGGGAAAAGATGGTGGTACCTTTCGAGAGTAATCTCATTAACTCCCACTCTATTTTTTGCCAGCTTCATTTGAACATTTTCTACTAGAAACATTTTATTGGCACTTGATGAAGTCATCTCAATGACGGAGAGCTCGAACTGCTTTCAAGCTTTGTACGTGAAAGGCCATAAGAATTTGCTCACGCTTGTATGCGCCTGAAGTAAGTTGCCGGTGCCAAGGTGCTTGTAACCAGCGTTATAAGTGAACGCACCCTTAGTTCCGGGTAGTTCCGTTTAACATTTCTTTATAGCTCCATGGTAAACTATCTTGCAATTGATAAAAGTATCTTTGAGACTTGGGGTGTGCTAACTTAACGCTACCCATATAGCACACTCTTCTCTTGAAGATGATAAAAAAGTTCACACTGAGTGTCGTTAAACTTTTTCAAGAAGTCTCACGGGACCAGGTTTTACATCAGCAATTATATGCCTATTATACTTCAAGTTTCGTACACTTCCCTCCAAAAGAAGGTCTAAGAAGATGGTTGTGTTGTAAGATACGTTTTATCCATGTTCGAGCTATTATAATACCTCAAGGTATATATGTAATTAATCTACTTCTAAACCTCACAATATCATTGATTAATAAACATTGAAACATCGTAAAGTATCCACTAAAATTATGGAACCAACAAATATTTTGATGGAACTAATGGTAAGTAACGTTTGATACAGTTTTTAAACCATTTTAGGGTATCGATGGGTAGGCTAACGTGGAGTCTCAAAAATTCTTTTGTCAATTACATGATGGTTGACCATGAAACTAACGACATTTTTAACGGAACTATCCGGAACTAACACTTGATCCAGTTTTAAACACATTTTAGGATATGGGTAGGCCAGCGTGAAATTAGTCTACCCTTTGAGTTTTTAATTTACTTACCTAAATATGCGGAACTAACAAAACCTTCTTTACGTAACTATCGGGAACTAACAAATCAAAATTATAAATTGTGAGTAGGCTGTTTTAAGTAGGCCTACTTCACAGATCCACGCAGAGTGGCTCCAAAACATAACCTATCCCGTGCGATGTCGCTGCTCGTAGCCAAATACAAATGGTCAAATGGTCCCGCCGGCCGCTCTTCCACTGTGCGCACGTATCCTCCCCATTATAGGGTATAACACAACTCGAGTATTTCCCCTCCGTGCGTTATAAGGTATGAAACAAGAACAGTTTTAAGGCTTATGAAACAATTTTACATTTATTAGCTGCAAGACGTGAATTGTATCATAGTCTATAATTTTTAGTGAATTTGTGTTATAGTTTATAAAGAATTTAAATATTGTGTTATAGTCTATAATCGATTATAGGCTAAGAAACAAAAATTCATTACAAGCTATGAAACAAATTAAACATTAGAAACTATGAGATTATAAGCTATAGGACCCCGACCCCACTGTTGCTCACGCCCCCACTCTGCCTTCCAAAGAGGGGCGAGGCGGAGCTTCTAGCGGAAGTGCATAGCCCCACCACCAACCAGTGGCGTAACTGATTTTTTGGGGCCCCCCCGAAAAATTATTTTCAGCCCCCCCCCTTTTATCATAATCGTACAGTTTCACCCTATCCCTATCCATTATTCTAGATTCTGGGATAAGGTTGCATGACCCAGACGTTTCCTAACCTCCAAATACATAACTTCAGTCAGTTCCAGCCTGCAGCATTGTATAGTTTCAGTGATTTAATCACGCCCAAAAGGTTCTCATTTAGGCTAGCTATAATGTTTTTAATAGTTTTATCGCGTCAATGTAGCATTAAAATACCTAAAATTTAAGCCGACAAGTGTCGAGTCAAAACGTGAAGCCAGATCCCAGGTCAGCAATTCGTTCTGTTTCTGTTAAAATTCAAATGTGGAAAAGGTATTTGGAGTGGATTTATATTCAGTTTGGAGTGAAATGGCTGCTATAGTGTTTACGGTTCTACCTTGAGGTTTTGACAAGGATCTTCTCATGAGCCCCCGATTTATCATTTATAATTATCCTAATACTGATTCACCTTCAAAAACACAGTTCAAAAACTTTACTGGCACTAATAACAAACGTTTTAAAACTGTTATGCAAAATGATGAAATATTTGTTAAAATAGCTAACTTTAAATTTTACTTTTAAAGTAATTAGAATTGAGGGAAATTAAAATAATAAAGCTTATTGCAGTTTTAAAGTGTGTCATTTATTAAACACTAAACACATCGAATGAAAGATCTATTACTAGGTTAAAAATAAATTAATTCTTAGAGTTTGACTAACAACGTTATTGCTATTTTGAAATGTTTTGAAAATTAAATATAATAATTTCACCCCATTATGCGGGCCCACC
Source organism: Allygus modestus (assembly GCA_963675035.1). Classification (NCBI taxonomy): domain Eukaryota; kingdom Metazoa; phylum Arthropoda; class Insecta; order Hemiptera; family Cicadellidae; genus Allygus; species Allygus modestus. The sequence continues at coordinate 129,348,515 of OY776113.1, read as the reverse complement.
AAAGCTTTTACCTCGGCTCGCGGGCCCCGCCGCTTCGCTTTGTGGGCCACTTTAGGCCCATGGGCCCCCCAACCGCGGGCCCAGCAGTTACGCCACTGCCACCAACCCAATTTTTGACCGGCCGCACGCGGGACCACGCAGGACGCAGTTGCGACAGCAAATTTGCTGAGCCTTTTGACACACTTTCCCTGATGTTACGGCGTATAAGGCAGTTCCAACGGTAAAGCTGACTACCTAACTATGTGGATGTGCTCCTACCTTTTGGCGCTTTGGAGAACTACGTCAACTAGCGCACCTGACCTTGACCTTGACGTCTAGACGGTCTTAGTGATGTGCTTAACTGCACATGTGTAACTTAATTAACTGCAGGGAGCCATAAATCTTCAAACTGATTTTCAGCGTTCTATAACCGCAAATGTATGTAAAAGTCAATGATATTTCCCGACGAAATAAAGCAAAAGAGTAACAAATAATAGAGGTTAGAGTGAACAGGGAAATAAGGGTTTAGCTTATTTGGCAATCGTTGCATGACGATGAAGTTGCAAACGTGAATACATTTTCGTTCACAGATAGGATTTCAACACAAAATTTGTGCTATTCAACGCATTTTTGGGAACAATTTCAAAAAGGGGGATTTTTAATTTATCAAGGAAATTCCCCGGATCTATATTTTTACCTTAAAACTCCGGTAATCTCTTGGGAAATCTGGTGGCTTAGCAACTCTAGCTTAACGATTACTTTCCAGCTTTCCAGTACTGTTTACAACTGATACGAAAACTTTTTAGTCCTGTTACAAATACTGATTACTTTGTATCAGTTGTTTATGTCTTGGATGTGTAGGCCTATATCAATAATTAAGAATGTAAGGGACACGTGAATGATGTCTTCAACTTTGTATACCGGTATCCGCGCTAGTCATGAACGCAGTTTTTGTTTTGTATTCCCTAATGAGACATCCCCCCCTTGACAAAGGTCTATCTACGCCACTGCTATAAGCCGCTTATAGAAAATTTCGGTTTTAACATATCTGAACGCCGCGTTCAGACAGATTTACAGATTTTAAGTATATTCCTTCCATGTAACCTACAACCTGACAATATTGTATTAACAGCTGCAATTATAATAAAAATATTACCATATTTGTCTAAGTCACTGGGATACTGAGCTTTGCTCGGTCCATGTCAGACAGTCTGTTATTTATATGAATGGAGTAATTTACACCACGTCTCGCTATACAAAATGGCGAGCAAATTTGTATAGCTGATATTTCTCTCTTTTATGCATGTTTTAGGTAACTCCGCTTGTTAATATAACTCAGTATCCCTTTGATTCATTTCGTACATGACCACTTTATATGTATTCTTCATTCAATGGTTTTTACAATACACTGATTGATTACAAACAGCTGTTGTGGTTCTTTTTGGTTTTCATTTTAAAATCCATAAGGTAAATTTGCATATTTTAGTTTTCATATTAATTTTGTTATATTATTCGAGTTTACAAAGAGAATGGCACCTGCCTGGAACTTATTTTTATCGCAGAAGTTAGATTCTTCCAACATTTTGGGAGATTACTGGAGTATTTTTTTTTTGTAAATCAGATTTGCATGCAAGCTAACCTTACTCATAGTAGAGTATAGGATAGACATATATTGAACTTTAGAGGCGGACAGTACCTTTCAGAACGTAACTGACGAAACCCTTTATGCCCAGCTACGTTCAGAACCAGATTTCGGGTCTGTAGACCCCTAGGCTCAACATGTGGTGCGGCCCCTCTTGCCGTCCACCACCAAGGTAAACTACATTTTTTTAAATATGGTTTTAGGTTTATGTGTAGTGCGGGCCACCTTGTGGATCGGGCCCCTAAGCAATTGTCTATGTATAGCCTATGTCTAAATCCGGCCGTGGCTACGAATCAGGTAAACATCAATTTGTATCCATGGTTTTAGCCCATGAGCTGTACGAATAATTGCAAGACCAAGTTACTTACGTATTCCGTCAAACAGCTCAAAATGTGTTAGTCATGTTCAGGACATGTTTCGGCGTTAATACGCCATCCTGAGCTGCTCATTTATAATGAAGTTGTTGACCACATGGCTTCATCAGGAACATTAAAAAACACAAAACACATTCACACGTATACGAAACGAACAGTTAACAAACGAGAAAATATTTAATAATTTGGACAGGCCTGTCTGAAAAAAAGTCACGATCACGCCACAGCCGACGATAGGGGATAGTAATAGTCTGTCCCCTACCGTCAGCGTGGCGTGATAGTGACGTTTTATTCAGACAGGCATGTCCAAATTATTTAATGTTTTCTCGTTTTTTAACTGTTCGTTTCGTATACGTGTGAATGTGTTTTTTAATGTTCCTGACGAAGCCATGTGGTCGACAACTTCATTATAAATGAGCAGCTGAGGATGGCGTATTAACGCCGAAACATGTCCTGAACATGAACATGACTAACACATTATGAGCTGTTTGACGGAATACGTAAGTAATTTAGTCTTACAATCAAACATCAATACTATAATTCGTATTTGTCTGTGGCTCCGTGCGCCCGTCCGTCCGCGGGTGTTTCTCGAGCTGTAATGGCTCCCAAGCTACGAAAAGATATTTTTTAGGGGTAATTGAGGTCGGGGAAGCTGCACGTATCGTTTGTTTTTCTTGTAAAGCAACCTTATTTGAGTTACGGTAGATTTAAGCTGTTTTTAGGCCATACATTTTATCATATATTAGCGGAGCCGGGAGTATCAGCTGTGGCTTTGTTCCTGAAACAGCTGATTATTTCCTGCGGTCGCGATAGCGGCCGCCAATACTAGTTTTATAATATATTCATAAATAACGGAGGCATTGTCTATCAAAATACTCCTTCACGTATATATCCGTCAAATATATATATATATATATATATATATATATATATATATATATAAAATATATATATATCAAATATATATAGTGTCATATTAATAGAGTCACATTAACGGGTAAATTGTCATCATACGGGAAATGTTGGTTGTAAGTGTTGGCATCTCTGCTCAGTGGCGATCAGATTCACGCTACGTTACTCCGCTACTAGGGTACTTCTACAGTTATGAACGGAAGTGGACTGCTCCTGTAATTACGCGGGTATATCCGCCTCTCCCTTCTCTTCGAGACAAGGAGTGGGGGCCGCGAGCAACAGGTACATCGAGCAAGTAGCCCATCTTTTATTACATTTATTTATTTAAAACCCTACCAACTGTCCATGCGAGCAACTTGTCGATCAGTGGGTTTCAGGACATTATTTAATTATTTATACTTAATTTTCTAAAACCCTACCAACTATTCCTGCGAGCAACTAACATGTCGTTCAGTGAATTTTAGTACTTTATTTAATTATTAATATTTATTTTTTTAAACCCTACCATCTGTCCCTGCGACCAACTAACAAGTCGATCAACTGGTGGGAACTTTTATCTCCGTTTGGCATCTGAAATTGTTACACAATAGTTATATCACAGGTGACTCAATAAGACAGAGTCAGATTTTAAATGTAGCTCTACTCAAATGATGGTTCCAACTTGTAGCAAGGCGACTTCCAAACGAGACAGGTGTGGGACGCGTGAGTCACTGTTCTAAAGAGGCTATTTATATCGGATGCTGTTGGGCAGAAACAATACTGTCAATAGGCCTCAATGACTCAGGTAATCGGTTTCAACTTAGAGGGGTCTCCAGTGCCGAGGGGGAGGGGTAGGGGTTGGAGGGGGGCAAGTATGCATCGTCTCCTCCACAATGGTGGCGCCGGTCCAAGGGGGCTAACAGCCGTTCCATTTGCAGCCTATCACAACATATTGCTCCACTTTCCGTAAATCTGGGTCAGACAATATTAAAAATATTGTTATGACACCCACCGTTGTCAAAAGGACCACTGTGTTACTTGACAGTTGAGTGGTGTATCTTTTAAGAACTCGATTCAGCAAACTTCAGCACCGTTTACTTTGATATATCTTTGGACCGATATGATGTTCAACGTATTTGCGGAGACTAGTCACCACTGGCGAAAATAATAGTACGTTTCATAGCTACGGAATCTGATACCTGATCCAGTCTTCATCCCAAAGGGGCGCGGAGTGTTAGCTCGCTCGGACCCCCGTATTTTTTGTTGCGGACGGTCTTGCGATGGCGGAAAACTACCCCCAGAAAAGTATTCCCATGACAAAACTCCTACGTCATTTTGACTTCAGAGGTTTGGGGGTAGTCTTCCGGCCGCGAAATTTAAGGACAGATCAATTATTACGTATTTTACTGCACCAGAATTTTACGGTTGAAGTAGTTGAACTAAGTGGTGGTAATTTAATAAAAATATCAGTAAAGGTACCCCCAGAAAACTAACCCCAGAAAACCAGCCCCAGAAATCTAACCCCAGAAAACTATGCCCCAGAGAACTAATCTGCAAAGTACAACCACTGGAATACTATCCCCAGAAAGCTACCTCCTCAAATGAAACTTCCACTGTAGGTACAAGTTTACGTAGGTAACGTTTCTCTACCACTAAACGGGAACATCATTTATCGGTTATTTAGTGGTCTGTATTGTATTTTATTAGCCTAACTATTCTGTGTTATTGATACTCTGAGCCACAGCCTGTTTTAATTGCAGAATAATAAAAAGTACTACATTCCATTCCTGTAAATTGTACCTTGTTAGAAAGAATATAAATTTATACAACTTAGCCATTCGTTTCAATTGATCTAATTTGTTATTCATGTCTCCTACGGCGATGCATAATAATTAAATCTGGTTCTTGTTGCGGTGTCACTGACGTATACTTTTAAGATCAATTACATTAATAATTAGGTAATCGACGGTGATTTAGGACGAATTAACTTCGGTCAATCGCGTATCTAATAATTATGCTCGCCGTCTACAATGTACGATTTCAATCGGTTACTTTTCTCAATTATCTCATATTTACGGCATACCTGAGGACAGCGAACATGTTAAGATCCAAGAGTCACTTAGCTGTCAATCTAAAATTGTTCACACATATTTACGCGTAAACAGCTATGTTCTCCCTGTGTTGAAATTAACGTGTTTCTTAGTATCTTCCCTCACTGTTCATGTTAAATACTGACTCGTCATATTAGGCGTCGCTGGAAGGTGGGAAGGAACACACTTCCATGCGCCCTTTGTTGTTATTCATATTTAAAATCAGTGATTAGAGCTAGTGATTTTATTTCTGACCTAAATATGTATTCAGGCAATGAACACATACCATATTAAGATACCAATCTTCGATTAAAGAGGTATATAGCTTATTGAATGGCAGTGGCGGATCTAGAACTGGTAGAAGGGGGGGGGGCTAACCGGAGGGGCTCCCCTCCGAAAAAAATCGAAATTTAAGTCTTAAAAACGACAATTTTAGGCTATTTCTTTCTCAATCGTACAATGGCATAATGTTAAAAACAATATGCAAATTACATCCCCAATTGTGTTGCTATGTGGAAAATATTGTATGGTGCCCTGAAATTTGTATTATGTTAATGATTAATGCAACAAGAAAATGATAGGCTAAGTGACACTTTAATCAAGCCTACCTTGGATTTAATTTTCTATTAAACTAGAGAGAATTACTTATTGTATAAAATGGAAAATATCAAATTGAAAACAGTATAAATAGTTTCATCATTTTGCACTATATTTTTAATGAAGTATATTTTTCGTCATACTGGACACAATAAATTAAGGTAACAATTTAACCAAATTTAAGTTTGGTTTACTTTTTTACGATTTAAAGTTTGCTTCAATATTGATCTTGCTACTCTAAACAAACAGCTGCTACAAAGGTTTTCATTGTTAACAATTTGAATACTGTAATTCGTTCAATTCATATTAGCTGATGACCTCGACGGAAAAGTGTCATCAAATGTACTATTTATCCTAAACATAAAAATAACTACGTTAGCATCCCGACGCATGTGTTGAAAACCAGCAGTTTTTGATGCAGTATGACTCATGACGAAATAGTATATTTCATCACCAGGACCAAAAGTGATACTTTTCAATACGAGCTAAAATAACGATCAAGGTCGGAAAATGAGCGATGACCGAAAAGCCAGTATTGGTCTTAGTGACGAACTATATTTTTCATGTTAAGTTAAAAATTTAGCAAAAACTATAAATTTTCTTAGCTCTTTTACCATTCAAAGTTGGTTCTTGATCTTGCTATTTTAAACAAACAGTTGTTACACAAGTTGTCATTGTTTTCAGTTGAATAATTCGTTCAACTGATGACCTCGAAGGTGACATCAAATGACGTTTTCGTCATACTGCTTCAAAAACAGCTGTTTTCAACGCTTGCATTGAGGTGCTAAAGTTGTTCTTTTACTCCTAGAGTAAAAAAAATTACTTGACGACACTTTTCGGTCGAGGTCATCAACTGTTAAATAAGAATTGAACGAATTATTCAACTTGTAAACAATTGAAACTTGTACTTGTAACAGCTGTTTGTTTAAGAGTAGAAAGATCAAGATGAAATCAAACTTTTAATGGTGAAAAAGTTAACGAAATTTAGTTTCTGTGAAATTGTTATATTACTATTGTTTTCAGTACGGTATGACGAAAAATAAATTTCATCACAAGGGCCAAAGGTGGCGTTTCAATCCTCGCTCATTTTCCAGCCTCAGCCGGCCGTTAAAACTTGAAGCTCGATTGAAAAGCGTCACTTTTGATCCTACTTTTTTCATGCCCAAAAACACAGTGTTGACGGATTGCCAAGACCTAAATAGATATAATATCAAAACGTATTCCAAGTCAAGTATAGCATCGTTGGTCTGACATCGTTTACAATAACAATGTCCTTAAAGATGTTAAGATAAAATAAACGTAAAAATTACATGGCGGGTAGGGGCTAGTTTGATTATAAGTAGATGTCTTATTTTATTGTACAAATACAAAAACATTACCAGGAATACAGAATAGAGGAAGGATATTATCTCTATTCTATATCCCTGAAATCCTAGGATGTGTTTTTTTGGCGGGATACTTTAATTGTAGCTTAAATCAGGTAGATTAGAATGAACGTGTTTCTATAACATTATTTATAAATTAACATTAAGCCTTTGAAATTATATGTGGGAGCCCAAAAAAACTCGGAAAACTAAAATTTTCCCTGCTTTATTGTTCTAGGTATAAAAACTATTACCTAAAACTGATCATTATGCATTATGACTGCATGGTGACACCATTATTATTAACAAATTAATAAAACAACCCATTGTAAACCAATTTTGTATATAGGAAATAAAATAGTATCACCATGTCTTGATGAAGCTCGCTCCCATTACTCCAAATGTTGTTGTTTTGTTTGCACGATAAATTCTGCTCACTTTCACTGTGGAAAAAAATAATATTAAAAACTTCGTCTTTTAGAATTGGACTTGCTACTCTGTGCCTACACGGTGATCTTTACACCTTGCTCTGGCAATGCCATCCACATCTTCAGTAGTTTTATTGAAATAGTCAGTAAACCTACGCTTCATTTGTACTCAAAACGAATTTTAAAACTAAAAAAACAAACAAATCATAATAAACATACAGATAAACCTACTATAAACACTCTCCCAACGATCCAAACAACAGAACTATTGCTCTCATTTGCAAACCTAGACGTAACGACGATACAACGACCCTTCGACACTTTAAAACTATAACCGGTACAACCAAAAATGCACAAATAGGTAAGAATGGGGATGAGAGATGAGAGTTGAGTCATATGGAAAGGTGGAACGGTCCATTTTTTACCTGAGGGGAGGGAAGTTTAGGGAAAACCCCAGGTTATTTATAGGGTAGTGCCATTGACTATACACACTACGTTGTGTGTATAGCCAATGGTAGTGCCTAGCGCTGGATAGATTGCAAGGCTGTTGCGACTAGGTTGCGACGCCACTGCGTTGGGCTCATTCATTGGCATTTGCCGCTTGCCTTATTTATTTTGCAAGTTAACTTTGAATGGGTGTAATGTTGACATTTTCACTTTAACTTTGGTACTTAAAAAATTTACGAATTAAAATTAAAATATAAAAAATACTGTATGTTTCTTTTGCGTAATAGTCCCTCGAAAAATATCCTTTTTATCCAGTGTAAGTTCGGAGCCAATGGGGGGGGGCTGTAGCCCCCTCAGCCCCCCCATAGATCCGCCACTGTTAATGGTATGGCAAGTTTTCTGTAATATAATATGAGTTTCGCTATTAGACGCTATACCTATCTTGAGCGAAATATTAAACAGTTTGTGAAGGTTCCAATCAGTAATTTTGTAATCTATTATAATCAATATATGAAAATCTGTAATTTATCACAGTGATACTAAATAATTTTTTTTAAATAACAAGTTGACCTTAAATTATATCAAGACAGTTGTTTTCATCAGTTGATATTTTATGTTTTTTGTAAGCGTTGAAAAAAAACTCAATTAACTCTTCAGCGCTTTTCCGAGCAAACTGATTCCTTGATACAATTTCACTAGTTGATTAACCATCAGACATTTTATGTTAGTGTAATCTAAGACAATCATAGCCAATGAAGCAAATAAAGGAGAGTTGTTGAATCTCGTGAAGTTAATGGACTAATGAGTAAGGACTAATGTCGTTAATATAAACAAATTAAAGATAACATTTACTTTATTTTAATAACATTTAAGATATCCAATTGCCCAATACTGATTTTCTCTGCGGGCACATTAAATCTACTTAAACGGATTGATCTATTTTATAAATTTGTATTATTTCTAAAAATGTACAAATTACAAGAATGGAATGTAGTACTTTTTTATTTAAGTTATTTCACAATCAAAACAGCCTGTGGACTGGAGTATCAATACAGTATGATTTAGGCTAATATAATATAATACATAATACTATAATCCAAAGGCGTTAATCCTATTTTTAGTGCTAGAGCAACGTTACCTGCATTACCTTTTACCTAAAGCGAGGAGTTTGAGGGGCTAGTTTTCTGGGGGTAGATTTCCGATGTAAGTTCTTTGGGAAGAGTTTTCTGGGGAGAGATTTCTGGGGTTAGATTTCCGGGGTTAGTTCGTTGGAATTAGCACTCTGGGGATAAATTTCTGGGGGTAAATTTCCGGGGGGCGAACTGTTGAGTTAATTATTTAAGTGTTAATGTGATTACAATTTGATAAAATGATAATGTATTGGGGGAAGAATTCTAGTCGCGGGCCAATTCTCATGCGGCTTTAGGCCCCACCCTTTACTTCGTGATGTCAAAATGACGTAGGCGTTTTTTTTGGGGGTACTTTTCTGGGGGTAATATTCCGGCGACTCCCTCTGTAACAAAAGTAACAAACCCTGTAACTGGGAGGCCTCGTCCAACATTGGAAGTAAAGCCTGACTGGAAAATTGCAATAGTCGACCTTTTACAATAATTTTCCTCTTAGTACTTTACTGTAAAAAGAGTGTGTACGAATTAATTAGATTGCTAGTCTTACAAACAAACAGAGTCTGTGGAGACATCGAGTTTTAGAGTAGAAACGATTTTCACTCTCTCTAAACCTGCAGGAAACGATTTTCACTCTCTCCAAACCTGCAGTTTTTTTTAATATGAGAAAGTTTCGAATAAAAAAAACTCAATATATAAAAGAAATTGCTGGTAGATATCTTGTGCATATTTGTTATATAAGTTATAGTGAATTTTGCTGTAGCACGGATTGTCAATTATCAATACAACTTGTTTACTTGCGTCAAACAATAATTTTTCTATTTTGGCATACACGTATTTCGGTAGTCATGCCATCTACAGCGCCTTGGTGTCATGTAGATCGGGTAAACAAGTTGTATAATTTAATAAAGTGCATTCAATTGAACTCGATAATTTTGTCTTTCTTTTGCAGTAGTCCTGTCTCGTTTGTATCTTTGATGGTTGTGTTTATTTTTGTTTTAATTTTGTTTGATCGGATTCCAGATCTAAAATGTCGTGAAACTAGTTTCTCTCAATCAATGAAGGATAATGCCCGCAATCATTTCTTAAATATAAAATATCAGGAAAAATAACACACGCTTTCTTCCTTTTAGTCAATTTTAATCAATAAATTACTTGATATTTACCAAATATACAACAAAAGTACGGTAGCATGTATAGAAAATTGTCTAACGACCCTTTTTCAGAAATATCAGAACAATTCATTGTTATGGAGTCACTACAGAATCATTTGCTACGCCACACCACTACATGAAAGTTTCAATTTTCTCCGCAACCATCAGTCGTAAAGAACTAATTAAAATACTAATTTACTTAGTTATTTAGCTTTTTAATGGTGATAAGTATATTTTATTTAAAGTTTATGGTTTTGTGAAATACAAGAAATTAATTTGGGACATGTTAATCCTTATAATTTATGAACCCGAATTTGTTTACAAGTACAGATGGTGTAATTTTACTAGAAACATAAAGCACTATAAACCACCAAATCATAAATACAATCGAAGAGCAATTTTTAGCGAATTTCCCCTGTAGCGAAGAAGCTATTACCGTAGGTGGCATGGTAAGACTTAAGCCCAAGACCATGATAACTTTTCTTTTTGAGGTCCCCAGATGCCAAAAACACCATTCGTTTAAATTATAATATATAAAATTATAATTATAATTTATATACAAGGTGTACATAAAGTCCCGCACGGGTTTAATATTTTTTGAATGATAAGATATAAATCAATAAGATTTGGTACATCAACACTACACCTAAAAATCTACTTTTTGAAGGAACTATCAGTTTTCTGTCATATCATGGGGACGTCCCGCAAGGAGTCGGAAGGAAATTTTAAATAGGAGCATAGGTCAATATGCACATCACTTTAAAGGGCTTATCTGACAGAGTTTAATGCCGCAAATCGCATTAAAAAAGGTTGATCCTGTAAAAATTGGCTGCTGTTCAAAGGTTTTACTTGGTTACATTTTATTAGTAGCCACAACCCCATTAAAGCAAAACTGCAACTAAATGAATACTGCAGCTAAATACTACATTATGCCTGTCAATACAGAAGTGAATTATGACGTTAGTTATCCTCAAGGGTTACAAATTTGGTCCTAATCTATTGATAATGGAGAAAAACTGGTAACAGTAACAATTCGAAAGATCTTATATTTTTTTAATAAAACCTTTGAACAGCCGCCATTTTTTACTGGATCAACCTTTTTTAGTGCGGTTTGCGGCATTAAACTCTGCTAGATAAGCCCTTTAAAGTGATGTGCATATTGACCTATGCTCCTATTTAAAATTTCCTTCTGACTCCTTGCGGGACGTCCCCATGATATGACAGAAAACTGATAGTTCCTTCAAAAAGTAGATTTTTAGGTGTAGTGTTGATATACCAAATCTTATTGATTTATCTCTTATCATTCAAAAAATATTAAACCCGTGCGGGACTTTATGTACACCTTGTATATATGTCCGTAAGCACGATAACTCTCGTAAAAAAGGTCTGATCTTAATGAAATCTGGCACAAATTTGTAAAGTACCAGTTATTTGAACGAGTTCGGAAACCAGACGAATCGCACCATCCAAAGGTGGGTTTTGGGGGGGTTTTGTACCCCAAAAATGTTTTTTTTGTGGGGTTTTCACTTGTAATTTTTATTTTAATCAAATGTTAATTTTTACCATTGAATTCGGCTTCAACAAAATTTGATATTTTGGTCAATGCTCTACGTCAATTGGTTATTGTGAGATATTGAAAGTGCTAAACACAGTACGTTGTCCAATGTTATTCTTATGGAGAAAAATAAAAATATTATATCTTGCTTATTTAAGAACATAAACTGACGAAACTTGGTATATGGCTTCATCTGGTTGTGGTGTATTGTTGTTTGCACAACAAAATATTTTTCGCATATGGTTCCCGTAGCAGCAAACCTAGGTAATCAGTCCCCATGTTATTCTTATGGAGAATAATTAAAATGTTATATATCGCTTATTTATGAATGTACATGGATGAAAAAACTAGATGAATGTGACTTCACTTAGATGAGTTCTATTGATATTTGCATAAAAACGTATATTTTGTGTTCCTTGATGCAGCAAAACTGCGTACTCATCCCCAATGTTATTCTTATGGAGAATAATTAATATTTTATCGCTTGTTTGTGAATATATTTCTTATGAATCCTGGTAAGTGGCTTAATGTGCATATATTCATTGGAAATTCGCTGAGTATGCAGGTTTACTGCGACAGGTTTTTTTTGTAATTTTGATTGTTCGTGTGTTTTAGCGGCTTTTGGAGAATAACTATCCTTAAATATAAAACATTACAAAAATTACAAAAACTCCTATTGATACCGTCAATTAGTACATACGTACTAAATTTGGTCAAAATCAGCCCATCGGTTTGGTCTCTAGGCCTGTACACAGAGATAGAGGTAGACATCACCTCAAAACCCACTTTTATAAGTTCAGGGAGCACAAAACAAATACAGGATGAGACAGTAAAACGGCAAGATTTTGAAAATCACCAAAAATATATCTAAAAAAGTATAATTGTCTAAACATGAATCTCGAGTACATAAATGGAAATTAATGTTTTACCTTAAAAACAATTATTTTTTGAATATTGTGTCAGTAAGATGGCGTCCTTGGTTTTGCACACATTGTCGGAGTCTAGATGGAATCCACCCAAGACGTTCCGTAGCCTCTGCAACGGAACGTTGATAATTTATTACCGAATTCGTATTCCCACCGATAATTCAAATTCGAAAATGTCGATGACAATAATACCTTATCCATATATATTAGAGTAGAAAGTAATAATGTAATGTTTAGTGCTGTCGCGTAATAACTACTTACTTTGAACTTATTTCTGCCGTCCGTCCGTTGGTTCTTCAAGAGCGGTTGACAGGTCAATTTGGTGCCAACTCTGTCGCTAGCCACCTTGAGGAATAGGTTTAGGTTGGGTGAGGTACACATAGGAAGGGTACACACTTTGAATGATTAAACATACTGTCCACATCATAAAAGTTATGATATAAGAAATACTTTTAAGAATGAAATTGATTTAAACTGACTATTTATGTAACAAATGAAGGTAGATATTAGTAAAACTTTAAACCTAATTAAATTAATTTTAGGTGAAAGTCTGTGATATTCAAATTATTTACCTTTGTACTTAGTATTATGATAATGGGTTCTTTGCCGTAAGAAAAAAGTTGCTGTTTTTTATGTGCATAACTAATTTAAAAACAAACAAACAGGGAGCATTCATGATGCCAGTTTTTGATTAACAAGTCGCCACAGAGTTCACCATGGAGGCAACCCATGGGCTGAATCGATCGAGTCTTCATCACCGGAAGTTGCCAAACGCCGCGCCGGCGCCGCACAGTGGTCAAATTCCTCTGTTTACATGCGAAAAAGGGGTATTTTTCATTTCTGCAAAAATGTGTAATTTTTGACTGAAGAGTTTCCTAAAGGGTTGGGAAACCTGAAACCTGCTTTTGATTCTCCTACAGGTCGAAGGGTGGAGGGGAATTCTTGGGGAAACCCAAGAACAAAGTCACATTCCTTTATTACCAGTCCAGAGTTTTTTGTTGGAAAATGTTGACGTACGATACAAATCTGCTCTTCCACTAAACTGAAAATCGTCCTAACGCAATGGAAAACATCCTGAAAGGTAATAAACGTAATTATAAGATTGAAAAAATATTTTAACCTGTATTTTTTAACCCTTAAAATGTTTTAGAAACAATAAAAATTCGGTTGTTCTACTTAAGTAGTGCATAATTTTTTTGGTTGGTGATCGTTGGTCATAATTTTATTACTGGTTGGTAGGTATTTTTATACTTAACAACCCGTATAAATTACAGCTGCTACCTCTTGCAACCTTCAGAGATACATAATTTTTTGTAGAATCATATCAAAAAAGTTTTAATTCAAGAAATAGACGTATATTACAATTAATTAGGGAATAAACATTTGGATTGATGACATTGGATTGTTGCACAACATTTTATTACTGGTCGATAGGTTTTTTTACCATACACAACCCATATTAATTTCAGATGTTGCAACCTTTTGCAATAAATAATTTTTTGCAAACTGCTACCACTGAACGAGTAAGTTATTTTAAATCTGATAAATTTGTCGAATACAGTTATTTATACCATATAGTTTCATACTGCTGATATAACTGGTGAAATCTTTGTTGTTTGAAAGGTCGTATTGTGCGTTCAACCCCTAGAAAAATCTATCTAAAATGCTCCCGGAAGAAGACGATGGAAGACTTGTTCCACTTGCTGCTTGTGTCATCCGACCCATTAGTTAGTAGCTATAGAATTAAACATCGAAAAAGGGCTAGCAAACTACCCTCAACTGTACTGAGTTTGATACAGGTTCCAGAAGAATCCAAATCTGTAGAAGTAAGGTCAGAAGACTCAGAAACCGACATCAGTGTTAGTGATTAACCTACTAAGTGTGTGCAAAACACCTCAATAATGTTCTTTTTTCAATAAGTAATTTAGCGTTGTTTTTATTTTATTTAATGTAATAAAGTAGACGAAATATGTGCAATAGTTACGTAATCCACTCCCTAACACCCTTTTCATGCGTTATAAGGAGTTTAAAGTAGTTTGCAAAGTCTTTAGATTTTTTCGCGTCTATATCGCCAGCCGTAACCACTGTGCGCCGTGCGCCGCCTCAGAGCTATGTTCCATACAGCGAGCACATATAAGACCAATAATGTTAAATGTGTGCCTTCGTTACTCCTCACCTGATCATCACATACATTTTGGTATCAAATTAAAGGGTTCGTCGTCCTCTAGTGAAATAAAATTTTGAATTTCGATATTTTTTACAAATTAATGGGAAACTGTACAGTAATACTGTACAATTAAAAATTTAAAAATTAATCATACAATAATAATGCCTAAGTTAAGGAAATAGAAATTATAATTCCCTTGAGAACCACTACTCCTTCATTTTGACACCCAAACGAATGTTTTGTGACTATCGAGTGAAGACGGAGGCACAAAGTTAACGTAGTCTTATGGAACAAAACTCCATAGATGATGGCGTCTAGCAACTTCCGGTGATAAAGACTCTTAAATCCTTCATCTGCAAGACAAAACTCTTGTCGAGTTGAGTTGTATAGCCTTCCCATAATGCTATGGAATATGCAATGTGGGACTCGATTAAACTGTGGTAATCTAGCTTTGACGAATTTAAATTTGGATTGGGTCTGCTGGTTCTCCTTAGAACAGAGCCCAGAGGATTTTTCTATTGTTTTATAAATGACAGTTTTGTATTTTTTATTGTTTTTGTATGGCAGTTCCGATGACGTCGCCGCGTCGTATCACCATAATGAACAGTGACAATTTACACCTTCAAAAACTGTGGCATTGTAATGTCGCCAGATAAAATAACTTCGTATCACCGCCGAGTAAAAGGTGATCTGCAAGTGACGTGCCGAAATCGGCAAGGATGCTCGAAAAGCTGAAGAGCGCTTTTGCACCTGCCAGCAATGGTAACTGGGATCAGGACACCCGTGGACGTTGGACTGCTAGGATCATCCATCAGGCCCTATCTTAGGCGTACGGCAGCATGGCAAGGTTGATTATTACCTCACACAATTCTTGTTGGGTCACGGATTTTCTGCCGTACCTGCACAGAATATGCAAAGACTATTCACCGGATTGCTCCTTCTGCACGGCATTCCCGACGACTCGGAACGCACTTTCTTACGCTGTCCGTGTAGGAAAAGGTCCTTCCCTCCCGCCTGGAAGCTACACAGTGACTTGGAGTTTTGTCGGTGGAAACAATCTGTGTGAGTATAATGGAGGGGGAGGGCAACTGGGACTGTGTGAGTGTAATTTACTCCAGGGCATTCTCCTCGCCAAATATACTGACTAGACTGTGATGCGGTCTAGGTCCTTGCAATTCTTGGCAACTGGGAGATATAAAATTTAGGACGTCCTAATGAAATGTCGTAAAAGGTCCCAGGCTGAAATTTTAAGAATTAGATGAGGTGTTTAGAAATGCTATGCGTCCTAGGAGTCCACCTATTGCGAAACTACATTTTCTTTCTTACAAAAGTTTGTATCATCACCAGTAGTATTTGTAGTACTGTTTTACAGTATATCGCATTAGTTGCATTATCTCACAATTAATCGCTTTTATTAATTGTACACTAATTGTCATATCCTATCACAATTTCCTCCACCGGCATACCGCGGCAGTACCGGTGGCGTTGAATCATCTCCATCGCAAATGTAACGAGCAATTAACAAACCGCCGAATCAGTTTCGGGTGGGTGGAGTGAGGTTTCATAAGCGGTGATTCAGCGAGAATGATGTTGATTACACGGATGTGCGCTGCAACGCGCGACGCTGCCAACGCGATGCAATTCGCCGAGTTCGCCGCGATAAACACGCGTCGGCCCACTCCGCCGAGTAAATATGAGAGCGCCTTAATCTTGATATATCTCCCATTCGGTACGCTTAAAGGTTTAAAGAGCGGTTTATAATTAATCACGGGGTTCTGAGTAGCGGCTCGAGCATTGCGTCCCCGAAATAGACTAAAGAGGCAATCAAAGCTGACAATTTCTGTTCCTTAAGAGGGGGCTCCAGTCACGCAACAATTCGCGTTTCTTCCACTTCTCCTATAAGGCCAATGTTAACTTTCAAATCCCGCCTCTCCTCAAAGGATAATCCGAAGTCGCTGATTTATGATTCATAGTAGTGTGGTTTTGGGAGTTCTGGCTTACTTGATTGACAGCTTCCAGTCACGTGATCTATATCGACGTATTCGTGACGTTTTGGTGACGTATTTGATGACATCACGGTAAGGTAGGGCAAGTTCAAGGTCATCCTGAGGATGTTTTAAAAAAGCTATCTTGCACAGGTTTGATTCGATAGTAGTGCTTCGATAAAATAAATCAAATGAAACCTGTGCAATATTTTTAACTTTTATTTTATTTATTTACAGTAATGAACACATAGTCAATAATGGTCAAAGAACCACCGATTCTGTGGTCCCCGTTGACTCTGTAGATGTGTAGGGAGTAAAAGCTTCACGTTCTCCATGGTAATATTTCATTCTCGGTGCTGGTGGATGTGATGATGGTTGCCACGATGATTCGGATTCCGTAGAGCTGCTTACATTGTAAGTGGCGAGAGGTTCATACTCTCCAAAATTGTATTTGTTTCTCGGTGTATATGGAAGTGTACAGGTGGATCCTCCTCAGGATTCTTGAGCTAAAGAGTTCATCGCAGAAATATCCCGTTTACAATCAAAATTTTCAAATCTTCCGAATGAAGTTTCGAATCATGAACTGTAGAAAGATTAACAGTATTGCAGTGGACACATTTAATTTTGAGAGCCATGATGTTACCTCGTGTACGGCTACTCGTGGAGTGTGCTTCTCACCTCCTTGCGTTCCTTCTATACACACCCCCTCCACTTTTCTCTCCCCCTCCACTTTTCTCACATCCACCATTATTTTATTTTATTTTTTATTTTGTAAATGTTTTGTAGGATGTTTTTTTCCTTGTTATGAATATTTTCATTATGAAATTTATAGGATTTCTGTATACAATGCAATTGTTAAACATCAATCCACAAGCAATTAACAAGCTTCTGTTGTACAACAGTGTCTACAAGGTAAAAGTAGTAAATATTTATCAGACGACAAACATACTAAACATTCGTTTCCTTCGATCTTATTTTCTTCAATTGGTGTTTCTAAAGTTTTAACCGCATGAGGTTTATATATATTCCGATGGGTTTGTACAAACACATTTCCTTAAAACATAAGGATACCTGCCAAACCATCGTGCATGTTCGTTCCATGCGTCATCCGTCACTTGCCAATCCTGCAATCCTCCTCCGCAATAGTAACAAATGGTCTTATCATCTTATCCCATGTAAAACAAACCAGCATCTGCAAAATCCTTTCTAAACTTGTATAGACACGAGTCTTTTAATGTTCCATTAAACGAGTCTAATCTCAATTATAATTGAGCATACTTTGGAAATTTAATTTTCTTCTTTACTATTTGATGTTCCATCCTGTTTTGCAGGTTAGTAAAATATTGTATCACGGCAAGACTCGGAGGTATACTAACGTGTCGTAAGCGTGTAGGACAAGTACCTACCCTTCCCCCACCACACCAGTCCCCCCACCACAACGTTCCCCCATCAACTTATCAACAGTCAGTATGAAAGTGATAATCTTAGATTTCTGTGATGCCATCTTTATACGTGTTCTCTCGTCGGAGTCTGGAGTAATACTGATGGTGGGTCCTTGCTCTCCCCGCTTTTATACCCTCGGTTCCCCCTCCACTCTCCATTGTACAAAGATATAGAAAAGCAGCTAAACAATAAGCGTTCTTCACAGCACAATAAAAATATGCGTGTTTGTAATTTTCTGTTAATATACAAACATTATCCATCTAAAATTCGAAACTCTTATCCATTACAACATCGATTACATCTTTTGCAGTATAAAGGTGTATCCAATTGCGCTTTTATAATCCTCTTGTATAAAGTCTTGTAAACTTACTGTAGTAGTGTTACATAATGCTTTCCACTTCTTCGAAACTTTTATAACCTTCATTCCAACCAACGTGATGCAAGTTTCTCGTCAACCACTTATTAGTTCTTTTGGATTTTGAGTTTAATTTGTTAAAAAGAAATGGAGGTTTAAATAAAAAAGTATATATAACATATGTTTGTAGTTCAAAGATGATTAGTTTTTTAACAATGTATTTATCATCGTTTCCACGACAAGCTTGAAATTCTATTATTCTAGACCTCTCCTTTATTTCCTTTACTTGAATAGAACATGTTACGTTTCTCTCCATCTCTATGAGGCAGAATGACTGGTTTACACACCACGATAGAGCTTTTATAGCTCAGGCCGTACAGTTCTCAGCGCGTTGGTGTATATTTAACGAGGTCACCGTCCCCAGTAGGCCTACCCCACAAACATCTTTTAGTTTTTTATTAAACCGTTTGAGTTAAAACGTATTCTGTTTCTTAATTTGTTAATATTTCTTCTTCTTCAATATTTTCTTCATTCAATTTTTGTTCATACTCCTTCAGACATCCCACATTTCAACCTCATAAGGTATTCGGTTAAAAATAGATGTATCTATTGGACCGTAAAGAATTTGAGCATCGGGATGTTGTTCAGTTGCATCTACCAAATAGTCTTTTACCACAGTGCTTGAATATACAAGTTGTTTCATATACCTGGTTATAGGCGAAGCTGCACAACTCAAAACGGAGAACTCTTCCGGTGTCAGTTGAACTTTGTCATCATGTTTTGTCAGGTCTCTAAACCGTACTTTCTGTTCCCCGCGACACGTTAAAATGTCGATTTCAATGTCACATTCTATTAGTCGAATAGCTGTCTTTTTCGAAACATGTTCTTTGCCAAGTAGCATTCGATGAGGTGTAAGTGTTTAAGAAAAGAATCCCATGCGGCTTCAGAAAAAATAGAATTTTAGGTCCTTGGTTTAAAATTACATTAAACGTATAACCCAAGTCCTTTACCAAACCTATTGCTATGCCTTTAGTAACACATCTTGGGATTGGATATAGTATGCGAAGAAAAATATTTGTCAGTATGTTTAAAGGGATGTCGTTTTCAGGTTTTCTCTTCCTATTTAAAGTCACCTCTTAGATGTTGAAGCGTTTTCTGACTTCGCTTCTTCATTGCGAAACTTGAGAAACTCGTACAATTCCCCTTTATACTCTTTGATGAAAGGGTCTTCGTTTTGCACCAAACCTTCCACTTCTGCATTGTTATACTCCTGTACTACAGAGGTCATCTCGACTGTAATAGATGTTGTTTCAACCGCAAACGCTGATCAACTGAACCCCTCTTATAGTGCGTGCTATTTATACCCTTCCTCCACCATGGTCCTTCAGAACTTTACAATGCCTGTTTGAGGTGTGTACGTTACAATTTTATCTTGAAGAATAAAAAATATGCAGTTGTATTAGCAGGTATGTTAGATTCAAACTCCATTTCCAACTTAATATCTACACTTAATGACTTTACAGATTCATTTTGTTAAGAACAATCGATAACCACAATAGGAGCTTTTAAATTGAACTGCGTTGGTGATAGAAGCGGTGTGTTTGTTTTACCGTAGTAAGATGTTTTAAACCGAGCGTACATATCGTATAGAATGCTATATCGGTTTTTATTGAATGATATGTTTCAATTGTCATATGGAAAGAATTGGGAGTTAAGGTATAGTTTACAGTTTTTGAGTTTACAATTATCAAATGATGGCGGAACAGCTGTTATTTTACTTCTTCGATCTGGGTGTAATCCGAAAATAACGTACCTAGGGTTTTCCAAGTGTGTTGAAATCTTTATACTCCATGTATGTCGCTCTGTTTCGGGTAGAATAGGATATTTGTGTAACTCCTAGCTTCTAAATGCCAAAACAATATCGCGGTCTTCCTTTAATTGCCTCAACAAGGTAATCCTGTGTCCATCTGAAAGTTTTGGGTGTGGTACTCTCCAAACGATCTTTTTTAAATCCAACTTCCAGTCCAGGGTGGTTTTAGTAGTTGTTCCTGGAGCTAATATTATATCTTTATCATTTGATTATCCCAGGAGCAGCAAACCTGCATACTCAGCCCTAATGTTATTCTTATGGAGAATAAGTAAAGTTTGATACCTCCCTTAATTATGAACATAAATTAATAAAACTTAGTATGTAGCTTCACCTGGTTGAGTTATATTGATAATTGCATAAAAACACATATTTCGTGTTCCTTGTTGCAGCAAACTTGCGTACTCAGCCAATATGTTATTCTTATGGAGAATAAATAAAATGCTATGGATCACTTATTTATTTATGTATTTATATGAAACTTGGTAAGTGGCTTTATGTAGTAGTGAGAAACATATGCAGGCATTGGAAATTCGCTGAGTACTATAGCGTCCCAATTGTAATTGAAACGCTATATATAATTAAATTTACTATTTGTTATGTATTAAAATAATTAATGTATAAAAATATAAAAGATGTTTTGTGAATAATTGCTGACAGTTGCAAATAAGAATTGCTGGTGCTACTTGGTTTTGCAAGTCAAGGCAAGATCGCGATTTTCTTGTTCGGGTTTGTAAGACAGAGAGTTGGAGACAATGATTTAAATTCTTCCTTGGCTGGATTGAACCGGAGCTGGGTCACGTGACGGCCGGCGTGCCCGGCTTCTGGAACTTTCTTAGCCAAGGGTATATATTCACGATCGCTGGGAGGCTACGGCATTTTTACGTTGACCATTGGTCTTGTGTGTGTGTCGTACGTCGCCCAACGAAACGTGAATCTCTTCAGATTTGAAGGGTTCGAAGCGTTTCATCGTTTCATCTTTTCATGGTTTCATGGTTTCATCCTTTCATTCTTTCTTGGATTTATCTTTAAAGGAAGATTTAAAATTAAAGTCCAATAATATTAAAAAAGGATCTAACAGTTAATATTTTATTTTGAAAGAACGAAGTGATAAGCAAAACCAAGTTTAATTTTATTTTGAATTTTGAACTGATTTATTTGAGAAGAAAGACTTTTAATTTGTTTATTTAAATAAATACAAGAAGAGTTTATTAATTTCTTTTATTTTTATTTTATGACCACTTCTTATAACCCACAAGAAAAATTATAGCCTGCTAGGCAGCGCTATAGTACGCAGGTTTGCTGTGTCGGGGACATTTAGTTTTTTCCAGTTTTGTTGAGATAACTCTGAAATAATGTTCCTATACTTTACATACTGATTTATATGTATCGGGTATGTTGATTATAACTTTTTCTATGAGCATTTTTATTTAGGCATATACCTTTGAAAGATGTCAAGTCTCAAGTAGTATATTTGACAGGTTTGCTTTTAAAAATCAAATCAAACAATTCGTTTGTTCCTTTGTACTTTTTACCACCTATAATTATATTATCTTGCTTGTCCACATAACCTGCTGTCACCAATCATTAAACTTTCTCCTTCCAACCTATCTCCGTATACATGATAATTCCTATTAGGTATAGTAGACTGTAACATCTTTAATAAATATTTTCTACCGAGATAACCTTTAAACTGAATACCTAAACCCAATCTGCTAATATTTGACGGTGCAGCCTCTTGCATTTCCTTTTCTTCTTCTTTCTCTTAACTTATATCCTTTCTCTCTCCATATTGTATTTCTTCCGGTTCATCTTCAGTTTCTTCAAGTTCTTCTTCGGTTCCTTCGTCAAATGATTCAGTTTTATCATCAGATTTTAAAAAGGGTAAAATTAAATCTCCTTCTGAAACTTTTTCAAGTTTTTGAGACACTTTCCTTAAAGGATCAATAACTTGTTAAAATGTTTTTTCAAGAAACTTATCTCTCTCACTAATACCTAGTCTTAATGCTCTGTTTTTACTTCTAATAGAATCGCTTAGCGATTTTATCTCTTTCATCAACTTTTCTTGGTTAACCAAGTTCACCCAACGGAAACCTTGTTCATAATGCAAATGTATCTCTATCCCTTTGTCTTTAGGTTGTATAAGTTATGTGTTCAGTTAACATTTCGTAAAACATT
This sequence comes from Allygus modestus, assembly GCA_963675035.1. NCBI lineage: Eukaryota > Metazoa > Arthropoda > Insecta > Hemiptera > Cicadellidae > Allygus > Allygus modestus. Next base: position 129,325,949 of record OY776113.1, on the reverse strand, counting down.
CCTTTTAGGATTCATAAAGTATGTGTTTAAAATATTCTTTTGAATCCAATAATTCTTCTTACTTTCTTTAATTTTAAATGCAGCCAAATCGTTATAGAAATCAAAAACATTGCGCTTGAAAATCGAAAAACACAGTTCATTTTCGACGTTATTTCTAACTGTAAAGTTTGCAAATTTATAGCATCATTTTTATCTTAAGGATCATTAACATACTTTAAATGTTTATTACTAATATTATAGTCACACTCCGGTGTAAGAGGCAACCCGGTGTACGCTTCTTTGTCATAGGTTCTTGATCTTACACCGAATTCGGTATAGCGTCCGAAATTTTCCACACTCATTTTACAAATGATTAAATCATCGTTTACAAACACACACACACACACACACACACACACACACACACACACACACACACACACACACACACACACACACACACACACACACACACACACATATATATGTATATATATATATATACCAAATTTTTGAAACATTATTATTCTTTCTTTTTCACCACTTTCGGTTGTAAATGTTTTACCATCAGCATCAGTTAATGCATCATCACTCATTCTTTTATATACAAAGTTTTTTGGTAGGTATGCCTCTCCATCTAAAGTCTTGAATCCACTAACAGAGTCGGGATCGGCCACTAACAATTTAGAATAATCCTTTTTATCCATCAAATCAAAAGCATAAGTATAATGTTTAAATTTTTTACTTTTATCATCAAACCTCAAAGCCTGTGACATTAATCAAACATCATTATTAAATTTCCCCTTGGGTACATTCATTACACATTTTTCTTTCGCATCCCATCTTTTCTTTTCTTTATCTAACGTCATTACATTATACTGTTTATTACCCTGTTTTACTATGCTTTTAACACCCTTTGTAATTAATTGGCTGACCACTGCTACGTCTGTTGACCACACAACCGGTAAAACATGTGCTATTCTTTTAGTACCTACATTAAAATAATCATTCACCAGTGTTATAGTTTGAATTTTAATAACACAATCATGAGAATTAATGGCACTTTAACATTTGTTAACCTTTTATCGTTAAAATCCCACTCGTCTTTATTCGATTTTGGTATTTGAGAAACACAAACAGCATCACTATTATCGGTGCTGTAAACTAATTTTATGTTTTGCTCCATCCCAATTGTTTTCTTTTATTTGCTTTGCACCATCCAAATTGTTTTCTTTTAATTCTAAAAATTCATATTTACTATCACCCTATTTTAACACACCACCGTCATATTTTAATATTTGATCGACAACAGCTACGTCATTTGACAATGTTCCAGGTGAGACGTTTGTTATTTGCTTGTTTTTACCATCGAACTTAAGACCATCCAATGTTATAGTCTGAATCTTGATAGCACATTCATTATAATTTACACCATGTTTAACATTACCCAACCTTTTATGATTAAAATTACATTCAGGTATATCTGATTTAGGTATTTGTGAGACACATACTGCATCATTGTTATCCGTACCGCAAAGTATATTTCCATATTTTTCTATTTCGCATCCCACTTATTTTCTTTGTATTCCTTATTTTCTTTGGATTCTAAAAATTCGTATTTATTCTCACCTTGTTTTAACAAACTATACTCATATTTTAATATTTTATTTACAACTGCTACGTCACTTGGCGAGGTTCCCGGTAAAATGTTTGTTAATTGCTTATTTTAACATCAAACTTAAGAAAATCCAATGTTATACTCTGATGTTTTGTTACACAATCATTATCATCGACAGTGGGTTTAACACGAACTAGTCTTTTATTTCCAAAATCCCAAAATCCTTTACTCTTTGTTGGTACTTGAGAAACATTTACATCATCGCCGCTTTCTCCACCTTCCCCCAGGTTACTAATCGTATGGTGATTAGCATTCCATTTGTCTTTTTTCAATTATAAAAATATATATTTATTATCACCTAATACAAAGTTGTCTCCCTGTCTAGTTAGCGTTTGCCCCATCACAGGTTTACCATTCCACATATAATCTTTCAACTCTAAACATTCATAATTCATTTTTCCTTGTACAAAACCATCTCCTTCTCTAGTTAGTCTTTTCCAATCTAGAGTCTAAATATATTTTTGTTACTGAATCTTGTTCATTTTCTGGATTACCGATATTTGCAATTCTATGAGTTTTCGCATCGTACACATCTCCCATAAGTTTTAAGCTAGTTGATATTTCCGATTGTAAAGTTTTTAAATTTATTACGTCACTACTATCTTGGGGATCATTAACATACTTTAAACCTTTATTACTAATGATATAGTCACCCTCCGGTGTAAGAGGCAAACCAGTGAGAGCTTCTTTGTCAGAAAATCTTGAAACTGGATTCGGTATAATGTCTGAACTTTTCCACACTCATTTTACAAATGACTACATCATCGTTTATGAAACCATTTATATACATTACCAAATGAAGGTCAATTTAGCAATTTTATGTAAGAATATGTATTTATGTTATTGAATTAAAACGATTCGATCTAATCCCAATCTAATCTACCATTTTTAACACTTTGTTCCTTATCAATCACCAGGAATCCGCATTTACATTCCCATACTTTACTAAAAATTTGTTTTAACATTTCAAACGACATATCAGCACCAACATGATCATTGAGTATATGTTTTAAATTCATATAGTCTTGTTTAAAAATAACGATAATATTTGCGTTATCCCTAATCAATTGTTTTGGGATTTTGCTATATGTTTGACCAATCTAGATACAGTCAATATTGTGATGTCTCCCCATAGCGAAATAGTTTCTAATGGTGTCATGGTTTTCACAAGAGACATCATAAAAAATTAAGACTGAGTAAGGATTTGCTTCATTTGGTTGCAAAATAGTGTCACTTGCATCAAATTTAAAAAATTTACCTCTGGTACATCAGATATTATTTTATCTAATAACTAATATTTTGGTTGGAGCAGAGACTTGGAGCAAATATATAGATTATTAAACTTTAACCCAATAGGATTAGTTATTAAATTAAACACTCTTTGAGTCAATCCGCCTCCAACACCCGATTCAACCATTAACACCATGTCAATATATGTTAAAAGTTGAAGTTTGCATTTTGTTTCTTTTAGCATAGCTTGCCAAGCTAATCCTGGAGAAGTATACTAGTAGGGTCCAAACCATATGCAGCAAAACAAATGATTCAAAATTCTTCTATCACATCGCAAAGAAGAGTGACATCAAGTTTCACAATAAAGTCTGAGTAATCTCCTAAGGTCTTCATATCCAACTCGTTCCATACTCGACATGCATGTTGATAATCTTCAGGTTCAATTTCCGTATCATTAAGTTTGTTTTTGATTTTGTCTGGTGTAGGAAGTGATGTTACGTCAAATCTATGCATACCATCGATGTAATAATAGTGGAAGAATCCTTTTCGAAGAACTAAATCCATTTTTCCATTAGGTACAATTTTAGTTGTTTCAATCTAATCTTCTCTTCTGAAGTTTTCAGTTAATTTTATAAGGCTAAAAGGCATAAATCTTTAAGAATCAACAAATCTTAGTTTTATTTTGCCAACCTTTTTAGAAAAGCTTATAAATTGTTCCATTGTTGTAGCCAAAACATCCATTTCTCTATTATCTCTTCCTAACTCCGGGATTAGTGGGAGTCGTAGCCACTAAGATTGTGCAGAACAACTGGAATAAAAGATAGAAGTTTGTAGTTTAGGTTGCAAGCGTTACAGGCTGCGCCTTTGTAAACTCCTGTGAGATGGTTATGGTCACGGACTCTTAAGTTATCAGGTGTGAATGTGCTATTGCACAAATAACATGTTGTTTCCAAAACATGTTGTTGGAGTTCATCTTCTTCCATAGAGGGTGAAATCGGTAATACTTTTCGATAAATTCTTCCACCTTTCCAGCTATGTTGGACAATTCATCAACAATGTATCGAGCTGCTTCTTCACCACGATAAATCTTCGGTGTAGACGATAAATCATATTTACGGAGATGTTCTTCAGAAAGTGTCGATTTGATCATTAAACAATAATTGTTTGGTTTATGCACTGATATTTTCTTCTTCTTGTAACTTCCTCTTCTTCAAAATTCAAGTAGAAGTAAAGTTGATTCGAAATCTGCGTACACAAAAACTGGAATAGGGTATTGTTGAATTACTTTATCAGATTTGACATATGCTCTGCTAAGCACTGGAAATTTAATTTTTACCTCATAGTTTTCACTACACAACATTTGATGTTCTAATAACCATTCCGGACCTCCCCTTCTTAATAGTTTGCTTACATGACAAAAACATCTTTTATAAATGGGTTTCTCTCCGAGCATTTTGGATATTTGTTTCGAAACAAGAACTTCAAAATCTTTAATATACATATAGTGTGATATTTATCCTTTAGTGATCAATACAGATCTGTATGATTTCTGCGCTCATTTGCAGTTATGCGCAAGGGATACGCATTGTTTGATGAGTCTAAACCAAATATTTTGACAGAAGCTGAAGGATTTTGCTTTTCAAATTTGGATACATCTTTAATTGCAACAGGGTAACTCATCCCCTAAAAATTATATCTATGTTGAACTTCTTCGTATTCTCTACTCGCTCTATGTGCATTGTATTTTATACATTTGGCCAACATAGCATATTAAAAACATTGATTATCTTCATTTTGCACGTTGATACAGGATTTAGTGTTCATAATTTTTGGTGGTAGAGGAATATAGCTACTTCCTCTAATTCCATACCCATGTTTATGCACTCTTACATCTAAACCTGTTATGGTTAATAAAGTCCATCCAGAACCTCTTCCTACATGTTCTTGCAATTTTGTCAAGAGTTCTTTAAAACATTCATTTACGATTGTGTCAATGTCTGACGCAAACATGATGGTTCGGTTTTTTGTTAGGAATCCTCTTGGTGATGTTTCATTTTGAATGTCAGTAAACACAGCATCCAGTAACAGTCCAAATTTGATAAAGTTTAATCTTCTTATAATAAAGAAACGCAGCGACACTGTCGCTGTGACTGTGTAACTGCCAGAGTGTGCGAAGTTACCACGCAGCGCCACTGTCGCTTACTTAGTCGGAGGGGGAGTGGAACTGGGAGTTCCAAAATTTGGAGCGGTACTGTCGCAGTTCGCAGTTCCAGGCATGAGACGGTTCAAACGAGACAGTTCCAGTTACTTCGACCCACCCACCTCTAGTTTTAGTTAGGTTTTGGCTCTTGTACTGTCAAAACCGTAGCTCCGTAACTGAAAACTTCAATTATTTTGGCTCAACACTGTACATTACAGTCACTATGATTTAAACTAGTGCATGTATTCATTTAATGCTCCCTGCGTAGCAGACAACTAGCTAAGAGTGTTTCAGCTTTGAGAATTCTACAACGGAACCGGTCACAGTCCACTAAAAGCGTAGACATTCTGACTTCATAGTCGGAGAAGTAGAAGGTGGTGGCAAGCGGACTACTAAAGGACACCTTCCTCATATTCCTGTAAAACTGGGTTCAAACTTTACGCAAACTCTATAGGTAGATGTTCATTCGTCAAGAGCTGGAATTAAAATGATGTACCGCTAGCGTGTAGGATAGACACCTGTCCCCACCAAAACGTTGCCTTGTCCTTAAAATAATTGTTTTTCGCTATTGCTGCTATACCTTTGGTCTGATCCGCATTCTGATTGCACCTTCTTATTCGTCTTGTCGAGCCGCGTAATTTGAGTACCCACGCGGTATACTTTAAACCATAAATAAAGAATTAGGTAAAAAAAATTATCTAAGAGGTACTTTTTGAGCTCGTATTTAAATTTGATTAAGTTACTAATCTGGGCTATGTGAGAAGGAAGTTGATTGCATAGCTTAAGACCGATGTAATCCGGCTTTTTCTCAAAAAGCTTTAAGTTGTGAGACACAGAAGGATTGATATTTCTTTTTCTGGTACTGTAAGGAAGCTGATACTGAGTAAGAAGCCTTTTAATTTCTTCTGAGTTGTTGAATGTCAATGCATTATGATTTGTCATACAATTTGCAGACTTTGGAACCCAGATGTTTAATTAATGTGTAGTATGTGCACAGTATTTATACTCTTGAGTCTTGGAAATAAAATTATTTTTCGCCTAATTAAAATGGATATCAAAAATGTATAGAATCACCCGCTCACATACGTTATTTTTAAAACCTAGCAAATGACTTATAATTCAAGGAACTTAAGATTTATTTAACATAAATAGTTTAGAGTTTTGTCATAGAATAAATATTTATACTAAATCTGTACATCAAACGTCAACTTAAAATATAAATTTGTATAACTTGAAATCTGGATGGAACGAGAAAACCTGTTCAGCAAATTTAAAAGCGGATCATATTTTACAGGCGAACAAAATTGAATTTCAAGAGGACATTAACAACATAGAAACAGTTATAATAATAAATCTTCGTTTCATTTCAGTAGAAATGGAAAACTTAGAGAAGATCGAAACGAGCTGGAAAAGCTGCTAGAATAAGGAGCTAGGTTAACTCGATTGGTACGGCGTCAAGTCAAAGTGCAATCAAGCGAAAGGGGGTACAGTCAGAGTCAGAACTAAGAGCATCTCTGTTACGACTGCGTCAACGGCTTTAACACCATCCGCACTATTAAATCGCATGTAGAGTTTTGTAGAATATGTCTTCTAACAGACCACATGCTACATGATATGTTGTAGTTGTATGATGGGTTTATCAAGAGTATAGTACTTTTTTCCTTGGCTCCTTAAATAATCAATAAATATTTGTTTTGCCCCCCCCCCTTCTTAGTAACCTCAGTAATGATTACCGCAACATTATTATCCTTCAATAAGGTGGCTGTTGCAGCGGAGGAGTGGAATTTTGGAAATTCCAAAACTATACAAACAACGGGGAAAATCCAGTTTGAAACCTTCTTGTTTGAAGCCTGCTACTGTCTTTGGCATTCTGCTATTATTCACAAATATTGAAGAATTTATGGCTTATATTTATATTCCATTGGCTAATTTTGCTATGTTTCAGAAATAAATGTGAAAGGTCCATTAGGTTTTGAGGTGGTTCTGAACGAGGCTGCACGTAAGCCTAATTTCGACCCTTTCATGTGGGTGAACTCTAACCGCGATACCAATCGAGTTGTCCCCAAACTGGAGGGGGCTCCAGTGTAACATTTCGACCCTTTCATGTGGGTGAACTCTAACCGCGATACCAATCGAGTTGTCCCCAAACTGGAGGGGGCTCCAGTGTAACATTTCGACCCTTTCATGTGGGTGAACTCTAACCGCGATACCAATCGAGTTGTCCCCAAACTGGAGGGGGCTCCAGTGTAACATTTCGCGTTTTTACCTGCTTCTCCCATAAGGCCAACTTCCCGTCCCTCCTCAACGGATTACTCGAACTTGTTGATTCATGGCTCATTTGAACACTTTCGCTGCGTTAAACATGGAAATCTCATGTTTCAATATTGATCCAAGACCCGACTGGCAGGCGCAAGGAGTGTGTTAAAAAGCAAAAAGCCTAGCGATTTCAGTGAGCAGAATTCTGATATCACAAATAATAATCGTTTTTAAAACTCCAAAATATTCATTATTTGCGACTTTTATGCGTTAACTACAGTATTTGTGACATCAAAATTCTGCTCACTTAAATTTTTTTTGCTCTTTTTAAACAAGCCATAAATCAACAATTTTAAATAATCCGTTGAGAAGGAACAAGATTTTAAAGTTAAAGGTATTATGGGAGAAACAGGTACAAGCAGATGGCTGGAGCTTCCCCTTAAGCATCTTTAACGTGTAATAAAAAAATCTAAAATATTCCCACAGCCTTTAACTTAAACCCGTGTTGGCCCCAAATTAGAAAATTTCTAATTAAAAAACACATATTTCAATATACCTGATGTAATTTACATCTGAAATACTTTGATGGCAAACGATCGCGTTACGTAATTCAATTAATATCCACGACAGCGTTACGTAAGCCTGGAGAGTGGCGCGGCGACCGTGCGATATGGGGGAACAAGTGTCTGGTCCGGCCATTACGACACAAATAGCATGCTCCCACTTATTTTAGGAACGAATCGTTCCTCTGCCAATTACAACACAATTTTGTTTTGCTTGAAATTAAATGTTCTCATTACCTCATCCTTAGAACCTTCTTATCTATGCTTTCGTATTTGTCAGCCAACATAGAAGTGTCAACAAAGTTATTGTGTTTGATCTTGTAAGTTCGGTAAAGAGATCAGGATGCTCTACCTCAGCGAAATCAGGCCAAAACGATGTCTGCGCCAGTAAATAAATGGTAGACCTAGGAATTACTCTTTTAAAAGTTTAATATGATCGAAAATAATAATACAAAAAATGTGCTGTGGTATTTAAAGTAGGATGCAATTTAGATAAGTAATTACTCCTCTCGATATGTTACATGTTCAGTCAGAACTTTGCTCTAAATACAATAGGAAAACTGTCGGCACCTTCTCGTAAACGTCCGCACTTATCTGCGAACTTGAATCCTCATGCAAGACATTGTGCCATGTAAACCGCAAGGCGCTCGGCAAAATGCCTGTAACACCCTTGTATAGTATTTGAGCCTGATGTCTAGACACTTCAAAAACATACAGAACTTGGATGACACATACACAAAATTAAGAGATGTTAATCGTTTGTAGATATCACATTTGATGAAAATAGACAACATTGTGTCTTTACTATCGCTAACCTGAAGTTATACCAACATGAACCATGCTAATTAATAAGCTGACTAGTTGCAGTTAGTTTTCAACTGATTTCTTAACACTGACTAAATTTAAACTAAACATACCAAACAGAAACCCACTAAACTCGATTGGCATAAGCGCAATCGAGTATTTCGATTGGGGGCAAAGTGATCGTGATCGTGACTTTTCATATACTGTATTAAAGTAATATGCTTTCCAAGTTATTGAGGGAGACGACCACCCCCTTGTCACCCCCCCCCCCCGTCTTACGCCTATAACCATTGGCGTTCTTATTCTATTGGAATTCCCAAGCTAAGAATAAACCACTTCTGGCTTGAGCGCCTCGCCTAGCCTAACGGTTAGCATCTTGAATTTCGGTGGTTTGAGTCTTGACTTTGAGAGGTTTGGGCCGTTGTCATCTAACAATGTTATGAATGCAATATGCCACTGGACTAGACAAGCAAAAACTCACTTTTAACTGATTTTGTCCGGGGATCTCTAAATTTGTTTGATACAATTTTACATAAATTGAACAAACCAGCTTAGTAAGCAAGGCCTGAAATAAGATTTTGTTTGATTTAAACTCAATGTAGAATACTGAAAAGTGGTAAGGCATAATTTGTACTTTCATACAATCAGAGTGTCAACATCGTTTAAAATAATAAATACTAGAAACCGAACAATGGTCGAAATTCTGCCAAATATTATTTGATGAATATTTGAAAAAGTTTAATATTTAGTGGGTTTTGTTGCGCTCATCTCTCTCTCCTTCTCTCTTCCCTCTCTCTCTCTCTCTCCCTCCCCCTCCCCAACCCTCACCCACAGGTATTTTTTTAATGAGGAGTTAAAAAGGACAGCAGAAGGGCGTTACCATTCCAGTTAACAGTAGCCTTTTTATTTATACCCGAAACCTCTCCACCCCGTCCTCTCCCCAGCCCTCATCCTTCCCCCTCACAAACAGGTTTAATTTGTTTAACGTGGAGATAAAAAGGATAATAGATGGGTGTTACCATTCCAGTAGCTAGTGAAACAACATAGTAAAATAATTAGTTTCACATGACGCGCAGACATTTCACGAGCACAAAATAGCAAATAAAAGGTGAAAAATCTGACGCATCACTACTGAAAACACTAAAAAAAACACTGTCAAATAATAATTAGTTTCTCATGATACGCAGACTTTTCATTACCAAAAAAAAAAAAAATAAATAGTAAAAATTCGTGCATATCACTATTGATGATTAAATTTGGTTTGTTCTATTTATATTTTGTATTTCAACATATGATTGCTTTTTAACAATTTTTATTACACTCCACTGAGTACCACTTAAGTTGCGTAGTAATGGTTCAATGTAGCATTATTTTTCCTTATCAAATGGTATGATCAAGTACTCTATGCACGCTGCAATCTAACATGTGATTTGAAAGTTCTACTTATTCGTTGTTATTCCGTAACCAACGTAGCAACCCTTAAGGCCAATGCTATTTATTTTCAAATTTCAAATTAAATTGTCTCCATTTCTCAGAAACTAATGTAAATTACGGTAGTATTGTGCACATCTATAAAAAAATACATTTCTAACGGTGTGCTTAGATTGTTCCTACGATGCGCACGAGCTGAGAAAAACGTACGGCAAAAATTATGCTTGCCTATTAATATAATAGATATTTGTTGAACGATAAGGGTGCTATGATCTCTCTTAAAATTTACAATTGTGTACAAATTACTATCGCATTGTATTTCATGATGAATCAAATAGAAAATGGTCGGATATCAATAGTTTATCCTTCGAAAAACAGTAAAAAAGGGTGAGTTTTAAATGAGTCCCCCCCTACTTTTTTCTACATTTCAGAAGATATCAACTACGGACCACCCCCGATCATTGTTGACAAACTTATAATTCATTTTGACTTAGTTAATATTTTTGGCCTCCATCTTGGATCCGCCATATTGGAACTATTTATTTTTAAATGCCAAGGTGGGGTTGTGGCCCATCATATAGCAGTACTTTTTTATGGTGAACACAATGCCGCAATCCGCTTTTGAAAATCATTATTCGTTCTCAAGAGATTGGCGAATTAAATTAATTAATTTTGGGGAGAGTTTTAAAGGTCCCAACCTTAAAACATGCCCATATTCTCATCATTATATCAAATAACGACAAAGAACTAATACCAATCATTGTTGAGTGGCATTTGCTTCATTTTGACAAAATTAAAATTTTCTACCGCCATCTTAGATCCGCCATTTTCAAATAAGATAATTTGTTTTCAAATGTAAAGGTAGGGTTACCATTTCAACTGTTTTTCCTCGCTGAAATCAATGCCGCAATCTGTTTTCAAATATCAAGTTTCGTTTTCATGATATTGTCACTTTTTGAAATGTTAAGCAGAAATCTTTCATCTTTTCACGATATTTGAAAACATATCGTGGCATTGATAATAGCGTGGAAAAACAGTTGGAAATGATGGGTCACAACCCTACCTTTACATTTGAAAAACATTATCTTATTCCAAAATGGTGGATTCAAGATGGCGGCAGAAAATTTTAATTTTGTCAAAATGAAGCAAATGCCACTCGACAATGATTGGTGGTAGTTCTTGGTCGTTATTTGATGTAATAATGAGAATATGGGCATGTTTTAAGGTTGGGTTAATTAATAATTAATTAATTTGCCAATATCTTGAGAGTAGGGATAAATGGAGTGTTCTGGCTCAGGAGGAGCCAGGAGGAGCGCCCCCCCCGAGGAGCCCCCCCCCCAATTAGTATGCAAATTTTTTTTTAATTACCCTAATTAATATGCAAATTTTTAATTACCCTAATTAATATGCAAATTTTTTTTTTAATTACCCTAATTAATATGCAAATTTTTTTTTTTTCATTTCAGGAGGAGCCCCCCCCCAGTACATTAATCAGGAGGAGCCCCCCCCCGACGACCCCCCCCCCCCCGAGGTCTCGTCTGTGACACTTTACCCCCCCCCCCCGAGGTCTCGTCTGTGACACTTTAAGGGGGGGGGATATCGGTTACCATAGGTCGGATCTGAATTCTGATTGCAGATTCTTGTTCGTCTAGTCAAGCCGAGTCATTTGAGTACCCACATCGTACACTTTGGATGATGTTTACAAAAAAAGGGCCCGCACCGCACTTTTGACCTTTTTTTTCTTTGCATTTTTGGAATCTCCTTGTCAAGACGAGTCATTTGAGTACCCACATCGACCACTTTGGGCTAACCTGATGATGACCTTGATCCTGACCCTCTTGTTTTTTAATGCATTTTCGGAATCCCCTCTTCAAGCCGAGTATTTTGAGTACCCACATGACGTACTTTTGATAATTAATACAAGAGTTGAGCAGGGTAACGCTACAACCAACAGAGCTAGCCCATCAACGCCTGCGGACAATAAAACTACCAGTGAATGCGAATTTTGATGAGAATATAATTGCAATTCTTTGGGTTAGAGCACTTGAAGGGGGGTGTATCGATACCCCCCCTTCAAGTACTCTACACCAAGGCAGCTGTTCACACAACCGACCGACGCGGTCGGTCCTGTCTGGGATGCAGCTGCTGTAACAGGGTCTCCAGCAGGAGGAGCGCGCGACCCCAGCAGGAGCTGCGCCCGACCCCAGCAGGAGGAGCAGGAGCTGCACCCTACCCCAGCAGGAGCTGCGTCCGACCCCAGCAGGAGGAGCAGGAGCTGCACCCAACCCAAGCAGGAGGAGCAGGAGCTGCGCCCGACCCCAGCAGGAGGAGCAGGAGCTGTGCCCGACCCCAGCAGGAGGAGCGCGCGACCCCAGCAGGAGGAGCAGGAGCTGCGCCCGACCCCAGCAGGAGGAGCAGGAGCTGCACCCTACCCCAGTAGGAGCTGCGTCCTACCCCAGCAGGAGGAGCAGGAGCTGCGCCCGACCCCAGCAGGAGGAGCAGGAGCTGCACCCTACCCCAGCAGGAGCTGCGTCCAACCCCAGCAGGAGGAGCAGGAGCTGCGCCCGACCCCAGCAGGAGGAGCAGGAGCTGCGCCCGACCCCAGCAGGAGGAGCAGGAGCTGCGCCCGACCCCAGCAGGAGGAGCAGGAGCTGCACCCGACCCCAGCAGGAGCTGCGCCCTACCCCAGCAGGAGGAGCAGGAGCTGCACCCGACCCCAGCAGGAGGAGCAGGAGCTGCGCCCTACCCCAGCGGGTAATGCAGCAGCGGGCAATGGATCCACATGCCGTTGATTCCCCGTTGTTTGGAGTACAGAACGTCGTCAAGATCTTGGGTAGTTGAAAACATTTTTGGTTCATGAACGTACTTGAACCTTTTGACAATACGCCATAGCCTCTTCTTATGGAAATGCTTCAAGGTGCAATCATCGTCGTCTTTTCGGTTGTAGAATTCACCACCTTCAAAGTAATCATCTTCATCGTCAAACGGTCTCTTCTTATTATTGCTATTCATTGTCGTTTCCGCTGCAACACATACATCCTCCAACTCGACGACTGTGATGTCACAATCCCACCTGGGAATGCGGATGCTCTAATTGACTGATGGCGCCAGACCCTTGCAGGAACCCATAATTATAGACCACCCGCGTCGAATTCCGAGCAATAGAACAATAGAACAAAACATCAGCAAAGGGGGTTGTATCGATACACCCCCCTTCAAGTACTCTAATCTAAGGCAGGTGTTCACACAAAAAAACCAACGCGTTGAGACCTGTCTGGGAATGCGGATGCTGTAATTGGATACCCGACAGGAGGGCGACCGACCCTTGCAGGAACCCATAATTATAGACCACCCGCGTCGAATTCCGAGCAATAAATCACCAGTTGTCAAACACCCACGGTCTCATTCTTGTTCTAGTCTCCAACAATTCCTGACGCATGGGGGAGCGAAAATCTCCCCCCTAACCCATTATGTGTTAGGGGGAGCGAAAATCTCCCCCTAGTAATTAAATCAACAGAACACCAGTTGTCAAACACCCACGGTCTCATTCTTGTTCGGGAGTTTGAAGTGTGTAGTTGTGTAATAGTGTTGCTGTGTGACGTTCTGTCAGAGTGATCACCCGACGTTTTGACCTAACCTATAAAATGAACCACTTAACCGCCTATGTGTTTAATGATCAGCCTTTGTCTGTACTGTTTGACAGCAGCGATAATCCATGGTTCAAAGCTAAGGATGTAGCTACAATATTGGGCTACGCTAACCCTAAAGAAGCAATCAGAGTACATGTTAGAGAAAAATATCGCAAAACAATTCCTGAAGTATGGGGGAGCGAAAATCTCCCCCTAACCTATAACGAGAAACATTCAATCTTTCTTAACGAGCCGGGATTATATTCGTTACTTATGAAATCTAAAATGCCCATTGCCGAGAAGTTTCAAGATTGGATCTTTGAAGAAGTTTTGCCATCCATTAGAAAAAATGGACAGCACAGACTTATAAACGAGAACCAACGGCTGCTACAATCACTTACAAAGTCGCTAACAAATAACCGAAAGCTAGATCAAACAAATTCCGAGTTTAAAACTACAAATGATATATTGTGTATGAAAAACCAATCCATGAATCAAACGCTGATCGAACAGACACCTAAAGTGGCAGTGTTGCCTGAAGATGTAAATCTGAAGCATATATTTTGTGTGATGATTAGGGAAACCCTTCTAAAGCAGTACGGAGTTTGTGAATACAAGTGCATTCGAACACAGAAGAGGAATTTCAAACAAGCCTTGAAAAAAGCAAAGGAAGAAGGATTTACAATGTGCTATTGTAGAGAAAATGTCCCCAACGGCATAAACATAGTGAATAAGGCTAAGGAAGTGATGAAGAGTTACGGCATGCACATTGACTGCAGATACAACAACATCCTAACCTCGCACAATTTCATTAATATAGTTGAACATATCTTTGACAATGCATAGGTCTGCGCTTGTGGACTCGTTCCAGAACCTTCGACGCTAGTCAGGTAGTAACAGTCGATACGTGCTCCAAAGATGACCAGTGCGGATGACGCAAGAAAAGTAATCACCATATCAATGGCCAAAATACGTTATAAACGTAACAGCATCCGAGAAAGGCTCGCAATCAAGTTAGTGTTGGATAGAGCGAGAGATGTGTTTGAGAGAAAATATCATATGAAACAGCATACTTATGAAGAAAACAAAAATATTGAATATCATGTGAAAGAATATAACTATGAAGAAAACAAAACAGACTGTTAAATTTAACGAGGAGCTAAATACACAGTACACTTATGAGCCCTGTGAGGATGTACAACAATTAACGTGGACTCAAATCGCAATAGATGAAATGAGATTCCGCAGACCGTTGGAACTAATGTTGGGTGAAAAAATCAAACATCTAACCTATTGCAACAAGATGTGTCACAGCGAGTGCATACAGTTTACTTCAAGGGTGAGCAGACGCACCACCAGTCCGTAGTACGGTTGAAGTCACACGGTAAGGACGTGAACATGGACGCTTACGCTTCTGCGGACGACTATATCAAATCGTTTATTCAGGAGATTGAGGTTATGAACAATAATGCTAGTGATCAGACATTGACATCACCTCAGGCGTCATCTGTAAAACCGATCACTGCCTGCAAGAGACGAAGGAGGCCAACTCCCATCGAAGTGGAAACGAAGAAACCAGGATGGGTACCAAAACCAACAGATGATTGTCCCATAGCGTCATGGATGGAGGATGGGAATACTTTTGCTGTTCAAAACCCGGGAAACAAAGGACAAATTTTATTGAAAATGGAAATGTACGATGGTACAGATATGGTGTTCATGTGCGGTTTATTTTTGGACAAAGATGGTGAAATGCACCAAAGTGTTAAACAAGTAGTTGATAAAGTGGAAAACATGTAGATCGATAAATCAACAGGAGTATCGAAAATTACAGGCTTAACTCAAACTGTTACACAACGCAGTGCAGTTTCGCAACCAACGTCGAAGAAGCGAGCTGTGAGGAAGAAACAACGAGTGTCGCCAGCAGTCAATTAGAGCATCCGCATTCCCAGACAGGAGGGCGACGCGTCGGGTTTTTGTGTGTGAACACCTGCGCCCGGCCAACTACTACTAGAGATGTCGAGCAGAAGCACTTTCATGTCAGAGTTTCCGAGCGTGAACGGCACTGCAGCAACCGTGGACCTGAGAGCTATCCTCAACAACTGCAAGTCTGACTCCCGCTCCTGGTGTAGACCAGGATAGCCGATCTCCGAGAGGAATGCGGCTATCTCATCACTGCGATGGAGCGAGCCACCACACCCTTTGGCGAGACGATCATCGTGATCCTGGAGGGGCAGGTCGGGGACAACTTCTTTCTACGAGTCTACCTGCCTAGGCGCTTCAACGAGGTCCTGAGCAACACCGACATCGAGCGCTACAACGGTGGGTTTGGAGAACGCCATCGCTTGGTGAAGCGCAGCCCGAGGGGTGCCAATAGCAGATTCACACCTTTGGAGTTTATGTAAAGCAAAACTTGAAGATTATGTAAACACATTTGTAAATTAGTGTTCGTAGTCAATACTTATAGCCACGTTCAGAACATAACCACTGTGTTATTTATTTCACTTAACCCCAAAAATGTCCTTTAGTAGTAAGTTTAAGAGCGTGAGTATGGTAACTGTGAGGTGTTTAGCTCATCAGCGTCATCATCAGAATCATCGATATTTGTACATAGATGTAACCAACCGCGTAATGCTATACAATTGGTTAGAGCGCATCGTGTGTGAGCTGTCTTGTGATGGTGACATCGCACTGCGTTTGTTGATAGTAGACTGTTGATTGACGATAGTGATCCGCAACCAATATTGCTGATATCAATGACATTAGTAGTACAGTGATCCGTGATGAAATTGCATCGTACAAACTCTATTTTCTCAGTACCTTTGACATAGACAATCGGTCGTTTGACGATACATGCACGTAACTTTTCCTCTAGCTCATGATACCAGATATCACCTTGAGCCCATTCCAATCCGTGACAGTGTTTTGTGAGCCAATAGCGTTCACGTAGTTTCTCTTGTGATAGGAAATCTCGACTGAATGGTGATTTGGCGATATGATGCATTAGCAGTGTTCCACTGGCCAATTCCAAGTCACACACTTCCTTCAGAATATAATCGCTATTGCTGTCCTTGAAACATTGAAAATCCAAAATAATGGGAGATGCTACATTTTTACGAGGTACTCTGCGTAAACAATCCATCTTGTATGAGTGTTGGTTGCCGACTGATTATGATTTAACCGACAAAGTCCACATTTAGATCGCGATGTTGATTAATTTAGATGACGTTGGTAAATCCGCATATACCAAACAGTTGCCAATCTCTGTGAGTGCAGGCATGCATTATACCACATCGATATCGATAGTAGCAACAGTAGTACTAGTAGTAGTAGTGGTCATCGACACATCGATCACTCTTCTTTATTCTTCCGCAATGTGCATTATCTTGTACGTGACAACTGGTACTAACAGCGATCTTCATCGCCTATGTATTTAATAACCAGATAGGAGCTGCTCTGTATGACAGTAGTAACAACCCTAGGTTCATAGTTACAGAGGTTGCTCAAATCTTGAGCTGCGTTAATCATAAAAAAAGCACTTCTAGCACAAGTTAGTGAACAATACAAGTCAACAAACTTAGAAACGAGAAACTTCAGTCTTAGCAATCCTTTACAAAGCCACTAACAAATAACAGAAACTAGATCAAATTACCTCGGAGTTTAAAACTAGAAAATTATATGTATATATATATATATTGTGTAAGGAGATCCAGACCATGATTCAAATTTTGTCTGAACAGACCTCTAAAGAAGCAGTGTTGCCTGAATAACTTGACTTCGAGCCTTTATCGTATGTTAGTTCGTTAACAAAATAACTTGTACATTAACACGACGATCACTTTTCTTGCTTAAGTCACGATGTGCATTATGGCGTACGGGAAGATTGGTAATAACAGCGTTTAAAGTAAACTGTGCACATTCGTTGTGATACGTCTTGTCACAGCAGGTTAGATTTCACATTCTCACATTCAACATCAATTACAATTGTAGACGTAATCTCATTTCATCTGTTGTGATTTAAGTCCACGCTAACCGTTGTACATCCTCACGCGGCTCGTAAGTGTAATGAGTATTTAGTATGACAATAAACTTCTCGAATGTTAGTACGTTAAATCGTAGCTTGTTCATTGACGCATCGATCCCTATTCTTGTTTCAGTCTCAATATGCATTATGGCGTACGTGCCAGATGGTACTAACAACGCTTGAAATAAACTGCACACATGTGTTGCGATACATCCAAACACAACAAGTTAGATGCATCATTCTAACATTCAGCATCAATTGAAATGTTATGCGTGGTATCATTTCATCTGGTGTAATTTGAGGGAATAACTCGACTACGAACCTTTATCGTATGTTAGTTCATTAACAACGTAACTTGTACATTGACGCATCGATCACTTTTCATGCTTAAGTCACAATGTGCATTATGTTGTATGTGACGACTGGTAATAGCAATGCTTGAAGTAAACTGAGCACATGTGTTGCGATACGTCTTGTCACAGCAGGTTATATTGCTCATTTCCCCATTCAACATCAATTACAATTGTATGCGTAATCTCATTTCATCGGTTGTAATTCAAGTCCGCGTTAACTGTTGTACATCCTCACGCGGTTCGTAAGTGTAACGAGTATTTAGTTTTACATTAAACTTCTCGTATGTCAATCCCAAGTATTCGGTGTTTCAAGAAGTTTGCCTTTCCCTCAAGAATTGTCACTAGCATTATAACATACGCGTTTAATAACCAGATCGCACTTGTAATATTTTTGTATATCGATAAAAATTCCAAGTAATCGAGGTTTGAAGAAGTTCGCACATTGATAAAAAAAAAAATCCAAGTAAACGATGTTTGAAGACGTTTGAGTTTTCACCATCACACAAGTTCCAATCTTGAGTAATGTCAACCCAAGAAAATGAAAGCTAACAGCATCACGTAGTTGTGTTAAGTTGCGATAGGTATGGTTAGGTTTATTAAGACTGTGTCCAGTTAGAAAGGGGAAACATGGAGAGACTTATCTCATCGTTAGGTTACGATATCCAGTGTAAAGTTAGGTCCCTGCATAGAAATAGGAAACGTAGGCAGTTGTATCTCATCCTTAGGTTATGTTATGCTCTGTTAAGTTAAGTTTGTGCTTATAGATAGGAAATATTGTCAGGAGTATCTCGTCGTTAGGTTAAGTCATGCTCTGTTAAGTTAGGTTTGTTGTTGATTATAAAAAAAAATCTGTGCCTCAATGTCGGCGCGCGCAATTTAAATGGGTATAATCATAATGCGCGCGCCGACATTAAGGCACAGATTTTTTTTTTATAATCAACAACAAACCTAACTTAACAGAGCATGACTTAACCTAACGACGAGATACTCCTGACAATATTTCCTATCTATAAGCACAAACTTAACTTAACAGAGCATAACATAACCTAAGGATGAGATACAACTGCCTACGTTTCCTATTTCTATGCAGGGACCTAACTTTACACTGGATATCGTAACCTAACGATGAGATAAGTCTCTCCATGTTTCCCCTTTCTAACTGGACACAGTCTTAATAAACCTAACTATACCTATCGCAACTTAACACAACTACGTGATGCTGTTAGCTTTCATTTTCTTGGGTTGACATTACTCAAGATTGGAACTTGTGTGATGGTGAAAACTCAAACGTCTTCAAACATCGTTTACTTGGATTTTTTTTTTTATCAATGTGCGAACTTCTTCAAACCTCGATTACTTGGAATTTTTATCGATATACAAAAATATTACAAGTGCGATCTGGTTATTAAACGCGTATGTTATAATGCTAGTGACAATTCTTGAGGGAAAGGCAAACTTCTTGAAACACCGAATACTTGGGATTGACATACGAGAAGTTTAATGTAAAACTAAATACTCGTTACACTTACGAACCGCGTGAGGATGTACAACAGTTAACGCGGACTTGAATTACAACCGATGAAATGAGATTACGCATACAATTGTAATTGATGTTGAATGGGGAAATGAGCAATATAACCTGCTGTGACAAGACGTATCGCAACACATGTGCTCAGTTTACTTCAAGCATTGCTATTACCAGTCGTCACATACAACATAATGCACATTGTGACTTAAGCATGAAAAGTGATCGATGCGTCAATGTACAAGTTACGTTGTTAATGAACTAACATACGATAAAGGTTCGTAGTCGAGTTATTCCCTCAAATTACACCAGATGAAATGATACCACGCATAACATTTCAATTGATGCTGAATGTTAGAATGATGCATCTAACTTGTTGTGTTTGGATGTATCGCAACACATGTGTGCAGTTTATTTCAAGCGTTGTTAGTACCATCTGGCACGTACGCCATAATGCATATTGAGACTGAAACAAGAATAGGGATCGATGCGTCAATGAACAAGCTACGATTTAACGTACTAACATTCGAGAAGTTTATTGTCATACTAAATACTCATTACACTTACGAGCCGCGTGAGGATGTACAACGGTTAGCGTGGACTTAAATCACAACAGATGAAATGAGATTACGTCTACAATTGTAATTGATGTTGAATGTGAGAATGTGAAATCTAACCTGCTGTGACAAGACGTATCACAACGAATGTGCACAGTTTACTTTAAACGCTGTTATTACCAATCTTCCCGTACGCCATAATGCACATCGTGACTTAAGCAAGAAAAGTGATCGTCGTGTTAATGTACAAGTTATTTTGTTAACGAACTAACATACGATAAAGGCTCGAAGTCAAGTTATTCAGGCAACACTGCTTCTTTAGAGGTCTGTTCAGACAAAATTTGAATCATGGTCTGGATCTCCTTACACAATATATATATATATACATATAATTTTCTAGTTTTAAACTCCGAGGTAATTTGATCTAGTTTCTGTTATTTGTTAGTGGCTTTGTAAAGGATTGCTAAGACTGAAGTTTCTCGTTTCTAAGTTTGTTGACTTGTATTGTTCACTAACTTGTGCTAGAAGTGCTTTTTTTTATGATTAACGCAGCTCAAGATTTGAGCAACCTCTGTAACTATGAACCTAGGGTTGTTACTACTGTCATACAGAGCAGCTCCTATCTGGTTATTAAATACATAGGCGATGAAGATCGCTGTTAGTACCAGTTGTCACGTACAAGATAATGCACATTGCGGAAGAATAAAGAAGAGTGATCGATGTGTCGATGACCACTACTACTACTAGTACTACTGTTGCTACTATCGATATCGATGTGGTATAATGCATGCCTGCACTCACAGAGATTGGCAACTGTTTGGTATATGCGGATTTACCAACGTCATCTAAATTAATCAACATCGCGATCTAAATGTGGACTTTGTCGGTTAAATCATAATCAGTCGGCAACCAACACTCATACAAGATGGATTGTTTACGCAGAGTACCTCGTAAAAATGTAGCATCTCCCATTATTTTGGATTTTCAATGTTTCAAGGACAGCAATAGCGATTATATTCTGAAGGAAGTGTGTGACTTGGAATTGGCCAGTGGAACACTGCTAATGCATCATATCGCCAAATCACCATTCAGTCGAGATTTCCTATCACAAGAGAAACTACGTGAACGCTATTGGCTCACAAAACACTGTCACGGATTGGAATGGGCTCAAGGTGATATCTGGTATCATGAGCTAGAGGAAAAGTTACGTGCATGTATCGTCAAACGACCGATTGTCTATGTCAAAGGTACTGAGAAAATAGAGTTTGTACGATGCAATTTCATCACGGATCACTGTACTACTAATGTCATTGATATCAGCAATATTGGTTGCGGATCACTATCGTCAATCAACAGTCTACTATCAACAAACGCAGTGCGATGTCACCATCACAAGACAGCTCACACACGATGCGCTCTAACCAATTGTATAGCATTACGCGGTTGGTTACATCTATGTACAAATATCGATGATTCTGATGATGACGCTGATGAGCTAAACACCTCACAGTTACCATACTCACGCTCTTAAACTTACTACTAAAGGACATTTTTGGGGTTAAGTGAAATAAATAACACAGTGGTTATGTTCTGAACGTGGCTATAAGTATTGACTACGAACACTAATTTACAAATGTGTTTACATAATCTTCAAGTTTTGCTTTACATAAACTCCAAAGGTGTGAATCTGCTATTGGCACCCCTCGGGCTGCGCTTCACCAAGCGATGGCGTTCTCCAAACCCACCGTTGTAGCGCTCGATGTCGGTGTTGCTCAGGACCTCGTTGAAGCGCCTAGGCAGGTAGACTCGTAGAAAGAAGTTGTCCCCGACCTGCCCCTCCAGGATCACGATGATCGTCTCGCCAAAGGGTGTGGTGGCTCGCTCCATCGCAGTGATGAGATAGCCGCATTCCTCTCGGAGATCGGCTATCCTGGTCTACACCAGGAGCGGGAGTCAGACTTGCAGTTGTTGAGGATAGCTCTCAGGTCCACGGTTGCTGCAGTGCCGTTCACGCTCGGAAACTCTGACATGAAAGTGCTTCTGCTCGACATCTCTAGTAGTAGTTGGCCGGGCGCAGGTGTTCACACACAAAAACCCGACGCGTCGCCCTCCTGTCTGGGAATGCGGATGCTCTAATTGACTGCTGGCGACACTCGTTGTTTCTTCCTCACAGCTCGCTTCTTCGACGTTGGTTGCGAAACTGCACTGCGTTGTGTAACAGTTTGAGTTAAGCCTGTAATTTTCGATACTCCTGTTGATTTATCGATCTACATGTTTTCCACTTTATCAACTACTTGTTTAACACTTTGGTGCATTTCACCATCTTTGTCCAAAAATAAACCGCACATGAACACCATATCTGTACCATCGTACATTTCCATTTTCAATAAAATTTGTCCTTTGTTTCCCGGGTTTTGAACAGCAAAAGTATTCCCATCCTCCATCCATGACGCTATGGGACAATCATCTGTTGGTTTTGGTACCCATCCTGGTTTCTTCGTTTCCACTTCGATGGGAGTTGGCCTCCTTCGTCTCTTGCAGGCAGTGATCGGTTTTACAGATGACGCCTGAGGTGATGTCAATGTCTGATCACTAGCATTATTGTTCATAACCTCAATCTCCTGAATAAACGATTTGATATAGTCGTCCGCAGAAGCGTAAGCGTCCATGTTCACGTCCTTACCGTGTGACTTCAACCGTACTACGGACTGGTGGTGCGTCTGCTCACCCTTGAAGTAAACTGTATGCACTCGCTGTGACACATCTTGTTGCAATAGGTTAGATGTTTGATTTTTTCACCCAACATTAGTTCCAACGGTCTGCGGAATCTCATTTCATCTATTGCGATTTGAGTCCACGTTAATTGTTGTACATCCTCACAGGGCTCATAAGTGTACTGTGTATTTAGCTCCTCGTTAAATTTAACAGTCTGTTTTGTTTTCTTCATAGTTATATTCTTTCACATGATATTCAATATTTTTGTTTTCTTCATAAGTATGCTGTTTCATATGATATTTTCTCTCAAACACATCTCTCGCTCTATCCAACACTAACTTGATTGCGAGCCTTTCTCGGATGTTGTTACGTTTATAACGTATTTTGGCCATTGATATGGTGATTACTTTTCTTGCGTCATCCGCACTGGTCATCTTTGGAGCACGTATCGACTGTTACTACCTGACTAGCGTCGAAGGTTCTGGAACGAGTCCACAAGCGCAGACCTATGCATTGTCAAAGATATGTTCAACTATATTAATGAAATTGTGCGAGGTTAGGATGTTGTTGTATCTGCAGTCAATGTGCATGCCGTAACTCTTCATCACTTCCTTAGCCTTATTCACTATGTTTATGCCGTTGGGGACATTTTCTCTACAATAGCACATTGTAAATCCTTCTTCCTTTGCTTTTTTCAAGGCTTGTTTGAAATTCCTCTTCTGTGTTCGAATGCACTTGTATTCACAAACTCCGTACTGCTTTAGAAGGGTTTCCCTAATCATCACACAAAATATATGCTTCAGATTTACATCTTCAGGCAACACTGCCACTTTAGGTGTCTGTTCGATCAGCGTTTGATTCATGGATTGGTTTTTCATACACAATATATCATTTGTAGTTTTAAACTCGGAATTTGTTTGATCTAGCTTTCGGTTATTTGTTAGCGACTTTGTAAGTGATTGTAGCAGCCGTTGGTTCTCGTTTATAAGTCTGTGCTGTCCATTTTTTCTAATGGATGGCAAAACTTCTTCAAAGATCCAATCTTGAAACTTCTCGGCAATGGGCATTTTAGATTTCATAAGTAACGAATATAATCCCGGCTCGTTAAGAAAGATTGAATGTTTCTCGTTATAGGTTAGGGGGAGATTTTCGCTCCCCCATACTTCAGGAATTGTTTTGCGATATTTTTCTCTAACATGTACTCTGATTGCTTCTTTAGGGTTAGCGTAGCCCAATATTGTAGCTACATCCTTAGCTTTGAACCATGGATTATCGCTGCTGTCAAACAGTACAGACAAAGGCTGATCATTAAACACATAGGCGGTTAAGTGGTTCATTTTATAGGTTAGGTCAAAACGTCGGGTGATCACTCTGACAGAACGTCACACAGCAACACTATTACACAACTACACACTTCAAACTCCCGAACAAGAATGAGACCGTGGGTGTTTGACAACTGGTGTTCTGTTGATTTAATTACTAGGGGGAGATTTTCGCTCCCCCTAACACATAATGGGTTAGGGGGGAGATTTTCGCTCCCCCATGCGTCAGGAATTGTTGGAGACTAGAACAAGAATGAGACCGTGGGTGTTTGACAACTGGTGATTTATTGCTCGGAATTCGACGCGGGTGGTCTATAATTATGGGTTCCTGCAAGGGTCGGTCGCCCTCCTGTCGGGTATCCAATTACAGCATCCGCATTCCCAGACAGGTCTCAACGCGTTGGTTTTTTTGTGTGAACACCTGCCTTAGATTAGAGTACTTGAAGGGGGGTGTATCGATACAACCCCCTTTGCTGATGTTTTGTTCTATTGTTCTATTGCTCGGAATTCGACGCGGGTGGTCTATAATTATGGGTTCCTGCAAGGGTCTGGCGCCATCAGTCAATTAGAGCATCCGCATTCCCAGGTGGGATTGTGACATCACAGTCGTCGAGTTGGAGGATGTATGTGTTGCAGCGGAAACGACAATGAATAGCAATAATAAGAAGAGACCGTTTGACGATGAAGATGATTACTTTGAAGGTGGTGAATTCTACAACCGAAAAGACGACGATGATTGCACCTTGAAGCATTTCCATAAGAAGAGGCTATGGCGTATTGTCAAAAGGTTCAAGTACGTTCATGAACCAAAAATGTTTTCAACTACCCAAGATCTTGACGACGTTCTGTACTCCAAACAACGGGGAATCAACGGCATGTGGATCCATTGCCCGCTGCTGCATTACCCGCTGGGGTAGGGCGCAGCTCCTGCTCCTCCTGCTGGGGTCGGGTGCAGCTCCTGCTCCTCCTGCTGGGGTAGGGCGCAGCTCCTGCTGGGGTCGGGTGCAGCTCCTGCTCCTCCTGCTGGGGTCGGGCGCAGCTCCTGCTCCTCCTGCTGGGGTCGGGCGCAGCTCCTGCTCCTCCTGCTGGGGTCGGGCGCAGCTCCTGCTCCTCCTGCTGGGGTAGGGTGCAGCTCCTGCTCCTCCTGCTGGGGTCGGGCGCAGCTCCTGCTCCTCCTGCTGGGGTCGGACGCAGCTCCTGCTGGGGTAGGGTGCAGCTCCTGCTCCTCCTGCTGGGGTCGGGCGCAGCTCCTGCTCCTCCTGCTGGGGTCGCGCGCTCCTCCTGCTGGGGTCGGGCACAGCTCCTGCTCCTCCTGCTGGGGTCGGGCGCAGCTCCTGCTCCTCCTGCTTGGGTTGGGTGCAGCTCCTGCTCCTCCTGCTGGGGTCGGACGCAGCTCCTGCTGGGGTAGGGTGCAGCTCCTGCTCCTCCTGCTGGGGTCAGGCGCAGCTCCTGCTGGGGTCGCGCGCTCCTCCTGTTGGGGACCCTGTTACAGCAGCTGCATCCCAGACAGGACCGACCGCGTCGGTCGGTTGTGTGAACAGCTGCCTTGGTGTAGAGTACTTGAAGGGGGGTGTATCGATACACCCCCCTTCAAGTGCTCTAACCCAAAGAATTGCAATTATATTCTCATCAAAATTCGCATTCACTGGTAGTTTTATTGTCCGCAGGCGTTGATGGGCTAGCTCTGTTGGTTGTAGCGTTACCCTGCTCAACTCTTGTATTAATTATCAAAAGTACGTCATGTGGGTACTCAAAATACTCGGCTTGAAGAGGGGATTCCGAAAATGCATTAAAAAAAAGAGGGTCAGGTTCAAGGTCATCATCAGGTTAGCCCAAAGTGGTCGATGTGGGTACTCAAATGACTCGTCTTGACAAGGAGATTCCAAAAATGCAAAGAAAAAAAAGGTCAAAAGTGCGGTGCGGGCCCTTTTTTTGTAAACATCATCCAAAGTGTACGATGTGGGTACTCAAATGACTCGGCTTGACTAGACGAACAAGAATCTGCAATCAGAATTCAGATCCGACCTATGGTAACCGATATCCCCCCCCCTTAAAGTGTCACAGACGAGACCTCGGGGGGGGGGGTAAAGTGTCACAGACAAGACCTCGGGGGGGGGTCGTCGGGGGGGGGGCTCCTCCTGATTAATGTACCGGGGGGGGGGGCTCCTCCTGAAATGAAAAAAAAAAATTTGCATATTAATTAGGGTAATTAAAAAAAAAATTTGCATATTAATTAGGGTAATTAAAAATTTGCATATTAATTAGGGTAATTAAAAAAAAAATTTGCATACTAATTTAGGGGGGGGGCTCCTCGGGGGGGGGCGCTCCTCCTGGCTCCTCCCGAGCCAGAACACTCCATTTATCCCTACTCTTGAGAACGAATAATGTTTTTTAAAAGCGGATTGCGGCATTGTGTTCACCGTAAAAAAGTACTGCTATATGATGGGTCACAACCCCACCTTTGCATTTAAAAATAAATAGTTGAATCCAATTTGGCGGATCCAAGATGCGGCCAAAAATATTAACTAAGTCAAAATGAAATATAAGTTGGTCAACAATGATCGGGGTGGTCCGGAGCCCATATCTTAAGAAATGTAGAAAAAGGTAAGGGAGACTCATTTAAAACTCACCCTGTATATACATAAAGGATGGTAGGCTTCAAGGCGATAGATTCCCTACGATTAGACCCATCGATTGG
This sequence comes from Allygus modestus, assembly GCA_963675035.1. Lineage (NCBI taxonomy): Eukaryota > Metazoa > Arthropoda > Insecta > Hemiptera > Cicadellidae > Allygus > Allygus modestus. Next base: position 129,298,985 of record OY776113.1, on the reverse strand, counting down.
GCCTGATAATGACCGGTGTAACTGGTTGAAATCGATCGCGTTGTACCACCCTTTATGTAGATTTATCTTAAATATAGTATCAGTGTAAATCTGTAATTTGTAGTGTTGTCATGCAGTCGTCATTTATATTATCCTATTGAACTGTAACAACACGTATCGTGCTACTCAAGAAATTATAAAAATAAAATATGAACAACTCAATTTTTCAATTTTGTATGATCATACAGTTTCGTATTACGTAACGCTGGCCACGACTCCCTCTCAACACACAACTGCGTCACGCTTACGTAGTGTTTGTACGGCATCTGACTCGGCGCAGGAATTCCCTGCGATATGGCGAACGGCTGCGGACAAACAGATCTATTTTCGTGATCTCCAAACATCTCCTGTATTAAAACCGTCACTTGGTATTCATCGTATTTACCGACTGCCGCGTTTACAACACTGGGTCAGAAATAATCCTCCATCCTCCTGCTCTCCGAACAAGCCCATTTGTTTTGCTTTGACAGCAAACATGTTTCTATGCCAGTGATAGCTGCGAGCGCGAGCGCCACAAACCGATTTTTCACGGGTCTCGAGTCTCTTGTCTCACGCAGCGCCGGTGGGAGCCACCCGTGTTGCGTTGGTAGAATACCTATCCCCCAGTATAATCGTCTCGGTTTTAGTTGAGGACTTGGAGGGGGCTCCAGTCACGAAACATTTCGCGTTTCTATCTACTTCTCCCATAAGGACAATGTTAACTTTTAAATCCCACCCTCAACGGATTACTCGATATTGTTGAGGTTCATTTCTAAGATAAAATTTTCAGTGAGTAGAATTTTGATATCACAAAAAATAATCGTTCAATAATATTCAATATTTACGATTTTTTGTGGATGAACTATTTGTAATATCAAAATTCTGATCAGTGAAATCGGTAAATATTTTTGTGCTCTTTAAAATGAATCATAACGATTTCGAATACAGTAATCCGTTAAGGAGGGGCACGATTTGAAAGCTAACATTGATCTTTTACACACACATATACAGGGTGATCAACTCAAGGAGGCCACCATTGGGATCTCAGAAAGTATTAATTTTACAGCAAACTTTTAATTGGGAACTTTACCTTATTTTTTATGCTCATTAGAATTACGTAGTTAAAATTTTAAAATTTGGTCGACATTTTCCAATATGGCGGCCAACTTTGAAATTTCTTATGAAAGAACCTATTTTTTATGACTGATATGGGTTTTAAATGCAATTTTAGGACCTTTTTATTCTTGTTGTTATTTTGATAAACTTGACCGTTTAGCCGCTAGAAGCGCTGAAAGTTTCAGAAACTCTTATTTCAACACTTATAAATAGGCATGTTTTACTATTTGCAAACAATAAAATTTAACTCAGAGTGCAATATTATTGTACAATGGAATGTAAAAAGCTGTTGCAATTTCACAAATACTTTATTATGCACAAAAACATACTTAAATTACTTTAATTACAAGTAATTATCTATGATCACTTAAAGCAGGTGTTCAATGTGTCCTCCATCTTCATAAATTTGCGTGAGCCCTTCTGTGCAAGTCATTTACGGCTCGTGATAATGTGTTATGGTGAATGTTATGAAAAATGTCCATCACTTTGTTGCGCATTTCTTCCACCGAAGCATACCTATCGGTGTACAGTTCATCCTTCAAGTGTCCCCATAGGAAGAAATCTAGTGGGGTTAGAACCACAGAATCTAGTGGGGTTAGTTAGTGGGGTTATGAACTACATTGAAACAAAAGTAATATTTTTTCTATTCAAAACTACAACAGACGCTGGTTAACAGTAATAATACCAGCAACAAAACAATTACTAGGTTAGACGAGCTAAAAGCAACTGTGAAAATTTGCAACAATGAAACAGCTGATTATTGCCTAGCAACACAATCATGTGTTACTGTTATTCAATTGTAGCGAGCTGTACTTGGACTTACCCAATACACAGAGGTTACGTTAGTGATGTTTTTAAATAATTTAAGTACTTTTGTTGTATAAAATAAAGTATTTGTGAAATTGCAACAGCTTTTTACATTCCATTGTACAATAATATTGCACTCTGAGTTAAATTTTATTGTTTGCAAATAGTAAAACATGCCTATTTAATAAGTGTTGAAATAAGAGTTTCTGAAACTTTCAGAGCTCCTAGCAGCTAAACGGTCAAGTTTATCAAAATAACAAGAATAAAAAGGTCTTAAAATTGCATTTAAAATCCATATCAGTCATAAAACATAGGTGTTTTCATAAGAAATTTCAAAGTTGGTCGCCATATTGGAAAATGGCGACCAATTTTTAAAATTTTAACTACGTAATTCTAATGAGCATAACAAATAAGGTAAAGTTCCCAATTAAAAGTTTGCTGTAAAACTAATACTTTCTGAGATCCCAATGGTGGCCTCCTTGAGTTGATCACCCTGTATATATATATAATTTTTAATGACCCCCCAAAACATGTTCAGGGGGTCACGTTAGGAACTTATATGGTGGTCCCGGGCTTAAGTTTCACCGTGCGGGTCATATGCTATTAGTTCACTTTCCATAGGATATTCACTAATAATACTAATTCTGAATTTTGCAGTTAATTTATAGTTTGGGAATTATAAGATCATTATGTCGACAGTTAAAAATGTTATACTTACTCTGTTCATAATGGATAGACGAAGATGATCACCACTGCCGTTTTATAAAATACGTACGTTATTTTTCAATTTTAACTTCTTTGTCCATGGTAGGCAAATTCACATTCCTCACCTTTCTTTGATAATAAAATATATATAAAACTATTTTTCATAAAACAATATTAGTTGATCAAATCCAAATCTTATGACCATAACAGTACAAGGTTATACTCTTCTTATACTGATAACCTCTGTGTTAATGTTACAAGCATGAGAAGATGGAAGTCAGGATTTGGATGTTATCAATTGACTAATATTATAGAATATAGGATCAATATGTGTTTTAGTCGAAGGCTAAGAAAATACGGTGACTCCAATTTGTTTGAAAAATATTTAGAGTCTCCTGATAATATCGAAGTCGATCAAGCCTTATTGAAATTTACCGAGAGGCAGCAATATAAGGTAAACATACAATCATTTATACGTAATTCACTAGAATGTGTTTTCAACAACTACAAATTAATTATAAGTATATAAAGAAATCAAAACATTAAGATACTTCAGACAAAAGTATATTACAAGTACCATATTTCAGGTGATCTCGATTTTATTAATTTAGGTTTAACATTTTTATAGTTTTGGGAAAAAATATGTTGAGCATTAAACTGGTTGAGGCATAGCCACTTATGAACCAACATCTTACGAAAAAATCCATCCCACGGAACTTAACCCTTTATTGTTTAGCAAGTGATATAAAATCACAAGTTTCGTTCACTCCGATTGAGTAAACATATTGTGTATTTTTTTATTCCGGTTCTTTTAATGTCAAATGTTCGATTTTACAATCAGTCAGTTTTGAGCTTGCAACGTTTTTAAAATTACAAAAACTACTTTATAAACAAAGATTTAACTATACAGCTTTTGGATGGGATAAAAAATTAAAATAGTATAAACTAAATGGTGTAAATTGAACGTAATCTAAGCTTCAATTTTTTACTTTATAATTTCTTTAAGGTCCACTTTGATTACAAAGTGCTATAAAACCGTGTGTTGTTGGGATTCGACAGCAGAAAATGTATTAATAGTTTGCCAAATAAGTTTTACTTCTATATTATAACGCACAATCAAACTGGCTAGATTTTAATATTACATTCGTGCAAGTAGGACTATTAGTAAACTTGTACCAGACGTTCAAACTCGAGTGCATGTGACGTCACTACTACATGTTTTAATGAATGCGCCTTACAGCGGGTAGGCAATGTGTGGACAGGTCTGCATCTCAATTGCGTTCTTGCGCCGTGCCGTGGTTATTTTTCTCGGCTCCTCCAAACAATTCACCAGTTACAATGAGTTACAAATGTAAAGATATTTTCAATATTTTATAGTCAATTTATAAAAATACATCCTCTAGAATATTTGTTGAATCCCAACATTTTAAAACAAAAGCTTTTATAAGGCATTTTCCTAAGGTTATTTTTAAGTGTTTAATTTCGTTGGTTTCAAACTTCTAGTTAAACATTTTGAAATTAAATTAAATTATTGACTTCAAGAGTTTACAAAGTACATAAAACTTGTTGGTGGGGGCCAATATAAAAAAGTACATAAATACAAATATTTAATTATTCTTTAAATTACTGTACTTCGTTCACATGCATATCTTATTAATAATTTGGTGGTTAAGAGTAGACACCCAAACTGATCACTACAAGAACAAATACAAAATAAAAACAAACAATAATGGAAACAATATATAAGTAGAAAGAGTAGCTTTATATAAAGATTCGATTTACTTTCCAATTAGATAGATATACAAAAATGACGTCTTTACCCCTGCTTTGAGAATTTGTTTCTTAAGTAAAAATATATAAATATTGAACATGTTTATTCAGATTTAAGTCAGTTATTTGGTTATATTTACAATTTGAAAAGAGATTGAGATATGAATAAAATGTTGCTAAAATGTGTGTTTTCATATTTAAAACAAGTAAAAAATGTCTTACATAAGCTACATCCATTTTAGATGACAATCATTAAAATATTTTAATGCAATGTTTGGCAAAAGTCCTAATATCTAAATTTTACGATAAACTACTGGATTTAAATGGCTAGTCAACATATATGTTTTTTCTAATTAATAATATAAACAATCGGGCCGCATTTTAAACATTTTTATTCAACGGTACTACGCATGAATTTAAAATTATATTTTCATAAATGCAGACTGATATATCTATATAAAAAATGTAGACTTACGTTTATTTATTCTTTGCCTGTCTTCAACTAACTGGGAAATAAATCTTCAAACCAGAGTAGGGTACATTAGCCGATTCTGTGTGTGGTGGATCGAAGGGGTTGGGGGCTCATTTGTTCTGCCCCCCCCCCGAGTTTTCGTCTCCGCCATTTTTCCCCCCTCATTTTTTGCCCCATCCACTTTTTTTGCCCCCCCCGAGGTTTCGTCTCCGACATTTTGCCCTTCCCCTCCAATTTTGTCCCCCCCGAGGTTTCGTCCCCGACATTTACCCCCCCCCCCCGCCGACCACACATTGGTCATGACAGTGATTGATGATAGTGAAATACCGACAAAGGAGCCACCCCAACATTCCCAAACATGGGGTTGTTTCGACACACACACACACACCATGACAGTGATTGAAGATAATAGTATACCGACAAAGGAGCCATCCCAACATTCCCAGACATGGGTTTTATTGTTGACGTGTAATTTCGTTAACAAAGAACCCTTGTCAGAATGCCAACTGTAGGAGGGATGATTAACGACACACATACGTTGCAGACTGTGAGAAACAAACCGATCTGTGCTTCCTAAGTTAATATCATTATGTGTTATTAACATTCTCAGTCACGTGTAGTCACATCATAGTTTTGCTCCGCTTCTGTGTGTACTGATTCTTGGATTATTGATCGTAAGTAATATTCATTCTTCTTATAATCATTAGTTGTAATGTAGAAAAATATTAAATTTTATTAATCATTTTTATAAGAAAGTAATCATTGACACATGATGTAATATTCTTTACATACTGTTTTATAGTAATGACAGAGAACATCTCAAAAAGCACTAATGAGGATTATGTATTGATAATGATCTAAAGAGTAAATATCTATATTAGTTTGAATAAATATTGTTTAAGATTTCATTATACAAACTCAAATAGTTTTCTATTATCTTAAAATATCAATATCATGCTAGAGTCACTATCATTGTTTGGTCCCCTTTGCTATTCACTGCCAGTTTTGTATCATAATAGTTTAGGATTTGAGTTATATCTTTAGCTTTAAACCAGATTTTTTATTTTAATTTTAAAGAGTGTTGGTTTAAACTTTATTTATAAAAAATTTCAATATTTTTCCCTAACATAACAGAACAACATCACGCATGAGTTGTCATCTTTGTTTAGTCTATATTATTCCTAACTGTTGAGAGTCAGTTAACAATGTCAATTTTAGATAATTAGTGACTTATCCGAATATTAAATACATAGGATGTTAATTAAGATATGTTAAAACCAAACAGTGTTAGTTATCCTTAATCCCATTTCCTATTTTCTGTGACACCCCCGCCATCATAATTCCATTTAATATTTTCCGTGACCACCACTTTTAACATCATTGTTTGGACTCATATGTACCCCGTTTTAAAAAACATTTTCAATAATTAGATTTTTCTATTTACAGATCATGAATGTCGACCGTCCCTTCACTTGTGCCGTATGTGGCAAAGCCAATCGCTGGAAGGCCCACGTGGTCCGACACGCCCGTACAGCACACGGAGGGGATCAGCTAGTCTGCCCAGAGCCTGGATGCGACACTCGCTTCAGCAGGGCAGATGCGCTTCAGCGTCACATTATGACAATACATCGACCACTGCCAACACAACCAGACAACCCCGCTTTCCACCCTGGTTAGTATCATGTGGTTATTCATTTACTTAAATTAACCAATATAATACAAGGTGACATCAATGTAGTTTTTTGTTTGTTTTTTCAAGCCATTATATAAACAGTACTAGTAATAACATTGTTTAGTATCTAAAAAAAGGTTACAAGCTGCTGATTTACTTTTATAATTTGAAGATTGGATTGTAAGGAATGATTTAGACTTTGCAACAACTGATGGTTCTCAGTTCTGAGTTTATATTGTCCATGCTTTCAAATAAAGGGTAAGACTTCACTTGTAATCCATCTTTTGAATGATTTAGCTTCTGGTTTCAAGGAGCGCAAAATAAGAGAGTCCAATAAAGATTCATTGATAAATGTAGACTGATATTGGAAGTTAAAGGGGGGTGCGTCGACACACCCCCTTTGCTGATTATTCTCAAAGCATTACAATTATCTTCCTCATCAACATTAACACGCATTACCTTTTTGGTATCTCGATATCCTAGTATTTGAGCAACTTCTTTACTCTTGAAAGTAATATCATTGATTAGTCTTTAAATTGTATCGTAATTGTTTATCCTCTTATGTGCCCCACCATCATAAAAATTGCACATTTTTGTATTACTAGAGATTGATACTATCGTTTTGTTATTTCAGATGTCGCTGCGCCGAGACCCGAAAAAGCGTTGCCTAGACAAGTAGATGCTCCAATCATCCCCACCCAGGAACCTAACGTCAACACAAGAGGTAAGAGTAAAATAATTTACAACACAGCTTTCTCGTTTTCATCTATCTAACATTATATTAATATTGATTAGACTATTATACATTCCAAAATAGTATTTCATTTTAAAGTATCATTCAATTTGTTACTAACTATAGCTAACAGAAGTTATATATATATGTTTCCGGGGTTCCATCATTTTCATATTCATCTAAAAGTATATTAATATTGATTAGCATCTTATGCAATCCACAATAGTATCTCATTTTAAAAACTCTTTCAAGTTACCATTAAACATAGTGAACAGAAGTTATATCTCTCTTTCCAGGGCACCATCATTTTCATATAACATTATATTAGTATTGTTTAACCACATATGTCCCCCAAAAAACCAATGTATATCAATTTAAAGACTGTTTCTATTTGTAACTGCTCATAGCTAACCGAAGTTATATCTCTCTTTTAAGGGTTCCCATGCGTCCAATGCAGCCGCGTTTATTCGAGGATGGACGCATTGGCTCGGCATTTGCGCTATGCATGTCGAGGGCGTCAGGAACGAGCGGTCCAAGTGGATCTCGCGTTTGAAGGACCGAGCGGGGTGCAACCACCTTAACCAGCACCGTCATCACCGTCGAGTGGCAGCAGCAGCGATCATCGACGGTGCTGCTTGAAGGTTTCGAGGAATTCCAAACATCGTTTCTTGGTAGATTGAAATCACGCCGCTTACTAGAACCCGCAAATCACCATGTAACGTTGTTGGAATTCCTCGGAACCATTCGGAAGTGGGTGGTAACGCTCATGCATCGCGTACTCGAACAAATAAACGACATCAAGATGAACATTTGGAGCAACTGTGAGTTTGTTTGCGAATGTACATCTCGATACTTGTAAACGAAACTTCAAGACAGAGAACGTCCCCATTTTCCGCACGTCTGATCTGGATGAAATATGCTCAGATTTCTTTCAGAGCATACGTGCGGAAAAGAAGGCGTGTCAAATGAAGGGTCCTGGGTGGAGCTTGGTGATGGTGCTAGATATACAGTTAAGAGTCAATGTCCACCGCCCTCTCGGAGGAAGTTCATTAATTACACTACCACAAGATATCGTCTTGAAAAAACCGTAGTTAATGTGCTCAGTGATCAGGACGAAAGTTGCTTCGAGTACTCTATCCTAACGAATACATCAATGACCTGGGTAACCGCAAATTAAAACAATTAACTTCAATGCAGAATTTCGAGCCCGGGACAGTTTGAACGTTGATGGCCTTCGCTTCCCCGTTAGGATAGAGCAGATTTGCACGTTTGAGGCTTGAGCGTAAATGTGTACGGCCTGGACAGAAAGAAAGATAAGCGAGATGGGCAGTCCCACAACATAGCACATCCACTTCGTGTGTCAAAACGGGAACTGCCCAATCATTTTGATATATTGTTCTTGACAAACGAAGACACAACCCAATATGCATATGTAAAAAAATTCGAGAGGTTGGTTGGATGTCAGATGACTCGACGTGGTCACAGACTATTCATCTGCAATAGATGCTTTGCGACGTTCGACAATCAACTGACAAAATTGGGTCTCAGCGGGAAGCAACGCCTTGAAGAACATAAGCGTTATTGCTATGACCATGCTCCTCTGCGCACAGATCTATCAGAAGACGCGGACATTAGATTCCGCAAACCGGAGCGATCGCAACGTAGTCCATTCACTAGCTACGCTGACTTTGAGAGCGCTCTGGTACCAATCTACAAAGAAGAACCTCTCGACCCACCTCCAATGATTCAACCACCAACATGGGATCCTGCAACTAACAGAAGAGTAGTAGTAGGAGGGAGACAACGCGATGGAATTGGGTCCAAGAATGTCAGGACATTAAATGTCCATACACCATACAGTTTTGCTTACTACATTCGTGACGACAACCGAAGCGCAGAAGAGGGTGACAACGACGAAAACGAGATCAAGCGACGCGTGACACATTTTCAAAATTGCGCTTGTACAGGGGTGAGGATGCTGCCAACAAATTCATCAATATGCTGCGGGACGATGTCAAGAAGATTGGTGACATACTGTATAACAAAAGTCAACCAGGAAACCGCCCGCAGCTTACAGATCAATAGGACGCAGCGTTCCAACAGGAGACCTCTTGTCATATCTGTCAACGAGAGTTCATCAGGAGTGATGTGGCTGATTTGAAGATTAGATATCACCAACACTGTCCCCCGTACAAGTAAAGAGGAGCGTCACACAGTTCCTGCAACCTTCGCTTTAAAGAGCAGGACACTGTCAACGTGTACCTCCACAATCTGTCAAACTACGATACGCATTTATTAATCAGGGAGCTCGCAGTTGACAGAGGAGACATTGTTCTGCTAGCAAACCCCGAGGAAAAATACACCACATTCTCCAAAAACTTTAAATATCCCGGAGCGGGCCGGCGTAACTCAGATTCCTGCCAATGTCACTAGCGAAATTGGCATAAATTATACCAGTCTACAAGGAGACTATATGCCGAGCTCGATTCACAGACTCGGAAGAGTTTGAGTTGCTACAACGTAAGGGAGTATTTCCTTACTAGCACATAACGTCGCAGGAGGTACTGAATGAAAATGTCTTACCGCCAATCGGAATCTTCGGAGATGACGTCAAAGGAGAAGACTACGCATACGCCCAAAGTGTCTGGCCCAAGTTCGGTTGTCAAACCCTCGGTGACTATTCAGACGTCAATCTTCTAACAGACGTCATGCTGTTGTCTGATGTTTGTGATAGTTTTAGAGATACATGCATGACACACTACAACTTGGATCTGCACATTATCTGACACTACCATCATAAACTTGGGACGTGATGCTGTGTGTGCGTGGTCCTCGATACCCTACAGGATGTAGACCAATATATATTTTTTGAGAAGGGTATTCAAAGCCGATTAGTCCAGTGTGTACCTCGAAACGTCGTTGCCAGCCAGTAACAAATATACAAGAGGATCATGTGGCGATCAAAACGGGCAGGTTGCACCTACAAATAGAGATGGCGTCGAGAATGATGACTATACATATTTATTGTATTACGACGCCAATAATTTGTACGGTTGGGAAACGTCCGAGCCACTTCCCTATGGGGGATTCAAGTGGTTATCACAGGTGGAATGCGACGACCTGAACGTAGAGAGTCTGCCTGTGGACTATGAGTACGGATATGTATTAAAGGTGGATCTAGAGTACCCTAGAGATCCAACCCTCCATGATAAAAACCGTGACTTTAGAAGAGCGCCGGCAGACCGACTCCCATCTTCAAAAGCGGTGCTGTAGTGTCGCCAATCATCTGCGGTTCAATCAGATCGCAATACACGTACATGTGTGTCGTAAGTCCCATAGACAGATTAGGCGGCCATAATCCTGTGAGATTATTTGACAAATCATTCTCGTACGGATCGAAGTCCAACTGAAGAGATAGGGTGTCACTGAAATGTAAATCTGATTTACCATCTACCATTGTTGTTATTTTGACTCTGTCCTGCTTTTTATCATACTCAAAGTATAAATACTGAGTCACATCCTTTGTAGTATTGATCATTTTCAATAAATCGTTTATGTTCTTGTAATATCCGGGTTTCATCTTTAGCATAATTTGTTCAGTACTAACTGGAATAGGAATAGCTGGTAGAATTAGTTTATACTCGAACCAAATAAAAGCTTCATCACCCACAATTATAAACGAGCATGGATAATGCGCTTCGACCAAAGCCATCTCCCATTCGCCATCGCCTTCTAATCAGATTTGTCTCGGTAGATGTGTAGTATAATTAGCTATTTCTGGGAAATGTTAAATAAAATTGGCTATTAGGCATTTTGCAAATCTTGCGCTCGTACCCAAGAATTGAACTCGTCTCCGTAACCTTCCCACTTGACGAAATAGCGCTTATTGGGAACTTGAACCACAGTGTCTAGTATTTTATCAATCTTGAACAGATGGTCGTTGTATATTGTCACTTTTGTAATCTGTATTCGTAAAACTGTCCAGCCACTTGGTCACCTTTGAGATTTGCCAACGTGTACATTGGCATTGGCATCAATGTGTTTACACGTCACACAACAAATACTTCTTTACTCCTATTGGTTTCGTAACCTTTTACGAATGTACCTTTCTCCTTAGATATGCTCATTGTGGCGCCAACTTTCAGTTTTGACTTAACATGACGCGGTTTTTTTTCTGTACATATTGCGCCATACCTGACCCAACATTCGCTTATTGGTAGCAGTCACATCAAATGGGCGTATTCTGTTGCCTAGAATCCTGTGCGCGCTGTTATTGTAAGCATTAACCAGTTTTTCCAACACATCTACATAACGATATGTGTTTTTGTAAGTCAAATATCGCCACATGCGTGATTTCAAAGTGCGATTCACAGGTTCCACTACAGCCGCTGTTACATCTGGGTTTTGTGTAGTGACATAGATGATTCCGTATTGTTTGAATAATTTTTTTTGTCTTGGCACCAGTGAATTCAGTACCTTTGTCAGTTTGTAAACAGCGTGGTGTCTTGATCGCTTCCGCAAATATCTCCTTGAAAGCGTTGGCCACTTCAGCTCCTTCTTTCCTCTTCAGCATCCTCACATACAGGCGTTTGCTAAACACACCTATTACAGTCAATAAGTAGTTGACACCATAATTGTGTTTACTAAGACCACGCATATCATTCAAGTCCGCTTGCCACAATTTAAATGGACCAAACACAATGTAAGGATTGCGCGGGAAATGTTTACTTGGTTTGTGCAATGTGTAAGTGTCCTGTGTTTTTAGCCATTCAATCACTTTGCGTTTTGAAACTGGTTTTGCAGCTCGCACTAAAGGAGCTACACCGCCATACGATGCTGATTCGCTCGGATTGTAATACAAACGTTCCATGATGAAAAACTATCCTGTGTGCGGTTCCCACTTGTCTAAATTTGAAATCTGGCCTGTTCTATTTAAACAAATAAACTCCCCTGTCATTGGTGTAGATGGTGCTCTTTTTCCTCTAGCCGATCATAGTCGTTTTATAATTGGTGTTCGCAGTAATGAGTCAGTTGAACTGTTTGCATCTTCCTCATCATCTGATCCTCTGGCGAATGTTGTTCGATATTCAGCATTTATTTCCTTTAGCGCTCTTATATTATTCACATTGTACTTTAGCAGATTCATCGCTTTCAATGCATTTAGCACTTCACGCCATCCTTGTGGCTTGTAATCGCGAATAAGCACTTTTACTATACAATTTAATATATCCACTAGATTTGATTCTGGGATTTTTCACCATTAATATAAACTGAATAGTGACCGTCCCAACTGATTAAACTGTCATCACGTTTCATGAAACGCAAAAGATTGCGGGCGCTAGATCTGAAAGTTTTGGAAAACGTTTCCACAATCTCTTCCACTGGACCACCTTCCACAGTGGTGTGCATTCGACGACTATGTTTATTCCTTCCTGTTTCCACAATTGGTATGATAATCTGTTGGCGATTATTCTCTGCAATAAGCAAGAAGCGATGTAACGCTTGTTTGTATAATTTCCACTTTTCACTATCATCCATATGTTTGTTATTCAATATTTGTTGCATATCTGCGTCGATACTGTTTTCACTGGATAGATTGGTCTGTGTTTTATTAGTAGCATTTGTTTTCAATCGATCAATCAACTCTTGTGGTAAAACTACCATCTTCTTTGCGTGCTCCAATTTTTTACTAATGACTCGCTACTTTTCTAAAGTGTAACTTCACACACGACGTTCCAAAGTGGAATGGCAAATGACACTCAGTGCTATCTCTTAAGTCAATTTCCACACTGTCGAAAGATCTATTTATAACAGGCACATAATGCAGATCGATGAATGATGTTGATTTATGCATTCCATATACATAACTAGACGTAGATATATTGACAATTTTCAATAACGGTGCGACTGTATCACCAACCATCTGTGGTTTCACTAAATCACAATAAATGTACATGTGTGATGGTAAGCCGAGACGAATATTTGGCGATCAGATGCTTGTGTTAACTGGTTCACTTTCCAGTGACAATTCATTTGGGTCAAAACCCAATTGAAGCGCTATTATTGGGATTAATTTAATTTTCCTAGCATCAGTTCCCATCGATACTTCAACGAATTTGTTGTATGAATTTACACTAGTAAACTTTACACCAAAAGTATTCGCTAGTTCTTGTGAATTGATATGATCACACAATTCTTTAATATTTGCATAATCACCAGTCTTCAATTAAATTCTGTAGTTTTGTTTTGGAGTAGCTGGCACTATTGGTGTTACATCGGCAGTGCTGTCCATGACTCGCTCCAGTGCTCTTTGTTTACCTTTGCTTCCTCTTGCGGTTGTATGTAAATGTCGATTGTTTCATCATTACAGACTGATAAAAATGAACAAGGATAATGCGCTTTCACAAATGCCATTTCCCATTAACCAGCGTCCACTCGAATAGCTCTCGCTAAATGTGTTATATAATTTGCAACTGTATTTTACGGATAACATTGCATCGAACTATTACTTGGCAATGTCAAATAGAACTGATTGTGGATGTCAGTCTTTTTTTAACTATTCAATACCGCCAGATGTACTGTGCTCAAAAGTAATGGTATTATGAGTCCACCACCTTTTTGTATTAGATACTTTCGTTTCTTCGCTCAACCTTCGGCTCGTTTCATCAGTCTGCGTAGAGCCGCTGTGTGTTTGCTTTACTGACTTTTGCTCTTCTTGGAAAGAGGAACGTTACCGTGCAACACGCCGTAAGCACTCTAGCACACTGATCGAATACGACTCTTGTCACACACCTTTGACAACGCTTTTCGCTCCTTTGGTGTTGCATGTATCAAAGCCCTCAGCAGAGTTGCGTCCTTCCGCAAGCACGACATGGTTGATACTGAACAAAATTACTTTTTCTTTGGCACATACACATAATTCGTAGAACAGTCTGGAAATATACAACCTCGTACTCACATATTCTTGTCTGTTTATTGTTTCAAGTCTATCAGTAGGTAACCGTGAGAATTCCTAGTAGCGCCAGCATACGCCTCCTCGATGAATTTTGGACTGTCTGGATATATTTGTCTGGCCAAGTACCTAATTTGCACTCTCTAGGATCTCTAGGATTCTTAAAACACACAATGTAATGTGCATTCAATGAGATATCCCTCTGCCCACGTCCTTGATGAAACAAATTTTGTGTGATGAAAAACTCACTTATGTTGCGATGATGACAACCTTTTGTAAAAAGATCCACCACACGATTGTCAGCCTCACGCATCAAATCGTCTATAATCACAAGTATCGGTTCATTACCAGAAAAATCCTCCAAGTTTGGCTTTCCTTCAATGTGGTTAATGTTTAAGTTATTTGAGTCACCTCCTCCTCCACCACCACCACTGCCATGATGCCAGTTTATACTGGCAAATTTTGTGTCACACATTTTTGTAATGTGTTTTATAAACTTTGACACAAATTGTGACTTACCACAACCTGATGGTCCTGCCACAATGGCTGAGAATGGATGTTTCCACATCAAGACCATGATCACTACTGATCAAAAATTACCACACTCTCAACTTACACGCTATGATGGATTTTTGGGGTTTATCATAATAAACAACACAGTTGTTATCTTCAGAATGTGACTATAAATATTAAACTAAAAAACTATCAAAATTTGACAAAGATATTTATTTTCTTCATGTCTTGATTTATACAAACTCCAACGGTGTGTATTTGGTCCCTGGTCTGGCGCTCAGTTTCAGCAGGTGAAGACGCTCTCCGCAACTGCTGTTGTATCTCTCGATATCGATGTCGCTCACCACTAGATTGAAACGTCTAGGCAGGTATACACGTAGGTAGAAGTCATCACCGCCCTGCCCCTCCAGGATGACAATGAAAGTCTCGCTAAATGGTGTAGTGATGCGCTCCATTGTAGTGATGAGGTAGCCACATTCCTCATGGAGATCTCCGCTCCTGGTGTAGATTGGTGAATCTGATTTACAGTTTTTGAGCGCAGTTCTCAGGTCAACAGCTTTGTCGGTGACGACTCCACTCACGTTCTCGGAAGCGTTCATGATGCTCGAAGTAAGAGGATGTGGACTAGATGTGAAGATGGCTGGGAATGATGCTCATTGTGCCGCGTCCTCGCATTATAACCAACCAGTGCCGCCATTTTGTCCACAGGTGTTCATCGCAGCTACTCCAGCAAAAAACAGACATGTCTAGACTCGAATGTAGCCGCGCAGATGTCCACACAAAAAACTGGCGCGCCGCTGCAGCTACTCTAATTGATTGATGGTGCCGCTCGCAGGTGTTCACCGCAGCTGCTCCAGAAAAAAACAGACAGGTCTAGACTCGAATGTAGCCGTGCAGATGTTCACACAAAAAACTGGCGCGTCACTGCAGCTGCTCTAATTGATTGATGGTGCCGCTCTTTTCTATCGGACTGCTCTCTACTTCGGTTTTGGCGGCTGTGCAACTGTACTGCGTTGTGTAACAGTTTTAGTTAATCCTGTAATTTTCGGTACTCCTGATGATTTATCAATTCACATATTTTCCAATTTATTAAGTAATTGTTTAACACTTTCGTGAATTTCATCATCTTTGTCCAAGAATAATCCACACTTGTACACCACATCTGTACTATCGTATATTTCTATTTTTGATAATATTTGTCCTTTGTGTCCTCGGTTTTGAGCTGCAAATGTATTACCATCATCATGCCATGACAGTATGGACAATCTGATGGTTTTGGCACCAATCCTGGTTTCTTAGTTTCCAATTCGATGGTACTTGGTCTCTTTCGCTTCTTGCTGACAGTTGATGGTTTTACAGATGACGTCTGTGGCGGTGGTGCTGCCAGTGAATGAATGAATGAATGACTAGCATTATTGTTCATAACCTCGATCTCATCAATAAATGATTTGATATGATCGTCCGCGGAAACGTAAGCGTTCATGTCTGTACCATGTGACTTCTACCGTGCTACTGACTGGTGTTGTGTCTGCTCACCCTCGATGTAAACTGTGTGCACTCGTGACACATCTTGTCGCAACAGACTAGATGTTTCATTTTTTTCTACCAACATCAGTTCCAATGGTCTAGGGAATCTCATTTCATCTATCGGTATTTGAGTCCATGTTAACTGCTGCTCATCCTCAGTCGGTTTGTAAGTGTAATGTGTATTTAGCTCCTAATTAAATTTAACAGTCATTTTGTTTTCTTCATAGTTGTATTGTTTCACATGATATTCACTATCTTTGTTTTGTTCATAAATATGTTGTTTTAAATGATATTCACTCTCAAACACATCTCTCGCTCTATCTAACACTAACTTGATTGCTAACATTTCTCGGATGTTAATGTGTTTATAACATGTTTTCATCATTGATATTGTGATTACTTTTATTGTGTCATCCACAATGTTTATTTTGGAGTACGTAGCGACTGTTACTGGCAGACTATCGCTGAAGGTTCTGGAACGATCCGAAATGTAGACTTATAAATTGTCCATGATACGCTCAACTATATTAACGAAATTGTAAGATGTTAGGTTGTTGTTGTATCTGCAGTCAATGTGCATGCCGTAACTCTTCATTATTTATTTAGCTTTATATACAATATTTATACCATTGGGGACATTTTCTCTAATTTAGAAATCCTTCTTCCTTTGCTTTATTTAAGGCTTGTTTGAAATTTATTTTTTGAGATCGAATGCACTTGTATCCGCAAACTCCGTACTTCTTTAGAAGGGGTTCCTTAATCATTATACAAAAGACATGTTTCAAATTTGAATCTTCAGGCAACACTGCTACTTTAGGTGTCTGTTCAGTCAACGTTTGATTTATAGATTGCTTTTCTTTTTCCAGTTCCATATTCTCTGCCTTTAACTGTGTGTGACTGGCCACAAGCTGCTGATTGACTTTTATGATTTGAAGGTTGGATTCCAAGGATTGATTTAAAGTGTGTAGTAACTGTTGGTCCTCAGTTCTGATTTTATACTCACCATGTTTTATAATGGATGGTAAAAATTCTTCAAAGATCCAATCTTGAAACTTTTCAGCAATGGGCAAGTTTGATTTTAAAACTAATGAATATAATCCTGGTTCATTGATGTAAACTGTTTGGAATTGAAAATTCAAAGGGGGGAACGTTTCGTTCCTCCCTTGGTGCGGGGCGGGGAATGGTAGTCTGACTAGCACTTCCGACGTTGTTTTACGGCGTTTTTCTGTAACATGATCTCTGATTCTTTTCGTGGGTTAGAGTAGCCTAGGATTTGAGCAATTTCTTTAGCTTTGAACCATGGATTATCACTGCTATCAATTAGTACAACAACGTGTTGATCATTAAATACGTAGGAAGTTAATTGGGACATTTTATAGGTTATTTCAAAAATCGTAGGGACCTCTGATAGTACAGCACAACCACACACTGTGAAGTATAGACCAGGAATGAGATCGTGAGTATTCGACAATCGGGGTGCGGGATTCACTCACCCCTATTTTTCGGAAAACATAATGATGGTAGTGGGTTGTGAAGCTCTAGACGGAGCGTTTCCCATGGGCTGGCGCAGCTGCAGCGCAGTTGTTTTCACAACAACCGCCCTTGTCTAATTAATACAAAAATAAAACAACCCCATGTCTGGGAATGTTGGGGTGGCTCCTTTGTCGGTATATCATTATCATCAATCACTGTCATGGTTGTTGTGTGTGTCGAAACAACCCCATGTCTGGGAATGTTGGGATGGCTCCTTTGTCGGTATATCACTATCATCAGTCACTGTCATGGTCAATGTGTGGTCGAGGGGGGGGCAAAAAATTGGAGGGGGACAAAATGGCGGATACGAAACCTCGGGGGGGAAGGTGGAGGGGCAAAAAAAGTGGTGGAGGGGCAAAAAAGTGGAGGGGTGGCAAAAAAAAAGAGCCCTCCCCCCGTCGACCCACCACACCCACCACACACAGAATCGGCTAATGTACCCTACTAACCAGGGCCAGAAATTTTGATACAAACCCTGTTCAGAATGCTGGTTCCGTACATGCAGAATATTAAAATCTGTCCACAAACTTCCCGAGACTTTTTAGAGTCGAACCAAATTAAATATTTTGTATAAACATAAGGTAAATTTTGATGTAACAATTAAAAAATAACTATTATTACAAACACTCCAATTGATCCGACATTAGTTTTTACAAGTAAAGATTTTCACATATTATTTTTGGAAAATATTACGAAGGGATATTTAATATCAGATTACGTTCAATCCATATAATCATTCCTTAGGTGCTGGGATAAATGAAGGTTATACAATCTCATTATCATAACTAAGAGCAAACAATCTCCAATAGTTATTGCAAAAGTGAAAGATATAAGGTGATACTATAATATAAATTGATCAAAGCTGATGAAATCACACATTAGGTTTATTTAGAATATATAACCTGTTAAGAAGTTATTTACCAAAGTAAAAAGAATAAAATGTTATAGGACATCGTCTTTGGTATTTTCATCTTAAACACACATCTCTTTAAATTTTATCCATCTTATTAAAAAAAGGTTTACTCTCTCAATTGTATATGAGTTTTTATCAATTTTTACATTTGTTGGGATTTTGTTAACCCAATGCAAACCCAATGTAAACCTGATGCAAAATATAGTACAACCGATGGATTGTTGTTTTTTTCCAAGTGGCTTAGCTAAGTGAAATATTTGTCTATCAGTCAAATAATCAAATCAAATCAAAATATCTTTATTTGTTCATATTATACAACAAGTATACATTGTATAGTTAAATAGTATGTATTTAATCTAAATTATTTATAAGCTGATAGTTTTACAATCAGTTCCTTAATCTAATAGTACATACAGTACCTATACAGTCACTTATATGATGTCTCTTTTGCACTTTATGCTTTGACAAAATAAATGATTAAATAATTGAAACCTTGATACAGGGATTATTAGAATATAAAACTCTTCTAAGGAGTATGGAGAAAAAATATATTTTTTACTTTAACTTAAACCTCTCAGTAGTTTTGTTATTTTTAGTTGGTTTTAAATTAATTTTAAGAAGTGAAGACCCTTATATTTTATTTTTGAAAAGTTCTAAATTGTGCTGTTCTATTCTAAATTCATTTTTTGTAAAATTTGGATACTTACAATTTCTAACTTATTTACATTCATTTAATTGTTCTTATTCATTTTTAGCGAATTTCCCCTATAGGGAAGAAGCTATTACCGTAGGTGGCATGGTAAGACTTAAGCCCGAGACCATGATAACTTTTTGTTTTAAGGTCCCCAGATGCCAAAAACACTATTCGTTCAAATTTATATATATGTATATATATATATATCTATATGTATATATATATGTGTCCGTTAACACGATAACTTGAGTACGTTGTCTATATATATATATGTATATATATATGTGTCCGTTACCACGATAAATTTTGAAAGAAGTGCCCGATTTTTATGAAATTTGGCACAAATGTGGAGAGTAACATTTATGACTTCAAGTTCGAAAACCAGATCGATCGGTCTATGGTAAGGGGGTTTTATGGGGGTTTAAATTTTTCCAAAAATCAGTTTTTTTAACTTTTTACCTTAAAATTTTGAAAACACTAGATTTTGGGTATAGCCATTTTATAGAGCTTAAAAACAAACAATTTAGTATTTTGAATCATTAAGCTAGGTTTAGTGGTTGTGGAGAAAAGTCAAAAAATGTGTCCATAAAATTTCCCATGTTAATCTTATGGGAATACGGTTTTTAGATTTTCCTCAGATAATTTCACTAAAAACTCCACATTTCTTTCTACCAATCAGTTTAGCTCTACAAAACAATCATTTTGGCGTTTTAATTGTTGTTTTACGTCCAACCGTTGCAGTGATATTCAAAGTGCTAAACACAGTACGTTGTCCAATGTTATCCTTACGGAGAATAAATAAAATGTTATATTTCGATTATTTATGTATGTATATTGATGAAACTTGGTATGTGGCTTCAACTAGTTGTGGTATATTGATATTTGCATAAATAGAGTTTTTTGTTGATTTTCCGGTAGCTGCAAACCTGCATACTCGGCCCCCATGTTATTCATATGGAGAATAAGTAAAGTGTTATATCTCCCTTAGTTATAAACCTAAATTAATAAAACTTGGTATGTAGCTTCACCTGGTTGAGTTATATTGATAATTGCAAAAAAACACCCTAACTTATCTTCCTTGTTGCAGCAAACCTGCGTACTCATTTATAATGTTATTCTTATGGAGAATAAATAAAATGCTAAATATAACTTATTAATGAATGTATTTTTGTGAAACTTGGTAAGTGGCTCTAGGTAGTAGTGATACCCATATATTTGTATTGGAAATTCGCTAAGTACGCAGGTTTACTGCGACGGGGGTATTTTGTGTATGGTACTGCTACCAGACAAGTCAAATTTAGTTCTAGTTTTCGACCTTATAATATGGTATTAAAATACATGTTTTAAGTTCTTAAGTTAATACAAATATATTGATACATAATGTGGGCAGAACAGTTCTCATTTGTGGTGTGACAACAATTCAAATTATTTCAAAAATGAAGTAAAGGAGTATGAAAAGTTTTGAATCAAAAATTATTACTGCATGAAGCTTATAAGGACTTCAAAGGTCAAACGTTCTCAACGGTTCCACGAGGAGTGTTTCTATTAAAGCAACACGTATAGTCTGCGGTATAAGTGGAGATAGGAATCCAGTGTGACATTTCACTCTCAGTCGGAATGGTCCGTAGTTGCTAATTCCGACCTGAGACGAGTGGGTGGTACCGTAGATGCAGCTGAAAGGGAATTAAACGCAACGATTACAGGAATTTCACTTCCCTCCGAGTTCGTCAGTCCGAGTCATTGTTGTCAACATCATCGACAGGTGTTTGATCTGCAAGAGTGATATTAATAGGTCCCTTAAACTACCACTAAGGCATGAAAGTTTAATTTTAACCCGATATGATTGGAGGGGAGGAGTGGCCTACTCATAGTTGCCACTGCTAGTGCCTCGTCTCTCACAGTGGTTCCCGGGCCATCGACGACGCGAGTGAACAGTTCGCGAGAGTGAATGTGTGTTTTCATCATGGCATTCACGTTACTCTAGATTCTTTGGATACATCTGAGGTCTGTTGAGCTTCTAAGGGTACCAGGTAGCTGTAGAATACAATTACATTGTGCATCTTATTTGCATTAAGAGGATTTACAGGCGAGAATCTCTGCTAAGAGGCTATTAAATAGGTCAGCTGTTGAAATTTGAATAGAGAAATTCCTTACATAAAAAAGTTATGATTAAATAAGAGTAACTTTTTGAAAGTTTTGAGCTCTACTAAGTAGTTCCTATGGTTAAAAATAGTTCTCCATACTTATATTTATTGGAATTTTATTTCTATTTTATTCAAAGCTGATATATATATATATTTAATGCTATAATTTTTTCTCATAACCAATTTGTTTCAAAGAATTACAAAAATTGGTATCTCAGTTATCTTTCTATATCGGATTATTTGTATTATACCTTGTTGACTTTTTATCATCTTTGTACATTCCCTTTCAATAATAATTACAAGTGGTCACTATTAAGCGAGTCATGAATCCCTCAGTTTAAAGGCTGATTCAAGAATTACATTGAATATTTGCAATCATATAATTATATCACAATTACGTTCAGAACAAATTTTTCTAAAATATATCTTTAAGAAGAATTGTTGATGAAAAAAGTCTGCTACTATAAACCCGAATCATCATATAGCATTTGTCAAGTTTATTTTTCATAAATATATAAATAGATTGATATTTTTATTCTAAGTAGGAAAATTTTTATTCTATGAAGATAGGAGTTGTATAATTCTGTTTATATCTGTATTTTCTTTGCAATCTTTGAATATGTTGTATTCCAATCAATACGTGTGACTGTGTAACTGTGAGAGGCGTTAGAAGGCCCAGAAGCGCAGCACTGGATGAGATGATTTCATTTTTAGCTCCGAAAGTGTTGGGTTACTACGTCCCCCTCCCCTGAGCCTTATTTAGAGAAACATTATATTGCTCTATGCTCCACTAACAACCTGTCCTACTTTCATATTTTCAATTCTGTGTTCTTCTGTCCACTCTGCACGAACGCAATTAAGCATACGAGCTAAAACACATCAAAACCTATATTTGTAAGAGCCTGCAAACAAGACGGCTATTTGGGTAAAGTGGAGTTTTACTTTCATATTTTTGAGTTCCTTATTTATCCTCAACCTTTTGATGTATCAATACTATTCAGGATTTCCATTTACCAAGAAATAATGTTAGTGGTTGTATTTGTTCAAGAAATTCAGCAATTAACATCTAGCATAGTTACAATTTCATGAATGACCTTGACTTATTAAATTACATAACATTTCACTGTATTCACCGTATTTTTAAGTCACTGTATTTTGATAAGTTTACTTTTGACAAAATAAGCAGTATTGTGTTACAAATATGTATACTACGACTTTTAAACTTTATTTTTAATGTAAACGTTGTAAAATATATATCTTTCCCATCAGGAGACATACCATCTGGTTATGATATTTCCCTCACCCATAAAATTAGACACTGGGAAGTAGTAAAACAGTTCATCAACTCCAAGTATTTTTCAAGTCCTTTTTAAAATCACAATTTCTCCACACTGAGGAACAACAATGGTAAAAATGCTTTGTAAAAATACCTGTATGTACCTCCTTAACTACCTATAACTTTAAAGTAATGTTTATATTTAAATACTCTCTTACACTTTATTTTCATATATAAGTGTATTTAATAACCAAGTTTATGGTTAACATTGGAACATAATCACACTCAGATTCTAGATGGAGCATAGCCTACAAATCCCTTTAACCGACTTAAATATTATTATATAAAAAATTACAACTAAAGTTTACATATAAATAAAAAATAGTAAATTAATAAAAAAAATTGAATGGTTTGGACTGTTTTCCCTTAAAAGTGTCTGTTATCCTACTAAATATTAAGATATAACAAAAATTAAATAAAAAACCTAGAAGGGATTTTTATTCCCTGTCTATAAACACTAAATAACATAGATAAACATTTAGTTAAAAACAAGTTTAAAGATCACTAGGTCAGGTGTGTTTAAGTATTGCTGAAATGGAACAGTTTAGTTTAAAATTACAATAACGTAATAGCTTCTAGACATAATACCCCTGTCGCAGCAAACCTGCGTACTCAGCGAATTTCCAATCCATATATATGTGCCTCGCTACTACATAGAGCCACTTACCAAGTTTCACAAAAATACATTCATAAATAAGTGTTATATAGCATTTTATTTGTTCTCCATAAGAATAACATTGGGGCTGAGTACGCAGGTTTGCTGCAACGAGGAAGATAAGAAATGTGTATCTTTGCAATTATCAAATAAACTCGACCAGGTGAAGCTACATACCAAATTTTATTAATTTAGGTTCATAACTAAGGGAGATATACAAATTTACTTATTCTGCATATGAATAACATGGGGGCCGAGTATGCAGGTTTGCTGCTACGGGGAAAATCAACAAAAAACTCTATTTATGCAAATATCAATATACCACAACTAGTTGAAGCCACATACCAAGTTTCATCAATATACATTCATAAACAATCAAGATATCAAATTTTATTTATCCTCCATAAGGATAACATTGGACAACGTACTGTGTTTAGCACTTTGAATATCTCTGCAATGGTTGGACGTAGAACAACAATTAAAACACTAAAATGATTGTTTTGTAGAGCTAAACTGATTGGTAAAAAGAAATGTGAAATTTTTAATAAAATTATCTCAGGAAAATCCAAAAAACTTTTTCCCATAAGATTAACATGGGAAATTTTATGGACGTGTTTTTTTACTTTTCTCTATAACCACTTAACCTAGGTTAATGATTCAAAATACCAAATTATTTTTTTTAATCTCTATAAAATGGCTATAACCAAAATTGAGTGTTTTTAAAATTTTAGAGAAAAAAATTCAAAAACCGATTTTTGGAAAATTTAAAACCCCCATAAAACCCCCTTCCCATAGTCCGATCGATCTGGTTTTCGAACTTACGGTCATAAATGTTACTCTACACATTTGTGCCAAATTTCATCAAAATCGGGCATTTCTTTCAAAAGTTATCGCGGTAACAGACACATATTTATATATATATAAATTTGAACGAATAGTGTTTTTGGCATCTGGGGACCTCAAAACAAAAAGTTATCATGGTCTCAGGCTTAAGTCTTACCATGCCACCTACGGTAATAGCTTCTTCCCTATAGGGGAAATTCGCTAAAAATATTATAGTAGGCATTATAGTAGGTATTTTAACAAAACTGTACTCGAAAGTTGATTGACCCTGTGATCTGCTGTCTACACCTCAGACTATGTAACCTGCATAGCTTTGATGTCTGGAGGATATCTTTGGGCATGTCTGTTCTTCCGGGATTTACGGAACTTCTACTGTTGTTCTTAAATAATTGCTTTTTAAATAATTCAGTGACAAGATCTTGCACTGCTTTGCTAATTATTAGTGTCCAGTAAGTCAGAATTCAAAGTACAATATACATTTCATTTTGACATCACACCATAGCATTTATTTTTTTATTTAGATTCATTTTTAGATAAAAGTCTATGGAATGAAAACTAATTGGGCTTTATCATAAAGTCCTACAACAATCATAGTCAAATTGAATTAACGTCAATGATTATATGTGCTGAGATCTAGTGGAATCGGGGATTTATATCAGTGATATATAATATAAACTGATATAAAGATTGAACTTTAATAAAAAATCTTTATTTTATCAACAATTTCAATTAATTTATAAATTAATTTGTGCTAAAAAAATCTAACAAATCCAGTACACTTTAACACACTTGATACACTGACCGACTTGATGCACACTTTATATTTTTTTACACTATACAATACAAGTTATACACTTTTAAATAACAAAGATTCATTCAGAACAAAGGTATATCATTCAAACAGATTTTAAAGAGTTAAGAGGCCTGAAGAGGTCTTGGAGATGGTGAAATATTTATTGAGATACTCTTATTTACATAACTACTTATTTATAACTATTTTTGTTTGCCTCTTGCTCTTAAATGCATTATGCAATATATTTTTCATTCACCATAGATGAACTTGTGTTAAAGCAGGTTTACTTTATTTTATTCCATTTAACATTATTTTGTATATATATAAATAAGTTGTAATATAAATGTTAACCGTATTTTTGAAACTCATAATAGCGATGGATTTTAATTTATTTTTTGATTTATTTGGGCTTTACCTATCGCTTCTAGTGTTTAAAACTACACTACGTTTCGGGAGGTAAGGAAACTCCTCCCGTTATCAAGTGAACCCTACTTGCATCTAAATATCAAATTCTTCCTAACTAACCTACATTTTTTTTGATTTTTTTAATCTTTTTCTTTTATATTTTAATTTACACTAACACAAAGATAACAAATATATATACAACAAATCAAATACAATACACTAACACAACATTTATATATACGAACAAATGGAAAACTGACAATACATTACCTGTTCTGCATCGTTGCCTCCAAATGTAGGTTAGTTAGGTGTAAGAATTTGATAGTTAATGTAAGTAGGGTTCACTTGATAACGGGAGGTGTTTCCTTACCTCCCGAAACGTAGTGTAGTTTTAAACACTAGAAGCGATAGGTAAAGTCCAAATAAATCAAAAAATAAAATAAATGTTAAACTAATGAATAAACAACTTTCGTTCTTCAAAAATTGTTTCGTTGGTACAAAGATATAATTTGGGTTAAATCATTATTACGATTTATGAACATCATTTTGTATCATATCGTACTCAATTTGATTTCATTAAAACTTTCTGTTAAACATTCTGGAGTCCGATTTAAAATCTGTCTTTTGTAAAACTTCAAAATTTATATTATCAAATTAAGTAAATCCAAAATTGTTATCTGTCATTATTTATTTTGTTTGCCCTTGCGTTATCTTCTTATTTGAACTAAAATAACATCCTTAACATGAACAACTTTTGGTTGTATATCATATATGTTGTTGTGAATGAACTAGACGTAATAAAATCGTACACTACATGATATATTAACACACTTATTTTGAACTCAAATACAAGATGCGAATACAGATCAAAGATATCAGAAGGCAATTGATTTTCCGTTTCACCAATCATCTTGATATTTATAAAATATCTGAGCAAATAGATGTTTTGCGATCAGGGTTTCTAGTTGTTCCTGGACATATTTGCACACATTCCTAAACAATAAATGAAAGGTTAAACAAGCTTGAGAATGTAATATTAAAACTGTATTGTTCAGTATCCATTTTATTTTGAACCGTCAATAGTGTTATCTTAATTCAAAACCAATTCATTTAACCTACAAGACTGTATTTAACTAGTCAAAATCTTAGAGGTGTACTCCTAAGAAATTATTAACAGGGGGTCATCTTTACAGTAATGTGATTTACCTCAGTTTTTTATATTTTTTTGATTGATTAGTGTGTTTATAACATATTAAAGTTACATCAACTAAAGGCCACAATGAAACAATGAAAAACCATCATTATCAGAAAAAACTTATATAACCAGAAATAAAAATGTTACCAAACTTAGATGATAAAGGTATTACATAATAGTTATCAATGACATGATTTATATTTTTTTAAGAAAAGCTAAAATGGAAATTAACGTTGTATTTAATATCTTATTGCATTTGAATAAGGTGTTTCAATAAACAAACAATTATATAATGATTTAAATTGGCTTTGTTCCAATTGTGCCTTTAAGGACGTAAGTGTTATTTTTTATTTGGGTATAACTTTATACAGAATTTTCATATTATAAATTGTTTTGTGGAATACTAATTTAAAAAAATTTAGAACTACAATTTTGTTGGTGGTTTGAGGGGTTTTCTATTCTTTCTTCTATGTTGAGCACTAATCAAACCATGAACTTGGACTGGATGTTGTATTTTGATCTGAATTCAGTCATCTTCTAGTGAGCTCATGTTGGTTGGAATTCCTATGCCTGATTGTTCTTATCACGAACAGCTAAAATATATGTTTTGTGATTCTGTACAAAGTGCACTTAATGGTTTACTTAAAACTTATGTTTTTTAGTTTATATTGAATCGTGCAGCATTTGAAATCATGTTTTGTAAAACGTGTTCTATACCATAACTATAATTTGCAGAAACTAAGGTGTTTTATTAATACAATACAATTCAAAGAGAACAAATAATTAAGAAGAATTAACGATCATTTAATTAAATATTTCTAATGATGTTGCTCAATGTCACTTTTGATTGTAAGTGTGGACTAGTAGCATGAAGAGAAGCCAGGTAATGACTCGAGCAGTCATTTGCCATTACATCTAAAGGTGTCTGTCCTTGAGCTTCAGCCAGAGCTAAACTGTGTTGTCCAAGAATAACCCCTTGAATGTGTCATGTAGCAATCACGGTTCTCTTGTGACACCTGTTTTGAAGATGTTTCAGTGATCTGAATCATCTTTTATTTCATCTTTACTTTTGATAGAAAACATACGTTGGTACCATTCGTCTGAAACGTTTTGACTTTAAAAAGTTAAATATCTATTTATATTTTTGGTAATTGAATTGAATTTAATTGAAAATAACTTTATTCATAAAGTACACATTGCATACATTGAATGGCATCAGGCAACTCAATTAAGGATAATGCTGCTTAATTACACAATTGCAAACTAAACTATTATGAATCTTCAAAAATGTACAATGTTTTACTGGTTAAAAATCCTTTTAATCTTCTCTCAAGACGTTTAATCATCAAGCTCAGGCGTTTTATGAAGGAACGTAGCAAAGTGTCGCTTCATAATCTGAAGATCACCAGCTCAATCCTGAGCAAAACTGAAAATTTTGTGAAGGTTAAATCCTGGACCCAGCTGCCTTTTGGTCATTAATGATCCTGACAAAGGAATCAGCTGGTATCTGTCAATAACAAGGCTACACATGGCATCTCACTCATTATACTTGGCATCACATGGCATCTCACTGATTATACTTGGCATCACATGGTATCATACTCAATTCATTCATACTCATCTTAAAATACGCAACGAGATTAAGTCAGTGACTTAAAAAGCAAAGCAAAGGTAACTTGAGGATTTATTACAGGAGCATAATAATGTTAATAATAAGTCTAGACAAAAAGTTTAATTTTAAAAACACTTGTCTATTGATTAATTTTTCTCCTCTTATTGTTTTGAATTCCAAGTATGCTAATGTGGAATGAAACTGTTTATCTGAAATTTTAAAGTTGTTATCTTGATTTAAGTCAAGCTTTGATTGGTCCTGAAGAGTTATTAATTTCCTCATTGGTTGTGATTGTTTACGCTTTGTATATAAATATATATAAAATGTGTCCCCAAAAACATGTCAAAACACACATCACATAAAGAATAAAAGATTACTCTAAAAAGATATTCAGTTTAAAGAAATTAAACTTTAAGCAATGTAAACTCCAACCAGTGTTTAAATAAAAGTCAACAAAACTGAAAGATCATTGACCTATCTTTACTGAACTGATACTCTCCTGTCTAAAAAAAATGTCAACTGAACAGAAACCACATAACTAACCTTAGTTTTAAATAAACAAAAATTACCCTATATATGATACATCGACATTCAAACAAACCCGACAATAACATTGTCCATTTATGTAGAACACTTGAGGGTTCTGAGTTCAAAACAGAATCCATAAAAATATATTTTTACCTTGACTACATATTTAGAATATATTTATTTCAAAATTTTTTTGAAAGTATATATTATTTCTAAAGACATATTGTTTTATGGATTGTACGATTTAAACTGTTCAGTGTTACTTTAACAAAGGAATAATTTTCCACATAATTGTTTGTTTGTTATTTAGTATTTTTATCTTAAGATCAAAAGGGTAAGAGTGTACCTTATCAATTTAAATTAAATAAGTAAAATATTTTAATATCAATTATTTGGTTAACAATTGTCAACCACATAGACTTTTTAAAATTATTTGGTTTATAAAAGGTAAACTCTTTAAATTGTTTTCTAGTTGATATTTTCTTTATGAATTCCTCCTAGGATTGAAGCTTCAAGGTTAATAATCCTAATAGTAAATTCATGAATTTAACTTATAGGATATGTTTATATAACAGTTAAATATAGCCATTAATAAACAGGAAAGCGAAATTTGGTACATAATAAATTGCATCCTAAGCTTAATAAAAACTTAACTTTAATAAATAGACTTTAATATTCTTTTGTTGACAACTTTTGAAAAGAATAGAATAACTTTATTTGCCTTTCAATATATATTAAAATATAAAATGGACATTGTGAATGTAATAATATTATAAATAATAAAATAAATAATATTACAAATTTTAAGTACTTTTTAAACTACTAAGACTTACATAGGTTATCTTACCTCCGTCAATAGTCACAATGTGTCAAACAAAATTATGCTGACATGTTTCATTGCAAGCACAACAATATCAAAGCTTGCAACTCGTCAAAACATATGAAATTAGAACTACTACAAAAATTAAACTACTAAATATATAAAAACAACACTTCTTTCATATTTACAGAAAAAAATTGCACATTATTTATTGGATAGCAAATTAAAATTTGCTTAAATCGTCAAAGGAATAACAAAATGATCAATTATTTTTAAATATTTATGTTCTCTTTAAAAATCTTAACTATGAATTACGAACAGGCAGCATATTAAATATTTTAATGTGTAAGTACTTATGACTTTTGGCAAACTTTTGCAACGTTGGTGGAGAAATGTTAATTAACTTATAAGGTCTTCAGATTGTCTGTTTCATAACCATGAATGTCACTTCTGTATGAGAATTCAATAGATTTTCTTTATTCTATAACTTATACGGTTTAAAAAAAAAAATCCTCTGAACTTTCAAAACACCAAAATGTTTGAACCAGGGTTTACAACTATAATACGCAAGGCCTTATTTTGCCTCAAAAGAACCTGTGCAGCAGCAGGACTATTTCCCAAAACATATTTCTATAACAGGTGACAATGGGAGAGGCTAAAGTAGGCGATAACCAACATATGTTTAGAAACCTTCCTTAACTAGAAGGAAAAGATTTAACTGGCACTGTCAAGTAACAGTTACAAACTACTCTCAAAACTATTTTTCTAAAATATTATTGACTCGAAGGAAATACCAGGTTCAAACAAATTGTATTTTTGTTATGAAAAATAGTAGTTACTAGTAGCATTGGGTTTATATCTTCTAGAGGGGACACGAAATGCAAATTAATGTGAGAGATTTGTCGACGTAGTTCCATCATACGCCGCCAGGGATTGTTGCGGTTTTGTTCATCATATTTTTGATAGGAATGTTTTCATAGAGATTTTAAAATGTTTAAATAAATCTTTTTTTTATGGTCATCAAAGTGATATTTTGTTTACAAGGATCGGGTACGGAAGACAAGTTAACTCGGCCTAACGACGCCGCAGATCATATAGTTATATTAATATGACGCTAGATCGCAGCACTGCTTTAACTAACTCTGGCTCCCATAAGGTGTCTCCTCTAATAGATATAAACTCAATGCTAGTAGCAAATACAATATTTTCCTAGTACGATCAATAATAATTAAAATCAGATATCTTAAACAAATGTAAAAGTATTTACAATCATTCTTATACATGCTTGTATGTATTCAGGCCAATAAGTTATATTTTTAGATTTATTTAACACTGTGATTTTGAGGTGCTACAAGATCTATTTAGAGTAAAAAAAACAATAATTTAAAATACATCATTTCTTATTTAGGAAACACATTACCTTTTGTAAGACAGGGCATCTCTTAAGATGGCTGGAAGGCCCCTCAATGCTTGTGTAGTGCTGTGATTGTGCAAATATTACACACAGCATATTTGTGACACCATGCACTAATAAATAATACAATTCCTAGTAAAAGAGTTTACCAATAAGAATCAATGCCTCACATTTTACTGGACTTGTTGACACGGTGGTTAATTTTTTTGTAAAAATAAAATGATTGTTTAGAAATTCTCAACCCGATATAATATCCCAAATCTAATGATTTTGTTTAATAAATAATCTGCTATTATTGCCTGAAATTAAACTAATGAAGAATCAAGTTCCAATCACTGTACCATATACTATACTGTATATTTTCCTTTCTAAGAGCAGGGAACAGCTAGCTCGAGGGCATCAAGATTTGTTTCTCAAACCTCCCCAATATTATGAAAATCATATATTTGTGCGGTCAGTTGATTGGTAACAACCTTAATCATGACAGAAACACCAGGTTGAATGTAACAAATGCCAATTTTCAATAGTTTGCTACAAATATTTCTTTAACATACAGGGGAAAAAATAATATTACCGATTCTAATTTACACTTAAATGCTTGAGATTGTGGTTCCCAGATAAGTTAAAGGTAGTAAGAACAAAGCACTAAAATATCTATATCATAACATGTAAACCTTGCCTCAACTGACAGTTAACCTAACTGCAGGCATTAAATGTCAGTATAATCTCATTCTTCAAGATCTCACCCACAAATACTTCCTTGTGGTTTTAATTAGAGCTAGTGGGATTGATGGTGTCAAATTAAAGCTTTGTTATAATGCATTTTGACAACACAATACACAAAACCTTAAACAAGTTTTATTTTAAAAACAATGTTTTTATCGTAGAAGGAATTCACTAAATTGTTTTCTTAGGGAACCAATTTAAGAAGCCAAAATGAATAGATCTATACATAATTATTCTTAACTTATATTGTAATCAGGTCCAAATTTGTATTGTATTTTCTTCTCATTAGTGAATTTCCTTTGGAAAGTGAACTATTAGCATGACCCGCACGGTGAAACTTAAGCCCGGGACCACCATAGAAGTTCCTAACATGACCCCCTGAACACGTTTTGGGGGGTCGTTCAAAATTTTATATATATATATATATGTGTATGCACTCTAGCGGTCGCATTTGTTATCTGATTAACTTCAAATTTGGTAGGGACGTTCCTTTTTGTAATCAGTTGGACAAGTTCGTTGGGCAAAACAATTGGAAAACGCTAAACCCCTTTTTTGGGGATTAATCTTTCAAATTTTGAGTTTTTGGGCCAAAAAAGGGTCAGAAAAGCCTCGGATGTAAAATAAATGGATGTAAAAAGATGGGAATTAGAAAGGCAAAAGTTTTAAGCCCTCTCTCGTCATTCTAGCTTAAATATTTACCGAGTTATTAAAGAAAATGCGTATCGGCTAAACACAGTACGTTGTCTTATAGGGGTTTTACACGAGAAAAGCCTGTTATTCCTTTGTTAGAGTACTTTTATCATCCCCAGCAACCTCACGCCTACTTTCAAGCCTGGCTGGACCTTCTCCTAACCTTATATTGGGCAAAATTGTATTCCCAGCTTTGCAAGTAAATGAAACCAGGAGTATCAGAACAGCCAAAAAATCAGTTTTTTCAGATTTCAATAAAAATTGGACAAATGTATGTTTTTACACTGATTTTGAGTTTTAAAAGTTTTTATGTGGAAATTCACTTCCCTCACGTCAGCGTGCTGCGTGCGAACTCGTTTTTAACTTAATATGATGGTCACAGTCTTAAGTTTCACAATACACAATAAGTTTAATTGATGTTTTAACTATAGTTGATTAAAATGTAATACGGTTTATTCCTTCTTACCATGGTAGACTGCTGAAAAACAAGATTAATAGATAATATTCATAAAAAATATTTTGCACCCAGATAAAATGTACTGTAACTTATTTGAAATTTTGGTGTCACTAACCATGTGCATATGGGGATTTGTAACAAATGTTACAAATTCTTTATATTATGACACATTAAACATTTCATAACTATTTCAGGCAATAGTACATATTTGTACAATGTTTTGGGTGGTTAAAACGTCTGGTTTTATTCCGGTAAAAATAGATTGATATTATCATGAAATACTGTTATTTCAATTTAAATTTTTTGCAGTATAGGGCAACTAAAAACAACTTTATAACAGGTTCAGTTTACAGCCAGCAT
The DNA here is from genome assembly GCA_963675035.1 of Allygus modestus. Lineage (NCBI taxonomy): Eukaryota > Metazoa > Arthropoda > Insecta > Hemiptera > Cicadellidae > Allygus > Allygus modestus. The sequence goes on along the minus strand of OY776113.1, from coordinate 129,265,582 downwards.
ATTTTAAAAAGAAAATATATTTTTAAAGTGATTATTCCATTATAAGGTACCAGTTAAATTACTTTATAAAATGTCACTTTTTGTAAAGCTTTACTATGTAATATTTGTCACTCTCATGTTCATTATATCTTGAAAATAGACATTTTGACACAGATAACGAAACTGATGTTCATGTTTCATTACTTTAAAATTGTTATTGCTATACTCCCTGTAAAACTAAGAAACCAGTTTAAATTAATACTCTCTCGGAATAGGAAACAAAGTATTACACTTCTATACTGTATTAATTTCAGGTTCCTATAAAATTAAAATTATGATGAACTATACATGTATTGTTGAAGACTCTATCTTTATGTATAAACAAATAGTCAAGATAGTTATCTTACCTTTTATGGATTTTTTCCATACCCATAAATTCATGTTTTCATTAACGAATGATTGTGAAACCCACAAGAATCCAGAATACAAATGGAAAAAGTACATTTTTCAATTTTATTTGTTTTTAAACTTTAAGTTGTGTTCAAAATATCTTTGGAGGTTAGGAATGATTTCTAAGATCAGTGTTGGTGGTAAATAGTTTGGTTTGATTACAAACGTATTCAACTTGATACATAAATAACATAAAAGATGAAATGTATCATATAAATGGAAGAGGAGGGGGAAAGCAGGAGGAAGCGTTGAAACATGACCTGGTTTGGCTTAAGGCATTCTTTCCGAGCCGGTGTAAATTTAGACTGCAGGCCGAGCAGATGATAAGCTTTGTTGCATCCATCCGTGGCACAATCGTTGGTAGATCGTCTGTTTATGGTGAACCAATTAAAACTTTAAGTCACTGCATAGGTGGGATCCGAAATTACAATTTTGCTTTTGCCTTTCGGTCTCTTCCTCTTTACATATTTACTTCTGTCATATTCCAGCTCAATTAAATACTTTTACTGCATTGATAATGCTGAAATTCTCTTACACATTTTTTCAGAGTACCTATGTTTTAAAATTTATTTATCAGGAAAACAAAAAAAATAAAGTTACTTTGTTAGGGATTGTATTGTTATCCTTATGACGTAATTGGTAGTTTAAACTGACCTTTTCAAACTATTTTGTTTTCTCTCTTTGATTCTAAAACAGATTTTCTGAATTTGATCTAGGTTAGTGGTGATATAATGGAAAAGAAACAAAAGGATAAGAGAGGTCATGAATCACGTGGCATGTATACATTTTACCCAGTTTTATTAATGTTCACAATATAAAAGTGTTTTCAACAGACTTATTAGTTTTCCTGCAACTCCAGAGGACCATATTTCAGTTTGAATTGACACAATGAGGACACAGCTATTCTTGCCACTTAACACCTACTCTTGTTCTAATGTCAACACTATTCACCAAGCTCTGAGAGTGAAAATTCTAAATGGTATATGAGTCGTAAAATGTTCTTTTGGTACGACATACCATGTATCTTGCCTAACATCTCCCGAAATTCGGAAGGTTTTGGATATTACTAGAATTTTCACAGCTCTGTTTCACTTCATCTGATTACAGATTCCTCCCTCAAAATTTAATCAGTTATTTACTGAAATCCAGGACAATATAAAACTCAATTTAGGTTATAATATAAGAAAATGTACTACAAATATTTCTCATACACATTATTTGTGATTTTAAGTCAAGACATGAACTTTAGAGGAGTTTCCAAAATTTTTTTACCTAGTTGATTAATTGTTATACTACAAAATTGGCAATTTTATGATATCAAAAGTGGGTAATACACTACATATTCTACAATACGATTATATTGTATTGTTAGGTTGATTTATAACCAGCTGATTTTCCTCACTAGTGAGAATATAACTTTTCCTCACTAGTGGGGATATGACGAACTTTACCTGGCAATATATGCAATGGAAAAGCAGCTGATATTCCAATAGTAGCGTGAAAAGGTGTATTTGCAGATAACAACTTACTATAATTTTTATATATTTATATTTAAGATTGCCTCTCATTTATGTTTAAAAACAAAACTATTTCTCCTCAACACATTTCCAATAGATATCATTTTTGCACAACTCTAACCTCTCCCATAAACCCCATCACAACACAACATCCTTGAAAAACCAAAGTTATATTATTCGGCCATTAAGCTTTTTAATGTGCTCCCTAAAGACCTGAAAACCAAGGTGGATCTTGACAACTTTAGATATAATACTCCCGTCGCAGCAAACCTGCATACTCAGCGAATTTACAATGAATATATAACATAACACATTAAAACACTTAACAGGATTCATAAGAAATGTATTCACAAACAAGCGATATTTAAAATATTAATTATTCTCCATAAGAATAACATTGGGGATGAGTACGTAGGTTTTCTGCAACAAGGAACACAAAATAATGGGTTTTTATGCAATATATCAATAGAACTCATCTTAGTGAAGTCACATACCAAGTTTCATCCATATACATTCATAAATAAGCGATATATAACATTTTAAGTATTTTCCATAAGAATAACATGGGGACCAAGTACCTAGGTTTGCTGCTACAGGAACCATAGGCGAAAAATTGTTTTTTTGTGCAAACAATAATAAACCACAACCAGATCAAGCCATATACCAAATTTCGCCAGTTTATGTTCATAAATAAGCGAGATATACAATTTTTATTTTTCTCCATAAGAATAACATTAGACAACGTACTGTGTTTAGCACTTTCAATATCTCGGTAACCAATTAACATAGAGCAATGATCAAAATACAAAATTGTTTGTTTTTTAAGCTGAATTCAATGGTATAAATTATCATTTGATTTAAATTAAAATTACATGTGAAAACCCCAAAAAACAAATTTTTGGGGTACAAAACCCCCCAAAAACCCCCCTTCGGATGGTGCGATTCATCTGGTTTTCGAACTCATTCAAATAAATGGTACTTTACACATTTGTACCAAATTTCATTAAGATCGGGCCTTTTTTACGAGAGTTATCGTGCTTACGGACACACATATATATATATATATATATATATATTTATATATATACATATATACAAATTTGAACGAATGGTGTTTTTGGCATCTGGGGACCTCAAAATGAAAAGTTATCATGGTCTCGGGCTTAAGTCTTACCATGAGACCTACGGTAATAGCTTCTTCCCTATAGGGGAAATTCGCTAAAAACGATTTAATTATAAAGGAATACTATAGCGTTAAAGATTAAAGATATATGAAAGAAATAATGTTTAGTTGGAAGGATTTGTCATTTTTATTGTTTCAAGCATCCAGTCAGTTTATATATTTTGTGGGTTGTATTTATGATGATTGTCAATGCTGTATTTATATGATTAAAAATTTTGATCTCTGATACCTTTCCAATGTTCTACAAACCAGTGAAGAACAAACATCAGCGCCATCAGAACAGTCAAAACCTAAAATATGGTACCCGATATTTATGACTTAAAAAGATTTCATTCATTTTACAAAAGTACTTTTTATTCATTAAAATTCTTAACTTAAGAACATAAACAAACAAACAAACATGTTTCTGTCAGCTGGAAAACCATACTTATATTACATCCCCTTTATTCTGATCCCTAAGTTTAACTTTAATGAAGGATTAATATGACATTTTGGGCTTGTAGGTTTTTGTTGAAGGGGTTGACAAGGAAAGATTGTTACATCTTGAGTTGTTCCTTTTCCTTATATGTATTTTATTTATTCTCTTTATTTTTTCTCTTATATTTTAAGTTCACTAACTATGAACTGGGTTATGATAATTTTTCTAACCTTGTCTTGCTTGGTTTTCTTCTGATGAACTTCTAGCAGAAAAACATTAGGTCTGCTTAGGTCTTCTTTTAATATCCTTCTGATTTTCATGTGGGGACTATTCAATATCTGGTTAGTGTTGATATGGAGAACAGTCCAGATTTGCTATTCAGTACTTTGTTTTGTTTGCTCTTTTTAACATGTCTTTAACAATTACTACTCCCTTTTCTGTGTCAACTTTGGGTAATAAGGGACTTATATTACAATGTCAAACCCCATTCCATAGAGAAATGTTTAAATTCTTGACTAATTAGGCACTATAACTATTTTGGAATCCCAAAATTGACTAATAACTTATGGTATTTCTGTTTGTTGATAACTGTTGTACTGTTTTTGCTGGTAACTTTGTATTGCCTCAATCCATATTGGATATAATAAATATCAAACAATCAACTGCTATACCAAATAATTATTCCCTTTATATTCAACAGTTAATACCAATTTTTATGAATGGTGTTAGGAATAACATGACTGATCAATGGACTTGAATTTAGATTTTGTAAACTTTTTACAAACTAAACATGCTAATACCATATTAGAAATACATCCTAGGCCAGTATAAATTATGTTTTATTGTTTTACTGTTACACAGATATCTGATTTTGAAGTGATAGTAACTTATATTAGTTTTAATTTTAGCCTTCTCAATCTGTTATTTACAATTTGATTAAAATATTGATGTGCAATGGATACTAGTGGTAGGTGATCGTTATTGTGGTGTCAATAGATATAATTATGAAACCTACTTGTAGCAAAACAAATAGCAAGAAGTTCTTTAGAAAACATTCAGTGTAAACCTCTCTATCACGTAGTCTATCTCAACACTGTCAATAGATCTGGATCCGAACTGGACTGGTTTGCCTTCTTTAAATATGCAGAAACTGACAGCATCTTTGGATGAATCACAATAAATATCTATTGGCAGCGTAGTATTAAATTATGCTAATGCTTGAGTTCTGCAAATAACATTCTTTAAATCAGTTAGAGCTCTTGCTTGAATGAGCGCCTTTTCATTCCTAGAATTTCATTTCTTCATCAACTCAGTTAGAGGCTATATTCTTTTTGACAAGTTTGACATTTCCAGAGATAGTTTATAATTTCTAAAGTTTTTTGGAGCTGAATTTTGTTTATTGGATTTTTTATCATTTTGACAGATTTGCTGGATTATTTGACAGTTTGCCAGGATCTGGGACATTTATTCTTCTGAGAATATTACACACCTTCATTGTACCTTGGATTAACAGTACTATTGAGATTTATCCAAATTGACCTTCATATTTACTTTTCAAGCTATTTTCAAAGACCCCTTCCATTGTTGTTTGGTTTCCTTCTTTAGAATTATGAGAGATACATGTTTCAGGTCATAAAAATAGACTGAAGGGTTGTATGACACCAAACTACCTATTTGAAAAAGAATCCCCGACAATTTGCAGGTATACACATAAGCCAAATGGTGCACTCAAGAACCAATACGTACCAAAGACTGGACTAAAAGAACAAATTTTGCTTTCCCCACATCTGTAGGGACAGGATCCTACAGGGTTGGATCTATTTTTTAAAATCCAGGATACTGAAATGAGTTTTATTTGTTAACTTAGGTGCAACATAAGCAAAGTTGGAACTGTACATTTTTCTGGTATTATATGTTTGTTTAATTCTGTTGGGTCAGTTCAAATATACATTCCTTAGTGAATATTATGTTTTTCATGGATTCAAAAGTAACTTTTGAAACTTATCCTTTTAATTTTTAGGTAATATTCTCCTGTTCCTGCTTTTAGTCGGATTTACATCTTCTTTTAACCTAATTCGGCAAACATATGGGAAACAACTCAAACACTCAAAAGTATCTTTATTAATTGTATAAATCCTCTGTTTTCAAGAGCTACATTTTCAAATTTAACTCTCTCTACCTGTTTTAGTAGATTTAGTTTAAGTGAGTCTAATCCCATAATAGGTATGTTGTGTTGGTGTTTCACAGTGACAAATGTGACTACAGCAATTTTAACTTCTGTTTCAACTTCAGCTTCCCCCCCACAGCTTCTATTACCCCACAGGTTTTATTGGTATATCCCCCAAACAACTGTAATGTAATATTAAATGTGTTTGATCTTACTTGTTATGTTCTTTTAAACAGCAGTAAGGCAATTCATTAACAAAAGCACCACTGTCTAGATTCCATTTAATACTTTTACCTTCTAATAGAATATTTTTGACCTTGGATTTTTCTTTAAATGCAAGAATATTACAGTTCAGTTGATGTTACCATCCAAGTTGTCTTCCCATTTAGTACTTTTAAAAGGTACAGGAACATCTTATCACGACTGAAAAGTCATATCATGACATTCTACATTGAAAGAATATTTGGATTCCCACATTTACCGCAATACTTCCCTATTATTGGACTTATACAGAGTGATTACTGCCGCATCTTGTACAGTATTGCTTATCTTTGAGGTACGTTCACTCTAAGGTTACCTGCATCATTTAAAGTTTGCTTAACTTCTCAGGTTTTGAGTGCATATATATTGTTTGATGAAATTGATTTATTAGCTCCATATGTTTTTTCTGCTAGTGTTTTTTCTAATGGTTTGTTCAGCAATTTTTCCAATGACACATATTCGCGTAGCAAACATTCTTGCACCTCTTTTGAGTTAATACCCACAACTCTTAATGCTTTGATTAGTTTTCTTCTTGATCTCCAAAGTTACAAGGCTTAAAGAGTTGTCTAAAATCTGCTAAACAGTTTGAACGATTTATACTTTTGCTGCTTCCAAATAATAAGTATCTATTGTGATGTTCTTTTGGGATGCAGTGTCGTCCCAATAAATCCAGGATATATTTAACACTCTCATCTTGTAGTTTGTACTTTCATCTTTCTCATCTTTCTCATCTTGTACTTTCATCATGAAGTATTTTAAATAACCTGAGTCCATCTGATCACAGCTATTAGGACGTCTTTTGAGTTTTGTTTGTCTCTGTTGTAGTCAAATACGGTATATCGTTTTTTCTTCTTTGAATTCTTGACAATTTTCTACCTTATTGCTACTTAGGTTAAGGACATTGAGCTTACTAAATTCCATATAATATTTAATTATAACATATTATTCATTCTGACTGTGCCAAATTTGTTATTAAAAAAGATTATCATATATTTTAGAAAACTACATTTTATTTATTAAAATTCTAACTTCAAAACATAAACAGACAAACATGTATTATATTACACACTTATATTAGTTTCTAGTTGTTTTTGAGTTTGGGGTGGTCTGCTTGAGCTACTAGTTTAAAAATAAATATTGTCTATCATGAAGTTTTGGTACCTAGTTGTAGGAAATGCCAATAACACTAAAACATCTTAGTTACATCAGATAACTGTAATTTCTTCTTTCAAATACTAGGTTATGTTAGAAAAAAACACTATATATTTTTTCTTATCTCATTCGTAAACCTTACAATGTCCCTGTAAAGTCCAGTTACTAAATTGATACAACAGACAGAGATATCTTCAAATTAATTTTGTATCAAATACCCACCCAGTTTTAGTCATGTGAAACACTATCGTAAAAATTAGTTTAAAAGGAAGCTCCAGTCCTCTGCTTATACCTGCTTATCCTCCCATAAGACCAATGTTAAATTTCAAAGCCTCCTCCTCAATGATCATCTGAAATAGTTGATTTATGGTTCATTTTAAAGAGCAAGAAAATTCCTTAGCGATTTCAGTGAGCAGAATTTTCATATCAAAAATAGTTCACCTACAAAAATTGTAAATACGGAATATTTTTGAGTTTTTTAACAATAAATATTTGTGATATCTAAATTTAATCCGTTGAGGAGAGATGGGCTTTGAAAGTCAGCATTGGCCTTATGGGGGAAGCAGGTAGAAACGCAATATGTTTTGTGACTGGAGCCCCCCTTAAATTTGTAACCTTTGACCAATAAACCAGTAGTTGATTTGTTTATACTTTTTGTTTATCTTAAAATTGACTATTTAATTGGGATTTGTGAAACATTTCAGAATATTTTCTATTGATCTAAAGTTTACCAAATGGATTAGTGATTTATTACTTTTTGTGAATTTTTTCTGTGAAAAGGAATGAACAAAGATCTCAGAAAAGATAATCCTCTGCAAGTTGCCAGCCTTTAAGGGTTACAATGGCTTTGTCTATGGCAAATCCCTCAGGCGTATTCAATGTGTTTTTGAAAAGTTAAACCACTCTCAGTTAAAAGACACAGTTTTAAGTGACCTTTTACCAGAAAGAATCAAAACAGTTCTAAGCTTATGATAAGTAAATAAAGCAAACAATTTTTATCAAAATATATATTAAATACCCCCGTAGCAGCAAACCTGCATACTCAGCGAATTTCCAATGGAGATATACATGTCTTAATACTTCATAAAGCCACTTACCAAGTTTCATAAAAATATATTCAAAAATAAGCGATATATACAATTTTAATTATTCTCCATAAGAATAACATTGGGGCTGAGTACGCAGGTTTGCTGCATCAAGAACACAAAAAATGGGGTTTTATGCTAATATCAATATAACTCAACTAGATGAAGTTATATACCAGTTTTTATTCATTTATGTTTATAATTAAGGGTGATATAGCATTTAGTTATTATCCATAAGAATAACATGGGGCTGAGTATGCAGGTTTGCTGCTACGGGAGCCCTTGTCAAAAAATTATTATTTTGAACATATATCAATAGAACACAACCAAATAAAGCCGTATACCAAGTTTTTTCAGTATACGTTCATAAATAGGTGAGATATACAATTTTTCTTTTCCTCCATAAGAATAACATTAGACAACGTACTGTGTTTAGCACTTTCAATATCTCGGAAACCAATTGACGTAGAGGAATGATCAAAATATCAAATTGTGTGTTTTTTAAGCTGAATACAACGGTAAAAACTAAAATTTGACAATTTCAAAAATTAATTGTAAAAAATTCGAAAAACCCATTTTTGGGGTACAAAACCCCCCCAAAATGCCCCTTCGGATAGAGCGATCTGGCTGGTTTTTGAACTTAAAGCCATAAATGTTGCTTTACACGTTTATACCAAATTTCATCAAAATCGGATCATTTTTACGAGAGTTATCGTGCTCACGAACACATATATATAGTATCGAACGAAAGGTGTTTTTGGGGTCTAGGGACCTCAAAATGAAAAGTTATCATGGTCCCGGGCCTAGGTCTTACCATGCCGACTACGGTAATAGCTTCTTCCCTATAGGGAAATTCGCTAAAACTGAATATTGGTTAAATTTAGACAAAAAATATATATTTTTTCAATATTATTTATAATTAATAATTGAGACTGGTTTTGGCATACTCATCAACGACATTAAAATACTTTAAATTAAAAATCAATATATTTCAAGAAGATTTTCTACTTCTCCTTTGTTGTTGAAAATAATACTCTGTCTTCATCATATAAAAGAGTAATTCTATTTTTAATTATTTTTATTTAAGTTTGAGGTTATGTTTGATCAGAACTTGGGTCTTCCTGCATATTTAATACTATAACACTATAATAGGTCACTATAATAGGTTATTTTTCCTGACTGAAAATTCAGTGCTAGGTCTTATCTAGAAGGGTACTTGTAAATAGTTTAGCATTCAGATCAGAGCTCAAACAAGTGATACTTTCTTCTTTTTCATTGTATGTATAGATGTTTTGTAAATGTGGTTTTAAGAGAGGGTTCCAGTCCTCTGCGTCTACCTGATTCTCCCATGAGACCATTGTTAACTTTCAAAGTCTATCCCACCTCATCAAGGGCGTAGCCAGGATTTTATTTTGGGGAGTGCTGAACCAGGGGGAAAGGTTTATAAGGATGTACCAGATAGTAACTAAATACCAACTAACCTCGCTCTCTCGTTAGATAAACTAACCAGCAAGGCAGCAACACTGAGGTTTATTAAGGAGGTTAAAGAAGCCTCTGTTGGTCATTGTTAAAAACGTAATTTGATGAGAATTTCGGGGGGTGTGCTGGAGCACCTTCAGCACACCCCCTGGCTACACCATTGCACCTCATTGGATTGTGTAACGGTTTATCCAAAATCATTGATTTATGGTTCAATTTAATGAGCAAAAAAATTCCTAGCGATATCAGTGAGCAGAATTTAAACATCCCAAATAATACACCCATAACAAATTGTAAATATGAAATATTTTGGAATTTTGTTGAACAATTATAATTTGAGATATTGACATTTTGCTTACTGAAACTGCTAGGTATATTTTGCTGTTTAAAATGAGCCATAAATCAACGGTATTGGACCACAGGGGCGTGCGCATGGTAGCTCCAAAGGGGGCGTCAAAAGTGATGATTAAATAAATGTTTAGATGTTGGTATATTGCTAAAATTAAGTTGAATGTAAAAGTAAACGTAAGTAATACTGGGAGTATAATTGTTACACAGTTAAGTATTTACAAATGTAAATTCAGTTAAAATCGACTTCCAAAACATTAACTGTCATCTGTCTTTTTCCTGTGACGATCAGCAGATTCTTGGAAACCAAGTGCTGGGAGTAAAGTACAATACCCCTTCGCTCTCCTATTATTCATTGTTAGGCGGAGATAAATAAGTTCTTAGAGCAGCGAGATTTAGGGGGGGAGGGTGCATTTTTCGGTTCCGGTACCCACGCTGAACGGATTGCGCACGCCTATGTTGGACCATCCGTTGAGGAGGCAAGGGCTTTGAAAGCAGGGCCGTACTCAGATTTTACGGGCCCCTAGGCAGGCCTAGAGGTGTGGTCTGGATTCGAAGTTGGTGACCTTTTTAGATACCGGGCCCCAGGGCAGTTGTCCCCCCCTGAGTACGGCCCTGTTTGGAAGAACGTTGGACTTATGGGGGAAGCAGCTATAGATGTGAAATGTTTCATGACTGGAGAGCCCCCCTCTTAAGGTGAAATACCAGGATAACATTTTCATTAATTCTACATATTGTTTTACTGTAAGGAGTGAATGGATACTTAGATTTTGATTGTAGTTGAGTCCAACAGTACTTATTGTTTTCCAGTGTATTTACACAACAATTTTGTTTTCATGTATTTTTATATCTGCATAAGAATGAGTTAGAACTGGTGTTAGGGTCGGTTTCAAAGGCTGAAAGTATTTGTTAGTAATTAAGGCAAAATACTATTAAGGAATATTAGATGGTTTATGTTAAATTATATAATGCTGTATTATATTACAAAACCAATATTTTTATATTGAAATGTTATTCAGTTTATAAATGGACAATGTTATTTAATTAAACAGTCGGTAATAAGAAAAACAATTAGCCTTACACATCATAACATACTCAAACTAACTAATATTTACCACTGCAAAATTAACAGCACCATAAATATGCCAGTTACAGGTTGTTTTTAACCCTTATTATACTCTTTGTGAAAATATGTTCAATGTTCATGAATCAAAGTTAGAAACAAAATTCAGTACAGCATAAACAATTTATCTATTATAAAAATATAAATAATAATACTCAGGCTGTGTGAGGACTAACTAATAATCATAATAAATAAATAGTATTTTATATTATAATAGATATTATTATGATATATATTATTATGAACATTAATCCAATTGTAATTTTCATGATTACTAACTAATAATTATAACAAATAAATAGTATTTTATATTATAATCACAAACATTAATCCAATCGTCATTTTCATGATTTTCTTTTTCTTTAAATTGTTAGTTACATTTAAAACGTTTACTCCATGTGAATGTAGAAGGTCTCTATTTGTCGTGAGTTCCCCCTCCCCCTTGTCGTTTGTAAACTTGCTATTTTCAGAACCCAGACGTTGCAGCTGGATCCCGCACGAGTTTATCCCAGTGGATCATCCACCTTTCTGGGTTTCCAGTCATCGATACCTTCCTCCATCATATTGTTATTGAATCTAGTGTTAAGTTTAAGCTGTCTTGTAAATTTGTACAGTGTAGTTTTTTATTTTTCCAGGAGGTTTATGGTCATCGTCTTCGTATCGGCGAAAATACTGAACGAATCCGAACGTGAAGTCCTTAAGTGACCGAGATGGGGGTCGCCGAGGACTTTGCTCCGAGCTTCACCCAGAAGCCCCAACTGCGGCAGGAGGATGAGGGCAACCGACTTGTGTTCGAGTGCAAGATTCTCTCCTCTCCGAAACCCGACATCACTTGGTTCCGGAGTGACACACAACTGGTTGAGAACAACCGGACTGTTATGAAGATTCAAACAGTGGGCACGAATTTGTTTCTTGTGGTGCTCGAATTAGACGATGTTGTGGAGTCGGACGCTGGTCTTTACAAAGTGAAAGCGAAGAACAAGATGGGCGAAGTGGCAGCTTCGATCAACCTCAACTTCAGTCGTGAGTATCTGTGCTTTTTAAAACCTAGTTTTATGTCTTAGAGTGTGATAAAACCCTGTTGTATATTCAGCGATAAAAGTTCAGTTTGCAAAAGTTTGTATAATCTTAAAGTCCTAAGTTAAAAACTTTCTAGTTTTAAACTGCCATTCGACATACATAATTAACATCCAAGCCAATAAGTAAAAAATTCCTTTATTTCCATAATCTTATACAATTGATAAGCATTAGTTGCGCCAGACAATATACATTAATTCATACATTTCTCATTCAATCTAAAACCAAGCAAGTAGTGCTCATAATAGTGTTCAACAATGATACACTTTTTATGATTACAGGTCAAATGTTCGCATTGTGTTAGACTTGGAGAGAATTACTAAATTGACGTTATGATTGAATAATGGTTACTTTGGTTAGGAAAGTGGAACGATTTCTAGTTTTCACCATTTGTCTATATTTTTAGTGGTCTTTAAAATGTGAGCTCGCTCGACGAAGGGGGCTTTTAAATTGAAAATTGTTTATAGTTGTCCCAAAATCCCCCGGTTTTCTTGGGACACTCAATCTTTTTCAATAACATCAAAAGATACTTCACTTAAAGCACTACCCATTTGATATTTGTTTATTTTAATATAGTAAAAAGTTAGAAGGAGTGGTCCAGACTTGATTATTTAACAAGTTGTATACTTGATTCTGCTCTTATTTTGCAGTTTATGTAGGCAAAACTGTGATGGCAATTGCTAGTTCAAGTTAAAATTGTTAAATGCAGGACATTTGATCTGTAAACTGTTAAAATTATATTGCTGCTTTCGTAATGAAACATAGTTGGAATGTTTTAAGAACGTTTTTAAAGGTTGGATATTTAAAAATAATATTTAAAGCTAATGTAAAAATTAAGAGCACAAACTGAAATTTCATCAAAGAAAAGCCAATAATCAGGTTAAACAGACTGACACTTTGATATTTTATAGTGCCTTGAATCAATCCTTGGGCGTTGTTAGTGATGGGAACAACCGATTCAATCGAATGTTGGTAAACAACCGATTCAGTCGGTTGTAGTTTTTACAATCGGTTGACTTGATGAACGATTGAAAACAGTCGTTCAATTTCATTCAACTGAATTAAGTTTTGACTAAAATCAGTTGAACATTTTAATTTGACTGAAAAAAGGTATAAGAAGAATATAGTCGTTTATTTTATAGGTACCGGTACGATCGAAAACAGTTTGAACTGGAAACAGTTGGTTAATTTATAGACTGAACTAGTCTTTTTTTAGAATTTTGATTTATTCTGATATTTTCCCACTGCCAAATGTAAGCAGAAGCTTTCTTGTCTTGACAGGAATGCTCGCTTCCGGCGTCTGGCGGGCGGTGGTCTTATTATTTGCAACATTAGTTTGACTCTGTTCTCTGTTCATCTGTTTATTGGTGCACTAGTTTTGTTTAGTGCCGTAACGCCTCCTAAGCGTTCTGTTGTGTGAGAGTTTTATTCAAAAATTAATAATAACACAGCGCAGGGTACGTTTAGTAAAAAGGACATAAAATATCAAGTTATTAAGTTATCAAGTTATAAATTTACCAATGATGATAATAATATTAGTAATAATTTATAAAAGCCATTAAATTTAATTACTGTATAAGGACTGAAAAATTACCTTTATTCGAAGACGCAAACAAATGTTTTAATCATTGGATTTTGGCACCTAAAACATTCATTTAGTCTAATAATATGCATACAACTGGATTCATTCAGTGTTTGAAGAGACTGGAAACAGTCATTGGTTGGATAGTATGCAAGCAACTGTTTTCAATCGGTGGTTCATTCGACTGAAAAAACCGACTGAACAGGAAAACAACCGATTGATCAGTCGGTTGTTCAATTCAATCGGTTGCCCCATCACTAGGCGTTCTACTAGCCTTACCGTTAGTGTCTTGGACTTTGGTTCAAGGGGTCACGGGTTCGATTCCCTGGACATCCACATCATTATGGGTTTGGACCGCTATCCCTGTAAGCATTTAAATAACTAATAGTGCAACCCTCTAACACAATGCCTTTGGCGTGGATTTGTGTAAAATACAAAAAAGTTACAGTTTTTTATCATGTGGCACTGTACAAATTTAAAATTGAATAATTGTATTTTGAGTCATTATAAAAATAGAAACTGAAATTAGTACAAAAGAAAACAGCCAATAAAAACGCAAGTCAGATAATAAAAGCAACGTGTTTAAATCATGTGGGTCGTGTTTGTGAGACTCTACTATACAGAACTTAAGTTCATTGAATCTGCAAGAGATGATTGTGTTCGCTTCAGTAAAATCTCTGATGATAACCTCTCGGTCCGTTTCTTGGCTCATCACATTCGGCGAACACGAGTGCCAACTCCACTGAGCGCTCTTGGCTCATGGTCGATCAAAGAGGTTTTTTATGAGCTGCAGCATGCGGAGAAGTCTCCATCTAGAGAATCGGTAAAGGGCAGGATCATTGCAATCATAAATGTTACACAACAATTTGGAAAACCCTTGTTTAGTTTGCAAGATGTAACATTTTTAAACACCCCCTTTGGACTTTGAAAGTTTAGTGTTTGGAATCTTTTTTTCGACATTTGGATCTTTTGTTTAATGGAGCCATTAACTATTGGATGCAATTAAATGATAAGGGGAAACTCTTAAAAAAAGGCTGAAACCATAAATGAAACCCACAAAAATTCATCTGTATACACAATTTCAAGGTCAGGCATCTTTTGGTCATAGATTCTCATCAAGATTAATGCTGAAGCTCAACTATATATACAATAAACCCAAAAATGTGTTTTTGTCGTTGAAGAAGTTAATTTATATGTTAGACATCTCTAGGAAAAGGAAATAAGTTTCACGGTTTTCAGGGATCCGAAACCTGTTGAATCTGACCTTCTATTTAGGATTAAAAAATACCTAGAATGTAATCAAGTTAGCAGCAACAGTCCATGCAATACTAGCTACCACAAATGATCACTGGAAAGGTCAGAAAATACAATGATATAAAAAAGTGAATCACATAGAAGATAATGCACGTAGAACTCAGAATTCTGAAATGTTTTATTGTAAAACAACAAGTTGCATAAAAGCATCAAATAAAGTACAGATCACTACTGTTATAATTAAAAATTCACTCATGTTCCCTAAAGAAAAATAAAATCTCTTAATCTTTTGTAATAAAATCTCTTTTCTCTTATTACAATCAACAACCAAGAAATTGATGTTATTATTGTTGTTGTTATTGTTGTATTATTTTGATGTTTTGTTATGTTAGTTTCAATTCTTAAACCTATAATCACTTTTACAGCTGGGGTCACTTAGACATTTCTTTGGAGCAAAATAAGCTCCCTGAAGCAGTAGGCATTTATTTTTTTAAAATTTGTTTACACTTCCCTCAGATTGTAATGTGCTTGGTAGTGTTGAGGAGTTTTATGCCACTGTAAGGAATTTGTTTTTTGTAGAAACTGGTTTTATGCTGTGGGATTCTTAAACTGTAATTTGAACGAATACTGTAAGAAAGAGTTGGAATGGTACAAGACTGAAAGAGATCTGAGTTGTTACAAACAAACATCATAGATTTAAAATACGTAAAGAGAGGGAAAGGTTAGAATATTATTTACCTGAAAAATTGTTTTACAAGAAAATCTGTAAGGCTTCTTGAAAACTGCCCTGTTTGCTT
This sequence comes from Allygus modestus, assembly GCA_963675035.1. NCBI lineage: Eukaryota > Metazoa > Arthropoda > Insecta > Hemiptera > Cicadellidae > Allygus > Allygus modestus. Next base: position 129,249,710 of record OY776113.1, on the reverse strand, counting down.
TCTTTTAAAGTCTGCATATAAACTTAGCTCTGCAGTTTTCATAACCTGTCACCTCGATTGCATTGTAAAATAATTGAAATATTACACCATAATATAAGCAGTCAACTCAACACTTTAATCTAGATACAAGGAGATATTCTTCTAAAAATGTAAATAACAGAGCTCAGACGCTTTTAAATGTTGTTAATGTGTTCCTCAAACCCAAGACTGTGATCAGTTTGAACTCCAAGACATTTTGTTGAAAAAGAAGAACTCTGACTTCTGATGAATCTCTTATGAGAAAAGATATTGGTCCTCTATTTATTGTGAGGTTGATACGGAAGTAAATTATTTGAGTTTTATCACTGGGTCATATATTATTTTTCCAAAAGAATTAACCATTAAAGTGGAATTTTAGTATTTTCGAATGCCTTAACAACATTTCCGCTTAGACAGTAAGTGCCATCATTGACTATAGATACTGAAGTAGACTTTTCATCGCCATTGTAGGATGTGTCCGTAGCAATTTTCTAGAGCACTCCAGCGCCCCTGTTGGATGTCCGCAGTACCAACGGAGGAAGGCTCAATGCAGTGGTGCTGCTAGCGGGAACGATTGGAAGATGCCCGCCACGCACTCGTGGCGGTGGCGCACGTGCGTGAAAAGGCTCTCATTCAAGGCCGCTCTGGGAAGGGCCTTGGACTACCGTAGACCCGGGTAGGCTCCGCTTGAACTCGTATCGCCCACTATCGCTGCTGTTTGGTAGGCCTTGCCGCACCGCACAATGGATTTGCTATGGTTTACAAACGGAATAGGCAACAGTGACATTTTTTGTTTGGATGTACGAACATTACAATTTTACTTAGGCTGTTAAAAAAACAACTTAAGTTTGAAATACAATCTATATATTAATACGCTAGGGGTTTTTTCTTCACAGTCATAACTTGATAACGGCTGGACGGATTTTAACGTTTGAGGTGTCAAATTGAAGGTATTTTAACGTAGATTTGCCCATTCTTCTCAGAATTTTAAGAAAAGGCATCACTTAAATGCAGTACAGGCCGAATTTTCGGAACAGTGTCCCCTTCCGACGGCGGAAGTCTAAACTACGTGTTGATTGAAAGTACGTTGTTATCATCCGTTTTAATATCAGATGTTTTGTTATGTTCGTTTATAACCGAAGTATCCTTTCGTTTGGTGCAAAATTGCTCGGATTCGAGCAACAGGACAGCTAGTTATTATTATTAGTAGTAGACCTATTATTATTTTCGACTAACGCACAAACCCTACAATAGGTTTTGCTAAAACCATTAATCTAACAAGGAAAATATATGCCATCGTTATTAATTATTTACTGCATTAATCAATAGGGCCTTTGCACTATTTTACCAGAAATATAATGATTGTGCAAAATTATCCAATGGGCACTTTAATGGAGAAAAAAATCCAATTGTAGGTTGTATTAATTGTTTGTAAAATTCCTTATTAAAATCACATTTAACTAACAGTACCTTATTACATTATTTACTAACCGCTGTCTCTAAGCATAATCTATTTAAAAAAAAAAAAATACTATTTGGTTAACTGACATCAGTAACAGAAAATGCAGTTTTCCCCTTCGTTGGTCAACAAATCGTGATTTTATTTTTGCTGATAAAACTCAAATTCACACTCCTTTCAAACTAGGCCACCGGTAACCAGACACCGGTGGTGCCTGGCGGCCACTGGTTACCGCCCAGATAACTGCAGTGGACAGCACGGGCAAGCTTCAAGCCACTCCACCAAGAGCTATAAATTTGTTTAGATCTTCTAGAGAATTTTCCCTATAGGGAAACAGCTATTACCGAATGTCTCATGGTACTATAAGACTTAATCCCGAGACTATGATAACTTTTTGTTTTGAGGTCTCCAGATGCCAAAAACACTATTCGTTCAAATGTATACCTATATATATATATATACAAGGTGTACATAAAGTCCCGCACGGGTTTAATATTTTCTGAACGATAACAGATAAATCAATAATATTTGGTACATCAACACTACACCTAAAAATCTACTTTTTGAAGGAACTATCAGTTTTCTGTAATATCATGGGGACTGTAGGAGTCAGAAAGAAATCTTAAATAGGAGCATAGGTCAATATGCACATCACTTTAAAGGGCTTATCTAGCAGAGTTGAATGCCGCAAACAGCACTAAAAAAGGTTGATCCAGTAAAAAATGGCGGCTATTCAAAGGTTTTATTAAAAAAGATAAGATCTTTCTAATTGTTACTGTTACCAGTTTTTCCCCGTTATCAATAGATTTTGACCAAATTTGTAACCCTTGAGGATAACTAATGTCATAATTCACTTCTGTATTGACAGGCATAATGTAGTATTTAGCTGCAGTATTCATTTAGTTGCAGTTATGCTTTAATGGGGTTGTGGCTACTAATAAAATGTAACCAAGTAAATCATTTTAACAGCCTCCAATTTTTACTGGATCAACCTTTTTTAGTGCGGTTTGCGGCATTAAACTCTGCTAGATAAGCCCTTTAAAGTGATGTGCATATTGACCTATGCTCCTATTTAAAATTTCCTTCTGACTCCTAGCGGGACGTCCCCATGATATAACAGAAAACTGATAGTTCCTTCAAAAAGTAGATTTTTAGGTGTAGTGTTGATGTACCAAATCTTATTGATTTATCTCTTATCAATCAAAAAATATTAAACCCGTGCGGGACTTTATGTACACCTTGTATATATGTCTATACTGTATATGTCCGTGAATGCGACAACTTGAGTAAAAAACGTCTGATTTCGATGAAATTTGGCTCAAATGTGTAAAATGACATTCATGATACCAAAGTTCGAAAACCAAAAAAATCGGACAATGGAAAGGGTGGTTTATGGGTGATTTAAATTTTCCAAAATCTTTTTTTTTTTGCATTTGTCACTATAACATTTTAAAAATACTTAATTTTGGTCTTGACCATTTTATATAGCTTAAGAACCAAATAATATAGTATTTTGAACCACTAATCTAGGTTAAGTGGTTGCGGAGAAAATCCAAAAAAAGTGTTCATAAAAATTCCTATGTTAATCTTATTGGAAAAAGGTTTTTAACTTGTCCTTAGTTAATTTCACTGAAAACTTCACGTTTTGTTACCAATCAGTTCAGCTCTACAAAACAATCATTTTCGTGTTTAAATTGTGATTCTACGTCCAACCGATACAGAGATATTCAAAGTGCTTAATACAGTACGTTTTCCAATGTTATCCTAAAGGCGGCCACACACTATCAGACTTTTGCCCGAACAAGACATCGGATCGACAGAGCGCGAAAACCACCGAGCGGTGTAACGACAGCGTATGGAGGTGCCACACACTGCAAACCCCTGAGCCAGAACCTGACCCGATTGTGGTTGATGTTTTTACCCTACAAATCGCAGTATGGGTTGTCGGCCAATTGCCTTTTTCGGACACCAAAACGAGGTTATATTGCTATTTACGGGGATAATATGCGGCTCGCTTGTCGCTTCGGCTGTATCACTTTTGTTCCACGGTTAAAGGCTAATTTATTCAAATCACTTTTGTTCCGGGGATCAGCAGATAGATTTCGGGGCCGGCCGAAACATCGCTTTTGCCCCGCGGACATCTCTTTTGTTCCACGAGAGAGGGGGCTGCACTCTCCCTCCCCCAAATCCTCTCTTTCGCCCTCTTCCTAATTCTTTCTTTCATGCGGGCTTTAAAACTCGTTAAATTATCATTTTCTCCTTAACAAAAATATCAATAATTTAAAGAATTATAAAGTACATCAAATAATTACAGCATTAAGCAGACTTATATTATTTTTAAAAAGTAAACAGTATACGCCTCTCGTCCAGGTACCTGTGGGCTATGGTAAACTTGAGCTCGTTCGAAAAGCGTCACTTTAGACCTAGTGATAAAATACACTATTTCACTGTCGTAAAGGTAATTATGTTTTAAATTTGAACTTTCTGTCAATATCACTATTATCAGCTGTTACTCTGTTTATAGCATTTTTGAATCGATTAACTTCATAACGATTGCTTGGTTCAACACATTAGCAGCTAATGTAAAACTTATGTAATACTAGATGCAGTATCCATTCTTCGCACGGTTTAAAAGGTTTTAACAAACACACAAATAGACTCATAAACTTTCAGAACTACAATATTATTAGGATTACTAAATCATTTGTGAAGTATTCATTTTAGCAATCAATATTTTTCTTTTTTAAGAAACCATAAATCGGAGTGGTAACAGCTGTATACCTATGTAACGATTGATCGATACTGAAGGAACTTTTACGAGAAACAAAATTATGGTATGAAATTTGAGTTTCGTAATACTGTGTTATTTGAATAGTGTTTGCAGTCCGACGGCAATATGCCCTCACGGCTCAAACGTTGCTTTCGGATCATGTAATTCGGAGGAGGGTGGAAGAGGGAATTTTTGGGAGAGAGTGTGCAGCCCCCTCTCTCGCGGAACAAAAGAGATGTCCGCGGGGCAAAAGCGATGTTTTGGCTGGCCCAAATATTTACCTGCTGACCCCCGGAACAAAAGTGATATGAAGAAATTAGCCTTCAACCGCGGAACAAAAGAGACACACATGTCGCTTCAGGCCAATAAAACGCGGTCCAGTCCATTATATCTAAACAAAATTCAGTATTCTTGGTGTTTTTGACCACCAAGTTGCGGCCAAATTTATGTTTTTGCCGATAAAACAAGGCCAAATTTCTGATTTTCCCCGATAAAATGCGTTCCGGGTGTTGTTTTTGGTGTATAAAACACGACCCGGCTATATTTATTACCGAGAAAATATGGTCCGAATGCCGTTTTGAGCGATTAAGTACATTTCCGGCATAAAATACGGTTTGTACTCAATTTTTGGCTGATAACAAATGTTGCGGTCATAGTTTTTGGCTAGTAATATGCTGTCAAATTGCCAGTAAAATTACCGATTTTGGCTGATAACACACGCCCGGTCGGTAAATTTTTCTAAAAATACAGTTTGACCGTTTTCAGCCTAAACATGCGGCCCGATTGACGTTTTAGACGGCAAAATGAGAATATATTGCTATTTCAGGCCAATAATATGAAACTCGGGTGTCTTTTAGAATCGTTTAAAATCGTCGTATCTCGGTCGATAAAATTTGTTTCGATGTTAGTTTCGGTAAAATCTTTGATTTTGACGAAAACATACTTTGATACTTTCGCTGGCGTGTTGGCCTTTAAATTGCGGTTTGGGTATAAACTATTGCGTTTTTTTTTGCCAATAAACTACGTTCACTTGTCGTTTTCGGTCTAAAAGTTACAGCAACCATGAAATGCGGTCATATTGCCATTTTGTAAAAACGCCAAATTTAATACTGTACCAAACTAGCCATACACTAGTATAATAAACATGCCAAGTTTCAAATAGGTATCTCTAGTGGAAATCTCTAGTGGTTCCTTAGTTATGCTGTATCGATTAAATTACATAGCCTAAGCAAATTCCTTAAATAAAGTGGATGCATTTTAAATTCAGTAGACATTTGTAAAGAAATTTATTGTTTTTTCAGTCAACATTTGTTTTTGTCGAAACAGATTGTGGCTAACTCCTTACATCAATTTAATGGAAATTTCATAATCTTCAAAAATATAACATCGGTTGTGGTCGAATTTCCTACAGTTTTTATACTTCTTGCTGGTGACCCATTCTCTGCACGGGGATTAACAGGCATAGAGCCAAATATTTGGTATTTACATTTTAATCACTCAATAAAATATAACTCAATAAGATTATCATTGGAAATTTCAAAGCCTATGGGGGGAAACTCTTAAAGTGGAGGTTTTTACACTCCAAAAGGCACATCTAAAGATTAGGAACTTTTAATTGATACCAAACAAGTATACAAAATAATAGTTTTAGACGTCAACAATCACTGAACAAAAATCAAGAAATTCTTTCAAGAAAATAGATAGTGCAATAAATCAATGCAACCTCCAAATTTTCAACCTATCTTTGGCAATATACGATGAATGTAAGGGGTATCTTTGTAAAACTAAATCTGGAGTAAACTTTCATTAACAATATGAATGTTTAAAATACATTGTTCTAGAGACCGTTGTATTTTTTTACAACGGGCTTTGCTGCTAGTTTAGTATATTTGAATTCCTTTTTTTGCTTCTTAGAAAAAGGCCTCGGTTCAGGAGGGCTAATTATTTAAATCTAAATGATCCAAACACAGCGCGCGCCAGCGAGATGAGACGTAAACAGTTATCAAAAAATGCCCGATAATACGAGTTGATTCGGTCCGAGTCCGGCATTACAAAGCCGCCACGCCGGCTACGCGCCTCGTCGTCGGTGTGTCAGTGGCAGTGGCAGTGGTACAGTTGGCAGTGGGGGTAGGAGATTCAAGATTCAAGATTCAAGATTCAAGATTCTTTATTGTCATAAAACACAAAAACAGTGCATGGACAAGCGTCAAGATTTGTATATTTTATATAAATATAGCCTAAAATACTTATTAACAGATTTAAAAAATAGTCTATGTTAAAATAGTATCACAATACAATAGTCTTATTTTAAAAAAAGTATCACAATGCAAAACAATATAAATGTAATACAAATAAGTGATATAATGCAATTAATATGTATAAAAATGACTAGAACAATAAAATGAACAAATAACAATACAATAATTTAAATCCATACCAAGCAACAATGTTAAATTAATAATCAAGGCCCTAATGCTAAAGCTAGTGATAACATTCCCAACATATATTGAAAAATTCATCAACTTTATAAATACATTCATCAATTAGTATATTCTTGATTCTGTCTTTAAATTTAGAATGAGGCAGTAATTGAATTTCAGTCGGCAACGAATTGGAAAGTTTAGTAGAATTATAAAACCAATTTTTTATGAGCTGCTATACTTATATTGTTGAATTCTTAAACAATCTTTATGCCTGGTATTATAAGAATGGAAATCAGCATTAATACTGAACAGTTATAAATTTTTATGAACAAAACAGAGAAAATGAAATACATAAAGAGAGTAAAGGGTTAGAACACAGAGTTGTACAAACAAAGGTTTACAAGATGTTTGGTTAGGCACATTGTATATTAATCTAATAGCCCTATTTTGGAGGATAAACGGTTTTATACAATGACTACTAGAGCCCCAGAGAACAATTCCATATGTCAAAATACTCTGAATATAAGAAAAATAGACAGTTAATAACATATAATTATCAACCAAATTTCTTAACCTTCTTAGCATGTATAAACCCTTAGCCATTTGTTTTTCAAAACAAAATCAACATGAGGATTCCATGATAATCTATTTTCCAATATTAGTCCTAAAAACTTTAAATTACTACTATTCTCTGAAGAACCTAAGACATTTCTACTATAGCTAAAAGATAAATCACAAATTGTATTAGTATTGAGCGACAAGTTATTAGCAAGTTATTAGTTTATTAGTGAGTGGCGAGAGGAGAGGAGGCATGCAGCGGGTTGCGGAGTGAGGGGGGAGAGAGACAGAGATAGATATAGGTACGAATGAGAGCGAGCGAGAGAGCCGACCTCAGCGCCTACTGTCGGTGGATCAAACTACACGCTCCACGGATCTCGGCTCAGGTCGGGCCAGAACAATTCTCCCATAAGGGGGCGTCTAGTCAATGCTGACATTGAGAGAGAGGTATCATCATCAAACAGGTATATCCTCATAAACTCATCATTAACATCCAGAAGGAGGTCATCAATAAACAGCAGGAACAAAACGGGTCCAAAGACTGGACCCTGAGGGATTCCGCAAGATAATGGCATCATCGCTGAGGCATCCCACTGCTCTCAGCTATATTGATCAATGTATGGGAGCTTTATTCCTGAGTTCTTCCACAAATATAAAATTTGATCCAAGATTGAGCACTTTCTCGTATCCCAAGAGAACTGATCGAGTTTTCATAGAAGGATTAAGTGGTCAAACAGAGTGGCAGATCAGCATAACGCGAGATCTTAAGCAAGAGGGCTCTTTTTTGACATCCCTATAGCTTTCCCCAAGTTTGTTGGTATTCCATCTATGTTATGTTATGTTTTCTTGGCTCCTGAAGACAGGATTACATTCCATATCCTGAAAAATCATGTTTATTTTAATAATGATCCCAAATTTATTTAAATAAATAAACTCACCATGATGATAAAGCCAAAACAATATTTTTTCTAGATTCATCGAAACTGGTCTTTAGGACTGAATATGAACGGTTTTGATATGTTTTCCAAGGACATACTTGTTTCACTTTTACCTTGATTGAGTTACTCACACATTCTCATAGCACACAATGAAAATACTCGATGTTTAAACATATTAGTACTTTTTAACACAATTAAAATGTTTGTTATTCAATCTTTTTAAATTTAAATAAATTCAATACAAATAGTTGATACTATTTTGAAATAATGTTGACCAATCTACATTTTAAAATAAATTGATAATCCTCTTTGGAAAACATAGGGGTAACAGCTTACGTATGAATGTGATGACTACGTTTCAATGATGCAACTAATGCAGAGTTAGTCAAATCAGGCTTGGACAAAAGTATTATTTTAAAACCAAACATAAGCAATAATTGTTACATTTGTAGATTTCAACATACTTTAAAAATCCAGTAATTCTTGAATATGTTGTTTATAAATAAACATAAATAAACATAAAACAATTAAGCTCAAAAAGTATATTCTTTCAACTGACTTTTTAAAAATGTAATGGGTAATTTTGCAATGGAGGGATGTCCCTTGGAGGAAGTCCTGAAAGACTTTAACGTAAGAGTAGGCCACCTCATTTTAAAGGTTCTTCTTATTTGAACACGTCATCGCAAACACAATCTAATATGGAAAATTGAGTTGAAAATGGCAGCCAGTTGAACTTTCCATGTAAGCGCTAAAAAGGAAGAACCAAACTGAGGTGTGGGCAGACACATTAAACTGAGAGATGGACAGGATTCGGTTTGCTTGAATGACATGCAGCACTCAGGGTTACATCTGCATATTGTACAGTGTTTGAATCGGCCTCCCTAGTAATTGCTGAGGTCATGTTGGACAAGCTCTTGGAAGCAATCTTCTTGAGGCAATGCGAGATCAATAAGGCGGCATGCATTGGAAATTCGCTGAGTACGCAGGTTTGCTGCAATTCACAAATGTGTCTATTCATAACAGCATTGATAATATATAACAATTAGAATCATCTCCAGTACATTCATTTTCCACACAGCTATCAAGTTTATATAAATAAAGGTGATTTCTCTCCCTCTTAAAAAGTTTAAGATATACCATATATCCATGATGAAGATAGTTTGATTTATCACTTCAATAGCTTATTATCTTTCTTCTTTATATATGGTGGATAGCCCATTAACTAAAGTAAAAAACACACTCCATTAACAATACTATCACTTTTAAGAGTCCTCTAGGGAAAAGAAAGACAGTCAGGATATATTTAAAATATATCATAAAAACTAATTAAATACATATTATTATTATCTTTTTTTGTTTACTCTGGTTAAAAATGAATCAGTAGTTAAGTAGATATTAACTAATTATAATTATACTACCAAAACTGTGATTAAATTAATAATGGTACAAGACCCATTGGTTTCTTATATTGAATTAAATATAATATTGAACCAAAATACAAAGTAAAAGACAGGATAAATAAAATACGTCTTACAACACAGTGTTGTAAGACGTACTTCATTTATCCGTTGTAACACGTATCATGCTACCAAAGAAATTATTTAAAGTAAAAGACTCAAAATATGTTTGCTTTTAAATAAACTAGATTCAAAAATACTAATCCATTTATGAGTTGATGTTATTAGCGTCTAAAGCCTATGTACAGGTTTTAAGCCCATATCTTGTCACATTACAAATAATTGACGTATGGGCCAGTTAGGAGATTAAAATTTACTGGCCCAGAAAAGGAACAGACAGGACTGATCGCGAGCAGTGAGTTGGTCAATCGTCCTAACCAACACGATTGCAAACGTTACAACTCTTAGTGATGATCAGTGAACACACCGTTCCACAAACAAAGCATCTCACATATGAGTTTGATATCACCACGGACTCATTCAGTATAAAAATACTTAAAAATAGACCGTTGTGACATTGCCAGCATTTAAAAAGCTGGGTATACACTGGCGCACATATGGGATTTCAGCTCCTGGAATGGCCTGAAACAAGGCAACACTAAATAGACAGGCCGTAATGCTCCCCCAGCATTACGTTATCAATTAAAAATTTAGATATTACCTTATTCAATATCCTTGGTTATGTATGGTAATCAATACACCAAGGATATTGAATAAGGTAATATCTACATTTTTAATTGATACATCAATATCCAGTAGTACGAAAAATTAATTCTAATTACATCATCATACGCGACGGTATTTACGTAATGTTTCATTTGTGATCAGCAGCTTGTAATTGAGAGCTTATAGTTGATCTGTCGTCTCGTCTCATTTTGGTTTTCCAACAAGAGAGGAAAACAAGCAGCTGATCACAAACAAAGCATTACCTCATTGCAGTAGGTAGCGTATGATGATGTAATGCTGGAGGAGCATTACACGGGCTTTTAGCGAATTTCCCCTATAGGGAAGAAGCTATTACTGTAGTTGGCATGGTAAGACTTAAGCCCGGGACCATGATAGCTTTTCGTTTTGAGGTCCTTCAATTCAATTCAATTCTTCTTTGACAAATAGCTTCTCTCTTTCTCGTTCAAACTCTAAAATTGTTAGATGTTCTTTTAGATCTGTATATTTGTGTTTCGACTTCATCAAGTGTTCTGCAAAGTTAGATTTCATCGTTGTTTTGTTCTTCGATTTAAAAGCTTGTAGATGTTCATTGAATCTAATTTTGAAGTTTCGAGAAGTTTGTCTGATATAATAACTATTACACTCGTTGCAGTTTATTAGCGAATTTCCCCTATAGGGAAGAAGCTATTACCGTAGGTGGCATGGTAAGACTTAAGCCCGAGACCATGATAACTTTTCGTTTTGAGGTCCCCAGATGCCAAAAACACTATTCGTTCAAATTTATATATATAAATATATATATATATATATAAAAATATGTTTCCGTTACCGCGATAACTTTTGAAAGAAACACCCGATTTTGATGAAATTTGGCACAAATGTGGAGAGTAGCATTTATGACTTTAAGTTTGAAAACCAGATCGTTCACACTATGGGAAGGGGGTTTTATGGGGGTTTACAATTTTCCAGAAATCAGTTTTTTGCAAATTTGACCCCAAAATGTTAAAAACACTCAATTTTGGTTGTAGCCATTTTATAGAGCTTAAAAAACAAATAATTTAGTATTTTGAATCATTAACCTAGGTTAAATGGTTGCGGAGAAAATCCAAAAAAACGTGTCCCATGTTAATCTTATGGGAAAAAGGTTTTTAGATTTTTCTCAGATATTTTTACTAAAACCTTCACATTTCTGTTTATTAATGTGTTTAGCTCAACAAAACAAACATTTTGGTGTTTTAATCGTTGTTCTACGTCCAACTGTTGCAGAGATATTCAAAGTGCTAAACACAGTACGTTGTCCAATTTATCCTTATGGAGAATAAATAAAATTCTATATCGCGATTATTTATGAATGTATATTGATGAAACTTGGTATGTGGCTTCAACTAGTTGTGGTTTATTGATATTAGCACAAAAAACAAGTTTTTTGTTGATAGTCCCCGTAGCAGCAAACCTGCATACTCGGCCCCCATGTTATTCATATGGAGAATAAGTAAAGTTGTATATCTCCCTTAATTATGAACCTAAATTAATAAAACTTGGTATTGGAAAGTTAGAGGCTTCCTATAGTCGCAGCTTACGGAAGGCAGGCAATTCTAGTTAGCATCGAGCTACATTTATATGCTTTATTAATAAATTGTGTACTAATTAATTTAGGGTACTAATATGGTAAGTGTCAGTTTAATACACCATGTCTTTAATCACATTCATAGTTAATTCATTGACAAAAAATGTTTAGTGCCAATTTTTTTAAACTTTCTTAGTCCCAACATTTTTATTTTTCAGAAAGAGAGGTCCCGGAACACCTTTCCGCCTCAAATCGAGCCCTGTATATATATATATATATGTGTCCGTGGGTGCGATAACTCTCTTGAAAAATGTCCGATTTTGATGAAATTTTATGACTTTAAGTTCGAAAACCAGACAGATCTATCTATCCTAAGTGGTATTTTGAGGGGGTTTTGTACCCCAAAAATGGTTTTTTTGAAGTTTTTACATGTAATATTTTTAAAAGTCAAATTATTGTTTTCACCATGAGATTCAGCTTTAAAATATACACAATTTGGTGTTTTGATCATTTCTCTACGTCAATTAGTTACAGAGATATTGAAAGTGCTAAACACAGTATAATGTCAAATGTTATCCTTGTGGAGAATAAAGAACAATTTTATATATCGCTTATTTATGAACGTATACTAACGAAACGTGGTATATTGCTTCATCTGGTTGTGGTCTATTGTTATTTACACAAAAAAAATTATTTTTACTGATGAATCCCATAACAGCAAACCTGCGTACTCATCTCCATGTTATTCATGGAGAATAAGTAAAATGAAATGTCTCCCTTAATTATGAACATAAACTAAAAAAACTGGGTATGTGGCTTCACCATATTGAGTTATATTGATATTTGCATAAAAACCAATTTGTTGTGTTCCTTGTTGCAGCAAACCTGAGTACTCATCCCCCATGTTATTCTTATAGAGAATAATCAAAATGGTATATATCGCTTATTTGTGAATATATAATGATGAAACTTGGTATGTGGCTTCACCTAGTTGAGTTATAATGATATTTGAATGGAAACCCATATTTTGTGTTCCTTGTTGCAGCAAACCTGCTTACTCAGCCCCAATGTTTTTCTTATAGAGAATAATTAAAATTGTACATATCGCTTATTTGTGAATATATTTTGATGAAAATTGGTATGCGGCTTTATGTGGTATTAACCCACTGGCTTAAAATGACGTGCTGTTGCCGTCATTAACTTTTAATATTTAAAACTATGAATTTGAATGGACAAAATGATGTTTTTAAATGGATTAATGGCGTATTTTAATTAAAATATTGTTTTCTTTCAGTTTAAAGAGTCACACTGGCACACACACAGTAGACAATAAATACCCCCGTCGCAGCAAACCTGCATACTCAGCGAATTTCCGATGCAGATTTTCGTCTTAATATTACATAAAGCCGCTTACCAAGTTTCATAAAAATATATTAACAAATAAGCGATATTTTAACTATCCTACATAAGAATAACATTGGGGTTGAGTATGTAGGTTTGCTGACACAATTTTTATGCAAATATCAATAAAATTCAACTAGGTGAAGCGACATACCAAGTTTTACCAATATTCATTTATGAATAAGCGATATATAACATTTGAATCATGCTCCATAAGAATAACATGGGGGCTGAGTAAGCAGGTTTGCTGCAAAAGGAATGCAAAATATGGGTTTTCATTCAAATGATGAAAACATACCAAGTTTCATCAATCTACATTCATAAATAAGCGATGTATACCATATTTTAATTATTCTCCATAAGAATAACATGGGGGATGAGTACGTAGGTTTACTGCAACAAGGAGCACAACAAATGGGTTTTTATGCAAGTATCAATATAACTCAACAAGAGGTGAAACTGCATACCAAATTGTATTCATTTATGTCATAATTAAGGGAGACATAAGATTTGACTTATTCTCCACTAGCTGTGTACCCATCCTTCGTACGGGTTGTATATAAATGGTAGATTAACTAAAGCAAATAACAATCCACATTATTTTACAATATTAAAATTACATTTTACACGTTTAATGTACAATTAAATCAAAGTTAACGAAATACACTGGCAGATAGTTCGGGTACCGTTGCTAAGTCGAGGAACTCTGTCGGGTAGTAAAAGGCGTGTAGTTTGCAACTCCAAATCGGTACACGTAACACTTTGGATTCGCTTTTAGAAATAAAAGAACTGAAAAAAATATATATATATCGGGGAGGGGAGGAGGGGGGCATAAATATAAAATCGGGGGGGAGCAAAAATAAAAATTGGGGGGGATCCAAAATATAAAATCGGGGGGGGGGGGGAACATATAAAATCAGGGGGGGGGGTAAAAATATAAAATGGGTGGGACATAAAATAAAACTATAAAATCGAAGAGGGGGGAGCAAAATAAAAAATCAGTGGTGGGGCAAAAATAAAAATCGGGGGGGGGTACAAAATTAGTATCAGTAAAAATTGTTTTTTGTACAAATAAGAATAGACCACAACCAGATGAAGCCACATTAATATTTGTTCATTAATAAGCGAGATATAAAATTTTACTTATTCTCCATAAGATTAACATTGGACAGCGTATTTTGTTTAGCACTTTTAATATCTCGGTAACCAATTGACATAGAGCGATGGTCAAAATACTAAATTGTTTGTTTTTTAAGCTAAATTTAATGGTCTAAACAAAAGTTTGGGTTTAAAAAGAATTACATGTAAAAAGTTCAAAAAAAACAATTTTTGGGGTACAAAACCCCCTTTAAAATAGTGCGACCTGTCTGGTTCTCAAACTCATGAAAATAGACCCTGCCTTACACGTTTGTACCAAATTTCATCAAGATCGGACCATTTTTACGAAAGTTATCGTGCCTACGGACACATATATATGTACATATATATGAATTTGAACGAATGGTGTTTTTGGCATCTGGAGGCCTCAAAACGAAAAATTATCATGGTCTCGGGCTTAAGTCTTACCATGAGACCTACAGTAATAGCTTCTTCCCTACAGGAGAAATTCGCTAAAAGTAGCAAAATCAGTGTTGACCATGTGCATCTCACAAAGAATTAACCGATCCCGTCAACTTCCAAGTAAGCCTGCCACCGTTTATTTTACTTGGGCCCTCCCACCAACGTTGCCACAGACCGGTTAACTCACTGAGAGTTGCACGACTGGTCAGTTTTGGTCGTGTGAGGGAATCGAACCCACGAACATCGTATCGCCACCTGGCCAAGGTGTTTCCACGACGTAGCCAACTCAGCTAACAAGACCGAAGGCCTAGTGGTGAAATTAATGTTTATCAGTCAGTCCTCACCCCTAGCGGATAGAACCGTAGTCGCCTGCGGTCATTAGTTACATATTTTGCTACTAGAGTGCAGCACCAATCAAATCCTTTTATAGGCTATTGCGAATAGAATAAAATTACTATGTTGATGGGTTAACACATTGGAAATTCGCTGAATAGGCAGGTTTGCTGCGACGGGGGTATTTATTTGTTTTCCAGTAGAATTATAATTTCTGCTGCAGTTTTAATATCCAAAATGATTCTTTAGAAAACTGATTGTAATCTTTCCATGATACGTGTAATTGCTATGACAATAAAAAACCGAGAATGGTTATAACAGTCGGTCAATTCTGAGAGGAGAACTTGGGGCTAGAACTTGAATTTCACAACATTAATTGCTATGCAAACGCTCACAGCTTTGTTTTAGCTGTAAACACCCCTTTAGTTAGTAGTTAAATATAATGTTGATATAGCTTTTAAACTATTATGTTACATCACTTAAACTATCTAATATAATTTTTTTGTTACAGCTGTTGACGAACCAAGAGAAAAGTAAGTAAAACATTTGTTTTTAAATTAATTTGATATCTACAATTTAAACTAATATAATGTAAGATTACTAACTAAGCTGTGAACTGTGTCAAAATCACTTAAATGACCGTTGTGCCGGCTCAGGACACAAGTTTATTTTCTCAAGTCAAACTGTTTGCCATGGACAAGATTTCCAAGCAGTTATATCAGTGCTATTTTTAAATTGTAAATTAAGAAATTATTGCGGACATTTTCCATCACTGATTAGTAAAAACAAGTTTCACGACGTTTCGGGATCTGGAATCTGATCCCGTCTTCAGGTGAGAAAAAAAAACCTAGAGCATTACAAAATTACACGAAAAATTAAAGGCACAATCCAGAAAAATCTGAAAAAAACACAAAAAACCCAAACAGAGAACTGTAAAAGCAGTCAAAAAAGGAAAAATCAAACCAAACACAAAACCATGCACAAAACAGAACACACGTAGCGGTATGGGACTGCACGGCGTGACTACTGGAGCAAGATGGTCCGGTTTTCAGTTATTTTTTCTTATTTCTTAATTTCTTTAAATAATTTATTAAATAACAATTTAAAGCTATTTATAGCAGGTAGTAAACCAAACTAAATACCTGCTTCTACCCACTTCTAATAAAAAAATGATTAAAATTAAAAAAGAACATTTAGTAAAAAACAAAAATTATATTTACACATGCATGTATGATCCATTAGTTTGGCTCTCAATTTACCTTGGATTATCAGTGCCCAAAGGATCTGTGTTGGGCCCATTCCTTTTTTGTTTTTTGTAAATGATCAACCATTGGACATTTGCCATTCTCTACTTTGTCTGTTTGCGGACGATACTTCGTTAACCATTAGAGCACCTATCAACAGCTTGCGGCTAAAAGCTGGTAATAAAACGAAAGCGGTGAGTCAATGGTTTCACAGATCTCTCTTCTCCATAAATTTATATAAATTTCATTAATCAATTTCAGCATTTCAAATTTATCCCAGCACACGTCTCTGTTTCCTTCGGTGGTTCTTTGCTAGCCCACTGAAATGGAAGAAAGTTTCTAGCCCACTGAAATGGGGATTTTATGGGACAATAACTTAAAAAGTTGTATAATCACATTAATCATGTTTGTAAGAAAATAGCTTCCAGTATATTTGTAATATGTGACGGCTAGCTACCGCATGTGTCACAGCACTACTTCTCTCTGGTATACTGTGGCTAGTTATCTGATCTACCTTATCTGAACTATTTGTGTTCATTTAGACTTCAGATCTACCTTATCTGAACTATTTGTGTTCATTTAGACTTCAAATGAAGGCTGCAAGAGCAGTTTTTAAGAAGCCTTATATACTCATGCAAAGAAATTGTCAGAGATCACCAAACTTTCGTAATTTCTCTAGACTTTGTCCAAAATTTATCATAGTTATAGACACATTAGCAATAGACATTCAATACCAATTTCAAAACATAGGACTTCATTTTTTGAGAAACACTTGAATACTCAGAACAAAACTATTCAACAAGTTGCCTGCGGAGATTAGGAAGGAGAGTTGTGCCAAAATGTCTGAGAGGAGGGTTAAGAGGTATATGTTTTGGTCGGTGCCTTTTAGTGAATTTCCCCTATGGAGAAGAAGCTATTACCGTAGTCGGCATGGTAATACCTAGGCCTGGGACGATGATAACTTTTAATTTTGAGGTTCCCCAGATGCCAAAAAACCATTCGTTCAAAACTGTATATATATATATATATATATATGTCCGTGGGTGCGATATCCAAAAATGTTTTTAGTTCTTTACATAAAATAGTTCAGTAAATCAAATTTTCCTTTTTCACCATTGAATTCGGCTTAAAAAATACGAACAATTTGGTGTTTTTGTCATTTCTCCATGTCAATTGGTTATACAGAGGTATTGAAAGTGCTAAACACAGTACGTTGTCCAATATGTTATTCTTATGGAGAATAAGAAAAATTGTATATCTCACTTATTTATTCAACTTATCCTGACAGAACTTGGTATATTGCTTTATATTGTTGTGGTCTAGGCCTATTGATATTTTTTATTGATACATACAATTTTTTTCCAACAGTTCCCGTAGCAGTAAACCTGCATACTCAGCCCCCATGTTATTGTTAAGGAGAATAAGATCAATTTTATCTCCCTTAATTATGAACATAAATTAATAAAACTTGGTATGTGGCTTTACCTAATTGAGTTATTGATATTTGTACAACAACCCGTTTTTTGTGTTCTTTATCTCAGCAAACCTGCATACTCAGCCGCCATGTTATTATTATGGAGAAAAATTAAAAATGTAATACTGTAAATAGTTTATTTATGAATGTCTATTGATGAAACTTGATATGTGGCTTTATGTGGCACTAAGATACATGTATATGCATAGGAAATTCGCTGAGTATGCAGATTTGCTGCTACGGGGGTATTATAAAGTAAAAAATGTCAATCCTCAAATGTAAATAACTTAAAATATCAATGAAAACTTGGGATGGATTAAACGTTTATTCTGTCCACTGTTTAGGTTTTGTATTTTATATTCAGTTTAATCTATTGATACAAATAAATCAAAACAATTTATTAGTTTTATAAAATAACAGATGATCAAAGTATTCAAGAAGTTAAACAATGTTTATTTTAATTACAATGATGAGGAAAAATGCTGCGCACGATAAATATCGTGTTTCCAGATTGCATAACACTGCTGATTGGATTGGTGATCACGTGACCTTACAGCTGTTTTTACGAGGTATCTTCCGGTTAGCTATAAAATCTAAATTATATCGACTGCACAGACCTTACAAAGTATCTATGGACCTTTCAACATAATGAAAACAATATTGTTCACAATGTGTTTACATTTATCTAGTACCTATTTAGATAATAATAAGAGCAGCTGATTTCGAATGTAGCACTGCTATTGGTAGACAGACGCAGCAAGCTACTAGCACTACTGGTGTCAGAATAGCTATTAACAGAACAAGATCCATAGCATAGACTAACTACTGTATATGCTGTAACAGTAGTTAGTCTATGTCCATAGATACTTTGTAAAGTCTGTGCAGTCGGTATATTTAAGGTTTTCTTTCTAACCGGAAGAGACATAGTAAAAACAGCTGTAAGGTCACGCGATCACGAATCCAATCTACAGTGTTGCTGGAAACACGATATTTATCGTGCGTACCATATTTTCCTCATCATTGTAATTAAAATAAACATTGTTTAACTAATTACATAATTTTATCAGCTGTTATTTTATGAAACTATTTATTGTTTTGATTTATTTGTATTATTATATTAATGGATTACGGGTTGAAACTTTCTTTCTGCATGTCCAGTGACAATTTAAAAATAGCTGTACCATTATTATCCCTTGAAAGGTTGGCAACACTTATACTATGTTACGTTGTTGATTTATGCATCAGCTGGACGACAGCGCAAGATATCTTTGCTGCGAACATTACTCTTATGGAAATAATCATACCTGGGCTGAAAGCTCTACGAACCTTGATAACAGAGTGGGACAAAAATCACCAGCTCACCAGCTGTTTATACGTCAATAGAGTGGAAAATATCACTTTTACTACAAAATCAAAACAATTTTACTACAACCGCGCCTAGTGTGCTTCTTTACCAAGGTCCATAGATACTTTGTAAGGTCTGTGCAGCCGATATATTTAAGGATTTCTAGCTAACCGAAAGAGACCTCATAAAAACAACTGCAAGGTCACTTGATCACCAATCCAATCTGCATTGTTGCTGGAAACACGATATTTATCGTACGCGTACCATATTTTCTTCATCATTGTAATTAAAATTAACATTGTTTAAATGCCTACATTCTATAATCAGCTGTTATTTTATGAAACCAATACATTGTTTCGATTTATTTGTATTATTAGATTAATGGATTAAGGGTTTAAATTTTCTTTCTGCATGTCCAGTGACAAATTTAAAAATAGCTGTACCATTATTATACTCTGTAAGGCTGGCAACACTTTATAGTATATTGTTGATTTATGCATCAGCTGGACGCCCTCGTAAGACATCTTTGCTGAGAAGTGCGAACATTACTCTTATGCAAATTATCATACCTGTTCTGAAAGCTCTACGAACCTTTTGCTTCTTTACGATCTAAAAAACATTACATAAAACAGCTGTTTTGTCTTTAATTTGTCTTACTCTTTTCCGCTTGCTGACAGCTAATAAACAATGAGCTTTATTTCTTTAAAAGACATGTTTTTGGTGGGGTTGATGTATTTATAAATTTCTAAATGAGCTTTATGTACTATCTGGAGTCATTACCAAGGAGTGCTATTGTTAATACTGGAGACAACACTGATGAACAAAATTGAGAGCCGTTCTTTGCCAAATTTTGGTGAGGCAAAGAACTACTCGCTGGAATCGAACGAGTCTACAAAGTGAATCAAACAAATAGCTATTCATGATTTGAAAATCAACATCTTGTATTTCTTTATTTGCCCATAATTAATCATTTTTCACGGCAAGGTTAGATACATAAATCAAACATTTGTTCCAACTTTTATTACTTTTATTCCAGTGATTTGCTTGAGTAGATTCACTTATAGGAATAAAACAACCAATTAGGACAGTTAAAAGAATAATAAATTTGTCTCACCAGTGTACCAACCTGACAAAATCACCGGCTCGCTTTTTCGACAAAAATAGTGAAGCAGTGTTATCTCTAGTTATACAATAAACCTCCTTGGTCACTACTCTTAGTTAAAAAAGTACCGTTGTGAAAACCAATTTTCGCTCCGTTATGTTTGCAGTATTTCTGGTGGGACGATGTCAAAAACTCCCAACTGATTCAATGAACAGATTGTGTCATTCAAAGTCTTTAAATATTAATATATTGTCGTATGTTAGGTAAAAAATGGTGTTAAACTTACCTTTATAATCTATATATTGTAGATGGAATTTGGTTGTTTATTTTGAAGCAAAGTTATGATTTGATTTAAATGAAAACACCCTTGTAATGAGGCTTTGGAAATGGTGTTGTAAACAAGGTCGAATAACAACATCCCACCAACAAGTTGACACCACAACAGACCAAAATACGAAATACAACGACACGCTTTTTGAAGGTTACTTGCCAGAGAGTTGTGACTCCTGTTTATATTTTAACTCATTGCTAATAAACAGCTGATTGATTTTTGCTTTGGACTGTATACTGACCTACGAGGTAAATATGTATTGAGGTCTTGTCTTGTGTTAAAAAGTGAAGCCTCTCTGGAGAATACTTTTGTAAACATAACATCGTCTGGCCAAAGACTAATAGAGACACAGACTTACATAACTTGTGAAGAGTGCGAAAAAGCATTTCCACTTTCCGATAAAAAAATGATTTGATTGGTTGCTTGATCGATTTCTCCATGGGGACAGAGTTGACAGAAGGTCAAAATGGCGGTCATATGTAGGCTGCAGTTTTTTTACTCCTGACGAGACCTCTATACCTTGTTGAGTGAAGCTGACAAAATCTTTGGCACAGTTTTTTGACGCATATTGTTAAGTAGTGTTGTCTCCAATCAGGGAGGTTTATTGTATAACTGGAGGTAACACTGATGAACAAAAGTGCGAGCCGTTCTTTCCAAATTTTGGTGAGGCAAAGAACTACTCGCTGAAATCGAACGAGTCGCCAAAGTCGAAAGTGAATCAAACAAGTACCTATCCATGATTTGAAACTGAATAAACTTATGTATTTGTTTATTTCCTCATAATTAATCATGTTTCACGAAAAGATAGATTCATAAATCAAACGAAAAAATGAATTTACTCAAACTTGTATAACTTTTATTCCAGTGATTTGCATGAGTAGATTCACTTATAGGAATAAAACAGCCACCAGGATAGTTCAAAGAACGATCAATTTGCCTCACCAGTGTACCAACCTGACAAAATCACCGGCTCGCTTTTTTGACCAAAATCGTTAAGCAGTGTTACCTCCAGTTATACAATGCCAATAAACCAATGAAATGAGTTAAAATATAAACAGGAGTCACTACTCTCTGTCAAATAACCTTCAAAAAGCGAGCCGTCGTATTTCGTATTTTTTTCTGTTGTGGTATCGTGTTGGTGGTGGGACGCTGTCATTCAACCTTGTTTACAACACTATTAGTAGAGGGAAACCCACATAATGGGATATGATTCAGCACTTTTTTCCCATGTTATTCTTATGGGGTTCAGTTTTTGCACACTTGCCCGAACCCGGCCTATACAAATTTCCTCTTTGGCCTACACTAATTTTCAACCCTTGCCTATATTAAATAACATTTTCCAAACCCAATCAGTCTCCTATATTTTTTAAAATTAATTGTCAAAATCAGTCTAAAAAATAACTTGTGTGTATTGGTCCGATTTGTTTAAAATTTGGATATGTTAATTTTGCAGGCTAGTGCATATGTACACACCACCTACATTTCCCAAATTCACTATAACGGTCAAATTTTAAAAAAATTGGAAAGAATACTGCCAATTGCCAACTTCTTTATTTACAGTCCGATTTGATTGATTTTCAGATATGTTATAGAGCTCTCACATAGGCAACATAATCACAATACTGTACTATACTTTCCGCTACTCCTATAATGCAGTTGGTATTTCGTTTGTTTATTTTGCTGTAAAAACTAACTTTGGTGTTTATGGATTTGCCTGAAATTTGGATATGTTATTGTCCTAAGCTAATGCATGAGTAAATACCGCCCACAATTTCCAAATTCAATACTACTGTCAGTTTAAACAATATTTTGTAAATTACTTCAAGTTGTCAACTTCTTTATTTACAGTCCGGTTTGTTTTATTTTCGGATGTGTTATATGGCTCATATCTAGTATATGTAAAATTACATTATTTCCACTACCCCTTTAGTGCACATGATATTTAGTTTTTGTTTGTTTATTTTGCTGTAAAAACTAACTTTGGTGTTTATGGATTTGTCTGCAATTTGGATATGTTATTATCCTAATGCATTAGTAAATTATACCAATCATTTCCAAATTCAATATTACTGTCAATTTAAAAAATATTTTGTAAATTTACTGCCAATTGCCAACTTCTTTATTTACTGCCCGATTTGTTTGTAACTTGGATATTGTCCTAGACCATTGCATA
This sequence comes from Allygus modestus, assembly GCA_963675035.1. Taxonomy (NCBI): domain Eukaryota; kingdom Metazoa; phylum Arthropoda; class Insecta; order Hemiptera; family Cicadellidae; genus Allygus; species Allygus modestus. Next base: position 129,226,891 of record OY776113.1, on the reverse strand, counting down.
AGTAAATACCCCCGTCGCAGCAAACCTGCGTACTCAGCGAATTTCCAATGAATATTTGTCTTAATATCACAATAAGCCACTGACCAGAATTCATGAGAAATATATTCACAAGTAAGCAATGTATAAAATACCTGGGGATGAGTACGCAGGTTTGCTGCAACAAGGAACATAATAATGGGTTTTTATGCTAATATCTATAGAACTCATCTGGGTGAAGTCACATTCCAAGTTCCATCCATACATTCATAAATAAGCGATATGTAACATATTTTAATTAATCCCTATAAGAATAACATGGGGACCGAGTACGTGGGTTTGCTGCTACGGGAACCATAGGCAAAATTTGTTGTGTGCAAACAACAATAAAACACAACCAGATGAAGCCACATACCAAGTTTTGTCAGTGTATTTTCATAAATAAGCGAGATATAAAATATTTATTTTTCCCCATAAGAATAACATTTGACAACGTCCTGTGTTTAGCACTTTCAACAAAATGGGTATTTGATTTTGTAAAATATGTGCCCCAGATTTTATGTAACACTTATGCTTTACACTTATAGTATCTGGATCTTCCTCTATTATCTCCACATAGTTAGTTGGCAAACAGTTAAAGCTAAATGCCGATAGAGCATACTTTATTAACTTCTCCATTTGTGGTAGTTTTTGTTGTACTCCAGTTACCTTCTTCATATTAGTATATTAGTATTACCCCAATATGCGTATTGTAATAAATCGTTAAACACCAGACAACAACTGTTTTGTAATTGATTAGCGACTTTCGTCCACATCTTATGCAGGGGTACAGCATAGAATGGAGCATTTTGGAAGTACCTTTTGTTGTCTTCTATTAGGCTTAAAAAATCTCTTAAAGGTTCTAACTCTTTACCAAATCCTCTACAATAGGTATAGATTGTTGCCTCTAACCTTGTTATTCCACTCTCTCTAGCTAGTTTAGACGAGAACGTTTCTTTTAGCGTTGCGTCTGGACAGTTTACAAAGTTTATTACTAACTAGGAAACTAGGTGACTTAAAAGTATCTCAGGGCTTATCTGGCATATAAATTTATTATATATTTTTACCCTGCTATTTACATTAAACCATGTTAAACAGTCTTTACTAACATGGAAATTATCTACGATAACGTTATAACTATTCTTGTATTCGTCAAAGTTTTCTGTTAGATATCGACACATTTCCTCTTTATTAAATAGTCCAGCCAAACCTAGTGTTATATTGAAATCCATAAGAAAGTACATTTCTTTTTCCAGATCTTGTAGTATATTGGGAAGGTCTTCCAACAAATCCTTAATTTTAACATTTGCAAGCTCTATTTTGTAGGGAATTGCTATAGAATCTTCGTAATTTTGTCTAATTTTCTCAATATTTTTGTTTATTATTTGTAACACTCCCTCGCTCCGGACCCCGGACTTCTACAGGGAGAATGGTAGCTTGGCCACAGCACCGTATCGAGCCAAAGAGAACTTTTTAAATATGGCTCTTAAATAGCTATTAAACGAGCCACATATTTACTTTTTAACTTTAAACTTATTCCGAACATCCCCATCACAATCTGTAAAATTAGTTATCTTAACTAACATTATGTTATCACAAAACTCATCTGTTATCGGTGTTGAGTTATTTAATTTTGGTTCGTCCTCGCAATAGTTTATATTACCAATGTCTGTAAGAAGGTTATTACTACGGAGATTTTCTAATAAAAACCATATACCAAATCTCTCATAGTAGGTTTAATTCTATTTCCCAATAAATGGCTAACAGAGTGTACATTTCTTTTATATAGAAAAAAGTAGCGGAAAACATGTAAACAAGACACATAGTTAAAAAAAAAACCAGTATGAAGGATTCCCGCAGGAGCAGGAGTAAAAATGCTATATTGGACATTTCTATATTACACTCCACACATTATAGCATAAAAAGTTAATTAACATATATAAATCTAAACACATCATACAACGCATATTCGTTATAATTGCTAATGTACCACGGTAAATGTGTAAGGGGGGTCTATTTAATGTAAAGTGTCGGGACCATAAATTAACATTTACTTATTCCCATCTTAATGTACAAAACATGGGGAAAAACTATTTACATATTTGTAATCTGCTGTACCTTACTACACTAATTTTGATGTTATATTTTGTAATTAATGGTTCCAATAATAATACTATTAACTCTATTTTGCAGTAAAAAATTATAGGGGTGGCGGAAAGTATAGTATTGTGATTATTTTACCTATGTGAGAGCTATAACATATCCGAAAATCAACCAAATCGGACATTAAATAAAAAGTTGGAAATTGCTGGCAGTATTTTTCCAATTTTTTGAATTTGGCCGTTATGTTATAGTGAATTTGGGAAATGTAGGTGGTGTGTACATATACACTAGCCTACAAAAATTACATATCCAAATTTTAAACAAATCGGACTATAAACACCAAAGTTAGTTTTTTAGACTGATTTTGACAATTATTGAAAAAAATATATAGGAGACGGATTGGGTTTGGAAAATTGTATTTAATATAGGCTAGGGTTGGACATTATCATAGGCCAAAAAGGAAATTTGTATAGGCCGGGTCAGGGCAAGTGTGCAAAAACTGAACCCCATAAGAATAACATGGGAAAAAAGTGCCGAATCACATCCCATTATGAGGGTTTCCCTCTACTAATTTCCAAAGCCACATTACAAGGGTGTTGTCATGCACCTCAAATAATAACTTTGCTTCAAATAAACAATCAAATTCCAACTAAAATATGTCTCAAGACTATATAGTTAAGTTTAACATCAAGTTTCACTTAAAATGCGACAAGATAATAATATTTAAAGACTTTGAATACCACCGTTTTTACATTGAATCAAATGGGAGATTTTGACATCGTCCCACCAGAGTTACTGCCAACATAACTGAGCAAAAACTAGCTTTCACAACGGCACGCCTTTTTAACCGAGAGCAGTGACTCCAGATTACACAGAGCTTATTGCAATAAACCTCCCTGTCTCCAATACTACCAATACACCTATTTGTTTGTTATTTTCTCTACTCTATGGACTATAATGTACATCAGCTGTTTTGTCGTCTGTCACAACCGCGAGCGGCATTTATTGTTGTTTAAGTTAAAATTAAAAGGTAAATACAGAAAGTGTCTATAGATATTTTCGTCCTATTATTATTATTATTATTTTTGTGTTTTATTTATCGAGTTATTATTTGATGAAAGTGCCAACTGCAGTTCAGGTAATGTTAGAGGATATATTTCTTTACAAGTGTTATACATATCCATGATGAAGGTGTTATTTATGAATGGCTAAGTTAGTACTGTGTTACAAATTTATGTAAATATCGCCTTTTTAATGAATTTTAGAGAGTGACAACACCGTGTGTAATTGGCAATATGCATTCACAAATAAAACCAACCAACCAAATTGTGCTCTTACTAATTTTCACAAAAATGTTGCATCATTGCAGTAAAGGTGGCAAAAGCCATTATGGGTTGTTTTGTTGACTTCAATTTCCAGGTATTTTTTCGATTTGATAGAAGGTATAGGCTCATAGACCTCAGCATAGGCTTCACAAAACATCTAAAAACCCGTCTTAAGTTACAAGTTGTATAATTTTCTTCCAGAAAACTTAAAAAACTAGTAACTGATATTAAAATATTCAGGAGAAATCTTAAACAATACTTATAACAGACAGCCATACCATATTCCAATATAAATGAGTTTTATAAAGGACATTCTAAATTTATGCCTTAAGAACCAGAAAAAGTATAAAAAATAATAATAATCAATACCCTAACCAATGACACAACTTCCCACCCATATGGAGGGCAGTCAAGAAGATAAAAATGGACTCTTGTCTTGATGACTGCGGCAAAGAGGACTATGGTAAATGGGAAAAGTCTTAGGCCTATACATGAAAAACCGCTTCCAAACTCGAGAATTGACACTTAAAAAAATGGCCAGGGTTTAATTCCCAGAGATTAAATCTGTGTTGGGAGCCCTCCTGTTCTTGGTATGCTTTGATGACACATCATTAGATTCCAGAATCTGGAATCTACCTTTTTGGAAATGACACAACATTGGTTGAAAGGATTTTGATACGGTGTAGGCCAAGAGACTTTGGAAATCAAGTTAAGATACATATCAAAGATTTTAGTAAAGTTTTGTACATTGAACAAGCACAGTTTAAATTCACATAAGTTTGACTTTTTAGAGCATGTAAACATCACAGGGATGAATTTAAATATTAATAAGACTTACTTTAAATATGTTCATTGGAGAGGAACAATTTGGAAAATTTGTTATTTACTCCGTAAGTAATAACAACATGTAATGTGCTAATCAAAAAGTTGTTTAGTTTGGAAAAATAAAAACTGCCAATTTATTTGGGATGAGATTGTATGATAGGCTGGGATAAAGCAAGAAAGTCAAATGACTAGGGATTTCTTACCTGTGAACTCTTAATCCTAGGCAGGATGAGGGCATATGGCCATAAGCGTAATTTCAGTATTTTGATTGGAGGGGCAAAAATGGTCGTATTTGATTATTATTGTGACTTTTAATATATTACAATGTTATTTCCTCAAAACTATTGGGGGAGCACCTGCCCCCCCTTGCCATCCTTGATTTACGCCTACTGATATGTATATGGCAGCCTTCTATCAAGTTTGCCCACCATGGACTGTTTGTATAACAAATTATAAAAAATAAGATTACATTCTGTACTAAAGAAATGTAAGTAAGTCTTAGCCCAATCCTAACTAGGCCTTGGTCGTACTGATTGCCTGACTGATTTTTCTTCATCGTCTAATTCATATGAAATCATTAGATTTAAGAAAAATAAAATATTTGAAGTCAAGCAATTCATATAAAGGAATTAAATCAAGAGGTTATTTACCTTAAAACTGTCAAGTGATCCACGTCACTGTATTTGGGCGACCCGTTTCGACCCGACTAGGGGCCATTCTCAAGCTGAGGCGTAAAATTTCACTCCGAAGAGGACGTCCAAAAGTCTTAAAACAACTACACTAAAATATATAGATGGACGAACGGACACAAAAACATTATCATGGCCACACAACAAATTTTTTATCTCACAGCGCGGCAGGTACGGGATGCAAGCCTAGACTGACGCCACCGTTGTCGTCTCCATGTGTCTCCCCTCTCCCTCTCTCGCAGTCCTTATCCGGTCCTTTTCGCCTTGTTATCATTTCCTCTATGCCCACAGCTGTTTCATACAAAAGTTTTGATTAGAAGGATGCTTTTTCATTTAAAATATTGAGGATAATTCTTGCTGGCCTTGTAAATTCCGTGCTCTTCTATGGTGTCTAATTGTCGACCTCGTGTTTTATGGAAATGCAAAATATCTAAATTCTTACCAATGCTTGAATAGGAATATTTATTATCTATTAAATGTTCGGCATATGCAGAGTTGTGTTTATGAATGGATTTTTTTGGGAGGTGTTCTTTAAAACATACCTACTTTAAAGGAGCGAACTGTTTGGCCTATATAGAAACTCGGACAGCTGTCACAGTTGAGTTTATATACTCCTGTCGATTCAGTTTGTTCTGTTTGGTGCTTTTTCGGTCTTTAAGAAATGATGAAAGCTTGTTTGAGGTTTTGAACGATAGTTTAACTTTGTTTCTGGACAACTCATTCTTGAATGTAATTTTGTAAACTACTGTAAATGTATATCTTAACTTATAATTGATTTCATTTGCTGGTTTATTTTGGTTTTTGTGCTTCCATATCAGTTTATATACGATATCACACTTATAAATAGCAACTACAATAAATTTAATCATGTTTACCTCATATATGTAATCCTTTTCATTCAATGGAATGGAAAGCAGACGGTTTACAAAACTGTGATATCTGCCAACTTTTGAGGATGATGTGAGGTGTTATGAATCATCTGGTGTGAAGTTGTCGGCTTTCTGTAAATTTCAAAGTTAACTTATCTGGCTGTCTTGAGAAGCTAAGGTCTAGAAAATTAATCCTGATGAAAATTAATCAAAATTGACAAGGCCGGCAAGAATCATCCTCAGTATATTTGAAATTAAATGAAGACCTGCATCCCGTACCTGCCCCGCTGTAAGATAAAAAAGTTGTTGTGTGGCCATGATAATGTTTCTGTGTATGTTTGTCCGTCTATGTATCTGTGTGTAGTTATTTTAAGACTTTTAACGACCTCCTCGGAGTGCAATTTTACGCCTAGGCTTGAGAATGGCCCTCTAGTCGGATCGAAACCGGTCGCCCAAATCCAGCGACATGGATCACTTGACATTTTTAAGGTAACTCTTGATGAAATCCGATATAAATCTTGGATTTTCAGCGTTCGATAACGGCGAATATATATGAAAGTTTACGATATTTTCTGCCGAAATAAAGCCAAAAAAAAAATAATAGAGGTTAGAGTTACAGTTAGACAGGATTTAGCTTTGGCAATCGTTGCATGACTATAAAGTTGCAAACACAAATACATGTTCTTTCACTGATAGGATTTAAACTTAACATTTTCGTTATTCAACACATTTTTACAAAGCCATTGAGAAACCATTGGCAGCTCTGTTTGGGATTGTGCAGCATGTGAATGAACTAGTCAGCTAAAAATAGAATAAGTATCACTTATTTTACGACCCATCCCAGTTGCACTCATCATAAAAGCAGTACTAAAAAGCTTAAAGTGCTGCATAATTATGTGTTGTTTTTTTTTCTGAATCACGTCTGACTAAAACAATAATTATTATTAAAGTGCTGCATTAAAAATTTTATGAGTATCCTTTTAGCTGCCCCCATTTTTTGATTTTTCTTTAACCCATTGGCCTAGACATACGAGCTGGTCTCGTTCCTTACTTGTCATTTTTTAAACTTATGAATTGGAATATGAAATTGGTGTTTTTAAATGGATTAATGGTATATTTTAATTAAAATATTGTTTTCTTTCAGTTTAGAGAGTCGCATTGGCACACACACAGTAGACACAAGTAAAAAGCAGCAAAATCAGTGTTGACCATGTGCAACTCACAAAGAATTAACCGATCCCGTCAACTTCCAAGCAAGCCTGCCACCGTTTGTTTTACTTGGGCCCTCCCACCAACGTTGCCACAGACCGGTTAACTCATTGAGAGTTGCACGATTGGTTAGTTTTGGTCGTGTGAGGGATTCGAACCCACGAAGTTCGTATCAACACCTGGCCAAGATGTTTCCACGACTTAGCTGACTCAGCTACCACGAACAGTGGCCTAGCGGCGTTATTTAGGTTTTTATAGTCAGTCCGTGCCCCTAGCGGAGAGAACCATAGTTGCCCGCAGCCATTAGTTACAGATGTTGCGACTAGAGTGCAGCACTAATCAAATTCCGTTATCAGCCATTGCGAATAGAATATTATTACTACGTTAATGGGTTAACCTGAAACTCCTGTTTTATTTATAAATGAGCTTTTATGTTATTGTTATTTTTAATTTTGGGGGTGGGGAGTATATAACTGTTTATTCGTTGTTGAATGCCTTCAGAACTGTTATATGACAATTAAAATATAGGTTTACGAACTGGTAACTTTGGTTAACAGCCAATATAACTGTTTAAACCAGAAAACTTGTCAACTAGTTGATGTGATGTTTAAAAAAAAAGACTCATTACAAGTTACAGCCTTTTAAAAATTAGATTGCTTACTTTTCTTAGATAATCATGGGGTAGTTTACATAAAATAGTAATTTTCACCTTTTTTCAGCACCACCCACCTTCAGGATTATATGGCCACAGTCTCCTCTAGTGGAGATTATTGGGACTCCTGTCAATTAAAAGTACAAATGGGATGTAAATAAAAAACGTCAAATTATTCAAATGATTTTATTGGGCCATTCAGCTACAAGCAATAGGCTAAGTCTTAAAACTAAATTGAAACAGTAGGGTGGTCCTCTAGACCCACAAAATACTAGTCCATTCTCTAAGCAATAAAAAAAATAAATAAAAAACACACCATGCAAAATTCATGTACAAAACTTATGCTTGCAAACTTCCAAATGTTACAACACTTCAAAATATATATGACTCACAGTATTCATATACGAGACAGTAAATACATATAAAAGATGGTAAAAGGTGATCAGTTTCGACCAGTCACACCAATCACCATCAGTCCCACTGAGAGAATGGCAGAATCAAACTGGGCCCCTGCTTATATCCTATTGGCTGCCGGAAGTTTTGGAAGTAAGTTCCTATATGTGCCATTAGAGTCAAAATTTACGTGTTCATTTATCAATATATTCCTAACTTTACATTTTTCTTTGTAAATAAACAATTCTTACCATACTGTCAGCGAGAGGAAAGAAGACCCCTCTTCGGTGTTATATGTTTATAGTTCTATGGTTCTTATGTCTTGTGTTCAATGCAAGTAAGTTTTGTTACAGTATCATGGTGTCAGCAGGAACTTACCTAATGGTAACAATGAATGCCGCATAATAGCGTAGTGACCATATGGTAGTGCCTGCAATTTTGGTTTAGACCAGATTCCAGGGGTCTTCTTTACGCTCGGCGATAGTATGTTCATTTAATTTTCTTTCTTACAATTCTTGAGTATATCGAGGTTTTCTTATATATTCTCTAAAGTGTGACAATATTCTAATAGGTGTTTTGCGACGTTATATATTTCCGGTTATTTGTTCTTCCAAGCTGATACATGGCATTTAGATTCTGCTATTCTCTCATTGGGCCTGATGATGATCAGTGCGACTGGTCGAAATCGATAGCCTTTTATTATCTTTTATGTATATTCACCGTCTTGTGCATGAATACAGTATAAGTGTAATTTTGAAGTGACGTGAGATGTTTTTTATTTACATCCCGTAGTTACAACAATACGTATCATGATAATTAAGAAGTTAAAAGCACAAAGTACACAAACACAAAAACAATGCCACAATAAATTCTGACATTTTGAGAAACTAATAAAAATGTTTGCCGTAATCAAGTGTCCTTGAGTGTAGCGTGAACCCCTGTTGTGGTCAGGCCCTCTGCTCGGGTTCGGGTTCGCGCTTTACTCAAGGACCCTTGATTACAGGAAACGTTTATATTAGTTTCTCAAATGTCGGAATTGAATGTGGTGTTTTTGTGTCCGTGTTAGTGATGTTTGTACTTCTATGGTAATTTTCTCAATCAGTATAGTTCACCTAGTACACTATGTGTAACTACATGTAAATTAATTGCATCAGTTGTTAGTTCTTAAGTTTATATCTTTGTATATTTAGGCCTATTATGTATGTTGTTGACTTAAGCATATACAGGTGAGTCAGACCACCCGTCCAGCATGTATAACAGGAGAACGGTTTGGTCTAAAGTCATGAAACAAAATGCCTCCCCACTAAAGCGCACATGGGCTATCTATTAAAAATATTTCCATCAAAATCTATGTACAGAATGTTCCAAAACATTCTGTACATAGATTTAACGAAGGTCACGAGTTCGAATCTCAAAATTTTCTTAAGTAAACATAGGGGGTGTATCATTTTAAAGAGCTCGTTAAAAGAAACATTTTGGTGAAAATAGAATTGATTTATCTTTATCCGTTTCCAAATGGCGGCCGTTTTTGTGTAAAATATTGACATTTACGGAATAACCAGTATTGTCTAAACCACTACTCGTATCTTTTTTACGACTCAAATTTCGTACTCGCGATAATCTCAGCTTTACTTTGGTGTGCTACATGACAGGTTTTTTTGAGTAATCTATATTTCAAAAAAATATTTATTTTGAAAATGCCTATATGCCCAAAATTCAAAAAAGTTAAATGGTAGCATATATAAAAAATAATACCATTGAAAAGGTCTTGTAAATCCTAGCAATTTTCTAATTTACACCAACCTGTATCTCTTTTCGTTTTCTGCAACCAGCAAAGAACATTATTTCCCCTTATAAAATGCATGTTAATTGTACATAACACATAAAACGAATGTGGCCATGAATACATGCAAGTGTTATGCAGATTAACATGCATTTCATATGGAAAAGTAATGTTTTTTGCTGATTGCGGAAAAACTAAAGGAAATACAAGGTTGGTGTAAATTATAAAGTTGATTTGATTTACAAGATCTTTTCATATACACTACCATTTGACTTTTTAGAATCTAGGCCATATCGGTATTTTCAAAATAAATATTTTTTTGAAAAAAAACCTGTCATGCAGCACACCAAAGTAAAGCTGAGATTATCAAGAGCACAAAATTTGAGTTGGTAAAAAGATACGAGTAGTGGTTTAGACAATACAGGGTATTTCGTAAATATAAAAGAAATATTTACGAATAAGAGAGTCGCATTCAAAAAAATACCATTGAAAAGGTAAATACCATTGATTGTGTTATTTTACACAAAAACGGCCGCCATTTTGAAACTGATAAAGATAAATAAATTCTGTTTTCGCCAAAATGTTTCTTTTAATGAGCCCTTTAAAATTATGTATAACTGTCCCTATACATAAGAAAATTTTGAGATTCAAACTTGTGACCTTCAGTTTTGGAACATTCTGTACATAGATTTTGATGGAAATATTTTTAATAGATAGCCCATATGCGTTTTAGTGGGGAAGAATTTTGTTTCATGACTTTAGACCAAACCGTTTTCCCGTTATACATGCTGGACGGGTAGTCTGACTCACTCGTTATATTACAGTAGAACCTCGATAGTTTTACACTTTGTGGACTAAAGGGGTGTCGAACTATCGAAATGTATATGAACTATCTAGGGAGTATATGGAACATTTTAATACAGGGAGTATTATGAGGAAAAAACAATAGCATATCACGAAAGAATCAAAAACGTATTTAACTCCTGCAGCGTTTTGAGCGAACTGACTTGACCTACTTTCTGGGATGGGCGGGGAAAGGGGTGGATAGGACGGGGTAGGGGGTAGGAAGAACAAGTTATTTATAGAAAAGGCGGTAGCGCACGTTCGCGAAAACAATAAGCGGGCTCCCATCACTGACCGGCAAACCCGTCAAGGACACAATCGGTCGCCGCTACTGTCATGTCATGTCGTCACGGCCCGTGTCGAAGTATACAGACTGTCGAACTATCGAAGTTCTACTGTAGGGTAATGACTTTATTACTATGTGTTTACTTAATGTTAGTAAAAATGTTTTTATTTATTTACTTTTAACTGACAAGATGATTCTTAATAGTCTCCTACAGAGGACAATGCCAACCTGAAGGTGGGTGGCCAAAAAAAGTGAAAACATGTGGAAAACCCTATTTTATGATATAAGTTATAGATGTATTGGATTTCTACAGGCAAAAATTCATAAGACTACTTTCAAAACAGGTTTTTTATTATTTCTTACTAAAAGTACTGTACTACTAAATATACGTCCTGCATAACTCACTAAGGTTGAAGTAAAAGGCGTGTCTTTAAAGTAAGTACCGTTTTTAAATCCCCCCGTTGCAGCGCTGCGGTTGGCATTCCTGCATCTATTGGTAAGGCCGGGGACACCTCAACGGCAAAAACCTACCACGTTTGTTTGTGAGCACTCAAAATGGGGCCACTGATTAAGAATCCCACCATTTGTGAGGTACCCGTTGTGTTAATGGTGTGAAAATGACTGAAATTCATTGGCAAATTAGTGAAGTGTATGGCAAAAACATGAGCAACCAATGAGCAATGGAATGTCACGCAATTGGTTTAGAACCGTGTGCCATTTTGAATGCTCACAAACAAATGTAAACATGGTCGATTTTTGCCGTATTGGTGTCCCCAGCCTTGCCAATAGATGCAGGTACACAGCGCAGGATTCAGGAATGCGAACCGCAGCGCTGCAACGGTGGAATTTAAAAACGCTACTTATTTTAGGAATACACATCTTAGGTTTTGTTAAAACAAAGAATATTAATTTATTCTTATAAGTTAGTTTTAAGCACGTCAAGACGCAAAGATATTTCTTATTTCCAAATTTACCCAAATTTTAAAACTGTATATCACTTACTCTTGAGGGTAAAAGTTCATTTGAGACATGATTATGAGATGTTTAGATGGATGGGTAAGTTGTAATAATAATCTCCCCTCATGTTGTAATAATAAAATTGCACTCTGTACATAATGATTCTTTGGTTATCTATATTTGCTGCAAGTTTTTGTCTTAAAATTACTACAAAATTCATTGAGAGTAGATCAGTTAGACAAGTTACACACCAGTGTGAGTCACATTTGTCATGCTAGCTGCTTGGCTCATGAAAACTAATCTTTGTTAATGAATAGGAGCTTGCATACTGCATACTAGGAGTCATATCATATCACTACTTCCTTGCTTGTCACGAGTGTGATGTCAAATGGTTCAGTGTATCGGGTAGCATGAACATTGCATGGAAGTAGTAAAACGAGCTGACGCATGCACAGATTGAGGTTTCCGTCGTTTGTCAGCTATGACTAGGCACAAGCGTTGCAATTATTTGGTATTTGTTTTGGTGCTCAGTTCAAAACGCCCTTTGTCGGATAATGAAAAAAGTAATAGTAAGTTTGTCTTGGCTAGACATCCTGTCCAGGATGAAATGAATATACAGTTAAAGTAAAAAGTAAAGTTCATGTAACCTTCTGTCCAAGGTCTGTAGTCAAGAGTTTTCAGGTTGTACTAGTGCCTCTGATATGACTTGTTGACCACTTATGTAGCCATGACCAACGGCTTAATTACACAGTGACAGTCTGAGTTTCAAAAGTCATATGGATTTTACCGGGAATTGAACCCAGTCTTTTGGGTGGTGAGCCAGTACTCAACCCACTCAGTGATGTCACAATATACAGTAATAGGAATTAAAAAGAAAAGTTATAGAGGGTATTGGCTGAAATAAGCTAACAATGAATTATTCTAACTTGTAATATTAACAACCGCATTTTGTCTTCGAATAGTTATAGTAATGTCTCGGTAGATATTATCTTGGTCTTAAATGAGCCACATCGCTTCACCATGGCTTTTACAATGGTACAACTGACTTTATACTCATAGCATAAAAAATGAGTCATATGATGCTCGTTGTACGGGGTTGTAAGCAGAGATGAGGATTATTAAATGTAATTTATAAAGAATGAACTGCAGTACTGCAGTGTAATAAATTGATGGTAAATGGCATTGCAGCAAACTTTTGTAGAAATAACAATTGTATAAGAATTGTAGCATTTTATAACTTGCCAATCGCATTTGGATGAAAACCTTTACCGACTGTCATTTAATTTCTGACTCAGAATGGCATCACTGATTTCCGTAATTTCTGAATTTAATGTGGTGATTGCAGAAAAGTGCTCTAATAAAGAGCTTTGATTTAGTGTACAGCTCAACCTGTGTTCATTTAGATTTTCTTCAAATCCTTGTGGAGCACTCCATAGATTGATCGCCCCTACTACTCCACATAATATTTTTGACCAAAAAGCATTTTTGATTAAAGCATTTGATTTTTTTTACCACAAAGCATTTTTGACTAAAGCATTTGATTGTGTCGACCATGAGTTGTTGTTGAAAAAGTTAAGATTCTATGGAATAAGGGGTAAACCTTTTTGTTGGGTATCATCATATTTAAACAACTGGAAGTAAAGAGTAACCTACACTTGTAGCAACAACATCGCTCATCATTCAAACTGGGAGCCAGTCAAGCGTGGTGTGCCTCAGGGGTCGGTTCTTGGGCCTCTGTTGATATTATATTAATGACCTCCCACAAGCCTAAATAAAAGCCAACACCATCCTATTTGCTGATGATACAACTCTAGTTTTATCAAATACAAACCTTGATGACTTGCAAAATTCTGTGTCCTATACCATGAAAGAAGCGAAGAGTTGGTTCACAGCCAATGGGCTGCTATTAAACAACAGCAAAAGCCAACTATTGCATTTCAAAACTAGTCAATACACATATCAAAGCATTTCCAATATCGAAATCCCTGTTGTATGATCAGCGAAGTTTTTAGGTGTAGTGGTTGACGAATAGGTAAATCGGCGAGACCATGTTTTTCTTTTGGCAAAAAATTAAGCTCTGCATGTTTTGCACTTAAATTTCTTTCTAATTCGGTTAGCACTGAAACCATCAAACTAACCTACTGCGCCTATGTTCTCTCGCATTTAAAGTATAGAGTGGGATTTTGGGGAAGTTCTGTTAATTCCAAATAAATTTTTAAAATACAAAAAAGAATCATTAGAGTGATGTTTGGCTTGAAGTACAGAGCTTCTTGTAAGCAGTAATTCATTAACCACAAAAAGTTTACCCTCCCTTGCCTTTATATTTATGAGAGACTTTCCCTTCTTGCATCCAACAAAAACACAATTTTCACACAACGACCAAGCCAATACAATCTTAGAAGAAACCATATGCAGTATCCACTCCATCGTCTCACCTTGTATGAGCGAGGGGCGTATTACTCAGCCATTAAACTTTTCAATCCCCAACCATCAACTTACAAATAGATTCAATAAAGCACTTTCAAACTTCCCTTAAGTGCCACCTCATCAACCGGGCATATATCTCTGTAGATGGTTTCAAAAAGAATGATTAACTGAGGATGTCTTTTGTAAATGTAAGGAATAGGGTATGTAAATTTTATTAGATGAAGGTAAAATACATATTTTGTTTTGTTTGTTATTTTTTTTCTGACAAGTTAAATGTTTACCGAAACATTTTTTTCATTCATGTAAACTTTATTTGGCAATAAAATGATTTTATTTTATTTTACCAACTCTTGCCGAGTAATTGTACGCCACCAACAAAATGTCTTATTTGAAACAACTCATTACATTATTTTACTACTGAAATTTCATAAAACAGTATAATCCAAAATAACTGAATCTTTTTTTACTTTGTAAATTTATTCAATATTTTCATGCTACAACTATTCTGAATCAAATACATTTGTTGAAGATTTGAGTTGATTGTTGATGGCCTTCCTAGGACAGTCTACTAAATATATTTATTTGTTCATGTTGATTTTATGTTCAGTAGTTGTAGCAATTTCTACTAGTAACAAAACTAATACACTCCCTCTCACACTAGCTTTTTTTGGAGTTATTTTAGGGTGTAACCGAATATAAGTGAGGGAATGAGGAATTTCATGTATTCTGGTAGCATGGCTGTCGCACCCATTATGTGAGTTAAGCAACTGCCTAGGGCGGTAACTTCTTAGGAACCGCAAAAACAAAACAAAATTGCAAAACTAAACAAACAAATGAACACTAGTAAAATAAAATCTGCCCCGTTGGTGTCAGACCGTCTCTCACTTCGCTTCATGGGATTGTACGAATCGCGCGCGAGCCCCATGGCCTATCCCGATTCTACAACCCTCAACCCTCCTTCTCGACGCCACGAGACGGATATACTGGCCATCAGTCTTAAAACCACTTTAGTCATGATGTTTTTATGTTGCAAAGTGCCTTACGCTTTATTGAATACTATTTGTTTAAAAGAGTTTTTGGGATGTAAAAAGGCATAGAAAAATAGTTTTAGTTTTTATATTTTATTTTATTGGTAATTATAGTTGTTTAAAATAATTTAGAATCCTTGGTAGTATAGTGTTTTGCTTAGCCTAACCTAACACAAGTATTTTCATATGACTTAAAAAGCCATCAGGCAGTTGTACCATTATACACACACAAAATAATGTTCAGGTATATCCTACAAAATAACCAGTGATAGATTCAATCAGTCAAGGATCAGTACATTCTGTATTAGGCCTAAATATAACCAGTTAACATACTTTTCAATAAACTGAAATGTTACAACAGTTTTAATAAAACAAAAAAATACACTAATTACATTTTATATTTGTTTACAAGATCATGTTCACATATTCAACATATTCCATATACTAAAAAAAACAAAAAATTAACTTTATCAGATTTAAAGCACATCAGAATAAACAGTCAACTGAACCAACAATTATATGTAATTCGAAAGAAATTGATTATAGGACCGACCAACACACAATTCTTAGGGTTAACCCTAGACCAACACCTGAGATGGAACTTTCACATTGATAAGGTTTTATCAAAAGTAAACTCTGGAATTTATTCACTCTATAGAATGTCTTTCTTTTGCAATAAAAAAAAACATTAAGAAACATTTATTTTGCAAATTTTCATTCTCATATTTCTTTTGGTCTATGTCTTTATGGTGCAACATCAAATATTAACATGGATAGTATTCTAAAACAACAAAAAAGAGTAATCAGAATTATAATGAAATTAAAATATGATGAATCTGCAAAGGAACACTTTAAAAATCTGCGCATTTTAACAGTATATAGCCAATACATTTTTGATACAATTCTCACGGTAAAACATAATGAAACAATCTTTGATATCAATGAAAAATCCCACTCTAACAGACACAAAAAATATATGAATAAATCACGCCATAACTTAAAATTCTATGAGAAAAAGCCCAAATGTATGGGAATGAAATTTCTAAAAAGTCTACCAAACAATATTAAAAATATTACAAACACAAATAAGTTTAAAAAGTACTTAAAGATTTTCTTATACTCTTATACTCTTAATAAGAGATAACCTTATACTCTTTAGAAGAGTACTTTCCATCTACTCTGAATTTTGGCGTTTGAACTTACGTTTTTTTTCTCTCTGTAAAAAAAAACAACAAAAAACTAATGTTTAGTATTTTATTTCTAGTACTTATTATTTGTTCCCTAAATTGTAAAGATTCTTAGCCTAAGTTACAAAAATTGTATTGACACTATTCAATTGTATTATATGTATATTTGATGAATAAAGATGATTGAATTTGAATTTGAATTTGAATGGAGTTATTGATATTTTCTTTACGTTTTGAAGTGTTTTCTGAATATTTAGAGTTGTGCATCGGATATGTTAGTAGTAATTTGTGTGTTGAGATGGTATTATGGGTTATGTATGGTGTGAGGGGAGGGGGCGGCATATGTGACCTTTTTTGTCTGGGGTGGCAAAAGTGTTTGCGCCAGCCCTGTTTGGTGGATATGGAAAAAATGTCCTAGCTATCTGTACCAGTGCCATAATAGCTAACTGTGTTTTCTGCCTAGAGGAAAAACACGAGAGGTTCATGTGAACCAATATAACCAGGTTACTAATGTTGTGGGAAAACGATAAAGATAATGGTTTATAACGGTTTAAATTGAACTGTTTTACAGTCCTTAGAATTATATTAACTAGCTTTGTCCAACAGCTTCGCTTGTTCACCTGATTTCAGTTGTATAGTTAAATTAAATAATTTAGGAGATCAAATTCCAAAATTTAAACATGTGTTTTAACTTGACACTTTTATTTAGTTTATAACCTTATAATAACTAATATTTTTGCTCCAATTTTTTCAGTGAAACCTCTTATATGGTCCATGGGTGTCAGTCTTATGGTTTTCCCGTAAGTTCCTGGGGAGGTTTGGCTTTATACATAGATTAGTTTTCAAACTAAATATAAAAAACATAAAAAATGAAACATTTAAAACACAAAACAAATTATTTAAAATGATCAATCAATATGTTTTTAAAATAGTAATTTTTAGAAAAATTAGTTTCATGTCCCGCTAGATTGATATTACCAGTAGCTAACAAATCCAGATAATTGGCTTGAACGTAATTGGAAACCTTTAAACTTGGTTCACATGAATGCACACAATGCTTCAATCCACCCATCGGATACTGTGTTTGACAGAAATAGCACACTGCAGAATTCCATGAGTGAAGCCACCCTTGTATCATGAAGAGGTTTCCCTTTTAATTCTTCTCTGACAATACGTCATTGATCTTAGTGGATCATACCCCCTGTAGTTTTGTAAAACTTGAGATATATTCCTTTGACACATTTACTGTTCTTTATGATGATGTGAATAATGAATATACACTGGGTTGATTGATTGATTGATCCGTAAAGTGATTAGGTGTCTTTTGAAAACAGAAAAGTCATAACCTACTAGTGCTATCGTTATCGTGTAGTACTGTGTTGCTCTCTGGAGATTCTTTACCAGTCAAAAGTTTTGTTAAAGGCACAAGTGGTGGCCATGATGTGTGTATAAACAACTGAACAAGGAGTATATAATTGCTTCAATCTGTTACGGAAAGTTAAAAAGGTTGATTTAAAAAACCTTTTATACAATGGAGATTCAGCATTATCGGTGGCGCACATCTGGGTTATGAAATGTTTGAAATTTCACGATATCGGGCTAAATGTTTTGAGAAAGTTGTGCTACCTTAGTCTCAGTTTAAGCAGATAACTCATACAAAGTGACAACAATGAGCCTGGTTTAAGATGCTGATGGCAGAGCATATATATAAAAACTTGATTGAATTTTGATTAGCATCTGTATTTATCACAAAACGAAAAGCTAACATGGTCCTAGTCTAGTCTCTAGTTTTTTTTCTATAAGAGAAATTCGCTAAAAGACCTTAAAGAGAGGCTGTTATAGGAATCTTTATAACTTAGAAAACTTTTTGTATTGTTAAGTTTTTACGTTTTTTTGTTGTCATTGAGTTTAGTTTTATTTTGTATTTGTATAGTATTGAATGAGTAGCCCTTTGTCACATATGTACCTTTGTGTGCCACATAAATAAGTGTACACAAAGGTACACAAATACCTGTGTGGATCCTACATCCACCCTGTGCCACATAAATAAGTGTGATGTAGGATGATAGTATAGTGAACAAGCAAACCAATTATATATGTTTTGCTTTTTTTCAGACAAATCGATGGACTTGCGCCAACATTCTCTAAAAAGCCAGCAATCAGGCAAGAAGATGATGGCAAAAGACTGCTATTCGAATGCAGGATACAAGCAGATCCAACTCCCTCAGTTATTTGGTCTCATGGTGGCACCATTGTCAAAGATGATGCTAGACATAAAGTGAGTTCATAAGTTTATTGAAAAACCTGAATCACCAAATCATGAACCAACAAAAGTTTAGTTTCTAAAACTTGATGATGGAAAAATGCAACAAGTAAGAGTAGGGTATTCTTGTTCTAAAATACATTATAATGGTTTTGTAGAATTACACAGTAGATTGTCAATCATCTGAACGGAAATTATCACAAATGCCAATCAACCAAATGTCTGAAAAAAACACAGCAATTTAGGTTCTGTACTGCCTAGTGCACCCTATGCAAAAATGATTATAGAGTATTATTGAATATAACTAGTACAAAAATAGTATTATAAAATATTACTAGTACTATTACTTCTCACAGATATCATAGACCTTATTATTAAATATTTTAAAGTATCATTAATGTATTAATAATACTCAGTAATAATTTTTGCATAGGGCAGTGATGCCCAACTTGAAATAAACAGTGATGCTGTCTAAATATTATATTTTTAATATGAAAGCAGACTGTACAAGCAACGTGGTTAGCAGCTGAGTAAAGTAAATAGCAATAATTTGTCTAAACATAAAAAGTGTGATTTAATGCAAACTGTGTGCTATTTATGAACACAGGGGTTTAGCCAAGCAAAAGCTGTTTACATAATGTATTGTGTTGATTCTCACTAAAACATAAAAAACCATGCAGTCCTTTGGTTTTGGTAAATGTGCATATACTGCTGCTTGGTTGTACCGAGTTTGCTAATGTTGTTTATGCCATTTTTTGGCAGATCGGACTTTGGTTTAGACATATCCTTTGGTATAGATGTTTTAAGGTCTTTCTTTCCTGGTTTTAATGGTCATTAAGTATTGCAATTGGTAATCTGAACAATTACACTAACCGAAATACCCTTGGTATTAGACAATTGACAGTCTACTGTTATTCTAAAACTCTAGTCCCAATACAATCAGATTTTTAAATTGATCCATGATCAGATTTCTCGACTCGTCCTAAATTCATATTTATAATAGTAAATTTATATGAAATTTTAAAATTGTATTTCTTTTGAAAATGTATGCATTCCCATTATTTGATATATTTTGATTGAACAAGATATTTCTCAGATTGCACTTGCTACCGCCTATCTTACTCCATGCTTAATTTCACCTTATTTGTATGCATAATTAAATAAGACAGCAAATAAAAAATATTAAGGATATCTAAAAGCATATTTTTATTTGAAAAATATGTTTAAATTCTATATTGAATTTTTAAATTTTCCTCCTCTAGATGAAAGTAGATAAAGATGGTCACTCATATTTTGCATCACTGGAAATAAAAAACGTTACGATTGAAGATGCTGGAAAATACAAGGTTACTGCAAAAAACGAACTTGGCGAAAGCAATGCTACGATCAGCCTCAACTTTGACAGTAAGTGATAATGTTATCTAGGTGGAACTTATGTTTGTTCCATGTTAGCCTGCCCCGAACCGCTTATATTAACAGAGTATGTCCTAGTATAGCCACGCTTCGCTTGCGTGCTATCACATAGCCATCCCCAACACCTTGTTTTCAGATACCGTACATCTCTTAAAGTCAACTAAGACAGAGTAAAGTGTATTTTCACACAAGTATAAAAACTTGGATCAAACCAAAATATTTTTGAGTACAGCATGAAATGTAAAGCAGGTCAAATCTCATGATCTCAAGCGTAAGATTTATACAAATTTCCTTTTTTCCTATGACTGAGTTCGTATTTTGTAAATAACATTGTTAATGAGCGGTGGTTATAAAAATTGTTACAAAAGTTTTCCTCGTAACAAGTATCTTGCTTAAGAATTTTATATTCTTTCAGTCGAACACCGATTTCTTTAAGTTTGTTAGATTTATAAATCAAATACTTGATTACCTATAAAACATTCTTTTTTAAACCTTTGCACTGTACCAACAGACCGACAAACCAATCACAAGGTCTTGTATGTTTATTCTGAGATGTACTGTACAAAATTTGATTGGCATAACTCTTTATTTATGTTACAGTTGAAACTTAAATTAAAACTATTGAAAATAAATTTAGATTACTTTCTATATTTGTGTACACTCTACATTACGAGTTGATTTATTAGTGGAAATAGTGTACACAAATAATTAACTAGTGTTTATGTATGTCACTAATAATTCAACATTATAATAACTAATACAAAATTGTTTTGATTGTGTTTGCAATTTTAAAATACTTGTTACGAAAGATAGATTTATAAATACAATTTTTAGTTTAGTTTTTACAACTTAATATTAAACAATAATACTAGAATCCACCTTTAGACATGTGTGTAGTTTTCTCTTTTATAATTTGTTATTTAATTCATAAAATGGGGTATGGCAATACAAGTTAAATAATACTTTTTTGATTCATTGAAGTACAGTAGACCCTCGATATTTCGACACTCGATAGTTCGACAGTCTGTATACTTCGACACAAGCCGTGACGACATGACATGACAGCAGCGGCGACCGATAAGTGTCCTTGACGGGTTCACCGGTCAGTGATGGGAGCCCGCTTATTGTTTTCGTGAATGTGCACTACCGCCTTTTTTATAAATAACTTCCTTCCTACCCCCTACCCCGTCCTATCCACCCCCTTCCCCGCCCTTTCCAGTAAATAGGTTAAGTCAGTTCGCTCGAGACGCTGCGGGAGTTAAACACGATTTTGATATTTTCGTGATACGCCATTGCTTTTCTGATCATAATACTCCCTGTATTAAAATGTTCCATATACCCCCTATAGTTCGAAATATTGATAGTTCGACACCCCTTTAGTCCACAAAGTGTCGAACTATCGAGGTTCTACTGTACTTTAATTCAGTAACATTCTATATAATTACTAAAATACTTATGCTTGTATTTTATACTCAAAAATATTTTCTATTAGGAAGTCAATCCTAAATATGTAATTTTCCACTTCATATGTTTATTTTTGACACAAAATAACTTCTTGTGCAGTATACAATAAAATCAAGTTTTCAAGTAAAAGCAAGCCATTTTTACCGTAGACATCCCAAGATACAATAGTAAAAAGTGACCAGGGGCCTATTTTTGAAACGGGTGAGTGGTGAGTCAGTCAACTCACCTACCAGCTGATTTTAGCATTGTTTAAATTCACCACGTGAAGAATGAATTGGCAATGATTTATCTGTCAAATCAAAAAGCCAAGAGTAAACATTGACCAATGTACAAATTTATAAACCTTTTGCTGCTTTAGCTAAATCAATTGGTATATTTTTAAACATTTACTTACTTTTTGAGCATTTTAATAATAAATCATACGTTATTCAACTGTATTTACACATTTTATAATGGAAAGTAAACATAACCTAGTTAGGCTGTTTACTATTGATTCCTTCTGTCATTTCCCTCTAACATGAAGAAGAAGAAGGTTATTTCCGGTCAACTCACCCATTTTCAGTCACCAGCGTTTTGCCTGGTGAGTAGAAATGGTTGAGTTGGTCACTTATTCAGTCAAAATATCTATCTATAGTAAATCTATCATTAAAACGTAAATATAAACGTTCATTGAAAATACTAATATAAATTTTGTGTGGTTGAACGTAATTAACCGAACGGTTACCTAAATAATATCTGTACTTTTATCTGTTGATCTGAAAATAAAAAAGAGTGATTTGAGTGACTCACTCACCTACTCACCTCTCACCCAATTCAAAAATAGGCCCCCTGGTCTCTTGATTTAATAACAGTATTATAGGAAACCTTATATATAATTGTAGAGCCATACCCTCTTTGTGTAGCACTGTTATTCTGTGATGAACTTATATATTACACAAATCGCCAACCTGCTCAGCACGCTGCAGCGGTTAGATTAAGATAATTTATTCTGTTTGCTATAACATATTTCATTGTCATTTAGTATGCAGTAAAACTATAAAAGTTGATTCACCAACCTAATCACAGCGTGCAATGCAAGTTGATGGTTTTTGTAATATTTAGGTACACTTGATGGTTTGGCACAAAAAACTGATGGTGTGTTCATTGCTGTTTGTTTGCTTCATATGTCAACTGATTTAAATAATCAATTTAAAATTCACGCTGGTAAAGTGTAGAGGAACAACCATGAAGCGTTTTTGCTTTTTGATTTTTGGTGGCTCCATTTCGTATTACTGTCATAAAGAGAAATATTAACTAAATTTTTAGTACAATTTTAAATTATAAATTAATCCAAATCGAGTTAGATGGAACACTCACATTCTTACTATTTCTTTCACGATTCCTTTATGATAGTAAAACTGTATCAAACATGTCATATTTCAGTCAATAACTTATGCAGCCCATCATTACTATGATGTTCACAAATCTCATCTCGCCACATTTTATGCGAGAGTAAATCATCTTTACTAAACTACACACTCTACTACATTCTGTTTAGAAATCGTAATAAGTCAAGTCAAACTCATTTGTGCGTCAGCCTACTAGAAAAAACATATTCTGTAACGTTACCAAATTAATTTTATTTACTCATAAATATTAGTGTAAGTTCCTGCCGCTCTTTCTTCCTCCTGCTGTTCCATTGATGTCAAAGTCATTCACAAATTACAAATGACTGAATGAATGCATGTGCTTCTATTCCCACACCTGTTACATCACACTACATAACACACGTCCGTCACCTAATGCAATCTCGATACGTTGGCAGCATACAAAATTGTTCAAAAGAATAAGAGATCTATTGACAACAGAGACCGCGATCTCGATCCAATTTGGCATGCAGCTTATTGGCAACTTAATGTTCATGCTTTCTCTATGTGTGTGATTTAAATATTTTCTGAGCCTTTTTTTTAGAGTTTAGTGTTGTGTAACTATTTTGAATTATTTTGTTGAAATAGAACATGATTAAAATATATTGAATTTCTTAAGATGATTTCCATCTTAGGTTATTATTTATTCGAGGAGGTTCCAGACGAATGCAGATTTTCATCGTCATGAATTTTTTACAGGTTCATTTTAGATTTTTTTAACTTTTCTCGCTTTTATTCCCGCTTTTTGATTTGCTTTTATTCCTTATTGTACTGGTGTTGTATCGACTTATATATGCATTTTTTAAACATTTTTTTAGCCCCATATTCTCTGACAATCTTTAACATCGTAATCCAGACTACTTATATCTATCGACATTTTCTACTTTCTCTTTACGAATTTATTGTATTTATATTAACTATTTGTGTTTGATCCATTTTTGTCATTATCAAAAGTGATTATAGAAAAGGTTTGAACTTTATTGTATATATAAAAAAACGGAATGTAAATTGAATAACTTTTGATCGAAAGGTGGTGAAACATTGTCAGTTACTTGTGTCAAATTATGATTTTGAGTTTGACCATGCACGTAAGTTAGCATCTTAGGTTCTAGAACGTTTTTGAACATAGGTGATGAGACCACAGTTCCTGGGGGAGGGTTCAAACCCTCCTTCACAGAAAGACCCATCACCCGACAGTCAGACGACGGGTCCAGTATCACTATTGAGTGCAGAGTAGTGGGAGACCCGAAACCCACTATTATGTGGTAAGTTTTCTTTACTTATGTAATTAGCTTAACAATTATTCCTGATCTAAATAAAACAAGTGTTTTATAACTTAGGATAGAAAGCGCAGTTAGAGAAACAGAGTACACATTGTATTATAACAATTTAATAGACAGCACAAGGTAGTTACCACTAATACAAAATATAAAAAAAAAACTGAAATTGAACGGAGTTTTGTTGTCAGGAAAATTTGCATGAATCTTGTGGGAATTTTTGGAGTAAGGGAAATTTAAGTTTGACTGTATTACGTGATGTAGTCCCAATTGTCATGCCACATCGTTGTGATGCTGCTGTGGTCTTTAACAATATACATTTAGCAGTTACTATCTTTAGTCAAAACTGTTCCAGTAAATTGCTACCTTTAAATATGCTTCAAATTCTATCAATGTATTAAAATTATGTGACTTAAAAAATATGAAGCATGTTTCAACCCTGTTCATTAGGCTTATGTTAAAACTGTTCCAAATAAGGTTATTCGTAGATTTAGTACAGCATATCTCATATAAATGTTTTTTTGTTTCAATACTGTAACACAAAAGTTATAATTTCTTAAACAGAGAAAATATAAAATAATGAGGTGAGTCAAAAAGGACTTCACAACTTTTAAACCATAAAAGAACTTAGAAGATTATTAATAGTATATTTCGTCACTAGGATCAAAAGTGGATCTTTTTAATACGAGCTCCAGTTTAACTGCCAAGGCGAAGCCGAGGCTGGGAAATGAGCGAGTATTAAAAAGACACTTTTGATCCGAGTGACGAACTATATTTTTCGTCATACTGCCAAAAAACTTAAGGTTTAAATAAAAACAAAAGTAAAATTTAGTACTGTGTCTTCATAACCTCAAATGTTTCTTTCAGCTTGTCTCTTGAAACAATCAGCTGTTGCACATGCATAACTTCGGTTCATTCATATCTATCGGTTGTTGAGTCGATCACTTCAAACCAATCATTGTGGTTCGAATCAATCGGTTGTTCTTCAAAACAAACATTCGATTTGGGCACGGTTGTCATGGAAATATTATTGTTTGGGCTTTTTCTATTATATTTCGATACAAATCGTTAGGCCTACTAACTTCGTCCATCGTGTCACTCACAGTTGTCACTCACCAGTGGTGTACGGGAAACGAACACAAAATTAATAACAATACAACAATGAATGTTTCGATAATAACAATGAATGTTTCAATTATTTATAGTCAAATGAATTTTAATCGATTTATGACGACCTCGAATCAAAAGTATCATCAACGATGATCTTTTTAGTACTAGTACGATAATGATCATCAAAACATATGTTATTATCCAGAGACTAAAAAGAAGAACTTTTGAATCTCAGCGCATCTGTCAAAAACAGTTATTTTTGAAGCAGTATGACGAAAAATAACTTACAGCAAAACACTTAAATTTTGACTCGTGTAGTGCTGTAGTACCAAATTCAACTACCGCTAACACCAGCGCAGTGCATTGTAAAATGGCTACTTTCACTTGTGTGAAGCTGAAACAAACCCAGCAACAGCTGGTCAGCGTAGATTTTGCAAACATGGGAAGGATCCACCAAGCAGGCCTCCAATTTAGTGAGTCGTTGGCATAGTGATCAAGGTGGCGGACTCCTGAACTATGGCAGCGGCCCTGCCACGGGATTGAATCCCGGTCCTGGCACGTCAATTTTATCAGTAGTGTACAACTCGTACTGTAACGGCTCATCTCTTGCTTTGCTGGATATTTTCCACACACCGATCTGTAGTCTATGTGGATGGGCAAAATAAGGCAAAAAGAGGCTGCCAACCTCTTAAAAAAATTACAGTTTGCACAAGACCTTTGTTGAGACTGGTTGTTCTGTTCGTGGTTTGCAATCACCATGTTGCTGACAAGCGACCATGCTTGCACATGCTATGCCATTCACGGCCACCTGGCTTGTCACCAATAGACTCCTTCCTCTGGGGTTTCATTAAAGATTAAGTGTTGATTGTGTGTTCCGCCCCTACCAGACCTATGCAGACTTGAGAAATCGAACCTACCCTACCGTTGCAGAAGTTGCGCCTGAATTGCTAGGTTGAATGTGGTAAGAATCTGATTTCCAGTGGGATGTTTGCTGCATCACCAATATCAGTCATATCAAATAAAAATGTCACTTTGATGTTAAACCAGAAGTTTTTTGCTACAAAATGACGCCTCTGTAAATTCTGTAAGTTATCTTAACACTTCGACTGCGCGTGGGATGCTGGCATCCCATCGCGGTCCCGCGGCACATGCGCGTGGGACACTGGCTTCCCACCAAGTCCGCTTAGTAACATTGCCTCAGTGTGAGCTCAGGCTGGGCTGGAGGAGGATGATATTTTTTGCGCGTGTCGCTCAGAATGCGAGCTTTATTTAGGTGCAGGTTGGTAGTAAATTTCTCCCAATATCCCAGCCGTCACGGGACTTCCCCGCATTCGTTTTCGTCCCTCTTAGTCCCTCTAGATCTGCTGCTATCTGGATTGTGCTGCGACCTGTTGGCGCTGTGTAGAACTACGTCTAGTTGTGTTGTAACGCAGTGCAGCACCGTACAGTGTTTTTGTCATTCGTTAGCCGGGAATTGAAAATGTGACCGCGCCTATCGGAACTGTTACCGCGTGGCGGGAACACGCCCCACATCCCTCGGGCAGTCAGAGTGTTAATAAATTGATGTATGCTTTCAACATTGTAATGTCCTTTTTGACTCATCCTTTTTAAGTGAAGTGGAAACAAATTAAATCATCATTGTAATTTGTATCTCATTATACACTATTTTAAGCTTAGATTAATAAGCAGATTAATAATTTTAACCAGACTAATTTATGATGTTAGAGCCCAGTTTAAGGCCGGGTGTACACTGCCAACTATCACAGTCGCACGATTGAACCACAGTTCTCAGAAAAGTCAAGCCACTAACGCTGCCCCAGTCAAGTCCCGTTTGCAACAATGACATTCGCACCTACTGGTGCACACTGCTGACGCGATCAGTCGCAGCAAACTGGCAATGTGCATCCGGCCTAAGTGTATTACTATTACATATTTTGTAAAAAACCGAATAACCTACATAAATGTAAAGTTTATTTATAAATAGAAATAGAGTTGTAGAAAAGTTCAAAATACACTACCATTAAACTTCCAATATAAGAGACACCTGATCCTTGAATGAGAGCAGTAGCTGATAATTGGTGAGAGTAAACTAGGACATTAGCCTCCAGTATCCCTAAACCCAAACATTTCACCCTTAACACTTCATTCATTTGAATCCTTATATTTGAAATCACATTAAATTTTTTATTTTTTATTAATTAAAATATGTATATATTGGAAGATAATTACATCACATACAAATCATACAAATCTTTCTCGCTTGTACTGGACTATATTGTAATTCGCTATATATAATTTCTTAAGTACAAGAATAAATGAGAGAGACTATGTAGAGAATAAAATTTAGATTTATAAAAATTAGAAAACATATCCACTAACAATTGGTAAAGCCACATGGGCGAGAAACTGGCTAAGGTTTTTTTTGCGACAGGAGGGGAAAATCAGTCCCCCCAAAGTTTCACTTTTTTATTGTAATGTTGGTCAGCAAATTTGTTTCTTGACAAATTATTGAATGCATAAAGGATAGCTTTTGTAATATGTTTTTACCAAGGATCAGACAGTATCCTTCATGCTCAAAGAAGGCACTGGTAACTACTAATTATTCATTATTGAAATGAGGTTATGAGTTTTAAATTTGCTATTTTCATACCTTTTAATTGCAATGTTTGTCTCATTTTAAAATGTGAATATATGATACAATTCAAATTTTTATTAGTTTAATTAAAGTAGTCTTGCTCTGAACCAGCCGCATAAGGACCAGAACCCTGGCCAGATAACGATTTGGCCGGACAAACCGGTGTATTCCAAATGCGACTAAATAACTCTCATAAATTTGTATATAAGTAAAATGTTAACTGTTGTGCTGAATTACATGAAATTTTAAAAATTGAGAACATTTTCTCTAGAAAAAGTTTGTATGGTGTAGAAAAACTGAAAATACACTGCACTATTTTTGAAAACTGAATAGTTAAATACAGGTACACGAGTGAACTAGAAGATCTATATTACCTAAAAAGAAAGCTTTGAAAAAACTCATAAAACACGTAGTATTTTTTATTTATACTAAATAAAACCAAGTTATGTTTTATAACAATTAGTTAGCAAAGGCCTAGTTTTGGTAGTTTAAACTACATTACATTTTTATTTCTCACTCAAGACTTTTAACAAAAGACAAAACTAAAATGCACTCATGTATACTAACCGTGTGCAGAAAAAAGTACACAAGGCCTGTTCCATGGTTCTTATGATATAGTAATATAATTAGATTATCGGGTAGGCTTCCATGGACCGAAGACACACTCTTGTAGTTAATTTCCGGGTTAGTCCTTGTAGATGTTGACAAAGTTGGTGGCTGACATTTTGGATATTGTAATAAATCCGAAATGTCGGCCACCAACTTCGTCAACATCTATAAGGTCTAACCCGAAAATGAACTTCAAAAGTTTAAAATGTAGATGCTGTCTCTTTTGACTGTATAATTATTTTACCCTCTACCGTCATGACCCTCATGATTTAGTTTGACGTAACTTCGTAATTTTGCTGACACCAACAGATTAAGGGGTTAAGAATAAGGCTACTGTAGTTTGAAATATTTTAAGATACAATTATATTTATTTTGATTGAGCTTGATTTGAAATGTTTCATCAATATAAATGTGTAGGTACCACAATGGAAAGGCTGTTAAGGAAGGACCTCGTATTATAATGTCGATAGAGCTAGACCAGAAGCTGTACTACATGGCGAGGCTAGACATCCGCAACGTGGAGAACTCTGATGGCGGGGAATACAAGGCGGTGGCTAACAACAAGCATGGCGAAGCCACCGCCACCATCAACCTCAACTTTGAGGATGGCGGCACTCCAAAGTAAGTTTTATTATAATTTTTTATTTTTTTATTTGTGAGTTATTTAAATACTTTTAGGGAAAGTGGGACTAACCTGTTGAAAGTTTTGTGGAAGCATGGATCATACAATTTTTAGTTTTAAATATACAGTAGACTCTCAGAAATCCGGATCGGCATAGTCCAGACCAATGATCCTGAATTTTTTAAACAAATTTTGTTGCAAATATAAATTAAAAAAGCAAAACTGCATATTTTAGCACCTATGGTTTCGGCGCGATTAGCTCAAATGTCATGTAGTTTGCATCGTCGGACACTCTGTGTTTAGTAAAATTGATTTTGTTCATGATTTACGAGGCAGTGGAATTTATCACGCGGTTGGAAGTTGTATGACTCATAGCCAAATGCGGGAAATGCAGTTTTTTAATTCCGGATTGGGTCATCCACCTCATTAGTCCGGATTTCTGAGATTATACTCTACTAGATTTTTCATTAAGATTAATTTAGGTGGACTTATTTATAATTTATCTTAGGGGAGAAGATTACGATTGTATATATCTTTTTATTTATGTAAAACTTGATTTTTTTGTTTGCCAATTACTTTTTGATTGCATATATTAAATATATTTTTTACAAGATAATATTTTTGTATCCTTGTGACATATAGATTCTTGGTGGAAATGAGTGGTTTTTACTTCATTGAATGTTATATTCATAACAGACAATTGGAGGAATTGTGCTTTCCACATTGGGATACTAATTAGTAAAGAAAATCTATTCTCCTAGGCTAATAAATATAACAGATTTTCCATCTATTAAAAAAAGATTGCCACATAGAAAAAATGAATAACTACACCAACTGTAAACTACTTAAAGTACGTGCAGAAGGGTGGTTAATTTTTGCTACTAAAGAATCTGAATTATATCCACAAGCAAATCTCTGCCCCCAAAACTTATTTTAAGACACTAGCTCAATATCTATACACTATTTGTCAGTAATATGACCCTTATACCCAATCAAATGTCATATACGGATTATTAATAATGACAGTGGAGTTGGATATTTGCAGTCAGTTCTCAGTGATTTTTGTGAACTTTGATCCTGCGAACCCTTTTTTCTGGTTGTCATTCAGAAAGGAAGTAAATATACTTACTTCACTCTCCTTATCCGGAGATAACTATTTTATCGTCTTAGTATATTTATAACTTTCAACATTTTTTGAAATTTTTTTATATACTTTGGCAGTCCACGTACCTCCCTGCCAAAGTGTGAGCTGAGTCTCGGTATTGAGCAATCACACACCTTGTTTCTACAGCGACTCAAAGTGGCAAAGTGCAATAAACAAGATCTTGAAATTTTGTCAAAGGATACATGCAATGTGCTGACATCGTCCTTCACTAAACTTTATGCACCATTTTCTCCCTAACTTTGTAGTTTGCACTTTCACCATAAACTTTATTGATGCTTGTCTATCAATTTTAATGGTCCGAGCATTTCTTGTATCCAGAAACTGAATAACACTGGCGGAACTTTTGATTGACGCCGCAATTATAAATCGCTGTTGAAACAAGACTTGTGATCGCTCAGCAACGAGACTCGGCTCACAGGGACAGGAGTGGACTGACGCACATGCAGTTGCGGTGGTGGGGGAGCTATGCTTGGTGTAAAAAGCTAACGTTCTTTACTTTCTGGATAACCCTCATACACTATTTACCACAGTAAAAAAATGTATGAGAGAAAGAATTACTGTAACATACTTCACGTTTGCAAAATATCTTTTAAGTGGGCGCGTGAACAAATTTAGTATGTTTTTAAAATATGGATTTTACTTTATGAAATGCATATTAATATATTATATATTATAATATATATATTATAATATTATATATTAATAATATATTATTATTATATTATATTATATTAATTATATATTTGATAATTTTAATATTCATATACTAGTGAACTATGAACAGTTTTTTTTTAACAATGATATTTAAGTCTTTCAATTCTTTGTTCATACATTTTTTTACTGTGGTAAATAGTGTATGAGGGTTATCCAGAAAGTAAAGAACGTTAGCTTTTTACACCAAGCATAGCTCCCCCACCACCGCAACTGCATGTGCGTCAGTCCACTCCTGTCCCTGTGAGCCGAGTCTCGTTGCTGAGCGATCACAAGTCTTGTTTCAACAGCGATTTATAATTGCGGCGTCAATCAAAAGTTCCGCCAGTGTTATTCAGTTTCTGGATACAAGAAATGCTCTTCAAACCTTTTCAAAATAGAAAATAAATGTTATTATAAAACTGACACATATTTTCTTCCTTTCTAACCATATTTTAATAAACAAATTCCATATATTTACTTTACATAGAATATTAAGTATGGTAACCCATTTTTAAAATCTTCTAATAAACTATCTTTTCAGAAATATTCACCAAAATCCATTTATTGGAGGCATTGACGGTTCATTTGCTATACACAGTTTTTTTAAAGAGGGGAATCCCCACTTCTTCTCCCTTCAGGGTTAGGAGGCAACATATTCCGAATACAAGATTTTGGTCAAGGTTAACCTAACCAATTTACCAAGTTTCAATGTTGTTGATTTTAAAATTAGAGAACAATTATAATATATTTATTTTCCATAATAATAACATTGGACAGCATGTTGCGTTTACCCCAATTTCTATTTTCTCCGTAACTATAAACCGTAGATTAATAATTACAGATTCTAACTTATTTAGTTTTTGAGCTTTCTTTTAATGGTAATAAGTTTCTTTTCAAATTAGTAGTTCTGAATAACAAAAAAGAAGAAAAATTGGAACATTTCAGTCCTATAATTTCTGAATCTGCTTTTTCCTATAAATGTGAGTGGTGTTATTTTTTTAAAGACCTAAATCACCATAAACCACCAAACTTGAATCAAAATTGTTAGAGCCTTTTTTATGAGAAATTTGGTTTCTTCATGTTTTTTAGCGTTTGTTGGGGGATAATGACACTTCAAAATAACAGATTCAAAATGAAAAAATGTTTGGAGATACCATGGATTAGCATCTGTATACCAAATTTCATCAAAGTCATAAATATTGGCTAAGGTTTTAACTTTTGAGAATTAGAAAAAATCAAAATGTATTTAATATATCTTTAACTGATTAAAGTGTTATCAAAAGAATGAAAATATCATTTAGAGATTATTTTGTGAGAGCATAACAAACATTAACATACTATTCTACTACTTGATGCTTTAATATGACTGCTTTTCACTTTACATTTTTCTCTTTGCTTGCTTGCATGATAGGATTATTGTGTTTGTATATATCTACAAGTAAGTTTGATCATAAGTTTGATGATATCTACAAATATGGTTTATGGCTTTAAATATCCAGAATAATTTCATGAGGGTTTAGGACACTGTTTTATTCCCTAAAGAGTTTAAATGCTATGTGTGTGTGTTCAGCATTGCCAGGTGTCATGTAGTCAGGACACCGGGAACTTTAGCCACGCCATGATTTCATGACATGTAGTTCCAAACCTGTCAAGAATGACTGACAAGATCAGGGATTTTGAGTTCTCATTATTGCATTGCTGTCTATTTGTTTAAAATTCAAGCAAACTAATTTAGATTTCAACAAAATTTAAATTCTTTTTGTTGTCAATGAGACAAAATAAGAAAATGTGAAAAACGACTGTGAGGCAAAACTGTGTAAATGTTGTTTTAAAACAATTTTGTTCATACCACCTTACTCAAGCTCATCTGTGTTACTCAAGTATTGCCTGTGTTTTGATATATGTTGCAAAGTCCACATGGCACATAAACACAAGGTCGAACCCATTGCTTATTCCAGCTACAGTAACAAATTTACAACCTAAAGTCATGGGTAAAACGAATGTAATCACAGTTCTGGAGGCAGATTTACTCAACACAGTAAAACAAACACACAACTCACGGGTCAAACGTATAGAACCACATTCTGACATGAAGAACAGAATAAATAAACTACGTCTCACAACACTACAAAACTACTCAAGAAATGATTTATGAGTAACAGACTCATTTACGTCACTGTTATAAAAACACAATATAAAATCAAGGGTCAAACATAAATCCACGCGCTTTGGCTGTTGCAAAAGGCATACTGTAATAGGTTTATTTTTTATCAAAATGTCAGAGGGTTGCGATCGAAAACACTTATTTTTTACGAGAATATTTTGAACTCAGATTGTGAATTAATTTGTCTAACTGAAACATGGTTGGATGACGGTATTAACTCGTCCGAGCTTTTCCCTGTTGATTTCTCAGTTTTTAGACAGGATGGCCAGGAGGCACCAGTGTCGTGGGCGTTGCGTCCTGGTGGCTGTCAAACACGGTATGTGGCGGCCAGTGCAACTTGCTCACCTCACTTCTGACAGGGTTGACATGATATGGCTTAAGCTAACTAATTCCAGTGGATTTACCTTTTTTTTGTTCACAGTATATTTCCCTCCCAGATCTGATAGCCAGATGTATGATGATTTTTTTGAAGATGTTAATAATAAGTTTAATGACTCTAATTGTGCCATTTGTACTGTGGGCGATTTTAATCTTCCCTTAATTACAAACAGCAAATACAATCTGATGGAGGGTGGTCGTATCTATGCTGATTTAGGATTCTTCTTATTTCTTAATAATTTAGTGCTAAGTAATAATGTGGCAAATATAAACGATAGGACGCTCGACCTAGGTATCACCAACATTCCAGGCTTATCTGTGGAGGGGGAGGAGGAACCCCTCGTCCCGCTAGACCCTCATCACCCTGCCTTATCACTTTGCTTTTGTTATACAACTCATTGCGCCTGGCGCTTAACCCCTACTAGTGAGGAATCTTACAATTTTAAAAAAGCCGACTTTTTTTCATTGTATCGATTGTTTGGTAGTTGTGATTGGGAGTCCGTTTTTTCTGCAAACCAGGTAGATGGAGCTGTCGGTGCATTTTATGATCTTGTATTTGATTGTCTGAATAAATCTATTCCGAAATCCACTAGCCGCAAATTCAAATATCCTAAGTGGTATACTCCTGAGATTATAGGATGCATTAAGCTGAAACACATCGCCAGGAAAAAATTTTTAAAAACACGTAAACAGAGATATTTTGATGATTTCAAGGGCAAAGGAGAAATATAAAACACCTCATTAGGTGAGCTCATAAAAACTATGTTTCTGAACTTAAATGAATTTCAAGAACAATCCTAAAAAGTTTTGGGAATTTGTAAAGGATAGAAGGTCTGTAATATCTTCAGGTTCAAATGAATATTCGTGGAATGAGAACAAGTTTGCTGATGGTAGATCTGTGTCTGACGCATTTGCTAGATATTTTGCTTCAGTTTAAGATGTCATTGGACAATTGGATACTTATGCAGTTTTTAATTCGCCTGTCATGTCAGGAGTTCAGTCTTTAGTCGTTAATACTGTTTCTGAAAAAGATGTACAGTTTGCCATTCACAAATTGCCTTCAAAGAGATCGTTTGGCCCTGATCTTATTCCGCCCTTCATACTCAGAGCTTGTTCTAATTTTCTTGTTAAACCTCTTTGTTTTATTTTTAATTTTTGTTTAAGTCAAAATACTTTCCTATCGTCCTGGAAAATTTTGAAAGTGATTCCTCTACCCAAAATGGGCAATAGATTTGAGATCCCAAACTTCAGGCCAGTATCTATAATTTCTTCACCAGCTAAGGTTTTTTAAATAGTGTTTTGTAATAGTATTTTTTTTCTCATATGAAGCCTTACATAACTAGTAAACAACATGGGTTTTATCCGTCTTGGTCAATAATTACAAATCTAGTTAATTTCACAAATTTTACTTCCAATGTCTTAGATAATAGAGGTCAAGTTGATATATTGTATACAGACTTCTCAAAAGCTTTTGACAAGGTAAGCCATTCTGTTTTGTTGTCTAAGTTGAATTTCTATGGGTTTTCCAACAATCTGATAAGTTTTTTCGCTTCGTATTTGCAAAATCGGCAGTTATATGTATCTTTTGAGGGTTGCAAATCGTTTGTTTTCTTTGCTGGTTCTGGGGTTCCCAGGGAAGTAAGCTTGGGCCTCTGTTGTTCAACATATTTGTAAATGACTTAGTAGATGTCCTCAAATGTGATGTTTTGATTTATGCCGAGGATATGAAGCTTTTTAGTTGTATTAAATCTATTGATGATTGTATATTGTTGCAGAATGATTTGAATTACTTGAACAAATAGTGTGATGAAAATAAGCTTAATTTAAGTGTAGAAAAATGTGTAATCATGTCATATTATAGAAAATCAAACCCCATAATTTTTGCCTATTTGGTAAATCATGTTTCTTTAAGTCGGGTTAATTTATACAGGGATCTAGGAGTTATGATGGAAGGTGACCTCTCTCTCACAACTCATATTACATCTACTGCAAAAAAGGCTTTCAGTGCACTAGGTTTTATTTTAAGGTTGTCAAAGTTATTTTCTGACTCTTTTACAATCAAGTTAATATATAAATCGTTGGTCCGTTCAAAGTTGGAATTTGCTAGTATCATCTGGTCTCCTTACACTACATTGCATATCACTATTATAGAGAAGGTACAGAATCGTTTTTTACGTTCAATGTATTACTGAAGTTTGGTCCAATTCAGTACCCAATTTGGGTTATCCGGTATTCGGAAATGTTGGCACTATTTGAGTTTGAGTCATTGGTAAACGGGAGGAAGGTAGCCAGGCTTTGTTATCTGAGTGACGTATTATCAGGTGCCGTCGATGACCCCTTGACCCTGGCTAATGTCTCATGGCACATGCCGGCGAGGGGCGGGCGGGCCAGCAGGCCGTTCTACCCAATTTTTGCAAGGACATGCGCTCACGCAAATTCTTTCCTTGTCTCAACGATAACGTTGTTTAACACGCTCGGAGGTGAACTTGATGTGTCGATGAGTCGTATTGTGTTTAAGAAAAAATTTTCTGATTTAGAGTTTTAAATTAAATTTCTAAATAATTAGCAGTTCATCCAGCATGTTTTAGAATTACTTTTTAACATTTACCAATAACTATTAATGACATTTATGTCAAGAATATCTTTACGTTTTAAATCAAATTAAACAATTGTAAACTTATTTAACTCTCTTTTGATATAATTTATTTAGTTTTATATTTAATTTATTTAGTTACATTTTGTAAAATAGTTTTGAAATAACTTATTTTTTTTTGTTCAGTCAGTGGCGATACTAGTTGTCTTTTTTTGCTTCCCCAGTAATTGGGCCTAGTGCCTGTTGGGGTGGCATTTGCAGAAATGTTTAAAGTTAAAAGGATATACAGCACACGTATTTTTTGTTTTGATTTATTTTTCTGCAATAAAGAATTTATTTATTTACTCACTGCAATGTAACAAACACTCAGCACAAAGGTCATCGGAAATGTATTTGTCATTATGATTGAAAATACTTTACTGTGCTCGTACAGATGGTTATTACTCGAGGTTAATTTCATTAAATTCATGTGTGAAAACTATACAATTGAAACAATTATTTTTTCCTAAACCGCACTTAAAGTGCTTCTTTACGATCTAAAAACTCAATGTAAAACGGCTATTTTCTGCATAGCGAGTGAAAAAGTCGTTTGCGCTCGCTGACAGCTAATAAACCACGGATTGGTTATTGCTTTGGACTAAGCTAACTGACTCGTTGTTTATAAGCTCAGTCTCAAATTCAGTTAAAATGGATGAATGTGAATTTTTGTATGTTGTGTGGTATCCAAAATTGCATTTGTAGGACAAATGTTGTATGTAATTCAAGTGTAAATTGTCTTCATCCTTTCGGAAATAGTTTTTTTTTTTCAAGCGATAAAGATCCACCTTATGATATTAAAACACAAATAACTATTTAATTGTATACATATCTTCCATTTTGTTCATATTGAAATACTAAGATAAAATTGTAATTCCATCTAAACTGAAATAGAATGAAAAAAATATTGTTATTAACATAAATTGCAAAGTATGGGCATAGGAGCATGAGTTATAATAACTCACTAAATGTTACCCTTGAGCATAGCTGTATACGTTTTACAGAATTATTTCCTGTATTCTCTATACGTAAAAGTTTGTGTAAGTGCTGCAGTTGTCTTATGTGGTGAAAATTATACTATGACTGCTCTCAAACTTTATGTTTGAAAAATCGTTCATCCATTGGAAGGGCAGAATGATACAAATCTTATTCTTACTTCAGTGCATACAAACATTCAGATCCTTGTATTAGAGTATGTGGTTCTGCCTAAATACAAAATAAGAAGTCTTGTTTCATGCATCCTGCTAAAGAGGGACCAAAGACTTAGAAACGGAAGTGATAAATAAGCAATTGATTAGAAATCTTATAATAAATGATTATTTGAATATGTCCCCAATTCCTACTGATATTCTTGACCTGAGTATCAGTAACATTGATCTATTTTCCATTTCTGTTTCAGGTTACCAGATGGAAAGCCGCCGAGGTTTCCCAAGAAACCCACAATTCACCAAGATGGAGATATCCTGGTAATGGAATGTCTTCTAGAAGCCAATCCGGTGCCTGAAATAATTTGGTACCAAGGAAATAAAGTGATACTGGACACAAGTAGAATAAGAATGGTCAAGAAAGCGACTGGAAAGGATACGTACTTGTTGAGACTGGAGATTTCAAACCCCACTAAGCAAGACGGTGGAAACTACCGGTGTAATGCCTGTAATAGCTTTGGCGAAAGCAATGCTAACATTGCACTCAACTTCCAAGGTATGCGGGCGTTAG
Organism: Allygus modestus; assembly: GCA_963675035.1. Lineage (NCBI taxonomy): Eukaryota > Metazoa > Arthropoda > Insecta > Hemiptera > Cicadellidae > Allygus > Allygus modestus. Next base: position 129,188,756 of record OY776113.1, on the reverse strand, counting down.
TAGTCGTTGAACCCTTCCCTGCCTGTCTCATGTTGCAGCCTCGTTGTCTAGTTGCGTCCCCTCGGCTGGCTCTCATCTCGTCTCTCTTAACCCACTGTTTTCAGTTGTATTTCGTGGGGTAAATGTATGTTGTGACACTAACTGGAGACTTTCTCGGTTTAACAGGTGGAGAAGACGGTGCCGGGTTTGCGCCTTCGTTTATCGAAAAACCCAAAATCATTCCAAATGAAACTGGTACTCTTATTACGATGAGATGTAAATGCACAGCGAAACCGAAGCCTGTTGTAACGTGGTACAAGGGCACAAAAGTTGTACAAGAATCATCAAAAATAAAAATGAGAATGATTGAAAATGAAGACACATACGAAATACTATTAGAAATTCAGGTTTGTACAATTTTTTTATTAATATTGCTCTAATTTAAAAAAATCTTGACCTCCTAAATATTTTGCAATCTAACAATATATTGCTGCCGAGATGCTGAGAACTACTGCAACTACTTAAAGGTAATGTTCATACACTTTCAACTTGGATTATATTTAATTATAAAGGTAAATTAAACTATTGAGTCTGATCAGTGGGAGAATAATATAGTGTAGATTGTAGCTTAATGGCAAACCAGGAATTGCTAATAGAAATGTAGTAAAAACTCACCATCAACAGAAATCCGTTTCGATGAACTTTTTAGATACAAACTTCTAGGATGCAAATCAAATCAAATATCTTTATTGCCACTAAACAAAATAAATTACATTAGCATACGTCATTACAAACATTTTTCTAAAACTAAACATATTTCTTATCAAAATAATCCTTAACATTATAAAAACTACTTTTAAGTATGAACCTTTTTCATTTCTTTTGAAGGTGACTAGATTACATTATTTTTACATTCTTGTTTAAGAGTGGTCGGAAGGCTGTTGAACATTTTTATACAATTATAGACTGTTTGGTTTTAGAAACATGTTGATTTGTGTGGTGGTATGTTATAATTGTGCTTGTTTTTGGTTTTACTATTTGACAATGGTAAAAATTTGTGAAAAATTGCTGGTTCTTTTTTAATAAAATAAGTGACTCCAAGATATAAATAGATGGAAAGGTGCGCAGATCAAAAGCCTTGAAGTAGGAAGCACATGATTCTGTTTTGCCATTTCCTGTAATTATTCTCACAGCTCTTTTTTGAAGAATGAAAAGAGTCTTCGTATATGAGCTCTCAGACCCCCAAATCACAACTGCTTATGAAAGAAATGGATAAATGAGGGCATAATATACTGAGAGAAGAACTTCAGTAATGGAGAAGGTAGATAGACGTCTTAACACAAATACATCTGAAGACAAACGGCTAGCGACATGCTCTATATGAGAAAACAATTTTAAATTTGAGTCTAGGTGAAGTCCCAAAAATGTAACGCCATCTGCCGCAGTAACGACACTTTCACCTATGGTAAATTTTAGAAGAGATGTTTCTTTATGGCCAATGGGAAAATCATGCAGTTTGGTCTTATCAAAATTGACACACAACATATTTTCATGGAACCATTGCACAATACTATTTGATTTAACATAAGAGTCAATTTCCAAATCTGTTCGTGCCTGATGTGATATGGCAAGTGAGGTGTCATCTGCGAAAAGACACAGATTACCATTAATAACACATGATTTTAAGTCGTTTATGTATAAAATGAACAACAACGGGCCCAGGATTGAACCCTGAGGAACTCCGGAGATGACAAGCTTCTCATCTGAGTATGAGTATGTCATACAATCTTTATCTATAGAAGGTATATTTACTATTTGTCTACGTCCAGTAAGGAAGGAGGAAAACCATTTTAGAGCAGTGCCCCGTATTCCAATGCTCTCAAGCTTCTCAAGAAGCAGACCATGATTTACAATGTCAAATGCCTTTCGGAGATCAAAGAAGACACCCGCTATGGATTTCTTTAGATCTAGCTCTTTTACAATAAAGTTGATGAGGGAAAACATGGCATCAACAGTAGACTTGCCCTTCCTCTGGTGATTGCTGTTGACGGTGAGTTTTTACTACTTAGTGTAGATGTTTCACAGTCAAACTTGGGATTATTTTGATTGGTTTAACTGTGTTAACAGAAAACAATCGTGATAAATTTATATTCGATTTTTATTTAGGGAAGATAACTAAATTACTACTATATTTGGCCTGCTGAGCAAGAGATGGAGCCAAAGATGAGAGTAAGACTATTTCCATAGCTTTGATCGAGATAGCACTCACAGAGTGGGGGAGGGGGGACAGTAATTATCCATTTGAACTCACACCGTTTACTTCATCTCTTTCACACAAGTTCTCTAAATAGGTAGAGTTTCATCAGGCCCAACTATGTTATTTATGCCTCAGCAACTCAAATCGGGAGTAATTACAAAATTGATTAACAATTTAATTTTATCCTTAAATAAAAACTATTAACATTGACTAAACATTGACTATACACCTGTACTAGACTGAAAACCTTATGGGCCCTTCTGATAACAAAAGATTTGGGATTCTCCACGTAGTTCTGACAGCACTGGATAGAAATCGCTACAATCGCACGGAATGGCGGACAAAACTCTGGCTCATACAGCTTGGCGCGCTCAGCTCGGCCGTGGCGGGTTTTAAAAATCTCATTTTGCTAATAAAACAACTGTCTCGCTTTCCTCACAACTCGGAAGTTTTAATATACGATTTAACAAAGGCTGCAAGGCTGTAATAACAAAGGTTGTGTGAAATAAAAATAATATTGTAATAACTGTTAACAACTTGGGATAAAACTGGTGTCGACGTCATAACCGTCTTTCACCAGTGTCAATCAAGCATGCTCTGTCTGTTCGTCTGCCTATGCGATTCCAAGTAGTTCGCGTAATGTCTACTAGGAGGAAGCACATGCGATAGCCCCTGTTGCCGACCGCACTCACTAGATTGTGCTGTTTCTTGGTTAACCAAATTTAGCATTGCATTTACCATCTAGAACAGGTGTATAGCCAATGCTATTAATGAAGAACTCTTATTATAAAGTTGTTAATTTTCAGGATCCAGTAGGTCCTGACAGTGGCACTTACAGGTGTCATGTTCTAAATGAATATGGAGAAAGCAACGCCAATTTGAATCTGAACATCGAGGCAGAACCTGAGCTCGAAGGTGATCCTCCGACATTCGTGGAGAAGCCTCGAATACGTTCGGAACAAGGAGGGAAGGTAGTAGTCATGGAATGCACAGTGTCAGCCAGTCCAAAGCCCGATATCATTTGGTATCACGAGGGGAAACTACTCTCCCAGAGCAGCAAGATATCTTGGAAAATGGAGGAGAAAGGAAAAGATCTGTACTACATAAGACTCGAGCTTAAGGTGAGCAGGAAAATAATGCACTTCTATAATTATTTTTAGATAAGTGTCAGTTAAGAAAAATCAGTTGGGCCTTTTTCCTGGCCCATAAATTCTGCCAGCAGTTTATGTTGGCACCTGAATAGCTCTGAACAAATAGAGCCAAATTACAAGTAACTCCATACAATGGCGGCAAGATCCAGATGACTCTGAACTAATGATATGTAGTCACGCGAGGCACATACTTTAGAAATGTCAGCCAGTCCACATAGCAAGATGAACGTTTCTCTTGTCTTTATACACATTTTAGTAACAAGAATATAAAAATAAATTGCCTCTGATTCTGTTTAGAAAAAAAATTACTCAGAATAGAATTGAGTAAAATCTAACTATTAGTCATATTTTAGGATCCTGGAAAACTGGATTCTGGCCTTTACAAGTGCAACATCAAGAATCCCAGTGGAGAACTGAATGCAAATCTCACACTAAACATTGAAAGTAAGTAATAAAATATAGTATACACTTAATTTATTTTATGCAATAGTTAAAACAAAACTTTCCATTTAATGTTCTTTTTGCAAATGTCTTCGTATTTCAAGAATAGAGCATAAGTCTGGGTGGGATTAATTTATGATGAATAACAAAACCTCTTGGTATTTGGGGTTGTTCTAGAACAGAGCACACTACTTGTAATTAAAAACAGTTTAGCTTTGATACCAATACTAAGTTGGTAAAAAAGCTCGAGACACCTATAGTGCACTTATATACATAAGTAACTGATAATATATATCGGTTATAACCAGATATGTAACTGTGATTGGGCCATGGCATCTTGAAATTAATTTACTTGAAACACTCTGAATACGTATTTAAATTAATACGAATTTAGTTGTTTGTAGATTTTGCTTTGCTACTTTAATATCATTAAAATTATCACACTCTTGGCAATGGAATTATGAAATATTTTGAAAAATGAAATTGTGAAATACGGTATTTTGAAAAATAAAGCCTTGTCCACATTGAGCAAACATGTTTTTCAAACATGTTTGTTGAGAATAAAACAGAACAAAAATTGTTAAAAGTTTATGCAATTTTGTTTTACCAACAAAATATTCGGGTTCTGACAAACAATCTAGTTCTAGAAAAAACTGTTTCTCAAATTAAATACTGTTTGCCACACATCACAATGTTTGTTAAAACACTAAAGAAACATGTTTGTCAAACATTTGCTTAGTGTGGACAAGGCTTTAGATTCTATCTATATTACAATGGAAATTGACCATTTTACTAATAGTAGACAAATTCATCTATACAAAATATAAAGTTGAATGTATACGAAGACGAAAACAAGATGATGTAAATTTGTGCTTAACCGTAAAAAAATAATCAAAAAAGGAATTTTTTTGTGATTTTAACTGAAAACCTTTTTTTACTTACAGTTGTACCTGTGATAAGGGAGGTACCGAAGGTGGTTACGATCACCAAGAAGAAGACTGTGATTATTGAATGCAAGGTCATGTCTGTCTTTGAACCAAAATGTATATGGATGAAAGAGAAAACAGCCGTTAAGGAAGATTCTAGACATTCCGTTAAAATTGAAGAACTGAAAGAAGTAAGTAAAGTTTGAATCAAACTTGGAATCGTTTATACTCCATGACTTTAAAACTGTAAAATAAGAAATAATCGAGTCTCGTTACCCATTTAAATTTATTTGTGGTTATAAATAAGCCACTTCATGCAAAAGTCTAACTGGATGTTGAAAAATGTTTGACACAAAAACTACCAAGCTACGATAAAAATTAAATCTTAAAATGTAAAGAACAGAAAACATACACCCATACACAAACCTAGCACTTATAAAACATAACACAAAGACAAATACAAAAAGCATATTTGAACACTGAATACGAATAAATAACACAATGAACAAATATACAAGGAACAAACACTAATACAACAACAACACACTGAAAACAAAACACAAATACAACCAACATGTCTGAACACAAACACTGAATAAAATTACATAATACAAGGAACAAATTCACAAATAACACACATAAAACAACACTAAGCACACACAATTAACACTTTCGCTGGAGCAAACATGTTTAAACATGAAAATCCCACATGTTTCAATGTTGGGCCATGTAGTACATGTGTACCGCATCCACATGGAATGTGTTAAGCAATATTGACAAAATAAAAACATGTTTTTGAAAAAAGTATCATTATATTTGAATGTCTTTGGTGCCTGACAAGGTGACTTATGCTAACGAATGTTACAGGGTGAGTATGCAGTGCGCCTGGAGATGTCCAACTGCACAGTAGAAGACAAGGGCACGTACAAACTGATAGCCAAGAACGAGAAGGGCGAAGCGCAATCTCAGACTGTGACCATCACGGAAATTCCCCAAGGGGAGCCACCTGTAATCAAGGAGAAGCTGAGATCAGTGGTAAGTAGGTGTGGTAAATCGGCAAGGGTGAAGCACTCTTTTTTGTCTCAGTGTGTAATACGAACTCACCTTGGTAATCCTAAAGTACTGGCTACTTTCCCGGAGACAGTAGCTCAGCGGTCACTGGCCGCACAAGTCAGACGTGGTGAGATACAGTTTCGATCTTGACTGACATCTAAGATACTTTCCAAGAGTGGTCATTAATTGCCAAAGTTATTAAACCTGTTGTTAGATCGCCGCACTGGCCTATTTGGCCACTGTGATAAGTACTTGAAGTGTAAACAAGTTTCATCATAATGTCAGTGGAATTTTTTTACAGTAAAACATTGTCACAAACTTAGTTGTTTTGAATATTCACCAGACTTGGCCGGATTATTTTTCAATTTATTTTGCTCTATAAAGTGGAACAAAGTATTAAGTAGTTTCTATATTCTACTTTTATATTGAATATACAAGTAAATTTATTTTCTTGTACTCCCAGGCTTAACAAATGTATTGCCTATTTTAAAAATGTTGTTTATGTAATTCAATGTGATTCTTAACCATATAATGAAAAGTAAATTTTGTACCTATCTTTATTTTTATAGTATTACCATAGATTTTATCAATATTCAGCATAAAAATCCCATGTTCAACTTATATGCTAATTAAATATAACGCACATACTTTTAGCTTGTACTGAGTATTGTAATAATTACAACTTTATATTATCCAACAAAAAATTCCTCCTTCTCACACAATATTTTCCCCCTGTGAGAAATATATATATTATGTATAAAATAATCTATGCTTGGTTGAAAAATAATCAATTAATTAATTAATTATGTATTTCCTATAGATTTTTGTAAAATGTAGACTAAAATTGTATAACAAATTACCACTAGAGCTAACTGAATTACCAGAAAATCTTTTCAAAAGTAGGCTGTACGATTTTCTTGTAAATTCACCTTGTTACTCCTTTATCAGAGTTTTTTGATATATTGGTTTGAATGTGTATATATACATGGAGCAGTGGCGTAGATACGGGGGGGGGGGGGGGGGCTCAGGGGGATATACTCCCCCCTTGTAACTTGGAAAAATTATAATTTATATCCTCCTGTAATCAGCTTATGCCTTTTGATTAAAAAGAAATGCTGTTACTGAAGAACAAAAAAATATGTGCGCAATACCTTCAAAATATCTTATTTATATATTAAGAATATTGTTCGTGTACAATAAATAATAGCAGAAGAACTGCACCGGCACCGGCACGCAGCACGGTATTTGCGCGCCACAAGTGGGACGTGAGTCACCAAAGTCTTGCCTCACCCCCTAGCGGCCAGTTTTGACAACTAGCGCACCTGACCTTGACCTTGATGCCTATACGGTCAGTTATGTGCCTAACTTTCGGTTACCATATCAGATTTGTAATTTAATAAACTGCAGAGAGCCATAAATATTCTTACTGATTTCCAGCGTTCTATAACGGCAAATATATGTAAAACCCGACGAAATAAAATCAATGAGTAACAAATAATAGAGTTTAGAGTAAACAGGGAAACAGGGTTTAGTTTATTTGCAATCGTTGCATGACGATGAAGTTGCAAACATAAGTACATTTTCATTCATAGATAGGATTTCAACTCAAAATTTGCGTTATTCAACGCATTTTTGAAAAAATTTCAAAAAGGAAGATTTTTATTTTTTCACGGATATTCCCCAGAGTTATATTTTTACCTTAAAACTCTGGGTAAATCCGGTAACTTGGCAACCCTAGCTTATGGATTACTTTCCAGTATTGGTTACAACTGATACAAGTACTTTATAGTCCTGGTTATAAATACTGATTAATTTGTACCAATGTTTTATGTCTTGGATGTGTAGGCCTATAAAATATTATGAATGTAAGGGACACGTCAATGATGTCTTCAATTGTGTATACTGGTATCAGCTCTAGTCAGGAACACAGTTTTTGGTTTTTTATTCCCTAATGAGATATCCCCCCCCCTTGACAAAGGTCTATCTACGCCACTGCATGTGAGTAACTATGATGAGTGTTTTAATGTTGTTAGGGTTGTTTATTAGGTCAAGGTATGTACTCATGTCAATTATTTTAGGGTAATGATTCAGTTAATGATGTTTATACACAGTTTTGTATTATGCTCTGACATGAATCCTGACTATTGTAATATGACTGACTTTGTCTATTGTTGTAAAGCTGAATGACAATAGAATATATATTTATCTACTTATTCTGTATAAACCTGAATGATTGCTATTTACATTTGTTTTTGTAGACTTTGACAGAAAGCAAAGAAGTTGAGTTCCAAATCACTCTGTCTTCCACTGACACTACTACAAAGGTGACATGGATGAGGTATGTATACAAGTATTCAATGCCAACTCTTTAATAAATGTTGGCAACTAGGTGTAAAAACCCTAACCCATTCTCACTTTGATATTCGGTACTTTTCTTCCTGTTCTTAGTGTTTTAAACTGTACTAGTTTTCAGGAGCTGAAAAATACTCCTGTCTCGGTGGCCATACAGTTGATGCCCTCTGTGGGACCGAGTCCTAGATTGGATAACTGAAAAGGCGGTTAAAATGAATAACGCCTGGGTATTGTCATATTAAGCACTAAAAATGATAAAACTTAAACGACAGTTAAGGAATAGGGACCAAAAATAGGTTACAGGATGCAATACCTGCTAACTATGGATATGATCGACTTGTTGTGATCTGGATGTTTTTTACGGTACAGTAATAGGACGTTGGCTGCGGCGGCAGACGTGAGTCATTTCCTGGTAAGAGGGCGGTTAATCCGGTGGGCGGTTGAAGCGAGGACCTTTTGCTAGTAAGAATTGTTTATTTTACATTAAAAATATTGATACAACCTCCACTTTACTACCTCTGCATGATTAGAATTTCACTAAATTATAAAATAAATTAAATAAATTAAAACACATAAAGCACAAGAGCAATACTTAAACCTACTATAATTATGATAATAACCCTTTCCGGTTTCGTGCTTTTTAGGAGAAAAAAACAATACTGCTGCCTTATCACGTTCGCTGCTGACTCAAAATTTGGACTTTCAATATAGACCAACGTCACATATTTGTGATGCTCCAGTTTTCGCTATAGACTGACGTCACATATTATGTGTGATGCGTGGAGCGCTAACCACAGCCCGACGTCACGTATTTGTGACTCGAGCCTATTGTTACTAAATACGCTTTGGCTGCCTCTCAGTGAATTTGATCGTCTTTTTAACTGCATATTGGGCTACAGGAATGTCTGTCACATATAAGGCTCGCTTGGTCCGACCGTGGGATATTTCGTTTTGACTCTAGGGATGTGTTGGCTTTAGCTTTTTCCTAGTACCGGTACCATGTATTTCAGTAGGAGTAATTGTAAATCGTATCAATTTGTTGTTTAGCCTATATATTATCGACACAACGTTATATTGTTTATTAACACTTTTAGGCATATTTTCAAAGCAATAGGCCTATGCCCATTACTATATCTTGCAGTTTGCACAAGGAGTAATCTTAAGTCTTGTTCACTTGTTTTCTTTTATCCTACTGATGCTAATATTTATTTATGTTTTGACTTTTATCGTATTTTCTAGGACGATTAACTTTTTACCAGTATCATATTTTATGAATTGGCAAAAATAGTAATGTAAAATAGTGTTCACTTGTTGTTTAGCCTATATCTTATCGACACAATTTTATATATGTATTAACAGTTTTTAGCGTGATTTTCAAAGCAACAGGCCTATGCCCATTACCATATTTTGCAGATTGATTTAAGAAATAATGACAAATATTGTTCACTTGTCGTTTTCATCTTTTTGTCATGATTGTTCATGTTTATCAACAATTGTTTACTTATATTTAAAACAATATAGATTTTCCTCTTTGAATAAACATAAGTTTTTTTAAATGGACAGTGCTTCATTATTTTTCTTACCAATACAATTTGATAAAATATATTTCATTTTTGAGTCACACATGTGTGACAGTCAGTCAGCAGTACAATTCCTATATATTTTCATCAGTAGAACATTGCTATAGACCATATATGTGACGCAAAATAAAAATCCATAAAAAGTATAACTGTTGTTTATAAATGAGTCAGATGCTGTTTATTGGTATTTTGAACCATAATAACAGTTGAAACTTAAGTACAAAATTTGGTCTGGAGGTATGTTATTTTATTTTTGCATTGGTCTATTCTGGAAGTATATAATTTACAGTTGGTACGCTACGAACACCATGCGTCACACATACGTGGCACTCGGTAGCGAACGTGTTAAAAGAACAAATTGGATGTACTAAAAGATGTGTTACAACTCTTAAAAAAGTGTTGTTTTTAAGTGTCTTAAGATATCTTTTATTACATCCCGCAAGATATAACAACACGTATAATGCTAATCAACAAGTTTTTTAAGTGAACAGTAAAACACTGCATAACTGAAAAAAGAGGCTGAACTGTTTTGGATAACCCGATTTTTTAAAATAGCAAATGGTTGATGCTAATTTGGCAAGGAAATATGTTCAATTGTTATTTTTATCATTATTTTAATTACTTTATATACAAAGAATCTGATACTAAAAATAACTGATGTTAATCTTGTTTTCTTTACAATGGATGCAAGCAGCCTTATCTTTCCATCTCGGGATTTAAGCCATGCAAAATCTATTATAGTTATTGTCTGATTGATTATTTATTTTTGATTTTGGTTTCGGTGTAGTGGGGTTCGGTTAAACGGGGTTTACTCTACCAAGGATCAATTTAAGCTGCTTATCAAAACATTATTTTTGCCTAATCTGTTATTAAAGAATGCTTTTGTAACGCTGAGATGTATTTTAGAATGTATCTAAACATGTATAGTAGGAGGAAACAAGTGAATTGTGTATCAGTAGAAAAAACAATAGAAAACAGAACAAACTGCTTTATGCTTTGGTTAAACTGATTGAATTTTGAGGCAGCAAATATTCGGGTAATAGGGTCCAGTCATGATCCGTCTCGTTTCCACCGCTCATTTCATCAATGCCTCACTGATTGCTGTAAGAGGTCTTAGCTTAAGTAGCTCAGCATTAGTAATGATCATCAGATAATTCAAATGCTATATAGATATGCAAGTGGCATATAGAAGGTATAGAACGTTTGCACATTGCGCTGAGCTCAGCTCCCCCACCCCGTGACAGCGTGTGCAACAGTCCACTCACCTTCCCGCCGAAGTGTGAGCCAAGTCTTACTGCCCAGCGGTCACGCTTCTTGTTTCTAAAGCAATTTTTATGACAGCTTCAATAACAAAGATCCTGCTAAATGTGAGATCTGCAGTTTTATTCAGTTTCTGAATACAGACAATGTTCAGACTAATGAAATTTGCTGACAAACTACAAAGAAAGTTTATGGAGAAAGTGCAAACTAAAGAGTCTTGATGAAGTTTAATGAAGGACAATCCCATGTGCACGTCGAGGATCGGAGTGGCAGTTCATTGCTCGTTACAGATGATTGGAAACAAAGCATTGAGGGAGTATTGAGGAAAACATTCCTGTAATGTTAGTTCATTACATGACCTTTACATAAATTCCAAGATTTTGTTCATTGCACTTTCACCATAAACTTTCTTTGGTGTTTCTTTAAATATTTTGATGGTCTGAAAAGTGTTTATTCAGAAACCGGTTAACACTGCGGATCTCACATTTGGCAGGATTTTCAATTGACACCATTTTTGAACCACTATAAAAACAAGAAGTGTGGCCGCTCAGCAATGAGACTCAGCCCACAATTTGGTGAGGAGTTGAGTGAGCAGCTGCACATGTAGTCACAGTGGTGGGGGAGCTGTGCTCTGCGTAGTAAGCAAACATTTTGTACTTTCTGGATGACACTCAAACTAATTGTTAATTGTACTAATCCCAAACTTGTTACAGGAACTCTCAGACGATAACAACCAGTTCCGACGTATCAATATCATTTGACGGCAAGGTTGCCAAGTTGAGCTTCAGCAAAGTGACCAAGGAACATACTGGAACTATCAAAGTCATAGTTACTAATGAGTTTGGCACAGATGAGTCCACTGCAGAACTTGTGTTAGGTACGTTCAGTTTCGACGTTTAACTGAGTATTTCGCAAGAATTTATTCTGATTCATGTTTTCAATCATCGATTTCTTAATGAAACTTAGTACAAATAGTTTCCTAGCTTTTCGAACCCGTCGAACTTGATATTGTAACTGTCAATGGCTAATTGATCACCTTAGAACAATGAGTGAGAAAAGCTGGCATCTTAAGGTTTGCTAGGGATAGCTGTACAATTGTGTTGGCAATAAGCAAAATGTCAGCAGTACCCAATCGACTTGAAATGTAGATCTGACATGAGTTGCATGAGATATTTTGAATTATTTCTTATTGATATGGCTCTGCATATATATATATATATATATGAGGCAGCAGTTTTACATTTCAGAAAGGGACATTGCCACATGCTTATGCAACTCTTAACATTTCACAGATAAACTTATTTTTAAAGTATTAGGGGCTGCTACAGCGGTTTCACCGCCCCCACTAACGGGGTGATTAATTTGAATTTTAATAGATTGGATGGTTTATTATGGTTGGTGATCATAATTTCATGGTTTTCATGGTGTAGTGTAGTGTTGGGCCTGAAACTTAAAAACAAGATAGAGAGATATAAGAAGCACATGTATTTAAATTGTTACTGGTAATTTCACATAGCAGAGATTTTCCTCATTTGACTGCTAATAAAATCAGTGCCTTTCAAATAAAAATCATTATATGTTGATCATTCACTTGTACCAGTTTTGTTTTAACACAATCCTTTTTACTGTATACTAATGTTATTCTATTGACGTCTTGAATAACAGTGGTTGAGATAGAATTACTTGGAACGTGGAATTATAGAGATAAACCTTCTCTAGAAGGTGCATATATTATTATCAAACTTAACCCATTATTAAGCTTTTCCATTTTTTGAGTCCATCCTATTTGAGCTACCCTGTTTACCATGCTTTTTTAGCGAATTTGAAACTTACATAATCACTAGTATAAATTAAATATTATTTTTCAAAATAATAATAATTCATGTTTAAAAATCATTCTGTTACTGACTGGGAATTTTTCCGTTCATTATCTCTTTTTGACTCGCAAATTGTAGATAAACACTGTACTCATTTAATTTTGCATACAGTATGACAACAGTATTCAATCCAATGACTGATAATTAAAAACTGCATTTTTATTTATGTAAAATAAACATAATTCTGTGTTCAGAGTAGCTGTAAAAAAACAGTTTTAACAAAAAATACACACACCTGTTTTCTGTTAATAATATACTATTTAAGGAAACAACTAAGTCTGTAACGATTTTAGTTCATGAGTAATTCGGACCATTGTTGGAGTGAATCAGACCTCAGAGCACTAATGAGAAACTGCCTTGACTAAAAGCCAACATTTTCTCTCAATCTTATCTCTCAGTTTCTCTGATTTATATCTTTTAGATCAAAACTAAAAGAAATTGTATAAAACGTAGAAACCTGCTATATTTTGGCACACTCAAATAATCAATACTAAAGATTTCATAATTCTCTTCTTCCATAAGCTTAAAAACCAAATAGTCCATTTAAAATTATTTAAAACTAGAATGGTAATTTTCATTTTAGAATTTTATTGTTGTTGAGGTGAGTTTACGTTATTTAAGAAATTATTAAGGACTTTTGCCATTACTGATTAGAGAAACACAATTTTTATGATGTGTCGTGATCTGGTATCTGATACCTTCTTTGGGTGTGAAGAATATCTAGATAAAAAAATATTGGCACAATGACAATACATACAACGCTGGAATAAAATCAAACACTCTATCACATCTTTCTTAAAATCATCTAAAATATAAACATCACTCTCCGTCTCTTCAGAGTCTTTGCACTGTGCAGTAGTGCTGCGTTTTCTCTTGTGTATTTGGCTTTTGTAATTGGTATTATTTTCTGAACCTTTTTTACAGATCCATCTCTTTGCTCTGTTGTGTTTTATTCTAGCTTCGCCCGGATTGTTGCTACTAATTTTGTTATGTTCTTGACATTCTTCGCACCAGATGATGGAATCAGATCCTGAAACATTGTGAAACTTGATTTTTCTCTTATCAGTGATGCCAAATAGGCCAATAACATAAAACAGTCAGCTAAATAAATTTTTCCCTGACATTATTTATGATGAACTTTTATATTGTAGTTTAGATAAATCAAGTATCGTTTAGCTTTTATGTCAAGTTATAGTTTTCAAGAATATTTATTAGTTTAATACTGTATGTTTTTGTTGCAGAGGTGAGAATCGAAACGCAACTCTCTGGTTTCAGTAAGCTAATCAATATGTGGAAGGGTAACGTACAACCATCCATTCATTTCATCTCTCACATGTGTCCAATAGTGTTGCACTGTTATGTGTATATATATTTTTGTTTTTGACTGTATCTTATGTTCAAAGTTTGTATATATTACTTTTGTATTTGAGATTTTGTTTTTATTCAGTAATACACAATTTAAGTAGAATCTGAGTAGTAGAGCATGCAGTAAAAATCATAGAAAGTTATGTAAATAAAGTTTTTCTCTGAAAGTAGTTTAGTAATGTTGAATTGTGATGTTTGTGGTGTCCATTATTGGTGTGTTGTTCCACAATCAGGAAAAAGAGGAAAAGAAGAAGAAGAAGGACGAAGAGAAGAAAAAAGAGGAGGAAAAGAAGAAAGACGAGGAGAAGAAAAAAGTAGTAGAGAAGAAAAAAGAAGAAGAAAAGAAAAAAGAAGAAAAGGTAAAATAATTTAGTTAGCTTTAAAATACATTGTACAATTTTTAATTTGAGTGCGGAATTATAAGGCAAAATGGTTTCTTTATATTAATGATTTTATATAATATATTATGATTGATTAAGTTAAAGTTTAATCACATTTGAATTCTTAACATGAGACTTCCTCATCACTTACAAAATTTAAGCTGCTATTATGGAATCTTCAGTTTGTTATTTGCCATTCATAAATTAATCAGAATCTTATTTTTTGTGCGAAACACCTTGATAGGTAAAGTTCTGTTCTTATTTTAACAAGTAATATGAAACAGTGAATGGGAATATATTTTCATTTAAAGTTCTTAAAATAAATTCACAACCACTGAGATAAATTAAAATTTGTTTGATAAAAGTAGCCTCTGTTTGTGTGTAAGTAGTACTTTTACCATAATTTTAACAAAAAAATTCTTATTACCATAAAACTCCTATTAAGAATGATGACAGTTTTACATAGCTAGGTATCTGATATTGGCATTATACAATTATTTTTGCAATATCAGGTTTTTGTGGTTATTTGATCAATATTTGCTAAAAGTTATTTATCTCTGTGTTATTTTCTCCATCTATTTAGAAAGAAGAAACAAAACAAACTAAGGTGGAAGAACTCAAAGTGACAGAGAGAAGAAAGTCGTCGATCACTCAGGTAAAGCAATGTCATAATTTTACAAACATATCTTATCTTCTAAAGACTTCTTTGATTGTTTATGTAAATTCATGGTGGGATTTTACATCTAGAGGAATTGTTTGCCTTTAATAGAAAATGGTAATGGTTTTAAAGTGTTTGTTTTTAGTTTATAATGTTTTTGATTGGTCAATAAAACCATGATAAAATGTAACTTTCTTAATAGAAGCTTGACTTTACTGAACATATGTTCTCTATTATTTCAGAAAGACTATTTGAACATGATTCTGTTTCTGAAACTGCATGCTGTATCTATGGCATGTATTTTTTTTATCTCTCTTTATTTTCCCATTTTGAAAACATTGTAAGGTAAGGTTATATTAAGATTGGAGCCCAACACCATCATGTTCATACACTTATGGTGACAATAAATATGATCAACCGCTCGCAGCATTAAACATAGTATTTTCATAAGCTCAGTTTAGGATATTTTAACATACCGTGAGATAAAATGGGACTGTGGGATAGAATGAGATATTTTGAACAGTCTTCACGATTTTACAAGTCTTGGCTGTGACCAAATTTGATTTTTTCCTTAAACTTTTGATTAATTTTTGTCAGTAAAAAATGTTGACATAAAATAGTACAAATGGTAGCCATAAAATCAAGCTTGATACAAATCACCTACCTTTTAATACATATTCAGGTTTCATAGTGGGTGGAGTGAGTTTCAAAGTATATGGAGGTCTCATATACTGACCTCAAACTAAGAGCTAAGTGGTTTTGACAACAAAAATCTGTCGAGTAAATATTTTTTTGAATAAATATAAAGTATGATTAAAAAATTCAAGGTGTCATGAAATAAAACATAGTTACTAACTATAAATTAAATTTTACTTTTATTTATATTAGGGGTGTGCGAATAGTGATTTCTGGCTCGAGCCGACCTTTTTTTAATGGGAATTTTCTCTTGGAGTGTGCAATATACCGGTAGTGATTTTCTGACTCGAGCAATGCCGGGCAGAATTTTTTAAAGTTCTCGAGCTTTGAGCATGTTTGATTAGGCCTATATGTATTCTTTATTTATATTATGTTTAAAAGAATAAACATTTTATCTATTACTAGTGGCTTGAAAGGGCCATAGCCCCTAACCTTGCTCTAATACTCTGCCTGCTCGGCCTCATCAGATTTTTTTACTATTTACATGCTGGAGAAAATTCGTAAATAAAGTAGACACGTAATCACATGTTTAAATGTAAACAAAGCAGACGTTTTTTAATCCCCATGCTTTTCTTATGGTGGATGTTTTACGTAATTTCTCGTTTGATTGTAAACTTTTAGAAATACTGGTATTTTTCCCGAGTTCCTGAGATCGAGACCTTTACTTTGAGCCATCTCCCATCATCCTGCGATTTGCCAAACTCCTACAATTTTGACTTAAAAATGTTGCTTACAGAATTATATATAAAGATGGTAATTTAAAATAATTTATAACTTTCAATATTTGTCATCTTTCATTCACTTCTTCTAGATTCATTATTCCTACGTTAAATATAAAGGCCTACAGTGGGAAAATAACGAAATAAGTACGGTAGGCTTCTAAAAAGGAAGATTGATTGAGACCATTTGTTGATAGTAATGAACAATTTGTCTTTAAAAAATAAAGTAGGTAGCCTATATAGAGAACAAATAACGTAAAGGGAGAGAACCAAAAATATTTAACTAGACTGATGAGCCCACAGGTTAACTAATGCAGATATTACCGTATTTATTAATAGCCATAATAATAATAATTGACTATATGTCAATATGTACTCTCCATGTAACCAAAGACTTTGGCCCTAGCCTTGGGAATTGACAAAACCCAGTAGCCTATCTCTCATTCAACTGTTTGTAAATAGTAAATTTTAGGTTATCCTTTTATAAATATAAGATAGTTAAACCAGTCTTTATATCTTATTTTACTCACAGGAATAAGTTAATAATCGTAGGCCTAGCTTATGTTCTATCTAACCTATTACCCAATAGACTTAATCCATTATATCTGCTTCTGAAAAAGAAGGTTTCAGAAGCAGAAGGTGGAAGAGGATCGTCAGTGCATTCTTCTTCCATCACAAATTTAACAATTTGATAGCATACAATTACAAAATGATATGGTTTCTACTTCTATTAACATTTATTCATAAATTCAAACAATCCCGCGGAGTTAACAATATGATTTTAATTGCACAGCTGTAGCGTAGCATAATAAAACACTGCGCCATTTTGATCGTGTCTTGCTCTTGGTTAGGGCCTTCGGCGTACATAGAATATAATCAGCCTTTAAAATAATATGACCACCGGTATTATAAACATGCGTTACGCAACCATTCAGAATTTTTATAAAATCCTTAGATTTTGTGAACCTCACAATTCATCAATTTTTTAACTATCCAATTTTTGGAGAGTACTAATTCGTCTGCACATTATAACGTTGTCATGTTTATTAGGTGTTCATCACCCAAGATGAGTGGAGTAAGGGTGAACACTTACTCTACTCATCTCGTTCATCACGTACACCCTTGTCCCTAGCTGTTGGTCACGTTAAATCATTATTACATCATAATAACCATCTTCATTCAACGTCTTAAGGCAGTTCGCAAAGTGGGTATGCCAACATTGTTGCCAGACATAATTTCAGACTCCAGGGAATATAATTATTGTGTAATGTACGAAGCAAGTTATAGAAAAGACTGTACCTATGCAACAATTAGAAAAAGTGTTTTAATGGATTTTAGTTTTTTCCTGTGGTACTTTTTCTGGAGCAGTACGGTTGTTGTATTAATTATTATTAACCGTGAAATATTGCACAACTCAACTGTGCAACGGCAACACTGCACTGCAAACTGAATTGTGTGATAGGTCCACTTGATGTGATTGAGCGTAGAGAAAGTAGCTAGTAGCTCCATTGCGTTGGTTGATCATTGATCAGGTCAGCGGTTTAAATATTACAGTACTTTAATGTTTGGTTATTTTTTTTACGAAGGACCGAAAGCATTAGCACTGCAGAATTATATTTGTTATGGAATGGAGCTCTACCAACGCAAACTACGAGAATTCTAACATTGATTCTGGAAAGTTGTTTTTAAATTGACTTTTGTAGACGACTATTTTTACTGGTCGGCGTTTTAAATATTTGGCTCGATCTTCGAACCTTTTTGCAAATCTCGAGCCAAGCCGAATACTGCAATATTCGGCTCGAAAAAGCTCGAAGTTCGAGTACTCACACACCCCTAATTTATATCAAACTAAAGAACCCCAAACAATTATAGCTTAGTAAAAACTGTGCTACAATTCACTTAATGCAGCCGCAGTTTAAACCCCAATACACCACTGATGTTTTATAGGCAGTAAACATCCCGAAATGGTGATAATAATTATAAAAAGAGTGAGAACCCTAAAAATTACAAATAAATGATTTAATACTCCATAGAACAATAGTAATAAAGGGGTGCCTTCTTCTTCTTTTATTCTGTTATCTGAATAGTGTTATACTTATTAAAAAGTGATTACTCAGAGACTCA
Organism: Allygus modestus; assembly: GCA_963675035.1. Lineage (NCBI taxonomy): Eukaryota > Metazoa > Arthropoda > Insecta > Hemiptera > Cicadellidae > Allygus > Allygus modestus. The sequence goes on along the minus strand of OY776113.1, from coordinate 129,169,938 downwards.
AATCACTATTTTCAATTTGCATGCCTTGTATTTCACAGAAAGAAGAGATAATTAAGATTCAAGAGACCAAAAAGAAGAATGAGAGGAATGGCCCTGAGGTGCGTATCGGATTGACAACGGCAACTAACATTGTCAGTAATCCTAACAGATGATTTGGTTAGACCTTGGGCACATCAAAATATTTTTTTCTTCCAGATTCAAGATCTTTAATAAGCAATATATTTGTTAAAATTGTTTGCCTTGAGTTCTTAACGATTCAATAATTTCCAATGTACTTTTCACCATGGAGGTGCGTAATCTTCAGAGGGAATTTTCTTATTTTACTATTCACTAATTTATCACTGCAGTAGACTTTCAGAAATCCGGATTGCACTTTTGCGGTTATCTAGACCAATGATCTAGAATTTTTGTATATTTTTGTTGCAAATAAATTTGAAAAACCCTTCACGGTTTAGCGCCTTCGCTTTTCATGCGATTATCCCACATTACACAAATATCATGTAGTTTGCATCGTCAGGCGAGTCCTCGCTTAGCCCAACCGTGCCGTTATCGGTGTTTGTTATTGTTTACGTATCCGGTGCGCTGCTCCGTTCAGGTCTTCTCCTGTCGATCACTTATCACTGACGATGTAAATCAGTAGCGCGGTGATAGTTATTATTACTGTTTACTACTTTATTTATGACCTAAAGTGTTATATAAATCTTTACTAATATAAATATACAATGCATTTAAATATTTTCTGTTTAATCTACAGTTTTATCACATTTTCATTCCTCTGTTTTATCACGTATTCCCCTGATAATTCAACCTTTTTTGTGTTCCGACCATGCTCTCGGTCCCGTTCGTGACGGATTAACGAGATTCTACTGTATTAAAGAGTGTTTATAAATTTCTTCTGGAAGCTCACTCTTGTAATTAACACATAAAACGTAAACTCATATTGTTATAACTGTTCACTACAAAGGCGGAATTGATAATTCATGCCCACCTCCGGGAAATCTGGATTTTTCTAAATCCGGACTAACCATCTGCCCCAATAGTCCAGATTTCTGAGAGTCTACTCTATTAACTACATACACTGCTATACAATTGTTACACTAGTGATAAAATGCCATATACATAGTTATTGCTGTCTCATTGTCTCTGTAGTCGCTGACACAGATGTGCTCGCACTTGTCATTTTGTTTTTGTTGCATCCCTGCTGCTCTGCAACAGTAGAAATAATGAGATGGCAAGTATATGGCATTTCATCATTAGTGTAACACTGAATAGGAGTGTATATAGTTAATAGTGATAAATTAATGAATAGTTAAATAAGAAAAGTCCCCCTGATGATGCCGTACCCCTGTGGCGAAATGTACAAGGGCAAACAACTGAATCATCAACAACTCAAGACAAAAAGGTATACAAATAATTTGTGTGTAGAAAAAATTTGTGAGCATGGTCAGTGAAATAAATTAAATTGTTAATTATTGATTGTTCTCTACTCTACCATGTCATATTTTTAAGCTTTCTGTATAAAAACCTTTTATTTGTAGTTTGGCCTATTTGAGCGATTGGAAGTTGTATACAAATTTTGCCTGATTTATGACTGCATTTGATGATTCATAAATATGCATTCTGAGACAAGTACAGAGTCCAGTTAAACAAGATGGGTTTGGTCTGTTTTCTTAAATTGTAATTTATTATTTAATATAAAATACATATCACATTTGTTTAGTTTAAGAATATTCAGAGACAGGCCTATTTTATGTTTTATAATATGCTTTTTATTTTAAATCATGTTTAGTTTCTGGTTTAATTTAAATGTCTTTAATTTGCTTCATTTAACATTCAGATAGAATATCTGCCCTTGAAAACAAGAGCTGATTTTATAACCATCAAAACATAAGAATGACAGTTATAAATTTTATTAATATTATAGGGAGTAACTTGGTTGCAGGTGTAATAATTGCCTTGAAATATATTAATTTATTATGAAACATGAATAATTGAATTGAACATGAATATAACATGAATTGATTTATTAATTTTTTATTGCATACACATTTTCAATTAAATAAAGTTATAAAACAATTAAAATCTTATACATTAACTTGCCTGAAACATTTTTGCTAAATGGTAATCAAGGCTAAAACATTTTAAGATTAAACATTACCCAAATCAAACATGACATTTGCAGTTCTATAAATACCAATTATAGTGTTTATCAATTAATTTAATTTGTTTGCATGAAAAGTTCTCTTGGTTAAAATCAGTGCAAACGGAACACTTATTAAAATGAATAATAGTGGCACTGAAAGCAGCCAGGAGGACTATTTATGAATCGACCTTGCCGTGATTAAACCTCAGCGGTGAATATTATTCATCTCGTTTAAACATGATCTAAAATTACCCTCCCGAGTGATTCGGTAGTTGCTCTGTACTAGCTTTGATAGCTGTTTCTCTTGGTTTTGGTTGTTACTTGCTATTTCACCATCAAGTGAATTTTAATTTGATTGATTTAAATGAGTTAGATAATGGAATTTGTACAAGTTGTCTACATAGTTAGCATGAACTTTTTGGGTGTTTTGCTGGCTAACGTTTCCACCATCTTGTAATAATAGTCTTGATTAATAACTTTTGAATTTAAGGTCTTCATCATGTTTTTTTTGCTGCAGGACTTTATTCCCCAAGACTCGTATTGGCTTTAAGAAAGACTATTGCAATGTGGTCTAAATTTCGTCAAACAACAAAGTGAAATCACAGCAAAAAACCCAAAAAGCTATTATAAGAATAACTTTGCTGATATTATGTATTATACATTTTATAATGATTAGGACAGTGATTAGTGATGTATTTCTCTTAATACCTCTGACTATAAATCTGAGAGAAGACATCAGTATTATTATGAGTTTCGTCATAGATAGCTCAATGATATGTCATTGGCCTCTCAAATCAAACGTGGTTGGTTTGGTATGGTTGTTCCTTCTTCAGATCATAGACTCTTGAGCGGTCACCACTAGTTTTCTTTCATGAATTATACCTAAGATATTTCAAGAGGCGCATATGTTGGTTGCAGTCTAAAGACCGTTATCTCTTAACACATTGTCTTTGTATTCACACAAAATTATATTCACTACCTACAAAAATTAAAAACTGGAATGTAAAATGGGATTTTCTAGTTATTAGGTTAAATGTTAATTAGTCAAGCAGAGTTATACATTTAAGTTAAGTAACTTTGAAGAAAGTTACTGGAAAGAAAATTATTAGTTGACTTAACTGTAAAAACAATACTCAATCTTTATCTTCGTAAATCATTATAACCTCAAAATTCTGTTTAACTCTGTATTATCCAAGGTTTGTTTTCAATACCTGAGGTTAGCCTCTGTCCTGACAATCTAAGTAACTTAACTGTGGGTCTGCTATATTTTTAAAATATTTTAAATTATTTTTAAGTTTTTTGCAAATACCACTAAGACAAAGGTTTTTGTATTAAAGGTTGTGGAGACCAAGGTGGAACAAAAATCCAAGGTGGAAAAGGTGAGTGAAAACATATTTATTAATCACAAAATATTAGTTCCCCATCACACACCGGAGTTCCCCATCACCACATAGGAGTATAATAACTTACAGAAAACATCCAGAGTGTTTAACTGTTTTATCAACTTTAACCAATTACAAAATAATAATTTAGCTATTCTTATTTGTTTGGAAAGGTTTGTTTTGTGTTAATTTAAACTAAATTTTTCCTAGTACTATTAAAATTGTTCAAAATTATTAACAATGGAAGAACATCTGATTATGTAATTTTAATTAATAATTATGACAAATGTTTTTTTTCAATTACTGGGTGTAAGTAGTTTTGTTATTTCCTGCATAGCTATATTACTGTGTCATTTTGAGTTTAAGCAATAAATACATTAACAGCTCATTATATTTATTTTTAAAACGTTCTGATTAATTTTTTGTTTTTTTTTTCAGAAAGAGGAAATTGTTGAAAAGAAGAAAGTAACGGTGAGTACACTGAATGTAACAAGTAAAATACAGAGATATGTGATTACAAATAGACGATTTGAGACAGATATAAAAAAGGAGTTTTTTATTTTTATGCATTTCATAATGTTTTTGATCACATTGTTTTTGTCTAGCATTAAACTGTGCACTTCTTCAGGTAGGATTTTCAGAATGATTTTGTTTGTTTTATGTTCAGGATTTGAGTTTACATGTATAAAAAGCTGTGACCAGCTCCTTTTTATGTGTGTGTTTTTTACTTTTTGTGTTTTAACAATAAGAATAAACCTTGAATAACGGGTTGGTAGAGTAGAAACCCTTAAAATATCATATTGTACTGCCCCAGATAAAATACAAGATAATTCATAACAATGTTTACACAAATATAAAGTATACAATCTATTATACAAAACATGAATGTTGTTAAGTGTGTATTGTTAATGTGGGAAATGTATGTTTCTAACGATGCTCTTGCATGCTTCTAGACTCCTAAAGATGATAATGTTGAGGATAAGGCAAAACCAGCTCCAGCCAAAAAGGTGTGTATTACAACACATAGTTTAACTGCATTTATTGTTCTTAGTCTCTGTATAAATTCAAAGTTTAAAATGTTATCTAACTGTTCAACTAACTGTGTTTATATTATTTTCATCGTGCCAGAGGTTCCCCTCACATACACCCTCACAGCTTCTTACATATTTGTACTATACTACTAATTGAATAAAAATCAAGCAATTTTCAGTTGACCAAAAAGGATATTACATTTCAGAGCTGTAATTTAATTCTACTTGTGTCAATTTTAAGTTTAAACTTATTCCAGTCAGCAGCTATACCAAAGCTGGATGTAAAAAAACTGACTTCATACACAAGGTTTTAGAAGCAAAGTTGACTCTATTGTTTTCAAACACGAGAATAAAGTATGTAATACTCTTTGGCACCAATACAAGTCACATTTTGTTTATTTATTTAACAGCACTTATTTTCAGACATTTATGCATAACTTTTAATCTTTTCCCTTTGCAAATAATTTTTCATAGCTTTCTTCAAGAAAAAAACAAACTTTGATAAGCCCATTATGATTCAACTATATTTCATATAATTTTAAAAACTGATAAATTACTTTTTTATGTAATCTGTAAAATGGATAGTCAGTTTTATACAGTGTAGTCAATTTGTTGTAGCTGTATATAAATATTTAGGTTTATAAAACCAACAATTCCCATCCAGATTTTTCCATTTACACACTATTTATTTGCTCCTGATGATTTATGTATTTAATTTTATATTGACGTGTTACTAATTTGTTACTCTCTGGACAGAAAGTTGAGGTAAATGACACACATAAAAGAGATAACAAGGAGCCAGTTGTAGAGTCCCCTGAGGAATCAGAAACTGAGGTAATCACAAGTTCATTAACAATTAAATAATATTTACCTAGTGGATTAAGTCATTTGGTATAAATTACAAATAAACATTTTAAAACTATGAGGACACTCAGCAAATACAATTTTGAGAATTTTAATTTGTTGTTTCACATGATTATTGTTGCATAAAAGAATTAGTAATTTTTTGTTTCTACTCAAGCTAAAACTAAAATTTTTAGGTTTAAAGTGTGTATGACACTTTTTGTTAGATAAAAATAAGAAAAAGAAATATTTGAATCATATATTTGACACTTTTAACATTATCTAGACATAAGACTTATACCAATTTCAAACTTTTGTTGATACAATGAACGATTGGAATGCAATTTAATTTCACCATTGAAATCTGGTTTGTGCAGAGTGAAGAGTCGGTCGTGGAAATAACCAAAACGCAAGACATTGCTAAGAAACAGGCAGACACTAAAGTGGCAAAGGTAGAAACACAACTATTTTCATTGGCTTTGACCCTAACATTATAAAACACTTAGTAGTAAGATGCTCAATAAACGAATACAAATTACATAACCTCTTACTTTAGTACTGTCTTTCGTAGTCCAGCGTTTAAATAACATAATTTAAAAATAGGCGAGTACCATAATAACAAAATCCATTTGAACCGAGTCCAGCTCTTCTGTGTGATTGTTCATTAAATGGCTTATAAAACATTATGTGGGGCTTTAATGAACATTTACATGATGCAAACTTTCCTGTTAGAACGAATTTCGAGCAGGGGTTGTCTCCTATAAATTAATTGAAACAGTTCATGATTTATGCAACACTGCTACTGCAGTTTTGACTAAGAATATGAAAAGCAAACAAACTGAAATGATGGATAGGTCAAACCAGGATTTACTTATTACTATTTTACCCACACAATTATTGAACATTTTGATGCTGGGAATTAAAATATTAAAATCACCATTAAGCTATTTACTGAGTAATAATCCATAAAATAAATATTTTTGACTAAATTTAAAGATTTACTATTCAGTTGAGGAGGTGACCATCGTCGGTTACTTACTGTGCATATATGTTATAAAAATTAATACATATAACATACCACAGATTTTTTGGATGTTTTGTCAAATGTGGATATACACTCTCAAATGGTAAAAACACATTTAAGTTATAATAACAAAGAAATAATTAATTTTCTTAAAGACTAAGACCAACATTTTTCTCATTCAAAAAATTAAGTTAATCTAATAAAAAAGTAAACAAAGATATAACGATTTTTAATTACTTCTCCTAACTTTCAAACATCTTAACATATTTATTTTAATTAATATATTATAACCCTCAATTTAGAAAAACCTGTAAAATCTTTATGTTTACATTTGCCGCTTTAAGCCTTCCCCGAGCTAAATATCAATGGTACGTTTCCGTTCAAGAAATAATCTATTAAAGTGACAGACATTCCCAGCCACAATGACCCATCTGTATGTCAGATTTAATTGGGTGTTTATCGCAGACAATGTGACACGATCTATAGCGAACGTCACACGCGACATTTCATAATTGAGATGCTAATCTATCAGTGTATTTTTACTAATGGGATGGAAGTATCATTAATGCCGGGAATAGGACCGGGAGAGGTTGCCAGCAGAAAACATAATGCAGTCTGTATTTTATAAAGACTGTAATGAATCAAGGCAAACCCGACAGGGATCTATAAACATTATCAGCGGTTGGCACACCGCTTATCTCCTCCGTGTGGACATCTCCCGCTTATTATTTCTGATACTTTTTAATTTCCTCGTCTCGTTCTATCATAAGTGTTTTTGCTCTCAAAGAGGGCTTGTCGCAGCTTAATGGGTTGGCCGGGCCGGCGGGGGGCATTAATATTTCTTCTGCCAAAGGATGTGTAGCTTTACCTGTAATTGTGGTGGCGGGTGCTCGGGGGCTATTCATGTGGCTATTAATGTGGCTATTCATCGGTCTATAGCTACACGAATAGATCGGGTTTCGCATTCTTCTCCCCTGCCAGACACCCTAGCCAGCTGGCTGATATTCAATCAGTTTGCCGAGGGATCGCGAGTCGCTGGAGCGCCAGTGGTGAGTTGTGATTGGTCGCGAGTGATGGAACTGAGTCCCTGTGTCACTGGAGTTGCTCTCAGCTGACGTTTCAGGTCTGACATTTCCTGTACTGTTTGTTTCTCTCACAGTCTTAGGTGGTTTACTTTAGCCGTATTGATTACTGTTTATCAATTTTCATTCAAAGTTCTAACTGGTAGGGAACAACATAGAGTCAATTCTGTTCTGTGCGCTCTATGTCGTTTTGTTTGTACCAGTATTGTAGGTTGTTTAAACTTATCGAGTACTGAATTCTTTTCACCCTTATGGTTACAAATTTTATTTAAAATTGATTTAAAAATTTGTTTGATACATTATTTTGAAAGGAGTTTTTGCACGGATTTTCGCTATATCATTTAACATAACTATTTTAATTTTGCATATTAAGTATATTTTTCGTAGGTTAAAATTTCTATGATAATTTTATACTTAGAAAAACCTGCTGTTAACATACAAAAGATTATTTTCATTTTCATACAGTTGTAGCCTAGAATACATAAAGAACTTAACAAATATTCTATTAACTTATAACTAACTTTATAGTGATATTTGTACAGAAAACATCCCTCACTATCATTCTATCCTTCCTACATTATCTTTGTTTGGTAGGACTCTATAATATAACTCTAAAACCTCAGCTTAGAAGTTTGGTCTTGGATTTTTTATTGCAGTTGTATCATACTTTTTAAACATAGTAGTTAACATTCTCAATTTATCTATTAACAAAAACAAGCTCTACACCATATTTAAACCATTTAGTCGTATCTCATGTATTTAAAACATTTTTTATGGTTTTACATATTTCTATTTGTTATTAAGACAGAAGCATATCATGTGAGAAATATTTAAATGTACTATGAAATGTGTATAGGTTGTCTTAAAAGTGCTTGCATATTAACGCTCGATGAGAGGTATAATACTACCGTCTGGTGCTCCCAGGGCCTGGCACGGTGTCAGTTTCCAGAGACAGGATAAACCCTAAAATTATGAATGCCTGTACGTTTATTGGCTCCATTCCATAGAGTTAAAACCCCTCTTGGACAGTTTTCATCTCTCAAAATCCGTTTTTCCTGTTAAAACACTTAGTACTATTCAAAGAAGCTCGTGAAAGATGATGTTTGCAGATTCTCCACTGTTTTATGATGACTTATTTATTTTATTTTATTCTAGTATAGCTATACAGCTAATAATAAAATAAAAGCAAGTATGTTTACGTTGACCCCTTACAGTAGGAGAATTAACAATTTTTACCTTTAAGAGTTTTAAGTCATAAATATATACCATCAAAACATATGTTTCAAGTCTCTATTTATGTATACCAAAATAATTTATCCACCCTCTGAGGATACTTTTGTAGAAACTATTCTTCCTATACAATTGTTGATTTAGGAATAAATTATTAATTGTTTTCTGGTATATATGGGTTTCTATTAATTACCAATCTATTTACGAGGCGATAACGATTTGTTATTTATTTACATCATCGTCTTTAAAAAAACCATAAATATCTTTCAATACATAAAAAATACATTAATTCTTCAGGTAAAAATGTGGATGACTTTCACTTTAACCCTAATTATATAACACTAGCTAATCCACCTGCTCAAATTTGAGCAGTTTAAATTGTGATTCCATTCCAGAGGTTAGCTTAAAACAGCTGATCTTGCTTTTGTACTGTGTTTTGTTACCTTCAACAGCTGTCAAATGCTCAATTTCAATGATAACTGTTCTTCCATAATATTAACATTGCTTCTTTTGAAGGGCTGTAGGGCGTAGCCCTGAGAGCGAACGTGAATTCTGAGGGAATTCGGCAAATCTATGCATCCCCTTTAATTTGACACATAAATCTTGTAAATCGGTTCAGTAGTCACTGAGAACTTAGCGTTTCAACTGTGTATTAATATATAGGATTACCCTTATTATACACTTACACACATAGTTATACTTTAACAAAGACTGTACAAATTATGACACCCTTTTCAATATAGGATGAAATAAAACCGGAAGCTCCTAAGCCAAAGGGACCTGAGAGGAAAGCATCTGTAAAGGTAAATTTATTGTATAATGCTTATATAATTTTTGTCATGACTACTGTTATAATACTAAAAATCTCTAGCTTTTTTATTTGTTTAAATAATCTAAACACAAAAAGTCAGTTATACCACTTTAGAGATGAATCAACACACTCTGTGTATTGATTTGTACTCAAATAACTTAATTTTATTTGCACATAATCTGAAAAGGCTAAAAACCTGTGTATATATAAGTGCCTTTGTTTCTTAATATAACTTTAAGCATCCAAGTAACTTTTAGTAATAAGTTATAGTTTTAGTTGTTATTTGTAAGTTTTACAACTGTAAAAGACCAGATGTGTTTAGCATGTTTGTGTTGTGTGGTTTAGGGAGAAAGTAAACCTGACACAGATAAATCTATACCAGAAAAAGACAAAACTAAATCCGGACCAGAGACAGTTAATTCGACATTAGGAAAAACTGAACCTGTATTAAATAAGACTAAATCTAATCTGGAGAAAGGTAAACCTGAACCAGAGAAAGCTGAATCTGAACAAGAGAAGGTTGAACCCAAACCAGAAAAAGCAAAATCTGAACCTCAGAAAGTTAAACCTGGACCAGACAAAGCTAAACCTGAACCAGATAATGTTAAACCTGAACCAGATAAAGCTAAACCTGAACCAGATACAGCTAAACCTGAACCAGGAAAAACAAAATCTGGACCAGAAAAATCAAAACCTGCTCTTGAAAAAACTAAAGATGAACAGCAAAAAGATAAAACTGAACCAGCCAAATATAAACCAGGATTAGAAGAGAGTAAACTTGTATCAGAAAAAGCTCTACCCGAACCTGAAAAAACAAATTCTGAACCAGACAAAACTAAACTTGACTCAAAGAAACATAGACCGACACCCACAGAGGAAACACCCCACACAAAGGTACATTTTACATTACTCTATGCCTTTGCCAGTAATTATGCAGCACCATCTTGATCACAGTTTAACAAGACCATTCAAAATCAAAATATTAATGCAGTCTCAGTGATTTAACACTTTCTGTTACATGCATCATTCCTTTGCTTTCACTATTTTCATGGATTCGTATTCACCGTTTACTTTACATACATACATACATTTTTGCTGTGTTACATACATATTAGTTCACCACACCATATCCACATCATCAGATTATTGTTTTCAGTCATAACAATTTTCAGTGTTGAATTTCACATGGTTAAAATGGTTATACTTGTGCTAAGGAACTGATTATAGACCTAAGAATCGAGAAGATGGTGACAATAATGGATCACAGAGTAAAAAGTTTTCGTAACGTGCAATTTGTTCTTACCACAGTATTTGTTCTTCATTAGAAATGTTTAAATCCCAACTAATTTCCAACAGTTACCTAAGATTGGTATTTGAAAGTATCCGGGGTAATTTTCCCATATTTGTTGTTGCACTATTTTCCCCAAGGCATACACCAAAATCAAAGTGTATTGTAATAAATAATTACCCTTTTACTTAAGAAAACTGTGGAAGACCAGTTAGTGAAGCATGTTATGTTGTGTGTTGTAGGGAGACTAAACCTGAACATTCTAAACCAGCACTGACTGAGAAAACCCCACAGACAAAAATACTTTAGACACTCTTGTATACTTCAGTAAACATATTACAAGGAAACACACCTTTGGATATTTTACTGTTAATACTTCCCCTATGTTTTTCTCATGCTTCAGATATTATATTGAAAAATTGAAGATATTCCGACACTCTCAAGTTATATTTGTTTGTTTGTAAAAGTTATTCTGCCCTTTATATGTTTTAAACTTCCTTTTCCATGAAATTATGATGTCATATTTCATCATAGTAAATCGAATTAAAGTCAAAACCTATGAAATATTATAAGAGGATGAGAGAGTTTACTAATTATTCAGTTTCCCCATTGTTTTTCTCCAAACAATTCTATAATTTCTGTAATGACAAAAGACAGCAATTCAGTATTACAGACATTCGTACCTCAATAGTACTTTGTAATATTTAAACAATAATTCTTAAGGTTCACTGAATTTGCATGATTTAGGGGGAAACAACACCCGATGCAAAGAAACCTGTACTGGAACCAACCAAACCAGCAACCACTGAGAAACCAGTTGAGGAACCGAAGGTACTAACACTGAAACGACTTTTGGCCAGTATAAAGCGTAAATACTTAGTAAAGAAAAACTGTTTTATTTTCTCACTTACTTAATAAATGCCTTTAATTCAAGTTAAAAAAATTATCATAATGATTATACAAATATTTTGTAGGTAGTAAACAATCATGTAAAATCTAAAAAATCTCTTATTGTTATTTATTATTGATTTTTAGTATTTGTTTTACTTATCACGACTTTCAGTAATTCCAACCACTTTCCTAAATGATTAAGTTTAATAAAGTTAGGTACTTTATTTTGTATAAGTACAAACAGATACTACGATTTCAATTTCGATGATACTAATAGTTTAGTCTATTAGATCAGGCGATATGATCCGATGGCATTTATTCCGAGCTCGGATGAGGAGGAGGAAGAGACAGTAGATGAGTTAGAAACCGTAGTGAAGGTGAGAAACTCAACGGCTCAGTGATGCCAGTAGAGCTCTGTCTGCCGTAGACTCTCTACTTCTTCTTTGTTTATTTTGTTTGTTCACAGTGACCTAAGTGTCTGTCCGTAATTTCTAGCATTTTCGGTCTCTCTTCAAGCTGAAGTAGAAGTTGGGGTTTTATGGCTTATATAATTTTGATATTAGTTTTTGTTGCTTTGTAAAATTTGATCAACGTTTGTCTAGCTTTTTAAAATTATGCTAGTAGTTATTATTCAAAGTATAGTTCTGATTCTTTTACATTATTTGCTATTTTGTTTATATATAATTGTGTTTAGTACGAATTTTACAAATGTCACATCTCAGTTAATGAGAGTTTGCCAGGTTCAGCCTTGTAACACAATGTTATTATGGCCTATATACAGAAACCAAACCACTGATGCGAACACTGGCATTAGGATATTTGCAAAACTCCATCATAATTATTTATTCATGTTTGCTTAACTCAGGGAGAAACTGAGACAAGCAATCTCGGACCCTCCAAACCAACACCTTCAGATAAAGCACCACAGTCAAAGGTACTATCACATTGGACTCAAGCCGCACTACATACACTTACTGCTGAATACAAATTAACAACAATATTATTTTTAAATATACGATAAAAGAAAAATTAAAGAGTGATTGTAAACTAACAGTAACACTGTGTATAACATGTCAAATAACAAGAAGAAATAACAGCATATTTATTGGAATGTTTTGCATTTTTAATGTAAATACAAATCGGAAAATTTGTTTAGTGATGGAAACCTATAACTGCTAAGGTTTGTATACATTAAGTTTGTACTGATGCATTTGCTTTTTGATCTTGATTTAATAAAGTTTTGTTGTAATGTTTGAAGCTTCTCTGGTAGGTTTACTGTCTCATATTTTTAATGTGTTTAATCACAATATAAAACAGACAAAACACTAATGTAACATTTCACATCAGGAATAATTGCATTCGATAACTCTTTATTTCTATCAAAATGAAAATGTGGTAATAATTTGTTTTAATTGTATTTTATATTATATATTTATTTCAAGGTGGCTAAAAGACTGGAATTTTAGAAAAAATAAACACATTTCATTGAACTGTGTAATTCATTAAATTGAAGTACAGTAGAACTCCGATTATCCGAATTAATTGGGGATCGGGCCGATTCGGATATGCAGAAATTCGGATAATCAGGTATACCTCGGGAATTAAGCAAAAAACATCACCATATATTAAAGAACGGTGAAAGAACAGTAGCGACTGATGATGAGCAGGGCGGGAAGGGGGTATGACTCATTGTTCCCTGCGAAAATATCACGCTGGAAGGTAACAGCGTGGGCTTTTATTTTAGCGCTCACGAAGCCATAGTAACGGAACGGCGCATTATCGCTACACGCGCTCCCGCATATTTCTATTATTTCACTCAAAATCGATTTGGAAAATTGGAGATTCGGATAATTGGAGATTCGGATAATTGGGGTTCGGATAATTGGATTTCTACTGTAATTAAATTCAGTAATAAATCACCAAAACCAGGACATTTTCAATTTAGTTTAATGCTTATCGTGTCTTACTAAAAGGAACTTCTTTACATCCACTTCTTCAAACACTGAAAAAGATAGGATACAGTATTTGAATTTAACATTTTTGTAGACACCCTGATATATAAAACGATTTGTTTAAAGTTCCTACAAACACAAACTCCATGAATATTTGTTTTTGTTGTGATTTTAAAAATATCCAGGTTCGTGTGATTATGTTTATACCTTGAATACATAAGTTGAGCATGTTTTGTGTGGAAACACAGGAGGAGGTGAAACCCGAACCTGCCAAACCCACAGAAACACAGAAGAGACCTTCCATCAAGGTACATTGTACATCACTTTATTGTCACATTTAAAACTATTTATGTAAGCCACCTTAACAAATGATTTACCAAATAATTATAAATAATTAGTATAAACACCATTTTGTTTTTAATCCAAAACCTCAAAACTGATTTCTACTCTTCAAAACTCACAAAATGCATACAATTATTCCAGGTACTTTATTAGGTATATTATTTAATTTTTCAAACTACTTTCAGTAATGGCCAGAATATAATAAAGTACTAAAATTTAGGCTTTGTTTTTAACACTGTGATATTTTTCTGCTTATTTTTGAGTGTATTAAATATACTTTTGCCATATGCACTGAATTTACAGCAAGTTAGTGATAGAAAATTGATCATATGTTTATTTTTTTACAATATTTAATATTTTATGTATACTTTACAATTTTGCACCTAAAAATAATCAACCGTAGTTCTGCATACTGAATGAGTTCAAGCCTAAACCTATTAAAGCACGAGAAGCCCAAACAAATTCTGTTCAAGCCTCTACGATGACAGATGAAATATAAATAACATACGGAGCACCAGATTATAAATTAAAATTTGTTAAAAGAAGTTTCTACTATTAAAAAAAAATTCTGAATTAAAATTAATTTTCCTCAATAAGCCCCTATATGGAATATTATTTAAATTTCAGCCTTTTGATCAATTTTACCATCATAACCTCTCATTAGAAAAAAGCTATATTTCAGAATTTTAACTATATCAGTTTTAAACTTATTTAACCTTTAATAGATTTACGTTGCTTCTAGTTCATACTGTGAACAAAAGGCAGACTGTAATAATCTGTAAGACAAACACATACACACATTTGTAAGAACACATATGTTAAAAACACAAAAATATTCTTAGAAGACAAAACAAAACAATTTGCATACATTATTACATCTATTTGTGTTTTTTTTATATGTGTTTGTTCTGTTTCTATGTATATGTACATTTCTTAATGAAACATCACATCAGAGTTACAGCTGGATTTAGATACAAGTGAGAGGTATGGATAGCAATATTTTAATATGCCAAACCATCAGTTAACACTTTGGCTGCCACGTGAGTCTACATTTATGATGGAAATTACATTTACTATAGTCTTACGCCAGCTAGTTCAACAAAATACAGTTTTTCTCCTTCAAATTCAAAATAAAAACTCCCTATTCACTAATCAAATCACACGATGCGATATCCAACAATTGTAATTCATCGGATGTCCATTACATCACTCCCTTCCTGGGATTGGCTCATTCAGGCAAACATAAAACAATATCAAGCTTCCAATTGTTGAGGTTATTCCCTCACACAAAAATTCACTAGGTGGGACTAATTCTGTGAATTTCATGTTGTGTGTTGAATTATGTGTAATTTTAAAGTCTACAAAGACAGAATGCTGCATGATTGTCTATGTGAATGCAGGAGGAGAATAAGCTAGAACCTGCCAAGCCTGCCGATACTCAGAGGAAGCCCTCAATTAAGGTACATATCACAGTTTCAATACAACATTATTAAAAAAAACTCGTATAAATATTATACACTATTATATGTTTAAATATTTAAAGAATTACGTTCTTGGAGGTAAATCCAGTAATTTTCTGACCAGAAAAATCACTTAGGCTAATGTTTTAAATACAACCCAACAATAATATTCCTTTAAGTCCATAGAGTTTCACTTTAATTCCTCAAATTCCATTATAAAAACCAGAATACTGAAACATAATTTTATTTATTGCCTTTCAGTATATAATAAATACAGACATATAGGCTAAGTCATATTCAATGTTTTTTTTTACAACTTGTCACAATTTCTTAAAACTAAGTCTTTAAAAATGATGGAATTTTTAAATTTAATCCACTAACAAGTTATTATATTATTCCAAATTGTTATTGTTGTTAAGTACTTAATGGTTAGCAATTGTAGTGTTGGCTTTATCCTGGAACTCTATACTTTCATAGAAATGATATTTGGCGGGTAATTTCAGCGTTGTCTTTATAAGTCACTGACTATCCTTTGTTACTATTTTGAAACATTTTGTAATTATTTAATTAACTTCATGTTCATTTATTCACTGCTGAATTTCAGCCATTGTATGAATTGTTTGTGATGAAAATAAATTGAATTTAATAGTTTTTGTCTTACTGACTACAGTAGCGTATATTTTTATAATATTGATATTATTCTCAAAACTCATTTTTATTTTGCAGCAAATTTTTCAATCCCAGAAATAAAATGCAAAGCCATTAAGTTTTTAATATATTATTGATATTTTATTTATTTATTAACTCAAATATCTTTAATCATATCTACAAAGTAGTTACTGTGAATAGTGTCACAAAATTACACATAACGATTAGTTAAGCTTAGACAGGAACAATATTTCCAAAATAAAATCACCTATAACATTTAACATTGACAAATTTACAAGATTAAATAATGGATATTATACTTAAATATTTTAGCTTAATTCTGACATCATTTTATGTGAAGAAATTTGGGTAATCAGGCTAAAGCACTTGGACACATTTTTCTGAGGTACAGACAGTCCTTGAGTTGCTGTTGTCGAGGAGTTTTGGGTTTTGTGTCACCATTCTGCAACTTGTAATGATTATAGAAGCTCCTTGCATTCGTTTTAGCAGGTTACATATCGTATTAGACCAAGGAGAATGTGTTTACCATTAGAAATATTATACATTCTTTGAGAAAATAAAACACAAATATTATCATTTAGTAACAAATTTGTTCTTTAAAATATTAAATGTTAACCTGAAAACATTTTCTTTTAATTACACTTTTCAAAAAATTTTTGTTATTTAAACCCCTCTAATGTGTCACTTTAACAATGTGACACAACCAAAATGTGTGTTTTTGTATTTTACACATGAATGTTTATGTGTAGATGAATGTTTATTGGTTCTTGAATGTTTCCATGTACATGAATGTTTATGTGTGAGCATGTTCTGTGTTTTACCCTAGGAGGAATCAAAGCTAGAACCTGCAAAACCAGGGGATATCCAGAGAAAACCCTCTATTAAGGTAAGCTTAAAAATATCTTATTTCTTATCTTTTTATTTAATTGGTTTGTGTCTATAGTCATATAATTTGTTCACAGTTCTATTTAGATAATTTTAGAGTTATTCGTATAGTTATCAAAACATATGTTTAAGTTTAACTTCTGTATGATTAATGATAATGTTTAACTATTATAATAGTTAATATTATAATATAGATTCTTGACAAGTCTTTACCAAGATTTGTTTCCTAAATGCAAGATTTCCCTCATTCTGGTAAAAGGAAATACCTGGAAAAATCAGCAAACATGTCTATATCGTGTGGTTTATTTAAAAAAATTGTTGTTTATCTGAATTTAGTTTTTGTTGCAACTCAACCCAGAATAGTAAAAAAATTGCACAGTCAGAAAGAATGGCCTGGAAAAGTTGTTTAAACAACTTAAATTTGTTTAAATAGTATACCTCCAAAATCTTAAATATAATGAAATTGATTCAATAAATTCTATTTACCTTATATTCACAATTTACTATCATGAAAAACAGGGCCGGATTTAGGAGTTTGCCACCTGTAGGCTAAATCCATTTGCCCCCCCCCCTTTGAGAGACTCACAGTTAATAGACACATGTGTTATATATATTATACATTCGTTTTGTACAAAAAATGATAGATTCAGTTATTCAAATTAAATTGTGCTAAAGATTAAAACTAAACCATGCAAAAAATAGTTCATTACTGGTTTATTTGTTGACATTAAATAGATATATGTTATACCGGCTACCATAGTACAAACATGAATAATTTAAGCCAGTAATCACAACACAATCACTACATAGGAGCAAGCAGCAGAACACAAAAACATTACCTTTTTTCATCACCGATTGACACACTGTTTTACCGAAATTAAACAAGAGAGGTTAGGAAGGTTTGTTGTGACCAAGTAGGTTTATTGTATAACTGGAGGTAACACTGCTTCACAATTTTTGTCGAAAAAAGCGATTAATTTTGCCAGGTTGGTACACTAGTGAGGCAAATTGCTCGTTCTTTAAACCATCCTAATTGGTTGATTTACTCCTATAAGTGAATCTACTCATGCAAATCACGGAAATAAAAGTAATAAATTTTGGAACAAATTAATTTTTTCGTTTGATTTAGGTACCTAATCTTTCTGTAAAAGATGATTAATTATTATGAGCAAATAAACAAATACAAGTTTATTAACTTTCAATTCATGAATAGCTATTTGTTTGAATCTCTTTGCCCACTCGTTCGATTCCAGCGAGTAGTTCTTTGCTTCCCAAATTTGGCAAAGAACGGCTTGTAATTTTGTTTATCAGTGTTGTCTCCAGTATTACCAATAGAGCTCCTTGGTTGTGACCTGTGACAGCGTAGTGACACTGACTGGGCTTACAATGTTGTCAGGCTGAATTACTGTGCTTGCGCCTTGCAGTGTTGTCAAACCAAATTACACTACATGAAAAATGTGCTACAACATTATGTGGAGTAAATTCGTATTATGCTATGAAAAGAATAAACATATTTCCATTTCCGTAAATGAATACGCTACATATCAAAGATACATCTAAAAACGTTTCTGTTATTAAAATAATCTAAATGTATATTTTCAATGTTTAGTAAATTGCCAAAGTGCCGCCCCTTAAATTTTGCCACTCTAGGCTGCAGCCTTTTCAGCCTATTTAGAAATCTGGCCCTAATGAAAAGTCTGGTCTTAAAAACTAAAATGTCAAGGAGTGACAGTGATTCTAGTCTACACATAAAAGGTATTGTTTTAAAACTTTCTTCGGTTTTAAGTCAGGGGAAAATAAGTTGAAATCATATATAAAAGGCAAACTTTAACTTATGTTTTGACATATTTGTCTGAGTTACTTCTTACAGCAATCACTCTGTCAATGCATCGGTATGTATACAATATTTGACTGTGATATTCTCTTAGTTTAATCTGTCTTGTGCCTGTATCTTTTGGAAATGGATAGAATACTTTTAGCTGATTTAGTTTAGTCAACAATTAATCTTTTAACTCAGTAATGAAAAAGATTTGATGAAGAAAAACTTAAGAACCAGTTTTTTTAGTAAAATATTGTTAAGTCTCTTAATTATCACTGTCATTAACCATTCTTTTCTATAAATATTTTCATTTACCAAAACTATTGCTCTAAATTTATATTTTAACTGCACTGCAAGTCAGTCTTTCTCACTAAAAATCTTTTGTCGCACGTTGTATATACTCACTCGTACAGTGAAAACAATGGTTTAACTAACTATACTAACTGTTTAATCCTGTCTTATGTTTAACATAAAGGAGGCGGTATCAAGACCGAAAGAGGTTTCTGAATCTGAGGAGGAGCATGAGTCTGATTTCGAGGAGGTAAATAGTTGAGTAAAGGAAGAAACCAGCCATGTCGTCGTCTGCTAAAGTGCATGTTTTATCCTAGGCTGTCCAGTATCGTTGGCGTGTGGGTCCTTGTTGATGCCGTAGTAGGTTGAGTCTACACAAACATATCACATTTTAGTGGTAAAATTAATGTTTATACAGGGTGTGCCACATCTGGTGAAAAGTACATTCATATTGTTCGCATGTTAGATCTGTAAGGGTTATTAGTCTGTAACTCGAGTTTTATTTCAACAGTCTACATTGTAAACTCTAGTCAAGCGGCAATGTTTACGCTAGTTTAAGTGGATTACATAGTAAGTATAACATGAGTTTTGAAAGGTGATTCTCTTATCCAACACATATATAATCCTTTCTTTTTTATACATTCAGCCATATCAATTGAAATTGGAAATATTTAATAAAAAGTTAAGTGCTCTGACAGGTCTATGACTAATTGTTTCTTCTTCTGCTCTTTCACTATTGAAGAGCATACTTTACATTACTTTGTTATTTTACTCAGTTCTAAATAAACTGCTTAAGGCTTCAGATGCAAACACATCACCATTCCTAAGTCATTTAAACACATTTAAAACCTTTGATTTTGTGTTCTTTATATTCGTATACCACGAGTTTTACACAGAAATCGATACGAGTTTTTAAACCTCTCAAATTTACCTTTTGTGGTTTTTTGCAGTAGTTTGCATTTTTTATGTGATCGTTAATTTTATCCTTGCCTACCTTTTTACTTTTTGCCCTGTATGACAGTTTTTGGTTTAGTTTAAGTATGTTGTGTGGTAAACCTTTATTCAAAGTGCCCCTGATACCTTTATCAAGTGTAATGTTATGTCTTAATTTAACACAAAGTGATGGTTTGTGTTGATCTAAGTTCATTCATTAAATTCCTAGTAAGTTTGTGTCAGTTAAAAAATAAATAACTTCTTGAGTAGGATAATACGTGTTGTTACAATTAAGAGGATAAATAAACTACATCTCTCAACACTAAACAATATATTTACACTTAAACTGTACTTACATACAAGACGGTAAATATACAAAAAGATAGTACAAGGCGATCGATTTCAACCAGACACACCGGTCATCATCAGGCCCTCAGAGAATGAGAGAAACAAGATGGCGTACAGCTTTATATGCTATTGGCTACCGGAAGTTCCAGAAACAAGATTAGAAAAGAGTCAAAGTTGACATGTTTATTAATCAATTTATCCCTATCCTTACACTTTTATTTTATAATAAACCATTCTTCCCATGCATTCATTACATTTCCTTTCTTATAAATATGGAGAATATTTCAGTTGTCGTCAATCGTTCCCAATGTGTAGCCATTTTCCAGGAGGTGCTTTGTGACATTAGATCTTTCCGGTTTCTTGTTCTTCCATGCTCAAACATGATTCTTATATCTTTTTACGAAATTAACAGTTTGACCAACATAAAAGTTGTAATGATTGTATGTGTTGGTCAAACTGTTAATTTCATAAAAAAATATAAGCAAAGCACCTCCTGGAAAATGGCCACACATTGGGAACGATTGAAGACAGTTGAAATATTCTCCATTTTTGTAAGAAAGGAAATGTAATGGATGGATGTAAAGGAAATGCATGGGAAGAATTGTTTATTTTTCAGGAAAAATATAAGGATAGGAATAGAGTGATTAATGAACATGTCAACTTTGACTCTGGTGGTACTTTTCGAATCTTGTTTCCGGAACTTCTGGTAGCCAATAGTATATGAGCTGTACACCATCTTGTTCTCTTATTGGGCTTGGTGATTACCGATGTGACTGGTAGCAATCGATGGTGTTGTACCATCTTTTTTTATATTTACCGTCTTTTATGTAAGTACAGCATAAGTATAAATATATTGTTTAGTGTTGTGAGACGTAGTTTATTTATCCTGTTAGTTAAAAAATATTAAAAATTTTTCAGTATATCTAGTAATGAGATGGTTACTTTCACTTTGATTTGGAAACTCATCTGAGAGAGTAGTTATTATATTATTAGCAAATTAACTTTTTCACAAACCAGAGCTATGGTGTTATGTTCCCAAGGGACATTGTACCCTTTTGCTTGTTGTGCCCCTGTTCATCCTGTAATTGTTGCATGGTGTGCAGAAAACTGAGACCAAGCCAGAAGATAAGAAAAACGGTTTAGCCAAGAAGAAGGAAGCCAAGGTAATCATTACTCATTTCATTATCAAAATTTGATATGCAAATATATTTAAAATTCGTTGCCAGCAATTAATTATACCAATTAATCAGTTACAGTTATTAATCATGCAATCAAATTATACTCGGTAAAATTCGAATGCTCAAATGAGGGAAAGTGACCACTAACTTCTTAAACTCCGTACAATCACAAAGTGTAGTCTAGCGATATGACTGAATTTAAGGGAGAAAACTATGAAATAGAGTTTTTTTTAGTTTGCTTCACCAAATAGTATGTAGAAAAAACAAAACAATTGATCTGGGAAGAAGCAATATGTAAAATTATCAACCTTACCAAGAAGTTGAGGCATTGCTTTATTTACACATAAAAGTAACAAAACCTCAAAAAATAGTTTATTTCGACACAAAGTGTTAATCGCTGGTGGAGAGGAAGAAGAGTGTTGACTGTTCATGACCAACGTAACAGCGACTGCTCATATTGGTCCTGTCTACCTGTGTGACAGTGTTGAGGTATTATACTTTTTATAGGTTGTGACGTTTCGTGGGTCAGCTGCTATAACTTTTTGGTAAGCTTGTCGAGTCTCCCAAATAATTTAAATAATCCCAATCGTAATCTTTTCGCCGAACAAAAGATAAAATGTCTTTGACAGGCATTGCATCGATAAGCTGTCTAAACAATGGAAAAATCTAACAAGTACATGAAAGAATGGCCAAATTATTCCAACAATGAACCAAACTGGCAACATTGGTTGTATTATTAATATATACAAGAAATGTCAGACTATCCTAAAAGTTTAAATTTGTTTACTTTTTTACTGTTAACTAACGTAAATTGGTTTTGTTTATACATAAATTTTAATAAACTTATGTAATGAATATTTCAGGAGGTGAAGGAAGAAAAGAAAGAGGAGAAGAAGACATCATTATCTGTCAAAAAAGAAGAAGAGGTGAGCATTTGGAAACCAAATTGAATCTTTTATCATAGAAGTTAAATTATTCTCTAATATTCACTTTAAATATATGGTATTAAAACTGGTTTTATTATTGTAAGTAGGTAAATTAATTATATACTTTTAACTGTGGGTTTTACACAGTAAATTTACAAAAATGGTATTACTTTTTATATTTTATTTATTTGAAATTTATATTCTAGGTCACGGTAGAAATTGACAGACTAATTGTAATATAAGAAAGGCAATAACTGTATTTATGCTTTAAAATACATTAGTTTCCATAATTATAATTAACATACATGTACTTGTAAATAATAAATTTAGAATTTGAGTGCTGAATAGGCACAGAAATGTCACGTTTTTAGTTAATATCCATTCTTACAATCAATGGTCTTGATCACTGAACAGTGTATCTGTTAACTAACAATTGTCTGCTAGGTTGTCAATATTACAGTCAGACTGAATGCCACAATAATCACAATCACTATTGTCTGTTAAAGTCACTAGACTGCTGAGAATTCATTATTTATGTTTACTTGCCTCAATTTTGTCTCTATACATTTGCAGCCACCCAGCTGAAAATTAGGGGTTATCAGCTTTATGCTATTTATTATATCGAGAGTAAAGTATAACTTGTTTCCTCTATTGTTAGTTTAAAAATGCCAAATTAATATGAATGAAGTTTTGGAAACTAATCACCAAATACTGGTTGATAGTTAAATTTTAAGTTATTAATAATCAAGGTTCGTAGAGCTTTCAGACCAGGTGTGCTGAGTCGATCTATTTAAGGTTTTCTACTTGACCGGAAGAGACCTCGTAAAAACAGCTGGAAGGTCACGTGATCAATCCAATCTGCAGTGTTGCTGGAAACACGATATTTATCGTACGAGTACCATATTTTCCTCATCAGTGTAATTAGAATTAACATTGTTTAACTGCTTACATTCTATGATAAGCTGTTATTTTATGAAACTAATTTATTGTTTTGATTTATTTGTATTATTATATTAATGGATTAAGGGTTTAAATTTTATTTCTGCATGTCCAGTGGCAATTTAAAAATATCTGTACGATTATTATACCCTTAAGATTGGCAACACTTTATGGTATGTTGTTGATTTATGAATCAGCTGGACGCCCTCGTAAGACATCTTTGCTGCGAACATTACTCTTATGTAAATAAGCACACCTGGTCTGAAAGCTCTACGAACCTTGATTAATAATTATAAGATTGAAAAACATATTATAGCCTACTGTAATACAGACAAGAACTGAAACGAAGAAACAAGAAGAAGCTGTGCAAAAAAAACTTTCAATAAAAGCGAAAAAAGAAGAAACTGTCGTTGAAAAACTTTCAGAAAAGGTCGAAATTGATAAAAGTGGCGCTAAAGTCAAGAAAGTTGAAATACTCGAAAAGAAACCAAAAGTAGGTGGGGAAGCTTTCTTTAAAGTTTCTTTAAAACCAACCAAAAAGGTACAGGTTGAAAAGGTCAAAGAAGAAAAAAAGAAGGAGGAAAAAGAAATAAGTTTGAAGGTGAGATTAGGGCAGCCTCGATTTTGGAGTTGGTGGTTTTCGAGTGGGATTTCTGCTGCCACAGACCGATTCAATGGTTCATCTTCCACATCTGTCTGTATAGGCGCCACTTTATGAATATTCTTCAACAAACTGTAATATTTATTCCCCATCTCCACTTTCCAAATCTATCTTTTCACTCCTTTCTTGTTTACTGGTTTTGAATTTTTCAAATTTTTCAACCTTTTACCAACTTGACCTGTATCCCCCTCTGTTCTCCTATTCTTTTAGCTACAATATATTTGTCTTTCTTCTTTCTTCTTTCTACTTTACACTCATATTTCTTCTCTTTTTCGAGAAACTACACCATGTAGTCCTTACATATCTGCTCAGAATAGCACTAAGAATTACCCTTATTTGCCTGGAAATGTATTTTCTAAAATTTTTTATAATAAAGAAAATAAATCAAACTATTAGTTATAAAAGTACAACACCAACAATAATGTGTATGCCGTTGTTATTTTTAGGTAATTATTTGCCTTTTATATTTGGATGTGTTGGCCTATTTTATTTAAGCATTTATTTGTTGTTCTAAACATTGACTTTTGAATCCATATTTTTTATTTTATCAGCACAAAATAAAAGTTTCTTAATGAATATATGGTAGTTCAATCATAAAGATAACTTTTATAAAAAAATATTTAAGAATTGTTGCCATGAGTGGCTTTGAGCAGGGAAAATTTTGTTATCTTCTTAATCTTTCATAATTTTCTTACATTTCTGTGTCCTCTCTTCTGTTCATCATTTTCTTAGTTCAATAGAACACTTTAAAACGTTTTTAGGAGCTGAAAATTTTAAATCAATGACCCTTTACTTTATCATTTGGGCATAGTTGGCTAATTTTTATTTCTCAAATTCTCGTAAATATAATATTTTAACTTATAAGATACTATGATTCAGGATAAATAAACTACGTCCCACAACACTACAAAGTATATTTACACTTATACTGTACTTCCATACAAGACGGATTCTCTGATTGGGCTTGATGATGATTGGTGTGACTGGTTGAAATCGATTTTCTTGTACCACATTTTGTGTATATTTACCATCTTGTTTGTAAGTTCAGCATAAGTGTAAATATACTTTGTAGTGTTGTGAGAGGTAGTTTATTTATCCTGTTTAATTTGTAACAACACATCATGCTAATAAAGACACTATATTATATTTCTCACTGTCACTATGTTAAAGTATGAAAATACATGTGAATTTAAACTTCCAAGTTAAATATCATGTATATACAAATTTTTAACTATTTCCGATAAATTTATTATATGGCCAAGACGCATGTCATACTACCTTAGTTATTTCAATTATGGTGCTTGTTACGTGTTCTATTGTGCAATTTTTATTAGAATTTATTCTCTTCTTTCTCTCTCTTTCTATATTTCTTCTTTTTTTCCTGTCCCACAAATTTTCAGATGGTTTATGTCTCCAAGAAAAAAATAATAACTTATTTAAAGGTGAACCTATATTCATTGGAACTCCATATTGTACCTAATCATTATGTTATAGTAGACGGTTATTCATAATTTTGTGGATTTATTTTATTTAGAAATTATTCTACAATTTACCTACCTATGCAATAAAATTGGCTTATCTTTGGTTGCTAGTGTATTACAAACTATTTTTTAATCTTTCCTACACTCTCACAAATGTATCTGCTTGTTTTTTTTTACAATAGGCAGAAACATTGTGAATAGTTTTCTCTGTAATTTATTTTAGATTGACTCCATTCTATAAAACTGTATTAACTTCAGTATCCAAGCTAAGATGTAATTTGTGTCCAAACAATATGTTTAAATTAAATTTGTTTAGATACAAAGTAATTTTATGTTCATTATGTCTTGGAGGCCTGAAAACAATTTAGTAATATCGATTTTATCTCTCTTGTACTTTCCTGTTTTGTTATACCTTGCATATCTGTACTTTGTATTTATATATTCTGCTGTATTCAGTTTACATACATGCTTCAATTTATATAGCAACATGAAGAAGAGTTATGTTTTCTTCTGGGAATTTAAAGTGATTGGATTTGGTGTTTGTAAAGTTTCTTTTACAATAGTTTTGTTTTTTTGCATTAATGGGTGGTGTTACTGTTACATTTTCAATTTTCACTTATGTATACAGGTCTTAATTTTTCATCATGTTTATAACAGCAAATAAAATCACGTTTAATAAAATGTAAAATTAAAATAAAACATAAGATAAATTAAGATTTTTAAATATAATGTTGTTCAACAAGAATTTCTATTTAATACTGCTGATTATTCTTAACTAATCTATTTTTTCAATATGCTTTTATGCAAGTTCTTTCAACTGAAGCATTAAAACAGTGATTTAATTTAATCTCTTTTGCCAAACATAAATAATATTCTATCCAAAATCACTTTTATCTGAGATATTTTATCACAGTTTCACACTTGGAATTTGTTTTTATTACCTTTCCTTCAAATTTAACTGTCGTGATATACTAGTCGCAAATAAAACTCCCATTTTAAGTATCATATAAAAAATATTTTAAAAGAAATAAATATTGTTAAAATGTTTATATTTATTCTATTAACACAGTCGATATAGTTAATTTTTAGTTAATAAATAAGAAATTATAGTTGATAAAATAATTTACATATGCAACTCCTTTTTTATTTCGTTAATGAAAAACCAATAGGTTTATTGTCACACATATTCATATATTTTTGATGGCTTTTCTTCTAGACTTCGGAACTGAACATAGAACGGAAAGCATCACTCAAACAAGAGATGACGAAAAAGGTGTGTTTTGTTTTTTGAGAGTTTCCGTGACCCCGATTTTTCATCAATTTTTAAATTAAACTTTTTATACTAACCCTCTTTAAAACAATTATGCTGTATAACATTATACTATGGACCAAGTGGATGTAACACTTACCCTCTTTGTTGGGGTTTCCCTATGGATTTTGTTAATCATTATGAACACAGTATATTATTAACATATGCTGAACAACACCTTGAATATAACTAATGCGTTATATACATTTTTAAACAACCCCTTACTATGATTTTTAAAACCCTACATTAAACTTTTGATATGACAAAAAAAAACCTTTTTACTTGAAATTTTCCCGTAACATAATAACATTTAAAAAATTTTGTTTTTTGTTTCCATTTGATGCTTTATTTGATAACCAAGTAGGGGATTTCATTGTGGAAATGGCACCGTTGCTGGTGGGTATGTATATTTTATATTAATTGAACATAGGAGCGATATATAAATGAAAAACAACTCGGGAATAATAATGTTTCTTTATTAAATTAAACATTTGTATACTTAATTTTCAAAGTTTTTGTACCAATAATATTACATCAGCCAATAATGTGTCATATAGGATTTTATTTTCCTTGTGTGTGGGAGATTTTATCCTGCACAAATCGATTTCGAAAGGAAAATTTTACTTTTTGTTTTATAGCAAATGGTTATTGATCATTTCTGAGTGTGTCTAAATTGTATAGGAATTTTCTGTTGCTCTATTCATCAAAATATTCAGATTTAATCAATAGTTAATAATGTGACTTATCATTTATTTTTATTCGCAACTTTAATACTACTGAATTTAATTTTATCTTCATTTTATAATTTTCTTATAATGTTAATTTCTTTGCAAACTTGATGACGAAAGCCTAAGCGTAACTCTGTCATACTACTTGATCAACACTTCCTCTTGATTTAAGTTTTTTTTTATATTTAGTTTGTTTTTACTTGCAAAAGGTCAAGTATTTTGTATGTACATGCATATCCTGCATTGTAATTATATAAATTGTATAGGCTCATCCTGCCTATACCTCTTAGTAACATTTGTGTGTACACAAACTAACTGTGGCTTAACAATGTAGTAGTGCATAGTCTAAATGTTACTTGTTTCTTTGTTTATAGGATAGTTTGAAGGTTAAAAAAGAAAAGCCCAGGGAAAAGACACCGGAAATCCAAGAGGTAAATGTTTTTTTATTAATATATTCAAGTAAATTTGTTACTGTACACATTACAAAAATACTAACTACTTCAACCATTATTTCAAACAAGATTAGAGGAAATTTGAATTCTTAGTGATAAGGTGAAAAATACCAGTAGGATTTTAGTCTTGTTTTTTTTAAATTTAATGTTGGGAGGATTTTTAAAAATTTAATGTTGGGAGGAGAACCTATTTTATACTTAGAGCCCATTATCATAACACCTTACACATTCCAAGATGAATTATAGTTTAGCAAGAAATTGAATCTCATATTTAAATGCCATTTTGGTTGTTTGTTTGTTTTGTTATGTTAGAAGTAAGACTAAACTAAATCAAATGTTGGTCGGGGTTGATTTAAGAATACATTTTGCCAGTGGAGAGTAACGCTCATTCTGACACATTGAAATCAATTAAGTTGTATAGCTTTTAATATAATGAGTAAAACCATGGTCCATATGTCAATGACAAGAAAAAAAATAGAGACAATGGATTTGGGCTATAGATTAATACGCCGTAAAAGTCACCTTTAAGGTTTTTTGCTGTGAGAAAACAGTCTTGATTGTTAGATATATTTCGCATTTGACCATGCTTTTTATAACAAGAAAGAATTTCTGGGATCACAGCTGTTCAAATAATCTTAGAGTCTGGGGGAATTAATTTGTATTTCGCTCATTGGAAATATGAGAATTGCGCCACAAAATGGAATACATCAGTAAATATCTGTAGGTTTGAAGTGTATATAATTAGAAAACCTTAAATATAACAGTTTCAGTTTTATAACAAAACAAAACTTATACTTTCCAATCAACTCTCATAATTAAAAGATTCAATGTAATCAATCTGATTAGTTATTCAGCAAAAGATTTAGTTTATATTCATACATGCACAGCATGATTTAAAAAAATATAATTTAGATGAAAAATAATATATCATAGAATATGTCAAAACATCTATATGGAAGTCAAGCAAGGTTGAATGGAGAAGACACGATGAAACATTATAGGTAAACATACCATTGACTGCAATTCGCAGGATATGAATTGGTGGTCTGTTAAGCTATCTATACTGTTCAATTTAGTTTACTTTTACAATTTATTCATGTTAATACAAGTCTCCATCACTCTAAACATAACTACATTATAGATGAAAAATGGTTTGGCTCCTGAACCAAAAAAACTTGAACCGGAACCAACAAAACGAGAACCTGAAACACTAAAACGTGAACCTGAACAAGCCAAACCCGCACCTGAACCACCAAAACCTGCTCCCCCCACCACACCGAAGGTACATCACTATGACAACAGCTCACCTGCTAACTTTGTCGAGCCACTATCATCATATATTAGTTATTCACTCACACTATAGAGACTACTAACTTCCACCTAACAACAAAACTTTTGTAAATATTTCAAAAACACACTAAACAGATTCCTTATCTAATCCCCAGTTGGTACTAACTATCACTTCTAGTATTCTGTCACTATTACCACAATCGTGAATTGTGTTGTACCGGTACTCAACATTTTTTGGTTAAATTTTGTTCTGCATTAAATATAAAACACTTTTCTCCATATTCCGTACAAATCAATGTAGCACAAGGAGATTCAATTTCCACAAGCTTTTTCTAGCAGTTTTTAATGTAAAATCTATTCTATAAAAATTGTATAATACCTAATATCTGACTTATTCGTTGGCTTTTGAATATTTCAGTGATATTTGAAGATGTCAATTCTGGTCAAACTTCTTATTTAAATACCCAGCAAATAAAAATAGAACAAATATATTTTATCACCGTGTAACCTTAAGAGCTGTTATGAAAAATTGCTGAATGAATATTAAGAAATGTCCTTCACTGTTATACACAAAAAAAACCTAAAATTGTAAGGGTTTTTGAGAGACTGAGAGAGAAAAAAGTAAAGACAATCAAAACCAATCGTTAGTACTGATACCTTTGGGGTTAGCTAAAATCATGGCCAATAAGGGAGGGAAACCCTTCAAAAGTTATTACTTACTGTTCACCATGTACGAGAAGTAAATTAATGTTTTAATCACCTTCTTTTGTCAAGGCAATAACTGCTTACTCTTTTATTAAAAGAAAATACCTGGGGAAGAACGAAGTATTTTATCCAAATTATCAAAATGTTCAAACTAGTTTATTTCCTGCAACATTTATTCTCAAGATGGGCATTAGAAATGTTTTGTTATGTCTTGGATACCGATTCACGTCTTAGATCCTAAGTTCATCGTGTTTATACCTTTTATTCAAGTATATACTTCTATGTATCCATAATGTTTGGATGTAGTTTGTAGTAGTAAATCATCTAAGCACTCGATGTTTCACTGGTTGTGGCTTACTAGTACTACCTGTCAGTTGTATATTAACAGTGTTAGAACTATTGTAGAAACAAATGTAGTCCAGCATTACTCTATCTTTCTGTCTCAAAAATGTAGCTGTTTGCCCATCAATGTCTTGAACTGCTGTACAAATGAGCTTTACTTTAGATGAAAATTATACTTTTATTGTGTATAAAAATGTTTCTCCTTATTATTGTACTGCGCTACACATTTATAACATTATTTTCTGTATTGTGTTGTATTTATTGTAAACAAACCCTATATAAGTTATATTTAATCATTTTGTTATTGCCAGTGGTTTACTTAACCAGGTGATAGCTAATTTAAAGATGTATTTTGGAATTCTTATTATAATCTTCTCAAGAGCTTTATGTTTAATATATTTATAATTTTACATTTAAATCATAGTTTATGTGGAAAAATCATTTCTGTTGTAATAGGTAAAGTATTATTTTATTATATAATTTTTTTAATCAAGCATCCTCAGTAGGCAAAGCTTTCATGAATTTGTCAAGTAACAAGCCTAAAATGCATACATGAAAAGCGCATTTACGAAAAAATGAATGAAAATGTTTACTAACTCTAGCTGAGTGTATTAGATCAGGCGATATGATCCGATGGCATTTATTCCGAGTAGTTCGGATGAGGAGGAGGAAGATACAGTAGATGAGTTACAAACCATAGGAAAGGTGAGAAACTCTACAGCTCAATGATGCCAGTAGAGCTCTGTATCTGCCGTAGACACTCTACTTCTTCTCTTCGTTTTGTTTTTGAAATTTATATTCACTTTTTATAGGCTTCTCTTACTTTTAGCCTATTGGGAGCCTCCTCAGCTAACGTAGACGTTGAAGTTTGGCTAAGGTTGATGTATTTTTGGTATTAGTATGTTGGAGCTTTTAAGATTTGTTGCAAAACCTAACATTGTAAGAGAATTCTTTAGGAGTCGGATTTAAGGATTCATTTGTTATAATTTTAAGTTTATCATTGGTCCTATAAATTCAATTCACTATTATTTTATATTATACAAAGTTATACTTTCATTGGACAGTTTTAGTAATATGGCTAAAATTTGCCCTGCTCTTTTAAACTTATTTCTACGAGTTAAGGGTAACACCTAGGTGATTAATGATTTTCAATATCTGGTAACTATTGACTTTTGAAGTAGGAATAATGTAAAATTTTCATAAAATTTAAAAATGTAAAGCGTTGTGCAAGTTATAAATTAAACATAAACATTTCATCACATTTCATTAAACAAATTTTCAGTTTATTTTTACATTGTTTGTTATTTAAAATGCTATTTTTTATAAACCTTTTTCAAAAACAAAACTTTCTTACCATTTATCTGTTGATTATTTTTAGTATTTTTGATTTACTTTTTAACTGCCTGAGTATCTCCAAAATTAAGATGTTTTAGATATTCAAAGTTAAAAATAAATGACATACTGTTTATGACGCTTTAGTATATTGGGCTTAAATAACAGTATTTAAAAAAGTGTTTATTTTTCCAGTATGCTTTTAATATTTAGTAATTTGTGGCTTAGTAGATAATTTTTTTATTTATCATTTCAGAAAATTTTATTTTTGTCATATATATTTGTTATATATTAAGGCTTAAGCTTCCTGTGAAATGTCCTCGCATACTGCAGTTTTAAACAGAAAAACACATTCTACTTTTTGAAGATGGTTAATAAGGAAGTAGTGTGAACATGAAATAATTAAAATAATTTTGGGTTCTGAATAGTTCAAGATTTTGTGTATAGAAAGCTTGAATGTGGTGTGTCGACACACTGCACTCTGGAAAATAGATCCCGACACCCACATGCCTCAATATGAGTTTGGTTTCTCCAAATATCATCAAAGAATGTTCCTTCTACATCCTCATATTGACCAACATCACACAAATATTTTATGTTGCTCTCTAGTTAATCAAGCCTTTTTCAATAAAAATCTTTAGATATTTAAACTGTTTAAATATAAGGATAAATTCTTAAAATTGAATGAGATTGCAAGATCCAAGCGCCTTGGGTAAAAAGACATTTTTAAGTGTAGTATTGATGTGTCGAATGTTACAACATTTTATTGGTAATCCAAAAATATAAAGTTTTTCTAATAATTTTGTGCAATCTGTAGTATAAACTATTTTTACTAGCAATGAATCTTTGATATTTATTCTATATGACTTAATGTTGTTAAGCTGCTATACTATCGTTTGTTATCATTGTGTTCACCGATTGTATTGTGCGTAATGTCACAACCCAATATTTAATTGGAAGATGTTTTGTATATGTTATTTTTCAAAATAACCTTGTTTATATAGGTAATAATGTTATAAAATACTTTGTTGGATCTAACATAAATGTATACAAAATGAGAAGAAGGGAAGAAAAAATATTTTCATTCTTAATTTTTGTCAGCGAAATTGTATAATTGTTTTTATATTTTATCAGAAGGTTAAGGATTCAGTTTGATTTGATATGTCACAGATCTTATAGTGCAGTCAGTAGCAATAATAGTTGTGATTTCTCTAGGTTACGTCAGCCAAACAGAGATATATGTCACAGATCTTATAGTGCAGTCAGTAGCAATAGCAGTTGTGATTTCTCTAGGTTACATCAGCCAAACAGAGATATATGTCACAGATCTTATAGTGCAGTCTGTAGCAATAGCAGTTGTAATTTCTCTAGGTTACATCAGCCAAACAGAGATATATGTCACAGATCTTATAGTGCAGTCAGTAGCAATAACAGTTGTAATTTCTCTAGGTTACGTCAGCCAAACAGAGATATATGTCACAGATATGCTACAGTTGTGATTTCTCTAGGTTACATCAGCCAAACAGAGATATATGTCACAGATCTTATAGTGCAGTCAGTAGCAATAGCAGTTGTGATTTCTCTAGGTTACATCAGCCAAACAGAGATATATGTCACAGATCTTATAGTGCAGTCAGTAGCAATAACAGTTGTGATTTCTCTAGGTTACATCAGCCAAACAGAGATATATGTCACAGATCTTATAGTGCAGTCAGTAGCAATAGCAGTTGTGATTTCTCTAGGTTACATCAGCCAAACAGAGATATATGTCACAGATCTTATAGTGCAGTCAGTAGCAATAGCAGTTGTGATTTCTCTAGGTTACATCAGCCAAACAGAGATATATGTCACATATCTTATAGTGCAGTCAGTAGCAATAGCAGTTGTGATTTCTTTAGGTTACGTCAGCCAAACAGAGATATATGTCACAGATCTTATAGTGCAGTCAGTAGCAATAGCAGTTGTGATTTCTCTATGTTACGTCAGCCAAACAGAGATATATGTCACATATCTTATAGTGCAGTCAGTAGCAATAGCAGTTGTGATTTCTCTAGGTTACGTCAGCCAAACAGAGATATATGTCACAGATCTTATAGTGCAGTCAGTAGCAATAGCAGTTGTGATTTCTCTATGTTACGTCAGCCAAACAGAGATATATGTCACAGATCTTATAGTACAGTCAGTAGCAATAGCAGTTGTGATTTCTCTATGTTACATCAGCCAAACAGAGATATATGTCACAGATCTTATAGTGCAGTCAGGTGCAATAGCAGTTGTGATTTCTCTATGTTACGTCAGCCAAATAGAGATTTTTTCTAGCTAATGACTACTTACTCCTGACCCTTAGTTGTTTTTCCTTTAAAAATATTTAAAAAGCATATTATTATCATTTAAGCATATTTTATATATTTTTTTTTAGATATACATTACGAAAATTGTAGTGGGTTAAAACTATTCTTTTGTACGAATATTATCGGTTAATTTTAATATATTTAGTATATGTTTGCCATTATAAACATCCCTAATCTTGTTATATTTTCAACTTCTAGTTGACATGTATTAGTATAAAGACAATGAGAGGAACTAGTAATTCCAAACCGCTTGAGAACGTGTTATGGAACATTTACCAGAAGAGTATCGTTAATAACTATGTTTTTTCAGACTAAAGTCCCAGAAATAAAAGCACCTGATGCTCCGAAGATCGAAGTAATCAGAGAGAAGTCTCCAGCAGGTGACAGGAAGGGATCTCTGGTACCAGGCTCCGGCCAGTCGAGTCGCAGAGGGTCCCTGATACCTCCAGAGGAGAAGGGCAGAAGGCCGAGTTTGATAATCAGTGACGAGGTATTGTATGGATGTGGGCTCCCATTCCCGACTTTAAAAAGCCCTTTTGCTTATGTAGTTTGTAGGTTTTCAGACATTTGGCACAGACATATTTATCTCCTCACTTCAACAATAAGGGTCAAATCCTTATTTGTTAAAATTCATTCTTTTTACTTTTTACTAAATTTGATTAAATAAAGTTTGTGATTTTATTGTTTATTATAATATATAATTTTTTCATCGATAAATTAAATTAATAGACTTTTACCTAATACGAGTATTAATGTTCCCTCGAGTATTTTAAATTTAAAATATTTAAGTCAAATGTTTATGCTTGCTTTGTAATCTATATTTTGTAGTCAAATTTTTACTACGTACTCGATTAAACAGTTTTAATATTTCTTATTTTTTAAATTACTCTCCACCGAGACATCTAAGCGACTTTATTTCTATTAGATATTTCTTCATCTGGCACTCTGTCTTTCCTGAACTTGCTGTACATAAAAAGTAGTAGTGTCAATTAAAAGTGAGTCAGAACTGCACATTACAGTGTATAAATAGTTAAGTAGACTGTTATGTTAGGTGTAGGTGTAGTGTTAGTCAGTGTCACGTGGAGTGGCTAGGTGCATGCATGCCCCTGGACAGGCGAGGCATGACTGAAAGGCTCAAGTGTTTGCTTGCAGGTTGCGGGGGCTTCCCGGCAACAACAAAGCTTACTCATTATCCTGCCTTGTATATTTATAGGAAAATAGGAAGCTGCGTCCGGGAGAAGTTTTGGAGGAAAAGAAGGTGAGGGTTTGACACGATCGTACGTCCCAGTGCTCCTCCCTCGCCCACGCATCTGCACTATATGTTTCCATATTACCACATAATTATCTTAATCTACATGAAATCCGTCCATAATAACATATCACATTCGATAATATACGTAACAAGATCTATGATACTTAAAACATTAATACTTAAACATTTAATACGGATTTGACAATAATACGCACGTCTATTTAATGCTGTTTTTAGAACTATATTGTCTAGTGTCTAGTCCAGTGATGTCCAGGTATCCCTGTCAACTGCCACATCCTTTGCTTTATCTCTGTTAATTTGCTTTCCACAGGTTGGAAAATTGCGGCCGGGTGAATTTCTTGATCCGAAGGTGAGATTTGTGTTGTCGTGACACAAAGCTGACCTTGTTCTTTGGCATTCCACACTAATTACGGTGCAAAGTATCATGAAACTTACTTTGTACAATTTTTACCCTTTCCCGATTTTTGTGTTTTATCCATTTTTATCTGATTTTTCTCAACAATCACCCTCTCATATTCCCGTCTAATCCTACTTTTCATGAATGCCAAAGAAGAAAGAAGACTTACTGCTTGAGTTCGAGGCTTTTTATTTAATTTCTGTGATTTTTATAAGTTATACTTCTTTCTATCATACTCTACCTTTGTAATAAAATCTTTATTTATCTCTTGTTTTTATTTATTTTCTCTAACAACGAGCAGAAAACACGGCCCGGGGAAAACAAGCTTCTGGATAAGAAACAGGTTAGATAGGACGTTCTGTCAAGTCATTGTCAGTGTTGGACGCCGCTGAGTGTAGGTCACGTGTCATTAATACCTGTTCCATGTTTAGAGGTAGCAAATAGACTTTAGAGCTGGAAAATTTATGTTCGATGTTTTGTAAATACTGTAAATTACATGTAGTGATATAGGTCTCAATGCCTTAATAGTAAATGTAGCCTTTAGAACTTTGTTAGATACAATATTGAAAACTCAGTCAAAAGTGCAAATGAATTTATCTGAATCGACTTCACTTTACATATGTGATGATAGTTTTCTGAATGTTAAGATCAAAAGTTAACAATTACTTCAGTTATCGATGTAAATCGATGGAACCGACTTTAAATTGTTAGCCTATAAAGGCCTATAAAGGAACTTCCTTGATTGTAAAACCTATCGAGTGCTGGTAATGGAATGTCATGACTGTCTAACTCTGTGCTTGGATTAATGAAACTTCTGACCCGATACACCGGTAAGCCTTGTGCTCAGGTTGAAACGGGCTGTTACAGTAAATGGAGGATAGAGCAGCGGCAAGTAAAGTCACCTAATGTGCTCCCCCAGGAGTATCACAGAGTGCATCATTACCATTAAGTTGTATTCTCAGTATCTCAAAATTTAAATTCTGCACTTATATCTAGGTTTTACAATTTTTGTTATATTTTTAAATGTTTTATTTCAGTAACATTTAATTAAAAAAAGGATTTTTTGACTTTTCAATTATACTATTTCAAATGTCTATAATACAGACAGTTATATTTTCTTTATCATCAGCTTGTTAATTAATATAAAAAGAATACTGTACAAAACAATTCGAATGAAGCATATTCTACAAATATTATAGGGCTGTTTACTAAAATGTAATAACTAGACAAATTATTTGTTTACGTGATAGAATTTGTTGAGATGGTTCTAAGGTGTTCCCTAAAACACAATGGTTCCCTAAAAGTATCTTGTTTGTTCGTGCATTATCTTTTGCTTAAATTAAATTAAAACATTTGATTGAGTTTTTCTTCACAATAACTCATTTAATCTCTTGCTGCTCAGTTATTTCACTGTAGCTATGTATGTATTAGTAGTTGTTTTAAACACATCAAATATGACTTTAATTATATTAAATTATTCAAAATGTGATGTTAGTGAATTTTATTTATCACCTTTTTGGTAAGACTGTATTTTCAGTTTAAGCTGCCTGTAATTTGACTCAAGAAAATAGACTCAATAGTAACCTTTATCTTAGTAATATAACCAAAAATCATGGGTAAAGTTAACTTTTGGGAACGATTTGATTTGAAGAAATGCAAACAAAATGGGCAAGCGTTACAAGAAGCCAAGTCAAGGAATCTATGTGAATTCGATTGCTCTGCTTATTTTCAGTTTTCTGTCTACTTGAACTTTGATTTATTCTTCAAGCTTTATGTTTATTATTTTGTTATATATTTTATTTCGCTACATCTTACTTTTTATCATTTGTAATATTTACTCCTCATTTTACCTATGTCAATGTGTAGTGTTGTCTCTGTCTCTGTGTCTTTGTCCATGTATGTATATAATTAATATATTGTAAAATGATGTATTCTTTTAATTTGTTATCTTTATTCAACAGTCTTCAGCTTTGCTTTGTTTCTCTTTTATGTGTTTTGATCTATTGTACAAAATGATTTTGAATATTCGCTTTTGTTATTAATCTTGTATATGCATGTGCGTTTTGTTTAAAGTGTGTGAATAAAATATGAAGAATGTATTTTTTATGATTATAAGTTATTTGATTTTGTTCCAATCATATTATTAGCTAGCACTTTTAAATGTTTTTCAATTCTTACTAGCTTTCTATATTTAACTTACCAATTGTAAAGAAGATTGTTTCAGGTAAGTCTTTTTTTCTTCTAAACCATTTATAATATCATTTTAATATTCATCTTTGTGCACACGTAAATTTAAGTGAAAACTACTCCTAGAATTACCTGAAAACAACTGTTGCTCTAAAATATGGTAACAAAGATAGTAATGGCTTCCACTAGTAAATATAGTGATATTTCCTCAGTTTATTATACACTTAACTAGTTGGGCCTAATAAAAACATTGCAATTACATTAAGAAGGGTCAAACTTAGTGTGCTTGAAATGTATTTTGAACAGTTTGAATGTTGTCTCAGAAATATAAAGGATACTTCACAGCAACGTTTTAACCTTTCCAACGCCCAAATTCAACGTTATCTTTTTTAGTGCTGTGATAAAAGTAGTTTAAATTATTCACGTGATGTTTCGTGGTCGAAAAATTGTTTATATTCTTGTAACATAGACTGTATGATTGTCAGTGGTGTTTTGTGATGGTTCGCCATTAATAACATATGGTTTTAACGGGCAGCGGAGACGTCCCAGCACAGACATGCGACGGCCGAGTGTGCAAGAGCTGGAGGGGCTCATAGACAAGCCAAGCACTCCACTGCGAGACATTGGCAACCCTGGACCTCCCGCCATAGTCGACGTGCAGGAGAGCTACTCTGCTGTTGAGGGTTGGTACCTGTCACTTACTTTCACTTAATCTTCTGGTCCAGTGTGCTCCGTACAGCAGAGCAGTGAACGTATCAAAGTGCCCAACAAGGTTAGGTTCCCATTACAACAGGCGATCGATTGCATTAGACTGATATCGTGTGTAACTGGCCATCAGTAGCAGTACCTGCAACTGACAAACAATCGATTGCAAACACCTGATAATTTGAGGGAAATGAATAAAAACCACCTGGTCAGTGCCACACCATGAAACTTTTTTACATAAACTTTATAATTTCAGAAACAATTAAAAAAAAGTTAAGATGTAGATCAATGTTGACCTTGAAGGTTTCTTAAATATTTGTGTATGTTTCACTCATTAATGGCAACAGTCAGTGGCGGAACCAGCTTTAGAGTCGGGGGGGGGGGGGGGGAGCGAACTTAGTGGTGCAATACCCCCCCCCTTCCGCCCGATTTTTATTATTACGGATAATAATTGTAATATCAAAAGTAACCAAATACTAAATACCCCCGTTGCAGCAAACCTGCATACTCAGCGAATTTCCAATGAATATATAACATAACTCATTAAACCAATTCACAGGATTCATAAGAAATGTATTCACAAACAAGCAATATTTAAAATATTAATTATTCTCCATAAGAATAACATTGGGGATGAGTACGCAGGTTTGCTGCAACAAGGCACACAAAATAATGGGTTTTTATGCAAATATCAATAGAACTCATGTTAGTGAAGTCACATACCAAGTTTCATCCATATACATTCATAAATAAGCGATATATAGCATTTTAAGTATTTTCCATATGAATAACATGGGGACCAAGTACCTAGGTTTGCTGCTACAGGAACCATAGGCGAAAAATTGTTTTTTTGTGCAAACAACAATAAACCACAACCAGATTAAGCCATATACCAAATTTCGCCAGTTTATGTTCATAAATAAGCGAGATATACATTTTTTCTTTTTCTCCATAAGAATAACATTAGACAACGTGCTGTGTTTAGCACTTTCAATATCTCAGTAACTAATTGACGTAGAGCAATGATCAAAATACCAAATTGTTTTTTTTTTAAGCTGAATTCAATGGTATAAATTAAAATTACATGTGAAAACCCCAAAAAACACATTTTTGGGGTACAAAACCCCCCCAAAACCCCCCTTCGGATGGTGCGATTCATCTGGTTTTCAAACTCGTTCAAATAAATGGTCCTTTACACATTTGTACCAAATTTCATTAAGATCGGACCTTTTTTACGAGAGTTATCGTGCTTACGGACACATATATATATATATATATATATATATAAATATATATATATATAAATATATATATATATAAATATATATATATATAAATATATATGTATATAAATATATATATATACATATATAAATACCCCCGTTGCAGCAAACCTGCATACTTAGCGAATTTCCAATGAATATATAACATAACACATTAAAAAACTTAACAGGATTCATAAGAAATGTATTCACAAACAAGCGATATTTAAAATATTAATTATTCTCCATAAGAATAACATTGGGGATGAGTACGCAGGTTTGCTGCGAAAAGGCACACAAAATTATGGGTTTTTATGCAAATATCAATAGAAGTCATCTTAGTGAAGTCACATACCAAGTTTCATCCATATACATTCATAAATAAGCGATATATAACATTTTAAACATTTTCCATAAGAATAACATGGGGACCAAGTACCTAGGTTTGCTGCTACAGGAGCCATAAGCGAAAAAATGTTTTTTTGTGCTAACAACAATAAACCACAACCAGATCAAGCCATATACCAAATTTCGCCAGTTTATGTTCATAAATAAACGAGATATGCAATTTTTCTTTTTCTCCATAAGAATAACATTAGACAACGTACTGTGTTTAGCACTTTCAATATCTCGGTAACCAATTGACGTAGAGCAATGATCAAAATACCAAATTGTTTGTTTTTTTAAGCTGAATTCAATGGTATAAAATAAATTTGATTTAAATTAAAATTACATGTGAAAATCCCAAAAAACACATTTTTGGGGTACCAAACCCTCCAAAAACCCCCCTTCGGATGGTGCGATTCATCTGGTTTTCGAACTCGTTCAAATAAATGGTACTTTAAACATTTGTACCAAATTTCATTAAGATCGGACCTTTTTTACGAGAGTTATCGTGCTTACGGACACATATATATATATATATATATATATATATATATACATATATAAAAATTTGAACGAATGGTGTTTTTGGCATCTGGGGACCTCAAAATGAAAAGTTATCATGGTCTCGGGCTTAAGTCTTACCATGAGACCTACGGTAATAGCTTCTTCCCTATAGGGGAAATTCGCTAAAATTTGAACGAATGGTGTTTTTGGCATCTAGGGACCTCAAAATGAAAAGTTATCATGGTCTCGGGCTTAAGTCTTACCATGAGACCTACGGTAATAGCTTCTTCCCTATAGGGGAAATTCGCTAAAAGTAAACCCAACATGCACTGAAAACTAAGACAGAAAAGGCAGAACAGCGTTCATGTGCAGGTAAGGGGTGATGTGTATTATTTACCACGTGGACACAGTAGATGCGTGGTCAAACTCCCGTTGCCATGGTAACATGACGTACGCACCACTCTGCCTGCATCTCGCCGCCCACTCACTCAAGCTACTGCTGTTGTGTCTGAGATATGATTGACACATTGACACTCGCAACAGAATGCACACTACACAACGTTAATGTAGACGTTTGCCGGCACCCACACCCAAGTAACTCGATGGTGGTTTCGCGGGTAAAAAAGGAAGCAGGGTAAGGTAAGGGCAGTCGCGTCAGTACAGCCAACTGTCAGGTGTCACCAGAACAAAATTATCACTCCCACTGTCTGTTTACGCTTAATTCCACAACTTTAGTATGCATACAGACCGTTTAAAAAAACAACTTTTGGTAGGCAATGCATAAATTGGATTGGTGATAAAGAATTAATCGCAACACATTTAACAAGCTGAAAATTAAATAACTGCACAATTTTTAAACAGTATATAACGAACATTTCTGAGCTTGAGGGGAGGGGGCGATCACCCCTCTCGCCCCCCCCCCTGGATCCACCACTGGCAACAGTTAACCAATTTCAGATATTGAGTATTTGGAAAAAAACAGATTTAACAAAATCTGTTTTGTGATTTCTGTTTTAACTGATTTCCGAACCAGTTAATAATATATTTAATACAGAGAGCCCTTTACTCATTGAGTGAGTTCTTAGATGAAAAAAATACTGTAGTTACATTTAATCAAAATGTTACTGTAAGTGAAATTATACCATACCGTAAATGTATGTAATTATAACCATGATGCCAATCCATGAACAAAATTTATATACTTTTATTGAATAAAGTAAATAAATGTGTGTGTATATATATATATATATATATATATATATGTGTGTAAGAAATTTAGAACATTTTAAGATAAAGCTAACAGTGTACGGTATCACTGTTTAACATTGAGTCAAGAGTACATGAAAAACCTTAGTTTATGCACTATAAGGAGGGTTATTTTGGTGATGAAGACTGAAGGAACTATCCTTTTAGTCATAAAAAACTGTATTATATTCTTCATTCAAATGTTGAATAGTGGTTTACTGTTGGTTTTATTTTCAAAGTTTCTATTTTTCACCGTTTCTTATAAGTTTTTATTTTCTTTGATTAAAATTCATATTGGGTGATGTTTATGTTATTTAATAAATTATTACGGACTTCTTCGGATAAAAAAAAGTCGCCAAGGAACTTTTATCTGGGAAAAAAATGATTGTTTGTTTTTAATCAGTGATTGAAAATGTCCACAATAATTTCTTAAATAACGGTTTGTATTTTTTTGTGTGGATATTCATTGTTGAAAACTGCCTCCACTTTTAAACAGATAAAAACTAAACTTAAGGCTACTTTAGATAAATATTAATACCAAGATCCGTAACTTTGTCTTAAACCGTCTGTACTGAATATAAATTATTGAATATTTTCTTGACTGCAGGACAAATGCTAAAACCCTAAACCAGTGCCCTCTTGATTCTTTGGTCAGTGTACCTTTAGCAGTACTGGTAATTAATATTTCAACTA
This sequence comes from Allygus modestus, assembly GCA_963675035.1. Lineage (NCBI taxonomy): Eukaryota > Metazoa > Arthropoda > Insecta > Hemiptera > Cicadellidae > Allygus > Allygus modestus. The sequence goes on along the minus strand of OY776113.1, from coordinate 129,127,167 downwards.
TATTTTTCAGACCAAACTGGATACATTACAGTCCAAATAGAGGGAAATCCAGCGCCAACATTCAGATTTTACAAGGTAAATTTACTAAGGCTAGAAATAGACTAGTTTAAACATTATTTTGTTTAAAGTTTTAAAACTGACTATGGTTGTGAGATATGGTTAATATTAGTAAAGAGTATATTCAAATGTGTCTATTATGTATAGTATACTCAGTTACAAGACAATAAAAGGTACAGTACATAGTGATTACAAGTCGATTGATTACGATAATTTGTACTGACAGTTATTACGCCCATTTTGGTGAGTTACAAATTGTATTTTACTATACTCTACATATTTTCATAAACAGAAATATAGTGTATAAATACATAATTTTAAATGAGTTTTTCATAAATCATGTTTTTGCGTTTCATTTACACGCTGTTAACTGATATTCCGTACATTACCAGGTATTTATAGCAAAATGAAAGTCACATTTAACTGAACAAAATGTTGATTTATTCCTTTGTATTTCAAATTAATGAAGCTACAAATTGGAAAACAAATTAAAACAAATCTACAACCACTAATAAGTACTGATGACCGTGATATACATTTATTTTAAGTTCATATACATTATGATGTAGATTAAAATATATAAAACAGCTAATAGAGAACACAGCCAAATCACCAGATGTATATGTTTGGTTTTGATTACTGGGTTAATATGTCAGTTTAAATCAAATGGATGATCTTTGTGTAATAATTAGGAGAGTTGGTTTTGTTCAAACATAACTAAATTAATAGAAACACTAAATCCATTGCCTGTAATGAACTTATTTAGTTCTTATAAAAGCAAAATCTCCAACACATAATCAGCTAACCCCACAAAAAAAACCCAGTGCCTAATGTATTTTAATTTAATCAAATGGAGAAACGTATCTCAAATTTCATCAGTTTTCTTCAGTTTTAACAATTTCAATATTTCAGGGCATGACGGAAATTATTGATGAAGGGCGGTTTAGATTCCTCACTGAAGGAGACACAAACTCCATCACACTTTGCATAAGGAAAGTCAAGCCTAACGATGAAGGAAAATACAAAATTGTCGTTAGCAACTGCCACGGAGAAGATTCAGCTGAGATGCAGCTTTACGTGTCAGGTAATTCTTGCATTATTTTAAAAATGGTTCTACAAATAGTTTGACTTATTTGTTCAAGTTTTTTTAAAAAGGGAAATAATATGGTTAATCTATAAATACCTTAAAAATATTGTAAAATCTAGATTCCAAAATGTTATTTGTACTATCCATAAATTGTTTTCTCACTTTGTTCATTATTAATGTGAGAGATTCCACTGAGAAAATGCCCGAATGTACTATTTTAGGCCATAATTCTGTTGGGTAAGAGAGGAGGGTGGGGAGGCTGAGAGGTAAGAGAGTAGGACACAGGAGGAGAGGTAGGAGGTAGGAGGTAGGAGAGGGGGAGGTCTGGGCTCCGCAGCTTCCATAAAAGACACAGCAGTGCCAGAGAGGTGGACAGCGAGTGTTGGTAAACGTATCCCGTGATGATGACTCCTCTAGAAGAAACTCCAGATGTCTCAGAGAATTTTTTAATGGCAATATCACAATTTGGTAATAATTTAAATTCAATTGAATAGTTTAATTTTCAAATTTAATCATTTAAATTATTCTCCCATTTATTAATAATTATTTATAATACTTACCTACTAAATGGCAGCTATTTCAATATGATTAATTTTCGTGTGTAGATTCCAGTGGAATGGATTTCCGTGCTATGCTGAAGAAGAGAAAGTACGCTAAGTGGGGGAAGGATAAAGACGACCCTGATTGGGGAGATCTGAAAGAAACAGAAAAACCGGTACCGGCACTGAAAAAAGTAGAAAAGGTAAGATAAAAGTTGTTCTTTTAAAAATGTAGTCATGATTTTTTTATAAAATATTTCTTTTATTTATACATTTTTTGAATGCTCATGAGATGATCCCCCTTATGAGAGGAGCTAATCAACTATGTAATGTTATGAGATTCATCTTTTCACCCTTTTATGTATTGGTTTAAAAAAAGTTTATATTTGTTTCAATATATTTTCATGATCAACTCATTGAATTTAATAAATTCAATTAGTTTAATTAAGATTTAATAAATAAAATAAAATAATAAAGTAAAATTTTAAATAGTTTTTACTTAAATGTTTACAAATTAGTTCTTTTAATCCCATTTACATACTTTTCAAAATTTGTTTCATTAAAGTGTTTCTTCAGTTGAGACCCTAAATTATCAGCGTTTTTCATATCTAAATCTTTTTAGCAATCATAATTTTGCATTTCATCACTTAAATATGTTTAAAATGTACATTAGCCTAATAGTGAAAGTGGATTAATAATTTTACTAAGTTATTTATAAAATTGTAATTATAATTAGTACATTAAAACAGGGTAATATTATGTATTCAATATTTTCAAACTGAACAAAATACTTTCTACTGATTGTAGAAACCAATTTTGCAAATTCAAGAAATGTTTTTTATTTTGTTTAGTTTCATTTAAGTTTTCACCTTGAAAAGGAATAGATATTTAACAACAACGTATCAAACTTGAAAACAATATTGTTGAATGTATTAGCTTTATTCATTATAAAAGGGAACCAGTTGAAGCATAGTTTGACTTGATCAATTAATTTGTATTAACCACATTGTTAAATTTCAGTCAATGACATTCAGTGAAGACGAGGTAAGAGCCAGTGCAAGGGGCTGTCCCTGCATGCTCATAAAAATCCCATTAGAAACCAAAATTTGAAAACCAGAGTAATAAGTAAAATGTATTAATTTCAAAGTATCAAATAAAATAAAGTGCCGTATTTGTTGTAATAGTTTCCATCAGTAGGTGCTCCCTAAATTCCCAATGTATCTATCCTTCAAGTATGAGATGTTATTAGTCTTTTGAATAAATATTACAGAACTTCATTTATTGTAAACATTGTGTAGGTTATCCCTAACATTATATTCTTTATAATTTTTGTGCATTGAAAATACAAATCCTTCAACCATTGATCAAACGCATTTAGTAAACATTAATCTGACACTTAAGTACTTAAGTTAATAACTTGAGCAATAAAAATAGGTAATAAACCACATTTTTTCATATCGTAAAGTTTACACTTATCTGGAACTAAATACCGTGATACTGTTTAGTTACTAATATATGTTGTAGAGAAAAATATTAAGAGCTCTTAGAAGAAAAACATTACCTGAAATCATTCCTGACTGGCCCATTCTTCAACCATTTGAGATACTGGAGGTTTGATTGAATCATCCTTTCGTTTTATACATTTTTATTTTCCTCTTCATTTTTTAATTGTTCCTCAATACTGCTGGAAGTAAATTTATTTAATATTTTATTATGTTTTATGGATTATATATTTAAGTAGTTTCCTTACTGTTCGATAATAATAGCCTGATAATTTATATATTCTTTACTACAGTATAAAGTTGTATTTTTCAGTTTTAATCCTTACTTATTTTGTTAAACATGTGCAATGTGCATATGGATTAAAATTTCAAGCCTAAATTTTTATTTTGTAGAAATATTGGTCAAAAGCCTTTATGACGGTTATTAAATGTAGAAAAATAACATTCTTTTTAAATTTAAGATTTTGTACCCTTTAATTGCAGTAAATATTAAACCTTCTTTTATCCAGATTTTATATCATCAAGGTAGGAGAATGTCCCTTTAAATACTCCATAAATACAATTAATCTAAAAACAGTTGAATTAATTCAAAGTCTGGTACTGGTACAAGTACAAGAATGCATTTAGCTGAGTGTGGTTAAAAAAACTACTGATTTTATAAATTTAATTATTTATTCTTTCAGAACATAACATTTTAGGAAAATAAATTACATTTGTGAAATCAGTTCCAATACCACACAACTGATAAAATATTGATACAAGAAGACTGAACAGACAAAAGTGGATAGTATTTAGTATTAAGTTTGTTAGTGACCTGTAATTCCTTTATACATTCTCGTATTTTATCAGTGGATATTTATTGTTTATCAAACTATACTATATTGTTTATTATCAGGGTTTTTACCAAGCAAATGAAAAAATATTGTTTTGATATAACTTAAAATTAGATTCAGTGTCTAATGGTTGCTAAAATATTTTGTTTTTTTAGAAACAAGATAGTTTCTTGAAACCTCTTGTGGATCAACATGCCAAGGAAGGCAAGGACAAGAAAGTAGTATTTGAATGCATCTTCAGCAAACCTGACAGCAAACCAAAGTGGTTCTTCAGAAAAGATGTAAGTATAGTAAAGAAAATATTTTCTCTAAAATTTAATTTCTTATTTCTGTTTCTGTTACAGTGTTGGACATATATAGTCTTAAAATTGGTGAATAAATCATATTTAACGAAGGTTTTTCATTGCAGTAAATAAATAAAGATTTAGGTTTTATTCACCCCTTCTGGACTGTGACCAAGGGATTTTTGCCACAAGTGAGGAAATCCCTTAAATTCTTTGGATCAATAATTACAAATATCTTAAACAAACCGTTTATGTAAACAAACCGTTTATGTTTTATTTCTCAAATGTTTCCAAATTTTTGTTTATTCTACTTGTCAAGTTACATTTTCTGTTTTATTTTTATTAGGTCTAATATTAAGTTTATGGCTCTTTTTTAATGAAAATTTAATGTTGTAAGAATACAAACCCTCATATTTGTACCCTATTTTCAACCATAATCTATTTTACTGTCATCTGATGATCTTATCACAATTAATATCATAAACTTATGGGTGAAAATTGTCTTCTAAAAGTCCCACATGTTACCAGTGGATTCTAAACATTTACACCTCAATTACTAACTGAAAGTTTGTGTTATTACTTATCAATAAAAATTTTTGCAGGAACTGTTTCCAGGCTCCAAATATAAGATGAAAGTTGATAAGGAATCATACACCCTTATCATCAGTACGCCAAAAGTAGAAGACACTGGAAAGTATACTGTTGACATTGCTGGAATGAGCTGTCAGGCTTTCCTTAATGTTGATGGTAAGCTGTTACTTAAAACTATCTAAAATAGGTTATAATTTTTTTTCTAAAATTACGTATTTGAGAGTCTGGATTATATAGTGTTAACATAATATGATCATAAGTGTAAAAGTGAATTGTGAATGCTCTGTAGGTAGTACAGATAGTAGTAGATACGTGCTAAGCAAGTTATTACTGCAGTAGTAGAAATAAGATCCTGTGTCAGAAATACAATTTTACATTTTCATAATCTGTCTGGATTCAAAAGAAATGTTTTCATCTAATCACTAAGAATATTGACTAACCCTTCCCAATTGGCAACTACTCATTATGCTATACATATTTTTGTTTGGGTTAAAAAAACCAATATTGCAATATTTATTTGTTTTCCACTTTTATCTGATGGTTAAAGTAATTACATTTTTCACTTTCATGATAAAAATAAATTTTGTACACGTTTTAAGACAAAAATTAGTGTGGTGTTTATATACACAATCATTCACCCTGAACGTCATTTTAAAAATAATTACACAGTCTTATGCACAGAAAACATTTTGCAAAACATCACTAGCTTGTACTTCACACAAAAGCTTATAAACAACTGACTGAACGTAAACATAATGCCTGAGCACGAGACAATAACAAAGGATTGCATCAGCCGGCGAGTCTATGACAGCTGTTGCGAGAACAGTGTTGCCAACTCACCGAATGGAAATGTACCACTAAAATAAACAAATAAATAGACTAATGACTGAAAGTAACTGTAAATAACACGGAAACAACTTTACAATACCTAAATTACATTTTCATGTTTGGCGTATATATTCGTCATACATTTGTACGTTTCAAATTGAGTTGCGTATATATACGTCCAACGCTTGCAAATGAATATTATCGTTATTGTATATTAGGGATGTGTCGGTTGTTAAAGTCGGTTGTCAGTTTTACCGAGAACCGATGGTCTAATGTCGGTTTTGGTTTTTCACTGTCAGTTAGTGCTCGTATTGGAAATAAGCATTATAATGTTGTACAAATATCGAATGACAAGCTAAACAACGTTTAACAAAATAAGTGGTTGAAATAAGACTCCTCCCGACAGCTAATCACTTCCTTTCCAGTCCCTAAATAACTCTCAACTAACACAAAAAGAGAATTGACAGGAGTTCTATTTATGGAAGTACGTGAATGAGGAAAACAGATAAGGAAACAAAGCTAGTGGCCCGAGTCACCGAGCGACCCTATATTTTTTGTCCCATTCTTAATTGCTGGTCTATTGTTCGACTTCCGGTTGAGGGTCCCGGGGTAATTTATTCAAGAGGTAAGGAGTTTCTAGTTAAAAATGCTAAAACCGAAACTAATTGTCGTACTAAGACAAATGACGGCTCATTTTTTTCGTATGATTACCACAAATAAAATAAAATGTCAATCAAAGCTGTGCGACTTTCGGTTCAAGAGAAAATGGATAATACAATCACTGTATATCAGAACTTCTATTTATAGATGTATGTGAATGGAGACAACAGATAAGGAAGCAAGGCGAGAGGGGGGTGGGAAGGGTTTGGTTGTAACAAAAAATTTGACCTTGACAGGTCCCGAGTGCAATTATCAGTCACTGTTAAACATCTTTCTCTCTAAATACGGAAATGCATATTGTTTTATAATCGTGCTCTCTTTCCATTATAAATTTAAATTAAACTGATTTTGTTTATTTTATATTATTGTAGGATACTGGTGAAATCAATGTTAAATTGCAATTGACAAGTTTGTAAATTAGGTTAAAAATTAGCCATAAAATACCTACTAAATAATTGTAAAATGGCTACATATTATTTAAAATTGTATACGTTATTTAAAATAAAATCACTTAAAACAGGATAGAGACAATTAGGAATTTAGTATTCTTCTGTTTTAACAGGATTCTTTGTTTTCATAAACTCTCAGAGGCATTTAATGACAGGTACAGATAAGTGATTTATTGCTCTCTATTCATGAAAGGTGTTAATGGAAGACGTCTTAAAGAGAGCAAAAAACTACCTGGAGCCTAGAAACAACAAAATGCCTGTCTGTCTTTCTGTCTAGGAGTATTATTTGTGATCACTTTCTTGTTTAAAATGTTCATTTTGTTTTTAAGGTTAGGCCTACAGTAGGCTAAACTTAAACCTTAACATCTTAATAAAGTTAAAGTTAAAGTTAAAGATTATTTAGACTACGTTATTGCCCTAGGCTAACTTGTTATTATGTGGCTAAACAAGGTTTTAAGATTAGGTGATTAATTAATTTTGTAATGGCCCATAATATTTAATTTAAATTCATTTGATTTGTCTTTGATTAATTACTTATGACTTTTTAACCAACTCTCCTGCATAGTGTCTCTGCAGCAGTATTTATGTAAACCAGTGAAACAAAGTATGAAATAGGGATTTATAGGTACCGGTATATAATCAATTAAAGTTTTTTTTAGACAGGATTTCAGAATCTAGGTAGAACCTTAAATTTAAAGTATGGACGAGACTGTTATTAGGTAAGTTCTTTGAAAAATAACTGAGACCGTTTTTTGTAAAAAACCTAACCGAAACCGAACTGATAAAAAATGCAACCGACCCATCCCTAATATATATATATATATATATATATATATATATATATATATATATATTTATATTAATATAATATATATATATTATATATATATAAATATATATATGTCTAACGTTTGGGGAGTACAATGTATAAAATTAAATAGTTTTCTTAATTTTCTGACTGGCTTAACCGTTTGGCTGGGTTATTCAGAGGCCGATCCGTCGTACACGTTCATCAAGCCCCTGGACAAGAAGTACGAGGGCTTCACGAGGCACGAGGTTCAGCTGGAATGCACTGTGAGCAGCAGCCTTGCCATGGTGTCCTGGTGGAGAAACAAGACCAAACTGACCGTGAGTCTCCTTCCGTCTCATTAGATGATAAAAGTAACGTAATACATGCTTTACTTTATCACTGCTTCCTGATTCATTCACCTTGGAAAGTGGCATTGCTTAGTTCAGAGTTTCGCCTTAACTTAAGCCTGAACAGCATCATATGTAACTCTGACATCTTAATACGTGACAGCTGATTGTTGCAACACACTGAGACCTAGTGACTGCAAAAGAAAAGAAAGGCACTTAGGATAGGTCTATTCTCTTGCTGCCTACCCAGTACTGCTTCAAATCTTCAAAGAGGGGGATTTTTAAAACTTTGTTTAGCTTATTTTGGAATGTGTTATTTTTTAACAGTAAAATGAACTTATTTTCTTCAGGTTTAATTTTTGCATTAGTCTCACAGGAAATATTTGATTCATCGTGTCTGGAAGAAATTACTTCTTTTATAATCTTTTCTCTGATTTAATCAAGAACAAACAGAACAAGAATCAAGAAAATGTTTTTTTTCAAGGAATCAAACATGAATTATTTACCTTTTATATGCACCATTTTACATTAAGATAAAAATTTAATAAATCGGTCATAAATTTCCATTAGTAAATTCCCTTAATTTTAGGCTGTTAACATATGTATTCATACATAAACACTGTTTTGTACATTACAAATCTATGAGTTAAACCTGTTATTTGATATGTCCACATAACTTAACAGTTATAGCACATAAACTGCTGGAAGCCTTGTATTTTTTGCTTATCACATGCTTTTAACATTCCTTTATTGTGTGATTACCAGTAATCAAATCTAACATTTTTTGGTATAACAACTTTACAAGTTTCATTATGCTTTACAAAATTCGATTACAAAAATGTCCTATGCTTTAAACTTTATTTTCCGCTTAACTTTGCAATTTAATCTATTTTCTTTCTTAACCTCTGTTTTTGCTTTTCCTACTGTGCTTTTAGGTAAACCTGCTGATTCTTGAATTCTGCTTCCGCTGGCAAAATATTGGTAACAAAGATTTTTCAAATGATTGTTATCTCCATTGACGTCCTAGATTAGAATAAATAACTATTTATGTATATATTTTATGTTTTCATTGTAAATATTATATAAATAAAAGTGTTGTATATATTTTTGTAAATAAGCTGTTCAGTGAGTACTAATTTAAGTATGTTAAATTGGTTGTCAATGTTCAGTGTGACATGAGTCGTTGTGTATTCATCATCATCCATCTTCATTTATCATTCAAGTAAGTTTCACTTCACTTCAATTATAATTGTTGTCATATTTTGTCATCATCATATTCATTATTATTATTATTATTATTTGTTTTTATTGACTTATTTTATGCAGTTTGCATTTATTATTCTTATACTATTGGTCGTTGTTTTCAACTACCTTCATCAACTTTTTTCTGCAAAACTTTCATCAATATTTCTATAAGTAGAACTGAAAATGTCTATGGCCTTTTTTGCGTTACTCTTTAGTCAACCATTTAGTATGGAAAATATTAAAAGGAAGTATAAATTATAAGATGACAGTTAACAGAAGTCATTATATTTCTTTGCTTTCTGAGAGTTTTAGAATTTTTTCACATATTTCATTTTCCACATCATTAAGAAAAATTAGAAGTAGATATGTGTTCAGTCAAAGTAACCATTTAATATTTTTTGCAGGTGGAAACCCTAAATGTAAATTGAATGTTACGTAATTTCCAAATTGTTATTGATGTTTCTTGAAGGCACTCTTCTTATTGATATTTAAGTATATTTAAAAATATAAACATTAAATCAGTAATATATATTTATTTTATTTGGGGACAAGGCCTTTTGTTTACAAACTTAAATTTGGGGACCTGGCGATGTTTACTTTGTAAACAAAATTCCTTGTCTCCAAATAAATTATATTACTGTTTTGATGTTTTTAATTTCAAATGTACTATAATTTATGTATTTTTGTGTAATATTCATGCCTGGTACTTTTTCCATTGAATAAATTTAATTACAATTAAACTTGCTTTACCTACAAAGTGCTCTTTAGGGGTTTTCCAAAATTTAGAGATAAGTTGAGATGGAAATTAGGAAACCTTGTCGAAACTAGAAAAGTAATATAATTTTATTTTCTGCAGGAAAGTGAAAAGGTTTCTATTGAAAAAGACATGCAAGGCAACTGTAGGCTGACAGTGAAAGCTTTGGAAATTGAAGACAGTGACAAATATTCGTGTAAGATTGAGAAACAACCAGATGAAACAACCACAGAACTCCAAGTTATTGGTGAGTATTGATTAGAAATGTAACACTCTTGAAGAAAACATTTTTACAGTAAAATATAGTTGGAAGAAAAAAAATATTATATGTTGAGTATTTTTAATCTTTGCCATGTGTTCCTGCTATAACAAGAAACTTTGGAATAAGAAAGATTTTGTAAAAAACCTCAGTATTCAGGAAATAAATTTTATGGTAAAATACCATAAAACATTAAAGCTGAATTTGTTTTTAAGAGTTTTAAAAAGAAACTTAAACAATAGTCATTGACGAAAGCTTTATATTATTTTGATGAACTCTGAGTATACTATAGTTTACGGATTTGTTTGGGGCAGGTGATAAGAAATAAGCAAAAATGTTTAGAAAATAGACAGGAAGTGGTCAAACGGGCAAAACATCACCAAGATACCAAACTGTGAGTCATTATTTGTTTACTTTCCTCCTCTACAATATTTTCACTGAAGGAAGTATTTTGTCCTCTACTACGTTAACCAGAGAAGCTTTACAATATATTTCCGGGCTTATTTTAGACATTTAAAATTGTTCAAATCTAATTTAATTTTAATAATAATTATTATGCGGTACAATTATTTTTGATACATAGCTAGAACTTATGTATGGATTATACCCTTCCATGATCGATCTATTGTGTTACCGTGACCCTCAATAAGTCGAAGGTTGTGGAAAATCACCTTGATAAGTCGAACCTCGATATTTTGAGTTTTTTGATAACTCAAATTTTTGCCGTTCCCCCTGAGTTATCGAGGTTCCACTGTATAACTACTGAATAAAGAATGTTCTGAATCTGAAACATATATAATAGGTATGATGATTTTTTTTAAGTCAGTCGGTGATATATAGGCTAGTTTTGAAACATTATTGTCACCACAAATAGAGAGTCTTTGTTAAAAATAACAGGAGTTTTAATATTTGCCAATGGACAAACAACATTATAGTCCCAAATTATTAACAAAATAATGCTGAGTGAAGGTTATAATAGTCAATAGTCAATAGTAAAATTTCTTTATTCATTTTTGTACATTGACCTACAAAAAAACCTATTGTAATAGTCTTGAGCTATTGATTTTTGTTGATTTTTGCCTAATAGAGACAGACACATAGTATATCAGTAATTGGTCAAAGTATCTTCAGTTCGGAACAGGTCATTTGAATGTTAACCATAAAATCAAACTGGACATCCTTTTCATTAAAAAACTCTCCAATATTAAAAAGGCTCGATTGTACAAACCCACATGTTAGAAAACAAAGTGTTTTTGACACTCCAGGGGTATATTAAGATGCAATTTCAACTGGAATGTGGCATTAAATGGAAACTCTGAGAATGTGGCATGGAACCAAGAATGTGATTGTGTTCCAGAATATCCGTACAAGTTTGTGAAGGTGCTGAAGAGCATGCAACATGTGGAGAAGGACACCATCACACTGGTGTGCGAGTTGGATGACGCCGCCGGTGACGTCACGTGGACAAAGAACGGCGAGGAGTTGAAAACGGATAAGAGGTGAGGCAACCAGTTGTAAAGCAGGTTAGAAATTTCAGGGGCTACAGCAACAAATTTTAATGAGACTTTAGTGAAAAAATCAATTTTAAAAAATCATTTGTTTACTTTATTATTTGTATTTATTTTCTTATCATTTTTAATTTTTTTACATTTTTACATTTTCAATTTTTTTTTATATTTAAGGTGTAATTTTTTACATTCTTTATTTTGTTTATTGTAGTTTTAAAATTTTTAATTACTTTTTAAATTTATGTTTTTTATTATTTTTACTTTTTACATTTTTTAAATTATATTTTTATTTTTTACATTTTTTAAATTATATTTTTATTTTTTACATTTTTTAAATTTTATTTTTATTTTTTATACATTTTGTCTTGACAAATTAACTAATTAACAAATGTTAAGGAATATGTAAACAAATGAGTTTTTTCAATCGTCAAAAATATCGTCTAATTTTACCGTTCATTATCGGGGTGTAAATATCGAAAAGAAAATTCAATAAATATGGGAAAGTTCAGAAAATGTTAATTACTGAAATAATTTGGGAAATTTTAAGAGATTTTGTTTAAAATTGTGAAAACTCCAAATAATAAAGGTAAACCAATATTTTAGTAATTGTTAACCTTTACTAAAACAAAACAAAAAATATGTTATGCTGAGCAGGGAATTTGCATGGAAACCACTTCAACTGTCACAAAATCCTGTTTCTTAAAATAAAGTTTTAAAGGTTACCAATTTAATATCTGTAAATGATCAAATAATAATTTTCAAAATGATCTTGAGTTATGGAAAACTCTTTCAGAATGTAGAAAAGTCTGATAATTTATTCATTGTACGGGGGTGGCCATTTCATCCCGACATGGAATTTAACTCTTTAATTTAATGCATTCTCTTGCAAAGTAATCTGTAACTGATAGAAAATGGGATTTTGGGATGTATACATTAATGGTATTTTGGGATGTATATATTAATGGGATTTTGGGATGTATATATTATCCTACTTCACAACAATAATTGTACCTTTTCAATTTACTCTTTGTTAATTTTTCAAGGATCTTAGGTTCAGATCTAAATAGGGGGAAACATGTTATTGGTGTAATATTAGTTTATTTTAAGATTCATGAAAATAAGACATTTTATTAGCTTTTCCTTATCATTCAAACCCAAGACAGTTAAAAAAATTATAGATAAATATTTTATGGTAAAAATGAATTTGTATTGTAATATGTCAATAAAATCTGTAAAAGCTAAAATTGTAGGCATAACAAAATACTGTATAGAGAAAATACAATTGTTTAGAGAACTATAAAACATTTTGAGGGACTTATGATTGTATTCAACCAAGTCAAGTATTTTACTTATTTATTTGTTTTAAATTTATAAAAAAACCCTTAGGATATTAATTTTTGGTGCAAAAGATACTACATTTATTAATATCAGAATATGATTAACTGTCTCCCAACACCAATGAAATATTCATATTTAAACAGTATTTATATTAAAGTTGGGAGGGACGAAATATCAAATGTTTTTAGTATCTACTTCATGTCTCCTGAGCTACACCTGTTTTTATTCTCTTAACATAAGCTAGTTATCTATCCTTTTCCCAACTTACCAAATCTTCACAGCCTAGAGCATTATCAGATGAACCTAAATAAAGTTTACAAATTTGTCAACTTTGATTGCACTTTTTGCAAGAGATAAACACTAAAGAAAAATCCATAAAACTCAAAGTTCAACTTTAACTAATTTTACTTTACCAAACTCGATTATTAAATTTTTAGGATAAGCATCAGCAAAGACGGGCGCAAACGAAAGGTAGTGATCAAGGATGCCAAGGTCACAGACGCAGGGATGTACGCTTGTACCAGCAATTCTGACAAGACTGAAGCTGAACTTATTGTCAACTGTAAGTAATTTTGATTTCTTGGTAGAGTTATTTCAAAGGTATGAACATTTGTAATTACATTTTTTACTAAGACAAAAATGGCAATTATAAATAATAGTGATGAGTAAATTATTTATAATGTGTTGAAAGTGGTTAAAAATAATTTTTTTAGCATTTTTATTTAAGAGAGGGCTCCAGTCACAAAACTTCTCTATTTATACCTGCTTCCTCCATGAGGCTAATGTTAAGCTTTCAAAGCCTGTCCCTACTCAACGGATTATCTGATATCGTTGATTTATCGATCATTTTAAAGAGCAAAAAATACCTAGTAGGCAAAATTTTGATATCACAAATAATAATTGTAAAAAATTCAAAAATATTCAATATTTACAATTGTTTTATGGATGAACTATTAGGTTAAGGTGTCATCTTTTATATCTATTTACTGTCTCGCAAGAGAGTACAGTGTTATAGTAAACATTTGTTGAAGTTTTTAAGATGTTTTTTATTTACATCCCGGAATTATAACAACTAGTACTATACTAATCAATAAGATATTTTAATTTTACATTCAGTTTCGGATAATTTATTTCTATTGGGCACATACAGCGTACAATTAAAAAACAATATATTTATTTGAAATTTTCCCCACAAAGACTATAGTTTGTTATTGGAGAGTCTTCACTGCCATTTACTTGCACGGTGCTCTCACTTTACTATGTATTCAAAACTTAAATGTAAAATACATTAGTAAAAATAAATATAATTATAATCAACGTATTGCTTTATAGACCAGAACAGATTCAACAAAAAGCTTAAGGACACAGTGGCAGTTGAGAGAGAGAAGCTCGTGTTGGACATTGAGCTCCAGGATCAGACTGCGACTGCGGAGTGGTTCTTTAACGGAGAACCTATCAAGGAAAACGACAGGTTCGTCACTCATTAGAATAAATGGATACAAAGTCAAAATAAAATTCACTGAGTGCAGGATCTAGGGGTGGGAGTAGTGTTTTTGGAACCATGTGGAAATGTTATTCAAGAAAGTATTGTGGGTATTTTCAATCACTGATTAGTGAAATGAATTTTCACTACGTTTCGGGATATGGAATCTAATCCCCCCTTTCAGATTAAAAGGATACCTAGATTATAACAAAATTAATCTGTTCATCAAATTCCAGATCTCGAAACGTAGTGAAACTTTGTTTTACCAGTGATGGAAAATTTCCGCAGTGATTTCTTAAATAACATGAACTCACCATCACCAACAATGATTCTAAACAGACATCACTAACAATGAACTTTAAACTATCATGTGAAAATTTTCAAATTCTCTTAGTTTTATGGTGAGTTTTTATAACCAGTATGATCGTTGCCATCAGATAGATTACAGTAGTATTTTGTGTTCTGGAAGCCACTATGTATACCAGTACTCTAAGGCAGTACAGTCGGAGTTTCTGGTCATAATTACAAGGGGAAAACTTTCAGCTGATAATGAGGAAATCGGTTGCTTCTTTGGATGATGATATATGGTCAGGGCTTAGTTTTTGTCTGGAAGACTTAATTAATACATCATAGATTTAAGTAGTTTAAGAACGATTGTGTCCAGTAGATAAATATTAACTATAGATAAGAAACAGGACTATAAGTGAAGTAACTGAAAATAGTAAAGGCCTATGTCAGAAATTCGTTAATAATATATTTGCAACAAATGTTTCACACTTCACATTTATAAATTGTGTTTTCTTTTGATAAAATTGAGGTCCTCAGGTGAGGTTCCGCCACATTTTAAGTGGTGTTGTAAAATGTGTGTACAAATAGTGTATATTGAAAAATGAAAATGAAATTGAAATTGAATTACTTAACTTTAAAAGAATGTGTCAGTTTTGAATACTCTTATCCATAAGACAAAGTTACACTCCCCAGATATGTAATATCTTGTGCCTGGGTGTTCAGTGTAACTCACTGTTGCTTCACTGACATTGTGGAATGTTACACTTAATGGAATTTACTGTATTCATGCCATATATGTACTGTATGTATTTATAGGACTTAAATTTGTATAAAACAATTTTAATTTGTACACCTAATTAAACTATTTGTAAACCTTCAACACTTCGTTACCAACAATATTGTTTATATTTCATATACTGTCTATTACAATATAAATATGTTCATAAACAAAATAAAAATATAACCTTATCTATTAAAACGTTTAAAAATCAATATAAACAATATAAAAAGGAAACTCCTCCTGTTATCAATTGAGCTCATCTTGCATTTAAAATATTAACAACTTAAGCCTAAGTAGGCTACATTTTTTTACATTTACTATATTTTAAAATGTTGAAAAAACAACATGTAATCACATGGGAAATCCACAGTACCATTTTGATGGTTTATTATTACAAAAACCTATCATATAACATGCAAATATGCTCATTATGATTCCAACTATTTCCTTCAAATGCTGTAATAAAATAGTTTCTGGGAGAAAAATAAGTTCTATTCAGGTCTCATCCCAAGGGAAAATCGAATAATATAAAAAACGAATTTGAAAAGTAAAAAATTAACATTAGGCTTATGGTGTTTGAAATCAAAACAAAAATCATATTAGCTGTTTATAATCAATCAGTGAACTGTCAGAGTAATCCTTATGTTGTTTAAGTATTAACACACAGTTTCCTGAGAACAGTGACTAAAACCATTGAATGAAGATTACAGATAGAGTGGTGTTCATATCCAAAATGAATCAAATGTGCATATAATAAAATTACCTGAACGGATATTGAGCTATAATAACAACTGGAGTGGCCTTAAGCATACAGAAAAGAAGCGAATGAGCTAAGCAAATCTGCTTGTCAGTAGGGGATGTGTTGAAAAATTACTCCCAAGTCATCGAAACAAACTGACTGACCTTCCCCCCTTGGCTACTATTTAATATAGCTAATATTTCAATTCTTAAAATACCGTGCAGTTGCAAAAATGTATATATTGGAGAAAATGGTAGAACAGTAAATGTTAGAATAAGTGAGCATATCAGAGACGATAATAAGGGCAGAATAAATACCTCAGCGATAGGAGAACACACACGTAAAACCAATCACAGCATGGAGTTTGACAATGTAAAATTATTGCATAAAGATGAAAATTATTTTAAAATAAAAATTAAAGAATCCATAGAAATAATTAAACACAAGAAAAATATAAATAGCGAAGATGGATGTAAACTATCTCTCGGCTTCCAATTGTTAAAAGGCAATAATTTAAACTACACCCTATGAATCGACATGTATATTTGCATATGATCAGCTGATGTACTTAAATTAGATGTAGTTCTAAGTTATCATATGATTCATTGTTTGTTTTTATTTTTATAACCTTCCTACAGATGAAGATGTCCAAAGTGGCATTGAAACGTTTAGGCAAAATAAAAACTGCAAGTAAGAATGAAACTGCCAAAAACATTATTATTAGTAATTATAAAACTAATATTGTTTAATACAACAGGGTCGAAATCAAGAATTTGGGAGGAGGCAAGCACCAACTGGTGTTCAACAAGCTGGATATGACAGACACGGGAGAAATCCTCTGCAAGTCCGGAGAGCTCACGTCCTCCTGTAAGCTGGAAGTCAGGAAGGGAGAGAGTTCCCCCTCCATCGACTTCGGAGACCTAGTCGAGGCCCCAGCTAACCACCCCATCACCTTCAACGTGCCTTTCAAAAGTAAATGTTACGTTAGTGTGATATTAGATTAAAACGTAATAAGGGTTAAGATTTGGTTTATAATACATCTGGCATTTTACTCAAAACATATTGTACTGTAGTTATTACTTACTTACTTAATCCTGTGGTCCTGTAAACCCAAGATGGTTTTTGCCCTCGCCAATGACCCGCCTCCCCTCTTCTCTGTCATTCGTCATTTCTATTCCTGCTCCAAATCTTCTTACATCCTTCAGCACTTGGTCTCTCCAACACAGTCTTGGTCTTCCTAGAGGTCTTCTATCATTGGCACTACCATTCAAAACCAGTTTTATCATGCTGGTGTTGTCATTTCTCAATATGTGACCCAGCCATCTTAACCGTTTGCTTTTTATTGTTGCAATTATATCCGACTCACTATAAATCTCTCTCAGTTCTCTATATTTTTTAGATTCTTCAAACTTCTGCTTCATAAATAGGTCCTAATATTTTCCTTAGTACTTTGTTTTCAAAGGTTATAAGCTTTTTTCTGAAGACTTTGCTAGTGACCAAACTTCACAGCCGTAGAGTATTATAGGTTGTAGTATAGTCTTATAGATCCTGATTTTGCTTTTCTTACTAAGTTATTTGATGCTCAGCAGCTTGTTAAGGCCCCAGTAGCATCTATCTGCTGTTTTAATTCTATATAGAATTTCATGTTCTTTGCTATTAGTATTACTACTGACTATTGTTACACCTAAATATTTAAATTCGTTAGTTAAATTAAAGCTATAGTCCAGCACTTTTAACTTTTAATGGTGTTGATTCATTCACCTTACTTGGCTTCCTGACACATTTTCATATACTGTGTTTTATCTTCGTTTACTATCAGTCCAACTTTCCTGGCTTCTAATGATAAGTTTTCTGCTAACTTCTTTAGATCTTCTCTATTTTCTGCAATGAGTGCAACATTATCTGTATATGCTAAAACATTTATTTTCCATCAACGTAGGCTCCGCTTGCTGTCTATTTTACCTTTCTTAAATCTTCCTCTAAATCCAAGTTAAATAGTATGGGAGATAGACCATCTCCCTGCCTAACCCCTGTATTGACTTCAAAACTGTCTATGTTGAACTGCAGTTATTGAGCATGGTTAAACTAAGTTAACTAAGTTTAACTAAGTAAAGGGTAAACTTAGAACTTGAGTTGGTGAACTGAAAAAAATAAACATTTGTAATTGTTACTAATTATTGATAAAACTTAGTTGGCTATTAAATACTTATAGAAATACAATGTTATAATTTAAGTTTCTCAACTTCAATCAATCAATATATACTTTATTCACCCATATGTACATTACATACAAGAATGGTGTCAGTAAACTTAATCTACATACTACTAATAGTTTAAATGTCTGTGTATCTATCAAAACAATAAAAATGTAAACATTAATCAATCCATAAACTCAACAGTGGAGTATACTTTCCAGTTATGCATTTTTTATTTTTTAGTTTCCTTTTAAATGTGATACCAGTATAAAGTGGGTTTTTTTAAACTCAAGGCAATAATGTTGTGTTAGTATATATTGTCTCTTTCTTGTTGAGTATTGGTGCTGTGGGTTGATTTTGGTTGTTAAGTTTCTGTCTTTAACAATCATTATTGCTTAAAAAAAGTACTGTCCAAAAATAGTAAATATTCCCAAATCACAAAAAGGGTTCTTTTACAGAGTTTCTTCTTTTAAAGCCTAGTATTATTATATTTTTTTTTGTTATTTGAAAACATTTTTCAAATTCCTCTTGTTTGTTGCTCCATATAAGGCAATCCCATAACTTATATGGGAGTGAATTAAAGAAAACTGAGTTTGCACACAGCACGCTGACGTGAGGGAAGTGAATTTCCGCATTAGACCTTTAAAAAAATCTAAAAAATGGTTTAAAACAACACCGGTAAAATTTTTGTTGAAAATTTAAAAATGTTATTTTTTGTCTGTTCTGATGCTCCTGGTTATATTTAAATTGACTATTAGGATGGCAATGTTGTACATTATAAGGTTAGGAGGAGGTATAGTCAGAATAACAAGTTGTTATAGGGGTATTGGGGGTGATAAAACTACATCAAGATATAAAAAACAGCCTTTTCCAATGTAAAATCCCCATAGGACAACGTACTGTGTTAAGACAATTAACATTTACCTTAATAACTCGGTAAATAATTGTGCTAGTGTAATGAGGGAGGGCTTAACATTTTTGGCATTTTACATAAAATAATTTAATATGCAATAATGTTATATTCGGGGCTTTTCTGACCCTTATTGGGCCCAAAAACTCAAAATTTTAAACATTATAATCTCCCAAAAAGGGGGTTAGAGTTGTTCGATTGTTTTGCCCAACGAACTTGTTCAACCGTTTACAGAAGGGAAGGTTCCTACCAAATTTCAAGTAAATCGGACAAAAATTGTGACTGCTAGAGTGCGAACACACACACACACACACACACACACACACACACACACACATATATATATATATATATATATATATATATAAAGTTTTTAGCGACCCCCCAAAACGTGTTCAGGGGGTCACATTAGGAACTTCTGTGGTGATCCCGGGCTTGAGTTTAACCATGTGGGTCATGCTGATAGTTCACTTTTCCATAGGAAATTCACTAATAAACTGTTTTTAATGTTTCTAAACTGTAGATTTTGGCTAATCGTCTCAAAGCAAAATATCCTTCTACAAGACATTAAGATGAATTGCAGGCTGCTCATGCATAAACTTATCAACTGGTTCATTGGCGTGGGTATGGGGAGGGGGGATATATCGCCCACTTGTAACTTGGAAAAATTAAAATTTATATCCTCCTGAAGTCAAGCTTATGCCTTTTGATTAAAAAGAAATGGTGTTACTGAAAAACAAAAAAAATTGGTGCGCAATATCTCCAAAATATTTTATTTATATATTAAAAATATGTTCACGTACAATAAATAGTATCAGAAGATCTGCACCGGCATGCGGCACGGTATTTAAGCACCACAAGTGGGACGTAAGTCACCGAACAGTACCCTCACCCCCTAGCAGGCAGTTGGTCAACTAGTACACCTGACCTTGACCTTGACGTCTAGACGGTCCTAGTGATGTGCTTAACTTACGCCGCTTGCCATATTAGATTTGTAATTTAATAAACTGCAAGGATCTATAAATCTTCATACTGATTTTCAGCCTTCTATAACGGCAAATATATATATAAAGTCAACGATATTTCCTGAGAAAATAAAGCCAAAGAGTGACAAACAGTAGAGGTTAGAGTGAACCCGAGAAACTTGGGTTTAGCTTGTTTGGCAGTCGTTGTATGACGTTGAAGCTGCATACATAAATACATTTTAGTTCTCAGATAGGATTTCAACACAAAATTTGCATTATTCAACGCATTTTTAGGAAAAATTTTAAAAAGGTGAGATTTTTAATTTTTCAAGGAAATTTCCCGGAGCTTTATTTTTACCTTAAAACTCCAGGAATCTCCGGGGAAATCCGGTGACTTGGAAACCCTAGCTTAACGATTACTTTCCAGTACTGATTACAACTGATACAAGTACCTACTTTTTAGTCCTGGTTACAAATAGTGATTTCTTTGTATCAATGGTTTATGTCTTGGATGTGTAGGCCTATCAATAATTATGAATTTAAGGGACGTACGTCAGTGATGTCTTCAATTTTGTATACCGGTATCAGCTCTAGTCTCGAACACAGTTTTTGTTTTGTATTCCCTAATGAGATATCCCCCCCCTTGACAAAGGTCTATCTGCGTCACTGAACTGGTTCTAGATGTATCAGTAAAGAAATCTTGGCCAATATGTTTAACTATGATCCAATATCATTCACTACTTATCTTTGAAGAAATTTAGTAAATCTGTTACAATAATTACAAATAACCATAATATTTCATATGAACTTCTCTTCAATTCTCATTCTCACATAAGTACCATTCCAATCTCAAGCCTAACCGTATGAATTGTATGACATTTGAATAATCTGCCTCGTGTTGCACCTAGTATCGGGAACGAGGCAGTCCCAGATAGAAGCCAAGCTGGTCAAGGACGGAAAGCCTCTGCCCCTCAAGGAGGTGGAGATTGTGGTACACGAGGATAAGGTGACGTACACAGTCAAGAAGCCGGCCCGAGGCCTCACCGGGAAGTATCAGCTCAAGATCTCCAACGCTCAAGGCGAGGATGTGAAGGACATCACGATCAACATGCAAGGTGAGTTCACTGAGTCTGCTCTAGCTGGGGACCTGGAAGTTAGGTAGTTTGGGAAATAAATGAAGAAAGTCAAAACTTAAACCTGAACAGTAGAGTATTTTGAAACACATATTAGTGGTTCACACTTTCTGGAAAGTCAGGGGAAAAGTTAAAAAAATACCAAAAGTCAGGGGAAATTACTGATATTTTTTACAAGTCAGGGAACACTTTGAATTTAATTGTAAACTCAAAGCAATATGGTGAAAATCAAAACTTCAAATCCAAAATCAAAATCAAAATCAGGTTATCAGACTTTTGTTTAATTGGTTTTTATGGTGCAACAAAAAAGAAGTGTAAAGATAAGGCATATGTACTGGACAACAACAAACTGTTGTAAACATTCAAATAATAAAATAAACAGAGGAGCGTTAGACGGCTATAGGGAAGGTGGAAAAAAATATAATAAGAAATAATTTTGTTAAAAATTACCTATTGTAAATAGAGAGTGCATTTAGAGTCGTGAGTTAGGGACAACTAACATTGTTGGTTAGGGAGGAAAAGTCAGGGAAAATAAACTTTTTCGTCAGGGAAATCATTAACCAAATAAAAGTGTGAACCATGACATTGTATCACATTTACTATATTCAGGAGCCTAGTAATAATGTATTGACACAATCTATCATAATTGTTGTAAATTACTTAACAATGAATAAACTTTGTATTGTCTACTGTCTATTAAAATTTAAAAATTGTATATTCATGCTTTATACATGATCATAATTGTTATTATTACCTGATATTATACAAAGTATAGTTCCATAATTACAATATTCAGGTCAGGGCTGTTTCGGTAAATGGGTACATAGGTTTGGTTAAGGTTTGAGGGTGTAAAATGTGGACAGCAAAAAATCGCAAAAGGGAATGTCAAGATACATGCAAATGAAAATTGTCAAGATACAATCCATATTTATTCTCATCATAAATACTTTTTCTTAATATTTATTGGTTACTAACTTCATAGAATCGCTAGGTGGTGGCATAAATCGATGTCTGTCATAGTCATAACTATGTTGAGAATGTCAGAATCTCCATTCAATAATTGTTATGAAGTTAAAGTCTTTATATAAAATTGTAAAATGTCCTGTTCCAGATGCTCCCACTCCGCCAAAGGAAATCGATGTTACCGACATCTTCCAGACGAGTTGTATTGTCAAATGGAAACCACCTACAGATGATGGTGGCTCCCCTCTCATCCAGTACGTCATTGAGAGACAGGACTTGAGTGTAAAAGGTGAGATGTTCTAAAACTAATCTGCGTATAGAATGTATTAGTTCTAAAACAAATATGTATTATACAACTTTATTTTTCTTGATTAATTCCACCATTCTTATAAAACCATTACGGAAATATTTTTCTTTGCACAACAAAATCTGTGTTAAAATTTGCCCTCTTAAATTTGAGAGGATGATCAAAAATATGCAGATGACTTGTAAACATTTTTTCATCACACTGTGCCGAAAGTAGCTATTTTCAATACCAGCTATGTTCCGAATATACCAGCTACCAGCTATGAATACTGAAAGTGATACTTTTTCACTCTAGAGCCATAAAAACACCTGGTGATTTTTACGCACTGTTATTAATTATTCTGACACCAGTAGCACTAGTAGCTTGCTGCGCCTACAAATAGCAGTGTTGCATTAAAAATCAGCTGTTCTTATTCTCTGAGATGAAATTGAAATTCAGTATAATTATAATACACAGGTACAAATGAAATAAAGAAAAGTCACTGAATTATTTCCCCACATGGGCAGTATGTTAGCAGTATGAATTGAAATGCGATGTGTGCATTCAGAATTAGCCGTTCTTATTAATCTAATTACTAGATTAACATAAACACTGATGTAATTTTTTTGAGAAATATTACTCTGCAAACCTGATAAAAATGTCTGTAAAGATGTTTCATTATTATTATTATTTACAGTTTGATGAAAAATATTGTTCATAACTCGTACCTAAAGTGTTTTTCCGGCATTTGTGAGGCGACAATCGAGCACTGAAAACACAATCGCGTACCGGAAAAGACTACTTTCGGTACTAGTAATGAAATATACTACTATTGACAAGTAGTTTAAGAAAATATATAGTGTATAGATGAAATAATAATGTCAGGATTATGTTTG
This sequence comes from Allygus modestus, assembly GCA_963675035.1. Lineage (NCBI taxonomy): Eukaryota > Metazoa > Arthropoda > Insecta > Hemiptera > Cicadellidae > Allygus > Allygus modestus. The sequence goes on along the minus strand of OY776113.1, from coordinate 129,103,457 downwards.
GCAAAAAATCAAATCGACCTTGTCCACACATATTGTGGTATCATAGTGATGATTATTCTTTTTATATATTGCTCCTGTAATTGAGCTTACCTTGTACATGGAATTATTGTAAGAACATTTTTTTAAGGTATTGTATATATCTTTATTTTAGAGTAAAGTACCGTCACACTGCAAGATTGTGTATATACCGTATTTTTTTCTGCAATAAACAATTTGTCATCTTTTGCGCTACAGGAGGATGGCACAGCGTTGCGGAAGTCCCCGCTTCAGAGCCTAACAGCTACCAGGTCACTGACCTCATCCACAAGAAGGAATACAAGTTCAGAATTAGAGCCGTTAACAAGATTGGAACTTCAGAACCAAACATTTTCGCCAAACCTGTATTGGCCAAAGATCCATGGGGTAGGTTCAGTACTCAACATCTTACCATGTTTAATTATTGATTAATTACTTATGTAAATTTTAAAACTTTGGTCTATCCTATGCTCTCAAAAATGTTTGCTTGTAAAGCTTTCCCAGAGTTTTTCTCGAGGTTTCATAGTGCGGTCCTGTATACTTTTACAGAGTTCATAAACACCACAAAAACTTGTAATATTTGGAAAACTGTAAAATGTCATGAAGTTTTCTAATGTTTTAGTTTTTATTTTATTTTTTTTCTAAATGTCCTGAGTCTCGATGAGATTGGTAATCTTCCCATATCACACAAAAATTACTATCTTTTTGGGAAGTCACTGTCACTGCTTACAAGAGACTGAGTTGGTGTCGCTCATCAAGTCCTCCCTCAGATAGTCTTACTATTTTCAGCAACAAGCTTCCTTTAATCAAGGTGGAGGCCAACTCTGAAGGTGGTTTCCGGGACTATAAGCAATTTTTCTCTATTGGGAAACCAAGAAAGTTAGTTAAATCGGGGGTTGACAAGATCTTTCCTAATTATTTCTGTGTGTTTTTGATAGACGAGCCAGGGAAGCCAACCGGAGTTGAAGTGGTGGACTGGGACAAGGATCACGCTGATATCAAGTGGGTCAAACCAGAAAACGACGGTGGTGCTCCCATTACCGGTTATATCATTGAGTACAAAGTGAGTGCAATACCACAGATACTTCAATACTGAATATTCTGAACACCTAAGTGCACCTAAATTCGTAGCTACTTCTAGTTTACATGATTTACACAACCTGTTTGTCATACTACTTTTTAATACTCCCTGGGGATAGCATGTGAAAGAGTAGCTATTCTTAAACGATTTGTTCAAAATGTCTTGTGCTTTATTTTTCAACTTTAAAACTTGAGAAATCACTAGTACATGAAAATGTTATGTGTTAAGGAGATGCATCACAATTTGGTGTCTTTGCTGGCATCACTATGGGCAGTCATAAAGTAAATTGGAATAACAATTATTTTACTGGTGTGGTCTTAATGTTTTCATGAGACTCTTTTCTAGCCTTTTTTTGTATCCTCCATAAGAATATAATTACACACAAAAAATAACAGTTCCTTAGATATTTAAAATTACTAATAGTTAATTGTTTTACTAATAATTGTGAATTATTAATTTAAAGTTGTCTTTGGTGTTTTAAAGTTTATCAATGGATGTAAATTAAAAATAAAAACCTTTTCCTGAAAAGGTAATACAACTTCATTACAACTTGCCTCCTAATTTAATTTATGTCAAATTTAAAGTTCACAATTTGATTAACAGTAAAGGTAAAAGCGATAATTTACTGGCAAAACTAGTTACAATCAAACATGTTATTAACATATCAAGTAACTGTCCCAATTTTAAAACAGATCAAGGGTGTAATACTTCTTTGTGTAAACAGATTAATTACATTCTTACACTGTAGTTTAATTCATTCCAAATCTAAGAAATAGTATAACAATTTCTAAAAGGCTGGTAGTATACAGAGCTACTACCAAAACATAGCATTTCTTATTCCTGTATTTCAAAGTATTGCAATTTCTTAAAAAAACATGTATACAATAGGTATTCCCTGAAATATATAACATGGTAAATTTATTATATTATTGGTGCAAATATTATAGTGAAATATTTGTAATGTCAATAGGAAAAGTTTGGCAAGGACTGGGTGGAAGGCAAGGTAGTAGAGGGAGACATCTCAGGCGCCACCATCGACGGGCTCAAGGAGGGAACTCAGTACGAGTTTCGTATCAGAGCTGTCAATAAGGCAGGCCCTGGTGAACCCAGCGAAGCCACAAAGCCCATCATTGCAAAGTGCAGATTCGGTAAGCTTTTTGGAAGCAACTTTCATCTAGAAATTCTAAACATTATTAATATTAATATTTTGAGAATATAAATTTGTATAAAAAATGTTTGGTGTTTTGTGAATCCAGATTTTGAATGGTTAATGTTTACACGGTAGGGAAAAGTAAACCCTTTTAATTGATCAAGCGAAGGAAAAAAAGCTCACAAAACCTTTTTGAGTGATGAAATCTTCCTTTGAACTTTCCTTTGTGTAAACTAAGTTGTTGGGTAAGTTTGTTTTGGGAAAATTTGAAAGTATTAACAATATTTTTATAAAAGTTTGGAGGTATTTTTTTAGTTTTAGCAGGAACAAATATACAAATATAATATATATTTAAAAGTATGTACATCACATGAAAGGATCGCTTCAATTGAAATATTACTGCTGTTTTATTTATTTTATTATTTAGTTATTCAAACTTCACTGTTATCATCTTTGCATTTTCTTCTTCTTGTCATTGTATAATTCCTTCTGTCTTGACACCAATTCTGTTCTCAAAGTATAAGAATAAAGGCATGTTGTATTGTAATTGTTGTTTTTAAACCTAGACAATTAGAATCAGGTAATAATTTTAAACAACTATATTTTATTGTTGGGATGGTAGTTTTTAAGTATAGAATAGAAGATATACAATAAAATGTATCATAAAAAATAACATAAACATAATATTCATGTATTACTTCAGAATAAACATTCACATGTATATACAAATTAGAAAGAATGGTGCTATAGAAAAACTGAAACGCCAAATTGAGAAATTGTCATGATCCTGTGTTACATATAATAACAGTATATTCCCTATGAGAAATTAGCTATAAAGAAAACTAAAAGTCAATAAAACACTGCACAATGATTATGGAAATATACCCACAAAAACTGATTAGTTGGGAAACATTATTATAAATAACTAGTATTAGTATTTATAAAAGAATAATAACAAAATTGAGTTAAACTTTATTGTGTTTTTGCAGTCAAACCATTCATTATTGGAGATGACCTACAGAGCATTGTGATCAAGAAGGGGCAAGTGATCAAGTACGATATAAAGTACGGAGGTGAACCGGAGCCTGAGGTTGTGTGGCAACTGAACGGGGTTGAGATCAAAGACGACAATGACAAGTAAGTACAAGCTGAGAAGAGGCTGGCGGTTGCTCTACGCATCGTGTAAACAGATCAAGCCAGTTACTGGAGCGCCAGTTGTGCAGGGCCCCTACACATTGACTCTCAGTCAGCAAAGGCAGTAAGACACATAACAGTCTGACAGTAAAGTACAGTCCGAATTCTTATGAGTGACCAATGTCAGTTTTATATATGTAGATAGTAGTTGTGTAATTGGTTTTGTTAATGGATAAATTGCTTGCAGATTTTAAAAATACAATTGTATTTTATCTCTATAATGGCATGTAGGTGTCAAAACAAATGTTAATAACATTCCTCTTGTTAGACGTTTTTCTGACTTGTTAGTCACCGATTTTTTATTCAACATCATGATGCTGATACAAAGTAAAACACATTCACAAATGTAACTAGAAACTACCAAAACTGTATTGAAACAACATTTGACACATTTTCACGCTGTGTAAAATCTCAATTCAGTGTGGTGGTCGATCATTTTTACTTATTAAAAATGAAGTTCATACCACACAATAATGAATGGTGGTGGTTTACAATTATTGTCTGATGAAATGTATTAATGAGGACCCTTTAAATGAAAGTTGGGGCATTTTAAACAGTCTTTAAATTAATTTAAAAAAGTATTACTATCGAGAACAAATCAAGATATTTATAAACGGATTGCAACATTTTATTCAGCATGAAAAATAAGTATTAGTGTTTAATTAAATTTGTTTTTCTCATCCAGTGATGGCAAATGTCCGCAATAATTTCTTAAATAACATAAAAAGTAGTTTGACAAAACGGGTCACAACACCAGTATTGTGGTTGAAAAATTATCTGATTCCAATACAGCGGATTCAAGATGGCTGCTGAAAATTTGAACCTAGTAAAAATAAAGTATTTACCACCCAACAATGATCAACTGTAGTCCAAGTGTTGAATTAAAAAAAAATTTAGACAAAATTTTTGGGGGACATTTAAAACTCGCCCTTTTATGTCTTTATTTGCATATAATAAATTTAGCGGCGTAAATTTTTCGCTAACTAATGTTTAACAAAATATATGACTGAAATAATGAAAAATAAGCCTACACAGTAGGGATGAGTCAATTCCATTTGTCAATTCTCAATTCCACCGATTCTCAGGCTTAGAATCAAAATCGAGAATCGATGGCCCAAAGTCTATTCCGATTCTATCGATTCCAGGCGTCGATACTTCTGCCGTTTACCCAGATTTACGCCGCTAACCATCGAAAATTCGAGTCGAGTAGTTGAAAAATGCATAGCTACAGATTTACGCCGCTAACTAATGTTTAACAAAATATATGACTGAAATAATTAAAAATAAGCCTACAATCTATTTTTAGCTCATTTTAAAGGAGACTAGGACAGGTGAGTTATTTATGGATACCTGTGAAGTAAGATAAGTAAGAGTGGGGCACGGGGAGTGTTTGGCAAAAATTAAGGGACAAAAATCTGACCTTCGGAGTTAAGGAAGGGAGATGGGATGGGAGGAGAGGAGTGGGGTCCGGTTGGAAGCAATAAATCAGTCGGCTGACCAAAAGTATTTCTTTGAGTCATTATCTCTAAATTTAACATTAACATGACAAATGTATTTTTATCGGTCAAGAATAGTTAACATCCAAAGTGATTGTTTTATAACACAAGAAACCAATTTCAAAAAAATATCATGGGAGATTTATGTAACTTAAATCATAACAATTATATGAAAAATAAACATGCAGTTCAACTTAGTTTTGTGTAATTATTTATTTTTGTAAGTTTATTTTATTTTATTAATGAAAAATAATCACCAACGAACTGATTGTCTCAACTTGTTAAATAAAAATCAACTACTGACTAACTTATCGTCTTTAATAATTTTTAAAACATTACTTTGCTATTTGACCTATTATTAGGAATCGATGGAATCGGAATCGGAACCATCGGAATTAAGAAAAAATTGGAATAGACTCATCCCTAAATCAAAGTTAATGATTTTCACTTATGAATTACTCGCTCATTCATTTTGTGTCTTGTTACAGAACTACGATAGACAAATATGAGCGCAACACAGTTCTGACCGTTAGGCGAGGAGTGAGAGCGGACAGCGGGAAGTACAAACTGATACTGACCAACAGCTCCGGTGTCTGCGAAGGCATCGCAGAAGTTGTTGTGCTCGGTGAGTTATTGTTCACTTTTTCTTTTTTTAAGAGGTTGGCAGCCTCTTTTCGCCTTATGCTTGTCCACATGGACTATAGATCTGTGTGTGAAACGTATCCAGCAAAGGGGTGAGCCGTTACAGTACGAGTTGTACAGTACTGATCAAATTCACATGCCATGACTAGGATTCGAACCCACGACAGGGCCGCTGCCATGGTTCTAGCGTCCGTCGCCTTGAACACTACGCCAACGACTCGTCCAAGATGACTCACTTTATAAATATGGTATAATTTATTAAGATCTTTTAATCGTGGGAAGCTTGAATCATAATCAATTAATTAACAACATTTTGGGGTGAGAATACATGAATGTAATTTACAAGGTGAGTCACCTCATTCGACATCTAGAAGCATCGGTCCACCCAGCTGCCAGTTGAAGTATCTTGAAGTTTCACAGCCAAACAAATTTTATCTCTCAGTATACGTAACTTCTGGCTCAATCATTGATTTTTAGTTATTAAATCGTTCTGGGACTTTTGGAATAGTCTGTGAATTATCACAGTCTGTATTTACCTTTTTAAAACCAATTTTGCACATTTGAAATAACAATTATGGAAATTATGAAATAACTAATTTGTTGCAGACAAACCGACAAAGCCACAAGGCCCACTGGAGGCAGTAGAAGTCCGAGCGAACCACATCACTGTCCAGTGGAACAAGCCAGAAGACAACGGAGGCTCAGAGATCACTGGATACGTTCTAGAGAAGATGGACATGGACACTGGGCGATGGGTGCCTGCTGGAGAGGTAGGTGCTGATTCAGTAGAGGAGAATGAGAATCATGCAAAAATGTCAGACCATCTAAAAACTCGTAAAATGAAAACACTGTATCCAAACTGAAGAAATTTTAAACTGCCAAATCGAGCACTGCCCAACTGAATTGAGTATTTGCAAACACACGAGGACCTTGAAAATCCAGTACAGTGGACGCACTTTTATTGGCAGGCACGTTCTTGGCACCACGGCCATGCCGGATAACTGGTTTTGCTGGATAATAGAACATACATCATTTTTAAGGGGATATTGAAGATTGATTTTGTATAACTCCAGACAAAATCCAAATGAAAGATCATAAATTTTGTATGCCAAGGTTCTCAATAAAAACACATGGTACAAAATACTGTAAAGTTTCTACATTGAAAATGGTGCACACAGCCCAGTGCATGGGTGGTTAATGTCAGTAGAGGTCTGTGCCCAAACATAACCAGAAAAAGCCAATCATGAGTGGCTCGGCTGATGCCGGTTAGTAGAGTGTTCTGGTTCTTAGAATGTCGGATAAAAGAGTGTCTACTGTATTTAGAATAAAGCCAAAAGTTGAGTATGTTTTTGTCAAAGCAATGTAAATCTTGCCACTGATTCAGGTAAAATTATATTTTTGTGCAAGTGTTTTTGATTTTTTTGAAAATATTCTTCTCAGATAAAAGTAAAATCAGATAACTTCTGTGTGCTGTTTTACTAAACACAAAACAAAGAACATCTGTAACAATTTTTCTTAATATTCACATATATGTGTTCTTTCTCTCAATTTGTGTGTTTCTCTGCAATTTCTAGTGCTAGTAATTACTAGTTTTGCAAAGAATAATTATCCTCAATTTTGTTGATAATTTAAAGTGCAAAATAATTAAATACCAAGTAAATAAATTAGAACTAGCTTTTAAACTTCCAGACAGATTACATGTTGTATTGTGGTGTAATAAAAAATGTATCTTAGTGAAGTAGAACCTAGCACTTAAAAAAATATTTAATTTTCTTCAAAACCTGCCTTTTATCACCATATTAGGTTCCTAAAAATTCAGACGACTGAAAACTGTTATGCTTTATCCTTTATTAAGTGTAATAACCTAAAGCTTAGGTCTAAATTTAAGACTTGTAATATAGTTTGTTTCTGGCCCTGTATTTATATTAAATTTATGTCTTATTTGATTTTAAGGCTGGCCCACAAAGTCCAGGCACATTCAAGGTTGAGGGATTGACGCCGAAGAAGAAGTATAAGTTCAGAGTGAAGGCTGTCAACAAGGAAGGAGAGTCAGAACCTCTGGAAACTGACCAGGCTATCGTTGCCAAAAATCCTTATGGTACGTTTTCATCTTGGAGATAACAAATAACTGGTTTTTACTAGGTTTCCAGTGTCAGTTAATAGCGTTTAGCAATAATCATAGTTAGTTTTAGATTATGCTGTTTTTATTATGCTGTTTTAGATTAAGAAGCGTTATGCTGTGTTGAAGTTGGATCAGATATCAGCACTTAACAAACAAAAATCCATTACCAGTTCCTTGTTAACTAAAATAACTTTACTTGAATTTTTGTTTGTTAAAAACTTACGTTCTTAATTTCAGTTATAATTTTATCAAAACAACACTGAAACTATGAGCTTGTAAACTTTCTTCAGCTATGTAAACAAACTATACAAAGAAACTATACAAGTAACAATCATGTTAAACTCATTATAATTATCGTATTACTGACAGTGAGAATTTTTAGTCATTGATGATAGTGTTGATTATAATTAGGTGAAGATGTTGTTAGTGAAATTGGTGGGGATGTATGAAACTTGTCTTAGAAAGATATTAGGGCAAAAACAGGATTTTCAAGGCACTGCAAGGCTTAAAAAAATTTTAGAGAAATTGGTTAAATAATGCAAAATCAATCAGTTTATTTACAAATTTCATGTGAAAGCGCATTTGAAAAATAATTGTGGCTGATTTCAGACGAACCTGGCCGTCCTGGGAAACCGGATATCATCGATTACGACAACAAAAGTGTTACTCTTAAATGGAAGAAACCAGAGAGTGACGGTGGAAGACCTATTCTTCACTATGTCATTGAGCAGAAAGATAAGTTCTCCATGGATTGGGAGGAGGTTGCCAAGACAGAAGACGCAAACCCTGAGGGAAAAGTGGAGGGGTTGAAGGAGAAGATGGTCTATCAGTTCCGAGTGAGGGCCGTCAACAAGGCAGGAGCCAGCGAGCCCAGTGAACCCACGGACAACCACATCTGCAAACACAGGAACTGTGAGTAATCTCTTTGATCATGATTAAATTCTTTACTGACACAGTATGCTACATAATTTACTACAGTAAGCGGTAACAAGCGTCTTGTCATTATGGTAAAACTATTCACACTACAATAGTCATCTTGGAATTGTCAGAGAAAATATTACATGTAACATGTGAAAAAAACATTAGATATTTACATTTAGGTTAGGATGGGCCTCAAGCTATTCAATAGATAGGGGAATGAGTAAATGATGGGGAGAGTCAACAAGTTTACCAAAAAGAGTAAAACTCGCTGTGGACACATAAAAGCAATACTCCTAAACACACAAAGCAAAGAAAACGTGTGTTGTGACTTTTATGTGTCCACAGCTAGTTCCCCACTTTATGGTAAGCTTGTTGACTTCCACCATAATTTCTATCCCAGTCAGTTCAATTTTAAACTTAACGTTATATTATTATCAACCTCATTAAGTAATCCTCGTTTTATAATCTTAATCTTACTAATTAATATCTAGGATAACCAATTTACCCAAATGTAGCCAATAACAACCTTAATAACCATCAATGTTAACAGTGAAGCCCCGTATTGACCGCGATGGGATGAAGAGCGTGACCATCAAGGCTGGGCGAACGTACAAGTGGACCGTAGATGTTTCGGGTGAACCTCCCCCAGCCCTCACCTGGACCTGGAGGGACGGCATCGCCCTGGTCACCACGGACAGGATCAAGATAGAGAACGTCGACTACCAGACCAACTTCACCATCGTCACCGCCACGAGACGTGACACCGGCAAATACACTCTGCTGGCAGAGAACGCTAACGGGAAGGACCAAGAGAGCCTCGAGCTTACAGTACTTTGTGAGTTTCTCCATGATAGAATTATTTACTCAAATTTTATTTATAATTGTAGATGTTCCAAGCAAACCGTATGGTCTGAGATGGAAACTTTATTTCTCATAGGAAACATTTTCAAGGTAAATCGGTCAAATTTTTAAAGAAACGTTTTATCTTAGACAACCTACCAACTTAAATTACAAAAATTAAAACATTAATAAAAATATAGTAATATTTAATGTTGATTTGTTGATCAAATTAAATCAAGAGGGTAAATTAACTTATAACTGTGAACCTTCACATCACTGTATAGCAACGGCCAGTTTGAGCCTTTCTTACCCATTTAGTACTGCGGTAGCATAGGAACTAGTTCAACTTAACTTTGCTGGCGTCTTCCTTCGTCAAACTTTCCTTCGTCAATGATTTCAACAAAAGTCTATGCCAGCGAAGTCGTTGTCTCCACTGCACGGCCTCCTTCGTCAATGATTTCAACAAAAGTCTATGCCAGCGAAGTCGTTGTCTCCACTGCACGGCCTCCTTCGTCAATGATTTCAACAAAAGTCTATGCCAGCGAAGTCGTTGTCTCCACTGCACGGCCTCCTTCGTCAATGATTTCAACAAAAGTCTATGCCAGCGAAGTCGTTGACTCCACTGCACGGCCCTACACATCAATGGATTTTTCAAACTTATTTTTCTATTTTAACTCTTCATTATATAATTGCTTCTTTTTTGCAATTTAGCAAAGCCGAGCAGACCCGAAGGCCCTCTGGAGGTGTCGAATGTGACAAAGAACGGCTGCAAGTTGAACTGGAAGAAGCCTTCCGATGACGGCGGCACTCCAGTCAAGGAGTATGAGGTGGAGAAGATGGACCTGGCCACGGGCAAGTGGGTGCGAGTGGGTAAGGTGCCCGGGGACCGGGAGGAGATGCTCATCTCGGGGCTCGACCCCGGCCAGGAGTACAAGTTCAGAGTCACTGCCATCAATGACGAGGGCGACTCGGAACCTCTGGAAACCGAGAGGCCGATTATTGCCAAGAATCCCTATGGTAAGTAAATTCTTGGGCGTAGTGCTGCTAAGAGTACATTGGAACTAATTTGATCTATTTTCGTTAGGTTACTGTGTAATTGTTCTTTCATGTAACACATTGATTTAATTAAATTGTATAACGACGCTAGAAAGTTAGGTTCATTTGTAAAAGCTCTATGCTGTGGAGTTTTGGTAAATTTGGAAAATGATTGACTGCTAGCTTACCTGAAGAGAATACAAAGAGGTGCAGCACAGGAGACACATAAAGTAGATACAAAATACTCAAGTAAATATAAAGTGTTTTTGTGTCTACTTTATGCATCTCCTGTTCTACACCTGTTTTTGTTCTCTTCAGGTAAGCTAGGTGTCTATCCTTTTCCCAATTTATCAAATTATTACACTAGAAAAATCAAACTTTTGCTGTTAAAATTCAGCATTATTACATCTGGTATTTTCAGTGCCACTTTAGTCTGGCCACGACACAGTTAAAATCTGCTGTCTTAGGCTTTAACGCGTTGACAGAATTTTCCCGGTTTGAACATGATAATAGTTTTTTTTTTCTATTTTCAAAAGATCACGGAAAATTCCGTGGTGGCCATTGAACGTGTTAAACTGTGAAATAAACCACAGACAGTACAATACATATTTCTTTGTCCTCAGATGAACCTACCCAGCCTGGAACTCCTCAAGTCGTGGATTACGACCACGAGAGTGTGAAGCTTAAGTGGACCAAGCCTGATTCCGATGGAGGAGCTCCCATCGAGAAATACATCATTGAAAAGAAAGACAAGTAAGATTTGTTCATACACTTGATTTAACATTATTCGATATCAGTAGTTGTTTGAAATAAGATATGCTCAATAATTTCATCTGCTTTGAAAGGACAGTGGTTTGGAATGTTATGAAATATACAACAACTACACTCAAAATAATCTGTTCGGTCAGGCTGGCCACACATTAAGGGAGCAAAGGGCCTGAATCAATTGTTGCGAGGCAGTTTTGCTTGAAGCAAATCGTTGGTTTACTCCCTCAGTGCACGTTAGCTACAGTGTGGAGACAAAATGGTGGGAAGAAGGGTCATTTTTGCTTTATCACTTTTGCTGGAAACCAGCTGTCTATGCAACCAAATAGGGCACCCACACATTAAAGGAGTGGCTGCGCCAGGGCTGCCTCACATGTGCATTATTAGTTTTTGGTATCAATAAATCACTGGTTTGTTAGGTTAAGATTTCAGTGCTTTATGACACATTATTGTGAGTTTTTCTTTATTTATAAAGTATTTATGTAATTGTTTTCCCTGCAATGTGCTTGAATGGAAATAAATTATTTCTTTCTAAGAAAAAACAACAACAAAATAGTAAGATAGTAGTAAACTTAGTAATTTTTCTTGACTTTATTGAATTATATGCATATGTAGCCCATGATAGCACCATAGAACTCAATAGATACACCTGGAACGCCTGTGCTGTATTCAAAAAGAAGCCCTAGACAGTGTGACTGATTTCCATGTTGTGTACGCTGTCATTTACACGCTTGTACGTCGCACATAAAAACTGTAATGGGACTGAAACCTATATATTTATAATCTGCATGAACTATGGACTCCTACAGTATAAGTATCTTTGAATTTTTTAAATGTTTAAATTTATAATAATTAATAAATCTTGGATTTTTGAAAATGTGACACAAAATCGTTACCAAGCATAAAACTTTTTGATTTTTGTTTGGGTTGGAAACAGACTTCCAGCAGCAAATTTATAGATTGTTAGTTGACCTAAAATTTTGAATTCAAATATTTGATGATAATATTTTTAGTTTCTTCATTAAATGTGTACAAAGAAGCATGAGTATTGTGCATGTACCGCACCGGCGCCTTCGGTCTAAAACTACGTGTTTTGAATATAAATAATATTCATTTAACTAATTTCTTTTACATAATGTTCAACTTCTACTATATACATGACCATTATTCATTACGACTAGCGGTTTGTTCCTTATATTTAAAAACAAATTAAAAACAAAACTGGGGAAGTTTAAACTTTTAAAATGATGATACAGTGTTTTAATCTAAACTTCAATATGTACATGTATTATTAAAATTCAATATAAATAAAACTTAATTCTTATCCATCCATACAAAACTTGTTATTGATTTACGACAGCCCAAAAAAGTGGCTTCTATTAATATGTGCATATACCCTATAGGAAAAACTAATCTTATCGGGAAAGGTAAATATCAGAACAAATTTCAAACTCAATTATCAAAACTTTTACCACACCACACACTGGTACCACCACCAAGATTTATTTTACATGATACTTAATCAAAGAACATAATCCTTGGCTTTACTTAATCCTTAAGTGTTATTAAACAAAACCAACTTATTGAGTTCTTGCCTAAAGAAGCTTTATTTTTCTCAATTCATCGTGGTCAATCTGTGGTCGATCCACTCCGAATGTTTAAGGCCTACTGAGAAAATACAGAAACATGCCATACAAGTACAAGAATGTAACATCTTTTAAATGGTTGAGATTCTAATCTGGGCGGTGGAGATATCGCCGTGGTTCCACAAAATCTGAAGCATGATGTGAAACACGTTTACAACTTAATTTTGAGCGAACCAAAAGTGTTATAAAAAATGTTATAAATATAAGTTTTAATTCAACTCATTATCTACAACTTTGTTGCTTGAAGTTTGTTTCTAACCAAGAAGTAAAAAAAGTTTACGCTTAGTAACTTTTTCATGGCCTAGCTGTGTAGTGCCTCGATCTTTTTAATTATTGTTATTTCCTGTTATAAATAGTATACAAATTATTTACACCGTGAGTATCCCAGTTTTTTTTTCGCTTTACAACCATATGTGATTCGATTCTGTTTTACCTTTACTGCGCGATGGATGATTGTGTTAATCAGCGCACTCGCTCCAGTTGAAATTGCTCATTTTGCCGAGTTGCCCTACAGCGAGAGATAGGAGGGCTGCTTTTCGATGCAAAATTTGCCTTGAGTGAGCGTTCCAGGTGTAGCTATTGAGTTATATGGAGAGCACTTAAAGTGGGTATCGGGTTTCCTGGAATATCGAGTTATCGAGTGTTGAGTTTCTAAGATTTTCCTGTAAAATCTAATATGGCCCTTGGACCTCAACTGTTGAAAAGAAAATTAAATTTTTGCCACAGCCATTACATTTTTGTAATAATTTTAGTGGTTTGATCCAAATTTATATCCAGGATGTAGCTTGATTGTCTGTATTGTCTCCTAGGTACAAGCCTGACTGGGAGCCAGCCGCAGAAGTGGCGGGAGACCAGTTGCAGGCCAAGGTTCCGGACCTTAAGGAGCAGGCGGAGTACCAGTTCCGCATCATCGCTGTCAACAAGGCCGGCCCCTCCCCTGCCTCTGACCCCAGCAAGATGCACCTCGTCAAACATAAGGCTTGTAAGTAGCATGTCCTTTTTGATTCTCTTCCAATTATGGGCATCTTTTAAGTATTAAGGAAAATATTCTTCTCAACTTTGTCTCTGCAGATTTGTTCAAATCCTTTCCATGTAAAGGCGTTTTGGAACAAGCAATAAATGACCCCCAGCAAGATTAGAAATCAGGAGTGTTTTCTTCTCAACTTTGTTCCTGCGGATTTTTTCAAACCCTTTCCATGGAAAGGCTTTTTAGAACTTGCAAGAAATAACAATGTCTTTGTAAAGAGGGCATAAATTGATATGTCGTCATAACATCCAAATAGATTCTCGGATATTTTAAAACAGTACAAAGGGGATTTCATAGTCTGGAGTTTTGATCCAATTAGTAATTATCGTTATATTGAAAATTTTTTTTACGGTATTGATTACATCAAAATTTCCTGAAATTGCCTGGCACTTTTTAGACCTTAAAAAATCTGAGACTTTTTGGTGGGGAATTTAGCTGAATCTGTTGAGCCATATCATGTAAACCCTGCTATAGTGCTACTCTGCTTTTTGGGTTACAATTTGGTTGTATAAATTTGAACTAAAAAACTGGAACTTTACTGTTTTAGGTAATGCTGTATAGTGTTGATCAAGGTTATTTTGAAATATGTTAAACAGTAAATTTTGTATTTTAATATTTGCTGTTTATTTTTTATTACATGTTTTAAGAAAAAGCTGATTATGGTCATCATTTTTTCCTGATTGTTTGTCGTGTTATATACAAAAGTATATATAGTTTAGTTTTACTTATCAAGTGAACTGAAATCTCTTGATGAAATATGTATTGAATGGAAAGTACTTAATTTTTAGCAGTATACTAAAGCATCTCTCTGCATCTTCTCTATTTTAATTTTGATAATAACTTGTTTCTCTTATTACCAGTGAAACCGAGGATTGACCGCACGAATCTGAAGAACATTGTCGTAAGAGCTGGTAAAATGGTCAAGTATGACGTGAACGTGCGTGGAGAACCGCCACCAGAAATCTCATGGTTCTTGGTTGATAAACAGGTATACTTTGTCACATAATATTCTAGTAATTCTTCATTCTTCCTTATTGTCAGTGAGGGTTTATGAAAATATTCATATAAACCTTCTAGTATTACCGTCACTATCGTGGTTTACTTTTTTAAAACAAAACCACTACTGAGAAAAACAGTCAATAAGTTTTTTTATATGGTTATTTTAATTAACCCTGCATATCTCAAATGTAGTGCACTGGCCTCACAAATCCAGCGGTCAGGTGCTGGTTTGATACTGGCTAAAAGCTAAGATACTTGTCACAAGTGGACAACATTGGCTTGCCAGTGTGATTATCGTCGTTGCGGTACCTCGACTGTCTTCAAATCACCAAACTGAACTGTTATCGGCCCATCAAAGGCAGCTAAGGTTTTCTTCTTAAAAATAATATTGTTTAAGTGACTGTGACCTTGATACAGACAAAATTAGTGATACAGTTAGATTGCTAAGGGATGAGGTGTTTTATATGGCAATACTAGGCAGTAATATGCAACTCAGTTGTACTCTATCTCAGGTTTTGTGTCTGAAAAAATACATTCATATCCATAGAGTTTGGTAAAATTAAATACTTTGTCATTAACCAACTTTATTTTTTTGTCACACCATTTTGACATAAACTCGGAACTCTATTTTATCCTCAGTAGGTAGTTTTACTGTTTTTTTTCTGAAAGTGTTAATTATTTTAATAATTTTTTTACTGAGAATGAAGCTTGATTAAGCTGAAATCTCAAAACAGTTAGTCATAAAAGGTAAGAATTGTTGATCAAAAGACAGTATTCTTTGAATATGTTTTACTTATAGAATGTATGTATGTGTGTAAATTTTAATCAGGTTTGAATGAATGATAACTTTTTATCTATAAACTGAAAGCTTCTTTATTTCTAAATTTAAAATGATTAAAAAAGTACGACTAGGCATACAAAGTTCAGTTTAATGGTGGCTATACAAAGATTACTTTTTTTTAGTTTAGAATAACAAATCATTTTTACATTAATCTTAAATTTTGCAACAGTGTTAAGATTTCTAATTGTTTCCTTTCCTGGAGGGTAAGTGTAAAATGGAGAGGTAAGTGGTAAATTGGTATTTCTAGCTGACCCAATTTCATCAATATTCTGTATTATTTGTTAACTTAATAAAGTTGATTAGATCTCAGTATTTCAGGTAATTCTGAATACTTGTAAAATTGAATGTTATTGACTTTTTCAGACGGATCAAGTGATTCGTGAAGTGAGTAATTGTAATTTGGGAAGCAAAGGGTTATGGATTTTTGCTTACAGATTAGTGATATTAGATCATCGTTTGACCGCTTATATTTTTTTTACAGAGTTTTGAAAATAGATTTTAGTGTGTTAGTTTAATTAGGAGGAGTTTCCAATATTTTTTTACATTTTATAGTTTTATGGTTCAATTTTGAATTTTGAACCGGGTGTCGACAATTTTTATAGATTGTAGAAGCTTACTGCTTTGTTTCAGCAGCTTTTAGTTATCACATATTGTAGTGAAGTAGGCTTAGCTTTGCTAATATTTTAGCATTTCAATATTGATTTAGTTTTAGCTTTTATTCGCTTTGGTGAATTGGCCATTGCTAAACATTATCATATTTTTTCATGTCATATAATGCTTGTAAGACCTTCTTTCCTCTGTCGATTTAAAGTCAATTTTATAACGATTTTACATCATTAATGGTCAACTAACTCTTGTTATTTTTATTTACTCGATCACCTCTTTTCTAACTGAAAATTCTTCTTTCATTCTTTCATCTTCTTTTCTTGGATATGTTCTGTCTTTTGACTATTTTACTTTATATTCAGGTCATTATTTAGATTTGCAAATTTTATCTTCTTATATTTACAAATATCTATTTAAAGTTGAAAAGTCTGATTAGTGTTTCACTCATTATACTACTGCATTAAGCCCTTTTCAGGATTAATTGCTTCTCTGCTATAAAAGGATGTAAAATTACACACATGGTAAGTTTATCACATAACCCATGGTGGGTTATTGGACAACCCAGAACTCTTTAAAAACTTTGACTTGGTCCAAAGGTTTTTCTACATTCTTCAAGGTTTTGATTACTCTGTAGATTTGTATACATTATTGAACAAAATTCATAGAAACTTCTATAACTTATAATTGTTTCATTTTTTAAATATTTGATCTATGATTATATATCTAATGATTATATGACTTATTTTATATTTTACAATTTTTTGTTAAGAATAACTTAAACTGCAATTGGCAATACAATTTTAAAATTATATTTTTTCACAATATATTGGTACATTATTTAAACATTCCAATCTGTACTACCAATTACATATTTATATAAAATAGAGGGAAGTCCGAGTCATTAAACTGTTGGT
Source organism: Allygus modestus (assembly GCA_963675035.1). NCBI lineage: Eukaryota > Metazoa > Arthropoda > Insecta > Hemiptera > Cicadellidae > Allygus > Allygus modestus. The sequence continues at coordinate 129,086,163 of OY776113.1, read as the reverse complement.
TCAGGTCTGTACAGGGTGAACAACTTAACTGTGTCACCATTGGAATCTCAGAAACCATTAGATTTAGAGAAGACTTTTAATGGGGGACTTCACCTATTTCGTTATGACTATTAAAAATATTAATATGAATATGAAAAATATGTTTTTTATATGGCCACCATTTTCCAATATGGCGGCCAACTTTAAAATGTCTTATGGAATACCCTGTATATTTTTTTCATATTTTTGTGCAATTTTAGGACTTTTTTTATTCTTGACACTTTTTTTCCAAACCTACTAGTTTAGGAGCTACAGCATGTTAAACCTCGAAATAGCATACCTGACAACTTAAATGACAGTCAGTCGTACTATTGTTATGTGGGTTTTACTGACTGTCTGACCCGTACAACATATTGTTGGTAATGCCAGCCTATCCTTATCCCGGACTGTCAGTTACCCATACAGCCTGTGTGTGGTAAAGACAGTCAGTCCTATTCATAAACATGGTGTTATGTGGGACTCACTGACTGTCTATTTAAACATGGTGTTATGTGATTATCACGGACTGTCAGTCCCATACAGCCCATACAGCCTGTTTGTGGCATAAAAATGGTGTTATGTTGGACTCACAGACTGTCACTTACCCATACAGCTTGTTTGTGGCATAAAAATGGTGTTATGTTGGACTTACCCATACAGCTTGTTTGTGGGTAAAGACAGTCAGTCTCATACAGCGTCAGTTACCCAGACTGCCTGTCCTACTCATAAACAGGGTGTTATATGAAAACGACAGACTGTCATTCCATAATTAAACTGGAACTAACTTTTGAAGAACGTGCCAAGTTGTTTTATGTTATTGAAAAGTCTTGGCAAATATATAGAAGGGCGAAACATCGAGGGCTCGCAGTGATAAACGAAAAATTATCATGGTCCCGGGCGTAGGTCTTACCAAGCCGACTACGGTAATTGTTGTTACCTATAGGGGAAATTCGTTAATATTAAATTATATTGTCAATATTTTAATGAATAATTATTGTCATTGAATAGTTATCATGGTCCCGGGCGTAAGTCTTACCATGCCGAATACGGTAATAGCTGTTACCTTTGGGGAAAATTTGTAAAAATGAAATGAAAATTTAAATATCGTAAAAAATACTTATTGTAATTGAATAGTTGTTATCATTGTCCCGGGCGTAGGTCTTACCATGCCGAATACGGTAATAGCTGTTACCTATAGGGGAAATTTGTTAAAATTGAATAATATTGTAAATCTTAAAATAATTATTAGATAAATGTTATTAATTAGTTTGTGGAGTCATAATAACTTTATACTAACAAGAAGTTAATATATAAGTAGGTTATTATGTAATTTTCTAAAAAATAACTAACATAAATGTTGATAATTAATTAATTTATAAAAATTATCAAGCATTAATGAGTAATAACTTACTCAATAACACTCGCCGAAGGTACAAGACTAATTATACAAGACTACCATGATAAATAAAACGTTAATTAATTAATAGTTAATTAATATTAAATCAAATAGTTTGTATAATTAAATGATCACTAACACTTGGCGAAGGAGTAAGAATACTTATTATCCTGGCCAAAGTTAAAGGAAAATGCCAAGTAATAAGTAAGTCAAGAGTAAAAGATAAATAAAATATTAATTCAAATAGTTTGTATAATTACATTAATATAGTTACTAAATAATATTTATTCTTTGTATTATACGGGCCTATAATAATTATAAATCAAAAGAAATTTATAACAATTATTGACTTGAACTAAAAATAATTTTATAATAACTATTAATTGAAACGATAGTTGGTTGTTAATACAATTTAATAACAAATTAGTGATATAACCATTATAAAATCATTTATTTATAAATATTAATCAGCAATAACTAATCATAACCCACCCAACAACACTCGCTGAAGGCGAATGGCTATCGCCCAAAGGGCGAAACATCGAGAGCACGCAGTGCCCGAGTCGGATCAGCCACTAAAACACCATTGGCCGATCAGACGCGAACACAAAACAGGCTCCCATAAGCACTTAAAGTGTTCCCAGCTCCCTGGTGGCTTCTCAAACCTCGTGCCAAGATGTGCCCCCACCTTATACTATCAATTAAAAGCTTTTAATGTAATTAATAAGGTAGTTATTAACCAAAACATGAAACTATGAACTTTCGGTATTTTAGCCGCCTAATCGATAGTATGATATAAAGATGCGAACGCATATAGGCGTCTTACACCACTTGTCAGTGGGCAGATGCCCCGCTGGCTTCTGCAAACCGCTTGCCAAAATGTGTGTATATAATAGTAAGACCTCATATAAGTCAAACAATGCCTGCAAACTGTTAAAATTGAGTAAATATACGAATCACGAATGATGCGATAGGAATACATATCGAAGAGGAGGGGGTGGCCTGCGGGAGTCGGATCCATTAGGTATTATAAATATGCGAAAGCATTTAGGCCCTATACAATAGTAGTAAGTGGTCTGATGCCCCGCTGGCTCCTCTAAACCGCTTGGCAAAATGTGATTACATAAGTACGGCCTCACATAAGTCAAACAATGCCCGTAAACCGTTAAAATGAGTCACGAACGATGCAATAATCATTCATACAGTGTTGCCACTTCTAGGGTAATTACCCTTTTCAAGGGTAATTTGAACTCGTCTAGGGTAATTACGTTTCTAGGGTAATTCTAGGGTAATGGTATTTCTAGGATAATAACATGTTTAGGGAAGAAAAATTAAAAACTTCTTGTGTAAAATTAAATATTTAATAGAAGTAAGAACAGGGAAAAACTAAAAATTCATTATGTTTTTAGCCGAGACACATTACCACTTATTAAAGATAGTACCGGGAGGCCGAGCCATGCTCGGTGTTTGATACCGCAGAAGAGGCATTGACTTTGTTTTATTTCAAATACTCGTTCATTTTCAATATAAGCTAGTTCGCTTCGCTCACTCGCCTCCCGGATGAGCTCATTTGCTACGCTCACTCGCCTATCGAAAAAAGAGTTTGAGTTGCTATTCAAGTAGTTTTTTTATTTCCATAATGATAAACAGCTTTTTACAATATTTTAATTTATAGAAGCTGATTTAATGGTTTGTTTTTGTTATTCATAGTAACCGGTGTTATGATTTTAAACTCCATAAGCCCAATGTTAAAATTTTCAATTTTCAAATGAATTGTTTAGAAAAATACGAGTTTTCGTGAGGTATTTGTTTTCACCAATTGATTTTTTAGACCCAAAAGCCCCTAATCCCAAACTTTCAGCAAAATCCTTTCGCTGGATCTCGAGATAAATTTTGCAAACAAACAAACAAACCGACATAGCTCGTATTAGAGTATAGGATTTGTACTTGTAAGTAACTTTGTTCAAACTCTGTAGTCTATAGCAGCAATAATCTAAACAAAAGAGAGCAAACTGTTACTTACAGATTCAGCAGCTGCTGTTTTGTTTTCAATCCAGTGAGACAGGCAATGTAAGAAAACTTGGAATTTGCTGATTGCAGCAATACAAATTTTAGTCTGATTCCACTACAGCTGGAGAAAAACTTATCAACAACTTTCTTTATGACAATGTCACAACAGGACGGACCCCATATTGGTCACAAAATGACCGATCGTCATTTCCAGGGTTAATTTCAATGAGCCTTCTGTATTAAAATTACCTCGTATAGGCGTGCGCACTGTAGCTACAAACAGGGCTTGAGGGGGGCGCCAAAATAGACGATTAAATAAAAGTTTAGATGTTGGTATGTTAAAAATATTATGTTTAATGTAAGAAATAAGTACAAAATAAGAAGCACGTTTTTGCTTAAATAGTAAGTAATACTGGGTTTGGGGCTTTTATTGTAAAACAGTTAGGTAGTATTTACAAATTCAATTAAAATCGACGTCCTATACATGAACTGACATCTGACTTTTCGCGTGACGATTGACAGATTTCTTGGAAACCAAGTGCCGGATGTAAGTACAATACCAATACCTAAAGACGGCCACACTTTACCGGACTTTTTCCCAAACAAGACATCGGACCGAGCAGGATTTGGGGTCGAAGGGAGAAAAATCCGGTAGTTAGTGGGTCCTACGAACCATACACTAGCAAACATTACACCGAACCGAGCCCCAAAAACACTGATTTGTTTGTGGCGAATTTCGTGGTGAAGTTCGCGGTGCCTTTTGAAAGAAACTACCCCCGAACCTAACACCGAACCGAACCTCGACGTGAAAATTTTGCGCGAACCACAACTTTCTTTCTTGGTCAGGCGTTCAATTGATGAATAACTAGCTGCTGCGGCTTACATATACATCAGCCATGTTCTTCAGAAGAAGAGGTAAGACCGCCGCTGGTAGGAAACCAAGCTTCTCCAACAAAGAGAAGAGATGGAAGTGTAACTTTGTTGGGACAACTGAAGTTTCAGCAAGTGAGTGGATACTATAAGAACTTCACGAGAATGTCCCCTACAGATTTTGAGAACTTGATCAATCTTATAGGAAGTGAGTGCGCTCGAGGAGGCACAAAACTGGTACCGTTAATGCAGTAATGTATCAAATCCCACAATATTGGCATCTTCTTATAGCACTCTATGAGAAGAAGCTGGTCATCTTCAGACCACTCTACGTTAGACTCCCAATAGGCACTCACTTCACTCAATAAACACTATTAACTGGACACGACATCACTGCCGGGTAACAAAAACCACTGTCTTTGGAGCCAACGACGGAACTGACGCAGGCAAGCGTTGGGCCGCAGCGGCCGGTGTTTGCGGGGATGTTCGGGAGTTGCCATAAACTACTGAACCCCGACGCGAACATCATCGCAAACATTTCTTTGATGTGTCGCCAGAAAACCAACTCCAGGTGGTTCGCCCCGAACCAATTTTTGTTCGCCCAGAAGTTTGCGTCGGAGTTCGGAGTCCACCTTACACTAGCGACGGTTCGCGTCGGGGTTCGGTTTGGCGTAAGGTTCGTTGGCGGTCTTACATCGAACAAGACTTCGGACCGAGCACCGAGCACTCTCGAGGCATTTTTTTGAGGAAAGATCAAAGCAAGATCGGTCCGATGTCTTGTTCGGAATTCGGTAGTGTGTGGTACCTCCATACGCTGCTCCGAGCACCGTCACGAGTCCCTCGGCTAGCGCTATGATGGTGAGGGTTGCAGTCTTGACTGTTGTAATTTTACTTTCAGTTCAATAGTTTATGTAACGTAGTTTGCACGATGGAGTGATCTGAGGAAAACACTTTGTTGTTTATTTCTGAGAACAAAAATCGGCAAGTTTTGTGGGATTTGTCCCATCCTCTTAACTACCACAAAGAGAAAAGGAATGACGTTGGAGAGAAGTGGGTGAAATCGTAGGGAGGCCAGTGAAATGGGTGAATGGGTAAATGGATGAAGTGGGGGAAATCTACACACAAGTACACGGCCGACCTGCACAACGGCAACTGAAATCGTCCCCACCGTTTTTACCCTCCTCGTCTGTCCGATCCAGTGTCTTGTTCGGGGTCTTGATCAGGAAGAAGTTCGGAGTGAATTTGGCTACCTTCGTGCTCCCTGCTCCCTGTTCGAACCGATGTCTTGTTCGGGCAAAAGTCCGGTAGTGTGTGGCCTCCTTAAGTTGACCATACGTCCCGTTTTCAATGGGACAGTCCCCTTTTTTGTGACTTGTCCCGTTGTCCCGACCAACCCTCTCGGGGCTTTAATTATTTTACCTCCTCTACTTGGGTTCTGTCGGTCTTTCACCTTTTCCATACTAATTTAAAATATAGTAAATATTTGACAGCATTGAGTTCGTCCCAAATTCCATGTTCCAAAGCAAGCATGCTCAGCAGTTTCCGACGTTGCTCGTGCACGATCGGACTTTTCGGACAACTTCAAACTCCGGCATCCCATCCGACGCGACCAGACAACGACGGCTGTCACAGAATGATCGGTTTCCATCGGCCGTTTTTGGGATTAATAAAAGCGAAACTAAATATTTTAGGAAATATTCCCTCATCAGAAAAGTTGAAAAGTAAGCATAATAATAGCTAAATGTAGGCTGTGTTTATGTTTTTGTCTTACAACAAAACATTTTGTCTTATCTTTTATTAACAACATATGTAACATTTTACTTAAATTTGTGAAATAATTTGGTTTATTCCCAACATTGTCTTATTAGGCTATATCGTTGTCTTATCCATCGTCTTAATTTGAAAACTTAGTAAATAAAATACTACTACAGAAGAATAAGTTTGGCTATGATTTCTTTAATTACATCCCTTTGTTTACTCTGGCTTCCTAACCCCAAAACAAACTACTATAGGCCCATATCCAAGTACAAATTAAAAGTAACAGTTTTAATAGTGAAGTAGAATAAGATTGGCCATGATTTCTTTGATTATATCCTGTTGTTTTCTCTAGCTTTCAAACCCCAAAACAAACTACTTTATCCAAGTACAAATTAAAAGTAACAGTTTTAACAGTGAGTTTTAATAGCCACACAGCTTAAAAATCTACTTCTAAAGTTCCTCAAAACAGACAAAACCCCACTATTTTGCTCCTCATTTCCCAAGATTTTTCACCGGACCCCCCTTCCCACTCCCCCCGTTTCCACCCATCCCGTTTTCATAGAATCCAAATCTGGTCACCTTTTTACCAATACCTCTCGCCGTCCTTTTATTCATTGTTAGATTTATAGGATAATTAAATGTCATAATGGTTTAAATTTGGAGTATAAATAGTAATAGTACTTTTATATTGCTGTTTATTTGAACTTTAATTTTCACTTTGAGTGCAATGGGAAAAGTAAAACTATAAAAATATCAATATAAATAATGATTTAATCACTATCATCAGTTGGATTGATGATATATATTGGTAGTACAACCAAGTATATTTTTCTGAGGAAAGATTAATTCTGTTATGATATTATCTTCTTGTATTTTAGCGATTTTAAAAAGTGCTTGGTACCCTATTTCAGTTGATAGCTAATTGTTATATTGTTTTAAAAACCTTTAAGATACACTATTTTACCAACAAATCGGAGTGACGTGCAGCCGTCCGGCCAGAGCGTAATCTATATTTTTTTAGAAGGTAATACAAAATCAGTAACATTATGATATAATATTATATGTATTTGTATGTAAACCAAATATACCTATGTAGATACAATATTTAATGCATTTAATAAGATTAGCACATATTTGTGTCAAGGAGGAGTAAACTATTAGACTACATACAATAAATAATTGACGTATTCAATTATTTGGCAGATAATTAAGTTCTTAGAGCTGCAAGATTGGGGAGGGGAGCGGGGGGCGCATTTTTCGGCTCTGGCACCCACGCTGACCGGACTCTGCGCGCGCCTATGCCCTATACACCACTTGTAAGTGGTCTGATGCCCCGCTGGCTTCTCAAAACCGGTTTCCAAAATGTGGTTACATAATAGTACAGCCTTAGATTACTCAAATAATGTCTGTAAACTGTTAAAATAGAGTAAAAGTAGCTGCCATGAACACTTCGATATGGAGTAATATCGAAGAGGAGGGGCGTGGCCTACGGGAGACAGATCAGTTAGGGGTTATAAAGATGCAAACGCTTTTTAGCCTTTATAACAAATACTCAGGTGTCTAATGGCACGACGGTTTATGTAAACCGTCTGCCAAAACTTGCTTACATAGTAGAATGGGCTTAGAAAAGTCAAATTATGCCTGCAAACCGTTAAAATTGACCAAAAGTAGCAGCAATGAAAAGAATACGGCAATGCGAAGGCTATAACAATGGGAGGGGTGTGGCCTACGGGACTCGGATCCATTTGGTGTTATAAAGATGCTCTTTTTAGCTTTTATATCAAATACTCAGGTGTCTAACAGCACGCTGTTTACTTTTAAGTATATCTACCTAATATATATTGTAATTTAAGGTTTATTAATTATTACACAAGACAGGGGCGCCACCTCACAACCATGATGTAGTAAGGACTTTGCTGGGCGAACATTTTCCATTTCAACGGATTGCTACTTATGGACCAATTGTATGGCCACCGCGGTCGCCTGACCTTACACCATTAGACTTCTTCCTCTGGGGATATCTGAAAGATAAACTCTATGAAAACCGATATACTATTGTGGATGACATGTTGAACAAAATCAGGAAAATATTTGATTCTACCCATCATTCCTTAATTTCGAAAGCAACCAGAGCCACCTTTACAAGGGCTCATGCGTGCATTTATTATGATGGTGGACACTTTGAACATGTACTGCAGTCATAAGCCGTTTGCTATTGTAATGAAATTAATTGTTTATAAATATTATTAAAAATTAAAAGTAATTTTGTTGTTATCATGTAATTTTTAAATATGAACTAAATATATATTAATCTTAAGTCAGATCACTCGACTTTATTACATGTCAATCAAATAATGACACAACGAGCTAGCTATTCCGAAGTTTAACATGCTGCAGTTCCTAAACAAGTAGGTTTGGGAAAAAGTGTCAAAATGAAAAGCAGGATAAATAAAATACGTCTTACAACACTAAAAGTATATTTACACTTATGCTGTACTTACATACATGACGGTAAAATATACACAAAAGATGGTACAAGGCAATCGATTTCAACCAGTTACACCGGTCATCATCAGGCCCAATCAGAGAATAAAGGCTTTTTGGGCCTGATGATGACCGGTGTAACTGGATGAAATCGATCGCCTTGTACCATCTTTTGTGTATATTTTACCGTCTTGTATGTAAGTACTGTATAAGTGTAAATATACTTTTAGTGTTGTAAGACGTATTTTATTTATCCTGCTTAGTTGCAACAACACGAATCATGCTAATAAAGAAATTATTTAAAATAAAAAAGTCTTGAAATTGCATGACAGTTTTACAAACATCATAAATTACAGGGTGTTCCATAACATTTTTTAAATTTGGTCGCCATATTGAGAAATGGTGGCCATTTACAATATGCAATTCATATTTTTGATTGTTAAAAAAAATAGGTGAAGTCTCCCATTAAAAGTTTTCTCTAAATCTAATAGTTTCTGAAATGCCAATGGTGACACAGTTAAGTTGTTCACCCTGTATATTCCAGATAATTTCTAAAGAACTGTTTAAATGTATAGAAGCATTAAAACCTTAGTAAAACATCACGTTGAGAACCCTTTTAAAATTAAAATTAAGTCTTCATTACAACTTGTAATGAATTATATCCAATAATGGAAGCCACTAGAGCAAAAAACTTATCACATTCATTCATCCCAAATCACACTCTGGCTTTCTTTCTCACACCTAGAAATACAGCGTAGTAATCAAACAGTTTACATAACATTATTATTTGCTGCTAAAGATCTCAGACTCTAATGTCGCATAATTTATTCACAAACAAATAACACTTAACATAAACATGTCAGTCACTATTCTGAAAATTAAACTATATTGTTCTGTTTTTATAAGAAATAAACATGATAAAAATGCTAACAGGTGAAATCTGAAGGCAACATTGAAATTGTCAATGTGCCATACAACACGAAGATCACCATTAATGACTCCGTGAGGAAGAATTCCGGCCTGTACAGAATAGTCGCAGAAAACGCTTCCGGAAAAGATGAAGCTGATGTGGAAGTGACTGTACTTTGTAAGTTATTTTATTGTAATCTATATCAGTTAAATTTAAACAAATCAGAATGCAAAAAAAATTGTTTTAAATTATTTGGTTGAATACAATATCTCATTTGTAGAGTTGCAGCCTCTCAAGTCAGATGTAATGGGAGCAGGTTCAATCCTGACTGAGGATAAAGATACTTTAAAGTAGCACTGGAGTGCCCAAGTGACCATTGCTGTCGGTGTACCATTGTCTTTATATCACCACACAGGCTTATTCCGACATGGCAATAGGAAGCTGAGAATATTTTTCTTAAATTATCATTCCAGTATTACTTTATTTTCCAGTACTACAGTTCCATTAAGTGAAGTTGTCTTTAAGACCTTAGTTTCACTGTCGAAACACCATCATAAGTTGAGGTTGAATAAGTATAGGTAAAATGTTATTTTGTCTTGTTATCTCTTGTTATCGTCTTTTTATTTATTGGTTGATATTTTGCCAAATTGACTAAAACAAAGTTGACATTTAACAACTTTAGCTCATTTATACACAACCATACATTTTGACATCACCATAGTTAGCATTTCTGTTTTTTCTTTTTTTTGAAGTACATTGTACAACTTACTGCTGCTGACCAAAAATTGAAATAATAACTCCTATTAATACCTTATATAATTCCAGCGGCTCCTTCAAGACCGAAGGGACCTTTGAAAGTGCAAGATGTGACAGCACAAAGCTGCAAGCTCAAGTGGGAGAAGCCAGAGGATGACGGGGGCAAGCCCATCACAGCCTACTCGGTGGAGAAGCTGGACGTAGCCACGGGACGCTGGGTGCCTGTGGGGCGTACCTCGGAGCCGGAGATGGAGGTCCGGGGCCTGCAAGAGGGTCACGAGTACCAATTCAGAGTCAAGGCCATCAATGAAGAAGGAGAGAGTGAACCGCTGGACTCTGACGGTGCAACACTCGCCAAGAATCCTTACGGTAACCATGTTGTCAACAAGTTTCTCTTTTATAATTTTTTAATCTTTATTTATCATTTATCGTATGGTTTGTTGGTAGCAACCTTAACAGATGTATTGTTTACCCTCCAATACAATTTATACTTTCGCCAAAGCCTTTGACTCAAAAGTGGAACTTTGAGTCCTTTATTGGTATTGTTCCTTTATTGGTGAACAAAAGTTTCTTTTGTTACAAATCATGGTTTCATTATTGTTTCTTTCAGGGTCTCCTAACTCATGAAGAGAAAAGTGTGGATGAGCGTTTGTACTATGTTAAATATTTTGATGACCCCATAAGCCAAATGCAATGTTAAAACATAAGTATTTGTAAGTGGTGTTTGAAAGTAGCATTATTGCTCGAAACGCATCATGCATATACAAATTTGATTGCTGGACTGACAAAAGTAAAATTGTTATATGCTATACATTTTTTAAATTGATCTTTTCAATCGCAACCAAGGATGGTTTTGGAAACAAAAAGTGATGTTGAAATGTTTTTGCCAGATATCCCAAGCAAGCCAGGAGTTCCTGAGTTTATTGACTGGGATGTGGACCGCGTTGTGCTCAAGTGGACTCCACCCAAGTCTAACGGCGGAGCTTCAATCACCAGCTACATTATTGAAGCCAAGGAGAAGTTCTCTGCATCCTGGAATGAAATGACAGATACAGGAGTAAGTGGTGTTAAAATCAACTACTTCAAGTAAAGAGTACTATAATTGGGCCGTTTAAAAATTGACCTTTTCACTTTTCAGAGAAATTGTGTGAAAGCGATGCATCAAACTGTGTGAGTTTAGACACATAACGACTGGCCTCCCACCTTGAGGTCTTTTGTGCCCCATTCAAATATATTGGGAACATTCTACTCACACCTTTTGTTCCATCTCTTTCACATGACCTCTCCAAAAAAGTCGCTTTTTAAAGAGCCCAACTATAAACAATGAACTTGCATTAAAAAAATATAGGTCATACTTTTACTGGTGAGACTATATTTAGTTTGTATTGAAGAAATGAAATGTAATACTTATTTGTTGTACAAAGTTTACATAATTGTGATTTTTTACACATAAACATATGACACATGAATCTTAATCTGAATTATATTGATGATTCAAGTACTTATAATTTGATTCACTAATATATAAAACAAGATATGCATAACAAATCCATACTCATTTTTAGTGTGTATTTGTCATCGAATTAACAAATTTTTTACTACAGTAGCCCTTTTACATACATGGCCTTTTTAACCGCCCTCCATGTGACCTTACCCTGAGTCCGATTGCTTAAAGGGCGGGATCAATGAATAACACCTGGGTATCGTCATATTCAGCACTAAAAATTATAAAAATTATTCGACAGTTAAAATATAGGTACCAAGATTCAATACTTGACTAACTGAGGAAATATACAATTGACTTGTTGTAACCTAAACATTTTTTACAGTACAGTATCAGGACGTTGGCAGTGGCAGCGGCCGAGAGTCTGTCCTGGAAAGAGGGCGATTGAAGCAAGGACGGATAAGCGTCTACTGTACTTAAATTTGTATAAAATACCGCAGCACAAGACTTAAACTGTCATTTTCCAAATTACTCTTTTAAGAAAGTTAATGGTTTTATTTTAATTTAGATATTGAACTGTAAACCACTCGTACACTTATGTATAATCGTGTGCTCAGAGCTCAGCTTGTGAGGGGACTGTGCTTGGACTCAAGGAAGGCAACACCTACCAGTTCCGAGTACGAGCGGTCAACAAGGCAGGGCCCTCGGAGCCAAGTGACCCCACCAAGCCTCACATCGCCAAGGCTAGGAACTGTGAGTGACAGCACGAGCACAGATATGATCAGGATCAAATAAACTACATCTCACAACACTACAAAATATATTTACACTCATACTTAAATATAAGACGGTAAATATATATAAAGGTGATCATGTATCATGTATACTAGGTGATTGATTTCAACCTGTTACATTGGTCATATACCATCCTTTATGTATATTTATAATCTTGTATGTAAGTAGAATATAATTGTAATTATATTTTGTGGTATTGTGAGATGTAGTTTATTCTATCCTGTTTAGTTGTAACAACACGTATCATACTTCACGATCAATTATTTACAGGTATGATTTAAAAGCTTTAAATACCTCCGTCAAAGGATCTGTTGTAGTTGAAAGACTAGAGTTGTTCTGTGTTGTAGAAAAACACATATTTAGGTCAGAAATATGAATGACTTTTCTTATTTGAATGATTTAATATAATTTTCGTTGTGTTGAAAAAGTCATACACCCCAAACATCTACATCTCCATAGATGGTTTCTTGTTATTAAAATGGTTACAAATATTTTAGCAAGACAACTTCCATGAAGATGGACGTATGATTCTTTTCAACACCTTCTGACCTGTGTTTTGTCTCTACAGTACGAAATAAGGTGTTGTACAAAGTGTTTCCACAACATGAAACAATATTGTTGGATTTTTACTACAGTTAATTTGTTGCAGATCAGGTATTTTAAATCTGCTCAGTAATTTGTATTTAAATTCATGATTTATTTAAATTAATGATCCAGAAACTGTCAAATTATGAAAATTTAATTCTTTGCTCACCTCAAATTCATAGTAGAATGGTTCTCAACCTAGAATGGGAATGAGGTTAAGGAAAAGTTGTTTCTAATAAAAATATTGAGTACAAGTGGTGCATCCCTCTTTCTGCTAGAGAAAACATAACTCTTACTAAAACAACCTTTTATTATATCTTTTAAGATCCTACCAGTCCTAACAATTCACTCCATTACAGAGATTCCTTGGATTGAGTTGACTTTTTTCCACATTCAATGATGATTTAAATTACAGTAATGCCAAAGTTAACAGTCAACTGGACATACACAAAGTATTTTACCTTAATTTGTTTTTAGTCAATATTTTATTTAGTTGTCAAAGTGCAGATATGTACTTCCTTGAAAAACTCACTATAGTAAACACACTTGAACACGTTCACTGCTTTAATCATGTTTAATCATAATAACTACATTTGTTTCCTTGCTAAGCAACTGCCGGAAATCCTGCACATCGCGCTGAATGTGTTAATAAACATAAATTACTAAGATAAAACTGAGTTGATTTACAAGTGCAAATATTCTCATCAGATCAGATACAACAATTATCTTGGTTTAATGGCTTAAACAGTCTTGACACTATAGACTTGTAACTGTGGAGGTTGCAATACAGATATTTGGCACATTCCCTTGTCTGTCGACAGTGAGACCTCTGATCAACCGAGAGAAGCTGCAGAAGGTGGTCGTCCGAGCAGGAGCTGTGGTCAAGTTTGACGTGGATGTCAAGGGTGAACCTCCTCCAACCATCACCTGGAACTTTGGTCTCAACGAACTCCAGAATGGACCGAGAATCAAGATTGAAAATGAAGATTACAACACCAAGATTGCGATTTCAGAAACCACTCGCAAGGACACTGGAATCTACACCATCATTGCCGTCAATCCTAACGGTCGTGATGAAGCTCCTGTTGAAGTTGTTGTTCTAGGTTAGTAATCACAGGTTATTTAATACAGTTTGTGTTGCGTTAGTTTCTATTGTCAAAATTAATTATGTAAATATTTGGTAATATTGCTGTCATGAAGATGATAAACTAGTACATTCTAAAGAACAATTTTAAATAATTCTTCCTTTTCATTGACAGGGAAGTCCAAAAATATGTTAGTTTGTCAAACAGTATACTAAGTATATTTACAGACGTAGTTTATTTATCCTGTTTAGTTGTAATAACACGTGTCATGCTACTAAAGAAATGATTTAGTTTGTCAAACAAATATTTTCATAGATCTTTTATTGAAAATACACACCATTTTATATCAAAGCCTTAACATTTTTTTAATACTAAAAAATAAAACACTGTAAAAGCATACCAACCATAATCCAATAAACATGCAACAAAAAAATATTTTTTTTATTATGAGTTTCATTAAAAAAAAGGTGGGATGCACGGCTAAATCAGGTGATTTAGCTGTGATTTCCACCTTTTTTCAATGAAACTCCTAACCCAAGTGCTTTTCCTTTATAAGCCTTTTTTTTTAATTATGAGAAATGTTAATTTCTTTCCACATACAAAATTCAATTTTTTTCTGAGGAACAGTTTTTTAGCATTAGCAACTACTAACGACGCTTACATCATTGATGAGACGTTACGTTTCTAGTCATGACAAAAATTAGTTCTGAGATTTAATTTGTTAGTTTACGAACTAACTTTTATCTCATATGATTCTTATCACTCTTGTACCTGTAGACAAGCCAGGGGCTCCAGAAGGTCCTCTGGAAGTCACTGATGTCCACAAGGAGGGTTGCAAGCTCAAGTGGGAGAAGCCCAAGGACGACGGAGGCCTGCCGCTGAGTGGCTACGTCGTGGAGAAGATGGACGTAGCCACTGGGCGCTGGGTGCCGGCTGGCTTCGTGGACCCGTCCAAGACAGAACATGAAGTCACCGGACTGGAGCCAGGACACAAGTACCAGTTCCGGGTCAAGGCTCAGAACGAAGAAGGAGAATCGGAACCACTTGAAACTGATGGAGCCATCCTAGCAAAGAATCCTTTCGGTGAGATATTAAACTTTTATATTTTATGGAAACTCCACATTTTACCATTTAAAAAAATAGCAAATTAACACTATTTTTTGAGCCAAATTTTTGTACTCAGTTTTTTCTTTCAGAAAAATATGCTATTCTTATACTTTATCAGTATTTTAGGGTTATTGTTTTACCATATACTTTTTTTACCACTATTTCACACCATAGGCGTAATTCAGATTGAAATAACAGCTATTTCTTACACTGTTGGTCCCTTTATGTTTATATTGTATTATATTAATTGAGTTGTAATTTAGTTTAGCACTTTTTGATTGTTTTAAAATCTCTACATTTTTATAGTTTGACACTACACTTTTAATATTTTACAAACTTTTTAATGTCATTTAAACTAAAAAAAATAAGAATAGTCCTTTTGTATGAAAATAAGATTACTGCCCAAACAAGAACTTTTAGTGTTTTAATAATTTAATTTAGTTTTAAACTTTGAAATGATAAAAGATAACAATTTTACCAAGAGCTATTTCTCAATAATTCTGCAATGGCCAAATGAATGGCTCCCGCCAGTAACGTTGTAAGCGACAAAATGTAAACTTTTCAGATAATGAAAAAAACAAATAACTGGAAAAATAACAATGAAATATATGTTTATTTTGGTAACATATGTAATAAATAGTACAAGTGGTCATTAAAATAAATATTACAGTAATATCTCATATAGTAATTAGGTTATGACCAAATACGTGATTTTAGAATTGCAAAAACGTTGTAAACGACAGTCGTTTACAACGTTTTTGCTACTTTTTAGGTTTAATGGCGGTTGCAACGTTATTGGGTAAACAAAGATAAGAGCTGTTATGTGTAGAAAATTGTATTATTACGCTAAGAAACACATAATTGTACATGTCCTAAAATGGATAAGTCAAATATTTACCTTAAACTTACAATATAAAACCGGTTATGATCAAATATAAAACCGGTTATGATCAACAAAAGTTATAGATTTACCTTGATACTATATTTATTTGATAGCAAAAGTAAACTAAACAAAAGACTTAATGTATAACATAAATTCAAATAAAATACATTTCTTGTAAACAGTCTTAGCCCTTTAATTTTTAATTCTAAGACTTGTAAAACTGGTAATGTGTAGTTTTATGATTAAAAAGAGTTTTGGGCACTTGGCGGTTATAACGTTACTGCACGTACCTCACGTGGTGGCTGTTTTCGTGGTACAGGTATTTTATGTTCACTGATGTAGGGTGTCCGGCATTTCTATTTACTTTTCAAACATTCCTGGACCAGTTTTGAATGTTAATGAACGTTTTTTTTATTGCGGTTAATCCGATTTATATCCGAGGGCAAAGACTCGCCCACGGTGGTGTTGCCATCCCACGTTACTGCACGGAGGGACCAAAAACTCTTGGTTTTCCACCGGTCCTAGCACTGCCAACTTAAAAGATATCAACAAATAAATACCCTGCACTAGTTTAGGATGTCGTTTCCAACCTTACTGCATAGAAATCTTGATTTTGTAAAATTTGTCGCTTACAACGTTACTGGCGGGAGCCATTCAAATTAGTGAGTGAATACATTATACATTGTTGATTGAATTGTACTAGGTGTACAAAAAGTCTGGCAATGCCTGAATATTTTGTTTATGAATAAACGTACAGCAGTGAAACTTGAGAATGAGATCCTGTTACCAACTGTTATGACCTGTTACCAACTCTTTGTTACAAATATTGGGCTTATTTTGCTGTAGGGGAATGTCCTGAGGAGGAAGTCTTGAAAATTTGAAAGTAAGCATAGGCCGAGTTATACATTATTTTAAAAGTCTTGCTTAGGTAGAATACATTGCCACAATCCTGACCTCAAACAAATGACTGAGTAAGAACTGTAACTGATCAAAATTGTAAAAAATATGTTTAAATGTAATTATTTCTAAACAATTGTCCTACAGAGGTCCGGTTTATGGCATTGTCTAACACTATGTAAGACATTTCTAAATGTGTATAATATGACCTGTGCCTACCATAAAACAATTGCAGTATTTTCTAATAGTCCTAATGGATATTTTCTTAATGCGAGTCTTGTGTGTTTTATTGTAGGCGCAGGTCATATTATATATTATATTATGATACATCATTAGAAAGGTCATTCACAGCATTATGTGATGCTACAAACCGAACCGGAACTAATCAAAACTGTAACTGTATTGGAAATAATCACATTTCAAAATTTGCTAGGGAAAGGTTTGACCGGCTGCCATTTTTGACTTGGTCATCTGTTTGAGGTCAGGTTTTTGGCAATGTGCTCTACCAAGTAAGATCTTTAACACTAACTGTAACTCAACCTAAGTTTACATTTAAGATTTCCAAGACCTACTCAGGACATCCCCCTACAGAAAAGTTATGCCCATTAAATGTATCAAGGAGTTAGTAACTAGTGTAAAGATATAATTCTTAGGTTTCATCGTCGGATGTTTATTTATAACAAAAATATAAAAGCATTGCCAGATGTTCCGGTCACCCGATATGTTTTCAATTTTATGATGCAAGTACTAAGAGCTTACTTAGATTCAAAATGTGTTGAAAATAGCAAGTAATAATTAATGATAAGATGTACATTTCCATGTTAATAGCTTAAATTATGTTGCTCAAGGTTTTTGCTCACAATAATGTTTATTTACAGATCCCCCAGGAGCCCCAGGTCTTCCGGAGATTGTGGACTGGGATGAAAATATGGTAGAACTCAAGTGGGAGCCTCCGTTTAGGGATGGAGGTGCACCTATCACTGGTAAATATCTTAACCAACTGAAAACATAGGTGATGACTGTATTCGTAATTTATTCACAGGGCAAATCTTTCTATTTCCTATACTTATTTAGACTGGTAGGAATCCAACTCTATTCTCAGGAGTAAGAAAGAAGACAGTTGGTATTTAGCTAATAGGAGGGCAGCACAGTGTTGCTGTTGCCGTATTTCCTTACCTCGAAGATAATTTATTTATCAAATTTGTTAATACTTTCAAGGTGTTTTATTATTTAGCATTAGTGTTGGAGCATATTATTTAGCATTAGTGTTGGAGCAGCTGTTTTGTTTTTCCCCGAGTGCCAAGATTAAAGTTTCAGAACGATGTTAATTCAAACTTAACAACTGTCCATCGGGTGTGCGGCAACACAGCACGTCTAGGATTGGCTGCATCTTGGTTGCCAGCCCTGCAAGCCATGCCTCCAACTGTATTCTTTTCTCTTGCGGGAGTAGTTACTTCAACCTATGACATTTGCAATTTTGTTGATAAATTTTTATTTTCAAAACCTTTTAGACTTACACTTTATCACTCAAATTCGTGAATCTTTTCCTATAAGAATTTCAAATACAAAATACAAATATAAAGACTGATCCTGGTAATCGCTGTTATTATTTATTTCAGTTGGTTTTGGTTAGTGTTTTAGTCACGTTCAAGTAAAACTATGAGTGCAAGAAAATTGAAAATAAATATACTATAACATCCTAAATTAGAAAAATTAAACTTGCAGATACATAATAAATGTATTTATACATATGTATATTGTTTAGTTGTAACCACTTGTTATTTCTTGAGGATTTTATGTACATGCTTATCAGATGAATGATTGAAAACATCAAATAATCTTGATTTGCCATTTGACTTTCACAAGTATTGCTATAATCAAAGTCATAATTTTATTACTATCTTTTGTCTATGGCCATGTATGTTTGCGTATAACATACATGCAGACTCTGAATCTATAGTTGGGTTGCTGAAAATGTGACCGTAGAGAACTTTTGCAACTTAGATGCAACAAACGCATCATTAAAGACTGTTTCCAATAGCTTGATTGGAGCAGCCAACGCTAAGTGGCCAACATCCAGTAAATATCCATCTCAACTTACACAGTTTTTTGTATCTATCATGCACAATCTCTCTAAGAAGATCACTTTTATTGGCCCAACTATAATTATTTAATAGTTTATTACCACCATTATTGAATGATATGTATTTTTCAGATTGTACTAGACAATACAGTTTGTTGGGATCTAACATCCTTCTTAATTCTTTGTGTTTTGTCCAAATCCATTTTTACCAGCCCATGGATTATGTTCAAGACTAAATAGGTTTCTAACTTCCGTCAATAGTCTAAAATGTTCCAACATAGGTTATGCCAACATGAGGTAAGAAACCTATTTACAGTTCCAGCATCGGTCTAAGAGTTCTAAACAAATTTGTTGTACACTGTATAAGCCTTTCGGGAGCCTTCAGCAGAGTTCACGGGCAATCGGCAGGAGTAACTGTACTATATGTATTAAAATATTATACTGTAAATCTATTTTCTGGTTGAAATGTTTTTTGTTTTTAACAGTTCCCATTACTTCCGAAATTAGAGAAAGCATGGAATAATGGCCCGCTAACCAATGATTTACTTTTGACTCTATTTTTATCGGTATTTCCGCTATTCTCGCAATAACGGCTATTTTTAGACAGCGCTCAGTAATCCAGCAGCGTTCAGTAGTCCAGAACATGCCTTGAGTTTCGTCCTTAATATGGTTGTAATCAATCATATATTGTACATGTTGTAATCTTAAGTGCCTTTCATGATATTTTTTAAAGCACTGTTGAAAAAAGTAATTTTTCTGATATAAAATGTTGAACAACCTCTCAAAAAATGATACACCGACCAATCTGTTGTTTTCAGGCTACATCATTGAGATGAAGAGCAGATTTGAACCCAACTTTGTCAAGGCTGTTGAAATCACCGGGAACACTTGCAAGGGCAAAGTGCCCAAGCTAGAGGAAGGCACTCAGTACCAGTTCAGAGTGCGGGCTGTCAACAAGGCCGGTCCTGGGGAGCCCAGTGAGGAGACCAATCCCCACACTGCCAAAGCCCGATGGCGTAAGTCACACATTTTTTTTATTTCAACACCAACAGCGTTTTTGTTAATAGAGCACATAAACGCTAGGGAAAGCGGTCCGAACCCCTTGAGTTGTTGTATTCACCGGAATTTGAATCCGCGACCCCTTGAACCGAAGTCCAAGACGCTAACTGTTAGGCTAGCGAGATGCCCAGATGCCACATTTGATGTTTGTGTTAATGTAATTAAGTATAAGTCAACCAGATATACTCAATACTCGATTTATCTCCATTAAGTAGAGTGGTTTACAATATCCAGCTTAAAGAAAGTATATTATACCAAGATAAACTTATAATACCACAGTATAATATTATCTGCTTTGTATATGTAAAACCAAAGACAAAACTGTTACTGTTTAATTATAACAAATAAATCTGCAGTTTTGTATAAAAGGTGGTGTAGGAGTAAGATCTAAATCAATTTTGTAAATTGTGTATATGCCATTTTTTAATGTTTTGGAAGTGCATTCCATGATTCGCAACCATCTGAATTGTTTATGCGAATTTTGCATACGTTTTTAGCTTTATCAATGACAATTATCTCCACTGGATACCACTGCACATGTAAAAGTGATCTCAACTGGTGCAGAATTGTCATACATTAAGGCACAAGACGAACATATATAAACAAAACACGAGCCCCAGAGTGTGTGAGTGTGGTCCAGCATTCAGCCAGAGTGTGAGACGCTTGAAAAAACAAAAAACAAAGTCGGCTCCCTGAGGAAGCGGGACGTTTTCCCCGGTCCTGCGAAACGTAAGAGGAAATTCTGGGTACTACTTGTATTTTTGTGTGTGTATGTTCGTCTTTTGTCTGTGTTTTTGTTACATCACCATCTGACAAGTCCCCCAGGATTAAACTAAGGTGAGAGAAGCCCAATGAAAATAAATCATGATGGTTTGACATTTATTTGATTTCACTATATTTCAGAGAAACCGAGAATCGACCGCACAAACCTGCAGAACCTTGTGTTCAAGGTGGGACACACAGCTCTCATTGATGTCAACGTTACGGGAGAGCCTCCTCCAACTATAACTTGGATTTTCAAAGAGAAGGTACTTTTCCGAATTAACACTGCATTCCCCTATCCAATTTTGAGTAATACACAGTTAAGGGAGATCTAATTTTATAATATTCAATGTTAATTTTGTATATAAGGGATGTGCGAGTAGTAATTTTTTGAAACGAGTCGAGTAGTGCCGATTATTTTCGAGTTTAGAGTATTTTCGAGCGAGTATTTGCCATCAGTTGGTAGTTTCAAATAGTGTAATGGGATTTGGATAGCCTACCACTTCAGATTTGATAATCTAAACATGGTTTCTAACTTTTACATGAAATTTATGTGTACCGTCGTCATTATCGGCCTTTATTACCTGATCCAGTCATAATTTTTAGCCGATTTTATGTTTTCCGTCGTCATTTACAGCCAAAATTACGCGATCTGGTCGTCATTTACATACTGGTTTTTTAAGACCAATTCATGTTTCTAGTCGTAATTATTGGCCGATTTTTCGTGCTGCGATCGCCTTTTGCAGCCGTTGCTATGCGATTTGGCTGGTCACAATTGTTAGCGATCGTCTGGAAATCGAAGGAAGGAAATACTCGCTCGAACTTTTGAGTATTTTTCAAAACTTTGAGTATTGAATACTCGGGAAGTTTTGAGTACTCGCACACCCCTAATGAGTTTTGAGTACTCGCACTTATTCCAATTAAGTACAGTAGAAGTTTTTGGTATACCAGTTTTGCTCACAGCGATCACTTGGGACCCTCGTGGCTTGAGTAGTTTTGCGCACACGGTTTTAGCACACGGTGTGTAATGCGTACTGCACTCATGGGAGCCATGAGTGATGAGTACTGCACTCGGAGCAACCACTGGTTCAAAGTAGATGATCATGTATCAACAACAACAAAAATCAGTATTGGTGAAATAAGGAACAAGAAACTTTTTTAAATTGTTACACAATTTCATCTTTTTCTAGTAAAAACTATACTAAGTAATTATACCTGACATAAAGAAAAGGTTCAGGTTAGGTGTTCGTTGTGAGTTTTTTTCTGATTAATAAAAATTTAACCTGGAACAAAGTGGTTGACAATACTTAAAAAACTAAACATTGTTTGTTTCTGCCCAAGCGTCCTTTCGCATGGTGTTAATAAGGAAATGGTAAGAGTTACATACTTACAAAATATGTTCACAGATTGTAATCTTCTATGGTTTGAACAAATAAGCAAAATAGGGTCAAAGATTTTCATTTTAAAAACAAGTAATACGTTTTAGTAATATTGATTAGTAAACCAGATACAGTATAAATGTAATATCAAAATAAAATCCAATAATGATATCAGATAGATTAAAAATGTTATTCGGAACAACTATGCGAAGTATGATAATCAAACCTTCTTATGACAAGGGGTGTTCTTATGATTCTACAAGTGTTCTTACCATTGGTAACAACACCAATTTACACACGTCTGTAGAATGTTGTACTGTTTTATGATTTATTTTTTATAACACTATTATACTCTCCTAATGCGGATATTGATCAGCAAGAATGTTAAATACATGTTCATTAAAAGCAAACCTGTGCTTAACTAGGTCCTAAGAGCATGATCAGATTCATGTAATGTGGGAAGTTGTTGTTGCTTAAATTGACCTTGACAATAACATTTTTAATTGACCTTCATACTTTTTATGTGTGATTTTTTACCCTTTAGGTTTACTTTACTTCAACGTAGTAGGAAGATGACTTTTTAGTTTTAAGTAAACATTTTTAAGTTGTATTATATATGAAAATTAATCCTCAATCATATGATTACAGATGTATATTTATGTATCGCTTTAGGTTTCCATTTGTTGTACATTATTAATTTATTGCTTGTAAATTTATTTCAGAGTGAAAATCCTAAAGAAGTTGTGAGTAACTCTTGAACATTCGAATATCAAGAGTCATGCAGATGCTTTACTCTATTTGAGAGTTAAAATTTTTTACAAGCAAATGCTTCATAGATATAGAGTAGAACTAGCTAGTATTGTGGAAAAGATACCTTGCCATATCACAACACTGATATGTATTACATGTAGGGGTTGGCGAGTATAATCAAGTCGAGTTTTGAACCTAACTACTTGAGTATCGAGTCGAGTTGTTCTTTAAAAAGTAAAGAAAACTCATTTTATTTTTTTTTATTGAAAACAATTTTTTTTTACATATTAAACTTAATTATAAACATAACATTTTATTGAATTATTAATGTGATTATTTATATTATTTTAACCTTAATTTTACCATGAATGTATATATTTATTGTTTTCAACAACCATAACAAACAAAAGACAAGTATTACAAATATATATCCATACAACAATTTTGGGTTAGTTTATCAACACCCGAACATTTTAACAAGAAAGTGATTTTTGAGTCTGAGTACAAACACCCCCTGTGCCCCTCTATTCCTTATCTTAACTCACAGGTCCCCATAAATAACCCACCTGTCATTTTCTCCTTTCATGTGAGCTAAAAATAAATGTTATGCTTATTTTTCTTTATTTCAGTCACTTATTTTGTTAAATATTGGTTAGCGGTGTAAACATGGGTAAACGGCGGGAGTAGCTTTGCCATTTTCAACTATTTGGGGTAAACGGCGGGAATAATTAACTACACGACTCAAATTTTTGAGTAGTCTCTAATACTCGCTCGGCCTTCGAGTATTAGAAAATACTCTACAGGTACTCAAAATCTTGAGTACTCGCCCACCCCTAATTACATGATGATTCTGCATACAAAGTACATGAGAAAATAAATTATTTACTTAATTCTTTCGTACAACAATTTAAATAAAAAGCAAAAACTTATTACAATTGCCAGTATGTGTGACCAGAGGATGTTATTGCATTAAACCCAACAAAATATCGATTTCAGTCCAATCTTATGAAAACATAATAAAACGCTAAATACACCACTTGTCAACAAGACAAATTTGTCAAGTAAAGATTTGTACTATTTCTTAAAAAATAAGGTTACATACCTTGTCGTCATCAATCCACTAGTTTATATGATTACTAGTTTCGGGACTAGTTTTGTCCCTCAACTAAAAAACAACAACAATGTTTGTTATAGTTTTGTGCTATTTACAAATATTATATACACTCTGGTTCTATAGAAAAAAGAATTACTGAATATTAGGGAAAAATAATATTAGAACAAATGAGATTGTAACATAAAACTCTGCAGTTCAAAAGTAAAGTGTCATCGTCCAGTTAAATTGTTATGATACACATTTTGATATACCTACCGTAATCATTATTAATTTAAGACAACTAATAACAAGAAGTATAACAGTAACATTGAAATAATATGTATAATATGAAATAACACACAATGTAGCAATTACTGTTGCATTTCATTGATTCATTTTAATGTTTTCTTATAAAACAATGGAAAACAAACTCGGTTAATTCACCACCTCTGAGTTCTATTATTAGTTGAAATTTTTATCACATTTCCTTTTACTCTTATGAACAAAAATAGCTCAGAGAATCCCTTCAAATTCAGACGAGTTCGCACACAGCACGCTGTCATGAGGGGAGCGAATTGCTGCATTAAAAACTTAAAAATCAAATTTTCTGTTGAAACAAACACTTATTCCAATTTTTGTGGAGATTGGAAAACATTTAATTTTTTGCCTGTTTTGATGCTCCTGGTTCTATTTATCTGCAATGCTGGGATAGCAGTAATGTGCATTATAAGGTCTGAAGGCGGTCTATATCCCAATAAGTCAGCCTCGCCATAACGGTCGCTAGCATCTTGGATTTTGGTGCAAGATATCACAGGTTCGGTTCCTGGAGGCATGACTTTGACCGTTGTTCTCTAACAATGTTAAATGCAAAATGCCACTGGTATTGACAAAGTAAAAAATAAAAGAAAAAAGGCATTCTTCTCTGCTTTGTCAATTTAGATTTTCCTTAATAACTCGGTACACATTTATTCAGTTATTATGAGACAGGGCTTACAATTTTTTACTTTTTATGTTTTAATAGTTTTATATGCTTTAATTATTACTTCTGGGGCTTTTTTGATCATTTGTATCTTTTTGTACAGTTTTTCAACTATGAAGTCTTTGTGATGGTAATGCTGGTAAAATTGTACTCGGTGGTGGTGAACCAACAGTTAGTAGGTCATATACATCATAACATTTCTAACACTAATACATTTTAACATATGGAACAAATTAAATCATACAACCTTTGGAAATGTTTATTGTTGCTTTAATAGTGCTTTATTTTGATTTTGTAAGACTAGCTTGCCAGTGAATAGTTTTCATTATACTTTTTTAGCTATGGTTTTAGCTCATAATTTTAACAAATCTTTTTATAGTCTTAGTATATATTTTGTCTAGGTTCTAGATGTATTTTTATATTTGCTTAGCAGTGCGTAGTTTATTTTTACTATAAAACTAAAGCTATGTAAAGTCAAATATCTTCAAACGCCTGTCTCTTTGCTAGCTCTTTTAATTGCTATTTAGAACAACTTAGTTTGTTAGCTTTAGCTGTATATTTTAGGCATGTATTGTTATTCAGCATGTAGTAAAATATTTTAAATTTATATACCGAGTGTCAACAAGTTAGGATATGACTAAAGGTATTTCTTTATGCATAAACTTACAACAATGTAACCAAAGAGTTAGGTCTTTAGTTAAATGAATCTGTTTTTTATGCATTTATCAGCTTGGCATATATCCCTACAGAAAATCATCCCACAGGCAATGTCTTTTGGGATATCATCAGGGATAAAAAAGGGCTTATCATAGGGTAACATAGGGCTTATCATGTGTAACACAAAATATCTGAACTTGTATTACACACATGGTCAGATTTTCTGGTTAGATAAAGTAGAGCATTTTAATGATTTGGTAAGTGCATTTTATTGTGAACTTTGCCCAGCTGCCATTTACCTTACAACCCAGAAGTCTATTTGAGGTTGGATTTTTTAATATATTCAACTGGCAAAGACCTTTGAGATTAGGTTTATTTCGAGCTAAGTTAAAACCATTGAGAGAAAGTTCAATGATTTTATTGAACTTCCTTTTTTGCGAGGTCTCCCCCCACCATATAGTAATGTACAACAGTTCAATGAATAAAAAACTCAGTAACTTTGGCAAGGACACAACCCTAGAGTTGCATTTTTAGAGGTTTAATCATAAGAAAACTATCCGGCCATTTCCAGAATTTTTGGACACTCGGTATAAACAAATATTTATAAATAGATTTTCTTATATTTGTATTTTGTATTACAAAAGTAAACCAGCTATGATCCAGATAACATACATGAAGCTATTTGTAACCTTGGAGTTATGTACTGCCTGTAGATTATAAAAATATAGTTCAACATTATATTTTTTTATTAATATTATAACTCAACTTATAGTGATGCTTATTGAAGCATGTTGTGGAAGAAAATATTCATGTATGTAAAGAGATTAATTTTTTCACGATGGTTTCCCAGAAAGGAACCTCTATTTGCTCACTCTTTATGTTATGGTGAGGGCAACACCATAATTATTGCACTTTAGGCCTGTCAGCATTCTTTAGGTGTCAGCAGGATGATAGTGAGATCACTAGATTTCTTTTCCTGCAGCTCATCAAAGTATATGCTGTAATGAAAATTCCCGCCAAGTGCATTGTGTGATCTGTTATTAGATTTTTTACAACCAAACAATATTTCTGATGCAACAATTAATTCACCTAGAACTTTGCACTTTGAACGTGCCAAAGGTATAAGTATAGTAATTGTTTGAAAATGGGTTTGTTTGTTCGAAAACTAACTGTAAACCATCACAATGAAGAAATAAATGTAAAAGAGTCAAGAACAAGAGAGATGGTCATCTGTGGTGGTTTGTGAATCTAAAAAAAATTATAATTTTAGATGATCGATCACAAAACTTTTGATAGCTTAACCTTTTTGTTTAATTTCTGGTACAGTGAGTTCTCTAAGTTATGGGTGAGTTCATGTTTCAGAAATATTGTTCATTAGTGAAAATTGTAATAATAACTCATTTTGCGCTTGACAGGAATTTTAATTACAGCATACACCATGATGAGTTACAGAAAAATAACTAACAATTGCTCAATCATTCTCCTGCCATGGCTGATGCTAACTGACCTAAAATGCATTTCTGTGTAAGAGTTTGGGAACTAGACAAACAGGTTTGGGCACCACAGTGAGCAAACAGAGGCTACTTTACAAACAGCCCTCGTATCAAAAATTTACACTGTCAGATTTTGAGTTTTTAATTACGTGAATAAAATGTGTATATTTGAGGTTGTTTATGTAGTTATTTATGTATTTTATGTATTTAAGTACAATAGGTCAAACATTTCTATGAAAAGTAACATGAAGCATCTGGAACTCTGTTCATGTAACAAGTAATTTAGAACCATTACTTACTATCAGAATTGTCACCTAACATACATACTAATAGTTTTAACTATCATAATCAAATTAAATCAGTGTATTAACAAAAAAATACAAAGGTAGTACCGGTGTTGCTTGAGTTTTTGGATTCTGTTGCTAAAAATACTACATTTATTTTATAGGAGCTGACAACAGAAGGTGCTATCCGTATCGATAATGTTGACTACAATACCAAGTTGTTGATAATGAAGGCTACCCGCAAAGAGAGCGGGAAATATACGATCATAGCCAAGAACTCAGTAGGAGAGGACAGGGCTGAAATCGACATCACCATTTTAGGTAAATTTTAGCGAATTTCCCCTATAGGGAAGAAGCTATTACCGTAGTAGGCATGGCAAGACCTAGGCCCGAGACCATGATAACTTTTCGTTTTGAGGTCCCCAGATGCCAAAAACACCATTCGTTTAAAACTATATATATATATATATATATCTATATATATATATATATATATATATGTCCATGGGAGCGATAACTCTCGTAAAAATGGTCCAATTTTAATGAAATTCAGTAAAAACATGTAAAGCAACATTTTTGAGTTTGAAAACCAGCCAGATCGCTCTATCCCAAGGGGTATTTGGGGGGGGGGGTTTGTACCCCAAAAATGGGGTTTTTGAGTTTTTTACAAATTATATTTTAGTAAATCCATTTTAGTTTTCCTTATTAAATTCAGCTTAAAAAACAAACAATTTGATGTTTTGATCATTGCTCTACGTCAATTGGTTACAGAGATATTGAAAGTGCTAAACACAGTATGTTGTCCCATGTTATCCTTTTGGAGAATAAGAATGTATATCTTGCTTATTTATCAACTTATACTGACGAAACTTAGTATATTGCTTCATACTGATGTGGTCTATTGCTATTTGCATGAAAAACGATTCTTTTGCCGATAGTTCCCGTAACAGCAAACTGCGTACTCAGCCCCCATGTTATTCTTATAGAGAATAAGTAAGATGTTATCTTCCTTAATTATGAACATAAATTAATGAAATTTGGTAACTTCACCTAGTTGAATTATAAAAAAATTTGCATAAAACCCCATTTTTTGTGTTCCTTGTTTCAGCAAACCTGCATCTTCAGCCGCCATGTTATTCTTATGGAGAATAATTAAAATGTCATAAATAATTTATTTATGAGTGTATATTGATGAAACTTGGTATGTGGCGTTTAGTGGTATTAAGATACATATGTATGCATTGGAAATTCGCTGAGTACGCAGGTTTGCTGCCACGGGGTATTTAATTTTTGGAAAATGTTATCCAACATTCATAGTTTATAGAAAGGTGTATCCACAATCCTTGGGCTGTGCGTTGGACATGTTATATATAATTTGAAAAGTTTCAGATGGTATTGCTTATTGCTGAAAACCTATCCTTAAAAGGACCTTTAACTTGGTTATTTTAAGTTTATTTTCTTCACTTTGCTTGTCTGAATTTATGACTTTCCCAATATTCATATTTTCATAATTTCATGAAAAAAAAGGAACTTCCTTCATGTCAAGTCAGAGTGGTGCAAATCAAGAAAAAATAACAGAATAGTGGAATCGTTGAATGGTGCTTCCTTGGTCAATGTTGAATAGTGTAAAGAATAGTTAAAGGTAGATAATGAACTCATGTTACAAAAGTTAAAGTTCTTTATCAGTGATTATTTTATAACTGGAGTCAAAAATGAACATAACAAACTTGTTTACTATATAATGGAAAGTCATGGTTATCATACTAGACATAAAAACTTACTACAAATACCAGCACACATGTCATCATCTTTTGAAAAATCAGTTCTATACACAGGTAGCAAATTTTATAATAAACTCCCTCAGACTATCAAAAACATTTCCAATATAACAAAATTCAAAGCAGAAGTGACAAAGTATTTAAAAACAAAGTACTTTTATAGTGTCAATGAATATCTTAACAGCCTGTCATTATAGTTATACATTTTATTTTGATTTTTAGCCTTATTTTTTGACGGGTGACTTTCGTTTTAATTGTACTGTTTATTTACATTTCGATTGATCATCGAATGTATTGTATATATTGTTAGGCCTATGTATTTTAGTATAAGGACACATTGACAATTTCACCTGTCTAAGGGAAATTCCCTATAATAGATGTTATGTGATGTAATAAATAAATAAAAAAAATAATAATTAACTGTCTCATATTTAAAACTCAGTATGTTTTTATTGTTATGCCATAAAGACTAAATCTATAACTGATGATTCTACAAGTGCATGTACAAATACAGTAGAACTTTGATCATTTGAATCTCAAGGGATGTGAACTATCCATAAATTCTAATTAACCAATTTTTTTAAATATTGCTTACATAGTACAATACCAAGCAAAAAATTCGAATTAACGAAGATTTTGAATTATAGAATTTAGAATTATCCAAGTTTCATTGTATAAAATTTCTGGTACTTTATAATCACAAAGATATCACATTCCTATAAGACAAACAGGCCAGAATTTACTCACTCGGAAATATATTGTTCAGAAATTTAGAGAGAATTTTGATCAAGCTGTTTGATAACAGGAAAACCCAGCAAACCCAAGGGCCCTCTGAAGGTGTCGGACGTGACGAAGAATGGCTGCAAGCTGAAGTGGGACAAGCCAGAGGACGATGGAGGCAGTCCCGTGGAGTATTACGAGATCGAGAAGTTGGACCCCCTGACGGGCCAGTGGATCCCGTGTGGCAAGTCGGTGGAGCCCGAGGCCAACATCACAGGACTCCAGGAGGGCAAACCTTACAAGTTCCGGGTTCGGGCAGTCAACAAGGAAGGAGAGTCGGAGGAACTGGAGACCGACCATGCCATCATTGCCAAGAATCCTTTCGGTATGCTTCTAAATCAGTATAGTATATTTCATCACTATTGCCGAAAGTGGTATTTTCTGGTAAGCGATCGTGTTTTTGATCAAGTACAGGAAAAACACTTTAGGTACGATTTATGAACGATATTGTTCATCACACTGTAAATAATAATAATAATGAAGCATCTTTTTCAGACATTTTTATCAGGTTTGCTGAGTAATATTTCTCTCAACATGATGACAACAATAGGGTTTACATCGTGTTAACGTTAATCTAGTAATTAGATTAATAATAACAGCTGATTTATAATGCAACACTACTATTGGTAGACACAGCAAGCTACTAGCACTACTGGTGTTAGAATAGCTAATACAGTGTGGCAAAATCACCAGATGTTTTTACAGCACTAGGGTGAAAATGTATCACTTTCGGTTCTCACAGCTTATGTTTCGGCACAGTGTGATGACATTTTTTTCAAGATGTTGGCTGGTCGGTTTCTTATAAGTGCCGAGTAGGGTGTACACGTAGCTTTCAGACCCGAGGTGATTCAAGTTATGAAAAAGTTTTTCAGTTTCAAGCTTTTTTGCATTCATTACCTTTAATTTTAAGTTATTCATCAACCATAACTCAAATATTTGTTGGCTATGAAAAAAAAACAGGTATTTAAATTTAAAGGTGTAATTAGTCCAACCAATTTCTCATACGATCCATTATGAATTTTATCTGTATGAAAGTCTAACGAAATAACCACGCGAGTAACCCTAGAGCTAAATGAACCCCTTAAGTTGCTTTTTGCATCGGAATTGTCACTTTCTGAAATTTTAAATTGTTGTATCTTACATTTGTATTCCATTCAATACCATTTATAAAATATTGAGTAAAATGTGTGAAAGCTGTGGTGGAATAATTCAATATAGAGGCGAAAACAAACAAAAATAATACCTATTCATAAAAGAGATGACAAAGATGATATACTAAATTATCAACCAGTATCTGTCTTACCAACCTTTTCAAAAATTTATGAAAAAGCAGTGCGTTTACAGTTTACAGAATTTTTAGAACAAAATAATTTACTAGACAAAGACCAGCATGGTTTCAGGTCTGGAAGATCAGTCGGGAGTGCTGCTATATCTTTAATCGAAACTATTATAGAATCAGTGGATAAAGGAAACAATACAATTGGTCTGTTCATGAACATCTCAAAAGCTTTTGACAGTGTTAAACACTCCAAGTTAATAGAAAAATTAAAGGGGATTGGAGTTGCAAGGAATAGTCTCAACTGGTTTGTCATATCTTTCCGATAGAACTCAATATGTAGAACTAACTCATTTATTAAAAAATAAAAAAATATTAAAATTCCTTCAAAATTAAGTAGTTTAAAATTTGGTATGCCCCAAGGGTCTATCTTAGGGCCTCTTCTTTTCACTTGTTACCTTGGGGGGATTGATAAAGCCTTAACACAAAATTTGAAGAGCAATCTCTGTTTATATGCTGATGATGCTAATCTGGTAGTATCATCAGTAACCTCGCAGGAAACGGAAAGGTTTGTTTTTAGTGAATTGGGAGACATTGGGAATTTTCTTAAAAACCACAATCTACTTCTAAATACAGAGAAAACTAATTTTGTAAATTTTAAAACCCCACAAAATCGAAAAAAAATGAAGACTTATTAATAAGCTATGAGTCAAATCTAATTGAAAAGCAGGATAGCATAAACTTTTTGGGCTTAAAGATCGACCAACAACTAAATTGGGATGAACACATACATAAGATCTTAGGTAAAATTAACTCCGGAGTTTATGTCTTGTCACAAATGAGTAATTACTGTGATTGAAAAACCTTGAAAAATTTATATTTTGCGCACGTTCATTCGCACATCTCTTTTTGCATTGCACTCTATGGGTCCACAAAAAAAATCAATTTAGAGAGTATTCTAAAGCAACAAAAAAAGCTATTAGAATCATGCTAAAACTGAAATATGGTGATTCAGCAAAGGACCATTTTAAAACTTTAAAAATTCTTACGGTCTACGGTCAATATATTTTTGAAACTATTCTTGCTGCAAGAAATGAAAAACTCAGTATAAATATTAACTCGATGAGGACTCATTCCTACAACACCAGAGAAAAAAATCAGTTTTCCCAGAGACACAAATTGAAATTTTTTGAAAAATACTAACATATAGGAAATATTTATCTAAAGCATATTACAAAAAGTATATCAAAGGAAAATGGCTTAAAGTTTTAAAAAATGTTTAAAAATATCTTATAAACATGGCATTATATTCTTTTGATGAGCTTTCCACCCCTCTCTAGTCTTAGTCAGTAATCATAAATGTATTCTTGTTTAGTTTAATATAATGTATTCTTTTGATGATGCATATCTTGACGCTATTTATTGTACAGCTTGTGCATAATGTAAATAAATATTTGTGACTATGACTATGACTATGAAATCTACAATTGAAGTTGCTTTATATATTGCTGATTTTGTTCTTATCGCGTTAACACCATGAGGTGTATGACCATCACTCCCAGTGAAACTGCCTAGTGTAAATGCGCCATAATGCGTAGTTGAAGTGCAAATTTAGGAGATTCCGTTATTTTGAAAAGGGGTATTACCTCTGGAAAATGTTTTCTTACATTGGATTATTAGACATTTCTCGTTTGTTTTGTGTATGGTAATTGTCTGTTAAAACGCCTTATATAATAATTGTTATGATTGCTTACAAAGGATGTTTCTTAACAAAATTCATTAGAACCCTTAATATCGATGGACAATAGCCCCAACTTGTGTTGTCCTGTAGTAATGACGGCAAAATGCACTGTGGCGGGTGAGGGGAGAAGGATTGCTTTGGCAGTTTTGTCTTTTTCACAATTTTTTGCCGGCAAAAAAGAAATTGAGAACTTGTTACAGGGAACTAGGTGATCATTATATTGTGTTACTCTCAATAATAGAGACATTTTAATGTAGCTCACTAAAAAATACAGTTAAATGTCACTGCCACTACCCACCACACCTAAGTATCAGCTGTTTGTAAAAGGAGCAAATGGGAGTTTTAAGAGTTTTAAGACCAAAAAAACTGGGAAGTACCAGAAATTTTGAACTTTTGTTTCAGTGGCCACCCTGAATATGTATAACTATTCTACATGATTTGTTAGCTCTTTTGATTTTATACTATTATATTATGCAGTTTTGTTTAGTGAACCAGATCTGACATATTTAATAGTTAATACCAAAGAGACTGTTTACTGTGTGGATAACTAACATTATCAGTCACAAGAAAATATTTGTAATTCATAATATAAAGATACAGTATAATACTTTTCTCGAGTTAATTTTGGTATTTTCACAGATGAGCCCAGCAAGCCTGGGAGACCGAACCCAACCAACTGGGACAAAGACTTCATCGACCTGGAGTGGGCGAAGCCTGCCAGCGATGGTGGGGCTCCCATTGAGAAGTACATCATCCAGATGAGGGACAAGGACGAGGGTCCGAAATGGGTGGATGTTTCCACAGTCCCTGGCGACAGGTCAGCTCTCACTTGTTGTTTGAATCAAAACGTTTAATGTCGTAAAAACACATACATGAATATAGTCAATTTCATTTACAATAGATTAAAAATAATTTAATAACAATAACAATCCCAAAATAGTAAACATCAGATCTGGAGGAATTCCTTTTTGTTTCCATGCTGTATACGAATAATAGGCTAAATGCATGCACACATCAAGTCACGTAATAAATAAAAGTCAAACAACTCTCCTTAAACTATTTTACATACCATTGTTATTATGTTTAGTTCAAGGTATCCTAGATAACCAGGAGTAAACAGGGAACTTCATAAACCTAGAAAACTCTGGGATTAAGTACCGTAAAAACTTTGATAACAATTTTGAAAATAGCAACATTTTAAAGAAACTTCAAAATTCTGAGTACTTTATTAGGAGTTCTATATTAAAATATGCTAACATATTAAAATACAGTTATAATGAATAATATTGTGTTTAATTAAGACAGTTGTGTTGACAAAAGCAGAATTCTATGAATCTAACATAAAATGATTTATTTTTTATTTGTTGTGTCATTTAAAAACTACATCAATCTGCTTGTTTAAACTCATAGTTTTAATAAGAATAGTTGGTGAACATTCATGTTAAACATTAATAACTTGGAGAGAGAGGGAATTTTACATATGGGATTTAGTAGATGTGTGCACCTGTGAAGGTACAACTAATGTAAGGTAAGACATTTCTTAGTAAATTATTTATTTTGTTATTGATGAGCTATCTAGCAATAGCTTAGCTGATTGATTGATTACAGAACTTATGGGAAGGTGACCGATGTTGTTGAGGGGCATGAGTATGAGTTCCGTATTGTCGCTGTCAACAAGGCAGGCCCAAGTGAGCCCAGCGATCCCTCCAAACCTGTCATTGCCAAGCCCCGATTCTGTGAGTGTTTATTATTTATTCCTTTTACTTACATTTAAACTAACCCATTAGCCTACTAGTTTTCCTTTGCCCGCTGACTAAGCTCACTACTAAGCACTTCAAATGTCACTCGATCCGTTAGTTTATCTACATTTTTTGATTAGTTGACAGAAACTTCATAATTATCATTTAAATTATCATGATCCCAATCACCATAAAGAAATATTTATGCCAGACACCGCGAAAATAAAAACACATTGGTTCGTTTACATATTATTTGTGTACTGCTCACCAGGTTAGCCAACCTACCAAACAAAATTGTAGTAAGATAATGCAGATTGTTGTAATATTGCCCTGTAAAATGCTCCAAACACGAGATGGGACAGTGCCATCACAGATTTCTATCATGCACTCGAGGTCTTCTCAAAGCAGACCAATTTTTTTAAATAATTCATTTAGTCAAATAATCTAAAGCCAAAATTGCATCATAAAAGCAACTTGCCCTGCAGCCTTTTTAGCTGGAAAACTTGGAATAGGCAGGGGATTTTAAAAATCTGGAAAAGCCAGGGAAGTGTCTGGTAATTTAGATACAAAATTGAAAAGGGAACAATTTTTGAAGAGATCCAGAAAGTTGGTTTGGCATTCTAAAAAAAAATACCCTACTGTATTTAAAACCCATGTTTTATTGGTAAATAATTTAATATCACAAAACAATTCAACTTATCTTGAGGTAAAATTTGTTGTAACTTAAATAATTTGTTTGAGAACTAAATAAAAATATTTAAATCTTTTTACAGTGGCTCCTCATATTGATCGTAAGAATTTGCAAAAGAAGATCATTCGTGTGGGTCAGACTATGAAGATTGAAGCAGACATCAAGGGTGAACCTCCTCCAAAGGTTGTTTGGACCCTGAAGGAAAAGACACTTTCTTCTGGTGATAGGTTAGTTATTTTACCTATCCTGCTGCATTCACTCTACCACACAAAATTGAGCACTAGTTTATGAATTGTAAGTTAATCACAAGTAACAAATGATTGTAGAATGGACATGAATATTTGATCATCAGGTTTTACTTAGTCTACATATTATTTTGTAGTTTGTTTTAAAAATGGTTATATTTGAAATGAAACATTGGAATATTAATAGTCTGATAATAGTTTCATTACTGTGATGTGTTTGCCAGATATTATACTATACGTCTGTTTTCCTTTGTGGTAATGTAAAGGGCACCTTTTAATAGCTCGCAAAAGATTAAACATTCGACAAC
This sequence comes from Allygus modestus, assembly GCA_963675035.1. Classification (NCBI taxonomy): domain Eukaryota; kingdom Metazoa; phylum Arthropoda; class Insecta; order Hemiptera; family Cicadellidae; genus Allygus; species Allygus modestus. The sequence continues at coordinate 129,050,068 of OY776113.1, read as the reverse complement.
CACTTTTTTAACGTTGTGTTTTAACATTACCTATGCCTATGCTGATTACCTAGAGCATTTTGTGGTGGTTCTATTTAAAAGTTAAAACAACAGGTTTTAAACCGGTACAAATCTGAACACTTATGAGTAAAAGTTTCAGTGACACAATAATAGTATAAACAATTTACTGTTAACTATGGACATATGTGAAAACCTGTTGAATATTGTATGCCCACCTGAATGACTGCATTGCATCACTCTTATACGTGAAAACCTGTTGAATATTGTATGCCCACCTGAATGACTGCATTGCATCACTCTTATGCGTGAAAACCTGTTGAATATTGTATGCCCACCTGAATGACTGCATTGCATCACTCTTATACTTGAAAACCTGTTGAATATTGTATGCCCACCTGAATGACTGCATTGCATCACTCTTATACTTGAAAACCTGTTGAATATTGTATGCCCACCTGAATGACTGCATTGCATCACTCTTATACGTGAAAACCTGTTGAATATTGTATGCCCACCTGAATGACTGCATTGCATCACTCTTATACGTGAAAACCTGTTGAATATTGTATGCCCACCTGAATGACTGCATTGCATCACTCTTCTACGTGAAAACCTGTTGAATATTGTATGCCCACCTGAATGACTGCATTGCATCACTCTTATACTTGAAAACCTGTTGAATATTGTATGCCCACCTGAATGACTGCATTGCATCACTCTTATACGTGAAAACCTGTTGAATATTGTATGCCCACCTGAATGACTGCATTGCATCACTCTTCTACGTGAAAACCTGTTGAATATTGTATGCCCACCTGAATGACTGCATTGCATCACTCTTATACTTGAAAACCTGTTGAATATTGTATGCCCACCTGAATGACTGCATTGCATCACTCTTCTACGTGAAAACCTGTTGAATATTGTATGCCCACCTGAATGACTGCATTGCATCACTCTTATACTTGAAAACCTGTTGAATATTGTATGCCCACCTGAATGACTGCATTGCATCACTCTTATACGTGAAAACCTGTTGAATATTGTATGCCCACCTGAATGACTGCATTGCATCACTGTTTTACCTTTTCTAGACTCAAAATTGAAAATGAAGACTACAAGACAGAATTCACCCTGATCAAGGCGAAGAGGTCTGACACAGGGAACTACAAGGTCACAGCAACCAATGACTCTGGCACCGATTCAGTAGAAGTTGAGATTGTTGTGATGAGTAAGTACACAAAAATGTGCCTGTTTGTAATACATAATTAGTGAAAAGCATTGAATCTTGTCCCATCAAGATGATATTGCAAAATATTAACTCAGATGATATCTTAATTTTAGATTTAATTTTAGATTTTCTTTTTCTATCAATGAATCCTTTTTAAAAACTGTGGCCCTCATACTCTGTGAGAGAAATGCTGTTAAAATTCTGTTATCGATTTTTTACTGTAACTGTACCTCAGATTAATTACAAAAATTTGCTGTTTAGTTGAAAACATCGATCCACAGCAAAGATTGCATTGCTTGTTGACAGAACCGCACATTCAAGGCTTCCCTCTTGAACTCTTTGTCAAACTAATGAACTGCTGAAAATGATTGTTGTTTCTTCTCAAGAATTGCTCAAATAGATTTCTCTTTTTTATATTTGATATAGAAAAAACTATGAAAAGAAAGAGATACAAGAGAACCCATTGAAAAAAAGTTTAAATCAACAGGAAAGATAAATTATTGGCAAAAAGTCACCCAAGTACACACATAAACTTTATAACTTTTAGGACAATTTGTCCCATTCTCAATCAGTGTGACTGATTGAGAAAGTGCTTAGGAAAGGACTTAAGAAGTGCTCTTACATTATTTAATTTCTCCCAGATAGTTGTAACATCCCCTCTTGCCCTGGGGGGCGCCTGATAGTTTTTACAAGGTGTCTGTTGACTTGGGAAATCGGTCAAACTCGGAAAAATCAATGAATTTTTTTGATAAGTTGGAAAAATTGTCAAAAGTGGAGACAAATTTATACTTTTGTAAACTTTGTTCTGTCAACATGAGCTAAACAGGTTATTGGCAAGAAAAATATTCCATCAATCATGAAAGACTGGTTCTTGAATCACTATCAGAAGGGAAAATGTATTGTGTGATGGCAACAAACAATAAAGAACACTCATAATTTATTTTAAGCCAATTTATTTTTCGTTCAGCCAAGTTTTAAGTTAGGGATTTTAACTGAGATTCTTTCAGAATTTGGAAGAAGAGGAAATTCTTCTTCAACTTGCTAGACACCCTTGATTAACCTGGTAGTTGGATATAATCAAGTAAAGATATATTACCACTGATCAAACTGCCTGATGCAGGTACCCCAAGCAAGCCCAAGGGCCCGCTGAAAGTACAAGACGTGACGGCCGAGGGCTGCAAGCTCAAGTGGGAGAAGCCAGAGGATGATGGTGGGGCTCCGATAGAGCACTACCTCGTGGAACGCATGGACGTAGAGTCTGGCAGATGGGTGCCCGTCTGCACCTCCAAGACCCCAGAGGCTGAGGTGAGTTTTTGGAGGGACTTTTGCCTAGAGACTAATGCTCGCAATTCCCAAAATGCCCTGAGAAATTTAAATCTCTTATTGGACACCAGTAAGATACTTACATAAAGCTGATATTTTTTGCATTATATAATAGACGATCAGAAAATTGTAAAACCTTTTTTGTCATACTGCATAAAAAAAAGCTGTTTTCAACACATGCATGGAGAAGCTTAAGTTGTTATTTTTATTCCTTGGTTGAAAGTATTGTTTTAATGATCTTTTTCGTCCTAGGACAAAAACTATCATTTGATGACACTTTTTGGTCAAGGTCATCAAATGTTAAATATAAATTGAACGAATTATTCAACCTGTAAACAACGAAAATTGTGTAACAGCTGTTTGTTTAGTAGCAAGATCGAAATGGAAGCAAACTTTTGAAGATAAACAGGCAAATACAATTTATTTTTTGTGAAATTATTAGCTTAATATTGTTTGCAGTATGACGAAAAATATAGTTCAACACTAGGACCCAAATTGGCTTTCAATCCTCACTTGAGCTTGTATTGAAAAGCTTCACTTTTGGTCCTAATCATAAACTAAACTATTGTGGCAGTAAGATGACTTATTTACTTGTCAGGTTGGAGGACTCCACGAAGGCAAGGACTACCAGTTCCGTGTGAAGGCTGTCAACGCAGAGGGAGAGTCCGAACCACTGGAAACTGACAGCTCTATAACGGCCAAGAACCCCTATAGTGAGTATCAACCTTTAAAATACAAGCACATAATCTTTTCTAGTTTTAATTCACACCTTCCCTTACACAATCTTTCTGGTAAAGTCTACATTATATCAAATTTTCTGTGCTGTTCTTTTATAGCTGTGAAATTTGGCAGCTCAAATGTAAAGAATATAGGAGTGTTTGTGGATAAGGGAAAAGTCGCTCAAAATTAAATATACTAAATACACTCCAATTTTTGTGGAGGGAAGTCATGTATTTTGATTAGAGGAGCAATCAAATAACTAATACTTGTGTAGAACTACTGAGTTATCATAAATCCATTTAGAGGAATGGAATTCAGCAATTAAGCGTAAAAACATTCATTGTCACAAGGTGGAGACCTACAATGATACAATGATATACTTGTATAATTGTATCATAGTTGATTTGAGAGGCGGTTGATGGTTGATAATGTTGTAAATGGTTAGAAAAATAATCCTTTGTGTCTTATAAATGGAAATGTGTGGATGTATATTGCTCCACACGCAACAACTACTGATTGGTTGAAAAACTTAAGCCCATTTCTTTCCCAAAATTCTGTTCACGCTCTGCCCCGTCAGCCTTAAAATTTCCTATGTTAATTAGGAAGACTTACAATATGTGATTGGTTTAGATGGAATTAAACATTATAAACATATTAAGTTTATTGGTTCAGATGTTTTTTTTAATTTGTTCATTAAAAGGGTTGGAGTCACTGGCTCTGCTGGTCAGATGTAGGCTGCGGCAAAACTCAGAACTGACCCAAAATGATGTTGTGTCGCTGTTGATGAGGTTTTTTTTAATTTTTAGAATTTTAATCAGTTTAGTTTTAATAATCGTGTGCAATCATTAATCGTCTACAAGAGAACTTTAATTTTAGATATCATTCATAGTTTCCTGATATGCTTTCCATGTAACATTGTTTAATGGAGTATATCTCCAATGTTATCTTATCCAAGATAGTTAAACAGGCTCACCACAGAATTCAGCACTTACAACTTTTCTAAAATTACAAAGAGAGCACCAAAACTGCCAACAAAACCAGCACCGACTAACTTGTTCTTAACTGGATTTTTGGCCAAAATAAAATATATTAATATTTATAAATAATAATGTCGTAGATTATTTCATTCACAATTATCTAACAAACACCTTTGATCTGTAGATGAGCCTGACAGACCAGGAAAGCCAGTTCCAAAGGACTGGGACAAGAACAACGCCTATCTCAAGTGGCCGGCTCCTGCCAGCGATGGCGGATCACCAATCACATCCTACATCATCGAGAAGAAAGACCAATACAGGTAATACATGGGGTTCTGTCCTGTAGTTATGGTATATAGATAAAGTTCCATGTTTTACTACAAAATGTATATAATTGACCATCATCACATATTTATTGTATAAATGTTATTCCTAATCATTACCCTTCTTTAAGGAAATAAATATGTTTTGTTGCAATTTTTATATATTTAATTTACTTAGCAGAGCATGAGATTGAATTGAACCTTTCAATGGTACCTTGCGGCTTCAGCACAATAAAATCAGGATGATCATGCATGACCGGTTTGATCCACAACCGGCTCTGTAGTGAGAAAAACCTTACTAGCTAGTGAAAACACATGATGCTAAAATGTGAAATATCACTGTCTACTGTCAAACTGCAGGGTGCAAAAACAGAGCAGACAACAAGAATGCCAACTTTGCAGATTCAAGTAACTCAAGGAATAGAAATTTAAAGAAAACCACTAAGCCACTAAAATTAAATTGAGATGTTTTGTGAAAATTGATAGAAATAAGTATAAAATTTTATGAAATCAAATAACAAGAATAAAATTCAAGAATAAATAGTAATAACATTTAAAGTAAAACTTTAAAACAGTCAAATCATTTGTAAACATCTGTCAGTTAAAGTCATTTTATTTAAATGCTTTGGGTATTACAGTTACTGGGGTAAATTAACTAAGGCATCATACGTACTCTATTGTGACATGCTACATACAGATTAATTATAAGTGTTAAATCAATGTTTAATGTTAAGTTGCTGTGCCTTAATAAAATGGTCTATTACTTTGATTATTAAGTTATAACCCATAAAACTCATAACCCACAGTAAAGATGGGATATCTATGTCAAGAATTGTGGCAAGTACATTATGAATACAGAATATTTTAATGTAGACTTTTTTGATTCTGTTTTTTACCCCGATAGATATACTGTTATTGGTTTGTTTTAGTTCCAAATGGGTCAAGGCCGTTGAGTGCCAAAGCAGCAAGTGTGAAGGCAAAGTGCCCGATTTGACAGAGGGAATGAAGTACCAGTTCCGAGTAATAGCTGTCAACAAGGGAGGCCAGAGCAAGCCCAGTGAGCCTAGCGACCCAATCATTGCCAAGGACAGAAATGGTCAGTAACAAATTTTTGTATACTTGATTGATGTTTTTTTTATAGTAGAGCCACAAAGTTTTTGTTGTCGTTATTATTTAAATCAACAAAAATGGTAACTACCTGCTTTGATTTTGTACCTTTTTTAAATTGAGATTTAGTGGAAATTACTTAACCTTAAAGTCTTTTAATCCAAAAATGATTGTTTAGTATTTTAAACAGTTTATAATTAAAATCCATTTTGCTAGTCCCTGGACTATAGTAATGACTAAAATTGGTAATCTTACCTAAGTCTGATAGTCCAATATTGTTAACAGTTGATGACTGCTTATATGTTTCTTTGCAAGTGCAACATTTTCAAAGCTGTGTTGTGTTGTGTTAATTTTTTTAAGCATTTGACGTATTGCAAGCTTTGAAAATTCTGCGCTTGCAATGAAACATGCAAGCAGTCATCAACTGTTAACAATATTGGACTATCAGACGGAGGTAAGATTACCAATTTTAGTTAAACAGTTTGCCTCCAGTTGTACTGCAGTAATTGAGTTGTCACCTGGCACATTTCCCTCAGTTTTCTTCAGGTGTTCTCATACTCATGATAGTGATCTGTCAGTTTCAGTGATGGTAGTCTTTCCTGATCGTCTTTGATTTGGTCACTGATGTTAGGTAGCTGAATAGCAGAATAGGCGTTAGGTTAGTTGGCAGAATATCATCAAATTTATAAAAGAATTCAAAGGATAAATCATCATTTGATCACTGCCCAAAAACTTTCTAAGTTTAAGCTTTTTCAAAACCCATCCAACCCCCTAGTTACCAGTGAAACGCTTCGTTACTGTAAATTGTAATAAATTCCTTCTGTAGAACCAATCAAACTAATCAAAATGGTAATCAAAACTGTGGCCCAAAAGAAAGGTGCACAAGGTTGTGTTGACATTTTTACCACAAATTACTGTAATGGAAATATCTTGATTGAAATCTTCATGACAATTCAAAAAAAGTTAATGACTTCTGCACACTTTGGACTTAAGGATGGATTAACTTTTGATTCAGTCATTTTTTTCTCTTGTGGCTTCTACCAAATAATCAAACCGTGTATTGTTATTTCAGTTCCTCCACGTATTGACCGCAGCAACCTGAAAGACATCACTTTGAAGGCTGGCCAGAACTTAAAACTGGATGTTAAGATCAGTGGAGAACCTCCTCCATCCAAGACCTGGTATCACGGCAAGGCCAGGCTGGACTCCCAGGATAACCTGACCATCGACTCGGAGGACTACAAGACCAAACTGTCCATCGTCATCATCACCCGCAAGCAAACGGGAACCTACACCATCAAAGCCGAGAATCCTTCTGGCAAAGACGAGGCCTCCATTGAAGTTACTGTCCTAGGTAAGCTACGATTGATTTTAAAAGTGAGATTCTAAACATTTCATAAACATCTATAAACCTGGCACATTTACCTGGCTTTTTTGTTTTCTTCAGGTGTCCTCATACTCAAAAAGGTGATCTGTCAGTTTCAGTGATGGTAGAATACCTAACATTAGGTAAAATGTTTTGATCCATATTTTACAATGTGTTTTCACTCATTGCTCATTCATAAAGCATTCAAAATTATAAATGCAGATAAATTTAATTTGTTGGAAGGATCATGATTTTCAATATAAGTTATAAATAGATATTCTGTTGTCGTTACATTGAGGAATCCAATAACAATTGTTCCATTCGTAAGGGACTCATTATTTGCCTTCGAAAACATTTTGACGATACTACCTGGTCAAAATGGCTCTCTCAAGTCAGTGAATTCATGTTTGTTGTTGCTTGACACAGTTTCATTGTAGAAGTTGTTGGTAATTTGTTTTCATGCATCTGTTTTTATGAGATGAAGATCTCATTTCCCAACAAAGAAACAAGATTTATACATTTAAGATTAAGTTGTAAATTAAATCATTAAAATCACAAATATTTTCCAGACAAACCTGGAAAGCCTGAAGGGCCGCTGAAGATCTCGGACGTACACAAGGAAGGCTGCACGCTCAAGTGGAACCCTCCAGAGGACGATGGTGGAGTGCCCATCGAGTACTACCAAGTGGAGAAGATGGACACTGAAACCGGTTTGTTATTTTTTTTGTGATCCACGTTTTAATAGAAAACCCAACAGTACCAAAGGGGCCATACACATATTACATAACACATTTTTTTTGACATTTTGAACCCCCCTCCACCCCCATAACACCATAGCACCATAACGCTTGATCATACCCCCCCCTCCACAATGTGTTACGTAATTCAATCGTAGTAGGCTTTAAAACAGCTTAAACCTTTTTAAACATAGTTTTTTTAGAAATTTGGAATATGGATTTCAATGAATTATTCAACTTTAAATGACTTTCATTTAACAACATTTTTGTAATAACTTATTTTAAAGCAAAATGTATACAAACAAACAAGACTGTTATTAATAATATAAAAAACAAAATCAACTATCTCAGCTAAAACATAACAAATTTAATTTCTATCTAATACAAAAACAAAACAACTTAAAAAACTAAAAATGTGGGTGGCATTGCGCAATCCTGTATCAAGTCATGATTTTACACTCTAAAACAACACAAAACAGAGGTGTAGAGCAATACAGAGCTTACTCAAAATAAGTTATGTTTTTATTTGTAGTTTAACTGTTATTAAAACAGTATGATATAATAATAGTATTATTTATATAACTGACTGTAACCTTGATTTAGATATCAATTTGATTATTTTTTTATTTTTAAAGATTTACAACACTGTCAATAGATATGGTAGTGCGCCAGCTCTTAGGGTTAATATGTGTGAGTTACGTAATGTTGATCCAAACCCCCCCTCCCCTATATAATGCAGCATAACGCTATGCCATACCCCCTCCCTCCCCCCACGTTATATGTGTATGGCCCCAAAGTATTAATTATTTTTACTATCATATTTGGTTAATCTTTTCTCATAAAATAGTATTTATTACTATATTTTTTTTGGAACAAAGCCAATATTGCTTAACCTTTCTAGTATGAGGGATCCCAGGGCTGGATTTACCACTAGGTCCGGGTCTAGGAGTGCACAATGCCAGAGGTGGTATTTAGAGCGGGCGGCAAAACCTCTTGGACCTAGGAGCGCCTAAACTTTAAATCCGGCCTTGGCCAAACCAATGACAATACCAAACTAACTAGCTTGATACCAATCTGCCAATTTATTGATTTTTCTGTGAATTGCAGATTTTTAATTTATAAAAAAATAAAAGTTATTTTAAACCAATAATTTACCAGATATATTTCCACTGAGATTGCAATTAACTCATTTCACTTTTTCACTCTAGTGCTATAACAATTTTTGATTGCAATATGTTTTGGCAATAGGACGATGGGTGCCTGCGGGCAGATCCAAGGAGCCCAAGTTGGATGTGGAGAACCTAGTGCCAGGACAGGAGTACAAGTTCCGTGTGATGGCTGTCAACGCTGAGGGAGAGTCTGAACCCCTGGACGCAGACCACGCCATCATTGCAAAGAATCCATTCGGTCAGTACGATATAGTAGTAATTAGTTAGCTCTTACACTTCCCGCATTATTTAATTACTTACCTGAGGCCTGACAGAACTTCAGACCTGCAAGTGTAGACAACTTTATAGGGCTGTAAACCTCATTTTAAATTGTTTGAATTATAGAGTGGTTAGGTTCGAGGATTTCCTTAAAAATTAAAAATAATTTGCTCTAACAAACATTTTAAATTTTATTACAGTAAAACCCCACTTAATCGTACCTCGCTAAACCGAAATCCGGGTTAGCTGGAACGGTCTAAAACATATGGTTAATCAATAATAGAGAGAATAAGTCTGGCGTATGACTCATGGCGCGCCGTAAGATAGCCGGCCACAGCAGTCACTGAACTAGGGGGTTGTTTTGACGGGTTTTGCCACATACCTGAAAGCCCGCGAGGGGGAGGGGGTTGACCATTTCCGCATTCTCGTATCGCAGTAAAGGTATCAGTGTGCCGTGCCGTGAACCACAACTGGAGAAGAAAATCTACAAGCTTGGAGAGAAAAGTTGATGATAGTGCTGTGTGTAGTTAAAGTTTGAATCATGTAGTGCCTCATTTTTTAATGGAAGCCCCAATACAAGTGTTACAAATGTAGTCTTAGAAAAATGTCCAGTGTATTCTAAAAGCAGTGTCCATGCCACCACAGAGCACTCAACTCAACACTCCACACATAACACCACTACATATTGTACCACTGAACATGCCACAGCACACAACAACACATTACAGCAACATAACTCCCGTTTCCAATTTAAACACAATGGCGGCACTGAATCAAATAAAAAAGTATCAAAAGAAACTAATTTACTGAAAATTTTCCATCAAAACATACAACATCTAGCTTCAAGAATTGAGCCATTAATAATCATTTTAGATGAGTTAAGACCTCAAATTGTCATACTGACTGAACATGACATGAAAACTCATGAAATTAATAGGCTTAACATACAACAGTATGAAATAAACAGTTTTTACTGCAGAGAAACTACTTCAAAAGGAGGAGTCATAATATTTTGCCAACAAGGTTTAAATTGGAAGCGGGTGAACGTACCTAAATCTTTGTCTGATATGTTGCTTGAGGAAAAACAATTTGAGTTTTGTGCTTGTAGCTATGTAATTGATGAATTTAAAATGTTAGCTATAGGAGTGTATAGATCACCTAATTCAGATTGTGAAGTATTTTTAGATAGGTTAAGTGTATTAGTTGATTATTTTTCCAAAAAATTCAAACATATAGTTCTAGGAGGGGATTTAAACATTAATGTTCTAAAAAATGACAACGATAACAAACTATTAAAACGGACATTAAAAAATCATGACATGAGGTATCTTGTAAACTTCCCAACTAGCGTGACAGAAAATTCAAAATCAGCAATTGATAATAATTATATTGTAAAAAACTGTAATGATTCCACACTGACTGTTGAGGGGATAATAACTTGCCTATCAGATCATGATGGACAACTGCTTCACATTAAAAACAAAAAACTCAAAAATGAAAAGCAAAAACCAGTAAAACGTACAACCCGTAAGTTTTCAGATCAAAACCTGAATCTATTTAAAAGGCTTTTAAAATATGAAATTTGGGAAAATGTTTATATGGCCCCTGTTAATAAAAAATATGAAGAGTTTTACAAAACATTTAAATTTTATTTTGATACATCATTCCCTAAGACAACAGTAACTGAATAAATGTAAACAAAATTGGATTTCAGATGATCTGAAAAATGAAAAAAAAGAATTACTGCAATTGACATTACAAATTCGGGGAAACAAAAACCGTGTTTTGACTCAAGATATGAAACAAAAAAAACTAAATTATAAGATAAAAGTAGCTCAAGCTAGAACAAATTATTTTGAAAATATAATACAGAAATCTGAAAATATACAAAACACAGTCTGGAGGATTATAAACTCGGAAGTAGGTAAAAGGAAGGAAAATAAAACTAAAAATATCTGCTTGCAAAAGGGAAACCGTAGCATAAGTAACCCTAGAACTATATCAAATGTATTTAATGAATATTTTGCCAATGTAGCTGAGGATATTAGTAAGTTTAACTGCAAAGATAAAAATGATAGTATTAATAATAAAAGTGAGCAAAGTATTAAAAAAGGTTTGAATTTTGAATTTGTTGATGCAAGGGAGGTGGAAAAGATAATTAGCTCAATAAAAAACAAAAACTCTTCAGGATATGATGACATTCCTATAAAAGTTATAAAATATGTCAAAGAATATGTAAGTCAAATTTTAAGCCACTTAATAAATTCATCTTTTGTTTCGGGAATTTTCCCTAATCAGTTGAAAAAATCTAAAATTATACCAATCCATAAGAAAAATGATCTAGAAACTGTGTCAAACTACCGCCCTATTTCCCTCCTTCCAGTAATATCAAAAATTTATTAGAAAATTGTTAGCAATCAGTTATTAAGGTACTTAGAAGAGTCAAAATTATTAAATGATTATCAGCACGGTTTTAGACCTGGGAAATCTGCAATTACTACAGCAGTATCATTCATAGAATCTATAATTGAATCAGTAGACAAAGGAGAATACACAACTGGAATTTTCATGGACCTATCAAAGGCATTTGATAGTGTCAACCACTCTCAACTGATAAATAAATTGCTAATGTTAGGCATATCCAAGAGATCAATAAAATGGTTTCAGTCATACCTCCACAATCGATGTCAATTTGTATAAATTGCGCACATAACACATGACAACAGAGTTTTAAAGTTTTTCTCAGAAACTGAAAATGTGAAATGTGGTGTCCCACAGGGATCGATTTTAGGTCCTCTTTTGTTTCTGTGCTACATTAATGATGCAGGAAACTCACTTGCGTGTTTACCACAAAATAATCTTTGTTTTTATGCAGACGACACAAATCTTAAAGTATCAGCTAATACTGTTCAACAAGTTGAAATCCTGAGTTTTATTGAACTAGAAAACATTGGAAGTTTCTTGCAGCAGCATAAATTAAAGCTGACTGCTCAAAAACTAATTTCATAATATTTAAAACCCATCAAAACAAGCAGATAACTGAACCAATTATTATGTACAACTCACAAGAAATAGAAAATAAAAGTAGCACACAGTTTTTAGGCCTAACAATAGACCAAAATTTAAACTGGAATAAACATGTAGATAAATTACTATCAACATTAAGTTCAGGACTTTATTCACTTTATAGAATGTCATTTTTTTGTAACCAAAAAACAATGAAAAATATATATTTTGCGAGTATCCACTCTCATTTATCTTATGGTATAAGCCTTTATGGTTCAACAACAAAGGCAAATATGGATGGTATTCTTAAACAGCAAAAGAGAGCAATTAGAATCATAATGAAGCTAGATTACAATGAAACAACAAAAGATAAATTTAAAGAATTAATGATTTTAACAGTATATGGGCAATATATTTTTGAGACTATTATCATTGCAAAAAATAATATAAAAAGCACAGAATTTATCTGTCATCCATATAATACTAGGAATAAAAAATTTATTATCACATCACAACATAAATTAAAGTATTATGAAAAAAAAACCGTCCTATGTGGGATTAAGGTTCTTGAAACATCTACCCAGCAATATAAAAAATGAGGAAAACCTTAAAATATTTAAAAACAAAGTAAAAAGTTATTTGATTGACAAAGCTTTGTATTCTCTGGAGGAGTACTTTTCCACCCCCTCACGGATTTAATATTGATTTTGTTTTTCATTATTTATTTTTAGTCTTAAGTTCTACTCTTAAGTTTTGATGACATTATTCAATGTACATAACATGTATTTTATGAATAAAGTTTTTTTGATTTGATTTGATTTGAACTCTCACACCTACACGTGGTGACAACCCAGTTACTGTTGTGGTTATGATGTGATATTTGCCAAAGTTATAAATTTGTCCAGTACATGTTCGAAGAACAATTTACAAAGAGAAAACGTTTAGTAGTGAACATTAGTGATAAGTTGGAAGCTATCAGATGTATAGAAACATACAATTTGTATACACTCAGTAATTTGCTATTCATAAAAAGATGGGGAGACAAGGCTGTTAGCAACCGCTTTGAATAAAAAGTGCAGAACAAGATTGTTGATTACAGTACTTTAAGAAATAGCCTTTTTAAGGCACATTTATACATTTAGTATTTCATTTAAATGAAAATTTGTAAATATTTCATATTTCATTAAACTTACGTTGGGAAAACTACAAGATGTATGTATATTATTCCTAAATTAACCTTGAAATACTAACAGATGATTATCCAAAAAAATGGGTTATCTGGAACGGCTCTGCCCCCATTATTTTGGTTAAGCGGGGTTTTACTGTACCACACATCCTCAACAGGCTTTTCACCTTTATTAGTTATGAAATAATTGGTATATCTTTTATAAAATGCATATAAAATATAGCTACGTCAATAAAGCATTTCATTCACCACTTTTCTTTATAATGAAAGTAACGAAGACAAATTCTTTAAAAATAGCTGTTGCCATGGACTAGATTTTATAAATCTCTTTGATTCGGATTGGTTCCTGGTAATGATAATATTTATCAGTGCACTTTTTCTGAATTCCCTTTATGATCCAGAGCAAATGGAGGCCTCTTTCTTTACAAAAATATCAGATTTACAAGACCCTATTACAGCATTAGAGATTTATTTTCAGATTGCCAGATCAACTCTTATGTCCTTTGAAAAATAAATAGTTAAGTTAAGAGAAGTAATTTAAGTTATTATAGGTAATTTGATCTTATTCTGACTACTTTTAATTCTAGTTATCATGTAACCTGACACTACTGACAGTGTTATGTATCAATGTCACGTTTATGACATGGTTATATCATTCTATTTTGAAATTTCCAATGCTTGTGTAGTTCTTTGTTTAAAATTCATTGATGGTGAAGGGGAGTTTATGTTATTTAAGAAATTATTTCTGACGTTTTCATCACTGATAAGGTAAAAATAAGTTTCAAATGACGTTTCGGGATCAGGATTATCTGTTTTGCCTTTCTAAGATTTTGTTTCAGCTTTGCCTGGTTTATCCCACTAACTTTGTTCATTTTCAATCACAGATTAGTAAAATCAAGTAATTTTTCTCACCTTAAAACTGGATCAGACTCCAGATCCCGAAATGTCATGAAACTCTTTTTCTGACCAGTGATGGAAAACGTCCTCAATAATTTCTTAAATAAAGTACTTTTGCCTTACAGCAAATAAAGAGATTTGATTTGCTATTAAAGGAATTTTTCAATACATTTGTTTTGTGAACATTCCACTGATGATTGCTGGTTCGCAGACGAGCCCGGAGCGCCAGGCACCCCAGATGTGGTGGACTGGGATCGAGACTACGTGGACCTCAAGTGGACTCCCCCGTCCAAGGATGGCGGAGCCCCCATCACAGGATATGTCATCGAGAAGCGGGAGAAGGGCAACCCCAAGTGGACCAAGGCTGCTGAGGTGCACGGCCCAGAGTGTAAGGGTCGGGCGGACAATCTTGACGAGGGAGTGGAGTACGAGTTCCGAGTGCGGGCAGTCAACGAAGCAGGCCCTGGAGACCCCAGCCAGCCAAGCAAGTCTGTCGTCACCAAGCCGAGGAAGTGTAAGTTTATATTGGTGCCGATGGAGGCCCTTACAAAGGCTTTTTGAAGTTTTACTGGTAGCTGTGATGGCTGGGAGCACAGGAATATTCCAGCTTTCAGTGTCTTTGTTTATTTAGCAAAAAGAATCAACAGATGCTAACATCACTCCCCAAATATAAATTCTTTATTCCTCAAAAACTCATGTTTTTGTGACTGACAGATATATTTTTATACTAACCAAAAACAATTATATCTTGAATATTTTAATAGATAACTTTTTTCTTAACTCGGTACATGTTGTTATAACTAACAACATGTTAACTACATGCTACATGTTAACAAAATGTTGTTAACTATGGGATATAATTTAAAACATATTACACTTCAAAATAGATCTACACAAAGATTGCACTTACTTACAAGACGGGGAATATACATCATCATCATTGTTGCGGATTAGGAAACCCCATCATAGCTGCTAGGTACAACTTCCACAAGCGGGAATATTGCGCAGGTTACCGGAAGGATAGGATATAACAGGAAAGGCAAGGGCGGGATGGGATGGCAGCCAAATCGACCTTTCAGAGGGCCAACTCCCATGCCCATGGGAACAAAGGTGAGAGGGAAGTTTGTCATGATGGACAGCCAAAAGACTTACCATATGTAATGACAACTTCATTTGCTGTACCCAATGTCAGCCTCAAAACAGGTATAGACCAGTTTTAAGGTAGTCCTGGGACGGGAATATACACCCAGCAATGTAACACCTAGTTGAGTTACATTGATATTTGCATATAAATCAATTGTTTATGTTCCTTGTTTCAGCAAACCTATGTACTCATCTCCAATGTTATTCTTATGGAGAATAATTAAAATTGTATGTAGCGCTTATTTGTGAATATATTTTTATGAAACTTGGTATGCGGCTTTATGTGGTACATATGCATTGTAAATTTGCTGAGTACACAGGTGTGCTGCGACGGGGGTATTTTTATTTACAATCTCAGTAGAGTATAAGAATAAATATGTTTTGGAAGGTTGTAAAGTGTTTTAAATTACATCCCATATTTTAATAGAAACAAGGGTAGGAAACTCAGTCTACACTAATGACATTGTTAAAATGAGGTATTAAATACTTTCGAGGTAGAGTTAATCAAACCGATATTTTTGTGGACTCCTGGGATTCAAACCTGTAAACAAAATCCGAAACCCTAACCTTGGGACAGTGAGATACCTCAAACAACGCCATATTCTATGG
Source organism: Allygus modestus (assembly GCA_963675035.1). NCBI lineage: Eukaryota > Metazoa > Arthropoda > Insecta > Hemiptera > Cicadellidae > Allygus > Allygus modestus. The sequence continues at coordinate 129,034,016 of OY776113.1, read as the reverse complement.
CCTTGGGCAAGTTTTTAATGTGAAAATATGTACAAATTTTACTTTAAGAATCCAGAATGATTAATTGACGAAGAAATCTATTACAGATTGTTAAGGTCAGATACTTAGGCTTGTTTCATACAGCAAGTTAGTATTGTAACAAAATCACAACTTCATTTTGGAACTAACTACTCCTTCACTATATTTAAAATTACTTTAGATTTTCAGACCTGTAACAAATTTACTAGACAGAAAAATATGGGGAGGACAAACAGGCTTACCATGGAAAGTATAGGCATCCTACTGATAGCACACTGACACTACAAAACACTTATAAAATAATATTTCAAAGGCACTGGCTTCTTTGTCGACTGGGAGAAAAATGGCACATGTCCAGGAAGTAAGTCACTAGTGGTGTGTACAGAGTAAAAATAAAAATCATTACAAATTAAATTTGTTTTGTTTGAATTACCAAGTATAAAAATAACCTGTTTACAGTGGCGCCTAAGATTGACCGTCGCAACTTGAAGAACTTGACAATCAAGGAAGGTGAACCATTCCTGTATGATGTGAAAGTGCAGGGAGAACCTGCCCCTGAGATAACATGGATCTTCAACAGCAAGGAAATCCACAGCAACTCTGTCAAGCAGATTGACACTGAACCTAACCACACCAAGTTCTTCCACAAGAATCCCGAGCGCAAGGACAGCGGCGTTTACAAGATCCAAGCCGTTAACAAGTACGGCTCTGACGAAGCCGAGGTGGACGTCACTGTTGTTTGTAAGTATTTGCTTTGAACACTTTTTTGCTTGTCTACTCCAGTGGCACTTTGTATTTCACGTGTTAGAGGACAACAGTCCAAAATTCTCAAAGTCTTTTGATCGCCCTGGGAATCGAACCCGTGACCTCTTGCACCAAAATCCAAGACACTAGTCGTGAGGTCAGCGAGGCATGAGGGCTGAGGGTGTGGGGTATTCCTGTATAGTTTAATGAAAAAGTTGGGAGTTGGGAAAAAAGGATGTACTTTTTAGCGAATTTCCACTATAGGGAAGAAGCTATTACTGTAGGTCTCATGGTAAGACTTAAGCCCGAGACCATGATAACTTTTTGTTTTGTGAGCCCCAGATGCCTAAAACACCATTCGTTCAAATTTGTATATATGCATATATATATATATATATATATATATATTTATGTGTGTGTGTCCGTAAACACAATAACTATCGTAAAAAAGGTCCGATCTTAATGAAATTTGGTACAAATGTGTAAAGTACCATTTATTTGAACGAGTTCAAAAACTAGACGAATCGCACCATCCGAAGAGGGGTTTGGGGGGGTTCTGTACCCCAAAAATGGGTTTTTGGGGTTTTCACATATAATTTTTATTTAATTCAAATTATACCATTGAATTCAGCTTAAAAAAACAATTTGGTATTTTGATCATTGCTCTAAGTCAATTAGTTACTGAGATATTGCAAGTGCTAAACACAGTACGTTGTCTAAGGTTATTCTTATGGAGAAAAATAAAAATTCCATATCTTGCTTATTTATGAATATAAACTGACGAAACTTGGTATATGGCTTCATCTGGTTGAGGTTTGTTGTTATATGCACAAAAAAACAAATTTTCACGTATGGTTCCCATAGCAGCAAACCTAGGTACTCGGTCCCCATGTTATTCTTATGGAGAAAAATTAAAATGTTATATATCGCTTATTTATAAATGTATTTGAATGAAACTTGGTATGTGACGTTACTTAGATGAGTTCTATAGATATTTGCATAAAAACTCATTATTTTGTGTTCCTTGTTGAAGCAAACCTGCATATTCATCCCCAATGTTATTCTTATAGTGATTAATTAAAATTGTATTTATCGCTTATTTGTGAATATATTTTTATGAAACTTGGTATGCGGCTTTATGTGGTATTAAGACATTGGAAATTCGCTGAGTAAGGAGGTTTGCTGCGACGGGGATATTTATCAATTTACATTATCATAGTCACAATAAAAATTATAAAATAAGTACCGGTATATATAATATAAGTAGATGTCCATCCAGTATACTTTACTTTCTTGTTACAGATATAATATATTATTTTCTAGAATATCTTTCCAAAAGTGTAAGAAGGGAAAATACACAGTGTAACAAGTCAAACTGATATTAGGTAGTATGTCAGTTCAATATTATTACCATCTTTCCACTTACTGGTAGGAAAACTTATAAATTGTCACCAAGCATGTTTAACTTAATTGTGTTGATTATCTGAATAACCAGACTTGTCAAAGAAATAAAGAAGTTCCGAAGAACGAAACACATCTTTAAACAAACCTGTGATCAGTCAATAAAATATTATTAACCTCATAAATAATTAGTTATGCAGGAAATTTAATATTTTTGATTATCTGATCAAATCATGCTTGTTTTAAATTATCTTGGATAAATGGACCCTAATGTGCCAGTAAAGACCAAGTGTAAAAACCCTTGACAGGAGTTTTGTTCTGGTTTAGGTATTAATTATGTCTTGTTGATTACCAACCCATAATGTTATTTAATGTCATCAAATCAAATCAAATGGTTTGATTGCCATTTACTACATATTACAGTACAGTAGGCTAAATCATGTTTAGTCTGTTACAACACATCAGAATTCCCTAAAAGTAAATAAAGCCAAAATACAATAATACTCAAGCGAACCTGGTAACCTTTTAAATTAGGCCTGCAACTTAAAAGCCTACATTGTATGAGAAAAAAACATTCTTTTTTTCTCTTGATTCAGTATCAAGCAACTGTAATAGTGTATTTCATCACTAGGACCAAAAGGGAAGCTTTTCAAAATCAGCTCAAGTTTATCAAGGGAAGTTTGAAAAGCCATATTAGGTCCTAGTGATGAACTATATTTTTTGTCATTCTGCAAACAATATTAAGATAACACCTTCACAAAAATCAGATTTTGTTTGTTTGACTACCTAGCCAGATGCTAGGTGCTTCTCTTTTTTTTCGTTACAAATTTATAAAACATTTTCTACAACTAGACCTAACACATTTTACATTTTTCATGTCGTTTACCATAATTTATGTAATCATTTTTAGGACCTGGATTTATTTAATTCCCCTTCTATAAATATATTCAAAAGACGTGTTAATGAATGTCTCAGGTTGGGTATAGACGAGGCTGAGTCTATTATCGCAGCAGATTACAGGCGGCCCTAAACTGACCCTTGTACTCTGGCCGCCCTTCAACACTCCCCCACCCCAGCCCCTCGCCATCATGCATGGCCATTTTCAGCTGCTGCCAGCATTCTCATGCTCACTTCATTCATATTCATTTACGTGTTGTTTTTTCCTATTAATAGACATCTCATAGTTTTTATTATTTCTTGTTTTTCCTTGATATGTTTACTACATATCAATTATTATTTGGTCGTTATTATTTTGGACACAACTCAGAGCCGACGCACAGGCCTCAGCGCCCATGTCAACTTATTTCTAAAACCATAACTAAACTATGTTTCTAACAATAAAGTTTATTTTATAATTTTTCAAAGCACAAATAAAAAAAATTAATAAAAAAAACTTTCTTAAATAATGTTGTATGAAGATATATTTGTTGAAAATGAAGATATAATTTGTTGTTATTTATAAGTGCTGTACGATTTTGTATTTGTTATTATTTATTTTCTGGAATAAATCCATTCACCTTTAAAAGTTTCCTTCCATCTTGATCTTGCAACTCTAAACAAACAGCTGTTATGCAAGTTTTCATTGTTTACAAGTTGAATAATTTGTTCAGTTCATATTAACCCATTGGCCTTGTATCACGGAACAGTTCCTTGATGGCTCTATTGGACTCAAATTTTGTATCACGGAACAGTTCCATGATGAGTACAATGCCACTAAAATTAATTATTTTGTCTTCGTTTACCACCCGAATATTCTTAAATATGAATAAAACAATGTATAAAGAGATAAATGAAAGTAATAACAAAGGTTCAGTGTAAAAAAACAATTAATTACATTTTATGGGCTTGTTCTTTTTGGCCATATTACGTTGTCATGGAAATATGAATACAGTTAGTTGTGTTATTACTAACATTAGTAAAGTTTTCGTTTATACTATTTCTAATTTTCTCTATTCTTAGTTGCTTTAGAACAACACATAAATACTGTCTCTGTCAAAACAAAATTTTAAAAAAACCAGCTGATTGTTAGTGGGAAGTATTATTGGCGCAAAATATAGTTTGAGGGCAATATTACAGCGTGCATAACAGCAAAAAAAACTATTTTATTATGTATTCAGTTTGTTTATAAATAAATGTATGGAAATTGGAAAATATTAAATAAAAACCCATTGTTGTAGGGCCTACATAATCCAGCTAACAATAATTATTGTTTTTCCCCTTCCCGCTAAAAGATGAGGTTTTTAAAATTTGTAGTGTTTTACAAAAACAACTGTAACATTTGTATTTATTTATATATTTTTATTTTTTTGGTATTTTAAATAAGGAATTACATTCTGAATACATGTTCGGTGTAAAGAAAAATATATATTAGCTTTTTAGGCATATAAAATTGTGATGCTTTCAAAATATACATATATATTTATAATAATATATTTATTTTTGTAGGCCAACAATATTTTTTGGATACTGATTATTATATTTAAATATACAAATTATTAAAGGCAATTTTATTTCAATTAAAAAACATAACTTGCTATCTTGTAACATAAAAAATGAATTTGTTATGAATTTATAAAGAAAACCCTGCATTTTGGCTAATTTTAATAGGATAACTAAGTGAGAGCGGGACACATAACCATGCTTTAAAGGTCAATGGGTCAAAAAGCTGATGACATCAACCAAAAAATTTCATCAAATGATGTTTTGTCCTGGTACGAAAATATTGTCAATACAGTAGGGTACTTTAAGGAATAAAAAGAACAATTTTAGGCCCTCAATTCATGTGTTTAAAACAGCTGTTCCTGAAGCAGTATGACCATAAATTGTTTCTTGAACCATTTATTACTGTGTTTGGAGATATATCAAGGCAAAACTATTGTTTACAGCCAAGCCCGGCAAACCCGAGGGCCCACTGGAGGTTTCAGATGTCCACAAGGACGGCTGCAAGTTGAAGTGGAAGAAGCCCAAGGACGATGGAGGAGAGCCGATAGAGGGTTACCTTGTGGAGAAGTACGACCCAGACACGGGAGTGTGGCTGCCCGTGGGCCGCACCAAGGACCCTGAAATGGAAGTCTCGGGCCTGACCCCTGGCCATGAGTACAAGTTCCGCGTTAAGGCCATCAACAAGGAAGGAGAGTCTGAACCTCTGGAGACCCTCGGCTCCATTATTGCCAAGGATCCATTCAGTGAGAAGCATTTAATATTTTATTTAATTAATTTATGATTAAAATTTAGAAATTTCAATAGTCAGATATCTTCATTCATTTGCATGCACATAAATTGTACAACGAACAGCGTCCAAAAAATAATTATGTTATGATACAATAAATAACTATTCAAGGGAGATAGAACATTCTTCTATTGAGTAGACAGCTCTTTTTATCAAATACTCTTTAAGCAATTTTTTAATCCTAATTGTTTTTTTTTTTTTGATTATTTCAGGAATATATTTTAGAATAGGTAGATTTTTTCCCAAAAAACTTCAGCCTATGTGGCTGAATAATTTCACTCCTTTCCCTGGTATTACAAGAGTGAGTGGGTGTCTTAATGTCTATTTTCGTCATTTGTGCTTTTCTTAATGAGAACGCACTCAAAGATATACTGAACATAAACCTTGTTTGATTCATCGTGCGTTAACTTAAGCATAACTCAAACATAACTTGAGCATAAGCATTTAAGCATAACTTGAGCTCTTTTTTGCTGCCTCGAAATACTATCCATATTCATCTTTTTTGTAGAACCATTTCAGATATGAAAAATAACAACACTTGTCCTTTTTCTTCCAATTTCATCCTGCTTGCATGCCTGTTACTCCAAAATTTCTTCTGCTTCAAATAATGCGGGCTAGATAGCGACTGGTCAATATTATGGTTCATAGTTCTTACTTTCTGGAAAGTCAGGGAATTTGAAAAAGGTCAGGTAAAGTCAGGGAAAAAGTTGGAATAATGCCAAAAGTCAAGGAAAACCATTGATATTTTATACTAGTTAGAGAAAGTTTTAATTTAATTGTAAACTCAAAGCAATACTGTGTAAAAATCAAAACTTATTAGATTTTTGTTAAACTGGTTTGTATAGTAACGAATACGAAGTGAAAAAGGTAAGGCAAAATATGTATTGGACAACATCAAATTGGACTTTTGAATATTCCTAACCAATTTAATATTGAATAATGCATTTTAAAATATAAAAAATTAAATATTCAAACTAAAGGTTGAATTAAATGTGATTATATTTTACTTATTTTGCTAATTTTTCACAACTATTTAGCCAACCACTCTTGCCTTCACAAGTTAAACTGGCCTACCATAAATTAGTGAAGTGAATTTAGAAAACAAGTCAAAAACGAATATAGCAATGTAACTGTGGATGTTGTTTACAGCTGTTCCCAGTGCCCCTGGAGCCCCAGACCCAGTGGACTGGAGTCAGAATCACGTTGATCTCATCTGGAAGGAGCCCATCTCCGATGGTGGCTCTCCTATCACCGGCTACATTATTGAAAAGAAAGACAAATACAGGTATTATAACATACCAATTATGTATATCTTGTCAAATAAATTTCAAAATGTTTGAATAATGATATTTATTTAACCCACAAGAGCTTGCATTGCTGTCTAAATTTTGGGTTGGTACGTTTTTGTAAACAAAAATATTTTTTGTTGTCGGTAGTTTGCATCATTCTAAGAACACCGTGAAACACTTTCCACAGATTTTTAGCTATCATATTTTTGAAGTTTATTTTGTTTAAATCAGAAACAGGTTTTTCACAATTTAAAATACATGTTTTATATGTTTATATCAGAATCAGAATACTTTATTGCCGTTAAAAGTTTAACAAGCATCATCACATAATTTCTTATAACTATAAAGTCTAAAATGATAAGTTAACAACACTGAAAAATTATTTACATAGCAAGGGTATAATTTCCGTAAATAATTTGTAATGGTTTGCTTAAATTTAGCATCATTTAAACATCTTGTTTTATAACTTTATATTATATAGTTTTAAAATAAGTTTCATTATCTTTTTCATATTTATCTTTTTCTTTATATCGTCTCTTACAAATATTTTAAAAATACAACATTTTTATGTGTTTGTGTATGGGGTTGAGCAATTTACATTTATTATTTGCATGCATGAATAAAGAAAATATTTTTTTCAAAGGTGTTTAAGTTCAGCATATTTTAAATGTCATTTAAAAAGTTCAGATATTATACAGATACAAATTACAATGTTTTAATGATTGGATTCAAATTAAATTAAATTTTATAAAAGGCTGTTATTTAAATCCTGGTCAAAGAGGACTGTATGCGACTCCTCAAGTTTTCAATTCCGTGTGACTTCTGCCGGCTTGAATTGCTATTTCCTCTTCCAGACTTTCACTATGTAATTTCCACATACCACTTACATTTTATATGGATTTATTATTCGTTCCTGTTGCAAATACATTGTCATTTATTACAGCACAATTTGGGAGAAAGCAATTGAGACGAATACAGGAACACCGCAGGCCGTGGTCAGTGGTCTCATAGAAGGCAATGAGTACCAGTTCCGAGTCATTGCGGTCAACAAGGCAGGTCAGAGTGAGCCTGGGGATCCCAGTAAGAACTTCGTCGCCAAACCTCGATTTTGTAAGTATTATATGTATATCGCTATACATTAACATAATAATAATGTTACAGTCGAACGTGGATTGTTCAAACTTCTATAATTCAAAATTTTCTTTGATTCACATTTTTTGCTTGGTCCCTAGCATTTTCTACATAAACAATACTAAATGATCTTGGTTAATTAGAATTTTATTTTGGATAGTTCGGCCGTTATACAGTTATCAAAACTAAGAATGCCCGAAAAAAGGTGTCGTACAGAATAAGGCCAAAATCTCGGATTATTACCCCGCTTAGAGGTGTGTCGCTTCAGCTGGAACTGAAACTATTTAGTTCCAGTGCTCTGGGAGTAAAAACAGTTGCCTTTCCAAGTAAAAAAATTCAGCTAGCTACAGCTGTTGTTAGTGCTGCAACGATTCTTTCCAAAAACAGCTGTAGCACACCACAGGTTAAACTAGCTGCAGCTGGAACTGGTTTTGGAAGAAATGGGGCTCTGTGAAACTAGCTGCAGCTGTACGCATAAGTAACTAATTTGCACCTTTCAAACCCTGCTAGGTTCTGATCCATCCCTGTTGTTAAGCAGTTGTCCAAAAGTGCAAGTTGTTCATGTTCAACAAACTATTTCTTTGATAATTAATTCTGTAATTAGAATTTTTGCATATTTCAAATTTTTTTACCAGTCCCTTGAAACTCAAATTATCCAAGTTCTACTGTAGTTTAATGGCGAAGTTTATTTATGATATTTGAACTATCCTCTTTTGAAGTTGTTTTGACACTAGCCACAGAAAGAGGGAGTTTACACTTTTAATAAAATGATTATTTTTTAATGATTGTGCAACCAACAGTTTATTTAAGTTTATAATTTCCAAGTAGTGATGGCTTGTGAGTACATGTACTGGGGTTCACAATTAATAATTATATAACAAAATTGATTCAATTTACTATTTAATTTTAGCATTATTGCTTTAAGGTAAACAGTAATAGAAAGTATGCACTGTAAAAAATATGGAACTGATTGTTTCTAGAAGTTTTTGTGGTACACTGTATGAAGCACTTGTTTGTTCTTGCAATATTCATGTAATTCAGGCGCTGCTAGGAAGCTGCTGAACTGTAATAGAGGTAGCCCATCGGTATTCTCTGTAAGCTGCTTGTAGAGATGTCCCCCCCCCCACCGCAAACCAATGGGCTTGCCCATCTGTCCCATATCCTGTGTGTACAGTATCAAGAGTGGCACATTCAGTCCACTCCTAGCCACTGGCACGTTATTACACTCAACCTTACTGGTGCGCTCTACACTGTCCATCTGTCCCATATCCCGTGTGTACAGTATCAAGATTGGCACATTCAGTCCACTCCTAGCCACTGGCAAGTTATTATACTCAACCTCACTGGTGCGCTCTACACTGTCCATCTGTCCCATATCCCGTGTGTACAGTATCAAGATTGGCACATTCAGTCCACTCCTAGCCACTGGCACGTTATTATACTCAACCTCACTGGTGCGCTCTACACTGTCCATCTGTCCCATATCTCGTGTGTACAGTATCAAGATTGGCACATTCAGTCCACTCCTAGCCACTGGCACGTTATTATACTCAACCTCACTGGTGCGCTCTACACTGTCTATCTGTCCCATATCCCGTGTGTACAGTATCAAGAGTGGCACATTCAGTCCACTCCTAGCCACTGGCACGTTATTATACTTAACCTCACTGGTGCGCTCTACACTGTTTGGCTTGCCCATCTGTCCCATATCCCGTGTGTACAGTATCAAGAGTGGCACATTCAGTCCACTCCTAGCCACTGGCACTTTATTATACTCAACATCCCTGGTGTGCTCTACACTGTCCATCTGTCCCATATCTCGTGTGTACAGTATCAAGAGTGGCACATTCAGTCCACTCCTAGCCACTGGCACGTTATTATACTCAACCTCACTGGTGCCCTCTACACTGTCCATCTGTCCCATATCCCGTGTGTACAGTATCAAGATTGGCACATTCAGTCCACTCCTAGCCACTGGCACGTTATTATACTCAACCTCACTGGTGCGCTCTACACTGTCCATCTGTCCCATATCCCGTGTGTACAGTATCAAGATTGGCACATTCAGTCCACTCCTAGCCACTGGCACGTTATTATACTCAACCTCACTGGTGCGCTCTACACTGTCCATCTGTCCCATATCCCGTGTGTACAGTATCAAGATTGGCACATTCAGTCCACTCCTAGCAACTGGCACGTTATTAAACTCAACCTCACTGGTGCGCTCTACACTGTTTGGCTTGCCCATTTGTCCTATATCCCGTGTGTACAGTATCAAGAGTGGCACATTCAGTCCACTCCTTGCCACTGGCACATTATTATACTCAACCTCACTGGTGCGCTCTACACTGTCCATCTGTCCTATATCCCGTGTGTACAGTATCAAGATTGGCACATTCAGTCCACTCCTAGCCACTGGCACGTTATTATACTCAACCTCACTGGTGCGCTCTACACTGTCCATCTGTCCCATATCCCGTGTGTACAGTATCAAGATAGGCACATTCGTTCCACTCCTAGCCACTGGCACGTTTTTATACTCAACCTCACTGGTGCGCTCTACACTGTCCATCTGTCCCATATCCCGTGTGTACAGTATCAATATTGGCACATTCAGTCCACTCCTAGCCACTGGCACGTTATTATACTCAACCTCACTGGTGCGCTCTACACTGTCCATCTGTCCCATATCCCGTGTGTACAGTATCAAGATTGGCACATTCAGTCCACTCCTAGCCACTGGCACGTTATTATACTCAACCTCACTGGTGCGCTCTACACTGTCCATCTGTCCCATATCCCGTGTGTACAGTATCAAGATTGGCACATTCAGTCCACTCCTAGCAACTGGCACGTTATTAAACTCAACCTCACTGGTGCGCTCTACACTGTTTGGCTTGCCCATTTGTCCTATATCCCGTGTGTACAGTATCAAGAGTGGCACATTCAGTCCACTCCTTGCCACTGGCACATTATTATACTCAACCTCACTGGTGCGCTCTACACTGTCCATCTGTCCTATATCCCGTGTGTACAGTATCAAGATTGGCACATTCAGTCCACTCCTAGCCACTGGCACGTTATTATACTCAACCTCACTGGTGCGCTCTACACTGTCCATCTGTCCCATATCCCGTGTGTACAGTATCAAGATAGGCACATTCGTTCCACTCCTAGCCACTGGCACGTTTTTATACTCAACCTCACTGGTGCGCTCTACACTGTCCATCTGTCCCATATCCCGTGTGTACAGTATCAATATTGGCACATTCAGTCCACTCCTAGCCACTGGCACGTTATTATACTCAACCTCACTGGTGCGCTCTACACTGTCCACCTGTCCCATATCCCGTGTGTACAGTATCAAGAGTGGCACATTCAGTCCACTCCTAGCCACTGGCACGTTATTATACTCAACCTCACTGGTGCGCTCTACACTGTCCATCTGTCCCATATCCCGTGTGTACAGTATCAAGATTGGCACATTCAGTCCACTCCTAGCCACTGGCACGTTATTATACTCAACCTCACTGGTGCGCTCTACACTGTCCATCTGTCCCATATCCCGTGTGTACAGTATCAACATTGGCACATTCAGTCCACTCCTAGCCACTGACACGTTATTATACTCAACCTCACTGGTGCACTCTACACTGTCCATCTGTCCCATATCCCGTGTGTACAGTATCAAGATTGGCACATTCAGTCCACTCTTAGCCACTGGCACGTTATTATACTCAACCTCACTGGTGCGCTCTACACTGTCCATCTGTCCCATATCCCGTGTGTACAGTATCAAGATTGGCACATTCAGTCCACTCCTAGCCACTGGCACGTTATTATACTCAACCTCACTGGTGCGCTCTACACTGTCCATCTGTCCCATATCCCGTGTGTACAGTATCAAGATTGGCACATTCAGTCCACTCCTAGCCACTGGCACGTTATTATACTCAACCTCACTGGTGCGCTCTACACTGTCCATCTGTCCCATATCCCGTGTGTACAGTATCAAGATAGGCACATTCAGTCCACTCCTAGCCACTGGCACGTTATTATACTCAACCTCCCTGGTGCGCTCTACACTGTTTGGCTTGCCCATCTATCCCATATCTCGTGTGTACAGTATCAAGAGTGGCATATTCAGTCCACTCCTAGCCACTGGCACGTTATTATACTCAACCTCACTGGTGCGCTCTACAATGTCCATCTGTCCCATATCCCGTGTGTACAGTATCAAGATTGGCACATTCAGTCCACTCCTAGCCACTGGCACGTTATTATACTCAACCTCACTGGTGCGCTCTACACTGTCCATCTGTCCCATATCCCGTGTGTACAGTATCAAGATTGGCACATTCAGTCCACTCCTAGCCACTGGCACGTTATTATACTCAACCTCACTGGTGCGCTCTACACTGTCCATCTGTCCCATATCCCGTTTGTACAGTATCAAGATTGGCACATTCAGTCCACTCCTAGCCACTGGCATGTTATTATACTCAACCTCACTGGTGCGCTCTACACTGACCATCTGTCCCATATCCCGTGTGTACAGTATCAAGATTGGCACATTCAGTCCACTCCTAGCAACTGGCACGTTATTATACTCAACCTCACTGGTGCGCTCTACACTGTTTGGCTTGCCCATTTGTCCTATATCCCGTGTGTAGAGTATCAAGAGTGGCACATTCAGTCCACTCCTAGCCACTGGCACGTTATTATACTCAACCTCACTGGTGCACTCTACACTGTCCATCTGTCCCATATCCCGTGTGTACAGTATCAAGAGTGGCACATTCAGTCCACTCCTAGCCACTGGCACGTTATTATACTCAACCTCACTGGTGCGCTCTACACTGTCCATCTGTCCCATATCCCGTGTGTACAGTATCAACATTGGCACATTCAGTCCACTCCTAGCCACTGACACATTATTATACTCAACCTCACTGGTGCACTCTACACTGTCCATCTGTCCCATATCCCGTGTGTACAGTATCAAGATTGGCACATTCAGTCCAGTCTTAGCCACTGGCACGTTATTATACTCAACCTCACTGGTGCGCTCTACACTGTCCATCTGTCCCATATCCCGTGTGTACAGTATCAAGATAGGCACATTCAGTCCACTCCTAGCCACTGGCACGTTATTATACTCAACCTCACTGGTGCGCTCTACACTGTCCATCTGTCCCATATCCCGTGTGTACAGTATCAAGATTGGCACATTCAGTCCACTCCTAGCCACTGGCACGTTATTATACTCAACCTCACTGGTGCGCTCTACGCTGTCCATCTGTCCCATATCCTGTGTGTACAGTATCAAGATTGGCACATTCAGTCCACTCTTAGCCACTGGCACGTTATTATACTCAACCTCACTGGTGCGCTCTACACTGTCCATCTGTCCCATATCCCGTGTGTACAGTATCAAGATAGGCACATTCAGTCCTCTCCTAGCCACTGGCACGTTATTATACTTAACCTTACTGGTGCGCTCTACACTGTTTGGCTTGCCCATTTGTCCCATATCCCGTGTGCACAGTATCAAGAGTAAAACATTCAGTCCACTCCTAGCCACTGGCACGTTATTATACTCAACCTCACTGGTGCGCTCTACACTGTCCATCTGTCCCATATCCCGTGTGTACAGTATCAAGATTGGCACATTCAGTCCACTCCTAGCCACTGGAACGTTATTATACTCAACCTCACTGGTGCGCTCTACACTGTCCATCTGTCCCATATCCCGTGTGTACAGTATCAAGATTGGCACATTCAGTCCACTCCTAGCCACTGGCATGTTATTATACTCAACCTCACTGGTGCGCTCTACACTGTCCATCTGTCCCATATCCCGTGTGTACAGTATCAAGATTGGCACATTCAGTCCACTCCTAGCAACTGGCACGTTATTATACCCAACCTCACTGGTGCGCTCTACACTGTTTGGCTTGCCCATTTGTCCTATATCCCGTGTGTACAGTATCAAGAGTGGCACATTCAGTCCACTCCTAGCCACTGGCACATTATTATACTCAACCTCACTGGTGCGCTCTACACTGTCCATCTGTCCCATATCCCGTGTGTACAGTATCAAGATAGGCACATTCGTTCCACTCCTAGCCACTGGCACGTTATTATACTCAACCTCACTGGTGCGCTCTACACTGTCCATCTGTCCCATATCCCGTGTGTACAGTATCAAGATTGGCACATTCAGTCCACTCCTAGCCACTGGCACGTTATTATACTCAACCTCACTGGTGCGCTCTACACTGTCCATCTGTCCCATATCCCGTGTGTACAGTATCAACATTGGCACATTCAGTCCACTCCTAGCCACTGACACGTTATTATACTCAACCTCACTGGTGCACTCTACACTGTCCATCTGTCCCATATCCCGTGTGTACAGTATCAAGATTGGCACATTCAGTCCACTCTTAGCCACTGGCACGTTATTATACTCAACCTCACTGGTGCGCTCTACACTGTCCATCTGTCCCATATCCCGTGTGTACAGTATCAAGATAGGCACATTCAGTCCACTCCTAGCCACTGGCACGTTATTATACTCAACCTCCCTGGTGCGCTCTACACTGTTTGGCTTGCCCATCTATCCCATATCTCGTGTGTACAGTATCAAGAGTGGCATATTCAGTCCACTCCTAGCCACTGGCACGTTATTATACTCAACCTCACTGGTGCGCTCTACAATGTCCATCTGTCCCATATCCCATGTGTACAGTATCAAGATTGGCACATTCAGTCCACTCCTAGCCACTGGCACGTTATTATACTCAACCTCACTGGTGCGCTCTACACTGTCCATCTGTCCCATATCCCGTGTGTACAGTATCAAGATTGGCACATTCAGTCCTCTCCTAGCCACTGGCACGTTATTATACTCAACCTCACTGGTGCGCTCTACACTGTCCATCTGTCCCATATCCCGTGTGTACAGTATCAAGATTGGCACATTCAGTCCACTCCTAGCCACTGGCATGTTATTATACTCAACCTCACTGGTGCGCTCTACACTGACCATCTGTCCCATATCCCGTGTGTACAGTATCAAGATTGACACATTCAGTCCACTCCTAGCAACTGGCACGTTATTATACTCAACCTCACTGGTGCGCTCTACACTGTTTGGCTTGCCCATTTGTCCTATATCCCGTGTGTAGAGTATCAAGAGTGGCACATTCAGTCCACTCCTAGCCACTGGCACGTTATTATACTCAACCTCACTGGTGCACTCTACACTGTCCATCTGTCCCATATCCCGTGTGTACAGTATCAAGAGTGGCACATTCAGTCCACTCCTAGCCACTGGCACGTTATTATACTCAACCTCACTGGTGCGCTCTACACTGTCCATCTGTCCCATATCCCGTGTGTACAGTATCAACATTGGCACATTCAGTCCACTCCTAGCCACTGACACATTATTATACTCAACCTCACTGGTGCACTCTACACTGTCCATCTGTCCCATATCCCGTGTGTACAGTATCAAGATTGGCACATTCAGTCCAGTCTTAGCCACTTGCACGTTATTATACTCAACCTCACTGGTGCGCTCTACACTGTCCATCTGTCCCATATCCCGTGTGTACAGTATCAAGATAGGCACATTCAGTCCACTCCTAGCCACTGGCACGTTATTATACTCAACCTCACTGGTGCGCTCTACACTGTCCATCTGTCCCATATCCCGTGTGTACAGTATCAAGATTGGCACATTCAGTCCACTCCTAGCCACTGGCACGTTATTATACTCAACCTCACTGGTGCGCTCTACGCTGTCCATCTGTCCCATATCCTGTGTGTACAGTATCAAGATTGGCACATTCAGTCCACTCTTAGCCACTGGCACGTTATTATACTCAACCTCACTGGTGCGCTCTACACTGTCCATCTGTCCCATATCCCGTGTGTACAGTATCAAGATAGGCACATTCAGTCCTCTCCTAGCCACTGGCACGTTATTATACTCAACCTCCCTGGTGCGCTCTACACTGTTTGGCTTGCCCATCTATCCCATAGCCCGTGTGTACAGTATCAAGAGTGGCACATTCAGTCCACTCCTAGCCACTGGCACGTTATTATACTCAACCTCACTGGTGCGCTCTACACTGTCCATCTGTCCCATATCCCGTGTGTACAGTATCAAGAGTGGCACATTCAGTCCACTCCTAGCCACTGGCACGTTATTATACTTAACCTTACTGGTGCGCTCTACACTGTTTGGCTTGCCCATCTGTCCCATATCCCGTGTGTACAGTATCAAGAGTGGCACATTCAGTCCACTCCTAGCCACTGACACATTATTATACTCAACCTCACTGGTGCACTCTACACTGTCCATCTGTCCCATATCCCGTGTGTACAGTATCAAGATTGGCACATTCAGTCCAGTCTTAGCCACTGGCACGTTATTATACTCAACCTCACTGGTGCGCTCTACACTGTCCATCTGTCCCATATCCCGTGTGTACAGTATCAAGATAGGCACATTCAGTCCACTCCTAGCCACTGGCACGTTATTATACTCAACCTCACTGGTGCGCTCTACACTGTCCATCTGTCCCATATCCCGTGTGTACAGTATCAAGATTGGCACATTCAGTCCACTCCTAGCCACTGGCACGTTATTATACTCAACCTCACTGGTGCGCTCTACGCTGTCCATCTGTCCCATATCCTGTGTGTACAGTATCAAGATTGGCACATTCAGTCCACTCTTAGCCACTGGCACGTTATTATACTCAACCTCACTGGTGCGCTCTACACTGTCCATCTGTCCCATATCCCGTGTGTACAGTATCAAGATAGGCACATTCAGTCCTCTCCTAGCCACTGGCACGTTATTATACTCAACCTCCCTGGTGCGCTCTACACTGTTTGGCTTGCCCATCTATCCCATAGCCCGTGTGTACAGTATCAAGAGTGGCACATTCAGTCCACTCCTAGCCACTGGCACGTTATTATACTCAACCTCACTGGTGCGCTCTACACTGTCCATCTGTCCCATATCCCGTGTGTACAGTATCAAGAGTGGCACATTCAGTCCACTCCTAGCCACTGGCACGTTATTATACTTAACCTTACTGGTGCGCTCTACACTGTTTGGCTTGCCCATTTGTCCCATATCCCGTGTGCACAGTATCAAGAGTAACACATTCAGTCCACTCCTAGCCACTGGCACGTTATTATACTCAACCTCACTGGTGCGCTCTACACTGTCCATCTGTCCCATATCCCGTGTGTACAGTATCAAGATTGGCACATTCAGTCCACTCCTAGCCACTGGCACGTTATTATACTCAACCTCACTGGTGCGCTCTACACTGTCCATCTGTCCCATATCCCGTGTGTACAGTATCAAGATTGGCACATTCAGTCCACTCCTAGCCACTGGCACGTTATTATACTCAACCTCACTGGTGCGCTCTACACTGTCCATCTGTCCCATATCCCGTGTGTACAGTATCAAGATTGGCAAATTCAGTCCACTCCTAGCCACTGGCACGTTATTATACTCAACCTCACTGGTTCGCTCTACACTGTCCATCTGTCCCATATCCCGTGTGTACAGTATCAAGATAGGCACATTCAGTCCACTCCTAGCCACTTGCACGTTATTATACTCAACCTCACTGGTTCGCTCTACACTGTCCATCTGTCCCATATCCCGTGTGTACAGTATCAAGATAGGCACATTCAGTCCACTCCTAGCCACTGGCACGTTATTATACTCAACCTCACTGGTGCGCTCTACACTGTCCATCTGTCCCATATCCCGTGTGTACAGTATCAAGATAGGCACATTCAGTCCACTCCTAGCCACTGGCACGTTATTATACTCAACCTCCCTGGTGCGCTCTACACTGTTTGGCTTGCCCATCTATCCCATAGCCCGTGTGTACAGTATCAAGAGTGGCACATTCAGTCCACTCCTAGCCACTGGCACGTTATTATACTCAACCTCACTGGTGCGCTCTACACTGTCCATCTGTCCCATATCCCGTGTGTACAGTATCAAGAGTGGCACATTCAGTCCACTCCTAGCCACTGGCACGTTATTATACTCAACCTCACTGGTGCGCTCTACACTGTCCATCTGTCCCATATCCCGTGTGTACAGTATCAACATTGGCACATTCAGGAACGTTATTATACTCAACCTCACTGGTGCGCTCTACACTGTCCATCTGTCCCATATCCCGTGTGTACAGTATCAAGATTGGCACATTCAGTCCACTCCTAGCCACTGGCATGTTATTATACTCAACCTCACTGGTGCGCTCTACACTGTCCATCTGTCCCATATCCCGTGTGTACAGTATCAAGATTGGCACATTCAGTCCACTCCTAGCAACTGGCACGTTATTATACTCAACCTCACTGGTGCGCTCTACACTGTTTGGCTTGCCCATTTGTCCTATATCCCGTGTGTACAGTATCAAGAGTGGCACATTCAGTCCACTCCTAGCCACTGGCACATTATTATACTCAACCTCACTGGTGCGCTCTACACTGTCCATCTGTCCCATATCCCGTGTGTACAGTATCAAGATAGGCACATTCAGTCCACTCCTAGCCACTGGCACGTTATTATACTCAACGTCACTGGTGCGCTCTACACTGTCCATCTGTCCCATATCCCGTGTGTACATTATCAAGATTGGCACATTCAGTCCACTCTTAGCCACTGGCACGTAATTATACTTAACCTCACTGGTGCGCTCTACACTGTTTGGCTTGCCCATCTATCCCATATCCCGTGTGTACAGTATCAAGAGTGGCACATTCAGTCCACTCCTAGCCACTGGCACGTTATTATACTCAACCTCACTGGTGCGCTCTACACTGTCCATCTGTCCCATATCCCGTGTGTACAGTATCAAGATTGGCACATTCAGTCCACTCCTAGCCACTGGCATGTTATTATACTCAACCTCATTGGTGCGCTCTACACTGTCCATCTGTCCCATATCCCGTGTGTACAGTATCAAGATTGGCACATTCAGTCCACTCCTAGCCACTGGCATGTTATTATACTCAACCTCACTGGCGCGCTCTACACTGTCCATCTGTCCCATATCCTGTGTGTACAGTATCAAGATTGGCACATTCAGTCCACTCCTAGCCACTGGCACGTTATTATAATCAACCTCACTGGTGCGCTCTACACTGTCCATCTGTCCCATATCCCGTGTGTACAGTATCAAGATTGGCACATTCAGTCCACTCCTAGCAACTGGCACGTTATTATACTCAACCTCACTGGTGCGCTCTACACTGTTTGGCTTGCCCATTTGTCCTATTCCCGTGTGTACAGTATCAAGAGTGGCACATTCAGTCCTCTCCTAGCCACTGGCACATTATTATACTCAACCTCACTGGTGCGCTCTACACTGTCCATCTGTCCCATATCCCGTGTGTACAGTATCAAGATAGGCACATTCAGTCCACTCCTAGCCACTGGCACGTTATTATACTCAACCTCATTGGTGCGCTCTACACTGTCCATCTGTCCCATATCCCGTGTGTACAGTATCAAGATTGGCACATTCAGTCCACTCCTAGCCACTGGCATGTTATTATACTCAACCTCACTGGTGCGTTCTACACCGTCCATCTGTCCCATATCCTGTGTGTACAGTATCAAGATTGGCACATTCAGTCCACTCCTAGCCACTGGCACGTTATTATAATCAACCTCACTGGTGCGCTCTACACTGTCCATCTGTCCCATATCCCGTGTGTACAGTATCAAGAGTGGCACATTCAGTCCACTCCTAGCCACTGGCACGTTATTATACTCAACCTCACTGGTGCGCTCTACACTGTCCATCTGTCCCATATCCCGTGTGTACAGTATCAAGATTGGCACATTCAGTCCACTCCTAGCCACTGGCACGTTATTATACTCAACCTCACTGGTAAGCTCTACACTGTCCATCTGTCCCATATCCCATGTGTACAGTATCAAGATAGGCACATTCAGTCCACTCCTAGCCACTTGCACGTTATTATACTCAACCTCACTGGTGCGCTCTACACTGTCCATCTGTCCCATATCCCGTGTGTACAGTATCAAGATTGGTACATTCAGTCCACTCCTAGCCACTGGCACGTTATTATACTCAACCTCACTGGTGCGCTCTACACTGTCCATCTGTCCCATATCCCGTGTGTACAGTATCAACATTGGCACATTCAGTCCACTCCTAGCCACTGACACGTTATTATACTCAACCTCACTGGTGCGCTCTACACTCTCCATCTGTCCCATATCCCGTGTGTACAGTATCAAGAGTGGCACATTCAGTCCACTCCTAGCCTTTGGCACGTTATTATACTTAACCTTACTGGTGCGCTCTACACTGTTTGGCTTGCCCATTTGTCCCATATCCTGTGTGTACAGTATCAAGAGTGGCACATTCAGTCCACTCCTAGCCACTGGCACGTTATTATACTCAACCTCACTGGGGCGCTCTACACTGTTTGGCTTGCCCATCTATCCCATAGCCCGTGTGTACAGTATCAAGAGTGGCACATTCAGTCCACTCCTAGCCACTGGCACGTTATTATACTCAACCTCACTGGTGCGCTCTACACTGTCCATCTGTTCCATATCCCGTGTGTACAGTATCAAGAGTGGCACATTCAGTCCACTCCTAGCCACTGGCACGTTATTATACTTAACCTTACTGGTGCGCTCTACACTGTTTGGCTTACCCATTTGTCCCATATCCCGTGTGTACAGTATCAAGAGTGGCACATTCAGTCCACTCCTAGCCACTGGCACGTTATTATACTCAACCTCACTGGTGCGCTCTACACTGTCCATCTGTCCCATATCCCGTGTGTACAGTATCAAGATTGGCACATTCAGTCCACTCCTAGCCACTGGCACGTTTTTATACTCAACCTCACTGGTGCGCTCTACACTGTCCATCTGTCCCATATCCCGTGTGTACAGTATCAACATTGGAACATTCAGTCCACTCCTAGCCACTGACACGTTATTATACTCAACCTCACTGGTGCGCTCTACACTCTCCATCTGTCCCATATCCCGTGTGTACAGTATCAAGAGTGGTACATTCAGTCCACGCCTAGCCACTGGCACGTTATTATACTTAACCTTACTGGTGCGCTCTACACTGTTTGGCTTGCCCATTTGTCCCATATCCCGTGTGTACAGTATCAAGAGTGGCACATTCAGTCCACTCCTAGCCACTGGCACGTTATTATACTCAACCTCACTGGTGCGCTCTCCACTGTCCATCTGTCCCATATCCCGTGTGTACAGTATCAAGATTGGCACATTCAGTCCACTCCTAGCCACTGGCACGTTATTATACTCAACCTCACTGGTGCGCTCTACACTGTTCATCTGTCCCATATCCCGTGTGTACAGTATCAAGATAGGCACATTCAGTCCACTCCTAGCCACTTGCACGTTATTATACTCAACCTCACTGGTGCGCTCTACACTGTCCATCTGTCCCATATCCCGTGTGTACAGTATCAAGATTGGCACATTCAGTCCACTCCTAGCCACTGGCACGTTATTATACTCAACCTCACTGGTGCGCTCTACACTGTCCATCTGTCCCATATCCCGTGTGTACAGTATCAACATTGGCACATTCAGTCCACTCCTAGCCACTGACACGTTATTATACTCAACCTCACTGGTGCGCTCTACACTCTCCATCTGTCCCATATCCCGTGTCTACAGTATCAAGAGTGGCACATTCAGTCCACTCCTAGCCAGTGGCACGTTATTATACTCAACCTCACTGGTGCGCTCTACACTGTCCATCTGTCCCATATCCCGTGTGTACAGTATCAAGATTGGCACATTCAGTCCACTCCTAGCCACTGGCACGTTATTATACTCAACCTCACTGGTGCGCTCTACACTGTCCATCTGTCCCATATCCCGTGTACAGTATCAAGATAGGCACATTCAGTCCACTCCTAGCCACTGGCACGTTATTATACTCAACCTCCCTGGTGCGCTCTACACTGTTTGGCTTTCCCATCTATCCCATATCTCATGTGTACAGTATCAAGAGTGGCATATTCAGTCCACTCCTAGCCACTGGCACGTTATTATACTCAACCTCACTGGTGCGCTCTACACTGTCCATCTGTCCCATATCCCGTGTGTACAGTATCAAGATTGGCACATTCAGTCCACTCCTAGCCACTGGCACGTTATTATACTCAACCTCACTGGTGCGCTCTACACTGTCCATCTGTCCCATATCCTGTGTGTACAGTATCAAGATTGGCACATTCAGTCCACTCCTAGCCACTGGCACGTTATTATACTCAACCTCACTGGTGCGCTCTACACTGTCCATCTGTCCCATATCCCGTGTGTACAGTATCAAGATTGGCACATTCAGTCCACTCCTAGCCACTCTCACGTTATTATACTCAACCTCACTGGTGCGCTCTACGCTGTCCATCTGTCCCATATCCTGTGTGTACAGTATCAAGATTGGCACATTCAGTCCACTCCTAGCCACTGGCACGTTATTATACTCAACCTCACTGGTGCGCTCTACACTGTCCATCTGTCCCATATCCTGTGTGTACAGTATCAAGATTTGCACATTCAGTCCACTCTTAGCCACTGGCACGTTATTATACTCAACCTCACTGGTGCCCTCTACACTGTCCATCTGTCCCATATCCCGTGTGTACAGTATCAAGATTGGCACATTCAGTCCACTCCTAGCCACTGGCAAGTTATTATACTCAACCTCCCTGGTGCGCTTTACACTGTTTGGCTTGCCCATCTATCCCATAGCCCGTGTGTACAGTATCAAGAGTGGCACATTCAGTCCACTCCTAGCCACTGGCACGTTATTATACTTAACCTTACTGGTGCGCTCTACACTGTTTGGCTTGCCCATTTGTCCCATATCCCGTGTGTACAGTATCAAGATTGGCACATTCAGTCCACTCCTAGCCACTGGCATGTTATTATACTCAACCTCACTGGTGCGCTCTACACTGTCCATCTGTCCCATATCCCGTGTGTACAGTATCAAGATTGGCACATTCAGTCCACTCCTAGCCACTGGCACGTTATTATACTCAACCTCACTGGTGCACTCTACACTGTCCATCTGTCCCATATCCCGTGTGTACATTATCAAGATTGGCACATTCAGTCCACTCTTAGCCACTGGCACGTAATTATACTCAACCTCACTGGTGCGCTCTGCACTGTCCATCTGTCCCATATCCCGTGTGTACAGTATCAAGATAGGCACATTCAGTCCACTCCTAGCCACTGGCACGTTATTATACTCAACCTCCCTGGTGCGCTCTACACTGTTTGGCTTGCCCATCTATCCCATAGCCCGTGTGTACAGTATCAAGAGTTGCACATTCAGTCCACTCCTAGCCACTGGCACGTTATTATACTCAACCTCACTGGTGCGCTCTACACTGTCCATCTGTCCCATATCCCGTGTGTACAGTATCAAGATTGGCACATTCAGTCCACTCCTAGCCATTGGCACGTTATTATACTCAACCTCACTGGTGCGCTCTACACTGTCCATCTGTCCCATATCCCGTGTGTACATTATCAAGATAGGCACATTCAGTCCACTCCTAGCCACTTGCACGTTATTATACTCAACCTCACTGGTGCGCTCTACACTGTCCATCTGTCCCATATCCCGTGTGTACAGTATCAAGATTGGCACATTCAGTCCACTCCTAGCCACTGGCACGTTATTATACTCAACCTCACTGGTGCGCTCTACACCGTCCATCTGTCCCATATCCCGTGTGTACAGTATCAACATTGGCACATTCAGTCCACTCCTAGCCACTGACACGTTATTATACTCAACCTCACTGGTGCGCTCTACACTGTCCATCTGTCTCATATCCCGTGTGTACAGTATCAAGATTGGCACATTCAGTCCACTCTTAGCCACTGGCACGTTATTATACTAACCCACCCTGGTGCGCTCTACACTGTTTGGCTTGCCCATCTATCCCATATCCCGTGTGTACAGTATCAAGAGTGGCACATTCAGTCCACTCCTAGCCACTGGCACGTTATTATACTCAACCTCACTGGTGCGCTCTACACTGTCCATCTGTCCCATATCCCATGTGTACAGTATCAAGATTGGCACATTCAGTCCACTCCTAGCCACTGGCACGTTATTATACTCAACCTCACTGGTGCGCTCTACACTGTCCATCTGTCCCATATCCCGTGTGTACAGTATCAACATTGGCACATTCAGTCCACTCCTAGCCACTGACACGTTATTATACTCAACCTCACTGGTGCGCTCTACACTGTCCATCTGTCCCATATCCCATGTGTACAGTATCAAGATTGGCACATTCAGTCCACTCCTAGCCACTGGCACGTTATTATACTCAACCTCACTGGTGCGCTCTACACTGTCCATCTGTCCCATATCCCGTGTGTACAGTATCAAGATTGGCACATTCAGTCCACTCCTAGCCACCGGCATGTTATTATACTCAACCTCACTGGTGCGCTCTACACTGTCCATCTGTCTCATATCCCGTGTGTACAGTATCAAGATTGGCACATTCAGTCCACTCCTAGCCACTGGCACGTTATTATACTCAACCTCACTGGTGCGCTCTACACTGTCCATCTGTCCCATATCCCGTGTGTACAGTATCAAGATTGGCACATTCAGTCCACTCTTAGCCACTGGCACGTTATTATACTCAACCTCCCTGGTGCGCTCTACACTGTTTGGCTTGCCCATCTATCCCATAGCCCGTGTGTACAGTATTAAGAGTGGCACATTCAGTCCACTTCTAGCCACTGGCACGTTATTATACTCAACCTCACTGGTGCGCTCTACACTGTCCATCTGTCCCATATCCCGTGTGTACAGTATCAAGAGTGGCACATTCAGTCCACTCCTAGCCACTGGCACGTTATTATACTTAACCTTACTGGTGCGTTCTACACTGTTTGGCTTGCCCATTTGTCCCATATCCCGTGTGTACAGTATCAAGATTGGCACATTCAGTCCACTCCTAGCCACTGGCACGTTATTATACTCAACCTCATTGGTGCGCTCTACACTGTCCATCTGTCCCATATCCCGTGTGTACAGTATCAAGATTGGCACATTCAGTCCACTCCTAGCCACTGGCACGTTATTATACTCAACCTCACTGTTTCGCTCTACACTGTCCATCTGTCCCATATCCCGTGTGTACAGTATCAAGATAGGCACATTCAGTCCACTCCTAGCCACTTGCACGTTATTATACTCAACCTCACTGGTGCGCTCTACACTGTCCATCTGTCCCATATCCCGTGTGTACAGTATCAACATTGGCACATTCAGTCCACTCCTAGCCACTGACACGTTATTATACTCAACCTCACTGGTGCGCTCTACACTGTCCATCTGTCCCATATCCCGTGTGTACAGTATCAAGGTTGGCACATTCAGTCCACTCTTAGCCACTGGCACGTTATTATACTCAACCTCCCTGGTGCGCTCTACACTGTTTGGCTTGCCCATCTATCCCATATCCCGTGTGTACAGTATCAAGAGTGGCACATTCAGTCCACTCCTAGCCACTGGCACGTTATTATACTCAACCTCACTGGTGCGCTCTACACTGTCCATCTGTCCCATATCCCGTGTGTACAGTATCAAGATTGGCACATTCAGTCCACTCCTAGCCACTGGCACGTTATTATACTCAACCTCACTGGTGCGCTCTACACTGTCCATCTGTCCCATATCCCGTGTGTACAGTATCAACATTGGCACATTCAGTCCACTCCTAGCCACTGACACGTTATTATACTCAACCTCACTGGTGCGCTCTACACTGTCCATCTGTCCCATATCCCATGTGTACAGTATCAATATTGGCACATTCAGTCCACTCCTAGCCACTGGCACGTTATTATACTCAACCTCACTGGTGCGCTCTACACTGTCCATCTGTCCCATATCCCGTGTGTACAGTATCAAGATTGGCACATTCAGTCCACTCCTAGCCACTGGCATGTTATTATACTCAACCTCACTGGTGCGCTCTACACTGTCCATCTGTCCCATATCCCGTGTGTACAGTATCAAGATTGGCACATTCAGTCCACTCCTAGCCACTGGCACGTTATTATACTCAACCTCACTAGTGCGCTCTACACTGTCCATCTGTCCCATATCCCGTGTGTACAGTATCAAGATTGGCACATTCAGTCCACTCCTAGCCACTGGCACGTTATTATACTTAACCTCACTGGTGCGCTCTACTCTGTCCATCTGCCCCATATCCCGTGTGTACAGTATCAAGATTGGCACATTCAGTCCACTCCTAGCCACTGGCACGTTATTATACTTAACCTCACTGGTGCGCTCTACACTGTTTGGCTTGCCCATCTGTCCCATATCCCGTGTGTACAGTATCAAGAGTGGCACATTCAGTCCACTCCTAGCCACTGGCACGTTATTATACTCAACCTCACTGGTGCGCTTTACACTGTCCATCTGTCCCATATCCCGTGTGTACAGTATCAAGATTGGCACATTCAGTCCACTCCTAGCCACTGGCACGTTATTATACTCAACCTCACTGTTTCGCTCTACACTGTCCATCTGTCCCATATCCCGTGTGTACAGTATCAAGATAGGCACATTCAGTCCACTCCTAGCCACTTGCACGTTATTATACTCAACCTCACTGGTGCGCTCTACACTGTCCATCTGTCCCATATCCCGTGTGTACAGTATCAACATTGGCACATTCAGTCCACTCCTAGCCACTGACACGTTATTATACTCAACCTCACTGGTGCGCTCTACACTGTCCATCTGTCCCATATCCCGTGTGTACAGTATCAAGGTTGGCACATTCAGTCCACTCTTAGCCACTGGCACGTTATTATACTCAACCTCCCTGGTGCGCTCTACACTGTTTGGCTTGCCCATCTATCCCATATCCCGTGTGTACAGTATCAAGAGTGGCACATTCAGTCCACTCCTAGCCACTGGCACGTTATTATACTCAACCTCACTGGTGCGCTCTACACTGTCCATCTGTCCCATATCCCGTGTGTACAGTATCAAGATTGGCACATTCAGTCCACTCCTAGCCACTGGCACGTTATTATACTCAACCTCACTGGTGCGCTCTACACTGTCCATCTGTCCCATATCCCGTGTGTACAGTATCAACATTGGCACATTCAGTCCACTCCTAGCCACTGACACGTTATTATACTCAACCTCACTGGTGCGCTCTACACTGTCCATCTGTCCCATATCCCATGTGTACAGTATCAATATTGGCACATTCAGTCCACTCCTAGCCACTGGCACGTTATTATACTCAACCTCACTGGTGCGCTCTACACTGTCCATCTGTCCCATATCCCGTGTGTACAGTATCAAGATTGGCACATTCAGTCCACTCCTAGCCACTGGCATGTTATTATACTCAACCTCACTGGTGCGCTCTACACTGTCCATCTGTCCCATATCCCGTGTGTACAGTATCAAGATTGGCACATTCAGTCCACTCCTAGCCACTGGCACGTTATTATACTCAACCTCACTAGTGCGCTCTACACTGTCTATCTGTCCCATATCCCGTGTGTACAGTATCAAGATTGGCACATTCAGTCCACTCCTAGCCACTGGCACGTTATTATACTTAACCTCACTGGTGCGCTCTACTCTGTCCATCTGCCCCATATCCCGTGTGTACAGTATCAAGATTGGCACATTCAGTCCACTCCTAGCCACTGGCACGTTATTATACTTAACCTCACTGGTGCGCTCTACACTGTTTGGCTTGCCCATCTGTCCCATATCCCGTGTGTACAGTATCAAGAGTGGCACATTCAGTCCACTCCTAGCCACTGGCACGTTATTATACTCAACCTCACTGGTGCGCTTTACACTGTCCATCTGTCCCATATCCCGTGTGTACAGTATCAAGATTGGCACATTCAGTCCACTCCTAGCCACTGGCACGTTATTATACTCAACCTCACTGGTGCGCTCTACACTGTCCATCTGTCCCATATCCCGTGTGTACAGTATCAAGATTGGCACATTCAGTCCACTCCTAGCCACTGGCATGTTATTATACTCAACCTCACTGGTGCGCTCTACACTGTCCATCTGTCCCATATCCCGTGTGTACAGTATCAAGATTGGCACATTCAGTCCACTCCTAGCCACTGGCACGTTATTATACTCAACCTCACTAGTGCGCTCTACACTGTCCATCTGTCCCATATCCCGTGTGTACAGTATCAAGATTGGCACATTCAGTCCACTCCTAGCCACTGGCACGTTATTATACTTAACCTCACTGGTGCGCTCTACTCTGTCCATCTGCCCCATATCCCGTGTGTACAGTATCAAGAGTGGCACATTCAGTCCACTCCTAGCCACTGGCACGTTATTATACTCAACCTCACTGGTGCGCTTTACACTGTCCATCTGTCCCATATCCCGTGTGTACAGTATCAAGATTGGCACATTCAGTCCACTCCTAGCCACTGGCACGTTATTATACTCAACCTCACTGGTGCGCTCTACACTGTCCATCTGTCCCATATCCCGTGTGTACAGTATCAAGATTGGCACATTCAGTCCACTCCTAGCCACTGGCATGTTATTATACTCAACCTCACTGGTGCGCTCTACACTGTCCATCTGTCCCATATCCCGTGTGTACAGTATCAAGATTGGCACATTCAGTCCACTCCTAGCCACTGGCACGTTATTATACTCAACCTCACTGGTGCGCTCTACACTGTCCATCTGTCCCATATCCCGTGTGTACAGTATCAAGATTGGCACATTCAGTCCACTCCTAGCCACTGGCACGTTATTATACTTAACCTCACTGGTGCGCTCTACACTGTTTGGCTTGCCCATCTGTCCCATATCCCGTGTGTACAGTATCAAGAGTGGCACATTCAGTCCACTCCTAGCCACTGGCACGTTATTATACTCAACCTCACTGGTGCGCTTTACACTGTCCATCTGTCCCATATCCCGTGTGTACAGTATCAAGATTGGCACATTCAGTCCACTCCTAGCCACTGGCACGTTATTATACTCAACCTCACTGGTGCGCTCTACACTGTCCATCTGTCCCATATCCCGTGTGTACAGTATCAAGATTGGCACATTCATTCCACTCCTAGCCACTGGCATGTTATTATACTCAACCTCACTGGTGCGCTCTACACTGTCCATCTGTCCCATATCCCGTGTGTACAGTATCAAGATTGGCACATTCAGTCCACTCCTAGCCACTGGCACGTTATTATACTCAACCTCACTGGTGCGCTCTACACTGTCCATCTGTCCCATATCCCGTGTGTACAGTATCAAGATTGGCACATTCAGTCCACTCCTAGCCACTGGCACGTTATTATACTTAACCTCACTGGTGCGCTCTACACTGTTTGGCTTGCCCATCTGTCCCATATCCCGTGTGTACAGTATCAAGAGTGGCACATTCAGTCCACTCCTAGCCACTGGCACGTTATTATACTCAACCTCACTGGTGCGCTTTACACTGTCCATCTGTCCCATATCCCGTGTGTACAGTATCAAGATTGGCACATTCAGTCCACTCCTAGCCACTGGCACGTTATTATACTCAACCTCACTGGTGCGCTCTACACTGTCCATCTGTCCCATATCCCGTGTGTACAGTATCAAGATTGGCACATTCAGTCCACTCCTAGCCACTGGCACGTTATTATACTCAACCTCACTGGTGCGCTCTACACTGTTTTTCATTATCCACTCTTTTAAACTTACTGAAAATCAGCCATTTAGTAATGCGTCAATAAATGTATTATTTATATTGTATAATTAATTTTGTAGGGGTTCACATACTTTAGTGGATGAGCCGTCACTGTTAAACCACCAACACTACCAACATGTTAAACACGATATTTATTTGCAGTGGCTCCAAGGATTGACAGGCGCAATCTTCGTGACGTCACTCTCTCAGCTGGCACCACCCTCAAGTTTGACGCTAACGTCATTGGTGAACCTCCTCCATCCATCGAGTGGAGGGCGGGAGGAGTACCTCTCAAGTAAATATCTCTCGAGTTATATATAGTTCAGTTTAAACTACAAAATAAAAATATAATCATATATATACTTTACTAACATTGCTGATAAATTTGTTTTCAGAGTAAATGCAGGGTGTCTACTGTAATGAAGGGGGGTAGTTAAATAGTTAGAATATTTCTCTAGTTAAATAATGCAAAAGGGAAGTCAAGATTGTGTAAGGAGGAAGTATTCGGTATGTTGTGTGAGTAGGCTGGAATTGTTATTAAACAATATAACGTGGTTTGCTGACCTGCTGAAGGCTCTGGCCTAAGTAGATCAGCTGACTAGTGTTAGGGGTCAGTCTGTGAGAAGGGGGGTGTAAGTTTTCTAGTTTTTATAAATTAATAGTTAGTACTTTCCTGGCTGCTTGCTCTTAATTAAGTTATTAATTCTTAATGTTCAGAAGTATTTTTACTGTAATTAAATTCATACTTTTACTGTTCTGATGACTTTCTAATCGTAGAGCTTTTGCCTTTATTAAAATTATTGATTTTGATTAATGAAAATGTTATTGTTATGGATCTTGTCTCTTTATTTTATTGAGCTACGTCCTTGTGATGGCGAGTGGATTTATACTGTCTGGCCAAGAGATAAGCTTGATTGTCCATCACACTACCACATGTGATAATCTTGAAAAACCTAGAGAAGTCAGGGATCTTCATTACACTACCTGGAAAAGTCATGGAATAGTCAGGTTATTTTGATTAAATAGGAAGAAAGTGATATTTTGAATATATATTTGTATTGTTTTAAAACAGTTTTTGAGCTGGTTTTAAGTCTCGGTTTAAATTGCCTCAAAACCTTTAATTTCTTGAAAAATATAGACTGGAAAACGTGGAAGTAGTGATGTGTCAAAACCAAAACTCGAATCAAAACTCAAAACTGCCGAGATTTTTTGTGTCATTGTTGTTTTTTTAACAGAAATCACGCCCAAGTGTTGATTAATAATGTGAAGGTCAAAAGCCTACTGTCATCGGTCGTCTACCTTCACCTTTTGTGGATTATTGATTTTTTATTTGTGAAAGAACAACTCTAACCAAAGTTTATAATTAAGCTACAATAATTGGTTCACTAGTAGTTCTGAAACTAATATTTTTCTAGGATACTTCGAGAATGGCAGTAAGTTAACTGGTTTATTTGGAGTAACTGGATTTATTTTTCATAACCATAACCAGGCAAGTAAATCGGATTTTGGAATTTGACTTTCGAGTTTCGAGATTCGATTTTTTAAGTTTTGGTTTCGGTTTCAAGATTTGAAATTTCTGGTTTTGACCAATACTACCTGGAAGTGTTATGGAATTTCACATGAAGGTTTAGTAGAACCTGGAAATGCTCTGAGACACTGGCAGAATTATGGGATTTCATCTTATTCTGTTACCTAGAATTTTAGTTCAACTTTTTTATTCTATTTTTATTTTATAATTCCCGGTCCAATGGTACCAGTTATGTTATGCCTCACATTCAGTTTCAAAGATTATGCAATCGGCTTTTAAGTTCGATATTATATTTTTTCAGAACACTCGTTTTCCTTCTTGGCACTTAAAATTTGAGCAATGTTATTATTTTGGTTGCCTGGCCAAAGCCTCCGGTCGGTTTCGAGTTCTCTGCGCTCTTCTGCGAAGCATCAGTGCCGTTCTCCTGAGCTCCGCGATTTCGTCCGTCCACCAGTACACGTGGCGACGACCCCGGACAGGTTTTTTCCGAGGCATCGACGAGTCGCATGCACGCTCGATCAGCTGCATTGTGGAACCCACGAGAGCTTCGACCCGATCTCGATCAGCGGAGTCAAAGCGCTCCGTCAAACCGGCCTCGGGGCTACGACTGAGCCGCTCGACGAATTTTCCCCTGTCCAGTTTGGCCTGATTCCAGCCAATTGGGTTTCGGGTACTGCATCGACGAGACAACTCGTTTTCTTCCAGATTGAAGGAGATGAATTCGTGGTCACTGGCCGTGTACACGTCCATCACCCCCCACTCCGCTACCAGAGGAAGCAACCCTGCCGATACCAGCGTGACATCTGGTATGGAGTCACCAAAACCAGGTCTGCGGTATGTCGGCGTGTCCCCTCTGTTTGCCACTTCCAGGTCGAGCCTCGAGGCCATCTCCAAGATTCGTCTCCCCCGGGCGTTAGTGACTGGCATGCCCCACTCAACGGCACGCGCGTTGTGGCTGGGGACTTCAACGCGCGTGCCGTTGAGTGGGGCATGCCAGTCACTAACGCCCGGGGGAGACGAATCTTGGAGATGGCCTCGAGGCTCGACCTGGAAGTGGCAAACAGAGGGGACACGCCGACATACCGCAGACCTGGTTTTGGTGACTCCATACCAGATGTCACGCTGGTATCGGCAGGGTTGCTTCCTCTGGTAGCGGAGTGGGGGGTGATGGACGTGTACACGGCCAGTGACCACGAATTCATCTCCTTCAATCTGGAAGAAAACGAGTTGTCTCGTCGATGCAGTACCCGAAACCCAATTGGCTGGAATCAGGCCAAACTGGACAGGGGAAAATTCGTCGAGCGGCTCAGTCGTAGCCCCGAGGCCGGTTTGACGGAGCGCTTTGACTCCGCTGATCGAGATCGGGTCGAAGCTCTCGTGGGTTCCACAATGCAGCTGATCGAGCGTGCATGCGACTCGTCGATGCCTCGGAAAAAACCTGTCCGGGGTCGTCGCCACGTGTACTGGTGGACGGACGAAATCGCGGAGCTCAGGAGAACGGCACTGATGCTTCGCAGAAGAGCGCAGAGAACTCGAAACCGACCGGAGGCTTTGGCCAGGTCGGCAGAGCACAAGACTGCGAAAAAAGCTCTTGCCAGTGCAATTCGCCTGAGCAAGGCTCGCTGCTGGAAGGAGCTGTGCCGGGACGTGGACTCCGATCCATGGGGAAAAGGGTACAAGCTCGTCACGAGAAAGCTCGGGGGAATGGGGGCCAGCAGTGCGTCTATGCCTGCAGGCACGATCACGGCCATCGTCGATGCTCTCTTCCCAAGTCACCCTGTGAGGCGAGAGGAAAGAGTAACGGGGCCGGTGCCTGATGTTCCTTTGTTCACGGAACAGGAGCTCGTGGCAGCGTCGTCTGCCATGTACAACAACAGAGCTCCAGGCCCTGATGGCATTCCGGTTGAGGCTCTGAAGGTTGTGGCGGGAAGTCACCCACATCTGCTGCTGCGCATGTTTAACGCGTGTTTGGCGGCGGGTGTGTTTCCGTCACGCTGGAAGACAGCTAGACTGGCGCTCATCAGCAAAGGCAAAGGTGACCCGGAGTCCCCGTCGGCATACAGACCACTCTGTATGTTGGACACGGCGGGTAAACTCTTTGAGAGGTTGCTGAAACCCAGGTTGAGGTCGGCCGTCGAAGCCGCTGGGGACTTGTCCCCCCGGCAGCACGGCTTTCGGAAGGGCCACTCAACCTTGAATGCCGTGGCTGAAGTCCTGGGCGCCGTCCAGCGGGCTGACACGGCCTGCCATCAGGCCAGGCCGATCGTGCTGCTGGTCACCCTGGACGTTAAAAACGCTTTTAACTCGGCCCGTTGGGTGGACATGCTCGAGGCGTTGCAGCGGGACTTCAGGGTACCCGACTATCTCTTGGTCGTGGTACAGGACTACCTGAAGGAGCGCAGGCTGCTATATAGCACAGAAGCAGGGGTCCGTTCCAAAGTGGTCACCGCCGGCGCGGCGCAAGGGTCGATCCTTGGCCCTGACCTTTGGAACGTGGCATATGACGGAGTGCTTCGCCTCGAGATGCCACCACAAGCCTATCTCGTGGGCTACGCAGATGATGTAGCCGCAGTCATCACGGCTCGGAATCCGGAGTTAGCCCAGCTTCGCCTCAACCAGGTGATGTTTCGGGTCAACAGATGGATGAGCGGTCATGGACTTGAGCTGGCGGTCGCCAAGACCGAGATCGTCATGCTCACGCGACGGAGGATCCAAACAGTAATCCCTATGACTGTTGGTGACGTGGAGGTCCAGACGAAGACTGCGGCGAAGTATCTGGGAGTGGTGCTTGACCGCCGCCTCACATGGTGGGAGCACATCCAGGCGGTTTGCAACAAGGCGACGAGGTTTGTTCTGTCGCTCAGCAGATTGATGGGGAATGTCGGAGGCCCGAGGTCCAGCAAGAGGCGACTTCTCATGTCCACCGTCAACGCCACTCTCCTGTACGGCGCAGAAGTGTGGGCGGGTGCCATGAGAGTCAAAAAACACAGCAAGAGAATTCTCTCCGTTCAGCGCAGGGCAGCTCTTAGGGTTGCCTGTGCGTATCGCACTGTGTCTGGACTGGCTGTAATGGTTGTGGCTGGAGTGTTTCCCCTTGATCTGCTCGCCGCTGAGAGGCAGAACATCTTTCGCCGTGCTCCTGATCTCGGAAGAGACCAAGCTGCTGTGGAAGCCAGACTCGAAACTCTGCGAGTTTGGCAAGAGCGTTGGAACGGTGGACTGGAAGGGCGATGGACGTTTCGTCTCATCAGAGACATAAGCCCGTGGTTGAGCCGTGCATTTGGGGAAATTGACTTTTTCTTGTGTCAATTCCTGACGGGCCACGGGTACTTCAGGGAATACCTATTCCGCATGGGGAAGGTGAGGTCACCTCAGTGTAGTTACTGCCCGGAGGAGGTGGATGATGCTCATCATACTTTCTTCCGGTGCAGTCGTTTCGCTGAAGACAGGAGGAGGCTCGTCTCTGCTGTCGGCGATCTGTCCCCGGACGTCGTGGTGGGGACGATGCTTCGAAATGAAGACTCCTGGAGAGCGGTTGCGCTCTTCGTGCAATCCGTTCTTCGGGGAAAGCGAGACGAGGGATGCTTAGGTGACCTCTAAGTTTCCCGAAACGGTGACGTGACCCGTCTGGGCGCAAGACACGCGGGCCAGTGCCGAAGTTGTCCGATAAGGGTTCCGGCCTGGTTTTTCCCCCGCGGCTCCGTAGGAGGTTTAGTGGGTATACCTCGTAAGAGGGAGTCCCACACTGTTCCTTTGGGTTCGCGCATAAAGCGTTCCTCCTACGTAAAAAAAAAAAAAAAAAAAAAAAAAAAAAAAAAAAAAAAAAAAAAAAAAAAAAAAAAAATCTAATTACTAGATTAACATAAATACAATTCAAACACTATTGTTGTCGTTATGTTCTAAGAAATATTACTCATTTCATGGGCAAACCTGATGAAAATGTTTGAAAAAGATGTTTCATTATTATTATTATTTACAGTGTGATGAAAAATATCGTTCATAAATCGTACCTAAAGTGTTTTCCAGTACTTGATCAAATTTCCGCGCTCAGCTATCGCCTCACACGGAAAACACGATCATGTAGTAGAAAATACCACAGTGATGAAATATACTATTGAATGGAAAGTTGCATGAATTGTATTTTGTTTTGTGCAAGTCTGCAATAAAATGATTTATTTTGTTTGAATCGCAGATCAGGGAGGTACGTGACAGTAGACAACAGCGACTACAACACCAAACTTGTGATCAGACCGGTACAGCGAGGCGACTCAGGGGAGTACCAGGTGACCGCGAGTAACAGCTCTGGCCGTGACCAGGTGGTCATCAACGTCACTGTCACCGACAAGCCCGACAAGCCTCAGGGTCCCCTGCAGGTAACCAACTGCAACATACTGCCTTGAATTATAAAAAACCAAGTTACAGGGGAGCTTGAATAATTTAAACTTCTATAATTCAAAATATTCTTTAATTCAAATTTTGTCTTGGTCCCTAAGTACTATATAAACAATATTAAACAAACTTGGTTATTTTGAATTTTTGATAATTTGGATTTTTTTACCAGTCCCTTGAGATTCAAATTATCCAAGTTCCAGAGTATTAATTATTTACTTAAAAAGAACACCAATCATTAAATAATTTAATTTGTAAATGTGTGATAATTCCTCTTAACACTGTAGTTTAGTAAAAGAAAATCCTAATAATCGTTTTTTTCTTGTTGTAGATAACTAGGTATGGTTTTTTGTTTTTCATCTCCCAAAAAATTCATGTATTAATAATTTTCATGACATTTGACAATCAAGTTTTTAAGTGGCCACATCTTGAAATTACTTGAATTAAAGAAATAAAATGGTACCTATAAACTTGTGTTTGTATTATGTATCAAGGTACATATTTACATTGAACATTGTTACCTAGTCAATTATCCCAGGGGAGCAAAGCCAAAAAGCCTGTTTGAGGCTAACAAGAAGCCGTCGTATGAGTCAAGGAGGTGGCCTTAAAATTGTTGAACTGGTCACTCCATTTCAACCCATCTTTTCCACCTCTGCAAGCAACATTTCTCCCAGTGGCCTGTGTAAAATTCCTGTCATGGAAGATGTGCCAATCAGCTTTGCTGGGGCTCCCTAGTTCATAATCTATAAGTAAAGCCTACAGATTTGTTTAATAAGTTAGGCAAAAAGTAATTTTTAACTCAGCATTTGGATTCTTATTTTCTCAATCAGAATCCAAAACTTGCCTACTTACTAAAATTAGCATGCTTTTGATTTACATTTATTACTAAATTTCTCAGAATGATAATAAATAAGATCGCAGACTGATGAGTGGTGTCGATTTCCAGATATCAGATGTGCACAAGGAGGGGTGCAAGCTGAAGTGGAAGAGGCCGAAGGACGATGGAGGCGCTGCTATCGAGTATTACTTGGTGGACAAGTATGACCCTTTGACAGCCCAGTGGGTGCCCTGTGGACGACCCTCTGAGCCAGGTCAGACATATGAGCAAAGCAATCGATTTGTTTAAATAGCTTAGTCACACAGAAATAAAGCCAGGGCAGGTGCTCAATTAATGTTGCTGGGACAAATTTGTTAAGCAATTACAAAAAAGAAATCTTCATAAAGATTTAAGAGAAAAGATTCCTCAAAAATTTAAATTTTGGGAAAGTTTGAACAAGTTGGGGGTTTGATAACAATTAAATGTTTCTAAGTCCTATGCTAGGGTATGTAGGAACTATGAAAATTTGGGAAAACCGGGCAGAGTCAAGAAATTTAAAATTTGTAGAAAATTGTAGAATTAGTTTGAAAATAAAAAATATTAGATTAAATGAAAAATATCGTAGTCAATTTAGCTAGTCACCATGCCCTGAACAGAGTATTTGTGTAAAACTACTCTTTTGATTATGACACTTTAAATAAAGCCTGAAAAAGTAACCAGACACAATCAGTCAAATAACACTCCCTTCACCCATAAGAACTATATTATTTTTTCAGCCAGGAAATTAGTTATGTTATTCTTTTGGAAAAAGGTTTTAGAACCTTAAAATTCAGTGAATCTCTTCTTGTTTGTTTGCTTGGTGTCCTGATATAGGGCATTTTTCAAGTGCAAGTCATTTTTTCCCTTTCTTTCCCAGTCTCTGGTATTTAAATCTATTACATAACCTAAGTTTTCTTTAATTTTATGAAGTGAAAGTCCCCTCAGGTATGATATATTTTAAATTTCAGCTTAAATGAGTTTAGTTTTTATCCCAGAACAGTTTGGAAAAGAGATTTTATTTTTTGAAATAGCTATTAGGCACAAATTAAAAAGAAATGTTTATCAAATTGTCTGTCAGGTACGGATTTGTTTCATGACAAGGGCATTTTCACTTATTATATGTACGGTCATGTTTCCAGAGATGAATGTAACGGGACTGACCCCGGGACACGAATACAAGTTCAGAGTCTCGGCTGTCAACTCCGAGGGCGAGTCTGAACCACTCGAGTCTGCGGAATCCATCATCGCCAAGAATCCGTTTGGTGAGTGACCAAAGTATTTGCTAGGAAATTATGAATTTTAAAATCTCACATTTAGTGTATGCTGGTATGTAGATACTACTAATTTGTTTTTGTCTGATTCTGGATGAATGAAATTTCATGTCACAAAATACTAAAGAATTTATTTCAAAAATCAACATTTTGTATATCTTTAATATAGATTTTTTGTATGTAGGCCTAAGAAAAAGAGACATTTAACATTTAAGAATTTTAATACTAAAAAGTGACACATATTGTTTATGGAGAACTAATCTATAAAAATTGAGCTTCTTCACTCAAATCATCATAAATAATAGATCTTTAGTCCATAAACTGGAGCAATTACATTCTTATTTGTAAGTGGCAGATTTACCAGCCATATTGTCAATTTGCAATGGCTTGCTCAATATAAATTAATACATTTTAAATTAAAGTACTTCAGTAAATCAGTGTGTCTCTAGACAAATTATTCTCAGTGCTTTATATTTTGTTAGTGAAATATTTTCAGGTCATATTCCTTATCATCCATTGAAATAATATTTACTGTCTTTAATTGAAAAAACTGAACAAGTTAACATCTATAATTTCAGATGAGCCCGGAAAGCCTGGCAACCTTCGGGCGACAGACTGGGATAAGGATCACGTGGATCTCAAGTGGGAGCCTCCCACCAACGACGGTGGGTCTCCAATCACAGGCTACGTCGTGGAAGTGAAGGACAAGTTCGGCAACTGGGAGAAGGCAGTGACGGTGCCGGCGGGGGTGACCTCCGCCACGGTCCCAGGTCTGACGGAGGGAGAGCCGTATGTGTTCCAAGTTAGAGCCATCAATGCAGCGGGGCCTGGTGAGGCCAGTGACCCCACCCCCACCATCTGGGCTAAGCCCCGCAACCAGCCTCCTAAGATCGACAGGGCTAACTTGATTGAAGTAAGTAATATGAAATAAAAAATAATATTACTGTCATTGAGCTACATATACAAACAATAGACAAAGTCATATTTACATCTTTGGCCAATGTCAACATACAATAACAACTATAACTCTAAATTCACAGGTAGAGAAAATTAGGCTAACCATGGTAACTATATAAATACAAGAGGTCAATCCGAAACTTAATATAACAAGGGTTATATTTAAAATACTAACCTATATTAACAGTTAAAACTTACAATAAAATCTATAAACTCTAAACCGACAAACGGAGTAAGTTAGGCCAACAACTAACAAGTGGTAACATTAATGACTGGTCAATCCAAAACCTAACTTCACATAAGACCTTATTACAGTACAGTACTTTACTTGAAGAAATAATGACAAATGAACGTATGAACAGGTTCACTGGTTTTTCAAGACCAGGGATATTATTTTAGATTTGGATATCAAAAATTGTACAAATTTGAAAATTATAGAGTTGTAAGAGTTACTCTCTTCCAACTTATTCTTAGATTGGGCAATTTAAAATCGCTAAATTAGGAGTATACAAAATTTGCAATGCTTATTTGCAGTAATTTAACTATATATAAAAACTTATTTTTATAACGATGTTATATCGTAAAAATTGCATATTATTACCTGATAAATATGGATGACTCTAATAATTTCACTCTTGTTAATGTAGGTCCGTATCAAGGCTGGGCAGAACTTTGGCTTCGATGTGAAAGTCACTGGTGAGCCTGCGCCTGTAACCAAGTGGTTGCTGAACAGATCCGAGGTGAAGAGCGGTGAGAGGACCAAAGTGGTCCACTCTGACTACAACACGAAACTGAATGTGCGTATGGCCACTCGTGCAGACACGGGAAAATACACTGTCACCGCAGAGAATATCAATGGACAAGACTCAGCTGATGTTACAGTTACAGTTATTGGTAAGACCGATATTGATTTTTCAATGTTACAGTACTCTATTTTGTATTACACATAGCATTTATCCACTTTTTTTAGTGATTGAAATAAACGATCACACATCCAAACACCAGGTTCATTTTTTGTGGGTCTTGGTAATTCTGAACCCTCGTCTCTGAATCAGTAGGATAGGACAGTGTTCAGCTCGTTTCAATGTCTGAGACTCACTGTCTATTTGGCTGTTGATCTAGATTTTTTTGTCAAGCCCTTTCATTCCTTATCAATCCCTTTATAATTCAAATACTCAGCTGTTAAATTTTACGAATAAGAAACTATACATTCTTAGGCAATTTTTGTAGCTTAAATAAGTTTTTCTTGCTAAGTAAATTTTTGTTTAGTTTAAAAAAAGTGTTAGAGTGTGAAGTGTGGTAACTCTGTCTATTGTTGTAAATTTATATACAGGGTGACTGAAAAGTAACTTGCACCCCCCCCTTAACTTTTTAACTATTTGTGATATTTTAAATCGGTTTGCGGCAACCTTCTTGGATATGAGGGGCTACAATAATTATGGTTATTTTTAAAATTTTTACCCTTAGGGGTAGTGGGGGTAGGGGGTAGCTCAAAATTTTCAAATGGGAAGTATGGTCGACTTTCATATCATTTTATAGGTCTTGATGAAACAAAAAAAATGACATAAAGAAAATAAAAATCGGACCACTAATAACAAAATGGTGCCCTTAAATGATTCAAATCTAATCAACCAAGACAACAATAAAAAACCATGACAACATTAATTAACAAATCTTAACCAACACACAACAATCAAAAAGTAACTAGGTGTACAGTATGGTCATAGCTATCTTTAAAATCAGCTGTTATTCTCAGCTGGGAAAATCCAAACAGCTGTTCCAAGTACTGCTGAATTTTCACCCAGAGATAAGAACTGATTACAAGGAAAGAGTCAGAGATTACTGATAACAATATGGGGAGTTGGGGATTTTCCAGGCACTATTTACTAACCATTCAGATCTTATTAGCAATGATCTGAACTAAAAAAAGTTGCATTGATACAAATTAAAAATTAATAAAATAATAATTATTATTTTTTTGACTACCACAATAAATGCTGTTTAAGACGCGGGTTACTAAAGGTAATTTTTAGTTGCCATTTCGTTATTAGTGGTCCGATTTTTATTTTCTTGATGTCAATTGTTTAGTTTCATCAAGACCTATAAAATGATATGAAAGTCGACCATACTTCCCATTTGAAAATTTTGAGCTACCCCCTACCCCCACTACCCCTAAGGGTAAAAATTTTAAAACTAACCATAATTATTGTAGCCCCTCATATCCAAGAAGGTTGCCGGAAACCGATTTCAAATATCTCAAATAGTTAAAAAGTTAGGGGGGGTGCAAGTTACTTTTCAGTCACCCTGTATATATATATATATAAATATATATATATATATATATATATATAACTTATATATATATATATATCAGTTTTTGTGGGTGAAGGATTTATTTTCCAGATTTTTTATTCCTTTATTAGATACATCTAGATTGTATTTACATATGTTAAAATGGGTTTGTTGAGAAATCACAAGGTTCATATTTTATTTAGTTAATTTATTACTATTCAATTTTAAAAATTTTCATAGTTTATTTATAGTTCACTAATCAAAAATCAAAGCAACAAAAACCAACGTGTTTGTATTTTAACTGCCACACGTCATTCTTCTCATAGGTTTAGTTAGGGAATTCCTTATCTGTGATATTTAAATATTGAAATGACACTGAAATTATGAAAGACAGCCTAAACGTTTTGTCTCTTTAAATTCTAACATTTTACATACATTAACTTTACATTTAGGGTGTGTTCTTTTTGGATCTAAAAACTCAAAATTATAATTTTTAAAAGTCCATAAAAGGGTGTTATGGTTTTAAACATGTCTTACTAAGGAACTACCCCACTTTTTGTATGTGAATCGAACCAAAAATGTAACCGCTAGAGTGCAAACACATAACAAAACCAGCACTCTACATCCATGCAGTGGTAATGTACACCAGCAGCTTAGATCTTCCCGGGAATGAAGATTTCCACTCCCACGACACCAGAGAAAAGAGTAAGGGACAGCCTACATAACTCAACAAAATTCACCAAGAAACTATCATATATTGGATGCTAAATTATCAATTCCCTGCCATAACCCATCAAGCTAGTAGGAAAACAGTTGAAAAGGACCTCTGGGACTGGCTAGTAGAACACCCTACCTAGGCAATCGAGGAGTTCTTTGATCTCGATTGAGACAAGAAAATAATAAGAAAAAAAAATTGTAAAGCAAGAATTTATAACACCTTTTTGACGCTAATGTAGTTCTTAAATAAATCACTAATAATGTTTTTTGTCTATTGTCTATTGTCAATATTTGTACAATTTTGAGTGACTCCAAAACGTAAAAATATAGGGGGTCATGTTAGGAACTTCAGTGGTGGTCTCACTGGGACAGTGTTAAGTCTCACTGTGCGATTCATACTAATAGCTCACTTTTCTATATGAAATTAATTTGATAATAATACTTTTCTCAAGTAATCATTTTAATTCTCAAGTAAAAGTGGTAATTTTATTTTCTAGACAAGCCGAGCCCTCCGAACGGTCCCCTGAAGGTGTCCAATGTCCACGCCGAAGGCTGCAAGCTCGCTTGGAAGCCCCCAGATGATGATGGAGGCCAGCCCATCGAGAAGTATGTCGTGGAAAAGATGGATGAGGCAACAGGTTAGTAGCTGAACCAGAAATATCTGCACTTTGTGTTTTTCCTGCTAAAACTTGTTGCGAAAAAAATATTATTTTCAATTCAGTTAGTGTAAAAAGGCATGAAAGTTGGCATAAAGAGAAATAATAAGCAACTTATTACCATTTTTTAATTTTCTGGGTAGTGTAGTGGTTAGAGTGTTCGACTCACGATCTAAGTTTCGCCAGACCGATCCTGAGCGAAATCAAAACATTTTGTGAAGGTTCAAAACTGCATCCAGCTATCATGGGTCATTGGAATGTTAAGTAATGATCCTGGCTAAAGGCTCAGTCAAACATAGTAACA
The DNA here is from genome assembly GCA_963675035.1 of Allygus modestus. Lineage (NCBI taxonomy): Eukaryota > Metazoa > Arthropoda > Insecta > Hemiptera > Cicadellidae > Allygus > Allygus modestus. The sequence continues at coordinate 128,991,376 of OY776113.1, read as the reverse complement.
AGGTATCTCGCTCATTCTACATTCCTAACTCATCCATTCTCGCCTAAAGGGACACGCAAGTTTGGGTCAGGGCCTTATACAGTAGTATAGTGAACTTAAGTTAACTTCATGTTTTTAAACCATATTTATCTCACTTTTACTCAATGTTATTGACATTAACTATATTATTATTAGGGGTGGGCGAGTAGTGTTTTTTTAAATCGAGTCGAGTCGATTATTGAACCAAACTATTCGAGTATCGAGTCGAGTCGAGTAGTTCTTTAAAAAGTAAAAAAAAAACTAATTTTATTTTTTGTATTGAAAACAATGTTCTTTACATATTAAACTTTAATTATAAACATAACATTTTATTGAATTATTAATGTTAGTATTTAAATGATTTTTATCTTTATTTTACCATGAATGAATAATGATTTAAATGAAAAAAAAATATATATATATATATAGGCTATACTGTTTTTAACAACCATAACAAACAAAAGACAAGTATTACAAATATATATCCATACAAAGATTTTGGGTTGGTTTATCAAAACCAGAACATTTTAACGAGAGTGATTTTTTTACCCTGACCCAAACACTCCCTGTGCCCCTTTCTTACTTATCTTAACTCACAGGTATCCATAAATAACCCACCTGTCAATGTCTCCTTTCATATGAGCTAAAACTAGATTTTAAGCTTATTTTTTTCTTTATTTCAGTCACTTATTTTGTTAAACATTGGTTAGTGCCGTAAACGTGGGTAAACGGCGGGGGTAACTACCCTATTTTCAACTACTATCTGGGGTAAACGACGGGAGTATTCAACTACTCGACTTGATAGTTTAGAGTATTTTTACTACTCGACTCGGCCTTCGAGTAATCTTTAGTACTGGAACAAATTCCCAAAACTCGAGTACTCGCCCACCTCTAATTATTATTAATTAGACTCTATTGAAAATGGTAAAATTGCAAGAATAATTATTGAGAGAAAAATTTTATATTTGTCTCACTCAATTTCTCAGTCAATAAAAATTTAGAAGCTTTTTTACATCAGTAAGAGTTTTTTATCATACAGTAAACAAAATGCATCTGATTAATGTAGTTTTATTTTACTATGAGTACCGATGTTCATAGTATGACTAATATCTAAAACGTGGTTGAAATGAGTAATACGCCGCTGAGCCTCCTTGTTTGCCTAATACTACACAACAGTTATACTGAACCACTGCCTACAATATAACTTTGTGAGTCAGGATAGATTTGTAATAGTTTTTGTTCTTACCTTTTGCTATATAATATCTTGAGACACAGTCTAGTTAGGCAGTCTAAATACGTATTCAGTCACAGTTACTATTATATTACTATTATTACTGTGAGTACCGGTAATTAGTTGTCAAAACTGGCATGGTTTGCAAATAGAATCTAAGCTAAGTGTGTATAAATTATGTGTTCATAGCTGCACCTTTGAACTACATTTTACTACCTGCTTTATATTTGTTCACACGTTCAAATGGAATTATTTTTATTTCATCATATACTTTAGTAACTTGAATTTAACATATATTGTGACTGGAAAATACTCATTCTGCTTATTAACAGTATTTTTTCACTGAATATTTGACGTTTACAGTTTTAGTCAAACAATAATATGATAATAAATTACATACTGACTGTCATAGTTAAGATTATCTCATAAATTGTTCAATCAGGTCGTTGGGTACCTGCTGGCGAGACAATTGGACCAGAAACGTCTTTGGACGTTGAGGGTTTGACTCCCGGGCACAAGTACAAGTTCAGAGTCCGTGCCGTCAACAAGCAGGGCAAATCAGAACCTTTACAGACAGGACAAGCCATCGAAGCTAAGAATCCCTTCAGTAAGTAAATGAAAAGCTACCTCCACTGCGCTGTAGCAGCAAAATCGTACCGTTATAAAATATATACGATAGAATCTCGTTGCATAAAGACTCCTACCATAACATTCAAAATTAAAAATACCCCTACAGGAAGACTACTCTTTTACGTTAGGCTATTTGATAGTAAAAATTGTTCCCAATTCAAATAAATAAGAGTTAAATAAATTTAAAGTAAGTTTTTTTACTCAAAAGATCCAATGCAGCATGAGTAATTATATCTGTAACACATATTCCCAATGGGGCTTTTTTGAAATAACCACATCTAAGGCCAACAATAAATTTATCTTTGAATCTGAATATAAAGTTAAGCTATATTGTCTATTGTAAACAAGGAACTTGGTTTAACTGGTAAAAGTGTAACTGATGTAATTACAATGCGTTGGTTGATAGTCCAAGCAAACTGTCAAATGTGTTCAATGTTTAATTTTCCAATCCAGTTGATGAATGAAATATCTCTAAAGTAAAAATATTGATGATACTTAACTAATATATCCCTGCTCCATTGTTTTGAGTGAGACAAAGGTTTACAGAGAAAAAATTAAATGGTGATAACCTCTTAATTATGATACTAGAAATCGTAAATAATTACTTATCCCTCCTCGTCCTCATTACTTGGCACTGTTTTGTAAAAAGTTACACACCTTTTCGTCATAATCCACTAGTTTATAAGATTACTAGTTTCGGGACTAGTTTTATCCCATTATCAAATCTTGTTTCATCACAGAATAAAATACTGTCATCGTCTTGAGTTTAAAAACATTTCAACACTAAACACAAACTTGTACTGACACATAGAAACATTAAACATTTAAAAATTCACAGTAAGAGTACACTTTATTTCCCATGTGTGGCCGGTCAAGGACAAGAGCAGACTGACAAACAGGAACTGTGCAGGGCGTCCATGATGGTTTAACCAATGCCCATTTGGGGACTTTGACCTGGACAGTTGATTATTGTTTTGACTATTTCCTATTCTGTTGTGCAGCCTTTCTATCCTGTCAAATAAAATATTTGAACCAGAATTTAATTTTTCGTTTAATACATCATTTGGTGAATTTGTTATACTTTTGTATAGTTCATAATTTTCAAGTGCATTCATTCATTAATGGTCCTTTGGTGCATTTATGTAATATTTCCAAATTTTCTCCGCAGTTGTTAATGGTTTTCTTCTATTAAATGTTCAACAAATATGGACCGTTGAGATTTCAATTTAGGTTTCGGAAAAATATTCTCATTCTCCATCTGTCTGGTTAAACCAGATAGCACATTTGTTTCAATTGAGTTTGGCCACAATCTGCATTATACTTTAAAAATTGAACTAAAAAAGCAAAACATAACTTTGGCATGTAAAGCTTCTGGAAAATTGGAACAAAAACTTAATCGTAATATAAATTCAAAGGATAAAGGTGATGGATTAGATGACACTGGTATATATAGGTTGAATTGCAACGAATGCCCAAAATTCTATATAGGACAGACAGGACGATCTTAAAAACGTTTCAATGAACACATCCCGAAACCTAAATTGAAATCTCAACGGTCCATATTTGTTGAACATTTAATAGAAGAAAACCATTAACAACTGCGGAGAAAATTTGGAAATATTACATAAATGCACCAAAGGACCATTAATGAATGAATGCACTTGAAAATTATGAACTATACAAAAGTATAACAAATTCACCAAATGATGTATTAAACGAAAAATTAAATTCTGGTTCAAATATTTTATTTGACAGGATAGAAAGGCTGCACAACAGAATAGGAAATAGTCAAAACAATAATCAACTGTCCAGGTCAAAGTCCCCAAATGGGCATTGGTTAAACCATCATGGACGCCCTGCACAGTTCCTGTTTGTCAGTCTGCTCTTGTCCTTGACCGGCCACACATGGGAAATAAAGTGTACTCTTACTGTGAATTTTTAAATGTTTAATGTTTCTATGTGTCAGTACAAGTTTGTGTTTAGTGTTGAAATGTTTTTAAACTCAAGACGATGACAGTATTTTATTCTGTGATGAAACAAGATTTGATAATGGGATAAAACTAGTCCCGAAACTAGTAATCTTATAAACTAGTGGATTGATGACGACAAGGTGTGTAACCTTATTTGTTAAGTCATACAATCAATCCAGGAGGCAAATAGCATGAATAAATTGTAAAAAGCCTCAATATTCAGAAATTAAGTTTTACAGTAAAATACCACTAATTGCATCAAAGCTGGAGCTGTTCTTAAGAGTTTTAAAAATTAAAAAGAAACTTAAAAAAGACTTATTGAGTAAAGCTTTATATTCTTTTGAATTGATTGTATAATTAATTTGCACATGGAAATACTATTTCAAACTGGATTAATAGGAAAATTTGTTGTTACTTTTATTATTTTGTAACTTTCAAATGTAGAACTAGAATTAGATTAAAATATTTAGTTTTAGCGAATTTTCCCTATACGGAAGAAACTATTTCCGTAGGTCTCATGGCAAGACTTAAGCCCGAGACCATGATAACTTTTCATTTTGAGGTCCCCAAATGCCAAAAACACCATTCGTTCAAATGTTTATATATGTGTCCGTAAACACGATAACTCTCGTAAAAAAGGTCTGATCTTAATGAAATTTGGTACAAATGTGTAGAGTACCATTTATTTGAAGAGTTCGAAAACCAGATGAATCGCACCATCCGAAGGAGGGTTTTTGGGGGGTTTTGTACTCCAAAAATGGGTTTTTTGGGGATTCCACATGTAATTTGTATTTAAATCAAATTTTAATTTTTACCATTGAATTCAGCATAAAAAAAATTTGGTATTTTGATCATTGTTCTACGTCAATTGGTTACTGAGATATTGAAAGTGCTAAACACAGTACGTTGTCTAATGTTATTCTTATGGAGAAAAGGAAAAAGTGTATATCTCGCTTATTTATGAACATAAACCAGTGACATTTGGTATCTGTTTGTGTGTGTATCTTCATCTGTTTGTGGTTTATTGTTGTTTGCACAACAAAAATTTGTTGCCTATGGTTCCTGTAGCAGCAAACCTAGGTACCTGGTCCCCATGTTATTCTTATGGAAAATAATTTAAATGTTATATATCGCTTATTTATGAATGTATATGGATGAAACTTGGTATGTGACTTCACTAAGATGAGTTCTATTGACATTTGCATGAAAACCCATTATTTTGTGTTCCTTGTTGCAGCAAACCTGCGTACTCATCCCCAATGTTATTCTTATGGAGAATAATTAATATTTTAAATATTGGTTGTTTGTGAATATATTTCTTATGAATCCTGTTAAGTATTTTAATGTGTTATGTTATATATTCATTGGAAATTCGCTGAGTATGCAGGTTTGCTGCGACGGGGGTATTTGTAAAATGTGACACCATTCAATCTATTCATGTAATACTAATAATACTACTGAATAAAGAATATTCTGAATCTGAATGGATCCTTCCAAAACGTTTGTGCTCTTCATGTTTTTCAGATAAATTACTCACCTTCATAGAACGAGATTGATTTAAATACACCTTAATAGCACAAATCTCAACCAAAAGAGTCTCTCGATATCAAGACTGTTTTTATAATCCCTCTGAGGGTCTTGCTATTGAGGTTTTGCTGTATGAAGCATCACTTTAAACTGGTTCTTTTAGTTTAAATAAAAAAAAGTCCTCTCACTGGAAACTAACAAGGGCTTCTTTGTTGTTCAGATGCCCCAGGACAGCCAGGCATTCCAGAAATTAAAGATTACGACAGAGATTTTGTGGACTTGCAGTGGACTAGGCCTCTGGAAGATGGTGGCTCCCCCATCACAGGTTACATTGTAGAGAAGAAAGAGAAATACAGGTAAACATTTCTCTGTGGTTGCTATTGTAAAAATAATTGTAAAAAAATATTTCACTTATGCATAAACACTACATTTAAATACTTCATGGGCCTCAAACTTGATTTATGGAACTGGGAAAAGGCAATAAAATGGAAATTAAATAAAATCCTTAAATATTGATTATGATATCATGAGAATCTTTAGAGTGAACTTTACTATAACCAAGACGTTTTTAATTTAGTCCTTTGAGTATCAGGCTTGTGAATGGAGTGGCTGTATTAAGGCCTGGTGGTATTCAAGGCTATACGCTAGAAAATTTGGTCCTGTTTTTGCCCCAAAGGTTGCACTATATTTCAACAGTAGACCTAATGTTTTAAGTAAAAAATGATTTACCTCTACAGTGATTTACTATTAGGGGTGTGCGATGCATCGAAAGTGTTTGTTGCTTTCCTATACTCCCGCCATTTACTCGAGCTACCAAGGACACGGGAAGTGTTTGGGTCGGCGGCAAAAAATCTTACCTTGGAGATAAGGAAGAAAGAGGGACAGGAGGGGAGTGGTGGGGTCCGGTTGAAAGCAATAAATTAGTCGGCTGACCAACATTATTTCTTTGAGGCATTATCTTACTTACAACCACGTTTTTCCCCATTATGAATTTATAATAAACAGTTTTTTATAGTAAACAGTGAGTTATTTTAATAACGTCATACCTTCACAAAACTATTCCTAGGGTGGGTAAAATAGTATTTTGTCAAAAATGCAGTAGTTTTACTGGCATAGTACGATAGTGGTATTTTACAATCTCGCAAAACTGTCTACATCGTCACTCGTTATTTAATTTTGGCGCTCGTTTGTATTCGTCCGTCCTTTGAAACTTAAGTAAATACAATTAAGTTTAGGTTATGCGATTTTATTGCAAAAGTTTTTGAAATGATGGATCAAGATAGGATGGAAGAAGAATTAATTAATCAAATCAGAAAATTATAACTAGACTTTGGCCAAGATGGTAGATCATCCATGTTGGTCATAAAAATTGGTGTATAGCCTGAGTTTTAATCATTAAAACATGTCGCATTGCATCGAATCGATTCAAATCAAAATTCTTTGAATCACATCGTTGCATCGAATCAAAATAAAATCGCTGCATCGCACACCCCTATTTACTATGTTTAGGTCATTATGCAAAAAGCTATTATCAGCTTATGGGAGTCAAAAGAGTTAACACTAAAATAGCGAAGGGTTTACTTGAAGGGTTTTTTGTAAAGGGTGGTTACTGAACTTAAAGTATACAGTACAACCTTTATTGCAGCCCCAACTGGGAGAAGATTGCCGAAGTAGAGGGAGATGTGACTACTGGACATGTTCCTGGACTGATTGAAGGCACCCAGTACGAGTTCCGGGTGCGAGCTGTCAACAAGGCCGGACCTGGTGAACCCAGTGAAGGAACTCGACCTCACATCGCTCGGCCTAAGAACTGTGAGTACCGTTCCTACACAGCCTAAACACACAGTCTTCTTTGTCATTTGCTAAATCAAAACTTAAATTGTTTTGTAGCAAAAAGGGATTTTTTAAGATATTTGAAAATGCTCTCCATGTTTTCACTATCAGTTTAAATAAAACACAAGTTTTAAAACGTTTAAACTGAAAATACAAATTTAATTTATAATTAATAACCACCTCGGCTATCCCGGAGTCTTGGAGGAGTGTCCTATTCATATAAGATCAGAAGGTTAGTTTCAGTAATTTCTGTAAAGTTATCTCTTCTGTTTTCGAAATACATTGGAAAATAAAGAATTTAGGTTGCTTGCGATAGTTTGCTTGGTTAATGAGAACTCCGTTTGTTATTCACATAAAAATATTAGAATTTATAAAAATGAATGTATTGATGTACATATGTGCCCTATGGAACCTAAATCGCTCAACCAAAGTTAATGAAACTTTCCATAGTTATTCAGGTTAACCCTAGGATAGTTTATAGCCATAAATCAAGGTCCTAGAACTTTATAATTTTGCCCCACCGGCCACCAAAGTTGCAATGTTATTCATATGAATTAAAGATTTTGTTTTGATTTTATAGGATGAAAAGATTACTTTCGATTTTATCAGCTTACAATTACAATTTTGTGGCGAGTTGTAACGTAAATTTTATAAATGAACTTTTTTTGGGCGCAGCATCGCACATGGAGTACTACTGGTATAATGTAATTGTTGAAATTTCAGTGCCACCAAAGATTGATCGCAACGCCATGGTTGACATCAAAGTGCGAGCCGGCCACAACTTCGAGCTTGACGTGGGAGTCATCGGTGAGCCGCCGCCACTCAAGGAGTGGTCTCTGAAGGACAACACAGTCATCAACACAGACAGAATCAAGATCGTCAACGAGGACTACAACACCAAGCTGAGGGTTGTGGACGCCAAACGCAGTGACGCGGGCGTGTACACTCTGGTCGCTAAGAACATCAACGGCAAAGACACAGCCACAGTCAATGTCGCCGTTCTCGGTTAGTGTCTTCAATATTTTTTAATATTTTGTCGATAACGATCAAGAAAAAGAAACTAACATATCAATACAATCCAACACATAGCAATACAATCCAATACAAATAAACACATGCCAAGATGAACTACTCTAACCGATTACAACCAAAACAAATCTAATGAAACTAACAGAAACCAAAGAAAACCACCACCTACTGTACGTGCAATGAAGGTTGATAAAATGTGCTCTACTAATAGCAACAACTTAAATATTTTTGAGGCAACATGGAAAATTAGGTTGTTCAGATTCAAAGTCTAAGGTATTAGGAATTTTTAATAACCAAAGGTTAACTTTTTTATAAGTAACAAGTAGACATACACCAAATGTGGTAAAAAGCGACACCTTAAATAATCGACTGTATGTGAGACTGTTCTTCGATACACTGATCCCTAAGACGTTTTCAGCATAATTTCATTTTTGAATTTGGAATAGCGAGTCGTATCAAACCTTATCAATTTTAAAAGGTAGAGACGAAATACCTTTAACATTTTTAATTCAACAAAATTTATTTTTTTACAGATTAATCATTTCTAACTTTTAAAATAATCCTTAAAGCCTTTTTTTTTGTAAGGTCAGTCAGTAACTTCTTAAAATGTTGGTTTGAAGTCGCTCCATACACACTTACCGGTACCCCATAAGCAACACGAGATTGTACATTAGGCATCAAAAATAGTTTTTTTAAACAGTCAAATACTCAGGTACAACATTTTCTTAAAGCATATCATCCTGAGTTAATAAATGACGACCAACAAATATTGGCAGTAAACAATGATCTTAATACGCAATATTGGCTGCAAATGACAACAAGACATGTAATATCTAATAATACATCCTCAAAACCAAGAATCAAGCTATTAGGAACCAGACTGAAACTGGATTAAAGAAAATTGGAACTGAAACATACCTAATTACTGCAGTGATGGAGTTACTGAACCAAAAAATCACCAAATGAAATGTTTTCCCCAGATGTGCCATCGCCACCGGAAGGACCCCTGGCACCATTCAACATCACTAAGAACTCATGCCAGCTCCAGTGGCGGCCACCGAAGGATGATGGAGGTTCCGACATCACCCACTACATCGTGGAGAAGATGGATGCCGAGAACCTCCGATGGGTGCCCGTCACTGAGGTCTCCGGCACTCAGGCCAGGTATATTGTTTCATCTATCTTTTTCGGCCAATTTTACATGGTGCAGTAGCCTTTTGCAGCCGTTACTACGCAATTTTAAAAGTTCACAATTGTTAACGATCCTCTGGAGAGTGGGAAATACTTGCTCGAACTTCCGATTATTTTTCAAAACGAGTTGAGCCAATTGTTGAAATACTTCAATTTTCAAGTACTCGCGCACCACTATTCCAGCTGGCAAGAGAGTTGACAGTTGAGCTCCAGCCAATAATATGGCTCTACTCTGTCATTGTTGCCATTTTACCGTATGAAAATATCACTCGAGTGTTCTTCCAATCAGCTGATTGGTTCATAGGCCTGTAAACCATGCTCTTAACTGTCAACTCTCTTTCCCGCTAGTATAGAAACAATTAACACTTGTTGGATACACGTTCATTGCACCATGCTGCATTTGTGTAATAGTACTTGTTTTGAATCAATAAAATACAATAATGGGTACTATATTTTTTTATTTGTTCAATATGTCCATAAAATTTATTTTGTTTTCATTCTTACTGTACAAAAACACAGAATACATGTAAAATTCATTTTACTCATTTTTCATGAGTAAAATACTACTTGTTTAAATTTATTAATTGTACACAAAGCAATCAATATTTTACTTTAATTTAAAAATTTACAACATTTCTCTTTTCTCTTCACTGGAAAAATGTATACATCACTTATAAAAAACAGCCTTTTAGAAAAATATTGTACATTTTTAAATACAACAAAATTACAGACTGCTAATTTTCCGAATAAATGTGATCTAAAAGGAATCACTCTCCCATACTGACTAATTTGTACACTTAAAAATGAAATCTTCTTGCATTTTTAGAGTCGATCACTTGATAGAAGGCCATGACTACAACTTCCGAGTAAAGGCAGTGAACAAATTCGGAGAGTCGATGCCTTTGGCTATGTCTTCACCGATCACAGCCAAGGATCCCTACGGCAAACCAGACAAACCAGGAGCACCTGAACCAACAGGTAAGAAATCTCAAGTTCTCTAGGATATTTTTCCCCAAAATATTTATAAACTTATGAAAGTAGTTTGTATGTAGAAACATAATCAAAATCATCTTTATTTACAATCTTCAAGATTATAAATGGTTTCACATGAACTTAAAATCAAAATACAATTGATTGAATATCATCTCTCTTTTCCTCTCCAGTGGAAGAATTCTGCCAGAGTGTAGAACGACCGGTCTTGGAGTCATGTTTTCAATCGTTGAGCAAACTATCATTTGTCAGTTCTTTTCAGGTCCTCTGGCAAAATGTTCCACATTTTGGCTCCCACATGTAGCTCGGTCTCTTCTAGTGATGTACCAGACACGCTCTACTCACTCAATACTTCAGATTTTAGTTGGTTTTATTAGTACACTATGTTGGGATGGCAGCTAAAAATAATAAGCTGTAGATTAATGGTCAAGAAAGATGCTGGGAGAATATTGAAAAATGCAAATGGAGCTGCACTTTTTAAGCCCCTGTCTAAGCAGGTCGAGTTTTTAATTTATTTATCTATTTTACTTAGTTTACTTGACATATTTTGTTTATGTGCCTTGAATTTTACACAGTGTAGGAACCTATTCAACGAAAACAAAATACACTTTCAGTGTTTACCACAAACAAAATATATGTCTAAAAATGTTGTAACTATTATTGAGTTTAAATCATTTTTTCAGACTGGGACAAAGATCACGTAGATTTGAAGTGGACCCCTCCAAAGAAGGACGGTGGTTCTCCTATAACTGGATACATCATTGAAAAGCGATCTAAATTTGGGTAAGTTGAATTTAATGTTATATCATAGAAAAATAAAGCAGGTATAGAAGTGTCACGTAATGCTAAAATTTGCTAACACAAAATTGTTAATTCAACCGGCCAGATCATACGAGCAAAACCGGCCAAGCGACGTTGCCTATCTGTGCGCTCCAGCCGGCTGGCCGGCCGGCCCAGCCGGTAGGGAAAAATTCCCTCGCCCTGCTTGGCGCTTGTCGTATTGAGTGCAGTGTTTACGCGCTCTTCGCATTATCTACTTCTCTGGTTAGTTTTCTATTCAATGATGCTAAAGATTTTGCCTCAATGTTAATTTATCGATTTACCAACTTTAAAAATACATTTAAAATCTTCTGAGATACTGGTACGTTTAATGTTGACTGACGATTTCTTTAAACATTTTTTAGTTCGAGGATAGTTTTCGTGTATGGGTTCGCGTCAATAATAATATTAAAAGCTTAAGCTCTCTCTGTATGTTTTATAAACATACCCTGATTTATAAATAAAGGGTTACAGAAAATAGGTAAAATCATAATTTTAAAAGTAAACTATGTTTCACGATTAAATTGTAATGCATTTTATTACTGAATTTAATATTTTACAGTAACTTGTTCCTACGTGAAGAGCTAATTTCTTCAGTGAATTTATAGTAAATTTGTATGGCATCGGCTGCTAACATTTCAACATGTTATATACACTCTGCATTTTATGTACAGTATTCTCCTAAAGAACAACATTAAAGGCTGAGTACGCAGATTTGCTGCATCAAGAAATATAAACAATATGTTTTTGTGCAATTATCAATATAACTTAACCAGGTGAAGCTACATACCAAGTTTTATTTTTTATTTATGTTCATAACTAAGGGAGAGATAAAACTTAATTTATTCTCCATAAGAATAATATTAGGGCTGAGTATGCAGGTTTGCTGCTACTGGGACAATAACAAAAATTGTTTATGCAAATATCAATATACCAGTACTAGGTGAAGCCACAGGCCAAGTTTCATCAATATACATTCATAAATAATCGAGATATTAATTTAGAATTATTCTTACGGTACACATTATTTAGATGAAAGATGCATATATTTTTAATAATTTTAATAGTTTTAGCGAATTTCCCCAATAGGGTAGAAGCTATTATCGTAGTCGGCATGGTAAGACCTAGCCCTGGACCATGATAACATTTGTTTTGAGGCTCCCAGGTGCCAAAAACACCATGTATGCGTGTGCGTGTGCGTGTGCGTGCGCGTGCGCGTGCGTGTGCGTGTGCGTGTGTGTGTGTGTGTGTGTGTGTGTGTGTGTGTGTGTGTGTTTGTGTGTGTGTGTGTGTGTGTGTGTTTGTGTGTCCGTAGGCATGATAACTTTCGTAAAAATGCCTTTTGTATAAACGTGTAAGGCAGCGTCTATTTTCATGAGTTGTAAAACCAGACAGGTCGCTCTATTTTAAAGCAGGTTTTTTACCCCAAAATTTGTTTTAACTTTTTACATTTAATTTTTTATAAACCCAAATTTTAGTTTGTACCATTGAATTCAGTTTACAAAAACAAACAATTTGGTATTTTTATCATCACTCTACGTCAATTGGTTACCAAGATATTGAAAGTGCTAAACATAATACGTTGTCCAATGTTAATCTTATGGAGAGAGTAAAATGTTATATCTCGCTTATTAATGAACATATATTGACGAAACTTGTAATGTGGCTTCATTTGTTTAGGTTTTACTGATATTTAAACAACTTTTTTTTTCGTACTGATATTTGCATTTAAAACCTATTTTTTGTGGTCCCCAAGTCTGCAAACTTGCGTACTCAGTAGCTATAATGTTATTCTCATGGAGGATAAGAAACAAGTGATATCTTGCTTGTTTATGAATGTAAATTAGTAAACTTGAAATGTTGCTTTATGTTTTGTGATCTATTTTATTTGTAAAAAAAACAGATTTTAGTTTTTCTTGATGCAGCAAACCTGCATACTCAGTCCTAATGTTGTTCTTATGAATAATAAATAAAATTTCATATTGCACTTATTTATGAATATGCTTTGATGAAAGTTGGTAAGTGGTTCATGACGTAGTGAAGTACCATTTGAAATTCTCTGAGTATGCAGGTTTGATGCAACGGGGGTATTTTATTGTTAATCATCATTGCAATTTATGGAATTTAAAAGGTTGAATTTGTCTAATGCAGTTCATGTTTTATCCTTCTGTAATAATAACATTCCAGAAATTTAATAAATACCAGATCAGTTCGAAACGAGATTTGTGCACATCCTCCACTTCCTGTGCATACAACGGGAGAGTGATCTCCACTGCCACACAGCCACACATTTTTATCAGATCAGCCTTACCGCCTACCGATGCCGTGGCCGTGGCGGAAGCGACCGAGATTGCTCCCTGCGGGAATTTGGGAATCCCGCACTGCCCGACTTGGCAACAAGGCGCCGCTAACTCAGACTTGAACGACGCGACAGCGCTTGCATTTCCATGATACCCGCGTACGCTTATTCCCTACTTCGTGACACTTCTGTACCTGATTTATTTTTCTATGGTTATATCATTGACTATAAATACTGAAGTAGACTTCTTATTGTTATTGTAAAAGCTGTCCCTAGTTTTGTGTGTGTCAGGATTCAAAGAGGACGTAGTTATACTAATCACCAACAGAGTATACTTCTGTCAGCTATTACTTATCCTCTGAAGGAGGGGATAATACAACAGTTGGTGTGTCAGGGAGCAAACATAAATTAATTATCACTTACTTTCTGGAGTAAGCAAGTTAATGTAAATATGAAATAACTAAAATAACGAGTTGACAGGAGCACAATCTGTCGGTGACTTAATCCAACTACGTCCACTTCAAATTCTGGCAAACACTAAAAGTGGGACAGATGGGCCATATAGATAGGATGTCTCATTCAGTATATATAGTCAATGGTTATATTTAAATAGTGTTTCATTCACCCATTGTTTTATGTTTGTATGTGTCAGTAAAATAAATCTGAGCTAGGCATTTGTCCATTAAATACATCGATATCCAGAATCTCCTTGGTTTAACTCTTTCTTTAAGTAATTTTCAGAACATCACAGAATAAGTCATAATATAGTATGGTTTATGATTTTATGGTAGACTCAAAGCCCATAAGAAAATTTGTGTATGACTCCTATGGGTTATCAGAGCTCCTAAGAGTCCTACTTAGCTACAGAATTTGTATAGGATAAGATACACATTCCGACCCCTTACTGAATGAGACTTTCTACTCCCACCCATCTTTAGTAAATCATACGAGTATGCAACCTATTGGTCTTGCAAAATTCTTCACACAATCAGTTCTCCTCAGTATGGATTATTGGAAATAACCTTAAAACTTTGGAACCTTTTGTAGGCACTAAAGTTGTAAATTATAAAATGGGTACAGTTAATAAGGTTTTTTTGTAATGACAGACCGTGGGAGAAGGCTGCAGAAGTGAGTGGCAGCGTGACCCAAGGAACCGTCCCCAACCTGACGGAAGGGGAGGAGTATGAGTTCAGAGTGATCGCTGTCAACAAGGGAGGCCCTGGGGAGCCCAGCGAGGCATCCAGACCTGTCATTGCTAAGCCCAGATTCTGTAAGTTGTCCTTAATTTTAATCGCTTCATTACATTAATTATGTGTTGTGAGAGGATTAGCAAGCCTGCAATCCTATGCCCTCAGGAATACTTTTACTTATTTTAAGTAACCGCTAGCCATTTGAAAGTAAGGGCGATTCTCCCTATAGCACTCCATAGAGACCAGGCAAACCTTCAAAACTCCAGCGCTTGCTTGCTTGCAGTGATTGCTTGGGCTGAGTCTTGATATGAACAGAGGTGGTCGAACGGTGAGGATGAATATGTAAAGTTCAGGGGAGGTAGGGGGGGTTAAAACTGATTGGACAAAGAACACATTTTAGTTACTCTAAACTGGGGTTGTTGACTACCCTTTCACTAGCAGGAAGCCAGGATGACCTCTTCTTCTGGCTTAAGTGTAGTCTCAACACATCCTATTCTTATTAGTTAAAAGAATTTATTAATTTCGGTAAAGCAAATCTTGTCTTCTTAAACAACTATTTTGTACACATAATTATTGGTACCAATCGAAAGCTCATTAGTGAATTTCCTTTGGAAAGTGAACTATTAGCATGACCTGCACGGTGAAACTTAAGCCCGGGACCACCACAGAAGTTCCTAACGTGACCCCCTAAACACGTTTTGGGGGGTCGTTCAAAATTGTATATATATATATATATGTATATATATATATATATATATATATATAGACATATATATATATATGTGTATGCACTCTAGCGGTCGCATTTTTTATCCGATTTACTTCAAATTTGGTACGGACGTTCCTTTCTATAATCTGTTGGACAAGTTCGTTGGGCAAAACAATCGGAAAACTCTAAACCCATTTTTTGGGGATTAATCTTTCAAATTTCGAGTTTTTGGGCCCAAAACGGGTCAGAAAAGCCGCAGATGTAAAATTAATGCATTTAAAAAGATGGGAATTAGAGAGGCGAAAGTTTTAAGCCCTCTCTCGTCATTCTAGCATAAATATTTACCGAGTTATTAAAAAAAATGTGTATCGGCTAAACACAGTACGTTGTCTTATGGGGGTTTTACACTAGAAAACCCTGTTATTCCTTTGTTAGAGTACTTTTATTATCCCCAGCAACCTCACGCCTAGTTCAAAGCCTGTCTGGACCTTCTCCTAACCTTATAATGCGCAAAATTGTATTCCCAGCTTTGCAGGTAAATGAAACCAGGAGTATCAGAACAGCCAAAAAATCAATGTTTTCAGATTTCAATAAAAATTGGACAAATGTTTATTTTTACAAATATTTTGAGTTTTAAAAGTTTTTTTGTGGAAATTCACTTCCCTCACGTCAGCGTGCTGCGTGCGAACTCGTTTTTATTTTATTCTGTTTTACAAGTTTTTTTTAACATAGTTTTATTTACAATCTGTTACTTCATATAACAATAAGTAAATGTGATATTATTTTATAAGGCATTAGTTAATAACTACCCAGTGGTAGCATTAACATAAAAATTTAAAGATTTAATGTCCAAATCTTTGTGGCAGATCTAGGATGCAATGACGTTTAAGTCTACTTACACTTTCACTGTTGTTCAGTAGATTGACGGCAAGGAGGTTTGGATGGTTGTATGTATAGTTTATTCGTGAATTTCCTATGGAAAGTGAACTATTAGCATGGTAAAACTTAAGCTTGGGACCACCATAGAAGTTCCTAACGTGACCCCCTGAACACGTTTTGAGGGTCGTTCAAAATCATCATTATTGTTGTCATGTGGTTCAAAAGGTAAGACTGACATGAAATGATTGGAAATGCAGATGCTTTCTCAGAGCTGCTTTTTGCCCATGACCCATCTGGATTTTTTATTGGCGAGTTATGCTTCTTTGGCTTTTTTAAAGATTTTCTTGCTTTCCACAATGAATAATGAGTTTCTTCATTTGGTGAGAGGGAGCTGGTGTATTCACAAAACCACTCATTCATTACATTCACAAGGGCTTGTTTTAATTTTCCAGCTGCATGATTAAAAGTTTTATCTAGTGGACTTCTTGAGTTTTGTCAGATTCTTCTGAGTTTTTGTTTTTCAGCAATAAGCTTTTTAATGAAAGTAGGGCAGTTGGTGACAGCTAAACTTTCTTTACTTTTTGGCGTTGCTTCCCATGCTGCGGATTGAATTGAGGTGGTCAGGTAGTTTACTCCTTCTTCCAAATCAGAATTACTTTTGAGAGGTATTTTCAAATTAAGTTTGTTATTTATATTTACCTTAAACTGTTGCCAATTTGTATTTTTATTACAAAGAACAACAGGCTTTTCTTTGAGGTTCATATTCAGATTTAGAGACACTATTACAGGAGAGTGATCTGATGAAAGATCTAGACATGAGGTTATGGATAATAGATGATCTGGGAAGCCTTTTACTACAAAAAAGTCTAACAGATCTGGGATTTGTTTCTGTCAGTAGGCCAATAAGTAGGTTTACCAGTTGAGAGGCGACTAAGTTGGCTTTCAGTGACGGTCTTGTATAATTCTCTACCTTGCGGCGTCATTACTCTACAACCCTTTTGTTGATACTTTGCATTGTAGTCTCCTCCAGCAAGAAATTTTGAACCAAAAGTCATTAAACTGTTGAGACTTTACTCTGTAAGGAGCTGGGCAGTAAACAGCAGAAACAGTCACTGGTCCATTGCAAGTTTCAATTACGATGCGAGAAGCTTGTAAAAAATCATGCTGGATATTTAGCAGCTCATATTGTCTTATATTGTAGCCCCTCCTCGGGCTCTGTTATTAGGTTAATTTGTACAATATAGATTGTAATTTGAAATACTGAAGTAGCTTTTTTTCGGAAAAATGAGTTTCAGAGACTAGCAGTATGTCCATTTTTTGTTGAGTAATAAACAGTTTTGTTTCTTGGTAATGTTCTACCAATCCATTGGCGTTCCATAAGGCTACTTTTAGGTTAGAGTTCATTTTATTTTTGATATCAGCGTTGTTAAAAGATTCAAAAGAGAACCTATCTGCTGTGATTGTTCCATGAACATTTTGTTAAAACTTTTCAAAGAACTGATTTATGGCTATGGAAAGGTTGTGCTCAACCATTACTTATTTCCATTGCCGTATTTAACGGCATCAGCATGGTTAGGATTTTGGTTGTTTGTGAACCTGTGGATGATGGTGCGTTTTCAGTTACTTGGTCATTCTAATTAGACTTTTTATTTTCAATAACCTTTTCTCGAGGAGGTGGACAACTTTTCTTCTGTAAGTTTTTATACACAACACATCCTTTTTAGTTGGCAGGATGGCTACCAGAACATAAGGCACAAGCAGCTGGCGTCGTGTTTGATTTTGAACATGATGCTGACTCATGATTTAAACCGCATTTGACACATCGGAAAATGTTTTTACAATACGGTACAAAACTTGGCAGCTATTCCTAGCCTAACAGTGTCCAACTGGCCTACCTAAAAACACTAAAAAAAGAGTATTTTATAGTTAACCACTGAACAATATTATCACCACATCTTCGTTAATTGATTTTTATACAAAAAAGCACACAATTTTCGTATTTAACATGAATAAACCTAATAAAATAATAAAAAACAAAGAATCTCTAGGAAACGATGTTCTTATCACATGTAAATAGTAAACTTTATAAGAATCGGAATCGTTTTACAAGTATAACCCTTTTATCTAACTTCCTATAGGCTTGTGAATTTTCAGTTTGTATTTCAGAAAGTTATTTGGTTAAATAAGCTGTTCACTTAAAATGTACCTGTTTACCTGTTTACCTGTTTACCTTTACCTGTTGTGATAGTTCAACAGGTAAATTTTCTTTCTTTATAATGACCTTCGATTTTAAAACATCGATTGAGTGGTGTATGCTACTATTTGCCCTCTACTGAAAGACATTTTTTTTCTCTGTCGCAGTGGCGCCTCAGATAGACAAGATGGCCATGCAGGATCTCGTGGTGAGAGCAGGACAGAGAATCAACTTCACCATCCCACTCGAAGCCTCCCCCAAACCCAAGGCCGAATGGAGTATCAACGGAGTTGCCGTCAAGCCTAGCAACCGAGTGGATATGCAGATATACAACAACCAAGTGCTGTTCGAGATTCCGTTCTCTGTTCGCTCTGACACTGGGCGGTACTCACTGACACTGACCAATGAAATTGGAACTTGCAACGCTTCGGCTAATGTCACTGTAATTGGTAAGTTACCTCTTTGAAACTCCACATTTCAAACGTTTTTGTACATTCCTTTTTATAAAATAGGGCTGTTTACACAGTGATTGTGTTATTTGTGCTAAAAATATTTTTTGTAGGAAACCAATAAATTTTATATACATGTATTTAAACCAAAAAATTAAATAATTTAGGCATATAGTTTAGTGGAATCGCAGACCACAACCGAACAAACCTTTTTTTATGATATTTTATACCAACATGGATGAAATAAATCCCAAAATACTAGGAAGGCGTATATTTCATATTTTTCAATATGAACTCATTAATTAACACTTTGACTGCACGTGGTACAAGGGACATGTCCCCGCCACGCTGAAACTGTTCCGATAGGCGCGGTCACATTTTCAATTCCTGGCTAACAGATGATAAAATCACTGTACGGTGCTGTACTGTGTTACAACACAACTGGACGTAGTTCTACAAAGCGCCAACAGGTCGCAGCACAATCCAGATAGGAGTAGTCAACCAGGGTCGCCATCTAGAGGGACTAAGTGGGAAGAAAACGTATGTAGGGAAGTCCCGTGACGGCCGGGATATTGGAGGAAATTTACTACCAACCTACACCAAAATGAAGCTCGCATCCTGAGCGTCACGAGCAAAAAATATTGTCTTCTTCCAGCCCAGCCTGAGCTCACACTGAGTCATTGTTTCTAAGCGGACTTAGTGGGAAGCCGGTGTCCCACGCGCGTGCGCCGCAGGACCGCGATGGGACGCCGGCGTCTCACGCGCTGTCAAAGTGTTAATGTGATAATTAAAATTGAATGGTAATAATGTCAATTCTCATGGGTGTTTTGTGCTATTTGTCTTATGTACAGATATTGTGGTGCATGGGTATGTGTTTCAAGTTGTGATCAGAGTCTCCTGACTGATAACTGGGCAAAGTCTGAGAATTTTATAATCTCTTGGAAATAGTAAAAAATTCATAAAAACTGTCATACACAATAGTTTTCAAAAGCATACTTACAAAAATTACAAACTGATAGTCCAATGCAGAGAACAAGGTATTTGCCAATACAACAAGGTATTGTGAGAACACCCTGACAATTATCGAAGCCTGAATTTTGTTTCTAGGCCCAAGAAGGGTGTCATACTATATTAGCTATAAATAACAATATCACCATTTATAAGGACCAAATTCTTGGTCAACTGAATTTTAACATACATTTTTTGTCTGGGAAAATTCTCTCAAAACTTGAAAAAGTCAAGGAGTTTCTTCTTCATGGTTCACACTTTCTGGGAAGTCAGGGAATTTTAAAAAGGTCAGGGAAAGTCAGGGAAAATGGTGATATTTTATACACGTCAGGGAAAGTTTTTGATTTAATTGTAAACACAAAGCAATACTGTGCAAAAATTAAAACTTATTAGATTTTTGTTTAATTGGTTTTCATGTTGCAACGAAGAGGAAGTGAACCAAAACTGGTTAGGCAATAAATGTATTGGATAATAACAAAGTGGTAAACATTAAAATAATCAGGAGAGCATTGGATGGATATGGGGAAGGTGGAGGTCCAAAAAATTTTACTATTACCTATTATAAGTAAAGTGCACATTTTGAGCCGAGAGCCAGAGAAAATGAACTCTTTAGGTTTGGGAAAGTCAGGGAAAATTAACCTTTTTGGTCAAGGAAAGTCGGATAAATCATCAACCAAATAAAAGTGTGAACCATGTTCTTGTATCTTTGCTAGACAATATGAATTTAATTTGTTGAGTCACCGCTATATCTGTTTTGATATTGCAGATCGGCCATCACCCCCCGAGGGCCCCCTGGAAGTGAGCAATGTGACCAAGGAGAGCGCCAGACTAGCGTGGCGGGTGCCAGTGGACGACGGAGGCTCCCCCATCCTGCACTACGTCATAGAGAAGATGGATGTCTCCCGAGGCACCTGGTCCGACGCGGGAATGTCTTCTGCTCTCTACCACGATGTCGTCAGGCTGATTCACCGCAAGGAGTATCTCTTCAGAGTCAAGGCAGTCAACACCGTTGGTGAATCTGACCCTCTGGAAACCACAAAGACGACAATAGCCAGAAACGAATTCGGTAACTATCCCAGATGAAATCATAATATGTGAGGCGGAAAGCAAAAAGGGACCTCTTGTCAGCAATATCCGATTTTGAGTTGTTGATATTTTCAAATTAACTTTTTAATTACAAACAGTTCGTTAAAAATATTATTTCTCTACGATTTTTTTGTTCATGTTATAAACGTTTGAGTTTTGTACAATAAAAATGGGCTTTGTGAGAAAAACGCATTTTAAAACTTTAAAACACTACAAAATCTTTATAATTTACATTTAAGAAATGCATCTGATATCAAAACAAAGCCTAAAACCTATTCTTTAAAATGATATAAGAAACTTTTCTTAATTTTTTTTATTTTTTCAAATTGATCGCTTGCGACTCTTGGCAAAGGGCCAGGAACAGATGGCGGGTCATCAGGCGGGGCCTCATCAGCATGATTCATGGGTAGAGGTTCAGGTTAGATAGCAGGTCCTAGTTGTGGGCAAAGAATATCCTTAACTCTTCTTTGCAATACTCTCGGATGTTTTTGATGAGATATTCTTTTAGTTTCTTACTGTGTAGTAGAACGACTGAGGACACAGTGACTGTGATTCTCTGATTGCGGCATCATAAAGTTTTAGACGTGGGGTTCTGTAAATAATTACAGGAACCTAGGTAAGAATCGTAAAACCAGCGTAATTATTGGACAGTATTAGCTGATGGTAAAGTGGGAGTAGATTATCAGGGTAGAACGGAGAAACAACTGCTGTGATTGGCTGACTGATAATGCATGGCTGTAAACCTTTCTACTTACAAAATTATATTTACAAACTTACCACAAATGCTGTAATAGTAATTATTAGTGATTATTAATAGTTATTAACAGTATATTTTTAAGAAAAATACATAATACTACTGTAATAGTAATATCAATAACATTTATTGGCTTGTAAACCTACGAATAAAAAGGTATCTGATGTCGGAGCGGGCATTATTATAACCAGAAAATGTTCTCCTGTTATTAGAAACCCGTCGTAGTTCCCTCAGTTACCTCTAGAGTTCAGGGAAGACTTGTTTTTAAAATAATGCGAAGTGAACTTGTGTATTTGAGAAATGGGACCTCATGTCGGCCATGTTATTGCTCCATAAGCAACAAGAGGTACTTTTTCCTAGGCCGAACACGGTCTCCTTTATCGATTCCGTTCGAAACTGTTTTGTAATCGATTGTGTCTTGTAAACGACATTATAAAGAGTAGTAATATGCAAAAAACCGAAAATCAATATTTTACACCCGGATGACTTATTATGACAGTACTGAAAAATCGACTTTGCCAACAAGAGGTCCCTTTTTGCTTTCCACCTCACATATCATGATTTTATATTACTTTTCATTATCAGGTCGCATTAGTATTTTACTACTTTCTAAATATTATTAAGTTCCTTGCATTTTTTAAATATAAAAATCCAAAATTACAAACTTTTCATTAAAAATAATAGACTTTCAAAAATGTATTTTAGTGTGAAACAATAACAATGGTTTGGTTTGTTTATGGATCTTACTGAATCAAAAGTAAACTCAGCTTTCAGTTTTGATTTTCCTACTGACCTTTTGCCAATGGGAAACTATTAACAACTAATTGTCACAGTATTTCTTAACACATTGCCTGCAGACTACAGGCCGGCCTGGTCTGTGTCAACACAAAGTTTACCGGTTCAGTGTGCTACCGCGAGTCACGAGGTGTAGACGATTTGTTGTCAGCGTGTAGCTTAGAATGCTTTATTTTGGAGTAGGTTGGTAGTAAATTTCCCCGAGTATCAATATGGAACTCTGGTTTACTACTGCTATCTGGATTGTGCAGCTACCTGTTGGCGTTTTGTATAACTTCGTCCAGTGTGTTGAAATTCAGTATAGCACCGTACAGTGTTTTTGACATTCTATAGATGGAAATTCAAAATGTGACCGCCCCTTTCGGAATAGTTGCCGTGTCGCCGAACCACGCCCCGGGCGTGCCTCCACAGCAAATGTGTTAAACAATAGCTTCATTTTCATCTACTTGACGTACCATATTTCTATATTTCTATCTTAAAGTATCGGTAGAGTTAAATATTTATTCCAAGTTAGTTTTAACCAAAATTGGATGCTGAGTCTCAAACTCGTAATACATTGCACAAGGGTATGTTTTACTGTTGCACAATGTAATATGACTGATATCATGACCAGATGAGCCCGAGGCTCCAGAGAAGCCACAGGCGACAGACTGGGATGAGGACCACGTTGATTTGGCATGGGTCAAACCCAAGTCCGACGGAGGATCACCCATCACTGAGTACATTGTGCAGAAGAAGGAGAAGGGAAGCCCCTACTGGGTCAACGCGGTCACTGTGCCCGCTTCCAAGACTGTGGTAAGTTTATTTGTATGCTGAATGAGATCTATGAAAGCTTTGCTTTCGAGTCGCTCATCACAGATACTGCTTTTGGAAACATTTGTAACAAATTAGGGTTAAACATATCAATGACCTTCCTGAGAACGTAGACAATTAAGGACATTCAAAACTGTCACAATTCCGTTTGAAAGAAATTGTAGATAATTTTGGCTATTACTCGGTGGGCAAGTTCCAGGTTCATCATATTGGCAAGTTAACATTTCAATTTACATTACAGTTACAATATCTGGCCAAACTCTTCCTAGGCAAAGAGATTGTAGGGAGTTACTATGTATTTCTGGATATGATTTTTGAGAGTTGTGCTAATATATCTCATTTAGGGTGTGTTGACAATTCTTGTACAATTACACATAACTGTTCTATGGCAATACATTATTCTCATTCAGTTAATGCAGTAAAATATTCTGGTCTATCAGATTGAATTACAGATTTTTAACAAAAATATAGGTAACATGTCTTGGCCATAATCGTAATTGTTATGATATGGCCAAGAAAAATTATATAAATAACCCCCAAAATAAGTGCAAAGCAGCATGGAATGTTATTAGATCAGAAGTAAATTGCAAAACTAATGACCAAGAAGTAGTAATTGATTCAGGTACTTTAAATAATTATTTCATTAATTGTACTTCTCATTTAAATGGTAGTAATGGGCCAAAGAGCTCAAGCTTGTCTTTGCAATATGTTAATAAGTATTTAGTTGATACAAATATTCTGACCTGTGATTCTTTTAAGTGGAGAAATATTTAAAAAGATGTATGTATGTTGTTTATTTATATTAAGATGTGTTAGTAAGTTAAGTGCATCTGAGGATGTGTATTACCTTTCAAACAAAATATTAAAACAATATATAATTTATGTTATTATAGAACCATTGACATATCTGTTTAATATGATTCTACAACAAAGAACCTTTTCTAAATATTCAGGATTTGTTAAGTAAGCAAGAAACTGCTATAAATGAGGCACTATAATGGTTTGTTGCAAATTTGTCTGTAAATAAAGACAAAACTGAGCAGATAATTTTGGCTTTAGGTAGGTGTGCAGTTGACATTAATATTAAATCAGTAAAATTGCTGGGAATACATTTAGATAGTAAGCTAACCTGGTCTAACCACATCCAATACCTATGCTCAAAGTTAGCTAGAGTTATTTACTTACTGTGTAAATTAAAGAACTGTGTAAACCTAGATGTTGTAATAAGCTCTTATTATGCATTTTTTCATTTTTTTCTAAATTATGGTATTACATTCTGGGGCAATAGTACTGAAGCCTGAAAAGCATTCATCTGGCAAAAGAAAGCACTTAGAGTAATTAAAGGCATAGATGATAGAAAATCTTGTGTACCTGCATTTAAAGAATTCCAAATTATGACGTATGACGTTACCTTGTGTGTATATATTTTATTGTTTGTTAAATGTAAAAGAAAATTTATTTAAGCATACAACCAGACAAAATGTACATAGCCATTTTACAAGAAACAAATATATGTTAGAGATAGCTTCAGTTAGGCTTGAAAAAATCAAATCTAGTCATTTAGGTATGAAAATTAAATTATTCAATAAGCTACCAGAAGCAGCTTGGGAAGTAAATTTAAATTAGGTTTAAGTAAATGTAAATGGTTGAAAGACAAATGTTTTTATTCTGTTAATGAATACCTTGCCTGTGATACTAGAAACTTAAGTTTTTGAACAAAATGTTATGTTTTTTAATTTTTGTATCAGATATTTATTATTATTACAGCAGTTAAATTAGTTTAAACAATGTATTTCATTTTGCTATATTTTTAAATTTTGTGAATATTTAAACAGGTTACACATAACATATATGTTGTATTATATTTATTCTGTTATTTTACTGTAACTATTATTTAGATGACAAAGTCTATTGCACTGGTGAACTATGCTTAGTGACCAATAAAGTATCTGATTTGTGATTTCTGATTTCTGATATTTAAAATCTTATGATATTTTAATATTTTGGTGTTTTTAACATATCTGAATCACTGAGGATATTCAAAATTGGTGTAAATACTCGATTCCACAAGTTATCCTTTTTTTAATAGTCAGCAAATGTATTTTTACGCTCTTCGATCGAAGATAGAAAACTTCTTTTTGAGGCCGACAATTACTCGTTTATGAACCGAAACTTGTTGCTGATTTTTGCTGCCACTAGGATCACTTGTGGAATCAGATATTAACACCAATTTAGTATTGCCAATAATATTACTATTAGTCTTTGGTTTCAAAAGACAAGACTTGGTTGTCCAATAACATTTAGAGAGCATGTGACTACTGATAGAGGTATTACACAGCATCGGTTTCATCAATGGGCGAATGAGCAATCCACCCCGTGTAGTCGCAATCGTTGAGCACCATATTACATTCAGTTCAGTCACAATTATTAAACAATGATGTGTGACTTGTCTCAACTGTCAAGATGAGATTACATGTCATTTTATTATTGTTTGGCGTTATCGGAATTTAGTTCTAACATTAGAAAAAAGGTGGCCTGTTTGATATTTTGGACAGATCGGGTGTGTTCAGTTATGTGACTTAAAATAACATTACATGAAACTGCTTCACATTTATCACAGGCATTTATCATGATTGCCATACATGTTTATGTCATTTATTTTAAATATCTGAGTAACCATAAGCACTGCGATTACAGCACTTAATAATTTTCATCAAACATCTTTTGGGGCATTATGTTTCCCCAACTGTCAAATTACAGCTCGAAGATAGACTATACCAAACTATGTTAAACCTGCATGGGCATGTTTTCATCATTATTTTTAAATAAATGTGCCATTGTTTTTTTTTTTTTTATTATATTTTTAAATTCCAATTGTATTTCAGGCAACAGTACCAGATTTGACCAAAGGACAAGAGTATGAATTCCGCATTATTGCTGTCAACTCTGCCGGGCCCAGTGCTCCCAGCGAACCTTCAGATCCTGTTGTGTGCAAGAAACGATACTGTGAGTCTTACTATCATCATGTTTACTGTAAAAATGTTGTATAATTGTATTACAACTCTGAGCAATAATGCATTGTTACATATATATGCTTTCAGCTTAATTTATTGTTGAAGAGTAACTGTAACAATGTTTTAAAATTACTTTCCAAGTAAACAAATCTGGAAATAAACAAAAATCCGTAATCCCGTACAGCTAAGGACATATTTTTTGTTTTGAATTTGTTTATAATACAGTATTGTGCGCTTGATATTAATACTAGGCTGACCTTACATGGTGGATACCCATTTCATTTAACTCGTCTTCTTGCATACATCTACTGATGATGGGTCGTTTTGCTTAAAGTTTATTTTGAACATACATTTTTTGTTAAGGTGAACAAACTTACTGTATGGAGATGATTTGATGGCCAGGTAGTAAACAAGTTGGTGAGGGGAATAGTTACCCCCGCCACGATCCTCCCTCACTTATGCCATTGGACAAATTGATTTGATTTGTTTTGTATTGCAAGATTTTATAACAGGTGATTGTTGAACATTATTACATTTCGTTGATAGTTTCTTAGTTGGCTGTGTCAGTAAACAGTGTATGAACAGTGGAGCAGTGGAGGGGGTAGCATTCCTCTGAACTTGTTTACTAGCTGGCCATCAAGTTATCTCCATACAGTAGTCTTGTTCTACGGGTCATATCTTTGCAAGACAAAAATCAAATTTGTCTACCTTCCCACATAGCCTTCCCTCAGGATTTTTTTTGTTTTCTCTCTTCACTTACTGATTATAAATATTTCTTGTTCAGCTCTTATTAGCAACATGGGTTTGACCTTGGGGCTTGGATCGATTTGTTACAGAGTGTTTTACCAATTTATTTATTTTGTTAACCTTCCAAGTGCTGATCCATTCCGCTACGTGTAGGGTGCTAACATCGCGATCACAATTAATGGCTTCACGATGCGGTACATCGATACTCGATTCAATCGGATTCAGCGCCATATGATTCTTCATGGAATTTGTAATCGAATGATGTATCCGAAGTAGGCTTTCAGTATTTTTTGTAATTTTTGTAACCAACTACGAAAATTTGCGTTTTTTATTGTTTACTCGTTTTGAGTATAGCGGTTGGTTTATACCCCCTTTTTTCATGAAAATAATTGTTTTAACCCTAACAAAGTATATTTTTGCAATCTATGAAACATTTAGCTCCTTTTGGCTATCTTTAAAATGTAAATTACATGTTATTTTTGGGAACCAATATGGCGCCTAAAGTAAAATCTCTTTTGAAATTTTACTTCTCTGAGTTATACTCTGTTGTGTAAGCGTTTCTTATGTATTATTGAACAAGTTATAGTTTTTTTTTAGATTCCCCTTTTCTTGATGATCAAATTGAATATATAAGGTTGATATAGGTAGACTCATTGTTTATATTTTTATAGATTTTCTAATACAAGTGAAAAACACATCAGCACTTAAGAAAAATAGTCGGCACTTTGAGGGTTAAGAAAGTAAAATAAAAATATTTGTAGTTTACTCAAAACTGCTATATTGATCAGTATTTGAGCTCTAACGCCTATTGTTTCAACAGTGGCCCCCAAGATCGTAACACCTCTGAAGGACATAACCATCAAGGCGGGTCAGATCCTCCACCTGGACATTGACTTCATCGGGGAGCCGCCTCCTGAGGTCGTGTGGACCGTGGGCAGCCGGGACCTCAAGACGGACTCCCGCACGACCGTCACCTCCATCGGCTACCACACCATCATCAACACCGTCAACACCAAGCGCTCGGACAGTGGCGACTATCACCTGCTGCTACGGAACAGCTCGGGCACCGACCAGGGCTCCTTCCAAGTCTCTGTGCTCGGTCAGTTACAACTTGTTACAGTATTTTTTCCGTTATTGATTATAGCTTAAAATAAACAAATGCAGGGTTTTCATAAAGAATGGTGCGGTTTTGACCGCTTATAAACCAACTACTTGAAAAATCAGAATATCCAGGTTGGAGCACTGGATTTTAGGGCAAAGATGTTTTTGTTTTAATTAACTTTAAAAACAGCTCTTTGATTGTTAACATTTTTTTGTAACAAAATTTATGTTTCGGTTTCACTTGTTTACCTTTTGAAGTAATATTTTGAGGTGGATAGGTAGAGGTGGTCTCATATAATGGCCTCCTAGGAGCCTAGACTTGACTCCATGTGTCCTTTTTGGTGAGGATATGTGAAAAACATAGTTCAATCACATACAAAATTGTATTGTCGCTCATTAAAGAGACATAATATATGAGGCAGTATCCTCAGTAACAAGAGACATGTTGCAGCTTGTATGGGTTGAATGACATCATTGTTTAGATGTCTGCAGAGCTACAAACTGCAGATATATTGAAACTTAATAGTAGGGGTGTGTGAGTATGGATTTTTTTTAATCGAGTCGAGTAGTGCCAATTATTTTCGTGTTTTGAGAATTTTCGAGCGAGTATTTGCCATCAGTTGGTAGTTTAAAATAGTGTAATAGAATTTGGATACCACCCTAGGTTTGATAATCTAAACATGGTTTCTAACTAATACATGAGTAGCAATACAAAGTTTTGGCCAGTACAATCAAACAGGATTACGTATTGACAAACAAAACACGGTTTGACATTCGTTTCCGGCCGATGAAACAGGGCCCGGTTGTCATTTGGCCAATTTCACCTGGTCCAGACTTCGCTTATAATCAATATTTACGCGGTCCGATCGTCATTTTTGGCCGATTTTACGTGATGCGATCGCCTTTTGCGGCTGTTAATACGCATTTTGGCCGGTCGCAATCGTTTGCGGTTCGGCCGATTTTACTTTATACGATTGCCTTTTGTGGCCGTTACTCCGCGTTTTGGCCGGTCGCAGTCATTCGCGGTCGGCATTTTCGGCCGATTTTACATGATGCGATTGCCTTTTGCGGCCGTTACTACGCGTTTTGGCCGGTTGCAATCGTTAGCGATCGTCCAGAAATCGGCGAGAAATACTCGCTCAAACTTTCGAGTAGTTTTCAAAACGAGTCAAGTTCGAGTATTAAAATATTCGGCCGAAAACTCAAAGTTTCGAGTATTCGCACACCCCTACTTAATAGTCATATATATTAAACTGTTTCTTATTGTGATTTAAATAAAATTAATATTTTTGTTATACCTTCTTTGGTTTGTTTGGTATCTAGTGTCAAAACTGCACCATTCTTTTATGAAAACCCTATATTATATGGAATCATTACTATACCTGGATTTGTTGCATAGTAATCAAAGTGATAAACGTGGTTGGTTGTCCAATGTTATTATCGTGAAGAAAGATTACAATCTCACATAGATTTACAACAATTTTTGCTAAAATTTGTGTAAACAAGTATAACAGTATTACCTTTTTTGAATAAAACCCAATTAAAAACACCTTAAAAGTCTTTTAGGCCTAACAGATATTTTTAATTAAGTTAGAACTTTAATTTAATTTCTAAAGATTTTGATCTAAAAAGATACTATATTGGTTCTTAAAATGTTCCAAGTATCAATTTAATTGAATCCTTGTTCCCTGAGACCAAAATCTTAAAGCTATTAAGAAGTAAGAAGGCACTTTGACAACTAAGGATTGCTTGAGTATTACAAAAATGACTTTGTGATGTAGCAGTCCAATAACCAAATCCAAAAAGATGTTCCTAAGTCTAGGAAAACACTCCAGTCTTATTTCGAAAATCTCAATAGTCAGCAAGTAATGACTATGAAAATGTTTGCTATACATTCTATTTACCAAATGAGCACTTTTCAAGTCAGTATCCCAATTTCATTAAGAGGGCGTTGGAGAGCGGCCATGTTGGATTTTACCTCCATAAGAACAATGTTAAACTTAAAACCATACATCTCGCTTATTTATCAACATACAATTATGAAAGATGTCTCAAATTAAAGGTAATTTGAAGATGCAGGTGGTTTGCTCGCTATTTTCTAAATAAAATAATACATTTCCAAAAATATAGTAATTTAAAGCCTATATTTGTATACATATCTTGTAGTTTTTCCTAGTACAGTGGAACGTGGCTAATTCGAACTTCTATAATTCGAAATCTTCTTTAATTCGAATTTTTCTCTTGGTCCCTAGCATTTGGTATAAAATCAATGCTAAAAAGTCGTGGTTAATTCGAATTATATTTTGGATAATTCGAAGTTTTTTCCCCTAAAAAGTCGTTCGGAAGTCACTATGTCGGGTCAGGTCTTTCCGAAAAACGACGTCGTCTCATTGGCATGCGCCCCCTCGCCGGCCCTTTCGCGCGCAGGCTTTATTGCGCCGAGGTCAGCGTACCCACCCCTTCCACCCCGCCGCCCTACCCTATTGTTTTGCCTACGTGACTAACCCGTCTGCCGCGCTCCTCTCAAGGTCAATGCCCAACCCCTCCCACCCACCCTCCTATTGTTTTGCAACGCTCTCGCATCTCATAACAGTGTCAACCCTTACACCTGTCTGGTAGTGCGTGCTCTATACTGCAGTAGTCCGAGTGGTTTGTTTAGCATTGTGGTCTTAGTTTTGTTTTGTCTGTGGTAAGTG
This sequence comes from Allygus modestus, assembly GCA_963675035.1. Taxonomy (NCBI): domain Eukaryota; kingdom Metazoa; phylum Arthropoda; class Insecta; order Hemiptera; family Cicadellidae; genus Allygus; species Allygus modestus. Next base: position 128,960,404 of record OY776113.1, on the reverse strand, counting down.
TGTGAACAGAGTTAAGATGTCGTCATCAAAGCCTCGGGTTTCATACAAAACATTGACTTTGGCGGAGAAAGTAGCGGCAATTAAAGAAGTGGAAAAGGGACTGAAGAAAAAATCGGAGATTGCGAAGGCTTTCGGGATTCCTCCAAACACCTTGTCTACATATCTAAAAAATAAAGACAAAATTCTCGGGTGCGAAAGTGAGAGTGGCAAAGGCCGAAAAAGATTGAGAGAACCGGTAAATCCAGACGTGGACCAGTGTGTTTTGAAATGGTTCAAGCAAACTAGAGATAAGAAGATTCCTATTAGTGGTCCACTTTTGAGAGGCAAAGCGGAACAGTTTGCTAGCGAACTAGGAAAATCAAATTTCAAAGCTAGCACTGGGTGGCTAGATGGCTTCAAGGACCGAAATAAGATTTCGTTCAAATTTGTTTGTGGAGAAAGCGGGGCTGTTAACCAGCAAGAAGCAACCCAGTGGAAAAAGGATTTGGAAGAAATGATACAGGACAGGAACCCAAAGGACATCTTCAATGTTGACGAGACGGGCCTTTTTTTTAAATGTACCCCAGACAGAACGCTAGCATTTAAAGACGAGAAGTGTCACGGAGGAAAGCTAAGCAAAGAAAGACTGACGCTGCTAGTTGGTGCAAACATGGACGGGACGGAAAAACTCCCTCTGCTGATGATTGGCAAGTCGGCAAATCCACGTTGTTTCAAAAACGTAAAGTCAAAACCAGTGGAGTATGTTAACAGCCCAAGAGCGTGGATGACTGGAAGTCTTTTTGAAAACTGGCTGTTGAAATTAGACAAAAAGTTCATCAAAGAAAAACGAAAAGTCATAGTTTTCATTGACAACTGTACTGCCCACAACACCATACCTCTGATGGAAAATGTGAAAGTTATTTTTTTCCCTGCAAACATGACCTCCGTGATTCAGCCCATGGACCAGGGAATAATAAAAAATCTAAAACACTTTTATAGGCGTTTGTTAGTGGAGAACATCCTTACTGAAGATTGTGACGCTCTCAAAATCAAGCTCGACATTCTCCAGGCATCTCGAATGTGTAAACAGGCTTGGGACCAAGTGACTCCGCAAACAATCGAGAATTGTTTTAGAAAAGCAGGGTTTAAAAGCACGGAAGACAATGAAGAAATCGCCGTCGAAACTGTGCCTCCAGTTGACAGCTGGGATGACGTCATCGCCGATCCTGCCATTTCGTTCGAGGACTTTGTCAACGTGGACGAAAATGTCGCTGTTTGTGGTGAGCTGAGCGACGCAGAAATCATCGCCGATGTACTGAGCTCCGAAAAACAAGATGGTGACGACGCTTCTGGTGACGAACTTGTAGAAGTTGCCGAAAAAACAGTTCCGAGTGCAGCCGAAGCAACAAACCACATTACAGAACTTAGGCGATTTTTTGAAAGTAGAAATGACGTAAGTGATTCTGTTTTCCGTTCCTTAAATTTGTTAGATTCTTTTGTGATGTCTGAGAGACTTAATTGTAGAAAACAGGTAAAAATCTCAACCTTTTTTGAAAAACAGTAGATTTCCCTGAGACTTACTACATTTCTGTATTACTACTCTCGTCAAATAGGCCAACAGGACATTTTGGTTTGCCTATGTCTTATCATTTTAAACTTTTGAGGTTATTAATGATTTCGTTAGGCCTACTGTTTTCTACAATACTGTCTTCTGTAATGTGCTTTTTGTGAACATAAATCATTAGCAACGTAATAAATACTATATAAGAACTTTAATTGTTAAAACGTTTGTAATATTATGTTCAATAAAGGTTTTTGGGAAAAAACTTGAAATTTTAGTATTTTCTCTACCCTTTTCAAAGAACTTTCATAATTCGAATTTTTGGATAATTCGAATTTTTTCACTGGTCCCTTGAGGTTCGAATTATCCAAGTTCCACTGTAATTAAAAAATAAAACTCCCAGCAAACACTAATCAACACTTTATAAAGATTCAAACAAAATTTATTCCAAATCAATAGGTCAACCAGTAACAAAAACATATGCTTTTCAGTAAAGACATGTTTTGTTCGTTTTAACATTGAAATAGCCCGTAGCGCTAGGGTCAGCGACGATATTTCTTCTGACTCCAACGTCCTCTTAAGGAGTAAACATTACCTTGTGATTTAAATTAAAGTTAGAAGGAATGCTAAGTCTGTGTTGAACAATCATTTAAGTGCCTTTGTGTTGACCAATCAGTTGAATGCTAAGCCTCGTGTTGAACAATCAGTTCATTTCTAAGCCTTTGTGTTGAACAATCAGTTGAATGCCAAGTCTTTGTGTTGAACAATCAGTTGAATGCTAAGTCTATGTTGAAAAAATCAGCTGAGTGCTAAGCCTTTGTGCTGAACAATCAGTTGAGTGCTCAGCCTTTGTGTTGAACAAATAGTTGAGTGCTAAGTCTTTGTGTTGAACAATCAGTTGAATTCTAAGCCGTTGTGTTGATCAATCAGTTGAATGCCAAGACTTTGTGTTGAATGATCAGTTGAGTGCTAAGGCTTTGTGTTGCAGACCGACCGGATCCTCCTGGCGAGCCCCTCACTTACGAGGAGATCACCTCGTCCAGCGTCACCCTGTCTTGGAAACCTCCCAAGGACAACGGAGGCAGTGAGATCACGTAAGTTGCATTCACTCACCTCATTTACAATTTGTTACTTTCAAAGTTTACTTAGAAGTACTCTAGATAGTGATCACTGTGGTAATATAATTAATGGATATGGGTATGGTTAATAGGTTAATGGGTCCTCTTGGATCGGTGTAAGAGGTCACGGGTTTGATTTCTACATTACTTGGAGAGGTTTGGACTGTTGTCGTATAGTCCTAATCGGTTAAAAACAAGTCCATTCAGAAAAAATGTTAAAAAGTATAAGAGGAGTAAGTTACACTTTCAATGACTTAAAGAAACAGAAAGATCCTGTTATTGGAGAAATTGAAAGTGGATACAACCATAAATCAAGTTTTAGTAGACATCCAACCGTCCAATTATTAAAGTTGATTTTTTAATAGAACATATATTTAAATAAAACATTACAAAGAAGAACAATTACCTCAAAACTCACTCATTAAAATGTCGGTGAGTTTGAATAATTTAATTGCGTTGAAACATGGATGATTTATTGCAGCGGGTACGTGATTGAGAAACGAGACCTGACCCACGGCGGGGGCTGGGTGCCGGCAGTCAACTGGGTGAGCCCAGTCAACACCCACGCCACGGTCCCCCGCCTGCTGGAGGGCACCAAGTATGAGTTCAGGATCATGGCCGAGAACCTGCAGGGCCGCTCCGACCCCCTCACCACCGACAAGCCGGTCGTCGCCAAGAACCAGTTCGGTGAGTCACTACTGACAAGTGCAGTGATACAAATAGTTTTCTTTTTTTATTTATTTCAATGAACAACCATTTTTACAGAGTGGTGTACAATAATTATGGCCAGGCTAACCCTTCCCAAGCGTTGGACATATATACACCATCAATAATATTAATTTTCAAGCGTTGGGCGTATAAATACGCAACTCAATTTGAAACTTACAAGCTTATAATGAAGATATACACCAAACATGTAAATGTACTTGGTTTGCAATTCATTGTAGGTAATGGTGAGTTTTTGTTACTAAGGAATTGTTGCAAACATTTTCCATCATTAGTAAAAACAAAGTTTTACGACGTTTCGGGATCTGGAATCTGATTCCGTCTTCAGGTGGGAAGAATACCTAGAACATAACAAAATTAGTGGCACAGTCCAGGTAAGCTGGAACAAATCATAAAAAAGCTAAAACAGAGAACTTTAAACAGCAGTCAAAAGAAAATAACACACAAGTCACACACAAAAGATCAAACACATAAACGAGACAACGCTAGTACACTAGTGTACTCGGCAGGTGCTCAGGTGGTGAAGACAGGATCAGATTCCAGATCCTGAAAGGTCGTGAAACTTTGTTTTTGCTAATAAGTGATGGAAAATGTCCGCAGCAATTCGATAAATAACATGTAAGTATAATTTTGGTATTGTAAAGTTATTTCTGTGTTAGTTACAGTTACTTTAAACTATTAGTCTATTTTTTAGTTTATTTTAGTGGTACATTTCCATTCTGTGAGTAGGCATCACTTTTCTTGCAGCAGCTGTTATAGACTGGCTGGCTGATGCAATCCTTTGTTATTGTTTCGGGCACACAGTTTGTTTACATTTAGTTAGTTGTTTACATGCTTTTGTGTGAAGAACAATCTAATTATGTTTTTCACAACGTTTTCTGTGTATTAGACTGTTTTGTGTTTTTTTTTTGTTCAAACGACGTTCATAGTAAATGGTGGACGTATACTGATATTCCTTCAAGAATCGAGGATTTTATTTGCCATTAAATAAAACATCTTTACAATAGGCATCGTCAGAGTAAATTTAAAATCAATAAACCTAACAATAGCAAAAGAGCATAAACAAACTTATATAATACAATAAAAAAACAGATATTACAAGCATTCCTTACTCTAGTTAAAGTCATTCATATTAAATTTTAAATACTCTTCAAGTGTATAAAATCCTTGTTTATTAAGCCAGTTGCTTACCATTGTTGAAAATTTCCTTGGCGGGAAGGACCTTAAATACCCAACTAATGTATTGACTATTGCAACCAGATGTTCCCGGCAGACCAGGAAAGCCCGAGGCGGTTGATATAGATAAAGACCACATCAAGCTCAAGTGGGCGGCTCCCATCAGCAACGGAGGCTCCACCATCCTGGGCTATGATGTCGAGAGGAGGGACAAGGCTACGGGACGCTGGATCAAGATGAACAGGGACCCAGTCAGGGTGAGTAATAGCACTCGGAACACTTATGATGGAGCTTATTCCCGTGAGCAGGAAAGAAGACAGTTAAGGGCGTGGTTACAGGGCTATCAACCAAGATCAGCCACTAGTAGATGTGCTACATTGCCAAACTGCACTCCAGCTGGACGGCCAAACACTGGAGTGATATATTTCTGTGACAAAATGGTAACAGTGACAGCTTGGAGCCTTACTATTGGCTGGAGCCCAAGTGTCGTCTTTTGTGCGATAATAGGTTAGGCACACAACTTGTTTTGGCTGTTGGCAATTTTGATTGTAGCTCTCACCTCTGATATGCAATATTACAAAGGAGTTTTAAACAATTTTTACTAGCATAGTTCAAGTTATAATCATGGAATGTAAATAGAAATGTCTTACAACACTTCAAAACATATTTACTCTTTCACTTTACTCACTTACAAAATGGTAAATATATATAAAAGATGGTACAAGGCAGTCGATTTTGACTGGTCACACCGATCATCATCATTCACTCTCTCATTGGGCCTGATGATGATCGGTGTGACCGGTCGAAATTGATTGCTTTGAACCATCTTCTATGTATATTTATCATATTGTTAGTTAGTATAGTTTTTGTAGGGGCATTTGTAAATAAAACAAAGTTTGTGGGATTTTGAATGAAGAAGCTATATGATTGGTGGCAATGGATAGGATAGATTGGTAGTAATGGATAGGTAAAATTTGAACAAAAGGTGTTTTTGGCATCTGGGGGCCTCAAAACGAAAAGTTATAATGGCACCGCGCTTAAGTCTCACCATGCCACCTACCGTAATAAACTTCTCTATGGGGAAAATTCATTAAAAGGGGTTGGTTTTTGTTATTGAAGTATTTTATATTTTATTGTTTATTTTGTAGAATGCATATATTATTTAACGGAGAGTTATGCAATTTTTTGTAAGAACATCTTTTGTTTCCTGTTTCACTGTTAATAAAAAAGGTAATTTACAAAATCTTTATAAAATCAACCATAAAAAGATTATAGCACCAAAAAGACATCAATGTTGGGGTTGGCGACCATCTTTTAAGTATGACGTCATCAACAGGCTCAGCCACACTTTGGGTCAAAACACCCAGTATTACAAGATTGTATAGCTCATTTCCTATCCATTGTCACCAACCATATTGTTTTTTAATTTAAAATCCCACGGAATTACTTATGCTCCAGAACTAAGTGTAATAAATACATTTTATAGTGTTATAAGAGTTATTTACCACTGAGCTCTATGTTATATCTGGAGCCACTACTCTTTGACTAAATGTTTCCCAAAAGCGTGCCGTCTAGTTCAGCTTTTTACTTTGTTATATTGTCACCTTGGAGTAAGCTGGACCAATCAGAATTCATTGGGTGGACGCTATCAAAATTAAAAGTCACCGACCAGTTGTCTACTGTAGTGTTTACTGTCAATAGTTTACATAGACATTGGATTTGAATTTAATATTTGAATCATCCATTATTTATTAATGTTATTATGTTGATTTGTAAGTAAAATAAATAATTAACCACTCAAGTGCCCGTTTTTCAATGTTATTCACCAACTACCCTAAACCTAGAAACAAGACTATTTTCATGTTACCTAAATCATTACTTACTGTAGCTTAAAGATAATTGGTTACTTTTTATTTAAACAAATTCGCAAGATTCCAAAGTTCAGGTTAACAACAGGTTTTAACTTTTAATGTACTTTAAAACAATGATAATAGTTTTGAAAATCACTAAATTTACATTAATTTAAATGGGTAATAAAATGACTATACCACCAAACTGTCAAAAACTCCCACAGTGCATCAGTAAAACACATTGGTCAACATAACGACCAAAAACACAGCGGCTTGCTTTTCTAACATAGAGTGGTGACTCCAGATATAACATAGAGCTTAATGTTATTTACATCCCTTAAAGAATTTTTATATGTGACTTAAAATAGAAGAACCATGATTTTTAGTGTTTTAAATTTCAGAAAGTGGCATTGCTGCTTGCATTTGAAACTTTGGGGTTTCAGTTTGCTCCATGATTGCTCGTGCAGTTCAGGCACTGTATGCCTCTATTAATGATTCATATTTTCATGTTTTATCTATCAAATTATTATTATTTCTAGATTTTTTTTAAGAGGTTGGCAGCCTCTTTTTGCCTTACTTTGCCCGTCTACATAGCCTAAACATCTGTGCATGGAACGTATCCAGCAAAGCAAGGGGTGAGCCATTACAGTACGAGTTGAGCAGTACTGATACAATTTACATGCCAGGGCCAGCAAACACATGACAGGGCCGCTGTCATGGTTCTGGAGTCCAACGCCCTGACCACTAGGCCAGCGACTCACTAACAAAGAACTATGATATTATGAATAAAGATAGTATTAGTTTTTTATTCAAATAATATCTGAGTATAACTATACTTGCTTACTATACACATTGAATCAATTAGTTCTAACACATAATTAATCTCGGTCCTCAAACTCATCCCTCTCTCATGACTGTTTACAGGGCTCTGAGTTTTACGATGACCACGTCCACGAAGGCAAGCAGTATGAGTACAGAGTCAGTGCTATCAACGCTGCTGGTTCCGGCAAGCCTAGTGATGTGTCAGATGTGTACACAGCTAAGCTGATGAGAGGTAAAATTACCTTAACGTTTTCTTTATTATCATACTGTTATTCTTTATCAATATATCCCAAAATCATTTTACCCTACTGAGGATTAGGGTGAAGCTAGTATTAGACCTATGAAATATTTGTAGCACTCATGTCTTCTATCCAGCTAATCAAATTAAAACTCTACCGTATCCAAACTGATGGACACCCATCTCTCACTTTCATCTCTTTCAGGCCTTAAGATTGCCTTTCTTGAAGCTAGCCTCTCCAGAGCCAGCGCTGATCATTGTATCCCTAAATGTTCAGGAGATTCCTCGTCTTCTCTCCTGAATGCTCATCCTTCTTCCTGGCTTATATATTTTCCTGGCTTAGCTATATTTTTCTCAGATGCTTCATTAGCAGCTCTTGGCTAGTCAGCACTCCAATAAGGAGGTTTATGTCTCCCTTCTCTAATCTGAGAATGATTCTCTTCTCCTTTCAATAGTCAATAATCAATGAATATTTCTGGCTGTCTGAGGTCTAAACGTAGTTCCACAGCCTCCACTCACTTCTTCCTATCTCTTATTAACCCCTTTCGTTGCAAAGTAAGGCATGAAACCTTTTGTGGCCCTGGATTGTCTGCACTTTACAGTGGACGGTCCTAGCACCCATCTCAATCAGACAAAGTTATTCTTGTCAGGTCCTTCAACTACTTTAAACTAGTCTACTGACTACTAACCAACTTATATTCAACATTTTTTTAAGTAGCATGATGTGTATTGTTACAATGAAACAGGATACAATAAATTATGTCTCACAACACGGCAAAATATATTTACACTTATACTTTACTTACATACAAGGCAGTAAATATATCTAAGAGATGGTACAAGGCAGTTGATTTTCACCGGTCACATCAGTCATCATCAGGCTCAATTATATCATTCTCTGTCTGGGTCTGATGATTACCGGTGTGACTAGTCTAAATCAATTGCCTTGTAACATGTTGTATGCATATTAACCATATTGTATTTAATTACAGTATAAGTGTGAATGTATTTTATTGGGTTGTAATGCATTGTTTACTTATATTCAGTAAAATACTTTCTGCAAATTATTTATGTACTTTCCTTTTTTCAAACTAAACAAATGTTTGATGTTGCAGAAAAACCAAAACTGCACTTGGATGGACTGGTGAGCAAGAGGATCAAGGTGAGGGTCGGGGAACCAATCATCATAAACATTCCAATCAGCGGAGCCCCCACCCCATCCATCGACTGGAGCTTCAACGGAGGCCACCTGCCCATGACTACGAGACATTCCGTAAGTGGGAATGCAGTCAACTCCCGATTATCCGGGGTAATGACCAGTTGGAGGGTCACAGATAACCCAAAACCACGGTTAAAACAAAGGGATTCAATAAATTTTATATTACAAATATAATATAGGTTTATTAACATTTCTATACTACAATATTGTGTTTTGATGTAATTTTAGATATATTTATGTAAATTAAGTACTTTTGAAAATCTTGAAATGGTGATAAAATCTACAAACGATCAAGATAATAATAGTTAATACTAGCAATGGCTGATAGCAGTAAATACTACCCAAAACGCCGAATGATATTTAATAGGCTACAAATCTCTAAACACCGAACTCTCCAAACTACACCGAACAGTATGCTAATTAATTCCGCACTGGGGGAAAACCCCATGAGGGTGAACAGCAGCGGGAAGGGTGATCGTTTTGAAATGTTTCTATTTTTAGACGTCCGCGTCCGACCATCCGTCCATCGCACTGCCTAGCCAGGTGCAGTGTCTAGAGCAGTGTCAAGGTCATCGCTCCCCATTACGCGCCCATGGCTCATTAGGGAGATGACAGACTCTCAGATTATCTTGTGTTTACTAAATTGTTTGTATAGTATTTATTCTGATAAATAAAATAAATTAAATACGATTTTGGAGATAATTTAGCAAAATAAGTTATTATTATTATTCTATTTATGTTTAGAAGGGTATAAATAAATACCCCTGTCGCAGCAAACCTGCATAATCAGCGAATTTCCAATGGAGATATAAATGTCTTAATATTACATAAAGCCACTTACCAAGTTTCATAAAAAAATAAAAAAAATAAGCGATATATACAATTTTAATTATTCTCCATAAGAATAACATTAGGGCTGAGTACGCAGGTTTGCTGCATCAACGAACATAAAAAATTGGTTTTTATGCTAATATCAATATAACTCAACTAGGGGAAGTCATTTACCAGTTTGTATTAATTTATGTTCATAATTAAGGGAGACATAGCATTTAATTATTACCCATAAGAATAAAATGGGGCTGAGTTTGCAGGTTTGTTGCTTTGGCAAAAAATTGTTTTTTTGAGCAAATATCAATAGACCACAACCAAATGAAGCCATATACCAAGTTCCCTCAGTATACGTTCATAAATAAGCGAGGTATAAAATTTGTCTTCTCCTCCATAAGAATAAGAAGACAATACAAGACCCCCCCCCCCCCCGGATAAGACTGTGTTTAACACTTTCAGTATCTCGGTAACCAATTGACGTAGAGAAATGATCAGAATACCAAATTGTGTGTTTTTTTAAGCTAAATCCAATGGTAAATGTAAAATTTGACTATTTCAAAAATTATTTGTAAAAAATTCAAAAAACCCATTTTTGGGGTACAAAACCCCCCCAAAATACCCTTTCGGATAGAGCGATCTGGCTGGTTTTCAAACTTAAAGTCATAAATGATGCTTTACACGTTTATACCAAATTTCATCAAAATCGGATCATTTTTACGAGAGTTATCGTGCTCATGGACACACATATATATATATATATATATATATATATAGACAATTTCGAATGAATGGTGTTTTTGGGGTCTGGGGGACCTAAAAATGAAAAGTTATCATGGTTCCGGGCCTAGGTCTTACCATGCCGACTACGGTAATAGCTTCTTCCCTATAGGGGAAATTCGCTAACTTTCCTATAGGGGAAATTCGATAAAATAAACCTTTCGTGACCGATAAAATAAACCGCAACCCGATTAACCCGCTCCCGGATAATCAGGAGTTGAGTGTAAATAACAATCACCATATACTGCAAAGTACTAAATTTAATATCTTTAATGACAATAAATTACTCTGAGAGCCTTTTATTCCACACGACTTTGGTCGCACGACTAAACAGTCGCGTAGGGGCATGATTTGCTGAGAAGCACTGATTCAAATGGGTGCTTTCATATTGGTATGATAGCAGCTGTGGGGATGCACGACAAGAGAACGACTCTGCATCTGGGACACGACTGCAAATGGTTTGGATACTAGTCATACACCATCACAACTGTGGTCGTGTGTCAATTCGACTCTGGTTGTATGCACAAGTGTCCAGAAAGTCATACACACACAACACCAAAGTCGTGCAATATGAAAAGGCTCTTATTCTAATAAATTATAATTGCATTTTTCTTACTACAATTTATGGTCTGATTACATGAAATTAATAATTTTTAATCATTTATTAAATACAGAGTGGCCCAAAAGTAGGTATACAGTTACATTTAATTACATAAACAGTTACATATTACATATTACTGTGTGTGATTGTATCGGGAACAGGTCCTGCAACCTGTGCATGGACGCATCGATGCTGAAGGTAGACAATATGTAACTGTATATGTAATTAATAATAAATATATGTAACTGTATACATATCTAACTTTGGGCCAATCTGAATATTAAAAATGTATAAGGAAAATTAAAACGTTCCTTTTGTAAATCTGTTACAATTTTATTTATGCAACTTAAACTAGTATATTATTTTGCAGACTGACACCTCGAGTAACATGACCAAACTGAGAGTAGAGAACTCAAACCGAAATGACTCAGGAAAATACACAATCACAGCCAAGAACGAGTTTGGAAAAGACTCAGCCGATATCGAAGTGATTGTCGTCAACAAGCCTGGTCAGCCTAGAGGACCTCTGAGCTACGACTCCGTCACCCAAGACACAATCTCCCTGTCTTGGCATCCTCCCACTGACGATGGAGGCAGTGATATCACAGGTAACCTGTTTAATATGGCTGTATCCCAGAGTGATAAGCCTAGACTGGCCTTGTTGTTGACTATAATGAATCATTTAGCTAGGATCATTAATTGAAGACCAATGTTAATTGAGGGATCTACAGTTTAAGGTGGGATCCAAGCCACAAACCATAATCTGGTTGGTCTGATTGTATGACGGTTCTGACTATCTCTTTTCACCTCTCAAACATGTTTTAGATTCTGCATAAGTGTCTGACAAGGTCCTTTATCTTGTAATGGGGAAAGCAGTTGCTTGAGAAGCATAAGCAGACAGATAGTTGTCAGACATCCTTATCTATGATGGTTCAAAAGACTTTTTATTATTAAATAAATATTACAAGGACACTATTGCATAGTTACCTAAATTATTAGAATAAATTAATTTAAAATATGTAAAATATTATGATTTACTAAACTTGGCCATGAAAGAAGGACAATTCTTGGCTTATTTCTTTTATCTCCTCTGGGAGAATAGGGCATCCAGGAGAGCTCTTCATCCATGTCTATCCCTATCGAGTGTTTTCAGCTCTCCCCAGATTTTGTCCTTTCCCCTCTTTCAGACAATTCATTGTGTACAAAATATTTGTAACGTATATTTTACTCAACTTGATTAGTATTTCTGTAATCCCAATCACCAAACTTTGTTCTACCAACAGGATACATCGTGGAGATGTCTGAGTACGGATCAGATCTGTGGAAGCCGGTGCCAGGGTTCTGCCCCAAGACGAACTTCACAGTGAAAGGTCTGACGGAGGGCAAGAAGTACATCTTCCGTGTCCGTGCCGAGAACATCTACGGAGTTTCAGAGCCCCTGGATGGCAAGCCTGTGGTGGCCAAGAGTCCGTTTGATCCGCCGGATGCCCCGAGCCAGCCGGATATCCTGGGATACACTCCCAACAGCTGCACTCTCTCCTGGGAGCCTCCCGCCTCCACTGGTGGAAAGCCTATCACAGGTACATCCTTCGATATTGGTCCAAATTTTTGTATTTAACTTAATAATAGAATCTCACAAACTCGGCACAATGTTGACTTTGACACTGCCACGCTTGGTGAATGTAAAGTTTCCCAGAGTTACATTAGGGGATAAAAAACACAAGCTGCAGCTTTAAATTGAATATTAGATCATATTTAAACATGTTACAGTACTATGTATGCTATTATGAAACATAGAAAAACCATAAACCTAACATCGATGTACTTTAAACCATTAGACAGACTGAGAAAGTACAAAATTTTCCATGAACGACCAAAACAATGAAAGCGTGTGAGGTATGGCCGAATGCCGGAGCTTTAGATACTTATGGAAAAACAGGGACATCAAGTTTGTGAGACTATACTGTATAGGTAATTTTGGTAATTATTGAATAACTATGTGAAATAATTTCAGCAAAAGAATTAACAATACAGTTTAAAAAAGAAATAATAAAATAATTGATTTTTTGCAATCAGTAGTTTTTTATTAGCATTGTATTTGTATTTAACAGTTTTACTATAATTAACTACAGTATGAATGAATGTAAGGTTTACATTATTAATTCAAGATTTTACATGCATTCATATACACAGTATACTTTAAAAAATATTAGGGGTGTGCGAGTACTCGAAACTATGAGTTTTCGGCTGAGTATTTTAATACTCGAACTCGACTCGAAGTTTTGAAAAATAATCAAAAGTTCGAGTGAGTATTTCCCGCCGATTTCCGGACGATCGCTAACAATTACGACTGGCCAAAACGCGTAGTAACGGCCGCAAAATGCGAATGCATCACATAAAATCGGCCGAAAGTGACGATCGCTAACGATTGCGACCGGTCAAAACGCGTAGTAACGACCGCAAAAGGTGATCGCATCATGTAAAATCAGCCAAAAATGACGATCGGACCGCAAAATTTCGGCCGTGAATGACGACGGAAAACATAATATCGGCCAAAAATGACAACTGGATCACTGGATCACGTAATAAAGGCCGACAATGACGACAGTATACGTAATATTGGCAAAATTGGCGACTGGGCCCCTTGATATAGGCCGGAACTAACGATTTCGCAATCTAATATTGATTATAAGCGATGTCTGGACCAGGTGATATTGGCCAAATGGCAACTGGGCCGTATTTTATCGGTCGGAAACGAATGTCGAACCATGTTTTGTTTGTCAATACGTAATTCAGTTTAATATTGTACTGGCCAAAACTTTGTATTGCTACTATCCTATTAGTTTGAAACCATGTTTAGATTACCAAATCTAGGGTGGTATCCAAATCCCATTATACTATTTGAAACTACCAACTGATGGCAAATACTCGCTCGAAAATACTCAAAACTCGAAAATTATAGGCACTACTCGACTCGATTAAAAAATCACTAATCGCACACCCCAAAAAATATAAAGTTTCCTAAATATTTTAGATGATCATTTATATCGCTCGATGTTACACTCGGCAAAAGTGTGGAGATTACCCATTGTTACCTTCTTGCTTTAACGCTCTCAAAATCAAAACATTTCACGCAGCTCTTTACTACTGTAAGAAAGGTGTGGAACATTAATTTAAAGCATATGACATTTTAAAAATATTAGCATGTCAAGTTCACTACAAAATGTGAAATCATCATGTACGTTATTGGTATTTATGTGAATGTTTCAGGCTACTATGTGGAGAAGAGGGAGCGTGGAGGCGAATGGATAAAGGTGAACAACTACCCGACACCCAACACAACGTTCACAGCACAGGACTTGCGAGAGGGCTCGCGCTACGAGTTCAGAGTGATCGCAGTCAACGAGGCAGGACCTGGCAAGCCCAGCAAGCCCACGGAACCTATCACGGCCAAGGAGCAGAAGAGTAAGTGTTACGGAAACTAGAAGTCAACAGCATAGCTCAAATAGTCTTGTGAACAAACGCTCTGCCACATTTTGTAGTAACTAGCGCCTATAACTATTTTGTGAACAAAAGGTTCATTAGATTATATTTGTATTGCCTGAAGTTATTCATAATCAAGGTAAACAGTTTTTGATTGTTTATGATGTTTATCTCAGTGTTTGAGCAAACATATCAGTACTACTGTAAAAAGCATAATATTGTCCACCATCGGTTTTATATAGAATGTAATCCTCGTACTACTGTAAAAAGCATAATATTGTCCACCATCGGTTTTATATAGAATGTAATCCTGGTACCAACTCATTTGATGTATTTAAATATGTAATTTCCATCAACTAATAAAAGTCAAAGTCAAAGTCAAAGTCAAAGTCAAAATTCTCTTTATTCACAACTGAATATACACAGGGTACATTTGAATAGTGTCAAATTCTGTTACAGAATACATTTCTTAACCTAAGTTTTTACAATATGATTGTTACATCTTAAAATACTCGTCTATGGAGTATATAGTTTTCAAAAGCAAAAGTATAAATCAAAAGTAAAGTATAAATCAAAGAGCTTGTCACAAGACTTCAGGTGACTTCTTTTAAATCTTTCTCTTATGCAAAATTCTAAATGCCAAATGTATAGCAAATTAATTGCTAATGAGTTGCAAGATTCCTGTGACACTATTTTTGTACAGTTTTACTTTTTCTAAATAAAGGATGATTTTACTTGATTTTAAGTAATACAACTACAACTTGCAAGTTATTGGTCAATAGGTCAGATATTATGATTGTTTAACCACTAAACACATATTTGTTATCATTGGCACAAGTACAAATTGCGTATGAAGGGTACATAGCCTATTAGAAAAAGGTTTGCACAGGTTGCTGTCAACAAGTGATAAATCAGTAATAAAACAACTTCTGAGTTATAATGTACTTTTAGTCAACTGTGACTGTAGTTGATGGAAAGAATGTATAAAACTCATCAACTGACAATGTTCGAATATTACAGGAAAGCCCGATGCGCCTGATCCTCCCAAGGCAGACCGCGTGACTCGTGAAAGTGTGACACTGTCATGGCGTCCACCACGGCACGATGGAGGGGCTAAGATCAAGGGATATATTGTCCAGAAGAAGCGGAAGGGAGATGCTGATTGGTCAAATGCTAACACTTCTCCAGTTCCTAACACACTGTTCACAGTAAGTAAAGCCATTTCAATTGTTGGTATTTGAAGGCATGTATAGTGCAACATTAGCTTGCTGTCATCGATGAATTTTTGAGTATTCACTATGTAATGCTAGGACTGCAATAGGAGTTCAGGATAACTGATATTTATCGCTTTCTAAATTGGAATTCATATAATAGATTACAGAAGTAATTGGTAACATTTATTTTTGAAACATTCAATGAATTGTTTTTAATGCTGGGATGTATTGGTTGGAATTGGTGGTATAATAAAAAATAACTGATCTTCTGAGGTCTTAATTTTTGTTTGAAACCTCAAAAGTTGTGAACTGACCAATCTATCCTTGAAATTAAATCAGTAATACTATATTCTCTAATACGAGCAATGTCTATCTGTTTGTTTATTGGTTTGCAGAATTTATCTCGGAATCAAGTGGAAACGTATAGCTTAAACTTTGGGATTAGAGGTTTATGGGCAAAAATGAGTTGGTAAAACCTCAACCCCAGGATAGCTAAAATGTTGTTAAAAAAATTGAAAAATTACTCCAGGCATATTGAACTCACTGATAGGCCTTCTCTGAGCAAACCTCAGTCCTCTAGGTGCTTAATAAATCAGCTTCGGAGTGATGTTTTGGTCAAACTTGTGTAAAGAATGAAAAATTATATAAATTAATTTTTTAGGTCACATCTAAAATTTTGTTCAGGGTTTATAGTGAATTCGGAAAACCAGGAAGTTATAGAATATTTTGTTTCGATCAGTTCAAGGAGAATTGTTAGACATCCTGTTTGTTAATTCAGTTAAGTATAATTATGAATACTAGCACTAAATGCTTTCAGTGCTAAGCATTTTTTCAATACTGTTTAAAATAAAACATTCATCTGAAAACCCCTAGGGCAGCCAAGAGGTCAAAGTTTACTGTGCAAGAATATAAATCAGAAAAAATGGAACGTACAACCCAAAAGTGCTATGGGCCGATATATCAGATCTCAATCATATGGGGAATCGAATGAAATCATCAGTGTTTCGAAAGAACAGCTGACTCAAGCGATATAACCATCTAAATCCATAGTATCTAAAATCAACGTAGACCAATATATCAACCCTTAGCACTTTAGGGATGCAACACGCGAGCCAATATTTCGGCTCTTAGAATTTTTCAGGAATTAGACAAAAGTCAGTATATTGGCCCATAGTACTGAAAGGGTTAACTAACTCAATGCAACCGAGTACTACACTGTGATGTACTTTGCAGGTGACAGGTCTCAAGGAGGGAGACGAATACCAGTTCCGAGTGATCGCAGTGAACGACGTCGGCAACAGTGACCCCAGCAGACCCAGTGCCTCCATCCTGGTGGAGGAGCAGCCCAACAAGCCGAGCATGGACCTGGGCGGAGTCAGAGACATCACAGTGAGAGCGGGAGAGGACTTCAGCATCCACGTCCCGTTCCTTGGCTTCCCTCTGCCCACTGCGTCCTGGTTCAAGGATGACACCATTCTGGATGACTCCGACTCCAGGATACACCGACAGGTTGGGATAAGTTTTAATTTTCTCGCTGAGTTTAATGATAAGGTAGTTTGAGAAACCGGAAATAAAGGGGAGTTTTTCCCGGTAAAAGTGGAATATGTTTTAAAATTTGAGACATTGTTTGTAAATAACAAATAAACTGATAACTGAGTTTTTATCCTTACACATAACAAAGTATTTTCACAAAAAAAAACACAGCATAAAATTCAATGAAACTTAGTCAGTCCATTCTATCTCACTGATATGACTGATTATAATTTAAATTATAGATAAAAGCAAATCCAGTTGTTGAAATTCTAGCAAATATTTGTTTCTTTTGGGATTACAGTCTCTTATTTGTCCCTTATATGGTTCTATCAGTTAGTTTGGAACAGCTGTTCTTGCTTCCCTATTGTGTTTTGTTAGTATCAACAGTTGCTGTTTAATGTTCAGACATCTGGTCAAGGGCTTTCAAATAACACATAAACCATGATTTAAGAGTTAATAGTTTCACCAGTAGCCTGCTCACGAAAAATGCCCTATTTCTTAATATAATGATTTATGCCAATAAATATTAACAAATCTTACACTAGAAATTTTCCTTAAGGTTTCTTCCCATCAGCCTTTTAAGGTTCTGTGTTAATCTCAGGAGAAGTTTTTATTTGCAGTTTATTATCTAACCATAAGTTTTGAAGAGTAGTTCATAGGGTCACCACTTTATGCAGCACAACTGTTTATCCTAGTGTTTACTTTTATGACCACACAGCATTTCTGCAAGGCAACCCACGACATGGTGATACTCTGGTGCTTACAATGCCTCAGTTTATAACATAAAAAATATTATCATCAAATACTTTTTTCCAGCTGACTGACAGCTCAGCCACTTTCATAATGAAGAACTCCAAGCGCTCAGACTCGGGTCAGTACAGACTCCAATTGAGGAACACCTCTGGCTATGACACAGCCACTATCAACGTGCGAGTTCTGGACAGACCATCACCCCCGGAGAACTTGCGAGCAGACGAGTTTGCGGGTGAGGCGCTCACCTTGTACTGGAACCCTCCCAAGGATGACGGCGGAGCCCCCATCTCCAACTACATCGTGGAGAGGAAGGAACACAATGCTCCTGCTTGGTCTAAGGTTTGTTTTGAAAAGTTGTATAGAGTGTTTTTGTCATGTTTCAAAAACATATTTTCAACACATGCATTGAGATACTAAAGTTGTTCTTTTTATTACTTGGATAAAAAAGTATTTTTTGTCATACTGCTTCAAAAACAGCTGTGTTATGCTAAGTTGTTCTTTTTACTCCCAGGGTTACCTCAACAGCTGATAACCTCGACTGAAAAGTATCATTTTGATCATGGTTTTTGTCCTAAGACTAAAAACATCATTGGATGACACTTTTCGCTCGAGGTCATCAGCCATCAGCTGTTAATATGAATTATTCACTTGTCAATAATGAAAACTTGTGCAACAGCTGTTTGTTTAGAGTAGGTATAAGATTAATATGGAAGCAAACTTTTATGTACTGAATGTAATGAAATTTACTATTGTGTACTGTCACACAACCAACAAAATGACCGGAAACAAGATGGGAATTGTTTAAAATATTGGCCGGACTGACACAGAATCAGTATGTCAGTTGGTTCGAAGCTTGGTGGAAAAAATTAGTTAACTAAACAAAAAATAAGGGGTTTGATTATAACTTTTATATTTTTGCTCTAAGCTATGAACATTTGAGAATTTTATTTTTTTTTTTTACAAAATTCATTCTTGTATTTTGTCACTTGGGTTGTGAGATTAATAAAAAAACTTAAGAAACTTGATTCGATTTTTAATAATATGCTGGCATGATAAATTTTAATATGAACAAGTATTTACTCTTCACAGAGAAACAAATATTTTGAGGTTAGTTTTAGTTAAACATCAGGTCCCATCTGCTTATCTTTCATTTAGTTTTAAAAATACTTGAACTTAAAATTTCCTTCACTATGAGTTTAAAATATGTATCAAAATAAATTGTTATTTGGGCTAAAATAACTTGTGATTGTGATTGGTGACAGGTGAGCAGCTACAACACAACCTCATTCTGCCGTATCCGCAACCTCATTATCGGACGCAGCTATGAGTTCCGAGTGATGGCGGAGAACCAGTACGGAGTGTCTGAGCCGGCCACCACCTCTGATCCAATCAGGGCAAGGCATCCATTCGGTGAGTTCAATGACTTCCTGTTACAAGGTTTACTGTAAGGCGCTTTTCACACGGGAAGACTGAAACCCAACTCGTTTGTAACGCAACTGCAGTTGTATTTGCATTGCTTAACATTCGCACTCGGGCGCGACTGAAATTGAGTTGAGTTGAGTATTCGGAGTACGAATTAAAACGGTGATGGAGCGAATTTCACGTTGTCGTTCATGAAATTATTGTTTTAATAAAAATACATTTCATTAATTCATAAAGCAAACCCAGGGGTTTGCCCTCCTGGGCAACATGATGCCCAACCCCCCCCCCCCCTTCCTGGTTTGTCCAACATGATGTGTGTTGGGTTTTGTTTCATGTATTACCCATGGAGTATGACCATGGGTTGGTCTATGTTCGTACATGGAAAAATAAGTTTTTAAATAAAGTAGGCTAGGTCTACATGAAGGTGTGCTTGTGCCTATGGCTGGGGGCTTGGGTCTAACGAAAAAAGCTGAATGTTGATCAACAATTCTACAATCCTGAGTGTTTTTCCACTTCCTGGACAAACTTTTCGCTAAGTGATCACTCATTTTAAAATAAATATAGTGAACAACATACCATCAACAGTAACAACAATAAACAAGTTGAGCAACTGGGCAATTTAAGTCAAGACGTGACGGGCATGCGCCGCTGCTAGCAACTGCAACGCGACTGGTTTTCAACTCGTCGCGTCTCAGTGCAGTTTCTCACCTAAATACATTGGTCGGGACACAGACAACTTGGTCGCTCAACTTGTTTACAACTGCAGTTGGGTTTCAGTCTCCCCGTGAGTAGAGTGCCAAAAGGTAGCGATCAAGTTGAGTCTGTGCCGAGTTTTACAGGTGATTAATGTCTTGAACTTTAGTTGAGCCAAGCTTTGGATGACTTTTTATTGTTTAGCGAATTTCCCCTATAGGGAAGAAGCTATTACAATAGTCGGCATAGTAAGACCTAGGCCCGGGACCATGATAACTTTTCGTTTTGAGGTCCCCAGATTGCCAAAAACACCAACACCATTCGTTCAAAACTGTATAAATATATATATATATATATATATATATATATATATATATATATATGTGTTTGTGTGTCCATGGGTGCGATAACTCTCGTGAAAATTATCCGATTTTGATGAAATTTGGTAAAAACATGTAAAGTAACATTTATGACTTTAAGTTCGAAAACCAGTAAGCTCGCTCTATCCAAAGGGGTATTTTGGGGGGGTTTTGTACCCCAAAAATGGTTTTTTGAGTTATTTACATATAATATTTTAGTAAATCCAATTTTAGTTTTCACCATTAAATTCAACTTAAAAAAATTTGGTGTTTTGATCATTGCTCTACGTCAATTGGTTACCAAGATATTGAAAGTGCTAAACACAGTACGTTGTCCAATGTTATCCTTATGGAGAATAAGAAAAATTGTATATCTTGCTTATTTATCAACTTATCCTGATGAAACTTGGTATATTGTTTCATACTGTTGTGGTCTATTGATATTTGCATTAAAAATGATTTTTTGCTGATAGTTCCCGTAGCAGCAAACCTGCGTACTCAGCCCCCATGTTATTCTTATGGAGAATAAGTCAAATGTTATCTCCCTTAATTATGAACATAAATTAATAAAATTTGATATGTGGCTTCACCTAATTGAGTTATAACAAAATTGTCATAAAAACCCATTTTGTGTGTACCTTGTTTCAGCACACCTGCATCCTCAGACGCCATGTTATTCTTATAGATAATAATTAAAATGTCAAAAATCATTTATTTATGAATGTATATTGATGAAACTTGGTATGTGGCTTTAAGTCGAATTAAGATACATACACATACATTGGAAATTCGCTGAGTACGCAGGTTTACTGCTAGGGGGTATCTCGTATTACAAAACACACATAGTTCAGTTACATTGTTCAGTACATTACGTACATTAAACTAAATATGTGGCAGTACCAGCAAGACTTGGAAAAAAACAATAAATGCATTACATCACAACAACATAATCGTCATTAAATAGTTTGAATAATCAAGTTTTTAAACCTACAATACAAATATATTAATTATCGATTCAGTTCTCATTTCTCTGATATCTTGTTTGCAGACCCGCCAGGACCTCCTGGGGCCCCGCGAGGTGTCGAGTCCACCGAAGACTCCATCACCATCAACTGGACCAAGCCCCGCCATGACGGGGGCTCCCCCATCACCGGCTATGTCATTGAGAAGCGACTCATCAGTGAGGAGAAGTGGACCAAGGCCGTGCACGCCCACATTCCAGACCTCACTTGCAAGTGAGTTGTCAAGTAACTGGAGGTGCACTGGCACCCTATTGTCCTTGTTAACCCATTGGCCTATTAATTTTATTCTATTCACTATAACATACAACGGGCTCTGATTAGTGCTGCACTCTAGCAGCGAAATCTGTTGCTAATGACTTTGGGCAGCTACGGGTTCTCTCCGCTAGGGATGCGGACTGCCTATTAACCTATATAACGCCGCTGGACCATTAGTCATGGTGGCCGTGTGGTCTAAATTGTTGAAACACCTTGGCCGGGTTTTGATAAGAAGTTTGCGCGTTCGATTCCCGCTCACGACCAATACTGACCAGTCGTGAAACTCTCAATGAGTTAACCGATCTGTGGCAACATTGGTGGGAGGAGGGCCCAAGTTAAGTAAGTAAATGGTGGTAAGCTTGTTTGGAAGTTGACGAGATTGGTTAATTCTTTGTGAGTTGACATAGTCAACACTGATTTTGCTATCATTTTTAAATCCTAAGAATTGGAATATGAAATTTGTGTTTTTAAACGGCTTAATGGCATATTTGGATTACAATTTTGTTTCTTTTTGTTTAAAGAGTCGAATTGGCATACGCTACAAACAGTAACAATAAGTTAAAAACGGAACCAGTTTGTAAGTCTAGGCTTGGTTGAGGGACTGCCAGTCTTGTGCTCTACTGCTTGTCCATGGTTCACACTTTCTGAAAAGTCGGGGAGAGTCAGGGAATTTGAAAAAGTCAGGAAAAGTCGGTAAAAAGTTGGGAAAATGCTA
This sequence comes from Allygus modestus, assembly GCA_963675035.1. NCBI lineage: Eukaryota > Metazoa > Arthropoda > Insecta > Hemiptera > Cicadellidae > Allygus > Allygus modestus. The sequence goes on along the minus strand of OY776113.1, from coordinate 128,938,060 downwards.
AAAGTCTGGAAAATGCTTTATGGTTTATACAAGTCGTAGAAAGTTGTTTTTATTGTAATTGTAAACGCAAAGCAATAACGTGGCAAAAATCAAAACTTATACGATTTTTGTTTTCATGGTGGAACAAAGAGGAAGTCAAAAAGGTAAAAGGCATTAAATGTGTTGGACAGAAACAAACTTTAAATAATAAAATAGTATAATAAACAGGATATGATTGGACAGCTATGGAGAAGGTGGAGGCTGAGACAACAATAATTTTGTTACATATTACTTATTGGAAATAAAGTGCACAATCTGAGTCGAGAATCAGAGAAAATGAAGTTTTTGGTTAGGGAAGGTCAGGGAAAATTAACTTTAATGGTCAGGGAAACCATTAACCAAATAAAAGTGTTAACTTTGTCATCAGTAGCCAAAAAATAATGAAAAATAAAAACATCCTAAATGTAACAGAAAAATGTCAAAGAGCAAGGATTTTTGAATCAAATCAAACACAAAATAATTTACTTTTATATTAGATAAATTATGAACAAAATTTTACATTTCAAAACCACAACCCCAAAATCTCAGCCACTTACTTTGCTACTATCAACTTGTCATCGGTCGTTTACAAGATGTTTGGAAGCCTGATTGTAGACAGATACTTTTCATGGGGTGCTATCTACATTACAGAATTTAAATTTAAATGTCTATGATTTGTTTGTGATGTCAAATGGTACACATTAGAAAGAAGGACATTTGTAAAATTATAGTTAAAATATTGTATTTAAAATTTAAACATGATTGGAAATTATTAATGAGAGAATTTAATGAACTAAACAAACAAATCATTTGCCATAGTTTGCTACTTATTTGCAACATTAATATCTAAACAACAAAAACTGTTCGGGGCATCTTCGTTGGATAAGGGCAAGGAGTTTGGCTTCATGAGTTGTAGGTTTGACTCTAATTGGTGGACTTCTTGTTAAACTCTGGTAACAAAAGCCGTTGTGGGGGTCCAACTACACTAAAAGTCATAATATATTTTTCTTTATGTAAAAAAAATACAAATGTTCCCAAATTGCACTCTGTTCTAAATAAAGTTGTGGAGTGATCCTTACATACTTATCGTCTTTTTCAGGGTGATAAACCTGATTGAGAACCAGCAATATGAGTTCCGCGTGGCCGCAGTGAACGCAGCAGGCCAGGGACCCTTCAGCTCCTCATCTGAGCCTATCTGGTGCAGGGCTCCTCCATGTGAGTTTAAGTATTAGTCTTTGTTTATGTTTAAGTATAGTTTATTTTTTGTAAGTAAAAAATTTACAGTTTTAGTTTTGAGTAGAAACACACTCTCTTCTTGTTCATAATTTTGAATGCTTGTTAATTGTAATTGTTGTGTAATTGGAGTAATTGTTCAGCCAATACTCCAGTCATAGGTTTAGTTTAAAATTGGATAGTAAAAAATAAATATGCCAAGTGCAGTGTCCATTGCATGGTAAAACACAGAGGTACTATCGTTTACTTATGTATGTTTTTCCTGTCCCTGGCAATTCAGGCTTATGGTGCAAACAGTAAAACCTTGTATTTTTGTATTTCATAAAAAACTATAAAAAATAATCAATTTAAACTGAGAGCAAGTTTGTTTTTTCCCAAGCTGAAAAATATTGATTTTATAGAAAATCTTTCTGATAATTAAATGTAACACTTTGTATTAAAGTTTTCAATTGACCCATGTATCAAAAAATATACTGTCACATGCTACTAGTATTGCCAGAGAACTTTTTAGAATTGTAGAGAAAATCCTTTTAATACCAAAAACCAGATAATGGCTACATTTATAATTATTATTTTTCATAATCCAGGCATTATTATTTTAGCTTTTATAAATCAATATAAATATAAAACTAAAGTGTGTCTAACAGGAACACAACATAAAATCAAATAAAACCCTTATTTTTTATTACATAAATAGTTGTATTTGTCATACCCAGTTACATAAGACATTGTATAATTTTTTTAAATTCTTTCAAACCACATTATAGCTCACTCTCTCATTCCACTAATGTTTCAATGTGTTCAGGTGCGCCAAAGATCACCAGTGACTTGAGTATCAGGGATATGACGGTGATTGCTGGGGAGGAATTCACCATTACTGTGCCATTTGTTGGTAACCCGACTCCCAAGCCGACATGGACTGTCAATGGGCAAGAAGTCATCGCAGACGGCCGTATTGAGTTCAAAACCTCCACAAACTCCACAGTGTTCCACAACAAGTGTGCCAAGCGAGCCAAAGACTCTGGCACCTACACCATTCACCTGGTTAACAACATGGGCTCTGACTCAGCGTCTTGCAGAGTTCTGGTTGTCGGTGAGTGCTTATCGACTTTACTTTATGGTTAGGGTTTCCTGACATTTGGGTTTGGAATTGCCCAACATCCAGAAAATGAGAAGATGAGAAAAATAATTTTGTCCTACAACTGGGCCTAAACTGCTTCTTTACAATATGGAAACATGTTGTAAAAAAGCTGTTTTCTGTGCCTTAATTTTCCGCTCGCTGAGGTAGTAATAAACAGCTGATTGATTGTTACGTTGATCCAAGCTAACTGACTCGGTATTTATAACCTCAATCTCGTGAATTCAGCCAAAATGGATAAAACTGAAGTTTTTGATGTTTGTGATAACCAAAAATGCAGCTGTAATTTGTTAACCAAAAATTGTGTATGCAGTTTGAATGTAAGTGACTTTGTCACTTCAGAAAAGTGCCATGCTTTGCTACGCGTTGTGTGGTAACAGTTTTCTCTCAAGTGACAAAGACCTAATTTACGCTTTTAATATATAAATAACTATTTGGTTCCGTCCTCCTGCTCCAAAACTCCTTTCCCCCTGCCCAATCATTCACACTGTAAGTTGTTCTATTGTCATTCCGTAATTCAAATACATTTATTACCTGTTGTTCTGATAAATCACAGTGCTTTCTCTTCTCATTCCTTAAACAAAACCATAAAAATGGAATGCAGTGGTCAATCTTAGTTATTCATAAAATCGGCTAGTTTATAAATTGAATACTTTCATTTTAAGTTAAGTTCTTGTTTTTGTACATTTTACCTGGATCTTGGTGCCATGTTAGAAAATCTCAGATTAATATGAAATTTGTTTATAATGTCCAAACTATGTACCATTGTTTCCAATGAACACGTATGATTGACTTTTGCATTTTATTGTTATAACAGTTAATCATTTTGATTTGATTTGATTCATTATTACAAGTGTGCACGTTTTCAGGCAACATTTAGAAAAAGAAAAATTTCTGATTAACTTTTAACAATTATATTAATTGAGGTAAAACATTCAATTTATAATTTTGTAATTTATGTTTTCATTGATTGGCAAAACAACATTGTGTTCAAATGATACTCTAAACAAACATTTACTTTTTTCTAATTCTATTGCCATTTTTTTTCAAGTGACTTCACAAATTGTAGTAAGGGCATTTTAAATTTCTTAAAACGTATTTAAATCAGGATATTTGTTTGAAAAGTCTGGAAAATAAGTGATCATAAACACAGTTTAAAGTTTTAGCAAACTGTAACCTGTCTACAGACAGACCTTTTACAAGAAATCTATCCTAAGTATCGAGAAAACATGGTTGTTTATAAATCAATCTCAGAGGTGGAATGGTTGTTTATAATGAATATTAAAGGTGGACGTGCTTTGGTCATCATAATACACTTTTCACCCATATGAAATGATTCATTTTTTATTTGACTAAATAGTACCATTCATATTCATTCTTGGACACTGTGAAAAGTCAGAGAAGCCCGGGAAATTTGTTATGAGATATGTTGATGTCACCTATAACTTCTTAGAAGTATTTTGTTCCATCGCTCATCAACTGTGGCAGATAAGTAGTTTATTCTTGTTGCAGACAAACCACTGCCGCCTCAGGGTCCTCTGGACGTGTCTGACATCACTCCTGAGACCTGCAGCCTCTCCTGGAAACCTCCACTGGATGACGGAGGCTCTCCCATCACCAACTACGTTGTAGAGAAGCTAGAGACCTCCACTGGAGTGAGTGTCATGCTGTGAGGAATTGCTTTTCCTGGGATAGCCAGGGAACTACATTACCTCGATGTCCTGGAATAGCTAGGGAACTACATTACCTCGATGTCCTGGAATAGCTAGGGAACTACATTACCTCGATGTCCTGGAATAGCTAGGGAACTACATTACCTCGATGTCCTGGAATAGCTAGGGAACTACATTACCTCGATGTCCTGGAATAGCTAGGGAACTACATTACCTCGATGTCCTGGAATAGCTAGGGAACTACATTACCTCGATGTCCTGGAATAGCTAGGGAACTACATTACCTCGATGTCCTGGAATAGCTAGGGAACTACATTATCTCGATATCCTGGAATAGCTAGGGAACTACATTACCTCGATGTCCTGGAATAGCTAGGGAACTACATTACCTCGATGTCCTGGAATAGCTAGGGAACTACATTACCTCGATATCCTGGAATAGCTAGGGAACTACATTACCTCGATGTCCTGGAATAGCTAGGGAACTACATTACCTCGATATCCTGGAATAGCTAGGGAACTACATTACCTCGATGTCCTGGAATAGCCAGGGAACTACATTACCTCGATGTCCTGGAATAGCTAGGGAACTACATTACCTCGATGTCCTGGAATAGCTAGGGAACTACATTACCTCGATATCCTGGAATAGCCATGGATTTACATTAACTTGAGATCCTGGAATAGCCAGGGAACTACATTACCTCGATATCCTGGAATAGCTAGGGAACTACATTACCTCGATGTCCTGGAATAGCTAGGGAACTACATTACCTCGATATCCTGGAATAGCCATGGATCTACATTAACTTGAGATCCTGGAATAGCCAGGGAACTACATTACCTCGATATCCTGGAATAGCTAGGGAACTACATTACATTGATATCCTGGAATACAAAACCTTGAGATCCTGGAATAGCCATGGAACTACATTACCTTTAGATCCTGGATTAGTCAGAGAATTTAAAATTGGAAAATTCAATATAATAAAAATAATACAGAATGGCAACAAAATTTGTATGAAGCTCAAAGAGGCTGAGTATTTTATCAGGTTAAAAATCAAAATGTGCTAAATTAAAAACCAAGTTTTAATTGACGAATTAAAATTTAAGTTAACACAGCGCAATTCAGTTAATCCAATTTAAAATTATTGTTCTGAAAATTCTGTTGTATTATTATAAAACTTATATTAAAGTGTTTTTCTAAATGTTTTCAGTAAAATAATATTGGAGTTAAAACAACTGATCAACTTAAAAAGAGTTAGGAGATTTTACTTTGAGGTTTTAGTTTTGAAGATTTGATCTCACTCTAATCCTGGCAGTTCCCATTCACAAACATCGGATAGATCACTGTTTTTAATCTAATATATATACATCCACATGAGTAACACACCCAGACATAGGAATTCTAGACTACTTCTAGATAAGCTAGGAGCTTTAAATTTGGCATGCACATGGTTTATAGTTTGAAACCCCTAAGAAAATATCCAAAACTTACAATTTTATATTTGAAACTCCGTAAAAATAAATATAAATTATTTAGTTCTCGTTTTTGAGGTTAGCTGATGTCGGTAATGCAGTATGCAGCTCAATTGGTATGTTGTACTGGTTGTATTACGAATTTAGATATTTTTGTTATGAACTTAGTTATTTTAAAAAGGTTTCATGTTTTTTGTACATAGCCCAGACGTTCAAATGTATTTCTTATAAATCACACAGTTTATCAAAATTAAGTATTCAAAAGTAATAAATTATGTGATTGAATTATTCTCTTAATGAAAGCTTCTCATGAACACCACTCTGTGAAACGGATTCTATAGATGATATACAACGAGGTTTCATCATCACAGATGATATTTACAAAATTAGTTTAATGAATTTGAAGTGCTTACTCTGAACTAAACACTAGAACCCAAATAATTAGCACACTATGTAGATCTGTTGGTCTTTTTGTTTGTTTTTGTTTCACTTAGTTTGTGGGAAAAGCCTTAAATGAATTAGGTTAAATATATTGCAGATGACTTTTATTCGCCACAAACATAATGGGTTATAGTTGTAACGTTTATTGATTTATTGATAGTCTAACCCATTAAAAAATACAAGTTGTCAAGGGTAATATTTAAATAATTTCTTCTGGATTTTAATTTATTTCACACACTTAGATACCTCATGACATAGTAATTAACACACGAAGGCCTCCATACCAAGGCCTCTTTCTTTAAACTGTATCTAAATGCTTAATATTTGGCATTCGATTTATGAAAACTTTGAACTTATAAAGCAATCATCAAATGAACAATTTAAAATATTTTAACCCCTCAAACAAAAATTTTAATACTTTATAAATATTGTTTCATGTTTGTAAGTTATGCTCCTATGGAAAATAAGCCCATTATGAATTATTTTATATTAATTAGTTATATATGACTTGTTCAGTGTCTCGAGAGTAATTATATTTTGAAAATTCGCTAATATTACCTTTATATTTGAAAGGTAACCACTATTAATGTACATGTTTACACCCTAAAATTGGGTTAGAGCTCCCACTAGCTGAAGGCTCACCCGCTCACTCACTGAGATAATTAAATTTTAAAATGTCTTCTAGATAAGATATTATATAACCTTGACATTTGGCATGCCCTAATAACCCCTAGGGTAATTATTGTAATTTTACATTTTTAACCCCTCAAACAAATTTAAAATGGAGCAAAGCCTGAAAAATACTAACAATTTTGAGAAACTAAATATTTAGACATACTTTCTTGGTGTTTTATTATTTAAGGCTCGCTTAAATGATCAAAAACGTTATTTAAGCTTATCGAAAGACAAATGATTGATGGCTACTAGTATTGAGTCTTTTTACCCTTTTTACTTGGTAATTTCGTATTCAAGGCTCACTTTAATGACCGAGAAAATTTTTATTTAGGCTACTTGAACTACAGATGATTAATAGCTACCATATTTACTATTTTTTTGGGTTGTTTGTAATGACTTCAACCCTGGCAAATTTTAAAAACTTTCTTTTAGTAATTTTGTTTGGCAAGTTTGTATAACAAATCAAGGCTTGTATTTTGGCACAAACTAATTCTACATCACGATTAGTGTATAAGCAGTTAGATAATATATACAAGCCTATAATTTAACACATAGCAATTCTACATATCAGTATGTATTCAGACCGTATATTTATTTCAAAGTTGTATGATCAGATTAAATTCTTTATACCCCTCAAAACTTTACAAACTTTAAATTGTAAATTGTTTTTAAACGGCATAAATAAACTACGTCTAACCAACACTACAAAGTATATTTACACTTATACTGTACTTACATACGAGACGGTAAATATATACAAAAGATTGTACAAGGTGTACATTTACCGTCTTGTATACAAGTACAGTCTAAGTGTAAATATACTTTGTAGTGTTGTGAGACGTAGTTTATTTATACCGTTTAATTGTAACAACAAGTATAAAGCTAACAAAGGTATTATTTAATTTTTTTTTGTTTTCTTGGTGTTTTGGTACATAGTTGGGCTCATATAATAGTGAAAGCTCCCCATGAGTCAGAATAAATTTATTGCAGATAGATTGTCGTTAGTACAAATATAGCGGTTTCGGTCGGCGATGTGGCTGTTGACCCTCCCAATAACCTACAGTTATAGTAGCATTTAGAATATCTAAACCCTATTTTATTTGGTAGGGGAAACCCCTGGCGAGGTCAAACTTTACTTTGCCAAACACTGCATATTTACAACATTATAATTAGGAACTGGACGTTTTGAAATTTTACAATTTAAAATCACTAAATAAAAAAATTAAGAAAAATGGTCACTTTAATTTATGAAACTTGCGAGGTAGCCTCTGGCCTTTGGGCCATTTGATTTGACACCACTTTATCCTGAGGCCAAACAGTGACCTGGGGGCGAAACCCCCCGCAGGGGTGTGGGGGCGGAGCCCCCAGCGAGCAAAGCGAGTTTTCAATATATAATTGGAATCAGCACTCATTACACGGAAAATATGATTAGAAACTTAACTGATTAGTCACATCCTAAACATATTTACTATTTTATTTGTTGATATTTCCTTAGGTCTCAATGTCATAGTTTTAAAAACTATAATTTTTTTGTTGTAAAAAGAAAGCATTAATTGATTAAAGTAGTACAACATAAAAATATGAAAATAAAGTTAAATTTGTCTTAAAGTTAAGCGTCACTGTCCAAATTATTTTTGATTGGTAAAATAATTTCCCAAGTAAATATTTAAAAACAATAATCATTCAAGCAAACCCATTAACTAGTATAAGTTTTTTCCTAACAAATATACTATATATTCATACTCAACCACAATTTTTTACCAGACAAAGGCTACATGATATTGATATTTTATGTTGGATGACATTGTTTATGTTGCAGTATGAGGTTGGGCGTCCAACTAAATTCAAGAGTATATTTCTAAAAGATGTAGAGGTGGGCATCTGTTCATGCGATGTGGTTTGGTCTTGTCAGCACGAAATAGACAACTGTATATGCAGGCTGCTATGCCATAGATATAGTCATGACGTGGAAATGGAAATGTAGAGCATTATATAGTAATTAAAATGCATATAGTCGGTTATATGTTTTAGCCAGTATTCAAAACATAAATTTAGTTAAAAACATAAAACAAATATATTTTTTATGTTTGACCTATAAATTACCAATCAAAAATATTCAAGTTCATACTAATATTTGAACTCTGTTTTTTTAATTGCCTTGTTCCTATTATTTCATCTTTCTAATACTTTTTATAAAAACAAATTTTTCTTAAGAAATATAATTTCCTTTTTGGACAAATCTTTTTAGGTTTAACACAAAAAGTTTGAACCTTTGCTGTTAATATGGCAAAGTTTTTGGAATGACAGAAAATGTGATAAGGGTCTAAGGATAAATGAGGCATTTAGTTAAACAATACACAAGACTTGCCTTTGATTTGACTTGTGTCAAAAATCAAAAATTTATTTTTGAATGCATAACAAGCAGAAAAAAATTGTATGAAAATAGGTTCCCCAAACAGTATTAGGTTTACTGGCTAGAACATATTTGGTAAGCATGATAACAATACACTTTTCATAAATGGTTCCCAAATTGTGTATCAAGTTGACTATTGGACCGATAATAATATTAAAGGTCTATAATTTTGATAAGAGAAAAACTAAGAGGTAAAACTAGTCCTTGTGATTTGGGAACCATTTTTGTATATGGGATATCTTTTGTATATACAAACTGTACATACCATATTTTAAATTGCATGTGCAAATTACAGATGCAATTATAGGAAAATAGTTTGGGTGAATTTTGCATTTTGAACATTGTATGCTAATTTTCTTTTTCATGTAAATATATAAACTCCACTCTCAGTACACAATATTTATTAACTGCCGCTTTAACTATGAATATACGCAATTTATCTCAAAGGCCTTTCAACTTCCAAATACAAGTTTACGTATTAAAATCAACGTTTTATAATCTATTAAGACTTATCATAACATATTTTCTTTAATGCAATAAAAATAAATCTCTTTCAGTATAATTACACAACAAAAATTAATATAACATATTTTTAAATTAATTTGTAATATTAATTAAATTAGATATTGATTTAAAATTAAACTTAAAAATGGTTTTTATCATTCTGTATATAATTGTAGACTCAAATTATAACACAATCGAATCCAAAAATAGTTCAGTTGGTAATACTGAGCTGTCTGTTAGGTCTGGGCCAAGGTGAGCAGTTTTGTGCGCAGCACAACATACGATGTGATCGGCCTTGAACCCAACAAGAAGTACAACTTCCGAGTGCGAGCGGAGAACCAATATGGAGTCTCGGATCCCATCGAGATGGATTCACCGATGACCGCCAAGTTCCCGTTCACAGTTCCCGACCCTCCGGGACAACCACAGATCGTGGACTCGGACCATAGTAACGCCTCCCTAATGTGGGAGAGGCCCAGGAGCGACGGAGGCTCTAGGATCCAGGGATACAAAGTTGAATTTAGGTAATTTGTACTTATATTGAATCAAATACACTGGTCATTGGGCTATTAGTTAATGATCCTGGCTAAGGAATCAGTCGGTCTTAGTCAGTAATAAGGCTACACAAGGCATCTCGCCCATTCTACACACATCGTTCATTCACATTCGCCTTAATATACGCCCTAGTGTGTCGGCGTTTTACACAGTGATTGAGTGATCAGTTTTACTAGCACATATACATTAGATTGCTGGTTATCTGACTCCTAGTGGGTAACCTTTTCATTTACAGTTTGGTTTCAATTCATATTAGAATTTAACATTTAAATGTGTTACTACGAATGTAAATAAAAGAAGTACAACATTTCAAAATATATATACGGTAAATATACATAACAGTTGGTAAAAGGAGATTGATTTATATTGGTAATACTGATCACGATCAGGCCCAATGAGAGAATCGTTATTTTCTTGTGATAACTTGTAATTACTGAATATTCTCAAAAATAAACATTGGACGTACTTTGATTGTATTTATTTTGTCGACGAAAGCCACTGCTAATCTGAGAATCCTGATAAAATGTTATTTATAATTACTAAAGGCGTGTTACATTACAAAACATTGTTCCACAACATTATCTCCAGGTGATTTTTTGTTGATAACTGCCTAGGTGACCATCGAACGATCCAAAACCCCCGATGTTTCATATGCAAGCAATAGCATATACTTTCTGAAATTTGTATTGCTGAAACTGAGAATTACTTTTTACTAGTTTAATATTCAATTAATACACTGATTTGACCAAATGATTAATGTACCTTGGAAAAAGATAAGGATGAGCGTAGTTCAAAGAATAAAGGAAGGTGGCATTGTAATATTGTGGTTAAGTTGAGTATTACTAGATTCATTATATCATGGAAATCTCATAAACTATTTTTTAGTGCTTTTGTCATCGATGAAATAATGTAACTACTTGTTTATGATGATCATCTAAAACCTTACATTTTGTTAATAGAGATGTCGCTGAAGACACCAACTGGCGCACAGCCAACGATTACCTGGTCAAGGAGCCTAACTTCACGGTACGCAGCTTGCTGGCCGGCCACGCTTACGAGTTCAGAGTGCGTGCGATGAACGCAGCAGGGTTCAGCAAACCATCCACTCCTTCTCAGCACTTCAAGCTGAAGGGCAAAGCTAAGGTAATTTTATCAGTTCAGTGTGGGTGATGTGTTTGTATAATTTTGGATTTAAAAGAAAAACGATACGTTCAATCGCAAACAGAAATGATAATCCTCCGTTCTGTTTAAGTAATAACTCACAGTCTAGATCAATCTATTTTACTTTTTACTGTAATTTTTAAGTTTTAAAACATATGGTATTTTTAACTGATCCAGATCTTAGATCTATTAACAAGACTTTTAATTTTGTTTTCCTTATTTTTAAAAGCCTCAACTCTCTAATTAAATAATATTATGATTTTTTCCAATATGTCATTAAAAAAACTGACTGGATACGGTAGCTCAGAGGTAGAGCACTGGCCTCGCAAGTCAGCCGTGGTCAAGCGTAGGTTCGATCCCGGCTGATTGCTATGTTACTTTTTTACAAGCGATCACCACTGGCTTGCCCATGTGACTGTTTCTGTTAAGGCTCTGGTCTACCCCTGCCGCAGCCCTAGGAAAGGGTTTGTAGGATCTCCCTTTACAGCTGCTACATACACCCTTCAATCGAAGAAGAAAATATTATCTAAAACTGTATCTTTGTATTTTTTAAATTTTATTAATTACAAGCCCTGTCAAACAAAAATTAGCTTTTTCAAACTACAACTTTAGACAGAAACATTATTTTGTAATTCTAAAAAAGAGCGTGAGTATTCTGTCATCCATAAAATCCTGTTAATATTATGTCGATAACATAATTATAGGAACCGCAAACAGAGATCCTGCGGACCTTTGCAACGCTCCTTTTCCCTATCCTAACAATGCATTTTCATGTTTTCATGCGGCGGCACAGATTTTTCCTTGGGGTAGACTGGAGCCTTAATGGTACCTTGCTGTCTTTAGATCGCCACACAGGCCTTTGGCCTATGGCAATGGGCAGTTTAGTATTTTTTTAAATTTAATTTTCTCTGTTTTACTCACTCCTTACCCTTACATTTTCCTTCCAGTCACTTACAACATGCTTCATTTCCATCTTTATTTTGTAATAAAAATCCTCTTGTATAATTTTTCAAACCAGATTGTTCAACTATCTGTATTGCCGGTTAGGTGCCCGGAGCCCCTGGTACCCCCACAGTTATTAAGGTGGGCAAGAACTACGCAGACCTCAAGTGGGAGCCCCCGACCTCCGACGGAGGCAGCAAGATTACCGGATACATCGTGGAGAAGCGGGAGAGCGGAACGGCGATGTGGGTCAGGTGCAACGACTACAACATCACAGAATGCACGTTCACCGCACTCAGCCTGACCGAGAACGCAGACTACGAGTTCAGAGTGTTCGCGGTCAACGCGGTTGGCAAGAGTGAGCCGAGCTCGTGCACCATGCCCGTCAAGATCTGTGAGACCGAGGGAGGGGAGAAGCCTGAGTTCATCCAGACCTTGTCCAACTCCATCGTTCCCCTCGGCAGGATCCTTACTCTGCAGGTATATTTGCATTCGTTGTTTTAATATGATATAAAAAAAAACATAATTGACCCTATTTTTATAAGTTTGCAAATTATGTTAAAATGTTAAATATTAAATTATTAACTTGAATTTCAATTTTTTTTAATAATGTTTATTTTTTATGAATGGTGATTATGATATTAGCTACTTTTATGCTTTAAATAGGTTAACATACCTCGATGTCCAAAGTTTGTTATAGCCTAGTTCAGTTTGTTGACTACAGTTTCGGCTCAAAGGAAGCCACTATCAAAACTGGATCTAATCAAAACTGTTAATCCATTCTCCTAAAAGTCGTAAATTTCTAAAAATACACTGATCGAATACAATTTAGGTAGGTACACAAAAACATTGAAAACAGTTCATTGGTTGGTACTCATCACAGAACTCTAATGTATATTTTTAGAAATTTACGACATTCAGGAGAATGGATTAACATTCTAAAGTTTTGATAATGGCTCCCTGTGAGCAGATAATGAACTGTGTTTATTTATCAGAGCACAACTTTTTATTAGAATGGTAGGTGTTGTTACAATTATGAGGTGTAATTAAAAGACGTCTTACAATACTTTAAAATACATCTACACTGTACTCCCTTACAAGACGGTAAATACACATAAAAGATGGTACAGCACACTCCATTTTGACCGGTCACACTGATTATTATTAGGCCCAATGAGAAAATAACTAAACTATAGTCGATAAATTGGTTTACAAGGAGTTGCAGACGTCAAGGTATGTTGACCTGTTTATATTGATAACCAATTCCTGAAGGCTTAATCATGCATATTTTTGTGCTAGCTAGCAAAGACATCATAGTAGTTTGTATTGAGAACTATAACAGCTCGTAATAGCTATGCCAATTGGAACTGTTAGAATGGATAAAAGGTTTAGTTGAGTAAGTTATTTAAATACATACGTTATACCATGGTAAATGTTTTTTCAGTGTGAGGCAACTGGAAAGCCATTGCCAAAGGCGAGGTGGTTGAAGAATGGCAGGGAACTGACGAACGCTCGTTTCCGCACCGAGACTGCAGGAGGAGTTTTCCGCCTTCACTTCCCAGAAGTTACGGACACTGATGAGGGAGATTACACTTGTGAGGCTTCCAACTCTGTTGGTTTTGCTACAACTACCTCCAGAGTCAAGATCGGAAGTGAGTTCAATTTTTACTTTCTCCCCTTATACATAGTATATGGAGAAAGTATTGTTTTCGTAAAAATTTTTGAATTTGAGTTGTTAGTGGAAATATTCGTTTTGGTGCTCCCTGAACCCAAAAAAGTGGTTTTTACGTGATGTCTGTCTGTGTGTGTGTGTGTCCGTGTGTGTGTCTGTGTGGATGTGTACAGAGCTAGAGCCTTAACCAATGGGCCGATTTTTATGAAATTTGGCATGTAGGTACTAATCCACGATATCTCCAGGCGTTTTTTTCATTTTTTTTGAATTTTTGATTTTTAAGGGTAATTATCCCCCCAAAACTGCCAAAAAAATGAAAAATCCAAATTTCTCAAAAACAGCTCTAACGATTTTGATTAAACTTTAGTCGTTTGTAGAACTTTAGTTTTCCAACAAAATGGCACCACCCGCATTCCTGTAAAAATTCGGGTTCAGAAATTACAGGACTTAAAACATCAAAAATTCAGTTTTTTGGATTTTTCATAAAAAGACATAAATATAAAAAATATTACTATCCACCATTAAAAAGAGCTCAAAAAACTAAATAATTTAGTATTTTGAATTACTATTCTACGATTGCTGGTTTCGGAGAAAATTGAGATTTTCATTTTGCGGTAAACGCAGTACGTTGTACCCATGTTATTCGTATGGGGAATAAAAAAATTACTATTTCTCTCTTATTTACTGATCAATTTCATTCAAACTTGATATGCTTGTCAAGTTAGTATTGACCAACAGAGGAAATTCAAAATATGTTGCCCCTTAATAACCCTGGGGGGGGAATAGGGGGCATTTCCCCTCTTAAAACCACGAGTGCAGCAATGGATTCTGTAGTGCCTCCAAAGCAGGGATTTGGGTGGATGTTTTTTAAAACAACTTGTTTACAAGATTTTCTGTACATTCGACCGTGCTTTGTATTCTATATTTAGTAAATAAAAAGTAATTTATCACTAAAGTTGGGCTAAAAGGGAGGAAGTATGTGTCAGTTTCCTGATACCGTTTATTTACTAGGTGTATTGCTCGTTTTGTCATGATCTTTCTTAATGAAGGCTGTCATTTTAGGTTTTTCAGGATGAATTAATAAGAAAACCATACACCATCTAACATATAAAAAAATTCTTATAAATTACTTTAAATGCCCAAAACATTTTTACATTTGTTGGTTACTCAAAACATTTTAAAAAGTATCAACAATCAAATAACTGAATTCATATCGTACAACACTGAGAGTTAACAATTTATCTATACCACCTTAAAAATTCCATTTAACATTATGTTTCAAAAACGCTTATTGAGTCAGGGTAATTTATAATGTTTGTTTGATTCATAAGCATCAGCATATAATTTTGTAGATAACCAACTAGAGCTTAAGTCTTTAGTGGGAAAGTAATGGGAATTTCAAAACGTAACTTTTCATTCACCCTGATAAAAGTTAGTATGGTCCCATGCAAAACCGGAGAAAAATAGCCCCAAATATAATTATTGAAGATAAAATCATTGAACAAGTTAACAAGACAAAATTCTTAGGGTTGAACATTGATGAAAACTTTTGCTGGGATCATCATATTGAACATATAGTTAATAAAATTAGCTCCGGTTTATATGCACTTAAACGTATGGCCTGTTTGTGTAATATTAATATCCTAAAAAAAATCTATTTTGCCCTTATACACTCACATATATCATATGGTATTTGTTTGTATGGAGCAACAACAAAATTAAATCTTGATAAAATCTTAAAACTGCAAAAAAGGCCATAAGATCTATTTGTAATCTAAAACGCGACAAATCTGCCAAAGAATACTTTAAGAATCTTGAAATCTTAACAGTATATGGTATGTATATTTTTGAATGTATATTATATTTTAAAACGAATACGAAATTACAAATCAAAATTGCAACACATCAGTACGACACAAGAAGAAAAATGGGAAAAAATCTTGATAAACATAGATTAGAACTCTACACAAAAAAAAACTACCTACATGGGGAACAAATTTTTTAAAGCACTCCCAGATGAACTAAGATTAGAACACAATTTAAATAAATTTAAATCCAAATTAAAATCCTTCATAATAAACAAACATTTATATTCTTTTCAGGAGTTTTACAATAAAAATTAGATTTAAATCGTATTGGGAGCAGCATGTGCTTGCTTTGGGGTTGGTGGGCCCTGGTCCTATGTATATGTTAAATATAAGTATGACGCCATTTATTGTATTATATGTACAAAGACAAATAAAGATTTATGATTGACTGATTGATTGATGCTACTATAAGTGCCAAGGTAATAGTAGCTTCACTATCAGGAAAATTTACTATTATTCACTTATTGGTTTTGTATTCTCCTTTCATTAATCGTTGATTTGGTCAATTTCAGACCCACCGCACATCCATCGCTGCCCAGAGGAGTTGTATCTGCCGGAAGGAGACAACAACAAGATCAAAATATTCATCTCCGGTGATCAGCCTATGGATGTCATTTTGACAAAGGACGGATCAGAAGTGAAGGAGTCTGTCCATGTCAAGTACACAGTGTTTGATGAGTATATTATCATTTTCATCAAGGAAGTAACCAAAGAGGATGCCGGAAACTACACGGTGACATGCAAGAATGCCTCTGGTAGCGCGTCGGCAACCTTCACAGTATATATTACTGGTAAGTCAGAATCCTCGCTGACTAATAATAACTTATCGTTTAATTGTAAGTTTTATTTTTCATAAACTCCAACATTGCAAGGTGTACAATTTCAAAAGTATTATTTAATGGTTACGAAAATTCCGCTGAATATTTTTTGACAAATATAATAACACTATAATTGTTTTGTAAGCAAAACTGAGCACATCAGTATTTCTTTCTCTCTGATGAGAGTAAATGAGGCTAATTACTACCACTTTATGGTGCATAAATAAATATGTTATTCCCTATTTTTAGTTTTGTCATTTGTCTACAGTAAATCACTTGTGACATAAATTAGCCTATGGTCAGTTTATGAGAGTAAGTTTTCGTTTAAGTAGCTGCATCTTCAATGAGAATGAGTGAGCAGTCGGTTTATGGACCGTGTCAGTCAAATGCGAGGCTGTCCCACAAGTCGCGGCGTGATCCCTACAGGCAGTCCCCCCACCCGTCTTGCACTACAGCCTCCAAGCCCACCTTCAATTCAGAATGGGATGTTCCTTTGGGTACCTATGTTTTCAATACCCACAGTATCAAAATCTCCGAATGTTTTCAGATTTACAAGACCGTTTCCTGTACTGGTTGAAGTTTTAACCTTTCTTCATAGAAATTCAGCTCTACCATCATGTCAGCGTTTTTAGGTTTTTTATTTGAATTGATATTTTTAGTTATCCAAGTAATATTTTATTACCCACAGTATCAAAATCTCCCAATGTTTCCATAGTTTGAAGCACGTTACCCGTATTGTAACTTAATTTTATAGACATTCAGCCTTATCACCTTTTCTATATTTTTCAATTTTGTAGGTTTCCAGTTTCACTTGCTTTTTTTAATTATCATGCTCGACATGTGATTCGCATGTGCCAGTTTCCCCTGAAGTATAATAGTCTTTTTCTATATCAGAAAGTCAATAGTTTAGCAGTTTTCCTCCTTGTACTTTTGGATTATTGTTAGATTTAGCTACATCTGTGAAAAATGCACACCTAGATTGCAGATTTCGTGATCAATATGAAATCATTCATTAATCATTATTTCTCATCTTCTTTGGTTATGCTGTTCATAGAAATAATGTAATAGTGATCTTCATCCCTGAACTATACCTCAAAGTACTACAGTGGACGCTTTTTTAACCAGCATGTACGGGACCACAGCCATGCCGGGTAACTGATTTTGCCAAATAATAGAAAATGCATAGTTTTTAAAGGGGATACTGAAGATAATTATCATACAATACCTGTAAATTGTTTGGGGATTAATTAATATAAAATAAAATAATTGAGAGATTGATAAAATTGAGTGACTAATTAGCTGCCGGAAATATTGGGTTCACCGTTTGAAATTGAAAGTTTATAGAGTATTAGAGTTCACTGATTATCACACAAGTGAATAAAAGGCTATGCATTGTTCACTCACCAAATCGCCTTAGTACACTTAACACCTTGGGAGGTGTTACTCAAGGAAGATGGCGCGGCGGCGTCGGCGTTTTCCCAGGGGTGACCAGAGCCGCGGAAGACGATTCTTTGCGCGGAAGCCCAATTAGCGATCGCAACACTCGCACTTCACAATTCACAATTCTGTTCACAGTTCACAGTTTATGAGGTTTTGAGGAGGTCCGCGGTAGCCGCGGTTGCCCGTTATGTTGCCCGGAATCTTGAGGCACAAACACTGACTCTTAGCACTATTACAAAACAGTAAATAAAAAGGTGTTTACAATTAACAAATTAATGAGAGAGACAACCCAACCATGTGGGAAAAAGATATAGAGAGTTAAAACTTTGAGAGTAATTAAGAGAATCTACAGAACAAGGACGCAGTGTCCGATGTCCAAGGAGGCTTACAAGAGACAGTAATCTTTTTTCCTTTAAAAAAATAACGCTTTTTCGAGAGGAGAGGGAAACACTGTCACGTGGTAAAGTGTCCTCCAATAGAGGAAGGCGTCATACCTGTCAGCTGGATCAGGGCGGTAATATTTCAAATTTAAATATATTTACATTATTACAATCAATATCACTAAATACCGAACAATACCCAAATGAATGAAACACATATTTTTACAAGATAGGCTGAGAAGAAAAACACAGAGTACACAGAATACTGAAAATGGCATGCACAGTCCAGTGCACTGGTGGCTAATGTCAATAGAGGTCTGTGAGCACCGAACATAACCAGAAAAAGCCGATCGTAAGTGGCTCGGCTGATGATGGATAGCAGAACATGTCGGTTCTATGGCGGATAAAAGAGCTTCTACTGTAGGAAGATTAGTAAAAATATAAATATTTTGTCAGTTACTTTGCTTGTCGATAAATTTCACTGAAACAATTACTAAAACTCTTCACTATCCTGAATCACTATTTTCTTAAAGATTTTTCACATTTTCACAAGTTGGACGTGCTTTAACAACGAATCCGAGTTTATAACAGTTTGGTTTGTCATATAGGTATTCCCGGACCTCCAGTAGGTCCCCTCGACGCCTCGCACATCACCAAGCACACGTGCACGCTTGAGTGGAGTCCGCCCAAGTACGATGGAGGACTGAGGATCACGCACTACGTGGTGGAGAGGCGAGATGTCAACAGTCAGCACTGGATCTGCATCTCCACGTCTTGCAGGGACACACAGTTCACAGTCCAGGGCCTGACGGAGGGCAACGAGTACCTCTTCCGGGTCATGGCTGTCAATGACAACGGCATGGGACCTCCACTGGAAGGCGTCAATCCCATCAAGGCCAAGTCTCCTTATGGTAAGATAAAAAGTAAAGTTTGTAACCTCCTGGCCAAGGTCTGTTGTCAGAGTTTTCCGGTCGCGTCAGTGGCTCTGACATGACATGTCGACTACATAAGTAGCCGGGACCAACGGCTTAACGTGCCTTCCGAAGCACGGTGGCAGTCTGAGTTTCAAAAGTCATATTGATTTCACCGGGAATTTAACCCAGCCCTTTTAGGAGGTAAACCAGTACTCAACCCACTCAGCTGTGACCCAGCTATGGCAGGATTTAACAAATGCTTCTTTTACCTAGTCTGTGCGTTGTAGAAGGAAAGAAGATGGCCGACAGTAAGGAAAACCTTTTGATTAGTGCTCAATAAGTTTTAAATATACGTTTTAATACTTACTGTGAAGAAGTGTAATTGTTATAATCTATATCTAAACGGCTAGTGAAACTGGTGAGGTAGTTAACTTTAAGGTGCGCAACTGGTTAAAGATATTTACTGGTAAGAAAGGGCGAGGGATATGTAGCATCGCCCCATCATCTGTTGTTGTTCTGCAGAAACCTGTTAAGGTCAACTACTGATAAGCATCGGCCTTTTAACCGGCTTTAATACATCTGTCGATTATCTGCTCTGACTTTTGGTTTCTGTTTTGTTTACAATGCAACTGCAAATCTTCATTGTTTTAATTAATTGTTTAAAAGACCAGTTTGTTGACATTGAAATTTATTATTGATTTGTATTTTTTAAATATTATTATTGTTTGAAACTATGAGCCCAGCAAAAAATAAAGTTGATTCTGGTGAAAGGGTATTTGCAAAGATAAAAGGATATCCATACTGGACCGCCACAATTACTAATGTAGATTCAACAAAGAAATACACTGTTCAGTTTTATGGTACTAACGAGATTGGTGTAGTAAAGGGAGTTGATATTTGTTCTTTCAAGGAAAACAAATTCATATATGGGAATTTTAAGGGGAGAAACCCTAAATTTAATGCAGCAATGAAAGAAGCTAAACAAAATTTTAATGCTAGTTAAAAAAAATCCAGGAAATAACTGTAATCTGTCAGAAACTAGTATGAATTCACTGACTGATATATCTAAGACTTTGTCTGAAATGCCTTCTGTCACCAGTACTCCATTAAATACACAGGATCGAACAGCAGCCTCACAACCACTGAATATTGGATTCAATTTTAGGGGTGGGCGAGTACTCGAGTTTTCGAGTACCTGTCGAGTATTTTCTAATACTCGAAGGCCGAGTGAGGATTAGAGACTACTCAAAAATTCGAGTCGAGTAGTTGCTACTCCCGCCGTTTACCCCAAATAGTTGAAAATGGCATATATACTTCCGCCGTTTACCCACGTTTACGCCGCTAACAAATGTTTAACAAAATATTTAACAAGAGTTACCGGAAATTCAATGACAGCCATCGACAACTTTTTAATAAAGAACGTAGAGTTATCTAGTTTAAAGGTCGAAGGCCTGATAACATTTCTATCTGATCATGATGGTCAGTTATTAAATAAGTTGTACAAATTTCCCGAAAAGAGTGGAAACATCAATTAAACAAGAAATACACAAGTTCTCTTCTATAAACATTTATATTTTCTCTCAGTTGTTATGTAAAGAAACATGGACTGATGTCTATCATGCCACTGTAGAACAAAATTTTAATTTTTACAATTTCTTTCTTTTTTATTTTAATCAGGCTTTTCCCAAAACACTGATAACGAAAAAAAAGTATTTGAATATCAGATTAATTAAAAACCAAACATGTCAATATAATTCAACAAACAAAGGAGTATCCTAATAAAAAAAGCTATGGTTTGAAGATGCATTTAGAACAACAAAAGAGGGATTATAGGAAAAAATTAAATCAAGCTAAGACAGACTATTTCCAAAGGAAAATTTTTAATTCAACAAATATTAAAAAAACTGTCTGGAACATAATTAACTCGGAAGTCGGTGAAAAAGAAAATAAACCATTTGCTAATATTACGTTAACAGATGGAACACAAACAATTTCAAACCCTAATTTAATTTCAAATATATTTAATGATTATTTTGTCAATATGGTAAAGAATTTGAATTTTAGTGGGGATGATCATGAAGTAAAGGTAGATTTAGATGTTAATTTTAGTAGTAATCTGTTTATAAAACCAAAGTTTAGGTTCAAACCAATAGATGAACGGGAGGTAGAAAAAATCATTGAGTCGTTAAAAAATAAACACTCTAGTGGACTCGGTGAAATTCCAGTAACTGTAATTAAGGCTGTGAAAACCAATATAAGCACAATTATTTGCCATTTAATAAATTCCTCATTTGTTGCGGAAATATTCCCAAACCAGTTAAAGCAGGCAAAAATAATACCATTACATAAAAAAAACGATAAAACAAATGTTACAAATTACCGACCAATATCTGTGCTGCCATCCATATCCAAGGTATATAAAAAAGCAGCATATTTGCAACTATCAGAATTTTTGGAGACATTTAATTTATTGAACGATAATCAGCATGGCTTTAGGCATGGCAGGTCAGTTTGAGTGCTGCTGTATCTTTTATTGAATCTGTAATTGAGTCAGTAGATAAAGGAAATCACACAATTGGTATATTTATGGACCTGTCAACAGCTTTTGACAGTGTTGACCATTCTAAACTAATTGAAAAACTCAAAATCCTTGGAGTAAGTGAAAGAGCTCTGAATTCTGAATTGGTTCAGTTCTTATCTCACCAACAGATCTTAATGTGTGGAAATTTCCCACTTATCAAAATACAAACAAACTATCAAAAATTTTCTGAATATAAGCTACTTAGGTTTGGAGTACCTCAAGGGTAGATTTTGGGACCTTTGCTCTTTCTATGCTACCTGAAAGGTATAGAAATGCATTAATCACCGAAGAAACCGAAATTTACACTTTTGTCGAATTGTAAAATATTGGAAATTATTTACATAACCACAATTTACTTTTAAATTCACAAAAAAACTAAATTTGTAACTTTTAAGACAGCACAAAATAGAATAATAAGGGAACCAACAATAATTTATGACTCACATGGGATTGAAAAGGAAAATAGTACAAACTTCTTAGGTTTGGCAATAGATCAACATCTGAATTGGGATGATCATGTACACAAAATTATAATTAAAATTAACTCTGGAATTTACGCTTTATCAAAAATGTCTTATTACTGTGATTTAAAAAACGTTAACAAATATTTATTTTGCCCATGTGCACTTTCACACTTCCTATTGCATTGCCCTGTATGGTTCTACAAAAAAGATAAATATGGATAGTATTTTGAAGCAGCAAAAAGAGCTATTAGAATTATGCTTAAGTTAAAGCACAATGATTCAGCCAAGGAACATTTTAAAAATTTAAGCATATTTACTGTTTATGGTCAGTATATATTTGAATGCTTTCTCATAAAAAAACACAAATGTCAAAAATAAACTTTAAGGCACCCACTCACTCTTATAACACTAGGAAAAGGAATTAAATTATTCAGCCTCATAGGCTGAAGTTTGTTGAGAAAAAACCTACCTATGCAGGTTATAAATTTCTAAAATATATTCCTGAGATAATAAAAAAAGAAACCAATTCAATCAGATTTTAAAAAATTCTTAAAGAGTATCTGATAAACAGAGCTGTGTACTCAATTGAAGAATTTTCTACCTCCCTTGATTAGTTTTATGTTTAAGTAATTATTTTATAAGACGCTGTTCTTTGTACCATTAATGTGCATACAAATGAATAAAGATATTTGACTATTGACTATTGACTATTGTAGTTCACATTCCTAATGTTTTATACTGTGAAAATGATATTACAAATTGACCATTGTACAATATCGTCTCAAAACTCGCCACTTGATATCTCTCCACTCTGGAAAATCGACACCCATTTCAAGCATTTTTGTCCATCTTTTATTCATTTTAGCTCAAAAAATTCAAGTAAACTTACTAAGGAACTCAGCCCTATTACATTTTTTCCTGAATACTATATTTACAAACAAATATAATTTGATGAATGAAATAAAAACCATGCCAAGAAGCTTGTAATTTTTCGTTATCTGAACAAGCTTCAGAAAAATAAATATTCAATTACTCAACAACCTCCAAGTACCCATTGTGTCGAGTTTGTGAAACTAATGAAGCTCTAATTAAATAACCAGACTCGACAAATAATGAAAAATTTCCAAGAAAACCTGAAGGTTCACTCAAAACCCCCATGTCAAGTAAATTCAATTAAGCATGTTTTCCAAAAAGTTTTAGAAACTACTTGTTTTTTTGACATATTTTGTCTCTTCAGAAGTTGAAAAAATCTATATATAAATTAGTGTCTTGATTTACTATGTTATGACAACTGGTTATGGAAGGAATTGTAATTTAGGTTTTGTGATAAACTCAGTAATTCTTTCAACACTACCCTTATGGGAAGTCAAGAAATTGCCATTTCTCTCTTATTTATTCATTATTTTCACTAAAACTGTTTAACTTTGGGTTTATACATTAAGACAGTGAGGGTTCACACATTCTACTATGTGAAGGTGATGTAATGTGTATAAAGTTAAGTTTTAGGCATGAAGAAGCTTTTCATCCCCAATACCTTTCTAGAATATTTTCAAGGAGTAATGTTTGAATGGATTTAGTTGAAACTTGTAGGGTAATGGGCTGCTTCTGTTTCAAGGCAAGTCACTGAAGCAAGGCTAAAATGATTTCTGTTATGCCAGCACAGCTGCATCCATGTTTAATTAAGAAACAATTTTTTTTAGGTTTAGTTTCCTTACAGTTTTTTCATAACTGTCCAATTCTTGTGCAGACAAGCCATCGCCTCCGGGAATACCGACTGTGACGGAGGTGGGAGGAGACTTTGTCAACCTCAGCTGGGAGCGGCCATCATCCGACGGTGGCTCTCGCATCCAGGGCTACTGGATAGACAAGCATGAGGTCGGAAGCGACAACTGGACGAGGGTCAACCTCTCCATCTGCATCACAACACAGATCAACATCTCCAACCTCATCGAAGGCCGGCAGTACGAGTTCCGAGTCTATGCTCAGAACGAGGCTGGACTCAGTCTGCCATCTGCTGCCTCCACCTCTGTCAAGATCAAGGATCCGCTTGGTAAGGGCTGCATCAATGAGTTATTCGTGGCTCTAGTTTTTTATTATTTTAAGTCTATTGACTGATCATTTAGGGAAAATAGGAAAAGGCAGGGAATTTATTGTAACAGTTGAGAAAATAATAACTAGTAAAGACATCCAGATGTTCTATTTAATTCTACATGCACAAAAACTCCTCTTGTGTCTGCCTCAATCCTGTGTAGAATCCTGCCTTAGATTGATGGAAGTATGATTCTCAATGTTGGAAGTAAAAGTTGCATCTCCTGTTGCCATGGCTGCAAAAAATCAAATTCTTCACCCATTATAAATAAATAAAGTTTGTTCAACTAAATTATTGTCATAGTTTGAGTCAGATAAAATGTTTGTTTGCCATAGGAAAGTTACAAAAAATCCAGGTAATTTAACCACGTTGTGTAGCAGATCACTATGTTAGTAACTGCACATGATTTTCTATTAAAGGATAAGGTCGAGTTGACAGTATTTTTTACCTCTAGTTCTCTTGTAAATTAATTTATAAGTGAAATATGTTGCTCATCAGTTAACAGTCTAATTTATGTTTTAAACAAATATATTAATTAAGTACGGTAGGTAAATTCACATCTTTTCTCTTGGTACTTGTTTAACCCAATAAGGTAGTAATGTTATTCTATTCACAATAGCCTACAACGGGATTTGATTGGTGCTTCACTCTAGTTACAAAATCTGTAACAAATGACTGCGGGCAACTACGGTTCTCTCGGCTAGGGGCGCGGACTGACTATAAACCTAATAACGGCGCTAGGTCACTGGTCGTGGTAGCCGAGTTGGCTAAGTCTTGGAAACACCTTGGCAGGTGTTAATACGAAGTTCGTGGGTTCGAATCCCGCACACTACCAAAACTGACCAGTCGTGCAACTCTCATCGTTGGTGGAAGAGCCCAAGTAAAATAAACGGTGGCAGGCTTGCTTGGAAGTTGACGGGATCGGTTAATTCTTTATGAGTTGCACATAGTCAACACTGATTTTGCTACTTTTTACTTATGTCTACTATGTGTGTGCCAATGTGACTCACTATTTTAATTAAAATACACCACTAATCCATTTAAGTCCACCAATTTTCTATTCCAATTGATATGTTTAAAAAATGACAACTAAGGAACAGAGCCAGCTCGTAAGTCTATGCCAATTGGTTAAATATCCAGTAATTTGTTTAAGCTAGTTTAGAATGAAATCAATTTCCAGATTGCATACATTTTTTTCAGAATCATAACATTGATGTTTTTAAAGTTGTAGAATTTGTTTTATCCTAAAACAGTGTTACATTCAAAAGATACCTAATTTTTTCAAAAAAATTTGAAATTGGGTTTGTAGTTGTGGCACTGAATTTGTGTTTTTTTTATATTATTCATTTAACAGTTTGAAATAATTATTTTCATTGCTTACTGATGTGCTCTTTGTTGTGCCCCCAGCTGCCACCCCGCCAGAGATAGTCAAGCCCCTGCGAGGAGTGCAGACCATTGAGAACCACAATGCCCAGTTCCAGTGTACCATCACTGGGTCTCCCAGGCCTACCATCACATGGTAAGTTATCACAGCACCTGCAGCAACAGCAACTGTTGAGGCACTGTATTCTCGTGTCATCATACAAAGAAAACACTTGTACGCTGGAAGCAATAATTATAGTTGAGGCATTTTATTTAGGTGTTATAGATTCTGTTCTGAATATAAAAAACCCTGCAATACTTGACTTATTAAATAAATCTTACTTATAAATCAAAGTTACAAGTATTAAATAGGCATTTAAATTTGATTTTGTTTGTAATAATTGATATCAAGCAAGCCACACATTTATTATACCCATTTCATGATAATTAAACTTAAAATATAGATGACACCAATTTGTTTCTATGTAATTGATCCAGTGACCTCACTTTGACTAGAGCTTAGGGGGCAAACTTAAACATATCTTCAGGCCAAAATTTTGGAATTGTTTTCTCCATTATGGGAGAATGAAGTATTACTTAGAGTATACTTCGCGCCATATCATTGGAAGCCCTAAGGCCACACATCTCTACATCCCTCTCCTAGCAGCGTGGACATATATATAGCCTTGCCTCCAAGTATTTTCAAATTTTCTTTCTTGATAATTGTTTTTTTTTATTTACTGCCAAAAAAATTTTTATCATCAACCCTTGTTGTCAACATTAGTTTGACCTCAAAGCTTCCAATGATATGACACATAGGATAGTGCCCAATATATGTTAAGAGCTTGCCTTTAAACTGACAAGCAAAAACCTAAATATGATAGTTGTGAGATATCATATTTAATATGTATTGATGTCAAATCAATTTCAACTATTGTTGAAATCGGTTTGCTGGGTTCAGCCCATCTGTTGACTATTGTTGATGCTGGTCCCTGGAGAGGATTGGCACCTCATAACCTAAGGGGTGTCAAAAATGAGGTGACTTTGTTTAAGAAACTTTTGATCAATCCTAAATTGGTCTACAAAATTATTTACATGCAAAAACCGTGTTCTAAGCTATAAACCGTGTATTCAAAAACCCTTTTTATAAAGATATACATTTTTAAAATTACTTACCAGCCAGTAAGCCATTGTAAAATGTAGTCAATTTTGTGTAAAATACATTAGATAACGTTCCTACATATTTTCGTACTAGACTTGTAAGCTAAGATAAAAAAATTATATTTATTTTATAACTTTTTTACTTGTAAATTACTCTAATCTTTTCTTATTATATGTGTTATCAACAAAGTTACTGAATTTGAAATTCGGTTGGAATTTGATTGGTCGAGTGACTATTTGGCTTCTGTCAACAGGTACAAGGGTGCCAGGGAGATCACCCCTGGAGCACGTCACCACATGTTTGCCGAAGGAGACAACTACACCCTCATCATCAACAATGTGTATGGCGTTGACGCAGATGAGTATGTGTGTCGCGCGAGCAACAAGGGTGGGGTCAGGTCCACCAAGGCCGAACTGGTTATTATGAGTGAGTATAACATCTTTCTCCCTTCTGTTGCGGCTGAAATTATCTTTGAGGCCTTGTTATGAGTTGAAATTGACACAGGTTTACAAAAACAAAAACACAAACTTGTCCCTAGTTTATACACCGACATTTCCCGGAAGCATGTAAAAAAACATACTGCTTTTTCAAAGAATAGGATTTTGGTTTTCCTGCACACAGCAGATTTTTGGACAATGATTGGCGCTTTATTTTATTATTTCTCATTACTTGTTACAACAAAAGATTAGGAATAAAAATATTATTATTTGTTTAGAGTTCATATAAACTACAGTAACTTACAACAATCTGAAACTAAATCTAACAATAAACACTCCATTATCAGTAGCATTGTGGAATAGACATAGGCAAAATATAATCTTATTAATTTGTTGTTAAGAGAAAACCAGTAAGAAGATGTGTTCTGTTTTAAAATAATGTATTGTTCATGATGTACAGTTTATCATCAAAATGTGAAAAAAACATTTATATATTTACAGTATTAACAAACGTAACCTTTAGGTTTAAGATAACAATTATGTAAAAATATTACTCCACTCCCTTTATTACAGCTAAGCAAGCTTCTACTGTATATCATAATTGATATTAAAATTACTGTGTGATGAAAACTAGTACCAGGGGACCGATCCATGCTCGGTGTTTGATTCCGCAGAAGAGGTATTGAATTTGTTTTATTTCAAATACTTGTTCATTTTCAATATGAGCTTGTTCGCTTCGTTCACTCGCCTATCGAAAAAAGAGTTTGAGTTGCCATTCAAGTAGTTTTTTATTTCCATTATGAGAGTTACCATTCAAGTAGGTTTTTTATTTCCATAATGATAAACAGCTGTTTACAATATTTTAAGTTATAGATAAAATCAAACAGCTGATTTAATGGTTTGTTTTTGTTATTCATAGTAACCGGTGTTATGGTTTTAAACTCCATAAGCCCAATGTTAAAATTTTCAATTTTCAAATAAGTTGTTTAGAAAAATACGAGTTTTCCTGAAGTAGTGGTTTCACCAATCGATTTTTTAGACCCAAATGCCCCTAATTTCAAACTTTCAGCAAAATCCTGCCGCTGGATCTCGAGATAAATTTTGTAAACAAACAAACAGACATAGCTCGTATTAGAGTATAGGATTAATAACATCAATCAATTAAATACAGTGGTGTGTGAATATACTAACTACATTGTAAAGTTTAAGAATATGAACAATTATTACTAGAAATATTGGTCATCTAGCTAGTCAAATAGTTAAGGAGGTCATTAGTTCCTCTGATACCCTGATCCTTGTGTGGCCACACTTACTGGTTTATGATTAGATTGATTGCTTTCAAAAGGTGTTTTAACAGAATTTTGCTGTGGAAGAAATCCTCACAAAAAAATGATAAATCTTATTATTATATTTTATTTTGTTGATGTTAATAAACATATAATATGAATGTTAAAATATTATTTTTTAATGTACTAGTTGATATCTGCTGGTGGTGTGTACAAACAATAAAACATAATGTTTTTGCTACGTTTTCCCTTTAGAGTAAAAATTTATAATTATTCGTGTCCCAGTGATACAAGGTGGTTATTACATTACTGATTGCAGTTCGTCTCCTAACGCTTGACTCAACATATTTTTTCTTCAACAGCCGCTCCTAAACTGAATGTGCCGCCTCGCTTCCGAGACACAGCATTCTTTGACAAGGGTGAGAATGTAGTGGTGAAGATTCCGTTTACTGGATTCCCGAAACCGAAGATCTCATGGTACAGAGGTGAGGAGAAGATCGAGTCTGGAGGACATTACCACGTGGAAGTCAAGGTTAGTTTGCTTAAAACTTTGATATTGAAATTTGCCACTGGATGGTAAGTTTCACTTGTCCTTGGGTTCTTACCAATATGTAATATAGTTTAAAATTTAAAACATCAATTCAAAAATAAAAGTTGGTCCCCAAATTAAAAGTTAATTATTTATTAATTGTTTCCAGTTTTTTATTATGAAATGAGTAAATTACATTTACATTAGAAGAATAAAAAACAACTACATTATTAATTGTTGAAATGTCTCTAAAATTGTAGTAAGTTCAACCTCTTCAACATTTGTACTTTTCTGTAGCCTCCTGAATAACGGTCTCAGTCTATTAAAATTGTTATTCAAATCTGTGCCATATTTCTCAGGAGCGACATGCCATCTTGACGATCCGTGACGGCAGCAAGTTTGATTCAACACAGTACAGGATCGTGGCTGAGAATGATCAGGGTGTCGACTCTGCCATTATAAACATTCAAATCAGCGGTAAGTTATTACATCATTTCCACAAGATTTATGTTCATTTTTAGGGGTGGGCGAGTACTAGAGTTTCGAGTATTTGTTAGAGGACTAAAGACTACTCGAAGGCCGAGTCGAGTAGTAAAAATACTCGAAACTATCGAGTCGAGTAGTAAAAATACTCTAAACTATCGAGTCGAGTAGTTGAATACTCCCGCCATTTACCCACGTTTACGGCGCTAACCAATGTTTAACAAAATAAGTGACTGAAATAAAGAAAAATAAGCTTAAAATCTATTTTTAGCTCATATATATATATATTTCATTTAAATCATTATTCATTCATGGTAAAATAAAGATTAAAATAATATAAATAATAACATTAATAATTCAATAAAATGTTATGTTTATAATTAAAGTTTAATATGTAAAAAAAATTGTTTTCAATACAAAAAATAAAATTAGTTTTTTTTTTTACTTTTTAAAGAACTACTCGACTCGTCTCGATACTCGAGTAGTTTGGTTCAATACTCGACTCGATTTAAAAAATACTACTCGCCCACCCCTATTCATTTTCATTCATTACTTCACAGTTCCTTTGAACTGAGTAGTTGATTTTGTTTGCAATTTTGTTCTCTTTTTGTTAGTGGATTATTTATTCATACTGCTTCCAACAAGTGATGGAGATTTGTGATTTTTTAAGAATTTACAATCATTTTAAAGGGTTTTTGGGCAGACCTTTTATCCCATTAAGGGTTCATGAAGTGGAGAACATCAGTTTTGTTCTAGTGACACCAGCGCCTTCCACCAAAACTATAACTACTTTTTTAAAATTCAAATCCATCGCTATTATGAGTTTCAAAAATGCAATATAACTGCTTGTTTGCCTATTTTTTATATTTTTTAACATCCTTTCTATATTCAGGTTCATAAGGTCTTATGATTCGGATGGGTTGTAAAGTGTATTATTCTGTTAATCCTTATACGTAGTTTGCCGTAATGTATGCTGTTAAAAGACGTCATGTACATTGAAGTTTTAGTTGCAGTATAGAAACCATACAGTTATGAGCACTGCCTGCAGTCTGGAT
The DNA here is from genome assembly GCA_963675035.1 of Allygus modestus. Taxonomy (NCBI): domain Eukaryota; kingdom Metazoa; phylum Arthropoda; class Insecta; order Hemiptera; family Cicadellidae; genus Allygus; species Allygus modestus. The sequence goes on along the minus strand of OY776113.1, from coordinate 128,907,288 downwards.
CTGGCATGTGGTGCAGTCTGGAAGGCAACAACGGAATTCACTTAGGCTTCTATACCACCCGGTCTGATACAGCTGCTATTCTGTTCAGTGGCCGAGTGGTCTAAGGCACTATCTTCTCGACCAGGGGGTCAAGGGTTCGAATCCCGTTTCAGTCAGTGGTTTTTTATGTGCAACTCATGAAGAGTTCACCTGTCCGTGGCAGAGTTGAAGGGGAGGGCGGAGTTTCAGCAAACGGTGGAAGGTTTGTGTCCAAGCTGACAGGATGTACACCGTTTGCTTAAGGTCCTGGGCTGTCCACTGTTTGCTTAAGCAAAACTACATAAAGCAGATTCAACTATTCCATTTAAAACTCCCTCGTTGAAGCGTTAATAGTAAATATTTAATAATTCCCTAAAACAACTTGATTGCACATCCACAAAACTATGATGTCTGAAAATATTTGTTTTAATTCACTCAAATGTTTATTAAAAGTAGTGCATTTAAACAAATCTTAAATTTGTATGTACCTTTTTAGATCTTAGTTCTCAATAGTGTAAATAGATTAACAGGTTATACTAGCGAGTTGAACACAAGATGTTTATGTACATGTAATGTTCCAGATCACCCCGACCCACCCAAGTTTGTGACGGCGGAGGACATCGGCCATGACTCCCTGGCGCTGACGTGGAAGCCCCCAGTGTGGGACGGAGGCAGCAACATCACCTGCTACATTGTGGAGAAGAGAGAACACCCAATGTCCAGCTGGATCCGGGTTGGAAACACAAGGTGCTCCAGCCTAAATATCATGTTATATTTCTTACCCCTGTCCTCCTTCCATTCTTTTTTTCACTTTTGTTATTTGAGTAAATATTTAAATAATACCTTTCCATTGTTTTACATTTTATTCCTTTTTGTGCAGTGAAGTAATTGTAAGCTCTCAAACACATAGAAAATCAGGAAAACATTCAAGGAATGGATGTTTAAATTTCTAAAAAAACAGGTTTAAATAATTGTAAATCATTCCATGTAAACACCTGATATTTTAGTTACATTTTGCTTGTCACTATGCACTGAACAGGATATTTGAATCAAATTCACCCCCTGGATCATCAAAGTCCCTGTTCTCTATACATTGTCTGATAGGTGGATGGGCTGTAATGGCAACAAACAATTAAATAATAATCCTGCAACTTATAAAAAGTCAAAATTATTTGGTCAAATAAATTTTACCAATGATCTTTTTGCAGGGAAAATTCTCTTATTGCCTTGAAAGTCAAAAAATTTCATATTTTGTACTAGGGATCTTGATAATATTACATTTTTCTTTACTCGTTATATTTGACTTAATTCTTAATATTTTAATGAAGGTTTTAGATTTCCTCACTTAAATAAATACATTCTTTCACCATCAATCATTGTCCGCCACAGTCATTCAGTCGGTTACTGTGCAGAGGTTTTACTCCATTTACCATCAGTCTGATCCTGAACAGCTAAACTACCAGGTTGACCGTACTCTGTGGAAATTATGTTCCTGTTTACTTTTAATCACATTTTATGTTTCATCTTCATAATTTAGGTTTAACCCCTTGTGAATCCTGGGTGTGGCATGTAGCAGCTGGAGCTATTTGCTGTGCTAATCACTTTGCGTTTGGCTATTGTTCTCTGCAACCTATTGTTTGCCTAGTATTCGGGGGCAAACGCTCTGACTATCATTTATATCACGCCCACTTTCCAATAATAATCTTTTTAAGTTTTGATGAACTTAAGTTATCAAAACGTATGTTTATGATAACTTATTTAACTTGCTGATTTGAGAGCATCCAAACACAATCTACCGATGTTCCCAAAAACTACATCAGTTTTTGGTAAACACACACCTATGACGCAGAAGCTGCACATTTTGGCCTCCGTCTACAAACCGGCAGGACACCTGCGTGTTTCGCCCGCAATCAATTAATTAGGTTTTAAAGTCAATATTGAGCCAATATTTGACATAAAATATTTCCTTAGATTCACAACAATGGCGGTGACTGGACTGAGCCCAGGGCACCAATATGAGTTCCGTGTTTACGCTGAGAACGTCTATGGCAGAAGTGACCCTAGCGATACCACGGGACTTGTCACGACAAAGAGCTCAGGGAAGCGGCAAATCAAGAAGAGGCAGTACGAAGGTAGCCGTTACACTTGCGTTATACTGATCGAAATATTAAACAAATATTTATAACTTATCCCTTTACTGAGTAATTCATCAATTTAAAAGCAATAAGTTAATTCAATTACTAACTAACTACAATCAGTATTTTTGTTTGTAACCAAATTACTTAGCTTAGAGACTGAATATATCTATATCGATATATATACCAGGTGTTTGAAAAAGAACTCCCTATTTTCGAGAACAAATTTAATGGTGAAACATTCAAAATCTTACATTTATGAATACATAGTGTGAAAGAGAATATCTTCAAGTTTTAGTTTAGCCCTAGTAAACCTCGATGAGCGCACCAATAGATCAATGTTTTATCAATGCTATACTCAGATCAATACGATTTTCCACTTCTCACTGGGTATTCGCCAACATTGCAGGTGTGACTGACGCAACTGCTCCGATGGTCCTTCGTCCTGGCCACCTCAAAGCCCAGATTTAAGCTCACTAAAATTTTTTTGGGGGGCATGTAAAGAATGTGGGATATGCTGAAAATATCTGTGACATTGACCATTTACGACAAAGGATCATCGGAGCAGTTGCGACAGTTACACCTGCATTGTTGGCGAATACCTGGCGAGAAGTGGAAAATCGTTTTGATCTGAGTAGAGCAACTAATGGTGCCCACGTCGAAGTTTACTAGGACAAAACCAAAACGTGAATACACTATGGATTCATAAATGTAAGATTTTGTATGTTTCACCATAAAAATTGATCTCGAAAATAGGGAGTTATTTTACAAACAAACACTTGGACCTCGAAAATGGAAAATAACATCTGATATAATTTTCATATGTTTATTTAGTATGTTGTTGTTTACATAAGTAATTTTAAGAAATGTTATATTCTTCAATTAAACACTATGATCATAGTTTAATAGTCCAAAACACATATCAGTACATTAAATAATGAATCTAAAAAAAGCACTCTTTATCTTTATTTATTATAAAACTATACATATGAGATAATTTAAATCGGGACCAAACGACAATTTATTTTTCAGTAAAAGTTAAATTTGATTCACGATGGAAATATTAAACAATTTCTATTGTTCTAGTTGATGAAAATGGAAAGAAGATCAGAGGAACATCGGACGAGAAAGTCAAGGACTACGACCATTACGGTAGATATTTTTTCATAATATATCAGTATTAACGTGTAATATAGTGCTCTAATGTAAATTCCCAATTTGATTCTTATCATTCTGGATTCCCCAGCTTGATTTAATACCATCCCCCTAATATTAAGTTGGAATTTGCTTTACAAACTCATTCTGAGGTTGAACATTTCTATTTTCTCTTGTTTACTGTTCATTATTTGTGACTACTATAGCTATATTAGTTATAATAGATTGAAAATAAGATCTCTCTCTGTGAAAAACTTGCGATGCCAAGGTCTATTGTTGCAAACCTTATTCAGAGGTATCACATCTTCAATGTGGATCGTTCTTCTCATATTCCTTCTTATAGAAAAAACATTTTTTTAAATTCATATTTATTCATCTCAAGGAGTTTTGTCTCATCTGTTCTAAATGTGTTTGTCTTTTTATTTGTTTACAATTTGTTCTTCCTGTTGCAGTGTTTGACATTTACTCCAAGTTTGTTCCTCAGCCAGTGGACATTAAAACAGACTCAGTTTATGATTACTACGATATCCTGGAAGAGATTGGAACAGGAGCGTTCGGAGTGGTGCACAGGTGCCGAGAACGCAAATCTGGAAACATTTTCGCGGCCAAGTTTATCCCTGTGTCTCACAATATGGAGAAAGAACTTATCCGTAAGGAGATTGATATCATGAACCAACTCCATCATCCTAAGCTGATCAATCTCCACGATGCGTTTGAGGACGATGATGAAATGGTCCTTATTTTTGAGTTGTAAGTATTACAATATATACTGTATTGTAGTATTTTAAAAATATATATATTACATAACTAGGTAATTCTTACAAAATATTTATATATGGTCGTAATTGTTTAAACAATTAAGAACATCAATAATATTTCAATGATAGGTAAAATTACGATTTTTCAGTTAATATTAATTTGTTTTTTATATTTAACTACATGTGACACGCAAAACATACAATTCCATTGTTAAAGGTTTTTTTATTCAAATAAAAATCCTAAATTTTAAAAAATATGCATTAATAATAACAAATTTAACGTTTTGTTCAAAAAATTATAAAAAATTGTGTGTAAATGCCATGGTCCCATAAACCATGTAGTAGACTCTTGACAATCTAACAAATATGGGACCTGACAGTTCTCGGGTTACCAAATATATGTTTTGGCGTCTTAAAATTCTGAAACATGTCTTCGCCGTAAGAGAAGGTGGCAGGATTAGGACGATTTGGACGGAAAAGGTATGTTAACTTGGTTTTAATTTATCACACAAGTTCAATTATCTTCTTGACTAAAAACAAAATAAAACCCATATACCTAATAATTGAATAGTATATGTAATGTAATATATTACGCATTTATAAACAAAATTACGTAACCTCAGCTGAGAGTGCATTGTGTATACAGAAAACACGCAGTACTCTACAGTGTGTACACGTTACATTGTTTGCTTTGTAACAAACGAACGCTAAACCAAAATTTGAAAGGTGCTTAATGAAAGAAAGTACACTGCTGCAACAGAGATACTGCACAAAAATAGAATCCGTATGAGTTCTGACTGCAAAATTTTGGATTATTAGTCAACCTACCCCAAGCACATGTTCTCATGACACTCATTGCAGTGGCACCACTTTTTTGGATTAGCAAGCGAGTCGGTTTATCAAATGACTGTCGAGATTCTACCGTGCAGCCTTCCTCATTACGTTCGCTTGTTGCAGCTTGTCCGGTGGAGAGCTGTTTGAGCGAATCACAGCTGAGGGCTACACCATGTCTGAGGCTGAGGTCATCAACTACATGCGCCAGATATGCGAGGCCATCAAACACATGCACGAGAAGAATATCATCCATCTCGGTAATATATCGACTATTCTCCCGTTAACCCGATAATTATTGATGATTCGAGTTCAAGCGAGCCCCATGTAGGCACATTGTGATGTGTTCTCCAAATGATTACGTTTCATGATTTCCACAGCTTTGTTGAATAACTGTCATCAAATGACGGTTTATTAGGTTTAACCTGTTGGATCCCGAGTTTTGCTTCCCACGGCGCCTCTTATTAAAATTTTTTTTTTTATTGATTATAACGTCTTTGATGTATATACATATACTATGTCTGATTTTTATTAGCTTTAACTTTGATAAAACCTATTTCATGTGATACTATGATCAATGGTTAATAAGGATTTCTGATGAAAGATTTCTTGTGGCCCAGGTTTTGAGGCTGCTCATTGTTTGTATGCCTACTGCAGTAATTATTAGTAACCAAATTGTTAAGTTCATTAATTAATTTGTTAGTTTATACAATATCCTCCTTACTAAATTGTATATATTTCATATAGTATGTTGTTCAAATAAATATACAAACAGTTACAGAAGGCTGTTTTGTCAGAAATTGATCAAAAATAATAGCTGTTACAAGACAAAAAACCATAACAGAGCTGCCAAGAATCGCAACTCGAAACAAAATATGCCATAAGAAAGGCGTTATTCTGCCGCCCATCCTGGTATATGCAATGTTATTTAAATTGATGGTATGTTCCCAGGCAAACACCAATAAAAACCAATAACCAACAACCAACAATTTACAAAACACACACAAACCAACCAGAAATACCAAACCAACCAGAATGTTTATTAATGGTTTATTAATGGTTTATTTGTATATGATTGATTCCAAATAAGAAAAAAATTTGTTTTTAATGGGTGACAGCAATCATGTTTTTTTTTGCTATATTGCCACTCTAAATGGAAATTTAGCTAGTCTGCATTGTTAATTGCAGTATAAGCAATTGTACCGTTGCAAGCTCTGTCTGCAGTCTGCGTCTGACGTGTGGTGTAACCTGGTAGATATATGTTACAGTGGGAAACGCTTGCCGCCACAATGCTGAGGCAATGGGACCCAACACGTTAAACGAAAGGGATTAATTAATCTTTCTTTCCCTAATTACAAACATCCCTACTAGGTAAGGGAAACCTGCATTCATCAGTTCAGTTTGTGAAGAAACTGTTAATTGTTTCCATTTTTGTATTCCATACTAAAATCTCCTAGAACACCAATCAGTAGCTGAAGATGGTGGTCCGCCAAACCCATGATTCTCTACAAAATTTCAGTGAACAGTTCCACCACTAAAATAAAGTTGTACACCTCTGGAAAGTTGTATTTGTAATTAATTTTGGCCAGTGACCTAAAAACTAGGTATTAGTTTTATCGTTATTATAAACAAGGACACCAAGGAGACAAGGACACTAGGAGTTTTTACTTTACATGTAAACCATATTTCTCTCTCCTTTCAGACATCAAGCCAGAGAACATCATGTGCCAGACGAAACACAGCACGAATGTCAAGCTGATCGACTTTGGCTTGGCTACCAAACTGGATCCCAACGAAGTAGTGAAGATCTCAACGGGAACGGCAGAGTTTGCTGCTCCCGAGATCGTGGAGAGGGAACCGGTTGGCTTCTATACCGACATGTGGGCTGTTGGTGTCCTGGCTTATGTCCTGTAAGTTTATAATTTTTTACTTTATCTTGATTAGTTATTATATTTTATTATTACTTTAATATTGTAAATGTACAAGAACTTACATTTCATAGCCAATGTGCAAAATTTGACTAAATCAGAATTTTGAACTTTCAATGTGTTTAAATAACCCTTTTTTAAGTTTAACCTTAAAAAACCAACAAAAAGTTGCCTTTTTTAAGTAGTAATGTTAATAATTTGTTCTTATCAAAAATATAACTTAAACAATATTCATTTATAACTTCATTTTAATATTAATGGTCCAAATCGTTCTTTTTAATGTGTAAAGCTCTAACAGCTATGACAATATTAAACAGCAATGATTCTGTACTCGGATTTAAACTTTTATGGTAAATCATACTAACAAAATTATATTCTTGACAAAATAAAAATTTGAACCTTTCAAATTTCATTTAACTATATTGTAAAAAAATAGGAAGACTCTATAACAACAGTGACTAACACTTAACTACAAAACTGTATATTTTTGTCTAAATATTTAATTTTATTACAGCTATTGAATAAACATCCTGTTTAACTTTTCAGTCTGAGTGGATTGTCACCATTTGCGGGAGAGAATGACATTGAAACACTGAAGAATGTCAAGAACTGTGACTGGGACTTTGATGAGGAAGCCTTCGCAAATGTGTCCTCTGAAGGAAAAGACTTTATTAAAAGACTATTAGTGAAAAATAAAGAGTGAGTATACCTTATCACTGCTTCAGATAGTTTTCATGAAACGTTTTCCTTTTACTCTTTTAAATTACCATTCCAAGATTAATATTACATTAACCTTTTGAGCACCAAGGGCTGATATATCGACTCTTGAATCTGCCACCTAATAATATAATATATTATATAAATTATATTATATTATATTACATATATATATAATATATATATAATATATATATATTATATTATATTATATAATAATATATAATATAATATATTGTTAATTGCAGTTGTTATTGTACCGTTGCAAGCTCTGTCTGCAGTCTGCATCTGACGTGTGGTGTAACCTGGTAGATATAAATGGAAGTATCTTGTACAGTATGTATGCTGTAATACCATCTGGCCCGATACAGCAGCTAGTCTGATCAGTGGTTAAGTGGTCTAAGGTGCTATGTTCCCAATAATTTTAACGTTTCAGTTGCTCATTATACAATATAAAACTATTTAGTTATTTACATTACAGAAGGTAGCCAACCTCAGGAATCTCTGTCTTACTGAAAATGTTCCTTCCTTTTAAAACATTGTGTGATTTATTTGAATATGATTGATTCCAAATAAGAAAAATACCCCCGTCGCAGCAAACCTGCATACTCAGCGAATTTCCAATGCATAATATATGTCTTAATACCACATAAAGCCACATACCAAGTTTCATACAAATATATTCAAATATAAGCGATTTTAATTATTCTCTATAAGAATAACACTGGTAATGAGTACGTAGGTTTGCTGAAACAAGAAACACAAACGACTGGTTATTATGCAAATATAAATAGAATTTAACTAGGCGAAGTCACATACCAAGTTTCATCAATATTCAATCATGAATAAGCGCTATATAACATTTTAGGTATTCTCCATAAGAATATCATGGGGGCTGAGTAAGCAGGTTTGCTGCAACAAGGAACCAAAAAAATGGGTTTTTATGCAATTATCAATATAACTTAACCAAGTGAAGCTACATACCAAGTTTTATTAATTTATGTTCATAATTAAGGGAGTCATTACATTTTACGTATTCTCCATAAGAATAACATGGGGCCTGAGTACGCAGGTTTGCTGCTACGGGAATAATCAACAAAAAATCAATTTTTAATGCAAATATCAATATATAAGAGCTACGTGAAGCTACATACCAAGTTTCATCAACATACATTCATAAATAATCGAGATATCAAATTTTATTTATTCTCCATAAGGATAACATTGGACAACGTACTGTGTTTAGCACTTTGAATATCTCTGCAACGGTTGGGCGTAGAATCACAATTTAAACACCAAAATGATTGTTTTGTTGAACTGAACAGATTGGTAAAAGCAAACAGATTGGTTAAAATAAACTAAGGAAAAGCAAAAAACCTTTTTCCCATAAGATTAACATGGGAGATTTTATGAGTAGGTTTTTTGGATTTTCTCCGCAACCACTTAACCTAGGTTAATAATTCAAAATACCATATTATTTGTTTTTTTAAGCTCTATAACAAGGTCAAACCCAAAATTAAGTTTTTTTAAATTTTTAGGGTGAAAAATGCTAAAAACTGATTTTTGTAAAATTTAAAACCCCCTATAAACCCCCCTTCCCATGATCCGATTTTTCTGGTTTTCGAACTTAAAGTCATGAATGTCATTTTACACATTTGAGCCAAATTTCATCGAAATCGGACGTTTTTTACTCAAGTTATCGCATTCACGGACACACACACACACATATATATATATATATATATATATATATACAGGGTGAATCTCGTAAGTTGTCCAGTATTGATTTCAGACAAACCGTTGGTCCTACGATGATGAAATAAAATTATTTCCCACTAAACCAACCCCAAGGAATAACGTAAAAATATTTTTAACGATTTTTAAATACAGGGTGTACCAGAAACTGAGGGTCACTAGTCCGAATCTACGAAATATCAAATACAAACGTATATCATGTTATACATCAAATTAAAGATCTTTTCAATCCAAACCATTTGGCGGAATCGGATTTTGATTATTATTGATTCATTTCAAAATGGCGGCTGTTTTTGTGGAAAAATTAGTATTTTTTTGAATACCCTGTATTTTTCTTAAAAATGCAGATATCTTGATTCTGATTCAAATATCGCATTCCTTATGAGCTAAGCTTTATTTTGATATGCAACACTTCAATATTATCTCAAAAACAAAAAGTTTCAAAAATATCAGTTTTTGAAAATATGTACATAGCCAAAACTCAAAAATTTCAAATAGCACCATATGTCAAATAGCATATCATTTTAAAGGTATTGCAATTCTAAGAAACTTTCAAATTTAAACCTTATGCGTATCTATTTTGGTTTTCGAGTTATCAACAAAAAACATGTTTTCCCACATTAAAACGCATGTTATTTGTTAAACATGGTGGTAAAGGCTGGACCATAGTTCTAGGCGTCTGGCTGACGCATGCGCATTAATTTGCTGTGTTAATTCCCCATCTGTCAAAACTAGGGCTAACATATGATTAAATGCAAATTCGTTATTACGCATGCGTCAGCCAGACACCTAGAACTATGGTCCGGCCTTTAATAGTCCCATGCATAGAGTAAATCTTATTTTATAAAAACTACAATAATAAAGAACTTGTCTTAAAAAAATATTCTTTATGTTACATTTGTTACAAAACCACTAGAAACAAACTTTTTGTGTATAAAATATTTCAAAAGTTACTATTATTTTTAGGTGCTACTGGATAAACTATTTACAGATGCTCAAAATGCCTTCCCCCTACTTCTAAAACCATTTCAAGTCTTTTAGGAAGGTTGTTTACAGCACGACGTACTTCTTCTTCATTTATTTGCCTACACGCCAACCGTATCCTTTCTTTCATCTCATCTCGAGTGGTAGGAGCTGTTCCATACACCATGTCTTTCAGTCTCCCCCAGAGGTAAAAGTCCATGACCGTTAAATCAGGGGACCTAGCCGGCCAAGGGATGGGACCTCCTCTCGCAATCCAATTATCACCAAACATCGCTGTTAGAGTTTGACGAACGTCAATAGCGTAATGCGCTGGACAACCGTCTTGCATGAACCACATTTCTCTTTGTACGTTGATGGGAATGGGCCTTAACAGCTCGAGAAATTCTTCATTTAAGAATGCATTGTACATTACACCATTTAGATTCGTTTCGAAGAAATGAGGACCAATTATTTGCCCATTAAACACCGCACACCACACATTGAGGGTCCACTGTCTTTGATTGTTCACTTCCCGTAGCCAATGTGGATTCTCCCTGCTCCAATACCGCATATTGTGTCTATTAACGTCACCGTTGTTTTTGAAGGTCGCTTCATCGCTCCACATGACGTTGTGATCAAAGTTAGGATCATTAGAAATTTCATTTTGAGCCCAAATAGCAAAATTAATGCGGTGTAGATAATCATCTGCTTCCAATTCTTGATGCAGCGAAATGTGGTATGGATGGAAATCATTAGCCTTAAGGATCCTACAGACTGACATCTGGCTAATACCGGATTCCCTAGAGAGAACTCTGGTAGACACATGAGGATTAAGTTCTACTGCAGCTAAAATATCCGGTGCTCTTGTCTGTCTTACTGGCATAGCTTTTAGTCTTTTTTTGGATGGCTGAACTTTTCCAGTCGTTCTTACTCGTTGAGCTAAACGTACAAAATCTTTACGGCACTGGCGTTGCAAATCAGGAAACCGCTCTGCATACAGTCTTTCGGCAGCACTAAAGTTCTGGAAACACTCACCTAAAACCATTAACATTTTAAGAGCTTCTTCGTTACTGTATACCATAATTAACAACCAACTAGTTAACACAATAAGAAAAACTAATTACTGTTTGAAATAAAATAAAACTAATAACCGCTCAGACATGCATTGTGTTAACTTAAGATGGAAACATCTAATAAATGTAAACAACTCAACAATACTAAATAACAGCTGATAAATAACAGCTGACTATTACCACCATGTTTAACAAATAACATGCGTTTTAATGTGGAAAAACATGTTTTTTGTTGATAACTCGAAAACCAAAATAGATACGCATAAGGTTTAAATTTGAAAGTTTCTTAGAATTGCAATACCTTTAAAATGATATGCTATTTGACATATGGTGCTATTTGAAATTTTTGAGTTTTCGATATGTACATATTTTCAAAAACTGATATTTTTGAAACTTTTTGTTTTTGAGATAATATTGAAGTGTTGCATATCAAAATAAAGCTTAGCTCATAAGGAATGCGATATTTGAATCAGAATCAAGATATCTGCATTTTTAAGAAAAATACAGGGTATTCAAAAAAATACTAATTTTTTCACAAAAACAGCCGCCATTTTGAAATGAATCAATAATAATCAAAATCCGATTCCGCCAAATGGTTTGGATTGAAAAGAGCTTTAATTTGATGTATAACATGATATACGTTTGTATTTGATATTTCGTAGATTCGGACTAGTGACCCTCAGTTTCTGGTACACTCTGTATTTAAAAATCGTTAAAAATATTTTTACGTTATTCCTTGGGGTTGGTTTAGTGGGAAATAATTTTATTTCATCATCGTAGGACCAACGGTTTGTCTGAAATCAATACTGGACAACTTACGAGATTCACCCTGTATATATATATATATATATATATATATATATATATATATATATATATATATATATATATATATACATATATATCAATTTGAACAAATAGTGTTTTTGGCATCTGGGGACCTCAAAACAAAAAGTTATCATGGTCTCAGGCTTAAGTCTTACCATGAGACCTACGGTAATAGTTTCTTCCCTATAGGGGAAATTCGTTGAAATGTATTTTTAATCCGTGACAGCAAACATGTTTTTTTTTACTATATTGCCACTCTAAATGGAACTTTAGGTCAATAATTTAGGTTTGTTAGGGAGGGCAGGCATATCTTGAAACAGATAAGGTACGTTCATAGTAACACTTACACACTGATGCCATGGTCATGGCAGCATTCACTGCTTATCATCGAACACAAGTGTTCCCAATCATTACAAATCATTGATTTCTTAAATTAACAAAAGGTTTAAATGGTTGACGTGAATTTTCTATCACTTGAATGTTTACATCATTTTAGTAAAGACCTAATAAATGTTATAAAATTTTAAATGTCAATTCCAGAAAGAGAATGACAGCCCATGAGTGTCTAATACATTCCTGGCTGACCGGAGACCACAGCGACCGATCAGCCGAAATCAACCGATCTCGGTATCTCAAGATGCAGAGCAAGATCCGCAGCAAGTACGAGCACTGGGATGACTTTGCGTTGCCCCTCGGCCGCCTGTCAGAGTACAGTAGTCTGCGGAAACTGCTCATCGAGAAGTATAAGATCCACGAGACATCATTCGGTAAACATACTTATCATCTTGCTTACACTTCAGATTCCTTCTGCTCCTTGTAAGAGCGAGTTAAATAGACATAACAGAAACACTTGTTGAAATTACCTTTAAAGGTAAAGAACTCAGCTGCACCACCCCTTTGGATACATTTGATGATGTTTCAAAGATCTAGCATTAGTCCTGTTGGTTGAAATATGATTCTTGATGAGCTATGTTTCCTTGAAAAAAAAAATTAAGCTGAATTTTTAAATTTTATTTTCGTTAAACAATTTTAGTTATTAATTTTAGTGTAAATTAGTTTTAGTGTTTTTACTTTTAGTAAAATTTAATATTATTTATGATTGACGATTAGTAAACTTAAGTAAAAAGTGAAATTAGACAATTAATTACATGATTACAACAACTACGGTTATGAACTCTTTCCCCGAACACAGATTTATTGCCTATTCGGGGAAACAATTCCATTTACCTTTGTATTGTTTAATTATTATTTATATAATTTTTTTTAAGAAATGAATTTGATTTGTTAATAGTACATACAATCACGAATGTCCCGGATTGGTTAAATATTTCAGAAACTGGAAATGATGCAAAAATGTGATCATAAACTACTTTTTGTTGTATAATTCATTATTGTCTCTGCCCCAAAATACAACTTTACGAGATTAACCAAATTTTCAAATTTAAACCCCTACAAAGTAACCATTTCATTTTAAAGGGCTTGTAAGTAAAACATAACAGCACAAATGCAAAGTTGACATATTTCTTCTGTTCAAAATTTGATACGGTCAAATCAAATCAAATCAAAATTCTTTATTCAGAAAAGCATATACAGTATATACAATGAACAAGTCATGAATATGTACACATAACATATACAACATAAATAAGCCTTATGAATCTACTGTCTTAATTTATCTATTATTTAAAAAATTGTCCAATGAGTAAAAAGCTTCCTTTACTAGTTATTTTTTTAATAATTTAAGAAAGTTGCAGGTGTTACTCTCATCTTTTAAAGATTTGGGCTAACAGTCAAAGAATTTAATCCCTTTATAGGAAGGTTTCATTTTAAATATTTCCAGTCTGTGTTTCTCGACATATCTTTGTGATCGTGTATTGTAGCCATGACTTCTATTTTCTGTTAAAAAGCTATTTGTTTTAACATATTTTATCGTCTCATAAATATACAGATCATAAACTGTTAATATATTTAATTCAGACAAAATATGTTTTACAGAATCTTTACTTTTTACTTTCTCCCCTTATACATAGTATATGGAGAAAGTATTGTTTTCGTAAAAATTTTCGAATTTGAGTTGTTAGTGGAAATATTTGTTTTGGTGCTCCCTGAACCCAAAAAAGTGGTTTTTACGTGATGTCTGTCTGTGTGTGTGCGTGTGTGTGTCCGTGTGTGTGTGTGTGTGTGTGTCTGTGTGGATGTGTACAGAGCTACAGCCTTAACCAATGGGCCGATTTTTATGAAATTTGGCATGTAGGTACTAATCCACGATATCTCCAGGCGTTTTTTTAATTTTTTTGAATTTTGATTTTTAAGGGTAATTATCCCCCAAAAAACATGAAAAATCCAAATTTCTCAAAAACGGCTCTAACGATTTTCATTAAACTTTAGTCGTTTGTAGAACTTTAGTTTTCCAACAAAATGGCACCACCCGCATTCCTGTAAAAATTCGGGTTCAAAAATTACAGGACTTAAAACACCCAAAATTCAGTTTTTTGGATTTTTCATAAAAAGACATAAATGTAAACAAATATTACTATTCACCATTAAAAGGAGCTCAAAAAACTAAATAATTTAGTATTTTGAATTACTATTCTACGATAGCTAGTTTCGGAGAAAATTGAAATTTTCATTTTGCGGTAAACGCAGTACGTTGTCCAATGTTATTCTTATGGGGAATAAAAAAAATACTATTTCTCTCTTATTTACTGGTCAATTTCATTCAGACTTGATATGCTTGTCAAGTTAGCATTGACCAACAGAGGAAATTCGAAATATGTTGCCCTTAATAACCCTGGGGGGGGGAATAGGGGGCATTTCCCCTCTTAAAACCACGAGTGTAGCAATGGATTCTGTAGTGCCTCCAAAGCAGGGATTTTGGGTGGATGTTTTTTTAAAGAACTTGTTTACAAGATTTTCTGTACATTCAACCGTGCTTTGTATTCTATATTTAGTAAATAAAAAGTAATTTATTCATTAAAGTTGGGCTAAAAGGGAGAAAGTATGTGTCAGTTTCCTGATACCGTTTATTAGATTAAATATGATACATAATGCCCTTTTCTGTTGAATTAAAATTTTGTTCATGTTTTTCTTGGTGGTTGCTCCATATATACTAATTCCGTAAGCTATAAGCGAATGAATTAAAGCAAAACAGATAGATTTTAATGAATCAGTGTTGCATTGTTTTGCCATACGTCTTAAGGCATATAGACCACTCGAAGTTTTACGCAGTATATGATCAACTTGTTTGTCCCATCTCAAATTTTTGTCACTAATCAAACCTAGAAATTCTGTGTCTTGTACTTGATCTATTAATTCGTTCTCATCAATGAAAATACTTGGGTTCGGTCTATTTTTTTGCCTGATTAGTCAAAAACGAAATGAAGCTTTATTTGTCAGAATTTAAAAGGAGATTCTTACTATTTAAAAATTCTTTGATCAGTGACAAGCCAATATGAGATGAAACTTCTACTGTCTCTTCAGTTTTCCCGGAAATGACTATATCTAAATGACTAAATGACTATAAACGACGGTGATTATTAAACCAGTCTAGTACTTAAGTGTGTCATCTTATATACCAACGTGTCGTTATCATTAGAGAGATAACTGACCCACTGATGTTTGCAGATCGACGGCAAGCGGCCCCGAGGTTTGTGATCAGGCCCAACAGCGCGTTCGCCTACGAAGGACAGAGTGTCAAGTTCTACTGCCGCGTGATCGCAGTGGCCACTCCGACCCTTTCGTGGTTCCACAACAACCAGGAGCTCCGGCAGAGTGTCAAGTTCATGAAGCGATACGCTCAAGATGACTACAGCTTCATCATCAACAGGGTTAAACTAGAGGACAGGGGAGAGTATATCATTCGCGCAGAGAACCACTACGGTTACAGAGAAGAAGTTGTCTTCCTCAACGTACAACGTGAGTTCTTACTTTACTTCTTTCTTAAGCTGTCCAGTTCTTCCTCATATTATTGTGTGTAAGATTGTAGTAAAATAAGGTGGTCCAAAATTTTGAGGTTTCATTTTCTGGAAAGTTTTATAAGTAAGTAAAAATACATCATTATTATTTGTTTTATAGCGACTACATGATACTAGAACCCTAACTTCCACATCGTCTCTGTTACCCTTCCTGTCATCACTCTGCTTATTACATCTCTTAGTAAATTCTTTAAATCCAAAATTATTTCATATAAACTGTTTGTGCTGATAGAGTTTCAGTATTGAGTGTATGAACTTTTAATTAAGGGTGCGCCCTACCCCAGATTGAATGATCTGCACGATGCTGTTTAGCGCCGCGCCGCCACCAAGCAGGGTCATGCCTATTTACACTTGAAGACCTTTTTGTTCTCCTCAATCGCACTGTTATTTTACAGATTTCTACCAAACTATTTGCAGTTTCACACTTTTCAGATTCCAATCTAGGTATTGTACGGTTCATTTTTTCCAAAATAATTTTTCTGCTTACGTTAGGAAGCTTAGAAAAACGCTTAATTTGAAAACTTTACTAATGGCCTACCACTTATTTTGAATTAAATTCACGATTTTTAAATCGTATGATACATAGATGAACATTTAGTGAATGAAATAACAACAAATTATGTTTGATTGGTTAACA
This sequence comes from Allygus modestus, assembly GCA_963675035.1. NCBI lineage: Eukaryota > Metazoa > Arthropoda > Insecta > Hemiptera > Cicadellidae > Allygus > Allygus modestus. The sequence continues at coordinate 128,890,516 of OY776113.1, read as the reverse complement.
ACTGAGCCTACAATGTGGGAGACGCGAAACCCTTATTTTAGCATGCGGAAGGCAGGTAGGGCGCACCCTTAAATGAAAATACTTCTCTAATGAGGCGAACATCAGTGAGTGTGTGCCAGTAAAGTGATTGACAGAAAGCTCTGGATGAACACATCTTAAAAACAATTTGTAATGTGTACGAATTCTAGTACTATGTTATTTTAGTTGTAATATAAACAAATACATAAATTGTCCTTTTATTTTGTATTATTACTTTTGATTAATCATGGTGTTTGGGCAAACCCATTGGAACACATTCAATAAAACTCATACAGTTAATATTTCCCACTATTTACATCAGAATTGAGTCAATACATGTCAACTTACAGTTTTCCTCCAATACCGTTTTCTATCAGCACATTTCTGATCTATCGGAATTTAGTACAATGTCTACCTGTGCCGTTCCTATCCATCCTGACTGTTGCAGCTCTGCCCAAGACCGTGCCCACATACAAGCCCGAAGTGCATCCAGTCAGGAGACGAGAGCCTCTGCCTTACACGTTCTGGCAGGAGGAGACAGAGAGTGCGCCTTGCTTTACATTCCTGCTGCGGCCTCGAGTCATGCAGTTCCGCCAAACTTGCAAGTTGCTCTGCTGTCTAAGCGGCAAACCTGTACCCACGGTAAGCCTTGAGAAAGTATCTTTGCGTTTGAATGTGATAGTCATAACTGTAGAGTTTAATGATTTAGCCACTCCTAGGGAATGTGTTGTAACAATAGATTGGATATAAATATTTTTTAGACATTTTTAGCATCACCTTATTTTTTTATTCTTTCATCTTCTGAACCCATATGTGTTAACAAAAAAGTGACAAAATAAATCCATTGATGAGCTGGTTTTCAGTAATTTTTTTTATTATGAGAAGTACATTTCAAAATGAATCAAGTCGATTTTTCAGTATGTAAAACTCTAGGTTTATTGTTTTGACCAACTTATATTTAATTTGTAAAAAGCCTAATTCAATGCAGTATAAGTCTGAGTATATGTGCAGAAAACACTTAGGTTTTAATATTGAAGCTACCAGGTTATTCAAATGTATTAGTCAGCTACTTGATTTTGAGAAATGTATTTGTCCCTTCTACAAAGCACTTTATCAATAATAATAAATAATGCAGAATATTTTATAAGCTGCATACATAAATTATACTTTAAGTTCAAATATAGTTTTTCTTAATCAACTTTTTGTGAATGTAATGAAGGTTAAAAACCTGCAATTTGTATCATTATCCTAGTTTATCATTTTGAATGGATGACACATTTTGACAAGTATTTCATCATTTTCAGACCTGCACAAGAACTTATAAGAAAAAGAAGTTATATACTCTCACAATTTAACAACTCAACATCTTTGGTTTCAGGTTAAATGGTTCAAGGGCTCAAGGGAACTTTCGAAATACGATTACACAATGACTCACTCGGACGGAGTGGTTACCATGGAGATTGTGGACTGCAAGCCTGAAGACTCGGGCAAATATCGTTGCGTTGCCACCAACCCCCACGGAACCGACGAGACCAGCTGCGTGGTCATTGTAGAAGGTAACATAGAACCGTAGCAAGTGATAACACTCCGTCTAATTGAATATCTCCGCAGTAAGGCCTTAGAGAATCCATCAGGTATACAGGGTCCAACCATAACTACTGGTCTCAACCATCTTGCTAAAACTGAAAATGTTGCATTTGTAAAAATGTCAGCATTTTTTGTTTGCTTTTTTTGATGGGCTTTAAAAGATTGTTGATACCTTCCTTATAAAAATTTACTGCAGGATTCCAACCTGAATAATTTTCCAAATATTAAATAAAGGTGAAGTGTAATTGTAATCCCCCGATTGGATTCTCTAGCTGATGTGAAAGTAATGTTTTATTATTTTAACCCTTTGAGAGCCACAGACTTTTATTTTACTGAACCCAAAAAGGCCAACTGTGCCACTTGCCTGCATCTTCAAAGGCGCCAGACCGGTTTTAGGAATTTTCCCTTAATAATACCGTAAAAATTGAATATATTCAATCTATGAGTTTTCAACTCAATGTGATTCTATATGGGTTTAAGATATCCAATTATTCATTCGGTTGTAATGACGACGTTTCGATTGTGACTACTTGCCGATATATTGGCAGTTGGCCTTATTTACATCTGCCGCGAAACCGATATATCGGCAGTTGGCGCTCAAAGGATTAATATTCAAGATTAAAAACCTTTGGATTCTAGTAACTAGAAGAATCCAGACTAGAAGAACTTGAATTTTTGGTAACTAGAAGTTCTATAAAACCTTCTGCAAAAATTAAGATAGTTACTTTGAAATATATTCTTGGTATTTTGTGAAGATATTATACTCTCCTAGCAAGCAGGCGAAGAAATAAATATCCTGTTTAATAAACATTTATATACTTTGACAGAATTTAATGGGGGGGGAATTAAATTAAGGACAAATCTGTAAGGACGTGCTTATCATTGTAGCCCAGATTGGTAACTACTAAGTCATAATTTCAAGCTTAATAAAATGTATCCTACTAATTTATTTTCAGTCTAGTTTATATTCAAGCTCAGTAATATTTATCTTCATGATGAGTGAAATTTGTATCCAGATTTTGTATATAAAACTATATACTTTTACGGCATTTATTGAATACAGACAGTGTGAATTTCATTTAGCCTTACTTTAAGTTCACATTTGATATTGAGGATACTATGGTCTACCTAGTATTTGACATGAAAATGCATTACAGTGGTGATGCATGATGACTTTGGCACGCAGTGTTTTGAACTGCTCGCGACGCTGTATTGTATAGTGGAATGGTAAACTCGCTTGGGCCAAGCAAAAAATCCCCTTTCCAGTACTCCAGTACTGGAAAGGGGACTTTCATTCAGTATTTTCATCGTTATTCGTTACAGTATCAGATAAAATTGTTCACCAGGTCATTACATTGGTCTTTTCATTCTTTTGGCTACAGGCATAGCGGCACCCAAATTTTGGGGGGCACTTTGGCTCTTAATCCAAGAGTCTGGGGTTACTTCCCCAAGTAATAATAAAATCTTGCAAAATTAGATTACCCACAACCCAATACCTCAGAAACAAATATTTTTCCTCTTCTCCCAATTTTTCTACCAAAAACTGTTATTCCAAGAATGTGGGCATTATTTTTATAACTTTGAACAGGTCCGGTGATCCTTCCAAACAATAAAAGTTTGAATAGAAGAGGTGTATATCTGTTAGGGGTGTGCAAGTACTCGAAACTTTGAGTTTTCGGCCGAGTATTTTAATACTCGAACTCGACTCGAAGTTTTAAAAAATACTCAAAAGTTTGAGGGAGTATTTCCCGCCAATTTCCGGATGATCGCTATACGATTGCTATCGGCAAAAACACGTAGTAACAGCCGCAAAAGGCGATCGCATCACGTAAAATTGACCGAAATGACGATCGCGAATAATAGCGACCGGCCAAAACGCGGAGTAACGGCCACAAAAGGCGATCGGACTGCGTAATTTCAGCCGTAAATGAAGACAGAAAATATAATATCGGCCAAAAATTACAACTGGATCACGTAATAAAGGCCAACAATGATGACGGTATACATAATATCAGCAAAAGTGGCGACCGGGTCAATTAATATCAGCCGTAACTAACGATTTTGTCATCTTATTGATTATAAGCGATGTCTGGACCAGGTGATAATGGCCAAGTGACAACCGGAACATGTTTCATTGGCCAGAAACAAATGTCATACCGTCATTTGTTTGTCAATACGTAATCCAGTTTGATTGTACTAGCCAAACCTTAGTATTGCTACTCCTGTATTAGTTAGAAACCATATTTAGATTATCAAATCTAGGGTGGTATCCAAATCCCATTACACTATTTTAAACTACCAACTTATGGCAAATACTCGCTCGAAAATACTCGAAACTTGAAAATAATTGGCACTGCTCGACTCGATTAAAAAAATCACTACTCGCACACCCCTAATATCTGTAAACGTGATTTAAATTTATATCACTGTATTATTGTATAATAGCACTCAGCAATGGATTCTTTGTCAGTTACGTATAGGCAATCTTGTGGCTCAATGTCAATGTGTAAACAGTACAGTCAACTCCCGATTATCCGGGGTAATGACCGATTGGAGGGTCACGGATAACCCAAAACCACGGTTAAAACAAAGGGATTCAATAAATTGAATATTACGAATATAATAAAGGTTTATCAACATTTTTATACTCCACTATTGTGTTTTAATGTCATTTAAGATATATTTATGTAAATTAAATACTTATGAAAATCTGAAATAGTGATAACATCTACAATCACGATAATAATAGTTAATACTAGCAATGGCTGATAGCAGTAAATACTATCAAAAACGCCAAATGATATTTAATAGGTTAAAGATCTCTAAACACCGAACTCTCCTAAACTACACCGAACAGTATGCTAATTAATTTCGCACTGAGGAAAAACCCCGTAAGGGTAAACAGCGTCAAGAAGGGTGATTGTTTTGAGACGTTTCTATTTTTAGACGTCCGCATCCGACCGTCCGTCCGCGCACTGCCTTGTCAGTTGCAGTATCTTGAGCAATGTCAAGGTCATCGCCCCCCATCATGCGCCCTCGGCTCATTAGCGAGATGACAGACTCTGAGATTGTGTTGTGTTTACTAAATTGTTTGTATAGTATTTATTCTGATAAATAAAGTAAATTAAATACGATTCTGGAGATAATTTGGCAAACAAAATTGTTATAGTTGCTCTATTTATGTTCAGAAGGCGATAAATAAAAATAATAAAAACAAACCTTTTGTGACCCCGGTTAAACCGCAACCCGATTAACCCCCTCCCGGATAATCGGGAGTTGACTGTACGTGAGTACCAGACAAACTCAAAGTTAAAGAAAGCTCAGCTAAAATCGAACAAGTTGTTCTCCCCAATTCGCAGTATATCGCAATCAATAACAATTTGCGTTAATGTTATCTGGCCTCTTAATTGTATAACATCGGCCGTAAATAACTATAAGATCTCATAAAATCGGCAGAAAATGATGATGGAATCACATTATCGGCCATAAATGGCGACCTCACTTTGTAATATTGTTTGTAAACAATAATCGGATCACTTAATGTTGGCCGTAAATTCCATAACATTTTCATTTTAGCCACGTAAAATGGGTTATAAAGAGCAAACATGCCATGTAATAACGGACATAAATGATGATCGTACCATGTGATTTGGCCGAATGGCAACGTGACAGACATATTCTTGAAAGTTGAGAGGAACACGTGCCCCCCTGTGAGTCGCCTATGCTTTTGGCCTCTTAGCACACTTATACCTTTAAAATTTAAACCATCATATATTCAGCCCTTACAATTATTGTTTGTCAGTCGTTTGTAATTAAGTTGTTCCATTTTTTATGTGGAGTTATTTTTTTTTATTTTGCTGAAGCCTTGACACACACAATATTATTCTATAACCTACCAAAATCCTTTGGTTGTAGCTGTAAGATGTTAATGTCTTGATAATATGCGAGACCAGTTTCGGGTCAGTCACAACCCATCTTCAGTCACACTTATCTTCTATTAAACTGACTGACCCGAAAATGGTCTCACATATTATCAAGACATTGACATCTTAAGGCTAAAACCAAAGGATTTTGCTGAGTTTTAGAATAATTAATTTTTGTTCCATTTTAATGACAATACATTTATTCCTCAGTGGTATAGTGTGTGTTCTTGTCTTTACAACATAAATTGATGTCTTGGCCCAAATGTTTACTATTACTTTAGCAGGGGCTGAAAGATTCAATTTCTCTCTCTAATTGGTGTCTCTAGCTGCTAGTTTAATTTTTTCTCACGCTGCTTCAGTAACTGCTGCTGCTATCAATGGAGGCTTAGTACTTTAGATTTAGTGCATTGGCTTCTGTCAACTTTTATTGCACTTTTTAAGCTTAAGTTTTTATAATCATTTCTTCTCTTTCAGTAGATTTTATCTTTTTCCATTCAAATCTCAATAAGATCGGTTATCGCAGTACTAAAAAAACTATAAGATAGAATGTTGATTTTGCTTTTACCATTACAAAACTTTCTCGTCAAGATTTATTCTACGCTAAAAGAGTGATTCTATGTCCTTTATATTGGTCATAATTTCAATGCTCATGGCTGATTTGAAGAATTGCAATTTTTCAGAAATAACTAACAAAGAATAGAATAATGACTATTAAAATTTGGTTAAGGCTCCAGTGATGCTCAGGGGCCATTTTTGTTAAAAAAAGTTTCTTAAAGCATAATTTTTATTCCTCTGAATATTACTTATCTTCGAGGTTGAGATTTGATTGGATGGAAAGCTGACTAACTGACTCATGTCTGAATCTATTTTATCTTCTATAGGCACAGGTGAAACAGATGAACAAGCTGCGTTAGCCCATAACTTGATGCATTCAGGAGGTAAAATACCTTACTAAGTAGCCCAATCATAAATAAATATATGGTTAGGTCAAATAAGCAATAAAAATCAAGGCAGATACAATTATAAAATAAGTACCAAACAATAAGTTAAAAGCAAGTACTATATATGCTAAGATCATTTCTGAAATTCTAGCAATCACTAAACGGTTCTCCACCCTTGCCATACTGTTTTTATTATTTCATCAATATCAATAAACATTATTTCATAAAATATTAATATAAGTGATAATACTTTGAGAAAAAAATATTCTTTATACTTAAAGATAAAAGTGAAAGTTAAACTGTAATACAATATTTGAGATGTACAAGGATATTAAATAAACAAACTTGAAAGCATTTTCTTAACTAATGTATTGTAAACAAATTGTATTTCCCCTAATGATGAAAACTATTCTTTATTTTAAATGTTTATATATTTATTTTATATTAGATAAAATGTTTAACAATATTTTCTATCAATTAAAAAACTTATATTTTTTATTCAGTTGTTAAATTTAATTCTTATATGAGGGTCGGATAAATTACAGTTCATGATAGATTTGTTAAAACTGTACTACAATTTAAACCATTTCATTCACTTATTTCTTTTCTCATCTTTTGGAAGCTATGCATCAAAGCTGTGCATGGTGCTATAATTTTACTTCAAATGGAATGTATGAATGTTAATGAAATAGATCTAGTTAGCATGGAATGATGCAACATATTGTAAGCCTTTACAAGGCGATTGATTATGAATAGTGAAAGAAGACTCATCTTACTACTTCAGATAAATAATTTCTTTAGTAGCATGATACGTGTTGTTACAACTAAACAGGATAAATAAACTACGTCTCACAACACTACAAAGTATATTTACACATATACTGTACTTACATACAAACGGTAAATATACACAAAAGATGGTATAAGAAAATCGATTTCAACCAGTTACACCGGTCATCATCAGGCCCAAACAGAGAATGACAGAAAAAAATAGCGAACAGCTTATATACCTCTGTATACATCTGTTTTTAAAGACCATATCTTAAGCTTAAATGAAGAGTATACTAATTATATCCATTTCAGAACAAAACAAAACAAAAAGCAATTAATTCAACCTTGATGTTGAAATTGATAAAGCAGAAATTTCCAAAGCTGATCATGTCACATTTTGGGGCTCAATGTAGATTGCAACTTTTTTCGGAACTTTCATGTTCAACACATTTTGAAAAAGGTGAACTCTGGTCTATTTGTCCTTAAGAAGATGTCATTTTTATGCAGTGGAGATGTTTTAAAACAAATTTACCACTCTTACATTCAAACACATATTCAGTTGGAATTTGCCTTTATGGAGCCAAAAGAAAATTTTAATGAAATATGTAAAGTGGAAAAAAGAGCTCTTAGGATTATGTTACAATTAAACTATAGAGAGTCTGCATAAAAATATTGTTCTGAATTAAATATCCTCACTGTATATAGGTTACATATATTTGAATGTATTATACTTACATATTGTCCAAGGGAAAGAATGTTATCATAAATATAATACTAGAGGAAAACAAAATGCAATTGTTGAACATCATACACTTGAATTGTTTGCAAAAAAACATATGTATGCTGGTAATATATTCTTTAAAAAAATTCCTCAGAAAATAAAAAATAAAAGTAACTCTTTAAAATTTAAAAGATCAATAAAAGAATACCTGAGTAGTTTGGCTCTATATTCTGTGGATGAGTTTGAGAATTGCACCGATAATCTGACTTAGAAATTATAAATATTACAGTCAGATTTTTAGATAAATAAAACAAAACTATTTTTACCAACCACGCTTATTGTGTATGCCACTATTCAATGTATGTATTACAATGTACAATAATGAATAAAGAGATTGACTATTGACTATTGACTATTGTTGCTCTGGTGGTACTTATCGCAACTTGTTTCCGGAACTTCCGGCAGCCAATAGTATATAAGCTGTACGCCATTTTGTTTCTCTCATTCTCTGATTGGGCCTGATGATGACCGGTGTAACTGGTTGAAATGATCGCCTTGTACCATCTTTTGTGTATACTTACCGTTTGTATGTAAGTACAGTATAAGATAAAATGTACTTTATAGTGTTGTGAGACGTATTTTATTTATGCTGTTTACTTGAGATAGTTATTTTATTATTTCAAAATAATACAAATATGAACCATGACTTGACTTCACACTGTGCCATTTTTGTTTAATGAATTCTCTGAAATAGTTTATTTTTCTCATCCGCCACAATAATATTAGTATACCAACTTTCAATTTTACACACAAAAAATTATTGAACACAGCAAAACATTTACCATACCAGTTTAAATAACACTGTGCTTTTAAAAAGGATTTTTTTATTTTAGAATATTTTATTAATTATACAAACAAAATACAGTAGACAAACTGTAATCCGTGGTGGGTTTCCTAAGTAGTATACAACAACAAATATCATGTCATTACTTTAAATTACCTAGATTTATTTAAATGGCAATTGTAAGCCAAAGAAATTTATAATCTTTAACCTGTTCAGAAGAATTAATAAATTAACAATTGACACCCTAAAGAAGGCTCAGAGAAACATTGTGAATGCATGCAACATCTATGCCACATTGAAGAGACAGAATCTCGAGAAGTAGCGAATACTATAAAATATAATTTGAATCTTGTAGCAGAAATATTACTGTATTTGAGCTATTACTAACTTCGTAATTTCTTCTTCAGGCCTTCTTCATCTACAGCCACTGCTTAATGACACACTCTAAGCACAAATCTCCTGATTTCTTCTGTGACATTCCTATTAACTTTCTATACAACTGTTATCGACTTACAAATATACATTAATACAACATTTCAGCCTTAGGTAAAAATTCCCACAAATACATCCTCGAATACAACAAACATGATTATACATTTAGAGACCTTATGTCTGGCTGTGATTGGGATGTGAAAAAAGTCTGAGCACGGTTTTATTTTTAGACCGTTATAAGTTAGCAATCAAACTTGGCACATATTTTACTTTTCAAATTTACTGTTTATTTTGCATCACCTCAGAGGTTTTGCTAATAAGTTAAACTTCAAGACAAATCAAATAAAAAAATTTTATTCAGTTTTTATATTTTGATCAGAACTTAAATTTGTCTTGATTGGTTTCATTTTTCGTTTCCAGTAGTAATATCAACCCCTCATTGTCATAATAAAGCTGTTTTTTTGTTTTTTTTGGGGGGGTGATGTATTGATAACTATAACCTTGAAATCTATGTATAATAGTCCTTCGTCTCTACTACCCCTTGATTTATTTGCACTTTGAGGCAACCTTGATTTTGAAAGTTCAACTTGGTTAGAAACAGCGTAACTTTTAACTTGAGATAATTACATGTCATGCAAATCCTACTGTCATTTCCGACCTAAATGTTTGAGTTTGGGTTTCTGGCTTTGGGTGATGGCCCACAGTGATCCTTTATCTGATACACAATTTGACCTAAGACTTTTAATTTTTTGTTCTTGCAGTCTTGGCAAATTTGTAGGTACTTTAAAATTACATTTTAACATACAGTAATGTTTCTTAAAATTCAAAGTTAATTGTGTCGAAGTTTGCATTACCATGTGATTAGGTAAACTTTGAAGTTCTACCATTTCCTAGTTTAACTTTTAGGATCAAGGTTATGGCAAAATGCATTTAAACTTACACCTTTAAAACTATACAAAATTGAAAAGTTCATCAGTCGTCCCTAAGATGTTTAAAATAATCATGAGGTGTACGCAGTACCGCATTTCCCACCAGGCCAATAGGCACGTGCCTAGGGTGTAAAATTATAAGGGGCGCAAAAGGGGAACAAAGAAAAATAAATTTACTTGTTAACTGTGTCTGCTGCAAGGCACAATGTTTCCCCGGTGCGGCAAACGGCTCAATGGGCACGGTCAAATGTTCAAATCCCGGCTAACCAATAAAAATGACGCTGTATGTCTTTGTAATGCGTTGTAGTTCTACAAAGTGCCAATAACTGAGTTTTCGAAGGTGACGCCATTTATTGTATTATATGTACAAAGACAAATAAAGATTTATGATTGATTGATTGATTGATTGATTGAATAGGTAGTAGCACAATCCAGAGTTCAAGGTAATTAGCCATCGGGACACGATACATCGTACGGCGGTGTTTTAATTGCTTTTAGGATTTAATTACGAAAAACTAACCTAATACCCCTATTAGGGTATAAAAGTTAGTGTGCCCAGGGGCGCTGCTTGGCTGAATGCAGCCCTGGTTGTAAATAAGATGTATTAAATATAGATTTAAATGTTGTACTTAACAATGTGCATCACCTCCAAATAAAACTTACCCTTTTAAATATGACAATAATTAACGTGCCAAGTTTTATTGCTAAGTTTAATGTTTCATAAAGAATTAAATAGTACAAAAAAAACCTTAACCCCTGTGATGACCCTGTATTGCATTGTATAATTTGTCTCACGTCGAGCATTGTGCCGTGGTCAGATCGTAGGTTTATCGAGCAGCCGCTGAGGTCTCCGCAGACGATCATCACTAACAGAACCCTGGTCACCAGCAACGTCAACACCTCCAGTAGCAACACCAACTACAACTACTCGGCTCAGGTGAGACAAGACTAACACATGTTGATTTACCTTGTCACTTTTTAGGCTTTCAAAGAACTGTAGGGGTGGGCGAGTAGTGTTTTTTAAATCGAGTCGAGTCAAGTCGAGTATTTAACCAAACTACTTGAGTATCGAGTCGAGTCGAGTAGTTCTTTAAAAAGTAAAAAAAACTAATTTTATTTTTTGTATTGAAAACAATGTTTTTACACATTAAACTTTAATTATAAACATAACATTTTATTGAATTATCAATGTTATTATTTTTATTATTTTAACCTTTATTTGACCATAAATGAATAATGATTTAAATAAAAAAAAGATATATATATATATATATAGGCTATACTGTTTAACCATAACAAACAAAAGACAAGTATTACAAATATATATCCAAACAAAGGTTTTGGGTTGGTTTATCAAAACCAGAACATTTTAACAAGAAAGTGATTTTTTGACCCCGACCCAAACACTCCCTGTGCCCCTCTCTTACTTATCTTAACTCACAGGTGTCCATAAATAACCCACCTGTCAATGTCTCCTTTCACATGAGCTGAAAATAGATTTTAAGCTTATTTTTCTTTATTTCAGTCACTTATTTTGTTATACATTGGTTAGCGCCGTAAACGTGGGTAAACGGCAGGGGTAACTACGCTATTTTCAACTATCTGGGGTAAATGGCGCACAGTGGGGTAAATCTTAAATTTAAGCAGCCAAAAACCAAAAATAAAAAAATATTCTGTATACATCTAGGGTATTTTTCTTTTTACCTTTAGGAAATTTAGGATGGGAAAAGCCTGCTTCAAAGCCAAGATAAGCAGGCTAACTTGGGAAACCCCCAAGAATTAGACAAGCAGCGTTGTTCTGGTTTCGCTGCTAACTGCACGGCAATAGTTTTGCTCGTATAAATAATTTATTTTGGCAAAACTAATAGATTTTGTTTGTTTTCCGTGATGGAGGAAGAAGAAGCAGGTATTTAACTTAACATTTACAAAATGTGTTTGAACCCTTTAAAAATTATGCATATAAAAACTGCATTTTTTAACGAGTTTGTAATAATTAAGAAACATATTTTTTATGATTTTTGAAATGTAAAAACATGTACTTCCCCGCTTTTCCACGCATTATTTTTGTGTTTTGTGAAAGGGTAGACTTTCCTCTTTATTTTTATAACTAAAATTGTTGCTACTTTTTGCCCCTTTTTTAATCATGACTGTTTACAAAAATTTGATTTGGTAATATTATGAATCTTTTCCTGAGAAACCCCAGAGTAACCCGTATAGTGTATGCAATATAGGATTTTAAATCCACTGTAGCGTTTGACGGTGATAATCACGAGATAACGGGACTCCACTAGTTATCAAGATCTGTTCTTAAGCTACAATATAGTGTTCCGTAATTTTAATACTTTTAAACTACTTAACTTGTTTAGCTACAATATAATGAGAAACCAACAAAGTGTTTAAGATTTGTTTATTTATAAACAATGCACGTTTAAATGTAATGAAAAATAAATTAGTCAACCATTAAAAATATATGTTATTATTTTTTTAAGTTTTAGCAAATTTCCCCTATAGGGAAGAAGCTATTACTGTAGGTCTCATGGTAAGACTTAAGCCCGAGACCATGATAACTTTTTTGTTTTGAGGACCCCAGATGCCAAATCACTATTCGTTCAAATTTATATATATGTATTTATATATATATATATATATGTGTGTGTGTGTGTCCGTGAATGCGATAATTGAGTAAAAAACGTCCGATTTCGATGAAATTTGGCTCAAATGTGTAGAGTGACATTCATGATTTTAAGTTCGAAAACCATAAAAATTTTATATCTCCATTATTTATGAATGTATATAGATGAAACTTGGTATGTGGCTTCACGTAGTATTGGTATATTGATATTAGCACAAGAAATTGATTTTTTGTTGATTATCCTCATAGCAGCAAACCTGCATACTCAGCCCTAATGTTATTCTTATGGAGAATAAGTAAAGTTGTATATCTCCCTTAATTATGAACCTACATTAAGAGAACTTGGTATGTAGCTTCACCTGGTTCAGTTGTATTGATAATTGCAAAAAAAACACATTTCTTATCTTCCTCGAGCAGCAAACCTGCGTATTCAGCCATAATCTTATTATTATGTAGAATAAATAAAATGCTATAGATCACTTATTTATTTATGTATTTTTATGAAACTTGGTAAGTGGCTTTATGTGGTAGTGAGAAACGTGTGCATGCATTGGAAATTCGCTGAGTACGCAGGTTTGCTGCGATGGGGGTGTTTTAATTTAAAATCAGCAGTATTGTATAACGCGAGAAAATTTTGCCTGTCAATAAACAATATACAGGGTGATTCCAAACTCTCTGGAGAACTTTTTTGGATATGTTCTTTGCATCGAGAAAAACATATTCTATTAATATAGCCTAACCATGGGTCTGCGGTGCCTAGTTTTCCATATGTCTGTATGTATGTATTTTTCACAAATTAATTCATAACTTTTAAACCTCCTTAGTCTTTAATTGTTATTATAAGTATTAGAGTCGTCCTTTTAAGATGCAGTTTGTGGTGTTGTGTTAAACTTCATGATACCTTTTGAATGGTATACCGGTACAGTTTGGTCTAAGCCTACCATACGGCAAGTACCGCTTCCCATAAGAGTCACCCCATAAAGGAAGTCATTCAAGGATGATAATTAGCATATAGGATGAATCTTTAATCGCTTAGAAGATTGTAAACAAAACACACTGCCGCAAATCTCATCTTAAAAGGACGACTCTAACGCCCATAATTACAATTTAAAGTTTGTAAAATGTGACATTTTGAGAAAATTTGATCGGCTGCATTTTTTACTCGGTTATCCGTTTAAGTTTGGATTTTTGGTATTGTATTCTACTTAAAAATTCCTTTGATTTGATGTACATATCGACCCATGCTTACATTCAAGATTTTCTTCTGACTCCTACAAGGCCGTCCCCCTGAGGAGGTAAGAGGTCACAGAATGTGCTGTAAAATGGTATTTTACGGCAAGGAACTATGTTCCAAATTTCGTAGGTCCATCTTGAATGATAAAAAAATGTAAACCTGTCCCAGGCCTTTCTGAATACCCGGTATAGTGGGTTATAATATGTATGCATTGTTATGTTAGGGAGGTTATTTATTGGCAAAACTATGTTTTTTACTCATTAGACAGTGAATAAAAGCAATTCACAACCACTTTCAGGAGTTAATGTCTTAAAATAATTTTGGCCGCTTAGATTGACCAAATACCCCACTGTGCGGTGAGAGTATTCAACTACTCGACTCGATAGTTTAGAGTATTTTTACTACTCGACTCGGCCTTCGAGTAGTCTTTAGTACTCGAACAAATACTTGAAACATGAGTACTCGCCCACCCCTAAAGAACTGTAAAAGTTTTGTAAATAAATATCAATATTTCAGGTAATTATTTGTACTGAATAAATCCAATATGTACAAACTTAAAAATTCAAATACTAAAATGTAAGTTTTATCTTTAAAAAATATTGCAGGCCCTATATTTCTTGTTTAGTTTCACAGTTTCTCTCAAAATTGTTTGTATTTTAGAATTTTCACTTTATTTTTAAATAGACCCAGTTTTTAATTATTATAATCCTGAGAGCAACCCTTGGATTAGGTTTAAAATAGAAAAAAAACATGTTCATAAACTTTTTAATCAATAAACAGTTATGAATGAGCAGTTGACGTTATTACCATACCTGTGATGAGAACTGACTACAGTTTGGGTCTGACTTGTGGTGTAGAAGCTGGCAGACAAAAAAAACTACCTTGTCCTGCGCGTGGGCTTTAGTACCACCTGATCAGCAACTGAGTAGTCTAAGGTTATCCTCCCGGCCAGGGGGTAGCACTTTTATGGAGGGTTCAAATCCTGTCTCAGTCGGTTTTTTATGCGCAACTTGTGGAGAGTTCACCTGCCTGTTGCAGACTTGAGAAGTCCAACAGCCAAGGTGGATGGCTTGAGTTCAAGTGGGTGGGAAGGGGAATTCTTTGCAAGTTGCCGGTTTTTATTATTTTTAAGGTTTACACATTCAAAATATAAAAAAAACACAACAACACAGATTCAGCTAATCCCTTCAAAAGCTCAGGTCTTGAAGGTTTAGTAATATTATAAAGGTTTTAAAACCTTAAATCATGTTTGACTTGTTCATAATATCCTATACGATTTTATATATCAAACACTAACGTATACTACTTATTTATTTAAATAGTTTTGTGGGAACACATTTTGACTAATTATTTCTTTACATCAATGTTCAATTTTCAGACAACAACGAATTACAACTCAACGTCAACAAATTCGACCTCCGAAGTCGGTAAGAAGTCAATCAAGAAGTACGGTAGCAAGTATGATAGCAAGAGTCCCTCCCGGTCAAGAAGCGCAACTAAAGAACTGATACGTAAGTGGCATATACTTAATATACAGGATTTTTAAAACTATAAGATCATAGCTTAATTGTGGAATTTAGTATTTGCTAAAGCCAAATTATAGAGGATATTGTATTTTTGTTGTCAATATCGAATGGAAAGTTGTACAGGTAATCCCCTGACCCAATCTTAATTACTCAATACTTCCATTTCAGAATTGTGATTAGTGATACTCATCTAACCCAGAGGCGGATCCAAGGGGGGGCGGTAGGGGCAGTCGCCCCCCCCCCCAAACCTAAGAATGTTTGTGTTTAATTTTATTATTCAGGCATACAATGAAAGTTTGAATAGATCCGAATGAAAATGTAAGCATCAAAAGCCTCCCGAAACCCCGTTTTTCGGTTCCGAGAGTCAAATTTTGCCGTTCCCGACTACAAGGTTACATTAAAATTCAAACTAACGAACCTAAACGTTTCTTTAAATGAAATAAAATATACACCATTAGACAGGTGACATTTGAAACTTCCATTTTAGTATATAACACATTACTTAGATCCATGTGTTTAAGTTAAAAGCGTATTACAAAAACATGGATATTCCCGAGTATCGCAAAGTTGTTGCAGTTTTGCCAGTTGATAGAACGAAAATGCAGTGTTTTCAACATGGTCTTGGAGGTCAATTTTAGCAGCAAAGGTTGCTACAATTGTATTTGGTGATTATGATTTACTGGATTTTGCCCGCCTACCGTCGTTTGCAATCAGCGGTATTTTGTTTACAGGTTAGGTTTGATTTTTGTTTAAAACCGCATAATCCATTGCTTGGCAATAAATATCCAGTGGCTAGGCTAGAAGCAAAAAGTGCCTCGAATTATGTAATGAAATAATAGGAAAACAGAAGCTCATACGCCAAGTGTTTTATTTTGTAAAAATGTAGTATATTTTCATTTTTTGAGTGGTTGACCTTGGCTGTCAGCCTCATTCCTAATTGTATGTTCGCGTAGTATAGTTCAGTATTGCAGATTTCAAATACGTTTTGTAAATAGTTTTTCACATGGGTAAATACTAAAATAAATTGTTTATTTAGGCATGTTACTTGTTCTTAGACGCCTTTTAGATGACGTAGAAAAAAGT
This sequence comes from Allygus modestus, assembly GCA_963675035.1. Classification (NCBI taxonomy): domain Eukaryota; kingdom Metazoa; phylum Arthropoda; class Insecta; order Hemiptera; family Cicadellidae; genus Allygus; species Allygus modestus. The sequence continues at coordinate 128,873,875 of OY776113.1, read as the reverse complement.
GTAATGCCTAAATATTTTATTTTTATTTACGGTCGGGCGCAGTAGAATTAAAGTTAATTTTTGTTTACCTTGTTTATAAAGTTAAGATTGCTTTTTTCTTGAGTACAAGGTTATTGATATATTATGTTAACTTACTTTCATTCGTTGTATAATTTCATATAGCTAAAAACAATAATGGGGGGCCAGGGACCATCCACAGGGAAGGGGGAGGGGTAACTTTCAGTGACTGTCCCCCCCCAAACATGACCTCTGGATCCGCCCCTGATCTAACCAAGATGATAGAACTGTCGTTTGTTTAATGAGAGTGCAATAGTTAAATAATTGACTGCTTTAGGCAGATTGTGAATTTCTTAGACATAAGACATAATATATTTTTTGGTCTTTTGGCATAAAACACATACATAGACAAGTTTAGTGCATACAATACCATGGGGGTTACTGAAACACGATAAGACACATGCAATGTTTAAGCAAACTTGACATCAATTAAGTAAATTAAGATTAAAACTCACTAGCAAGTCAACAATTAGGCCCTATAATATAAAACTCCTGTTAAAATGAATATCACAGTTAAAGGCAAGTATAGTTACAAGGACTAATCCATATCATCACAGATAAAAAAAAAACTATATATACAATTTAATACTGGTACTGGTTATACATAAAACTTTTGGCAGGGTGAGAACTGATTAAATAACTAGGGCAGTCACAGTAACTTTAGGCTAATTTGGCAAAATATTCATCTAATTTATAGCATGGATTATGCCTCATGCCCTAAGAATAACCGGGCAGTGAGGGTGGCTTCCGGCATCTTAAACGGTTGAGCGCATTTGTTTTTCCTTTTCTGTACATCAAATGTTATGTGCATTTGCTTTTCTCTTCTAATGGACATTTGATTATTTTTTCCCTGTTTAGAACAAAGTTAAAAATAATTAAATACAAACCCTTCAGTTAAAGATTCAAGATCACCATTGTTTCTCACCATTTCAAAACCTTGCAACTCGTGGAACCTTTGCTACAGTTTACATTTAGTGACAAGGTGTTATGACTGCAGTTCCGCCGGATGACTCCATGTGCCCTCCGGAGTTCACTCAGAAGCTCATCGATCGCAAGGTCAACGACGGGGACCCCCTGGAGCTGACCTGCTACATGAAGGGTGACCCTGACCCCCAGGTCACCTGGCTCAAGGATGGCAAGGTCAGGTTATCATTTATTTGTTAAAACAGTGGTTCCCAACCTGTGGTCCGTTCAGACACAATACAAAGTGAAAGGCCAAAAACCAAGTTATGTGTGTTTTGACGTTGTTTGTTTGTGTCACTGGTGGTCTTAAAATATGATGTTTTAAACGAGTTTAAAAATTTAATTTAACAAGTTTTAAAATTTACAAAATTGGTTTTCTTTGTGTTCAAAAGTAAATTGTGTTTTTTAAGAAAAATTCCAATATTTTCTAATTCCCTGCATGCATAAATTTCTGTTTCCTCTGGCAATTTTGTAACGACTTATTTGTGTGAGCGTGGGTTTTCAGAGTTAGTTTATGTAAAAAAAACAAGTCACTGGCTAGCTGTGGAGAACAATTTGAGATTAAAGATAAGCTCAATTGATCCTGAAATAGAATCTTCTTTAAAACATTAGCAACATCAAGTTTACCACTAGGATTCTTTTCACAGCATCAATGTTTAATAGTTTGTGCATTTTACTTTATGTCATTGTTCTGTTAAATTCCCACCCTGCAATACTGTTTTGTGCTATATAAGTAAACAAACCAATAACTTTAAAGACATGACAACTTGTTTCCTATTTAATTACCATTGTCAAGGCAAAATTGTAATGAGTATATTTTCAGTTAATATAATTATTTTTCATCACACTGTACCGAAATTAGCTTTTTCCAGTATCCGCTGTAAATATCAAAAGTGATACTTTCCCGCTCTAGATCCAGAAAAACAGCTGAAGATTTTTCCTGCACTGTTAATACCGTACTTATACATTTTTACACCAGTAGCGCTAGTAGCCTGTTGTTTTTTCAGTAGCAGTGATGCATTATAAATCAGCTCTTCTTATTCATTTGGTTAGCAGATAAAACGTAAAAACAATGTAAACACTATTGTCATTAAATTTTGAGAAATATTACTTAGCAAAGATAGTAAAAATGTGTGAAAAAGATGTTTCATTATTATTATTTACAGTGTGATGAAAAGCATCGTTCATAACTTGTACCTAAAGTTTTATTTCGGTTCTTGATCCTATTTCCGCAATCAGCTATTGCCTCACAGAAAAATACCACTTTCGGTTCTAGTGATGAAATATACTACAACAATTAATTGTGGAAATTATCAGGAAAATATGGATAGGACAAGCAGGATTACAGTGGAAAGTATAGATAGGCATCCTACTGATAGCACACTAACACTACAAAACACACATAAATGAATATTTCAAGGCCACTGGCCTCTTTGTCAACTTGTAGAAGAAAAGTTGACAAAGAAGCTAGTAGGATGCCTATATTTTCCAAGGAAAGCCTGCTTGTCCTATGCATATTTTCCTGATAAAATGGCAAAAAGCCCTATTCAAAACTAACCTCAAACTAATCGTGGAAATTATGATATTGGTCATTACCGACAGCATGGTTAATATCATCTATTGTTTTCTTTCGTTTTATTAAGAAAACATTTTTTAAATCTTCTGTGTCTATAAATACAGGGTCTCCGAAAAAGAATGACGGGATTTCGGACGGCCGTTGCTTGGGGACTATTTAAGATAACTAAACGATTTAAATGTCAAATAGAAGAGAAAAGAACTAAGTTTTTTTTCATACCTTAATATGTTTCGATGTGAGCTCCATTTGTTGCTCAGCATACATCGAAGCGATATTCGATTTCTCGCCAAGTGTTGTGAAGCATCTCTGGTGTCACAGTTGCGATCGCTTCCGAAATTTGCCCACATAGATGTGGCAAATCACGAATTTTCTCAGCATAAACAATGTTCTTTACGTAACCCCACAGAAAAAAGTCCAAAGGGGTCAAATCAGGACTCCTGGGAGGCCAGGGAATAGGCGCACCCCTGCCTATCCAACTATTCGGAAACTTGTTAAGTGTGTCGCGCACGTAGGGCCTTTATTTTTTGCCGAAAAAACAATAAATGGCATCATTTATTTAGATATGCTAGAACAATTTTTGTTTCCTCAAATTGAAGAAATTGAAGAACAAGCCGGTGAACGAGTCATTTTGAAGCAGGACGGCGCACCGCCTCATTACCTTCGGGACACACTTAACAAGTTTCCAAATGGTTGGATAGGCAAGGGTGCGCCTATTCCCTGGCCTCCCAGGAGTCCTGATTTGACCCCTTTGGACTTTTTTTGTGGGGTTACGTAAAGAACATTGTTTATGCTGAGAAAATTCGTGATTTGCCACATCTATGTGGGCGAATTTCGGAAGCGATCGCAACTGTGACACCAGAGATGCTTCACAACACTTGGCGAGAAATCAAATATCGCTTCGATGTATGCAGAGCAACAAATGGAGCTCACGTCAAAACATATTAAGGAATAAAAAAAAACTTAGTTCTTTTCTCTTCTATTTGACATTTAAATCGTTTAGTTATCTTGAATAGTCCCCAAGCAACGGCCGTTCGAAATTCCGTCATTCTTTTTCGGAAACCCTGTATATTTAATCAAAAAATCTCTATGTTGAGAATCTTGTAGGGAGGATAACTAAAATATATAATTTCTTTATTAGCATAATACGTGTTGTTACAACTAAACAGGATAAATAAAATACGTCTTACAACACTATAACGTATATTTATACTTATACTGTACTTACATAGAAGACGGTAAAATATACACAAAAGATGGTACAAGGCGATCAATTTCAACCAGTTACACCGGTCATCATCAGTCCCAGCCAGAGAATCATCTGATTCAGAATACTCTGATTGGGCCTGATGATGACCAGTCTAACTGGTTGAAATCGATCGCCTTGTACCATCTTTTGTGTATATTTTACCGTCTTGTATGTAAGTACAGTATAAGTGTAAATATACGTTATAGTGTTGTAAGACATATTTTATTCATCCTGTCTAATATATATCATATCTGTTGCTACAATGTGCTGTTTCCAGACCCTGAGGTCGTCAGATGTGGTGGACCTCAAGTACCGCAACGGTCTGGCGACACTTAACATCGGAGAGGTGTTCCCCGAGGACGAGGGGGAATACGTCTGTCGAGCCTCCAACTCGCTGGGCACCGTCGAGACTAAATGCAAGCTCACCGTCATACGTAAGTACTTCTTTTAAATCTCTATATTTTCTTTACAAGAAAAATACCACACAAAAATATTAATTAGGGATATGCGAGTTCTGAAATAAAGGTTTTGCCAAAAATAAACTTAAAAGTTCTTTATTTCTTGCTCACTTAACAAGAAAATTGTGTTAAATAAAAGGTTTATAGGCAATAAAAATTATTAAAACCAGGTACAGATTCACTTTCACTGTCTGAATATTGCACAACTATAATGAAACATCATCATATAAAAAAATAAGCTGGATTTTCAGCAGACTACTAGCGAAACTATAAGGTCTTAAATCACAGCATATGTGTTGCCCTTTTCGTCTAGATGTGCCTTTTGGGGGTTTGGAAAATTCCACCTTCAGGGCTCTACCGCCTGGGCTTTCAAAGTTCCAATGTTAACCTTATGAAAGAATATAAATCCATTTAAATTGGACATTTAACAGCAGCTGTTGATATAATAACAAAATCGCAGTAAAGAAGCTAGAACAGCTGTTTCAAGCTAACTTCTGGAATGGTATCACAATTTAAACTAATAAAATCGCATATGAGCTGAAAAATCCCAGGAGGGGGGAAATATTAGCTCAAATTTGAGGAACTGGATTAGCTTGTTCTATATTGTGTTCATACCGATAAAGATAAAGCAGTGATATTTAAAATACTTATTACAGCTGTATACCATCAGACTAGCGAATACAAAAATCATATCATCAAGCCAAGCAAAGTTATAAGGTGACAAAGCAAAGCAAAAAATTCTGTTAAACAGAATTGAAAAATAATTAAAAAAACTTTATAAATGAAAAAACTACTATGACAAAATAGTGGGAGACCTCCAGCAGTGTGCAAAGCCACATGGAAAATAAATGTAATCCAATAATAAAAGATACAGGGTTTGAAAAGACCATTACACCTTAGTAGACATTACTCTTCAGAAAAACATTACTCTTCAAAACAACTTTTGTGCGAAAGCAAATTACTAAATCTGATCCAAGCAAAGTAATTACATCCTTAAATAATAAATGATCATCTGTGATGCCCTGTTGTGACTAGAAAACCTACTGATCTCAGCAGCTGGTCATAATGTACAACTGCAGTCTTGCTAGATAATTCTCAAAACGCACGTCACCCTAGAACTACATAAAATCATTGTTCAAGTAATCTGAAGCCAAAAAACCCCTAACCATCACAACTAGACAAAAACGAGAGGGGACTGACACACGCCAAAGTCAGACAGTTAATCGTTCCTAGTAAACAATACAACCATTCATATTCCCCTCCCCGGCACGATCGAAATACTGAATGTATCAGAGTAGTTATTCCTTTATTCCTGTAAAGGACCTTTATTACTATCAAAACTATTATCCAACTCCCTCTCGTCAATTGTACTTTCGTGCACAATAATCTGCCGGCAGCTAATAACGCAAACGCGTCGCGGTCAGCCAGTGGGCAATTCCAGGTGTTATATCTCATATAAAAAGGTCCTGCCGCGACCGTCTGTCTGTCTGTCTTACGTCGCACGCCGAGCATCATGCTGGTCGTCTTCCTTGGTGAGTCTCTAGGTACACTCTCTCTCCCTCCTCCCATGTTCTACGGTAGCGATCTAGATATCCAATTCGTTAACTTGTAGTATTTTTGCCGAATGATTGTGTGTTAAATGACTAAATAAAGTTTATGTTCTCAATCCTCTGGGTGCCCATTTATTACCTACCTTAATGGCCTTCAGCCGCTCTCAGTGCCTAACAGCCCATTATAAAGAAATTTCAATAAAGAATCCTAAAACCATTGCTTTGCGTAATAAACTCTTTTTTAACTTTACCATCTTTCATCTCCTGGACCTACATGTAAAAGGAGTAATTAAGTTGGACAATGTTTCCTTGGTTTTATTTGGTAAACATCAAATAAATAAGGTAAAACATACAGAAGGGTAACTTAGGGTAAAAAAGAGAAAACCACAATTCCAATGATAGGGTTTAATTTAGTTGTATGTTTTTGTTTGTTTTTCCTTTTACAAACTTTTCTACAGTGAAAGGCAAATTCCAAAATTTTAAAATTACAGGTACCTATTAAAAAATGTCAAAGTGTTCAATATCGGTAAAATTATGTTAGTTAAATTATTGAATTGTTTTACACAATTTACAAAATAAATTTCTCTCTTGAAAACTCACAAATCTTGAAACTCACCTTGATTCAGAAAATCACTACTCACACACCTACACTAATCACAAATAAATCAGAAATCCATTTGGTAGTTTCGCATCTGCTGCAGTCTTAAATTCCATTCCCCAGCTTTCGTCAGTTGTTGCTAAAACTATATACGACTCATATTCATTTATATTTTAGTTGGTAATATCACAGTTTTACATTAGTCTTTCATTACTTTACACTTTTATTCAACAATTGTTTATAAGTAAAAACAAATCAATAATTTCAATTTGTTAACATCTGAACAAGTAGAAATGTGAATTTTACATTTTGTTACAGCCATGCCCAACCCAGTCCCACTGAAACCAGGAGAGAAGGACAGCGCTCCCAGGATCGTCAGCCATCTGAAATCTGACTTTGTCAAAGACGGGGATCCAGTGGTGCTTTCAGTTAGGATAATAGGTAATTATTATTGGTCTTTATTGAACCTCTTTAGATGATCAGGAATAGTCAAAGTTGAGATTGGGTCCGCCGGCCTCTTTTTATAAGAAGAAAAGTAATTGAAGTTTATGGTACAGTTGAGTCTCACAAACTCGATACAATATGGAGACACTGTTGTGTTTGATTAATGTCAAGTTTCCCATGTTACATTGGGGGGAGAAAAAAACCCAAGCTTTAGCTTTGAATTGTATATTAGATCATATTTAAACACATTACAGTGCTGTATATGGTATTACGAAATCCAAAAACTATTAACCTTTCATTGATGTGTACTTAAAACATCCGAGACAGCCTGAGGAAATACCAAATTTTCCAAGAACGACCAAAACAACTGAATTGTATGAGTTAGTGCCAGAGGCACGTTAGATACGTATGGCAAAACGGAGTGTCGAGTTTGTAAGACTTGACTGTATCTTTATTCTTTTTAACGAATTTCCCTTATAGGGAGGAAGCTATTACCATATTTGGCATGGTAATACCTAGGCCTGGCCGGGACCATGATAACTTTTTGTTTTGAGGTCCCCAGATGCCAAAACACCATTTGTTAAAACTGTATCCATATATCTATATATATGTGTCCGTGGGTGTGATAACTCTCGTACAAATGGTCTGATTTTGATTAAATTTGGTACAAACATGTAAAGCAACCTTTATGACTTTAAGTTCAAAAACTAGCTAGATCGCTCCATCCAAAGGGGTATTTTGGGAGGGTTTTGTACCCCAAAAATGGGTATTTTGAGTGTTTTACATATAATATTTTAGTAAATAAAATTTTAGTTTTCACCATTGAATTCAGCTTAAACAACTCTGGGTTTTCCAAGTACCAATCTTAATTTTTTGGAAGAGAGATAAATTTAATTGAACATTTAACAGCTGTTGATACTAACATAACACAGTTCAAATTCAAATTCAAAATATCCTTTATTCATTTATATACAATGTATACATAAATGGCGTCAACATTTACAACAATCTAAAACTAATTACAGATTGATACAAAACTTGTCATTTTACTTCTGTTGATTTAAATTCATTTTTCCAAAACTCACTAAAACTGTAAAGAGCTCCCTCAATTAGAAACAACTTTAGACTCTTCTTAAATGTCGTAGTATTTATTTGTTTCTTTATTGTCATTGGCAGCTGATTAAAAAATTGTATACCTATATAAGTTGGTTTTTTTCGGAATATTTCTTTAAAATGTCTTTCAACTTGAAAATCATGTCTGTTTCTTGTTTTGTAATTATGATTGCTAACATTCTTAGGCAATGTGCTTGATATATTATTTATATGTAGTACTGTTTTATAAATATAGAGGCTATACACTGTCATAATTCCTAATTCAGAGAAATGATTCCTACAATGTTCATCATGCCTAAGATTTAACATGGTTCTAATAGATTTTTTTTGAAGGTGTAAAATTCTATTTAAGTTACAAATTGATGCAGACCCATATACTTCAATCCCATAAGAAATATGAGAATGAATTAATGCAAAATAAGTTGTTTTTATTGTATGTTTATCACATAAAGTAGATAATCTTTTTAAAGCAAAAATATTAGAACTAATTTTAGCACAAATTTTATCTATATGGCCAGTCAAGTACAGAATCAAGTACAGCTGTTTCAAGCTGTTTGGGTAATCACAAAAGAACAAAAATATTTGCTTGAATTCAAGAAACTGGATTTGCTTCTAATTATATATGAAAACTTGACTTAATATTGTGTAATTTATAATATACCTTTTCGTGGTACTGAGAAACACTAAAACAACTATGAACTAATCTTGTTTCTAGGAGCCCAGAAGTTCGATGTCATCTGGTTACATAACAACAAAGAAATAAAGCCAAGCAAAGATTTCCAGTACACAAATACAGCCAACATTTATAAGCTGAATATTGCTGAGATTTTCCCCGAAGACGCTGGTATTTACACATGTGAGGCCTTCAATGACTCGGGAGAGTCCTTCAGCAGTTGTACGCTTACTGTTCTAGGTACGTAATTTGGTATATGCAGTAATATCTATTGTAAAGGATAAGTATATCACTACAGAAGAACATGACAGTGAGTTTAAAGTCACAATGTTGCAATATCAAGGTGAATGTGATTTTACCAACTTGCATCATCATGGTGAGCAAGAATCGCATCACCTTCTTAAACTATCATCCACAGTCAAAGCAAAACATTTTTTCATTAATGCTTGGTTAAATAATGTAAGTCAAAATAATTTAGAATCTTGGTTGTTCAAATCTGGTCTCTTTGTGCAGTTTCCCTTTATTCTGTGATTGAGATCTCAAAGCAAATAAAATGCCTTGTAAAAGAACATCTTTTACGCGTAGCTGTCTTTGTGAGCCAAGTTGCAATTTATTTTTGTGCTACCATGATATATTCTGTGAGTTGGTTCAAATCAAAGCATTAGTGTCAAATCACTACACTACACATCTGTATCAAATACCTGCTGTAGAAACTCAGTTGAATGTGAGGTTTTGGTTGTATATGTAATGTTAAAATTTTATCTTAGATCTTGGATCAGATGTCCGTATACAGCCAATTTACAATTCTTGCAAATAAAAAAAAAACTGTCACTAAATTGGAATGAATTTCATCTTTGTAAACTCTCCAATTGAATTCTCTGCTTAAGGTTAAATGGTGTGAATAGGCCTGGGCTCATGATAACTCTGTTATGTCCCCTGACAAGAAAAATACCGTTGTATTAAATTTAATATCAAGAACAACATCAGGAGTATCTATTTTAAATTTGACAGCTAAACGACATCTGTCATTGGTGTTGACATGGATTGTCAAGATGTTGAGGATGTATGAATTATTCTTTGCCAAGTGAGCAAAAAGAACAAAATATCTAATTAACACGTTGGCTGCTGCTGACCCGGATTGGGTTTTTTCTCAACATAGAAACTTATGCAAATTTCATGGTTAAACATGTTTGCAGCAGCGAGAGTGTTAAGTAATAGTTGTGAACTAAAAATAGTCAATTTATGTTTCAACAATATCTACAGAGAGATTGTAGAAACTAAACAGTTATTTTAACAATCTAGTTTTGAACTTTGTGTTTTAGTTCCAAACGAAGAACCCAAGAGTCCAGTGTTCAAAACATTCCCGCGATCAGCAACCGTACAAGAAGGAGAAAGCATAGAGTGTGAATGTGAATTCAAGGATACCCCAACAAAAGGTAAGCTTGAATAAAAGCCTAATTTAAAATAATTTGTATGATTTTGTATTAGAGGACAAATTATATAACTCCATTTTAACATAATCATGCACTTTCTAACTATACTAATAAGCCCTATTTTTCTTAAACATATTTGTCAGTATATCAATAGTTTTTTGCTAAACAATTATATATATGTTACTGACTTGTTTGTAAAATGTGTATCAAAATAATGAATGATGTCTTAGCCTAACATAAAATGTTAAATTTAAATGCTTGAGTCTACAAAGGAATACAAATTTGCTGTCATTATTTATTTTTCAAAATAATACAGGAAACTTTTTAGTAAATCTAGCTTTTAATCAAGCTCTACTCTGTGATTTCTTGTGGATTTTACTCTTCTTAAAACCACACCTTCTAATTTAAAAATTAATAAATTAATACAATAGTATTTTTTTTGTTTTGCTGTAAATATTCTAAGGGAATTTTAATTGTCATGATGTCATTACCTTTCTTGAAACAATGTAAATAAAGAGATTTGATTGGTTGATAAATAAATTGTTGGCTTTTATTACTTAGGTAAAATTAATTTTAACTGATTCTTCTGAATGAATATGACAATCTAATTTTTTTCTTTAGACTACACAATTTGCAACTATAAAACTGTTATTACAATTCAGTGATATTTTTGTTCATAGTAACGTGGTTGAAAGATGGAAAACCAATTGAAGAAGGAAGTTCAAAGTATGAATTCGTTCAAGCAGGAAAGAAATTCCAATTCAAAATGTTGAGTAGTACAAGCCTAGACATGGGCCAGTACTTGGTCAAAGCCACGGATAAGACTGGGGAGTCTACTGCAGCTTTCTCTGTTAACGTTTACTCATCTGTATAAATTAAGTAAACGTAAGTAGAGAGCATGTATTGTTAAACTAAAAAGTGTATTCATAAAATTGTTTTCAACCGATGTTAATTTTTAAAAGTTTTACATTATAATTTGAGATTTTATCAATAAAACGGATAATATTCAGAAAATCACAATCAATCTTAGAGAGTAATTAAAATAGAAAAAATATATTGTCATACAACGTCGTACAACTCGTACAAGTTTTCAAATACGTAATACGAATTTGTTTACACTCACTATTTCAATTTGGCAAATTATTGTTTGGATATCGTAAGATTTTTCCAGAATGTCTTCAAATAATGTCCCACATGAAAGGTTTATCGGAGCTAACTACATTTATCTATTGACTGACTTTTCATATTTAATACTAAAGCAACAATTTATGGTGTAGTTTTAATATAAGGTGCCTGCACAATTCTTCAACAGAAAAAAATCAGGAATGTGACCATTTATTATTGGGTGTCCAACGAATAAGGGCTATTCAGCTTCTTTAAGATGTCGTTCCTCGCCCTCGCCATAAATGAATTCTTAACTGCTTGGGAAAAGGATTTTTTTAGCAATAAACAGTAAATCAGCCACAAGATGTCACTGTACTGTTCCCATTTTCTAGATTTTTCTAAGATATTTTCCTCCTACAAGTTTAAATTGCTTGCAAAGATTAGACTTTTTGATATTGGAAAATATTTAATGGGACAAGATATCACGTCTAATCTAACCTTATATTACTCAATTATACAGTACTATACATCCTTTTTGTATTAAAAAATAAAGTATTTTATACAATTATTTGTCCTGTCTCAGCATCAATACCGATAAACATTTTAACTATAGAATGAAATAATAAGATTTTGGAAGCGATTCTATCCAGGTCAGTCTCTGTGAACATTTATTCTATCAAATTTGGGAATGTACGGAATGTGTTAAAAGTTATTTCTAACATTTAACAATTTAATTGTTTAAGTTGAAATATATTTTGTCCAAAATTCAAGTCTAGAGCTTAGTATGGGAAAGATTAAGTCAAGTGATGAGCCCCTAAAGAAACTGTTTATCGAGCAATAGCACAATTTAAGCTAATTTGTGGTTTTAAAATAAAGTGTTAAACCAAATTACTTTTTAAGTTAGTTTTGTGTCTGATAAAATATTGGTCACAGTTCATTATTTTAGAGCTCTTGAATATAATTAATTTATAAAATATACCTGACCCAGGAAAGTCGTGCCACTCAACAAATTTATAATCTACTTGATATTACATAATATATAGCAAGCACCAGAAATACATAAAATATTTCTAAAAATCTCTTTAGTTTATCAGAATCTGTTAGCAGAGTAGTTGAATGCAATTTTATAATTATTTCTGGTGTAAATTCATTTCTTCATCATCGAGCTAAATTTATTCATCCTCTTAAATGTTAGTGTCAAACTCAGCAACATACGAAATTATGAAAACCTTTTTTCTTCTTCATTGGCAAAACATTAAAATAATACTGTTAAATGGTGTTTTTTTTTTATTTTTTATGGTATCTCCTGTAGTTATTTGTTGCCAGATAATAACAAAAATAATGCGTGAAAAATGAAAATCCCTCTCAACATTCAGATTTAGTTGTATAATTATTCATTCAGTAACTCTTAACATTCATTATGTTGATATTGTTAGGTACATGTAGAAAACTATTTTTTGTAAGGTAACAATCTTCCCTAATGTTCCTAAATTAAAAAAATGATGATTTAAAAGTTTAAAACATAACATAAAATGTTTTTTTGTTTCAGAATCTTCGGATAAGAATCTTGCATGGAACACAATGCAACGCAAATGTCTTCGGCGCATTTCCTCGAATAGTTTCATCAATATGCCCTTTGAAGAAAATAAATCTCTTGTTTTCTAATATTCACCAATTGCTTAATGCATGTACATTAATGTAATGCACTCGTAAATATTTAAATAAATGTAATTTATTATTTTAATTATTAAAAATGCCTTTTAATTAGTATTCCTGCTTCTAGACAAATTTTCATAACGTATACTAGAATAATTTGTTCCTACAACTGTGCTTAACCCTTTGGGGTCGGCTGGGACAACGTTTGTCCCGTCGTGATAGGGTGGAAAAGTCACGAGTGGGACAACTGTGTCCCGTGCAAAAACTCTTTAAATCGGAAATTTGATAACAACGATTGTTTTTCTTTAATGTCATGATTTTTTGAAGATGATGTATTATTTTGGATAGATTGTAACATTCTAAAACAATTTAAAAATTAAAACCAATACATAGGGATCTGAATCACCGTTCCTCATCAGTTATTCAGCTTTAAATATGACAAAAGTAGTAAATTAAAATTATTTAAATTAATTATCAAACCAAGCTAAATTTTTAAAAGAGAAAATAGTTTAGTGTGAGAAAAGAGGAAAAAATCTATTGCAGACTGCAGTACAATCTGAGTTTTGTAATTATTTGTCATTTAAAATTTGTCAAATTTAACTTTGTTTTGAGTCAATAAATAAAGGTAATTTTCTATTTTATTTCATTTTCTACCCTTAAATGTGTAAATATGAATTATCATAAACTATTAATTATATTTTTAAGCCATTACTTAAATGTAAAAGAAAACAATATTTATATATAATCCATAATCTACATTATATCTGTGGTGTTAAAAACCCTTAAGAATGCAGTTTAACAACCTGAGAAATGAGTGATGATTAATAACACATATACATTAATTGTTTTGCTAATTTTAATATTTAATAAAATGCAGAACTATTATTTCAATATTAAAATTACCCAAAATGTCAGATTATTATAGGTTTTTATAGTAAACACAAAGTTTTATTTAGTATTTTTGTATATACAAGTTCAAGAGCAGTAATGTTTTTTATAGTATCAGGAAATTTTAGAAAGAAACCAAATACAGGGTGACTGGTGATAAGTGTTAAAGACAAATATGTGTTAAAGTACATGGTAATAGTGATTCAATGGTGCCCATTTAAGGTTTCCTACTCTGACAGTAAGGTAGTAAAAATAAGATTTTTTTTAAATAATGGTGTTTGTTAGGATGAAATCAAAATTTCTATGTTAAAACGACAGTTTTTCTTGATGTAAATGTCATTTCCGAAATACTCAAAAACTTACAATAACAACAATTCATCTCATTGTCGGGATTTCTTACAGGTCTTTATTTCAAATTTGCCGTTAAATCATAAACTTTTAATTTTCTTTAAAATTTAAATATCATTCCGAGCCTTAGTTTCAGATTGCAGAGTATTTTAGAACATATCAAGTACTATTAAAAACTTTCCCATTAAATAGGTTTTAAAATTATGTATAACAACCTTTCATTATTTTCACCTTTTATTAAAAAGATTTAGCATCACTGTGAAAAAACACAGTGTAGCTAAAAGCTAGTATTGACAAAGAATTAAAGAATTAATGGATTTCACTTACCCAGGGCCGTACTCAGCTTTCACGGGCCCCTGGGCAGGTCTGTGGTGTATGGGCTCTTGATGCCATCCGGATCCAAGTTGGGGACCTTTTTTTTGAGACACCGGCCCGGCCGGCCCCCCCTGACGGGCCCGGGCCCCAGGGCAGTTTTCCCCCTACCCCCCCCCCGAATACTTACCATATGAGTGCTGACGACTGATGATTAAGAATTATGTAACTTATGGGCATACTAGAATGTTTTCCAAGTGTGATAGCTCCCTTTTTTATTTCCTTCTGAGTGGTAAAATAAATAAGGTTATTAAAATATAGTTTTATGAGAACATTTTTGCACGAATCACTGCTGATATCAATACTTGATACTGTATCATATCAAGTACTACTATCAGTCACTACTAGTATCAAGTGGTACTGTATAATAATTGATATTTTTTCTCATAGGCAAAACTTGATTTCATTTGCACATTTTACCACCAATAGTAAAAATTACTCAATAATGGTAATAGTTTTTGATCTTTAAAGATTACGATAACGATCTGTTGTTTGACTATTTATATCTTCGTTTTAGAAATGATTCCAATCTAATCCTGGATTTATTATTAGTTGCATCGTGTAACTTGTTATTTTAACAATGTTATTTTTTTGCATCGTATTGCGAGTTTAATTCACACTCTCAATCCCAATCAAAATACCCCGAAGTTATAAGAGGTCAAAACAACTTCTCGATTTGGAATAGAGGGGAGCGGAAGTTGTGTTATCTGATATGTAAATTTCATGTTTAAGTACAACCATGCAACCATGGTGAATACACAACTTCCTTCCCAATAATTCCTTTCAACAACCTATTATACTAATATACAAAAAATCTACAAAATCAGTCTGGTTTATATATACTTCCAAATACTTTATTTCAGTGTTACGGACTACCCCCCCCACCTGCACCCTGCGACGCGTCATGAGCGCCAAGCACCACCCCCACCAAAAGCGTCGTGCTCCGTGCTGCAGCACAGCTCGCAATACCCTTAGCCGAAACTGGACAAGTAAATCTTCAAATCAAATTAAGTTTCCAACATGAGGGAAGGAAGTTCATAAGTGAATTAACTAGACAGGAAATTACACCTTAGGCCTTCTACTGTATCTGTCTTTCAGCGACCAAAGAATAACATAGACTGGGAATTGCGTGCTGGGTTTGAAGCTGGGCAGCCTCTAAGTGGTGGGGATGAATCCACGTGAATCTTCCACTACCGAGCATTGCCATCGCTGGCGCTGTCCCGGTGCTGTCTTTAATTCAATATTATCCCTGTACCAACAGATTAATTTAATTCTTATTATTTACCTCATTACCCTCAGGGAATAAAATTTGTTCAATAACTTATTACCTTTCTCACATGGATAACATTTCTCATACAAAATATACGAGTATGAAGTTTGATTGAGATTATTCCTAACTTTGAGGCTGCCTGCAGGCTAAACTAAGCATTTTGAGAAAAAATATGAAGAATACAAATTTGTTTATCATGCATTTTCCGAAAAATTTCTTGCTGACAAAACTTGCCTGACCAAAAAATAAAAAAAATCCTCACAGATACTTTTTCATGTCTAAATTAAAAATAAAAACTTGATCTCCTTAGCTTTTAATTTTTTAATTCATTAAAATATCTTATTTTGTACTCCAACTTAACCCGTTGCTGTTGACATACTGTTTTATTCAATTTGACAAAAAAACAACATTTTATTTTAGCTTTAACTGTACGTTTAGACGATTGTAATGAGACGCGGCGAATTAAAATTTGTAACAGTAGCGGCCACTGGCTGAGCCGTTTAAGCCTCTGAGTGGTCAGGGACCGGCTTCAACTACAGTAATGTATAGGAGATAGGGATTGCCCATCTATGTTGTTCTTTGGTCGCTGCTGCCTTTGGTCATTTTCTCAGTAGGTCCTTAACCATATATATATTATTTTTAATTTATTGTTCTTGCAGCACTATTTTCTCCCTTCATGCCCAACCGAATTTGATAAATAAAATAAACATTTAGAAGCTTAGATCCTCCACTACTGACGATTCTTAATTAACAAAATATTTACTATAAAAATTACACTTTAATAAGTTATTCTCACTTATTTATTTTTCAACGTACTGGTGATGCCATCTGACAGCAACAGGTGACAACAAGTTTATGAATGATATTTTAAAGAGTAGATCTGTGAAAACCAGTGGGATAGTGAAAACTTCAAACCATAACTATTATCTACCAAAACCAAATCTTAAGTTATTTGTTTTAACTAAAAACCTTGGTATAAAATCTCAACCCTTAACACATTCACTGTGTTTACAAGATCTGCTAATGTCTCCTGTTGGTGCGTTACGAGAACTAAAGGTCTCGTTTGCTGTTATTATGACTGTGCGACATGAAACCCTAAGGAATCGTTGCACAGACGATCTTCTGTGCACTATAACCTTGAAACGAATAGATACAGAGAACTCCCCCATCAGCACAAATCATTGGGCCAACATTGGAAAATGGTCGGTGGAAATGGTAGGCCAACGGTGGGCATGTCGCGAGGCGCGAGGTTGGCCCATTGATGCCAACCATTACCCAACAATGCCAACCTATACCCAACAAAATGCCAACAGTTTATAATTTTTTATTTAAATGCTTATTTTAATTTTAAAAAGCATGATTTATCCAATTGAACTGTTTGGTAAACCAATAATAGAAATTTTAAAAAAGGAATTTAGTTGCAAAAATGTCAAAGTCCTGGTCGGGTCTCGAACCTACGACCTTTGAGTTACTGTACACTCGCCTTAACCCCCTCGCCCATTCTGACTCATAAAGATTGCAGGATGGACTGAGATATAAAAATTATCAATAGTCTGTACCTACACGTCTTGTACTATATACGTTTGTTTTATTCTTCTAAGTGAATGAACTCAAGCAAATCATTGTAATCAAAGTAGGAATAAATTAATTTGACTTATGTATCTATGAAATATGAAAAACTACGAGCAAATTGTTATATATTTAATATAATTATAATAATAAAAATATAATGTTAATATATACATCCCCATCAGCACAAATCGTTGGGCCAATGTTGGAAAATGGTCGGCCAACGGTTGGCGCGAGTAGAGAAGAACTGCCGGTTTAACCCCGTAATCGGCACTTTTTTCCCATGTTATTCTTATGGGGAGCCGTTTTTGCACCGACGCCAGCTCCCGCCTTACACAAGTTTCCTGTACTAGTACCCTTGCCTTAAATACATTTTCCCCATCCTCTATATTTAAAAATTAACTTTGGATTTGTCTGCAATTTATCTAATGCATTAATAAATCCCAAATTAACTATTACGGTCGAATTAAAACTGCCAACTTACTGATTTTTGTAATTAAAACACACACGCAACGATCCACACCGCTGCCCACTGACGCCAAGGTCCTGGTCACGCATGCCTACACACGCAACGATCCACACCGCTGCCCACTGACACACTGACACACATGCGTGACCGGCCTTGCCGTCGTGGTCAGTGTGTCAGTGGGCGACCAGCCTTGGCCAGAATTAGCTATGAGGTAATTTCCTGGTTAAATTGAAAATCCAACCTCTCGACGTATATATAAGAAGCTACCGACAACATTATCTCTATTGTTCAACATCCCAGGGCCCAGGACAGTCAACAGTGACACGACCTCGAGGCGGCGAGCAGCACTGGATGACGTCACCACGCCGAGCACTGGACGCGTCACGGCTCCCGTCACTGGGCCCGACGTCTTCGCACCTAGGACTCCGACTATGTTAGCTGATAATGAGGGAGTGTTAGCGACGGTAGTTAGTTGTAGCTAAAGTGTAGATGATGTCTTCAGCGGAGGACAATCACAACTGACTGTTAATCCATCTTTTTTTTATAATCGCTCCGAAAATTGTGAAATAGCTTTCCTAATATTTGTAAATCACATTTCAAATGTGACAACTGCATTTCCAAATTAAAATTTAAAATAGATTTCCATATTTAAATATCCATTTGTAAATCACATTTTGAATGTGACAACTGCATTTCCAAATTAAATTTTAAAATAGATTTTTATATTTAAATTCTCATTTGTAAATCATACTTCCAATTCACCGTTTCCAAATTAAATTTTAAAATAGATTTCCATATTTAAATATCCATTTATAAATCATACTTCCAATTCACCATTTCCAAATTAAATTTTAAAATAGATTTTCATATTTAAATTCTCATTTGTAAATCATACTTCCAATTCACCATTTACTAATTTAATTCTCCATTTCAAAACTGTAATCGTAAAACATAACTATTGAATTGGGAGATACAAAATTACTAGTGATCTAACAGTCACTCCCATCACCAAATCTCTTAGGATGTTTTAAGGATATTAATTTAGGGCGCGACAATTATCTTACACTTCAAAGTTAAATGTGTTTTGAAAATTATTTGTACTTTGATCAAACTAAATATTAAAGTAAAATATGTTTTGAATTTTAGACTTTAAATATTAAATTATCTGTTCTAATTGAATATGTAGATTGATAGTTTCAAAATGGCAGTTTTATTTATAAAATTATATTGTACAGTGTGAAGACGTATCCAGTCCAAACAAACAGTTCAGCCGCACTGACGCTGGTTTCACACATCTTTAACTTCATGTTTTAAATTAAACTTGTTAAAGTAAATATAATTTAAAACCAATGTTAAATGATTTTGTCTAATTTAAAATTAAAATGGTAATTTTTTGAACTCTCATATTCGTAAATTAAACTTGTTAAAGTATATAATTTAAAACCAATGTTAAATGATTTTGTCTAATTTAACATTAAAAATGGTAATTTTTGAACTCTCATATTCGTAAATTTGTTAAAGTAAAATATAATTTAAAACCGCTGTTAAATAATTTTTGTCTAATTTAACATTAAAAATGGTAATTTTTGTTTATAAAAAACAGAGTAATGTCATCTCAAAATTTATTTACATCGAACATGTTGTCCTGTGCAATCTGCTCTGTGCCCTGCTCCAAAAGAAGTAATTTAATCAGACACTATCGTAACATCCACAAAGTTATTCCTAAAATTTGTAAAATATGTCATCAAATATTTGACAATTGCAATTTTAAAATGCATATGCTAGAGAACCACAATACTTGTAATGTGTGTAAGAGAGTCATCACTCGGAACAAACCCCGCCACCACCTACGATGTGACAAGCGACCCTATAATGTGTTTAAGTTTCAAGGTGAGTCCGTGGATATATTAAACACCCTTCAATCATGTCCTTTACCAATAAAATGGATTCTTATTAGGAGAGTGAAATTTATCAAACACACAGTTAGTAAGAATGGTGAATTATTAATTGATAAAGAAACTATTGCTAACTTTCGAAGTTTAACTAATTTATCAATTGAGAAAGCACAATTAAAGACACAAATTGAAAATTCACTTTTAAAAATCGACACATCTTTACACAAATTTCAATCAGAAGGCAGTGGATGGATATATGACCATACTAAATACTGGCAGCTGCATGTTTACAAGTATAAACCCCTAACTCCCAAGTCATACATCCCCACACCAGAAAATATAAAATCAAAACACGCTGTTTTAAATATTAAAAATAGTGATAATAAATGTTTTTTGTGGAGTATTTTAGCAAGCTTAAAACCAAGGAATTGTAAACATGCAAATCGAGTATTTTACTACGAACCCCACATAGGTCAGTTAAATATGACAAATATAAAATATCCCGTAAAAATATCCGACATTGATAAATTTGAAAAACAAAATAATATAAGTGTTAATGTATATGGAATTGAAGGACAATTAATATATCCATTGAGAATAACTAAACTAAATAGTAATACGCACGCAAACCTGCTGCTTTTACAACAAGGCCGCAAATCACATTACTGTTTAATTCGTGATTTTGATAAGTTAATGTTTAATTCTACAAAACATGACCATAAGCAATAGTTTTGCAAGTTCTGTGTGCAACATTTTTACACTAAAGATATATTGGAACGTCACATAACATATTGTAAAACCTTTGTTGCCCAAAGAGTACAAATGTCTAAAAAAGATACATTACAATTTACGAATTACAAATATCAACTTAAAGCTCCCTTTGTGATTTATGCAGATTTCGAATGTTTTATAAACTCTAACAAACACACTGCTTCTGGATTTGCTTATGTTGTAGTGAGAGATTCTAAAATTATTTACGAAGAGTTGTACAGTGGTGAAAATGTAATGGATGTGTTTTTCGAAAAATTATTTAAAACTTATGACTTTATTAAAAGTCAGATGGGAGTATATGTTCCCCTTGTAATGACTCCAGAGCAAGAGACGTTATTTCAAAACTCTACACGCTGCCACATATGCCGCCAGCCGTTACTGTGTGATAAAGTGCGCGACCATTGTCACTTAACAGGTGAGTTCAGAGGGCCCTCCCATAACTCTTGTAATTTAAACTATAAAGTAACCAAGAAAATTCCAGTATTCTTCCACAATCTTAAAAACTATGATGGACATTTAATAATGCAAAACTTAGGAAAATTTAATCGCAAATTGAATTGCATAGCCAAAGATATGGAAACGTATATTTCATTCTCTGTTGATGATTTAGTATTTTTGGATTCCTACAACTTTCTGTCCCTTCCCTTAAGCAAATTAGCTTCCAATTTAAATACATTTAGATTTATAGACAATCCACTACTACAACGTAAGGGCGAATTTCCGTACGAATACATGACAGGCCAGAAAAGTTTTTAGAGCCTCTCCCACCCATAGAGGCATTTTACAGTAGTCTAACTAAAGAATGTATACCTCCTGCACAATATGAACATGCTAAAAACGTATGGAATCATTTTAATATTAATAATTTAAAAGAATATCACGATTTATACCTTAAAACAGATGTGTTGTTATTGGCTGATGTGTTTGAGACATTTAGGGACTTATGTTTAAAGGATTATAAACTCGACCCTGTTCATATGTACTCACTGCCTGGACTAACATGGGAGGCATGTCTTAGAATGACCGGCATAAAATTACAATTATTTCGTGACATTGACATGCATTTGTTTATAGAACATGCCATTAGAGGCGGTGTAAGTATGATTTCCACGCGCTATGCTAAAGCCAATAATAAGTACATGGGCGAATATTATGACCCAAATCAAGAAAGCACATATCTTGTATACTTAGACTGTAACTCGCTATACTCTACAGCAATGTGCGAGTCGTTGCCCATCGATGGCTTTAGATGGACAAATGAGAAAGATTATAAATACAATCAAAATGAAAACTTTGGATTTATTTTGGAAGTTGATTTAAAATACGATAAAGTTTACACGATTTGCATAATGACTACCCGCTCGCACCAGAAAAAATGAATGGAAAATGAATACCAAATTTAAATGACAAAACTAAATATATTTTGCATTATAAAGCACTAAAAAAATACGAAGAACTGGGTTTGGTAGTTACAAAATACCACAGAATTTTAAAATTTAGACAGTCGAAATGGCTTGCACCCTATATTAATTTTAATATTGAAAAGCGACAAAAAGCTAAACATGATTTTGAAAAAGACTTTTACAAACTGTTAAATAACAGTCTCTTTGGTCGAACAATTATGAACCAACGTAAGTTTCGTGATATACATCTTGTAGACGAGTCTAAGTTAACAAAGTACGTTACAAAGCCAAGGTTTGACTGTAGCAAAATGTTCGATAACAATTTGCATGCTGTACATTTAAATAAATTAATTGTAAATTTTGATAAACCAATATATTTAGGAATGACCATTTTGGATATCAGTAAAGTAATAATGTATGATTTCCACTATAATTATATGTCAAAATTTAAGAATAAAAAGTTCTTAATGACAGACACAGACAGCCTTCTTTATTCTATAGTAACAGAGGACTTTTACAAGGAAATACAATGTGACTTGGACTGTTTCGACACCTCTGCATATAGTAAAGACCATTTCTTATACTCTGATAAAAATAAAAAAGTTACGGGCAAGTTTAAAGACGAATTAAATGGTCAAATTATGTATGAATATTGTGGTTTAAGGCCAAAATTATACTCTTTCATTCCTTTACAATGGTTATACGAAAAAGAAAAGCAAAATGAGCTAGAGGTTAAAAAGGCAAAGGGGGCTGACAATGCTACAGTTAAACATCTCTTAAGACACCAACATTACTTAAACTGTCTTGCAACCGGGGAAGATTACTATGAGAATTTACAAGAATTAAATCCACAAACCACCATCTTCAAACATTAACGATGAACAAAAATGTACTCTCTTTTGATGACGACAAGAGGTTTATTCTGGATGGCATTAACACTCTTGCCCTCGGTCATTATAAAATTGGTCAAACATAAATCTATATTTCCCATTATTCTTTGGCCTTTCCTTGTCTATTACAAAAAAGCCATATTTAGACCTGTCCCAGCATTGATGGCAGAGATTTCTAAATTGGTTAAATGAAAAATCATTTCCCACATGATTGTTATACACATGTTTTAAATTTAAATCGTCTTGTTTAAATAATATTAGAAAATTAACATTGTCACGTAAATGTTTGTTTACTTTACTGTAAGATTGACACAAGTAAAAACTGTTAATATTTTTGTGTCTGCCCATTGAGAAAAATTGTGTGATATTTGGACTATTTATGTCGTCAAATACAACTATTGAGTGTGATTCTACATCATTTGGTGTGATTTCACAGTTTGAATATGTGTGTAATTTAACTTCATCACACAGACGGAATATTTCAATTATTTTGTTATATTTTTCTTGTTCTAAAGATTTGGATATAATATATAAATTTGTAAACTTTAATCCTTGCTTTTTTACAATTAAGTTATAAATTACAACGGTCTTCCCCGAACCGCTAGGCCCTATTATAAGACAGCGAATATTATTAGGAAATAGACCCAACTTCTTTGGTGTATTTTCTGTATGTGCTATTTTAAATTTGTTCTTTTGTTGAATAAATGACATTTTTTATATAATAAAAATGGCAAAGAGAAAGTGTAAAAAGGTCCAAGGTAAGGGATTATTCTTAAAGCCATATAGAGGCCGTGGCTTGTTAAATACCCTTATAAACAACCTTCCTTTCCCCCTCCACATACCGTCATATACATATTGTGGTCCTGGAACTAAGATACGTGAAAATTTAGCCAAAAATGTACCTCCAAAAAATAAGCTAGACTCTTATTGTAAAGAGCACGACATATTCTACATGAATAATCCTGATACAGCCGCCCGGAACAAGGCAGATATGAGATTAGCGGACCAGGCTTGGACTAGGGTTTCGGCAAAGGACGCCAATCTGGCCGAAAAAGCAGCAGCTTATGCAGTGACAAATTTGATGAAGGCCAAGGCAAAAATGGGAATGGGATTAAAATTTAATAAAAAAGATGGACAACTTTCAGCTGTTAGAGGCCGCAAGAGACGTGCCTCACTTTCGAGGAGTGTACCTAAAAAACGAGCTAAGAAAACAGAGACCAAAAGTAAGAGAATGTGGAATTATTAATTTAGACAGTGACAGGGGCACACATTGGACAGCATATCGTAAAAATAAAGATATTGTAATATATTTTGACCCATTCGGAATACATCCTCCAAAAGAGGTAATTGAATATTTTGTACCATCTAAAATTTACTATACAACTGATCAAATACAAGATTTAAACCGTTCCATTTGTGGAATTTTATGTTTATCATTTCTGAAAAATTTTAGTTTATAAAAATGGATTCATTTACTATAACATTTACGGGCACAGAACCAGAGTTGAAGTCGGTGTTCTTTCCTCCTATAGAATTAAATGGTGATTATGTAATTGGACTGGTAGATTTTCAAAGTTATAATTCTATATTTAATGTTAAAAAACCTCTAAATACTTTGACATATTACAAAATGCACAAAATTACAACCCCAAAAGGGGAGGTTACAATTGACGAATTAAACCGGGCATTAGCTGGTAAAGTTGAAGTTATTATACAAAATAAAGTAGCATTAATTAATACAAAAGTCAAACTTATATTTTACAAAGGGCTAGTTCCAAAATTAAATAAACTTAAAGACACAAAATTAACTATAGACGAGGGTGAGGATGTGTATTATTACGATCACAAAGCTCCAAATGTAATTGAAATTGCTGAAGGTACATACGAAGTGTTTGAGCTTGCGAAGGAAATTCAAAAGCAACTCCCAGATTTTGTACTTATAGCCGATAATAAAACTATGAAAGCCACATTACATTCTGGCCATGTGTTTGATTTTACAAAACCGTGTTTAGGGTCTGAATTATTGGGATTTAAAGGATTTTCTACTCCCAATATTGCGTTTAAATCCGTAAATAAAATCAACATAAATAATGTAAATGTGATTAGAGTAAAATGTAATATTGCGAATGGGTCTTATTTAAATGGTGACAAATCACACACCATACACAGTTTTTACCCAGAAGCTCCTCCCGGCTACAAAATTATTGAGGTCCCCAGAAATATGATATACTTCCCTGTAAATAAGAGAAGTTTAGATGTTGTTAGCATTACATTTGCAGATCAACACGACAAGCCAATTGACTTTAATAAATAAGAAACTACAATTACTTGTCATATAAAAAAGATATGAGAATTTACAAGAACGGACTGAGTGTGCAAAATGCCAGGTTTCTGCGATCAATTGGGTTGAAGTTAAAATTTTCTATTAATAAAAATGGAAGATTTTCTAGACGTTACAGGAAAATTCCAATACGACGATAGCGTGGTTAAAATTACAAATCACTCCTATGTTCCACACAACACTTTAGCAATAAATAATTCCGATGAAATTTGAATATGCATAAATAATCAAGATTTACTAACACTCCCATGTAGGAGTTATCTGTATATTAAAGGAGAAATAGAGAATCATGATAAAGGACATTTTATAAATAATGCATTTGCATTCTTATTTGACGAAATTAGATACGAAGTTGCTGGTAAAGAAATAGATATTGTAAGAAATCCGGGAATTTCCAGTCTTATGAAAATATTGTGCTCTTACAATAAAACAACGAAATTGTCAAATGTAGCATTTGATTCTGATGAAAATTTAAAGGAGTTCCATAAAAGCGGCAAGTTTAGTACTTGTGTCCCGTTAGAGCTGTTAATGGGTGTGTTTGAGGATTTTAATAAGGTTTTAGTAAATGTTAAACAAGAATTGGTGTTGAAAAGATCCAAAAACGACTTAAATTGTATATTAACAACATCTAATGCTCCAACTGGGGTCGATCCTATTCCTAAAATTACACTTAAATCGATTCAGTGGGTGATGCCGCATGTGGTGCCATCTGATGGGGAGAAGCTTCAATTACAAAAGATGTTATTGCAAAATAAAAATTTGCAAATTGCATTTAGAAGTTTGGAGCTACACGAACTCCCATCATACCCCGAAACCAAGAGACATACATGGTCAGTTAAGACGTCTTCGAGTTTGGAGAAGCCCAGGTATATTATATTTGGTTTCCAAACTGGTAGGGACAACAGTGCACGAAAAAGAACTGATGAATTTGATCACTGTAAATTGAAAAATCTCAAAGTGTTTTTAAACTCTGAATATTATCCTTATAGTGATTTAAATCTCGACTTTGAAAATGGAGATGCCTCTAAAGCTTATGAGATGTTTGTGAGGTTTAGGGAAAGTTACTACAACACCGTCCCCGATCCTATGTTTAACAGAGCTGACTTTATAAAGAAATATCCTCTAATTGTAATAGATTGGTCTAGGCAGAATGAATCAATAAAAGAGGGGGTTGTAGATATTAAATTAGAAATTGAAACTGCAGAAAATGTCCCTTCAAACACATCTGCATATTGCCTAATAATACACGATAAAGTGTTTGAGTATAATCCTTTGACAAATGAGATAAATAAAATGAAAACAAATATTCAACAAGAATTGGTAGAGTCTGCAAAACAAATAAGAGAAAAATATAGGGCGTTAAAACGTGGTAAATTTCTAGAGGCTGAAGAGAGGTTCCAAACATTCCAACCGTTAATAGAGCCTTTGCAAGAATTAAAAAATTTAGCCACAAAAACAGAGAGGCCAGTTCTCCCAATGATTTTAGAAAAGACCCCGTCTAGAATACCAAGAATAACCCAGATAACACCGCACAAATTAGATTTTGGTCTTTTAGCATCAGACTATTTAGGAAATTACCTTAGTAGAAGTAGTATGACAGACACCACATATGGTATTAGGCGAGAAGGAAATACATTTTTTATTGGGAATCAGGAAGTTCAAATTGCCAATGTGTAGCTTATATTTTATTGGGGGGCCAGAGGAACGTGGATCTTTTACCCGAGACCAGAAAGCCTACTTAGCCAGCTTTGATTTAATCTAAATAACTGTAATGAACTAACTAAGATCCTTCCAAAAACTGATATATACTAAATCTGCATCTGAGGTTATTGCAATATTGATCTAAGCATGGTAACTAATCCTTAAGGTAAATGAATGTATAGAAATACTGCAAGCTAATCAAAAACTATGGATAATCTTCTGGGGAGTCTGATTAATTTGGTCTAAACGTGCTGAAAATTCAACCTGTTGCAAAGTGTTCGGGCCAGGCCCGAACACTACTATTTGTTCCTACATTCCTGTATCGGGGCGAACCTTATGGGTTTCCCCTTAATAAGCTGTTTAGCCAGCCATTCTGTCTCTAAATTACCCTATACTTAAATGAAAACTTATCGGTTGTGCGAATTGGTTGCAGAGATGAGGTTCAACACGTCCGTCCTTTCTGACGCCGGCAGTAGGAAGGGGGAGAGGACGCCGCTAAGCCAGATTTCGTTGACAAGACGGAAAAAGTTGTTCGCTCTGTCAACGGCGCGACAGGCGAAGTGCTCCAGGCAGTGGCTGCGCGACGGAGTTTGCGCGCACTATATAAAATAGGGTGACGCTAAGCGTCACAACCACCCCCCTTACGGCAAAAGAAAAGAAAAGGAATCAGTTTTGCTGAAGGTGTGAGGTTGTTGAGTGTTTTGAGTGGTTTTTGTTCGAGTTGCCTCCCTCTATCGTGCTCTGGGTCCCGAGATGTCATGGTCCCGGTTTTAACTCAAGGGAAGCCGAGAACAGATGAGGAAAGGCGAAAACCCCTGACCAGTCCGGCTTCGACTTGGAACCTCGTTCGCAACGTTTGTTTGGGGGAAAAGCTGATTGTTTTGGTTGACCAACCACGGCAGGGATCGGGATCCACCCCCCCTCGCGAATAGAGGAAGGTATGTTGGGTGCGACAGCTAAATTAACCTAACCTAGCAAACTTGTGACTACTGTGATCTTGGCTCAGCTGAAACAGAAAGTCGGAAAGCGACAGTAAAAGGGACGGACAACTGCACGCACAAAAACATGTTTTTTTTTTTGTTTGTTTTTTTTTTTTTTTTTATAAGTTGAAAATCGCACAGAGTTGGAGAAGATAACGTGGTCTTTGGTGATGTTTTTTGTTTGGGGGGTGTCCGAGAGGAGGTCTTGCTCAGGCATCGACTTGGCTGGTTCCCCGCTGACAGGTGATGGAGAAAACTGGAACAGCCGAGGATTGCAGGCAGCAGGGTGAGATGTGCTCCCAGCAGGTCCTGATCACCGCGTTGCTGTTGGTGTGGACAAAGCTGAGGCTCTGCTGGATCTGCCTTTGAAGATGTTGCCATCCTCTCGGAACTTGGTGTCGGAATATCACTTCTGTCACTTGGAGCTGATGATGTTAACTTGCGGTTGAGAAAATGTCTATTTTACTGTCCAAGTAACTGACACTGTCCAAATAAAGCACTGGTAACTGATATTGCTTGAGATCACTTTATTATTCTGTCTTTAAATAATATCATTTGGTTGCCGGTTGTACTGTTTAATGTAAATTTTTGATTGTGCAGTTGTCATGGTGTTATTTTAATAGTTGGGGGTATTAACTGTATTGATCGGTGATGATTGCTAAACAAAAAATCTTTTTAAAGGTGAACTGTCGTGGTGAAGGTGATGAAAGGTTGATCGCAAGGCGGCGGTCCGATAACTGACGGGTTGGTCTTTTCCTAACTGGGGTACCGTGGGATTGTCCCATGTTTGGCGCCGGGTTACCAAGGCCAGACTGGTGAGGTCCGCGGAAACTGTTTCTGAAGTGAGTGAGAGTTGTGGAGTTTGGAAGGATCTGCAAAACTGTTGAAAACCCTTTTTTTGTATTTTTTTTGCTTCGCATGCAGAAAAAAAATTGCGCTCGCAATTACGCTATGATGAGCGGTAATTTCAGGTGAGGATAGGTGCTTGTGGACTGTTTGGGGGAAAAAATCTTCCTAGTGCCCGGTTCTTGCTTAATTGAGAAAAATCCTGCCCCTACTCGCTTACAAACGACGTTTGTCTTGGTATACCTGTTACAACATGAAAATCTTTAACTTAACTACCTTCTGATCTTCTCTAGACTGTTCCTAAACCTAACTACTACTACTTTAGTGACTAATTAAGCCAAGAAGTGTGAAAAGAGCAAAGGGAGAGAAATAGGAAAGAATAGTAAAAGAGTTTGTCTTCCAAACACTCGACTAGTACAAAGGTCGCCACAGAAGGTGCCACCACTGAGCCTCTTCCTGCGATGGTGAAAAAATGAATAAAACAAAAAAAAAGGTAACCATGCGCAGAAAGGTTAATCTCAATCAGGAAAAAAAATTCTTTACAAGACCCAGTGAGGGTGTCGGAGACGAAAAGGGGAGGGGAAAGATTTGGCCGACAACGCACGGGGGAGGACGTGTAGGGCAGCCCATCCTAGGGAAGGATACCCTGAGACTCACAGTCCCCCGGGCGTTGGCGGGGACAGCGACAGAGAGAGAAGACTTAACCTAATATCACTTTTGTAGAGCGTTTCTGGTCTGGGTAAAAGGTCTTTAATATTTTGGCTGAAAAAATCTTTTTAACTGTGAAACATGAGCGTTTCTAATGAACTTGCCTGTTGAGGGGTTTAACAAACGTGCGGTGACGGGTGAAGAAAATGACTCAATAACACAAGGTTTGGACCAGACAGGCAGCAGCTTTTTGTTGATTGATTCGGCAGCCTTGCTGAGGTGGTGTTCTCTGAACATTACCCAATCACCGGTCTTGTAGGGGTTGGGCAGTCTGTTCAGATCGTACTTTTGCTGCCTACGTTGCCTAGCCTTTGAGAGGTTCTCGACGGCCGTTCTCCACTCCTCGTTCGAAGATTGTTGGGAAGCATGGTCGTCGACTAGCCTGTCTAAATTCCAATGGAGTTCTAAGGGGTGGGAAATGTTCCGGCCAAGGAACAAACGGGCTGGAGAAACTTTGGTGGAATCATGACGGGCGGAATTGAAGGCTATCTGGAACCAGTGTAGCTCGTGGTCCCAGCGCTTTTGGTGCTGGTTGTGAAAAATTCGGATGGCTATCTTTATTTGTTTGTTTACCCTCTCGGCATGCGAGGGGTTAGGGTAGTATGGACTAGTGTAGATATGCTGGATGCCTAAGCCTAAACAAAGATTCTTGATTACTACTGATTTGAAATTTGAAACATTATCGGAGACTAAATATTTAGGGGGGCCAAAGATTGAAAAAACTTGCTTGGTGAGGACTGAAGCTGAGGTCTCTGCTTTAGTATTTTTTACTGGTATCATGAGGCAAAACTTGGAGAATGAATCGACCACAGTCAAAATGTATTTATTTCTGTTTAAAGAAAGGGGTAGAGGGCCAATATGATCAATAAAAATCTTTTCCCACGGCTGGGTCACGATTTCAGAGGCCAGCTTCCCAACCTTGGTGTTTGGGGCCTGCTTACACCGTTGGCACTGGACGCAAGTCCGAACCCTATCAGTGATGTAGGCTTTTAGATTGGGAGCCCAGAAAAAGGGTTCGATGCGGGCGA
This sequence comes from Allygus modestus, assembly GCA_963675035.1. NCBI lineage: Eukaryota > Metazoa > Arthropoda > Insecta > Hemiptera > Cicadellidae > Allygus > Allygus modestus. The sequence continues at coordinate 128,843,525 of OY776113.1, read as the reverse complement.
GGGTCTTGCTGATGCCCAGGTGTGCTGAAGTGGGCGACTCGTGGTAGTAGGAAAATAAAAGATCAAAAAGTTTGGTGGGGACAACTACTCTGGGCTTTGTTTGGTTAGGCTGACGGTAAAGAAGGGTATTGCTGTCTATTGAATAGTTTGGAGGCTTGTTTGCGGACCTAATGATCTTCCTGAGGTCAGGATCATCCAGTTGATGTTTGGAAATGTCCTTGAAAGCCTCAGGCAGGGAAAAAGGAGACAAAAGTGTTGGTTGTTGGATCGGGGGTGCTACAACTGTTGGTTCTACATTTTCAAAAAGTCTGGACAAGCAATCAGCAATAACATTGTCTTTTCCGCGAATGTGATAAATCTTAAACTGGAAGGAGTTAATGAAGGATATCCAACGGGCAATTTTACCCATCTGTCGGGGGTGATTGAGAAGCCAAGTGAGAGCCGAACAGTCCGAGTGAAGCTCGAACTCTCGGTGTTCCAAATATTGCTGGTATTTCTGTAGGGCAAACACTATTGCAAGGCATTCAAGCTGTAATGTGGAATAGTTGAGTTCATGCTTATTGAGGGCCCGGGATGCATATGACACTGGGAACAACTGATCACCATGGGGTTGAAGGAGGACCGCTCCGATTGAAGAGCCGGAAGCGTCAGTGTGCACTATGAATTGTTTATTAAAATCGGGCATACGGAGGATGGTAGAGGAAACTAAAGCTTTCTTTAAGGTTTGAAATGCTGCTACTTGGTCGGGGCCGAAAACAAAAGGAACTCCTTTCTTCTTTAAATGATTTAAAGGAATGGTAATAGTGGCATAATCCTTAATGAAGCGGGCATAAAAGGCTGTCATGCCCAAGAAACGTGATAACTGCTTGATGTTCTTGGGAGTGGGAAACTCATCTATGGGTCGAGTCCTCTCGGGATGGATTGAAATGGTGTGGTTAGAAAACACATGACCAAGAAACTGAATCTTATTAGACGCTACAGTGATCTTTTCCGGATTGACGGTGAGTCCGGTGTCACGAAGGCGTTGAATCACTAACCTGACCTTTTCCAGGTGGTCTTCAAAGGTTGAATCACTGTAGACGCACAAGTCATCGAAAAAGTTGTAAACATACTGGAACTTTATATCGCCAAAAATCTTATCTATTAAGGAGGTGAGAACCATACTGCCAGACGCAAGTCCAAAAGGGAGAAAATTGAACTCATATTGAGCCCAAGGAACAACAAATGACGTAAATTGCTTTGACTCCTCATCAAGGGGGATCTGGTTGTATGCCGAGTTCAAGTCAAGGAGCGTGAACCACCGAGCTTGGCCTAAGTGTTGAAAAGCGCTTTCGATCGTGGGCATGGGTGTAGCGTCGAGTTCTAAAATGGAATTAAGATTTCTGTAGTCGACTACCATGCGTGTTTTCCCACCCTTTTTGGGAACTAAAAAGGCAGCTGAGGCATACTGGGATGTGGAGGGTCTAATCACTCCCTTCTGAAGCAGATCGTCGATGTGTTGTCTCATAAGTTGGAGTTTGGGAGGGGCGTACTGATATGGTTTATTGCGGACAATTTTACTTTCTTTGATCCTGATGTGGTATTTTAAAAGATTTGTGCGGCCCAACTTGCTAGTTATCGTTTCGGGGAACTGAGAAAGCAACTGAGTGACTGACTGACGCTGTTGGGGATTTAAGTTCTCCCCCATACTGACTGGATGGTCCGGTTGCTCAACAATCGTGGAGCAAATGAGTGGAAAAGTTGTGGGTGAACCAGGTGATCCATAGGGAAAGCTAAGAGTGTGTGTGAACATGTTAATTACTGCCTTGGTCTTTGTCAAAAAGTCAGAACCTATTAAAAGCGGGACTGGTAAATTATCAGTAACAAAAAATGGGAAAGTCCAGGAAAGATGATTTATTTTAAAGTGGACCCTGACTGAGAAATTGAAATTGATGGGTTCGCCAGCGGCAGAGATGGCTGATAAAGATGTCGGATGTCTGCTGACCACTGCTTTGGTATGACGCTTTAAGAGCTTGTAAGTATCGGAGGACAATAAACAGAATGAAGATCCGGTATCTATCAGTGCATCTTTAAATAATCCCTTGAAATCCAGTGTGACGTGGCACAGATCATTGGTTGGAATGCTTGGGGAACCTTTGGGTTTATTAGGCAAGTTTTGCTTACCGGGCACCTGCTGCACAGACTGTACCAGGGGAGGGGCCGAGGCGCCTAACGGTACCCCCCTCTGGCGTTTCCCTGACCCTGACCTTGTGAACCGAAGCCTCGGTTTGAATTGAATTGTTGTTGTGGCTGGTATGTCCTAGGTGGCCGCTGTTGATTTTGGTGAAATGGAAATTGTGGGATGCGGGGTGTGGATAGTTGATTAGAGAAATTCGAAAAGTTGCGGTTGTCATATCCTGAAAATCTTTGATTTCCCTGTCGATAATTCGGATTGTTACCGGGGGTCAAGCCCGAATGCTGGTTTTGACGGTAGCCGACACTGAGCTGCGTGGTCTCTGGTCGCGAGACGGCCTGCCCCTGTTCCAGCGCGCGGACCACCTGAACCCTGGGAGCCAAGGCCAGGAGGTCTGATAAACTACACGCGGCCGGAAAGGCGGCAAGAGCCGCCCGCGTTGGTGCATTCAGACCATTCAGTACGGTGTCAAGCACATCGCGCTCTGAGAAGTTTGAAATCAAAAGGGATGCCGCGGCGGAAATGCTATCCACAAATTCGGGAAGGGACTCTAAATGTTGCTGGGCCCTGTAAACCATCGTGGTGACCATAGCGTGCCTGACCTGTGCTGGGAGAAAAAAATCCCTTACACCTACAACTACCTGTTCTAAACTGACACGATCGGCGATTCCCTTTAGCCAAAAGGCCCTTAGCTGTTCCGCCGTGCGGGGAAGAACCGCCAACAAAATATTCTCGTCAGCAAACAAACCCAATTTGGCAATTTTGGCAGCCGAAATCAAGAACTCCACCAACCTACGTGGCTCGGCACCAGTAGTCAGTGGCAACGCCCTAACAAGGTCGTCTAGGACCTTCATCTTACTTTGAATTGCGCGGGGAGGGGAACGACTGCTGGCCATGGCAGAAGCCACTTGCTGCCCTACGGCAATCGCGGTATCCTGGACCAACTGGGCCCAATCCACCTTAGGTGAACGTCCACTGTCGGTATTCTGGATCGCGGTGTCGTGAGGGGCACTAGGGTTTGCGTCGCCGAACTGTTGATTTCCCGCAAGGGGCGTCATTACCGGCGTCGACTGAGAGGACGTTGTGACCGTGGCCGCGCCAGTGACTGTTAGGACAGTGGGTGCAGTAGTGGTGCTTCCGTCCTGAATTGTCTTTTCATCGGTTTCGGTTAGCGAGACGGTGACTGGGCAGGTCAGATCCGGCCTGGAATTGGGGGGCAAGGGCTCGGATCCGCCATTCAACTGAAGAGTTTTCAGAAACTCACTCAAGAGGGACCTATTAACTGACAGGGTCGTTGAAGGTGCAATCCCTAAAATGAGACATTGATCAGTCGCGTCCTGAGAATTGAGAGTAAAAACCCAGGAAGTGCCTGCTGGCAACTCCTCGGGCGAATATACCCTTGAGGGCATTTTGTCTAAAAACCAGGAAAACTACAAAGTGAGAAAAAAAAATTTTAACACAAAACACCTACTGCCTATGGGTATCCCTTATCAAGAGTCGTTGCTCAAAAATTCAAATTGCGCAAAAAGGGTAACCCAGGCAACGCGCCCAACACAAGAAAAGAGGTATTAATTAATTTATTTTTTTTTTTAAATTTTAATCCAGAATCCCAAAAAAAAAATCCCATTAATTTCGAGAAGGGAAAAACAAATCCCTAAATGATTGGGGGTTGAGCAATTGCAAAACAATTGGCCGTAACAGACTTTCCCTGGAGCATAAAATTGCTGTTCGATGAAAACCATTTACAAAAAAGAATCTATGTCGGCATTGGTGATAAAGAGTTTTCTATTACAGGAATCAACTCTATAAATGCATCGTTGTTGAAATGTATTCCATCACGACGCATTGATTTCCCATAATAGGCATGAAAAAATCGGGTGCGATTTAATTCGTCGGGGAGGTCTATCACTTTGACGAAGTGTGAACGTAATGTGAGCAAAAACCTATTAATTTTATGTAAAATGGTAACTGCTGGGGTGTAGTTTCCTATCCGTGGATAACTCGGCAATGTTGTAAAAACAATGACCATCCTAGGATATAAACGCCGTATCAGTCTCAAAAAGGACAAAAAAGAATTCTTGAAAACTGTAATATCTACGTTTGCTAAAAAATCGTTTGTACCTAAGAAACATAACAAGGGCATATGCGGCTGTATGGCTGAAACATTTAACTTAACAAAAGTCTTAAGGTCAGATACTCTTGCTCCAGAGATGCTCCGAATTGAAATTGGCCGTAAACTCCCAGTTAGGCCGGGATTTGCTCGAGAAAAATTGCAAAAACTGGCGGCATATGAGCCGCCAAGGACCTGAACACTAATCAAATTACTTGCTTGGGCCATAAATAAATTAACAGTGAAGGGAAAAACCCAAGCTACGCCGACCGACACCGGTAGGTGTCTATTTGTGAAATGAAAGGAAAAGGTCGGCCCCTAATGTCCCGTATCTAACTACATTAGAAAACAAAAGCGCAAGAGCTATCCTAAATTTTCCCCAAATGCAAAATTCGGTTCCCTGAACAAGTAACTGCACACAAGCAAAAATAAAATTGATAAAAGTGCCGGTTTAACTTCAGTTAAACTAATTGAAAAAGATTTTACTAGCAAAAAAGGTGGGTGCAGCGCTAATCCATTGGCCGCCCAACCAGACGTTAGCTGTAGGTAAGCTAAGTTCAGCACAAGAATTGGTGGCGAGTGACGTAGCGTGACCGGCCGGAGTATCGACCAATTTATAAACACAAGCCCCGACCGAATTACTAGAGGCACATTGTTGCTCAAAACGCATAATTATAAATACATTTGGCACAAGGAAAAAGAAAAAATATATTCTACAGTACGTTACATTAATGCCTTGATGTAAAATGCCAGCTGTACCAAGCCAGAATTCTGACTTAGCCTAAAAGTGAACTGAGTTAAAAACCAACTGAAATGCAAAATATAAACTAAATTGACTATGGTTACCTATGTTAGACATGTCCTGAGAACCCATTCTACAATTATATACCATAAAAATCTAGCCTAAAGGGTTTTACTGATCCAAAATTTGCAAAAAACTTCCTACTGCAAAAACTGCTAGGCCCTAAAAACTTTACTATTGGCAGATTCTGGCCCTGTATTTCTGGCCCACTGAATGCTTACACTAAAAGAATATTATTGTTACTAGGGATGACCAATAGTGTGAGAAAATATATTCACATAATTTTAAAGACAAAATCACATCGTACAAAGAATAAATTAAACATTGGACAGACAAACAGCACAGATTGTAGCCACAGACTAACAGTTGTAAAAGATGAGGCTGCAGCATGATAAATATATTTTATTGAACAATTAAATAACATAAAAAACAGTCACTGAATTTAACACATAGCAAGGTGTTGGCTTTAACTATAGAAACTGGTCTTTATTTGTATAACAAAACAAAACACCTTGGTTTTGGCCAAATGCCATTCTAATTGTAATAAAAATTGGGTTATGGCCGTTAAACCACCATACCTGAGACCTGTACCCAATACATTTTTTTATAGACCAGATATGCCTCTTGCTAGGCTTACAAATTAAAATCCTAAACACTGAATCACATCACTGAAACACTTGTACTGCTGCCAAGGCCTGATGAGTTGTGGATTCTCACTGAAATACAAAACAGAACAACAAATACAAAATCCTACCTAAGACACACTATTTTCCCTTGGTCACCCTAGTTTGATAAATTTAGAAAAGGTTTAACCTCAAAAATTGTGGGCAAGGACCCCTACCTTCCTGGTGTCAGTCTAACATTCTAAAAAATTCTGATATGGGACATAAACTCCCCAGAAGATTCATCGACTAAATCCTAAGTTTACTAACCTAACAAAAACAAAGCTGCCTAAAGCTCTCTGGTCCTAGGCTTATGTCTGCTACCATATGTAGCTTATATTTTATTGGGGGGCCAGAGGAACGTGGATCTTTTACCCGAGACCAGAAAGCCTACTTAGCCAGCTTTGATTTAATCTAAATAACTGTAATGAACTAACTAAGATCCTTCCAAAAACTGATATATACTAAATCTGCATCTGAGGTTATTGCAATATTGATCTAAGCATGGTAACTAATCCTTAAGGTAAATGAATGTATAGAAATACTGCAAGCTAATCAAAAACTATGGATAATCTTCTGGGGAGTCTGATTAATTTGGTCTAAACGTGCTGAAAATTCAACCTGTTGCAAAGTGTTCGGGCCAGGCCCGAACACTACTATTTGTTCCTACATTCCTGTATCGGGGCGAACCTTATGGGTTTCCCCTTAATAAGCTGTTTAGCCAGCCATTCTGTCTCTAAATTACCCTATACTTAAATGAAAACTTATCGGTTGTGCGAATTGGTTGCAGAGATGAGGTTCAACACGTCCGTCCTTTCTGACGCCGGCAGTAGGAAGGGGGAGAGGACGCCGCTAAGCCAGATTTCGTTGACAAGACGGAAAAAGTTGTTCGCTCTGTCAACGGCGCGACAGGCGAAGTGCTCCAGGCAGTGGCTGCGCGACGGAGTTTGCGCGCACTATATAAAATAGGGTGACGCTAAGCGTCACAAATGATGATGTTACAGTTGGAGAAACAATTTATAAAGGGACAAAGGGATTGTGGGAATTTTTTACTTTAAAAGAACCCGTAAACTATAGTCAGGCTGATTTGCAAAATTATAAAGAGATTTTGGAAGCTACAAATGCACATTTAAAGGGTTATAAACCAGGTGCGGCGATGTCAAGTAATAAACACACTAAATATCTTAATATAATTAAACCCCTGTTTAAGACTGTTGGTGAAGGTTTAAGGCAGGTAACTGGTAATAAAATAGACTATGTTTATTGGGACGATCCTAATGAGCTTGTAGATAGGTTAAGACTGCTTTGGTTAAGTCGATTGGCGGGAAATTCTGGAGTGGATAATGAGATAGATTCTATCATAGAAGAATTGAGGGAAAGTGGAATTGTTTATTAAATAAAAAGATGATAGATAAATTTTATCGCGTATATAACCCGTATAGTAAACCAGAAGCTAGAAGTTTTAAAGAAACTACTTTAAATCTAAAAGATGATGGTTGGAATGTTTTAAATTATAAAATTAGTAGTGTTAAAGGTGGGGAGTTTACTGACGATGTATCGACTTGGGGGCAGACGTTAACTAGAAAAGGTGATGCTTTTGTACAAGGTAATACTAAATATAAGTTTTTAGAATCCAAGAGTAATAATTGGAACGCGAATAAACGCAAAATTACTAATGTTAAACGAGGTGAAAGCTCAACCGATGTACCCACATTAGAGCAAACTTTAATAAGAAAAGATGGTGTCTTTGTACAAGACAAAAATAATTATGAATTTTTGGAATCGGAGAATGGTATTTGGAATGCCAAAAAGCGAAAAATAAGTAATTTGTTGGCTGGTAAAGAAAGCGATGATGTTGTAAACGTCTCTCAAGTACCAAAAATGGATCTAAACTTTTGGGATTTTAATAATAAAAGGCTAGTTCGTGTTAAACCCGCTGTTGATGAGAACGATTGTGTTACAAAACATCAGACTGTGACTTTAGACGGTCTTAAATTTGATGGTAAAAATAAGCAATTAACAAACATTTTACCTGGAACATTGCCAAATGATGTGGCTGTTGTTAATCAAATATTAACAAAAGGTGAGAAAAGCATAATAAAACAGGGGGATAAAAATTATAATGTATTAACATTAGATAGAGATATGTGGGATACAGAGGACAAATTAATAAAGAATGTACCTGAAGGCAAAGATAGGAGTGATATTTGTTTAATGTCACAGGTTTTGAGGTATGACGATAATATTAAATCTTTTAGACAAGACAATATTAAATTTGATATTTGTTTAAAATCACATGCATTAAGGTTTAACAATAAAACTAATAAATTTATGCAAGACAATAATGAAATCGATTTGATGATGTACAATCCTAAATTGTTGATTGCAGACCCTACATCTTTAAGCGGATTTAAGACTTTAGATGGAGAGGCATATTTGCCAAAAAACTATGTATATCAAAGAATGAGTGATGGTATGTTAATTGGTAGCAATGGAGGTGTTTTTGAAACGACAGAGACTGGCAGATACGTTAACATTAAAAATAAAGAATAAAAAATGGAAAAAATTGCTTACGAATTGCATAAGCCCGCGAGAAAGAACTTTGTTAGAAGGTCTTTTAAGGTGTTGGGTATAAACGAAACTGTTCAAATAGATTTAATAGATATGCGGAATTATGCTAGAGAGAATTCTGGAAATAAATATATTTTAACTTTAATAGACACATTTTCTAAAAAAGCTTATGCTGCTCCACTAAAGAATAAAACTGGATTAGTAGTCACAGAAGCTATAAAAACTATTCTCCCAAAGGGAGTTAAAAATATTCAATTTGATAACGGAAAAGAATTTTTTAATGAACATTTTACCAAACTAATGAAAATTCTAAATATTGAATCACTACCACACTTACTCTACAACTAAGGCGGCTATTGTGGAAAGGTTCCAGAGAACTTTAAAGAATTGGTTGTATAGAGAGTTTAGTGCACAAGGGAGTTACAAGTGGTTGGATTTACTTCCAAAGTTAATGAGGATATATAATAATAAAGTACATAGATCCATAGGGATGAAGCCTAACCAAGTAAGTGCTAAGAACTCTAAAGATGTACATGAAAGGTTAGCATCTAAAGTACAAGTTAAAAAGCCAAGATATAAGGTGGGGGATAGTGTAAGGATATCTAAATATAAACATGTATTTAGTAAAGGATATACCCCTAACTGGACGGGAGAGCTTTTTACAATAGCAGAAGTTAAGAAAACAAAGCCTGTGACTTATATTTTGAAAGATGAAAATGGCAATATAATCAAAGGAGGATTTTATACAGAAGAATTGTTAAAGACTAAATATAAAGACATGTATTTGGTAGAGAAGGTAATTAGGAGGAAAGGTGATTTATTATATGTCAAATGGCTCGGGTTCCCAAGTAGCCAGAACTCGTGGATTTCTGCAAAGGATGTATTAAAATGAATGCAAATTTTAAAAATATAGGGGAAAAGTATGGCAAGAGTCAAAATGGAAATTAGGGCGGGTGCAAAAATCAGTAAGTTGGCAGTTTTAATTCGACTGTAATAGTTAATTTGGGATTTATTAATGCATTAGATAAATTGCAGACAAATCCAAAGTTAATTTTTAAATATAGAGGATGGGGAAAATGTATTTAAGGCAAGGGTACTAGTACAGGAAACTTGTGTAAGGCGGGAGCTGGCGTCGGTGCAAAAACGGCTCCCCATAAGAATAACATGGGAAAAAAGTGCCGATTACGGGGTTAAACCGGCAGTTCTTCTCTACTGGGGTTAGCCCATTGATGGATTAACCAACTATTATCAAAAAATGCTAACCCATAGCCAACAAAATACCAACAGTTTATAATTTTTTTATTTTAATTCTTATTTTAATTTTTAAAAAACATGATTTCTCTAATTTGAATTGTTTGGCAAACCAATAATATATATATATATATATATATATATATTATAAACAAGGGGAATTTAAATGTATATAATTAATTAAAGAAATTATAGAATAAAATTTAAAACATAATTACTCCCTTTACTCTAAAATAATAATTATGAAAGCAGAGACAGATCGAATCAAATCATTACGCTCCCACGGGAAGTCACGACTCCTCGGCGAACAACAGGACGTATAGAATTACGATCCCCGATAATGATCAAGCTGAAAATCAAAACCCTTGAGAACAACGTTAAGAAAATCAAACAATCCCATGATCCAAGCATGCTAAGAGAATAAAATAACTTACGGTCAGCGACACGCCCATTTCCTCGAACTAGTAGGCCAATCAGAAGGAGGACGACCAATAATGTGTAGGTATCGGATGCATCGATCACCGATTGGTTAGGAGGCGGAACGATGACGGATTGGAGGACAAGATGGCGATAGAGGGAGGAAAAAGTAAAAAGACAGTCTTCGGAGAGTTTTGGAAGAGTAAGGTAGACACTGGGAAGCTTCTTCTGGGCTGTTCCGGACCGAGTAGGAACAGAAAGTCTTCAGGAAAGTGAAATGCACCTGAGGGCACCCGGGAGTTCGATAACTTCTACCAGTACCTTACGACACTCTACCACTTCACTCGACGAGATTCCACCGCACCTGAGTCCATCTTCTGGGTCCATCTTCTGAGGACATCAGTGAGGACACCGGCCGACGTCCACCCACCCGCCGTCAACCCCAGGGGAGCGGAACTCCGAGGTACCGGACCTACGACGCGGCCCGGAGGGACGGGGACAGGAGGAGGACAGGACGACCGGGCACACGGGACGTGAGGTGTCACAGAGATCTCCAAAAATATCTGGGTATGTTCCCACTTCATTAAAAAGGTGCACAGTTAGGATATATTAAATAAAATATTAAAAGACGAACCTAAATAAAAGGAGCCAAGAAATAATAGCTAGCAAGAGTCAAAATTATAAACTACTATAATACAAAAATTTAAATGCAGGAGAATTATAAGATATCTCGAAGAGATAAAATATCTAACTAATATAAACAAAAAGGGGTGATGTCAGAATGCAAGTTAAGAACCCGCCATGCTATGTGGGTTGAATGTATAAAGTATTAGGTTAATAATGTGTCGGATATATAGAAGGGTTTTTAGATAATTCCATTTAGTGTATACTGATCCTTTATTCAGTATATCAAATGAATGTTGAATGTACAAAGTATTAGATAATTAATATGTCAGATATATAAAGGGTTTATTAGAGGAATTTATTTAGTGTGTTTTGCTCCTTTGTTCAGAATATCACAGGAATCATTTGTGAATATTGATAATAACTAAACAAGGGAGAGATAGAAAGCTTTATTTCATGGGGTTATTTTATATATGTATTTTATGAATATTCTAGGGAACCTTTATGTCATGTCTTAATTATGTTATAAATGTATAAGTCATTGTTGTATAGACAATTGTTTTGAAGGACCATTATTATACTGTAAGAGTAGAGGATAGGAGAATTAAAGTGCAAAGTGAATATTTTAAATGTATTAAATGGACATGGAGTGCGAAAGTGGAACAAACTATATGTGTTTATCAGGGATAAAGGACTCTCCATAAACATAAATTGTCCAGAAGGCTAAAGTGCACCTTTTACAGTATTCTGTTTTATCATTTATTATAGTTGGGTTATATTTATCATGTATATTAAAGTGTTTTCATTTCCTTGATCTGTGTTCATTCCAATCCACGGTCCTATGAGTTACCTCTAACTAGCTAAGCGATTATAATTTCAAATTTATTCAATTCAAACTATTTAACCCTTGAAAAGGTTTACAATATATATATATATATTAAAATATAATTAATAATAATATAATATGGTAGGATTTGCCAACATAGCTCTGGTTGGCCCAACGTCTACCCAATGATAGGTTCGTTGGCCCAACCGCGGTAATGTCAACCGACCATTCCCCAACCAATTCTAACCATGCCGACTATTCCCCATCGTTGGCCCAACGATGTGTGCTGCTGGGGTCTATGGTGTATTTTGTGAACTAGTAAACTGGTGCCAACTTAAAATCTGCAGAGGGATTGGATATGACGTAACAGTACGAGGCATTAAGGTATCATACGGCACAGGAATAAATATACTGTAACTCAACAATAAACAATCATTTATCTCATCACAGACAATAAAATATAACTTTTAAAAATAAGTTATAACATAGTATAAATGTATATTATTATTTATTCATTTATTTATTTTATTACAGCAAGTAAAACATTGATTAATTGTTTTTACCTTTGCAGTACCACATCTCATGCTCGTGATAATAGCTTTCAATTAGAGTAATATAGCCTATCATATATTGATGAAATGCACGATATAACATTTGTCTAATTAAAAGCTTGCAATAACAATCAAACTTTTGGCGCAATCTGTGAACGGCATTACCTCAGAGCTCCAAGTGGCGCTATGAGCAACTAAGTTGTGTTACGAGGTCTAGGGGCCTCGTGTCACATAAAAGTGAATATTTATTATTTCCGTACATTGCAAGATCTAGAGATCTCGTTCGTTGTTATGGTTACTAAAAGGTTCAGCAATAAAAGAGGTTTCTGGATATATACATTTTATTTTACAATGTTAATTGTGCATGGAGTTATCGAAACTGCACAAAAGGAAAGAATATCAAACTATTGCTACCGCAACACATGTTACCCTCGGTAAGAGACCTCGGGCCTCGTAATGCGGTGAATGTGTTAATCAGACCTTCTAGTTATATGTACCAGAAAACCTAGCCATTGGTAACCAAGCCTTTAACATCGAGACCAAAATTGTTGTATCACGAAAGTCTTCTTTATGAGTAAACCTGCAACATTTTAATATACTGCTTTTTAAGATTTTTTCAATGATAATAATGTAGAATGTTATACTAATGTATGGTGTAAATGGTGGTTCTGTCGGGATCCCCTCAATCTGGTAACGTTCCAAACTGGTAACGTTACCAATTTGATAATTTGAGGATTTATCAAATTGGTCCCGGCTACGCCTACCACACCCTGACTTCAGCAGCTGTGATGCTATTGGTTGATCGTTTTTAAGATAAATAAATACATTGTAGGGCGAGACTACGATATGCGGCAGGAAACAGGTGTGCCAACCCAAATACATTTAAACAAAATATATCCCATTAATGGGTAATTCGGGTAATGTAACTATTTTAAATGTTAGTGTAGGGGTATCAATTGGTATAACAAATTACCTAAATAAAATCGGTTTTATAATTTGTTACAATTTAACTAAGATTATAATCCATAAACAAACAATTAATCCTAGACTTCACACTGCCTGCATTTGCAGGACTCTATATACGCTTAGGATCGGCGTGCTGAGGTCGCCTAGGACATTCTGAAGGCGTCCTAAACCCCCCAATGTGCCACCATTAGTTTACTACCAACAACAGATAGAGTCTAGTGATTGTTTGTCTTGTGATTGATTACTTATACAAAATTTGTACTAAAATTGGGATCAAACATGCGATTTAAATATATTATTCAACAAAGTAGTACAATAAAAGTTGTTAAGTTAGGCAAATCACACAATCGCAGCTGATTTCGAACTAACATGTGTTCCTAATTATATCATTGGTTTAATAAACTTAACATGTAATGAGTAAAAAAATCAAATGAGGCAGAGTATTAGAGTAAGATTTGGGGCTCTGGCCCGTTCAAGCCCCAACGTTTGTAATGATAAGCATCTGTTTATTTGTATTACAATTTCTTACCAGGGGTTCATCCAGTTGCACCGAATTTTATCCAATATAGCACCTACAATCGAAATCAAATTAAATTTTCAGATAAACACCCCCTTGGAATTTATTACATAAAATATGTAACCAAATTACGATTTACCGCATTATTTAAAACGGCTTACCTTCACAAACCTTTTGTCAATTTTCCCTTCGCATTAATACAGCAGTTAAGTACCACTGCTGGATATGACTTAAGTTCGAAAACCAGTTTGATCGACCTATCGGAACGGGTATTTTGAGGGGGGGGGGGGTGTTTGAACCCAAAAAAGTTTATTTTTTATATTTTTACATATAATTACAGGATAAGACTATTTACATATAATTGTTTTAAAAGTCAAATTTTAGTTTTCTCCATTGGGTTTAGCATAAAAAGACACCCAATTTGGTGTTTTAATCATTGCTTTGCGTCAATTGGTTCCGGAGATATTGAAAGTGCTAGTACACAATACGTTGTCCAATTTTATTCTTATGGAGGATACATTTTATTTCTCGCAAGGTTTGCTTGCTTGCTTGCTTGTGACACTGATCCCAAAAACGGCTCAAACGCTTTTCTTCAAATGTTCGAAATAACTAATTTCTGGGATAAAAATAAGTCCTAGACAGGCCTCATCCCCAGGAAAAATCAAATAATATAAAAAAACTTATAAAACTCAAAATCAGTGTAAAAACATACATCTATTCCAATTTTTATTGAAATCTGAAAACAGTTTTTTTTGCTGTCCTGATGCTCCTGGTTTCATTTACCTGCAAAGCTGGGAATACAATTTTGCGCATTATAATGTTAGGAGAAGGTCCAGACAGGCTTAAAAGTAGGTGTGAGGTTGCTGTGGATGATAAAAGTACTCAAACAAAGGAATAACAGGCTTTTCTAGTGTAAAACCCCCATAAGACAACGTACTGTGTTTAGTCTATACACATTTTCTTTAATAACTCGGGAAATAAGTATGCTAGAATGACGATAAAGGGCTTAAAACTTTTGCCTCACTAGTTCCCATAATTTTTACATGCATTAATTTTACATACAGGGCTTTTCTGACCCTTGTTGGGCCCAAAAACTCAAAATTTGAAAGAATAATCCCCAAAAAAGGGTTTGGTGTTTTCCGATTGTTTTGGCCAACGAACTTGTCCAACTGATTACAGAAAGGAATGTTCCTACAAAATTTGAAGTAAATCGGAAAAAATGTGACCGCTAGATTGCAAACACACATATATATATATAAATATAACATTTTGAACGACCCCCAAAACGTGTTCAGGGGGTCACGTTAGGAACTTCTATGGTGGTCCCAGGCTTAAGTTTCACCGTGCGGGTCATGCTAATAGTTCACTTTCCAAAGGAAAGTCACTAATGAAAAGTTTAAAAAAAATTAACATTGGGCTTATGGAGTTTCAAATAAATATAAAAGAATTGTAACAGCTGTTCATAACCTACCAGGGAACTGTCAAAGTAATACTAAAATGTTGTTTATGATTATTAACATGTGGTTTCCTGATAGCAGAGAATAAAATATTTGAGTGAAGATTACATACCGCATAGAGTAATAAAATAAATGAAAGGGACATTGTGCTATAAATAACAACCGGAGTTTTCCTTACAAATTTAGAAAAGAGGCAAATGAGTTATACAAATCTGATTATCAGTAGGGGGAAGTGGTGAAATATGCTCCAAGTCACCTAAACAAACTGACTGGCCTTCCCCCGAACAAAGCTCGGCCTCCATGTACTATCTCGCTTATTTACGAACGAATACCGACCAAACTCGGTATATGGCTTCAGCTGGTTGTGGTCTATTGTTATTTGCAAAAAAAACAAATATTTTACCAATATTTCATATAGCAGAAAACCTGCGTACTCACCTCAAGTCATTTTTATGGAGAATAAGTAAAATATTATTAGCAGATGTCCCATTCTCCGTACGAGGATGTATCAGGCATAGAGCCAGAGGTTTTTAAATTGTATTTACATTATAATTAGCTGACGTTATCAAACGTAACTTCATAAGATTAACATTGGAACTTTGAAAGACTATGGGCAGTGGTATAGTGGAGCGGGAACACATGGGAACGGCGTTCCCACACTGGTTTTCCATAATTTAATATCATAATAATTTGCTTTTCTAACAATTTCAACAAAAACATTTAGCATTCCCACACTGGCCAATTTACGACTATGGGACAAATCTCTGAAGTTGGAGGTTTTTTCAAAATTCCAAAAGGCACATCTAGAGAGTAAGAGCTTTTCATTGATACCAATCATGTATACAAAATAATCATTTTAGGGGTTGAAAATCGCCGAACAAAAATCAAGAAATTCTTTTAATAATACCGGGTGTCTCAGCTAAAGTGAACCAATAGCTAACTTTGTAATTATAAATATGACATCCAAGTTCTTATGGGGGACTCCCCTTGATTTTTTAAGATGATTTTCGGGATGGTTTCGAATTTATTAAATATGGCCGCCATTTTCCAATATGGCGGACAACTTTAATATTTCTTATGGAATACCCAATATTTTATGATGTTTTTAGGTAAAACATGTAATTTTAAGACGTTTTCGTTCTTGGTAATTTTTACCTAAACGTGATCGTTTACGTGCTAGAGCCAATAGTTTTCGCAAAAATTACTCAAGTTTAGTGCTGCAATGCTTCAAGAAAATGTCATCATTGAAAAAGACAAATAATATGTATTTTACAAATATAAGAGTGATAATCAAATACATTTTCACACATACAGAACAGTGTGCTTTGATACCTCAAGCAACAAGAACTGTTTATAACAAATGCTCAAAAACATTTCCTTGTTGTTCTATGCACATTTCCAGTCGTTATCTGTGTGCTCGTTGTGCAAGTGTTATTGTTGCGTCACTAACAGCGTTGCAAGCAGCTCGGATCCTCCACTGCATATCCTCAGGTGTTGATGGTCGAGATTGGTATACTTTATCCTTGATTGCCCCCAAAGGAAAAAATCTAGATGTGTCAGATCAGGTGACCTCGAAGGCCATGCGACTGGTCCACTAAACTTGAGTAATTGTTGAGAAAACTATTGGCTCTAGCACGTAAACGGTCACATTTAGGTAAAAATTACCAAGAACAAAAACGTCTTAAAATCACATGTTCTACCTAAAAACATCATAAAATATAGGGTGTTCCATAAGAAATATGAAAGTTGTCCGCCATATTGGAAAATGGCGGCCATATTTAATAAATTCGAAACCATCCCGAAAAACATCTTACAAGGGGAGTCCCCCATAAGAACTTGGATGTAATATTTATAATTACAAAGTTAGCTATTGGTTCACTTTAGCTGAGACACCCAGTATACAGGGTGTCTCTGAACTCTCTAACAACCTTTTCAGGACCATAGACCATGGACCATAGAAGACAAGCCAAAATATCATATTCAAAATTTCGAAAGCTCAAAAGTTACTCGTATAGCCGCCATTTTGTTTTTTCACATAGGAAATTTTAATTTGAGAACGGCTAGTTATAATTAAATGAAATTTGGTATTTAGCTTTATTACCTAAAGACCTAATTACAGAAAAAAATTATTTTTTTACAATCATTAATTTCAAAATGGCGGCTGCCTAAAAATTTCAAATGTAAATATCTTAAAAACCGCTCATAGTAAAAAATTACATTAATTACGTTTTATTTAGAGAATTTAATTGCAAATCTAATGTCACCAAATTTATGGAAATCGGTTCATAAATAACGGAGAAAACCCATTTTTAAGATATTGCATTCTTGTCAATATCAACTGTTATCATGTGACATCGCTGCTAGTGAGCCACGTCGATCAGCTGTTTCAAGTATAATTCCACCAAACAGCTGATTGATCAATGTATTGTTAAAATTATTACAGTTTCCTGTTACAACGTGTCTTTTTCCTGTATGTTGCTTATTGTTAATCAGTGTGCTGCTTTTTAATAGTAATCTGTGTTAACGTATTCAGTATTCATATTTATTGATAAATGGCTAATTATAGTGTTGCAGAGTATTGCGATATGCATTTTTATTATGGAGCTGCATTTGGAAATGCAAATGAAGCGAGAAGGTTGTATAGCGACTATTTCCCCAATAGACAATGTCCTGCTGCCAAAACGTTCACTGCTGTCCACAATCGTCTCCACGCAACTGGTACGTTTCATGTGAGTATGGCAGATACTGGTGCTGCGAAGTCGGTGCGTACAGTTGAATTTGAGGAGGAAGTCCTTCGTAAATTTGAAGAAAACCTTCGAACAAGTACTCGAGCTGTGGGTAATGAGATGGGGGCAGGCAAAGACACCGTGTGGAGGGTACTCAATAGTAGGAGGCCATAGCCGGTTCTGGACCACCTTAGCAAACTGAGGAGCCGAGGAGCCCCCCCGTGACGTCATCCCCCCGTGACGTCATCCCCCCCGTGACGTCATCCCCCCCGTGACGTCATCCCCCCCCCGTCACGTGGACCCCCCCGTCACGTGTTGTTTACTTTCCTTGTTTGTCACCGGTTTTTCCCCATTGTTTGTCACCGGCAGAGGAGGGATGTTTACTGCTCCTCTGCAAGCTAACGCTCATTCCACAAGCAGAAGCCATGTCAACGACATCTTATACTGTGTGGGATGACGCTAGCGTCACCCATTTAATTAACCAAATTAGAGGCGAGGCGGTTAACCGCCTAGTTATTATAAGATGGGGGCTCCTCTGCCCTGATGGCCGCCACCATTTTCTACCGAGGAGGTACGTGGCAAACCAGC
This sequence comes from Allygus modestus, assembly GCA_963675035.1. NCBI lineage: Eukaryota > Metazoa > Arthropoda > Insecta > Hemiptera > Cicadellidae > Allygus > Allygus modestus. The sequence goes on along the minus strand of OY776113.1, from coordinate 128,825,284 downwards.
CAGGTCACTTGGAGGAGGTGGAGCTGCGGCTCTTGAATATGGTGCACCATGGAGAAGTAGCACTCCTCCAGAAGAAGTCCTTCCCCCTCTTTTAGTTATAAGTATCATCTTTAATTTATAAGTTTTCATTCTTCATATTTTGTATAAATATTCATGTATCATCTTAGATTTAAGTATCACTTTATTATGTATTAATGTAATAATTAATGTAATGATTATGTCTTATGTATTAATGAAATAAAAATTACAAAAAACAAAAAAAAACAACAAAAAAAAAACAAAGTGACAAAGTTTAGCAAGCTGAGGATTGGGAGGATCAGCCTTGTGTCGACCCCCATGACCCCCCCCCCATGACCCCCCCCCATAACCCCCCCCCGACCTGCCCCATAGCCAAGCTCGACCCCCCCCGACATCATCCTGTTTTATTCTTTTGTTTTATTTCATTTTATTTTTGTTTTTTTTTGTTTTTTGTTTTTTTTTGACAAAGGAATCATTTATTATATTAACAAACAACTTATAACTATAAAACTATTCCTCATTATTGGCCGCCCGCTCTTGTTCTTCCAAGCGGTCCAATTCCTCCTCCAACTCACGCAGCCTGGCCATGTCGGCCATGAACCATCGCCGATGCGTCTCGTGCTGCGGCTCAACCACCCACACTCGGTCGATGTCGTCCTGAAGCTCCTGCCACTCCAGGTACACTTGTAGTGCAGTCCTCGGTGGTTGAGGGTCCTCAGATGAGTCAGACTGAGGCGATGGAGGCGGTGATGGAGACGGTGTGGGCTGAGGCGATGGAGGAGGCCGCTGTAGCCCGCTGGGTCCAGGCTGAGGTGATGGAGGAGGCCGCTGCAGACGCTCCATTTCCTCCAGCTCCCGTATTTGCTGGGCAAACGTTTGTTCTAGTCGAGCCTCTTGCTCCAACTCATCTACGAAATTTGCATTTTCAAGCGCAAACTCGTAGTCATAGTCCGTTATATCATCCTCCCACGGAGCAGCCATGCTAACGACTGAGTGAGAGCCTGTTTGTGTAGGAGATTAATCGGACTTGTTATTGTTGGGGAACTTCCCTAGTAAACATATTTGGAAAGTTCCTTTCCATAACCCCCCCCCCCCGTGACACGTGACACCCCGTGACACCCCCCCTGTTTACCACACGCGCCTTTGTTTTAACCTTGTTTACTCCTCTCTTGTCTTCAGTTAACGGTCGAGAGTCGCGGCACCATGTCCTCTGACAGCAGCAGCGATACCGAGCGGGTTGAAGTGAGTGTTGGTGAGGAGGGAAAGACTGTGAAAGTTAGGCGATTGAGATACCAGTCTGCGTGGAGACCAATGGAACCTCGGTACGAGTGGAGGAAGCGCGTTCGACGCATTGATAAGAAGTTTACGGCAGAGTGCGTTCCGAGGATCCATTACGACTTGGAACAGTACAAGAGCGACCTATTGTGGAGAGCAGAGCGGTATAAGAACATTCATACCTTTCCGCGTGATGATTATGAGATGTGGGTGGTAGAGGAGGGCCGAAGGTACCTCGCAGAGGACTTTCCATTCGAGAAGGAGTACTGGGAATGGATCCGGTATGAACAGCAGTATTTGCTATTGGTGAATGATTGGAATAGATACGGGGAAGGGTTTGTGGTAAATCCTTTTTGTAAAATTTAAAAGAACTAAAATAAATATTAATTAAAGTAAGTAGTTACATAAAGCTCTCCTCTACATGATGTCACCATCCCCGTTATACCTCGAGGCAAGCGCTTGTTTACTTGTGGTTTCCTATACACAGACTAATGCTATTTAATGAGCGGTGCCTAATGATCCTCCTCAGTTGATCTGTGAATGTTCTCGAGTGCTTATTTGTGTGCTCCTAACTAGTGACTTCTTCCTGCTTTGATTATCTTCAATAATTAAACTAAGTAGAAATATTTTATTAACTAAACCATTTTAAATTTTCTTTTATTTCACACGTACTCTCAACTCTTTATTCATTAATGAAATTTAATTAAAACCCTGTTTTAAAACAGCTCTATATTAAATGTATTAGGTCTTTCCAACGAATATTTAACGTATCCTTTGTTGTTGTAGATGAACAACCAACATTTGTGTGAGGTCTGTGGTCGCACCTTCAGCCTTTTCAAAAACCTGAGGAGGCATGCAGAGTCTACCCACAACGACAGACGCCATGACTGCAACGTTTGTGGTAGACGATTTACAAGAAGGGACAACCTCAATCGGCACATTACTACTGCCCACCAACAGCCTGTGGAGGAGCTCCAAGGTTAGTACCCAACTATAATCTATACGGTAGGCTACCTTTTTTATAAAATACTTCTTGTAATTAATATTTAATAAATTGAACTTTAAAAATTTGCATAATAAATTGTGATAAGTGTTCACGCTTCCTCCATCCCCCCCCCCGTGACGTCATCCCCCCCCGTGACGTCATCCCCCCCCGTGACGTCATCCCCCCCCGTGACGTCATCCCCCCCCGTGACGTCATCCCCCCCCGTGACGTCATCCCCCCTCCCTTAAATGAGAGTTTTATAAGCGTAGTAACTCTCATTATATGTTGTAGACGGAGGAGCAGAGTTGGAGGCTCGGGCAGCCAGGTTCCGCTGCGCCTTCTGCGACAGGGACTTCATGCGCCGCTACAACCGGGACCGCCACCAGACACGCGGCTGCCCCGTCGTGTTGAACCTAATCCGAGACCACTTCGGGCCACCACCATCGCCCATCGCGGAGCCGCAACCCGGACCGAGCAGGGAGCCTCAACCCGGACCGAGCAGGGAGCCTCAACCGGGGCCCAGCAGGGAGCCTCAACCGGGGCCCAGCAGGGAGCCTCAACCGGGGCCCAGCAGGGAGCCTCAACCGGGGCCCAGCAGGGAGCCTCAACCGGGGCTAAGCAGAGAGCCACAACTGGGGTCTAGTGAGGAGGAGCCGATGGAGGGTGCTGGTCTCCCAGCGTTCCAGCTCGTGCATCGAGCCTTCCGCAGACGCCTCCTCACCTTTCAACTGTCTCAACCGATGGACGCCCTGCTGACAGTCGAGGAAGCGCTCGTTTTCCTGTTCCAGGAGGTCTTTGATCTTTTGACTGACGTGAGGAGCAGGCATCCCAGCATCAAGGTGAACATGGTCCTGGAATGTGAGTTCGCCAACATCCACGGAGCCACCTGCCTGCGCTCCTTCAACACGAAGAACGTCCCACTGACCGAGGCCTCTGACTTGGGGGATTTCCTCTCCGCAACGTTCGACATGATCAAGAACAAGAAGGAGCAGTGCGAGTTGGTGGGCAGTGGATGGACCTACCTGCGCATACGTGACCTGGAGATCCGCGTAAATGAGTACACGCCCTGCGGAGGCAGAGCGTTTATTCCACTGCCAAAGGACATTGACGCCCCGCACGCAGTCATCAATGTCCAAAACAACGATGACATGTGCTTCATGTACGCGATCCTGGCCGCGTTCGTCCCGGAGCATCAGCAGAGACCCGCAAGGTACACCTTTGACATCATCGCCCGGTACGACTGGACCGACCTGCGCTTCCCCGTCACACTGAAGGACATCAAGGCTTTTGAGCGCAAGAACGCCATCAGCGTGAACGTGTATGGGATAGAGCGCGCGATGCTGAGGAGACGGCCTGGTGGAACACCCGAGTTCAAGGACAGGGTATACCCGTTGAAGATATGTAGGCGGGAGCTCCAGGACCAACGCGATCTGCTGTACGTGACAACCGAGGGTAACAGCCATTACGCGTTCATCAGGAACTTGAGCCGACTGGTCCACCCTCAGCTCACCACCCACGACCACAGGATCTACATCTGCAAGAGGTGTTTCGCCTACTTCGACAACCAGCCCAACAAGCTCGGGTTGTCGGGCGCTCAGCGCTTGGAGGAGCATAGGCGTTACTGTTACGCTAAGGCTCCTCTCCGCTTGGACATGTCGAAGAAGGAGAAGATCCGGTTTGCGCATCCCGAGTACACCCGGCGAGAGAGGTTCTGCATCTACGCGGACTTTGAGTGCTCCCTTCAGCCCGTCGCTGACGACCCCGCTGAACCACCGCCCGGGACCAGACCTATGCGCATGCACGTCCCATACGCCTTTGCCTACCAGATCATGGACTCGCTGGGGCTGGAGGAGTTTGAACCCCGGGTCTACTTCGGGGCCGACGCGTCCAAGGTGTTTATGGAGAGGCTCAAGATGGACATGTTGATGCTGTGGGAGTTCCTGTTCAGCATGAGAGCTCTGCACCCTTCTCTGACCCGGCAGGAGATGGACGAGTACCTGGCGGCGACTCGCTGCTACCTCTGCGGTGAGGAGTTCACCGAGCTGGACGTCAAGGTGCGGGACCACAACCACGCCCCACCTTACGAGTTCCGAGGAGCGGCGCACCGCTCGTGCAACCTACGGTACAGGGAGCAGCGGGTCATCAACTGCTATTTCCACAACCTGTCCAACTACGACGCTCACTTCGTTGTGCGGGAGTTGGCCATTGACCCCGGCGATGTGGACGTGCTGGCGCACACGGAGGAGCGCTACATCGTTTTCACCAAGCGGTTCCACTTTGACCAGCCCGGGGACAACCAACGACAGTCATCTTTCGCGGTGCGGTTCCTGGACACCTACAGGTTCTTGTCCATGAGCCTGGCCAACCTGGCGGCGGGGCTTCCCACGGATAAGATGCGTGAGACCAGGAAGCGGTTCCCCGACGACCGGCTCTTCGACCTGGTGCGCAGGAAGGGCGTGTTCCCCTACAACTTTGTCACGTCGTACGACACGTTGTACTCCACCAGACAGCTTCCTCCTCGGGCCGCGTTCAAAAACAGCATGACCCTGGAGGATATCAAGGAGGAGGAGTACGAGCATGCCCTCAACGTGTGGCGAGCCTTTGACTGCAACCACCTCAAGGACTATGCCGACAAGTACCTGCGCTGTGACATCGCCCTCCTCACCGACGTGTTCGAGCAGTTCCGCGACACCTCTTTGGCTGAGTATGGACTGGACCCTGCCCACTACTACACCCTGCCCTCTTACGCCTGGGACGTCATGCTCAAGACCTGCGGCGTGGAGCTGGACACGCTGCGGGACTTTGACATGTACCTCTTCGTGGAGCAAGGCATCCGAGGAGGTATCTCCCAGGCCATCACCCGCTACGCCAAGGCCAACCACGAGCGGTGCCGCCCTGAGGACCGACGCCCCGACGAGCCGACACGCCACCTCCTGTACCTGGACGCCAATAACTTGTACGGCTGGGCCATGTACCAGTACCTACCCACCGGAGACTTTCAGTGGCTCAGCCGTGAGGAGATTGACGCCTTGGACATCGCCTCGTTGGACGCGGAAGCCGACCGGGGCTACATACTGGAGGTGGACCTCACCTACCCCGCCCGTCTCCACGACCTGCACAGGGACCTCCCCTACTGCTGTGAGACCAAGCGGCCTCCAATAGGCAAGTTCCCCAAGCTGATGACCACCCTGGACAACAAGGAGCACTACATCTGCCACTACAGGATCCTGCAGCAGGCGCTGAACAACGGACTGGAGCTTGTGGCTGTGCACAGGGCCGTCTCATTCCGCCAGTCTCGATGGCTCGAGCCCTACATCCTGATGAACACCGAGCTGAGGAAGAAGGCCAAGACCAAGTTTGAGCAGGACTTTTTCAAGCTCATAAACAATGCGGTCTTCGGCAAGACCATCGAGAACGTGCGCAAGCGCCTGAACGTCAAGCTGGTCTGCACTCCGGAGAGGTTCAGCAAATACGTGGCCAAGTCCAACTTCCTGGACCGCACTTACTACACAGAGGACGTAGCCCTCATCCATCTAGCCAGGGTGAACATCGTTCTGGACAAACCCATCTACATCGGCATGTCTGTCCTGGAGCTGAGCAAGTGGCTCATGTACGAGTTCTTGCGCAAGATGAAGGACCGCTACGGTGACCGCCTGTCCGTAGACTACATGGACACGGACAGCTTCGTGTTTGACATCATCTCTCAGGACATCTACAGGGAGATGATGGAACACCTGGAGGATTTTGACACCAGCGCCTACCCCAGGTCCCACCCCTGCTACAACCCCATCAACGCTAAAGTCATCGGCAAGTTCAAGGACGAGTGCGCTGGCAGATCCCTGTTTGAGTACCTCGGGCTTCGTTCCAAGCTCTACTTCATGGACATCGAGGACCCGAGCGAGGAGACGGGATCCAAGGCTCTCTAGCGCGCCAAGGGAGTCGCCAAGGGGGTCGTCAAGAACATCCTTACCCCCGACGACTACAGGGAATGCCTGTTCAACGAGGTGTTGAAGACCACCGTCAACACCCGGTTCCAGTCCCACCTGCACCGCGTCTTCACGGTCCAGGTGGAGAAACTTTCCCTGAGCCCGAAAGATGACAAGTGCTACGTCCTGGCGGATGGGATCCACACCTTGCCTTGGGGACACAAGGACATCCCACCACTGGCTGAAGGAGGACGAGACCACCTCGTTAATCAACAGCAGCCAATGGAGGTGGATGAGGAGGAGGACGTTGATGAAGAGTTCCCTGTGTAGGCTTATGTTTATATGTAAATAGTATTTTTAATTTATTTGTAAATAGCGTTTATAATTTATTTGTAAATAGTATTTGTAAGCAATTATATTGTAAAAGTTTTAGTTCACAGCAGATATCCGTGTTGTTATTACCTCACCCGTATTTCCTCATTATATTTTCAAAATCATCAACATGTCCAAGTTATAACTTTTTTCTAAATTAAAACAATTTAAAGATGTGATTTCTAAAATTTAATAATTAAAAAAAATTAAATAAAAAATCGAGATATTGGACATGTACTTTTCTTAAATATTGAAGTAAGGACAAATGAACAACAACAAGTGATTACAATATATCGTATTTATTTCAAAATATAATAAGAATATACAAACACACAATTATTAAAAAGAATAAAATAAAGTATCAGTAACGTAGTGGTGAGAAGATGGAGTGGAAGAGCCTGCGGACCAGAGCGTCGTTGACCGTGGGGGACGCCAGATCGAAGAGCTGCACGTAGTCACCGAGCGCCATTCCGAGGACCGCCCGGCAGTACAGGTAGGTGAGGCAGTAGTGGCCGCAAACGGAAGTACCGTAGCCCTGGAGTCGATACCTGTTGTAGACGTAGCGGCGGCGCGAGTTGCGCCTCAGGAACCTCTGGTAGTCCGCCTGGTACGGGGACCTGCCGTAGATGTCGAAGTATTCCAGCCGGTCCTCAGAGCAGTAGAACGCCACCCAGTGGTCTCCTCTCTCAGTGTGTGACATGGTGTTGGACACTATAGCGGTCTGGGGTTGAACGGGCGCGTGAGGCAGGCGGTCGGAGGCGCAGACCAGAACGCTCCTCAGTCCGGGGACTTGCGCCAGGCTCCTCTCGATCTGGGTGGTGTTCTTCGTGGGCGGAAGCAGCAGCAACACTCGAGGGCCGATGAGTCCGACCTGTCGTTGGCCATCAGCCAGTCACGCAGGACGATACAGTTGTGCAGAGCGCAACGGTTGAGGGCGCTCTTATGGTGGCCACAGCGCAGGGTCCGGCAGGAGGGTGGTCCGTTGAGGGACCCGCAACCCAGGTCGTCCATTTCCTGCACGGTGGTGGCAGCAGGCTCGACGATCAGGTGCCGCTGAACGAAAGTCCTCTTCTGCGACCCCTTGACGTAGACGATGGGGCGGTGGATGAAGCAGGCCCGCAGCTTGTCCAGCAGGGTGACGTAGGCGATATCGCCCTGGTCCCACTCGAGCCCATGGCAGTGACGCGTGAGCCAGCCGCTCTCGCGCAGTTTCTCGCTGGTCAGGAGGTCTCGATTGAAGGGCGGACGAGCGATGTGATGCATGATTAGCGTGCCGGTAGTCACGTCCACCACGCAGACCTCCTTCAGCAAATAGTCTTTGTCGCTGTCCTTGAAGCACTGCATGTCCATCACCACGCTTCCGTGATGGCAGCGCACTAGGCCGGTGGCGGTGGCGGTGGCGGTAGGCTCGTTGTAGATTGGCGGCGGCACGTCCATCTCGCGAGGTCGGCTGAACTGAGAGCGAGCGCGCGCTGCCTCGGCCTTAAGTAGGTGGGCGGGCGGTGGCGGCGGCGGCGGAGGAGATAACCCGTTTTACCCACCAAAGTCCACAGTCACGTTGCGGTGACGGTCCACCTCCACGACGTTGTCCAACTCGGCGTACACTATGCAGTTGAACGCCTCCGCCAAGGCTTCGGAGAACCCAATCTCTATGCGCAGGTTACCGTTGCGCACCAGGTTCCAGTGGCTGGATTGAGAGGCTGCCATATCGGGCGTCAGATCAAACGCCATCAGGCAGTATCCGTAGGGGTATTCGTTGCGACTGACTTCGTTACCACAGTCTGAGAAATTGATGCCGGTGCCGGTATACAGCGTGTGGTAGGCGAGCACGCACAACTCCCGACCGAACGTGTAATCCGGTTGAAGCGGCTTACATGACACTTGCTCACCATCTATGTACAGCGCGAAGAAGTTCACGTGGCTGTGGGTGAAGTTGAACGGGTTCTTCTTGTAGTCCCCGTTGAACGCCTGATTGCTGACCAGGCCAACTATATCGCGTTTTGGCAGTTGACCCAGAAACACACTGTCCAGAGTCTTGCTGCTGATACCGGCGGGTAATGTGAAGGATTTGACTTCCACGCGCGTAATGGGATATTTGGCTGTGCCCGACTCCAGCGTCCTGCTGTGAGCCAACAGCACGCTCGGGTTGATCTTACAGCGGCGCATAAACAGGTTGACTTCGGCGATGTCCACTTTGTAGTCTGTCACGGTTTTGGACATGATGGAGAATGAGTTCTTTGACCTGATCAGACGAAAGCGCATCTCCACACCGTTTAACATGAACTTCTCCTGGTTGCACAGGTTGACGTGCAGATGTCCGACCATGTCCACGTACCGGCTGCCCTTGATAAACTCCCTCCTTTTCTTGAGCCCGGTATAATTATCCTCCTCAGTATTGTCCATGTACCCGTCATAGTCCTCATAGAACAACTCCACGGTGAGGTGCGATGTCTTGGCATCACCGCCATTGGACAACAGGTCCTCCAGGTAGGTGCGATAGGCGTACGTGTTGTTCTGAGGAGACACCAGTTTGTTGTTCAGGTACAGGTCCACTTGACTGAACAGCGAGTGCAGCCAGTTGTTAATCGGACCCATCTCTTTTATCGCTTGATCGCCCGTTACAGCATCTCCGTTAGCCGATCTAATGGTAGCCTTCACATGCAGTAGCGTCTGCGAAAGATCCGTGTACTCGTCCCCATGACCCGGAACTATGAACTCCACGGGCGAGTCGTCTGTCAGGGAGGAGATGGGCTTGTACTGCACCCATTTACCACTCTCTATACTGGTCTGCGTGGGTGGTAGCGAGAACAGGTCCAACTCGGTCTTGACACACTCGCACGACTTCTGATGTAGAAACGCCATTATCCAAAAATGTCCCTCACGGTACTTCTGCTCTTCTTACGTCGCACAACGGTCTTGCTTCTCCTCTTCTTAGCGACGCGTTTTGCGGGCTTCCTTTTCCTCTTGGGCGCAGCGCGCTTCTTCTTCTTCCTAACTCCGAGGAGTTTAGCCAGAGACTGAGGGGTCACTCGCTGTACGCGCCTCCTCTTATAGGTGCCACCACCGCTCAGCACGCGATCCAGTTTTTCATCGGCCTTACGTTTCAGCGACCCGGTAAACTGCCTGAGTCGGGCGTTGGCTGCGACTCGGGGGTCGGCTGTGCCTGCCGCCACGTCGCCCAAGAAGCCCACACCGGACCTCAGCGCCTCCTTGCCCAGTGCCGATGCGCCGGATCTGATCAACGGGGCCACTGTACGCATCAGCCCGCCTAGGAAACTGCCGATGCCGTGACCGCGTTGGAAAGCGGCTCCTCTGAATACCGTGGACACTCCGTACCCAGACTGCTGTTGGCGGTAGTACGCCAGATAGGAGTCGTTCGGGTTCATTGCTGCTCTCTGCGCAGGTGAAGCTTCATGCACGTAGTCCCGAAGTGGAATGGCAGGTGGCGTCCGACGCTGTCCCTTAAATCGATTTCCACACTATCGAAGGAGCTCTTCATCAGCGGCACGTAGTGAGGGTCGGTGAAATCCACGGTGATACTCGCGCCGTAGATGTAGTTTTTTGCGTCGATGTTCACAATCTTTAACAAGGGCGCTACAGTGTCACCTACTAGCTGAGGTTCCACCAGGTCACAATACACGTACATGTTCGAAGGGATCCCGGCCAGTAAGTTGGGCGGTCTTATAGCTTTTCTATGTTTGATCAAATCCACATTGTGCACATCGTATCCCAACTGTAACGCTAGGGTGGGGCTAAATTCCAGTTGCACCACAGTCTGGTCTATCGAGATCAATTCCACCTTCCCAATCTCTTTGTCGTACTCAAACTGGCATTGGTATAAGTCCAATTTTGGAATGGAGTTGATGGCGTTGACCAGTTCATCGATGTCTTTATAGTTTCCGGCTTCCACCTTTACAGCGGTCAGTTCAGGCTTGTCGGTGTCATCCTTAGTGTAGAGATATACGCGAGCGTCCTCCCCCACTGTGACAAACGAGCATGGGTAATGGACCTCGACTAAAGCGACTTCCCATTCACCATCGCCACCCAATCGCACGACTGACGGTAGATGGGTGATGTAGTTAGCCACGGTGTTGTTTGGATAATAGTCCATTGAGCTGTTGCTAGGCAATGTCAGGTACAGCTGTCTGCGCTTTGTCGTCATAGTAGCTGTTGCACTTCAGATGCAGGTACCCACGAGTTGAAGTCCTCTCCGTAACCAACCCACTTGACCAAGTAGCGCTTACTGCGGCCTCACCCTTTGGTGTCCAGTATTTTATCTATTTGGTACAGGCCTCCCGGGGCGACCGTTACCTTTTGCATCTCATGCTCGTAGAAGCGCCCTTCCAGCGGCGTCCCGTTCAGGTCGCGCAGCACGTACAATGGCAGAGGATGCGACCCGTATACGTGGTCCACCACAAACAGCTCCTTACTCCAGTTAGTCTCATAACCTTTGGCGAACGTGCCCTTCTCCTTGGCTATGCGCACCGTGTCGCCCGGCTCAAACCTGGGCTTGCGCCGCCGGATCGCCTTTCCATACATGTGACGCCACACCTTATACACCGTTTTTCCATCGCCGCTGTCCGCGTCCACGGGTCGCAGACCACCACCCAGGCTCTTGTGCGGGCTGCGGTTGTAGGCATCCACAAGCCTGTCCAACACGTCGATGTAGCGATACGTGTTTTTATAGGTTAGGTAGCGCCACATGCGGTTCTTGAGCGTGCGGTTGACTCGCTTCACCACCGCCGCCTTCACGTCGGGGTTCTGCGTGGTGACGTATGTGACACCGTGACCCTTGAACACTCGCTTGGTAGCGGCCCCGGTGAACTCCGTCCCCTTGTCAGTCTGTAGACAGCGAGGAGTCGCCTCGGAGAATATCCTCTCGAACGCTGCCGCCACCTCTTGCCCGCTTTTCCTCCTCAGTGGTACCGCGAACAGCCGCTTACTGAATACGTCGATCACAGTCAGCAGGTAGTTGACCCCGTCGTTGTGCTGGCTGAGACCGCGCATGTCGTTCAGGTCCGCCTGCCACAGCTCCTGAGGCCCAAAAACGGCGTAGCGGTTGCGGGGAAACCGCTTGCGCGCAGGCTTGTGCAGCGTGTAGGTGTCCTGGGCGCGCAGCCATTCCACCACTCTGCGTTTCGGGAGGCGCGCGGCTCTGGCCAGAGCAGCCACCCCACCAAGGGAACCGGGCTGGCTCGGGTCATAGTACAGCTTCTCCATTACGGTGAGAACGGCTCCCAGTTGTCCAATGACGATTCCTGGTCGGGTTCCTCGGTTATTATCCTTCTCCTGGCCACCGGAGGTCGCGGTCTCAGGCGGTCTAGCATCGGTGTCAACCTCGGTGACAGGGGTGTTGAGGAGGCCGTCGTGTCTCCCCAGGGGTTCGATGCAGTGTCCAGCCCCCCGCTTAGGTAACGCAACGCCGTGGGATTGCTCATGTATTCTTTGGGCACGTTCATGTTTTTCAAGGCGGTCATCACTTGTTGCCAACCGGTAGGCAATCGGTCCGCCCTTCGCGCTCTCACTATGCTGTGCGCGATGTCCACTATATTGGAATTGGGGACCTTCTCGTTGTTCACATACACCGCCCCACTGGCGTCCCAGGCGATGGGGCTGCTTTGCTGGGTCATGAACCGCAACAAGTTGCGCGCCACCGACTTGTAGATTTTTGGGAACGATGCCAACACCCCCTCCTCCGAGGGGCTAGACTCGCGTTTCACGTGACTCGGACCTGCCTCTCCCTCCTCCTCCTCCCCCTCGATGATTGACAGGCCTATGGGTTGACGTTTAGCCGCGGAAAAGTGCAGGAACCGCTGTAACACCTGTTGATATTGTTTCCATTTTTCCGTATCGTTCAGCCGCTTGTCGCTCAGTATGCGATGCATCTCAGCGTCCAGGCCGGCTGGCTTATTGGTACTGCCTGCTCCTCCTCCTCCTCCTGGTCCTGGTCCTTCTCGCAATCTCTCGATGAGCTCCTGCGGTACAACTACCATTTTCTTAGCGTGCTCCATTTTTCAAATTACTTTCTGCATCAACACAGGCAACACCGCACTCAACAGCAAGGGCAGGAGGATCCCACCACCCCGTTGTACAAGGTAGCGTCGCTTCTTGACCCAACCCTCACCGCGTTTCACCAGCCGTCTGAGCGCCTGTTTGTGCTTTCTCAACTTTCGTTTATGACAGGTGGTGAGCGGCACGTTCCCGCGTAACACGTTGTACGCACACTCACACACTGACCTGATACGGCTTTTCTCGCACGCTTTTAACAGGGCCTTGCGTTCCTTGGGTGTAGCGTGCACCAGAGCAGTCAGCAGGGCTGTGTCTTTCTTCACGCGGTGCGACATGATGACTGACGCTGGAGCGCGCTCAGCCTATTTATCACTTTTTCTTGGGCAGGTACACGTAGTTAACCGGGTCGTCTGGGAAAACGGCCGAACGTACGCGCATCTCCTCGGGTGTAGACTGTTTCAAGTCTATCAGCAGATAGGCGTGAGGATCGCGCGTGGCGTCCGCTTAAGCCTCCTCCACAAATTTGGGGTTCTCTGGGTATACTTGGCGAGCCAAGTGTTTGATCTGAGCGCGGTCCCGGGGATTCTTGAAACACACTATGTAATGAGCGTTCAGCGATATGTCGCGCTGGCCCCTGCCCTGATGAAACAGGTTTTGCGTGATGAAGAACACGCTCATGTTGCGGTGATGGAAGCCCTTGGTGAACAGGTCCGCCACGCCGGGGCCAGCCTCACGCATCATGTCATCGACGATAACCAGGGAGGGCTCGCTACCATCGTAGTCGTCCAGGTCGGGCAGGCCGGCTACGTAGCGCACAGTAGGGTCATCGGCTCCTCCTCCACCGCCGCTACCGCAGTGCCAGGTGATACGGGCGAAGCGCGTATCGCACATGCGGTTGGCGTGCTCTATGAAGCGAGCCACAAAGTGCGACTTGCCGCTGCCCGAAGGCCCAGCCACGATGGCGGTGAACGAGTGTTTCCACCTCAAGTCCATGGTGGCTACTAACACAGCCACGCACCACCTCGACTCTTATAATTAATTGAGTTTTTTGTATATTATTTTTATTTTTTTATTTTTATTTTGAATTGATTAGGATAAAGGAATAAGGTTTTTTTATTTATTTATTCAAACAAATTCTAGAAGAGCTCCTTTGCTGCCGGGGGGACCGCTCCTCTTGACCAGACTCATCCTCGACCCCACACCCACGTTGTACTGGCCGATGACATGGTCTCCCAAGACGGCCAAGTATCTACGAGGCATGTAGATCCTCAGCGGGTCGTCACCAGTCAGCCCCTCCAAAGTGGCCATTATCGCCTCACCATAAGGAGTATCCACCCGCTCAAATGACCGGATGGGGTAAGTGATGTTGTCCCGCAGATCGGCTATGCGGGTATAACCCCCCGCCTTGCAGCTGTTGAGAGCTGACTTGAGGTCTCCTGTTTGGTCCATGCTGCTCGTTGAGTGTCTGGATGTGAAATGGTTGTGGCTCACCACCGAGTTGTATTATATAGGCTCACTGCGTCAACAAGTTGTTTACGTCATTGTGTGTGTGTGTTTTTCCGGGTCGTTGTGGTGTTTACTTCTTGCGCTTTGGGATGACGCAATCGCCTCCAGCCTTACGTTTTCCCTCGCAAACTGTTGCGCAATCGCGGGTCTTACGCCAGGCGGGTAGTGGAGTCACGGTCCTGCTAACTCCGTTAATTTTAGGCACTCCGGTATCGCTATTAATCCACATATTTTCTAGTCTCGTTAACAGGTCCGTGAGGCATATGCAAATTTCATCGTCTCTATCCTCATCCAAGTACAGGCCGCAACTGTACGTAGGGCGTCCACCTTTGAATACCGACATCTTCAATAAAACGTTTCCTAAGTTGGCAGGGTTCTTTACTGTATATTGACATTCGGCACCGCTCCAACTGCATGATGGAGAATCGGTAGGCGTATTCCTGTCCACTGTCCATCCAACAACGGGCTTCTTGCTCCTCTTCTTAGTTATGGTAGGCGGTCTAGCATTCTCATCCATGGCGTCAAGCTCCTCCATCAGAGAGCGGATGGTTCGGTCCACCTCGGTTGCGCTGTTGCTGCTGCTCATGGCGTCTCGGGCAAAACTGAGGCCGCGGTAGCGGACCTCAGGTTTATATACCGGCAGCGCGCGCAACCGAGTATGTCCCCGCCGAGCGGTGGCGGCCAAAGAGGGCGCGCCACGACAGCAAGCCGCTGACTAATTCAAGGGTGCAACCTTGAGCGTCAGCAAACCGCTAAGCAACTCCTTCCTGGGCAACCCCTTCAGGGCCCGCCTCGACGCGCGCCGCCGACTGTCTTCGGTCGGTGGGGGCTTTTTAAGCCGCACGTAGGCCGAAACAGGAGGGGGGATGACGTCACGGGGGGGATGACGTCACGGGGGGGATGACGTCACGGGGGGGGTCCACAACCATATAGTTTTTGATAAAGGAAAACTTTTTTGATATCGTTTATTTTTATAGTTTTTTTTGGATAAAGGAAATTTTGTTTATTTTTTCGCTTTAATCTTTAATCTTTATTTACAATTTTTTTTATTATAATCTTTACTTAACCCCCGTTTACAATAACCTTTGCAAAGACCTGGTCGGATTCTAAAAGAAGTAAATTAATCACGCGTTGACAGGCAACATGCGGTTTATTGATGCCATCCAAAGCAGCTTGAACTTGTAGGCGTTTTTGTTCAGGCAACCGCTTCTTAATCCACATCCTGATGGACAATTCGGCAAAGTGACCCGTTGTGTAATACTTCACCGTCTGTAGGAACATCTCCGCATCGATTGACTCAATGTCTTCAATTACAGATCTAACTGTAAATGGTTTTGTATGATAATATTCACCTTCCAGTGACACATCAATTCCAACATTAAACATTTTGTTAGGTCTAGTCAGTGAAGGAGCTTGTGAGCAAATGATTCTAACATAAATAACTGGAGAACTCTCACTAATGAGATAACCTCAGGCAGTCACGTAGTCCTTACCAAAACATGTTGTAATACTGGAAAATGATGGGGAAGGGAGTATTTTATTTATGGTTTTTTTATCTTTTATTTTTCTTTGGTTTTTTATCTTTTATTTTTCTTGATTGAAAGAAGAAAAAGAATTTAGAGTGACTAGAGCCCTCCCAAACTGTTTTTATGGTCATTGACTTTAAAATCACCAAGGTAGATAGGTAATCATTGTTTTGTGGCCAATCCGCTTCCCAAGCACTCTTACCACAGCAAAAACAAGTGTGCTGCAAATTACTAGAGTCTGAAAAGCGATACACTTTAACAATTCTTGCAGGATACAGAACTCTATTACAATAATGCTCAGTGTACTGACACTAGCGGCATTGATAGACTCTCTTGCCATTGTATCTATTATACAAGTCTAACACCTGAGGATCCGTTTCGGGGTTGTTAAGCACTAACACATGTTCCCGAACATACCCCTTGAGGCAAGATGCAGGGGCGGCCCGTCAGTTTTTCAGCGCCCGTGCAAAGACCAAACTTGCCGCCCCCGCCCTCCATCCCATCGTCCGAACCCTCCCCCCTCCCCATCATCGAAACCCTCCCTCGCTCATGGATAGCTCTAAGATAAGACTGACACGTGCGCGCCTCGCTTTGTTACGTTTGCGTTGTTACTGGTTCCGTGCAATACTTATCACTTATCACCTGAAATGACAAGCTATGGAACACATTCAGTTCAGAGACTTGTGTAAATTAAAATATTGATTTCATATTATCGCCCAGGAAATGCTGAGTTTCGATAATATATAAATTGTTACAACAGTCATATCTGAATTGCTGTTCTGAAAAACCTGGAATTAAAACAGAGGGAATCAATGAAGCAAATTTAACAAGAACGGCCGGGTCTGCACTAACTTATGTGTGACTGTTTATTTATGTCGGGTCACACACTACAAACAAATGACAGGTCGTGCATTTATTTATGTGTTGCTACGACTACAATATACCCTGTACAGGACGATCTCATGTCATGGAGCGGCGCGCGACGCGGCAGTTGTACCTGCTACGATCGCTCGGTTCCCTCACACTGACACAAGGGTAGACTCTAGGAATTAGCTCCCGGCCGCCCTCATGCAATGTGACTCGCCTACTAGATTCGCTCGTAGGGGGGTAGCCTATCGCCATGAGCATGATATTCTGTACAAGGTATACAAACACATAGGAATCAATAGTACTAAATAATTTTTTCTGATCAAAAGAAAGTTTGATTTGATTTGGATTTATTTAATTTCTTTGGAAGTTGTAAATACTCTGCCAAATTAAAATTAAAATTATTAGTCATAATAGATATTGAATAAAGAACTATTGTCCATTGTTTTTAAAAATGTAGAAGAGGAAATCATTGATAACATTTTGTCCGTATAAACAAAAATGCATTTATTACAGGCTAAATATCGGAAAGTGCTTACATGTTACAATACATTTTTGATTTGTTTCTACTCCTGTGAAAAATGAATTCTCCTTGGTTTTTTCTCTGCAAACTCTGAAATAATAAAATTTATATCTAAATTATTGAGTTCTTCAAACTCAATCGACATGATTGCCAGACCAACTAAAGCGTTCTTGCGACATTGTTGACCTCAAATAGTTCTTTATGATTTTAAGTTTAGAGAACGATCTTTCTCCAGATGCCACAGTAACTGGCAGAGTCAGCATGACTCTCAGCACTATAGTTAAGGGAAAGTTTTCAATAAATTTGCTCAAACTTATAAACTTTAGAATGTCTATGGGGGTTTTCATATTCTTCCTTTCTTCATCATTATAACGATTCAAGATTACACAATTAAAAGCATTTGGGTTAAAACACATATGGAAACAGGGATACAAAACCAAACTGAACGATATAGACCATATAATTATGGGACATTTTTGTTTATTTTAAGCCCAGGAAAACTTCCTACAGTTTCCGGAGAGAAATAAGAAATATCCAGTACACTATACAAACAAATCCAAAGAGTTCAATTAAATAAATTAACATCTTCAATGCCAATGCTCTGGCGGTCTAAAGTGAGATATGTTTAAATTGTAAGTATTGGGACAATTCATAAAAATCCCTGTCCCAAAAACAAGCAATACTTGAAGTATTTTTATGCGATACTAATTCATTTAACAAATTCTTTGATAAGTTGTAATTAATCTGAGCTCGTTAAAACTCTATTAATTTTTATGTTAGGATGTAATAAGGAATTCTACGTCAGAATGGCTGTATTTGTATATTTTAGGAGGAAATTACCCAAAAAATAATAAAGATCCAGGAACCAATTTTAGTTAATTTACTTTAGTCGGTATTTTAGAACATTAAAATAATATTTTTGTATATTCAAGTACAAATCTAACAGAGAATAGGAACAGACCTTCGGAAGTCTGGTCATAGTTAATAAGCGAAGTGCCTAAAATGAAACCAAAACTCTTTAGTTCCTTTTTATGGTAATTACTAAACTAAAAATTACCTTTTCATTGGAGGTAATCGTAATTTCAGTTAATGACTTTGATGGTCCTGCATCTTTTCTTGCTTCCTTAGGATCCGTTGTAAACGATGAACAGCTTGGAGTAGATGTAAAATATTCGGAAACCTTTTTGACACGTTTTAACAGATTTTGTTCCGTTTCTTCTTTTACCTTCTTCCGTTTCCGATATTCCGCGCCACTAAACTTTTTTGACATTTAAAAATAACAAATAACTCAAAATCTCAAATAATCTAAAAATTTAAAAACGATAGACTCACACACTTGAAGTCAACGTATCACAATACACTGCTTATCAACAGAGAACGATGTGCTTCTTTAAGAAAATTACAATGAAAACAAACCTCAAAACTGAGTAGGAAGGGGGAAGTGCATACTGATAACAGAACACCTGTTCTAAGCGTGGGAAAGATTTCGTGCAGGGGAAACAAAACAATCATCAATACCGACCAAGATTTTGACGGTTCTGGGAATTTAGACTGAGTTTACAATGACAACAGCAATGTTTGTTGTTAAGAGTTATTTTTATTTTCGTCAAAACTAATATTTTCTAAATATAATTTCGGTTTATTGTGCCCAATTGTGTCTTAATTGTATTACACTTTTTTGAGTTATACAGACTCTATTTTCGCGTATTTAATCTTAAAGGTTTTGTATAGCTATAAAGCTTAATTTGTTTGATTCTCTAATATATTTAGTATTATCTTATAAAAGTGTTTGTATAACTTAAATTTAATACCAGTGACTCTAAAAACTCAAGTTGGGTGAAAACATATTTTTTTCGTTTGTACAAAACTGTGATATGCTGCCGCAATTTTAAATACTGCAACTTTGGAAGAAATACAGATGATTAGTCGATTAATCACGACCAGAGCGCAAGTACAGTAATCTGTAATGGCGAGAAGTATTTTAATAGTTAACATTTCCTACTTCTTCTCCAATGTTCCAAAATGACTCAATTAAAAAATAAGAACTTGATTGAAATAGTACTCAACAGACGGAACGATAAACGATATTTTCAAAGTAAACTAAAGGAGGAAACCTTACAAGTAACGATCGAAGGGGGCGCATCATATTTTCTGCCTTATTACATAAAATAACAATATTAAACTCGATTTGTTGTAGCTTCAATTAAATATGAAATAATTGAAATCCATATTTAATCCTCTCTTATCCTCAAACCATATCTAGGAAGTAGTTTAAAATAATTGAAGAGGGCGGATTGAAACAATAAGTTGCATCGTGTAACTTTATATTTTAACTTCGCAATATTCTTGCATCATATTGCGAATTTTATTCACACTCTCAATACCAATAAGAAAGCCCTGAAGTTATCACAAAACGATAGTGGTGAAAACAAGTTCTCAATTTGGAATAGAGGGGAGCGGAAAATATCTTATCTGTAAATTTAATGTTTAAGTATAATGAAGGTGCAATATGGTGAATACACAACTTTCTAATTATGTCTTTCAACAACTTACTAATATACACCAAATTTACAAAATCAGTCAGGTGTTTATATATTTACAAATACTTTATTTTAGCGCTGCAGATTACGCCCCCCGCCCCCCGTCCCGCTACCCGTCATAAGCGCCGAGCGTCGCCCCCCCAAAAGCGCCGCGCCCCGCGCGCCCCGTGCTGGAGCACGGCTCGCACTGCCCTAGAGCCGCTACTGGCAAGATGCAACGTATCGCTGTATAGGCACTGGAAATTGTGCAATCCCCTGACACAGAATGTATTTATTCTTTCTTATTACAATACACGATTGCTGAGCTAGCGACAGTGGGTTGTATGCTTCCATGACTAACTCAAGATTCAGACTGGTCAAGCACTTAGCTTGAGGAGTCTAGTAAGTAAACAAGTTATATAATGAGGGATTTTCCTCCATGAACAACAAGTCCACTAATGAGTAAACAAATTATATAATGAAGGATTTTTCCTCCGTGAACAACAAGTCCACTAATGAGTAAACAGATTGAGTTTCTCTAAGTTTCAGTTTAGGTCAGAGAGTCAAACTATTACCATCAATATGGACACTGATAATGTATGGGAGAGCAGTATTCCTGATGAGGACCTCCTCAAGATCGTTGAGGGAATCGAGGAAAAGTATGCTAATAGCGTATGGGAAGGTAATATCCCTGATAAGGAACTCCTCGCTACCGTTGAGGCGGTAGAAGAGGAATATGCTCTCCAACTGCGAAGGGAATATGAAGAAATGTGGGAACGGATAACTACGTGTTGGTGCTCCCAACCTACATGTAATGAAGAATGGGAACAATATAATGCAGACTGGGAGAGTCTTCGTGCTCTTGAGATTGCAATGGAGGAGTTTATAAAATAAAAAAATAAAATTATAATTCATACAAAAATAATAAAATAACATGAATAAATAACAATGGAGAAGTAAACCGGTCGGGGGGGGTCGAGCTTGGCTATGGGGCAGGTCGGGGGGGATGACGTCACGGGGGGGGGATGACGTCACGGGGGGATGACGTCACCGGGGGGGATGACGTTACGGGGGGGGGGGGTCATGGGGGGGGTCATGGGGGTTGTTGGGTGTTGTCCCTCCTAATCCTCAGCTTGCTAAACTTTGTCACTTTGTTTTTGTTTGTTTTTGTAATTCTTGTTTTTGTAATTCTTTTTTTCTTTATTTCTTTTTTGGATAAAGGAAAAAGGAAATTAGGGTTTTTTTTTTATCAGAATCCGAGTCCTGAATATATACAACGTTGGGCCCCGGTTCCCCACTCGGCCCCGCCTCCGGCTTAGGTTGTTGCCGCTCGGGCCCTGGTTCCCCACTCGGCCCTGCCTCTGGCTCCGGTTGTCGAGGCTGCTGCTGTGGCTGTGGCCTACGCTGGAGCTGGGGTCTAGGCCTTGGCCGCCGCTGCTGGAGGATTAACCCCCGACGGATCTCACGATGGACCCTGTTGGCCTCCTCCTCTTCTCGCCGCCGCTGTTGCTCAGCGTACTCAGGGGTCCACCATTCCTGAGGTACACAGGTCGGCTTGACGATAGCTGCAAATAATGAACCAACATTAATATTCATTTTTTTTAACGAGATTTATTGATATTATAATAATGAGAAACTGAGGATTACTACTCACCAACTGGTTTTTTGATGGGTCTCCTCTCGGGGGTATTCGTCTGAGTAGAGACATCGACACAACGCCTCGTGGCAGGAGCAGCGGGGGCAGCAGCGGGAGCAGCAGCGGGAGCAGCAGCGGGAGCAGCAGCGGGAGCAGCAGCGACAGCGGCCGGGGCATTTCTGTGGGTGGCAACGTGCCGGGCCACCTTATCTTTTCTGCCAAATTGTTTCCCACAGATTGGGCATGGGAAAAGCGGCGCATTACCATGCGTCAGCATGTGCCGGCGCAAATGGTCACTGCGCGAGTACCTCTTGTCACAATACATGCAAGTATACTCCATCGTGGCTGCAGTAAGAATGATTAAGACGTGGAGAGACCGGCGGGTGAAAGCGGAGGCGTGCGCGGTAAACATCATGTAGGCGATAAACAAGGAAAGCAAACGGCACGTAGTGGAAGAAGCCATTAGTAAACAGGGGGGGGTCCATGGGGGGGGTCATGGGGGTTGTGGGGGGGGGGGGTCGACACAGGGCTGATCCTCCCAATCCTCAGCTTGCTAAACTTTGTCACTTTGTTTTTTTTTGTTTCTTGTAATTTTTTCTTTATTTAATTCATTTTTATTTCATTAAGACATAATTCTAATGATTACATTAAGTGATACTTAAATCTACGATGATACATGAATACAAAATATGAAGGATGAAATTTTACAATACGATATGATAATATAAATAAGCTTAAACTAAGGGGAATACATTTCACCCAGAGGAGGGCCACCTCTTCGTTGGCGATGAGGTTGTGGAGGCGCTGCTGGACCTCCTCCAGGTCACCGGGTTGATTCGCGACGTAGCGCCGCCTGATATAATGGTGACGCCCGTCGTGACCCATACACCCCCATCTCAATATGACCAATCGGTCTAGGATGGCGATTTCGACATCGGCGATCACATTTTGGATCACCTGGTGGTCCCACAGTGTATAAGTTGCAGTAGACATGGCTTCTGCTTGTGGAATGAGCGTCAGCTTGTGGAAGAGCAGTAAACATCCCGTAATGGGGAAAAAACCGGTGACAAACAAGGAAAGTAAACAACACGTGACCGGGGGGGGTCCACGTGACGGGGGGGGGATGACGTCACGGGGGGATGACGTCACGGGGGGGATGACGTCACGGGGGGGGATGACGTCACGGGGGGGGCTCCTCGGCTCCTCAGTTTGCTAAGGTGGTCCAGAACTGGCTATGGCCCCCTACTCTCAATGGAGAGAATTTGTACCCATATCATCCAAAAGGTTCATGCCCTTGAACCTCAAGACTATCCAGGTCGGGTAGATTGTTCCAGGTGGTTCCTGCACGAACTGGCGGACGATCCAGATTTCTTGAAATCCGTTCTTTTTACAGACGAATCTAGTTTTAACTAGAATGGTATTTTCAGTACCAGGAACAGCCATGTTTGGGCTCCTGAAAATCCCCACGAAACTGTTATTTCCAGCAAGCAACACCGTTTCTCAGTTAATGTTTGGGCTGGAGTTTTTGGGGATAATTTAATTGGCCCCTACATTCTCCCAAATAGGTTGAATTCCCCCACCTATCTTGTGTTCCTGAGGGACATACTCCGAGAACTTCTGGAGAACGTCCCCTTGGCAGACTTACAGAACATGTGGCTGCAACATGATGGTGCTCCTGCACACTTTGGGCAAATTGTAAGAGATTTCCTCAACCAAAATTACAATCAGCAGTGGATTGGTCGCGGGGGACCAGTGTCGTGGCCTCTGCGATCACCTGATCTTACTTCCCTAGATTTCTACGTTTGGGGGAGAATGAAGGAACTTGTTTATTCAACACCTGTGGAAAATGAACTAGACCTGATCGGTAGAATTGTAGAGGCGGCTGCGGTCATCCAAGAGAAAAATGAATTTGAAGCTGTCCGGCAATCCATGACATCTAGGTTCACGATGTGCAATCGACTTGGCGGTAGGCATATTGATCATCGTTTGTAAATACTGTAGAATTGTAGTCATATCTCATGTAAATAAATCCTTTTTTTTTATTTTAACGCTTTATTGATATTTTATGTTTTATTTGAAGCATTAGTGAACCCTGGGAATCGTAAGGGTATCAATCAGGTGATTGGTGCAAATGAACTTAATAACAGCTGGTTAATGTTTTAATCAGCTGTTTGGTGAAATTATACTTGAAACAGCTGATCAACGTGGCTCACTAGCAGCGATGTCACATGATAACAGTTGATATTGACAAGAATGCAATAACTTAAAAATGGATTTTCTCCGTTATTTATGAACCGATTTCCGTAAGTTTTGTGTCATTAGATTTGCAATTAAATTCTCTAAATAAAACGTAATTAATGTAATTTTTTTACTATAAGCGGTTTTTAAGATATTTACGTTTGAAATTTTTAGGCAGCCGCCATTTT
Source organism: Allygus modestus (assembly GCA_963675035.1). Taxonomy (NCBI): domain Eukaryota; kingdom Metazoa; phylum Arthropoda; class Insecta; order Hemiptera; family Cicadellidae; genus Allygus; species Allygus modestus. The sequence goes on along the minus strand of OY776113.1, from coordinate 128,801,696 downwards.
GAAATTAATGATTGTAAAAAAATAATTTTTTTCTGCAATTAGGTCTTTAGGGAATAAAGCTAAATACCAAATTTCATTTAATTATAACTAGCCGTTCTCGAATTAAAATTTCCTATGTGAAAAAAACAAAATGGCGGCTATACGAGTAACTTTTGAGCTTTCGAAATTTTGAATATGATATTTTGGCTTGTCTATGGTCCAGGAATAATACCTGAAAAGGTTGGTAGAGAGTTCAGAGACACCCTGTAGATGTCTTCCTTAATAATCAATTTGGAGACTATGTATAGAACACAAGGCTTGGTAAACAAAGTGATCATAAAAGATTGCCATACAAACAGTGTCTTTAGCCAATTGCAAACGTAACTGAGTAAATGTAAGAAATCGTATTTTTTCATCACCCTTGGCGAAAGGGAAATCTATTGAAACCATCCTGACCTTTCTACGTTCAGCAGATTACTCTGAATTGGTGGTTATATGTTCCTTATACATGGGGGTGGCGAAAAAGGCCAAAAAACTGTTTTTATCCCAATTTCAAACATTTAAATGAGTAATTTTATGATATTGTATTTTTTCCATTATCCTTGAGCTAAGGGAAATGTATTAACACCAACCTGGCTGCTCTACGTTCAGTAGTTTATCCTGAATAGGTGGTTACACGTCGCCACTACACGCTATTATTACATAGGATAGGCTACATATTCAAAATTTATATACTAATATTTTTCGAGATAAAATGTAAATCGTTTGTTTAGAGAATAAATGTCTCACTATTGTAACCTAATAATACTAATTATTGTGTTTCATTATCATATAGATTTGAAGAGCACCAGGAAATTTCTACAAGCATATTAAACAGATGTAATAAAAAACAGTGGGATACCTTTGTAACAACTTTTTTGTTACAAGTTACAACCGGTTTTGTTTACATCATGTTGTTACTAAAATATTGATTAAATTCACGAACGGTAGTCGTGCTGGTGAGATGTGTAAGGTAAAAAAAAACAAACTTAATAAGTAAAACACTTTATTAAGCACAAAAGAACTTTATTGAGTTACTGATAGACCCTCCTATACCCCGCCAACGTGATCCTGCAGACGGGCCGACATCTTACTGGGAGGGGCTGGCCTTGATAACGGGTAACTGTGCGACGGTGAACTATGACACATGTGCCACACATTACGTAATGCCCACAAGGCTCCGTCATATACGAGCGCTTGTGGAGACCACACGTCACACAAGCCAAGTCATTGGCATCGGCGACAGCGTCGTCGTCATTGACAATTTGGCTGCTTAGAGCCGCGAGTTGCCGCTGGCTTAGATTTGCAGCTTCCTGCAACAATAAATTGGCGATAAAGCAAATGCTATTCAACTAAACAGATATACACGCTAAACAAAAAAGAGTGAAAACAACCTTTATTTTTCAGAGGGATTTGGGTGTTCACCCCGCAAGAATAAATAGCGACTCAATAAATGGAAAAAATATTATCCTTTTAAGATGAGGTGAAATTTTGTTCATTAAGACAATGAATTGTTCACTTTGTTGTTATACGAGTTTCTAACTGTTTTTTAAGAGTGGCATTCACATTAGTTTGAGTGTCTTTCGTGGGAGTGGGGGTACTCTGCGCGAGAATAACCACACGAGTTCATCCACGTGCTTTTCTGATGTGGTCTTTTGGCGAAGAACAGAAGATTCATAGGCAAGTTGATGGAAATAAATTGTTTTAAGGTTATGTTCACTAGCTATTAGATCGTCGTTGGGTCCACTAACTATAGACCTTATATTGTTGGGACCTACGATTGTCAGAGTTAGATAAAACCTCATCACATTCACCAGCAGTACCGGCTCTAGGGCAGTGCGAGCCGTGCTCCAGCACAGGGCGCAATAAGGGGTGCGGCACTTTGGGGGGCGGCACTCGGCGCTCATGACGGGCCGTGGGGTGCGGGGTTGGGAACGTAGTCCGTAGGGCTAAAATAAAGTATTTTTAAATATATATAAACCCGACTAATTTTGTAAATTCGTTGTATATTGGTATTTTTTTATAACTTTATAAAGGTGTTATTGGGAAGATTGTTGTGTATTCACCATGTTGCACCTTCATTAAACTTAAAACATTAAATTCACAAATCAGTTAACATAACCTCCGCTCCCCTCTATTCCGAAGCGAAAAGTTGTTTTGATCTCTATCGTTTTGTGATAACTTCAGGGCATTCTGGTTGGTATTGAGGGTGTAAATAAAACTCGCAATACGATGCAAGCAAATTATTTGCAATGCTAAAATATCAAATTACACGATGCAACTAATTATTTTAACCCACCATCTTCGATCATTTAAACTACTTCCTAGATGAGGAAATATATGGTTTGGGGATTAGAGAGTATTGAATCGGGATTTCATCTTTACTTGAAGTTAAAATGATTCGAGTTTAATATTGCTATTACGTGTAAAAAGGGGGAAATATGATGCGCCCCCCTCAGGTTTTGGTAGCTTCACCTGGTTGAGGTATATTGATAATTGCATAAAAACACATATTTTGATCCTACCACATATAAAGCTATGCCTCATGAAACAGTTTGTAAAGGCTTTACCTAAAGATGGACCATGTTTCAAGTATCTCTGCCAAAGGTTTCCACACCATTCAGAAGCTAAACTTAAAAAAGGCGTCTTTATCGGACCTGACATTAGAAAAATGATGTTTGAGTCCACAATGACTTTAAACGAAAAAGAAGCACGGTTATCATTTAAGGAAGTTGTTACAAAGTTTTTGGGAAAAAAGACCCAGAATATGTTTCTGTTGTAGCTAACATGTTAAAGAAGTTTAAAATGTTGGGATGTTTGATGACCCTGAAAGTTCACTTTTTGAACAGTCACCTTGCTTACTTCCCGGTCAATTTGGGAAATGTGAGTGAGGAGTACGGTGAGCGTTTTCACCAGGACTTTAAAGTGATGGAAAAACGCTACCAGGGCCGCTGGAACACCAACATGATGGGACTACTGTTGGTCACTTCACTGAGAATTTTAGCAAGCGACTCATCGTAGAAAAAGCTACACAAGAAGCTTCAAAGAAAAAAGAGAAACAAATATAAACCAATTCCAGCTGACAAGTGAAACCTGTATTAGCACATTATATCACTGTTTTGAGTGGACTACTATAAATACAAACCATACTTATGATGTAACATAACGTTTCATTAATTTCCCCGCATACCGTATAACAGTTTTATACTATATACAAAGCAAATTGCTCGTACTGTGTTTATGGGTGATACTAATGCCAGATTTGGATTCAGCTCATAAAAATCTATAAAGATCAGCTATTAAAGTCAAAAGGTTTTTCAAATAATATTTTTTTATTGGCCTGTGTTATCTGCCAACAGTTATCTCAGTTCGTAAACAAATTAGACACTTAATTAATCACATGGTTTAATGTAAACAAAACAGATGTTTTTAAATCACCAGGCTTTTCTTATGGGGGATGTTTTACATTTCTCTCGATTGCTGATATCCTTTTGGAAAAATACTGCTATTTTTCCCGAGTCCCTGGGATAGATACCTTTAATTTGAGCCATCTCCCACCATCCTGTGATTTGCCAAACTCCCACAATTTTGACTTAAACATTCCGCTTACAGAATTATATATAAAGATAAAGAAGTGTATTATTCTCCAACTTAATGTTATGGAGAAAACCAAACTTTAAGGGCTATTCGTGCTCTTAAGAATAAAAATATCAAAAATTAAAACCCTAATTGCAAAACTCAGAACTGAGACAAATCTTGTTACAATTCATACATTATAATTGGTTACATGGGAGGGGTTACGTTGAAAAAAAAAAATACTTCACATATTATATACAAGAATTATATAATTAAACTTCAGAATTAAATCTGAAAGCATTTGTAATTAAATAATGATGTGTGATCTCCTTATTACGTTTTTTAATATGAATCCAAATGCTACTGTCATCTGCTAGTTTTTATATATACAGACAAAATCAATTTGATTTTCATTTATTAAAAAAATTATAAACACTCATACATAATATGATCTCGTGTAGTCAGGTTGGGAATCATCTAGTCATAATGGTGTCAGACAGCCTGGCCATACTGTTATCACGCTGCCCGGATTCATTCTCAGTCAGGCTTGTAGCCATCAATGAAACACAATCTGTTAGAACACTGCCACGAGCTGTGATCACCACTAGTCAGGATTTAAACTTTCAGTTTATAATTAAATATAGAAATCAGAAATCAGAAACCAGAAATCAGAAATCAGATCTTAATTGTCATTTGACTTTTACGAGCATTGACAAACGTCATTTATAAAAAAAATGTGACATAGAAAATATAACTAATTCATAGCACAATGTTCAATACATTACAAAATTATATATGTCAACGGTAAAAAACAATAATTACTTCTTGTCAATAAAATACTTAGACACACTGTAGTGTATTCCTTAGCAACCAAAAAAGATCTCAGCCTCCTCCTAAACTTACCCACATCAGTTACTGCCATGAGATCGGATGGGAGGGAATTGTATAATTTAATGCCTGCATACAAAGTCTGGTTTGAAAAAGGTAGTGTTGTGACGGGGAATTGCCAGGGATCCAGCATTACGAAAATGAAACCTAGAAATGTGGCCCATGTGAAAAAAGTGTTTGTTTTAACCAAAAATGAGAGAGTTTCAAAAATATAAATACAGGGAAAAGTCAGTAAGTTATTTTCGGAAAAAACACCTCTGCAGGACCCAAGCCTTGCCATTCCAAAAATCAGTCCTATTGCTTTATTTTGTAACCGAAACAGTTTCTTTGAACGAGTTGATTCGGCACCCCAAATTGGAATGCCATACCTGATGTGTGGTTACAAACAAGACAAATAAGCAGTTAGGAGAACCCTAGTATCAGTGAACTGAGCAAGTCTTCAAAGAGTAAAAATACCACTATTCATCCTACTGGAGACCTTGTTAATGTGTTTGAAATAATCAAGTCGAGAATCTATGGTAAGTCCTAAAAAATCATTTTTTTCGCAAGCTTCTATTTCAAAATCTCCTACAATAATATTTGAACCATCAGAAATGCCATCAGAACTTCTTAATTTAAAATCAATAAACTTGGATTTATCGGAATTTACAGAAAGTTTGTTTACAGCCAACCACTAAAGAAGAAGACTACTCTGCAAGAATTTATTGATTTCAAGATTTTTTCGAAATATATCGTTGATACTGAGCGATGTATCGTTGGTGAACAGACACAGGTCACATCTAGGCACACTACCAGCAATATCATTGATAAACATAAAGAAGAGGATCGGTCCAAGGACCGTACCTTGAGTAACTCCAGAGTCAACAACTACTTCTTCAGATGTCTGTGAAGCAATACAGCCTTGTTGGTCGATATAATTGATTTGCACTGTCTGTGTTCTCCTTAGGATAAAAGCAGTAATCCAATCCAAAGCAACACCCCTAATACCAAAATGTTCCAATTTCTTCAGCAAAAGGCTGTGGTTCACCATGTCAAAAGCCTTGCTCAGATCTAAGAATAATCCAAAAACATGTTTGTGGTCGTCAAGTGCTTTAGAATCAGTAGAAATCAAATTGAACATTGCATCAACAGTGGAGGTGTTTTTGCGGAAGCCAAACTTTTTATCAAAAAGAACATGATTAAAAACCAAGAATGGGTAAAGCCTGTTTATATAAGGAATATCTAAAAACAACTAATTACGGGTGGCTTATTTGCAAAAAATGTTTTTAGTGCCTGATAAAAATGCGATCCACGGGTTTATCCTCTCGCCGCGCGCCGGCAGCAGACGATTTTGCTTAACGAATGCAACAATCGAGAGAAAACATCTCGATCGTACAAACCTCTCGCTAAGCAATCGAAACAAGCGATAAGCGGAACCTCTTGAGAAGGAACATTTCGATTGTTTTAACCTCTTGCAATCGCGCATCACTATCTACAATGCATCAGTAAAACACATTGGCCAACATAACGACCAAAAACACAGCGGTACGCCTTTCTAACATAGAGTCAAGGAGTTATATTGGTATTACTGGAGGTAACACTGATGAACAAAACTACGAGCCGTTCTTTCCAAATTTTGGTGAGGTAAAGAACTACTCGCTGAAATCGAACGATTCGGTAAAGTGATTTAAAAAATACCTACTTATGATTTTAACATCAATAAACTTGTATTTGTTCGTTTGCTCATGATTTAATTATCATATTTCACGGCAAGGAGTAGATGCATAAATCAAACGAAAAAATGAATATGTAATAACTATTACTACTTTTATTCCAGTTATTTGCATGAGTAGATTCACTTATGGGAATAAAACAACCAATTAGGATAGTTCAAAGAACGAGAAATTTGCCTCAAATTCAAATATTCTTTATTGCCATTAAAACATTTTATATGCATTGGCTTGCGTCCATAGTTACAAAATAGCTCTAAAATTAGCTATACAATTTATTCCTTATAAAGAGACATAAATAATAGTCAAAAAGAGAAAAAAAAAACAACATGAAAGTCACTTGTGTTTCAAATAAGCCTCCACAGAATAAAAACATTCTTCAATGAGGAAATGCTTAAGATTTCTCTTAAAACGCAATAAATTATGTTCAGTTCTTATAACATCTGGAAGTGCGTTAAATAATGTTGTGGCGCTGAAATAGGTATGGTGTTTGAAAAAGAAAAGTGGTATGTGGGGGAATATTAACCTTGGAACGGTTTCTAAGGTCATATGTTGACTGGGGTAGCAAAGACTGGAAAGAACTATGGTTTTGTTTAGTGAAAACTAAGGTCCGAAAAATGTAAATGCTGGGAAAAGTGAGAAGTCTTAACTCCTGGAAATGGGGCTTACATGATTCTCTTTGACGAACTCCAGCTATGATTCTCACTGCTTTTTTTTTGGAAAACAAAAATATGTTTTGTTGATGATTTTTCAGATCCCCAGATGGTGACAGCATAGGATAAATAAGGAAAAATTAAACCGTGATCTGTGTACCACCAGTGTACCAACCTGACAAAATCACCGGCTCGCTTTTTCGAAAAAAATAGTGAAGCAGTGTTACTTCCAGTTATTAATACAATAAACCTTCCTGCATAGAGTGGTGATGCCAGATACGAAATGACTACGTACACGTCCAATGTAAGGGCAAATTCACTTCGCTACCGCTTAGGTTAGGTTAGGTTAGGTTAAGTTATGTTAGGTTAGGTTAGGTTACGTTACGTTAGGTTAGGAGGTTTTCTGGCTCTCAATTTGTTTTAAAAATCACAGGAAAAGTAGCGGACGTGAACAGTAGCGGCTCACGTTTGACGTGTACGTAGCCTCTGCCTTCCAGATATAACATAGAGCTCGCAGTGTTGCCAATCTGTTTTGATCATATTACCCTCATAGAAGCTTCAAATTTCAAACCCAACTGTGCTTTTGTTGACGTTGTCATCTAGCTGTTGTGGATTGGCAGACCAATTAATTAACTCATTGTGGCAGACTGTTGGGGGCTTATGTCAAATAAATTACCCTCTTCTACCCTCCAACATCAATGAACTACCCTTTTCCCCTTATATCTAAGAATTAAAAAAAGGTGATATAGTAAAGTAAATACCCCCGTCGCAGCAAACCTCCATACTCAGCGAATTTCCAATGGAGATATAAATGTCTTAATACTACATAAAGCCACTTACCAAGTTTTTAAAAAAAATATATTCACAAATAAGCGATATACATGATTTTAATTATTCTCCATCAGAGTAACATTGGGGCTGAGTACGCAGGTTTGCTGCAATAAGGAACACAAAAAATGGGGCTTTATGCTAATATCAATATAACTCAACTAGGTGATGTCGTATACCAGTTTTTATTAATTTATAGCCATAATTAAGGCAGACAGAGCATTTAATTCTCCATAAGAATAACATGGGGGCTGAGTACGCAGGTTTGCTGCTACGGGAGAATTTGGCAAAAAATATTGTTTTGAGCAAATATCAATGGACCACAACGAGATGAAGCTGTATACCAAGTTTCGTCAGTATACGTTCATAAATAAGCGAGATATAAAAATTTTCTTTTCCTCCATAAGAATAACATTAGACAACGTACTGTGTTTAGCACTTTCAATATCTCGGTAACCAATTGACGTAGTGGAATGATCGAAATACCAAATTGTGTGTTTTTTAAGCTGAATCGAATGGTGAATCAAATTTTAATAGTCAATTAAAATTTGACTATTTCAAAAATTAGATGTAAAAAATTCAAATAACCCATTTTTGGGGTACAAAACTCCCCAAAATACCCCTTCGGATAGAACAATCTGGCTGGTTTTCGAACTTAAAGTCATAAATGTAGCTTTACACGTTTATACAAGATTCATCAAAATCGGATCATTTTTACGAGAGTTATCGTGCTCACGGACACACACATATATATATCAGTTTCGAACGAATGGTGTTTTGGGGTCTGGGGACCTCAAAACGAAAAGTTATCATGGTCCCGGGCCTAGGTCTTACCATGCCGACTACGGTAATATAGCTTCTTCCCTATAGGGGAAATTCGCTAAAAAGGTCCTAGAAAATAAAACCTCCATATCTATTGGCAAATTATAGAAGTAAAATATATTTTGAGGACAAAAATAATTTATTTTGCTGCCTTTTTGTTTTATTCCTCAACAGTTCATTAAGTTATTTTAATTAACTAATTAAAATACGGTAATGTAAATCATGATGTCGATTTGAATATTTGACCTGTTCGGTTCAAGGGGTCACGGGTTCAAATCCCGGGGTATCCATAACAATTTGAGGGGTTTGGACCGCTTTCCCTAAAAGCGTTTGTGTGCTCTATTAACGAAAAATGCCTTGGTGTTCATAAAAAATAAATAAATCATTGTTTAAGACCGATAGACTACTTATATTAGATTTATTTTACGAAAACGAAGCACAGACTTTTACCACTACCTTCTAGAAAGAAGGTACGGTAGTGACTTGATGCGACCGTGACCAGTAACCAATCCACAATTGACCAGTACCGCAGCAAGGTCCATAGATACTTTGTAAGGTCAGTGCAGTCGGTATATTTAAGGTTTTCTAGCTAACCGGAAGAGACATCGTAAAAGCAGCTGTAAGATTCAAGATTCAAGATTCAAGATATTTATTGCAACATAACATTCACACAGTTTACAAACAATACATTATTTGCAAAGTAAACAGGTTGCTCGTCAATATCTCTTATAAAATAAACTAATTCTATACATGAACAATATATCAAATAAATCTGTTGTTTAGACCAACTCCAATGTATTGTCATTTAAAAAATCATGTACTTTATAATAAACCTTATCAACTAAGAGTTCTTTTAAAGCACACTTAAATTTTACTAAATTTAATTCCTTAAAATGATTTGGCAATTTGTTGTAAAACCTTAAACCCATATAGTGGGGAGTATTTTCATACAACTTTAGTCTATGTATGGGATATTGGAGTTGATCCTTAGACCGTGTGTTATAGCAATGAACTACTTGCCTATCATAAAAATTATCAATTTGTTTATGTACAAAAATTAAACATTTAAAAATATACAATGAAGGAAGAGTTAAAATATTTAATTCCCTAAAAGAAGATTTACAAGATTGGTTGCGTTTTAAAAACATCATCGTTCTAATATATCTTTTTTGTATTCTAAAAATAGTCTGGACCTCAGAAGAATTACCCCATAATTCTACACCATATACTGCAACAAAGAACCAAAACAAGCGTGATATACCATAAGCCTGACTTTTAAGTCCACAGTTTCTCTTAAAATATACATCTGGAAACAAATTGAACCTAATTTTTTACTTAGCTTTTCTATCAGTGGCCTCCAAGTTAAATTATTATCAATAGTTATATCTAAAAACTTTACTAAATTATTTAAATTTATGACACTCCCATCAAAAAATGTTTCACTGCTGTACTTGTTTTTATTTTGAAGTGTTTGAAATTTTAAAATATCAGTTTTTGAACAGTTTAACTTTAATCCATTAACGTCAAACCAACTTTTTATCTCTATTAAATTTGTTTTCATTGCCAAGTTTAGATCAATATTATTTGCACATTTCAAAACCAATGAAGTGTCATCTGCGTACAGTATTATTTTGGCATGAATAATATTTGTTGGTAAGTCATTAATATAAATAATGAATAACAGTGGGCCCAAAATTGAACCCTGCGGTACCCCACGCTTAACGTCACTCCAATCTGATATGTATTTTTGATCTTTTCTGTTTAAAATAACTCTTTGTTTTCGATTTGTTAAGTATGATCTAAACCAGCTAAGAGTTGTTTTAGTAATTCCATAAAAATGAAGTTTCTCTAATAAGATTTGGTGGTCAACACAATCAAACGCCTTGGACAGGTCACAGAAAATACTTGCAGTACTCCGTGACCCATCCAAAGCCTCAGTCACATGTTTTATCATCTCTGCAGCTGCATCCACAGTACTATGCCCCTTTCGAAATCCATATTGATTTTCACAAATGATTCCTTCCCTATTTAAAAAATTACTCAGCTGGTCATTAGCATATTTTTCAAAAATTTTTGATATAGCTGGTAAAATTGAAATGGGCCTATAGTTCTCGGGATCATTATTGCTACATTTCTTGTGAAGGGGTATTACATTTGCATATTTTAATTGGCTTGGGAAAACTCCCTCACAAAAACACTGATTCATTATCCAGCTTAAAGGAAGTGAAATGCAATCTGCAGTTATTTTTAGTATCTGTATTGGGATTTCATCCCATCCAACTGATTTTTTATTTTTTAGGTTAAGTATTATTTCAGTTACCTTATGTCTTGTAACTGGATTAAATTCAAATTCATTGCCTGGCTCTCCAGCGTTGTTTAGAAATATTTTTGCAGTCTCATTATCAGGTAAGATGTTTAATTCACAGGCTGCATTCACAAATTGTTTATTAAAATTAAAAGCAATTGTGCTCCCTTCAGTAATTTCATTACCACTGAATTTTAACTTCTCAAAACTACTATTTACAGGCCTTTGCATCCCTAATTCAGACTTAACTAAATACCAAGCTGCCTGGCTTTTATTTTCAGCGTTTTCAATAAATTTACTGTTTGCCATTCTTTTAGCTGCACCACAGACCTTTTTAAAAAACTTTTTGTATATTTTAATATATTGTAGAACTGTTTTGTCTTTTGAGGTTTTAGATAACTGATGGAGTTCTCGTTTACGCATACTAGAGATACAAATTCCATTAGTAACCCATTTTTTGTTGACAAATTTAGAAGTTGTACGTGTCTTAATATGCACAGATTTCTGTGGAAAGTAGTACTCAAAATTAGCTTTAAACAATGAGAAAAATTAATCAAAATTTTGTTGAGATGTTTTTTCCTTACTGTACTCCCAATTTATTTGTTTGATAGCCTTTGACAAATTTTTCATGCAAAATTCTGTAAAGTATCTCTTGTTTACAAAATTCTTGTTTATTCGGTTTACATTTTTAGGACTCCCAAAGAGTGAGATTAATAATGCTCTGTGATCAGACATGCCAAATTCAATATTCATAAGATAACTTTGGCACACAAGCTTATTAGAAATAATATTGTCTATACAGGTTTTTGACTCATTTGTCACCCTAGTTGGTAAATGGAAATTTATATCTAACCCATATATTGCTAGTAAATTCATAAGACGGTTCCTTAAAACTATGGTTCGACATGTATTCAAAACATCAATATTTAAATCAGAGGCTATATACATTTTTTTTGTTTTAGATTCTTTTTTCAATAAACTAAACAATCTTTCCAACTTATACAGAAAAATATTTACATTACTAACATCTGTATTATGATAAAGAGAAACAACAACATGACAAGTTCCATTTCGATCAGAAAATTCGATTGCACTAAGGTCACTTGATCACGAATCCAATCTGCAGTGTTGCTGGAAACAAGATATTTATCGTACGCATACCATATTTTCCTCATCATTGTAATTCAAATCAACATTGTTTAAATAATTACATAATTTTATCAGCTGTTATTTTATGAAACTGATTATGTTTTGATTTATTTGTATTATTAAATTAATGGATTATGGGTTTAAACTTTCTTTCTGCATGTCCAGTGACTATTTAAAAATAGCTGTACCATTATTATCCCCTGTAAGGTTGGCAACACTTATACTATGTTGTTGATTTAAGCATTAGCTGGACGCATAGAACTCTATTAATACACCTGGAACGCTCGGGATGTGTCAAGAAATCGGTCTTTACCCCCACCCCTTCAATGGCACTCACGGCCGCTCAGTGGATTTCAGCATTGTGCGTCCTATCGTTTACACGCTTTTGCGCCTCGCCATATTCATGTAATTAAAATAAAGTGTACATATTATTTAACTGCATGAACTACGGAATCTAACAGAGTATAAACTTCTTGTAGTTTGGTAATTTAATTTATTTGTAATAATGAAAACTATTTAGTGTTTTAAACGTGCGACACGAAAAAGTCTCTAAGCAAACTTTTTTTGTTTTGGGGTTAAAAAGAAAATTCCAGCGGGAAAGTTGTAGATAATTAGTTGATCCACAATTTGTATCCCAAACTTTGTTTCATAAAGTTGATTTATTTGTTCTGTAAAGAAGGTATTAACGTTTCCCGCGCTCAAACCAATTCACGCTGCACTCATTCCAGCTAACTGACGCGACACTTATTTGCTATACAACATGAATTTGATTGTATTAACAAGCTGAACTATGACTTATTATTTTACAGGCAATAAGTGGTCTATGGTAGCCACTCTTGTTTTTATTTTGGAAATAGATATTTGTTTCCTTGCCGCTGTTTTGTAATAAATAAACTGAATCACAAGTGGAACCAACATATACGGTAGCATGTAAAATGACACAGGGAACAGGTTAATATTCAAAATGAATTTAAAACCCAATTTTAAATGATATTTTATTACAATATAAGACTATACAGTTGCTCTTAGACATCTTAAGTGTGATTATATAAAATTAACTTATTCAATTTCTGCCTTAGGCCCATTGATGCTTTATTTTCTTCTATGGATCGAGTCCGAGCTAAATCATGGCATCGTACTTTGAAAAACAAATAGCAAATCTTTTTCACAAGCTGTAACTCATGCCGATCATCATCAGGGGAGGTGATTGGATGGGAACAAAAAATGTTGCCACCAAAGTAATTTATTGCACTGTTTACAAATTTATGAATATCGCACGATTTACATTCATTGGAGTGTTTCAGTGTTTTGTGACAAAAACAAACTGATTTAAAAACATCAAAGATGCTTTACATAGCTTACCACTATTAACTTCGTTTAAAAAGTCCATAACACCGGTAGTTTGTAAAGCAGTTTGTTTAGTTAGTGCTGAAAAGCAATCATGGCATTTTATGCGGGTTACTAAGCTTTTTATAATAAATCCTGAAATGTAATACAAGACATTGTTCTGATAATAAGTAATGTTTATGTTACTTAGGTCTAAGATTAACATGGGATCATCAACATCATCAGCACTGTCCATGGCACAACGTTGTGCGTCATGGTTGCTTAGCACTGTTGCCTGTATGGTTGGCTCAAATTCTACACAATTTGCACCTGAGCTGGGAGTGACAGCGTTCCTAAACATTAATTTCCTCACGGCCCACTAAAATTTTTTTACATTAGAATTATTATTTTGGCCACCTCCCATACTCCTTACACAGGAGAAAAACAGCTCAAGATGGTCCTATGAAAATTTGTAAGTTAACACGTAAGAAAACTTTTCTATTGTCAATAGCCTTTCACTTAACACCTTAACAGAATTTATATACAAGATAAACCCTAAAGCAAATGTGTGTCTAGGATGCTTTAATATAGGAATATTTTCAATCTTTAACTTCATCAGATAATCTTTAGCTTCATCTAGAAATTGGAATATAAAAGCCTTATTTGACAGCTTTATTGGTTCTTTGACGTTTTTTCCAACTGGATTTCTTGTGTTTAGTACATCAAAAAGTCAATCGATAACATGTATAAACTTAACGGTTTCATCACATCCATAGAATCTACAGCGACAAGACGCGACGGCGCGGCGCCGGCGTGCGGCGACGGTGGCGATATTGAAAGCGCGCATTTAACCTTTAAATGTAAAAAAACTACAGACTGTATAAAAAAAATGTTTTGAATAAAAGTTGTTATTCAACTCATTTCCAACATTTTTCTCGCTTGAAGTTTGTTTCTACCTCAAAAATAAAAAAAAGTTCATGCTTAGTAACTTTTTTATGTTCCAATTTGACTAGTTGATTATATTTTGTATTTTTATAAATATGTTAACTAACAGATCTGTACTTTGTTAACTCCGTTGTAATCCTCAATTCTTCCAGATAAGAAATATATAAGTTTATTTACAATCCGGTGATCCCTGTGCAATAGAGAAGCGTGTTAATGAGTGCGCGCATTAAAATATTTTCTGGCAGAAATCGCTCAGTTGACGAAGTTTCCCAAGAAGTGGCGGGGGAAGGATCGTTTTTCGCATCAAAAACTCCACTGCGCTAGCATTCCAGGTGTATTAATAGAGTTCTATGGCTGGACGAAGTCGCAAGACATCTTTGCTGCGAACATTACTCTTATGGAAATTATCATACCTGAGCTGAAAGCCCTACGAACCTTGGTACCGCATTACTAGGATTTTTTGTATATTTTACTCCCCTAGGTGCCATTATACCCTCTCTAAAACCCTCTAACACCCAAATTAGCCGAAAATCGAGTAATTACCCGCCAACTGGCAACACTGAAATAGTCTTTAAATCCAAAAATTATCTTTAAATTATGTCTCGGTCCAGAGAGGCACGGCGCTCACGAAGAAAGATGGAAATACGAGTGAACGAGAGACCCCGAAGTTTTCGTGCGACCCCCTTGAATTTCGATTGTTTGCTTTGACAATTTATTTTAAAAGTTAATTAAATCTTCTGGGGTTGTATTTTGCAAAAATATTTAATGACTTTAATTGAATGAGGTTTAGAGGTTTGTATTTGGCTCTGAGTCAATTTCATGCTTGGTTGGAGATATCTCATCTCATAACTTAACAGTGAATTAAAACTTTAGTGTACATATAATAATAATTTCTTGATTTATATCAAACAATTTGTAAATTGTAATGATTATTCGTTCTCATTCTTGATTGAAATAACTGTTGTATGTGATCGGACTGATATTTATTTTTTTATTTACAATCAGCGATTTAAAACAATTTAGAGCTAAGCTCAAATGGGGGGCCCACCAATTGATCGACATGTTAGTAGGGAACAATGGAGACTCCGAGGGCAGGAGGAGTCAGGAGGAGCACCCCCCCCCCCCCCAGCCCCCCCCCCCCCCCGAGCCCCCCCCCCCCCCCCCCCCGAGGTCTCGTCTGTGACACTTTGCGAATTTTTTTTTTGCGAATTTTTTTTTTTTTGCGAATTTTTTTTTTTGCGAATTTTTTTTTTTGCGAATTTTTTTTTTTTGCGAATACTAACCTAACCTAACCTAACCTAACCTAACCTAACCTAACCTAACCTAACCTAACCTAACCTAACCTAACCTAACCTAACCTAACCTAACCTAACCTAACCTAACCTAACCTAACCTAACCTAACCTAACCTAACCTAACCTAACGTAACGTAACATAACCTAACCTAACCTAACCCATCCTAACCTAACCTAACCTCGGATCAGATTTCTGATTGCAGATTCTTGTTCGTCTAGTCGAGCCGAGAAATTTGAGTACCCACAACGTACATTTGGACGATGTAGGGGGGGGGGGGGGGGGGGGGGGGGGGGGGGGGCTATCTCGGTTACCATAAGTCGGATTTGAATTCTGATTGCAGATTCTTGTTCGTCTAGTCGAGCCGAGGAATTTGCATACCCACAAAGTACATTTGGACGATGTAGGGGGGGGGGGGGTGGAGGGGGGGGGGGGGGGGGGCTATCTCGGTTACCATAAGTCGGATTTGAATTCTGATTGCAGATTCTTGTTCGTCTAGTCAAGCCGAGTAATTTGCATACCCACAAAGTACATTTGGACGATGTAGGTGGGGGGGGGGGGGGGCTATATCGGTTACCATAAGTCGGATTTGAATTCTGATTGCAGATTCTTGTTCGTCTAGTCGAGCCGAGTCATTTGAGTACCCACATCGTACACTTTGGATGATGTTTACAAAAAAGGGGCCCGCACCACACTTTTGACCTTTTTTTTTTTTTTTGCATTTTTGGATTCTCCTCGTCAAGCCGAGTATTCTCAGTACCCACATGACATACTTTGGATAATTAATACAAGAGTTGATCAGGGTAACGCTACAACCAACAGAGCTAGCCCATCAGCGCTTGCGGTCAATTGAACTAACAGTGAATGCAAATTTTAAGGAGAATATAATTGCAATGCTTTGAACATATACTGCATATACCTTCAAGTACTCTGCACCGAGGCAGCTGTTCGCACAACCGACTGACGCGTCCAGTCTACTGTCTGGGAATGCGGATGTTGTAATTTGATACCTCGACTGGAGGGTGCAGGTGTTCACACAAAAAACCGACAAGTTGAGACCTGTCTGGGAATGCGGATGCTGTAATTTGATACCTCGACTGGAGGGTGCAGGTGTTCACACAAAAAACCGACAAGTCGAGACCTGTCTGGGAATGCGGATGCTGTAATTTGATACCCCGACGGGAGGGCGACGCGACCCTTCCAGGAACCCATTATAGTCCGCCCGTATCGAATTCCGAGCAATAAATCACCAGTTGTCAAACACCCACAGTATCATTCTTGTTTTAGGCTTCAACAATTCCTGACGTATGGGGGAGCGAAAATCTCCCCCTAACCCATTATGTGTTAGGGGGAGCGAAAATCTCCCCCCTAGCAATTAAATCAACAGAACACCAGTTGTCACGGTCTCATTCTTGTTCTAGTCTTCAACAATTCCTGACGTATGGGGGAGCGAAAATCTCCCCCCTAAGCCATTATGTGTTAGGGGGAGCAAAAATCTCCCCCTAAGCGGTGCGCGGGTCGCGACACGCCACAGTCTCTTGATAGACTTCTTCGAAGACGGACGTCTACATTAATTCGATAACAATGTCGTTTATTCATCAGAAATCGTGTGAATGTGTGAAGACTGAACTGGACTTGTTTTCGTTACCGCCTACGCAGACCAGCATCGAGAGCGGTAAATGGGTTCAATACAAACCGATCTCATCGCTGACGGACGATTCGCCAATAGAGTTTGTAATACCCGGTCACGGTGACGAGTACACGGACCTGACACAAACGTTATTACACGTGAAAGCCGCTATTGTGAAACAGGACGACACTAAAGCGGACGGTGGGCAACCTGCTAAAGAGGTGGGCCCGGTGAACAATTGGCTCCACTCGATATTCAGTCAAGTGGATCTCTATCTCAATCATAAACTGGTGTCACCACAAAACAACACGTACGCTTACCGTGCCTACTTGGAAAACCTATTGAACTACGGATGTAGTGCGAAGAATTCGCACCTGACTAGCGAGCTGTTTTTTGAAGATTCGGCCGGACAAATGGACGATTGTGACGAATTGAACGAGGGATTGAAAAAGCGTCGCGATCACACGAAAGAAAGCGATGTTTGCGATATGGTCGGTCGATTGCACATCGATCTGTGCAATCAGAACAAATTCATGTTGAACGGTGTCGAGATGCGATTGCAACTTAACAGATCCAGAAACTCGTTTTGTATAATGTCCAAAACGCTAACTACCTACAAGGTGACAATTAAAGAGATTAGTCTTTTCGTACGTCGATGTAAGATCAATCCGAGCGTATTGTTGGCGCACAGCAAAACTCTCGAGACCGGCACGGCCAAGTATCCGATCACGCGTGTAGAAGTGAAATCCTTCACACTACCCTCCGGTATAATGAGTAAAGCTTTAGACAGCGCATTTCTCGGTCAGTTACCGAAACGTGTGATAATTGGACTGGTCAGTAATCTTGCGTTCAACGGAGATTTCAAGAAGAATCCCTACAACTTTCAACACTACGATATGAATTATCTCGCATTGTACGTGGACGGTGAACAAGTACCGGCCAAACCGTTACAGCCTGTTTACACATTGAACAGTGAGACATATATACTCTCTTATTACACATTGGTCACTGGCACCGGAATCCAGTTCTCCGACGCAGGTAATGAGATCAAGAGAGGTGACTATCCGTACGGTAATTGTCTTATGGCGTTCGACTTGACACCGGACATGTCCGCGGCTGAGTCGAGTCACTGGAATCTCCTGCGCAACGGTAATCTACGTATCGAAATCGGATTCTCCAAAGCGTTGTCCGAGACCGTCAACTGTATAGTGTACGCCGAACTGGACAACGTCATCGAGATCGATCGTCACCGTAACGTAACAGTTGACTTCAGCGGGTGAATAAAAGCGAACGCCAAACAGAAATATTGTCTGACAGCGAGTGCATACAGTTTACTTCAAGGGTGAGCAGACGCACCACCAGTCAGTAGTACGGTTGAAGTCACACGGTAAGGACGTGAACATGGACGCTTACGCTTCTGCGGACGACTATATCAAATCGTTTATTCAGGAGATTGAGGTTATGAACAATAATGCTAGTGATCAGACGTTGGCATCACCTCAGTCGTCATTTGTAAAACCGACCACTGCCTGCAAGAGACGAAGGAGACCAACTCCCATCGAAGTGGAAACCAAGAAACCAGGATGGGTGCCAAAACCAACAGATGATTCTCCCATAGTGTCATGGATGGACGATGGTAATACGTTTGCTGTTCAAAACCCGGGAAACAAAGGACAAATTTTATTGAAAATGGAAATGTACGATGGTACAGATATGGTGTTCATGTGCGGTTTATTTTTGGACAAAGATGGTGAAATGCACCAAAGTGTTAAACAAGTAGTTGATAAAGTGGAAAACATGTGGATCTATAAATCAACAGGAGTACCGAAAATTACAGGCTTAACTCAAACTGTTACACAACGCAGTGCAGTTTCGCAGCCAACGCCGAAGAAGCGAGCTGTGAGGAAGAAACAACGAGTGGCGTCGGCATTCAACTAGAGCATCCGCATTCCCAGACAGGTCTCGACGAGTCGGTTTTTTGTGTGAACACCTGCGCCCGACCCTTCGGACCACCCACGTAGAAGAAAATGGCGGCGAGGGTTTATAAGGCGGGGCCCCGCCCGATTGAACATCATTCGCCACCAGACCACCACCTCACATAGACCTACTCCAACTACTACTACTAGAGATGTCGAGCAGCAGCACTTTCAAGCTAGAGTTTCCGGGCGTGAACGGCACTGCAGCAACCGCGGACCTTAGAGCTACCCTCAACAACTGCAAGTCTGACTCTCCGCTCTACACCAGGATAGCCGATCTCCGAGAGGAATGCGGCTATCTCATCACTGCGATGGAGCGAGCCACTACACCCTTTGGCGAGACAATCATCGTGATCCTGGAGGGGCAGGTCGGGGATGACTTCTTTCTGCGAGTCTACCTGCCTAGGCGCTTCAACGAGGTCCTGAGCAACACCGACATCGAGCGCTACAACAGCGGGTTTGGAGAACGCCTTCGCTTGGTGAAGCGCAGCCCGAGGGGTTCCAATAGCAGATTCACACCTTTGGAGTTTATGTAAAGCAAGACTTGAAGATTATGTTAATACCTTTGTAAATTAGTTTTCGTAGTCAATACTTATAGTCACGTTCAGAACATAACCACTGTGTTATTTATTTCACTTAACCCCAAAAATGTCCTTTGGTAGTAAGTTTAAGAGTGTTAGTATGGTAACTGTGAGGTGTTTAGTAGCTCAGTAGTAATCATGGGCTTGATGTGGAAACATCCGTTCTCAGCCATTGTGGCGGGACCTTCGGGTTGTGGCAAGTCTCAGTTTGTGTCAAAGTTTATAAAACACATTACAGAAATGTGTGACACACCATTTACCAGTATAAACTGGCATTATGGTAGTGGTGGTGGTGATGGTGGTGGTGGTGACTCGAAAAATGTCAACATTAACCACGTAGAAGGTCTACCAAACTTGGAGGATTTTTCTGGTAACGAGCCGATACTTGTGATTATAGACGATATGATGCGTGAGGCCGACAACCGTGTGGTGGATCTTTTCACAAAAGGTTGCCATCATCGCAACATTAGTGTGTTTTTCATTACACAAAATTTGTTTCATCAAGGACGCGGGCAGAGGGACATCTCACTTAATGCGCATTACATTGTGTGTTTTAAGAATCCTAGAGATAGAGTTCAGATTAGGTACTTGGCCAGACAAATATATCCAGACAGCCCGAAATTCATCGAGGAGGCGTACGCTGACGCTACTAGGAATCCACACGGCTACCTACTGATAGACTTGAAACAATCAACAGACGAAAATATGCGAATACGAAGTTGCATATTTCCAGACGATTCTACCAACTATGTGTACTTGCCAAAGAAAAGGTAATTTCGCCATCAGTAGTAATCATGTCGTGCTTGCGGAAGGACGCAGCTCTGCTTACGGCTTTCATACACGCAACACCCAAGGAGCGGAAGGCACTGTTAAAGGTGTGTGACAAGAGCCGCATTCGCTCAGTGTGTGAGTGCGCATACAACGTGTTGCGAGGTAACGTTCCTCTGGCGAAGAAGAGTAAAAGTCAGCTAAGCAAACACAAGGCGACGCTACGTAGATTGGTGAAACGCGGCGAAGGCTGGTCCAAGAAACGAAAGTATCTCATACAAAAAGGCGGTGGAATCTTTATACCATTACTTTTGAGCGCAGTACTACAAGCAGCACTGAGTAGATAAAAATGGCTGGCATCAACAATCAGTTCTATTTGACACTGCCCAGCAACAGTTCGATGCAGTATTATCCGAAAAATACAGTTGCAAATTATATAACACATTTGCCGAGAGCTATTCAACTGGACGCTGGCGACTGGGAAATTGCACTTGTGGAAGCGCACTATCCAATGACATTTCTATCTGTCGGTAATGACGAAACAATTGACATTTGCATACAACCGCAAGAGGAAGCAAAAGTGAACATAGAAGCGTTGGCGCGGGTTATGGACAGCACTGCCGATGTAACGCCGGTAGTGTCTGCTACTCCAAAACAAAACCACAGAATTAAATTGAAGACTGGTGATTACGCAAATATTCAAGAATTGTGTGATCATATCAATTCACAAGAACTAGCGATTACTTTTGGTGTAAAGTTCACCGTTGAAAACTCATACAACAAATTCATTGAAGTATCGATGGGAACTGATGTTGGAAAAATTACATTAAGTCCAACGTTAGCGCTTCAATTGGGGTTCGATCCGAATGAATTGACGCTGGAAGGTGATGCAGTTAACAAAAGCATCCGTTCGCCCAACATTCGTCTTGGCTTACCGTCACACATGTACGTGTATTGTGATTTAGTCGAGCCGCAGATGGTCGGCGATACAGTCGCACCGTTATTGAAAATTGTCAATATATCCACGTCTACTTATGTATACGGATTGCATAAATCAACATCATTCATCGATCCGCACTATGTGCCTGTTATGAATAGATCTTTTGACAGTGTGGAAATTGACTTAAGAGATAACATTGGTAATCATTTGCCATTCCACTTTGGAACGTCGTGCGTGAAGTTACACTTTAGAAAAGTAGCTAGTCATTAGTGCAAATATGGAACATGCAAAGAAGATGGTAGTTGTGCCGCAAGAGTTGATTGATCGACTGCAATCAAATGCTACGGATAACAGACCGACTAATCTATCCAGTGAAAACAGCCTCGACGCGGAGATGCAACAAATATTGAATAACAAACGTATGGACGATAGTGAAAAGTGGAAATTGTACAAACAAGCGTTACATCGCTTCTTGCATATTGCAGAGAATAGACGCCAACCGATTAGCATACCAATCGTGGAGACGGGTGGGCTTGAACATAGTCAACGATCGCACCCCGCTGCGGAAGGTGGTCCAGTGGAAGAGATTGTGGAAACGTTTTCCAAAACTTACAGATCTGATGCCCGCAATCTTTTACGTTTCATGAAACGTGACGGCAGCTTAATCAGTTGGGACAGTGGCTATTCAGTGTACATCAACGGTGTAAAAATCCCAGACTCAAATCTAGTGGATATCTTAAATTGCATAGTAAAGGTGCGTATGCGTGATTACATACCGCCAGGATGGCGGGAAGTGCTCAACGCATTGAAAGCGATGAACGTGCCAAAGGACTATATGAATAATCTAAGAGCACTAAAGGAAATAAATGCCGAATATCGATCATCATTCACAGGAGGAGAAGGATCAGACGATGACGTGGAAGACACGTCAACTGAATCAATACTGAGAACACCGCTAGTAAATCGGCTTCGATCGGCAAGAGGAAAACGTGTAACATCTACACCGACAGGGCAGTTTGATCTTCTAACTAGAAACAAGCCGTCGTCAAATTTGGACAAGTGGGAAACGTACACAGGATAGGTTTTCAGCATTATGGAGCGTTTGTATTACAATCCCATCGAACCTTCGTCGTATGGTGGTGTAGCTCCTTTAGCGCGAGCTGCAAAACCAGTTTCAAAACGCAAAGTGATTGAATGGTTACAAACACAGGACACTTACACATTGCACAAACCAGCACGCAAGCGTTTCCCGCGCAATCCTTACATAGTGTATGGTCCATTTGAATTGTGGCAAGCGGACTTGAACGATATGCGTGGTCTTAGTAAACACAACGACGGCGTCAACTACCTACTGACTGTAATAGACGTGTTTAGCAAACACCTGTATGTGCGAACGTTGAGGCGGAAAGAAGGAGCTGAAGTGGCCAACGCTTTCGAGGAGATATTTGCCGAAGCGACCGACACACCTCGCTGTTTACAAACTGACAAAGGTACTGAATTCACCGGTGCCAAGACGAAAAGGTTATTCAAACAATACGGAATCATCTATGTCACTACACAAAACCCAGATGTTAAAGCGGCCGTAGTGGAACGCGTCAATCGCACTTTGAAAACGCGCATGTGGCGATATTTGACTTACAAAAACACATATCGTTACGTAGATGTGTTGGACAAACTGGTTAGCGCATACAACAACAGCGCTCACAAGAGTCTAGGCAACAGAATACGACCAGTCGATGTGACTGTTGACAATAAGCGAATATTGCATCAGGTATGGCATCGCATGTTCGGTAAGATGCCGCGTCGTGTTAAGGCAAAACTGACAGTTGGCACCACAGTGCGCATATCTAAGGAGAAGGGTACATTCGCAAAAGGTTACGAGACTAATTGGAGTAAAGAAGTGTTTGTGGTGCGTCGTGTAAACACATTGATGCCTCTGCCAATGTACACTTTGTCGGATCTCAACGGTGAACAAGTGACTGGTCAGTTTTACGAATACGAATTACAAAAAGTGACAATATACAACGACCATCTGTTCAAGATTGCTGAAATACTAGACGCTAAGGGTCGTGGTCGCAGTAAGCGTTATTTCGTCAAGTGGGCAGGTTACGGAGACGAGTTCAATTCTTGGGTAGGAGCGCAAGATTTGCAAAATGCCTAATAGCAACCAGTTCTATTTGACATTGCCCAGCAACAGCTCAAAGGATTATTTTCCAAAAAACACAGTGTCCAAGTACACTACACATCTGCCGAGACAAATTCGATTAGAAGGCGATGGCGAGTGGGAGATGGCTTTGGTCGAAGCGCATTATCCATGTTCCTTTATGACTGTGGACGAGGAATCGTGTATTTGGCTCGACTATAAACTCGTTCTGCCGAGTATACCCGTCACACTCAGCGTCGAGCACATTATGCTAAAGATGAAACCCGGTTATTACAAGAACATAACCGATTTATTGAAAATGATCAATAAAGCGAAGGATGTAACCCAGTACTTGTACTTTGAGTATGACAAAGAGCAGGACAGAGTCAAGATCACGACAATGGTGGACGGTATAAGCAAAGTGCATTTCACCGAAGCGCTGTCTCTCCAGTTGGGTTTCGATCCGTACGAGAACGTTTTGACAAATGACCTCACAGCGATATGGCCACCAAATCTGACTATGGGACTGCCGACACACTTGTACGTGTATTGTGATCTGATTGAACCGCAGCTGATTGGCGACACTACAGCGCCACTTTTGAAGATTATCAACATTGACAGAGATAACTACACACACGGCGCGCATAAGACTGTGCATTTCATCAGTCCTCATTATGCGCCAGTTATGAAAGGAACATTTGAAACGATCGATATTGACCTAAGGGATCACGCTAGTAAAAAAGCGTCATTCCTCTTTGGGACGTCGTACGTGAAGCTTCATTTCAAAAGAGTAGCTCAGCAATTATGAATACAAACGATCCCTACTTGGCTTACTACCGTCGCCAACAGTTGCAGCAGACCGGCGGCAGTATCGATAGGGTATTTCGCGGTGCACCCTACCAGCGCGGACATGGAATTGGAAGTTTCCTAGGCGGTATGTTCCGCACCATCACACCGCTACTCAAGTCGGGAGCCTCTGCTGTGGCCAAAGAGGCGTTGAAATCCGGTGTTGGATTCTTGGGCGACATGGCCATGCACCAGCGGGATCCCAAAGAAGCCGCTAGAGATCATTTCAGCCAGTTTACAGACTCGCTAAAACGCAGGGCGGATGGCAAACTTCAACGTGTGCTAAGTGGCGGCGGCGGCTCTCGCGCGAAACACCGTCGCGTAACGCGAAAGAATACCACGAAACACCGACGCGCTACTCCTGCGCGAAAGACTAACGCGAGACTCTCGCGTAAGAGGAACGCGAAGCGCGCCATGTTCGGCGGCCGTCGTGTCACACCGCAGTCTTTGACGAAACTCCTTCGAGGAAGGTCGTCGTCATCCAAGAGCAGCAGCAAGAAGAGAAGGACAGTTAGAAGGAAGACGAGGAAGACGAGGAAAGCAGTGAGGAGAACTTCCGTACGTGATATATTCAATTAACACACACGCTAGCAATGTCGTTTCTACATCAAAAGTCGTGTGAATGCGTCAAGACGGAATTGGACTTATTCTCCCTACCGCCGACGCAGACCAGTATCGAGAGCGGCAAATGGATTCAGTACAAACCAATCTCCACACTGACTGATGATTCGCCCATCGAGTTTGTTGTGCCCGGCAACGGCGAAGAATACACCGATCTTTCGCAAACAATGTTGGAAGTTACAGCGTCTATTGTCAAGTCGACAGGAGCGGCAATCGCAGATGCCGATGAATCGAACAAAATTGGCCCAGTCAACAATTGGCTGCACACGTTATTCAGTCAAGTCGATATGAGTATGAATCAGAAACTGGTCACACCACAAAACAACACTTATGCATATCGAGCGTATATTGAAACATTGCTGAATTACGGATATGATGCTAGGAAATCACATTTAACATGTGGATTGTGGAACGCGGACGATGCCGGCTATATGGACAATACTCTGGACGATAACGATGGACTAAAGGCGAGACGAAAAATGACAAATAAAAGTCGTGAAATCGATATGCTCGGTCGCCTACATGTGGACATGTGTAATCAGAACAAGTTCCTGTTGAACGGTGTGGAACTGCGTTTTAAACTGATCCGATCAAAAGATTCCTTCTCCATTATGTCGGATGATGGTGACTACAAGGTGCACATTGTTGATGCGAATCTCTGGATACGAAGGTGTAAAGTTAGCCCCACTGTACTGTTGGCGCACAGCAAAACGCTTCAGACCGGCACAGCTAAATACCCAATCACCAGAGTGGAATTGAAAACATTCACACTACCGTTTGGAGTGAGGAGCAAAACTTTGGACAATGTGTTTCTAGGTCAAGTGCCGAAACGAATCATTGTCGGACTGGTCACCAACGCCGCTTATAATGGCGATTTAAAAAAGAATCCATTTAACTTTCAAAATTTCAAAACCAACTACTTCTCGCTGTACGTGGACGGTGAACAAGTGCCGTCCAAACCGCTACAACCACACTACGAAACCGGCAAGGGAAAATACGTGATGGCGTATCACAGTCTGTTTTCAGGCTCCGGCATACACTTTAGCGATGCTGGTAATCTCATAAATAGAGACGATTACGACGATGGATACTGTCTGATGGCATTCGATCTAACACCTGATATGTCAGCAAGCGATACGACTCATTGGAACCTAGTGCGCAACGGCAGTGTGCGTATGGAGATTGCTTTCGACACGGGGCTCACAGAGACTGTCAACTGTCTGGTATACGCAGAGTTTGACAACGTCATAGAAATCGATCGTCATCGCAACGTGTCTGCGGACTTTGGTGGTTAGATCGTCGGCGGCGGCGTCCTCCTCCTCAGTCAACAACCAACATTCGCACAAGATGGATCGTTTATGCAGAGTACCGCGAAAAAATTCCGCATCTCCAATTATTGTGGATTTTCAATGTTTCAAGGACAACGCAAATGACTACATTCTAAAGGAAGTGTGCGTCTTGGAATTGGTCAGTGGAACACTGCTAATGCATCATATCGCCAAATCACCATTCAGTCGAGATTTCCTATCACAAGAGAAACTGCGTGAAAGCTATTGGCTCACAAAACACTGTCACGGATTGGAATGGGACCAAGGTGATATCTGGCATCATGTGCTAGAGGAAAAGTTACGTGCATGTATCGCCAAACGACCGATTGTCTACGTCAAAGGTGCTGAGAAAAAAGAGTTTGTACGATACAATTTCATCACGGATCACTGTACTACTAATGTCATGGATATCAACGATATTGGCTGCGGATCACTATCGTCAATCAACAGTCTACTATCAACAAACGCAGTGCGATGTCGCCACCACAGAACAGCTCACACACGATGCGCTCTAGCCAATTGCATCACATTACGCAGTTGGTTACATCTAAGTACAAATATCGCTGACGCTGATGATTACGCTGACGATGGTGAGAGTGATACCAGTTCCTGCTTTTGTTTTGCTACTAGCACTACTACTCCTACTACTGACTGTGGCGTCGACACAGTAGAATGAATACCTTAGAGATTCAAAAGTGTATGGCTAAACTGCCCGTACAGAATGTTGGTGTCTACGCTGCGGATCAATTGCCCCATTACATCTCACCATCTACTGCTATGATTGTGAACACTGATCCACACAATGAAGACGGCACTCACTGGGTCGCTTTCTACCTTAACAAAGGAGGAGGAATAATTGAATTCTTTGACAGCTACGGTCAACCGCCACATCTTCAATTCTACCAAGGATTCCTGAGACGCAACGCTCGTCGCTACCTGTACAACGAACATCGCCTTCAAAGTGACAACACTCTGGTCTGCGGTCAATACTGCCTTGTATTCCTGTACTGCCGCACCCACTACGGCATGAAGATGAAGGACTTTGTGCAGCTCTTTGAACACTCTTCTGTCGGCCACAACGATGCACTGATCAGAAGACTCTTTGCACAAATGTATACCAATTGAGTTTTGAAATTTTGCATTTTTCTCAATAAACTAGTTGTGTACTCAGAATAAAAAAAGAAACATTCTTATTATTTCCCATCCTCGCCTCCTTTAGTATTTACTTTTAGCAATTAGTCAGACAGACACATATTGAACGAGCAAAACAGATATTGGATGCAAATTTTGACGTAAAAGATGAATGTAATGCTTTGAACACATACTGCAAAGGGGGGTGAAAGGGAGGTGTATCGATACACCCCCCTTTCACCCCCCTTGCGTGTTGGTGAAAGGGGGGTGTATCGATACACCCCCCTTTCACCCCCCTTGCGTGTTGGTGAAAACACTAGGTCTGACCCAATTTTGGACATACCTATCATACAATGATTCTAAAGTAACATTCATATCCTAGCCTCCTTTAGCAATTACACTTTTAGCAAGTAGTCAGACATTTGAATTGGTAGTTTACTTTTGAATCTTAAGACTATGTGAGGGGAGGAAAAAAAAGACAAATGTATATACGAACAATTTGGCTATTTATTTACACACCTTATATATATTTTACATCGAGTATGTGCTCCTGAACATTTGTGTTTGGCTAGCAAAACGAGACTCGACACAAACTAACGACTAGAACAAAAAGAACAAAGGAGCACATTTCTAAGTTTTACGAGACTCGATACAAACTAATGACTAGGTTTAGCAAAATCGGAAATTTACAAGTCAAGTCAGGGTCTTTGGTAATATGACACAACCACTCAACGCTCCTCATCCTCCGCCTCTTCATCGTCTTGAGGGATGTCTTCGGGCTGCGGTGGCACGTCAACATGTCCCCAAGGCAGTGTGTTTACACCGTCCGGAAGGATGTAGCGTTTGTCATCGTTACAGCTCAAGGATAGCTTGTCGACTTGAACTGTGAAGACGCGGTGGTTTCGGGACTGGAACCTGGTGTTGATGGTTCTCTTCAACACGCCATTGAAGAGGCATTCCCGATAGTCGTCAGAGGTTAGATTGTGTTTTACAACACCTCTAGCGACTCCCTTGGCGCGCTTCACCGTCATGACCTGCAACTCGTCATCTTCAGTCCTCTCCTCGAACTCGACTATATCCATGAAGTATAGTTTCGAGCGAAGACCGAGGTACTCGAGCAGCGGAAGTCCGTTTGCTTCATCCTTGAACTTTCCGATGACTTTTGCGTTGACGGGGCTGTAGCATGGATGGTTTCGGGGGTACGCACTGGTGTCGAAATCGTCCAGATGCTCCATCATGTCCTTATAAACATCTTCAGTCTGGATGTCGAACACGAAGCTGTCAGTGTCCATGTAGTCAACCTTCAGACGGTCGCCGTAGCGGTTCTTCATCTTTCGAAGGAAGTCGTACATGAGCCACTTGCTCAGATCGAGGACACACATTCCGACGTAGAGCGGTTTGTCCAGGACGATATTGACTTTCGACATGTGTACAATGGCGACGTCATCGTTGAAGTAGGTTCGGTCCAGGAAGTTTGACTTGGCTACGTACTTCCTGAACATCTCCGGCGTACACACCAGTTTAGCGTTCATTCGCTTGCGAACATTCTCGATCGTCTTGCCAAAGACCGCATTGTTCATAAGCTTAAAAAAGTCTTGTTCAAACTTGGTCGTGGCCTTCTTCCTCAGTTCGGTGTTCATTAGGATGTAGCTCTCTAACCACCGAGACTGACGGAACGAGATGACGCGATGCACGTTCGCAAGCTCCAGTCCGTTTTCCAGCGCCTGCTGCAGGATTCTGTAATGACAGATGTAGTTCTTCTTGTCATCCAGAGTCGTAACGAGCTTCTTGAATTTCCCTCCTGGCGGACGTTTGGTCTCGCAGCAGTAGGGGAGATCCTTGTGAAGGTCGTGCAGGTGGGCGGGGTAGCGAAGGTCAACTTCCAAGACATAGCCGGTGGGTCCTTCGGGGTCCAACGCTGCAATGTCCAG